>CAMTDV010000021.1:54104353-58904353 GCA_947069175.1 Scalesia atractyloides
GTTATAAACCATTCATCTGTGTTATAAACCTACCGTCCGTGTTATAAACCATTTGTCCGTGTGATAAACCATTCGTCAGTGTTATAAACCAATCGTTAGTGTTATAAACCAATCGTCCGTGTCATAAAAAATCGTCCGTGTTTTAATTGAGAAAATTGTGGTTGTTCTTTGTTGAATACATTTAAACATGTGTTTACTCATCTAGACCCCAAAGGGTCTCTTTAAATCGACTAACAAACCACCAAAGGGTTTGTTAAAAATACAGTTTCTGTCGTTCCCCAAACTTCCCCACAAACAGCAGGAATTTTGGTAAAGGGATTGTCAGTCCTATGGTACCATAACTTACTACTGGTCGGCTTGTCCAAAGCTAATGAATGTCAATCATGTTATGGATAACACACCAACAAGTTCGTTCACATTATTGAAATCGTCGTGTTTTATATAAACAATAGACTATGTTTAGAAAACTTGAAAACGGTTTAGCACATATGAATCACCCCAAAATATTTGCAAAACATAAAAGAAGGGAACTATGTACTCATTTGGGATTGCAAGAGTATCCTTGTTTCAATGATCAAACAAAGCTCAATGTTCAAGGATTCAAGCGTGTCCTAATATCGGATAACTATGTTAGTGTGTCGGGACTTTAATCGGAGGATCGGATATAATGAAGTCTTGTAAACCAAATGAGTGTTGGAACTCATATGAAATGGTTTAACAAACTCAACATTCTAATTTGAAATGAATCCTAAGTGCTTTTGACCCGTTATGACTCGTTAAGGTAATTTACACTATGTTAACGGGTCACTTGCGTAAATATGTGTTAAGATGGTTAAATATGTATTATGATAAGTCATATATGCAAAAAATATGTTTTATAATGATGTAACATCAGTTTATATGTTAAACATTGTTTACATATGCTTAAAATCGATTTATGCGCATAAAGGGCGTTTTGGTAATTTTATAGAACATAAGAGCCACTTATCAAAACATTAACCAAACGACGTGACCATAAGGTATAACCTCCGAGGGTTATTCCCTATACAACTATCGACCAAACGGGTCGGATTCGAAACTCAAAGCGATTGTTAAGACCGCCCGACTTACGACCCTAATATAGCACTAAATTTGAAGTGACGAGTTAGACATGTTGAAGCATGTCTAACTAAGTTGCAAAACTGATTTGGTGTCAAGACTTAGTGTTTTGATACCCGAAAATAGTTTCGTCGTAAATGCACATTTTGCACATTTTTGACCGAAACTTTGACTCGTCACTTCTACTAATAAACGTGGTAATCAGAAGGTGCAATCACTAGGGATTATAACCTTCGTGATTACGATCACGTTGCAAAGTTCAATTGAACTTTGACTTGACCAAATATGGTCAGAACCGAAAGCCAAATATAAAGTCAATTGTTTAACTTTTAGCTCATAACAAGCTAAAATAATGAAAAAGACTAAGGAAGAACACTTACTTGTGTTCTAGGATGGCAAAAATGCTCAGTAAGAGGCCTCCAAGAAGAAGTAAACTCCAATATAGAGCAAGTAGGAGAAGAAGAGGAACTGAGCAAGTTGAAGTGATTGAAATCACTTACTATTTATAGTGTTTTGGATGCCACAAGATCATTACAAGTGTCTCATGAGGTGGCAATGATCAAGGAAGGTCGTAACACTTGTCAAATGCAGGAAACAAGTTGGAAAATTTGAGTTCTTGGGCTCCAAGCAAAGGAAAATAGTTGGCTGTCAAAACTGCTGACTGGGAGGTCCTTATGGACCGTATGGGAATATGCTTACGGCCCGTATGCCCTAGTGCTGGTAGCAAGTTTCAAAAGCTGACAGTTTTAGCCCCTGAAATTTTTTCGTCGCTTTAGTCGCTTTTAACACCCGTTAACCTAATTTTGAGGCTTTATAAGGATGTTAAAGCATAGGGGACTTGAAATATGCCTGGAAATGTCACGGATGTCAGTTCGTTCGGTTGTACGGTTGTACGGTTGTGTTTTTTGCTTAATTACGACGAACGCTGTAACGAACACGACAAAGACCGAAATTTCGTGACGATTGATATTTTTGTATTCTTATCAATAAAATACAAAATCTATTGATTACAAAAATTTTTGGATGTCTAAACATGATTCGTATTAAAAAATACGAGAGCTTCACACTTTCGGAAATGTCGCAAATAGTCCCCGAGGTTGAATAAACATGTTTTGGCCATACCGAACCCTTCAAAACTTATTTCTAAGATATGCAATGGATATTTAGGGTTTGTTAAACTGATTACGTTTACGTAACAGTTTGCGATTTCACTTCAAGAAGTGATTTGAGAGTCTAAAATCGTGCAAGGATTGAATATGTGCAATTATCATGATAATTATACAAATCTAGAAAAATAAAATACAAAATTTCATTGATCGAGAAATTGTTCGGAATTGTAACATGATCAAATCGCCACAAATGTCACAATGATGACAAGTAAACTAAAACCAGCTTGTCTCGAAACCTAATCCTAGCAATTTACTAATCTAGACCTATCAAAACCGAATTATTTTTCAATTATTGTTTCTAAGATTTATTGGCCAATTCACCAAACGATTACCTAAACCCGTACAGACCTGATAATCAACACAAACCTATTCTATGAAAGACATTCAACAAGATTCATGCCAAATAAGTAAACAAGTGATAATCAAGTCAAGATACGCATATACACCAAATCATGGAAACCAAAGTTCGTTACTTTTCAAGAAAATCCATAAACACACAAGAAGCCAAATAAAAATCCAAACTTTATTAAATATTCATCCAAACCTAGGTAGTTTAAAAGTGATTAGCCAAAAAACATAGTTTCAACAATCAAAACAAAGGTATTAACAAAAGAATTCATTGATAAAAGTATAAGAAAACGAAGGACAAAGAAAATAGGGAGACAAAACTCGTGAAGTCTTCAATCCTCCAGCTTCTACCAAATGATTCCTATGCTCCGAATGCTTTCAAACCATTCTAAATCTGCTGCTGAGTTCATCCAAAGATGTTCCAATTCGTAATTAGGTTTGACTTAGAAGTTAATGATGTTTATATACATGTTCCAGCAGCAATTCAGCATCCATTCAAATGCTGCATCGAATTAACACCCTGTTGCGTTACGCAACGGGCACCCTCTTTAGCCTACGCGTGACGCGGCGCGTCCATTTTCCAAAAATAATATAATAATGCTTCGGGTTGCATGGAGCTCTTTTTTTGTTAACCTTCACGTAGCGCGACAAGGTACCTTTTCCAGCTTTCTTTGTTTTGCGTTCCTGTTCAGCTACGACTCGACCCGAACCTTGCTTTTAGCTCTTTTCCAGCTGATTTTAACCATTTTCTTCACTTTTCAGCAACCGGGACCTGTAAACAAACAAACTATCATAAGAAACTATATCTACCTAAAAATCGAAATAATGAATACGAAAATGTACAAAAATACATCAAGTACCCTCAAGTGTTTGAGGAACCTACAAATTTTTAGTACGAAATTCTTTTAAGGAGCGGAGAATGTAGCATCACGAGACTTCTGGTCAATAAAATCCAAAATGTCCCGAATAAACCTGTAATCAAATTCACAAGTGCGCGCAACGAAACAGAAAACTTCGTGATTGGTGAACCAACCCTCACAAAAATACCTTTACTAAACTCACAATTAAAAACCAAACCATTTGGGATCAAGACCGAGCATGTGCGATAAGTATTAGCATGAAAATCGATAAAAACGCGCGATTGGACGAAAAAGGCGGCCGAGGACACGTATTAAGACATCACGCCATATGTCATGTGACATTTGTGGTGATTCAATCATGTGACGATATTCGAACAATTTATCGGTCAATGAATATTTGTGTTTTATTTCCAAGATTCGTTTATTTATCATAACATTTGCACATATTGAATTCTTGCATGATAACAAACTCTCAAACAACTTCTGGAAGTAAAATCGCAAACCGTTACACAAACGTAACCAGTTTAACACGACATACACTTTAGAACAATGACACAAGCCAAACATACCTTAAATAACCTTTACATATCTTAGAAATAAGTTTTGGAGTGTTCGGTATGTCAAATCATGCTTATGCATTTCGAGACAGGCCGAGGGCGATTTTGGGCGATTTGGGCGATTTTGGCGATGAACCCTAAAATTCGCAATCAATTCCTTCTTGATCTTGATCGATTAGCAGCTAGGGTTATTCGATCCCTTTACTGGTAAGGGTTCTTGATTCTACCTTACTTTCTAATTGATTGACATTGAGTATAGGATTTCCGAATTAGGGTTGGGTTTTTTCTTGTTCGTCTTGCATACAACTTTCCAGATTTCGGTGCTTCTTGACTCCATATAACCCTAGACCTTTAGTCTCGATCTGGTGTATAACAGTCTGTGATTGGTGCGTTGATTGCTCAGCGCCTAATACGAACTTGTTAGCATTAGTATTCGGATTAAAACTAGGGTTTTATTTCAAGTCATCTCTGCCGGAATCTGTGTTTGTTTAACTGGTTACAAAAGTCTCGTGTCTGTCGGCCATCTGGATAGCCAGTAATAACAAATCATCTATCCGGTCTGTGTCGAAGCATGGGTTAGGGTTTGCCAGTTTAGGGTTCTTTTACGGTCTTTCCTTTTGATTGCTGTTCTTCGGATTCGAGCTACATGCTGTGATCTGATTTTGTTTGAAGTAAGAATAAATGACTCCTAGTATGGATGAATGCAAGAAAGATGGGAATAATATCCGGAGTGATTGTGGGAAGCCACCACTGCCGGTCAAGGGTATCGCCAGCCGTGTTCTTAATATTTTGAACCTATGCTTCCACGGCGTGGTAAAGCCTCTCAGATTGATTCTAGGGATGAAAACCTGTGGTTATCCGAGTATTGTGGAGGACGAATGCAAGGAGACACATGCAGGGACCGATGAAAATGGAAGTAGGTCTGACTCTGATGTGCAGCCTCATGGTCCTCCTCAAGCTGCACCCGTGAATTCAATTCGGTCATGACTTCCAACTCCAAATCCAAGTTAATTAATTTCAGACCTCTCCCAAGTCCAGTTATGCATGAGGGATGCGATGTCGTTCTCCCACGTGATTCTGTTCGCGCTGTTCAAGATAAGTTAGCCAACACGGTTTATGGGTATTTCCTAGGGGATCGTCTAGCCTTCCCGGTTGTGGAGTACTTTGTCCGCAATAATTGGAAAAAGTTTGGACTTCAGAAGTCCATGATGAATGCGAATGGCTTTTTCTTTTTTAAATTTGCAGATCAAAAAGGTATGCTTGAAGTCCTAAAGGAGGGTCCATGGATCATACGGTCACAACCTATTTTCTTATCTGCATGGACGCCGACTACTAAGTTGGAAAAGAAGGAGGTGACTAAAACTCAAGTCTGGGTGAAAATACATGAGGTTCCAATTGCTGCGTACTCAGAGGATGGCCTTAGTATGATTGCTACTGCCATTGGCAATCCAATAAGGTTGGATTCCTATAGTAGTTCAATGTGTATGAACACTTGGGGGCGTAGTAGCTATGCTGGAGCTCTAATATAAATTTCTGCGGACAAGCCTTTGAAAGAGGAAATAACAATTGCAATACCAGAGGTAAATGGGGAGGATTTTTGTAAGGAAACTATGTATGTGGAGTATGAGTGGAAACCATCTAGATGCTCGAGTTGTTGTGTTTTCGGCCATTCTGAGGACTCGTGCCCCAAGCAATCAAGGAAATCACCTATCATTGCCAAGAAATTTCAACCTAGTACTTCCGTGAAGCAAGGTAATGTGAAAGGTAAGTTGGGTTCTAGAGTAGATGAGGAAGGGTTTACCAATGTGTCTAGTAAAAAAGTAGCAAGGAAAGGAGGTTTTCTGATAAATAAATCTAAACCAAAATTTGAGTATAGGCCGCTAACAGATAAAGGGAAGAATGAGCTGGACTCTCGTCTGCCGAAAGGGACTATTGGCTCATCCAACTCATTTGAGGTATTAAATGAGATAGGGCCAGATGGGCAACACACGGATAATGACGCGAAAGGGAACCGGGAAGACTCAGAGGATGAGGAGCTAGTGGAAGTGTATAATGAAATGGATGAATTACTATCAAAGGGAACACGTAATCCTGAACACAAACAAGGGGCAAGCACTCCTACATCGGTAGTGTCTAATGATTAGTCTAGCAGCATGGAATATCAGGGGCTTGAACCGGCCCCTTAAACAAAAGGAGGTTCGTCATGTGGTCAGGAGTAATCACCTATCGCTATGTGCAATATTAGAATCACATGTGGACATTGGTAATCTTCATAAGGTATGTGGAACCGTGTTTAGAGGTTGGGATTGGACATCTAATGGTAGTGTATGCAGCAAAGGTACCCGGATTATTATAGGATGGAACCCTATGGAATTTGATGCTATGGTCATCGCCCAAACAGATCAGGTAATGCATATTCAGCTGAGTTGTAAGCGCCAGAAGCGGTGTCTTTTCTATTCGGTGGTTTATGCGGCAAACTACTATGTTCATCGCTGTGATCTGTGGCAACAACTAGTTAAACATAAAGGTTTCGTGGGAGATAATCCGTGGGTTATTATGGGTGACTTAAATTCAGCCCTTCAAATGGAGGATGACTCAATGGGATCTTCATATGGTTCAGCGGGAATGAGGGATTTTCAAGAGTGTGTAACCGGGTTGGAGGTGGTTGATATTAATAGCTCGGGGTTCCACTTTACATGGAATCAAAAGCCTAAAAAAGGCATAGGTTTGTTAAAGAAACTTGACCGTGTTATGGGGAACACCGCGTTCCTGACTAACTTCCCAAACTCTTATGCGGTGTTTCAGCCATATGGCTTATCAGATCATTGCCCTTGTTTGTTAAAAATTCCATATCCTGGTAAGCTGAAACCCAAACCGTTCAAGTTTGCAAATTTCTTGATTCATAAACCTGGATTCATTGACATTGTCAAGCACCATTGGAATGTTACTGTTGATGGGGTTCCTCAATTTAGTGTGGTAAAGAAACTTCGTAGCTTAAAGAAACCGTTTCGGGTGCTCCTGATCAAACAAGGTAATCTGCACAAAAAGGTTGAAAATCTAAGAAACAAGCTAGACACTATACAACGAGATATTGATAACGATCCGTTTAATATGGATCTCCAAAGGCAGGAAATAAAAATCAATAAGGAGTTTCAGGATGCCTGCTTAGATGAGGAACGGTTTCTAGTCCAAAAATCAAAGGTGGAATGGTTGAAAGCTGGTGATGCAAATACGAAATTCTTCCATGCTACCCTAATAAGTAGGAACCACTCGACCAGGATTGAGAGCATTAAGGACTCTAATGGTATTTTGTATGAGGGGGATAAAGTCAAGGATGTGCTTGTGAAACACTTTGAGCATTTTCTCAGTGGCCACAGTCATGGTCACACTAGGCCTCCATCCGAACTCTTTGTCAACAAGTTAAACCCTGATGATGCTCTGCATATGACCCGTCCTGTTTCTGCTGAAGAGGTGAAATCGGCCTTGTTTTCGATTGGGAATGACAAAGCCCCTGGCCCTGATGGTTTCTCAGCAGCATTCTTCAAAAGTGCTTGGCAAATTATAGGTCAAGAGGTGTCGAATGCCATTATGGATTTCTTCCGAACTGGTAAACTCCTACGAGAAATTAATAATACTCTGATAGTTCTTGTCCCGAAGAAAGTGACCCCGAATCTGATTACGGACTATCGCCCCATTGCATGCTGCAATGTGATCTATAAATGTATTAGCAAGATTCTGGCGGACCGCATTAAGGGGATGCTCAATCAGATTGTCAGTATCAACCAGTCAGCTTTCATTCCAGGTAGGAAAATTTCTGATAATATCTTACTTACTCAAGAATTGATGCATAACTATCATAGGGATTATGGTCCTCCAAGATGTGCTTTTAAGGTGGATATCCAAAAAGCCTATGATACGGTTGATTGGAAATTCCTTAAGGATATTCTTACAGGTTTCGGCTTTAATAGCAAAATGGTGGACTGGATTATGACATGCGTGTCTTCCACATCATACTCTATTACTGTAAATGGCCAAGTGCATGGGTATTTCAAGGGTGGCCGTGGATTAAGACAAGGAGATCCTTTATCTCCGTATTTATTTACCCTTGTCATGGAAGTCCTTACATGTATTTTGAAGAGGGATGCTCGCCTTGATACCTCTTATAGATTTCACAATTGGTGTGAAAAACAACAAATAATTAATCTCTGCTTCGCAGATGACTTGTTTCTTTTTGGTCGTGGTGACGTTTCCTCTGCTAGATGCATCATGTCGGCACTGGATACTTTCACAAACATGTCTGGTTTGGTCCCTAGTGCCCAGAAAAGTACTGCTTTCTTCTGTAATGTCCCACCCAATATTAAAAACGAAATCCTTCAGCTTTTACGATTTGAGGAGGGATTGCTGCCGATTAAATACCTAGGTGTCCCGCTTATTTCTTCTCGGCTGCGCTCTAGAGATTGTAATGTTCTAATTGAAAAAATAGAGCAGCGTGTCTTAAACTGGAGAAATAGAATGTTATCTTTTGCAGGAAGATTGCAGCTTATTAATTCGGTACTCTCAGCTCTACATGCTCATTGGTCCGAGGTTTTTGTTTTGCCAGCTCAAGTTATTAAGGAACTTGAGGCTAAATTGCGGAACTTCTTGCGGACGCAGAAGGGAAATTTTTATAGAGGAAAAGCTAAAGTTTCATGGAACTCCATCTGTGTCCCCAAGTATGAGGGTGGACTGGGTATTAGACGGTTGGGGGATTCGAATAAAGCTCTTATGGTGAAACATATTTGGAGCATTATTAATAAGAGGGAGTCATTGTGGGTTAGCTGGATTTACTCCTACAGATTAAAGGGAAACAATTTCTGGATATGCAAGGAAGGTACAAATTGTAGCTGGAGCTGGAGGAAGCTTCTGCAGATGAGATCCAGTATCAGGGATCACGTATGGTCTAGATTGGGCAATGGGAACAATACGTCAGCATGGTATGATAACTGGAGTAACCTAGGTCCGTTGGCTAAATTTCTATCCCCTAGGACCATATCCAATGCGGGATTTAGACTTCAAGACACGGTTAAGGATATATATAATCAAGGTACTTGGGCTTGGCCACCGGCTTGGAGAGACATGTTCCCAGTGCTGATTCAGTTGGATCAGGTGAATCTGGAACCAAACAAAATGGACCAAATTTGCTGGAAGGATAGGGATGATATACTTGAATTCTCGTCCTCAAATATCTGGCGCTCGATTCGGATAAGGGAGCCGGAAGTGGACTGGGCTGAAGTTGTCTGGTTTAGTCAATGCATCCCTAAGCATGCCTTTTTTATGTGGTTGATTATTCGCCGAAAGCTCCTAACACAGGATAAGATTCTCCAGTGGGACATCTCGAGAAGGAAAAATATGAATATGATGTGCTGTTTGTTGTGCTATAAGAATATTGACTCCCATGACCATCTTTTCTTTGAATGCACGTTTTCTACACATGTGTGGAACAAGACTAGAGATATGGTAGGCATGTCTACGGTCGATCCCAAATGGAGTGACATCATGGCATGGCTTCTGGTCCGTTCTCGATCAAAAACAGCAATGCACTATACAAGTAGAGTGTTTGTTGCCTGTGCAGCATACACAATATGGCAAGAACGGAATGCGAGGTTATTCAAGAATCATGCTAGACCACCTGACAACATATGCGAACAGATTTTGAAGACAGTTCGGCACAAGCTGATGGGGCTTAATTTCAAAGATTGTGCGAATGTTAGAAGGTTGCTAGGTAAATGGAAGATCAATGGAAATTTCATATCCGACAATGGAGGCTGACAACCGCTTACTCTTTGTGATCAGTATCTCTAGATTCTAGTCTAGTAGTTGAAAGTGTAATTTTGATCTTTGCTTTAATTTGTTTTGCTTGATTACTGTCATGAGGTATGTCTCATGATTGAACTAGTGGGAGACTATTCTCACTACTTGTATTATTTGGTTGGTTAATATATAGAATCACAGGGGTAACCCTTTACCCAAAAAAAAATCATGCTTATGCAACTTCAGGGGCTATTTTACAAATTCTGCGAAACTATGCTGCTGCGCGTATTTCTTAATCCGGAACATGTACGCACATACAAAATTTTGTAATCATTAAAATCTTGTGTTTTAGTGATTGGAATGCAAAAATATCATTCGTAGCGCATTTACGATCATTTGCGCGTTCGTTTCGATTTTCATCGTAATTTAAACAAAAACCGCAACCGTACGACCAAACAAGCTGACATCCGTGACATTTCTAGACATATTTCAAGTTCCATATGCTTTATCATCCTTATACGTTTGAAAATCAGGTTAACGGGTGATAGAAGTGCCAAAACGCGACGAAACAAGTCTAGGGGCCAAAACTGACAACGAGTGAAACTTGCTGCCAGCTAGGGGCCTTACAGACCGCAAGGGCCACCCCATACGGTCCGTAAGGGGTGCCTAGCATAGCAGCTTTGCTGTCTTGCTCTTGTTCACTCTCTTGGACATTAAGCTTGCGATTTTTGCCACCTTCAACCTGTTTTGGACACCTAGAGGGACACTAATCCATGCCTTAACTCCTGGATCAACACTTGGCATCATTTGGGAGCTCCAAGTTTAGTATAAATAGCCTTGATCTTGGCCATTTCAAATTGCTGATTCACTTCTTTTCTCTCTATAACTCTAAGTGGAGACTACCACATTGTTGGAGGTCTCCCATCTGAGTTTTCTAGTCTTTCTTTCATCCTTGAGCTTTTCAAGTGATCTTCAACTCAAATAAGTGCTCTCTCCTAGTCTTGTTTGTTTATTTTTAGCTATTTCAAGCTAAAAGTCAAACAGTGTTAACTTTCGGCTTTAACCATTAATTGGTCAAGACAAAGTTCAATTGAACTTTGCAACGTGATCGTAATCACGAGGGTTGTTATCAATAGTGATTGTTTTGGTCAAAAATCTGATTAAGGATAATGTAACCAAACTATGAATGTGAGGTTGAGTGCTTGGTTAAACGAACAGATGTATGAACGAATATCAAGAGTAAATGACAATGAACACAATGATTTACACGAGGAAAAATTCCTTGATCAAGAGTTGATCTCCGGCATAAAAAACCTCGAGTGATGGAAACTACCGATCACCAACTATATTGAACTAACAAGATTACAACTTTGGAAATATTGAGCTTGTTACAATAAGAATTCTAGTGTGTGTTCGAGAGAGAGAGTAGCAACAGTGTGTATGCGAGTGTGTTTTGTTTTCAGATTGTGTATCTATCAAGCTCAATATCCCACTAAATATCTTAATGAACTAACTATCCGAAATTCATGCAAGCTCCCCACGTTCACATGTAACGGTCATGGCTTCACTCGCACGTGCTAGAATAAGAGCATATTCCCATTGATTCTCGGTGACTTAGTCTACCATAACTGCAAGCGTAAACTGAATACACATAGAACAATTGTTAAAAACATAAACATTAGTAAGGATCCTTGATCCTTAGACTCCTTGCATTATCCATTAAGGATTCGTGATCCAGGTGCAGTCTCAGGATGGATGATCCTTGGCATAGAATCCATGCCCTAACAATTGCCCCCAAAATATGACGAACTAAATGCAAATAGATAAGTCATATTTTCATTAAATTCAAACTATCCGTTGAAAGGGAATTAGCCGTTGCAATGGTGACGTTAGTGATGTGATAGCCTGCAACAAACATCATTATATATAGGGTGTAGATAGAGATGAGACTACCCATTTAAAACCTGATCTTGGCAATTCAAAATCACCATCCGGAAGCTTCAAGGTATTCTCTCTCTCTATTCTCTAAAATTATCTTTTCTTTTCCTTCTTCTCTCAAAATCCATGGCGAAAATGGTCACCCGGTCCTCACCAATCAAGGATCATGAGAACGATACCCCACCCCAGAGTCAGGATCTCCTTGCAAATCCTTCATCGGAGTTGTGCCGATTCACCGACCCGGAGATCGAACAGATGCACCCCTATTTCTCGGAGGGTACAATATTCAGACCTTTTGACTCTTCAATGAAGGGTGATTGTATATCCACCAAGTGGGTGTGTTTTCCTGCTACCCCTTTCCAAATAGAGTTTTCTTATCCTTTTCCAACCTTTAACCAAAGCTTTTTTACCTTCACTGGTTTAAGCTACAGCCAGGGTATGCCCATGTTATGGAGAGTACTCTAAACCTTGGAGCAAATCATTGCTAATGAGGGCATAATCCTTAGTCTTACTGAACTCAGTCACCTGTACAACCTTGTTAGCCATGGATCCCAACGTTTCCTATTCAAAGCCACCCCATCCCAACCTCGAAACCACCAAGAATGACTCCAACAGGAGGAATCAGTTCTTTTTCATCAGGAGAGACTCTATTCCCAATGGGAATCATCTTCCCAAAAAGTGGAGCGTAGAGGGTAGGATATGGGATCCATAATATGGTTCTGTAGAAAAATTCTTGCTCTTGCTTTAGGATAACTGATTCTTAGCTTTTCTTTTTTCAGTGACCAACATCAATACTTTGAAGGAGACTCCTACCACAGCCGAAAGAGTCGCTGCATTCTGGGCGTTGGATTCAACTGTCAGGACATTTTCTCCCAAGATTAAAGATATAGAAGAAGCTACATCGTCCTCCTACACCATGTCAAGTAAGTATCCATGCATGCGTTTATATGTAAATAAATTTATCAAGAACTTGCACTTATTTGTATTTTAATATTACAGGTGCTGCCAAGTCCTCATCAAAGTCTGCTTCCAAGTTTGGCCATGGGGAACTCGAGGTGATTATCTCACCTCGATCCTTCAAGAAGGAGCTGGCCGGAGCCCAAAGCCAGCCGGAAGCTAAGGGCATGACCCTCCGTGCCAAAGCTGGGTCTAAGAAAAAGAAGCCATCTGAGCCTGCACCACCAAGTGACGCCTTTCAGCTTGAGCAAGACATCCATAGCTGCGTCTCTGAGGTAAAGATCACTGCTTCTCTGATGTATGTGAATTCTTTAGGATCAAGGATCCTTATATTTGCATATTATCCTATGTAGAAAGTTGCATAAATCCAAGCCCTGCAAGAGAAGAAGCTAGCTGAGGTAGAAGAAACCATTGCTGATCTCCGAGCCTTACACTGCTAAAGATAAAAAGATTGCACAACTGGAGAGGGAGATCAATCGCTTGGAGAAGCAGGCCATAGTGGATGCGGTTCAGGTGAACAAGGATCGGTTGGAGGCTGCTGATGAAGCCAAAATCTCTGCTGTCAAGGCTATCCTCAAGGCCAGGATCCAAAGAGCTCAGGAGGCAGTGGATCCTTCCTTCGACAAGGCTGGATGGGAGGTAGAGGCATGGAAGCAGAGGCTGCAGGAACTGGGCTGATGATGAGCGAGAAGGGACACCGATGCTCAAGGCTACTCCGAGTGGCGAGAAGGATCCTAAACAGGCACAGCTGATGATGGTGGCGAAGTTGGTGAAGCATCGGTTGGTGAAGCAACGAAGGAGTAGGCTGCACCAATGGGCGATGATGGAAATTTCTAGACGTGGTCGAAGCCCAATTTTTTATGGTTTAATGGTTTTTGTGTGTGTTGGTATTTTGGAACAATTTGTGGTTTGTACTCAAACAATAGTAGTTAGGGTTAAGGATCATTGATCTTTTTGAACAATAGGGGGTAGCAAAGGTGGATGGGTCCTTCTGTTTGTGGAGGATGAAGCCCTCGATGCCCCTCGCCTTTTCTTTCCTGCACTTATTGACCCGTTAGTATGGACACCCTTTGCCAACCTAAGTGGACGGGACACGTTTTGCTGGTAGAAACTTGGGTTAGCAATTTTGACAACCTTTAAAAAAGGGTTTTTATACATAAATAAAACTTTAAGCTTTTGACTATCTCTGTTTTTACTTCTCTTCAGTTTGAATATGTTTGTAGTTGTATATGTCAATAAATTTCATTATATTTGGCTAAGAAATTTATAGGAGTTTGTCAAAATATATTCTTTAAAGATAGACATCATATGTTCAAGGATCACATATCCTGTTGTCAAAGGATTAGGGTAACATAAATAAGCCAGAAATAAAGCAAATGCAAAAGAAAGATCATACCAGCGAATCCAAGTTAGGATTCTGTATCCTTAAAACTTATGGTTAGAATATGAAAACCTATAGAACTTTAGGATTCAGTATCCTCAGCTGTTAAAGTTCGTATACCTGTAACAGTATATAACTTGGGACTAAGCCAGACATCAAATGAAAGAATCGTTAGTAACTGGGGGCAGGCCCAACAAATATAGAATCACAGGGGTAACCCATTACCCAAAAAAAATAATAACTTGGGACAAGCCCAAATAGATGGGGACAAGCCCAAATAACTAGGGACAATCCCAAATAACTAGTGTAAACTGGATTATGGCCTAAACTAGAATCTATCCAATCGTAAGCGACATGAAAATGTCAAAACCTTAGCTAACGTGAAAACGTTAGAAACCTTAGGAACGGATGTATGGTACGTCTACCATTATACTTAGGATCCTACATATAGCCAACAACAATGCAATTGTCAGCCCCTAAAGCGGGTACTAGTCCCATTACCATTATACTTAGGTATCAAAACCCAATTCGTGTGAAAGGTGAAAACCTTTAAACCTTAGAATGTATCGGATACCTTAAACTGGAGATATGCTCAAAGTCTTGGAGAGGTGGCCAACCTCTTGATCCTTTGTAATAACTTCTGCAAAACTTAAAACTTGATAAGGTTGAATGTTGGAAATTCAACATTCTTACTTTATAATAAATAATAAGAAGTATAATAAGAATGAAAGCATTAGTAAAATGTTATCGAATCAAGAACACATATCCTTTGAGGATCCTTCAATCTGAATTGATCATTAGGATACTTAAGGATCCCCGATCCTTTACATAAAATACTTTTTTAGATGGATAGCATTCCACGCTCTTGGTAGAAGGTCACCATCCATAGTTAGCAAACGACATGCCCCCTTTCCTGCCTCAACTTCAATTAGATAGGGGCCTTCCCATTTTGGTGCCAATTTGCCATCAGAAGGATTCGTGGTATTCTGAAATGTTTTCCTCAACACCATGTCACCAACTTGAAATCTTCTTATTCTGATATTCTTATTATAAGCACCAGCCATCCTTTGTTGATAACTAGCCAGCCTTATCCTTGCCAAGTTTCTTAATTCTTCCACGGTATCTAGGTCTTGAGCCAGAGTCTCAGCAGTTGCTTCCGGATCACGGATGCTTGTTCTGGCTGTAGGGGCTACCATTTCTGTAGGGATCACTGCCTCAGCTCCAAAGACTAAGGAAAAAGGATTTTGACCCGTAGCATTCTTGGGAGTTGTTCTATCTGCCCATAAGACATATGGTAGTTCTTCAGCCCACTTTCCTTTCTTTGATCGAAGCTTTTTCTTCAAATTGTTGATGATGATCTTGTTGGATGATTCTTCCTGGCCATTAGCTTGTGGGTGGACTGGTGTTGATGTAATCATCCTAATCCCCCAGCTGTCACAAAAGTTAGTAGTTCGATTCCCAATAAACTAGGATCCATTGTCACAAACTATTTCTGAAGGAATATCAAATCTAGTAATAATATTTCTTTTGGTAAAGGATATAACTTCCTTTTCTCTAACATGAGCAAAGGCCTCAGCTTCTATCCATGTGGAGAAATAGTCAGTCATAGCCAACATGAATACTTTTCCCCCTGGTGCCTTAGGAAGCTTGCCAACTATATCCCCCATCTCATAAATGGCCAAGAAGAGGATATAGGATGCAGAGGTTCTGCTGGTTGATGAAGAATGTTGCTGTGTCTTTGGCAGGCATCACATTTCCTTGCATACTCCACAACATCCTTCTTCATTGTAGGCCTATAATATCCTGTCCTGAGGATCCTGGAGAATAGCGCTCTACCCCTAGTGTGATTTCCACAATTCCCTCATGAAAATCTTTTAAAACTTCTTGGATTTCAGGATCTCCAATGCATCGTAGATAGGGTCCTGCAAGAGATCTTTTATACAGTATGTCATTAATTATAGTAAATTGTGCTACCTTAATCCTGAAGGTTCTAGGATTCTCTCCAATCGGAATCTCTCCATTCGGAATGTATTTCAAGATTGGAAGGATCAAGGATCCTGAATTTGACTCCAGATCATCACTGGGTAGAATCATTGTATCACCCACTATCTCCATTGTTTCATTTTCCTCAATCGCAGGAGTTAGAACATGGATAATAGGTATCTTTACATCATCGGGCATCTTCAGTGAGGATCCTAGATTGGCCAAGGCATCTGCTTCTGCATTTTCTTCTCTAGGTACCTGTGTAAGGCTGAAAAAAGCAAAAGAATCTGCCAACTTCTTGACTATCTCTAAATATTTGATTAGTTTTTCACCTTTAACAGTATAAGAACCATTATAATGATTAGTAATTAATAGAGAATCCACAAACACTTGAAGATACATGATCCTCATATGTTTAGCTAATTACAAACCTACTATCAAGGCTTCATATTCAGCCTCATTATTAGTGGTCTGAAACTCACACGATATAGACTGGGGTATAATGTCCCCCGTGGCGATTTTAGTAGTAGGCCTAGTCCAGTTCCTTTGACATTAGAAGCTCCATCTGTGAAGAGTGTACAAGGATCCTTGGTCTCCTCAAGTTGTTAAACTTCTAATTCAGCTTCTCTTTGTAGATCAGTACTGAAATCAGCCAAAGCTTGGGATTTAATAGCAGTTCTGGGCTCATACTTAATGTCATATGGACTAAGTTTAACAGCCCATTTTGCCATTCTTCCTAACATCTCTGGTTTCTTGAGAACATTCTTAATTAGGAAAGTTAGTTTTAACAACAATAGTATGAGTTTCAAAATAATGTCTTAGTTTAGTAGAAGCCATGATTAGAGCAAGAATTAGTTTCTCTAAACGAGAATACCTGGCCTCAGCATCAAGTAGACTTTTACTTACATAGTATACCTGATGTTGTTGGCCTTCGTGATCCTTAACTAGGACCGCACTTACCGCTTTACCTGAAACAACTAGGTATAAGGATAATGGTTCTCCATTTTCTGGTTTCATCAAAGCCGGTGCTGAGGATAGGTAATCCTTGAGAGCCTATAGAGCAGCTTCATGCGTTTTAGTCCACTCGAATTTCTTATTCTTCCTCAAAATGTCATAGAAATCCTTGCATATTTCTGGGGATTTTGAGATGAATCTATTCAAGGCGGCAATCCTTCCCGTCAATCTTTACACATCCTTGGCATTGGCAGGAGACTTGATGTTCACTAAAGCCTTCATTTGTTCTGGACTTGCTTCAATTCCTCTTTTGGTCACCATATATCCTAAAATTTTTCCAGCTTTGACCCTGAAATGGCATTTAGACGGGTTCAACTTCATGTTGTACTGGTCAAGAATATTGAATGCTTTTTCGAGATCCTTCAGGTGATCCTCAGCTCTTTCAGACTTGACCACCATATCATCTATGTATACTTCCATAGTGTGTCCAAGTTGCTCCTTGAACATCATATTCACCAGCCTTTGGTATGTAGCACCTTCATTTCTTAAACCAAAGGGCATAGCAATATAACAATAAATGCCGGTGGGTGTCATGAACGTTGTATCCTCTTGATCAGATGGTTCCATCTGAATTTGCTGAAATCCATATTAAGCATCCATAAAAGTTAACAACTCATGACCCGCCGTAGCATCCACCATGGAGTCAATGTGGGGTAAAGGGAAAGGATCCTTGGGACATGCCTTATTCAAATCAGTAAAATCGACACATACCCTCCACTTTCCATTTTTCTTTTGAACAATAACCACATTGGCTAACCATCTTGGATACTTGACTTCTCTTATCATACCTGCCTTTAGTAACTTGTTTACCTCTTCTTGGATAATTGCATTTCTTTTAGGTGCAAACTTCTTCCTTTTTTGGTGAATTGGCCTAAAAGACCTATCAATACCAAGCTTATGAGTAATGATATCCTTCGAAATACCTGTCATATCTTTGTGCTTCCAGGCGAAGGTAGATTTTCTTCATTTAAGGAAGATACTAGATCCTGCTCTATGCTCTCTTAGATCCCGGACCCTATATACACCTTGGATTCAGGATCCTCAAGATCTAAGAGTATTTCCTTGACGTCCTGTTCTCTTGCCTCCATGACGTCTTTTGGAGGATGCTTTAATTGCTATGCTTCCCTAGACTTGGAAGCAGGTTTCATCGAGGAAGTGTAGCAATTCTTTGCCTCCTGCTGATCACTTTCTATCTTGACTATTCCCCATGGACTTGGAAGCTTGACACATTGGTGGTATGTTGATGGGACCGCCTTCATGTCATGTATCCATAGCCTGCCAAGGATAACAGTACAGCAAGATAAGCTATCTATTACACAAAATTTTTGGATAGAATTCACTCCCTCTATGTAAATTGGAAGTTTGATGTCCCCCAATGTATTCTTGGTTTCCCAACTGAATCCCACGAGCACTAATGATCTTGGTATGATCTCAGATTCAGGGATGTTCATCTTTTTTAGGACATCAAACTGATTATGTTCACGGAACTCCCTCCATCGATAAGGATCCTGTGAACAAAATGGTTAGAAATAAACAAAGTAATGACAAGACCATCATGATGAGGAAATTGAATATCTACGCGATCCTCCTCATCAAAGGATATCACTTTTTTCTGTGTTAGGGTAGATGTTCAAACTGGACTCTCCCCGTTCTCCATCTTTGTCTCCTTAGCATGCCTTTTAGCCGCTGAAAATGAAGTTCCACAGATATCAGACCCACTGGAAATAAAGTTAATGATCTGAGCATCTGCTGGCGATGGAGGAGCTCTTTCAGGAACTTTCTCAGTATCCTGAGTCCTTGAACGTTTCCTTCCTAGCAATTCCTTCAAATACCCTTTGCTAAGAAGATAGCCAATTTCCTTCCTTAACGCTATACACTCATCAGTAAGGTGGCAAAAATCCTCATGATAAGTACACCATTTGGATTTATCCTTAGTAGCTCCAGGTTTATCAGTTTTCATTGGCCATCTAGCCTTGTCACCTAAATTATTGTGATTGTCATGTTTAGAGTATGACTTGGATCGATTATTCTTAAGGAATGATCCTTGCTTTTCCTTTTTTGTGGATCCTGAGAGTCTCTCCTGGATCCTTTTGTCATCTTCTAAACGAATGAACCTCAATGCCCTGTTCCTCACTTCATCTAAATTCCTGCAAGGTGTCATAACAAGGTCATCATAGAATTAGGAATCCTTAAGCAAGCCCATTTTGAATGCCTCTACAGCAGTGACAATATCCAAATTAGGAATTTCTAAGGATTCTCGACTAAACTTAGTGATGTAATCTCTTAATGATTCATCACGGCCTTGAGTTATTCTATACAAATCACTAGTTAATCGTTCAAAAGTTCTACTACATTAAAATTTGTTATTGAACAAATTAACTAGATGAGAAAACGAAGTAACTGAGTAAGGAGGAAGACTTAGCAGCCATTTAAGTGTTGATCTAGTGAGTGTGGATCCGAAGCCCTTGCAAAGACAGGTATCCTTTAATCTTTCTGGAATGGGATTGATCTCCATTCTTTCCTGGTATTGGGACACATGCTCCTCTGGATCAGTTGTACCATCGTACAGCTTCATGTTGGGGGTCTGAAAGCGTTTTGGTATCTTAATGTTGGATATAGGAGGTGCAAAACGAGACACCCTGTGACTTCCATCCGGGATCTCGGGAATGGGCTTAACCACTCTTGGGACGTTGGATATCATATCCTTAAGCTTCTAGAGCTCCCGTGCCATAGCTGGATTGATACATGTATCCTGCATAAAACCATAGTTAGTGCCAAAATATGTATTGACATTGTTACCTCATGATTGGTTTGGAAGTGGTATGCAAGAAGTATATCCAAAAGTAGACACTTTAAGTGCAACAGTTGGACCAAACGAACCAATAGTCTGCATAGGGATGAAGTCCCCTTTGTGAACTTCAGAATCCTTTAATATCTGACTCCCTGAGGATCCTTGATCCTGAAAGACATTGGGTCCAGGATACATGGGTGCTGAAGGTCTCGGAAGATACTCCATGGATCCTTGAACCTGGGATGAGGATCCTTGATGCTGGAAGTAAGATACTTTAGGTGGCACCGTCTCCCACTATCCTGCCGCACTGAGGTAGGATCCTTGATGCTGATATGAGGATCCCTGAGGCTGGAATGGGGATCCATAAGGTTGGTAATGAGATGCGTGTGGCAGCGTCATTGCCAATGATCCATGCTGTAATCCTGAGGATCCTTGATACTGAACACCAGACGCCTTGGAATGTTGAGTGGTTGCTGCTGGAGTGGCGAAATCCAATGACCTGGGCATCAATGGAGAATGATCCTCCGCTGATCTCTTCTGTTTCTTGATTTCATCAATTTCACGAAGGATCCTCCGGTTAGTTTTGTCCTGCTAATCCATGTATCCTTTCATCTGCAAAATCAAAGTAGACAGATCATTGTTTGTAGGTGTAGAGGATAAAACAGTAGAAGCCTTCGACAAAACTGGTGTTGGCTTCTTCTGAGCATTATCAGCACTCTTCGCCGGTGCAGTGGGAATGGGAGTCAATGGTGCACAAGTCTGAGATAAGGTAACGCCGGCATGGCACTTGAAGCAGATTTTCCCGAAGAAGCCATGTGATTGATGGAAATGAATAGAAATGAATGAAATGAAAGGAATTTTTAGAATTGAAGCATCGATTGCCCCATGGTGGGCGCCAAACTGTTTTGGTCAAAAATCTGATTAAGGATAATGTAACCAAACTTTGAATGTGAGGTTGAGTGCTTGGTTAAACGAACAAATGTATGAACAAATATCAAGAGTAAATGACAATGAACACAATGATTTACAAAAGGAAAAAGCCCTTGATCAATAGTTGATCTCCGGCATAAAAAACCTCGGGTGATGGAAACTACCGATCACCAACTATATTGAACTAAAAGATTACAACTTTGGAATTATTGAGCTTGTTACAATAAGAATTCTAGTGTGTGTTCGAGAGAGAGTAGCAACAGTGTGTATGCAAATTGTTTTGTTTTCAGATTGTGTATCTATCAAGCTCAATATCCCACTAAATATCTTAATGAGCTAACTATCCGAAATTCATGCAAGCTCCCCACGTTCACATGTAACGGTCATGGCTTCACTCGCACGTGCTGGAATAAGAGCATATTCCCCTTGATTCTCGGTGACTTAGTCTACCATTACCTGCAAGCGTAAACTGAATACACATAGAACAATTGTTAAAAACATAAACATTAGTAACGATCCTTGATCCTCAAACTCCCCGCAATATCCATTAAGGATCCATGATCCAGGTTCAGTCTCAGGATGGATGATCCTTGGCATAAAATCCATGCCCTAACAGCGATCATGCCTAATGATTACCACGTTTAGTAGTCGAAGTGACGAGCCAAAGTTTCAGTCAAAATGCGCATTTTGTGCATTTTGCGACGGAACTATTTTCAGGTATCAAAACACCAAGTTTTGTTACCAAAACATTTTTATAACTTAGTTAGGCATGTTTTGACATGTCGAACTCGTCACTTTTAGTTTAGTGCCTATTGAGGGTCGTAAGTCGAGCGGTCTTGACCACCGCTTTGACTTTCTAATCCGACCAAACACATATTTGTGTGCTGATGCATAATGTCTATTTTCTAGGTCTTGGATCGAGTCTGTATGTTTAGAGCTTGAAATGTTAGAAGTTTTAGAAATGTATTTATGAAGTAACACAAGTTCAGCCCAACTTGTGTGAGACTGATCAAGTTCGTCCGAACTTGATTAAGTCTAGCCACTCTTCGACCGAACTTGATTGTCTATATATAGGAAGTCTAGGTTCATTCATTGTAACAACTTTGCAACTTTTACGGCGAAGCTCTGTCAGTTTGGAACTCAGTTGTTATACTTTTGGACATCAATAAACTGACAATTAAACAATAATTCTTGTGTATTTGGTTAACATGTCATATAATTTCCGCTTATATGGACATTAGATACAAATTTAGGTTCCCGAGCTGAGGAGGACGATCCTAACAAGTGGTATCAGAGCCTGGATACCTAAATTTGCTGGAATCAACACAAGAATCATTCTATTTCTACTCATTTCTACCACTTTTCTTAACTTTCACATAATTGAAGAATTCATGGATAAAATTGGCTAAAAATTGAACAAGTCATACAAAATCACATAATTACAAACCCCTGAAAGTTTGAGAATCAAAACTGTGATATCTGTGACGATCCGATCATGTATCCATGTCAAACAAGTTATCAATGAATGAAATTTTATGTCTTATTTGAGAATTTTGTTTGTTTATTATGATTATTGTGAACATTTGATTCTTGCACAATTCCGAACTCTTGAATCGCTTCTGTGAGCGAAACCGTCAACCGACACGCAAACGAAACCAAATTAATGAAACACAATTCCGAAACAAGGTCATAAGCTAAACATACCTTATATACCCTTAACATAGCTTAGAAATAAGTTGCGAGGGCTTGTGTATGGCAAAATTACACTTTTACAACTTCAACGGCTATTTTGCAAATTCTGCGAAACTATGCCTTTTCGCGTAAATCGCTATCCGGAACATGTACGGATATCCAAAAATTTTTGTAATCATTAAAATATCATATTTTAGTGATTGGAATGCAAAAATATCATTCATCACACTTTTACGGTCACACACGCGTTCGTTACGCTTTTCGTCGTAATTAACCGAAAACCGCAACCGTACGACCAAACGAACTGACACCCGGAACATTTTTGAACATTTTTCAAGTTCCCTATATTATTCCACATCTTGGAGCTCAAAAATCAGGTTAACAGGTGTTAGAAGTGCCCGAAACGCGACGAAACGAGTGAAGGGACCATTTCCACCAATTCTGAAAGTTGTGGCTAGCTAGGGGCCTTACGGACCGTAAGACCATAGCCCATATGGTCCGTAAGCCTTGCCCAGCTCACCAGAAATGTGGCAGCAGCTTGTTAATTCGTTCATTGACTCATCTAACGACCATGCCACCCTTGTTTCTACATTTGACACATATGGGACACTAAGCTAACATGTTGGTGAGTCATGGGACACTTGTCTTGATCTTATAACATCAAGAAACCTATAAATACCCATGTGTTCTTCATTTTTGAAACCTTTGATCACTCATTTTCTGCCACCAACTGAAGTTGCAACCATCTCTGGAGTTCTTCTGAGTTCCTTGTTCATTCCTTTGATATTGTAAGTGTTCAATCATGTTTTGATTCAATTCTTGTAGTTTAATTGGATTAAAAGTCACAAAGTTTGACTCTTGTTTGACTTCCAGAATTGATCATTTATCGATCAACAAAAAGTCCAATAAATGCGCATTTTTTACGGATCTAAATTCGGGTGTCAAAACAGTTTGTTTTGATGCCAAAACTCTTTTATAAACTTATTTAGACATTTTCAAAACATTTCTAAATTGTCACTCTTATTTTAGTGCTTGTTTAGAGTCGAAAGTTAAACGGTTTGACCGCCGTTTTGACTTTTGAATCTGACCCATTTGGCGGATCTTTGGACCCAACTAAATACATATTTGTGACCATAATTTTAAAGGGAATAACCCTCTGAGGTTATACCTTATGGTCAGGTCTTTTGGCTAGTGTTATGATAACTAGTGGTTATGATCTTCAATAATGACCAAAATGCCTTTTTGCAAACAAATCAACTATAAACATATGTGACATAAATTTTGACATGTATTTTGATCAAATAACATTTTCAAACATGTTTAAGCATTAAAGACTTATCATAACACATATCTAACCATGTGAATGCATAGTTACACAAATGATGCGTTAAAGTGGCTTAAACTACCTTAACGGATCATAACTGGTCAAAAGCACTTTAAAATCTTTCCAACTCAGAATGTTAACTTATTAAACCATGTCATATGAGTCCCAATACTCATTTGGTTTATAAGGTACCATTCTATCCAAATCCTCCGATTTCAAGTTTCGATATTTACACAATTATCCGTTTTTAGGACACGCTTGATTTCTTGGACATTTGAGCTTGTTTGATCTTTGATTCAAGGTTACAATTGCATTCACAAGTGAGTACATAGTCCCCTCTTTTATGTTTTATAAATGTTTTGGGGTGATTCATATGTGCTAAAGGTTTTCGATTTTTCAAATACAAATTACTATGGTTTATATAAACAAGACGATTTCAATAGTGTGAACAAATTTGTTGGTGCGTTATATTCATAACAAGAATGACATTCATTAACAATGGCTAAGCCGATCAGTAGTATGCTATGGTACGATAGGATCTGACAAATCCCGTTATCGGGCTATTCACTGGAATTTGGTGGATAGTTTGGGGTAAGGACAGAATCTGTTATTTTAACAAACCCTTTGGTGGTTTGTTAGTCGATTTAAAGATACCCTTTGGTGGTATATATGAGTCACACAGGTTTGACCAAAAGTTTTCACAATTAAAACAAGGACGATTGACGGATGGTTTTATAACACGTACGATAGACGAATGGTTTTATGACACGGACGAAGGACGATTGGTTTATAACCAAAAACGAATGACGATTTATTTATAACATGAACGATTGATAACACGGACGAAATGGACGATTTGATTATGGTAAGTGATTAGATAACGAGATGGTTTAATGTAATAAAAGCATGGTGGATACGCTGCTGGTACTTCCTATATATAAGTGCTTTTATCATAATCTATCCGTGGCGTTATTTAGATCACTTGGACAAATATTTTCAAATGATGTCACACAACGATGTTTACATAATGATATAAACCATACGAGTTTTCGTCAAGGACGATTTACTACATGGTTTACGAAAACAAATGTTTTAGTCAAGATTCATGGCAACGAGATTTCATAAACTTTAACCAACGTGTTTTAGTTGGTTAATTATATTGCAAGACCAGACACCTTTTAATACAAGGTTTTCACTACTCGACTCTAGTAGTCGTGTAAGGTAATGCAATATGTTACATGCCATAAATCTGATTTACACACAAAACGTACGTACTCGCCGGCATATTTTTGCTGACTCGTTTTCACATATGTCAGGGGATGATGCTAGATGATACTGATGCGTGCTCACGTAGGAATGGACTTGGACCTAGTGCCTTAATAACAAGAAAGACAATAATTATGCATGGCTTGTTGTTTCGTTGTTTAAAAACTTCTAAGACAATTATGACAATATAACCTATGTTTAATATCTAATTAAAACAAAACTTCAAATACCATGTGTTGTTGAAACAATATGTTAACTGACTCCCCAAGTGTTTCCGCAGCGTGTTGTTTTACGCGATTTGGGGTGTTACAGGTTGGTATCAGAGCACTGGTTATAGGGAATTAGGTCATTAGTAATTGCTGACTATAACCTTCCTAGGAGCCTAACGCGAGTCTACTTGCGTTTAGATTTAAAACACAATACAATCACCTATCCTTAGGTGATTACCAAAACAATTCACAAAATACAAACTCGTTTTAAAAATCAATTATCTATCCTTAGATGATTTGTTTTTGGCTTTAAGCCATTAAAGTTTTCAAAATCTCGTCAAAGTTTGGGTTTTAATAATGCGAACACGTGCAATCTGAAAGGGTGGGTGCATGTACAGTGAATTTTCTATCTAAGGCTACAGTGCTCATACAAATCCACTTAATCGGATCAGTCACTCTTACCTGGGAACTCTTGGGGTGAGTGTCCACTTATTGGCTAAAGCATGTCTTCGCGATACATTATGAGACCACTTACTTTGATTAGTCAACGTAAGTTATTTGTATGTTTTGAGAAACAAACAAATGACCACAATCCTTATGTCTTGTCAATATTTTCAATACCACTCTTTGTTTATCCGAATGTCAATCTCACACATTTCTCATATTTTCCTTATTCTTTTAGAATGCCTCCTAGACGTGATCAAACTCAAGACGCTGCAATAGCAGCCTTAGTCGCTCAACAAATTGCTGTTGTACTCCTGAACCTAATAACTCAGATAAATCAAGCAAACAATGCTAACAATAACAATGCTCAGTGCAACTATAAGACTTTCAGTTCGGCTAAACCACTTAAATTCTATGGGTCTGAAGGAGCTACGGGACTCCTACAATGGTTCGAGAGTCTTGAAAGCACATTTCGACATGTTCAATGCCTAAACTAGCGAAAGGTTGAGTTTGCATCTAGTGTTTTTGAGAAAAGAGCATTAACATGGTGGAATAGTGTGATGAGAGATCGGGGTGCCGATGTGGCTATGGCTCAATCCTGGGAAGAGCTTTGAGCTCTATTGATGAGGGAGTTATGTCCTCGTCATGAACTTAGGGCTCTAGAAAGGGAATTTGATGATCTTAAACAAGATAGTGGCAAGAATCGTGCTTACACAGATCGATATGAAGAATTGAGCTTATTGTGCCCTGCAATGGTTACCCCACTGGAAAAAGCTATTGAGCAGTATATCGATGGTCTGCCTGACCTTGTGCAAGATATTGTTACTGGTAGCCACCCTACCACTGTTCGTCTGGCCATCGAGTTGGCTGCAACCCTGACTGAGTCTCAGGTTAGAAAGGGTAAACTGTTTTGCAAGGGTGACAAGAAACAGGCAGCCAAAACCACACAAGACAAAGAAAAAGACAAGAAGAAGAAATCCGAGTCGTCGAAGAAGTCAAGGAAGTGTAAGGCTTCCCAAAACTTTGCAGTTGTTACTCAGCCGAATCAAGTTCCCCAGAACCATCTAGCACAGCCTCCTGCAAGGAAACATATGCTGGTACTACACCATTGTGTAATCGGTGCAATGGTCATCATCAAGCTCATCTACCTTGTCGAAAATGTACACCTTGTGGGAAACTTGGCCACACGGCCAATATTTGTCAAACTGCTCCGAATCAAGCTGCATAGAACCTAGTACATCCTCAAGGAAATGCCGCTAGGCCTCCATTTTCGCCTGGCTCATGTTATATTATGGTGAAATGGGTCATTGTAGGAACACCTGTCCAAGGATAGCCAATTCAAATCCAGCTCGAGGGTGAGCATTTAACATGAACACCAACGAGGCTCGTGCAGACAATGAAGTTGTTAACGGTACGTTCCATGTCAACAATTATCCTGCTTCTGTTCTTTTTGATTCGGGTGCCGATAGGAGCTTTGTGTCATTAACTTTTGAGCCTTTGCTCTCGATGCCAAGAACGAAAATAGGGAGGCCCTTGTTAGTCGAGATAGCCAACAGTGAACCTCTTGTACATGATTCTGTTATTCGTAATTGCAAGTTGAATCTCAACAACCATTTGTTTTCTATCGACCTCACACCAATGCAACTTGGAAGCTTCGATATCATTATTGGAATGGATTGGTAAACCAAGCACCGTGCCGAAGTTATTTGTTTTGATAAGATAGTTCGTATACTCATTTCATCTGGCGAAACCTTGGAAATTCATGGAGAGAAACCCGCTAGTAACATAAAACTTATGACATGTACCCAAGCTCAGAAATACTTACGAAAGAATTATGTCGTCTTTTTGGTACATATTGTAGAGAAGAAAAGCAAGAACAAGAGTATTCAAGACATATCGGTTATTCGAGAATATCCAGAAGTATTTCCCGAAGATCTACCTGGTTTACCCCCGGTACGTCAAGTTGAATTCCATATTGATCTTGTAGCTGGTGCCAACTCGATAGCCAAGTCTCCTACCGTCTTGCACCATCAGAAATGCAAGAATTATCAAAAAAACTACAAGAGTTATGTGACAAAGGTTTCATTCGTCCGAGTTATTCTCCTTGGGGTGCTCCTGTCTTATTTGTGAAATAGAAGGATGCATCCTTACGTATGTGTATAGATTATCATGAGCTCAACAAACTCACGATCAAGAATCGATATCCCCTACCTCGCATTGATGATTTGTTTGATCAGCTTCAGGGTGCTACATGTTTTTCAAAGATCGATCTGCGTTCTGGATATCATCAGCTTCGTGTTCACGAGGAAGATATTCCTAAGACTGCTTTTCGCACTCGATACGGCCACTATGAGTTTACTGTTATGCCTTTCGGATTAAAAAATACTCCAGCTGTCTTCATGGACTTGATGAATAGGGTTTGTAAGCCTTATTTGGATAAGTTCATCATTGTTTTCATCGGCAACATCCTTATTTACTCTAAGTCTCGAGCCGATCACGAGCATCATCTTCGTTTGACAATGGAACTTCTAAAGAAAGTACAACTTTATGCCAAATTCTCCAAGTGTGAATTTTGGCTAAAAGAAGTTCAATTTTTGGGTCACATTAACAATGAGCAAGGTATTCATGTGGATCCTTCCAAAATCGCTGCGATTACGGATTGGAAGACACCCACTACTCCCACAGAAGTTTGCTTATTTCTTGGTATTGCTAGTTACTATCAACGATTTATTGCGAACTTCTCAAAGATCACGGTTCCTCTCACTGTTTTGACTCAAAAGAATAAGCCTTTTGAGTGGGGACCTAAACAAGAGGAAGCTTTTCAAACTTTGAAACCAAAACTCTGTGATGCTCCTATTTTGTCTTTACCCGATGGGCAATGATGATTTCGTGGTTTATTGTGATGTGTCAAATTTAGGCCTTGGTTGTGTTCTAATGCAACACGATAAAGTCATAGCTTATGCGTCAAGACAACTAGAAGTCCACGAGAAGAATCACACAACTCATGATCTTGAGTTAGGTGTTGTTGTCTTTGCTCTCAAGATCTGGAGACACTATCTTTATGGCACGAAGTGTGTGGTTTTCACGGACCACAAAAGTCTCCAACACATATTCAATCAAAAGGAGCTAAACATGAGACAACGACATTGGGTAGAGCTTCTAAATGATTACGACTGCGAAATTCGCTACCATCCGGTAAAGCGAATGTTGTGGCTGACGCACTTAGTCGTAAAGAACGTGTCAAGCTTCATTGTGTTCGAGTTCAATCCGATATCCAAACAAGTATTCTTGCAGCACAACACACTTGTGGAACCCAAAGTTTGTTGAAAGACGAACTACCTCATCTACTCAAACTGTAACTCGAAACGAAAGATGATGGATTACTCTACTTCATGAACCGTTTGTGGGTTCCAAACCAACATAATCTATGTGCTCTATTGATGGACGAAGTTCATATGTCTCGTTACTCGATTCATCCTGGAGCAACAAAAATGTACAAGGATCTCCGTACCCATTATTGGTGGCCGGGTATGAAGAACAACATTGCACTGTATGTATCTAAATGCCTTACTTGTCTCAAAGTCAAGGACGAGCATCAATGTCCATCTGGTTTATTGGAACAACCTGAAATACCGGTATGGAAATGGGAGAACATTGCGATGGATCTCATTACCAAGCTACCGCGCACATCTAGAGGTCATGATGCCATTTGGGTGATCATCGATCGTCCAACTAAGTCAGCACACTTTATAGCGATTCGTGATGATTACTCTGCTGACAAGCTTGCCAAGATCTATATTGATGAGATTGTGTCTCGTCATGGTGTTCCTTTGAACATCATATCTGACAGAGATACTCGATTCTCATCTCATTTCTGGAAAACTATGCAATCTGCAATGGGGACAAAACTCAATCTGAGCACTGCTTATCATTCTCAAACGGATGGACAATCTGAGAGGACGATTCAAACTATGGAGGATATGCTTAGAGCTTGCGTGATCGATTTTGGTGGTAGTTGGGATTCGCATCTCCCATTGGTCGAATTCTCCTATAATAATAGTTATCACGTTAGCATCAACATGGCGCTTTTCGAAGCTTTATACGGTCGAAAATGCCATTCACCTGTCTGTTGGAATGAAGTTGGAGAGTCGCAGTTTACTGGACCTGAACTCATCCACGACACAACCGAGAAAGTCTAGAAAATACGCGATAACCTTTTAACAGCTAGAAGCCATCAAAAGAGTTACGCGGACAAGCGGCGCAAGCCCTTAGAATTTCAAGTTGGTGACTACGTCCTACTCAAGGTATCCCCTTGGAAAGGAATAGTGAGATTTGGAAAGAAAGGAAAACTTGCTCCACGATACGTTGGACCATTCAAGATCGTTGAAAGAATCGGAAAGGTGGCCTACCGACTTGAGCTGCCTCCTAAACTCGGGAATATTCACCCAACATTCCACGTGTCCAACCTAAAGAAGTGTGTAGCCGATGCAAACCTCTACATCCCTCTCGACGAGATTCACGTTGATGACACTATGCACTTTGTTGAGAAACCAGTGGAGATACTGGACCGTGAAGTCAAGAAACTCAAGAGAAGACGAATTCCGATAGTCAAAGTTCGCTGGGAATCCAAACGTGGCCTAAAATTTACTTGGGAATAAGAGGATCAGATGAAAGTGAAATACCCACATTTGTTCTCACAAGTTTCCTCTGATTAAATTTCGGGACAAAATTTCTTGAAGTAGGGGAGACTGTGATATCTGTGACGATCCTATCATGTATCAATGTCAAACAAGTTATCAATGAATGAAATTTTATGTTTTATTTGAGAATTTTGTTTATTTATTATGATTATTGCACACATTTGATTCTTGCACAATTCCGAACTCTTGAATCGCTTCTGTAAGCGAAACCGTCAACCGACACGCAAACGAAACCAAATTAATGAAACACACATTCCGGAACAAGGTCATAAGCTAAAAATACCTTAAATACCCTTAACATAGCTTAGAAATAAGTTTCGAGGGCTTCGGTATGGCAAAATCACACTTTTAAAACTTCAGGGGCTATTTTGCAAATTCTACGAAACTATGCCTTTTCGCGTAAATTGCTATCCGAAACATGTATGGACATCCAAAAATTTTTGTAATCATTAAAATATCATATTTTAGTGATTGGAATGCAAAAATATCAGTCGTCACGCTTTTACGGTCACGCACGCGTTTGTTACGCTTTTCGTCGTAATTAACCGAAAACCGCAACCGTACGACCAAATGAACTGACACCCGAAACATTTGTGAACATTTTTTCAAGTTCCCTAAACTTATTCCACCTCATGGAGCTTGAAAATCAGGTTGAGGGGTGTTAGAAGTGCCCGAAACGCGACGAAACGAGTGCATGGATCATTTCTGCCAATTCTGAAAGTTGTGGCCAGCTAGGGGCCTTACGGACCGTAAGACCATAGCCCATACGGCCCGTAAGCCTTAACCAGGTCACTAGAAACGTGGAAACAGCTAGTTAATTCGTTCATTGACTCATCTAACGACTTTACCACCCTTGTTTCTACATTTGACACATATGGGACACTAAGCTAACATGTGGGTCATGGGACACTTGTCTTGATCCTATAACATCAAGAAACCTATAAATACCCATGTGTCCTTTATTTTTGAAACCTTTGATCACTCATTTTCTGCTAGCAACTGAAGTTGCAACCATCTCTGGAGTTCTTCTGAGTTCCTTGTTCATTCCTTTGGTATTGTAAGTGTTCAATCATGTTTTGATTCAATTCTTGTAGTTTAATTGGATTAAAAGTCACAAAGTTTGACTTTTGTTTGACTTCCAGAATTGATCATTTATCGATCAACAAAAAGTCCAATTAAAACTTGCAATATGATGGTAATCAAGGTGATTATGATCTCTATTGATCATACCTACTGATTCCTATCATTTCTAGTCATTTTGTCAAGTCAAAGTTTGGTCAAAAATGCGATAAATGCGCATTTTTTACGGATCTAAATTCGGGTGTCAAAACAGTTTGTTTTGAAGGAAATATTCTTTTATAAACTTATTTAGACATTGTCAAAACATGTCTAAATTGTCACTCTTATTTTAGTGCTTGTTTAGAGTCGAAAGTTGAACGGTTTGACCACCGTTTGGACTTTCGAATCTGACCCATTTGGCGGATCTTCGGACACGACCAAATACATATTTGTGACCATAATTATAAAGGGAATAACCCTCTGAAGTTATACCTTATGGTCATGTCTTCTGGTTAGTGTTATGATAACTAGTGGTTATGATCTTCAATAATGACCAAAATGCCCTTTTTACAAACAAATCAACTACAAGCATATGTGACATAAATTTTGACATGTATTCTGATCAAATGACATTTTCAAACATGTTTAAGCATTAAAGACTTATCATAACACATATCTAACCACCCGAATGTGTAGTTAGACAAATGACGCGTTAAAGTGGCTTTAACTACCTTAACGGGTCATAACGGGTCAAAAGCACTTAAAAATCTTTCCAACTCAGAATGTTAACTTATTAAACCATGTCATATGAGTCCCAATACTCATTTGGTTTATAAGGTACCATTCTATCCAAATCCTCCGATTTCAAGTTTCGTATTTACACAATTATCCGATTTTAGGACACGCTTGATTTCTCGGACATTTGAGCTAGTTTGATCTTTGATTCAAGGTTACAATAGCATTCACAAGTGTGTATGTAGTCCCCTCTTTTATGTTTTATAAATGTTTTGTGGTGATTCATATGTGCTAAATGTTTTCGAGTTTTCAAATACAAATTACTATGGTTTATATAAACAAGACAATTTCGATAATGTGAACGAACTTGTTGGTGCGTTATATTCAGAACAAGAATGACATTCATTAACCATGGCCAAGCCGATCAGTAGTATGTTATGGTACCATAGGATCTGACAAATCCCGTTATCGGGCTATTCACTAGAATTTGGGGGATAGTTTGGGGTAACGATAGAATCTGTTATTTTCACAAACCCTTTGGTGGTTTATTAGTCGATTTAAAGATACCCTTTAGTTGTATAGACGAGTCACACAGATTTGAATGTATTCACGAAACGACCAAAAGTTTTCACAATTAAAATAAGAACGATTGACGGATGGTTTTATAATACGGACGATAGACGAATGGTTTTATGACACGGACAAATGACGATTGGTTTATAACAAAAAACGAATGACGATTTATTTATTACACGAACGATTGATAACATAGACGAAATGGACGGTTTGATTATGGTAAATGATAACGAGACGGTCTAATGTAATAAAAGCATGGTGGATACGCCGCTGGTACTTCCTATATATAAGTGCTTTTATCATATTCTATCTGTGGTGTTATTTAGATCACTTGGACGAATATTTTCAAATGATGTCACACAACGATGTTTACATAACGATATAAACCATACGAGTTTTCTTCAAGGATGATTTACTAATTGGTTTACGAAAACAAATGTTTTAGTCAAGATTCATGGCAACGAGATTTCATAAACTTTAACCAACGAGTTTTAGTTGGTTAATTATGTTGCAAGACCAGACACTTTTTAATACAAGGTTTCAATACTCGACTCTAGTAGTCGTGTAAGGTAATGCAATACGTTACATGCCATAAATCTGATTTACACACAAAACCTATGTAATCGCCGGAATATTCTTGCTGACTCGTTTTCACATATGTTTCAAGGAGCGATGCTAGATGATACTGATGCGTGCTCATGTAGGAATGGACTTGGACCTAGTGCCTTAATAACAAGAAAGACAATAATTATGCATGCTTGTTGTTTCGTTGTTTAAAAACTTCTAAGACAATTATGACAATATAACCTATGTTTAATATCTAATTAAAACAATACTTCAAATACCATGTGTTGTGAAACAATCTGTTAACATGACTCCCCAACTGTTTCCGCCGCGTGTTGTTTACGCGAGTTGGGGTGTTACAAAAACAATCGAATTCATGCCAAAATTGTGAAAAAACCATGTTTTGTAGACAAACTTTGGCCGAACTAATCCAACAAGTGTAACATCCGTCAAAAACGGATTTACCAAACCCGCTCCGTTTATCACCTTTTCCGCTGCGGGTCGGGGTGTGACAACAAGTTCGCTCAAACTTGTTCTAAATCATATGTTTTGTTGATTTTAGACATCTTCGCCCGAACTTGCTTGATTTTCAGTGATTTTTGATTAAGTTCGCCTGAACTTGTCAACTTTCGTTGAAATTCTTATTAAGTTCGCCCGAACTTGGATAAAAAACTTGGAAAATTTTCAAATCCAAACACAAGTTCGCCTGAACTTGTGTAATTGTGAAAATTCTTGAAACTTTCAAACATGTTCGCCCGAACTTGTTGAAATTGAATCTGAAATTTGTTATCTGTACAAGTTCGACCGAACTTGTCAGTGCACTAATCAAGTTTTCAAGTTTTTGAACGTGTTTTCAGTTATACTCGTCTGCTTTTTGTTATGGATCAAGATCTACACAATGCGTATATGACAGCTGTGGATTCAACATCTATGGTGAATCAAGTTAATTTGGATAATGCAATGGGAACGCTGGTGAAGCCACCGAAGCTTATGAGCATGGTTGAGTACGGGGGGGGGGGAGGAGAAATTCACGAACTGGGTTCAGGCTAACTTTTTCTATATTTGGGTTACGGTTGAAATAGGATACACCTGGCCAAAGGATGAGTACGAGAATGATATTGGAATGGAGAAATTCTCAACCCAGCAAAAGGAAGCTTATGTTGAAGAAAAGAAGATGATCAGTCTAATTCAGCAATCTGTGAAAGAAGATATACTAATCTTACTACTAGAGAATACAACTGCACAACAACTATGGATGTCTTTGGTTGCGAAATACTTGGGGAGTGCTGAGATGATCATGAGCAACAAGGCTCTTATCATGAAAGAGTTTGACATTTTCACAATGATGAAACGCGAGTCGATGAAACAAATGATAGAACGCTTCGGTCATTTGAAAGTTCAGATGAGAAGACATGATCTTCTTAAGTCAGATGCAGAATGGTTGATGCATATGTCTGTTGCCTACGTCATCGTATTACGTCGAGTCTGTATTTTGGAGCGAAATGTCGAAGTTTATGTAAATAGGTTAACAAGTTCGCTTAAGTTTGTGATGGTTTAGACAAGTTCAGCCAAACTTATCTATGCAAGTTCGCTCGAACTTGCTCTCCCACCAGCGAACTTGTTTACCTATAAATAGGTAGCTTGTGATTACATTTGTAAGATTCTGAGATTTTTTCATGACAGAGGCGAAGCTCTGTCCAAGTGTTTCCAGGATATGTAACGTCTACTAATCAATGAAACAGTGATTAAACAGTAAAGAACTTGTATCCAATGTCGCCTATGCAAACGGTTTCCGCATGTTTATCTTAGGTTTGCCAAATTAGGACCCGAACGATCCGTACAACGGATCCTCAATTGGTATCAGAGCAAGATTGGCTTAATTTGAAGACAGTGGACATAGAACATCTCATCTTCGACTCTATTCTTTCATTTTTAACTTTTCTTGGACAATTCACGGACAAAATGGACTGATTTTCAAGTATAATACGTAAAATCCATTATACTAAAACCCTTGAAAAGATCAGAGCTTAAAACAAACGAATTCATGTCAAAAATTTGAAAAAACCATGTTTGAAAACACATGTTCACTCAAACAGGACATCAAGTTCGCTCGAACTTGACTGAATAATTCATAACTTTTCATCAAGTTCGCCCGAACTTGATTGATTTTTCAAGATTTTTGATAAGTTCGCTCGAACATGCATACTTTTCATTAAGATTTCATCAAGTTTGCCCGAACTTGATTAAATTTTGTTGAAAATCTATTACAAGTTCGCCCGAACTTGTAAAGTCTCTTGAATATCTTACAAGTTCGCCCGAACTCGTAAAGTCTCTTGAATATCTTACAAGTTCGCCCGAACTTGTAAGTTCTCTTGAAAAATCTCACAAGTTCGCTCGAACTTGTCAAGTAATATACAAGTTCGCCCGAACTTGTCCATTACAAGTTTGCCCAAACTTGTCTAAGGGTTTTTAAAAAAATGTCTCGGACATTATATATCGTTAGATTCGTACTGACGAGACGAGTTTAAAGCTCTAATCTGGTAAAACCAGTTTTCCGAAAAATTTTAAAAGTTTTTAGCAAACCGATACGTTAATATTGTCGTTTAAAAAAGTCAAATTTTTACTAAAATTGTCTGTTAGCTAATCATTTTTCAAGTATCATGAACGACAGTTTAGTTTGGAAAATGAATGGGGTCTGTGAAGCCGCCAATGTTGATGAGATTAGAAGAGTATGAATCCTGGAAAGAAAAGTTTACTAACTAGGTCCAAGCTATGCACTTTCAAAGTTGGGTTGTGATCAAAACAGTATATGTCGTTCCAAGAGATGAGAATCAGAATATTCTAGAGAAGTACAAGTATTCTACGCAACAGAAAGAGTAGTATTTTGCTGAAAGGAAAATGATTAGTCTGATTCAACATTCTGTTAAGGAAGATATCTTGATACTACTGCCTGAGTACAAAACTGCAAAAGAACTCTGGATATCTCTAAAAAATAAATATCAGGTGAAGAGAGAAGAGAATGTAGTGGTTAAGAACTGTGAAGCTCAACTTTCAAGTACATCTACAAATGAATCTTCAAGTTCAAAACCAATCTGTCCAGTTTATGATGTAGATAACTATCGGGCAGATAATGTCAAACTCTTGAGTGAGATTGAGAGTTTGACATTAGAAAATAAAAAACTAAAAGAAAACAAAATAAAATTTTTAGAAAATGAAAAATTACAAATGGTAATAGATTTTCAAAATGAAATAAAAATGTTTAAAAATGAAAAAATTGTTTTTGAAAAATTAAATATAGAAAATCAAAAAGCAATAAATTCTCATATTGAAAAAATTGCTCAACTTGAAAAAGAAGTTGATACTGTTAAAATAAAGCTGTTAATTCAGAAAAGTTATTGAAATGTTTTGTGACTTCCTCAAGAAAGTTAGATCATATATGTCCAAAACCGATCAATGTTAATAAAAAGAATATTCCAATAAGTAACATTGTTACAAACTATGACGATGTCATAATTAAAGATTGTGATGATGATATCGATGATGAAAGACCTAAAAATAATGAACATGAAATATTTTTAAAACTAAAAGCGAAATTTCAAGAAACTGTTCTAAAATCTTCTGAAAAAGGTGAATGCTCAACACAAAAACTTTCTAAGCCGAATGAAGAACAAAAACAAAGTTCTAAAAATTATAAGACTTTGAAAAATAAAAGTTCATCGGTAAAGTCATCCAATCATTATAAAAATCAAAAAAATTTGAAAAACAAAACTCACAAAAATTTGAGAATAAGTGGTGCAGTCGGACCGCAGTGCTTCAACTCAAATGATGCTTTTAGAAGAAACAGGAAAGATGGTTATCACACATCAAATCAATGTTATGATTTAGGTGTATGGTTGGCTAAAAAGGATCAGTATAAGAACAGGATGTGGCATAAATGTGGAGTAACTGGACACATTGCTAGAAAATGTTTTCAAATTAATCCTAAACCTATTCATATTGATAAGAAAAATTTTGAAGATTTGAAAGTACCAACTCAGGTTTGGAAACAATATACAGAAACTACAAACAAGGTGAAACCAGTTAAGTTTTCAAATTTTGAAACTGGTGAATCCTCGAATAGTAATGAACAAAAAGTTTCTACTTTGTATTTCAAGAAAGCTTTAACGAAAAATCGGTTGGTAAAAGAAAAAGAAGTTACACAATCAGTGAAAATTGAAAGGTTAGAGGACTTTCCGAAACTTGAGAAAGTCCAAAATAAACCTGATTGTGTAAAGAAAATCAAAATTAAGATTGAAGAAACAACGCCCAAGACTGCAAAGGCTTGGGTGTCACTATTCAACTAACTGTTTGAATTTTTGTGTAGGAACTTCTGAGAAGAAAGTAAATTATTGAGAATGGATATCTGTGGCACACTATGAAGACGAGCCGGGTTATTAAGTTTTATATAAAGGACATTTTTACAAAAGATTTGAAGTTCAAATAACGTTTACTTTACAATTTTAGAAAATTTTTGGAGAAAATTTTTCGAAAAACATGTTTCATTAACGTTTACTTGAAAGTTTTACAAATTTTTGAAGAAAATTTGAAAACTATCACAAAATCCTCACTGTTAAACAAGACAAAACTCATGTTCAGTAAATTTTTATAAACACAAAAAGTGTCAAGGTTTTTGTCATCATGAGGGGAAGTGAGCTTAAAAGAATTATATGAAGCAGTAATGGATGGAGAGTATCAGGGAGATCTTGAGATTGGTGATTGATGATAGTGAAAGATATTTCCAAGCTTCCCAGAAAGTTGCAGTATATGAAGAAAGAATCAAAGTCCTGGAGAAAGAAAGGGAGGTTCTAAAGGTAACTCTGAGTAGCTACGAAACAGAACATCAGAGGATCGTAAAGAAGATGGAAGACTATGAAGCGGAACGTGAGTCGAACAACAGGCAAGTAGAGCTTATGAAGAAGATTTTAGTTTGTACTCCGGGTATCTCTCTCACTGATGATATTGAGAAGATAGAGAGAGAGGAAGCTAGACAGAAAGTTGTTGACAGAGAACGATCTTCCAAAGCTTTATCTGACGCTGAAGGACGAAGGAAAGAAAAGATTGATGATATGCCCGTGCATGAAACTACTACCTCGTCGGCTCCGTTGATCGAACAATCTGCGCCGGAAGCTGAATCTGTGCCAATATCTTCTGAGATGATAGTTTATGATCCTACCAGTGATGTGAGCAAGAGGTTTGTGCTTCAAGGGGAAGGTGTTCTAGAATCTATGACGAAAGAGAAGGCAATCGCTCAAAGGGAGCTAAAGAAAGAGATTGACGAGTTGGTAGATGAAACGTTTGATGAGTTAGAGAAGGAAGGGTTTGAATATGTAGCAACTTTATTTGATAATGAAAATATTTCTGTTGATGCTTACATGAACGACTCTATGTTTGAGCTAACTGATGAACAGGTTCAGGGGGAGTCGTCGATTGAAGAAACAGTACCAAAGCCAAAAGTTATCTATCTAGAGCACGATGTGGAAGAAGGAGAGTTTGTTCATAACTACTCCAAGGCGGATCTTGCAGAATTATTTGGCTTACATGAAGATTCTTTCGAGTTTGATTTTGAAGAAGAATTAAAGAACACAAGCACAGAGCCGAGTGATTATGTTTTCGAAGACATCCCGCAAGCTAACGATTATGATAGAGTCATTATTGAAGATTGGGATTCAGATGATAATGAAGAGGCAAGATATACGGGTGAAGGAACTAGTGTGTTTCCTACCCTTGATGAAATGACTGCTGAAATCAACGATGAGATATTAAAGCAGAAAGTAGCAGAAGCAGTTAAAGAGGGAACAGCTCCTAAACCACAAACTAAGGAAGAGGTCATAGAGATGAAAAAGAAATGGTTCAAGGAGATGCCGCCTGAGAGAAAGTTCCGTCGTCCTTTGGCTTTCTTCACAAGAGACCCTGACGCATCTCTGGGTGACATTATTAGTTGGGGATGGATTGAGGAACTGGATGTATATGCGTTGAAACGAGAGTATGGAGTGCAATATTTCAGAAGATTGGGATGTATACAGTCCCTGCCAGAATGGGATGTGAAAAAGTTAGTTCAGACCAAGACGTTCAGTATGAAGCTGCGACCAAATGATCAATGTCGGTGGAAGCTCATCAAGTTTGAAGCTAAACATGGTTTCAATCTTTGGAAGCCACACCAGCCAAAAACCGTGACAAAGATAGATCCAGTTACTCAAGAGAAAGATGTGACTTTGATTGTGAAAAGGCCACACGTTATGAAGAATATACCTCTGAAGAAAATGGAACAAGATTTTTACAAGATCTTCAAGTGGTGGCACTATATTCGAGTACTGGAGAGGCTGTGATTTGTGTTGAGCCTGATGAAGGGTCATGAGATATGTCCGAGGATCTATCAGAGACCGTGATTATGCACAAGAGAATCTATGGGCTATGGCGTGCAATCAGAGTATTGGATCCTACGTGGCTGGTCAACTGCTCAGAGAAAGACATTGAATGATTATTCTTCATCAAAATCAGTTATGAACATAAAGACAAGGAGCAGGCCATGCAGTTCCAGAAAATTGTGAATGTTTGTTACACTAACAACATTAATTCAGGTAAAGAATGGAAAACTGCATGGAGAAAGCTTGAAGATAAAGAGCAGAAAAGGAAAGATCAAAATGAAGAAAGGATTGAAGCTCTTCGAAAACTGGCCACCCGTGAAATGTTCAAGTTCGGGAATACTTACAACCGACTTCCTCCTACAGATCAAATGCCCATTGCTTTAGAGGAGCGTTGAAGGCCAAGCAAGACATTTTTTGGTTGATTCAAGTCAAACGTGTTAAAGTTTTTGAAGAAAAAGTTTTAAAGACTGTCCAAGACTGCGGCAACATCCAAGGGGGAGCCTGTTGGTGCACTTATGTCTATTGCCTACGTCTAGGACGAGTCTATTGTACAGATAGGGTTTCGTAGCGTCAGAAGTTTAGTTTTGAATTTTTTGTATGTGTACTGTTATTTTCGTACGAAAATATGTAAGGATTTTCGCACGAAAATTTCGTGTGAAAATCCACGCTGCCTACTCACTTGGTGCTGTCATGTCTGCATATAAATAGGTGACTTAGGTTGTGTGTTAGGTATGCTGTTTTGAGGAATCAGTGGTGAAGCCCTGTTCGAGTCTATAATTGTTACTAACGTTTATTCAATACACAGACGGTTAAACAGTAATCATTGCTTGTTCTTTGTTTGTTCAATCAGCTAACAATGAATTCCGGCTCTGTTAGCTGAGCAAGTCTGACCGGAAAGCTCAATAAGTTGGATCCGATTCTAAGCTTCATTCACACAGACTACGGTCGCTCTCTCTACTTGTGAAGCTGAGTATATCTCGGCCTCCAATTGTTGTTCACATTTATTGTGGATCCAACAATAGATGAGAGACTATGGTCTGCAATTTCTTTACACGCCGCTGTATGTAGATAATAAGGCAGCTATCGACATAACTAAAAATCCAGTTCATCACTCTCGAAGAAACATATCAAGATTCGATACCACTTCATTCGTGATTGCTACGAAAAGAAGCTGGTACGAATTAAGAAAATCCACACCGATGAACAAAAAGCTGATTTTTATACCAACCATTTACTCTTTCACGGTTTAAATACTTAATGAAGATTAATGGTATGAAACATCTTTTGACAGGTGCGGATGCAGAGGTTGAATATGGACCCGACGACGAGTTCTCATGAAACTCATTGGTTTGTTACCTTTTGGGATTAGTATTTCTTAAAAACTAAAATACAAAAATATTTTTTTTGATTTTAGAGGGAGAAAAATATTACGAGAAAATACAAAAACATATGAAAAACCAAAAAGTACAAAAACATGAAAAAGACAATAAGAATTTTGTGTAAAAAAGGAATGATAGTACATCAGTGGACTATCACAGTATGCTAAGGAATTGTAAAGTTTAAAAAGTGTAAACAAGTCTTACTGTGGATGTGTCAATAGGCTTTACAAGTTCAGTAAATTGTTTCCGGGGTATAAACTAAATTTTTCAACTGCTTAAACTAGTGATTAACATCTCTCGGATATATGGACTTAGTACTCTGAAATTTTGTTTGAGAGATTGCCCAATTCTGAGATACGAGGTCTTTATAGATGATTGATATATGGGGTATTATACAAGTTTTTCTGATTTTGCGAAAGCAATAGCCTACAACTTCTATAATACTTTTGCTAAAAACCCCAAAAACAGTAGCAAAATTGAAAGAATCGAATGATCTAATCAATTGCAGTGTTTAAAAGATTCCTTAATTGGAACACACCTTAAAGTCGTGCCTTCATCTCTTTGTCGATACGGTGGTATTAACCTGAGCTCTCAAAGCTTTGCATAACCCAGATACAGATATCAATTAAGCTATACTCACCTGTAAGATGAAATCTAGGGAATCCTGATACAGGAGTATATTCTGAGATGGGAACCATAGTTAAGTCAAGTTTCATATGTCTAACTAAGATATCTTGGAACAACTGAGAAATGTGTCGAAGTTTAAGTGGAAAAATATATCGACAATCTAAATAAACGAGTTTAGAACTTAAAGTCATCAAAAGGTCAACGGTACTGGTGATACGTCTCAAACAACTGATATGATCCTTAGACACGAATTCACAAAACTATGTCTGTAAATATGTTTGTACATAGTTATTTGATTTCAGATTTAAACCCAAAAAGATTTTCAGTGTGTTTTAGCATAAACTTTTGAAAATTCAAAAAGATTTTATTTCTACATTGTTTTCAACAACCAATGATTGAAAGCGGATCTTCGGAGTTCGGAATGGTGCTAAGTTGTTGAATCTTCACGCCAACGGGTTGGGAGCTAATCTGTAAAATCAAAATGAATGAAAAACGATGAAAAGTTCATTAATTTGAAACTTTACATTTGAAGAAAACATCAGTTGTTCATAACGTGTCAAACCAAGGTCATTAGCTTGGACTCGGCAGACAAATCGGTTAACCAAGGTCATTAACTTGGACTTGGTCAACTGAGTGGATTTTCATAACTGATAAACATGTGAATGTTCAAGGTTAAAATTGAAGTTCGGCCGAAGTTATTAGGAATAAATTGTTTCATTATCGATGAACTTTGGGCAAAGTTAGTTGCTGGTATGAAACGTATTAAGAGTCAAGTTCGCTCGAACTTGACTCAATGTATATACCCGAGTTCGCTCAAACATTCATTATCTGTTTATTCTATCTTCGAGCGAACTTAACTGCCGATTTGAGAGAAAACTGAAATTGCATAAAATAAGCCGTTACTCTGCCCGATTTGAACGTGATTATAAGTAATTGGCACACTTATCATCATGGCAAAGGTATTAATTGTATAAATCAGCCATGGATTGAACTTGTTTGATTAACCTTGGACCGAAAACTTAAAATCTGATAGATCTAGGAGGTTAATGGACAAATTGATCTATGAAATGAGCTAAAAAACATGTAAAAATGCTTAACAAACCATAAAATTGATCTAATGAATATGATTGAACTGTTGCAGGTTTGTTTTGAAGAAGACAACAAGTTCGCCCGAACTTGTTGTTGATGTTTTTCATCAACTTCGGGCAAAGTTGTTAATAAGAGAATAAAACTAGAAAAAGTAACAAGTTTGCCCGAACTTGTTTACAATCAGCAAAAACATGTAATTAAAACAAGTTCGCCCGAACTTGCTAGCAAATGTCAAAAAATGTGTTTATGCATATGTTCTGTCGAAGTTGTTCAATTGTTGTTTGTTTGTGATGTTATGTGTTAATATCACCAAGTTCGCCCGAACTTGATGATAAATTGTTGAAAATTATCAATTTTGTGCTAAGTTGTTTGTTTGTGTTGTCCGCAGAATATCAAGTTGTCATTTAACAAGTTCCATAATACTTGTATATCGCTTGACGAGAAGATTTATCCAACGATGACGGCATTTTCAGAAATCTTGGAATTTTTTGGACGTATTCCGATTACAAAGGCGATCACTAATAAGCATGTGGTGTATAGATCGCACATTTATTTCTTCTGGAACGCAGCATCATATGACGAGTCAAACAAAGTAATAAAGTTTGCAGCTCGTGTCGGTACTGAAGATAAAGAATTCTTGATAACAGAAGCTAACATACGAAGGGTTTTGGCATTCAACGACGATGTTAATGATCTGATAGGCTTCGAGGAAAGAATGGTTAAAGGTTGCTTTTTCAGAATGGGCTATAAAGGTCATGCGAACGAACCAACGACGAAGAAATGCAGTGTTCCTTTGCCTTACAAGCTTCTGCTTCACGCCATCATTCATGCTTTCAGTCATCAGAAAGTAGGGCTTGATGACATACAAGATTACATGGCATGTATGATTACTGCATTGGTACTGAACAAGAAATACAACTTTTCAAGGGTGATCTTTAATTTCATGGCGAAGAATATGGGAAAAGAAAGGTTGGTGATGTATCCGAGGTTTGTACAGACATAGCAAAAGATCCAAACGACATTCTTTACTTTATCCATATGGATGAAACTACGTTGAAAAAGCTCAAAATTTTTCAGAAACAAGATTCAGCACTTGTTCCTAAGCCTGTATTCGGGGCTATTGTGAAAGCAGACTACGTCGCGCCTCATGAAAACAAATGGTGAAAGGATGGCAATAGTGACGAGAATGAGGAAGCTGCTTTGTTAACGAACATCAAAGAGAAACGAGGTGACTAGTACATCAAGGGTGTGGTTGTAATGGAAAAACAAAAGCGTAAAAGAGCATCAAAGAAAGTTGATACTATGCTGATCGATGAAGCTGATGAGAATGTTCAGAATGTTGAGGGTTCTAGCGCGGCTGCAAATGTTGAAAGCCAAGATAAAGAAGATGATGTCATTTCTGCTACTTCAGACAAAGATGAAGAATCGTCTGAAGATTATGTTGAATGAAGAGAAAAAGAAGCAGAAAAAGAAAAAGAGCAGGAAAGATTGAAAAAGCTTGGTGAGGATTTATATGAACCGGGTTCTGAAGAGGGTTTTGATGAAGAACGTCCGAAAAAGAAAGCTAAACGTTCAAAGTCTAAAGCTGGAGATACAAAGAAAGCCACAGGTTTTCCTAGCACACGTGGAAGGAAGAAAACTCAAAGCCGCAGATATCTTAGTCAAACAAAGAAAGGAGTTACACAAGAACCTCCTGTTTCTAGTCTGCAGGATTTTCCGATCATAGAATCTGTTATTCCTCCAACTACTGCAACTGAAGAACCAACTTTTGTCACTGTTGAAGTTCCTGTTCAAGTTACACCTCAATCAACAAGAAAATCTGCAGCAAAAGCTACTACGCCAAAGCCAAAGCAATCTACTACTCAAAGTGCCAGAGCAAGAGATTTTAAAGATGCTTTCAGTGATATTCCATACAACATTACACATCCTGTCACACCTGAAGATCTTTCTAACTGGTTTGAAGAGTTTCCTATTGATAAGCTAGAGAAAAGACTCAAAGATTTGGAAGATAAAGCCAAACAGAACGAAGTCGATAAAGCAGCTCTTGAAAAGAAACTAAAGAAGAGTGAAGTTGAAAAGGAGATTTTGCAAGACAAAGTGAAGTTTCTGGAAGACGATCGAGGTTATATGAAAGCAATGGTCGAAAGCTTGGGTGCTGCGAATGCAAAATTAGAAACCGAGATTGCTGAACTTCGAACATAGTGGAATATGAATGATAGAAGATTTTCCAGACTTCAGAAAGTTCTAATTAACATTCTGGACATTGATTTCAAGGCTGAATATCATCGATTGAATGTTCAAGAGGCGAAAGAAAACACTGAGAAAGAGTTAGCAGAACAGGGCAAGGGCAAAAGTGTTATCGATGGTGTCCCTATTTCTTCAGAGGAGCCAGTGATAGAAAAAGTTGTTGAATCTGAGAAAGCTCCTAAAACAGAGGTTGTTACTGAAGATGTTCCAGAGTAGAATGTTGAATCAATCAAAGCTTCTGATGTAGAACAAAAAGATGACAGAGGAAGAAGATAATGATGACGATGACCATATTGGTGACGATACTAAAGACGATACAGATCATGATGGTGATGAAAATGATGATCAGGGGGCGTCTAAAAGTTGATACTGCGAAAGTACATTCAGAATTTATTTTGAATCCCTATTTAATGATGATGCTAACATGGAGGATGCTCCAAGTAAAGGGGAGTCTACAGAGCAGACGGGGCCACAAGATGTTGATATCTCTGATGCTGTTATTGCTATGTCTGTTACTGTTATGCATGAAAAGCCATTGATGATAACGTTAGATCCGAATTTAGAGGAAGGGGAGATTGCTCACAGTTACACTAAAGAAGAGTTAGCAAGAATGTTTGAAGTCGACACTGATTCATTCAAGTTTGATTTCGAGGAAGAGTTGGTGAATATCAAGACATTTGAACCGAAAGAGTATGTGTATAAGCATGTGGCTGAGGCAGATGATTATGCTCGTGTGATATTCGAAGATTCTGATGACGATGAGACAGAGAAGTATTCTAATCTCAACACTGATAAGTTTCCTACGATTGATGAGTTGATGATCCAGATAGATGTTGATTTATTGAAACAAAAAAATCGATGAAGTTGTGAAAATAGGCAACATTCTGAAACGTTACACTAAAGAGCAAATTGTCGAAGCAAATAGATCGTGGTTTAAAGAGATGCCGAATAAAAGAAAATTCAAAAGGCTACTAGCGTTCTTCACACGAGACAAAGATGTTTCTCTGGGTGACATTCTAAGCTGGGGATGGATTCGAGAACTTGATGTGCATGCTATTAAAAGAGAGTTTGGAGTTCAGTATTTCCTACATTTGACAGACATAAATACATTGTCGTTTGGGATGTAGAAGAGTTGGTACAAACAAGGAATATAAGTCTGCAAATGAAGTTTAATGAACAAAGGCTCTGGAGGGTAATAAAGTTTGAAGCATCAAGAGGTTTCGAGCTGTGAAAGCTGATTATCCATAAACGCACAATAAAGATCACCAAGAAAACAGTGGAAAAAGATATTACACTAGTGATGAAGCGTCCACGAGCTATGAATATGCCAATGAAGCCCATTGAATAGGATTTTCATCCTTACTCTATGGTGGCAAACGGATCAAGAGACTAGTGAAGCTGTGATTGTGTTACGTATTGATGATACATGGGATATAACGAAAGAAATGGATCTAGAACCGATTGAACGTAGAAGGATATGGGGGTTGTGGAGAACGATATGAATACCAGACCCGATGTGGCTAGTTAATTGCTCGAAGGAAGATATAAAGCGCTTGTTCTTCAACAAGATTTGTTTCGATAAGCGTGAAGAAGTTCAAGTGAAGCAATACCAAGGTGTGATTAACGTTTGCTATGCAGATGGTATTAATTCAGGGCATATGTGGGAATCGAGGTGGAGAGAGCTTGAAAGAGAAGAGTTCTTGAAGGAAGAAAAGCATTTAGAGAAGATACACGAAAGGGGTAGGGAGGCAAGAATTAGAAGATTACAATTCATGAAGTGGGCACCTCCTACTGACCAAACGCCTATTCCCAAGCCAGAAAGACATCGAAAGCCATACAAGAATTTCTTCGGAAGATGTTAGAGATTGAAGATTGATCAAGACGCTGCGACAAAATCCAAGGGGGAGTCTATTGATGCATAATATCTATTGTCTAGGTCTTGGATCGAGTCTGTATGTTTAGAGTTTGAAATGTTAGAAGTTTTTTAAATGTATTTATGAAGTAACACAAGTCCGGCCAAACTTGTGTGACACTGATCAAGTTCGCCCGAACTTGATCAAGTCTAGCCACTCTTCGACCGAACTTGATTGTCTATATATAGGAAGTCTAGGTTCATTCATTGTAACAACTTTGGGACTTCTATGGCGAAGCTCTGTCAGTTTGGAAACTCAGTTGTAATACTTTTGGACATCAATAAACTGACAATTAAACAGTAATTCTTGTGTATTTGGTTAACATGTCATATAATTTCCGCTTATATGGACATTAGATACAAATTTAGGTTCCCGAGCTGAGGAGGACGGTCCTAACATTGTGACCATAGTTATATAGGGAATAACCCTCTGAGGTTATACCTTATGGTCACATCGTTTGGTTAGTTTTAGGTTAAGTCGCTTAATATGTCTTTAAATATGACCAAAACGATCTTTTTGCGAATAAATCAAGTTTAAGCCTATGTAACCGATGTTTTGCCATATACACTGATGTTATAACATTATTAAACATGTTTTGGCATATAAGACTTATCATAACACATATCTAACCATCCGAAAACATATTTACGCAAATGAACTGTTAAAGTAGCGTAAACTACCTTAACGAGTCATAACGGGTCAAAAGCACTTAGGAATCTTTCCAAATCAGAATGTTAACATTGTTAAACCATTTCATATGAGTTCCAATACTCATTTGGTTTACAAGACCTCATTCTTTCCGATCCGCCAATTAAAGTCCTGATATTTACATAGTTATCCGATTTTAGGACACGTTTGATTTTTCAGACTTTTTGAGCTTGTTTGATCTTTGATTCAAGGTTACATTGCAATCCCAAGTGAGTACATAGTTCCCCTCTTTTATGTTTTGCAAATATTTTAGGGTGACACATATGTGCAAATTGTTTTCAAGCTTTCAAATTACAAATGCTATGGTTTATATTAAACATGACGATTTCGATAATGTGAACGAACTTGTTGGTGCGTTGTATCCATGAAACGAATGACATTCATTAGCTTTGGCCAAGCCGACCAGTAGTAAGTTATGGTACCATAGGACTGACAATCCCGTTACTAGGCTATTCACTGGAATTTGTTAGGTAGTTTAGGGAATGACCGAAACTGTTTACTTTAACAAACCTTTTGGTGGTTTGTTATTGCCATTTAAAGATACCCTTTGGTGGTATAGACGAGTCACCACAGGTTTGAATGTATTCACCAAAACGACCAAATGTTTTTCACAATTAAAACAAGGACGATTGGTTTATAACAAGGATGATGAACAATTGGTTTATGACACGAACAATGGACGATTGGTTTATGACACGAACAATTGAATGATTGGTTTACGATAGGTGATTTAGATAACGCGACGGGTGTAATATAATAAAAGCAAGGTGGATACGCCGTTGGTACTTCCTATATATAAGTGTTTTTATTGTATTGCATACTGTGGCCTTATCTTAATCACTTAGATAATGTTTGGAACGATGACACGCAACGATTTTCAATTAAAGATATAAACCACAAAGATTTCTTGCAAATTTAATTACTACTCGATTTTACAAAAGAAATGTTTAGTCAAAATTCATGGCCACAAGATTCTATAAACATTAACCAAATTGTTTGGTTGGTTAACAATATTGCAATTATAAATACAAGGCCATGAAATTGACACTCACAAAACCTATGTACTCGCCGGCATAGTTTTGCTGACTCTCATTTTCACATATGTTTCAGGTAACCAAGTTTGATGTCAATGAAATACTCATGTAGGATCGGACGTGGACTTTAATGCCTTAAAATATGAAGGACAATTGTTTGTTTAGTTTCTTTTAATTCCAAGACAATGTAAGTATGTAATTTCAATATTCAATAAAACATAACTTTAATTACCACGTGTTGTTAAAACAATCTGTTAACGTGACTCCCCTACGTTCCCGCCGCGGTTTGTTGTTTTTACGCGGTCGGGGTGTTACAGAGTGGTATCAGAGCACTGGTTATAGGGAATTAGGTTATTAGTAAAGCTTTGAGCTAGACTATAACCTTCCTACGTGGTTGAATGGTATAATGAGAGACAGAGGTTCTAATGTGGCCTTAGCTCATACTTGGGAAGACCTTAGGGCTCTAATGATGAAGGAATTATGCCCGCGTCATGAACAACGGGCACTGGAAAACGAATTCCATGATCTCAAGCAAGATAGTGGCGAGAGACGGGCTTATACTGATCGATACGAGGAGTTGAGTTTACTTTGTCCTTCGATGGTGATGCCTTTGGATAAGGCGATCGAGAAGTATATCGATGGTTTACCTGATCCTGTGCAAGATATCGTCACTGGTAGCAACCCTAGTACCGTTAGACAAGCTATTGAGTTAGCTGCAACCTTACCCGATTCAGAAGTCAAGAAAGGTAACCTTCATCGCAAGGGCGATAAGAAATCCTCAACTAAGTCAACCCAAAAGAAGCCGAAGGAAAACAAAGTCGAGCCTTCCAAGAAATTAAGGAAGCTTAAGGCTTCTCAAAACTTTGTTGTTACTACACAACCTGCTCAAGCTGCTCCCCAAAACCAACCAACTCAACCTCCTATAAGGAAGCCATATGCTGGTACTGAACCGTTGTGCAATTGGTGCAACGGTCACCACCAAGTTCATAAACCATGTCGTCAATGTACTACTTGTGGAAGATTTGGTCACTTGGCAAACATTTGTCGATATGTTCCAAAATCCAAACCAAGCTGTTCAGAACCCTGTTCAACCCCAAGCCAACCCTGCTCGACCTCCATTCGCACCTGGTTCTTGCTATAACTGTGGCGAGATGGGTCACTATAGAAACAACTACCCGAGGCTAGCAAATGCTAATCCCGCTCATGGACGAGCATTTAACATCAACGCCAACAAGGCTCATGCTGATAATGAAGTTATTAACGGTACGTTCTTTGTCAACAATCGTCCTACTTCTGTTCTTTTCGATTCGGGTGCCGATAAAAGTTTTGTGTCCCTAGATTTCGAACCTCTACTTTCAATGCCAAGAACTAAACTAGGAAAGCCCTTGACAATCGAAATAGATAGTGGTGAACCTCTTAAACTGAATTCTGTCATTTGGGATTGCCAATTGAACCTCAATAACCACCTTTTTTCCGATTGACCTCACGCCAATGCAACTTAGGACTTTCGACATCATTATAGGAATGGATTGGTTAACCAAACACCATGCCGAAGTTATTTGTTTTAACAAGATAGTTCGAATATCTCTTCCCTCTAGTAAAGTCTTAGAAGTTCGTGGAGAAAACCCACTAGTAATCTAAAACTCATTACATGTACCCAAGCCCAAAAATACCTACGAAAGAATTATGTGGCCTTTCTTGCACATATCATGAGGGAGAAAAGCAAAAGCAAAAGCAAAACTGTTCAGGACATCCCCGTTGTTCTGGATTATCCTGAGGTGTTTCCTGAAGAATTACCTGGTTTACCTCCTGTACGACAAGTTGAGTTCCGTATTGATCTTTTACCTGGTGCCAACCCGATAGCTAAATCTCTATACCGTCTTGCACCATCTGAGATGCAAGAGTTATTGAAGTAACTTCAAGAACTATCTGATAAAGGATTCATTCGTCCAAGCTATTCACCTTGGGGCGCTCCTGTCCTACTTGTGAAAAAGAAGGATGGATCCTTTCGTATGTGTATCGATTATCATGAGCTCAACAAACTCACGATCAAGAATTGATATCCCCTACCTCGCATTGATGATCTCTTTGATCAGCTACAAGGTGCTACATGTTTCTAAAAGATCGATCTGTGTTCTGGGTATCATCAGCTTCGTGTGCTCGAGGAAGATATTCCAAAACTGCTTTCCGCACACGATACGACCACTACGAGTTCATTATCATGCCTTTCGGTTTGACAAATGCTCCAGCTGTTTTCATGGACTTGATGAATCGGGTTAGTAAACCTTATTTAGACAAGTTCATCATTGTTTTCATTGATGACATTCTCATTTATTCCAAGTGTCGAGCCGAGCTCGAACAACATCTCGATTAACAATGGAACTACTGAAGAAGGAACAACTTTATGTCAAATTCTCCAAATGCAAGTTTTGGCTAAAAGAAGTTCAATTCTTGGGACACATAGTCAACGAGCAAGGTATACATGTGGATCCCTCCAATTACACTGCGATTAAGGATTAGAACACACCCACTACTCCCACAGAAGTTCGCTCCTTTCTTGGTCTTGCTGGATATTATCGTCGATTCATCGCAAACTTCTCAATGATCGCGGTTCCCCTCACTGCTTTAACTCAAAAGAATAAGCCTTTTGAGTGGGGACACAAACAAGAGGAAGCTTTCTAGACACTGAAATAAAAGCTCTGTGATGCTCCTATTCTATCTTTACCCGATGGTAACGATGACTTTGTTGTCTATTGTGATGCATCTAATCTACGTCTTGGTTGTGTTCTCATGCAACGAGATAAAGTCATAGCCTATGCGTCAAGACAATTGAAAATCCACGAGATGAACTACACGACTCATGATCTTGAGTTAGGTGCTGTAGTTTTTGCTCTCAAGATTTGGAGACATTACCTATATGGTACGAAATGTGTGGTTTTCACAGACCACAAAGGTGTCACACCCCAACTTGCAGTGGAAGTAAAACACGGGATGCAACAGACACCTCTTGTACAAGCGCATTGTTTATAAAGACACTACATTTTATTAATTACCAAAATGTTGATTACATACTACAAGTATGTTACAACTGCGTGTTCCCACGAACCATGTAAGTCTTCTAAGCCGCATGCGTCTATATTAGTATTTGTCTAAACACACGGCTTGAACTACATATCCAGATCACCTTATTCTCAAGTTACCTGAAATGCATGTTAGTTTTAAAAAGGGGTAAGCTAACCGAGCCGGTGTGTTTCACGAGTTTGGTTGTTTCGTAGCAACATGTGTTAACAAGTTTAATTACACGTGTCACGGATCGCAGATGGAATTACACGAGTGCGCAAGTGACACCTTGACTGTTTTAACCGAACCGTGTCACCACAGACACCTCGGCATACCCCAGGCCGTGTCATAACAGACACCCCCAGCCCACCAACTGCGTCATGTGCAGTTCAACGCCCAGTGTAGTTATGCCTAACAACATAACAGAGTTTAGGACGCGTGCAGTTGCCTGTTTGCCAACACACAGTCCGGTCGTAGCAACTGGGTTTGTCAGACCGATATTACTATCCACTGCCAACGGCTTACGTTAATCACTTGTAGTGGGGATAGTTCGTGTGTTAGGTAATTCACATCATCACAAGTTGGTGCAACTAACACAGTTTGTAACATGCAAATCACCCCAGAAAACAATAAAACATTTTAAAAGTGGGGGAGTGAAACTCACAGGATAGCAGAATCACAGGTAGCAATAGGAGTATATACAAGCTGGTTCGCTCTAACAGTAATCAGGCACGTAATTACCAATATCAGTCGCTAAGTCGGTAACGCCTATAACTTGGGCCTGGGTGGGTATTTGCAAGGCCATATTGTACATCTAGTATCCTAGTCTGGTGATTGATGTTAGGGTACGATCAGTTTCACGTTTGGCTCCCAGGCACCGGTTCGCGTGCCAGCCAAAGTCGGTTGTTCTATGTGTTCGGATAAGGACACTAAGGTCTAGACAGTGCCAATACATTGTCATTTAGAAAAGATTAAGTATTCGTTAAGGAAATCCGGACGTTTGGAGGATCTAGATCTCCCGAATTTGAGTTTCCGTTTTCGCCGTCGGGGATTCTCCCGAACGGTGGTGGAACTTCCTAGAATACTTCCGGTGTTCCAATTGTAGTCAAGATAGGGTTTGGTCTGTTCCCAGTTCCGGCAGGTTCGTCGTCTGGTAACTGCCGAAATTAGTTAAAAGAAGCGTTTTAAAAGCCGAAAAATCCCATTTAATCTACATATTTTATAAAATTTTGGAAATTTTTATACAATTCAGTAAAAATATATAGATTCTGAGAAAAATAATTCGGGAATTCATTTAGTCATTTTAACTTCTCAAATAAATTATTTGTAAACCAGCATTTAACCTAATAATTGACATTGCTTATCATCCAATGTCCAAAATTTCCCAAATATTCCAATAAGTCCCTCTTATGTCCAGGAACTCCCTTCCAAAATTTGGGATTTTTCCGATTTCGTTTCGGTGCGTTTCCGGCTACCCAAAACTCCCAAAAACACGGATTTTTTTTCCGAAAATCAAAATTCAACCACTGGACTCCCAAACTTCGCCAAAAATCATAGAAAAATTCCAAAAATTCTAAGATTTAATGTGGACATTCCTGTCAATTCCCTACATCACCACCCCAATTTTCAGCTCAATCCAAGCATCACGGACCAAGTTATAATCCAAACAATATACTGACTAAGCTAGTTTAAGGTTTCGGGTGTTATACCTAGCGCAAGCTCCGTTCTTGTGCGTTTATCTCGAGTCCAAAAGTGTGTGGGTGCTATATTTAGCACTTACACATCAAGCACAATCCAAACATGCCATAACCCTGTCAATCAAGCCTCGTTTCACAGTTTTTCGGTTAATAGATTTGTTAATCGCTTTTGGTCGATTAGGGGTCGATTATGTTGATACATGATGTCTATTGTCTAGGTCTTGGATCGAGTCTGTGTGATTAGGGCTTGTAAATGTTAGCTTTTGGAAGTATTTATGTGTAATGACACAAGATCAGCCGAAGTTGTATGTAGGCAGGACCAGTTCGACCGAACTTGTCCTGGCCATGACATACTTCGAGCGAACTTGGTGTTCTATAAATATATGTCTTGGGTCTTTGTCATTTGTAACTTTGCATTCTAGACGGCGAAGCTCTGTCTATTTGGATTCTCGATGTAATATGATTTTGGACTAATAAACAGACAATTTAAACAGTTAATCTTGTGTATTCGATTAACAATTCACGTAATTTCCGCTTACGATGACTTTAGATACAAATTAGGTTCCTAAGCAGTGGAGGAGCGATCCTAACAAGTGGTATCAGAGCCATGGATACCTAATTTGCTGAGATCTGCACAAGACATTCTCTATTTCTACCCATTTCTTTCATTTTTCTACATTTTTTCACCAAATTGATGAATTTACGGTTGAAAATGTCTAAATTTTGAATATGTCACATAAAATCACCTAAATACAAACCCTTGAAAGTTTCATCTAAATTCAAACGATTTCATGTCCAAAATGTCAAAAAACCATGTTTCATAAACTCATTTCAGCCGAACTTATACATCAAGTTCGCCTGAAATTGACCTAAAATAACAAGTTTTTGCTGATTTTGAACAACTTCGCATGAAGTTGTTAAGTTTTTCAAATAATTTTGATCAAGTTCGCCCGAAATTGTCAAAATTTTGTTGAAAATTCACACAAGTTCGCCCGAACTTGACAATAGTTGAAAGTTTTCTGAAAATCATCACAAGTTCGCCCGAACGTGTTAACAAGTAAAATTTCTGAAATTCTTACACAAGTTCGCCCGAACTTGTCAAAATTGAATTTGAAATTGTTTTTCTGCACAAGTTCGCCCGAACTTGCGTCTTTGTTAATCAATCTTCAAGTGTTTTTGCACGTGTTTCAGTCATAATCGTCTGATTTTCGAGATGGATGATTTTCACAATGCTTTTGCTACGGGAGCAGCTCAGGCCTCGACTTCAAACGCAAATGCAGTAAATCAAATGAATCTAGACAACGAAATGGGAACTTGTGTGAAGCCGCCCAAGTTGTTGAGCATGGATGAATTTGAAGGCTGGAAAGAAAAGTTCGTGAACTGGGTTCAAGCGAATCACTTCTACAGTTGGGTTGCGGTTCAAACAGGATATACGTGGCCAAAGGATGAACGTGATCAAGATCTTTCATTCGTAAATTTTACGCCAGAACTTAAAGATGCATATGTGGCAGAGAAGAAGATGATAAGTCTAATACAACAATCAGTGAAAGAAGACATCTTGATCTTGCTACCTGAATGCAAGATGTCACAGATGTTGTGGAATGCATTATGTGGAAAATATTTGGGAAGTGCTGAGATGATTAAAAGCAAGAATGCTTTAATCAAGATAGAGTTTGATAAGGTGAAACCATGAAGCAGATGATCGATAGATATTGTCATTTGATGGTTCAGATGCGAAGACACGATATTCATAAATTGATGAAGAGACGATTGATATATTGGCTGATGCACTTCCTGAGGGGGAGTGGACACTTAATGGTATTGAAGAATGGTCAGAGTTGGGGGCACTACAAGCTATCAGATTTCATTGACAAGTTGGAGGGACATGAAATAGAGATGCTAAAAATGGCAAAAAATGCTATGTTGTGCAAGACGTGAGTCTGTACTATGGAGGAGGTGTTCAGGAGATTTCGAGTCCGATAATTCAAACGGCGTTTAGTACGAATATGAATTCTTTGAATCATTCATTCAAAGTCAACCAAACACTCAATCATACCGCAGTTATGATCAGAGTCCTCCGAACACAGGATATTCGAGTGCTAGCTCAAATTCTCCGTTCCAGAATCAATTTAATTAGAAAAATATGACAAATCATTCTTGTTCTGATTCAAACGTATTTCAGTGCAACATTGCGGTCAATCTGAAGAACGTCTTCCTTAATAAGTGGCCAAACAACATATAGCACTTCTTGCAACTGTGCTTTAATCATATGAAAGTTTAGTTGCAGGAAAGATTGGGAATCCAGAGATGACGGTTGAGGAACATGACCAACTTGATGAAGAAGAGTTAGAATTGATAGATATCAAGTGGAGCTTAGCATCGATTATCAGAAGAGTCACAAAGTTTGTCGCGCTTACTGGAAGAGACATTAGAAATTCAAGCAATAAGCTTGGATTTGATAAATCAAAAGTAACGTGCTTCAAATGCAGACTAAAGGGGCATTTCAAACGCGAGTGCACAAATCAAGAAGCAAGCGGTAATCAAAGCCATTTTGGCAATAACAATGACTATTACAAGAAAGCGTTGCAGTACAAGCCATATTCAAAGAAAACTCAAGTTGAAGTACAAGACGGTTCATCAAAGACAAATGAGAAGGCTTTAGTTGTTGCACACGAGGATGAAGGGTTTGATTGGAATAAATATATTTCCAAGAAAACTGGTGTCGCGTTGATGGCCGAAATCATGGAGGAACCAGAGTCAACAGTTGATGATGCAGCTATTGAGAATGCAATGTTAGAAGAGTATTTGAAAAGAACAGAAGAAGAGGAGATGATCTATCACGAGACAGAGATGAATAACATTATTCCTCCTAACCTTCAATCTAGTTTTGCAGGTTGCTTTAACACTGTGACTCAGGAGCAGGTGTTTGAAGAAAAGAAATCGGATATTAAGGAAATCATTGATGTGACAAAGGAGATGAATGAAGAAAACCTCATAAAGATTGCTGACAAAGCAATGATGGTCAATTTGAAAGAGGTAGGTCAAGAGGTAAAGGTGATTGAAAAAGAAGTTGTGAAAGTGCAAATTGTGGAGGTTGAAAAACCTTGCACAAAGTGCATAAAACCTTATGAGCAATGTGCTGAGAAATCCCTAACATAAGCGAATTGGTTGTGCATAATGAAAATTTTAGATACGACTATCGCACAATGAAGGAAGCTTATGATAAGATGAAAGGCACTTATAGCAATGTTGAAAAAGCTAACTTAGAACAAGGTGCCACAATAAGAATGTTAAAAACAACGGTAATTGAAAAACAAGAAGCAATTAATATGTACATTAATACCATTGCTGAAACAAAACATGAGCTTCAAGAAATGAAGATAAAACTGAACGAGTAAGACAGTTGTTGCTCAGTTACACAACGAGCGCTTATGTCATCGATCATATGTCACACCCCGACCACGTAAAACAACAAACCATGGCGGAAACGTCGGGGAGTGTTGTAACAGAATTGGTGTTTCAATAACCATGGCACATAAGTTAAGTTTCATTAGTTAATATTGTTTACATTGTCTTTGATAAAAACAGAAATACAACAAAAGTAACGCTATTATTCTGATTTTATAGTCACTAAGGCCCAGTCCGCCCTAAGTGTAAACATTTGCACCTGAAACATTTGTGAAAATAAAGTCAACAAAAAAAATGCCGGCGAGTACATAGGTTTTGTGTTGATGCTTAATGGCTTTGATTATTGTAAGAAAAATTTATGGTAGTACAAAAGTCGCCATGAACCTTAAATAGTTTCTTTTAATATAAATCATATGAAAATCAATATGATGTAAAAGAAATAAAGCTTGGTTGAATAAATAATCAAAAGTAAGTTTTGTCTCGTATAAAAATGTCGTGTTTGGTATAAGATGTGTCATGTCTTGTATTTTGTTTAAAATGATTTAGATAACGCCACAATATGTAAGATAATAAAAGCACTTATATATAGGAAGTACTATCGGCGTATCCACCATGCTTTTATCATATTACACACGTCACGCTATTTAAGTCATTCACCATAAACCAATGTCGAGTAACAAATGTCATGTAAACCAATGTCGAGTAAACAAATGTCATGTAAACCAATGTCGAGTAAACAAATGTCATGTAAACCAATGTTGAGTAAACAATGTCGAGTTAACAAATATCATCTAAACCAATGTCGAGTAAACAAATGTCATGTAAACCAATGTCGAGTAAACAATGATGAGTAAACAAATGTCATGTAAACCAATGTTGAGTAAACAAATATCATGTAACCAATGCCGAGTAAACAAATGTCATGTTTTATAAACCATTGCCTTTATTTTTAAAACATATATTATGGATTGTTGGCCAATACATTCAAGCCTTGTTGACTGTCGGATAAACCCCTATCCGGTCAAGGGTTTATCAGTGTTCATCGGATTCTGTCATTCCCTAAGTCGCCTCCAAACATACCTAGGAAGTGGGAACGGGATTGTCAATCCTATGGTACCATCACATACTACCGGTTGGCGTGATCAATGTTAATGAATGTATCTTGTCGAGTTCAACGCACCAAAATGTCAAATAACAATGTAAGCATGTCTTGAAAATGTCTTTGAAAACCATGTACTAGTATGCTAGGTCAACATACATCGCAAAAATGTCTTTGAAAAACCAATGTGTTAATTATGAAAATCAACATGTAAATCAAATGCAATAAAAGTCATGTAGTATATGTACTAGTAATCAAAGCATGTAATATGTCATGAAAACACGAAAGTAATCATAGGCACAATATGTTTCACCCCAAAACATTTGAAAATGTAAAAGAGGGGACTATGTACTCACCTGTGGTTGCAAAAGTATCCTTGTTCAAGAAGATAAACCAAGATTAAGAGTCCGTGAAATCAAGCGTGTCCTAAAATGGTTAACTATACAAATATCGGAACTTGAAATCGAAAGATCGGATAGAATGAGGTCTTGTAAACCAAATGAGTGTTGGAACTCATATGTTATGGTTTAATAAGTTTACATTCGGAGTTGGAAAGATTCTTAAGTGCTTTTGACCCGTTATGACTCGTTAAAGTAGTTTAGGCTACTTTAACACGTCATTTGCGTAACTACGCATTCGGAAGGTTAGATATGTGTTATGATAAGTTTTAAATGCTTAATCATGGTTAAAATATTATTTGATCAGATGACATGTCAAAATTTATGTTACATATGTGTTAATTGGTTTTCTTGCGAAAAGGACGTTTTGGTCATTTTTAAGGGATATTGCCATTGATTATTATAACATTATCCCAAAGACATGACCATAAGGTATAACCTCAGACGGTTTTTCCCTATATGATTATGGTCATAAGTATGTATTTGGTCGGGTCTAAAAATCGACCAAACGGGTCAGATTTAAAAGTCAAATTGGTGGTCAAACCGCTAGACTTTTGACTCTAAACAAGCATTATAACAAGAGTGACGAATTTGACATATTTTGACATGTCTAAATAAGTTTATAAAAGAGTTTTAGCATCAAAACAACATGTTTTGTACCTGAAAACACATTCGTTGCAAAATGCGCAAAAATCGCATTTTGACCGAAACTTTGACTTGCCAAAATAATTAAAAATGGTGGAAATCAGTAGGCATGATTTTTAGGGATCATAACCACCTTGATTACCATCATATTGCAAGATTTAATTGAGCTTTATCTTGATCAATTCATGATCAAATCTAAAAGTCAAACAGAAGTCAAACTGTTTGATTTTTAGTCAAATTAAACTATAATAATTGAACATAGCAAGAGTGGAATGCTTACAAACACCAAGGAAAGATTCAAGAACCAGAGAATAGCTCCAAGGAGGTTGTAAATTCGGATTTGTGGTAGTTTATAGCAAGAACAATGGTTGCAAGAGTTCAAATGTAAAGAACACTATGGTATTTATAGTTTTCTTGATGTTGTAGGTGATTAACAAGTGTCCCATGACTCACCCACAAGTTTGATTAGTGTCCCATAGGTGTAAAGTGCAGAATTAAGGGTGGCAAAGTGGGATTCATGAGTGACCGTATGGGGCTCTCCATGGTGACGCTATGGGGCTCTCCATGCGGTTCGTATGGCCCCTAGCTGGTCAGCAGGTTTCAATTTTGGCAGAACAGGCCCCTGCACTCAGTTCGTCGCGTTTCAGGCACTTCCAACACCCGTTAACCAGGTTTCTAAGCTCCATAAGGACAACAAAGTATAGGGAACTTGAAATATGTCCAAAAATGTTCCAGAGGTCGGTTCGTTTGGTCGTACGGTTGCAGTTTTCGGTTAATTACGACGAAAATCGTAACGAACGCGTGTATGACCGTAAATGCGTAACGAACGACATTTTTGCCTTCCAATCACTAAAATATGATATTTTAATGTTTATAAAAATTTTTGGATGTTCGTACATGTTTTGGATAGCGATTTACGTAAAAAAAGCATAGTTTCGCAGAATTTGCAAAATAGCCTCTAAAGTTGCAAAAGTGTGTTTTTGCCATACCGAACCCCTCAAAACTTATTTCTAAGTTATGTAAAGATTATTTAAGGTATTTTAAGCTTGTGAACTTGTTCAAGAGTGTGCGTCGCTACGAGAATCGGTAGACTTTCATAGTTTGTCGTAAATAGTCCTGTGATCGAATAAGCTTGTTTTTGACATACCAAATCCTTCAAAACTTATTTCTAAGTTATATAAAGGATATTTAGGGTACGTTTAGCTTATATCACTATTCCATACTATACATTGCGTTTAACTGATTTCGTTTTACGATTACACTTCCAGAAAAGGTTTAGAAGATAGGATTTGAACAAGGATTAAAAATACACAAATGTCATAAGAAAATATACAAAACTCATAAAGGTAATACCAAATTTCATTAAATATAATGTTATCGGATAAAATATAAAATTGGAAAGCACAGATGTCACAGTCTCCCCTACTTCAAGAAATTTCGTCCCGAAATTTAGCTTGAGAAACCTGGTGAGAAAAGATGCGGATATTTCGCCTTCATTTGGGCCTCTCGTCCCCAGGTAAAGTTTGGGCCACGTTTGGATTCCCAGCGAACTTTAACAATCGGTATACATCTGTGCTTTAACTTCTTGACTTCATGTTCCAATATTTCCACGGGTTTCTCAACAAAATGCATCGTGTCATCAACACGAATTTCATCAAGAGGACTGTGGAGGTTTTCATCAGTCAAACACTTTTTCAAATTGGATACGTGGAATGTTGGACGAACGTTTCCAAGTTGTGGAGGTAGCTCAAGTTTGTACGCAACCTTTCCGATTCTCTCGACAATATTAAATGGTCCAACGTATTGCGGCGCAAGTTTTCCTTTCTTCTCGAATCTAATCACTCCCTTCCAAGGGGATACCTTGAGTAGGACGTGATCACCGACTTGGAATTCCAAGGGCTTGCGTCGTCTATCCGCATAACTCTTTTGACGGCTTCTAGTTGTCAAAAGGTTTTCGCAAATCTACTTGACTTGTCCGTCATTGTCACACCCCAACTAGCAACGGAAGACAAACATACGGGATTCAACAGACACCTCTGGTACAAGCACATTGTTTATAAAGACACTACATTTTATTACTTACAAAACGTTGATTACATACTACATGTATGTTACAACTATGTGTTCCCATGAACCACATAAGTATTCTAAGCCACATGCATCTATATCAGGGTTCGCCTACAAACATGTCTTGAACAACATACACGGATCACACCAGTCTTAAGTTACCTGAAATGCATGTTAGTTTTAAAAAGGTCAGCTAAACGCTGTGTGAGTTCCACTTGTTTAATTGTTGTGCAAAAATATGTGTTAACAAGTTCAATAGAACTGATCACAGTCTTAGTCACAAAGAAGGTCACAGTCATAGTCATAGATGGAATTACACGAGGACACAAGTGAAACCTTGGCCTATCATAGTCACTCTGTGTCAGACAGACACATCATCGCACCGGGTCGTGTCCCCACAGACACTTCCCACCGGGCCGTGTCAAGACAGGCACGTCATCCCGGCAACTGAGTCATGTAAAGTTCAATGTTCCCCTGCAGTTATGTCTAACGACGTAACTAAACTCAGGACACGTGCAGTTGCGTAGTCACCGACACACAGTGTCACCTAGACACTGCCTGGAGCAACTAGGTCTGTGGGACCAATAGTACTATCCACTGCCCCGTAAGGCTTAAGTTAATCACTTGTAGAGGGGAGGTAGTTCGTGTGTTAGATAATTCACATTATCACAAGTTGGCGCAATTAACACATTTTCATAATATGCCAGTCATTCCGGAAAACAGTGAAATAGTTTACAAGTGGGAGAGTAAAACTGACTACCAAATTGGTGTATTCAACATAGTTTTTAACATGCAAGTCCCCAGAAAACAGTAAAACAGTTTAAAATGGGGAAGTGAAACTCACAGTACGAGTAGTGATCTCAACGCAAGAGTGATCAAGTAACTGGATCAACTTTAATAACACCCATGCTAGTATGGACTCAAATCAGTATCTAGATTGGTAATGGTTATAACTTGGATCTGGTCAGGAGTTTTTACTCCGGATTGAGTCTATAGGACACTAGTATGGTGATGGACGTCAGGGTAGTATTAGTTTTCGGTTTGGCTTCCGGGCACCGTTTCGCGTGCCAGCCAAAGTCAGTAGTTTAACGTGTTTGGATAATGGTACGGGAATACCAATAATGCCACACGTGGTTATTTAAGAATGATTAACTTTTCATCAAGGGAGTTTGAGTATTTGGGGAGTCTAGGTTACCCAAATTTGAGTTTCCATTTCCACCGTCGGGAATTCTCCCTCACTGTCTTAGGACACACCCATAGTGCCTAATTTGCCCGGAAATCTTCCGGAATACTCACAGTGTTCCAATTATAGTATTTGTCGGGTTGGGTCAGTTCCCAGTTCCGGCAGGATCGTTATACGGTAAACTGCTGAAATCACTTTAAAATAAGTTATCTTTAATTCCATAAATTCCCATTTAATCTATATTTTATATAAAAATCTGCAAATTGTTATATAAGTCCATAAAAATCTGTAGAATATGGGAAAATTTTCTGGGAATTTTTTTGTTCGTTTACTTATTTAAATAAAATATTTATAAAACTATTTTTAAACACATAATTATCATTAAATACCATCAGTTGTTCAAAATTTACAAAAAATTCCAGAACACTCGTTACATATCCAGAACTCCTCACAAAATTTTGAGATTTTTCCGATTTCGTTTCGGTGCATTCCCGGCTACCGAAAACTCGCAAAACCGCGGATTTTTAACAATATTTCCTGAAAATACTCTAAATCACCACCCCAAATTTCAGCTCAATCCAAGTTACACGGACCAAGTTATAGGCAAAACAAATTTTCTGCCTAGCCTAGATTCGGTTTTCGGATCATATACCTAGCGATTCTTCTGATTCCAAGTGTTTATCTTGATCCCAGAAGTGTGTGAAGGCCATATTCAGTACCTACACCCCAAGTACAACCCAAATATGGTAGAACGTAGATCAATCAAGCTTTAATCCATTGTTTTTCGGTTAATCCAATAGTTAAGCGATTTTTATCGAATACGAGTTGATTAGGGTATCAAACCCAATTGATTAGTAACCATTGCTGCTATATAACACCATGGATTTCATGTGGTGTTAATATTCAGCCCTAAAACTTGTTTAGAACTTCAAAATTCATGGATTAAAAACCGTTTTTTTTTCGGCTAGAAATCATGTTTAATAAAAAAACCATGCTTAAAACCTTATGGATTTAAGTTAATACCTTTGATTTGAGTTGGTTTATGAAGAAATCAGCTGAAGTTCTTAAGAGAAACCAGAATTTTAAAGGAATTTTAGGTGAAATTTAAAAGAAAAAAAGAAAAGAAATTGTTTAAATATGGGAGGTGGCGGTTTGGGGTGGGCCCCATAGGGCCACCTCGTGCTTCGTATAACGCGCTAAAAGATGATGTTTATCTTCCGGATAAGTATAGATTCGTTTTCGGGTCCTACGCGCGTTCTCAATTTGCGTGATGGACTCTGTTTTGCGCGTAGTTAGTGTCAAAAGACTCGGTTTTAAAAATTATGCATAACCGTCTTAAAATCCGAACCTAGTTACGTATTAATCATAAAAGTCTCGTTTGACGTTCGTTTAAGTGTTTTTAAGCTTGATCGATCGTTCCTTGCATATTTGGTTGCCTTATGTTATGCCCAAAACGAAGGCGTTTCCCCAACCAGGAGCTGCTTCGTTTTTCGTGTCCGGGCTTTGATTATTTTCAAACCTTATGCCACAGTCTATGGCACAAAACTAAGTTATTCATGGAACTCGGAATCTTAAATAAGGCTACCGATAACCTAATAATCGACATTAAAGGTTTAATGCGCTGTTAAACGTCAAGTCTTCGTTTAACACGTTGTTCAAGGCTATGGATGCCAACCATGCATCGTTGGTCCTTAATAGTGTTATGTCAACCATGACGTGCTCTCGGATTCTTCCCAGACATTACAGATATCGCTAGGCATAGCACACAAGTCATGTGTGTTTACTAATACTTATTCCCAGAGTCATCAGTTCATTCACAACTTTGTCTTGTCATGTAGGTGACGCATAATGTCACTGTAATGTTTTATTAATTACGATGCATATACTCCCATCATAGTCGGTGTATCATATTTCAGAATTCGTATCATCACACATAATCACAACAATATCACGATGTACAAACCACGTCCGGTTACCACGGACTTGTACTAATCAAAGTTTACCAGGATTTTTTCACAATTGTCACAGTCTCCCCTGTTAAAATAATTTCGTCCTCGAAATTCCGTTTTCTTTGCATTCATTATCTTCACCATTCATACACCATAAGTTTCAATTACGATTTCGTTTAGAAGTTTTTACACACCTCCTGTAGAGGAGGGGTACGGGTACTCTTCCAGAGTTTGTTGCACATGTCGCAATAGTGAGCACCATGCTCTGCATGTTTGTGTAAAGGGAATAAATTTTTGGTCTCACTGAGTTGTGAGCGAATGTCTTCCCTTGCTGTCATGTACTTGAGTATCTTTGGTTAATACTAACGACCAGGAGAGTCCCTACTCTATGATAGAGAAAGAGAAAGGCTTTTAGGAGCCTACGGTTGCCATAAGGCAAGCATGTACACGAGTAATAACGAATCTGCACCCTCACATCAACAGGGTGCCCGAACTACTCACTAGTAGTCTAATCACGTCGTAAGAATATGGAATTTCTACAGTAGTAATTCCAGTTTGCATTATGTTTTGGGAGCTTGGCTCCAGCTGTTGTACAACTATCTGCGTCTTTTCCAGAAGGAAACAACTTAGTAACTTCGATGTGATTCTATGAGAGATATCGTATAAAATTCCCATATACCTGGATTGATAGGGTGTGCGCCACCGCAGTTTTAATTCCAGTAGCACCACATCTAGAATGCTACTATATCACATGGAAATGTTTAAGGTGTGATGAGCGTCTAACGATCACAAGTATCACTATGATGCCCCTACACATGGGATCGGCATTGATCGTAGACGTACGGGTAATTTGGTAAAAGATGACTAAGTAACGAGTCACCGAATCGAGGTTCCCCATTGACGGAGTAACCCTTCGCAGGGTGGGAACATAGTCATGCTCGACTATCATTTCATAAGGATGTCGTTAATGGAGACAATGAGAAGTTATCATTTCCGATGATATTCTTGAGAGATTACCTAAGGCATAGGCGAATATAACCCGTACTAGTCACAAGGTGGTTAATCACCACTTGACCGTCTCGGTCTCGTGGTTTTTCGAGTTAAATTCGGACTTGGTAAGATCTAAACAGGCACATGAGTATAGAAAGATAAAATGCTTTCCCATCTTGACACCTCCGCCAACTGAATCACCGCTTAAACGTAAGGGTTTCATCGAATTTGTTCATGTCAAAACATCTTGGTTTAGATTGGGAAATTCGTGCGGTTTTATGAAACCATGGGCTGAAGCCCGACTTCATAGTCACCCTAGTCCGATAGAGATAATTGACCACTGAATCTGATTTTTCAGGTTAGTCTCATATTCTAATAATGTAAACAAGAAATGAAGTGGTCGAGACTAGGCTTGTTGAGTTTCTCTACCCCTTGGTCGTAGGATTAGTCAGTTCTGTTTCCGAATAGGGCACAAAAGGAATACGTGCTGCTGGGAAATGTAATAGCATAGATCCACAATCGCTCGGCAATCTCTTGAAATAACAAAAGCAGTTTCATAGAGGCTGAATAAAAATCTTAATCAATCGAGGTAAGCCTAGTACTCTGACGGCTAGGATATGAATAAAGGTTATGAATATCATTTCACATCCGGTCGTTGCATCCAACCAAGCACCGATCTACACTTTGGTTGTTTAGTTTGACTTAGTATCATACGTCGAGTTATTTACAATTCGTAGAGTGTGTCAAGTAACTCTCCAAGTTTGAAGATATTAGTTACCGTGTCAAAGTCTTATTCTTCCTTTAAGTGTATATGAAGTGCTTACTAACGGAATTTCCTTCTAGATGGACATGATATCCAAGGGACGTATTCGGAAGATTCAATAGTCCCTTCATCTGGAATGATCGGGATTACGAGATTTCTGGTTTAGCTTTCCCCCAAGTGGGTTCAGCGCACAAAAGACACCAATTATAATATTCGGACAACTCGTGACAATTCCTATTTCAAAGAAAGTTTGGTTTTGACCATGTTCCTTCATACTTAGCAGTTCCTGCTTTTCATAGTATGGCGTATATACGTCACTCCAGTGACATGCTTTGACCGCACATTTAAGCACTCGCCCTTTTTGGGTTAAGTCTAAGTGCAATTTTAGTAGTGGTATGATGACGGATATTATTACATACATGATAATGATGTTGGTCATACAGGTTGTGGACTCATGCGTGCGACGAATTGTGTTGCTATGGGACGATTGAAAATGTGACATTAATGCATGTATATATATATATATTTTGTTTATAATAGAACGGTCCCGAAACGCTCACCGCAAATGACCGAGGCAGAAATCGCGTAAATGATAGCGCACAACTTCCAATAATCATCCCCATGATCGTGAATTTCACTCGTGGTACGAATACATAAGTACATTTATCTATATACCGTATTATACTTAAGATTTCTCCCGTTCTTATTTCCTTAACTAACACAAGAATTTTCGTCACTCCAAAATAACGATAAATCGGGTTGCTCGGTAACATTGTATCTCACGAATACTCATTTAAATCGATCAACCTGAAAATCAATCGAAGGTACCAACTAGTTGAACGAAGACGAGGAGTGTTTTAACAATATTTCCCCGATCTAGAGAATTTAGTCCTCGTATACTCATGAGGACTAGCAACGCCGTCTACCGAATAACTTTAGGTTACTCACAAGAGTAGGGTATCATTTACTTTGTGTCCAATCAACGGATGAAATTCAGTGTATCCCATGTATCATCCTTCTACACATGTAGGAGACCTTACCAAATAATACCTTTACAATGGTCCGAAGGGAATTTCAAACAACCCTTAGGAATTATGAACAACATCGCGTATAAATATCTGGACTCCTCCAATGTTTCAAGGAAGAGGAGAAGACATATGGTGTTCCCCAGGTATTATTATTATTATCGTAGTGTTGGGGAGTCAATACATTCTATAGACATACAAGTATCTGAGTTATTCCCTACCCAGGACCACTCGTATGGTCGTAGCAATTATCGTGTCATGAAAAGCCTTAATCAAAAGAAATCAAAGAACCATGTATCCCCTTATGCGATTTCTAGCATGAATGCACCTCCCTCATACGGGTGATATAGATTCAAGACCTGCTATCTTAGGGTTACCAAAAGAATGCAGGTCAGGACCAAGTGTAGTCTAGAGTTTGGAGATGTAAATATGAGTTGTCATAGGTTAATCATCGTATTACAGTACTTGAATACTACTCGAAGGCGATCGCGTCTTGCGTTAGAACATATATTTTCACTAAATTATGTGAGGATGAAAACAAGGGATCGTTTGATATATAAAAATTTCATACAATTCTTTTAAATACCATCCTTCGGATTTGATGCATATATATATATATATAATCGTTCGACGGAAAATTCGCTTTGTGTCATTTATTTATTAAATATTCATTAAGAGGTAGCTTCGTTACGGTCCTTCGTACCGTTCATTCACTACTTCTTCGAGTTACTAGGAATTTATCTTGTAGTAGTTCGAACCAAATCAGTAGGATTCAAGGTTGTAAGTCACTCGGTCCTATCATCGAGACACCTATCGTAGTTCCAGTGGAAGCCAACGTACCGCAACATGGTTGAACATTGATTAAAAGTAGGGTGTATCACTCTAGTAATTTATATGTACCGGACATCAACACTTTCTAACAGTGTTAGTAAGGAGAGTTGAAGTGATTTGAAGCAGTGAGTCGGATTGTTTAATGATTATAGTTTTCCGACTTTGCACCGGGTTATGTCATCCTCAACCGAAATTTACCAAATTGACACTTGGATTGGACCACGGTTAATGTTGTATATTTATGATTAAATGTATACATAGGAGTGTCATGTTAATACGAAGTATGAATTGTTCCCGCCTCCACAAGTCTTATCACCATCAGATCTGCATCCGCACAATTCCTCACCAAAATTTGATTACCTCAAATAAGTTTTTCCATTTATGTGTTACCCCTAAATCCCCTTAGGTTATCAACACCGATGTTAATTACGCGTCCTTATTAAGAATTAGTGATTACATCATTTGCGAACGACAGCTAATAACGGAAATATATGCTTCACTGAGTAATTTCATAGACAACGGTCGGTGACATGAGTATAGGTTGTTCGCCATATCGTAATGATTTCGAATATATGACTATACGTTCTAGCAAATCCCGCCAAAGGAAATAACTTACGCTGAATGGTCTTATCGAAGACAGAAACATTGTTACTTATCGCGAATCGGTCATTAGGTCATTGATGTGGGTAAGCTATCACCAGCTATACCCAATTAGTTCAGTACGGAGTACTACCGAGGTGTAGTACCCCTAGAAGGTCGTACTATAATTTTGGAGAAAAAAAAAGAACCTTTCCCGGATTAAGCTAAAGGTTGTTATATGTCAACACCCCAAACTATTTTTCATTTAAAATTACTAAAACGTATATAGATATCGTGGTTACGACAACTATGGCATCATCTATTGCCTCAACAAGGTCAAAGTCTCAATACTGCATTGCCCAAAACATAACCGAACAAATCACAACATGAAGCCCGTTTGCCCTGAGTAACGGTACGTTGATCATGTAGCCCGGTGTTTATATATAGGTAGTACCGCAGCATATCCACCACACCCATATACCTGATCAATATTCCGTTCGCCATGATATTCGGGCCTCATACTACTTTCTGCAAATAACCACTGAAATTAGAAACAATCAACAATTGTAAAAGAACACAATGTAACCGACGGTCACACAAAACGATGTTCCACAACGCAAGCGTTTCAAAGGGATCTGTACCATTACCAACTTTATATCCCAAGGAATCAAATGACAACAGGAAGGGTAACTTATTCACGCACCCCATACCATCTCCATGACCCGGAGATCGTCATATTCAGATATAACCTATACCGAAACATGTGCTAAGGAATACCACTAAGTATTATAGTGTCACATGACGTGAAAGCTGGTGCCAAATTTATAAGCAGAAGAGGAATCCCGCGTATCATCAAATGAATCGCGGATTCAAGGACGAAAAAGTTTCATAAGATGTTCGAACTCTTCGATTGTATAACAATCGAATGTGAAGCAACGAGAAGCGGAGTAAGGATTCGTATACGTCCTTCCAGCTTATCAGAATGACCCACACGTTCTTTATGTAACTATGTTCTTTGTGAAATACCATTCTAGTATGCAATCGTTGTCATAATAATTATAAGGATAGAGTTGGTGAAATCGTATTGCACTAAAGGCTTGGGGTCTCACATTAAAAATTATAAGTAACCACTGTGGAAGGGGTATGAATCCAACTCTAGTGTATAATAAACAGGTGGTCAGCAGGAATGTGGAATGGACTGTAATACCAGTTTTCTGCCTATCCCAAAGGCATATGTAGTAACGCATTATCCACCAATCCCAATTCATGTATCAATTCTCGCACAACCATTCACACTATCACCTTGGCACACATATGTATCATTCCACGTATTTAAGTGTGTTTATTACCGCGGCTTTCCCAACACTGCTTCGCATGAGCAAGTCTGTTATTACGCTCCGGACCATAATAACCCACTTGCCCCACAAGGCCAACCTGGTACTTGCAAATAGGATACTTTACAGTTTTCACTAAGCGTCTTTAGTTGAGGTTAATTTTTCCAATGATGTCCACTAAAGCCCGAGCATGTAGTTATAGTCTAGGTTTCCTTAAAGGCACCTAATTCTCTATAACCAATGGCTCTGATATTCTGTCACACCCCAACTAGCAGTGGAAGAGAAAAATACGGGATGCAACAGACACCTCTGGTACAAGCACATTGTTTATAAAGACACTACATTTTATTACTTACAAAACGTTGATTACATCCTACATGTATGTTACAACTGTGTGTTCCCATGAACCACATAAGCCTTCTAAGCCACATGCGTCTATATTAGGGTTCGACCACAAACATGTCTTGAACAACATACACGGATCACATCAGTCTCAAGTTACCTGAAATGCATGTTAGTTTTAAAAAGGTCAGCTAAACGCTACGTGAGTTCCACTGGTTTAATTGTTGTGCAACAATATGTGTTAACAAGTTCAATTGCCCTGGTCACAGTCTTACTCACAATGACGGTCACAATCATAGTCGCAGATGGAATTACACGAGGACACAAGTGAAACCTTGGCCTGTCATAGTCACTCCGTGTCAGACAGACACATGATCGCACCGGGTCGTGTCACCACAGACACTTCCCACCGGGCCGTGTCAAGACTGGACACGTGTAGTTGCGTAGTCACCGACAACCGAGTCATGTAAAGTTCAATGTTCCCCTGCAGTTATGCCTAACGACGTAACTAAATTCAGGACACGTGCAGTTGCGTAGTCACCGACACACAGTGTCACCTAGACACTGCCTGGAGCAACTGGGTCTGTCGGACCAATAGTACTATCCACTGCCACGTAAGGCTTAAGTTAATCACTTGTAGAGGGGAGGTAGTTCGTGTGTTAGATAATTCACATCATCACAAGTTGGCGCAATTAACACAGTTTCATAATATGTCAGTCATTCCGGAAAACAGTGAAACAGTTTACAAGTGGGAGAGTAAAACTCACTCCCAAATTGGTGTATTCAACACAGTTTTTAACATGCATGTCCCCAGAAAACAGTAAACCAGTTTAAAAGCGGGGAAGTGAAACTCACAGTACGAGTAGTGATCTAAACTCAAGAGTGATCAAGCAACTGGATCAACTTTAATAACACCCATGCAAGTATGGACTCAAATCAATATCTAGATTGGTAATGATAATAACTTGGACCTGTTCAGGAGTTTTTACTCCGGATTGAGTCTATAGGACACTAGTATGGTGATGGACGTCAGGGTAGTATTAGTTTTCGGTTTGTCTTCCAGGCACCGTTTTGCGTGCCAGCAAAAGTCAGTAGTTTAACGTTTTCAGATAATGGTACGGGAATACCAATAATGCCAACACGTGGTTATTTAAGAATGATTAACTTTTCATCAAGGGAGTTTGAGTATTTAGGGAGTCTAGGTTACCCAAATTTGAGTTTCCATTTCCACCGTCGGGAATTCTCTCGCACTGTCGTAGGACGAACCCATAGTGTCTAATTTGCCAGGGAATCTCCCAGAATACTCCGAGTGTTACAAATGTAGTATTTTTCGGGTTGGGTTAGTTCCCAGTTCCGGCAGGTTCGTTATACGGTAAACTGCCGAAATCGCTTTAAAATAACTTATCTTTAATTCCATAAATTCCCATTTAATATATATTTTATATAAAAATCTGAAATTTTTTTATATAAATCAGTAAAAATATGTAGATTATGGGAAAATTTCTGGGAATTTATTTTGTTCATTTACTTATTTAAATAAATTATTTATTAAACTATTCTTAACAACATAATTAACATTAAATACCATCAGTGGTTAAAAATTCCAAACAAATTCCAGAACACTCTTTACATGTCCAGGAACTCCTCACAAAATTTAGGGATTTTTTCGATTTCGTTTCAGTGCATTCCCGGCTACCGAAAACTCGCAAAAACGCGGATTTTTATCCCAAATCAAACTCAACCAATGGACTCCGAATTTTCCTAGAACATTCCCCATATGTTCCTTAGTGTCTCTGTAAAATTTGGTAATTTGCTTGATAATTTTTCTGAAATTCTTTTGGTAAAACAGTTAAAAATTCACAAAAAATCGTAGAAAATTCAAAAAACTTAAAATTTTACGTGGACCTTCCTGACAATACCCTACATCACCACACCAAATTTCAGCTCAATCCAAGTTACACGGACCAAGTTATAGGCAAAACAATTTTCTGCCTAGCGTAGATTCGGTTTTCAGATCATATACCTAGCGATTCTTCCGATTCCAAGCGTTTATCTTGATCCCAGAAGTATGTGAAGGCCATATTCAGTACCTACACACCAAGTACAACCCAAATATGCTAGAACTTAGATCAATCAAGCTTTAATTCATTGTTTTTCGGTTAATCGAATAGTTAAGCGATTTTTGTCGAATAAGAGTTGATTAGGGTATCAAACCCCATTGATTAGTAACCATGGCTTCCATATAACACCAGGGATTTCAGGTGGTGTTCATATTCAGCCCTAAAACTTGTTTAAAACTCCAAAATTCATAGATTAAAAAGCGTTTTTTCGGCTAGAAATCATGTTTAATAAAAAAACCATGCTTAAAACCTTATGGATTTGAGTTAATACCTTTGATTTGAGTTGGTTTATGAAGAAATCAGCTGATACTCTTAAGAAAAACCAGAATTTTATGTGAAATATAAAAGGAAAAAGAAAAGAAATTGTTTAAATATGGGGGAGTGGCGGTTTGGGTGGGCCCCATAAGGTCACCTCGTGCTTCGTATAGCGCGCTAAAAGATGATGTTTTTCTTCCGGATAAGTATAGGTTCGTTTTCGGGTCCTACGCGCGTTCTCGATTTGCATGACGGACTCCGTTTTGCGCGTACTTAGTGTTAAAAGACTCGGTTTTAAAAATTATGCATAACTGTCTTAAAATCCGAACCCAGTTATGTTTTAATCATAAAAGTCTCGTTTGACGTTTGTTTAAGTGTTTTTGAGCTTGATCGATCGTTCCTTGCACATTCGGTTGCCTTATGTTATGCCCAGAACGAAGGCGTTTCCCCAACCGGGAGCTGCTTCATTTTGCGTGCCCGGGCTTTGATTATTTTCAAGCCTTATGTCACAGTCTATGGCACAAAACTAAGTTATTCCTGGAACTCCGAATCTTAAATAAGGCTACCGATAACCTAATAATCGACATTAAAGGTTTAATGCACTGTTAAATGTCAAGTCTCCGTTTAACACGTTGTTCAAGGCTAATGATGCCAACCACGCATCGTTGGTCCTTAATAGTGTCATGTCAACCATGACGTGCTCTCGGATTCTTCCGAGATATTACATATATCGCTAGGCATAGCACACAAGTCATGTATGTTTACTAATACTTATTCCCAGAGTCATCAGGTCATTCACGACTTTGTCTTGTCATGTAGGTGACGCATAATGTCACTGTAATGTTTTTATTACTTACTATGCATATACTCCCATCATATTCGGTGTATCATTTTCCAGAATTCGTATCATCACACATAATCACAACAATAGCACGATGTACATACCACGTCCGGTTACCACGGACTTGTACTAATCAAAGTTTACCGGGATTTTTTCACAATTGTCACAGTCGTGTCGTGAATAAGTTCAGGTCTAGTGAATCGAGATTCACCAATCTCATTCCAATAGACAAGTGAACGACATTTTCGACCATAAAGAGCTTCAAAAGGTGCCATATCAATACTGGAGTGATAATTGTTGTTGTAAGAGAACTCGTTATCAAAATCAATCAATCACACAGGCTCTTAGCATATCCTCCAATGTCTGGATCGTCCTTTCAGATTGTCCACCCATTTAAGGATAATAAGCAGTACTCAAATTAAGCTTGGTTCCCATGGCAGATTGCATGGTTCTCCAAAAATGAGATGAGAATCGCGCGTCTCGGTCAGATATGATATCCAAAGGAACACCATGACGAGATACTATTTCATCCACATAGATTTTGGCGAGTTTGACAGCAGAAAAATCCTCATGAATAGCTATAAAATGTGTTGACTATGTTAGTCGATCAACGACTACCCAAATGACATCATGTCCTCTAGGTGTACGCGGTAATTTGGTAATGAGATCCATGGCGATGTTCTCCCATTTCCAAACCGGAATCTCTGGTTGTTCAAGCAAACCAGAAGGACACTTATGTTCTGCTTTTACCTTCAGACAACTAAGGCATTTAAATACATATAAGGCAATGTTTTTCTTCATACCCGGCCACCAATACTGAGTACGAAGATCCTTATACATCTTGTCTGCACCAGGATGGATTGAATAACGAGATTTATGTGCTTCATCCATTATTAATGTGCGGAGATTGTCTTGACTTGGAACCCACAAACGGTTCAGATAATAAAGCAACCAATTGTCTTTCACTTCGAGTTGAAGCTCAAGATGTTGTGATAATTCATTACCCATCATGCCTTGCGTAACACAAGTACGTTGAGCTTTAAGAATGTGTGCCTGGATATCAGATTGAACTTGGACACAATGTAGCTTAACGCGTTCTTTACGACTAAGAGCATCAGCTACGACATTCGCCTTACCAGGATGGTAACGAATTTCGCAGTCATAGTCGTTCAGAAACTCGACCCAACGTCGCTGCCTCATGTTAAGTTCTTTCTGATTGAAAATATGTTGGAGACTTTTATGGTCCGTGAAAACGACACATTTCGTACCGTATAGGTAATGTCTCCAAATCTTAAGAGCAAACACAACAGCACCTAACTTAAGATCATGAGTGGTGTAGATCTTTTCGTGAACCTTCAGCTGCCTTGATGCATAGGCTATAACTTTGTCTCTTTGCATGAGGACACAACTAAGACCTAAGTTAGACGCATCACAATATACAACGAAGTCGTCGTTACCCTCGGGTAAAGATAGAATAGGAGCATCACAAAGCTTCTGTTTCAATGTCTGGAAAGCTTCTTCCTGTTTGGGTCCCCACTCAAAAGGTTTATTCCTTTGAGTTAAAGCAGTGAGGGGAACCACAATTTTGGAAAAATTAGCAATGAAATGGAGGTAATAACCCGCGAGACCCAAAAATAAACGAACTTCAGTAGGAGTAGAAGGTCTATTCAAATCCCGGATTGCACTGATCTTGGCGGGATCTACATGTATACCTTGTTCGTTGACAATGTGACCCAAAAACTGAACTTCCTTAAGCCAAAATTCACACTTGGAGAATTTGGCGTAAAGTTGCTCCTTCTTTAGGAGTTCCATTGTTAGACGAAGATGTTGTTCATGATCAGCGCGTGTCTTAGAATAAATCAAGATGTCATCAATAAAAACAATGATGAACTTGTCCAAGTAAGGCTTACAGACCCTATTCATCATGTCCATGAAGACTGCCGGAGCATTCGTTAAACCTAAAGGCATAACAGTGAACTCCTAATGACATATCGAGTGCGGAATGCTGTATTGGGAATATCTTCTTCAACTACACGAAGCTGATGATACCCAGAACGTAGATCAATCTTAGAAAAACAAGTTGCACCCTGCAGTTGGTAAAAAAGATCATCAATGCGAGATAAAGGGTATCGATTCTTGATTGTGAGTTTGTTGAGCTCACGGTAATCGTTACACATAGGAAAAGACCCATCCTTCTTTTTCACAAAGAACACAGGAGCACCCAAGGTGAAAAGCTCGGTCGAATGAATCCTTTGTCAGATAACTCCTGAAGTTGTTTTGACAATTCTTGCATCTCAGATGGTGCAAGATGATATGGAGATTTAGCAATGGGGTTGGCACCAGGTACAAGATATATACAATACTCAACTTGTGGAGCAGGAGGTAAACCAGGTAGCTCCTCAGGAAATACCTCAGGATAATCCCGAACAACAGGTATGTCCTGAATAATTTTGCCCTTGCCTTTCTCCTCTATGATACGTGCTAAGAAAGCCACATAATTCTTTCACAGATACTTCTGAGCTTGCGTACATGTCATGTGTTTAGGTTTCTAACGGGTTTTTCTCCACGAACTTTCAGAATTTCACCAGACAGAAGAGGTACACGAACAATTTTATCAAAACAAACCACCTCAGCATGATGTTTGGTTAACCAATCCATTCCCACTATAATGTCGAAGCTCCCAAGTTGCATAGGTGTGAGGTTAATAGGAAAAAGGTGGTTATTAAGGTTCAATAGACAACCACGAATGACAGAATGAGTACAAGAGGTTCACCACTGGCTACTTCCACTGTCAAGGGCTTTCCTAGTTTGGTTCTTGGTTTTGCAAGTAGAGGTTCAACTAAAAATGAGACAAAACTTCTATCAACACCCGAATCAAATAGTATAGAAGCAGGATGGTTATTAACAAAGAACGTAGTACCATTCACCACCTCGTTATCTGCCCGTGCTTCATTTGCATTGATATTAAAAGCTCGTCCACGAGCCTGGTTCGCATTTGCCAATCTTAGGCAATTGTTACGGTAGTGGGTAAGATCCCCATAGTTGTAGCAAGATCCTGATGGGTAATGTGGTCGTGCAGGATTGGCTGGCTGCTGAACCGGGTTACGAGCCATATTGTTCGGGTTAGGAGGCAAGCGACAAACATTTGCCAAATAACCAGATCTACCACGGTTTGTACAGATACGGCATGGAAGATGAGGCTGGTGATGACTGTTGCACCTGTTGCACAAAGGTTCAGTGCCAGTATACTGTGTCTTGGCAGGAGGCTGAGCAGGCTGGTTGGGAGCAGCTTAATTAGGTGTGGCTTGGTTGGGTTGAGTAGTGACAACAAAATTCTTAGAAGCCTTGCACTTCCTCGATTTTTTCGAAGACTCAGCTTTCTTACCCTTTGGTTTCTCAGACTTGTCAGACGATCTCTTGTCACACTTCCGGTGGAGCTTACCCTTTTTGTTCTGCGATTCAGTCAGTGTCGCAGATAGCTTAATGGCTTGCCTAATAGTAGTGGGGTTGCTGCTAGTGACAATATCCTGAACCGGGTCAGGAAGACCATCTATGTATTTCTCGATTGCCTTATCCAAAGGCGTCACCATCTCAGGACATAACAAACTCAACTCCTCATACCTGTTAGTATACGCACGGTGCTCACCACTATCTTGCTTCAGATCATGAAACTCATTTTCGAGTGCCCGCTTTTCATGACGAGGGCAGAACTCTTTCATCATAAGAGCCCTGAGTTCCTCCCAAGTCTGACGCATAGCAATGTCGGCACCCCTATCTCTCATCACTCTGTTCCACCACGTGAGCGCTCTCTTTTAAAACACGCTAGAAGCAAACTCAACTTTGCGCTCATTTGGACATTGAACATGGCGAAATGTATTCTCAAGACTCTCAAACCACTGTAGGAGCCTAGTTGCTCCCTTAGAACCACTAAACTTGAGTGGTTTAGCCGAATTAAACTGTTTAAAGTTGCACGCAACAGGTGCATTGTTGTTATTGTTAGCTTGGTTTATCTGAGTTATGAGATTTGGAAGCACTGCAGCAAATTGCTGAGCAATTAGAGCCGCCATGTCGGCGTCCGTGTTTACGTTTCGTCGAGGAGGCAATCTATAAGATAGAAAAACATGAAAAAAACAAGTGAGATGAATGTTGAATAATCAAAATGAGATAGATAAATATCGACAAACGTAAGGATGGTGGTCATTCGTTCGTTTACTCAAAACAAACAAATGACACACAGTGACTAATCAAAGTAAATGGGTCTTTATAATGTATCACGAAGACATGCTTTAGCCTATAAGTGGACACTCACCCCAAGAGTTCCAGGTAAGAGTGACTTGTCCGATTAAGTGGATTTGTACGAACACTCTAGCCTTAGACAGAAAACTCAGCGTACAGGCACCCACCCTTCCAGATTGCACGTGTTCACATTAATAAGACCCAAACTTTGACGAGATTTTGAAAATATAGAAAGCATTAAGCCAAAAACAAATCATCTAAGGATAGATGATTGATTTCAAAATCGTTTTGGAAATTGTGTTTATGTTTTGGTAATCACCTAAGGATAGGTGATTGTATCATGTTTTAATTCTAAATGCAAGAATAACTCGCGTTAGAGTCCTAGGAAGGTTATAGTCTAGGTCAAAGCTTTACTAATAACCTAATTCCCTATAACCATTGGCTCTGATACAAATCCTTCTGTCACACCCCGACCACGTAAAACAACAAACCATGGCACACAAGTTAAGTTTCATTAGTTAATATTGTTTACATTGTCTTTGATAAAAACAGAAATACAACAAAAGTTAAGCTATTATTCGGATTTTATAGTCACTAAGGACCAGTCCGCCCTAAATGTAGCTAGGTTGACATCAAACATTTGCACCTGAAACATATGTGAAAATAAAGTCAGCAAAAAAAAGCCGGCGTGTACATAGGTCTTGTGTTGATGCTTCATGGCTTTGATTATTGTTAGAAAAGTTTAAGGTAGTACAAAAGTCGCCATGAACCATAAATAGTTTCTTTTAATATAAATCATATGAAAATTATTATGATATAAAAGAAATAATGCTTGGTTAAATAAATAATCAAAAGTGAGTTTTGTCTCTTATAAAAATGTCGTGTTTGGAATAAGATGTGTCATGTCTTGTAGTTTGTTTAAAATGATTTAGATAACGCCACAATATGTAAGATAATAAAAGCACTTATATATAGGAAGTACCATCGGCGTATCCACCATGCTTTTATCATATTACACACGTCACGCTATTTAAGTCAATCACCATAAACCAAGGTCGAGTAACAAATGTCATGTAAACCAATGTCGAGTAAACAAATGTCATGTAAACCAATGTCGAGTAAACAAATGTCATGTAAACCAATGTCGAGTAAACAAATGTCAGGTAAACCAATGTCGAGTAAACAAATGTCATGTAAACAGATGTCGAGTAATCAATGTCGAGTAAACCAATGTCGAGTAAACCAATGTCATGTAAACCAATGTCGAGTAACCAATGTCGAGTAAACAAATGTCAGGTAAACAATGTCAAGTAAACAAATGTCATGTTTTTTAAACCATTCTCTTTGTTGTTAAAACATATATTATGGATTGTTGGCGAATACATTCAAGCCTTGTTGACTGTCGGATAAACGCTTATCCAGTCAAGGGTTTATCAATGTTCATCGGATTCTGTCATTCCCTAAGGTCGCTTCCAAACATACCTATGGGAACGGGATTGTCAATCCTATGGTACCATTACATACTACCGGTCGGGGTGATCAATGTTAATGGATGTATCATTGTCGAGTTCAACGCACCAAAATGTCAAATAACAACGTAAGCATGTCTTGAAAATGTCTTTGAAAATTGTCTTTGAAAACCATGTACTAGTATGCTAGGTCAACATACATAGCAAAAATGTCTTTGCAAAAACACTGTATTAATTATGAAAATCAACATGTAAATCAAATGCAATAAAAGTCATGTACTATATGTACTAGTAATCAAAGAATGTAATATGTCATGAAAACACGAAAGTAATCATAGGCACAATATGTTTCACCCCAAAATATTTGAAACGTAAAAGAGGGGGCTATGTACTCACTTGTGATTGCAAAAGTATCCTTGTTTAAGAAGATAAACCAAGATTAAGAATTTGTGAAATCAAGCGTGTCCTAAAATGGTTAATTATATAAATATCAGAACTTGAAATCGGAAGATCGGATAGAATGAGGTCTTGTAAATCAAATGTGTGTTGGAACTCATATGTTATGCTTTAATAAGTTTACATTCTGATTTGGAAAGATTCTTAAAAGCTTTTGACACATTATGACCCATTAAGGTAGTTTAAGCTACTTTAACGCGTCATTTGCGTAACTACCATTCAGATGGTTAGATATGTGTTATGATAAGTTTTAAATGCTTAATCATGGTTAAAATGTTATTTGATCAGATTACATGTCAAAATTTATGTTACATATGAGTTTAATTGGTTTTCTTTCGAAAAGGGCATTTGGGTCATTTTAAGGGATATTACCATTAATTATTATAACATTATCCGTAAGACATGACCGTAAGGTATAACCTCAGAGGGTTATTCCTTATATAATTATGGTCATAAATATGTATTTGGTCGGGTCTAAAAATCGACCAAACGGGTCAGATTCAAAAGTCAAAGTGGTGGTCAAACCGCTAGACTTTTGACTCTAAACAAGCATTATAACAAGAGTGACGAATTTGACATATTTTGACAAGTCTAAATAAGTTTATAAAAGAGTTTTAGCATCAAAACAACCTGTTTTGACTTGCCAAAATAAATAAAAATGGTGGAAATCAGTAGGCATGATTTTTAGGGATCATAACCACCTTGATTACCATCATATTGCAAGATTTAATTGAGCTTTATCTTGATCAATTCATGATCAAATCTAAAAGTCAAACTGTTTGATTTTTAGTCAAATTAAGCTATAATAATTGAACATAGCAAGAGTGGAATGCTTACAAAAACCAAGGAAAGATTCAAGAACCAGAGAATAGCTCCAAGGAGGTTGTAAATTCGGATTTGTGGCAGGTTATAGGAAGAAAACTGGTTGCAAGAGTTCAAATGTAAAGAACACTATGGTGTATATAGTTTTCTTGATGTTGTAGGTGATTACAAGTGTCCCATGACTCACCCACAAGTTTGATTAGTGTCCCGTAGGTGTCAAGTGAAGAATTAAGGGTGGCAAAGTCGGATTCATGAGTCAAAAATAAAGTTATTCAGCTGCTGCCACGTTTCTTCTGAGCTGGGGCACCTCATGCAGACCGTATGGGGCTCTCCATGCAGTCCGTATGGCCCCTAGCTGGTCAGCAGGTTTCACTTTTGGCAGAACAGGCCCCTGCACTCGTTTCGTCGCGTTTCAGGCACTTCCAACACCCGTTAACCTGATTTCTAAGCTCCAAAAGGACAACAAAGTATAGGGAACTTGAAATATGTCCAAAAATGTTCCAGATGTCGGTTCGTTTGGTTATACAGTTGCGGTTTTCAGTTAATTAAGACGAAAATCGTAACGAACGCGTGTATGACCGTAAATGCGTAACGAACGATGCATTCCAATCACTAAAATATGATATTTTAGTGTTTAGAAAAATTTTGGATGTTCGTACATTTTCCGGATAGCGATTTACGCAAAAAGGCATAGTTTCGCAAAATTTGCAAAATAGCCCCTGAAGTTGCAATAGTGTTTTTTTGCGATACCGAACCCCTTAAAACTTATTTCTAAGTTATGTAAAGATTATTTAAGGTATGTTAAGCTTGTGAACTTGTTCTGGAGTGTGCGTCACTACGAATATCGGTAGACTTTCATAGTTTGTCGTAAATAGTCCCTGTGATCGAATAAGTTTGTCGTAAATAGTCCCTTCAAAACTTATTTCTAAGTTATATAAAGGATATTTAGGGTACGTTTAGCTTATGTCACTATTCCAGACTATACGTTGCAATTAACTGATTTCGTTTTGCGATTACACTTCCAGTAATGGTTTAAAAGATCGGATTTGAACAAGGATTAAAAATACACAAATGTCATAAGTAAATATACAAAACTCATAAATGTAATACCAAATTTCATTAAATATAATATTGTCAGATAAAATACAAAGATTGGAAAGCACAGATGTCACATCATATTCTTCCAACAATTCCAGAAAAGGTTTAAAAGATCGGATTTGCACAAGGATTAAAAATACATAAATGTCATAAGTAAATATACAAAACTCATAAATGTAATACCAAATTTCATTAAGTATAATATTGTTAGATAAAATACAAAGATTGGAAAGCACAGATGTCACATCATATTCTTCCAACAATTCTGTCGAAAGCAAATGATGTGAAATCAACAGGTAAAAAGCGTGGAGACCTATAGCAATGTTGCACATGCATTGTGTGCTAGTTAATGCCGCAAGAAAGTGGAAGGGATTGAGATGGCACTTAATGTAACACTTTTATCAGAAACAAATGATAAGTTTCCTGAGAACATTGATGTAATCTACACGACATCTAATGATGACAGTGAATCAGTAGTGGAAAATGTGGTTGAGAATGTTTTGAGAAATGATGATGACAGCTTTGAAAGCGCCGACTCGAGTTTAGATAGTTCTGACTCACAATCTGAAAATGAAGATACTTCATCGGAAAATAGCCTAAGTGATGATCCTAACATTGTAATGTACAAAGTTAAGGACTCTGATAAACTATATTTTGATGATGGTTTTCCGATTCGGAATGTGAAAGAAGATCAGATTGATAAACTATTCAAACTTGTTGAAGTGTCGTCTGATGATCTAGAGAAGAATGAGAAAAAGTTTTACTCAAAACCCAAGAAAAATTATAACAACTACCGAAGGAAAGGTAGTGACTTTCTTGAGAATAGGAGAGCGGGTTTGGGTTTGGAAGTAGAAGATGAACCGAAAAAGAAACAAAAGTCACCATTTCATGAATATAAGAATAAAAACATGAAATTCGTGTTTGGGACAAATATGGCTCAGGAAGATCGTTCCATTGGAAAGCAATCGAACGATGAGTTTAAGAAGGAAAAAGAACTTCGTGATAAGGCTAAATCCACAAGTGGAGTAAAACCCATGAGTGAACATTGTGCTGATACTCGGACTTGTTTCAAATGCAATGAAGTTGGTCACATTGCATGCAAGTGTCCTAAATCGACGCCTATGTATCAACGAAGAAATAAAACTTCATATGATGAGAAACTTAAGCACCCAGAGATCATAAAGCCAATCACGATCTTAAAACAAAATAATGAATCTAACATCAAAGTGAATCCTAAAAGTGAATCTAAAACTGAGAAATCAAATTTTGAAAAGGGCGAAACTACTAAATCAAATGAGAACAAAGATTCAAAATTTTACATCAAGAAATTTTCTTGGTATTTCTCAGATATGTGACAAGCAGTTTACCACCCACTTCAATGACAAGGAGTGCATGATTATTAAACAGGGTTTTTAGATTCCAGAAGAGTGGATTCTCATGCGTGCTCCTCACGAGAATGATCTAACATCGAGTGCATGATTATTAAGTCGGCTCAATGTTTCGTAACGAAGGCCACGGAGAAGGAATCAATTCTTTGGCATAGAAAGATGGGTCATATCCTGGTTCACATTGATTTAGTTGAAGGAGTGAATCTTAGAAGCTTTCAGATGACTAATAATTATCTGGAATGCAAGAAAGAAAAGCAGATTAAAAATCTCATCCAAGAAAGATTCTTAACTCCATCAAGCTGCCGCTAGGAAGACTGCATATGGATCTCTTCGGTCTAGTGAATATAAAGAGTATGTCTGGAGATCTTTATTGTCTTGTTGTCACCAATGATTATTCATGATTTTCATGGGTCTTCTTCCAATAGAGCAAAGATGAAACGTTCGATAATCTCATGATCCTCTTTAGGAAGATTGAAAATCTGTACCATCCCCTATTAGATGAATCCGAAGCAATAACGGTACAGAATTCAAGAACACCCGAATGAAAGAATTTGGCAACCACAAAGGCATCTTACATGAATTTAGTGCTGCATACACTCCGCAACAAAGTGGAGCGACTGAGAGGAAGAACCGAACGTTAATAGAAACAGCAAGAACTATGCTTGCAGATTCAAAGCTTCCTGTCAGTTTCTGGAGTGAAGCAGTCGCAGCAGCATGCTATAGATTGAACAGAGTCTTGATGGTCAAACCTACCAAGAAGACTGGCTTTGAATTTCTAAACCGAAGGAAACCCAATCTGAAGTATTTAGAACCGTTTGGCGCACCTTGTACAGTCATTGATTCAGACGGAAAGTTTGGTGCCAAAACAATAGATGGTTTCTTTGTTGGCTACGCAAGTCCGCTCAAGAGAGTTTATCTTCCAAGTTTAAGAAGAGTGGTAGAAGCACAGCACGTCGACTGTTTTCGTTATACAACTCCAATTCTGAAGAAGACATTGTTGTGTTATATTATCTACATCAGTCGGCTAACCAAGAGCAGATTATCAGACCAATAGTGGTTAATCAACCAACTGTTGGATTATCTTCTTCTGGTGAAGGTCCAAGCAGTAGTGGTGTTCCAGAAATACATGCTGAACAAGTGACACCGGCTACAGAACCAGTAAATGCTACAGAAGAACCCAATCTTTCTCAAGCATATAATTCTGATTCTGATGAGGCTCGGACATTTTATGATGGTGGAGAATCTTCTTCTGACGAAGAATCTGAGCAGATCACAAGTATGTTGAATCAATCTGCTAGCCCAAGTACTCAAAATGAAGCGTCTTCTAGTGCTCCTGCAGTTGAATCGGTGGTTGATCTGAATATTACTAAACAGGAGAGTACTGTGGATGTTCCAAGTGAGGTGATACCGAGATCTTACTCATACAACCCATTGGATTCCATAATTGGAGAATTGCAAGATGGTGTAAGAACGAGAGGCCAGATCAACAAAGCTTTGAGTTGTTTTTACACTCTATTCGAGATTATTGTACTTATCAGTGTTTCATATCCCAGATTGAGCCGAAGAATGTTTCCGAAGCTTTCGGAGATGAGAATTGGGTGCTTGCGATGCAAGAAGAATTATTACAGTTCGAAAAGTTTGGGGTATGGAAACTTGTTGATCTACCTGAGAATCAAAAGGCAATAGATACTAAATGTGTTGGTGCAGAATGTCTATGTCTTAGTCTTATATCGAGTGTGTATAGATTAGACGTGATTAGGCTAGCGAAACGAAGTCTTTATGTGTAAAGGAGTCAAGTTCGCTTGAAGTGTGCTTGAGAAGTCATGTTCGCCCGAACTTCACCCATCTCTAGCGAACTTCTCCTCCTATATATAGCTAGCTTGTCTTGATCATTTGTAACTTTGGCATTTTGAGGCGGAGCTCTGTTAATTTGGAGACTCGATGTTATATCAATAAAATTGACGATTAATTGACTAATTCTTGTTATTTAGTAATCGTGTCATAATATTTCCGCTATTATGGACATTAGAGATCAAATCTAGGTTTCTATGCGTTCAGGATCGGTCCTACAAGTGGTATCAGAGCTAGAATAGCCTGATTTGATTGATATCAAGACAAGAACACTTCTAATTCTACTCCATTCTTCTATTTTTCTTAAATTTTACACTAAAATGAAGAATTCACGGTCAAATTTTGTCCAATTTTGAATATTACATGTTAAATACATCATAAATAAACCCCTGAGAGTTTGGAGACTAAAATCAAACGAATTGGTGTCAAATTGTTCCAAAAACCATGTTTTCAAAACTCATGAAAATCGAACTTGTTAGTCAAGTTTGGCCGAACTTGGGTTAGGAAGTCACTTTTTGAGTGAGTTTCTATCAAGTTCGCTCGAACTTGAGAGTAGAATTAAGTAGGTTCGCTCGAACTTACTAAAAGATTAATTGATATTTTATCAAGTTCGACCGAACTTGATAAAAATCACGAAAAATTTAGCTAAGTTCGCCCGTACTTGCAAGGGTCTTATAAAATCCATACTTCGAAGTTCTCTAGGGAAATTTTCAAATCTTAATCCATAAGTTCGACCGAACTTGTGTTTAAAAATCTAAAATTCTTCATTCCACTACAAGTTCGACCGAACTTGTAGTAAGTCTAACTTTTTCAAAAGTTTGAACGTGTTTTCAGTGTACGTGTCTCGATATTCGCGATGGATGATCTACAGAGAGCGTTTATGTCAGGAGTAGGTACATCCAATGCCAATGTAATATAGCAAGTCAACCTCGACAACGAAATGGGCACGTCCGTTAAACCGCCAAAGTTAATGAGCATGGACGAGTACGAAGGATGGAAGGAGAAATTCACTTATTGGGTTCAGGCCATGCATATCCAAGGCTGGGTGTCGAATGAGAGAGGTTATATTGTTCCGTTAGCCGAACATCAGCAAGTTCTAGAGAAGTACAAATACTCCACAATTCAAAAGGATGAGTACATTGCTGAGAAAAAGATGATTAGCGTCATTCAACAATCTGTTAAAGAGGATATTCTGGTCTTGTTTCCCGAATATACGACTGCGAGAGATCTCTGGCTATCACTGCAAAAGAAATACGAAGGAAGCGTAGAGATGATCAAGAGTAAGAAAGCTCTCATCATGAAGGGTTTGACATTTTTAACATGTTGAAGGGCGAGACAATGAAACAGATGATTGAGCGTTTCTGTCATCTGAAAGTCCAAATGAGAAGAAATGGTCTCGAGAAGACACAACAAGAGTACATCGATAAGCTTGCAGATGCGTTACCTGACGGAGAGTGGACTACTTACCTGATGGTTCTGAAAGAAAGTTCAAATTGGGAATTCTTCAAGCTGTCTACATTCATCGACAAACTCGAAGGTCATGAGATGGAACTTTTAAAGATTGCAAAGTCGAAGAATGCTAACATTGTTCAAGATGTTGGTCTGCATTACAAGAATGGGATGCAAGACAGTATTTCAAGCCCGAAGATTCAGACAACATTCAGTGCAAGTTCACTCTTCGGCATAAAATCAGAATCAATCATATCCACAATATGATCAAAGTCCACAGAGTTCTTCGTTTTCAAGTGCAAGTTCAAATTCATCATATCAGAGTCAAGCAAATCAAAATCAAGAAACAAATTCTGATCCAAATGTGTACAAGTGTAACATTGCTGTCAATCTAAACAATGTTGTTTCGGAGCAAGTTGCAAAGCAACACATGTCACTACTCCACACTGTTCTAGAATCATATGAAAGTCTTGTAGCAGGGAAAATCAGCAATCTCGAAATGACCGCCGATACTACGATCACGTGGACGAAGAAGAGCTTGAACTGATGGACATAAAGTGCTCACTAGCTTCTATTATTCGAAGGGTCACAAATTTTGTTGCACTCACAGGCCGAGATATCGGAAATTCAAGCAACAAGCTAGGGTTTGACAAATCAAAGGTCACTTGTTTTAGATGCCGACAGAAAGGGCATTTCAAGAGAGAATGCAAAAATCCTGAAGCAACGGGCAATCAGAGTCCATTCAGAGGTGGCAACGAATATTAAAAGAAGTCACTTCAGTACAAACCATTTTTGAAAAAGACTCAAGTTGAGATTCAAGAGAAATCATCCAACAATACCGAGAAGGCAATGGTTGCTACCAATGAAGATGATGGTTTCGATTGGAATTCTTATATTTGTAAGAAGACAGGAGTTGCATTGATGGCTGAAATAGTTGAAGATACTGTAAGGATGTTGAAAGATACAGTAATGGATAAACAAAAAGCAATAAACATCTATATTAACACCATTACTGAGACCAAACAACAACTTCAGGACATGAAAATTGAAACAGAACGTGTTCAACAACTTTTAAGAAGTTACACAACTAACGCATATGTCATTGATCACATTCTTCCCACAATTCCATCAGAAGAAAAACCTAAAAAGAAAATTGGTAAAGAATACAGCAATGTTCCTCCTCCCCTATGCGAGAAGTACTGTCGCAAAACTGTTGATGGGATGGATAAGGCACTCAACATTGAGTTGTTATCTGAAAAGAAAAATGAGTTGCCAGAGAATATTAATGTCAAAGAAGATCAATTGGACAAACTGTTCAAGCTAGCTAAAGTTACATCAGATGACCTGGAGAAAAATGAAAAGAAATTCTATTCAAAACCAAAAGAAATTATAATAACTACCGAAGGAATGGTGGTGATCATCCGGAAAACCAGAGAGCTGGGTTGGGATTAGAGGAATCTGATGAACCTAAAAAGAAAACGTCACCATTTCATGAGTATAAAGAAAAAAAATGAAATTTGTTTATGGGACGAACATGGTTCATGAAGAAAGTTTGATCGGTAAACAATCAAACGATGAATTTAAGAAACAGAAAGAACTTCGAGATAAGAGGAAAGCCACAAGTGGTGTAAAATCCACTAGTGGTCATTCACATGATAATCAGACTTGCTTCAAGTGCAATGAAGTTGGTCATATTGCACGCAAGTGTCTGAAATCTAAACCAGCTTATCTTCAAAGAAAAGAAAGTTCAGATGTTGTGAAACAAAAGCAACCAGAGTTTGTAAAACCAGTAACGATTTTGAAAATAAATGAATCAAAACCTGAAGATAAACCTAAATTGAAAAGAAATTTGAAAACTCAATTTAAAAAAAGGTGAAACTTCTAGGGCAAACGAATCACGGTTTTACATGAAGAAGGCTAATATAAAATCTCAAGCCTGGATTGCTAAGAAAAAATCAACAACATCCGAGGTTATTAAGTCTGAGCTTGTAAAGACTAACAACACGAAAGAATCAAAATCTGAGACCAAATCCGAAACTCTCAAAATTACAAGTGGTAACAATTCAAAAGGTAAAAAGAAAGTAAGTTTTGAAAATGTAAACGACAGTGGAGGATCAGATGGAGATTATGAAGATGATTACCAAGCTTTCTATCCAAAACCCAAGACCACAAAGGCTTGGGTTGCGCTCTTTAACTAGATTTTAACATGTGCAGCGGCTCTAGAGATCCGTTCTTTCCAAGTGGATTCTGGATAGTGGAGCATCCAGGCATATGATAGGAATGAAAGCTTTGTTGTTCGACATTAAAGCTATCAATGGTGGATATGTTGGATTTGCGGGCAATTAGGGTGGAAGGATAGTCGCCAAAGGAAAACTTTCCAATGGCGTTGTTTCATTTGATCGCGTGAACTATATTGCAGAACTGGAGAATAATCTTCTAAGCATATCGCAGATTTGTGACAAACAGTTCACGGTGCATTTCAACGACAAAGAATGTATTATTCTGAAGCCTGGTTTCAAAATACCTGATGAGCGGATTCTGATGCGAGCCCCGCGAGAGAATGATTTATATGTCTTGGATATGGGCATTGCTACAACTTCATCAAAATCAGCGCAATGTTTTGTGACGAAGGCTACTAAGAAAGATTCTACTCTTTGGCATCGTAAAATGCGGCATATTCATTTGCGAAAAATGAATTTCTTGGTTCATAATGATCTGGTAGAAGGTGTGAACTTGAGAAGCTTTCACATGATGAGCCACTGCTTAGAATGTAAAAACGCAAAGCAGATCAAGAAATTACATCCGAAGAAAATTCTGAACTGATTTGGTATCAAAATTTAGTGTTTTGTACCTGAAAATAGTTCGGTCGTAAAATGCACATAATGCGTATTTTTGACCGAAACTTTGACTCGTCACTTCGACTACTAAACGTGGTAATCAGAAGGTGAAATTGCTAGGGATTGTAATCTTCGTGATTACGATCACGTTGCAAAGTTCAATTGAACATTGACTTGACAATAATGGTAAGAACCGAAAGTCAACCGTTTGACTTTTCGCTCAAAATAAGCTAAAATGAATAAAATAGACTAGGATGAGAACTTACTTGTGTTTGGAAACCCTTAAGATCTCAGGTGGGAGGCCTCCAAAGGATGGAAGCTAGCTCCAAGAATGTGGGAGATGATTAGAATGAAGAATGAGCAAGGAATGAATGAAAGGTGTTGGCTATTTATAGTAATTCTTATGTTGTAGGATCATAACAAGTGTCATGAATGTTCTCCAAGGGTTAATAGGATTGCAACAAGTGTTAGGACTAGATTAAAAAGATTGTTCATCACACAAACTTGGTCACCAAGCATGCAAAACAATGGCTGCAAAACAAGATGGGCAACTGAATAAAAAATTTGTCCAACAGGTTCTCTCGTGCCCCGTGACCCAGAGGGGTCTGGTCTGTCACGCCCCGCAAGCCAGTTCAGGCTCAGTTTTAGAAAATGGCAAAAATGGTCCTTGCAACATGTTTAAGGTGGTTTTGACACGTTTAAACCCCGTTAACCCAAAATTCAGGCTATATATGGATGTTAAAGCTTAGGGGACTTGAAATATGCCCGTAAATGTCATGGATGTCGGTTCGTCGACTGTACGGTCATGTTTTTCGCTTAATTACGACTAACTCTTAAACTAACACAAAAACGACCGTAATTGCATAACGAATAGTATTTTTGCATTCTCATCAATAAAATACATAATTTGTAGGACCGATCCTGATAGCATAGGAACCTAGATTTGATATCTAATGTCCATAATAGCGGAAATATTATGACACGATTACCAAATAACAAGAATTAGTCAATTAAACGTCAATTTTATTGATATAACGTCGAGTCTCCAATTTGACAGAGCTTCGCCTCAAAGTACACAAAGTTACAAATGACAAGATTAAGATAGCTATATATAGGTGTCTAAGTTCGCTAGAGGGAGAGGAAGTTCGGGCGAAATTGACTTCACATATACTTCTCAAGCGAACTTGACCCCATTATACATAAAAACATGATTTAACTAGCCTATTCACATCTAATCGATACATAATCGATATAAGACTAAGACATAGACATTCTGCATCAACAGACTTCCCCTTGGATATCGTCTTCATCTTTTATCAGTCTTCAAAACTCTGTCTTCATTAAAACTTTAACGCACACGACCAAAGAAGTTCTTGAACGGCTTCTTTCGTCTTTCTTGCTTCGGATCTGGCGTCTGATCAGTAGGAGGCCCTTTGTTCATAAATTGAAACCTTCTGAGCCTTGTCGCCCTACCTTTTTCGTGTATTTCTTCAAGACGCTTTTCTTCCTTCAAAAATTCAACACGTTCAAGATCCCTCCAACTTGTTTCCCACATCTTTCCAGAGATCACTTCACGTGCATAGCATACATTAACGACCCTTTGATATTGCATGGCTTGTTCTTTTTCACGTTCCTCAAACACATTTTGCTGTAGAACAAACACTTGATATCTTCTCTTGAGCAATTTACTAACCACATTGGATCTAGGATCCTGATCGTTCTCCACAGCCCTCTTGTACCTTGAGCACCAACCATTTCAACCCTCTCCTTCGTTACATCCAGATGATCCTCAAATCGTAACACAATCACAGCTTCACACGTATTTGGATCAATCTACCACCACTTGAATAAAGGATAAAAGTTCTGTTCGGTAGGCATCAACGGCATGTTTCTCATTGCTCTCGGTCGTTTCATGATTAAAGTTATATCTTTTTCCCATGTCTTCTTGTTCGTTTTGATGCGACGACCTGGAATGAACGGCTTCCAATATCTAAAACCCTTTGTCGCTTCAAACTTGATCATTTTCCATACTAACTGATCAATGCACTTCATCTGATATGTGACATTTCTGGTTTGAACAAGCTCCTCAACATCCCAATAAGGTAGTGTCTTGAAATCAGCCAGATATTTGAAGTATTGCACCCCAAATTCTCTGTTGATGGCATAAACGTTCAGCTCCTTAAACCACCCCCAGCTTATGATATCTCCCAACGACACATCTTTATCTCTGGTAAAAAATGCTAGAGGACGTGGAAACTTACGTTCACACGACATCTCTTTGAACCAGGATTTCTTAGCTTGAGCTATTTCCTCCTTTGTCATCGGCTTCGGAACTTTACCTTCACGAATAGATTCTTCAATCTTTTCTTTCAATAAATATTCATTCAATTGCTTGTAAATTTCCTCGTAAGTAGGAAAACTATCTGTGTTAGGACCCATGTACTTAGTAGCTTCGTCTTTCTCATCATCCGAAGACCAATCTTCTACTATAACCCTGTTATACTCGTCTGCTTTGAATCTACGCTGATAATGATACTCGTTAGGCTCAAACATATTCACATTCAGCACTTGCTCCTCAAAATCAAAATCCAAAGATTCAACATCAACTTCAATCAACTTGGCCAGATCTTCTTTAGTATAATTGTGCACATACTTGCCTTCCTGGACGTTATGTTCAAGCATAAGTATCAGTGGCTTTGTTGGGACTGCAGCCACAGGATTTGCAATAGTGTAGCTTCACACATTTCAATATCATCAGTTAGCCCTGTTTGCCCTGACTCCCCTTGATTTTGATCATCCATAGCATTTGCTTCATCGTTCAGAAGACTCGTGAAATCAAAACTTCCATTCACTATCGCATCAACCACCTTTCTCCCTGTACTACTCGGATCCTCATCATTAGCTCCATCGTGGTCAGAATAATCTTTCGGATCATCAGTTGGTGGTTCATCCTCCTTTTCCTTATCTTCTGCTTCATCATCATCCTTTTCTTCAGTAATATGTACAGTATTAGAAGGCTTAACAGATTCGTCAACCTTAGCAATCTCGGACTCAGAAGCTTTTTCAACATTCTCATCAACAGGCTTTTCAACAGCTTCAGAAGATTTTGGTGCTTCACCTTCAACACCTTTTCCTTTGCCACTTGCTGCAAGCTCTTTCTCAGCTCTTTCTTTCGCCTCTTGCCTATCCAAACGACCGTATTCAGCGATAAATCCAATTCCAAGACTAATAGATAACACTTTCTGCATCCTTGTAAATCTTTGATCATTTAGAGCTTGTATCGTTTTCAGATCAGCAATTTCTGTTTGCAGCTTTTCATTAGCATCCTGTAGAGTTTTAATCAATGCCTTGAAGAATTCTCGTTCGCTTTCCACACTCTTATCTTATCATCCATCATTTCTTTCTCCACTGAGCTTTGATTCACTTTCTTAATTAGCTTGGCTTTCTCCTCTTCATTCTTTTGTACTTTATCCTCTAAAATCTTGACACGCTTTTCCAAAACATCGATGTCTGTGTCAGGGAAGAACTCATCTAAATCCTGAATATCTATCGGTTCATTTGGAATATCACCAAATAAATTTTACTTTGGGGTTTTTGGTGTGGATTTAGGAGTAGCAGCTTTAGGTGTAGACTTCTTTGGAGTTGCTTTCTTTGGAGTTGAACTTTCAGAATGAACTGCTTTAGGATCAGGTGATTGAATTACTAGAAATTCAAGTAAATTAGACTCAGGAGGTTCTTGTGTTGCTCATGGCCTTTCAGCTTCAGATGTAGTGATAACAGGAGGTTCTTGTGTTGGAGGTTCTTGTGTAACTTCTTTCTCCTATGCGCCATAAGATTCTTGTGTAACTTCTGCGCTTTTAGACTTTCCGATATATCTCCTGCTTGCAGCTTTCTTTGTTTTCTTGCCTTTGGTCTTTGGAGACCCTGTAGTCTTCTTAGATATTTCAGTTGCTGAAGACTTTGTACGTTTAGCTCTTTTCTTTGGTCTCTCCTCGTCAGACTCTTTTTCAAGATTAGGATCAAAATCAACATCAGTTTCTTTGATTTTTTCAGCTTCCTTTTCTGCTATGGCCTTCTTTGTCTCCTTCTCAAGAGAATCATCATTATCATTCTCGGAAGTAGCAGAAATTACATCGTCCTCTTGAGTAGTCTTTTCAACTTCCTGACTCTCAGTAACAACTACTACACTCGATCCAGCATCTGTTTGCACAATAACAGGCTCATCTTCGTCTATAAGCATAGTATCAACTTTCTTAGCACCAAGCTTCTTTTTCTTTTCGACTTCAGCTTTTACAAACCATTCACTGCGAGCTTTCGGCTTAAATGTTTTAAACGATTCTTTTTTCTGCATTCAATTCCTTCTCGTCACCACTACCATCGTTCCTCCACTTGTTTTCTAGCGGTGCAATATAATTTTCATCTTTCAATGCCCAAAATATTGGTTTTGCAACTGGTTCCGAATCCTGCTTCTGAAACTTTAACAACTTTTTCACAGTGGTTTCATCGAGATGACTAAAGTATAGACTATCATCATTCGTATCACGTGCAATATCTGTAAACTTCTCGTCGATAAGCATCTGCACGAACCTCGAATATAAACATAATCTTGTATCTTCCATATTCTTTGACATGTGAGTGAATACGAGCTTAGAATAGTTATACGGCTTCTTCAGAATCAACGCCGTTGCCATGCAGGCCATGTAATCTTGTACATATCGAGACCTGCCTTTCTATGGCTGAATGTATGAATAATTGCATGCATGAGAAGCTTGTAGGGGTGTGGGACTTCCCCTTTCTTTAACGTCGGCTTGTTTACACTTCCTTTATAGCCCATTCGGTAGAAACATCCTCGTACCATCTTTTCGTTAGAAAAATAGGATCATCTTTGTCGTCGTTGAATTGCAAGATCATGCGAATATCATCCTCTGTAACTTTGATCTCTTTGTTCTCGTTTCTGACTTGTACTGACGACGTAATAGTCTTCTTTTCTGCACTTAGACTTGCGTTCATCCAGAAATGATAAGTATGCGAACAATAGGACACTGTTCGCTCAGTTATAGCGCGATGAATCGGACAATCTTTCAGAAACTTCAAAATGTTATCGTATTCCTTCAGCGATGGAAATAACTCCTTGTCAAACATAATACAAGTTATGGAATTTAGACTAATCCATCGTAATCACCTGCGCTGGTACTTGAACCTGAAAAACGACGCAAAACGTTTAGCACGCATTTCGAGAAAAAGTTACAAAAATTTTCAACACTTTAACATCAAGTTCAGGCGAACTTGATGTTGGTATAACAAACAGGTTTAAGTCAAGTTCGCTCGAACATGCTTATCAACATGTTCATCAATCCTTCATAAGTTCGGGCGAACTTACATTTAAAACAAATCAAATTCATTTCAACATTATAAGCCTAAGTTCGAGCGAACTTCTTTTATTATTCAAGATATCAGATTTATCCCAAGTTCGATCGAACTTAGGGTTTAACAATGACCATGTATTTAGTTATGATGCAAGTTCGGCCGAACTTAATGAACAAGTTCGGGCGAACTTGTTATCTTCTCCAACAAAACATGCAAATTCAATCTTAACATTATGATCACAATTATCACACATACATGGTCGGTTTAGGTTGATTAACACACATTTAAGTTCAATTTGTCCATAGAACTCCTAGAACCATTAGATTTTAGCATGTCCAGATCTGAGTTTGTCGATTAGGTTCAATTAACGGATCAAATGGCAATTTCTCACCTCAGCCATTGTAGATGGTGTACTAATCACCACAAACAATGAGAATTTTGGTAGTATAACGATACTAGATCGACCAATTTAAATAATCGCACAAACATCTTAAGTTCGCTCAGAGAGAATAAGTTCAGTGATTATGAAGTTCGGCCGAACTTGCAAGGTATATATACCCTAGCAAGTTCGGGCGAACTTGAAAGCCCATGAAATAAAGCCCATTGTTAAGTCCGGGCGAACTTATACAGTTCTCAATCAATCTCTAAACAAGTTCGATCGAACTTGTTTTAAAACAGAAAGCTTTGAACATTATGCAAGTCCGGCCGAACTTGCCTAAAACCAATTTCAAATTTTCAAGTTTTTGCAATTTTAGTCCCGGAACTTTTCACATTTTATCAGTTCTAAAAATCCACTCAGTTGACCAAGTCCAAGCTAATGACCTTGGTTAACCGATTTGTCTGCCGAGTCCAACTTAATGACCCCGGTTTAACCCGATATGAACAAATTTTTGATATTTTCAAAAACAAAGTTTCAAATTAATGAACATTTCATCATTTTGGCTTATCAGATTTTACAGATTAGCTCCCAGCCCGTTGTCAATTAGATTCCCACCAGTTTAGCACCTTACCAGACTTTGAAGACCCGTTCTCCAACATTGGTTTGCTGAAAACAATGTAGAAACAAAATCTTTTTGTATTTTTGTAAGTTTATGCTAAAACACACTAAAAATATTTTTGGTTTTAATCTGTAAAGCAGATAAACTATGTACAGAAACAAGGTAAACTATGTACAAACATATTTACAGACATATTTTTGTGAATTCGTGTCTAAGGATCATATCAGTTAATTGAGACATATCACTAGTATCGTTGACCTTTTGATGACTTTAAGTTTTAAACTTGTTTACCTAGATTGTCGATATGTTTGTCCACTTAAACTTTACCACGTTTCTCAACTGTTCCAAGATATGTTAAGGTATGATTTATGAAACTTGACTTATCTATGGTTCCCACTTCTTGAATATACTCTCGTATCAAGATTCCCTAGATTTCATCTTACAGGTGAAAATATCGTAATTGGTATCTGTATCTAGGTTAATGCGAGGCCTTGAGAGCTCAGGTTAGTACTACTGTACAGACAAAGAGATGAAGGCTCGTCTTTAAGGTGTGTTCCATTTAAGGAATCTTTTAAGCACTGCAAATGATTAGATCTATTGATACTTTTCAAGATTGCATGCAGTGTAGGGGTTTATAGTGAAAGTATTATAGAAGTTCTAGGCTATTGCTTGCGCAAAATCAGAAGATCTTGTATAAAACCCCAGATATCAACTATCTATAAAGACCTCGTATCTCAGAATCAGGCAATCTCTTGAACAAAATTTCGGAGTACTAAGTCCATATATCCAAGATGTGTTGTAGGACCGATCCTCAATGCATAGGAACCTAGATTTGATATCTATTGTTCATAATAGCGGAAATAATATGACAAGTTTACCAATAGACAAGAATTAATGAGTTAAACGTCAATTTTATTGTTTAAACGTCAAGACTACTGCTACTATTGATTTGACTTCTTGTACGCACACCAGTTTGTAATTCACCAATGATTACAGTACATGGGCACCAAATGGCTCTAAGAACTTCAAGTTCGGTTTCCGTCGGTTGATCATTTCAAAACATGTCTTCTTTGTTGGTTTGACAATTAGAACTCTGTTTAGTGTGTAGCAAGCTGCTGCAATCGCTTCACTCCAGAAGCTGACCGGAAGCTTTGAGTCTGCAAGCATGGTTCTCGCAGTTTTGATTAAAGTTCTGTTCTTCCTTTCAGCTACACCGTTTTGTTGTGGATTGTAGGGTGCACTAAGCTCATGCAAAATCCCTTTAGCGTTGCAAAATTCACTCATCTTAGTATTCTTGAACTCTGTGCCGTTGTCATTGCGAATGCATCTGACCGGCAGATGATAAAGGTTTTCTAGCTTCTTGAAAAGAATCACCAAGTTTTTGAACGTTTCATCTTTTGATTCTTGGAAGAAAACCCATGAATAACGTGAATAGTCATCTATTACGACAAGGTAGTATAAGTCTCCTGAAATACTTCGAACGTTTACAGGACCAAATAAATCCATGTGGAGAAGTTCAAGCGGCAACTTGATTGAGTTCAGAATTTTCTTCGGATGTGACTTTTTAATCTACTTCCCTTTTTTACATTCTAGGCAGTGATCAGACATATGAAAGGTCCAAAGATTTACACCCTCAACCAGATCATTATGAACCAAGAAATTCATTTTTCGTAAATGAATATGCCCAATTTTACGATGCCAAAGAATAGAATCTTTCTCAGTAGCCTTTGTCACAAAACATTGGGCTGATTTTGATGATGTGGTAGCGACACCCTTGTTTAAGACATATAAATCGTTCCCGTGAGGGGCTCGCATCAGAATCCACTCATCTGGAATGTTAAATCCCGGCTTCAGAATAATGCATTCTTTGTCATTGAAGTGCACCGTGAACTGTTTGTCACATATCTGCGAAATGCTCAGAAGATTATTCTCTAGTTCTACAGTACGATCAAAGGAAACAATGCCATTGGAAAGTTTTCCTTCGGTGACTATCCTTCCATCTTGATTACCAGCAAATCCAACATATCCGCCATTGATAGCTTTTATGTCAAACAACAGAGCTTTCATTCCCGTCATATTCCTGGATGCTCCACTATCCAGAATCCACTTTGAAAGTACGTATCTCTGGAGCCCCTACACATGTTAAAATCTAGTTAAAGAGCGCGACCGAAGCCTTTTTGGTCTTGGGTTTAGGATAGAAAGCTTGGTAATCATCTTCAAAATTTACTTTCTTTTTACCTTTGGAATTGTTACCACTTGTAATTTTGACAGTATCAGATTTGATCTCAGACTTTGATTCTGTTGGTGTACTTTGTGTTCGTCACTTGTCGAATAGGCTAGATTGAGCATGTGTTGAATATTGTATAGGTTAGAATCGAACACACAACCAAAATACGGAGTTTTCAGTGTAAAAGGGAACAAGTTCGCCCGAACTTGACCTGTGGAGGTTAAGTTCGCTCGAACTTGACATGTTGATGTCAAGTTCGGCCGAACTTGCATATGCAAGTTCGCCCGAACTCTCTTCACTCCAGCAAACTTGTCTCCCTACATATAGGTGTGTTGTTCATTTTGTCATTTATGTTTTTGGCATCCCTACGGGGTGGTGCTGCCAGATTCTCTCCAGGAACTCCGGCAGCCTGACTTATAAAGATGTCTACTCTTTCGGTATGAATGAAGACTTCCGCTGCATTCTGCTTCTACTCCTTTCTGTAATAACATTCTACCGAAACTTTTATATACGTTTATCCACTAACTTCCGTCTAGAACCGCCTGATCACGGACCTTCAGATTCTTTCTTGTTATCAGTCTTTACAAGCTCAGACTTGATAACCTCGGATGTTGTTTTCCTTTTCTTAGCAATCTAGGCTTGAGATTTTATATTAGCGTTCTTGATGTAAAACCGTGATTCGTTTGCCCTAGAAGTTTCACCTATTTTGAAAGTTGAGTTTTCAAAATTCTTTTCAGTTTTAGGTTTATCTTTAGGTTTTGATTCATTTCTTTTCAAAATCTTCACAGGTTTTACAAACTCTGGTTGCTTTGGTTTCACAACATCTGAACTTTCTTTTCTTTGAAGATAGACCGGTTTAGATTTCGAACACTTGCGTCCAATATGACAAACTTCATTGCACTTGAAGCAAGTCGGATTATCATGTGAATGTCCACTAGTGGATTTTACACCACTTGTGGCTTTCGCCTTATCTCGAAGTTCTTTTTGTTTTTTAAATTCATCGTTTGATTGTTTTCCGATCAAACTTACTTTTGAACCGTGTTCGTCCCATAAAAAAATTCATGTTTTTATCTTTGTCTTCATGAAATGGTGACGTTTTCTTTTTAGGTTCATCAGATTCCTCTAAACCCAACCCACCTCTCCGGTTTTCCGGATGATCACCACCATTCCTTCGGTAGTTATTATAATTTCTTTTGGGTTTAGATTAAAATTTCCTTTCATTTTTTTCCAGGTCATCTGATGCAACTTCAACAAGTTTGAACAGTTTATCTAATTGATCTTCTTTGACATTCCGAATCGGTAAACTATCATCAAAGTATAATCTATCAGATTCCATAACCTTGTAAATGACGATCATCACATAGATCATCTTCCGATGATGTATCGTCGTCTTCGGAATTTGTGTCAGAACTATTCAAACTCGAGGTGGCACTTTCAAAGCTGCCATGATCAGAATCATTCAGAACATTTTCAACCACATTTTTAACCACCGCATTGTCATCATCTGATTTAGTATAGACTACATCAATGTTCTCCGGCAACTCATTTTTCTTTTCAAATAACAACTCAATGTTGAGTGCCTTATCCATCCCATCAACATTTTTGCGACAATACTTCTTGTATAGGGGAGGAGGAACATTGCTGTATTCTCTACCATTTTTCTTTTTAGATCTTTTATCATTTTCTTCCGAAAAATTCGTGGGAAGTATATGATCGATGACATAAGCGTTAGTTATGTAACCTCTTAAAAGCTGTTGAACACGTTCTGTTTCAATTTTCATGTCCTGGAGTTGTTGTTTGGTTTCAGCAATGGTGTTAATGTAGATATTTATTTCTTTTTGTTTATCCATTACTGTACCTTTCAACAAACTTACAGTATCATGTTGTTCAATATTATATCTATCGAGCCTGCCGTAATCATCTTTCATTTTGTCATATGCTTCCTTCATTGTACGATAATCGTATTTAAAATGTTCATTATGTACATTGATTTCAGCAATGATTTGTGATTCGCACATGGCTTGGTGCATTTTGTACAAGGTTTTACAACCTCCACAACTTGCACTTTGACAACTTCATTTACCTCTTGACCTACCTTGGTAAGATTTACCATCATGACTTTATTGGCAATGTCCTTGAGGTTTTCAGCATTCACCTCTTGAACAACATCAATGATAACTTCATTAATCGATTTCTTCTCGACCACTTGCTCCTGAGAACTTCCATCAAAGTTACCTGCAAAACTGGAAGTTGAATTAGGCGGTAAAATACCATGTGTCTTCATGTGAAGAGACATCTCTTCTTCTTCCTGTTGTTGGAGATACTGTTCCAGTAGAGCATTCTCCATTGCTGCTGCATCTTCGGCAGAAGTAATCTCGACGATTTCAGCCATCAATGCAACTCCTGTCTTCTTTTCAATGTAAGAATTCCAATCTAAGCCATCATCTTCGTTGGTAGCAACCATTGCCTTCTCGGTATTGTTGGATGATTTCTCTAGAATCTCAACTTGAGTCTTTTTCGGAAATGGTTTATACTAAAGTGACTTCTTGTAGTATTCGTTGCTACCTCCAAATGGACTCTGATTGCCCGTTGCTTCAGGATTTTTGCATTCTCTCTTGAAATGCCCTTTCTGTCGCATCTGAAACAAGTGACCTTTCATTTGTCGAACCCTAGCTTGTTGCTTGAATTTACGATATCGCGGCCTGTGAATGAAACAAACTTTGTCACCCTTTGAATGATAGAAGCTAATGACCATTTAAGGTCCATCAGTTCAAGCTCTTCTTCGTCCACCTGATCGTAGTTTTCGGCGGTCATTTCAGGATTGCCGATTTCCCCTGCTACCAGACTTTCATATGATTCTAGAACTGTGGCGAGAAGTGACATGTGTTGTTTTGCAACTTGCTCAGAAACATTGACAGCAATGTTACATTTGAATCAGAATTCGTTTGTTGATTCTGATTTGCTTGACTCTGATATGAAGAATTTGAACTAGTGCTCGAAAATGAAGAACTCTGTGGACTTTGATCATATTGTGGATATGATTGATTCTGATTATGTGGCAAAGAGTTCATATTTGCACTGAATGTTGTTTGAATCTTTGGACTTGAAATGTTGTCTTGCTTTCCGTTCTTGTAATACAGACCAACATCTTGAACAATGTTAGCATTTTTTGACTTTGCGATCTTTAGAAGTTCCATCTCATGACCTTCAAGTTTGTCGATGAATGTAGCCAGCTTGAAGAATTCCCAATTCGGACTTTCTTTCAAGACCATGTGGTATGTAGTCCACTCTCCGTCAGGTAACGCATCAGTATGCTTATCGATATATTCTGGTTCTGTCCTTTCTAGACCGTGTCTCCTGATTTGAACTTTCAGATGACAAAAACGCTCAATCATCTGTTTCATTGTCTCGCCCTTCAACATGGTAAAAATATCGAATTCCTTCAAGATAAGAGCTTTTTTACTCTTGATCGTCTCTACGCTTCCTTGGTATTTCTTTTGCAGTGATAACCATAGTGTATTCGGGCTATAAGACCAAAATATCCTCTTTAATGGATTATATAATGAGACTGATCATCTTTTTCTCGGCAATGTACTCATCTTTTTGTATTGTGGTGTACTTGTACTTTTCCAAAACTTGCTGATTTTCGTCTAACGGAACGACATAACCTCTCTCAATAGCCACCCAGCTTTGGAAATGCATGGCTTGAACCCAATAACTGAACTTCTCCTTCCATCCTTCGTACTCGTCCATACTCATTAACTTTGAAGGTTTGACAAACGTGCCCATTTCGTTGTCAAGGTTGACTTCTTGTATAACATTGGCATTGGACGTACCCACTCCTGACATAAACACTCTCTGAAGATCATCTATCGCGAATATCAACACACGTACACTGAAAACACGTTCAAACTTTGAAAACGATTAGATTTTCTACAAGTTCGGTCGAACTTGCAATGATGAATGAAGAATTTTAGTTTTACGCACAAGTTCGGTCGAACTTATGTGATTTTGATTTGAAAATTATCCCTGAGACAACCTCGAGCGAACTTACTAATGATTTCAAGTAAACCTTGCAAGTTCGGGCGAACTTAATATAGGATTCACTGAATTTTCTCAAGTTCGGTCGAACTTAATATAGGATTCACTGAATTTTCTCAAGTTCGGTCGAACTTGAAAAAAAAAGTAAAATATAACAAGTTCTGTCGAACTTCACAAAACTTTTCTCAAAATCCCTCAAGTTCGAGCGAACTTGATAGAAAATCACTCAAAAAGTGAGTTTCTAAGACAAGTTCAGCCGAACTTGGCTAACAAGTTCGATCAAAATGGTTTTGGAAAACATGGTTTTACAACAAATTGACACCAATTCGTTTGATTTTAGTATCCAAACTCTCAGGGGTTTATCTATGATGTATTTAACATGACATATTCAAATTTGGACCGAATTTGCCCGTGAATTCTTCATTTTAGTGTAAATGTTAAGAAAAATAGAAGAATGGAGTAGAATTAGAAGTGTTCTTGTCTTGATATCAATCAAATCAGGATATTCTAGCTCTGATACCACTTGTAGGACCGATCCTAATAGCATAGGAACCTAGATTTGATATCTAATGTCCATAGTAGCGGAAATATTATGACACGATTACCAAATAACAAGAATTAGTCAATTAAACGTCAATTTTATTGATATAACGTCGAGTCTCCAATTTGATAGAGCTTCGCCTCAAAGTGCACAAAGTTACAAATGACAAGATCAAGCTAGCTATATATAGGTGTCTAAGTTCGTTAGAGGGAGAGGAGGTTCGGGCGAACTTGACTATGTCAAGTTCGGCCGAACTTGGCTTCACATATACTTCTCAAGAGAACTTGACCCCATTATACATAAATACATGATTTAACTAGCCTATTCACATCTAATCTATACAGACTCGATATAAGACTAAGACATAGACATTCTGCATCAACATGATTTTATTGATTACAAAAGTATTTGGATTTGTATATGTGGTTCGTATTATAAAATACGAGAATCGGCAGACTTTCGTATGCAAATAGTCCCTGAGCTTGAATAAGCATGTGTTTGCCATATCAAACTCCTCAAAACTTATTTATAAGTTATGTAAAGGGTATTTAGGGTATGTTTAGCTTATGTCCTTGTTCCAGAGTGTACGTCGCGTTAAACTGATTATGTTTGCGTAACGGTTTACGATTTCACTTCCAAAAAAGGTTTGAAGGATCAAAATTGAACAAGGATTGTAAATGAACAAATGTAATAAGTAATTATACAAATCTCGAAAATAAAACACAAGATGTCGTTGGGTTCGAAATTGTTCGGCTTATTTAGGTGGAACTTCAGCTTTTTGTTGCTAGGGTTTCAGATCTATCAGATAGGGTATCGTTTCAACGATTAGGGTTTCGTACACGGGAATCGAGACAAAGATTCGAGAGTAAGAGTTTATAAAAGTCGAACATGAACAAATGAAGCTATCCCAGACCCGACCTTTATATAGGCCAGGTTAGACCCTCCCATGCCTCGCGGGAGGAGCCATGGTATCTCCCGCATGGCGCGGGGGAGGTCGGCCTGGTCTAGGCATGTCATGTGTCCTAGGTAGGTCTGACATGTAACACCCTGACCGCGTAAAAACAACAAACCACGGCGGAAATGTCGTGGAGTCACGTTAACAGATTGTTTCAACAACATGTGGTAATTAAACTTATGTTTTATTGAATATTGAAATTACATAGTTACATTGTCTTGTAATTAAAACAAACTAAACAAACAATGTCCTTAATATTTTAAGGCACTAAAGTCCACGTCCGATCCTACGTGAGTATACATTGACATCAAACTTGGTTACCAGAAACATATGTGAAAATGAGAGTCAACAAAAATATGCCGGCGAGTACATAGGTTTTGTGAGTGTGTCAATTTCATGGCCTTGTAGTTTTAATTGCAATATTGTTAACCAACTAAACAAGTTGGTTAATGTTTATAAAATCTTGTGGCCATGAATTTTGAGTAAACATTTCTTTTGTAAAATCGAGTAGTAATTCAATTTGCAAGAAATCTTTGTATGGTTTATATCTTTAATTGAAAATCGTTGCGTGTCATGGTTCAAAACATTGTCCAAGTTATTAAGATAAGGCCACAATATGCAATACAATAAAAACACTTATATATAGGAAGTACCAACGGAGTATCCACCATGCTTTTATTATATTACACCCGTCGTGTTATCTAAATCACCTATCGAAAACCAATCGTTTAATTGTTCGTGTCATAAACCAATCATTCATTGTTCGTGTCATAAACCAATTGTTCATCGTCCTTGTTATAAACCAACCGTCCTTGTTTTAATTGTGAAAAACTTTTGGTCGTTTTGGTGAATAAATTCAAACATGTGTTGACTCGTCTATACCACCAAAGGGTATTTTTAAATTGCAATAACAAACCACCAAAGGGTTTGTTAAAGTAAACAGTTTCGGTCGTTCCTTAAACTACCCACTAAATTTCAGTGAATAGCCTAGTAACGGGATGGTCAGTCCTATGGTACCATAACTTACTACTGGTCAGCTTGGCCAAAGTTAATGAATGTCATTCGTGTCATTGATACAATGCACCAACAAGTTCGTTCACATTATTGAAATCGTCGTGTTTAATATAAACCATAGCATTTGTATTTTGAAAGCGCGAAAACAATATGCACATATGTGTCACCCAAAAGAAATTGCAAAACATAAAAGAGAGGAACTATGTACTCACTTGGGATTGCAAAGTAACCTTGAATCAAAGATCAAACAAGCTCAAAAAGTCAGAGAAATCAAACGTGTCCTAAAATCGGATAACTATGTAAATATCGAGACTTTATTCGGCGGATCAGAAAGAATGAGGTCTTGTAAACCAAATGAGTGTTGGAACTCATATGAAATGGTTTAACAATGTTAACATTATGATTTGGAAAGATTCCTAAGTGCTTTTGACCCGTTATGACTCGTTAAGGTAGTTTATGCTACTTTAACGGTTCATTTGCGTAAATATGTGTTCGGATGGTTAGATATGTGTTATGGGAACTCTTATATGCCAAAAATGTTTAATAATGTTATAACGTCAGTGTATATGGCAAAACATTGGTTACAAAGGCTTAAAGTTGATTTATTCGCAAAAAGGCGTTTTGTCATATTTAAAGACATGTTAAGCGACTTAACATAACACTAACCAAACGACATGACCAAAAGGTATAACCTTAGAGGTTTATTCCCTATACAACTATGGTCACAAATATGTATTTGGTCGGATCCTAAGATCGACCAAACGGGTCGGATTCGAAAGTCAAAGCGGTGGTCAAGACCGCTCGACTTACAACCCTAAATAAGCACTAAACTAAAAGTGACGAGTTACACATGTCAAAACATGTCTAACTAAGTTATAAAAATGTTTTGGTATCAAAACTTGGTGTTTTGATACCCGAAGATAGTTCCGTCGCAAAATGCACAAATATCGCATTTTGATCGAAACTTTGACTCGTCACTTCGACTACTAAACTTGGTAATCAGTAGGCATGATCGCTATGGATCTTAACCCTCGTGATTATGATCATATTGCAAAGTTCAATTGAACTTTGTCTTGACCAATTAATGGTCAAAGCCAAAAGTCAAACACTGTTTGACGTTTAGCTTGAAATAGCTAAAAATAAATAAACAAGACTAGGAGAGAGCACTTACTTGTGTGGAAGATCACTTGAAGAGCTCAAGGATGAAAGAAAGACCAGAAAACTCAGATGGGAGACCTCCAACAATATGGTAGTCTCCACCTAGAGTTATAGAGAAAAGAAGTGAATGAGCAATTTGAAATGGCAAAGATCAAGGCTATTTATACTAATCTTGGAGCTCCCAAATTATGCCAAGTGTTCATCCAGGTGTTAAGGCATGGATTAGTGTCCTTCTAGGTGTCCATAGCAGGTTGGACGCGGCAAAAATCACGAGCTTAGTGTCCAAGAGAGTGAACAAGAGCAAGACAGCAAAGCTGGTGTGCTGGGCACCCCTTACGGACTGTATGGGGTGGCCCTTGCGATCCGTAAGGCCCCTAGCTGGCAGCAAGTTTCACTCGTTGTCAGTTTTGGCCCTTGGACTTGTTTCGTCGCGTTTTGGCGCCTCTAATACCCGTTAACATGATTTTCAAGCTTCATAAGGATGATAAAGCATAGGTAACTTGAAATATGTCCGGAAATGTCATGGATGTCGGCTCGTTTGGTCGTACAGTTGCGGTTTTCGGTTAAATTACGACGAAAATCGTAACGAACGCGCAAATGACCGTAAATGCGCGACGAATGATATTTTTGCATTACAATCACTAAAATACAAGATTTTAATGATTACAAAATTTTTTTGGATGTGCGTACATGTTCCGGATTAAGAAATACGCGCAACAGAATTTGCAAAATAGCCCCTGATGTTGCATAAGCATGATTTTGCCATACCGAATCGAAAACTTATTTCTAATTTATGTAAAGGTTATTTAAGATATGTTTGGCTTGTGTCATTGTGCCGAAGTGTACGTTGCATTAAACTGGTTACGTTTGTGTAACGATTTGCGATTTTTCTTCCAGAAGTTGTTTGAGAGTTTGTTGTCGTGCAAGAATTCAATATGTGCAAATGTCATGAAAAATAAACGAATCTTGGAAATAAAACACAAAATTTCATTGATCGATAAATTGTTCGGATATCGTTACATGATCGAATCACCACAAATGTCATAGTCTCCCCTACTTTAGGAAATTTCTTCCAGAAATTTAATTAGAGGAATCTTGTGGAAATAGGTGCGGGTATTCGCTTTCATTTGCTTCTGACACGTTTGGATTCCCAATGAACTTTGACTGTAACACCCCAAATCGCGTAAAACAACACGCGGCGGAAACACTTGTGGAGTCACGTTAACAAATTGTTTCAACAACACATGGCATTTGAAGTTTTGTTTTATTTTAACATTAAACAAAGGTTATATTATCATGATTGTCTTGAGACGTTCTAAACAACTTAAACAAACAAACAAGCATCATTATTGTCTTTCTTGTTATTAAGGCACTAGGTCCAAGTCCATTCCTACGTGAGCACGCATCAGTATCATCTAGCATCGTTCCCTAAAACATATGTGAAAATGAGTAAGCAAAAAAATGCCGGCGAGTACATAGGTTTTTTGAGTGTGTCAAGTTCATGGCTTTGTATATATTGCAACATATAATCGGACTACTGGGTCATAAATGAAAACCTTATTTTGAAAGCATTTGTTATTGCAATAATTAATCGTCTAAAATAATTAGATAAAAGTTTATAAAATCTAATAGCCATGAACCTTGACTCGAAAACATTTGTTTTGTAAATCCAAGTTGTAAATCATTTTGAAATAACTCGTATGGTTTATACCTTTAATCGAAATTCGCTGTGCGTCAATGTTTGAAAATATTTGTTCATTGTTCATCGTTCCTCGTAATAAACCATTTATTGTAAACCAATTGTTAATCGTTCATCTTTTCTTGTTATAAACCAATCGTTCATCGTTCCTTGTTTAAATTGAGAAAATTTTTTGTCGTTTCGTGAATACATTCAAACCTTTGTTGACTTGTTCGAGACCGCCCATGGTGTCTCTTAATCGTATAACATACCACCAATGGGTATGTTACAAATGCAATTTAAGTCGCTTCCCAAATTTCCCCACAAACCCCGGGAATTATGGTAACGGGATTGTCAGTCCTAGGCGCCGTAACTTACTATTGGTTGGCATGGCCATTGTTAATGAATGCCATTCTTGTTATGAATACAACGCACCAACAAGTTCGTTCACATTATTGAAATTGTATTGTTTATATATACCATAGTATTTGTACTTTGAAAGCTTTAAAACAAGTTAGCACATATGAATCACCCAAAAATATTTTCAAACATAAAAGAGGGGACTATGTACTCACTTGTGATAGCAACGAGATCTTGGATAAAAAGAAAATCCAAAGCTCAAGAGTCCATGAAATCACGCGTGTCCTAAAAATGGATAATAATGTAAATATCGAGACTTGAAATCGGAGGATTAGGATAGAATGAGACCTTCTGAACCAAATAAGTGTGGGAACTCATATGAAATGGTTTAACAAAATCTACATTCTGATTTGGAGAGTTTCATAAGTGCTTTTGACCCGTTATGACCCGTCAAGGTAGTTTAAGCTACTTTAACGCGTCATTTGCGTAACTACGCGTTTGGATGGTTAGATATGTGTTATGATATGTCTTTAATACTTAAATATGTTTGAAAATGTAATTTGATCAGAATACATGTCAAATTTATGTCACGTATGCTTATAGATGATTGGTTTACGAAAAGGGCAATTTGGTCATTATTGGAGATCATAACAACTAGTTATCAAAACACTAATCAAAAGAAATGACCATAAGGTATAACCTCATAGGGTTATTTCCTTTATAATTATGGTCATAAATATGTATTTGGTTGGGTCCACAGATCCACCAAACGGGTCAGATTCGAAAGTCAAAGCGGTGGTCAAACCGTTCAACTTACGACTCTAAACAAGCACTAAAATGAGAGTGACGATTTAGACATGTTTTGACATGTCTAATTAAGTTTATCAAAGTACTTTGGCATTAAAACAACCTGTTTTGACACCCGAAAATAGATCCGTTGCAAAATGCGCAAAAATCGCATTTTGACCGAAACTTTGACTTGTCAAAATGACTAGAAAATGTGGGAATCAGTAGGCATGATTTTTAGGGATCATAACCACCTTGATTACCATCATATTTCAAGTTTCAATTGAGCTTTATCTTGATCAATTCATGATCAAAATTAAAAGTCAAACAGAAAGTCAAACTGTTGAGTTTTAGCTCAATTAAACTAAGAAACTTGAATCAAAACATGAATGAATTACTTAAAAACAATATGGATAATCAAGGAATCACATAGGAGTCTCCCAAGTGGTTGCAAATTCGGATTATAGCAGATGTGGGATTGAATGAAGGTTGCAAAAGTTCAAAAATGAGGAAAATCATGGAATTTATACTTGAATTGGATTAATTTGATCATGACAAGTGTTTGGAGATGCTCTAGGATGTTAACAAGTGTTTTTGATGTGTTAGAAGCAGGTTAAGTGTGGAAAAATGCATGATAGATGTCATAATTTGCGTATTGGTGGCAAGGAGATGAGCTGTGCTACTGCAAGCTAATGTTTCTGTGAAAAAAGGGGCGTCGCGCTACGTGACGGGTAACCCTTCTGAGCTACGCGCTACACCAATCCCCCATATTCAAGTCTGAAGTTTCAAAAATGGCAAAACAGGTCCCTGCACGTGTTTTCGTCGTGTTTTAGCATTTCTAACACCTGTTAACCCCATTTTTAAGCTCCATAAGGATGTTAAAGTATAGGGAACTTGAAATATGTCCAAAAACGTTCCGGAGGTCGATTCGTTTGGTCGTACGGTTGCGGTTTTCGGTTAATTACGACAAAATTCGTAACGAACGAGTGTATGGCCGTAAATGCTTAACGAATGGATTTTTCGCATTCCATCACTAAAATATAATATAGTAATGATTAGAAAATCTTTTGGATGTCCGTACATATTTCGCAATTTTTGCAAAAAAGTCCCTAAAGTTACAAAAGTGTGCTTTTGCCATACTGAAGCCCTCAAAACTTATTTCTAAGATATGTAAAGGGTATTTAAGGTATGTTAAGCTTGTGTTATTGTTCTGGAGTTTACGTCGCTACGAGAATCGGCAGACTTTCGCAGTTTGTCGTAAATAGTCCCTGTGATCAAATAGGCTTGTTTTTTACATACCAAACCCTTCAAAACTTACTTCTAAGTTATGTAAAGGATATTTACAGTATGTTTAGCTTATATCACTAATCTGGAATATACATTGCGTTAAACTGGTTTCGTTTGCGTATCAATTTGCATATAACTTCCATAGAAGCGTTGAGGAGTCGAAATTGTACATGGACTAAAATGTATGAATGTCACATGTAATCATAAAATTCTCGGGAATGAAGCACAAGGTTTCATTAGAGTCGGATTTGTCCGGTACTGTTTGATAATTGAAAAGGCTCAGATGTCACAGTCTCCCCTACTTCAGAAAATTTCGCCCCAAAATTTAGATTTAGAGGAAACTTGTAAAAAAATAGAGTGTATCGCCATCGAGTGATCTTTCGTTTCCGGAGAAAATCTCTAGAAAACGTTTGGACTCTAGCGAACTTTGTTTATCGTACTCGTTCGTTGTCCGTGGTGATGAGTTGAGATTCAAAAATCTTAACCTCATTCCAATAGGTAGGTGCATGACACCTTTGATTGTACTGAGCCTCAGAAAGGTAAATGTCAAAGTGATATCTTTTGTCGTAGCATACCATAAAAAGAGTGTGAACTTGAAGGAAAAGGATTCGGATTTCGAATAATGAACGGAAGATTCTTTATAAAGGTTTCCCATGAAGACTAGTATAGGAAATTTGTGGGTGCTCGAAATGGGAATCAGAGAGTGTATGATAGAACAACATTGGTCAAGGTCCAGAACTTCTAGTAACTTAAATAACGGCATGCTTGCAATGTGATAAGGAACACTTATATATAGGATGTACCAGCGACGTACCACCATGTCCTATTACATTGTCTCCGTTTCGTTATTCTTATTACTACAGGTTCTTACACATGACAAAACTTGCTATGGTTTTCTATGCAAGGGATTTTATAATTATGTATGTATCCATAATTACTCGATTCGTTGCACAGTCTGCATAGTTTATTTTGTGATGTGTAGAGGAAATATCATATGAGTAAACATGGAATGACTTGTCTAGACCACATCATGATCCCTTTAATTAGATCACGCATGATCTCTTTAAATAGACCACCAAAGAGTCTCTTTAACTAGGTCAACATGACCTCTTTAACTTTGAATCAAACTTGGATTAGTACTTTGAAATCCAAGGGTCTGACTATTTGCATAGCATAGCCCATTTAAGGATTTAAGATGGTACTTTTGGAGATCCTCCTAAGAATCTATCATATGATGATATGGAAGATTCTACAAGGATTTGGATAGCAAATAATTGAATCAACTTTAACACATAAACACATACTCACATAATCACATAGTGGTTACTTTGGTCATCAACTGGTTATTAGATTGTCATCAATTTGTACATGTGTATATGAAATATACTAGGAATCTAATCAAGAAATTTGATTAGTACTTTAAACATTCTGCAAAAATCCAACTATGAAGATAGATAGATACTTTAAGGATTTGGTTTAGTCATATCGTCTTCTCACATTGTTTTGCATTAAAGTATGTTTGTGCAGAATGTCTATGTCTTGGTCTTATATAGAGTTTGTATAGATTAGATGTGAAGAGGCTAGCGAAATCAAGTATTTAAGTAATTGAGGGACAAGTTCGCTTGAGATGGGATTGTGAAGTCAAGTTCGGTCGAACTTGACTATGTCAACTTCGACCGAACTCATGCATCCTCTAGCGAAGTTGCTACCTATAAATCGCTAGGTTGAGTCTTGCATTTGTAACTTTATGCTCTGAGGTAGCGAAGCTCTGTCAAATTGGAGACTCGACGTTATATCAATAAAATTGACGTTTAATTGACTAATTCTTGTTATTTGGTAATCGTGTCATAATATTTCCGCTATTATGGACATTAGATATCAAATCTAGGTTCCTATGCTATCAGGATTGGTCCTACATGTGGTATCAGAGCTAGAATAGCCTGATTTGATTGATATCAAGACAAGAACATCTCTAATTCTACTCCATTCTTCTATTTTTCTTAACTTCTACACTAAAATGAAGAATTCATGGGCAAATTCTGTCCAAATTTGAATATGTCATGTTAAATACATCATAGATAAACCCCTGAGAGTTTGGAAATTAAAATCAAACGAATTTGTGTCAAATTGTTGCAAAAACCATGTTTTCAAAACACACTTTGATCGAACTTGTAAGCTGAGTTCGCTCGAACTTGTGTCAGAAATTCACTTTTTGAGTGATTTTCTATCAAGTTCGCTCGAACTTGAGGTTTTTAAGAGAAATTGTGTTAAGTTTGCTCGAACTTGAATAATCTCATTGAAATTTATATAAAGTTTGCTCGAAGTTGCAAATTTGTCTTCCAAATACAAAGAGTAAGTTTGATCGAAGTTATCTCAGGGACATTTTCAAATCACATCACATAAGCTCGACCGAACTTGTGTGTTTAAACTGAAATTCTTCATACATTCACTACAAGTTCGACCGAACTTGTAGTTGTTCGAATAATTTTCAAAGTTTGAACGTGTTATCAGCGTACGTGTGTTGATATTCGCGATGGATGATATTCAGAGAGCGTTTATGTCAGGAGTGTGTACATCCAATGCCAATGTCATAAATCAAGTCAACCTAGACAATGAGATGGGCACGTCTATTAGACCTCCGAAGTTAATGAGTATGGACGAATATGAAGGATGGAAGGAGAAATTCAGTTATTGGGTTCAGGCCATGCATTTCCAAAGCTGGGTGGCTATTAACAGAGGTTATGTCGTTCTGTTAGATGAAAATCAACATGTTCTGGAGAAGTACAAGTACTCCACAATACAAAAGGATGAGTACATTGCTGAGAAAAAGATGATTAGTCTCATTCAACAATCAGTCAAAGAAGATATTCTGATCTTGTTGCCCGAATACATGACTGCGAGAGACTATGGTTATCACTGCAAAAGAAATACCAAGGAAGCGCAGAGATGATCAAGAGTAAGAAAGCTCTTATCATGAAGGAGTTCGACATTTTTACCATGTTGAAGGGCGAGACAATGAAACAGATGATTAAGTGTTTCTATCATCTGAAAGTCCAAATGAGGAGACACGGTCTCGAGAAGACAGAACTGGAGTACATCGATAAGCTTGCAGATGCATTACCTGACGGAGAGTGGACTGCTTACCTCATGGTTTTGAAAGAAAGTCCGAATTGGGAGTTCTTTAAGCTGGCTACATTCATCGACAAGCTTGAAGGTCATGAGATGGAACTTCTAAAGATCGCAAAGTGGAAGAATACTAATATTGTTCACGACGTTGGTCTGTATTACAAGAACGGGATGCAAGACAGCATTTCAAGTCCGAAGATTCAGACAGCTTTCAGTGCGAATATGAATTCTTCGAATCATGAGCAACAGAATCAGAACCAATCATATCCTCAATATGATCAAAGTCCACAGATTTCTTCGTTCTCAAGCACTGGTTCAAATTCTTCATATCATGGTCCAAATGTTGTTTCTGAGCAAGTTGCTAAATAACACATGGCACTTCTCCCCACAGTTCTAGAATCGTATGAAAGTCTGATGGCAGGGAAAATTGGCAATCCTGAAATGACCGCCGAAGACTAGGAACAGGTGGACGAAGAAGAACTTGAGCTGATGGATATAAAGTGGTCTTTAGCTTCTATCATTCGAAGGGTGACAAAGTTTGTTGCTCTCACAGGCCGAGATATCAGAAATTCAAGCAACAAGAAAGGGTTTGACAAATCAAAGGTCACTTGTTTCAAATGCTGATAGAAAGGGCATTTCAAGAGAGAATGCAAAAATCCTGAAGCAACGGGCAATTAGAGTCCATTTGGAGGTGGGAACAAATACTACAAGAAGTCGCTACAGTATAAACCATTTCCGAAAAAGACTCAAGTTGAGATTCAAGAAAAATCATCCAACAATACCGAGAAGGCAATGGTTGCTACCAACAAAGATGATGGTTTTGATTGGAATTCTGACATTGGAAAGAAAACAGGAGTTGCATTGATGGCTGAAATTGTTGAAGATACATCTGCCGAAGACGCAACAACTCTGGAGAATATTCTACTAGAATAGTATTTGCAATAACAAGAAGAAGAGGAGACGTATCTTCACATGAAGACACAGGGCATTTTATCTCCTAATTCATCTTCTAGTTTTGCAGGTAACTTTGATGGAAGTTCTCAGGAGCAAGTGATCGAGGAGAAATCGATTGATGAAGAAGTTATCATTGATGTTGCTCAAGAAGTGAATGATGAAAACCTCAAAGACATTGCCAAAACAGCTATGATGGCGAATCTAACCAACGTAGGTCTAGAGGTAAAGGTAATAGAGAAATAAGTTGTCAAAATGCAAGTTGTGGAGGTTGAAAAGCCTTGCACAAAGTGCACCGAGCCATGTGCCAAATGTGCCGAAAAATCACAAATCATCGCTGAACTCAATGTACATAATGAACATTTCATATACGATTATCGTACAATGAGGGAAGCGTATGACAAAATGAAAGATGATTATGGCAGCCTCGATCGAAACAATGTCGAACAACACGACACTTTGAGGATGTTAAAAAGGACAGTAATGGATGAACAAAACGCAATTAATATCTACATTAACACCATTGCTAAAACCAAAAACAACTCCAGGACATGAAAATTGAAAAAGAACGTGTTCAACAACTTTTAAGAAGTTACACAACTAACGCTTATGTCATCGATCATATTCTTCCACAATTTCATCAGAAAAAAATGATAAAAAGTCTAAAAAGAAAAATGGTAAAGAATACAGCAATGTTCCTCCACCCCTATGTGAGAAATATTGTCGCAAAATTGTTGATGGGATGGACAATGCACTCAACATTGAGTTGTTACCTGAAAAGAAAAAGAGTTATCGGAAAACATTGATGTAATCTATACTACATCAGATGATGACAATAATGCAGTGGTTAAAAATATGGTTGAAAATGTTCTGAATGATTCTGATGATGGCAACTTTGAGAGCGCCACCTCGAGTTTGAACAGTTCGGACACAAAATCCGAAGATGACGATACATCATCAGAAGATGATCTATGTGATGATTCTAACGTTATCTTGTACAAGGTTAAGGAATCTAATAGCTTATACTTTAATGACAGTTTTCCGATTCGGAATGTCAAAGAAGATCAATTAGACAAACTGTTCAAACTGGTTGAAGTTACATCAGATGACCTGGAGAAGAATGAAAAGAAATTATATTCTAAACCCAAACGAAATTACAATAACTACCGGAGAAATGGTGGTTATCATCCGGAAAACCGGAGAGCTGGGTTGGGATTAGAGGAGAATGATGAACCTAAAAAGAAAACGTCACCATTTCATGAGTACAAAGATAAAAATATGAAATTCATTTATGGGACGAACACGGTTCAAGAGGAGAGTTTGATCAAAAAACAATCAAACGATGAATTTAAGAAACAGAAAGAACTTCGAGATAAGGCGAAAGCCACAAGTGGTGTAAAATCCACTAGTGGACATTCACATGATGATCGGATTTGCTTCAAGTGTAATGAAGTTGTTCATATTGCATGCAAATGTCCCAAGTCTAAACCGGCCTATCTTCAAATGAAACAAAGTTCAGATGTTGTAAAACCAAAGCAACCAGAGTTTGCAAAACCTGTAACGATTTTGAAACGAAATGAATCAAAACCTGAAGTTAAACCTAAAAATGAAAAGAGATTTGAAAACTCAACTTTCGAAAAGGTGAAACCTCCAGGTCAAACGAAAACAAGTTTTATATCAAAAAGGCAAACATAAAATCACAAGCCTGGGTTGCTAAGAAAAGAACATCTGATGTTATCAAGTCTGAGCTTGTAAAGACTGATAAAAAGAAAGAATCAAAATCTGAGACCAAATCCGAAACTGTCAAATCTACAATTGGTAATGAATCTTCAAAAGGTAAAAAGAAAGTGAATTTATAAAATGTAATTGACAGTGGAGGCTCAGATGGAGATTATGAGGATGATTAGAAAGCTTTCTATCAAAAACCCAAGACCAAAAAGGCTTGGGTCGCGCTCTTTAACTAGATTTTAACATGTGAAGGGGCTCCAGAGAGACTGTACTTTCAAAGTGGATTCTGGATAGTGGAGCATCCAGGCATATGATAGGAATGAAAGCTCTTTTGTTCGGCTTAAAAGCTATCAATGGCGGATATGTTGGATTTGCTGGTAATCAGGGTGGAAGGTTCGTCGTCGAAGGAAAACTTTCCAATGGCGTTGTTTCATTTGATCGTGTGAACTATATTGTAGAACTGGAGAACAATCTTCTGAGCATATCACAGATTTGCGACAAACAGTTCACGGTGCATTTTAATGACAAAGAGTGTATCATTATGAAGCCGGGATTTAAGATTCTTGATGAGTGGATCTTGATGCACGTTCCTCGCGAGAATGATTTATATGTCTTAGACATGGGCGTCGCTACCACTTCATCAAAATCAGCGCAATGTTTTGTGACGAAGGTTACTGAGAAAGATTCTATTCTTTGGCATCGAAAGATGGGGCACATTCATTTGCGAAAAATGAATTTCTTGGTTCATAATGATCTGGTAGTAGGTGTGAATTTAAGAAGCTTCCACATGACAGACCATTGCTTAGAATGTAAAAAGGAGAAGTAGATCAAGAAATCACATCCGAAGAAAATTTTGAACTCAATCAAGTTGCCACTTGAACGTCTTCACATGGATTTATTTGGTCCTATAAACTTTCAAAATATTTCAGGAGACTTGTACTGCTTGGTCGTCACAGATGAATATTCTAGATATTCGTGGGTATTCTTTCAAGAATCAAAGGATGAAACATTCGAAAACTTGGTGATTCTTTTCAAGAAGCTCGAGAATCTATATCATCTGTCGGTCAGACGCATTCGCAGTGACAACGGCACAGAGTTTAAGAATAATAAGATGAGAGAATTTTGCAACGCTAAAGGGATTCTACTCGAATTCAGTGCACCGTATACTCGTAACAAAACGGCGTAGCTGAAAGGAAGAACAAGACCTTGATTGAAACGGCAAGAACCATGCTTGCTGACTCGAAACTTCCTGTTAGTTTCTAGAGAGAAGCGGTTGCTGCGGCTTGCTACACACTAAACAGAGTTCTAATTGTCAAACCAACGAAGAAGACATGTTTTGAAATGATCAACCGAAGGAAACCGAATTTGAAATTCTTAGAGCCATTTGGTGCGCCATGTACTGTAATCGATCAAGATGATAAATTTGGGGCCAAATCACTTGAAGGCTTCTTTGTCGGATATGTGAGTCCGCTAAGACGTGTATATGTTCCCTCGTTGAGAAAAGTTATTGAAGCATAGCACGTGGATTGCTTTAACTATACGGATCATATTCAAAGAAGAGGCGACACGTGGCTGTTTAACTACCAAGATCTTTGGAAGTCATTCGACTTGCCGGAAGAACTGTCTGAAGAAGAAATCATAGCGTTATATTATCTTCAACAGCCGCGAATCGAGAACAAATCATTAGACCAATTGTGTTAATCAACCCACATTGGATACTTTGTCTTCCGAAGCAAGTCCGAGTAATAGCGGTGTTCAAGTTGAAAGTATTTCTGAAGTAGAAGTAACACCTGCTATAACTCCATCGAATGATTCTTCTGAACTAGGAAATGCAACAACAGTGCCAAGTATGCCTCAGAATCAGAATTCTGATTCTGATGAAGCGCCGACATTTGATGCTTATGGTGAATCCTCATCAGATGAAGAAATTGAGTAGATATCCAACATGTTGAATCAATCTGCTAGCCCGAGCAATCATAATGAAGCTTCATCAACTGCTCCTAATGTTGAATTGAACAGTGATCTGACTATCTCAAATCAGCAAAGCTCAGTTGATGTTCCTGGTGAAGAAATGCCACGATCATATTCTTACCATCCTTCAACAAATATCATTGGTGAATTTCAAATTGGTGTGCGTACACGAAGCCAAATCAATAAAGCACTTAGTTGTTTCTATACCCGAGTTGCTCCTACTCAAGACTACTGCTACTACTGATGTTTCATTTCTCAAATAGAGCCAAGAACTATTAATGAAGCTCTGGATGACGAGAACTGGGTGATAGTAATGCAAGAGGAACTGTTACAGTTCGAGAAATTAGGTGTTTGGAGGCTTGTAGACTTACCACCGAAGCAGAAAGCTATTGATACGAAGTGGGTCTTCAAATGCAAAAGAGACGATCAGGGTGTAATAGTCAGAAACAAAGCTCGGTTGGTTGTTAAGGGTTTCCACCAGCAAGAGGGTATTGACTACACTGAAGTATATGCACCGGTTGCACGATTAGAGTCAATCCGCATTTTCCTTGCATTCGCAGCTTGGAAAGGATTCAAGGTGTACCAGTTGGATGTAAAATCTGCATTTCTTTATGGTAAACTTCACGAACAAGTGTACGTCAGCCAACCACCGGGGTTCGTCGAATCCGCTGAATAAGAACAAAGCTTATCTCCTAGACAAAGCCTTATACGGATTACACCAAGCCCCGAGAGCTTGGTACGAGACGTTATCGCAACAACTCGTTGGAAACGACTTTACAAGAGGCACATTGGACAGTACATTGTTTACCAGAGAAGTCGGATCTCATCTAATCATCGTACAAATCTATGTGGATTATCATCTTTGGTTCAACGGATGAGATAGTCTTTGCAAAGAGTTCGAAAAGATCATGAAGAAAAAATCGAGATGTCTTTCATGGGTGAAATGAAATTCTTTCTGGGATTACAGGTGGATCAGTTACCAGACGGCATATTCACTCATCAGACAAAGTATGTTCACGACATTCTCAAGAAGTTTGAAATGGATAGCTCGAAGCTGCTTTCGACTCCGCTGGCATTGAACCATGGGATTTGTATTGACGAGACGGGAACTAAAGTTGATGACACACTCTATCGATCGATGATAGGATCTTTCATGTACCTGACGGCATCTCGCCCAGATATCATGTATCCTACCTGCCTATGTGCGAGATATCAATCTAGTCCTCAAGTGTCACACATGCAGATAGTCAAGCGAATTTTCCGATACTTAAAGGGATGTCTAAGCACCGGCTTGTAGTATCCAAAGAACGAAAATTTTGATCTAACGGGATACGCTGACTCAGACTTCAGAGTGGACAAGTTAAACTCTAAATCTACAGTGGCTGGTTGACAGTTTTTCGGAACCCGTTTGGTAACATGGCAATGCAAGAAACAGACCACGGTCTCTCTCTCTACCTGTGAGGCAGAATACATTTCTGCTTCCAGTTGTTGTTCTCAAATACTCTAGATTCAACAACAGATGAGGGATTATGGTCTGCAATTTCTTGATACGCCTTTATTCGTAGATAACAAGGCAGCTAGCGATATAACCAAAAATCCGGTCCATCACTCACGTACTAAACATATTGAAATTCGTTATCACTTCATTCGTGACTGCTATGAAAAGAAGTTGGTGCGAATAGAAAAAATCCACACCGATGAACAAAAGGCTGATTTTTATACCAAAGCATTTCCTTTAACAAGATTTAAATATCTCATGAGGCTTAAGGGTATAAAAAATTTGCAGACATGTGCGGAAGCTGAGGTTGAATACGGATCGGACGACGAGTTCACGTGATCCACATGGTTTGTTATATCTTTTAGATTAGTATTTCTTAAAAACTAAAATCTAAAAAATAGAACAAAAACATTGAAAAACATCAGTGGACTATCATAGTATGATAAAGAAATGTAAAGTTTAATAGTGATAAACAACTCTTACGGTGGATGTGTCGATAGACTTAACACGATCAGTAAATTGTTTCCGAGATATAAACTAAATTTTACAACTGCTTAATCTTGTGGATTAACACATCTTGGATATATGGACTTAGTTCTCCGAAATTTTGTTTGAGAGATTGCCTGATTCTGAGATACGAGGTCTTTATAGATAGTTGATATCTAGGGTATTATACAAGTTCTTTGATTGCGGAAGCAATAGCCTAGAACTTCTATAATACTTCCGCTATAAACCCCTAAACTGCATGCAAACTTGAAAAGTATCAAAATATCTAATCATTTGCAGGGCTAGAAAGATTCCCCAATTGGAACACACCTTAAAGTCGAGCCTTCATCTCTTTGTCTGTACGGTAGTACTAACCTGAGCTCTCAAGGCCTCGCACAACCCATATACAGATATCAATTACGTTATATTCACATGTAAGATGAAATATAGGGAATCTTGATATGGGAGTATATTCAAGAAGTGGGAACCGCAGATAAGTCAAGTTTCATAAATCATACCTTAACATATCTTGGAACAATTGAGAAATGTGATAAAGTTTAAGTGGACAAACATATCGACAATCTAGGTAAACGAGTTTAAAACTTAAAGATATCTAAAGGTCAATGGTACTGGTGATATGTCTCAATAACCTGATATGATCCTTAGACACGAATTCACAAAACTATATCTGTAAATATGTTTGTACATAGTTTACATTGTTCTGTACATAGTTTATCTGCTTTACAGATTATAACAAAAAATATTTTCAGTGTATTTTAGCATAAACTTACAAAAATACAAAAGATTTTGTTTCTACATTGTTTTCAGCAAACCAATGTTGGAGAACGGATCTTTGAAGTCTGGTAAGGTGCTAAAATGGTGGGAATCTTATTGACAACGGGGTGGGAGCTAATCTGTAAAATCCGATAAGCCAAAACGATGAAAAGGTCATTAAGTTGAAACTTTGATTTTTAAAATATCAACAGTTTGTTAATATCGGGTCAAACCGGGGTCATTAACTTGGACTCGGCAGACAAATCGGTTAACCAAGGTCATTAGCTTGGACTTGGTCAACTGAGTGGATTTTCAGAACTGGTAAAATGTGAAAAGTCCAGGGACTAAAATTGCAAAATCTTGAAAATTTGAAATTGAGTTTAGGCAAGTTCGGCCGAACTTGCTTAAATAGTTTAAAGTCTCATTTTGTAACATGTTCGACCGAACTTATATAGAGATTGTTCAGATGAATCAAGTTCGACCGAACTGATCATGGGCTTTTAGAACTTGGATTTACAAGTTCGCCCGAACTTGCTAATGTAAAAATACAAAGCAAGTTCGGCCGAACTTCAGTATCTGTTCTTGATTTCTCTCTGAGCGAACTTAGTCTTTTGTGCGATTTGTCAAAATTGTCAAGAAACTGTCATTGTGTTGCCAAAATTTGAATTGATTGTGGTGATTTGCACACCATACTCAATGGCTGAGGTGAGAAATCACAATTTAAACCATGAATTGGACCTTAATTGATTAAATCAGTTCTGAAACCGTTAAAACTGATAGATCTAGGATTGTTGTGGACAAATTTATCTTAAAATTGATCATTCAGGATGGTCATAATTGGATGTTGTATTGTTTAATGGAGAAGATGACCAGTTCGCCCGCACTTTTTCATCATGTCCGGCCGAACTTGCATCATCAAACAATATAATTCACTTTCAATTGGTAAGTTCGACCAAACTTAGGATAATATCTGATTTTGAGAATATGTTGAGATGTTCGCTCGAACTTAGAGTATTATACTTGAAAAGTGGCATTGATAAGTTCGCCCGAACTTAGGATGTTTATGTTGAACATGTGATTAAGACATGTTGGGGCGAACTTGAAATAATTGGTTTGTAATTTCAACATTAAGTTTGCCCGAACTTGATGTAATGTGTTGAAAATTTTGTAACTTTTTTTTGAAATTCGTGCTAAATGTTTTGCGTAGATTTTGAGGTTCGGTTCCAGCACTGGTAATCACGATGGCTATTCCAAGTTCCACAACACATGTATTACTCTCGACAAGGCGTTGTGTCCATCACCGAAGGAATACGAAAGCATTTTGAAGTTCTTAAAGGATTGTCCGATTCATCGAGCTATTACTGAGCGAACAGTGTCCTATCGATCTCATACTTATCACTTCTGGATGAATGCAAGTCTAAGCGAAGATAAAAACACTATAACTTCGTCGGTACAAGTCGGAGACGAGAACAAAGAGGTCACAGTAACTGAGGAGGATATTCGCAGGATCTTACAATTCAACGACGACAAAGATGATCCTATTTTTCTAGACGAGAAGATGGTTCGTGGAGGTTTCTATAGAATGGGTTATAAAGGAAGTTCCAAACCCCTCCAAGCTTTTAATGCACGCAATCATACACACATTTAGCCATCATAAAGCAGGTCTCGATGATGTACAAGATTATATGGCTTGCATGGCTACGACGTTAATTCTGAAGAAGCCATATAACTATTCGAAGCTTGTATTTACTCATATGTCGAAGAATATGGAGGATACGAGATTGTGTTTATATCCAAGATTTGTGCAGATGCTCATTGACGAGAAGTTTATAGATATTGCACAAGATCCAAATGATATTCTATACTTCAGTCATCTCAATGAAACCACTGTAAAGAAGTTGTTAAAGTTCCAGAAGCAGGATTCAACACCTGTTGCAAAACCAATATTTGGGGCAATAAAGAATGAAAATTATATTGCGCCTGCTGGAAACAAGTGGAGAGACGACGGTACTGGTGATGAGAAGGAATTGGATGCTGAGAAAGAATGGTTTGCGACATTCAAACCGAAAGCTCGCAGTCGAATGGTTTGTAAAGGCTGAGATCGAGAAGAAAAGAAGCGTGTGGCTAAGAAAGTTGATACCATGCTTATAGATGAAGATGAGCCTGTATATGTGCAAACAGAGGCTGGTTCTAGTGCAGCAGTTGTTATTGAGAGTTAGAAAACAGAAAAGACTACTCAAGAGGATGATGTGATTTCTTCAACTTCCGAGAACGATGATGATAGTGATGATTCTCTCAAGAAAGAAACTAAGAAGGCCATAGCAGAAAAAGAAGTAGAAAAGATCAAAGAAACTGATGTTGATTTTGATCCAGAACTAGAAAAAGAGTCTGATGAGGAGAGACCAAAGAAAAGGGCAAAGCGTGTGAAGTCTGCAGTAGCTTCAACAGCAAAGACTACAGGGTCTCGAAAGACTAAGGGTAAAAAGACAAAGAATGCTCAGAAACCAACAAGCAGGAGATACATGGAAAAGCCTAAAAGCATAGAAGCTACACAAAACCTTCTGGTGCACAGGAGAAAGGAGTCACACAAGAAACTCATACACAAGAACCTCCTCTTATCATTACATATGAAGTAGAAAGGCAAGGAGTTACACTTGAAGTTCCGGTGATTCAGTCTCCAGATCCTAAAGTTGTTCATCCTGAAGGCTCATTTCCAAAGAAGACTACACCAAAAGCTGCTACTCCTAAATCAACACCAAAAACTCCAAAGTTAAATCTTTTTGGTGAAATTCCGAATGTGCCTGTGGATCTTCAATATCTAGATGATTTCTTTCCTGAATAAGATGTAGACATTCTTTAAAAGTTGTCAAGATTTTGGAAGATAAAGTAGCGAAGAATGAATCCGAAAAGGCTGAGTTGGAAAAGTTGATGAAACAGAGTGAAGTAGAGAAGGAAATGTTATCTGACAAGGTGAAATTTCTTGAAGGCGACAGAGGTTATCTGAAAGCGCTAGTTGAAAGTCTGCAGGAAGTGAATGAAAGATTGGTCAAAGAGATTGCTGAGCTTCGTTCTGAAAAATATATGAATGATAAGAGATTCGACATACTTCAAAAGGTATTATCTAACAGCCTGGGATTAATTTCAAAGAAGAATATGCTCGATTAGATATTCAAGAAGCAAAAGAGAAAGCTGAAAGAGAGCTAACTGAACAGGGTAAGGGGAAGCATGTGATCGAAAGCATGCCGGAGATCACTGAACCTGTTAAAGAGATAGAGTCTGCAAAAGCTTCTGAGTCCGAGATTACTAAGGTTGACGAATCTGTCAAGCCTTCTGATGCTGTAAATGTTACTGAAGAAAAGGACGATGATGAAGCAGAAAATGAGGAAAAAGATGATGAACCACCAACTGATTATCCTAAAGTTGAATCTGATCACGATGAAGGTAACTATGATGATCCGAGTGGTACAAGGATAAAGGTGGTTGATGCAACAGTTAATGAAAGTTTTGATTTCTCTAATCTTCTAAATGGTGAGGCGAATGCTTTGAATGATCAAGATCAGTGGGAGTCGGGGCAAATAGGGCCAAGTGATAATATTGATATGTCTAATGCTATTACTTATACACAGCCTGTTGCTGCAGTTCAAACAAAGCCTTTGATTCTTACGCTCGAACACAATGTTTAAGAGGATGAATTCGTGCACAACTACTCCAAAGAAGATCTTGCAAAGTTGATCGATGTTGATGCAGAATCACTGGATTTTGATTTCAAGGAACAAGTCCTGAATGTTAATACGTTTGAGCCTAACGAGTATCATTATCAGTGTAGATATGAGGCAGATAAGTATAACAGGGTAATAGTGGAAGATTGGTCTTCTGATGACGAGAAAGACGAAGCTGAAAAGTACATTGGTCCTAACACAGATAGTTTTCCTACTTTTGAGGTGATGTACAAGCAATTTAATGAAGATTTATTGTAAGAAAAGATCGAGGAATCAATACGAGAAGGTAAAGTGCCTAAGCCGAAGACAAAGGAGGAGATAGCTCAAGCTAAGAAATCCTGGTTTAAAGAGATGCCGCGTGAAAGAAAGTTTCGACGTCCTCTAGCATTCTTTACCAGAGATAAAGATGTGTCATTAGGTGATATCCTAAGTTGGGGGTGGTTTAAAGAGCTGAATGTATACGCCATAAAATGAGAATTTGGAGTTCAATACTTCAAATATCTTGCAGACTTCAAGACATTACCTTACTGGGATGTGGAAGAACTTGTTCAAACAAGGAATGTCACGTACCATATGAAATTCATTGATCAGTTGCTATAGAAAATGATCAAATTTGAAGCAACAAAGGGTTTTAGATATTGGAAGCCTTTCATCCCGGGAAGTCGCATCAAAACAAACAAGAAAACAGGGAGAAAGATATCACGTTGATCATAAATCACCCTAGAACAATGAGAAACATGCCTTTGATGCCAATCGAACAGAACTTTTATCCGGTATTTAAGTGGTGGCAGATTAATCCAAATACATGTGAAGCTGTGATAGTATTACGATTTGAGGATCATCTGGATATAACTAAGGAAAGGGTTGAGATATTAGGGTTTCAAGGTATGAGAGGGCTTTGGAGAACGATCAGGATAATAGACCCGATATGGCTAGTGAATTGTTCGAAAGAAGATATCAAGTGTTTGTTCTACAGCAAGATAGTGTTCGAAGAACGTGAAAAAGAACAAGCTATGCAATATCAGAGGGTCGTAAATGTCTGCTATGCACGTGAAGTAAACTCTGGAAAGATGTGGGAAACGAGCTGGAGGGATCTTGAACGTGTAGAGGTTTTGAAGGAAGAAAAGCGTCTCGAAGAGATAAATGAAAGAGGTAGGGCGGCAAGGCTCAGAAGGTTTCAATTAATGAAATAAAGTGCCTCTTACTAATCAGACGCCAGATCCAAAACAGGAAAAACGAAAGAAGCCGTACAAGAACTTCTTTGGTTGTACGCGTTAAAGTTTTATTGAAGACAGAGTTTTGAAGGCTGATAAAAGAAGAAGACGATATCCAAGGGGGAGTCTGTTGGTTTAGGACCGATCCTCAATGCATAGGAACCTAGATTTGATCTCTAATGTCCATAATAGCGGAAATATTATGACACGATTACCAAACAACAAGAATTAGTCAATTAATCGTCAATTTTTATTGATATAACTTCGAGTCTCCAAATTGACAGAGCTTCGCCTCAGAAATGCCAAAGTTACAAATGAGGAAATATCAATGAATCTTTTAGTAAGTTCGAGCGAATCGCTTAATTCTATCAAAAATCTCTCAAGTTCGAGCGAACTTGATAGAAACTCACTCAAAAAGTGACTTTCTAACCCAAGTTCGGCCGAACTTGACTAACAAGTTCGATTTTCATTTTGAAAACATGGTTTTTGCAACAATTTGACACCAATTCGTTTCTCCAAACTCTCAGGGTTTTATCTATGATGTATTTAACATGTCATATTCAAAATTGGACATAATTTGCCCGTGAATTCTTCATTTTAGTATAAAAGTTAAGAAAATAAGAAGAATGGAGTAGAATTAGAAGTGTTCCTGTCTTGATATCAATAAAATCAGGCTATTCTAGCTCTGATACCACTTGTAGCACCGATCCTCAATGCATAGGAACCTAGATTTGATCTCTAATGTCCATAATAGCGGAAATATTATGACACGATTACCAAATAACAAGAATTAGTCAATTAATCGTCAATTTTTATTGATATAACGTCAAGTCTCCAAATTGATAGAGCTCTGCCTCAAAGATGCCAAAGTTACAAATGAATGAGACATGCTAGCTATTTATAGGGTGAGAAGTTCATTGGTGGGGGAAGAAGTTCGGGCGAACTTGACTTCACATGTTCATCACCAGCGAACTTGACCCCAATATACATAAATACTTCGTTTCGCTAGCCTATTCACATCTAATCTATACAGACTCGATATAAGACTAAGACATAGACATTCTGCACCAACAGACTCCCCCTGGATATCATCTTCATCTTGTATCAGTCTTCAAAACTCTGTCTTCAAATAAAACTTTAACGAACACGACCGAAGAAGTTCTTGAATGGCTTCTTACGTCGTTCCTGCTTTGGATCTGGCGTCTGATCTGTAGGAGGCACTTTGTTCATGTACTGAAACCTTCTGCGCCTTACCACCCTACCTTTCTCATGTATTTCCTCAAGAGGCTTCTCTTCCTTTAAGAATTCAACTTGTTCTAGCTCCTTCCAACTTGTTTCCCACATCTTTCCAGAATTCACTTCACGAGCATAGCAAACATTCACAACCCTTTGATACTGCATGGCTTGTTCTTTCTCACATTCTTCGAATACAATCTTGCTGTAGAACAAGCATTTGATATCTTCTCTTGAGCAGTTTACCAACCACATTGGATCTAGAATTCTGATCGTTCTCCATAAACCTCTCATACCCTGAAACCCAAGTATCTCAACCCTTTCCTTCGTGATATCAAGATGTTTCTCAAATCGTAAAACTATAACAGCTTCGCATGTAGTAGGATCAATCTGCCACCACTTAAACACTGGATAAAATTATGTTCGATTGGCATTAAGGGCATGTTTCTCATTGCTCTTGGTAGTTTCATAATCAACGTTATATCCTTTTCTCCTGTCTTTTTGTTTGTTTTGATGCGACGGCCTGGAATAAATGGATTCCAATATTTAAATCCCTTTGTCGCTTCAAACTTGATCATCTTCCATAGTAACTGATCGATATACTTCATATGATAAGTGACATTTACGGTTTGAACAAGCTCCTCCACATCCCAGTACGGTAATGTCTTGAAATCTGCCAGATATTTGAAGTATTGCACCCCAAATTCCCTTTTGATTGCATAAACATTCAGCTCCTTGAACCACCCCCAACGACACATCTTTATCTCTGATAAAGAATGCTAGAGGATGTCGAAACTTACGTTCACGTGACATCTCTTTAAACCAGGATTTTTCCGCTTGTAAAATCTCTTCTTTTGTCATCGGTTTTGGAGCTTTGCCTTCACGTATCGATTCTTCGATTTTTTCTTTCAACATATCTTCATCTAATTGCTTGTACATCTCCTCAAACATAGGAAAACTATCAGTGTTAGGACCGACGTACTTCGCAGTTTCATCTCTTTCATCATCCGAAGACCAATCTTCTACTATCACCCTATTATACTCATCTGCCTCAAACCTTCTCTAATAGTGATACTCATTAGGCTCGAATGTCTTTACATTCAGGACTTGTTCCTCAAAATAAAAATCCAGAGATTCTGCATCAACTTCAATCAACTTAGTGAGATCTTCCTTCGTATAGTTGTGCACATACTCTCCCTCTTCAACATTATGTTCAAGCATAAGTATCAGAGGATTTGTTGGAACAGCAGCAACAGGCTTTGCAGACCAATCAACATCAGTCATATCAATATCTTCAGTTGGCCCTGTTTGCCCTGACTCCCCCTCAATCTGATCATTCATGACATTTGCTTCGCCATTCAGAAGACTTGTGAAATTGAAGCTTTCATTCACTGTCGCATCAACCACTTTAATCCCTGTACCACTTGGATCATCATCATTACCTCCATCGTGGTCAGAATCATCTTTAGGATCATCGTCGGTGGTTCATCATCTTTATCTTCATCTTCTGCTTCATCATCGTCTTTTTCTTCAGTAGCAGATACAGGATCAGAAGGCTTGACAGATTCGTCAACCTTAGAAATATTGGACTCAGAAGCTTTCTCAGACTCATCAACAGGCTTATCGACAGCTTCAGAAGATTTAAGTGCTTCACCTACAATACCTTTACCCTTACCACTAGCTGCAAGCTCTTTTTCAGCTCTTTCTTTCGCCTCTTGCCTATCCAGATGGTCATACTCAGAAATAAAATCAATACCCAGAGTATTAGATAATACTTTCTGCATCCTTTTAAACCTTCGATCGTTTAAGGCTTGAATCGTCTTTAGCTCAGCAATTTCTGTCTGCAGCTTCTCATTAGCATCCTGTAAACTTTCGATCAATGCCTTGAAAAATTCGTGTTCACTTTCTAACACTTTGATTTTATCATCCATCATTTCTTTTTCCACTGAGCTTTGATTTACTTTCTTGAGTAGCTCGGCTTTCTCTTCCTCATTCTTTTGAACTCTATCTTCCAACTCTTTGACACGTTTTTCAAGAACACCAATGTCTGTATCAGGGAAGAACTCATCTAGATCTTGAATATCTATTGGCTCATTTGGAATATCACCATAAAGATTTGATTGTGACTTCCTTGGTGTTTTTGGTGTCGACTTTGGAGTAGCAGCTTTTGGAGTTGACTTCTTCGGAGTTGATTTCCTTGGGGTTGAGCTTTCAGAATGAACAGCTTTAGGATCAGGTGATTGAATCACTGGAACTTCAAGTAAATTAGACTCGGGAGATTCTTGTGTAACTCCTGGCATTTCTGCCTCAGATGAAATGATAACAGGAGGTTCTTGTGTAGGAGGTTCTTGTGTAACTCCTTTCTCCAGTGCGCCAGAAGGTTCTTGTGTACTTCTGCGCTTTTAAGCTTTCCAATGTAACGACGACTTGGTGGTTTCTGAGCTTTCTTTGACTTTTTCCCCTTAGTCTTTGGTGAACCTGTGGTTTTGGTTGTTGAAACCACTGCATATTTTGCACGCTTTGCCTTTTTCTTCGGCCTTTCTACGTCATATTCCTTTTCCAGATTTGGATCAAAGTCAACATCCAACTTTTTTTCTTTTTAAACTTCTTTTTCAGCTTTTGACTTTTCTGTGTCTTTCTCTGGTGTTTCATTAGAATCATCATCATTTTCAGAGGTAGCCGATATAACATCATCTTGAGTCGTCTTTTCAATCTCTTGGCTTTCAGTAACAATTGCTGCACTAGAACCAGCCACTATTTGAACATTAAGAGGCTCGTCTTCATCTATCAGCATCGTATCAGCTTTCTTAGCACCATGTTTCTTTTTCTTCTCGATTTCAACCTTTATAAACCAATCACAGCGAGCTTTAGGCTTGAAAGTCTTAAACCATTCCTTTTCTACAGTCAATTCCTTCTCATCACCACTGCCATCATTTCTCCATTTGTTTGCTGGCGGTGCAACGTAGTTTTCATTCTTTAACGCCCCAAACAGTGGTTTTGCTATAGGTGCTGAATCCTGTTTCTGAAATTTGATCAACTTCTTTACTGTGGTTTCATCAAGGTGACTAAGATATAGAATGTCATTCGGATCACGTGCAATATCAGTAAACTTTTCATCGATGAGCATCTGCACAAACCTCGGATATAAGCATAATCTCGAATCATCCATATTCTTTGACATGTGTGTGAATACAAGCTTAGAATAGTTGTACGGCTTCTTCAGAATCAATGCCGTTGCCATGCAGGCCATATAATCTTGCACATCGTCAAGGCCCGCCTTTCTGTGACTGAAAGTATGAATTATAGCGTGCATGAGGAGCTTATAAGGGTTTGGGACTTCCCCTTTCTTCAAAGTTAGCTTATTAACACTACCCTTGTAGCCCATCTGATAGAAACAACCTCGTACCATCTTTTCGTCTAAGAAGATCGGATCATCTTTGTCGTCGTTACCTGCAAGATCCTACGAATATCATCTTCTGTGACTGTAATCTCTTTGACATCATTTCCGACTTGAACAGACGATGTAATGGTCTACTTGTCTGCGCTAAGACTTGAGTTCATCCAGAAGTGATATGTATGTGATCGATAAGGTACTGTATGATCCGTTATAGCTCGATGAATAGGGCAATCCTTTAGAAACTTCAATATGCTTTTGTACTCCTTTAGCAACGGACATAACTCCTTATCGAGAGTGATGCAGGTGTTATGGAACTTGAAAAATTCCATCGTGATTACTCGAGCTGGTGCTTGAACCTGAAAGACAACACAACACACTTAGCACGCATTACGAGAAAATATTACAAAGTTTTCAACACATTTACATCAAGTTCGGGCAAACTTGATGTAGATTTAACAAACAAATTGAGTCAAGTATGCCCGAACAAGTCTAACTCATGGTCAATCAATACTATGTAAGTTCGGGCGAACTTACATTTAACAATTCAAGATCATTTTCATAAGTTCGAGCAAACGTATGTTTGTTTTTATCTTTTCAATTTATTCATAAGTTCGGTCGGACTTAGGTTTTGATGAATTTTATTCAATGATTAATTAGCAAGTTCGGTCGAACGTGATAACAAGTTCGGCCGAAGTTGTTATCTTCTTCAACACAAAACTGCAACATTCAACAATGATTATTTTAACCAGATTAAACACGAATCTATGGTCGGTTTTAGTTGTGTATCATGATTTTAAGTTCAATTTGTTTATTAGAACCCTAGAACTACCAGGTTTATCACTTTCAGATCTAGATTCAACAATTTGAGTTTAATTTACGGTTTAAAGTTCAAATTCTCACCTCTTCCATTACAATAAGTGTGCTAATCACTTAATGTAGTATAAATTTCGGTAGAATAACGTTACTAGATCAACCAATTTCACAATTCGCTCTCACAGGTCAAGTTCACTCAGAGACAATAATTTTGCAGATAGTGAGTTCGGCCGAACTTGCAAAGCATTTATACTTCTGCAAGTTCGGACGAACTTGCAAGCCCAGTATTGAAGCCCATGAAGTCCGGGCGAACTTACCTTCTATCAATCAGCCATCAAAGCAAGTTCGGTTGAACTTTTTTAAAATGTGAAACTTTAATCAGTTTAGCAGGTTCGGCCGAACTTGCCTAAAACCAATTTTAAACTTTTCAAGTTTTTGCAATTAAGTCCCTGAACTTTTCACTTTTTACCAGTTTTTGAAAATCCACTCAGTTGACCAAGTCCAAGCTAATGACCTTGGTTAACTGATTTGTCTGCCGAGTCCAAGTTAATGACCCCGGTTTGACCCGTTACGAACAAACTGTTGATATTTTCAAAATTTAAAGTTTCAAATTAATGAACTTTTCATCATTTTGGCTTTTCAGATTTTACAGATTAGCTCCCATCCGGTTGTTAATGAAATTCCCACCAGTTTAGCACCTTACCAGACTTTGAAGATCCGTTCTCCAACATAGGTTTGCTGAAAACAATGTAAAAGCAAAATCGTTTTGTATTTTTGTAAGTTTATGCTAAAACACACTAAAAATCTTTTTGGATTTAATCTGTAAAGCTGATAAACTATGTACAGAACAATGTAAACTATGTACAAACATATTTATAGACATATTTATGTGAATTCATGTCTAAGTCATATCAGTTAATTGAGACATATCACCAGTACCGTTGACCTTTAGATATCTTTAAGTTTTAAACTCGTTTACCTAGATTGTCGATATGTTTGTCCACTTAAACTTTACCACGTTTCTCAACTATTTCAAGATAGGTTAGGTATGAATTATGAAACTTGACTTATCTGCGGTTCCCACTTCTTGAATATACTCCGGTATCAAGATTCCCTAGATTTCATATTACAGGTGAATATAGCATAATTGATATCTGTATCTGGGTTAATGCAAGGCCTTGAGAGCTTAGCTTAGTACTACTGTACAGACAAAGAGATGGAGGCTCGACTTTAGGTGTGTTCCAATTAGGAATCTTTTAGCATTGCAAATGATTAGATCTTTCGATACTTTTCTAGATTGCATGCAGTTTAGGGTTTTATAGCAAAAGTATTATAGAAGTTCTAGGCTACTACTTTCGCAAAATCAGAAGAACTTGTATAATACCCCAGATATCAACTATCTATAAAGACCTCGTATCTCAGAATCAAGCAATCTCTCAAACGAAATTTCGGTGTACTAAGTCCATATATATGTTAAACTACAAGATTAAGCAGTTGTAAAATTTAGTTTATATCTCGAAAAACAATTTACTGAACGTGTTAAGCCTATCGACACATCCACAGTAAGACTTGTTTATCACTTTTAAACTTTACATTTCTTTAGCATACTATGATAGTCCACTGATGTACCATCATTTCCTTTTTTTGTCTTTTTCAATGTTTTTGTACATTTTTTAATTTTTTCATATGTTTTTGTATTTTCTCAAATATTTGTCCCCTTAAAATCAAAAACATATTTTTGTATTTTAGATTTTTAAGAAATACTAATCTAGAAAAGATAGACAAACCAATGCGGATTACGTGAACTCGTTGTCTGATCCGTATTCAACCTCAGCTTCTGCGCATGTCAGCAAATTTTTAATACCGTTAAGCCTCATTAGATATTTAAGTCTTGTTAAAGGAAATGCTTTGGTATAAAAATCAGCCTTTTGTTCGTTGGTGTGGATTTTTCTATTCGCACCAATTTCTTTTCGTAACAGTCACGAATGAAATGGTAACGAATTTCAATATGTTTAGTACGTGAGTGATGAACCAGATTTTTGGTTATATTAATGGCTGCTTTGTTATCTACGAATAAAGGCATATCAAGAAACTGCAGGCCATAATCCCTCATTTGTTGTTGAATCTAGAGGATTTGAGAACAACAGCTGGAAGCATAAATGTATTCTGCCTCACAAGTAGAGAGAGAGACCGTGGTCTGTTTATTGCACTGCCATGTTAACAAACGTGTTCCGAAGAACTGGCATCCTGCCATTGTACATTTCGAGTTCAGTTTGTACACTTCGAAGTCTGAGTCAGCATATCCCGTTAGGTCGAAATTGTCGTTCTTTGGATACCACAAGCCGGTGCTTGGACATCCTTTTAAGTAATGGAAGATTCGCTTGACTATCTGCATGTGTGACACTCGAAGACTAGACTGATATCTCGTACATAAGCAGGTAGGATACATGATGTCTGGGCGAGATGCCGTCAGATACATCAGAGATCCTGTCATCGATTGATAGAGTGTGTCATCAACTTTGGTTCCCATCTCGTTTATGCAAATCCCATGATTCAGTGCCAGCGGAGTCGAAAGCGGCTTCGAGCTATCCATTTCAAACTCCTTGAGAATGTCGTGAACATACTTTGTCTGATGAATTAATATGTCGTCTGGTAACTGATCGACCGGTAAACCGAGGAAGAATTTCATTTCACCCATGGAGGACATCTCGAATTTCTTTTTCATGATCTTTTAGAACTCTTTGCAAAGACTATCATCCGTAGAACCGAACATGATATCATCCACATAGATTTGTATAATAATTAGATGAGATCCGACTTCTATGGTAAACAAAGTACTGTCCATTGTTCCTCTTGTAAAGCCATTTCCAACGAGATGTTGTGATAACGTCTCGTACCAAGCTATCAGGGCTTGGTGTAATCCGTATAAGGCTTTGTCTAGGAGATAAGCTTTGTTCTTGTTCAGCGGATCGACGATCCCGGTTGTTGGCCGACGTACACTTGTTCATGAAGTTTACCGTAGAGAAATGCAGATTTTACATCCAACTGGTACACCTTAAATCCTTTCCAAGCTGCGAACGCGAGGAAAATGCGGATAGACTCTAATCGTGCAACCAGTGCATATACCTCTGTATAATCAATACCCTCTTGCTGGTGGAAACCTTTGACAACCAGCCGAGCTTTATTTCTGCCTATTACACACCGATCGTCTCTTTTACACTTGAAGACCCACTTAGTATCAATAGCTTTCTGCTTCGGTGGTAAGTCTACAAGCTTCCAAACACCTAATTTCTCAAACTGTAACAGTTCCTCTTGCATTGCTATCACCCAGTTCTCGTCACCCAGAGCTTCATTAACAGTTTTTGGCTCTATTTGTGATATGAAACATGAGTAGAAGCAGTGGTCTTGAGTTGGAGCAACTTGGGTGTAGAAACAACTAAGTGCTTTATTGATTTGGCTTCGTGTACGCACACCAATTTGTAATTCGCCAATGATATATGTTGAAGGATGGGAAGACTATGATCGCTGCATTTCTTCTGTAGGAACATCAACTGAGCTTTGTTGATTTGACACATTCAAATCACTGTTCATTTCAACATTAGGAGCACTTGATGAAGCTTCGTTCTGATTTCTCGGACTAGCAGATTGATTCAACATGTTAGATATCTGCTCAACTTCTTCATCCGATGATGTTTCTCCATCAGCATCAAATGTTGGCGCTTCATCTGAGTCATAATTCTGATTCTAAGGCATGCTAGACTCTGATGTTGTATTTCCTGGTTCATTAGAAGTATTCATTGGAGTTGTAGCAGGTGTTGCTTCTGCTTCAGAAACATTTTCAACTTGAACACCGCTATTGCTCGGACCTGCTTTGGAAGATAAAGTATCCAATGTGGGTTGATTAACCACAATTGGGCTAATGATTTGTTCTTGATTTGCCAACTGTTGAAGATAATATAATGCTGCAATTTCTTCTTCAGACGGCTCTTCCAGTGTAACACCCCAAATCGCGTAAAACAACATGCGGCGGAAACACTTGGAGAGTCACGTTAACAGATTGTTTCGACAACACATGGTATTTGAAGTTTTGTTTTAATTAGATATTAAACATAGGTTATATTGTCATAATTGTCTAGAAATGTTTTAAAAACAACCAAACAAACAAAACATGCATAATTATTGTCTTTCTTATTTTATATTCGCTAAGGCCCGTCCAAATCCTATATGAGCATGCATCAGTATCATCAAGCATTGTTCCCTGAAACATATGTGAAAACGAGTCAGCAAAAATATGCCGGCGAGTACATAGGTTTTATGAGTGTGTCAAGTTCATGGCTTCGTATATATGCAATATAATCTGACTACTAGAGTCGTAAATGAAAACCTTGTTTTGAAAGCATTTGATATTGCAACAACTATTCGTCTAAAACAAAAGGGTAAAAGTTTATAAAATCTCGTAGCCATGAACCTTGACTCGAAAACATTTGTTCATAAATCCAAGTTGTAAATCGTCTTGAAATAACTAGTATGGTTTATATCTTTAATCGAAAATCGTTGTGTGTCATTGTTTGAATCATTTGTCCAAGTAATGACACGTATGTGATATAATAAAAGCACTTATATATAGGAAGTACCAGTGGCATATCCACCATGCTTTTATTACATTACACCTGTTCCGTTATCTAAATCACTTATCATAAACCGATTGTCATAAATCAATTGTTCATTGTTCCTTGTTATAAACCATTGTTCATTCCTTCATCGTTCATTGTTCATCATTTCTTGTTTTAATTGTGAAAACTTTTAGTCGTTTCATGAATACATTCAAACCTTTGTTGATTTGTTCGAGACCACCCATGGTGTCCCTTAATCGTGTAACAAACCACCAAAGGGTTTGTTACATACAGTTTCAGTCGCTTCCCGAATTTCCCACAAACCCCGGGAAATTTGGTAACGGGATTGTCAGTCCTAGGCGCCTTAACTTACTACTGGTCGGCTTGGCCGTTGTTAATGAATGTCATTCTTGTTATAAATACATCACACCAACAAGTTCGTTCACATTATTGAAATCGTTTTGCTTATATAAACCATAGTATTTGCATTTGAAAACTTGAAAACATTTAGCACATATGAATCACCACAAAACAATTGTAAAACATAAAATAGGGGAACTATGTACTCACTTGTGATAGCAAAGTAACTCTTGGATTAATAAGAAAACCGAAGCTCAAAGATCCAAGAAATCACGTGTGTCCTAAAAATGAATAATAGTGTAAATATGGAGGCTTGAAATTGGAAGATTCGGATAGAATGAGGTCGTGTAAACCAAATGAGTGTTGGGACTCATATAAAATGGTTTAACAAAGCTAATATTCTGAGCTGGAAAGATTTTTAAGTGCTTTTGACACGTTATGAACCGTTAAGGTAGTTTAAGCCACTTTCACGCGTCATTTGCATAACAACGCATTCAGATGGTTAGATATGTATCATAATAAGTTTTAAATGCTTAAACATGTTTAAAAATGTTTTTGATCAGATTATATGTCAAATCTTGTGTTACATATGCTTAACGTTGATTTGTTTGCCAAAAGGGCATTTTGGTCATTTTTAAGTAATATTACAATCAATTATCATAACACAATCCGAACATCATGACCATAAGGTATAACCTCAGAGGGTTATTCCCTATATATTTATGGTCATAATTATGTATTTCGTTGGGTCCGAAGGTCCACCAAACAGGTCAGATTCGGAAGTCAAAGTGGTGGTCAAACCGTTCAACTTTTCGATTCTAAATAAGCACTTCAATGAGATTGACGATTTAGACATGTTTTGACGTGTCTAAATAAGTTTATAAAAGAGTTTTGGCATCAAAACAACCTGTTTTGACACCCACATTAAGATCCGTTGCAAAATGCACAAAAATCGCATTTGTCCGAAACCTTGACTTGTCAAAATGACTAGAAATGATAGGAATCAGTAGGTATGATCAATAGAGACCATAATCACCTTGATTACCATCATATTACAAGATTAAATTGGACTTTATGTTGATCAATTCATGATCAATTCTGGAAGTCAAATAAAAGTCAAATTTTGTGACCTTTAACCAAATTAACCATAAGAATTGAAACAAGCATGAAGGAGATCACTTACAAACACTAAAGATTGATCAAGAACACCAGAGGAAACTCCAAGATGGTTGCAAATTCGGATTTGTAGCAGGATGTTGCAAGAAAGTGATCAAAAAGTTCATATGTGTAATGAACATGGGTATTTATAGAAAGTTTGGATTAATAGGGTCATGCCAAGTGTTTATACTCATCTTTGAAGTAGGTTAGTGTCCACTTATGTGTCAAAAGCAGAGATTAGGGTGGCAAGTTTGAAAGGTGAGTCAACAAGGGAGTTAACAAGAAGCTGCCAGGTTTTAGCTGAAAACTGGTAACCCTCGCACCACGCGACAGGTCTAGTTGGTGCTGGCGCGCCACGTGAGGCCTCCCATAAATTAGAAACTTTTAAAAATGGTAGAACAGGTCCCTGAACTTGTATTTGTCGTGTTTGGCACTTTTAACACCCGTTAACCTCATTTATAAGCTCCACAAGGATGTTAAAGTATAGGGAACTTGAAATATGTTCAAAAATGTTCTAGAGGTTGGTTCGTTTGGTCGTACGGTCGCGGTTTTCGGTTAATTACGACAAAAATCGTAACGAACGCGTGCGTGACTGTAAATGCGTAACGAACGGATTTTTCGCATTCCAATCACTAAAATACAATATTTTAATGACTACAAAAATTTTTGAATGTCTGTACACGTTTCGTATAGCAAGATATGCAAAAAAAGGCATAGTTTCACGAAATTTGCAAAATAGCCCCTAAAGTTACAAAAGTGTGATTTTGCCATTTCGAAGACTTCAAAACTTATTTCTAAGCTATGTAAAGGATATTTAAGGTATTATAGGCTTGTGTTCTTGTTCCGGAGCGTACATCGCTGCGAGAATCGGGAGACTTTCACAGTTTGTCGTAATTAGTCCCTGTGATCGAATAAACTTGTTTTTGTCATACCAAACCCTTTAAAACTTATTTCTAAGTTATGCAAAGATCATTTAAGGTATGTTTAGCTTGTGACATTATTCCTGAACATATGTTGCATTAAATTGGTTTCGTTTGCATATCAGTTCACCGGTTTTGCTCATTGAAGCGATTCAAGAGTTCAAAATTGTGCAATATTCGAATGTGTGCAATTGTCATAGTAAATATACAAAATTCATATATAAAACATAAAATTTTCATTCATTAATAACTTGTTTGTCATTGTTACATGCTCGGATTGCCAAAAATATCACAGTCTCCCCTACTTCACGAAATTTCGTCCCTAAATTTAATTAGAGGAAACTTGTGAGAATAAGTGTGGATACTTCGCTTTCATTTGATCCTCTCTTTCCCAAGTAAATTTTGGGCCACGTTTGGATTCCCAGTGAACTTTGACTATCGGGATTCGTCGTTGTTTCAGTTTCTTGACTTCACGGTCCATTATCTCCACCGGTTTCTCGACAAAATGCATAGTATCATCAACGTGAATCTCATCGAGTGGAATATGGAGATTTGTATCGGCTAAACACTTTTTCAAGTTGGACACGTGGAATACTGGGTGAATATTCCCGAATTTAGGAGGTAGCTCAAGTCGGTAGGCCACCTTTCCGATTCTTTCAACGATCTTAATGGTCCAACGTATCGTGGAGAAAGTTTTCCTTTCTTCCCAAATCTAACCACTCCTTTCCAAGGGGATACCTTGAGTAGGACGTGATCACCAACTTGGAATTCCAAGGGCTTTCGTCGCTTGTCCGCATAACTCTTTTGACGGCTTCTAGCTGTTAAAGGGTTATCGCAAATTTTCTTGACTTTCTCGGTTGTGTCGTGAATGAGTTCAGGTCCAGTAAACTGAGACTCTCCAACTTCATTCCAACATACAGGTGAACGACATTTTCGACCGTATAATGCTTTGAAAGGCGCCATGTTGATGCTGGCGTGATAACTATTGTTATAGGAGAATTCAACCAACGGTAGATGCGGATCCTAACTACCACCAAAATCGATCACACAAGCTCTAAACATATCCTCCGTTTGAGGATGATAAGTAGTACTCAGATTGAGTTTGGTTCCCATTGCAGATTGCATGGTCTTCCAAAAGCGAGATGAGAACCGGGCATCTCTGTCAGATATGATATTCAAAGGAACACCATGACGAGATATGATCTCATCAACATAGATCTTTGCGAGTTTGTCAGCAGAATAGTCTTCACGAATCGCTATGAAGTGTGCTGACTTTGTTAGACGATCAATGATCACCCAAATTGCATCATGACCTCTAGATGTGCGCGGTAACTTAGTGATGATATCCATCGCAATGTTCTCCCACTTCCATACCAGAATTTCTGGTTGTTCCAACAAACCAGACGAACATTGATGCTCGGCCTTGACTTTGAGACAAGTGAGGCATTACGATACATACAAGGCAATGTCATTCTTCATACCGGCCACCAAAACTGGGTGCGAAGATCCTTGTACATTTTTGTAGCACCAGGATGAATTGAGTATCGAGACTTATGTACTTCATCCATCAATAGAGTACGGAGATCGTGTTGATTCGGAACCCACAAACGGTTCATGTAGTATAGTAATCCATCGTCTCTCGTTTCGAGTTGAAGTTCGAGTTGGTGAGGTAGTTCATCTTTCAACAAACCTTGTGTTACACAAGTGCGTTGGGCTTCAAGAATACGTGTTTGGATATCGGATCGAACTTGAACACAATGAAGCTTGACACGTTCCTGACGACTAAGCGCGTCAGCCACAACATTCGCCTTACCAGGATGGTAGCGAATTTCACAGTCGTAATCGTTTAGTAGTTCAACCCAACATCGTTGCCTTATGTTCAGCTCTTTCTTATTAAAAATATGTTGGAGACTTTTGTGGTCCGTGAAAACCACGCATTTCGTACCATAAAGGTAATGTCTCCAAATTTTGAGAGCAAAAACTACAGAACCCAGCTTAAGATCATGAGTTGTGTAATTCTTCTCGTGGGTTTTCAATTGTCTTGACGTGTAGGCGATGACCTTATCCCATTGCATCAGGACACAACCAAGGCCTAGATTCGACGCGTCACAATAAACCACAAAATCATCATTGCCATCCGGTAAGGACAGAATAGGAGCATCATAGAGTTTCTGTTTGACGGTTTGGAAAGCTTCCTCTTATTTATGTCCCCACTCAAAAGGTTTATTCTTTGAGTTAACGCAGTGAGGGGAAAAGCGATCTTTGAGAAATTCGTAATAAATCGTTGATAGGAACCAGCAAGTCCAAGAAATGAGCAACATCTGTGGGAGTAGTGGGTGTTTTCCAATCCTTAATCGTAGCGATTTTGGAAGGATCCACATGAATACCTTGCTCATTAACAATGTGACCCAAGAACTGAACTTCTCTCAACCAAAATTCACACTTGGAGAATTTGGCGTAAAGTTGCTCTTTCTTTAGAAGTTCCATTGTCAAACGAAGATGTTGCTCGTGCTCGGCTCAAGACTTTGAATAAATAAGAATGTCGTCGATGAACACAATGATGAACTTGTCTAAATAAGGCTTACAAACCCGATTCATCAAGTCCATGAATACAGCTGGAGCATTCGTCAAATCCAAAGGCATAATAGTAAACTCGTAATGAACATATCTTGTGCGGAAAGTAGTCTTGGGAATATCTTCCTCGTGAACACGAAGCTGATGATATCCAGAACGCAGATCGATCTTCGAAAAACATGTTACACCTTGTATTTGATCAAACATATCATCAATACGAGGTAGGGGATATCGATTCTTGATCGTGAGTTTGTTGAGCTCACGATAATCGATACACATCGGGAAGGATCCATCCTTGTTTTTCACAAATCTGACAGGTGCACCCCACGGAGAATAACTTGGACGAATGAAACCTTTGTCAGATAATTCTTGAAGTTGCTTCGATAACTCCTGCATCTCAGAAGGTGCAAGACGGTAAGGAGATTTGGCTATCGGGTTTGCACCTAGTACAAGATCAATTCGAAACTCAACTTGTCGTGCTGGAGGTAAACCAGGTAGATCTTCGGGAAATACCTCAGGGTAATCTTGATAACAAGAATGTCTCGAATACTCTTGTTTTTTACTTTCTCCTCTACGATTTGTGCCAAGAACGCCACATAATTCTTTCGTAAGTACTTTTGGGCTTGTGCACATGTCATGAGTTTTATGTTCCTAGCGGGTTTCTCTCCATGAATTTCCAAGATTTCACCAGAAGGAAGAGGTATTTGAACAATCTTGTCAAAACAAATAACTTCGGAATGATGTTTAGTTAACCAATCCATTCCAATAATGATATCGAAGCTTCCGAGTTGCATTGGTGTAAGGTCGATAGGAAAAAGATGGTTATTGAGGTTCAACTGGCAGTTACGAATGACGGAATCAAGTAAGAGAGGTTCATCATTGGCTATCTCGACTGACAAGGGCTTTCCTAGTTTAGTTCTAGTCATCGAGAGCAAAGGCTCAAAAGTTAATGATACAAAGCTCCTTTCGGCACCCGAATCAAAAAGAACAGTAGCAGCATGATTGTTAACAAAGAACGTACCGTTAACAACTTCATTGTTAGCACGAGCCTCGTTGGCGTTCATGTTAAAAGCTCATCCATGAGCTGGATTTGCATTGGCTAACCTTGGGCAATTGTTCCTGTAGTGACCCATTTCACCACAATTGAAACAGGAACCAGGTGGAAAGTGAAGTTAAGCAGGATTTGCTTGTGGTTGAGCTTGGTTTTGTGTAGCTTGCTTCGGGTTAAAGCGACAAATGTTTGCCAGATGACCAAGTTTTCCACAGGTAGTACATTGTCGACATGGTACATGAACCTGATGGTGACCGTTACATTGGTTGCAGAGTGGTGCAGTTCCTGCATATGGTTTCTTTGCTGGTGGTGGAGCTGCTTGGTTTTGCAGAGCAGTTGGAGCGGGTTGAGCAGGTTGAGTAGTAACATCAAAGTTTTGAGAAGCCTTACGCTTCTTTGATTGTTTGGAAGGCCCAGCTTTCTTTTCCTTTGGTTTCTCTTGGGTTGACTTGTCAGATTTTTTCTTGTCACCTTTGCGATGAAGCTTACCCTTTCTGACTTGAGAATCAGTCAGAGTAGCAGCCAATTCAATGGCTTGACGAATGGTAGTAGGGTGGCTTCCCATAACAATGTCCTAAACAGGATCAGGCAGACCATTGATATATTTCTCAATCGCCTTATCCAAAGGCGTCACCATTGAAGGACAAAGTAAGCTCAATTCCTCGTACCGGTCTGTGTAAACACGACTCTCACCACTGTCTTGCTTAAGATCATCGAATTCCCTTTCCAAAGCCCTGAGTTCATGTGGAGGACAGAACTCCCTCATCATTAGAGCTCGAAGCTCTCCCCAAGTTTGGGCTAAGGCCACTTTGGCACCTCTATCTCTCATAACACCATTCTACCATGTCAAAGCTCGTTTCTTGAATACACTAGATGCAAACTCAACTTTTCACTCATCCGGACATTGAACAAAACAAAATGTGCTCTCGAGGCTCTCAAACCATTGAAGAAGTCCCGTAGCTCCCTCAGACCCAATGAAATGAAGTGGTTTAGCCAAACAAAATTGTTTGTAGCTACATGGAGCATTGTTGTTATTATTGTTGTTCGCTTGATTCATTTGAGTTACTAGGTTCGGGAGTACGACAACAATTTGTGAGCGATAAGTGCTGCCATTGCAGCATCTTGAGTTTGATCGCGTGTAGGAGGCATTCTAGAAAAGAAACATGATGAAAGATGTGTGAGATTGACATTCGGAAAATCAAAACAAGCATCAAAAATATCGACGAAACAAGGATGGTGGTCATTCGTTTGTTTCACAAAGAAAACAAATGACACACGTTGACTAATCAAAGTAAATGGTCCTTATAATGTATCGCGAAGACATGCTTTAGCCTATAAGTGGACACTTACCCCAAGAGTTCCCAGGTTAGAGTGACTGGTCCGATTAAGTGGATTTGTACGAACACTCTAGCCTAGACAGAAAATTCAGGGTACAGGCATCCACCCTTCCAGATTGCACGTGTTCACATTATTAAAACCAAACTTTGACGAGATTTCGAAAACTTAAAGGCTTACGACAAAACAAATCATCTAAGGATAGATGATTGATTTTCGAAAATGGATTTGAAATTTTTGTGGAATTGTTTTGGTAATCACCTAAGGATAGGTGATCGTATTGTATTTTAAATCTAAACGCATGTAAACTTGCGTTAGGCTCCTAGGAAGGTTATAGTCTAGGTCAAAGCATTACTAATAACCTAATTCCCTATAACCAGTGCTCTGATACCAACCTGTAACACCCTAAATCGGGTAAAACAACACGCGGCGGAAACACTTGGGGAGTCACGTTAACAGATTGTTTCAACAACACATAGTATTTGAAGTTTTGTTTTAATTAGATATTAAACATAGGTTATATTGTCATAATTTTCTGGAAACGTTTTAAAAACAACCAAACAAACAAAACATGCATAATTATTGTCTTTCTTGTTTTATAGTCGCTAAGGCCCGTCCAAATCCTATATGAGCATGCATCAGTATCATCAAGCATTGTTTCCTGAAACATATGTGAAAACGAGTCAGCAAAAATATGCCGTACATACATTTTGTGAGTGTGCCAAGTTCATGGCTTCGTACATATTGCAATATAATCTGACTACTAGAGTCGTAAGTGAAAACCTTGTTTTGAAAGCATTTGATGCAACAACTATTTGTCTAAAACAAAAGAGTAAAAGTTTATAAAATCTCGTAGCCATGAACCTTGACTCGAAAACATTTGTTCGTAAATCCAAGTTGTAAATCGTCTTGAAATAACTCGTATGGTTTATACCTTTAATCGAAAATCGTTGTGTGTCATTGTTTGAAATCATTTATCCAAGTAACATAAATAACGACACGTATGTAATGTGTTAAAAGCACTTATATATAGGAAGTACCAGCGGCATATCCACCATGCTTTTATTACATTACACCCGTTCCGTTATCTAAATCACTTATCATAAACCAATTGTCATAATTCAATTTTTCATTGTTCCTTGTTATAAACCATTGTTCATTCGTTCATCGGTCATTGTTCATCGTTCATCGTTCCTTGTTTTAATTGTGAAAACTTTTGGTCGTTTCGTGAATATATTCAAACCTTTGTTGACTTGTTCGAGACTACCCACGGTGTCCCTTAATCGTATAACAAACCACCAAAGGGTTTGTTACATACAGTTTTAGTCGCTTCCTAAATTTCCCACAAACCTCAGGAAATTTGGTAACGGGATTATCAGTCCTAGGCGACTTAACTTACTACTGGTCGGCTTGGCCATTGTTAATGAATGTCATTCTTGTTATAAATACATTGCACCAACAAGTTCGTTCACATTATTGAAATCATTTTGTTTATATAAACCATAGTATTTGCATTTGAAAACTTGAAAACATTTAGCACATATGAATCACCCCAAAACAATCGTAAAACATAAAATAGGGGAACTATGTACTCACTTGTGATAACAAAGTAACTCTTGGATTATTAAGAAAACCGAAGCTCAAAGATCCGAGAAATCACGCGTGTCCTAGAAATGAATAATAGTGTAAATATCGAGGCTTGAAATCGGAAGATTCGGATAGAATGAGTCTTGTAAACCAAATGAGTGTTGGGACTCATATGAAATGTTTTAACAAAGTTAATATTCTGAGTTGGAATGATTTTTAAGTGCTTTTAACCCGTTATGACACGTTAAGGTAGTTTAAGCCACTTTCACGCCTCATTTGCGTAACAACGCATTCAGATGGTTAGATATGTGTCATAATAAGTTTTAAATGTTTAAACATGTTTAAAAATGTTTTTGATCAGATTATATGTCAAATCTTGTGTACATATGCTTAACGTTGATTTGTTTGTGAAAAGGGCATTTTGGTCATTTTAAAGTAATATTACAATCAATCAACATAACACAATCCAAACATCATGACCATATGATATAACCTCAGAGGGTTATTCCCTATATATTTATGGTCATAATTATGAATTTCGTTGGGTCCGAAGGTCCACCAAACGGGTCAGATTCGGAAGTCAAAGTGGTGGTCAAACCGTTCAACTTTTCGATTCTAAATAAGCACTACAATGAGAGTGACGATTTAGACATGTTTTGACGTGTCTAAATAAGTTTATAAAAGAGTTTTGGCATCAAAACAACCTGTTTTGACACCCGCATTAAGATCCATTGCAAAATGCACAAAAATCGCATTTGTCCGAAACCTTGACTTGTCAAAATGACTAGAAATGATAGGAATCAGTAGGTATGATCAATAGAGACCATAATCACCTTGATTACCATCATATTACAAGATTAAATTGGACTTTATGTTGATCAATTCATGATCAATTCTGGAAGCCAAATAAAAGTCAAATTTTGTGACCTTTAATCAAATTAACCATAAGAATTGAAACAAGCATGAAGGAGATCACTTACAAACACTAAAGATTGATCAAGAACACCAGAGGAAACTCCAAGATGGTTGCAAATTCGGATTTGTAGCAGGGTATTGCAAGAAAGTGATCAAAAAGTTCATGTGTGTAATGAACATGGGTATTTATAGAAAGTTTGGATTAATAGGGTCATGCCAAGTGTTTATACTCATCTTTGAAGTAGGTTAGTGTCCACTTATGTGTCAAAAGCAGAGATTAGGGTGGCAAGTTTGAAAGGTGAGTCAACAAGGGAGTTAACAAGAAGCTGCCAGGTTTCAGCTGAAAACTGGTAACCCTCGCACCACGCGACAGGTCTAGTTGGTGCTGGCGCGCCACGTGAGGCCTCCCAAAAATTAGAAACTTTTAAAAATGGCAGAACAGGTCCCTGAACTTGTATTTGTCGTGTTTGGCACTTTTAACACCCGTTAACCTCATTTATAAGCTCCACAAGGACGTTAAGGTATAGGGACCTTGAAATATGTTCAAAAATGTTCTAGAGGTTGGTTCGTTTGGTCGTACGGTCGCGTTTTTTGGTTAATTACGACGAAAATCGTAACGAACGCGTGCGTGACCGTAAATGCGTAACGAACGGATTTTTCGCATTCCATTCACTAAAATACAATATTTAATGACTAAAACTTTTTTGAATGTCCGTACACATTCCGTATAGCGATATACGCGAAAAAGGCATAGTTTCGTGAAATTTGCAAAATAGCCCCTGAAGTTAAAAAGTGTGATTTTGCCATACCGAAGCTTTCAAAGCTTATTTCTAAACTATGTAAAGGATATTTAAGATATTATAGGCTTGTGTTCTTATTCCGGAGCATACGTCGCTGCGAGAATCGGCAGACTTTTGCAGTTTGTCGTAATTAGTCCCTCTGATCGAATAAACGTGTTTTTGACATACCAAACCCTTTAAAACTTATTTCTAAGTTATTCAAAGGTCATTTAAGTGTAACATTATTCTTGAACATACGTTGCGTTAATTGGTTTCGTTTGCATATCCGTTCACCGGTTTTGCTTATAGATGCGATTCAAGAGTTCGAAATTGTTCAATATTCGAATGTGTGCAATTGTCATAGTAAATAAACAAAATTCATATATAAAATATAAAATTTACATTCATTGATAACTTGTTTTTCATTGTTACATGCTCGGATTGCCACATATATCACATCCGGCAAGTCGAATGACTTCCAAAGATCTTGATAATTGAACAACCACGTGTCACCTCTTCTTTGAATAGGATCTGTATAGTTAAAGAAATCCACATGTTGTGCTTCAATTACCTTTCTCAACGAAGGAATATATACACGTCTTAGCGGACTCGTATACCTGACAAAGAAACCTTCAAGAGATTTGGCTCCGAATTTATCATCTTGATCGATTACAGTACATGGCGCACCAAATGGCTCGAAGAATTTCAAGTTAGGCTTCCGTCGGTTGATCATCTCAAAACATGTTTTCTTTGTTGGTTTGATAGTTAGAACTCTGTTTAGCATGTAGCAAGCCGCAACAACCGCTTCACTCCAGAAGCTGACCGGAAGCTTTGAGTCTGCAAGCATTGTTCTCGCAGTTTTGATTAAAGTTCTGTTCTTCCTTTCAGCGACACCGTTTTGTTGCGGAGTATAGGGTGCACTAAACTCGTGCAAAATCCCTTTAGCGTTGCAAAATTCTCTCATTTTATTATTCTTGAACTCTGTGCCATTGTCACTGCGAATTCGTCGTACAGGGAGATGATAAAGGTTTTCTAGCTTTTTGAAAAGAATCACAAAGTTTTCGAATATTTCATCTTTTGATTCTTGGAAGAAAACCCATGAGTAACGCAAATAGTCATCTGTTACGACTAAGCAATATAAGTCTCCTGAAATACTTCGAACATTGACAGGGCCAAATAAATCCATGTGGAGACGTTCAAGCGGCAACGATTGAGTTCAGAATTTTCTTCGGATGTGATTTCTTGATCTGCTTTCCCTTTTTACATTCTAAGCAGTGATTAGACATATGAAAGCTCCGAAGATTTACACCCTCTACCAGATCATTATGAACCAAGAAATTCATTTTTCGCAAATGAATATGCCCCATCTTACGATGCCAAAGAATAGAATCTTTCTCAATAGCCTTCATCACAAAACATTGCGCTAATTTTGATGAAGTTGTAGCGATGCCCATATCCAAGACATATAAATCATTCTCATGCGGGGCTCGCATCAGAATCCACTCATCAGGTATTTTGAAACCAGGCTTCAGAATAATACATTCTTTATCGTTGAAATGCACCGTGAACTGTTTGTCGCAAATCTGCGAAATGCTCAGAAGATTATAATCCAGTTCTACAATATAGTTCACGCGATCAAATGATACAACGCCATTGGCAAGTTTTCCTTCGGCGACGATCCTTCCACCCTGATAACCAGCAAATCCAAGATATCTGCCATTGATAGCTTTTATGTCGAACATCAAAGCTTTCATTCCTGTCGTATGCCTGGATGCTCCACTATCAAGAATCCACTTGGAAAGAACGGATCTCTGGAGCCCCTGCACATGTTAAAATCTAGTTAAAGAGCGTGACCTAAGCCTTTTTGGTCTTGGGTTTTGAATAGAAAGCTTGGTAATCATCTTCATAATCTCCATCTGATCCTCCACTGTCGTTTACATTTTCAAAACTTACTTTCTTTTTACCTTTTAAATTGTTACCACTTCTAATTTTGACAGTTTCGGATTTGGTCTCAGATTTTGATTCTTTCGTGTTATTAGTCTTTACAAGCTCAGACTTAATAACCTCGGATGTTGTTATTTTTTTCTTAGCATTCCAGGCTTGAGATTTTATATTAGCCTTCTTGATGTAAAACCGTGATTCGTTTGCCCTAGAAGTTTCACCGTTTTTCGAAAATTGAGTTTTCAATTTTCTTTTAAATTTTAGGTTTATCTTCAGGTTTTGATTCATTTCTTTTCAAAATCGTTACTAGTTTTACAAACTCTGGTTGCTTTGGTTTCACAACATCTGAACTTTCTTTTCTTTGAAGATAAGCCGGTTTAGATTCTGGACACTTTCGTGCAATATGACCAACTTCATTACACTTGAAGCAAGTCTGATTATCATGTGAATGACCACTAGTGGATTTTACACCACTTGTGGCTTTCGCCTTATCTCGAAGTTCTTTCTGTTTCTTAAATTAATCGTTTGATTGTTTACTGATCAAACTTTCTTCATGAACCGTGTTCGTCCCATAAACAAATTTCATGTTTTTATCTTTATACTCATGAAATGGTGACGTTTTCTCTTCAGGTTCATCAGATTCCTTAACCTTGTACATTACAACATTAGGATGATCACCACCATTCCTTCGGTAGTTATTATAATTTCTTTTGGGTTTTGAATAGAATTTCTTTTCATTTTTCTCCAGGTCATCTGATGTATCTTCAACTAGCTTGAACAGTTTGTCCAATTGATCTTCTTTGACATTCCGAATCGGAAAACTGTCATCAAAGTATAATCTATCAGATTCCTTAACCTTGTACATTACAACGTTAGGATCATCACATAGATCAGCTTCTGATGATGTATCATCGTCTTCAGAATTTGTGTCAGAACTGTTCAAACTCGAGGTGGCACTCTCAAAGCTGCCATCATCAAAATCATAGAGAACATTTCCAACCACCTTTTTCACTACCACACTATCATCAACTGATTTAGTATAGACTACATCAATGTTCTCCGGAAACTCATTTTTCTTTTCAGGTAACAACTCAATGTGGAGTGCCTTATCCATCCCATCAACGATTTTGCGACAATACTTCTCGCATAGGGGAGGAGGAACATTGCTCTATTCTTTACCAATTTTCTTTTTAGGTTTTTATTTGGATGGAATAGTGGGAAGAATGTGATCAATGACATATGCGTTAGTTGTGTAACTTCTTAAAAGTTGTTGAAGACGTTCTGTTTCAATTTTCATGTCCTGGAGTTGTTGTATGATTTCAGCAATGGTGTTAATATAGATGTTTATTGCTTTTTGTTTATCCGTTACTGTACCTTTCAACATCCTTACAGTATCATTTTGTTCAATATTATTTCTATCTAGCCTGCTATAATCATCTTTCATTTTGTCATACGCTTCCTTCATTGTATGATAATCGTATTTGAAATGTTCCTTATGTACATTGAGTTCAGCGATGATTTATGTTTTTCGGCACATTTAGCACATGGCTCGGTGCATTTTGTACAAGGTTTTACAACCTCTACAACTTGCACTTTGAAAACTTCCTTACCTCTCGACCTACTTTGGTTAGATTCACCATCATAGCTTTATCGGCATAGTCCTTGAGATTTTCAGCAGTCACTTCTTGAACAACATCAGTGATTTCTTCATCAATCGACTTCTCCTCGATCACTTGATCTTGAGAACTTCCATCAAAGTTACCTGCAAAACTAGAAGATGAATCAGGAGTTAAAATGCCTTGTATCTTCATGTGAAGATACATTTCCTCTTCTTCCTGTTGTTGCAGATACTGTTCCAGTAGAGCATTCTCTATCACTGCTGCTTCTTCGGCAGAAGTATCTTCAACTATCTCAGCCATCAATACAACTCCTGTCTTCTTACCAATATAAGAATTTCAATCGAAACCATCATCTTCATTGGTAGCAACCATTGCCTTCTCGGTGTTACTGCTATTTGGCTTTTCCTGAATCTCAAACTTGTGTCTTCTTTGGGAAAGGCTTGTATTGAAGAGATTTCTTATAATACTCATTGCCTCCACCAAATGGACTTTGATTTCCCGTTGCTTCAGGGTTTTTGCATTCTCTCTTAAAATGCCCTTTCTGTCGGCATCAGAAACAAGTGACCTTTGATTTGTCGAACCCTAGCTTGTTGCTTGAATTTCTGATATCTCAGCCTGTGAGTGCAACAAACTTTGTCACCCTTCGAATGATAGAAGCTAGTGACCACTTAATGTCCATCAGTTCAAGCTCTTCTTCATCCACCTGATTGTAGTCTTCGGTGGTCATTTTGGGATTGCGATTTTCCTGCTACAGGACTTTCATACGATTCTAGAACAGTGGCGAGAAGTGACATGTGTTGTTTTGCAACTTGCTCAGAAACAACATTGTTTAGATTGACGACAATGTAACACTTGTACACATTTGGATTAGAATTTGTTTGTTGATTCTGATTTGCTTGACTCTGATAAGATGAATTTAAACTTGCACTTGAAAACGAAGAGCTCTGTGGACTTTTATCATATTGTGGATATGATTGGTTCTGATTTTGTGGAGAAGAATTCATGTTCGCACTGAATGCTGTCTGAATCTTTGGGATTGAAAGACTGTCTTGCATCCCGTTCTTGTAATACAGACCAACATCTTGAAGAATGTTAGCATTCTCGACTTAGCAATCTTTAAAAGTTCCATCTCATGACCTTCAAGTTTGTCAATGAATGTAGACAACTTAAAGAATTCCCAATTCGGACTTTCTTTCAGAACCATGAGGTAAGTAGTCCACTCTCTGTCAGGTAATGCATCTGCAAGCTTATCGATGTACTCTGGTTCAGTCTTCTCGAGACTGTGTCTTCTCATTTGGACTTTCAGATGACAAAAACGCTCAATCATCTGTTTCATTGTCTCTCCCTTCAACATGTTAAAGATAACAAGTTCGATTTTCATGAGTTTTGAAAACATGGTTTTTGCAACAATTTGACACCAATTCATTTGATTTTAGTCTCCAAACTCTCAAGGGTTTATCTATGATGTATTTAACATGTCATATTCAAAATTGGATAGAATTTGCCCGTGAATTCTTCACTTTAGTATAAAAGTTAAGAAAATAAGAAGAATGGAGTAGAATTAGAAGTGTTCTTGTCTTGATATCAATCAAATCGGGCTATTCTAGCTCTGATACCACGTGTGGGACCGATCCTCAATGCATAGGAACCTAGATTTGATCTCTAATGTCCATAATAGCGGAAATATTATGACATTATTACCAAATAACAAGAATTAGTCAATTAATAGTCAATTTTTATTGATATAACGTCAAGTCTCCAAATTGACAGAGCTCCGCCTCAAAGATGCCAAAGTTACAAATGAATGAGACATGCTAGCTATTTATAGGGTGAGGAGTTTGTTGGTGGGGGAGGAAGTTCGGGCGAACTTGACTATGTCAAGTTAGGCCGAACTTGACTTCACATGTTCGTCACCAGCGAACTTGACCCCAATATACATAAATAATTTTTTTCGCTAGCTACTTCACATCTAATCTATACAGACTCGATATAAGACTAAGACATAGACATTCTGCACCAACAGTTGGTGTAGAATGTCTATATGTAACATCCGTCAAAAAACCGGATTCACCAAACCCGCTTCGTTTATTAACCGAACAATCAGTTAAAAATTTTGTTGCGTATTTATTGCTCAAGTTAATTTTAAACGATACATAATTAATAAGAATATTAGAATATAAAATTTATATTTGAAAATGTATTAAAAATAATGAAATAAAAATATAATACTGATGCCGGATTTCGAACCCGGGTCAGCCGAGAATCAGGCAAAGCTTTAACTTACATCCTTCCAACCGCTCCGCCACTTGTGTTGTTTGTTAACATATTGAAACAATTAATACATAAAATGAATCTGGAAAACAAACCCAGTTACACAGTGCGCCCAAATCCGCTCTTGCCGGAAATCCCAACGAATTCGTCAATTATTGACGTTTTTCTTTTGTCATAACGGACGCATTTATAACCGAAAAACTTAATCAATTTCATTCATTACCTTAAATTTCTATTCAAAACCGAAAGTCTAATTCAAATCCAGGTTATACCTTGTTAATCAGTTAAGCTCACGAATCTATTCAACTTACACTCTTCATTTCGCTCAGAAAACCTCGCCGGAATTCTCTGTAAATTAACCGGAACGTTTCGCCGGAAAACCGAGTTCAATCCATCCTTTCTTCTTACTCTAAAATAAGATCTTAGAGCTTATACTGACATAACCCACACTCACCTTAAACCTCTGAAGAATTTCTGTCGAAAGAAATTTCACTCGCCGGAATTCTCTGCAAGTCGCCGGAAAACCGAGACTTTCATCTACACGGTAATTACCTCGATTTTACTGTTTCATTGCATTATTAGACAAATTCTAACACCACTCCATCACTCAGAATCAACCCCAGACGACATTGCCGGATTTTTCTGTTTTCGCCGGAAAACTTCTGAAAGTTTCAGAATCCCGCTGTTAACCGGTATGATCATGTAACCTACTGATAATCGTTACTCAATGGTTCAATTTCATATCTAATTCATCCAAACTGATTATTGAATTCGAACAGAAGGAGCTCCCAAAACAGAGCCGACGATTTTTGCCGGACTTCTGAAGAAAGACGATCAGTTCGGTACAATCAATCCCCAAACCTGTTTCTGTTCATTACATTACAATTTCTCATAATGTTCGTTAAATTAATTTAACAAATAACAGTTAGTTAACCGTTGTCTGTGTTTTGAACGAAGAAGACGAAGCCGTGTAAGATATAAGATTAATTAAAATTGATATTATGAACGTGTTAGACACACAGTCCAGCGGTGGACTGTGTGCAAACAATATGCATACGACGCGAGTTCGAATCCTATCACAACCATAACCTCTGTAATAAAAATGTTTTTTTTTAGAAACCGAACCGGGTTAACTCAGTAATATGTTAAGTATAATAAAAACTAGAATAATTACCAAGTTAGACACACAGTCCAGCGGTGGACTGTGTGCCAAACTAAACCACAGGTCCCGGGTTCGAGACTTGTGGCGAGCACCGGTTCAATTCAATTAAAATCCTTTTTAAAAATAAATGATTTTCGGATTAACTTAATTAGTATATAGATCCTGAACATGTGTGCAACAGATCTGTTATTAGGGGTTTGAGTAATCAAATCTTCAATACGAACTCTGGTGGCATATAGGATCGATCGGATAGTAGGTTTTTCGACCTTGTTTTTCAATCGCCGCCTGAATCTGTGGTTCCGAACTGGTTGTATAGATATATTGTTTTATCGGTCCTTCTGGTTAGGCAGAAACCTTGACTAAACAAGACCTCTATACGATTTTGTTAGAAGCACGGCCTAGGGTTATCGCTAGATTAGGGTTTTTCTTTCCGTTTCTTTTGGATTCTGATTTTCGACAACGTGTTGCATGGTGTGATTTAATCTTGTTTGAAGTGAGAGTTAGTGATTTCTGGTATGGATGAATGTAATAACGCTTCGGATAATAATCAAGATCATCGTGGGAAGCCGCCATTGCCGATTAGGGGTATTGCTAGTCGAGTGGTCAATATAGATGGGCACACGCGCTTCCTCGGCGTGGTACAATGTCTACTCAGATTCAGGTTAGTGATGAAATAACCAATGCCGCAATACCTGTCTCCTTGGAAAAGCGGGACTCCCACAATGTTGGGATGGACGACGGTCATGGCCTTCATGCAGGAGTCGGAGATGTGGGGAAAATGGCTACTTCAGATTAGCAGAAGGATTGTAATTCTAAAGGTGAGATCTCGGAAGCCAGGACGTATGCAGATTTGGTTACGGCTACAAATTCCAAAAGAGTTAACTTTAGATCTCTTGCTAGTACTGGTATACATGAGGGATGCGATGTTGTTCTCCCGCGTGATTCTGTTCGAGCGGTACAAGATAAGTTAGCCAATACTTTATATGGGTATTTCCTAGGAGAACGTATTGCGTTCCCGGTTGTGGAGTACTTTGTTCGCAATAACTGGAAGAAATATGGATTGCAGAAGTCAATGATGAATGCGAATGGTTTCTTCTTCTTTAAGTTTGCGGATCATAAAGGTATGCTAGATGCTCTAAAGGGGGGTCCATGGATTATACGATCACAACCTATCTTCCTAACTGAATGGACACCGACTTCAAAGTTGGAAAAGAAGGAGGTAACCAAGGTCCAAGTCTGGGTGAAAATTCATGATGTGTCGCTGGCTGCATACACCGAGGATGGCCTTAGTATGATCGCTACTGCCATTGGTGTTCCAAAACTATTGGACTCCTATACTAGTTCGATGTGTATGGACACTTGGGGCCGTAGCAGTTATGCCAGAGCCTTAATAGAAATCTCAGCGGACAAGGCGTTGAAAGGGGAGCTGACGATCGCAATACCGGAGGTAAACGGGGAGGGCTTTAGCAAGGAAACTATGTATGTGGAGTATGAATGGAAGCCGATTAGATGTTCTAGTTGTTGTGTGTTTGGCCATTCTGTGGATTCCTGTCCCAAGCAAAAAAGGGAACCAACTAACACTGCTAAGCAGATTCAACCTAGACTTCCAGTAAAACAAGGCAATGGGAAAGGTAAGGTAGGCTCTAAAATTGATGCGGAAGATTTCACCGTAGTGTCTAGCAAAAAAGTAGCTAGAAAAGGAGGGTTCCAGATAAATAAGCCCAAACCAAAGTTTGAGTATCGACCGCTAATAGGTAAAGGGAAGAATGAGATGCCCACTCGGCCGTCGGTGGGGAGTGCTGTCTCAAATAATTCGTTTGAGGTGTTAAATGAGGTAGAGGTGGATGGGAGCCATAGTATTAATGCTGAGACAAGTAACCAGGAACATTCTGAGGATGAGGAGGTGATCGAAGTACATAATGATATGGAGGAATTCATCTCAAAGGAATCTTCTAATCCTGTTCGTAAAAAAGGGGCAAGCACTCCTACAACGGTAGTGTCTAATGATTAGTCTAGCAGCCTGGAATATTAGGGGCTTGAACCGGCCTCTCAAACAAAACGAGGTTCGTCATGTGGTTAGGAGTAATCATCTTTCGTTTTGTGCAATCTTAGAATCTCATGTGGATATTGGTAACCTTCATAAAGTATGTAGAACCGTGTTTAGGGGTTGGGATTGGACATCCAATGGCAGTAGATGTAATAAAGGTACTAGGATCATCTTAGGTTGGAACCCGATGGAGATTGATGTTATGGTCATTGCCCAAACAGATCAGCTTATGCATATCCAGTTGAATTTTAAACTTGAGAAGAGGAGCCTGCTATGCTCGGTGGTTTATGCAGCAAATTACTATATCACTCGGAGGGATTTATGGCAACAGCTTGTTCGGCATAAAGCTTTCGTGGGTGATAATCCGTGGGTTATTCTGGGAGATTTCAACTCCGCCCTTTTTCTGGAGGATAATTCAATGGGATCTTCATATGGCTCAGCGGGTATGAGGGACTTTCAAGAGTGTGTTAATGAGTTGGAGGTGGTTGATATCAATAGTTCGGGATTCCATTTTACATGGAATCAAAAGCCTAAAAAAGGCGTGGGGCTGCTAAAGAAGCTTGACCGTGTTATGGGTAACACTGCTTTTTTGGCTGAGTTTCCTAACTCCTACACGGTTTTTCAGCCGTATAGAATATCAGATCATTGCCCATGTTTGTTAAAGATCCCATCTCCTGGTAAGATGAAACCTAAACCATTCAAGTTTGCAAATTTCTTGGTTCACAAACCGGAATTCACTGATATTGTTAAGAAGCATTGGGATATGGCCATTGATGGGGTTCCTCAATTTTGTGTGGTAAAGAAACTGCTTAAAGAAGCCATTTCGGGCTCTCTTATTGAAACAAGGAAATCTACACAAGAAAGTTGAGAGTCTAAGAAGTAAGCTGGATGCTATTCAACAGAATATTGATTTTGAGCCGTTTAATATGGATCTTCGAATGCAGGAAGTAAAAATTAATAAGGAATTTCAGGAAGCTTGTTTAGATGAGGAACGGTTTATGCTCCAAAAATCTAAAGTGGAATGGTTGAAAGCTGGTGATGCAAATACGAAATTCTTCCATGCTACCCTGATAATTAGGAATCACTCCTCCAGGATTGATAGCATTAAGGATTCTAATGGGGTTCTGTTTGAGGGGGATAATCTCCGGGATATGCTTGTCAAACACTATGAGCAATTCCTTGGGTACCAAGGACATGGTCACTCTAGGCCCCCTGCCGAACTGTTCATGAATAAGTTGAACTCAGAGGATGCTGTGCATATGGTTCGTCCAGTTACTGCTGCTGAGGTGAAAACGACCATGTTCTCGATTGGTAACGAGAAAGCCCCTGGGCCTGATGGCTTTTCGGCAGCCTTCTTTAAAAATGCGTGGCATATCATAGGTCAAGAGGTGTCTAATGCCATTATGGACTTCTTCAGGACAGGTAAACTCCTACGGGAAATTAATAATACCCTGATAGTGCTTGTGCCGAAGAAAGTGACGCCATCCCTGATTACGGACTTCCGGCCCATTGCATGTTGTAATGTGATTTATAAATGTATTAGTAAGATTGTGGCGGATCGGATGAAGGGGATGCTTAATCAGATTGTCAGTATAAACCAATCAGCTTTCATTCCAGGTAGGAAAATTTCTGATAATATTTCTTCTTACTCAAGAGTTATTACATAATTATCACAGGGACTATGGGCCTCCGAGATGTGCGTTCAAGGTGGATATCCAAAAAGCTTATGATATTGTTGATTGGAACTTTCTTAAGGATATTCTTATAGGGTTCGGATTTAATAGTAAAATGGTGGATTGGATTATGACTTGTGTGACAACTACGACATATTCTATCAGTGTGAATGGTAATCTACATGGGTATTTCAAGGGTGGCCGTGGGTTAAGACAAGGAGATCCATTATCTCCGTATTTATTCTCTCTTGTCATGGAAGTCCTTACATGTCTTTTGCAGAGGGATGCTCGCCTTGATACCTCTTACAGATTTCACAATAGATGTGAAAGACAACAAATTATCAATCTTTGTTTTGCTGATGACTTGTTTCTATTTGCCCGTGGAGATATCTCCTCTGCCCGCTGTATCAAGTTGGCACTGGCTACATTCACGAACATGTCTGGATTGGTCCCTAGTATCAAAAAAAGTACTGCCTTCTTCTGCAATGTTCCACCCAATGTTAAAAATGAAATTCTACAGACCCTGAGATTTGAGGAGGGCGTGCTGCCGGTTAAATATTTGGGTGTTCCGCTTATTTCCTCTCGGCTGCTCTCTAGAGATTGCAATGTTTTAATTGAAAAGATAGAGCAGCGTATTCAAAACTGGAAAAATAGGTTTTTATCATTTGCAGGAAGGTTGCAGCTTATCAACTCGGTACTTTCAGCGTTGCATTCGTATTGGTCCGCTGTTTTTATTTTGCCAGCACAAATTATTAAGGAACTTGAAGCTAAATTACGGAATTTCCTGTGGGCGCAAAAAGGAAATTATCATAGAGGAAAAGCTAAAGCCTCGTGGAATTCTATTTGTGTCCCTAAGTATGAGGGCGGCCTGGGCATTAGGCGACTTGGAGATGCGAATAAAGCTCTTATGGCAAAGCATATTTGGAGCATTCTGAACAAGAGGGAGTCCTTGTGGGTTAACTGGATCTACTCCTACAGATTAAAAGGCTGCAGTTTCTGGGTATGTAAGGAAGCTACGAATTGTAGCTGGAGCTGGAGAAAGCTTCTTCATATGAGGCCTAGTATCAGGGATCACGTGTGGTCGAGAGTGGGCAATGGGAATAATACGTCAGCATGGTATGATAACTGGAGTCAACTTGGTCCGTTATCTAACTTCTTGTCTCCTAGGACCATTTCCAATGCGGGATTTACACTTCATGATACGGTTGCGGATATATATAATCAAAGTACTTGGGCTTGGCCATTGGCTTGGAGAGACTTGTTCCCAGAATTGACTCAATTGGATCAGATTTATCTGGAACCAAATAAAGTGGACCAAATTTGCTGGAAGGATGGGGATGATATACTTGAGTTTTCTTCCTCAAGTGTCTGGCATTCGATTCGGATAAGGGAGCCGGAAGTGGATTGGGCTGAAGTAGTCTGGTTTAATCAGTGCATCCCTAAGCATGCTTTCTTTATGTGGTTGATTATCCGAAGGAAATTGCTAACTCAGGATAAGATTCTCCAGTGGGATATCTCGAGAAGGAAAAACATGAATATGATGTGCTGTCTTTTGTGCTATGAGAATGTTGACTCCCATGATCATCTCTTCTTTGAATGTAAGTTTTCTAAACAGGTATGGAACAAGACTAGAGATACGGTAGGTATGTCAACGGTTGGATCCAGATGGAGTGACATTATGGCCTGGCTTCTGGCTTGTGCTCGCTCGAAAACAGCAGCGCACTATACAAGTCGAGTGTTTGTTGCCTATGCAGCATACATAATATGGCAAGAACGTAACACGAGATTGTTCAAGAATCAATCTAGGCCACCAGATACCATATGCGAACAAATATTAAAGACAGTTCGGTACAAGCTGATGGGGGTTAAGTTCAAAGATTGTGCGAATGTTCGGTGGCTGCTAGGTAAATGGAAGATAAATGGCAACTTCATTTCCGATAATGGAGGCTGATTACTATTTTTTCCTTGTGTGATTAGTGGTTCTAGATTCTAGTCTAGTAGTTGTACTTGTCTTTGATTACTGCTTTATATTGTTTGCTTGATTTACTGTCATGAGGAGTGTCTCATGATAGAACTAGTGGGGGATTATCCTCACTACTTGTATTATTTGGTTGGTTAATATATAGAATCACAGGGGTAACCCATTACCCAAAAAAAATATAATTAAAAACAGAAATATTTCGGGTTAGACACGTAGCTCAGTTAGTAGAGCTGCGTGCACGCGTACGGGAGGTCACGAGTTCGAACCTCACTCAGTGCAACTATATAACCGACCGAACCGGTCAACAAGTCAACGGTCAAAAAGTCAACATTTTTTATTTATTTTTATTTATTTATATAAATTAAAAATCAATTAAAAATACTTAAAAATAACATTTTCTTTAAGTTAGAAAATAGCCTAAAACTCACAAAAATATATCCAAAAATCCTATTAAAATTGTTAATAAAATCCATTTATTTACCTTACTTTTCGTTATTAATTAGGTTAGTTTTTCCTCGTCGATCAATCCTCAAAACTCGTGCGCATTCAACATCATCAACCGAACGCACCCAATGTGAGTGAATCTCTACAAATTCCCCGTTTTAATCACGTTTTTGGGGTATATCATGTGTTTTACCATTTATTATATTTAAATCATTGTGCATACATCGTATTCAGCTTGTATCAACTGTTGTGTGGTTATTGTTTAGATTTAATTTATTATTTTCAGTACATGCAAGTTCATAGGCCGCCGCTCCCCATTACATTATGAGCGTTGAGCAGTTCCCCATTACATTATGAGCGTGAACCTGGCGTTGCCAACATACGATCGGCTCCGTTTGATTGAGCCTTGATCGCACAGACATTTATCATTTTCAGTACATGCAATACGATCGGATCCGTTTGATTGAGCCTTGATCGCACAGACATTTATCATTTTCAGTACATACATTTATCATAGGCCGTCCGTTCCCCATTTTTGTTAATGTATGTTATTGTTTGTTGTTGTTTGTTATGGTATGCTATTGGGTTGTTATTGTATGCTAATTGTTTGTTATTGTATGTTTATTTACATTTGTTCATATAGGAATATTGCACAATTTTTCCGTATTAAATACAATAAGAAATATATAATAAATGTTTTCTAACAAGGTTCACTCGCCAACTATTGTTGATCCAAAAACCATTTTTACATATGATACAGGTGAACAGGAAGAAGCAAGGAAAACATAGGAAATTGCCTTAGAATAAAAAATAATGAAGTTTAGAAGGATGAATAGAACATGTTGTATTTGTTTGATATGATTGTATGATCTCTTTTAAATTGAAATGATAAATATGAAATATTATAATAAATGTCATGAGCTTTGATGAAAACCCAATCATGCCCCGATCACCTTTTTCGTTGCGGGTCGGGGTGTGACAGATTGGTATAAGAGCTTTTGACTATAGGGATATAGGATAGGTTATTAGACCCTTAGAGCCTATACTATAGTTGACTAGATTTTAATTGTTTATGGGGTTACATGCAAACTTATGATATTTATTTGTTTCATATTTATTACATACACAAATGCACGCAAACATTTCCAATATTACATTTTGTGATACATAGTGAATTATACTTACAGTCAAACATACATACTTACATACATATTCATCCTACATGTTACAATATTCACATATTCAAATCATCTTCATACTTCCGTTATTCAAGATTTTGTCGCATTTTTCATTTTTCAAATCTCATCAAAGTGAGTTCTGCGACGGGCATGTAGTAACTGTAAGGGTACAAGTACCGGTAGACGGAACGTCCTGTCTAGGTTGGCATTCGTATAAATCCAATATAGCAGACTAGTTTGCCTACCTGGGGACTAACGATGAGAGTACGAAGGACCTATTAGGCCAAAGCATGCCACACCAAACGTCGTTCGAACTAACCCCACTTTGAGGTGTCACCGTGTCCACACCTGGACACATTCCGAATATCATACGTTACATACATATTTCTCGATTTTCTCCGGGTTTTAGTGTACGTAACCAGGCAAACACATGCGAACCATATGAAAAACCCGGTAATCATGGGGGCCCACATGATTACGAAGGTGAAGTATGGCGGCATGCAAGGCCCAATTACTAGCAAAGCCCAAGACATCCTATGGATGTAGTAGATTTATTATGCTATGTTTATTTTATGAATGTTCATTCCTAAATACGACACATGATCCCAAAAACATCCAACTCATACTCTTCGTATGTATTCCTTGTAGATGTCTTCTAATTCCGCTCGTAGGAAGATGAGAGCAGGAAAAGCTCGCGAGCGTATGGCTGCCCAAATCGCTCAACAAATGGCTGCCGTAATACCCAACATTGTAGTTCAAGTCCAACAAGCCCTTACCGCTAATTCCGTTAATCAAGAAGTTCAAAATGTTGTCAACCCTCCCCCAAATATCACTAATGCACCTATAAGCATTTCAAATCCTGCGACCCTACAAAATACGAAGGAACTGAAGGTGTCACCGCTCTTCTCTATTGGTTTGAAGAAATGGAAAACATTTTTCTAAATTGCGATTGCCCCGATGATCGCAAAGTGCGATATGCTACTGGTCGTTTATTTGGAATAGCACTTACTTGGTGGAATACAGAGAAGGCCAAACGAGGTGTTGAAGATACTATGACTTTGACTTGGGAAGAGTTGAAAGAAATCATGACAAGACGGTTTTGCCCAAGGAGCGAATCAAGAAATTAGAGGATGAGTTCTATTCGTTGAAACAAAAGGAAGGCGACCACACCACATACAACAAAAGATTCATTGAGTTAAATCAAATGGTTCCCAACTTGTTCACTCCCCTCTACCGTTTGATCGAGCACTACATTCGAGGTCTTCCTTCAAAAATTCAAGACTCTGTAATAAGTACCACACCTGCAACTTTGGAAGCAGCAATGGAGTTAGCTACAGAGCTCACTGAGAACCGTATACGGAATAAAGACTTCAAGGAGGAGAAGAAGAAAGATAAAGCATCAACTGAAATTTCAAACTCCACTCAAACCGAATCCCCTTCTCAACCCATTTCTAAGAGAAAACGAGACGGGCAACTTTTCGCTATCACCCAACGCAACCAACCAGCCTCACAAGCCATACCCCTCCAAGCTATCCCAATCACTCAAGTAGCACCCAACTCAACTTACCCAAATAAGAAACCTTACCTTGGACCTCACCCTCAATGTAACACCTGTTTTTATCACCATCCATCTACCTTACTTTGTCGACTATGTGCGAATTGTGGACGCTATGGTCATTTGAGCAAGGTTTGCCGCACTCCTCAAAACCAAACCTCACCCCCTACTCAAAACATGATCCAAACATATCAACAACCCCAATACCCCATGTTACCTTATGTTCGAGTTTGTTTTAATTGTGGCGATCCTACCCATTATAGAAACACGTGCCCTCAATTGGTTAACATCATAAACGCCCAAGCTCAAGCAAACCCAGTTAACCAAGCAAATCAAGGAAACCTAATCACTAGGCCACCAGCAAGAGGAAGAGTTTTCAACATCAACGCCAATCCTGTTGAAGATAATGACGGCCCAAACGAAATCACCCAACTAGTCCCCTTCACCAAAAATCAAGATTCAACTCCAACCGCTTAGTTTTATGTTTTTCTTTATGTTATCTCAATTTTCACGTGTCTCAATTTTAAATTGGAAATTTATCCAAGGATTTTAATGCAAATTACTATTTCGGTTTTGTTTTATACTCGTTGATTTAACATTCATACCATCATACATCTCAACGTATTTCAATCTCATTATTTAAAGAAGTTGGGTTGTGTCTCACTTCTACATAGACAAACCTCTCCATCACAACAAACAAGAGAGGGACTGTCATCATTCAAACATGTATACTATCAGAATTATGACTCAGGCATTGTTTGTTGTGTTTATTTATGTTTTAGAGTCACATAGAACTAATCATAACTTACGGATAAAGCCAATGAAAATTTGACAAGAATATGGTGGATACGCCGCTGGTACTTCCTATATATAAGTATTCTTGCCAAAGGATCAGAGGCATTGTCAGGCGGTTATGAGAAGTTCCATGTAGGATTTAGTAATGTCTTGGTTGAAATTTGTTTTACACTCACTGATTTAACATTCATATCAACTCATCATTTAAAGAAATTGGATTGTGTTCCATTTTCTACATAGACTAACCTCTCCATCATAACACGAGAGAGGTACTGTCATCATTCAAAGACTCAAGCTTTGGTTGTTGTGTTTGTTTATGTTTTAGAGTCACATAGGACTAATCATAACTTACTGATAAAATCAATGAAAATTTGACGAGAATATGGTGGATACGCCGCTGGTACTTCCTATATATAAGTATTCTTGCCAAAGGATCAGAGGCATTGTCAGGCGGTTATGAGAAGTTCCATGTAGGATTTAGTAATGTCTTGGTTGAAGTTTGTTTTATACTCACTGATTTAGCATTCATATCATCTCATCATTTAAAGAAATTGGATTGTGTCACCGTTCAAACATGTATACTATCAGAATTAGGACTCAGATATTGGTTGTTGTGTTTATTTATGTTCTAGAGTCACATCATAGAACCAATCATAACTTACTGATAAAACCAATGAAAATTTGACGAGAATATGGTGGATACGCCGTTGGTACTTCCTATATATAAGTATTCTTGCCAAAGGATCAGAGGCATTGTCAGGCGGTTATGAGAAGTTCCATGTAGGTTTTAGTAGTAGAAGTTTTGTTTTAGGATATAACCTTATCTTTCCAAACATATCAAAACTTTTGCGCATGAAATCATATTTAGTCAATCAACTCTGTTTATCAATATTCATTATCTTAGGCATCAAAAAGTGATTCCTGTAGCAGGGTACTCAACCCTTACAAGGAACGTTACCGCCTCAAACAAAATTTGAACTCTTACTCCTTTCTAAGTATGTAACTGTCAAATTAAACACCATCCTTTTTAGACAAATATGTCACTACTTAAATTTCGGGATGAAATTTCTAAAAAGTAGGGGATACTGAAACATCCGTAAAAAAACCGGATTTACCAAACCGGCTTCGTTTATTAACCGAACAATCAGTTAAAAATTTCGTTGCGTATTTATTGCTCAAGTTAATTTTAAACGATACATAATTAATAAGAATATTAGAATATAAAATTTATATTTGAAAATGTATTAAAAATAATGAAATAAAAATATAATACTGATGCCGGGTTTCGAACCCGGGTCAGCCGAGAATCAGGCAAAGCTTTAACTTACATCCTTCCAACCGCTCCGCCACTTGTGTTGTTTGTTAACATATTGAAACAATTAATACATAAAATGAATCTGGAAAACAAACCTAGTTACACAGCGCGCCCAAATCCGCTCTTGCTAGAAATCCTGACGAATTCGTCAATTATTGACGTTTTTCTTTTGTCATAACGGACGCATTTACAGTCATATCGGTTATAACCGAAAAATTTAATCAATTTCATTCATTACCTTAAATTTCTATTCGAAACCGAAAGTCTAATTCAAATCCAGGTTATACCTTGTTCATCAGTTAAGCTCACGAATCTATTCAACTTACACTCTTCATTTCGCTCAGAAAACCTCGCCGGAATTCTCTGTAAATTAACCAGAAAGTTTCGCCAGAAAACCGAGTTCAATCCATCCTTTCTTCTTACTCTAAAATAAGATCTTAGAGCTTATACTGACATCACCCACACTCACCTTAAACCTCTGAAGAATCTCTGTCGAAAGAAATTTCACTCGCCGGAATTCTCTGCAAGTCGCCGGAAAACCGAGACTTTCATCTACACGGTAATTACCTCGATTTTTCTGTTTCATTCCATTATTAGACAAATTCTAACACCACTCCATCACTCAGAATCAACCCCAGACGACATTGCCGGATTTTTCTGTTTTCGCCGGAAAACTTCTGAAAGTTTCAGAATCCCGCTCTTAACCGGTATGATCATGTAACCTACTGATAATCGTTACTCAATGGTTCAATTTCACATCTAATTAATCCAAACTGATTATTGAATTCGAACAGAAGGAGCTCCCAAAACAGAGCCGACGATTTTTGCCGGACTTCTGAAGAAAGACGATCAGTTCAGTACAATCAATCCCCAAACCTGTTTTTGTTCATTACATTACGATTGCTCATAATGTTCGTTAAATTAATTTAACAAATAACAGTTAGTTAACCGTTGTCTGTGTTTTGAACGAAGAAGACGAAGCCGTGTAAGATATAAGATTAATTAAAATTGATCTTATGACGGGTTAGACACACAGTCCAGCGGTGGACTGTGTGCAAACAATATGCATACGACGCGAGTTCGATTCCTATCACAACCATAACCTCTGTAATAAAAATGTTTTTTTTAGAAACCGAACCGGGTTAACTCAGTAATATGGTAAGTATAATAAAAACTAGAATAATTACCAAGTTAGACACACAGTCCAGCGGTGGACTGTGTGCCAAACTAAACCACAGGTCCCGGGTTCGAGACTTGTGGCGAGCACCGGTTCAATTCAATTAAAATCCTTTTTAAAAATAAATGATTTTCGGATTAACTTAATTAGTATATAAATATAATTAAAAACAGAAATATTTCGGGTTAGACACGTAGCTCAGTTGATAGAGCTGCGTGCACGCGTACGGGAGGTCACGAGTTCGAACCTCACTCAGTGCAACTATATAACCGACCGAACCGGTCAGCAAGTCAACGGTCAACGTTCAACAAGTCAACGGTCAACGGTAAAAAAGTGAACATTTATTTATTTATTTTTATTTATTTATATAAATTAAAAATTAATTAAAAATACTTAAAAATAACATTTTTTTTAAAGTTAGAAAATAGCCTAAAACTCACAAAAATATATCCAAAAATCCTATTAAAATTTGTTAATAAAATCCATTTATTTACCTTACTTTTTGTTATTAATTAGGTTAGTTTTTCCTCGTCGATCAATCCTCAAAACTCGTGCGCATTCAACATCATCAACGGAACGCACCCAATGTGAGTGAATCTCTACAAATTCCCCGTTTTAATCACGTTTCATTGTCTCTCCCTTCAACATGTTAAAGATATCAAACTCCTTCATGATGAGAGCTTTCTTACTCTTGATCGTCTCTGCGCTTCCTTGGTATTTCTTTTGCAGTGATAGCCAGAGATTTCTCGAAGTCGTATATTCGGGCAACAAGACCAGAATATCCTCTTTAACAGATTGTTGAATGAGAGTAATCATCTTTTTCTCAGCAATGTACTCATCCTTTTGAATTGTGGAGTATTTGTACTTCTCTAGAACTTGCTAATGTTCGTCTAACGGAACAGTATAACCTCTCTAAATCGACACCCAACCTTGGAAATGCATGGCCTGAACCCAATAAGTGAATTTCTCCTTCCATCCTTCATACTCGTCCATACTTATTAACTTTGGCGGTTTAACAGACGTGCCCATTTTGTTGTCGAGGTTGACTTGCTGTATTACATTGGCATTGGATGTACCCACTCCTGATATAAACGCTCTCTATAGATCATCCATCGTGAATATCGAAACACGTATACTGAAAACACCTTCAAACTTTTGAAAAAGTGACTTACTACAAGTTCGGTCAGTGGAATGAAGAATTTTAGATTTTTAACCACAAGTTCGGTCGAACTTATGGATTAAGATTTGAAAGTTTCCCTAGAGAACTTCGAGCGAACTTGCATTATTGATTTTATAAGAGCCTTGCAAGTACGGGCGAACTTAGCTAATTTTTCTTGATTTTTATCAAGTTCGGTCGAACTTGATAAAATATCAATGAATCTTTTAGTGGTTTGTGCGAACTTCGCTTAATTCTATCAAAAATCTCTCAAGTTCGAGTGAACTTGATAGAAACTCACTCAAAAAGTGACTTTCTAACCCAAGTTCGGCTAAACTTGACTAACAAGTTCGATTTTCATGAGTTTTGAAAACATTGTTTTTGCAACAATTTGACACCAATTCGTTTGATTTTAGTCTCCAAACTCTCAATGTTTAACTATGATGTATTTAACATGTCATATTCAAATTGGACAGAATTTTCCAGTGAATTCTTCATTTTAGTATAAAGTTAAGAAAATAAGAAGAATGGAGTAGAATTAGAAGTGTTCTTATCTTGATATCAATCAAATCTTGTAGGACCGATCCTCAATAGATAGGAACCTAGATTTGATCTCTAATGTCCATAATAGCGGAAATATTATGACACGATTACCAAATAACAAGAATTAGTCAATTAATCGTCAATTTTTATTGATATATCGTCAAGTCTCCAAATTGAAAGAGCTCCACCTCAAAGATGCCAAAGTTACAAATGAATGAGACATGCTAGCTATTTATAGGGTGAGAAGTTCGTTGGTGGGGGAGGAAGTTCGGGCGAACTTGACTATGTCAAATTCGGCCGAACTTGACTTCACATGTTCATCACCAGCGAACTTGACCCCAATATACATAAATACTTCGTTTCGCTAGCCTCTTCACATCTAATCTATACAGACTCGATATAAGACTAAGACATAGACATTCTGCACCAACAGTTGGTGCAGAATGTCTATGTCTTAGTCTTATATCGTGTCTGTATAGATTAGATGTGAATAGGCTAGCGAAATCAAGTATTTTTGTAATTGAGGGACAAGTTCGCTTGAGATGGGATTGTGAAGTCAAGTTCGGTCAAACTTGATTATGTCAAGTTCGCCAAAACTCATGCATCCTCTAGCGAACTTGCTACCCTATAAATAGCTAGCTTGAGTCTTGTCATTTGTAACTTTGTGCTCTGAGGTAGCGAAGCTCTGTCAAATTGGAGACTTGACGTTTATCAATAAAATTGACGTTTAATTGACTAATTCTTGTTATTTGGTAATCGTGTCATAATATTTCCGCTATTTTGGACATTAGATATCAAATCTAGGGTCCTATGCTACCAGGATTGGTACTACAAAGTGCACAAAGAATCCAATTACGGACTTTCGAATTTGCATTTTAACCATCCACAAGAATCTAACTGTAAGCATAGGAAGATCCTATAAGGATTTGTACACGAAGATGCTTTGAAAGGCATACACTAAGTATGTTTGGTCAATATACGGAGCAAATGTCTTTGAAAGTCGTGTACTTGATATGCTAAGTAAACATACGAAGCAAGGTGTCATAGAAAATCATGCATAAAGCCTTTGAAAATATGTTTAATGTTTTTGAAATGATATATATAATGTTTTTGAAACTATGCACTAGTTTTATTTGGTAAATATGTTATATTAGAATGTTTCGAAACCATGTAAAAGTCTTTGAATTTAAGGTAAAAGGTTTTTGAATATATGTATGAAATCAGGTACTATGTATATTTGGTAAATGAGTTATGTTAAAATGTTTGAAACCATGTGAAATGCCTTTTGAAATCGTGTGAGGTATCTTTGAAATCATTAGTTATGTATGATATAATGAAAACGAGAAAAATATTGAATGCACATACACATAATGCATAAGACTAATTAAGGACTCATGAAAAGTACCCTCATGTATCCAAACAAGGGTTTCCGAAGCGGTACTTCGAGTATCTTGTTAGATGTCATAACGTGTACCTTGTACTTTGTTTCTTAAGAGAAATGAGTGCATAGGATTTTTGTGGAGACCGTGAGCGATTATAAAATAAGAGAAAACACGAGAGTAGTTTGATTTGTATGGAAACATGTCCTTCGTATTGGTATTGTAAGAGTGCAACACACTTATGTGTAATCACATTTGTAAATATAATGAAAACCACCAATTTTTTATTTATAGACAATCAAAGCATTTTAAAGATTCTTAAAAGTAGACAGAGAACATGAAAGTTCATGGTTAATTTAGACATTAGCACAAGCCTTTATGTTGCCAGTGTTACTCTTGTGCCCAAACATTGAGTCGTCATTTGTCAACAAGGTCAATTGATGTGATTAGGATAACCACAATTGAAGCAGATTCCATGTGGGTAGTTAGGGTCACCTGGTATTTCAGGAGGGGTCGTGATTGTTTGAGTGGGAACCGCCATAGCTTGGTTCAGTGTAGTTGCTAAATGACAGACATTAGCGGTATGACCAATAAGCCCACAATTTTCGGCAATGGACACTACCATTTTGGTGAAGGTTACATTGATTGCAAAGAGGCGCTTTTCCTCTGTATGGCTTCTTAGCAGGTGGCGGGGCCACCTGGCTAGGTTCCTCTTGGTTAAGCGGAGGTAATCACAGTGTGGTTCATTGAAGCTTTACGTTCCCTTGATTTCTTTGAAGGTTTGGCTTCAGTGTTCGTTGGGGTCTCATGAGTAGTCCATTCTCAAGCTTAATTATAGCCAAAGCTAGCTCGATAACTCCACCAAGTAGCACGCCTAATTGTTGAGCGATTTTAGTAGCCATTTCTTAATTTGATCATTGCTAAGTAGAGGAGGCATTCTAAAACAAAAAGGAAACAAAATCATGAGAGAAAATAAGTAAGATGTATTGGATGATCAAGATTGAATGTTAAAATATTGGCGAAACAAGAGGATTCTGATTATTTGCTTATTACTAAAACAAACTAATGACATTGTGACTAATCAAAGTAAATGGGTCTTATAATGTATTACGAAGACATGCTTTAGCCTATAAGTAGATACTCACCCTAAGAATTCCCAGGTAAGAAGGACTGGTCCGATTAAATGGCTTTGTACGAACACTCGAGCCTTAGACAGAAAACTCAGGGTACAGGCACCCACCCTTCCAGATTGCACGTGTTCACATTATTAAAACCCAAACTTTGATGAGATTATGAAAACTTTTAAGGCTTACGCCAAAAACAAATCATCTAAGGATAGATGATTGATTTTTCAAAAACGGATTTGAAATTTTGTGGAAATTCTTTTGGTAATCATCTAAGGGTAGGGAACTTGAAATATGTCCGGAAATGTGAGGGTCCATTGTACGGATCTTTCTGGTCCTAATTTGGCAAACCTAAGGTAAGCGTGCGGAATCCGTTTGCATAGGCGACATTGGAGACAAGTTCTTTATGATTAATCACTATTTCATTGATTAATTGACGTTATAGATCCTGGAAACACTTGGACAGAGCTTTGCCTCTGTCGTGACAAAATCTCTGAAAGTTACAAATGAAATCACAAGCTACCTATTTATAGATAAACAAGTTCGCTGGTTGGAGAGCAAGTTCGGGCGAACTTGCATAGACAAGTTCGACCGAACTTTTCTAGACCATTACAAAGTCAAGCGAACTTGTTAACCTATTTACATAAACTTTGACATTTCGCTCCTAAATACAGACTTGACGTAATACGATGACGTAGGCAACAGACATATGCATCAACAGACTCCCCCTTGGATGTTGCCATAGTTGTCATTCTTCAATTAAGTTCCTGAGTCTTCAATATTTTCTTGATCTTTATTTCTTGAATAACTTTAACTTCCATGATCTTCATAACTTCTTCAAACCTATTCTCTTTTCTTCTCGAGCTTGTCTTGATAAAACTTGAAACACCATGCTCCCCCTTGCTTTGAGCTTTTTGGTATCTTTAATCCACGTGTTTTATCCAGCTCCCCATAAAATCTACTTCATGTTTCAAAGTTCCTCAAACATTCAAATAAACCTTTCAGATTCAAACTTTGAAATCTCTAAATACAATCATTTCAAATTTTAATCTTCTCATCAGTTTTTACACCTTCTCAGTTATTCAAATCCAAATTAATGACCTTGAATATCTGATTTATGCAACAAGTTCAACGTAATGATCTTGATTAAACGTTTTGACACTACACTGATGTATTTATTCAAATGTAAGTTTCAACTTAATGAACTTTTAAACTTTTCAGATCAATTTGAAATTTTCAAACTTTTTGATCAGCAGCTTTAGATTTTGAAAATCAGTATTTCATCATCAGTGGTCAAAACTAAAAGATAATATAATCTTATTGTTTTTATGAAGTGAATATCAAACACTAAGTATGTACAAACATATTTACAAACATATTTTTATTGAGTTTGTGTTAAAGGATCATATCAGTTTTTTGAGACATATTACAGGTACCATTGACCTTTTGAGACTTTAAGCTTTAAACAAATTTACCTAGATTGTCGATATATTTGTCCTCTTAAACTTCAACACATTTCTCAATTGTTCCAAGATACGTTATGTAGAATTAAGAAACTTGACTTAACTATGGTTCCCATCTCAGAATATACTCCCGCATCAAGATTCCCTAGATTTCATCTTACAAGTGAATATAGCATAATTTATATTTGTATCTGGGTTGTGGGAGACATTGAGAGCTCAGGTTAGTACCATCGTACCGACAAAGAGATGAAGACTCGACTTAAAGTAGTGTTCCAAAATGGAATCTTTTTGTGCTGCAATTGTAGTATCTTTCGATATTTTCAATTGAATGCAGTTTTAGAGAATTTTTGCAAAAGCATTATAGAAGTTCTAGGCCATTGCTTACGCAAAATCAGAAAAACTTTTATAATACCCAGATATCAACCATCTTTAAAGACCTCGTATCTCAGAATCAGGCAATCTCTCAAATGAAATTTCGGAGTACTAAGTCTATATCCGAGAGATGTTAATCCACAAGATTAAGCAGTTGTAAAATTTAGTTTATATGTCAGAAACAATTTACTGAACGTGTAAAGCCTGTCGAGACATCCACAGTAAGACTTGTTTATCACTTTTTAAACTTTATAATTCTTTAGCATGCTGTGATAGTCCACTGATGTACTATCATTTCCTTTTTATCCACAAAACTCTTTTTTCCTTTTTTAATGTTTTTGTACTTTTTGCATTTAATATGTTTTTGGATTTTCTGAAAAAAAAATTTCTCCCCCTAAAATTCAAAAACATATTTTTGGGATATTTTGATTTTTGGAAAAAGATTGACCAACTGATGAGAATCACTTCAATTCGCCATCCCTTACTGCTTCACAAATTTTCTTTTAAGCACTTCCCCCTCATGATGACAAAAACCTTGACACTTTTGTATTTATAACAATTTTCGTATTCCTGAGTTTTGTCTATTCAACAGTGAGGGTTCTGTGAAATTTTTAAAATTTTCTTCAAAAATTTGTAATATTTTTAAGTAAACGTTATTAAAATGTATTTTCGAAAAAATTTCTCCAAAAATTTTCAAAAAATTGTAAAGTAAACGTTATAGAAATGTAATAAGGCCTTTATACAGAACTTTATAACCCGGCCCGTTTTCAATGTGTGCCATGGAACTCCGTTCTTAGTAATTTTCTTTCATCTCAGAAGTTCCTTCACAAAAATTCAAACAATTAGTTGAATAGAGACACCCAAGCCTTTGCAGTCTTAGGCGTTGTTTCTTCAACCTTAATTTTGATTTTCTTTAAACAATCAGATTTATTTTGGACTTCCTCAAGTTTAGAAGAGTCCTCTAAACTTTCAGTTTTCACTGATTGTGTCACTTCCTTACTTTTGATCAACCATGTTTGATTTTTCTTTAATGCTTTCTTGAAATATAATGTAGAAACTTTTTGTTCATTACTATTTGAGGATTCAACAGCTTCAAAATTTGAAAACTTAGTAATAACTGGTTCCACCTTGTTTGTAGTTTCTGTACAATGTTTCAAGACCTGAGTTGGTATCAATATGAGCAGGATTAGGTCTAATTTGTAAACACTTACTAGCAATGTGTCCAGTTACTCCACATTTATGACGCTTTCTGTTCTCATATCGATCTTTTCTATCAAACATACACTCAAATCATAACGTTGATTTGATGTGTGGTAGCCATCTCTCCTGCTTCTCATGTTCCTTTGATTTGATGTTGAAGCACTGTGGTCCGACCTGCACCACTTATTTTCAAATTTTTGTGAGTTTTGTTTTTCAAATTTGTTTGAATTTTTATAATGATTGGATGATTGTTCCGATAAGCTTTTATTTTGTTTTGAAAACTTTTAAAACTTTGTTTATGTTATTCATTCTACTTAGAAGGTTTTTGCATTGAGCATTCACCTTTTTCAATAGATTGTAGAACAGTTTGTTGAAAATTTTCTTTTAGTTTTAAAAATATTTCATTTTTCTCTTTTCTAACATTTTCATCATCGGTATCATCATAATTTGTACATTGTCACTTATTGGAATTTCCTTTTTATTATTATTGATTGGTTTTGGACATATATGATCTAACTTTAATGAGGAGGTCACAAAACCTTTCAAAATTTTTTCTGAATTAACAGCTTTATTTTTAACAGTCTCAACTTCTTTTTCAAGTTGAGCTATTTTCTCAATATGAGAATTATTTAATTGTCTATATTTAATTTGTCATAAACAATTTTTTATTTTTAAACATTTTTATTTCATTTTGAAAATCTAGTATCATTTGTAGTTTTTCGTTTTCTAAAATTTTTATTTTGTTTTCAAAATTCTTTACATTTTTTTAGAAACCTTAGACAAGTTCGGTCGAACTTGTCACAGTGTGTGAAACTCAGTTATTTAACAATTTCGGGCGAACTTGTATCACCCAGAATACAAGTTCGAGCGAACTTGTGAGAAAATCCAAAGGAATCAGCAAGTTCGGGCAAACTTGGAGAGAATTTCAAACAACTTTTGATCAAGTTCGGGCGAACTTGATTAAATTTAATAAAAATCAGGCAAGTTCGAGTGAACTTGACTAAAATCCTTGAAAAATCAATCAAGTTCCGGCGAACTTGATGAAAAATGTGAATTTTCAGTCAAGTTCGAGCGAACTTGATGTTAAGTTCGAGCGAACTTGATGTTAAGTTCGAGCGAACATGAGTTATTCGACATGGTTTTTTGCAATTGTTGACATGAATTCGTTTTTTTAAGCTCTGATCTTTTCAAGGGTTTATCTATTATGGATTTTACGTATTATACTTGAAAATCAGTTCATTTTGTCCGTGAATTGTCCAAGAAAAGTTATAAATGAAAGAATAGAGTAGAAGATGAGATGTTCTATGTCCAATGTCTTCAAATTAGGCCAATCCTGCTCTGATACCAATTGAGGGTCCATGATCAGGCGGTTCTAAATGGAAGTTAATGCGTAAACGTAAACCGATTCAGTAGAATGTTTTTAAGAATGGAGTAGAAACAGAATGCAGCGGAAGTCTTCATTCATACCGAAAAAGTATACATCTTTATAAGTCCAGCTGCCGGAGTTCCTGGAGAGAATCCGGCAGCACCTCCCCGTAGGGATGGCAAAAACTCAAATTACAAATGAACAGACATCACCTATTTATAGGGAAACAGCCAAGTTCGCTTGACATGTACATATGAGGTCAAGTTCGGGCGAACTTGTCTATCATATGACAAGTTCGAGCGAAATTGTTCCCTTTTACACTGAAAACTCCGTATTTTGGTCGTGTGTTCCATTCTAATCTATACAATATTCAACACACGCTCAATCTAGCCTATTCGACAAGTGATGAACACAAAATGCATCAACAAATTCCCCCTTGTTCGTTACTGTTGAAGCTTAATCTTGAAGTTCAAAACTTTGAGCCGTGTTTGAATATTCTGCAACTTCAATAAAGGTGTCTGCCGATGTCGTCGAACGCGTCAACAAATTCCCCCTTAATTGATGATCCGGGTTTGCATTATCAACTTTAAAAACTGCTGAAATCTCCAGTTCAGATCTTTGGTTGCGTGGTTTCCGACTCCTCTGATTTACTTGACCGACAAATTTTCTCGAATAACCATCAACTCGAAGCTAATCAATGCAGCAGCTTCTCCATTTCGAAGATAACCGCATCCGAGTTCAGTTTTTGAATAAGCGTTGAGCATCGAGAGTTTATTCCGCACCCTCCTAAAGTATGAAAAACTCAACCGGCAATTGATAGAAACTTCGAATCACCGCATCGGAAAACTTAAAATCAATGAATACCCTCGAAAATCTGAAATCCCGATTTCCGTAATCGCAATTAAGCACCCTTCAGCAAGATTTTATTAGCACATCGGTAATCTGCTCAATCAACAAATCTTCATCGGAAACAGATAATCTAGTAATGCATCGAATCTGAGAAACATAAGTATGTGACCAAAATCACATTCTTCCTCTTCAGTCATAATGGCAGATATATAGCTATCTCCGGTAGACCTGCGCCACTTAATCACCAAACATCATCATCCAACTGCGGTTAGTCCAAAGAGAAGAATGATTCATCTGCTTGAAGACTAAAAATAATGGCCACCAAAGGTTATCATTAGATTTCCTTGGTAATTTTGAATTCATCCGTCTGCGGAGCTAGTCATTAATTCCTCACTGGTACTAACGACTGCTAATCCAGCTAACTGTTCCTTCACCGGAGATCAGGACTCTAACCCTAAAGCATCACTCTGTATCATGATCTGAAAAATCTGAACTTCCTGTAATCACAGAATCCCAAACGTATAACCTATTTTGTCAGCAACCGATATACACAACTTTATCCAAAAGATCTGATCCCATTGTTGGGTTTTCGACATGTTTATCAAAGTTATTTTATCCATATAAAATAAAAACGCAGCGGAATATTTATTTAAACATGTTACTTGTGTTGATACCAAACTCTTTTGTATGTAAAAACCAAAACCCGGATCCATATATGAACATGCATGCTATCAAAACACAATCATAGGGTGTTTTAGAATACTACATTTCAAGTAGTTAGGAGATGGAGATGATGATGCTTCTTGAATAAAAATCTTCAAAGGAGAAGAGCTCAAGTTTGTCTACCCCAAGCCTTCCAACAAACACTATGATTTTTGCTAGAATTTGAACACTTAAAATTCAAACTTAAACTCTCTAGGAGAACCACCTATGGCCGAAAATATGAGAGCATTTACTAGTATTCTTGCACTTGAAAATTAATGAGAGAAAGTGTGTGTAAAAATGTGAAAGAACCACCAAAATCATCCATATATTTGTGTGATCTTTCTTGAGACACGAATGAATATTGCATGTGTTTTTATTGGTGGAAAACCACCTTGGAAGCCACAAAGGGGGCCGCCCCTATAGGGCTTTTTCTTAAAGAAATCAAAATTTTCTTTTGATTTAAGTCTTGTATTTATTTGTTATAACTTTTATAAAATTGTTACAAGACTTTGTGCAATATTTCATGACCTTTTAAAATGTTATTTAACCAATTAAATAACAAAATAAAATATTCTCTCAAAATAAATTATCCATATAATTTATTAGTTTTTCAAGTGCAATTATTTAGAAAACCAATTTCTAAATATTCTAAGTGTTAATATTTATTTGTTTGATCATATCATAAATAAATATTAAAAAGTGTTTGTCTAGCTTGTTATTGGGTATGACCCGACTTGGATCATAACGTACTAGCCACATTAATTTAATATGTGTCTTGGGCATATTGATTCCAACACCCATAATCATCTTCTTTAATCATGGTACCGCGTACAACCCGGGGCAACTGAAACTACAGAGCACCCCTATCTCCTGGCGGTTAGTCCAGTCAATAGTTCATGTGCAAAGCAGAGTTAAAGATAGGCAGTCGTGTGTGCTTCCAAACCATACGCACGAATACGGTGTCAATCCACAACCATGACCTCAGAATCTGATAAACTACTCCTCCAAGACTTAGTTATGTAACCACCCACTTTCAAACTAGACATCAATTTGAAATACCCAATGAATCTCAATCCTCTGCATTTCCTGATAATCTGCAATCGGTAACCACCGGGTACTGTTGTAGTAGTCACAAATTTCAAAAATGTCGGAATCTTCAAATATTGAAAATTTTTTATTCCCCCTCATTTTTGCAAATTTTGACCATACTTAAATTTTCACTGAAATTGCCCCTGAAATCCGGAACTTTAAGTATTTAACAAATGCGGATTTAACGTTTAGGCCCATTATTAGTCACGACACACAAATGATCAACATTCTGCATCGGCATCAATGACTCTCCGTTATCTTCAAAATTTTGTGACCATATCACCAAATCTGTACTCTGAAGCTCTAGATGGTGTCCCCGAACATGCCGGTTCGGTCTTCGAAAACCCGAAAAAATTTCTATCACCAAATTTTTTCTGGACACTCATCCCATCAATACGATCAACAAATTTTTTTAGGGCTCTCTGGCAAGTTCGGGCGAACTTGTTTGACAAGTTCAGCCGAACTTGGCAAATATGTGACAAGTTCGGGCGAACTTGGTCAGATTGTGACAAGTTCGGGCGAACTTGGTTGGCCACCACCAAGTTCGGGCGAACTTGCATAAAATAGACAAGTTGGGGCGAACTTGTGCTTAATTTCAAAGAAAATCAGTCAAGTTCGGGAGAACTTGATGAGAAATCTTGAAAATCTATGTCATGATCGGGCGAACTTGACCTCCACAGGTCAAGTTCGGGCGAATTTGGTCCCCCAAATCAGCCTTTTTTCACATTTTTCGATCCAAAATCCTTATTTCTTTGAATTTCGAGATGAAACCACCATAGATCTGGTCGAAAATGGTTTTCTAACAATCCTATCCGTTCAATTTTACTTTTCATCCGTGGATTGTATGTTTATTTCAAGTTTTACGTCTAAACCCCTCCTAATGTCCATAAATGTCCAAATTCATGAGTTAGGTGATAACCGTAGCTCTGATACCAATTGAGGGTCCATTGTACGGATCTTTCTGGTCCTAATTTGGCAAACCTAAAGTAAACGTGTGGAATCTGTTTGCATAGGCGACATTGGAGACAAGTTCTTTATGATTAATCACTGTTTCATTGATTAATAGACATTACAGATCCTGGAAACACTTGGACAGAGCTTCGCTTCTGTCGTGAAAAAATCTCTGAAAGTTACAAATGAAATCACAAGGTACCTATTTATAGATAAACAAGTTCGCTGGTGGGAGAGCAAGTTCGGGCGAACTTGCATAGACAAGTTTGGCCGAACTTGTCTAAACCATCACAAACTCAAGCGAACTTGTTAACCTATTTACATAAACTTCAACATTTCGCTCCTAAATACAGACTCGACGTAATACGATGACGTAGGCAACAGTCATATGCATCAACAAAATGTCACGGATGTTGGCTCGTTTGGTCGTACGGTTGCGTTTTTCGGTTAAACTACGACGAAAATTGTAACGAACGCGCAAATGACTTAAATGCGCGGCGAATGATATTTTTGCATTCCAATCACTAAAATACAAGATTTTAATGATTACAAAAATTTTTGGATGTGCGTACATGTTTCGGATTAAGAATACGCGTAACAGAATTTGCAAAATAGCCCCTGATGTTGCATAGGCATGATTTTGCCAAACCAAACCCTCGAAAACTTATTTCTAATTTATGTAAAGGTTATTTAAGGTATGTTTGGCTTGTGTCATTGTTCTGAAGTGTACGTAGCATTAAACTGGTTACGTTTGCGTAATGGTTTGCGATTTTACTTCCAGAAGTTGTTTGAGAGTTTGTTATCGTGCAAGAATTCAATATGTGCAAATGTTATGATAAATAAACGAATCTTGAAAATAAAACACAAAATTTCATTGATCGATAAATTGTTTGGATATCATTACATGATCGAATCACCACAAATGTCATAGTCTCCCCTACTTTAGGAAATTTCGTCCCGAAAATTAATTAGAGGAAACTTTTGGAAATAGGTGCGGGTATTTCGCTTTCATTTTCTCCTCTCGTTCCCAAGTAAATTCTGGGCCACGTTTGGATTCCCAACGAACTTTGTCTGTAACACTCCAAATCGCGTAAAACAACACGCGGCGGAAACACTTGAGGAGTCACGTTAACAGATTGTTTCAACAACACATGACATTTGAAGTTTTGTTTTATTTTAACATTAAACAAAGGTTATATTGTCATGATTGTCTTGAGACGTTCTAAACAACTTAAACAAACAAACAAGTATCATTATTGTCTTTCTTGTTATTAAGACACTAGGTCCAAGTCCATTCCTACGTGAGCACGCATCAGTATCATCTAGCATCGTTCCCTGAAACATATGTGAAAACGAGTCAGCAAAAATATGCCGGCGAGTACAGAGGTTTTGTGAGTGTGTCAAGTTCATGGCTTTGTATATATTGCAACATATAATCGGACTAATAGAGTTGTAAATGAAAACTTTATTTTGAAAACATTTGTTATTACAATAATTAATCGTCTAAAACAATTAGATAAAAGTTTATAAAATCTAATAGTCATGAACCTTGACTCGAAAACATTTGTTTTGTAAATCCAAATTGTAAATCGTTTTGAAATAACTCGTATGGTTAATATATTTTTAATCAAAATTAATTGTGCGTCATTGTTTGAAAATATTTGTTCATTGTTCATCGTCGTCGTAATAAACCATTTATTGTAAACCAATTATTCATCGTTCATCGTTTATCGTTCATCGTTTCTTGTTATAAACCAATCGTTCATCGCTCCTTGTTTAAATTGAGAAAACTTTGGGTCGTTTCGTGAATACATTCAAACCTTTGTTGACTTGTTCGAGACCACCCACGGTGTCCCTTAATCATATAACATACCACCAAAGGGTATGTTACAAATACAGTTTCAGTCGCTTCCGAAATTTACCCACAAATCCCGGGAATTTCGGTAATGGGATTGTCAGTCCTAGGCGCCGTAACTTACTACTGGTCGGCTTGGCCATTGTTAAAGAATGTCATTCTTGTTATGAATACAGGACACCAACAAGTTCGTTCACATTATTGAAATCGTATTGTTTATATAAACCATAGTATTTGTACTTTGAAATATTGAAAACAATTTAGCACATATGAATCACCCCAAAATATTTGCAAAACATAAAAGAGGGGACTATGTACTCACTTGTGATAGTAACGAGATCTTGGATAAAAAGAAAATCCAAAGCTCAAGAGTCCATAAAATCACGCGTGTCCTAAAAATGGATAATAATGTAAATATCGAGACTTGAAATCGGAGGATTCAGATAGAACGAGACCTTATAAACAAAATAAGTGTGGGAACTCATATGAAATGGTTTAACAAAATCTACATTCTGATTTGGAGAGTTTCATAAGTGCTTTTGACCCGTTATGACCCGTCAAGGTAGTTTAAGCTACTTTAATGCGTCATTTGCGTTACTACGCGTTTAGATGGTTAGATATTTGTTATGATATGTCTTTAATACTTAAATATGTTTGAAAATGTTATTTTATTAGAATACATGTCAAATTTATGTCACGTATACTTATAGTTGATTGGTTTGCGAAAAGAGCAATTTGGTCATTATTGGAGATCATAACAACTAGTTATCATAACACTAATAAAAAAACATGACCATAAGGTATAACCTCATAGGGTTATTTTCTTTATAATTATGGTCATAATATGTATTTGGTTGGGTCAAAAGATCCACCAAAGGGGTTAGATTCGAAAGTCAAAACGGTGGTCAAACCGTTCAACTTTCGACTCTAAACAAGCACCAAAATGAGAGTGACGATTTAGACATGTTTTGAGATGTCTAATTAAGTTTATCAAAGTACTTTGGCATCACAACAACCTGTTTTGACACCCGAAAATAGATCCGATGCAAAATGCGCAAAAATCGCATTTTGACCAAAACTTTGACTTGTCAAAATGACTAGAAAATGTGGGAATCAGTAGGCATGATTTTTAGGGATCATAACCCCTTGATTACCGTCATATTTCAAGTTTCAATTGAGCTTTATCTTGATCAATTCATGATCAAAACTAAAAGTCAAATAGAAAGTCAAACTGTTGAGTTTTATCTCAATTAAACTAAGAAACTTGAATCAAAACATGAATGAATTACTTACAATCACTAGGGATGATCAAGGAATCATGGAGGAGTCTCCCAAGTGGTTGCAAATTCGGATTATAGCATATGTGAGCTTGAATTAAGGTTGCAAAAGTTCAAAAATGAGGAAAATCATGGAATTTATACTTGAATTGGATTAATTTGATCATGACAAGTGTTTGGAGATGCTCTAGGATGTTAGCAAGTGTTGTAGATGTGTTAGAAGCAGGTTAAATGTGCCAACATTTCGTATTGGTGGCAAGGAGATGAGTTGTGCTGCTGCCAGCTAAAGTTTCTGTGAAAACAGGGGCGTCACGCTACGCGACGGGTAACCCTTCTGAGCTACGCGCTACACCTAGCCCCAATATTCAATTCCGAAGTTTCAAAAACGGCAAAACAGGTCCCTGCACGTGTTTTCGTCGTGTTTTGGCATTTCTAACACCCGTTAACCCCATTTTTAAGCTCCATACAGAATTTAAAGTATAGGGAACTTGAAATATGTCCAAAAATGTTCTGGAGGTCGGTTCGTTTGGTCGTACGGTTGCGGTTTTCGGTTAATTACGACGAAAATCGTAACGAACGCGTGTATGGCCATAAATGCGTAACGAATGGATTTTTCGCATTCCAATAACTAAAATATAATATATTGATGATTAGAAAAAAATTTGGATGTCTGTACACGTTTCGGATAGCGAAAGGCATAGTTTCGCAATTTTTGCAAAATAGTCCCTGAAGCTACAAAAGTGTGCTTTTGCCATACCGAAGCCCTCAAAACTTATTTCTAAGATATGTAAAGGGTATTTAAGGTATGCTAAGCTTGTCTTCTTGTTCTGGAGTTTACATCGCTACGAGAATCGACAGACTTTCGCAGTTTGTCCTAAATAGTCCCTGTGATCAAATAGGCTTGTTTTTGACATACCAAATCCTTCAAAACTTATTTCTAAGTTATGTAAAGGTATTCTAGGTATGTTTAGCTTATGTCACTAATCCGGAATATACATTGCATTAAACTGGTTTCATTTGCGTATAACTTCCATAGAAGTTTTGAGGAGTCGAAATTGTACATGGACTAAAATGTATGAATGTCACTTGTAATCATAAAATTCTCGGGAATGAAACACAAGGTTTCATTAGATTCGGAATTGTTCGGTATTGTTTGATGCTTGAAAAGGCTCAGATGTCACATTGACTATCAGAATTCGTCTTCATTTAAATTTCTTGACTTCACAGTCCATAATCTCCACTGGTTTCTCGACAAAGTGCATTGTGTCATCAACGTGAATTTCGTCGAGGGGGATGTGAAGATTTGTGTCGGCTAATCATTTCTTTAGATTGGACACATGGAATGTTGGGTGAACGTTCCCATGTTTAGGAGGTAGCTCAAGTCAGTAGGTCACCTTTCCGATTCTCTCAACGATCTTGAATGGTCCAACGTATCGTGGTGCAAGTTTTCCTTTCTTTCAAAATCTGACCATTCCTTTCTAAGGGGATACCTTGAGTAGGACGTGATCACCAACTTGGAATTCTGGGCTTCGGTCGCTTGTCCGCATAACTCTTTTGACGGCTTCTAGCTGTCAAAAGGTTATCGTGCATTTTCTTGACTTCATAACTCAGTTTACGGCTTCTAGTTTAGGTCAGGTCCAGTAAACTGAGAATCTCCAACTTCATTCCAACAGACAGGTGAATGACATTTTTGACTATATAAAGCTTCAAAAGGCGCCATGTCGATGTTGGCGTGATAACTATTGTTGTAGGAGAATTCGATCAATGGTAGATGCGAATCCCAACTACCACCAAAGTCGATCACACATGCTCTAAGCATATCCTCCAATGTTTGAATTGTTCTCTCGGTTTATCCATTCGTTTAAGGATGATAAGCAGGGTTCAGATTGATTTTGGTTCCCATAGCAGCTTGCATGGTCTTCCAAAAGTGAGATGAGAACCGAGCATCTATGTCAGATATGATGTCCAAAGGAACACCATGACGAAATACAGTCTCACTAACATAGATTTTGGCGAGTTTGTCAGCAGAGTAATCCTCACGAATTGCCAAAAAGTGTGCTGACTTTGTTAGATGATCGATGACTACCCAAATGGCATCATGACCTCTAGATGTGCATGGTAGTTTAGTGATGAGATCCATTGCAATGTCTCCCACTTCCATACCGGTATTTCTGGTTGTTCAAGAAAACGAGATGGGCTTTGATGTTCAGCCTTGACATTAAGACAAGTTAGCCATTTCAACACATACGAGGCAATGTCCGCTTTCATACCGGGCCACCAACACTGGGTACGGAGATCCTTGTAAATTTTGTCTGCACCAGGATGGATCAAATAACGAGACTTATGAGCTTTGTCCATCAATAGCGAAGATTGTCTTGACTCGGGACCCACGAACGGTTCAAATAGTAGAGTAATCCATTGTCTTTCGTTTCATGTTGAAGCTCAAGTCCCATCATGCCTTGTATAGCACAAGTGCGTTGAGCTTGGAAGATACGTGTCTGGATATAAGATTGAATTCAAACATAATGAAGTTTGACATGTTCCTTGCGACTAAGCGCATCAGCCACAACATTCGCTTTACCAGGATGGTAGTGAATCTCGCAGTCATAATCGTTCAAAAGTTTGACCCAATGTCGTTGTCTCATGTTCAGCTCCTTTTGATTGAATATATGTTGAAGACTTATTGTGAAAACTGTGAAAATCCCGATAAACTTTGATCGGTACAAGTCCGTGGTAACCGGACGTGATATGTATATCATGATACATGTGGTGATTACGTGTGATGCTACAAATTCTGGAACATGTTACACCGACTATAATAGGAGTATATGCAAGGTAATTACAAAAACCGTTAAGTTGACGCTATACGTCACTTAGATGGCAAGACAGAGTCATGAATGAATTGACGACTCTGGGAATACGTATTAGTAAACATATGACTTATACGGGGTGGCAGAGGTGGGCCACAGTCCTGCGGAAATCAGATACACCATACCCATTCCACAGCTTCGGTTAGAAATAAAACCGTAGCTGCGGGTAAACCCTAATTAGGGGTGCAACTTAGATGCTTTATAAAACGATATTGAATAGGTCTCGAATGAATCCCAGAGCACGTTATGATAGACATAAGAGTCATAGGGGCCAACGGTGCGAAGTTGGTATCCCAGTCCGTCGCAAACATGTTAAACAGGGGCTTTCCGTTTAACAGTGGATTAAATGTTTGACAACGATTATTAATCAAGCGATAGGGCCGTTCCGGATTCTGAGTGCGCGGAACATCTTAGTTATGAGCCATAGACTATGATCTAAGATTTGGAGACATTCTGAGAATGGGCATGCAAAACGAGGAATTTCCTGGTTGGGGAAACGCCTTTTTTGAGAGCAACGAAAGACAACCAAACATGAAACAAACGGTCAATCAAGCCTAAAAACACTTAAACTACCCTAATACGAGGCCATTATGATGAAAACATAACCGTGTTCGGGTTTCAAGACGGTTATGTACGGTTTTTAATATCGAGTCTTTTAACACAAAAACGCGAAAAAGGAGACTGTTTGGCAAATCGGGGACGCATATGGGACCCAAAAACGAACCTAAACGCGAGAATGAAGATAAATATAATCTTTTAATGCGAAAAACAAAGCATGACAAAGTAGGGGTGGGGTAGGAGTACCCTACCTTGCAACCCCCCCTTATATATATATATATTTTTTTTCCTTCTTTTTTCCATCAAAACTCTTTTTAATCCATGTTAATATATGATTTAAACATGGTTCTTGGCTGAATAAGATCACATCAGGGATCCCTTGATGTTATATGGTAGCCAAGATCACAAAACTTCGGGTTTTGATACCCTAATCTGTTAGGATTGCTCCTCCACTGCTTTTGGAACCTAATTTGTATCTAAAGTCATCGTAAGCGGAAATTACGTGAATTGTTAGTCGATACACAAGATTTACTGTTTAAATTGTCTGTTTTTAGTCCAAAATCATATTACATCGAGAATCCAAACAGACAGAGCTTCGTCGTCTAGAATGCAAAGTTACAAATGACAAAGACCCAAGACATATATTTATAGACCACCAAGTTCGCTCGAAGTATGTCATGGCCAGGACAAGTTCGGGCGAACTTGTCCTGCCTACATACAACTTCGGCCGAACTTGTGTCATTACAAATGAATACTTCCCTAATCTAACATTTACAAGCCCTAATCACACAGACTGGATCCAAGACGTAGACAATAGACATCATGTATCAACAAACTCCCCCTTGGATATTGTCACAGTCTTGATCAGTCTTCACAATCTTCAACCTCATCCAAAAAAGTTCTTGTACGACTTTCGTTTTTTTTCTTGCTTAGGAATAGGCGTTTGGTCAGTAGGAGGTGCCCACTTCATGAACTGAAATCTTCTGAGCCTTGCCTCCCTACCCCTTTCATGTATCTTCTCGAGACGCTTTTCCTCTTTCAAAAACTCTTCCCTTCTAACTCTCTCCATCTTGATTCCCACATATGCCCGGAGTTAATACCATGTGCATAGCATACATTGATCACACTTTGGTATTGTTTAGCTTGAACTTCTTCACGTTTATCGAAACAAATCTTGTTGAAGAATAAACACTTCACATCTTCTCTTGAACAATTGACTAGCCACATCGGGTCAAGTATACGTATTGTTCACCACAATCCCCAAATCCTTCTTTGTTCGATGCATTCAGGATCTTTTTCTTTAGTGATATCCCACATTTCATCAGATCGCAACACTATCACTGCTTCACTTGTTTCAGGATCCGTTAGCCACCACAGAAAGTAAGGATGAAAATTTTGTTCAATAGGTTTCAGTGGCATATTCTTCATAGCCCTTAGCCTTTTCATTACCAGCGTAACATCTTTAACACTCGTATTCTTATCGATCTTAACTCTTCGCTTTGGAATAAACGACTTCCATAATTCAAAGCCTCTAGAAGCTTCAAACTTGATAACCCTCCATAGCCGTTGTTTGTTGAATTTCATTTGAAAACTAATGTTTCTCGTTTGCATCAACTCTTCAATATCCCAAAATGGTAACATCTTTATATCAGTAAGATGTCTGAAGTATTGCACACCGAACTCTTTTTTGATAGCATAAACGTCAAGTTCTCTAATCTATCCTCAGCTCAGAATATCACCAAGAGATTTGTCTTTATCACGAGTAAAGAATGCCAGTGGTCGTTTGAACTTTCTTTCTATAGGCATCTCTTTAAACCACGACTTCTTTGCTTCAGCAATCTGTTCTTTAGTATAACATTTAGGGATACTTCCATTTTTCACCGTTCAATTTGTTCAAAATAACCCTAGATCTACTAGATTTTAACAAGTTCAGTCTATTCAGTTCAAACACATCAAATTAACGGTTGTTTTATTGAATTTATACCTCTGCCATGTTCATAAGTGTGCAAATCACTTATAACAGGTCTCAATTTGGGCATCACAACGCTACTTTGATTGCAAAATCACAAATTTCACTAATCGCTCAAGTTCGCTCGAAGTTTATAACACCAGATGAAATTAAATATTTATGCGAAGTTCCCTTTTATACTTTAGACAACTTCGGGCGAACTTGACCCTCAATCATTAAAATTCATTATACAACTTCGCCCGAAGTTGTCAATTATTAATACAATAAATGGACAACAACTTCGGCAGAACTTGACCAGAAAGAATTTTGAATTTTTCCAACTTTTTACACTTTAGACCCTGAACTTTCACATGTTTACCAGTTATGAAAATCCACTCAGTTGAACAAGTCCAAGTTAATGACCTTGGTTAACCTATTTGTCTGCTAAGTCCAAGTTAATGACCTTGGTTTGACCCGTTATGAACAAACTGATGTTTTTTCTTCAAATTAAAGTTTCAAATTAATGAACAATCGTTTCTCGGGTATTTTGATTTACAATTAGCTCCCAACCCGTTGTCATCAAGATTTCCAACAACTTGCACCATTCCGAACTTCGAAGATCCGCTTTCCATCATTGGTTGTTGAAGACAATGTAGAAACAAAATCTTTTTGAATTTTCGAAAGTTTATGCTAAAACGCACTGAAAATCTTTTTGAGTTTAAATCTGTAATCAAATAAACTATGTGCAAACATATTTACAGACATATTTTTGTGAATTCGTGTCTAAGGATCATATCAGTTTATTGAGACATATCACCAGTACCGTTGACCTTTTGATGACTTTAAGTTCTAAACTTGTTTACCTAGATTGTCGATATATTAGTCCACTTAAATTTTAACAAATTTCTCAATTGTTCCAAGATATCTTAGTTAGACTTATGAAACTTGACTAACTATGGTTCCCATCTCAAAATATAATCCCGTATCAAGATTCCCTAGATTTCATCTTTTTTTTTGGGTAAAGGGTTACCCCGGTAAATATTATATCAATCAATCCAAAAAATAACAAGTGAGGTAGACAGAAACCTCAATTCTCAAGTATGACAAGCCATACTAGAGTTCATCAAGCGATCATCCTACAGCCGCTAGATACCTATTTAATAAGCACGTCACTCGACAATACACGCAATACTACATTACAAAAGGAAAAACACATGTAACTCCATTAGCCATATTCATCATCATTTATCAGCAAACCTCTAGGAAGGCTCCATTCCTGTAGAAGATCTCTAGTATGACTCGTGTCTATAAATTTCATCAAATGTAGCTTCATCCGAACTGTTAGTAGGATAACCTCAATGAGTTGATCTGCACTCCTTTTTTTCGTAGAAAACAATCTCTGATTTCGTTCCTGCCACACGAAGTAAGTTGCCGCACTAACAACAAGCTTTCCAATAACATGAATAGCATGCTTTGAATCCGCATATTGCACCAAACGATCAAAAATCCTTTCCCATTTGTTAGGTAGCGATCCCATTCCTGCTTTATCTCGAATTCCATTCCAGACCTGAGCAGCATATAAACACTCGAAAAAAAGGTGGTCATGAGAATCCAAACCACCCATACACAACGAACAGCACATGAGGTTATAATTAGGACTACCCGCCGAAGACCATCGACTCATGACAACCTGCGTTTTTAGTTTTTTGTTCACGAGAAGCCACATTAAAAAAGAATGACGAGGAATTGATTGGGGATACCAAATAATACTCGCCCATGGGACTTCATTCTGGTGTAGTCGAAATTCATCCCACCCTATAGCGGCACTATAGTTCGTCTCCTTTCCTGATCTAGTTCTCCATACAACTCTATCATGTAAACCCGGGGTCAGTATTATATTTGGCATGTTTCGGATAGCCGGAAATCGGTTTACCCACTCGGTCGGCCATCCCCACCCCCCATGGTCGCATACATCCGCAACCTTCGAGTTCATATAGAGTCCAGCATTTGATATCATACGTGGCGTAATAAAAGAATTCAAAGGGCATATCTCATCCCACTTATCAAACCAAACAAGTGTTTTGTTACCGTCTCCCAGTTTCGTCCATACATGTTGTTGAATAATCGGCCTTAGCTGTAGCATTTTCCTCCAGCTCCATGTTGTGTTATTTCGGATTGGTACGTCCCAAAAACTTCGGTCTCGTATACGATATGAATGGATCCACTTTACCCAAAGAGACTCTCTATGTGTAAGAAGACTCCATACATGTGTAACCATAAGTGCTTTATTCATATCCCCAATCCTTCGAATACCCAAGCCACCCTCCCGTTTAGGAATACATACTTTTTTCCAACTCACCTTAGCTTTCCCTTTTATGTTATTACCTTGCGCCCACAAAAATCTTCGCATTCTTTCTTCCAAGTCATAAATGATGCGCTTTGGTAGAATAAACACCGACGCCCAATATATATGCATAGAAGACAGGACCGACCGAATCAATTGAAGTCTACCCGAAAATGATAGACTCTTATTTTTCCAATCGGTCATTCTTAAATCCATATTTTCCAGAAGGCGCTTACAATCATTGTAAACAAGCCTGGAAGATATGAGGGGAACTCCAAGGTAGCGAACTGGCAACACTCCTTCATCAAATGGGATGATACTTTTAATTCGGTCTTTCACTATGTCCGGAACATTACCAAAAAAGACCGTACTTTTATTCATACTAGGAACCAGACCTGACATGTTCTTAAATAAGTCTAACGCCTCCAATAGCACTTTTGCTGATCTATGATCGCCCCGAGAAAACAAAAACAGATCATCAGCAAAACAGAGATTAATTATTCGCTGATTTTCACACTTATCATGGTACCTGAACTCAGCAGACAAAGAACTCTGTTTTTGCAGAAGCAATGTAAGAACCTCCATAACCAGCGTAAAAAGGTACGGAGACATTGGGTCCCCTTGTCGTAATCCCCGTTGCCCTCTAAAATACCCATACAGATTACCATTTATAGCCACAGAGAAGGACGTGGTTGTAACACAAACCATTATCCACTTCACCATTCTCCGATCAAATCCAAAACCAAGCAGTATCTGTTCAAGAAAGTTCCAGTCTACCGTGTCGTAAGCCTTTTGAATATCCACCTTAAAGGCACACCTTGGTGGCCCCTTATCATGATGACAGTTATGCATTAACTCCTGTGTTAGAAGGATATTATCAGAAATTCTTCTACCTGGAACAAAGGCTGACTGGTTGATGCTCACAATATCACCTAACCCTTCTTTTATTCGATTTGTAATAATCTTGCTGATACACTTATATAGTGTGTTACAACAAGATATAGGGCGATACTCAGTAATGGAAGATGGTGAAGTAACCTTAGGGATTAAAGAGATTATCGTATGGTTAAGTTGACGGAGTAGTTTACCATTTCGAAAAAACTCCTGTACCGCACTGCATACATCCTTCCCAACTACATCCCAAGACTTTTTAAAGAAGACCGAGGTGTAACCATCAGGACCTGGAGCTTTGTTCCCATCAATTGAAAACATTGCCTGTTTAATTTCATCATCCGTAACAATCCTAACCATAGCAGAAGCTTTATCAACCGATAATACATTATGGAATAGATCTGGCGTAGGATGCAAATTTATACTTCCAACACTACCAAAAAACTGGGTATAGTGCTCCACCATGACTTGTGGAACCGACACTCCTTCATGTAGTATACCGCTACTATCTCGTACCGAGAAAATTCTACTCCGGTGATTTTTTGCTTTGACCGTGTTATGAAAGAACTTTGAGTTCTTATCACCAAGCGAAAGCCATTGTAATTTAGATTTTTGCTGCAAAAAAAAACACTCATCAATTACCACTTTCTTATACGCTTGAAGTAATCGACTGTGTTCATCAAGAAGCTCATTGTTGAAAGGATCATTATCTATAGCAATCTGGTTGTCTTCTAACAGATTGTTTAAAAAACACGTGGTAATATAAGTTGTGTTTTATTGAATATTGAAATTCCATAGTTACATTGTCTTGGAAATTAAAACAACTAAATAAACTGTTGTCTTTCATATTTTAAGGCACTAAGTCCACGTCCGATCCTAAGTGAGCATGCATCAACATCAAGTAATGTTCCCTAAATCAAATGAGTCAGCAAAAATAGTCGGCGAGTACATAGTTTTTGTGAGTGTGTCAAATTCATGGCCTTGAATATGTATTTGCAATACCTCGTCAGACTACTAGAGTCGTTAGTTGAAAACTGTGTTATCAAAAGGTATTTGGTATTGCAATAATAACTAACTAACTAAAACAAGTTAGCCATGAATCTTGACAAAAACATTTATTTTGTAAATTCGAGTAGTAAATCGTCTTAAAGAAACTTTGTATGGTTTATATCTTTAATTGAAAATCGTTGCGTGTCATTGTTTGAAAACTTTTGTTTCAAGTGATGCAAATAACGCCACGAATGTAATACGCTAAATCACTTATATATAGGAAGTACCAGCAATGTATCCACCATGCTTTTATCACATTACACACATAACGTTATCTAAATCACTTACCATAACCCGATCGTCCATTGTTTGTGTCATAAACCACTCGTCCATTGTTCGTGTCATAAACCAATTGTTCATCATCCGTGTAAACAATTCGTCCTTGTTTTAGTTGTGAAAACTTCTGGTCGTTTTGGTGAATACATTGAAACCTGTGTTGACTCGTCTATACCACCAAAGGGTATCTTTAAATTGCAATAACAAACCACTAAAGGGTTTGTTAAAGTAAACAGTTTCGGTCGTTCCCCAAACTTTCCCACAAACACCGGGAACCTTGGTAACGGGATTGTCAGTCGTATGGTACCATAACTTACTACTGGCCGGCTTGGCCAAAGCTAATGAATGTTATTCGTGTCATTTGTATAACGCACCAACAAGTTCGTTCACATTTTTGAAATCGTCATGTTTATATAAACCATAGCATTTGTAACTTTGAAAACTTGAAAACAATTTAGCACATATGAATCACCCCAAAATATTTGAAAAACATAAAGAGGGGACTATGTACTCACTTGGGTTGCAAAATAACCTTGAATCAAAGATTAAACAAGCTCAAATGTCCGAGAAATCAAGCGTGTCCTAAAATTGGGTAACTATGTAAATGTCGGGATTTTAATCGGCGGATCGGATAGAATGAGGTCTTGTAAACCAAATGAGTGTTGGAACTCATATGAAATGGTTTAACAAAATTAACATTCTGATTTGGAAAGATTCCTAAGTGCTTTTGACCCGTCATGACTCGTTAAGGTAGTTTACGCTACTTTAACGGACCATTTACGTAAAAAAAACGTGTTCGGGTGGTTAGATATGTGTTATGATAAGTCTAATATGCCAAAACATGTTTAATAATGTTGTAACATCAGATTATATGTCAAAACATTGGTTACATAGGCTTAAAAACGATTTATGCGCAAAATGGGCGTTTTGGTCATTTATAAAGGCATAACTAGCGACTTAACATAGTACTAACCAAACGACGCGACCATAAGGTATAACCTCAGAGGGTTATTCCTTATACAACTATGGTCACATATATGTGTTTGGTCGGATCCTAAGATCGACCAAAAGGGTCGGATTCGAAAGTCAAAGCGGTGGTCAAGACCGCTCGACTTACGAACCTAAACAAGCACTAAACTAAAAGTGACGAGTTAGACATGTCAAACATGCCTAATTAAGTTTATAAAACTGATTTGGTATCAAAACAAAGAGTTTTGATACCCGAAAATGTTTCCGTCGTTAAATGCACATAACGCGCACTTTTGACCCAAACTTTGACTCGTCACTTTGACTAGTAAAGTGCTAAATCAGTAGGTATGATCGCTAAGGATCATAACCATCGTGATTACGATCACGTTGCAAAGTTCAATTGAACTTTGATTTGACCAATTAATGGTCAAAGCCGAAAGTCAAACAATGTTTGACTTTTAGGTTGAAATAGCTAAAAGCAATGAAAAAGACTAAGGATGAGAACTTATTTGTGTTTAGGAACACCCAAGATCTCAGAGAACTCAGTAGGAGGCCTCCAAAAGGATGGAAGCAAGCTCCAAGAGTATGGGAGGAAGAAGATGGAAATGAGCAAAGAGAAATGGTGAAGATCAAGCCTATTTATACTAATCTCGGAGCTCCCAAATCATGCCAAGTGTTGATCTTGGTGTTAAAGTGTGGATTAGTGTCCCTCCAGGTGCCTAATGCAGGTTAAAGGTGGCATAGATCGTGACTTGGTGGCCAAGGAAGTTAACAAGAAGCTGCCACCTTGATTTTAAGAAGGTTCTAAGCTGGGGACCCCTTACGGACTTACGGTCGGTAAAGCCTTTGCAGGGACAGAAGTTTCAAAATTGGCAGAAATGGCCCCTGAACTTGTTTTCATCGCTTTTTGGCACTTTTAACACCCGTTAACCCCATTTTTAAGCTCCATAAGGATGAATAAACATATGGAACTTGAAATATGTTCAAAAATGTCCCGGGTGTCAGTTCGTTCGGTCGTACAGTTGTAGTTTTCGGTTAATTACGACGGGAATCGTAACGATCGCGTCAATGACCGTAAACGCGTAACGAATGATATTTTTGCATTCCAATCATTAAAATACTAGATTTTAATGGTTACAAATTTTTTTGGATGTGCGTACAACGATATACGTGAATCGGCATAGTTTCGTAGAATTGCAAAATAGCCCCTGAAGTTGCAAAAGCATGATTTTGCCATACCAAAGCCCTCGAAACTTATTTCTAGGTTATGTAAAGGGTATTTAGGGTATGTTTAGCTTATTTCATCGTTCTGGAGTGTACGTCATGTTAAACTGATTACGTTTGCGTAAAAGCTTGTGATTTCACTTCCAGAAGTTGTTTAAGAGTTCGGAATCGTGCAAGAATTGAATACGTGCAAGTGTCATGATAAAAATACAAATCTCGTAAATAAAACACAAAAATTTCATTGATTGATAATTTGTTCAGAATCGTTACACAATCGGATCACCACAAATGTTACAGTCTCCCCTACTTTAGGAAATTTGGTCCCGAAATTTAATTAGAGGAAACTTGTGGAAACAGATGTGGGTATTTCGCTTTCATTTGATCCTCTCGTTCCCAAGTAAATTCTGGGCCATGTTTGGATTCCCAATGAACTTTGACTATTGGAATTCGTGTGCGCTTGAGTTTCTTGACTTCACGGTCCAAAATGTCCACGGGTTTCTCGACAAAGTGCATAGTGTCATCAACGTGAATTTCGTCGAGAGGGACATGAAGATTTGTGTCAGATAAACACTCCTTAGACTGGACACGTGGAATATTGGGTGAATGTTCCCAAGTTTAGGAGGTAGCTCAAGTCGGTAGGCCACCTTTCCGATTCTTTCAACGATCTTGAATGGTCCAACGTATCGTGGTGCAAGTTTTCCTTTCTTTCCAAATCTGACCACTCCTTTCCAAGGGGATACCTTGAGTAGGACATGATCACTGACTTGGAATTCCAAGGGCTTGCGTCGTTTGTCCGCATAACTCTTTTGATGGCTCCGAGCTGTCAGAAGGTTATCGCGTATTTTCTTGACTTAGTCTGTTGTGTCATGAATAAGTTCAGACCCAGTAAACTGAGACTCTACAACTTCATTCCAACAGACAGGTGAACGACATTTTTGACCGCATAAAGCTTCAAAAGGCGGCATGTTGATGCTGGCATGATAACTGTTGTTGTAGTAGAATTCGATCAACGGTAGATGCGAATCCTAACTACCACCATAGTCGATCACACATGCTCTAAGCATATCCTCCAATGTTTGAATAGTTCACTCGGTTTGTCCATTTGTTTGAGGATGATAAGCAGTGCTTAGATTTAGTTTGGTTCCCATAGCCGTTTGCATGGTCTTCCAAAAGTGAGATGAGAACCGAGCATTTCTGTCAAATAAGATGTCCAAAGGAACACCATGACGAGATACAATCTCATCGACATAGATCTTGGCTAGTTTGTCAGTAGAGTAACCCTCACGAATTGCCAAAAAGTGTGTTAACTTAGTTAGACGGTCAATGATTACCCAAATAGCATCATGACCTCTAGATGAGCGCGGTAGTTTCGTTATGAGATCCATCGCAATGTTCTCCCACTTCCATACTGGAATTTCTGGTTTTCAAGCAAACCAGATGGGCGTTGATGTTCAGCCTTGACTTTAAGACAAGTTAGCCATTTTGATACATACAAGGCAATGTCTTTCTTCATACCCGGCCACCAATACTGGGTACGAAGATCCTTGTACATTTTGTCGGCACCAGGATGGATTGAATAACGAGACTTATGAGCTTCGTTCATCAATAAGGTGCGGAGGTTGTCTTGACTTGGAACCCACAAACGGTTCAAATAATAGAGTAATCCATTGTCTCTCGTTTCGAGTTGAAGCTCAAGTTGATGTGGTACCCATCATGCCTTTTGTAGCACAAGTACGTTGAGCTTGAAGGATACGTGTCTGGATATCGGATTGAATTCGAACACAATGAAGCTTGACACGTTCCTTACGACTAAGCGGATCAGCCACGACATTCTCCTTACCAGGATGGTAGCGAATCTCGCAATCCTAGTCGTTTAAAAGTTCGACCCAGCGTTGTTGTCTCATGTTCAGCTCCATTTGATTGAATATATGCCGGAGACTTTTGTGGTCCGCGAAAACCATGCATTTCGTACCATAAAGGTAGTGTCTCCAAATTTTGAGGGCAAAAACTACAACACCTAACTCAAGATCATGAGTCGTGTAGTTCTTCTCGTGGACTTTCAATTGTCTTGACGCATAGGCTATGACTTTATCTCGTTGCATGAGAACACAACCAAGGCCTAGGTTCGATGCATCACAATAAACAACAAAATCATTGTTTCCATCGGGTAAATATAGAATAGGAGCATCGCATACCTTTTGTTTCAGAGTTTTGAAGGCTTCCTCTTGTTTGGGTTCCCACTCAAAAGGCTTATTCTTTTGAGTCAAAGCGGTGAGGGGAACCGCGATCTTTGAGAAGTTCGCAATGAATTGATGGTAATATCCAGCAAGACCAAGAAATGAGCGAACTTCTGTGGAAGTAGCGGGTGTGTTCCAATCCTTAATCGCAGCGATTTTGGAAGGATCCACATGTATACCTTGCTCGTTGACTATGTATCCCAAGAATGGAACTTCTTTTAGCCAAAACTCGCACTTGGAGAATTTGGCATAAAGTTGTTCTTTCTTTAGTAGTTCCATAGTTAATCAAAGGTGTTGTTCGTGTTCGGCTCGAGCCTTGGAATAAATAAAAATGAAGTCGATGAAAACAATGATGAACTTGTCCAAATAAGGTTTACAAACCCGATTCATCAAGTCCATGAAAACAGCTGGAGCATTTGTCAAACCAAAAGGCATCACAGTAAACTCGTAGCGGCCATATCTCGTGCGGAAAGCAGTCTTGGGAATATCTTCCTCGAGCACACGAAGTTGATGATACCCAGAACGTAGATCAATCTTTGAAAAGCAAGTAGCACCTTGTAGCTGATCAAAGAGATCATTAATGCGAGGGAGGGGATATTAATTTTTGATCATGAGTTTGATGAGCTCATGATAGTCGATACACATACGGAAAGATCTGTCCTTCTTTTTCACAAATAGGACAGGAGCGCCCCAAGGTGAATAGCTTGGACGAATGAATCCTCTATCAGATAATTCTTGAAGTTGTTTCGATAACTCTTGCATCTCAGATGGTGCAAGACGGTAAGTGTCACACCCTCAATTTCCACTTGCGGAGTTCTACCGCGAGGCGTGTGAACAAACCAGAATCTGAAACACTAGTACGTCGAACGACTCTACATGGTTTGATAATACGTTTTCCAAAATCGTTCATTTTAGATTTTATATCAATTACCAATATTTAGCAGAGCATTAGTTTTAAGTTTGAGCGGAAGCATAAATAAGTAATGATGCGGGCGCCAACACAAACGCCAAAACAAATGAAAAATCCCAAAACAATATTAATAAATGAGACTCGATAAAGATGTCTTATTCAATGCATGTGCGTGCACCTAGAGCTCCTAGCGTCCTGAGAAACATGTAAAGAAACAAGTGTCAACATTAAAGATGAGTGAGTTCACAGGTTTTCATAAATTCGTTTGTTCGGTTATAGTTTGTTCTCTCCGTTATCCCCAACCCGGGATAGCGTATCAGTTCCATTATTCCAATCCCGGAATAATAATAAGTTGTTGCTTCCAATATTCCCAACCCGGAATATTAAGTTGTTGTTTCCATTATCCCCAACCCGGGATAATAAGTTGATGTTTCCAATATTCCAAACCCGGAATATTAAGTTGATCCGTAATTAAGTTCAATATTAATGTATATAGGTAGCTAGCCTAAAGTCATGTCACGTAAGAGTTCGCGATCGAAGCTGACTGTTGTGCCTCCGTTTTGCCAGGCCTATCACATGACCATGGCGGTGTTAGGCCAATTATTCACCCGTTGACCATACCAGGTCGGCTAGCGCGACTAGCTCGGATGGGGCTTGTCAGGCCCAGTAGTACTACTTATAATTCCCCCGCTATTTAACCCAAATACTAACGATCCGAGGAGATTGTCGAGGACTTAAGTGATAAAGCTGCTTAGTGACCATAACATTACATTAACATTAACTTAGTTACCGTATAGTTATGTGACGTTAAATTCGTATAACGTAAAGAGATTGAGTTTGAGAGTGTATACATGTTTCTCCCCCTGTTGTTTAAAAACCGGATAAAGTTAGGGGCCGTGAACTCACCTTTATTTGCTCGGTTAGTGTAGCAAAGATGTTATAAGAGATGGGACCGCTAGTTGCGTCCTAACAAACCAATTAATTCCACGTCAGTGTGTAATCACACCAATACAAATTCCACACACAATTTACTCACAAAGTGATACATACCAACAACATATCTAACACTCAAACATGCATGCAAGTATTCTCATGTGATCATAGAAATCAAACAACTTGTCATGAACATGTTTCAATTCCATGCAACACTTTAATGCATACAATCACAAGTTATCAACTTTCTGCTTAACACTCAATTATTCAGCTGTCTTCTAGGATTTTTATAAAATAGTTCTATCATTCCAAAAATTCCCACACTTTTACAGTAGGTGACATTTATACCATAGAAATTTATATAATTTTTCTAAGTCCTAAATCTTTACCAATTAACCATAAATATTAATTCACTAAGCTGCAGTCAGATTTACCGATTTCTGACTGCAGTCCACGGAAGAATTTATTTAAAAATCACTGATCGTCCGATTAACAAAATTCCAATTGGAGTTGCCCGGAAATTTCTATACCTAGTTGCTGTACAAAAATCATGACTCAACTCCCTACTGATTTTAAAATCTAGCTTGATAAACAACCAACAAAATTCCAGAATTTTCACAGCTTTAGCTACTGAACTTGTTTAGCCCTTTAAAAATATCAAACGATTTCAGAAAATTATGAATCCAGCGCCATTAGATTCCTTATTAAAATCTCTACGTTCTAGACATCAGAAAATCCGTTTTTCGACAACTAACGACCGAGTTACAGCCAGATGAAATCGGCTGTAACTTTCACTCAGCATCCTGTTTCAGCATATTATTATAAACTCGTGTAATCCCGTTCATGCGATTAATCTAGGCGATCAAGAACTGATTTTTAATCATAGACTAATACTAATAACCTATCCATGCAAACCCTAGTTCTTACTTCTAGTTATTACAACCAAAACACACTTGCGAACTTATGATTTCCGAAAACAGTTATGTTTATAACCAATTCAGCCGATTACATAAAACACCTATAATCCGAAACAAGCTAATCTCTTCATTCAAGTACGTGTATATCCGGAACAACAAATCAATTCATTCAAGCATGTGTATATCCGAAACAACTAATCAATTCATTTAAGCATGTGTATATCCGAAACAACTAATCAATCATGCGATCCGAACACAACAAAGTCACAACACATGTATCCGAATATGATCTTGTATCATATGATAAGTTCTAATCTTTTAATGATAAGGTAAACGAACCGTGATTAAGCTAAGGAATCCGGTGATCGACGATTGCTTGCAACCGAGAAGATCCGTGACCGAGAAGGAAGCTGGTTTGCGACCGTGAAGAAGAGTGGGGAGCGGCTGTTTTGCGATTGAATGGACTGAACAAGCTGATCAGATCGAGATGATGAAGGGAGGAAGCTGTTCGCGATCGGAAGGTGCAAGAGTAAGGCTGCCGACGGCAGTTTTTCTTGTTAGGGTTTTGTGTGTGTTTGCGAAGGAAGACATGCATGTGTGTTAGTATTTATAAGGGATCGGTGACAACATGGTTACGGTTTTAGGTTGAACTTGTGGCCGAGAACTTGGTTTGGTTTGATCTTATGGCCGAGGGACTTGGGTGAGTTAGTTTGGTTTGGATGTGATGAAAGTTGTATAGGCGCAAGAGATAAGGATTGCGGATTTTGGTTTGAGATTTTGTCCGAGGAACTAGGGTGGTTGGTTTGGGTTTGATCTCGGTCGAAAAGTCTGATTTGGTTTGGTTTAGGTTTGCTCTTGGTTTGGATTCGATCTTGGCCGAGGACTTGACTTGAGCTAAAGTTTAAAACTTGTTACTCCTAGAGTCACGATGAATCGAAGTTGGTTCACGTTGCGGTTCGGTTTAGTTCGTGTACATTTCTACAGTAATTATTCTATAACTAAAATTTACACAACACACAACACGTATTTAATCCATGCACGTTTAATACTTAGCACATATATTATTCGACAAGTGTCACGTGTAATTTATCCGAAAAACCCGGGATATCACAGTAAGGAGATTTAGCAATAGGGTTGGCACCAGGTACTAGATCAATGCGGAACTCGACTTGACGTACAAGAGGTAAACCAGGTAATTCTTCAGGGAACACCTTAGGATAATCACGAACAATGGGGATACCCTGAAAAATTTTGCTTTTGCCTTTCTCCTCTATGATATGTGCCAGGAAGGCAACATAGTTCTTTCATAGGTATTTTCGGGCTTTGTTACAGGTCATGAGTTTATGATTACTATCGGGTTTCTCTCCACGAACTTCTAAGACTTCACCAGAGGGAAGAGGTATTGGAACTATCTTGTCAAAACAAATAACTTCGGCATAATGCTTTGTTAACCAATCCATTCCTACGATGATGTCGAAACTCCCGAGTTGCATAGGTATGAGGTTAATGGCGAAAAGGTGGTTATTGAGGTTCAATTGGCAATCACGAATGACAGAATCTAGTTTAAGAGGTTCACCACTAGCTATTTCGACAGTCAAGGGCTTTCCTAGCTTAGTTCTTGGAATTAAAAGCAATGGTTAAAAGGCTAATGACACGAAAATCCTATCGGCACCCGAATCGAAAAGAACAGAAGCAGGATGATTGTTGACAAGGAACATACAGTTGACGACTTCGTTATTAGCACGGGCCTCGTTGGCGTTAATGTTGAATGCTCATCCACGAGCTTTATTGGCATTGGCTAATTTCGGGCAATTGTTCTTGTGTGGCCCATCTCGCCGCAGTTAAAACATGACCCAGTGGAAAGTGAGGTCGAACGGGATTTGCTTAGGGTTGGACAGGGTTCTGTGCAGCTTGGTTTAGAACAGATCGACAAACGTTGGCCAAGTGACCAAATCTTCCACAAGTCGTACATTGACGACATGGTTGATGAACTTGGTGGTGACCATTGCACCGATTGCATAACGGTGCAGTACCAGCATAAGGTTTCCTCATAGGAGGTTGAGCTGGTTGGTTTTGAGGAGCTTGATTGGGTTGAGCGGCTGGAGCGAGTTGTGTAGTAACAACAAAGTTCTGAGAAGCCTTACGCTTCTTTGATCGTTTAGAAGGCTCAGCTTTGTTTCCTTTTTGTTTTTCTTGAGTGGTTTTGGTGGATGATTTCTTATCGCCTTTGTGATGAAGGTTACCCTTTTTGACCTGAGACTCGGTCAAAGTTGCAGCTAGCTCAATGGCCTGTCGGACAGTGGTTGGGTTACTTCCGGTAACAATGTCCTGAACAGGATTATGCAAACCATCGATATACTTCCTGATCGCCTTATCCAAAGGCGTCACCCTTGAAGGACAGAGTAAACTCAACTCCTCGTACCGGTCAGTATATGCACGATGTTCACCACTATCATGTTTGAGATCATGGAATTCGTTTTCTAGCTCCCTCTGCTCATGACGAGGACAAAATTCCTTCATCATTAGAGCCCTAAGCTCTTCCCACGTTTGAGCTAAAGCCACTTCGGCAACTCTATCTGTCATAATACCATTCCACCATGTAAGAGCTCTCTTTTTGAATACGCTCGACGCAAACTCAACTTTTCACTCATTCGGGCATTGCACATGACGAAAAGTACTTTCAAGGCTCTCGAACCATTGCAAAAGCCCAGTGGCTCCCTCAGACCCAGAAAACGATAGTGGTTTAGCCGAACAAAATTGTTTATAGTTGCACGGAGCTGGTGCAATGTTATTGTTATTATTGTTGTTGTTCGCTTGATTAAGTTGGGTCACAAGATTCGGGAGTACTGCAGCAATTTGCTGAGCGATAATGGCTGCCATTTTGGGATTTTGAGTTGTATCACGTCTAGGAGGCATTCTAAAATAAAACATGAAGGAAGGTATGTGAGATTGATATAAATCAAGAGAGGTGTTGAAAATATGGACGAAATAAGGATGGTGGTCATTTGTTCGTTTCTCGAAACAAACAAATGACACATGGTGACTAATCAAAGTAAATGGGTCTTTATAATGTCTCACGAAGACATGCTTTAGCCTATAAGTGGACACTCACCCCAAGAGTTCCCAGGTAAGAGTGACTGGTCCGATTAAGTGGATTTGTATGAACACTCTAACCTTGGACAGAAAACTCAGGGTACAGGCACCCACCCTTCCAAATTACATGTGTTCACATTAATAAAACCCAAACTTTGAAGAGATTTGAAAACTCTAAAGGCATAAAGCCAAAAAAATGATTCATCTAAGAATAGATGTTTTTCTTTTCAAAAAGTTTTCAGAAAGAGATTTTGTAACTTTTGTATTGTTTTTGGTAATCACCTAAGGATAGGTGATAGTATTGTATTTTATGAATCTAAACGCAACTAAACTCACGTTAGGGTCCTAGGAAGGTTATAGTCTAGGTCAAAGCATTACTAATAACCTAATTCCCTATAACCAGTGCTCTGATACCAACCTGTAACACCCCGACCGCGTAAAAAACAACAAACCACGGCGGAAACGTCGGGGAGTCACGTTACCAGATTGTTTCAACAACACGTGGTAATTAAAGTTATGTTTTATTGAATATTGAAACTCCATAGTTACATTGTCTTGGAAATTAAAACAACTAAATAAACTATTGTCTTTCATATTTTAAGGCACTAAGTCCACGTCCGATCCTAAGTGAGCATGCATCAACATCAAGCATTGTTCCCTGAATCATATGTGAAAACGAGTCAGCAAAAATATGTCGGCGAGTACATAGGTTTTGTGAGTGTGTCAAATTCATGGCCTTGAATATGTATTTGCAATACCTCGTCAGACTACTAGAGTCGTTAGTTGAAAACTGTGTTATCAAAAGGTATTTAGTATTGCAATAATAACTAACCAACAAAAACAAGTTAGTTATAGTTTATAAAGGACTTGTAGCCATGAATCTTGACCAAAACATTTATTTTGTAATCCGAGTAGTAAATCGTCTTGAAGAAACTTTGTATATTTTATATCTTTAATTGAAAATCGTTGCGTGTCATTGTTTGAAAACCTTTGTTTCAAGTGATGCAAATAACGCCACGAATGTAATACGATAATAGCACTTATATATAGGAAGTACCAGCGGTGTATCCACCATGCTTTTATCACATTACACCCATACCGTTATCTAAATCACTTACCATAACCCGATCGTCCATTGTTTGTGTCATAAACCAATTGTTCATCGTTCGTGTAAACAAATCGTCCTTGTTTTAATTGTGAAAACTTTTGGTCATTTTGGTGAATACATTCAAACCAGTGTTGACTCGTCTATACCACCAAAGGGTATCTTTAAATTGCAATAACAAACCACCAAAGGGTTTGTTAAAGTAAACAGTTTCGGTCGTTCCCCAAACTTCCCCACAAACACCGGGAACCTTGGTAACGGGATTGTCAGTCCTATGGTACCATAACTTACTACTGGTCGGCTTGGCCAAAGCTAATGAATGTTATTCGTGTAATTTGTATAACACACCAACAAGTTCGTTCACATTATTGAAATCGTCGTGTTTATATAAACCATAACATTTGTAATTTTGAAAACTTGAAAACAATTTAGCACATATGAATCACCCCAAAATATTTGAAAAACATAAAAGAGGGGACTATGTACTCACTTGGGGTTGCAAAATAACCTTGAATCAAAAATTAAACAAGCTCAAATTTCCAAGAAATCAAGCGTGTCCTAAAATTGGGTAACTATGTAAATGTCAGGACTTTAATCAGCGGATCGGATAGAATGAGGTCTTGTAAACCAAATGAGTGTTGGAACTCATATGAAATGGTTTAAAAAAGTTAGATTTGGAAAGATTCCTAAGTACTTTTGACCCGTCATGACTCGTTAAGGTAGTTTACGCTACTTTAACGGACCATTTACGTAAACAAAACGTGTTCGGATGGTTAGATATGTGTTATGATAAGTCTAATATGCCAAAACATGTTTAATAATGTTGTAACATCAGATTATGTGTCAAAACATTGGTTACATAGGCTTAAAATCATTTATGTGCAAAATGGGCGTTTTGGTCATTTATAAAGGCATAATTAGCGACTTAACATAGTACTAACCAAACGACGCGACCATAAGGTATAACCTCAGAGGGTTATTCCCTATACAACTATGGTCACATATATGTGTTTGGTCGGATCCTAAGATCGACACGGGTCGGATTCGAAAGTCAAAGCGGTGGTCAAGACCGCTCGACTTACGAACCTAAACAAGCACTAAACTAAAAGTGATGAGTTAGACATGTCAAACATTTCTAATTAAGTTTATAAAACTGATTTGGTATCAAAACAATGTGTTTTGATACCCGAAAATGTTTCCATCGTAAAATGCACATCATGTGCACTTTTGACCGAAACTTTGACTCGTCACTTTGACTAGTAACGTGGTTAATCAGTAGGTATGATCGCTAAGGATCATAACCATCATGATTACGATCACGTTGCAAAGTTCAATTGAACCTTGATTTGACCAATTAATGGCCAAAGCCGAAAGTCAAACAATGTTTGAATTTTAGCTTGAAATATCTAAAAGCAATGAAAAAGACTAAGGATGAGATCTTACTTGTGTTTAGGAACACCCAAGATCTCAGAGAACTCAGTAGGAGGCCTCCAAAAGGATGGAAGCAAGCTCGGGAGGAAGAAGATGGAAACGAGCAAAGAGAAATGGTGAAGATCAAGCCTATTTATACTAATCTTGGAGCTCCCAAATGATGCTAAGTGTTGATCTAGGTGTTAAGGCATGGATTAGTGTCCCTCCAGGTGTCTGATGTAGGTGAAAGGTGGCATAGATCACGACTTGGTGGCCAAGCTTGTTAACAAGAAGCTGCCACCTTGATTATAAGAAGGTTCTGAGCTGGGGACCACTTACGGACCATATGGGGTTTTGCCTTACGGTCCGTAAGGCCCTTGCAGGGGCAGAAGTTTCAAAAATTGGCAGAAATGGCCCCCTGAACTTGTTTTCATCGCTTTTTGGCACTTTTAACACCCGTTAACCCCCTCCATAAGGATGAATAAACATAGGGAAGTTGAAATATGTTCAAAAAGGTCCCGGTTATCAGTCCGTTCGGTCATACGGTTGCGGTTTTGGTTAATTACGACGGGAATCGTAACGATCGCGCAAATGACCGTAAACGCGTAACGAATAATATTTTTGCATTCCAATCATTAAAATACTAGATTTTAATGATTTCATATTTTTTTGATGTGCGTACATGTTCCGGATAACGATATACGCGAATCGGCATAGTTTCGCAGAATTTGCAAAATAGCCCCTGAAGTTGCAAAAGCATGATTTTGCCATACCGAAGCCCTCGAAACTTATTTCTAAGTTATGTAAAGGGTATTTCGGGTATATTTAGCTTATTTCATCATTCAGGAGTGTACGTCACGTTAAACTGATTACGTTTGCGTAACAGTTTGCGATTTCACTTCCAGAAGTTGTTTAAGAGTTCGGAATCATGCAAGAATTGAATACGTGCAAGTGTCATGATAAAAATACAAATCTCGTAAATAAAACACAAAAGTTTCATTGATTGATAATTTGTTCAGAATCGTTACACAATCGGATCACCACAAATGTTACACACAAATGGAATGTTTTGACTGCAATTGATTAGATCTTTCGATGTGTTGCAGTTTAGGGTTTTTAGCAAAAGTATTATAGAAGTTCTAGGCCATTGCTTATGCAAAATCAGAAAAACTTGTATAATACCCTAGATATCAATCATCTATAAAGACCTCGTATCTTAGAATTAGGCAATCTCTCAAACGAAATTTCAGAGTACTAAGTCCATATATCCGAGAGATGTTAATCCACAAGTTTAAGCAGTTGTAAAATTTTGTTATATCCCGGAGACAATCTACTGAACGTGTAAAGCCTATCGACACATCCACAGTAAGACTTGTTTAAAATTTTTAAACTTTACAAATCCTTAGCATACTGTGATAGTCCACTGTTTCGACACAAAATTCTTTTTGTCTTTTTCATGTTTTTGTACTTTTTTTTTTCATATGTTTTTGTATCTTCTGCTTTCATTTCTCCCCCTAAAATCAAAACACAATATATTTGGATTTTAGTTTTTAATGAAATCTAATCTAAAATTTTAACAAACCAATGAGGATTACGAGAACTCATCGTCCGATCCATTTAAACCTCTGCTTCCGCACCTGTCAAAAGATTTTTCATACCGTTAATCCTCATTAAGTATTTAAACCGTGAAAGACTAAAAGGTTTGGTATAAAAATCAGCTTTTTGTTCATCGGTGTGGATTTTCTCAATTCGTACCAATCTTTTTTTGTAGCAATCACGAATAAAGTTGTAACGAATCTGGATATGTTTTGTTCGAGAGTGATGAACTGGATTTTTAGTTATGTCGATTGCTACCTTATTGTCTACACATAATGGAGTGTCAAGAAATTGCAATCCTTAGTCTCTCATCTGTTGTGGTATCCACAATATTTGTGAAGAACAGCTGGAAGCCGAAATGTACTCAACCTCACAAGTAGAGAGAGCGACTGTGGTATGTTTCTTTGCCAAGTTACTAATCATGTTTCGAAGAACTTGCAACTAGCCATCGTAGACTTTGGGTTCAATCTGTCAACACCGTCAGATCGAAGTTATCCCGCCAGATCGAAGTTATAATTCTTTGGATACCACAAGCCGGTGCTTGGACATCCCTTCAAGTATCTGAAAATCCGCTTCACGATCTGCATGTGAGATATTCTTGGACTTGACTGATAACGTACACAAAGGCAGGTAGGATACAAGATATCCGGGCGAGATGCCGTCAGATACATCAAAGATCCTATCATCGATCGATAAAGAGTATCATCAACTTTGGTTCCGGTTTCATCAATGCAAATTCCGTGATTGAGTGCCATAGGAGTAGATAACGGCTTCGTGCTATCCATCTCAAACTTCTTCAAGATATCATGAACATACTTGGTTTGGTGAATAAAAATACCGTCTGGCAACTGATCAACCTGCAATCCACGGAAGAATTTCATTGAACCCATAGAGCTCATCTCGAATTTCTTCTTCATGATAGTTTCAAACTCTTTGCAAAGATCGTCATTAGTCGAACCAAAGATGATTTCATCCACATAAATTTGTACGATAATTAGATGACTTCAAACTTCTCTGGTAAATAGCGAACTATCCACTCTTCCTCTAATAAATCCGTTGCCAACGAGTTGTTGAGATAACGTCTCATACCAGGCTCTCGGGGCCTGATGCAAACCGAATAGTGCTTTATCCAGAAGATAGGCTTTCTTTTTGTTCAGCGGATCGACAAACACCGGTGGTTGGCCGAGGTACACTTGGTCTCGTAGCTTACCGTATAGAAAAGCAGATTTCACATCTAATTGATACTCTTTAAAACCTTTCCATGCAGTGAATGCAAGGAAAATACGAATGGACTCCAATCGTGTTACTAGTGCATATACCTCTGTATAATCAATTCCCTCTTGTTGATGGAACCTTTGACTATGAGCCGAGCTTTGTTTCGCACTATCACTCCACGATCATCGCGTTTGCAGTTGAAGTCCCATTTTGTAGGACCGATCCTGAATGCATAGGAACCAAGATTTGATCTCTAATGTCCATAATAGCGGAAATATTATGACACGATTACCAAATAACAAGAATTAGTCAACTAATCGTCAATTTTATTGATATAACGTCGAGTCTCCAAATTGACAGAGCTCCGCCTCAAAGATGCCAAAGTTACAAATGATCAAGACAAGCTCCCCCTTGGATATCGTCTTCGTCTTGTATCAGTCTTCAAAATTCTGTATTCAAATAAAACTTTAACAAACACAACCGAAGAAATTCTTGAATGGCTTCTTATGTCGTTCCTGCTTCGGATCTGGCGTCTGATCTGTAGGAGGCACTTTGTTCATGTACTGAAACCTTCTAAGGCCTGCGACCCTACCTTTCTCATGTATTTCCTCAAGATGCTTCTCTTCCTTTAAGAATTCAACTCGTTCTAGCTCCCTCCAACTTGTTTCCAACATCTTTCCTGAATTCACTTCACGAGCATAGCAAACATTCACAACCCTTTGATACTGCATGGCTTGTTCTTTCTCACGTTCTTTGAATACAATCTTGTTGTAGAACAAGCATTTGATATCTTCTCTTGAGTAGTTTACCAACCACATTGGATCTAGAATTCTGATCGTTCTCCATAAACCTCTCATACCCTGAAACCCAGGTATCTCAACCCTTTCCTTCGTGATATCCAGATGTTCCTCAAATCGTAATACTATAACAGCTTCCATGTAGTAGGATCAATCTGCCACCACTTAAACACCGGATAAAAATTCTGTTCGATTGGCATTAAGGGCATGTTTCTCATTGCTCTTGGTCGTTTCATAATCAATGTTATATCCTTTTCTCCTGTTTTTTTGTTTGTTTTGATGCGACGACCTGGAATAAACGGCTTCCAATATCTAAATCCATTTGTCGCTTCAAACTTGATTATCTTCCATAGTAATTGATCGATATACTTCATATGATAAGTGACATTTACGGTTTGAACAAGCTCCTCCACATCCCAGTACGGTAACGTCTTGAAATCAGCTAGATATTTGAAGTATTGCATCCCAAATTCCCTTTAGATTGCATAAACATTCAGCTCCTTGAGCCACCCCCAACTTATGATATCCCCCAATGACACATCTTTATCTCTGGTAAAGAATGCTAGAGGACGTCGAAACTTACGTTCACACAACATCTCTTTAAACCAGGATTTCTTCGCTTGTAAAATCTCTTCTTTTGTCATCGGTTTTGGAACTTTGCCTTCACGTATCGATTCTTTGATATTCTCTTTCAACATATCTTCATCTAATTGCTTGTACATCTCCTCAAACGTAGGGAAACTATCAGTGTTAGGACCGACGTACTTCGCAGTTTCATCGTTTTCATCATCAGAAGACCAATCTTCTACTATCACCCTATTATACTCATCTGCCTCAAACCTTCTCTGATAGTGATACTCATTCGGCTCGAATGTGTTTATGTTCAGTACTTGCTCCTCAAAATCAAAATCCAGAGATTCTGCATCAACCTCAATCGGCTTAGCCAGATCTTCCTTCGTATAGTTGTACACAGACTCTCCCTCTTCAACATTATGTTCAAGCATAAGTATCAACGATTTTGTTGGAACTGCAGCAACAGGGTTAGCAATAGTGATAGCATCAGATATTTCAATATCTTAGTAGGCCTTGTTTGCCCTGATTCCCCCTCAATCTGATCATTCATAGCATTCGCTTCATCGTTTAGAAGACTTGTGAAATCGAAGCTTTCGTTCACTGTTGCATCAACCACTTTAATCCCTGTACCACTAGACCATCATCGTTACCTCCATCGTGGTCAGAATCATACTTTGTATCATCAACTGTTGGTTCATCATCCTTATCATCATCTTCTGCTTCATCATCGTCCTTTTCTTCAGTACCAGATACAGGTTCAGAAGGTTTGACAGATTCATCAACCTTAGAAACATCAGACTCAGAAGCTTTCTCAGACTCATCAACAGGCTTATCGACAGCTTCAGAATATTTAATTGCTTCACCTTCAACACTGTTACCCTTACCACTAGCTGCAAGCTCTTTTTCAGCTCTTTCTTTCGCCTCTTGCCTATCCAGATGATCATACTCAAAAATGAAATCAATACCCAGAGTATTAGATAATACTTTCTGCATCCTTATAAACCTTCGATCGTTTAGGGCTTGAATCGTCTTTAGCTCAGCAATTTCTGTCTGTAGCTTCATTAGCATCCTGTAAACTTTCCATCAACACCTTGAAAAATTCGCGTTCAATTTCTAACACTTTGATTTTATCATCCTTCATTTCTTTTTCCACTGACCTTTGATTTACTTCCTTGAGTAGCTCGGCTTTCTCTTCCTCATTCTTTTGAACTCTGTCTTCCAACTCTTTGACACGTTTTTCAAGAACATCAATGTCTGTATCAGGGAAGAACTCATCTAGATCTCGAATATCTATTGGCTCATTTGGAATATCACCAAACAAATTTGATTGTGACTTCCTTGGTGTTTTCGGTGTCGACTTAGGAGTAGCAGCTTTTGCAGTTAACTTCTTCGGAGTTGATTACCTTGGGATTGAGCTTTCAGAATGAACAGCTTTAGGATCAGGTGATTAAATCACTAGAACATCAAGTAAATTAGACTCAGGAGGTTCTTGTGTTGCTCCTAGCCTTTCTGCCTCAGATGAAATGATAACAGGATGTTCTTGTGTGACTCATGGACGTTCAGCTTCAGATGAAATAACAACAGGAGGTTCTTGTGTAGGAGGTTCTTGTGTAACTCCTTTCTCTTGTGCGCCAGAAGGTTCTTGTGTAACTTCTGCGATTTTAAGCTTTCCAATGTAACGACGACTTGGTGGTTTCTGAGCTTTCTTTGACTTTTTACCCTTAGTCTTTGGTGAACCTGTGGTTTTTGTTGTTGAAACCACTGCAGATTTTACACGCTTTGCCTTTTTCTTCGGCCTTTCTTCGTCAGCTTCCTTTTCCAGATTTGGATCAAAGTCAGCATCAAACTCTTTTTCTTTTTCAACTTCTTTTTCAGATTTTGACTTTTCTATTTCTTTCTCTGGTGTTTCATCAGAATCATCATCATTTTCAGAGGTAGCCGATATAACATCATCTTCTTGAGTCGTCTTTTCAATCTCTTGGCTTTCAATAACAATTGCTACACTAGAACCAGCCTCTGTTTGAACATTAACAGGCTCGTCTTCATCTATCAGCATCGTGTCAGCTTTCTTAGCACCACGTTTCTTTTTCTTCTCGATTTCAACCTTTATAAACCAATCACTACGAGCTTTAGGCTTGAAAGTCTCAAACCATTCTTTTCCTGCAGTCAATTCCTTCTCATCACCACTGCCATTGTTTCTCCATTTGTTTTCTGGTGGCGCAACATAGTTTTCATTCTTTAACGCCCCAAATAGTGGTTTTGCTACAGGTGCCGAATCCTGTTTCTGAAATTTGATCAACTTCTTTATTGTGGTTTCATCGAGGTGACTAAGATATAGAATGTCGTTTGGATCACGTGCCATTTCTGTAAATTTTTCATCAATGAGCATCTGCACGAACCTCAGATACAAACATAATCTAGAATCATCCATATTCTCTGACACGTGTGTGAATACAAGCTTAGAATAGTTGTACGACTTTTTCAAAATCAATGTCGTTGCCATGCAGTCATATAATCTTGATCATCATCAAGGCCCGCCTTTCTGTGGCTGAAAGTATGAATAATAGCGTGCATGGGGAGCTTATAGGGGTTTGGGACTTCCCCTTTCTTCAATGTCGGCTTATTTACACTTCCCTTGTAACCCATCCGATAGAAACATCCTCGGACCATCTTCTCGTCTAAGAATATCAGATCATCTTTATCGTTGTTGAATTGTAGAATTCTGCGAATATCATCTTCAGTGACTATAATCTCTTTTACTTCGTTTCCAACTGGCACAGATGATGTAATGGTCTTCTTGTCTACACTAAGGCTCGCGTTCATCCAAAAATGATAAGAATTCGATCTGTAAGACACTGTTCGCTCCGTGATAGCACGATGAATAGGGCAATCCTTCAAAAACTTCAATATACTGTCGTATTCCTTCAGCGACAGACATAATACCTTATCAAGAGTGATACAAGTATTATGGAACTTAGAGAAATCTATAGTGATCACCCGCGCTGGTTCTTGAACGGAAAAACAACGCAAATCATTAGCACTCATTTCGAGAAAAAGTTACAAAATTTTTCAACACTTTTCATCAAGTTCGGGCGTGAATATAACAAACAGATTAAGTCAAGTTCGCCCGAACATGCTAACACAGCATGTTCACCATTACTACCTAAGTTCGGGCGAACTTATTATCAACAACTTTCAATTTACTAACACCTAAGTTTCGAACTTCTTAGATGACATTCAGATTCAAATTTTAACTGAAGTTCAGTCGAACTTGTATTTTGATCAATTTTATTCATTGTTTAGTTAGCAAGTTCGGTCGAACTTGTTATCTTCTTCAATCAAAAACCTGCATGTCTCAAATAGTGACCAATCTGATCAATTCCGACTCAAATCTACAGTTAATTTATGTCGATTAACATCATTCATAGTTCAAATTGTCCAAACTTTCCCTAGATCTATAAACATTTATTAGTTCAGATCTAAGTTATCCGATTAAAGTTCAATTCATGGACCATTCAACAGATTCTCACCTCTTCCATTGATAATAGTGTGCGAATCACCACAATCAACTAAAATTTTGGCAGAGTAACGGTGTATTCAAGCTAATTTCACAACTCGCTCAATGTATGTTAAGTTCGCTCAGAGACTAGTGACAGTTGATAATGAAGTTCGGCCGAACTTGCAAGGTATTTATACCTTAGCAAGTTCGGGCAAACTTGTAAGCCCAAGTCACCAAGCCCATATAAGTTGGGGCGAACTTACCAATTTTCAAACAAATCCTCAACAAGTTCGGTCGAACTTGTTACCATATAAAACTCTAAATAGTTTAGCAAGTTCGGGCGAACTTGCCTAAACTCAAATTCAAGTTTTCAACATTTTTCAATTTTAGCCCCTGAACTTTTCACTTTTTACCAGTTTTAAAAATCCACTCACTTGACCAAGTCCAAGCTAATGACCTTGGTTAACCGATTTATCTGCCAAGTCCAAGTTAATGACCCCGGTTTGACTCGTTACGAACAAACTGTTGATATTTTCAAAATTAAAGTTTCAAATTAATGAACTTTTCACCGTTTTGGCTTTTTAGAATTTACAAATTAGCTCCCAGCCTGTTGTCAATGAGATTCCCACCAGTTTCGCACCTTACTAGACTTCGAAGATCCGTTCTCCAACATTGGTTTGCTGAAAACAATGTAGAAACAAAATCTTTTTGTATTTTTGTAAGTTTATGCTAGAACACACTGAAAATCTTTTTGGTTTTAATCTGCAAAGCTGATAAATTTATGTACAGAATAATGTAAAACTATGTACTTGTGAATTCGTGTCTGAGGATCATATCAGTTCATTGAGACATATCACCAGTACCGTTGACCTTTAAATGACTTTAAGTTTTAAACTCGTTTACCTATATTGTCGATATGTTTGTCCACTTAAACTTTAACACCTTTCTCAACTGTTTCAAGATATGTTAAGGTATAATTTATGAAACTTGACTTATCTGCGGTTCCCACTTCTTGAATATACTCCCGTATCAAGAATTGATATCCGTATCTGTGTTAATGCGAGGCCTTGAGAGCTCAGGTTACTACTACCGTACAGACAAAGAGACGAAGGCTCGAATTTAGGTGTGTTCAAACTAAGGAATCTTTTTAGCACTGCAAATGATTAGATCTTTCAATACTTTTCAAGATTGCATGCAGTTTAGGGGTTTATAGCGAAAGTATTATAGAAGTTCTAGGCTGTTGCTTCTGCAAAATCAGAAGAACTTGTATAATACCCCAGATATCAACTATCTATAAAGACCTCGTATCTCAGAATCAGGTATCTCTCAAACAAAATTTCAGAGTACTAAGTCCATATATCCAAGATGTGTTAATCCACAAGATTAAGCAGTTGTCAAATTTAGTTTATATCTCGAAAATAGTTTACTGAACATGTTAAGTCTATCGACAGATCCACAGTAAGACTTGTTTATCACTTTTAAACTTTACATTTCTTTAGCATACTGTGATATTCGACTGATGTACTATCATTTCCTTTTTGTGACATCGAATTCTTTTTGTCTTTCTCAATGTTTTTGTACATTTTTGAAAATTTTCATATGTTTTTGTATTTTCCCAAATATTTCTCCCCCTAAAATCAAAAACATATTTTTGGATTTTAGTTTTAAGAAATACTAATCTAGAAAGATATGATAAAAAACAAATGCAGATTACGTGAACTCGTCATCCGATCCGTATTCAACCTCAGCTTTCGCACCTGTTAGCAAATTTTTAATACCGTTAAGCCTCATTAGATATTTAATCTTGTTAAAGGAAATCCTTTGGTATAAAATCAGCCTTTTGTTCGTCGGTGTGGATTTTTTCTATTCGCACCAATTTCTTTTCGTAACAGTCACGAATGAAATGGTTACAAATTTCTATATGTTTAGTAGTGGGTGATGAACCTGATGTTTTGTTATATCGATGGCTGCTTTATTATCTACGAATAAAGGCGCATCAAGAAACTGCATGTGACATATGTGTATTTTAATCAACGTACAATTCCGAAATAATTTTGTATTGAATAACATTGTGTTTTATTCCGAGATTTATTTTAATACTTATGGCATTTAATGTTTTCAACCTTTTCAATTCTGATCTTTCAAATCGCTTCTGGAAGTGAAATCGCAAACCGTTACGCAAACGTAATCAGTTTAATGTGACAATGGCCTTTACATAACTTAGAAATAAGTTTTGAGGGCTTCGGTATGGCAAAAACATGCTTATGCAACTTCAGGGGCTATTTTGCAAATTCTGCGAAACTATGCCGTTACGCGTATTTCCTAATCCGGAACATATACGCACATCCAAAAATTTTTTTATAATCATTAAAATATAGCACTTTAGTAATTGGAATGCAAAAATTTCATTCGTTACGCGTTTACGGTCATTTGCGTGTTCGTTACGATTTTCTTCGTAATTAACAAAAAACCGCAACCGTACGACCAAACGAACCGACATCCGAAAAGTTTCCGAGCATTTTTCAAGTTCCCTATGCTTTATCTTATTTATAAAGCTTAAAAATGGGGTTAACGGGTGTTAAAAGTGCCAAAACGCGTCGAAAAACAAGTTTTTAGGCTGCAGGGACATGTTCTGCCAATTCTGAAACTTGGGAATCCCAGGCGCCACGCGAGAGAATCACCTAGATCTCCTACGACGCGCGGGGATGTTAATTTTTCAGCAGAATATGGCAGATAGCTGTTTTACAGCCTTGAAGCTCAAGAATTCGTGTTCTCCAAGTTCTAGCATGATTTTGACACGTTTATGGACATGTGTAATGATCCTAAACTGATCCATGACACTTTTGATCACCAAATTCATCTCCTACAACTATAAATAGCAAGCAATTTCACCCATTTCAATTGCTCATCCCCATATTTCTTCTCTCTAAACTCTAAGTGGAGTTGCTACCTATTTAAGAGGCCTCCCATCTAAGTTTTCTAGTAATCTTGGCTTCCTTGAGCACAAGTAAGTGTTCTATCCAAGCCTTGTTATTTATTTTAGCTTCTTATGAGCTAAAAGTGTTCTATCCAAGCCTTGTTAGGGTCGTAAGTCTAGCGGTCTTGACCACCGCTTTGACTTTCGAATCCGACCCGTTTGGTCGATCTTAGGATCAGGCCAAACACATATTTGTGACCATAGTTATATAGGGAATAACCCTCTGATGTTATACCTTATGGTCACGTCGTTTGGTTAATATTATGATAGGTTGTTATTATGCCCTTTATAAATGACCAAAATACCCTTTTTGTGCATAAATTCATTTTAAGCATATGTGGCTAAAGTTTTGACATATAGACTGATATTACAACATTATTAAACATATTTGGGCATTTAAGACTCATCATAGGACATGTTTAACCATCCGATCAGGCGTTTACACAAATGACGCGTTAAAGTAGCGTAAACTACCTTAATGGTTCATTACGGGTCAAAAGTACTTAGGATCACTTCACAATCAGAATGTTGAGTTTATTAAATCATACCATATGAGTTCCAACACTCATTTGATTTATAAGACATCATTCTATCCAATCAGCCGATTAAAGTCCCAACTCATTAACATAGTTATCCGATCTTAGGAACCATTTGATTCCTCATACTCTTGAGCTTTATTATTCTTCTTGAACAAGGATACTTTTGCAACCCCAAGTGAGTACATAGACCCCTCTTTTATGTTTTTTTTCCGAATATTTTGGGGTACAAATAACATATATTTTTCACAAGACATTGTTTTCTAATGGCATATTTTATACAATTCATTTTCATCCAGTTAATTATTTAACCATACATCCTTCTCTTATTTTATTTGATTTTCATTTTGATTTTCATATGATTATATAAAAAACATTTTATAAGGTTCATGACTACTTTTCGTTAAACTATTAATTTAACTTCAAGTCATGAATCCTCATCAACAAAACCTATGTATCTCACAGGCATTTTTATGCTGGCGTACCTATTTTCACATGTGTTTCAGGAGCTATTGCTTAAGGTTGATTCATGCGACACTTAGGATAGACTTGGGCTTTAGTGACTTAAAATCTACAAGACAATTAGATTTTTGTTTATTTTGTTTTATTCCAAGACATTGTAATCAAATTTCATCCAATAATACAAAACTTTAATTACCCTGGTTGTTGAAACAATACTTCTGTTACGACACTCCCCGGCGTTTCCGCCACGGTTTGTTGTTTTACGCGGTCGGGGTGTGACACTGCAGACCATAATTCCTCCTCTGTTGTTGATCCAGAGGATTTGAGAACAATAGCTGGAAGCAAAAATGTATTCTGCCTCACAGGTAGAGAGAGAGATCGTGGTCTGTTTCTTGCACTGCCACGTTACCAAACGTGTTCCGAATTGTAGATTTCGCGTTCAGTTTGTCCACTCTAAGTTCTGAGTCAGCGTATCCCGTTAGGTTGAAATTGTCGTTCTTTGGATACCACAAGCCGGTGCTTGGACATCCCTTTAAGTAACGGATGATTCGCTTGACTATCTGCATCTGTGACACTCGAGGACTAGACTGATATCTCGCACATAAGCAGGTAGGATACATGATGTCTGGGCGAGATGCCGTTAGATACATCAGAGATCCTATCATCGATCGATAGAGTGTGTCATCAACTCTGGTTGCCGTCTCGTCTATGCAAATCCCATGATTCAGTGCCAGCGGAGTCGAAAACGGCTTCGAGCTATCCATTTCAAACTTCTTGAGAATGTTGGAACGTACTTTGTCTGATGAATGAATATGCCATCTGGTAACTGATCGACCAGTAATCCGAGGAAGAATTTCATTTCACCCATGGAGGATATCTCGAATTTCTTCTTCATGATCTTTTCGAACTCTTTGCAAAGACTATCATCCGTAGAACAGAAGATGATATCATCCACATAGATTTGTACTATTATTAGATGAGATCTGACTTCTCTGGTAAATAAAGTATTGTCCACTGTTCCTTTTTAAAGCCATTTCCGACGAGATTGTTGCGATAACGTCTCGTACCAAGCTCTCGGGGCTTGGTGTAATCCGTATAAGGCGTTGTCTAGGAAATAAGCTTTGTTCTTGTTCAGTTGACCAACGAAACCCGGTGGTTGGCTGACGTACACTTGTTCACGAAGTTTACCGTAGAGAAATGCAGATTTTATATCCAACTAGTACACCTTAAATCCTTTCCAAGGTGCGAACACGAGGAAAATACGAATAAGCTCTAATCGTGCAACCGGTGCATGTACCTCTGTATAATAAATACCCTCTTGCTGGAGGAAACCTTTGACAACCAGCCGAGCTTTGTTTCTGACTATTACACCCCGATCATCTCTTTTACACTTAAGACCCACTTAGTATCAATAGCTTTCTGCTTCGGTGGTAAGTCTACAGGCTTCCAAACACCCAATTTCTCGAACTGTAACAGTTCCTCTTGCATTGCTATCACCCATTTCTCGTCACCAGAGCTTCATTAACAGTTTTTGGCTCTATTTGTGATATGAAACATGAGTAGAAGCAGTAGTCTTGAGTTGGAGCAACTCGGGTGTAGAAACAACTAAGTGCTTTATTGATTTGGCTTCGTGTACGCACACCAGTTTGTAATTCACCAATGATATTTGTTAAAGGATGGTAAGAGTATGATCGCAACATTTTTTTTTTTGGGTAAAGGGTTACCCCGGTAAATATTATATCAATCAATCCAAACATAACAAGTGAGGTAGACAGAAACCTCAATTCTCAAGTATGACAAGCCATACTAGAGTTTATCAAGCAATCATCCTACAGCCGGTAAATACCTATTTAATAAGCACGTCGCTCGACAATACACGTAACACTAAATTACAAAGGAAAACATATATAACACCATTAGCCATATTCATCATCAGTTATCAGCAACCCTCTGGGAAGGCTCCATTCCTGTAGAAGATCTCTAGTATGACTCGTGTCTTTAAATTTCATCAAATGTAGCTTCATCCGAACTGTTAATAGAATAACCTCAATGAGTTGATATGCACTCCTTTTTTTCGTAGAAAACAATCTCTGATTTCGTTCCTGCCACACGAAGTAAGTTGCCGCACTAACAACAAGCTTTCCAATAACATGAGTAGCCTGTTTTGATTCCGCATATTGCACCAAATGATCAAAAATCCTTTCCCATTTGTTAGGTAGCGATCCCATTCCTGCTTTATCTCGAATACCATTCCAGACCTGAGCAGCATATAAACACTCGAAAAAAAGGTGGTCATGAGAATCCAAACCACCCATACACAACGAACAGCACATGAGGTTATAATTAGGACTACCCGCCGAAGACCATTGACTCATGACATCCTGCGTTTTTAGTTTTTTGTTCACAAGAAGCCACATTAAAAAAGAGTGACGAGGAATAGATTGGGGATACCAAATAATACTCGCCCATGGGACTTCATTCTGGTGTATTCGCAATTCATCCCACCCTATAGCGGCACTATAGTTCGTCTCCTTTCCTGATCTAGTTCGCCATACAACTCTATCCTGTAATCCCGGGTTCAGTATGATACTTGGCATGTTTCGGAGAGCCGGAAATCGGTTTACCCACTCGGTCGGCCATCCCACCCCCCATGGTCACATACATCCGCAACCTTCGAGTTCATATAGAATCCAGCATTTGATATCATACGTGGCGTAATAAAAGAATTCAAAGGGCATATCTCATCCCACTTATCAAACCAAACAAGTGTTTTGTTACCGTCTCCCAGTTTCGTCCATACATGTTGTTGAATAATCGGCCTTAACTGAAGCATTTTCCTCCAGCTCCATGTTATGTTATTTCGGATTGGTAAGTCCCAAAAACTTCGGTCTCGTATACGATATGAATGAATCCACTTTACCCAAAGAGACTCTCTATGTGTAAGTAGACTCCATACATGCGTAACCATAAGCGCTTTATTCATATCCCCAATCCTTCGAATACCCAAGCCACCCTCCCGTTTAGGTATACACACTTTTTTCCAACTCACCTTAGCTTTCCCTTTTATGTTATTTCCTTGCGCCCACAAAAATCTTCGCATTCTTTCTTCCAGGTCATAAATGATGCGCTTTGGTAAAATAAATACCGACGCCCAATATATATGCATAGAAGACAGGACCGAACGAATCAATTGAAGTCTACCCGAAAATGACAGACTCTTATTTTTCCAATCTGTCATTCTTAAATCCATACTTTCCAGAAGTCGCTTACAATCATTATAAACAAGCCTGGTAGATATAAGGGGAACTCCAAGATAACGAACTGGCAACACGCCTTCATCAAATGGGATGATACTTCTAATTCGGTCTTTCACTATGTCCGGAACATTACCAAAGAAGACCGTACTTTTAGTCATACTAGGAACAAGACCTGACATGTTCTTAAATAATTCTAACGCCTCCAACAGCACTTTTGCTGATCTATGATCGCCCCGAGAAAACAAAAACAGATCATCAGCAAAACAGAGATTGATTATTCGCTGATTTTCACACTCTCATGGTACCTAAACTTAGCTGACAGAGAACTCTGTTTTTGCAAAAGCAATGTAAGAACCTCCATAACCAGCGTAAAAAGGTACGGCGACATTGGGTCTCCTTGTCGTAAGCCCCGTTGCCCTCTAAAATACCCATACAGATTACCATTTATAGCCAAAGAGAAGGACGTGGTTGTAACACACACCATTATCCATTTCACCATTCTCCGATCAAATCCAAAGCCAAGCAGTATCTGTTCAAGAAAGTTCCAGTCTACCGTGTCGTAAGCCTTTTGAATATCCACCTTAAAGGCACACCTTGGTGGCCCCTTATCATGATGATAGTTATGCATTAATTCCTGTGTTAAGAGGATATTATCAGAAATCCTTCTACCCGGAACAAAGGCTGACTGATTGATGCTCACAATATCACCTAACCCTTCTTTTATTTGATTTGTAATGATCTTGCTGATACACTTATATAGTGTGTTACAACAAGATATAGGGCGATAATCTGTAATGGAAGATGGTGAAGTAACCTTAGGGATTAAAGAGATTATCGTATGGTTAAGTTGACGAAGTAGTTTACCATTTCGAAAAAACTCATGTACCGCACTGCATACATCCTTCCCAACTACATCCCACGACTTTTTAAAGAAGACCGATGTGTAACCATCAGGACCTGGAGCTTTATTCCCATCAATTGAAAACATTGCCTGCTTAATTTCATCATCCGTAACAATCCTAACCATAGCAGATGCTTTATCAACCGATAATACATTATGGAATAGATCTGGCGTAGGATGCAAATTTATACTTCCAACACTACCAAAAAACTGGGTATAGTGCTCCACCATGACCTGTGGAACCGATATTCCTTCGTGTAGTATACCGCTACTGTCTCTTACCGAGAAAATTCTACTCCGATGATTTTTTGCTTTGACCGTGTTATGAAAGAACTTTGAGTTCTTATCACCAAGCGAAAGCCATTGTAACTTTGATTTTTGCTGCAAAAAAGAGCACTCATCAATTACCACTTTCTTATACGCTTGAAGTAATCGACTGTGTTTATCAAGAAGCTCATTGTTGAAAGGATCATTATCAATAGCTATCTGTTTGTCTTCTAGATCCTTTCTCATCGTCTTAACCTTCTCATGCAGATTACCCTGTATATAGAGGAGTTTCCTCATCGGGTTTTTTAACAGCTTAAGCTTTTTAACAATCTGAAACATGCGATAACCTTGAATGTCCATATTCCAAACCTTTTTAATTTCCTCCATAAAACCCTTCTTATCGGCTACCAAATTCACAAACTTGAACGGTTTCGGTTTTCCTCTCGTCACATTAGGTAATTTTAGGATACACGGAGTATGGTCTGATATGCGGTACGGAAGAAAACATGCTGCCGCATTAGGGAATGTATCTATTAATTGCATATTCCCCAATATTCGATCAATTTTCTTAACAATGATACCCTTTTGCTTCTTATTCGTCCATGTAAAATGTAAACCCGTTCGATTAACATCAAACACCTCTATCTCATCAATGCACTCCTTAAATTCCCTATTCCCAATGCTAAACATGGATGGCCCTTGAGCTATATCTTCATGAAACAGGGAAGAATTAAAATCCCCCATAATAGTCCATGGTTTATCATGCATATAAGAATGATGAGCACATAAGTTCTGCCATAGGTCCCGTCTATTTTTGTAGTAGTTATCAGCATAAATAAACGAACAAAAAATAGACTTTTGATCGAGTTTAAACCTGATCTGAGTATGCACAACCTGATCAGTTTTAGAAAGGATCATAACATCCACAATGTCAGCGTCCCACCCTACCATAATACGAGTACCTTTCTCACAACAATCAGCATTCGTCGCCCAGCTCCATGACGAGCAAACTTTCTTACAAACATTATAGACATTAGACGAGTCAACATGAGTTTCCATAATTGCACATACCTGAAGATGATTGTCCAGTACCACCTGACGAACCTCCTTTTGTTTGAGGGGCCGGTTCAAACCCCTTATGTTCCAAGAAGCCAAACTACCCATGGACACTAGTATCACCAGGTGTGCTTGCACCCTCAGTATTTATATTTTCTTCTTTCTGCTCCATTAATTTTGAGATATCACCTAAAAGTTCCTCGATTCCAACTGCATCAGCAATTATTTCCTCCAAATTGGTACTTTTATTTTGTTGGTTACCTTTTGAAGTCATACCATCTATTCCACCAAATTCATTAGAGTGATTTTCCTCTTTTTGAAGTACAGAAAATGGGTTAGAGATAGGCACTTGGTTTTTCGGTTGGCCCTTTTCATCAGCCTTGGACTTAGGCTTTGCTACCGGACGGTACACAAACTTCGGCTTCTGATTCTTAACATGCATCCCTTGATTGATCCCTTTCCTACTCTTCGATAATACCTCCTGAAAATCATTAGTATTTTCCATCTTATCATCCATCTGCACTGTTATTTGTTTCTTTGGGCACGAGTTATCATCATGACCAAACACGCAACATGTTGAACATCTCAACGGTTCCCAATCATATTCTATTTTTACCTCCGCTTTAGAGTATCCTTTTCCATCGAGTGCCGGGATTGCAACCGTGACAACTCTCTTTAATTCAGACCCTGCTTGAACTTCAATTAATGCCCTAGCATAACTACTTCTTCCCCATGAGTCTACACACATTGTTGTTGTGTAAGAATCCAGCAATTTTGGAACACCTATTTTCGAGGCCAGTAAACTCAACCCGTCCTCAGTAAACGCAGCCAACGGTACATCATGCATTTTTACCCAAACCGGTATAGATGTTATATCCTTTTTCTCTACCATAACATCAGGAGTCCATTCAGTAAGAATAATTGGAACATTTCGTATCATCCATGGCCCATCTTCTAGTAGCTGGGCCATCCCTTTTTTTGTTTGAAACTTAAAAAAGAAGAACCCCTTAGCGTTCATCATCATCTTGGATAACCCATACTTCGACCACTTATGTTTAACAAAATAGTCTACCACCGGAAACGCTAAGCTTTTTCCCAAAAAATAACCATAAAGAGTGTTCGAGTATCTATCATTCACCTGCTTTACCGATGATAAAGGAATAACAACATCTGCCCCATCAATTATTTCATCAGTTTCCAAAGACCGAAAATTAACCTTAATATCATCACTATTATGCTGAACAACTTTAGCAAATGAAAGAGGTTCTACAATTTTAGTAGTCGTTACCTTAGTGGTCTCAGCTGATGAAACACCACCGTCCGAATCAGGCGCAATCTCCTCCAAATTACATTACAAGTTAGCCCCTTTTCCAGTAATGTTTTCCGAATCCCCCTTAACATTATTCACCACTGTTCCCGCACCCTTACTCTTGTTTCGTTCTTCAGTGGCTTTAAGAAGTTTCGGATCCGAGTTCACTTCTTCCACTAGTGCGTTAGGAACATTCCCTCGTCGGGCCAGCTTAGGATTACCGTCAATATTCAGCACACGGTGTCCAAACCCTTATTAGGTAACGGATCTTTGCCTCGATCAACATGCACACCAGGTTTCTTCCGTTCATCCATGCCAGTTTTAGCAACTCTCTCCTTACTCAGTTTTGGATACCCATCACCGTTCAGAACTTCATCACTCTCCATACCGCAAACTTAACAAGAGCTAGAAGAAAATCAAAAAGAAACCCTAGAATCCGTAATCAATTCTTAATCGATTAGAAAGGTTGTATCAATCTAGCTAAATTAACATCCGTTAACCGCGATCAACACAATCTTTATAATAAATCTGAATTTCCTACTAATTCCCAGGTCTTCAATTATAAAACAAATCAAGCACAAGCCCTAAGCTGGTCGGATTGTTGGTTATTATCCGAAACACAAGATACGCCGGCGATAAGATAACCAATCGAAAGAAAACTACTCTCCGATCGATCTATATGCCACCAGAGTTCGTATTAAGATTTGATTTCTCAAACCCCTAATAACAGATCTGTTGCACACACTTCCCGATCGTAGTCGTAGGGTTGAAAAGGAGAACAAAAAAACGCCGGCAGGAACGAGATTAAACAACGAAAACTAAACCCTATTCTAATCTTTCTTTGGATGCTAACGAGTTCGTATTGCTGTTGGAAGATCTAACAACAATCACAGACTGTTATACATCTAAGATTGATCGAGCGATTCGGGATTCATGAAGAAAACGAAAAATCGCCAACTAGGGTTTCTCATCTGAACTGAACTAGCAAAGCAAACAAACAAAAGCTGGTTGTGATAGAGATGTACGATTGCCTGTTCTCCGCAACATTTCATTTGTTGGAACATCAACTGAGCTTTGCTGATTTGAAACATTCAGATCACTGTTCACTTCAACATTAGGAGCACTTGATGAAGCTTCATTCTCATTTCTCGGACTAGCAGATTGATTCAACATGTTAGATATCTGCTCAACTTCTTCATCCGATGAGGTTTCACCATGAGCATCAAATGTTGGCGCTTCATCTGAGTCAGAATTCTGATTCTGAGGCATGCTGGACTCTGATGTTGTATTTCCTGGTTCATTAGAAGCATTCATTGGAGTTGAAGCAGGTGTTGCTTCTGCTTCAGAAACATTTTCAACTTGAACACCGCTATTGCTCGGACCTGCTTCATAAGATGAAGTATCCAATGTTGGTTGATTAAACACTATTGTTCTAATGATTTGTTCTTGATTTTTCGACTGTTGAAGATAATATAACGCTGCAATTTCTTCTTTAGACAATTCTTCCGACAAGTCAAATGACTTCCAAAGATCTTGGTAGTTGAACAGCCACGCGTCACCTCTTCTTTGAATAGGATCCGTATAGTTAAAGCAATCCACGTGCTGTGCTTCAATGACCTTTCTCAACGAGGGAACATATACTCTTCTTAGCGGACTCGCATACCCGACAAAGAAACCCTCAAGAGATTTGGCTCCGAATTTACCATCTTGATCTATTACATTACATGGCGCACCAAATGGCTCTAAGAATTTCAAGTTAGGCTTCCATCGGTTGATCATCTCAAAACATGTCTTCTTTGTTAGTTTGACAGTTAGAACTCTGTTTAGTGTGTAGCAAGCCATAGCTACCGCTTCACTCCAAAAGCTGACTGGAAGCTTTGAGTCTGCAAGCATGGTTCTTGCAGTTTCGATTCAAGTTCTGTTCTTCCTTTCAGCGACACCGTTTTGTTGCGGAGTATAGGGTGCACTAAACTCGTGCAAAATCCCTTTAGCGTTGCAAAATTCTCTCATTTTGTTATTCTTGAACTTTGTGCCATTGTCACTGCGAATTCGTCGTACAGGGAGATGATAACGGTTTTCTAGCTTCTTGAAAAGAATCACCAAGTTTTCGAATGTTTCATCTTTTGATTCTTGGAAGAATACCCATGAATAACGCGAATAGTCATCTGTTATGACCAAGCAGTATAAGTCTCCTGAAATACTTCGAACATTGACAGAACCAAATAAATCCATGTGGAGACGTTCAAGCGACAACTTGATTTTGAAACATAGTTAGACATGTTTCGACATGTCTAACTCGCCACTTCTAGTTAATGCTTATTTTGGGTCGTTAGTCAAGCGGTTTGACTACTGTTTTGACATCCGAATCCGACTCGTTTGGTCGATCTTAAGAATCGACCAAGCACATTTATGTGACCATAGTTGTATAGGGAATAACCTACTGAGGTTATACCTTATGGTCATAAGGTTTGGTTAGTTTTATGATAAGTCGCTTTTATGTTCTTTAAAAAAGACCAAAACGCTCTTTTTTACGCATAAATCGATTTTAAGCATACCCTAACCAAAGTTTTGACTTATAGACTTCTGTTACAACATTATCAAACATATTTGGAATATAAGACTTATCATAGGACATTTTTAACCATCCGAACATATAACTACGCTAATGACGCGTTAAAGTAAACTACCTTAACGAGTCATAACAGGTCAAGAGCGCACATGATCCTTTTCAAATCAGAATGTTAAGTTTAGTGAACGATATCATATGAGTTCCAACACTCATTTGGTTTATAAAACTTCATTTTTTCCGATACCTCCGATTAAAGTCTCGACACTAACATAGTTGTCCGAGACATTAGGACACCTTTGAAGCTTTGTTTATTCCATTGAACAAGGACACATAAGCAATCCCAAGTGAGTACATAGTTCCCCTCTTTTACGTTTTCAAATGTTTTGGGGTGATTCATAGGTGCTAAATCATTTTCATGTTTCAAGAACAAAGTCGATGGTTGATATAAAACATACGATTTCAATAATGTGGACAACTTGTTGGTGCATTATCCATGACACGAATGACATTCATTAACTTTGGCCGAGCCGACCAGAAGTATGTTATGGTACCATAGGACTGACAATCCCGTTATCGAACTGTTCACTGGATTTGGTGGAAGTTTGGGTAACGACAAAAATTGTTTATGATTAACAAATCATTTGTTGATTTGTTAGTCTAGTTAAAGAGAGCCTTTGGTGGTCTATTAAAGATACCCTTTGGTGGTATAGTTAGCACAGGCTTGAATGTGTTCATTAAAGAACGACTAAAAGTTTTCACAATTAAAACACGAACGATTTATTGATGACACGGACAATTGGTTAATAACACGAGCGATTTATTGATGACACGGACAATTGGTTTATAACACGGATGGTTTATTGATGACATGGACATATGGTTTATAACACGAATAAATGATTTATGACACAGACGAATGGTTTATGACACGGACGATTGGTTTAAGGTAACTGATTTAGATAGCAGAACAGGCATAATATGATAAAAGCATGGTGGATAGGCCATTGGTACTTCCTATATATAAGTGCTTTTATTGTATTACATATCGTGGCGTTATCCTAATCACTTGGAAAAATGTTTTCAAACGATGTCACGCAACGATTTTCACTTAGAGATATAAACCATACAAAGTTTTCTCTTAAATTGATTTACTACTCGGTTTTACAAAAGAAATATTTTGGTCAATATTAATGGCTACAAGGTCTTTCACAAACTCTAACCAACTTGTTTTAGTTGATTAATTATATTACAATATCAAACACTATTGATACAAGGTTTTCACTTAACGACTTTTGTAGTCGGACGAGATGTTGCAATATGTATGCAAAGCCATGAATTTGACATACTCACAAAACCTATGTACTCACCGGAATTTTCATGCTGACTCTCTTTTCAAATATGTTTCAGGAGCCAATGTTTTATGATTGAAATGCATGTTTCACATTGGATCAGACGCGGGCCTTAGTGACTAAAACATGAAAGCCAATTATGTAACGCCTCATATCTTCATATTTCTATTTTAAAAATGTTCATATTCGTATTCTAATTTTAATCTCACAATTCGAGGCGTTAATCATAATAAAATTCATATTTTATACATATTTTGTTATTCACACAACCGATCATTTAAATACGTATTTATACGCAAACCGACACAATTATACGTATAAATACTTATACGCACATCCTCGATACTTGAATTATACTTTTATACTTTTTATATACTCAATTACATAACATATACTCAAGAAATACCAAGAAATATACCAGTCATCTTTCCACCTCATCAATCCTCTTCCACCTTCTTTAACCAATCATATTTCACCTTTTTTCCACCTTCTCTACCTATAAATATCAACCTCCTTCTACCATTTTCTTCACACCAATCTTCTCTACATCTCTCTAATTCTCTCAATCTCTCTAAATCAAGAATTCTAAAAGGACATTAAGTGTCCCAACCATTCTTCTCTCAACCTCTCTACTTCTCTCAAATCTTCAAAGCAAGGAAGAGAACTCTAAGAGTTTTAAAAGAAAACACTAAATGTTTTAAAGGAAGCTTTGAAGCTCCAACCTCCAACTCTTCACGCAATCACCAAAGGAAACTTTGCAAACTGTGAGTACACTCGACCCACTTTTCGTTTATTTCACTTTTTGGGTGTAACATGTTTACCATATACAAAATCACTAAACTTAAGCTTTATGAAATGCACGAAACAATCCAATATACATGAATGCTTTGATACATTACTCGTTGCTTATGCTTGGACCATTCGTATGTAATACCATAGTCAGTAGCTTATTTTTTCATTTGACATGTATAGCGCTATAGGAGTAACGCGCCACCTCCCACGTGAAATCTCATGTTAACAAGGGGTTTGACTAGAAATATTGCATGCCATGTATAATGCTCTCGTATAAACTTAGTATCATTTGGATTCGTCTTAAACTTTATTCGTATACGTATGCTTATGCTTAAACTTGTGTACTGGCCTTTGCTTTTGCATTGAACTCTATTTTAAAACATGTTACAGGTTGATGAAGATGATGCTATGAAAACTAAGTAGCGTTGAGACTAGATACGCATATAGAAGTTTAGCTTTATTATTATTGTATCAAATTTTGTCACGTTAATATTGTTATTTGAAATTCCCTTGTATTGTAATGACATTAAGCCCCGTTCCTCAATTTTCAATCTCCCCAAAGTCTCGAATTTTCGATCGACTAGGGACATGTAGTAACTGGAAGGGTAAAATACTGTTAATCGCTTCTCGATGAGAGTATTTACCTATCAGGCCAAAGCATTTTTCCTAACTCAAAAGAACCTTCGATTCACTTTGGAATAGTCGACGTTTCTTTACATGAAACAATCTAATGCTTTACAAGCCTCTATTTTATACTATTTCAATTTATATGTGAACTTTTATGTATGCTTGTTACCCTTTCCTTTTCAAATTTCAAATTATTTTCAGGTTTTTACGCAGATCATAATAAACCTTTCCATACACTTATATATTAATTACATGCATAATCTCAAAGGTTCAGCAACTGAAGTTATATTCCTCGAAATCCCGAGATGGAGACCCATCGTCAAGATAGGAGTGGTTTCCTTACCTCGACGATTAACTCCGCTCCTTCCTTCCTTAAAACGACCTCACCAATGGGTTAGAGGTGATTCCCATACCTCAGTGATCGTTACCAAACCTTTTTCTTGGAGACTTTACTATACAAACCACACATTCAATTTGCATGCCTAAATCTTTTATCATATTGTCAAAAAGATCCCTACTTTGGCAAATTTCAAAATTTACTATATTATCAAAAGTATTTATTATCCATTTCATATAAATCACATACACAAATACTTAGTCACCACATAAAACGTTTTGTTTTCCCGATTGTCAAGGCTTTACAGAATGCTAGCTACCAACTTAATCAGTCTAATGAAAACCTTGCCCATAAATCTTATGTTTATCCATGATCACTAAAACACGCTCATGTGACATCATTATACTAAGGACTTTCATTTCTAAAAAAAAAATTCAAACCAATGTCCTATAGAAATTATGGAGTCATTTTTTACTAAACCTCTTTTTTCTATTAATAAAACCTTTTGCTAAAACACTTTTCAATGATTGTTAAATTCATTATCTCAAATTTCCCCTCAAGGGCAAACGTCTTCACGAAAACCTTCAAATTTCAATTTCTTATTTTGATGTAATATCCTTTAAAACGCGGTAGATTTACTATTTTTAAGACCTTTCCACACACCGACACAATGCCTCATCTAAATTTCAAAACACGTAGGCAAGGAAAACTTTATAAAGACCAACCGTTTTCGACTTACAAAATTTCTTCTAAGACACTGGTGGCACTCCCATCCTTTGCAAAATATGTCACGCATAACCAATAAGTACATTATATCCTTCTTACATTCACATACTAGATCCTACCTTAAACTTAAACCTATTTTGATTCGATAATCTCAGCGTTTTGCTCATACAACTATACATGCATATCCTCGTACATGATTTAGTCATAACTTCGCACGATATCATTCATTTTACACACTCAACTTTCTTGATTATTTTATATGATTAATATTCGTTGTACTTAATTCATGTCATCCACACAATCGTCGTCTTTTACACTTGTTGATGTTCATAATTATATCCATAATCATATTCATGAACATGCGTGCTATCATTCACACTAATACTTATATTCGCATTCATGTATATATGCCTTATATCCATGCTTATACTTGTACTGTACTCATAATTATGATCATACTCATATTCATATTCATACATTCGTGACGTACGCAAGCGAAACCCGAAAGATTCGCTTACCTGGGCCTCATGCTTATTTGCACGCAAACATGCTTACACACTACATTCTTATATGCACACATTCTCATTTTAAAATTTATGTATACCTTGATTCATATACAACTAGTATAGAATTTGCGGATCATGCGACGATCAATATAATCATGGGTGTACACGAGATTATAGTGATAGGCGCATGAGAAACATAGGGTGTACTGCTGTGTATGGTAAGACACGGAACGTAACATGACACCGAATAACGAAACGAACGTACATGGTCAAAACATGATGGATACCTCGCTGGTAGTTCCTATATATAATAGTTTTCACCATGTTACCAAACTTTAGTAAAACGTGCCATGAGAAATTCGGTGTTTTTCAGACCTATTTAGACCCGATACAAACTATAACAACTCACAAACGCATTGTTAAACGCGCGATATCCGATTATCCACGAAAAACCCCAATTATTAACTCATCGCTTTCAATACGCATACCATTATTATACTCGCATTCGTTTATTAGCTCAATCATTCACTCTTATACCTCCATTATTCCCGCTATTCTCTGCCTTTTATCTAAAGCCTGTTTGCAATCAATTAGTTTAAACATTCGAACCCTAAAATGCTTTCTTACTCTTAAAACTATTTTCCATTCTTTATTTATGCGCAAACATACTTAGTTGGCCGTTACCTCCAAAACCATTTTTTATTTAAAAATACCTAACTTCCTCGTTTTTCACCGATGAAGAATTCTCTACAAAATTGAGATTGCCAATTCTCTTTAAATCCAACGAAACTTTTTCTTACAACCAACAATGCAACCACTTTTCATCAAAATACATACGTTTTATACGAAAGCTTCCTTCTTAGGTAACACATTTTAAAATACCTCGTCTTTGAGTTATTCGAAGTTATTTAAACTCGCTTGTCTATACACACACATGCACGTTTTACTTATGCTCAATGCCTCGAATCATTTTAGACAAACTAATCCTTTTTAGAAACCAATCTTTTCGTTCCTCGAAACTTCATACTTTTCAACACATTTCAAACTTCCAAGTCTCGATTTTAGACAATCATTCTTCTAGCCAAAATGCTTTTTCTCCAAGGTCTTCCTCTTGAATAAATTTCGGGATGAAATTTCCTAAAGATGGGGAGACTGTAACGCCTCGTATCTTTGTATTTCTATTTTAAAAATGTTCATACTCGTAATCTAATTTTGGAAACCTTACATTCGTATTTTTATTTCAATCTCACAATTCGAGGCGTTATTCATAATAAAATTCATATTTAATACATATTTTTTTATTCACACAACCGATCATTTAAATACATATTAATACGCAAACCGACACAATTATACGTATAAATACTTATACGCACATCCTCGATACTTGAATTATATTTTATACATTTTATATACTCAATTACATAACATATACTCAAGAAATACCAAGAAATATGCCAATCATCTTTCCACCTCATCAATCCTCTTCCACCTTCTTTAACCAATCATATTTCACCTTTTCCACCTTCTCTACCTATAAATATCAACCTCCTTCTACCATTTTCTTCACACCAATCTTCTCTACATCTCTCTAATTCTCTCAATCTCTCTAAATCAATAATTCTAAAAGGACACTAAGTGTTCCAACCATTCTTCTCCCAACCTCTCTACTTCGCTCAAATCTTCAAAGCAAGGAAGAGAACTCTAAGAGTTTTAAAAGAAAACACTAAATGTTTTAAAGGAAGCTTTGAAGCTCCAACCTCCAACTCTTCATGGAATCACAAAGGAAACTTTGCAAAACTGTGAGTACACTCGACCCACTTTTCGTTTATATCACTTTTTGGGTGTAACATGTTTACCATATACAAAATCACTAAACTTAAACTTTATGACATGCACGAAACAATCTAATATACATGAATGCTTTGATACATTACTCGTTGCTTATGCTTGGACCATTCGTATGTAATACCATAGTCATTAGCTTATTTTGAGCCTTCATTTGACATGTATAGCGTTATAGGAGTAACGCACCACCTCCCTCGTGAAATCTAGATGCCATGTTAAAATATCGTGATTCGGGTTAACAAGGGGTTTGACTAGAACTATTGCATGCCATGTATAATGCTCTCGTATAAATTTAGTATCATGTGGATTCGTTTTACACTTTATTCGTATACGTATGGCTTATGCTTAAACTTGTGTACTCGCCTTTGCTTTTGCATTGAACTCTATTTTAAAACATGTTACAGGTTGATGAAGATGATGCTATGAAATCGAAGTAGCGTTGAGACTAGATACACATATAGACATTTAGCTTTATTATTGTTGTATTAAATTTTGTCATGTTAATGTTGTTATTTGAAATTCCCTTGTATTATAATGGTGTTTTTGCTATGAAATGAAATTCATATTAACTAATTATTGTCGCTATTAGTGTTGTGAGCAATGAGCAATCTATTTCGTCCTGCCATGATGTTTCCGCCATCGGTTGGGATTTGACAAATTTATCCGTATTTTGTTTCTGTTTATTCCAAGACAATGTAAACACTTAATTCAATAATACAAAACTTTATGTACCATGTGTTGTGAAACAATAGTTCTGTGACATGACTCCCTGACGTTTCTGCCGCGGTTTGTTGTTTTACGCGGTCGAGGTGTTACAGAAAGATTGGTATCAGAGCTCATGGTTATAGGGAATTAGGTTACTAGTAATGCTTTGACCTAGACTATACCTTCCTAGGACCCTAACACAAGTTATCTTGTGTTTAGATCTTAAAACAATAACATCACCTATCCTTAGGTGAATACCAAAACAGAAACACAAATTTCAAAATGATTTTGAAATCAATCATCTATCCGTAGATGATTTGTTTGTGGCTTAAAGCCTTCAAAGTTTTTCAAAATCTCATCAAAGTTTTGGTTTTGATAATGTGAACACATGCAATCTAGTAGGGTGAATGCCAGTACCCTGAGTTTTCTGTCTAAGGCTAGAGTGTTCGTACAATTCCACTTAATTGGACCAGTCAATCTTACCTAGGAACTCTTAGGGTGAGTGTCCACTTATAGGCTAAAGCATGTCTTCGTGATACATTATAAAGACTCATTTACTTTGATTAGTCACCGTGTGTCATTTATTTGTTTTTAAGTAATGAACAATGACCACCCTCCTCATATTTTTTTGATATTTTTAAACGTCTCTCTTGATTTTTCCAATGTCAATTTCACATATCTTCCCTCATGTTTTCTTCTAGTATGCCTCCTCGACGTAATACAACTCAAGATGCCGATATGGCAGCTATGATCGCTCAGCAAATTGTTGTTGTACTCACAAACCTCGTGACCCAGCTAAACCAAGCAAACACAAACAACAATAATAATAATAACAATGCACCCGCTTCGTACAACTATAAACAATTTAACTAGGCTAACCACTCAAGTTTACTGGGTCGGAAGGAGCTACTAGGCTCCTGCAATGGTTGGAGAGTCTCAAAAGCACATTTCGACATGTACGATGCCCGAATGAGTGAAAAGTTGAGTTTGCATTGAGTGTATTTCAGAAGAGGGCACTCACGTGGTGGAACAGAGTGATGAGAGATATGGTTGCCGATGTGGCAATGGCTCAAATGTGGGAAGAGCTTCGGGCTCTTATGATGAAGGAATTCTGCCCACGTCATGAACAACGGGCACTCGAGAATGAGTTCCACGATCTTAAACAAGATAGTGGAGAGCATCGTGCCTACACCGACAGATACGAAGAATTGAGCTTACTATGTCCCACCATGGTCACCCCGTTGGATATAGCAATCGAGAGGTACATCAATGGCTTGTGTTGGGATTGTACCCTACAAAAAGGAACAAATGATATAAAGCCAAAATCACATCAGATGTTTGGTCCTCATAACAGAGTTTACAATCTCTGTTCAATAAACTCTACTATGCCCTATGCTCTGCCTTCTATTATCTGCCCACACTAAATGACAAAGATGAAAGGTCTAACAGAAAGACACAAGCAGAGGATAAAGATCAGGGTTTAGCTTTATTAGTTTTATATTCAATGTAACAGTGCTTGGCACTAATCAGTGTTTAGGTAGAGCAGTCCTTAAAGTTAGTTTTATTTGTTACATGTCAATATCAACCCTGACGTCATCAAAGATGCTCAGAGGTTTGAAGTGTAGTATAAATAGTTCATCAGTTGTACTGTTTTAATTATCTATCAAAAAGATAACTCACCTATCATCTTCTCTGCATTTCTGTACTATCATCATTCTTATTGGGCTAAGGGGGAGTTTGTGATTCACATGCAAAAACTATAAGTTTGAAAGCATGATGAGCAAAAGAAACGACCATTAGTTGTGATGACAGTTTTCCATATATTTCCATTGCATCTTACTTTGATTTCTACGTTCACTTTCCATATTTGAAACAAAAATCACAACTAATTCAAACTTAGATCCTAACAATTGGTATTAGAGCTTGGTCAATCAAAATTTGATTTAACTATCAATTTGATGTGAAAGATCAGCTCTCCCTGCTAATTCGTTTGATAGTTTGTGGAAAATAGAGTTTTATTGCATTTAAAAGCTTTTAAAACAAAAAATCTATTGAAAATCATCAAAAATGTCTCAAAACACGCCTGATTCCACATAGGATCGATGTTTAAACCACCGATGCTGATAAGAAATGAATATTTCATATGGCAGCGTTGGATGGGACATATTTTAGCTCAACAGGACACCGATTGTTGGCGATCTATTGTATTTGGACCACACGTTCCAATGGTTCCAAGTACGGAGGATCCCAATACTCAAGTGCCAAAAAGTCCTGATCTATACTCCGGGCAGGATTATCAGAAAATAGAGTTGGATGCTAAGGTGTTTAGCATTGTTGCTTCTGCCTTACCCAATGAAATCTATGATGGATTGCTCTATTGTAATAGTGCAAAGGAGTTGTGGGATGCACTAAAAGAGCAATTCGGTGGTACTGAAGAGGTTATCGAAAATAACATAGAAATTCTGAATCAGCAGTATGAAACCTTTTGTCACGTCAAAGGCGAGTCGTTAACACAACAGTTCGAACCTTTTAGCTGTCTAATCAGTGAACTCAAACTAGTGACGTGGTATTCTTAAATTCGACTGTCAATAGTCGTTTCCTTCGATCGTTACCAGAAAAATAGGACACTGTAGCTTACGTTACACGAACATCTGTTGGTTTTAAAGAGATGTCACTCACACAGCTTCATGGCATACTCCTCACTTACGAGAGAGAGTTAAACCAGAAAAAGAAGCTACAAGAGTCTGGTAAAATAACTGATGATTACACCTTGGGTAACACAACTCTATTTGGCCAAGAAGAGGGTTCCGACAATGGAAAGGATCTGGGTTATCATCATTTTATTGATATAACCTCTAGAGGAAACTTTAACTTCGGTTCTTACTCACCCAACTATGCATTTACTGCAAATGGGGAAAGCCAAACCTCTGACACTCTCTCTTTTGAGTTAAATGATTTGCAACACTTCAAACCATCTGATTTGGAAGAGATGGACATTTTGCACCCACTGGCTCTATTAGTTAGTAAATTTTACAAGAGAACAGGTAGAAAATTCCCTGGGTTGCATGTGGGAGGGGGGGTTGAAGGTTGGGTTAGACAAGTCTAAAATCAAGTGCTATAAGTGCAATAGGTTAGGACACTTTGCCAGGGAATGCATGTCTCAAAATTCTGGACCAATTGTTACACATCCTGGCCCTAGACCTCAACACACAAAAAGCACTACCAATATTCCCAATATACCCCTACACATCAAGTTCAAAACACTTCTCATTATGCACACCATGCTACCTCTGTTCCTGTGCATTATGTTCAAACCACTGTTCCACAAACTCAATATGTTCAAGCACCACCACCTCAAGTGCATGTGCAACAAGCACCTCAAGTCACTCAAACTACTGCTCTGATAGAGGTTAACCAACCAAGCTTTTTCACTCAAGGCTTTGTTGATTGGAGTAGTTTGCCAGAGGAATTAACTAATGAACACTTTGCTCTTATGGCAAAAAATGATTTTGAAAATTAAAATATTTGTTTAATGGCCTTAGAGACAATTGTTGAAGGTGTTGAGTCTATGGAACAAGTGTCTAAGTCTGATGAGTGTCAAAGTTGTGATGAAGCAGTGGTTTCAAAAGATACTTTTGATGAAGAAAAAATCTTTATCTGATACATATACAAATGTGTGTGAAGATGATTGTGACTGTGCTCTCATGGCTGCTTCTAATGTATCCCCCCAGATCCTTATGGATCTATGTTCTGAAAAATGCATCATATCTTTTGCAAACATAAAAAGGGTAAATGAAAACCTTAGAAACAAAATTTTGGAAGATGAACTAAATTTTGAAAACTCACAAAAGAGTTGAAAACAAAGTTAGTTAACAAGGATTCTGAAATCAGCAGCCTGAAGCATGAGGCAAGCATAACCAAAGACCAACTCCAAACAATGGTAGAGAAATACCAAATTTGCAAAAAGGAGTAAGAATCCACACAAATCACATGTGAAAAATGGGTTGAGTCTTGTAAGGGTTATGAGATTATGTTGGATACATAGATCAAGAGCAACATAAAATTTCGTATTGGTTTTAAAAACAATGATCAAATTTCTAAAAAGAGAAAAATGCTCGGATAGTCCCTGTGGTTTGTCCTTTTTTCACTTTTAGCCCCTAATTTTCTAAAATTACCTCTATAGTCCTCAACTTTTCAATTTTCGTTCCCAGATAGTCCCTAGCACAGATGGAGGTTAGTTTCTCAGTTAAGTTGATGTGAAATGACAAAAATACCGTTACTGTTAAAAAATAGAGAAACATTATAAAAATAAAAAACCACACACACTCTCTCTCTCGACCAGACACTCTCTCTCTACTCTCTTTCTCCTTTCAAAACCACCATCACAACCACCTCCACATCCACCGTCGCCATTACCACTCAGCCAACACCACCGCCGTCGTCTTTGGTTTCATCAATCTGTCCTTTATACATGAACGTCTTCTCCGATGACACTATCCGACTAGAAATTCTTTGTAGCGGTCTTCAGATTGCTCAACATGAACGCCTTCAGATTGTAGTGATCGAAACTTTCTTTTGCAGATACTATTGAAGCTCTCTTGATTTTCTTCTTGCTTCTTAATTTCTTTCCGTTGGTTAATACACTCATCTGTAATAATAAGATTTGATAATATCACAAACCCATATCATATTTGTTAATAAAGATTATAATGTTTAGATTTTTAATGAAAGATTTTAATAATTATAAACCCAGATCACATATGTTAAAGAAAATATAAAATTTAGATTTTTATGGAAAAAGAGAGTATACGCATCCTTTGTAACAACAAATCTTTTAATACACTCCCAACCGCGAATCATATTTGTATATAAAGATTTTAAAGTTTGATTTTTTACTAAAAAGAGAGAGAGAGCACTCATTAATTGTGTGGAAGAAACATGAGCAACAAAACCCATGAATCAAACAACCAGAATATGGGTTTTGTTGTGGGAACTGGGAAATCAACAAGATTTGATCACAGAATTAAGAAAAACTGCCACCAAAGGAATCGAAAAAGATGGTTGGTTTGGTGGTGCTCAACATCGCTGCCACTAGGATGGTAGGCTGGAGTACAGCAGAGTAGGTCGGAGTTATAGTGGTGGGGGTGGTGCTCGGAGTTGGGTGGTCCGCCTGAGTTACATCAGACCAGGCCGTAGTTACAATGATGGGGGTTTGGGATGCTCGAAACAACCGGCGAGGGTGGGTTGTCGGGACGACAGAAGGGAGGAGGGGGATAAGAGTAGGGTGGGGGTGGGGTAGAGAGTTATTGTTATATTTAAGAAACCAGTGGGGTCCACTTATAAGGATTAATTAGATCTTTTAGTAGTGTAAATATCTTTTTATTAGTAAGGGTATTCTTATCATTTTACAACTACTTAACCTAGAAAGTTAACCCCCATCCATACAAGGGACTATCCGGGAACGAATTTTCAAAAGTTAGGGACTATAGCTGTAATTTTAGAAAGTTAGGGACTAAAGGTGAAAAATGGGTAAACCACAGGGAGTGATGTAAATTTGGGTTGGTTGAAGTAGTTCCCAAAAATTTGGCTGGTGAAGAGATAAAAGTCACTGATAAAAATGGAAACAAGATCATTTTGGAAAAACTTGAGGGTTCCTCAACTTTTAACGAGGTTGAGAAATATCAGTTCAAATCCACATGGTCAGATGAGTGTGACACTTTAGAAAATTTCAAGCCAATGGACTTCACAACCACTGATGGTGTTATGACACCAAAAGCAAGAGGCATTCCTATTAAAGATCTTCCAGCAGATCTTACAACATCTGCTGAAAAGAAGTCTGATAAAAGGAAGAAGGAAAAGGTCAAAAACTTGTTTTGAAATTTTTGTGAGAAAAGAAATCATGTATCTGAAAACTGTTTTATTTTAAGAGCTTATGACATTAACAAAACTTGTGTGATCCCAAATTCCTCAAACTGTATCATCTGTGAAAAGACAAATCACAAGACTCGGGAGTGTGTTTATCTTAAAACCTATGACGAAAAGGTAAAAGAGATCAAAACAAAAGCTCTTGAAAGTCAAGGTTCAAGCTATGCTTGAAATAAATCCCAGCAGACCTTTGAACATGTGGGAAACTCTGTTACTAAAGCACTAACCAAAACCTCTGTTCCCAGAGAGGTACAAGTGACAGATGCACCACCTACAAACAGATATTGTCACACCCCGACTTGCAACGGTAATTCCCCATAATTTAGAACATGATATCACGTAAAGAGGAACATCGGTTGCAACATACATAAAGTATCATATTACAAATCACAAGTTCAAGTACGATACTACGAGCCACTACAACTCTTATTCTGCTACAGTCTGCTAACCAAGCCATCCATACGCACGTTCCTTATTCCTATTTAGTTTTTCCTTAAATGCATGTTAGTTTTGAAAAGGGTCAGCTAAATACTGCTGGTGAGTTCCACTAGTTTAGTTGTTGTGGAAAAATATTCGTTAACAAGTTTAATTGCACTGGTCATTGTCACAAATGGAATTACACGAGAACACAAGTGAAACCTTGACCGTCATAACCGCTTCGTGTCACACAGACACATCATCGCACCGGGTCGTGTCACCACAAACACTTCCCACCAACTGCATCACATGTAGTTCAATGTTCCCCTACAGTTATGCCTAACCACATAACCAGGTTAGGACGTGTTCATTGCCTGGTTGCCTACACACTGTGTCGCACCGACACAGCCTGGCGGCACTGGGCATGTCAGACCAATAGTACTATCCACTGTCCACGGCTTACGCTAATCACTTGTAGAGGGGAGGTGTTCGTGTGTTTGATAATTCACATCATCACAAGTTGGTGCAATATACACAGTTTGTAACATGAAAATCACCCTAGAAAACAAGTGGAGGGTGAAACTCACATTGCGGGTAGTAGTCTCAACAAAGAGTGGTAAATCAATTAGATCAACTATAATCGTAAGCATACAAGTATGGACTCAAATCAGTATCTAAGTTGGTAATGGTTATAACTTGGATTTGGTCAGGAGTTTTCACCCTGGATTGAGTCTATAGGACACTGGCATGGTGATGGAGGTCAGCGTAGTATTAGTTTTCAGTTTGGCTTCCTGGCACCGTTTCGCGTGCCAACCAAAGTAGGTTGTTTAACATTGTTGGATAATGGTATGTGAATACCAATAGTACTAATACGTCGTTATTTAAGAATGATTAACTTTTCATTAAGGGAGTTTGGGTGTTTGAGGAGTCTAGGTTGCCCAAATTTGAGTTTCCATTCCCACCGTCGGGGATTCTCCCGAACTGGCCTAGGACACACCCCTAGTGTCCAATCCACCCTGGAATCTCCCGGTGTTCCAATTATAGTACTAGTCGGGTTTGGTCAGTTCCCGGTTCTGGCAGGTTCGTTAAACGGTAAAGTTGTTGTTATTATTTTAAAATTACCCGTTTTTAATTCCATAAATTCCAGTTTAATCCATAATTTGAGTAAAAATCTGTAAATTTTTATACAAGTTAGTAAAAATCTGTAGATTATGGAAAAAATAATTTAGGAATTATTCAGTCATTTTATCTATATAAATAAATTCTTTGTAAAACAGTATTTAAACGAATAATTATCATTATTTATCATCCATGGTCCAAAAATTCCCAAAACATTCCGGAATATCCCTTACCTGTCCAGGAACTTCTCATAAAAATTTAAGATTTTTCCGATTTCGTTTCGGTGCGTTTCCGGCTACCGAAAACTCCCAAAAAGACGAATTTTTAGTCCAAAACAAACCTCTACCAATAGACTCTGAAATTTTCCAGAACTTTCCTTATATGGTTCTTAGTGTTCAGGTAAATTTGGTGATTTATTGACTCTATTTGGTATTTTTTCTGGAATTGTTTTGGTAAAACAGTCCAAAATTCACCAAAAATGGTAGAAAAATCCAAATTTCTAAAATTTTACGTGACATTCTTGTCAATACCCTACATCACCACACCAAATTTCAGCTCCACCCAAACATCACGGACAAAGTTATAAGGAAAAAAATTATGCCTATGCTATATTCGGTTTTCGGACGTTATACCTAGCACATGCTTCGTTTCCAAGCGTTCCTTGTGAGTCCAGAAGTGTGTGGGTGCTATATTCAGTACCTACACATCAAGTACAATCTAAATATGCTAGAACTTAGATTATTCAAGCCTTGTTTCATGGTTTTTTGGTTTAGAACTTTGTTGTGCGTTCTTGGTCGAATAGGTGTCGATTAGGGCATTAGAACCTGAAGTTTCATGTTCTTGGCTACCATATAACACCAGGGAATTCACAAGGTGTTCTTATTCAGCGAAGAACTTGTTTAAAACTTCCAAATTCATGGATTTAAAATGGGTTTTTCGGTTATAAATCGTGTTTAATCAAGAAAAACGCATCAAAACCACTTAGAACTTATGAAATTACCTTGGTTTAGTGAAGGTTTCTTGTGGTAATCAGCTGATCTTGGAAGAAAATGTCAGGTTTTTGATCTAAAGATGGAAGAATTTAAAAGAAAAAAGGAAAAAAATAAAAATAAAATATAGATATATATGGGGGACGGTTCACATGTGGGGTACCCCCACCCCACTTTGGGCTAAGTCGTGCTTCGTAAAACATGTTAAAAGATGATGTTTATCTTCAGTTTTGCGTTTAGGTTCGTTTTCAGGTCCTATATGCGTCTCCGATTTGGGAGATGGGCTCCGTTTTTCGCGTTCTTAGTGTCATAAGACTCGGTTTTAAAAACTAAGCATAACTGTCTCGAAACCCGAGCATGGTTACGTTTTAATCAAAATGGGCTCGTATTACGTTAGTTTAAGTGTTTTTAGGCTTGACTGATCATTCTTGGCATGTTTGGTTTGTCTTTCATTGCTCTTAAAAAAAGTGTTTCCCTAACCGGGAACCACCTCGTTTTGCGTGCCCGAGCTCCGATTTGCTTCTAATCTTATGTCATAGCCTATGGCACATAATCAGGATATTTCGTGAACTCAGAATCATAAAGGGCCCTACTCTTGGCCTAATAATCACAGTCGAATGTTTAGTTCGCTGTTAAACGTCAAGTCCCCGTTTAACACGTTGTTAAAGGCTAAGGACACCAACCTAACATCGTTGGTCCTTAATAGTGTTATGTTACCCAGGACGTGCTCTCGGATTCCTCCGAGACATAACAAATAATGTTTAGCATAGCACACAATTCATGCAAGTTTGCAAAATTTACATGCAATTATTGTTTTAATCATGATCTAAGTTTAGGGCCCATTAAGTTGTACCTGGTTTTACCATGGTTATCATAGTCTCCCCTGTTTAAGAAATTTCGTCCCCGAAATTGACTTCATCAAGCTAGGGAAGAGGTGAGGGTATTTTCTACGGAGTTCATCCTTCTGTTCCCAGGTATATTCAAGTCCTTGTTTAGAGTTCCACAGGACTTTAACCAGTGAAATCTTGTTGTGCCTTAATTGTTTTACCCTTCCATCAACTATTTCTATCAGTTCCTCCACAAAGTGGAGTTTATCATCAACGTGTATGTCTTCCAACGACATCTGGGTGGCCTCGCCCAAAAGGCACTTCTTTAAGTTCGAAATGTGGAAGATATTATGAATGGCACTAAGCTCGGTTGGTAGCTTCAACCGATTTGCTACGTGACCTACTTTTGCTAGGATCTCGTAGGGTCCAATGTATCGTGGTGCTAACTTTCCGGACTTTCCAAATCTGATAACGACTTTCCACGGCGATACCTTTAACAATACTCGTTCACCCACTTCGAACGATAGCGGTTTTCTGCGTACATTAGCCCAACTCTTTTGTCGATCCTGAGCGGCTTTCAATCAATTCTGAATCTGATGGACCTTATCAGTCGTTTCTTGGACTAACTCGGATCCTGTCAGTTGGGTGTCACCTACTTCGGCCCAACAAAGTGGTGATCGGCACTTTCGACCATAAAGTGCCTCGTACGGGGCTGCTTAGATACTACTGTGGTAACTATTATTATAGGAAAATTCCAACAGTGGAAGATGTTTGTCCCAACTTCCTTCGAAGTCTAGGACACAGGCGCGAAGCAAGTCCTCCAGTGTTTGGATCGTGCGTTCCGATTGGCCGTCGGTTTGGGGATGGTCAGTGCTTAGATCGATCCGCGTCCCCAAAGTTTCTTGTAGCTTCTGCCAATACCGTAAGGCAAAATGTTGTCTCGGTCAGAAATAATAGCCATCGGAAACCATGTCTAGCTACTATTTCGTTAGTAGATCTCGGCCAACTTGTTAGTCTTATAAGTGGTGTGGATCAGAATAAAATGTGCGGATTTGGTCAATCGATCCACGATTACCCAAATTGCGTCGTGACCACGAGGCATCCTTGGGAGATAGGTCACGAAATCCATCGTGATTTGTTCCCATTTCCACTGAGGTATCTCGGGTTGTTGTAACATTCCCAAGGGTTTCGGATATTCTGCCTTGACTCGAGCACAAGTCAAGCATTGGCTTACATACTCTGCCACGTCCTTTTTCATCCCTGGCCACCAATAAAACTCTTTAAAGTCGTGGTACATCTTGTCTGTACCAGGGTGAATCGAATATTTCGATTTATGAGCCTCGTCCATGATCAATTGTCTCAGCTCCGAACTTGCAGGAATCCACACTCGATTCTTGAAATACAACACCTCGTCCGTTTTCTTCACAAAGCTTTTCTCATTCCCGTGCAATCCTTCGCCGGGTAACTGGCTTTCCTCCAAGATTTGCATTTGCACGTTCCGGATCTACTCTATAAGGCTCGTCTGCACAATCATTCCCAAGGCTCTCACGCGGAAGGGTTTAATTCGATCCTTCCTACTTAGCGCATCCGCTACCACATTAGCTTTCCCCGGGTGGTACTTTACCTCACAGTCGTAATCATTTAACAATTCCACCCATCTACGCTGCCTCATGTTCAGCTCTTTTTGGTTAAAAATATGTTGGAGGCTTTTGTGATCCGTATATATAGTGTAGGACCGATCCTCGATGCTAAGGAACCTAAATTTGATATCTAACGTCCATAATAGCGGAAATATTACGTCGTGTTTACCAATAGACAAGAATTAATCAGTTTAACATCAGTTTTATTGATCAAACGTCAAGAGTACAAACTGACAGAGCTTCGCCTCCAAAATGCCAAAGTTACAAATGAGGAACACAAGCTAGGTATTTATAGATGAACAAGTTCGGCCATGATGACTATAAGTTCGGGCGAACTTGCCTTAGCAAGTTCGGCCGAACTTGACATCTATGATAAATCATGGCGAACTTGCATCCATTTTACATAAATACTTCATCGACTAGCCTATTCAGCTCTATTCTATATAGACTCGATATAAGACTAAGACATAGACATTATGCACCAACAGACTCCCCCTTGGATGTCATCTTCGTCTTGTATCAGTTTTAAAACTCTGTCTTCATAATAAACGTTAACGCACACGACCGAAGAAGTTCTTAAACAGCTTCTTTCATCGTTCCTGCTTAGGATCCGGCTTCTGATCTGTAGGAGGCACTTTGTTCAAGTACTGAATCTTTTAATACTTGCCTTCCTAGTTTTCTCATGAATAGCTTCGAGACGCTTTTCCTCTTTTAGGAATTAAACTCTTTCTAATCCCTCCAGCTTGTTTGCCACATTTTTCCTGAATTTACTTCACGCGCATAGCAAACATTAACAACTTTCTGAAACTACATAGCTTGTACCTTTACACGTTCTTCAAATATGATCTTGCTGTAGAAAAGGCATTTGATATCTTCTCTCGAGCAGTTAACCAACCACATAGGATCAAGAATCCTGATTGTTCCCCATAACCCCCTCATGCCCTGAGAACCAAGTATTTCAACTCTTGCCTTCGTAAAATCTAAATGTTCTTCAAACTTTAAAACAATAACTGCTTCACAAGTCGATGGATCTATCTGCCACCACTTGAATAATGGATAGAAGTTCTGCTCAATCGGCATCAATGGCATGTTTCTCATGGCCCTTGGTCGCTTCATTATCAATGTAATGTCTTTCTCCTGTTTTCTTGTTAGTCTTGATTCGACGACCTGGAATGAATGGTTTCCAATATCTGAATCCTTTGACCGCTTCATACTTTATTAACTTCCACAACAATTGATCAATCACTTTCATGTGGTATGTAACATTAACGGTCTGAACCAGCTCTTCCGCATCCCAATATGGTAAGGTCTTGAAATCAGCAAGATACTTGAAATATTGCACTCCAAATTCTCTTTTGATTGCATATACGTTAAGTTCCTTGAACCAACCCCAACTCAAGATATCTCCCAAAGAAATGTCTTTGTCTCTGGTAAAGAATGCTAGAGGACGTCTAAACTTTCGTTCGTGCGGCATTTCTTTAAACCAAGACTTCTTTACTTGACCAATTTCTTCTTTTGTCATAGGCTTTGGGACTTTTCCTTCCTGTAAAGATTCTTCAATCTTTTCTTTCAGCATATCTTCATCTAGTTGCTAGTACATCTCCTCAAAAGTAGGAAAACTTTCAGAATTAGGACCGACGTACTTCGCAGTTTGATTTGTTTCATCATCAGAACCAATCTTCAACAATTACCCTATTGTATTCATCAGCTTCAAATCTTCTAACATACTGATAATCGTTCGGCTCAAAAGTATTAACATTCAACACGTCTTCTTCGAAATCAAACTCTAGATCTTCAGTATCAACTTCAATTAACTTAGCCAGATCTTCCTTAGTATAATTGTGCACGAACTCACCTTCCTCCACATTATATTCTAACATCAACAATAAAGGCTTAGTGGCACTGCAGCAACTGGCTTTACAAATCTTTCAACGTTAGACAAATCAATCTCATCAGTTGGCCCTTTCTGCCCTGACTCCCCCTCATTTTTATCATCCCTTCTGTTAGATTCATCATCCATCAACGAAGAGAAATCAAATTCATCTGACACTTTAGCTTCAATGATTTTGAGACCAACACCACCCTGATCATCATCATTGTCATCGTCAGCAACATTCCAATCCTCATACTCAGAATCATCTTTCTGTTCATCATTATCTTCATACTCTTTCTCTGCTTCTTCATCGTCCTTATCTTCAGAAGCAACGATAGGATCAAAAGGTTTGACACATTCATCAACCTTTGGAATATCGGACTCAGAAGCTATTACAAAATTCTCTTCCTTCAACCCCTTTACCTTTACCACTCACAGCTAACTCTTTCTCAGATCGTTGTTTAGCTTCTTGCTGATCCAGACGATCATTTTCAGCAATAAAATCAATGCGCAGAGTGTTAGATAAGATTTTCTGCATTCTGTTGAATCTTCGATCGTTTAGGGCTTGGATTGACTTCAGATTGGCAATCTCTGTTTGAAGCTTTTCATTAGCATCCTACAGACTTTAAATTAACGCCTTGAAGAATTCGCGTTCATTCTCTAACACCTTGACTTTATCATCCAATAATTCTATTTCAACTGCGCTTTGATTCATCTTGTTATCAATTCAGCTTTCTCCTCTTCATTCTTAACGACTTTTTCTTCTAATGCCTTCACACGCTTTTCCAGAAAATCTACATTTGGCTTTGGAAATAAATCACTCAGATCTTGTAGACTGATTGGATCATGCGGCATATCACCAAAAAGATTTCCTCTTAGAGTTTTCAGTGTAGACTTTGGAGTTGCATCTTTTGGTGTTTACTTCTTTGGAGTAGAACTTTCAAGAATTAGAAGTCATTGGAGCAGTTGGAGATTGAATAACAGGAACTTCGAGTAATCCAGTCACAGGAGGTTCTTGTGTAACTCCTTGACGTTCAGTCTCAGCAGAAATGATAACAGGAGGTTCTTGTGTGACTCCTGTCTCCTGTGCACCAGAAGGTTCTTGTGGGACTTCTGTGCTTTTTTACTTCCCAATATATCTTCTGCTCGCTGCTTTTCTTGTCTTTCCTTTTACTTGGGGAGAACCGGTGGTTTTAGTCATAGAAACCACTGCAGACTTAGATCTTTTCACCTTTTTCTTTGGTCTTTCCTCATCGGACTCTTTTTCCTGATTTGGATCAAAGTCAGCATCCATTTCTTTTTCTTTTTCTGCTCTAATCTCAGCTTCTGATTTTTCTGGCTCTTTTACTGGTTCTTCATCAGAATCATCATCATTTTCTGTAGCAGAGATAACATCATCTTGTGTAGCTTTCTCAGTCTCTTGGCTTTCGATAATGACTGCTGCGCTCAAACCAGCTTCAGCTTGAACATTTTATGGTTCTTCTTCATCGACGAGCATTGTTTCAACTTTCTTTGCAGCTCGTTTCTTCTTTGGCTTTTCCACTTCGGCCTTTAAGAACCATTCGCTTCGAGCGGTTGAAGTCTTTAAACCATTCTTTTTCAGCATTAAGCTCTTTTTCATCATCACTTCCATCTTTTCTCCACTTGTTGTCAGATGACGCAACATAATTTGAATCTTTGATAGCTCCGAAAACTGGCTTTGCAACAGGAGCTGAAGCTTGCTTTTAGAATTTTAATAGCTTCTTCACAGTCGTTTCATCAAGGTGACTTAGATAAAGCACATCATTAGGATCACGTGCAATATTAGTGAACTTCTCATCTATTAGCATCTGCACGAACGTTGGATACAAACATAGCCTGAAATCCTCCATATTCTTTGACATATGAGTAAAAACAAGCTTAGAAAAGTTGAACGGCTTCTTCAGAATCAGTGCCGTTGCCATACAGGCCAAATAATCTTGTACATCGTCAAGGCCGGCCTTTCGGTGACTAAAAGTATGAATGACCGCATGCATAAGGAGCTTGTAGGGGTTTGGCACTTCCCCTTTCTTCAACGTTGGCTTATTAACGCTCCCCTTATATTCCATACGAAAGAAACAACCTCTAACCATCTTCTCATCCAAGAATATCGGATCATCTTTATCATCGTTGAACTGTAGGATCCGTCGAATATCATCTTCAGTCTCAGTGATCTTCTTTACTTCATTTCCAACTTGCACCGACGAAATAATCGTCTTCTGATCATCACTAAGACTCGCGTTCATCCAGAAATGATACGTGTGACTTCTATAAGATATTGTGCGCTCCGTTATAGCTCGATGAATAGGGCCTTCCTTCCAAAACTTCAAGATACTCTCGTATTGTGAGATTTAGAAAACTCTATTGCAATTACCCTCGCTGGTACTTGAGCCTGAAAAACGACGCAAAACAATTAGCACGCTTTTCAAGAAAAAATTTCAAAATTTTCTAACACTTTCATCAAGTTCGGGCGAACTTGATAAGTGTATAACACTCTGAAAATGCCAAGTTCGCCCGAACGTGTATAAATCACATGTTCAATATTTATTTCATAAGTTCGGGCGAACTTATGTTATCTAAACTGTAGGACCATGATTAGCATGGGAACCTAAATTTGTTATCTATTGTCTAGTTAGGCGGAAATTAATGACAAGTTAATGAAATAACAAGAATTACTCGTTTAATTGTTGTTTTCATTGATCTAAAGTTCAATAAATTCAAGATCCGGATCCGACAGAGCTCCGCCGTCTCTGTGCCAAAATATCTCCACGTTACAAATGAAATCCAAGGCACCTATTTATAGTTGTTGAAGTTCGCTGGAGAAGAGTCTTAAGTTCACCCGAACTTGACCTCGTCAAGTTCGGCCGAACTTGACCTAGTCAAGTTCACATGAAGTCTCAAGCGAACTTGACTCAACACTTACTTAAATACGCCTTACAGACTTGATACAAGACTATTCTATAGACATTATGCACCAATAGACTCCCTCTTAGATATCTACTTTGTCTTGTTCGGTCTTCAGAAACTCTTGTTTATTCCAGACTCGTTCTCGTGTAATGACGAAGGCAACAAACATATGCACCAAAAGACTCCCCCTTAGATGTTGCCGCAGTCATCTTCTTTCATAGACATCTTTGACAATAATCATCCTCGATAGTCTTCAAGTGTCATAGTCTTCTTTGAGTGCCTCGTAATCATCAGACTTTCAAATAAGTTCCTGAGTCTTTATCTTTATCCTTGAATAAGCATTAAACTTTTATGAACTTCAAACGTTCTCTTTTCTTCAATTTATCTTGATAAAAATTTAATCTCAGCTCCCCCTTGATGTGAGCTGTGCTCCCCCTAGCTTTGAGCTTTATCTTCAATCATGCTTCATCCTACTCCCCCTAAAACTTTACTTCTTGTTTCAAAGTACTTGGGAATTCAAATAAACATTTCAGATTCTAACTTTGAAAATTTGTACCACAAGAATTACATACCACCTGTACAATACTTGTATTTCAAATTTCAATCTTCATTTTTCAGTTATTTCAAGTTCAAATTAATGACCTTGAAAAAATTTAACATTCAAAACCTTTTTCAATTCATTTACTTTTTCAATTATTGAAAGGAAATCCACTTAGTAGATCAAGTCCAAGTTAATGACCTTGATTAACCAAATATGTCTACCAAGTCCAAGTTAATGACCTTGGTTGAACCCGTTATGAATAACTGATATTATCTTCAATTTTTAAAGTTTCAAATTAGTGAACCTTTTCTTACCAGACTTCGATGATCCGTTCTCCAACATTGGCTCGTTGAAAATCTTTTTGGATTTTAAAAAGTTTATGCTAAAACACACTTAAATTTTTTTTGATTTTAGTCTTCAAAGAAAGTAAAGAAAGTAAACTATGTATAAACATATTTACAGACATCTTTTTGTGAATTTGCGTCTAAGGATCATATCAGTTTGTTTGAGACATATCACCAGTACCATTGACCTTTTTAAGACTTTAAGTTCTAAACTCGTTTACCTAGATTGTCGATATGTTTGTCCACTTAAACTTCATCACATTTCTCAATTGTTCCAAGATATGTTAGGTAAGAATTATGAAACTTGATTTAACTATGGTTCCCACCTCTTGAATATACTCCCGAATCCAGATTCCATAGATTTCATCTTACAGGTGAGTATTGCGTAATTGATATACGTATTTGGGTTATGCGAGGCCTTGAGAGCTCAGGTTAGTACTACCGTACCGACAAAGAGATGAATGCTCGTCTTTAAGGTGTGTTCCACTTAAGGAATCTTTTAAGCATTACAAATGATTAGATCTTTTGATTCTTTTCAAGTTTTGCATGCTATTTGGGGTTTTTAGCAAAAGCATTATAAAAGTTCTAGGCTATTGCTTTGGCAAAATCAGAAGAACTTGTATAATACTCCAGATATCAACTATCTATAAAGACCTCGTATCTCAGAATCAGGCAACCCTTCAATCAAAATTTCAGAGTACTAAGTCCATATATCCAAGATGTGTTAATCCATAATATTAATGTGATATCCCGGGTTTTTCGGATAACTTAAACGTAATACTTGTCAAACTAATTACGTGCTATGTGTATGAACGTGTACGAGTTAAATGAATACGTGATGAGTGTTTGTGTGATTGTTTTAGTTATAAAATAATTACAGTAGATATGTACACGAACTGAACCGAACCGCGACACGAACCAACTTCGATTCATTGTGACTCTAGGAGTAACAAAGTTTTAAACTTTAACTCAAGTCTTCGGCCAAGATCAAACCCAAACCGAGAGCAAACCTAAACCCTAAACCAAAACACTCTCGGCCGAGATCAGCCCAAAACCGCGAACTTATTGAGTTCAAACCCAAACCGAACCCACCCAAGCTTTTGGCCGCGAGAACTAGTCCAAACCGTAACCCTCATCTCCCTCTTTGCCTATATATACAACTCACATGCATGCTCCATTCACAATTCACAAAACCCTAAAAAGAAAACTGCCGTCGGCAGCCTTGTCTCACCTTTGTGATCGCAAACACGGAGCAGCCTTGCTCTTTTCTTTCCTCTCAGTCGCAGCAGCAGCAACCATCGCCATCTTCACCTCCATTCAGTCGCGAGTTCAGTCCTTGTTCACCTCTACTCAATCAACAAAACAGCCCACTTTATCATCGTCCTCTCGGTCGCGATCTAGTTGGATCAGCCGAGTTGTTCTTGTCCAAATCTCGGTTTGTTTGCCTAGTTATTCAAGGTCAGAATTATCTTTGATTACGAAATCATGTTCGGATATATATGCTTGAATGAATTGATTAGTTTGCTTCGGATGTATATGTTTGAACGAATTTATTTGCTTGTTTTCGGATTATGTGTGTGTGTTAAGTAATCGGCTGAACTAACCATAGTTGCATGTATAATTGTTTGCGGATATCATAAGTTTGCAAGTGTGTTTTGTTTGTAAAAACTAGAAGTAAGAACTAGGGTTTGCATGGATAAGTTATTAGTAGTAAACTATGATTAAAAATCGGTTCTTGCTCGCTTAGGTTGATCAATAGGAACGATTTATGCATGTTGTAGTAATAGTATGCTGAAAACAGTTGCTGAGTAATAGTTACAGCCGACTTCATCTGGCTGTAACTTGGTCATTAGTAGTCGAAAAACGGATTTTCTGATGTCTAGAACGTAGAGATTGGAATAAGGAATCTAATGGCGCTGGATTCATAATTTTCTGAAGTCGTTTGATATTTTTAAAGGGCCAAATAAGTTCAGTAACTAAAGCTGTGAAAATCCTGAATTTTTGTTAGTTGTTTATCGAGTTGGATTTTAAAATCAGTAGGGAGTTGAGTCATGATTTTTGTACAGCAACTAGGTATGGAAATTTCCGGGCAACTAGAACTGGAATTTTGTTAATTGGACGATCAGTGATTTTTAAATAAATTCTTCCGTGGACTGCAGTCAGAAAGCGGTAAATCTGACTGCAGCCTGGTATATTAATATTTATGGTTAATTGGTAAAGATTTAGGACTTGGAAAATTTATATAAATTTCTATGGTATAAATGTCACCTACTGTAAAAATATTGGAATTTTTGGAATGTTAGAACTATTTTATAAAAATCCTAGAAAACAGCTGAATTATGAGTGTTAAGCTGAAATTGATAACTTGTGATTGTGTGCACCAAATTGTGGCATGAATTGGTTTATGGTTATGATAAGTTGTTTCGATCACTTGGATCACATGAGGATACTTGCATGCATGTTTGAGTGTTAGATATGTTGTTTGCGTGTATCACTTTGTGTGTAAATTACGTGTGGAATTTGTATTGGTGTGTTCACACACTAACTTGGAATTAATTGATTTGTTAGGACGCAACTAGCAGTCCCATCTCTTATAACTTCTTTGCTACACTAACCGAGCAAATAAAGGTGAGTTCACGGCCCCTAACTTTATCCGGTTTTAAACAACAGGGGGAGAAACATGTATACACTCTCAATCTCAATCTCTTTACGTTATACGAATTTAACGTCACATAACTAATCGATAACTAAGTTAATGTTAATGTAATGTTATGGTCACTAAGCAGCTTTATCACTTAAGTCCTCGACAATCTCTCGGATCGTTAGTATTTGGGTTTAATAGCGGGGGAATTATAAGTAGTACTACTGGGCCCGACGAGCCCCATCCGAGCTAGTCGCGCTAGCCGACCTGGTATGGTCAACGGGTGAATAATTGGCCTGGCAAAACGGAGGCACAACAGTCAGCTTCGATCGCGAACACTTACGTGACATGACTTTAGGCTAGCTACCTATATATATTAACATTGAACTTAATTACGAATCAACTTAATATTCCGGGTTTGGAATATTGGAAACATCAACTTATTATCCCGGGTTGGGGATAATGGAAACAACAACTTAATATTCCGGGTTTGGAATATTGGAAGCAACAACTTAATATTCCGGGTTTGGAATATTGGAAGCAACAACTTATTATTCCGGGATTGGAATAATGGAACTAATACGTTATTCCGGGTTAGGGATAACGGAGTAAACAAACTATAACCGAACAAACGAATTTATGAAAACCTGTGAACTCACTCATCTTTAATGTTGACACTTGTTTCTTTACATGTTTCTCAGGACTCTAGGAGCTCTAGGTGCACGCACATGCATTGAACAAGACATCTTTTATCGAGTCTTATTTCTTAATATTGTTTGGGATTTTTCATTTGTTTTGGCGTTTGTGTTGGCGCCCGCTTCACTACTTATTTATGCTTCCGCTCAAACTTTAAAAACTGATGCTTCTGCTAAATATTGGTAATATAAAATCTGCAACAAGTGGTTTTGGAAAACGTATTATCAAATCATATAGAGTCGTTCGACGTACTAGTGTTTCAGATTCTTGTTTGTTCACATGCCTCGCGGTAAAACTCCGCAAGTGGAAATTGAGGGTGTGACAGATTGGTATCAGAGCCACTAGCTATAGAGAACCAGGTTTGCATTAGAAGTAGAACTAAACTATAGCTGATATCACGACACTAGACTTAGTTTGGCACCGAACTATTATATCTTGTTATGCAATATACCACAACTGCGTTTGGTAGATTATACCTTCATAATAAGAAATGAAAACAACTCGTAACTAACTACACGACCTAACAGGCAATGTCATCATCCTCATCGTCATCATCATCCGATAGACTTATGCCACCAAGGGCACCAGGAAAGGCACCAATGGTGGAACCCATACCACCTTATGGCGTGGAGACACGCTCAGCGGCGAGGAAAAGGCTCGCTCTGGGGGAGGAGTCGTCGTTACGCCCAACCATTGCTGTACCGGTTGAACCGGTTAATCCTGTAGAAATAGGAATTGACATGCTTAGAATCCTGGTACATACACAACAAAAACAGTTAGAAATAATGCAGGAAACCATCCTAGCACAAGGATGGATGATTCGACACCTTACAGGTAAGACCGAATCTCTCGAGGAAGAGCATCGTACGAGCAAGATAGCTCGTAACACCATAGCCAGAGATCTGCGTGCTGAGCAGATAAGAGCCGACTGGCTTGAGGACAGAGTCCTGGAAAATAGTTGGAGCATTCAGGAACTACAAAACCAAGCACTTGCACCAGCACCGGCCCCTCCAGAGCCGGTAGAGGAGGATCCAGAAGAGGATCCAGAGGAGGACCCTGAGGAGGATCCAGAGGAGGATCCGGAGGAGGACCCAGCTGAAGAAGCTGGAAATGCCGCACAGGATGACGGCAACGACAGTGACTTGGGGAATGGAGACGTAGACGACTGACGCGTCTCGTTTATTTTAATTGTTTTCCTTCAGTTTATTTTCCCACTTGTGTCTAAACTTGAGACTTTATAGTAAATTCGTATGTTTGATTTGCACTTTTGTAAGACGTTGAAATTTCAGTTAATCAAGTATTTCTTTTGACTATTTAACATATTGAGTTGACATAACTTAATAATTATTAAAGTACGAAGTAGGATAACTATATTGGATATATAGACTTATCGGGGTGTTTTTGTGTTGTGTTTCAAAGATCTAAATGGCGACTGGAAGACGTGGAAACCTTAACTTGACGCCCGAAGAGCTAGCTGCCATGATTCAAGAGCACGTGAACGCAGCTTTAGCGGGTGTTCAGAACCAACCGGCAGGAGGGGGTTTTAACCCCTACAAGATGTTCCTTGACGCCAAGCCAAGCAAATTCTCGGGGGCGGAAGGACCCATTGGATTGGTCCACTGGATTGAAAAATCGGAATCCGTTTTTGAAATGTGCAACTGTCTCGAGGCCAACAAGGTCAAATACGCAGCCACAACACTGGAAGATGGGGCACTGACATGGTGGAATGCACAAGTCCAAACACGTGGACTTCTAGCTGCGAATGCAATGGCATGGGCTGAGTTCAAGGCCCTAATTAAAGAGGAGTACTGTCCTCGAGACAGAGTGCAACAGTTAGAGCAAGCTTTATGGAACCACAAGATGGTGGGATCGGAAATTGAAGCTTACACCGCGAAACACCATGACCTAGCATTTCTGTGTCCCGAATTGGCCAACACGGTGGAGAAGAGACTCGAGTTCTATCTCGGGGGTTTGGTTCCGGAAATTCAGGGTATGGTAATGGCTAGTAACCCTGTAACTGAACATCAAGCAATCCGATTGGCTCACAAACTCACCGATAAGGCGGTGGATCAGAAGAAGCTGCCAGCACGGGGTACAACTGAAGTTGCCCCGGATAACAAAAGAAAGTTTGAAGACTCAACTATTCGACAGTCTTCGTCATCTCATCCGCAGCAAGGGAACCAGAAACGGTTCAATCACTACAACAGCCACCGGGGTCACCAAAATCATCCCGCCAACAACAACAACAACCAGAATTCAGGCGGCTATGTAGGTCGAAAGCCACAGTGCAACCGCTGTAATCTCCACCATAACGGCCCTTGTGCCGGAAACCGCTGCCAACGATGTGGCAAGGTGGGACATGCGGCAAAGGATTGTCGCGGGGAAATCATGTCCCGACAAAATCAAAATCAGCCCCAGGGTCAGCAGCAGGGTATAAACCGGGGATGCTATCAGTGTGGTAGCACTGCTCACTTCAGAAGAGACTACCCACAGCTGCGTAATAACAACAATAATGGTAGAAACAACCACAACAACAATAATAACAACAACAACAATGGGAACGGTGGCACAGGAGGTGCCAAAGGTCGTGCATTTACATTGGGCCGCGGAGAGGCCAGAAACGACTCGAACGTGGTCACCGGTAAGTTTCCCCTTAATGAACATTTTGCTTCTGTGCTTTTTGATACGGGTGCGGATAGGAGCTTTATATCTGAGTCTTTTAGGAGGAACCTAAATCTCATGCTTAAACCATTAGAAACCCCTTATGTTATAGAATTAGCCGATGGTTAATCTGTAGATGTGACCCAAATCGTATCCGGCTGTCAACTCAAACTCGCGGGCCACACATTTACCATTGATCTGATGACAACTACCCTGGGTAGTTTTGACGTGGTAGTCGGAATGGACTGGCTATCCGACGTCCGGGCTGAAGTCCTCTGCTTCGAAAAATCTATCCGTATTCCACTCTCGAACGACGAAATCCTGACGGTACAAGGCGATAAGGCAAGCGCCGTCACCAACATCATCTCTTACATGCAAGCGCAGAAGTATCTTCGGAGAAAGAACACCTTTGCCTTACTCGCACTAATTACCGAACAGCCTAAGGACGAGAAACGTATAGAAGACATCCCTGTCGTCCGTGATTTTTCCGATGTATTCCCAGAAGAACTACCTGGTCTTCCACCACATCGACAATTGGAGTTTGAAATCGAATTGGCAAGCAATGCAACTCCTATCGCCAAGGCTCCATATCCCCTAGCTCCAGCCGAGCTGCAGGAGCTGTCCACCCAACTTCAGGAACTTTTAGAGAAAGGATTTATCCGACCAAGCGTTTCGCCATGGGGAGCTCCAGTCCTTTTTGTCAAGAAAAAGGACGGGACTTTCCGCATGTGCATCGACTATAGGGAACTCAACAAGGTTACCGTCAAGAACCGATACCCGTTACCTCGCATCGACGATCTCTTCGACCAACTTCAAGGGTCAAGCTACTACTCTAAGATTGATTTACGGTCCGGTTACCACCAGCTACGCGTCAGGGAGGAGGATATCGCCAAGACGGCATTTCGCACTCGGTATGGCCATTACGAGTTCTTGGTCATGCCCTTTGGTCTCACCAACGCACCTGCGGTGTTCATGGACCTCATGAACCGCGTGTGTAAACCATACCTCGACAAATTTGTCATTGTGTTCATCGATGACATACTCATCTACTCCAAGAGTGAAGAAGAACATGCTGAACATTTACGATTACTGCTAGGATTACTTCAACAGGAAAAGCTATATGCCAAGCTTTCGAAATGTGATTTCTGGATTCGGGAAGTTTAGTTTCTCGGGCATGTCGTGAATGAAAAAGGTATCCACGTAGACCCTGCCAAGATTGAAGCCATCAAAAACTGGGAAGCACCTAAGACACCGACGGAGATCCGCCAATTTTTGGGATTGGCTGGCTACTACAGACGTTTCATCGAGGGGTTTTCGAAGATCGCACAACCGCTTACTACCCTCACCCAGAAAGGCATCAAGTATGCTTGGGGTGACAAGCAAGAAGCAGCATTTCAACTGCTGAAACAGAAACTTTGCAGTGCACCCATTCTGTCCTTGCCGGAAGGGACAGATGATTTTGTAGTGTATTGTGATGCTTCCATTCAGGGATTGGGATGCGTACTGATGCAACGCGATAAGGTCATCGCGTATGCGTCGCGACAACTGAAGGTTCACAAGAAAAACTACACGACGCATGACCTGGAATTGGGAGCAGTAGTGTTTGCACTTAAGATTTGGAGACACTACCTCTATGGAACGAAGTGCACAATCTTTACTGACCACAAAAGCCTCCAACACATCTTTGATCAGAAGGAGTTGAACATGCGACAGCGTCGCTGGGTCGAACTCTTGAACGATTATGAGTGTGCCATTCGGTACCACCCGGGTAAAGCTAACGTGGTAGCTGATGCCCTCGGTAGGAAGGAACACTTGAAACCTCGTCGCGTACGAGCACTACAACTCACTATTCATTCGGGGCTACCCGAACAAATACGCGACGCCCAGTTAGAAGCAGTTAAGGAGGAAAACATCAAAGCCGAATCAGTGGGAAAAATGGAACGCGATTGGGAAGTAAAGCCCAATGGAGCCCGGTATTTTATGAATCGCATTTGGGTACCTCTCTATGGAAATCTCCGAGAGCTAGTCATGGACGAAGCTCACAAATCCCGATACTCTGTCCATCCGGGTTCGGATAAGATGTATCAAGACCTTAAAGCTGCGTATTGGTGGCCCAACATGAAAGCCGATATAGCCACCTACGTGAGTAAATGTTTGACTTGTGCAAAAGTCAAGGTGGAGTACCAAAAGCCATCGGGGCTACTCCAACAACCTGAGATCCCAGTGTGGAAATGGGATCAGATCTCAATGGATTTCATCACTAAACTCCCGCGAACCTTGGGTGGTTGCGATACCATCTGGGTGATCGTGGATCGTTTAACTAAGTCCGCACACTTCCTAGCTATTAAAGAAACAGATAAGATGGAGAAGTTGACTCGTGTCTACATTAAGGAAGTAGTTTCTCGGCACGGAGTGCCAACGTCCATCATCTCAGACAGAGATGCTCGCTTCACGTCAAACTTCTGGCAGTCACTCCAGAAAGCGTTGGGAACACGCTTAGATATGAGCACAGCCTATCACCCCCAGACTGATGGTCAAAGCGAAAGGACCATACAGACCTTGGAAGACATGCTTAGGGCATGCGTAGTGGACTTCGGAAATAGTTGGGAAATCCACCTGCCTCTAATAGAATTCTCATATAACAACAGTTATCATACGAGTATTTCGGCAGCACCGTTTGAGGCATTATACGGTCGTAAATGTAGATCACCGGTCTGCTGGGCAGAAGTCGGTGACAGTCAACTCACAGGCCCTGAATTAATACTTGAGGCCACTGAAAAGATCGTACAAATCAGAAACCGCATGGCGGCGGCACGAGATCGACAGAAAAGCTATGCTGATCAACGACGCAAACCGCTCGAATTTCAAGTAGGCGACCGCGTCCTACTAAAGGTGTCACCCTGGAAGGGTGTAATCCGCTTAGGAAAACGGGGCAAACTTAACCCACGGTACGTAGGCCCGTTTGTAATCTTGAAACGTATTGGACCCGTAGCTTATCAATTAGACCTTCCTGCCGAACTCAGTGGAGTTCACAACGTATTTCACGTGTCAAATCTGAAGAAGTGTCTATCAGATGAAACTCTAGTTATTCCATTGGATGAGATCCAAGTGGATGAACAATTGCACTTTGTGGAACAGCCTATCGAGATCATGGATCGTGAGATCAAGACTCGAAGGCACAGCAAAATTCCGATCGTTAAGATTCGTTGGGACTCTAAGCGTGGACCGGAGTTCACGTGGGAAAGAGAGGACCAAATGAAAAGCAATTACCCACATCTCTTCGCATCTGAGCAACAAACCAATGATACCAGTAACTAAATTTTCGGGACGAAAATTCTTTCAACATGGGGATAATGTGACAACCTGGAAACTTCTTATACTTTCGTGTACTATTGTTGACTAAATTCTGGTGCATGGCACTTGGAAATCTTTGTGTATGACACTGGGGAACTTCTTGTAAATGAACTAACTCTTTGTGCGTGGCACTCTAAACATGTACGCTACATGCTAAACCGCGTTTACTCAATTTTCGGGACGAAAATTCTTTCAACATGGGGATAATGTGATATCCCGGGTTTTTCGGATAACTTAAACGTAATACTTATCAAACTAATTACGTGCTATGTGTATGAACGTGTACGAGTTAAATGAATACGTGATGAGTGTTTGTGTGATTGTTTTAGTTATAAAATAATTACAGTAGATATGTACACGAACTGAACCGAACCGCGACACGAACCAACTTCGATTCATTGTGACTCTAGGAGTAACAAAGTTTTAAACTTTAACTCAAGTCTTCGGCCAAGATCAAACCCAAACCGAGAGCAAACCTAAACCCTAAACCAAAACACTCTCGGCCGAGATCAGCCCAAAACCGCGAACTTATTGAGTTCAAACCCAAACGAACCCACCCAAGCTTTTGGCCGCGAGAACTAGTCCAAACCGTAACCCTCATCTCCCTCTTTGCCTATATATACAACTCACACGCATGCTCCATTCACAATTCACAAAACCCTAAAAAGAAAACTGCCGTCGGCAGCCTTGTCTCACCTTTGTGATCCAAACACGGATCAGCCTTGCTCTTTTCTTTCCTCTCAGTCGCAGCAGCAGCAACCATCGCCATCTTCACCTCCATTCAGTCGCGAGTTCAGTCCTTGTCACCTCTACTCAATCAACAAAACAGCCCACTTTATCATCGTCCTCTCGGTCGCGATCTAGTTGGATCAGCCGAGTTGTTCTTGTCCAAATCTCGGTTTGTTTGCCTAGTTATTCAAGGTCAGAATTATCTTTGATTACGAAATCATGTTCGGATATATATGCTTGAATGAATTGATTAGTTTGCTTCGGATGTATATGTTTGAACGAATTTATTTGCTTGTTTTCGGATTATGTGTGTGTGTTAAGTAATCGGCTGAACTAACCATAGTTGCATGTATAATTGTTTGCGGATATCATAAGTTTGCAAGTGTGTTTTGTTTGTAAAAACTAGAAGTAAGAACTAGGGTTTGCATGGATAAGTTATTAGTAGTAAACTATGATTAAAAATCGGTTCTTGCTCGCTTAGGTTGATCAATAGGAACGATTTATGCATGTTGTAGTAATAGTATGCTGAAAACAGTTGCTGAGTAATAGTTACAGCCGACTTCATCTGGCTGTAACTTGGTCATTAGTAGTCGAAAAACGGATTTTCTGATGTCTAGAACGTAGAGGTTGGAATAAGGAATCTAATGGCGCTGGATTCATAATTTTCTGAAGTCGTTTGATATTTTTAAAGGGCCAAATAAGTTCAGTAACTAAAGCTGTGAAAATCCTGAATTTTTGTTAGTTGTTTATCGAGTTGGATTTTAAAATCAGTAGGGAGTTGAGTCATGATTTTTGTACAGCAACTAGGTATGGAAATTTCCGGGCAACTCCAACTGGAATTTTGTTAATTGGACGATCAGTGATTTTTAAATAAATTCTTCCGTGGACTGCAGTCAGAAAGCGGTAAATCTGACTGCAGCTGGTATATTAATATTTATGGTTAATTGGTAAAGATTTAGGACTTGGAAAATTTATATAAATTTCTATGGTATAAATGTCACCTACTGTAAAAATATTGGAATTTTTGGAATGTTAGAACTATTTTATAAAAATCCTAGAAAATAGCTGAATTATGAGTGTTAAGCTGAAATTGATAACTTGTGATTGTGTGCACCAAATTGTGGCATGAATTGGTTTATGGTTATGATAAGTTGTTTCAATCACTTGGATCACATGAGGATACTTGCATGCATGTTTGAGTGTTAGATATGTTGTTTGTGTGTATTACTTTGTGTGTAAATTACGTGTGGAATTTGTATTGGTGTGTTCACACACTAACTTGGAATTAATTGGTTTGTTAGGACGCAACTAGCAGTCCCATCTCTTATAACTTCTTTGCTACACTAACCGAGCAAATAAAGGTGAGTTCACGGCCCCTAACTTTATCCGGTTTTAAACAACAGGGGGAGAAACATGTATACACTCTCAATCTCAATCTCTTTACGTTATACGAATTTAACGTCACATAACTAATCGATAACTAAGTTAATGTTAATGTAATGTTATGGTCACTAAGCAGCTTTATCACTTAAGTCCTCGACAATCTCTCGGATCGTTAGTATTTGGGTTTAATAGCGGGGGAATTATAAGTAGTACTACTGGGCCCGACGAGCCCCATCCGAGCTAGTCGCGCTAGCCGACCTGGTATGGTCAACGGGTGAATAATTCGCCTAACATCGCCATGGTCATGTGATAGGCCTGGCAAAACGGAGGCACAACAGTCAGCTTCGATCGCGAACACTTACGTGACATGACTTTAGGCTAGCTACCTATATATATTAACATTGAACTTAATTACGAATCAACTTAATATTCCGGGTTTGGAATATTGGAAACATCAACTTATTATCCCGGGTTGGGGATAATGGAAACAACAACTTAATATTCCGGGTTTGGAATATTGGAAGCAACAACTTAAAATTCCGGGTTTGGAATATTGGAAGCAACAACTTATTATTCCGGGATTGGAATAATGGAACTAATACGTTATTCCGGGTTAGGGATAACGGAGTAAACAAACTATAACCGAACAAACGAATTTATGAAAACCTGTGAACTCACTCATCTTTAATGTTGACACTTGTTTCTTTACATGTTTCTCAGGACGCTAGGAGCTCTAGGTGCACGCACATGCATTGAACAAGACATCTTTTATCGAGTCTTATTTCTTAATATTGTTTTGGGATTTTTCATTTGTTTTGGCGTTTGTGTTGGCGCCCGCTTCACTACTTATTTATGCTTCCGCTCAAACTTTAAAAACTGATGCTTCTGCTAAATATTGGTAATATAAAATCTACAACAAGTGGTTTTGGAAAACGTATTATCAAATCATATAGAGTCGTTCGACGTACTAGTGTTTCAGATTCTGGTTTGTTCACACGCCTCGCGGTAAAACTCCGCAAGTGGAAATTGAGGGTGTGACAATTAAGCAGTTGTAAAATTTAGTTTATATCCCGGAAACAATCTACTGAACGTTTAAAGTCTATCGACACATCCACAGTAAGACTTGTTTATCACTTTAAACTTTAAAATTCTTTAGCATACTGTGATAGTCCACTGATGTACTCCTCATACACCTCGTTGTAATCACTTTCGTATGCCCTTTGATAAGCATATTCAACATTACAACCTTCAAACTCACAATCAATTTTACTTTTATCTTTCTTGATTGATTTGACATTTTCTGTTTTATCACAAACAACCTTCATTTTTTCAGGTGATCTCTTTTTAGCAATCCAAGCTTGAGAGTTAACTTTAGCTTTCTTGATATAAAACCTTGAATCATTGTTTGACTTTGAAGTCTCACCTTTCTGAAAAACTGATTTTTCAAATTTTGATTCATTTTTAGGTTTTATTTCAAGATTGGATTCGACATTACGTTTCATTTCTTTGATGTCAACGTTTCTTTTTACAATCCTGATTTGATCATTTTCAGATTGCTTTTGTTTTACCTCTCTTGAAATTTCTTTTCTTCGGGGATTCACAGGCTTAGACTTCGGACACTTGCGAGCAATGTGACAAACTTCATTGCATTTAAAGCAAGTTCGAGTATCATGAACATTTCCACTAGTGGGTTTTACTCCACTTGTGGACTTGGGCTTAGCCTTGTCCCGAAGTTCTTTTTCTTTCTTGAATTCATCATTCGATTTCTTACCGATCAATCTTTCCTCCTGAACCGTGCTCGTTCTGTACACAAACTTTATGTTCTTACCTTTGTATTCCTAGAACGTTGACTTCTGATTCTTCTTTGGTTCATCTTCACTTCCAAACCTAAACCTGCTCTCCTGTTCTCAGGAAAATCACCACCGTTTCTACGGTAATTGTTAAAATCGGCTGAACTTGCTAGGTACTTAAACCCTGGCAATTTCGGGCGAACTTGTTGAGCCCAATCTAACTAGCCCATCAGAATTTCGGGCGAACTTAGCGAATAACAATCAGCAACCATCTGCAAGTTCGGTCGAACTTGCTTAATTGTTAAACTTGTTCAGTTTAGCAAGTTCGACCGAACTTGCCAAACCCTAAAAACAAACTTTTTCCAAATTTTGCAATTTAACCCCTGAACTGTCCAACTTTTACAAGTTATCAAAATCCACTCAGTTGACCAAGTCCAAGTTAATGACCTTGGTTAACTGATTTGTCTGCCGAGTCCAAGTTAATGACCCCGGTTTGACCCGTTACAAACAAACTGTTGATATTTTCAAAATCAAAGTTTCAAATTAATGAACTTTTTTTTCGTTTTGACTTTTCAAATTTTACAGATTAACTCCCAGCCCGTTGTCAAAGAGATTCCCACCAGTTCTAGCATCTTACCAGACTTCGAAGACTCGTTCTCCAACATTGGTTTGCTGAAAACAATATAGAAACAAAATCTTTTTGTATTTTTTGTAAGTTTATGCTAAAACACACTGAAAATCTTTTTGGTTTTAATCTGTAAAGCAGATAAACTATTTACAGGACAATGTAAACTATGTACAAACATATTTACAAACATATTTTTGTGAATTCGTGTCTAAAGGATCATATCAGTTGTATGAGACATATCACCAGTACTGTTGACCTTTAGATTACTTTAAGCTTTAAACTTGTTTACCTAGATTGTCGATATATTTGTCCTCTTAAACTTTACCACGTTTTTCAACTGTTTCAAGATATGTTAAGGTAGATTTATGAAACTTGACTTATTTGTGGTTCCCACTTCTTATATATACTCCCGTATCAAGATTCCCTAGATTTCAACTTACATGTGAATATAGCATAATTGATATTGGTATCTGGGTTAGTGCGAGACCTTGAGAGCTCAGGTTAGCAATACCGTACATACAAAGAGATGAAGGCTCGTCTTTAAGGTGTGTTCCACTTAAGGAATCTTTTCAGCACTGCAAATGATTAGATCTTTTGATACTTTTCAATATTGCATGGAGTTTTTGGGTTTATAGCGAAAGTATTACAGCAATTCTAGGCTATTGCTTTCGCAAAATCAGAAGAACTTGTATAATACCGCAGATATCAACTATCTATAAAGACCTCGTATCTCAGAATCAGGCAATCTCTCAAACGAAATTTCGGAGTACTAAGTCCATATATCCAAGATGTGTTAATCCACAAGATTAAGCAATTGTAAAATTTAGTTTATATCTAGAAAACGGTTTACTAAACGTGTTAAGCCTATCAACACATCCACAGTAAGGCTCGTTTATCACTTTTAAACTTTACATTTTCTTTAGCATACTGTGATAGTCTACTGATGTACTATCATTTCCTTTCTGTGACATCGAATTATTTTTGTCTTTTTCAATGTTTTTGTACATTTTTGAAAATTTTCTTATGATTTTGTATTTTTCCCAAATATTTCTCCCCCTAAAATCAAAAACATATTTATGGATTTTAGATTTTAAGAAATACTAAAGTAGAAAGATATTTACAAACCATACAAACCATACAAACCAATGCGGATCACGTGAATTCGTCATCTGATCCGTATTCAACCTCAGCTTCTGTGGCTGTAAATCTTGTTATATCGATGGCTACTTTTTTATTGGAAACGATTTGGTATAAAAATCAGCCCTTTGTTCGTCGGTGTGAATTTTTTCTATTCGAACCAATTTCTTTTCGTCACAATCACGAATGAAATGGTAACGAATTTCAATGTGTTTTGTACGTGAGTGATGAACCGGATTTTTAGTTATATTGATGGCTGCTTTGTTATCTACAAATAAAGGCGTGTCAAGATACTGCAGACCATAATCCCTCATCTGTTGCTGAATCCAGAGGATTTGAGAGCAACAGCTGGAAGCAGAAATGTATTCCACTTCAAAGGTTGAGAGAGAGACCGTGGTCTGTTTCTTACACTACCACGTTACCAAACGCGTGCCAAAGAACTGGTATCCTGCAGTTGTAGATTTCGAGTTCAGCTTGTCCACTCCGAAGTCTGAGTCAGCGTATCCCGTTAAGTCGAAATTGTTGTTTTTAGGATACCAAAAGCCCGTGCTAGGATATCCCTTTAAGTAACGGAAGATTCGCTTGACTTTCTGCATATGTGACATTCGAGGACTTGACTGAAATCTAGCACATAAGCAAGTAGGATACATGATGTATGGGCGAGATGCCGTCATATACATCAATGAACCTATCATCGGTCGATAATGTGTGTCATCAACTTTCGTTCCCGTCTCGTCTACGCAAATCCCATGGTTCAGTGCCAGCGGTGTCGAAAGCGGCTTCGAGCTATCCATTTCAAACTTTTTGAGAATGTCGTGCACATACTTAGTCTGATGAATGAATATCCCATCTGGAAGCATATCCACTTGATGACCTAAGAAGAATTTCATTTCACCCATCGAGGACATCTCGAATTTCTACTTCATGATCTTTTCAAACTCTTTGCACAAACTATCGTCCGTAGAACCGAAAATGATATCATCCACATAGATTTGTACAATTATCAGATGTGATCCAACTTCTCTGGTAAACAAAGTGATGTCCACTGTGCCTCTCGTAAAGCCATTTCCTACGAGATGTTGCGATAACGTCTCGTACCAAGCTCTCGGGGCTTGGTGTAATCCGTACAAGGCTTTATCCAGAAAATACACTTTATTCTTGTTTGGTGGATCAACAAACCCCGGTGGTTGGCTGACATACACTTGTTCTCGAAGTTTACCGTAGGGAAATGCAAATTTTACATCCAACTGGTACACCTTAAATACTTTCCAAGCTGCGAACGCTAGGAAAATGCGGATAGACTCTAATCGTGCAACTGGTGCGTATACCTCCATGTAATCTATACCTTCCTGCTGGTGGAATCCCTTGACAACCAACCAAGCTTTGTTTCTGACTATTACACCCCGATCGTCTTTTTACACTTGAAGACCCACTTTGTATCAATAGCTTTCTGCTTCGGTGGCAAGTCTACAAGCTTCCAAACACCCAACTTCTCAAACTGTAAAAGTTCTTCCTGCATTGCTATTACCCAGTTTTCATCAGCTAGAGCTTCATTAACGGTCTTGGGCTCTATCTGAGAGATAAAACATGAATAGAAGCAGTAGTTCTGGGTTGGAGCAACACGAGTGTAAAAACAACTGAGTGCTTTGATGATTTGACTTCGAGTTCTAATACCAGTTTGAAGTTCTCCGATAATATTTGTTGAAGGATGGTAAGAATATGATCGCGGCATTTCTTCTGTTGGAACATCTACTGAGCTTTGTTGGCTTGAAACAATCGGATCAACGATCACATCAACGGTTTGGAGAGCTTGATGAAGCTTCATTTTGATTTCTTGGACTAGCAGATTGATTCAACAAGTTAAATATCTGCACAACTTCTTCATCCGATGAAGTTTCACCAGCATCAAATGCCGGTGCTTCATCTGAGTCAGAATTATGATTCTGAGGTATGTTGGGACCTGATGTTGTAGTTCCTAGTTCATTAGAAGCATTCACTAGAGGTGTAGCAGGTGTTACTTTCGCTTCAGAAGTATTTTCAACTTGAACACCGCTATTGCTCGGACCTGCTTCGGAAGATGAAGAATCCAACGTGGGTTGATTAACCGAAATTGGTCTAACAATTTATTCTTGATTTGCCGACTGTTGAAGATAGTATAACGCTGCAATTTCCTCTTCAAACGGTTCTTCCGGCAAGTCGAACGACTTCCAAAGATCTTGGTAGTTAAACAGCCACGCGTCACCTCTCCTTTGAATAGGATCTGTATAGTTAAAGCAATCTACGTGCTGTGCTTCAATAACTTTTCTCAATGAAGGAACATATACTCGTCTCAGCGGACTCGCATATCCAACAAAGAAACCTTCAAGAGATTTGGCCCCAAATTTACCATCTTGGTCTATTACGGTACATGGCATACCAAATGGTTCTAAGAATTTCAAATTTGGCTTCCGTCGGTTTATCATCTCAAAACATGTTTTCTTTGTTGGTTTAACAGTGAGAACTCTGTTTAGCGTGTAGCAAGCCGCAACAACCGCTTCACTCCAGAAGCTGACTGGTAGTTTAGAATCTGCAAGCATGGTTGTTGCAGTTTCAATTAAAGTTATGTTCTTTCGTTCAGCAACACCATTTTGCTGTGGAGTATAGGGTGCACTAAACTCGTGCAGAATCCCTTTAGCGTTGCAGAGTTCCTTCATTTTGTTATTCTTAAACTCTGTGCCGTTGTCACTTCTAATGCGTCTGACCTGCAGATGATAAAGATTCTCGAGTTTCTTAAATAGAATCACCAAATTTTGAACATTTCGTCTTTTGATTCTTGAAAGAATACCCACGAATATCTCAAATAGTCATCTATCACGACCAAGCAATATAAGTCTCCTGAGATACTTCGAACATGAACAGAACCAAAAAATCCATGTGGAGACGTTCTAATGGCAACTTGATTGAGTTCAGAATTTTCTTCGAATGAGATTTCTTGATCTGCTTTCCCTTTTTACATTCTAAGCAGTGATCAAACATATGAAATCTCTGAAGATTTACACCCTCTACAAGATCATTATGAACCAAGAAATTCATTTTTCACAAATGATATGCCCCATCTTACGATGCCAAAGAATAGAATCTTTTTTCAGTAGCCTTTTTCACAAAACATTGCGTTGATTTTGATGAAGTGGTAGCAACGCCCATATCAAGAACATATAGGTCATTCTCACGTGGTGCTCGCATCAGAATCCACTCATCTGGTATTTTGAAACCCGGCTTCAAGATAATACATTCTTTGTCGTTGAAATGCACCGTGAACTTCTTGTCACAAATCTGCGATATGCTCAAAAGATTATTCTCCAACTCTGCAATATAATTCACGCGATCAAATGAAACGACGCCATTAGAGAGGTTTTCCCTCGGTGACTATCCTTCCACCCTGGTTACCCGCAAATCCAACATATCCACCATTGATAGCTTTTATGTAGAATAGCAACGCTTTCATTCGATGCTCAACTATCCAAAATCCACTTGGAAAGTACGGATCTCTGGAGCCCCTGCACATTTCAACAATTAGTTAAACAGCGTGACCCAAGACTTTTTGGTCTTGGGTTGATTTGGATAACCATCATCGTAATCAAACTCACATTCGTCAGCATAATCAAATTCATATTCATCTTCTGGATTTTCGACGATGTTTATGTTTCAAAACTTCACTTTCTTTTTATCTTTTTAAACATTACCACCTGTAGATTTGACAGTGTTGGTTTCAATTTCAGATTTTGACTCTTTCGTGTTATCAATCTTTACATGCTCAGACTTAATGACATTGGATGTTGTTGACCGTTTCTTTGCAATCCAGGCTTGAGATTTTATGTTAGCCTTCTTGATGTAAAACTTGTTTTCATTAGCCTTTGAAGTTTCACCTTTTTTGAAAGTTGAATTTTCAAACTTCTTTTCTGTTTTAGGTTTAACTTCAGCTTTTGATTCATTTCTTTTCAAAATCTTTACAGGTTTTACAAACTCTGGTTGCTTCGGTTTCACAACATTTGAACTTTCTTTCATTCGAAGATAAGCCGACTTTGATTTCGGACATTGGCGTGCAATGTGACCAATTTCATTGCTCTTGAAACATGTCCGAGAATCATGTGGATGTCCTTTAGTGGGTTTTACACCACTTGTTTTGGCACCACTTGCAATTTTGGCTTTATCTCGAAGTTCTTTCTGTTTCTTAAACTCATCATTTGATTGTTTGCCAATCAAACTTTCCTCATGAACCGTGTTCATCCCATATACAAAATTCATGTTTTTATTCTTGTATTCATGAAATGGTGACGTTTTCTCTTTAGGTTCATCTGATTCTTCTAATCCCAACCCGCCTCTCCGGTTTTCCGGATGATCACCACCATTCCTTCGGTAGTTATTTCTTTTAGGTTTGGAATAGAATTTCCTTTCATTGATCTCCAGATCATCTGATGTGACTTCCACGAGTTTAAAGAATTTGTCTAACAATTCTTCCTCACGTTCTGAATCAGAAAACTGTCATCAAAGTATAATCTATCAGATTCCTTAATCTTGTACATTACAACATTAGGATCATCACATAGATCATTCTCCGATGATGTATCATCATCTTCAGACTGTGAATCAGAATTCTTTGAACTCGAGTCGGCGCTTTTAAAGCTGCCTTCATCAGAATCATTCAGAACATTTTCAACCACTTTCTTAACCACAACATTGTCATCATCTGTTTTAGTATAGATTACATCAATGTTCTCTGGCAACTCAGTTTTCTTTTCAGATAATAACTCAATGTTGAGTGCCTTATCCATCCCATCAGCGAATTTGCGACAATACTTCTCGCATAGGGGTGGAGGAACATTGCTGTGTTCTTTACCAATTTTCTTTTTAGGTTTCTCTTCCGATGGAATTGTCGGAAGAATGTGATCAATGACATATGCGTTACAGGTGTAACTTCTCAAAAGTTGTTGAACACGCTCTGTTTCAATTTTCATGTCCTGGAGTTGTTGCTTAGTTTCAGTGATGGTGTTAATATAGATATTAATCGCTTTTTGCTTATCCATTACCGTTCCTTTCAACATCCTCACAGTGTTGTTTTGTTCAACATTGTTTCGATCGAGCCTGCCATAATCATCTTTCATTTTGTCATATGCTTCTTTCATTGTGCGATGATCGTATTTTAAAAGTTCATTATGCACATTGATTTCAGCGATGATCTTTGATTTTTCGGCACATTTGATACATGGTTCGGTACGTTTTGTACAAGGTTTCTCAACCTCTACAACTTGTACTTTGACACTTTCGTTTACCTCTGGACCTACCTTGGTTAGATTTGCCATTAAAGCTTTGTCGGCAATGTCCTTGAGATTTTCGGCATTCACTCCTTGAGTAACATCAATGACCTTTTCATCAGATTTCTCCTCGACAGCTTGCTCCTGAGAACTTCCATCAAAGTGACCTGAAAAACTATAACACAAATCAGGAGTTATAATTCCTTGCTGCTTCATGTGAATGTACTCCTCCTCTTCTTGTTGTTGATCCAGATACTGTTCCAGTAGAATATTCTCTAAAGCTGCTGCGTCTTTGGCAGATGTATCTTCAACAATTTATGCCATCAATGCAACTCCGGTCTTTTTACCGATATAAGAATTCCAGTCGAAACCATCATCTTCGTTTGATGCAACCATAGCTTTCTCTGTGTTGCTGCTATTCGGTTTCTCTTGGATTTCAATCTGAGTCTTCTTCGGGAAAGGCTTGTACTGAAGTGACTTCTTGTAATACTTGTTGCCTCCTCCGAATGGACTTTGATTTCCCGTTGCTTCAGGATTTTTGCACTCTCTCTTGAAATGTACCTTTTGGCGACATCTGAAGCACGTGACTTTTGTCTTGTCAAAACCTAGTTTGTTGCTCAAATTTCCGGTATCTCGGCCTGTGAGAGCAACGAACTTTGTGACTCTTCGAATGATAGATGCTAAACACCACTTTATATCCATGAGCTCCAGTTCTTCTTTGTCCACCTGGTCGTAGTCTTTAGCGGTCATTTAGGGATTGCCAATTTTCCCAGCTACGAGACTTTCATATGATTCTAGAACAGTGGCGCGAAGTGTCATGTGTTGCTTAGCAGTTTGCTCAGTAACAGCATTATTCAAATTAACAGCGATGTTACATTTGAATATATTCGAATAAGAATTTGTTTGTTTGTTCTGATTTGCTTGATTCTAATAAGACGAATTTGAACCAGTGCTTGAGAACGAACTCTGTGGACTTTGATCATATTGAGGATATGACTGGTTCTGATTCTGCTGTGAATTGTTCGAAGAATTCAAACTCACATTGAATGCTGTCTGAATATTTGGGCTTGAATTGTTGTCTTACAATCCAGTTTTATAATACAGACCAACATCTTGAACAACATTAGCATTCTTCAACTTTGCAATCTTCAGGAGTTCCATTTCATGGCCTTCGAGTTTATCAATAAATGTTGATAGCTTGAAGAATTCCCATTTTTCGCTTTCCTTTAGAACCATTAGATAAGTAGTCCACTCTCCATCTGGTAGAGCGTCTGCAAGCTTGTCAATGTACTCTTGTTCAGTTTTCTCGAGACCGTGTCTTCGCATTTGGACTTTAAAATGACAAAAACGTTCAATCATCTGCTTCATGGTCTCACCCTTCAGCATGTTGAAGATATCGAACTCTTTCATGATGAGTGCTTTCTTGCTTTTGATCATCTCCATGCTTCCTTGATTCTTCTTTTGAAGTGAGAGCCAGAGATCTCTTGCAGTTGTGTATTCCGATAGCAAGACGATAATATCTTCTTTGACGGATTGTTGGATAAGACTGATCATCTTTTTCTCAGCAATCTATTCTTCTTTCTGTGTCGTGGAATACTTGTATTTCTCCATAACTTGCTGATGTTCGTCCAACGGAACTGTATAACCTCTCTCGATCAACACCCAGCCTAGGAATTGCATAGCTTGAACCCAATATGTAAACTTCTCCTTCCATCCTTCATACTCGTCCATGCTCATAAGCTTTGGCGGTTTCACAGTCGTGCCCATCTCGTTGTTAAGATTGAGTTGTTGGATCACGTTGGCATTTGATGAACCAGCTCCGGACATATAAGCTCTTTGAACATCATCCATTGTGAATAACGAGACTTGTACGCTGAAAACACTCAAAAACTTTTGTAAATGTTAGTTCTACTACAAGTTCGGTCGAACTTGTAGTGGAAATGAAGAATTCTCAGCTTTATTCACAAGTTCGGTCGAACTTGTGAATTTTGATTTGGAAAACTTTACTTTAACTTCCGTCGAACTTATGAATGTTTACAAACACAACCCTGATATAACTTCGAGCGAACTTGCAAGAAAATTGTTGAGAATTTAGCAAGTTCGTGCGAACTTAGCTAAATTTCTTGAATTTTTATCAAGTTAACTTGATATAAAATCAATGAAAATTTAACAACTATGGTCGAACTTCAATACAATTTTCTCAAAATTAACTCAAGTTTTAGCGAACTTAGTAAAAAATCACTTGAAAAGTGACTTTTTAGCCCAAGTTCGGCCGAACTTGGCTAACAAGTTCGATGAACATGATTTTGTCAAACATGGTTTTTTTCAAAATTTTGACATCAATTCGGTTGAATTTGGTCTCCAATCTTTCAAGGGTTTATCTTTGTTGTATTATACATGATATATTCAAAATTGAAAAGATTTTGACCGTGAATTCTTCATTTTTGATTAAAAAGTTAAGAAAAATAGAAGAATGGAGTAGAAATAGAAGTGTTCTTGTCTTGATACTATCAAATCAGGCTGTTCTCGCTCAGATACCACTTGTAGGACCTATCCTCGATGCTAAGGAAGCTAAATTTGATATCTAACGTCCAAAATAGCAGAAATATATACGTCGTGTTTACCAATAGACAAGAATTAATCAGTTTAACATCAGTTTTATTGATAAAACGTCAAGAGTACAAACTGACAGAGCTTCGCCTCCAAAATGCCAAAGTTACAAATAAGGAACACAAGCTAGGTATTTATAGATGAATAAGTTCGGGCGAACTTGCCATAGCAAGTTCGGCCGAACTTGATATCCATGATCAATCATGGGCGAACTTGCATCCATTTTACATAAATATTACATACGACTAGCCTATTCAGCTCTATTCTATACAGACTCGATATAAGACTAAGACATAGACATTATGCATCAACATATAGTACACTTGGTACCATGTAAGTAATGTCTTCATATCTTTAGCGCGAATATAACCGCGCCCAGTTCCAAGTCATGCATCGTGTCATTCTTCTCGTGCACCTTTAGTTGCCTAGAAACGTATGCAATGACTTTGTTTCTTTGCATTAGGACACATCCGAGTCCTTGCCGTGATGCGTCACAATATACGACGAAGTCATCGTTACCTTCGGGTAACGTTAGAATTGGGGCTTCACATAACTTTTGTTTTAACTGCTGGAACACTGTTTCCTGCTCTTCACCCATTCGTACTTCCTGTTCTTCTATGTCAAAACTGTTAGCGATTGGGCGATACAAGAGAAATTTTCGATGAAGCGACGGTAATACCTTGCCAATCCCAAGAATTGGCGTATTTCTTTCGGAGATTTGGGCGCCGGCCAATTCTTGATTGCTTCTATCTTGCTTGGATCCACGTGGATTCCGTATTGATCCACCACATGACCCAAAAACTGTACAGCTTGCAACCAAAAGTCGCACTTAGACAAATTAGCGTACAATTGCTCCTTCCATAATATTTCCAATATAGCATGTAAATGATGCCTGTGCTCGTCCTTGCTCTTGGAGTAGATCAGGATATCATCGATATAGATGATGACAAATTTGTCAAGGTATGGTTTACATACCCGGTTCATGAGATCCATGAACATAGCAGGTGTGTTGGTTAGCCCAAAGGGCATAACCTGGAACTCGTAGTGACCATAACGAGTTCGAAAAGCTGATTTAGGGATATCGTCCTCTTGGACCTTCACTTGATGTTACCCCGATCGAAGATCTATCTTAGAAAAATATCGGGCTCCTTAAATAGATCATCGATCCGCGGAAGAGGATAACGGTTCTTAATAGTGACCTTGTTTAATTATCTGTAGTCGATGCACATTCGGAAGCTGCCGTCCTTTTTCTTTACAAAAAAAGACTGGAGCTCCCCACGGGGAATAACTAGGACGGATGAAACCACGATCAAGTAACTCCTGCAGCTGCGTCGATAGCTCTTGCATCTCGGACGGTGCAAGACGATAGGGGGCTTTGGCAATGGGTGTCGTTCCGGTATTAAGTCGATACGAAACTCGACTTGCTGATTGGGCGGCCATCCGGGCAATTCCTCTGGGAATACATCCGAGTATTCACATACTATCGGGATGTCTTCAACACGCTTCTCGGTTGGTTCCTCCGCCGTAACGCTGGCTAAGAACACGTAACATCCTTGTCGTATATACTTCAACGCCTTGAGGTGAGATATGAGGTTCAGCATGGTACCTAACTTCTCTACCTGTACCATGATTGCATCCGTCGGGGATAAAGGAATCTTCACAACCTTTTGTTCACACAACACTTCCGCACGATGGCTGGACAGCCAATCCATTCCTACGACGATGTCAAAACTACCCAATTCTATGGGTAATAGGTCGATAGTAAATTGGTAACCGTTAATGGTTATAGGGCAGTTACAAATAAGTTGGTGACTGGTGATCGGTTTCCCATTGGCAAGTTCGATGGAATAAGGTTGTTTTAAATCAATAGCAGGCATATTCAATAGTGGCAAAAACGCAATTGAAACATAACTTCTATCAGCTCCTGTATCAAATAACACTAAAGCAAATTGATCGGAAACAAGGAACATACCCGAAACCAGCGCGGCCTCGAGCTGCGTTCGAGGTAGATGCTTGGTTCTGTGTATTCCTTCCTGCCATCTGCTGAGCTAACTTCGGGCAATTATTTCGAAAATGCTCCGTACTGCCACATCCAAAGCACGTACGGGGTAGGTAACCTGTTGGGTTGATTGTTGGAGTCGCTGGAGGCCTAGGGGGTTAGAAGCGGGTTGGTTTGAGATTTGGTTCCAGGGACATCTTACAGTTCCTGGCAAAATGCCCATCTTTATGACACTTCCAGCATAGCAATCCTTGACATATACCCGAGTGGTGGAGAGTGCACTTGTTTCATTTTCGGGCCTTTCCCTTGTAGTTATCAGTGTTACCCATCAGGGCATTCATGACGTAGCTCTGGCTGGTAGCTCTCCCCCTCTTTGGTGTTGTTGCTCTTGTGCGACTACTCTCTGGTGCTTCTCGCTTATTACCTGCATGCTCTCTAGGCATCGTCAAAATCTTGCGTCTAACCATGTCGTATGTAACCGTGCCTGACCTGGCTACCATTCCGTGAATGGTCAGGTGTTCACCGAGTTGATAATACTCCTTACTTCTGAGGCCAGTCCCCAGATATACCTTTCGATCCGCTTATGTTCCGGGCGGACCATGTCTGGCAATATGCATGCCAGTTCATTGAAACGATTAGTATAACCTGCATGGTCAGCACCTTGTATTTGCAGGTTCCAAAACTCATGTTCAAGTTTCTGAATCTCGTTAGCTGGGTAGAACTTTTCCATCATCAGCGCCTTAAGATCGTCCCATTTCATAGCATTAATTGCATCCTGCCCGCGAGATTGAACGATGGTGTTCCACCAGTTTAAGGCATGGTCGGTGAAGGTACAAGTAGTATACTTAACCGCACAGTCACCATGACAATTACTTATGTTAATTACCGATTCGGACTTCTCGGTCCATTTTACTAACCCATTCGGTCCTTCAATCCCGCTAAATTCCATTGGTTTGCACTCCATAAAGTGCTTATACGTGCAAACCGATCTACCATTGTTTTGATTATTCTTTTGATGATCATTCTGGCCTACCGGTCCGGGTGGCGGATTCTGTTGGTGGTTAGCATTAATACCAGCGCTAACCTGCGCCACAATCGTGGGAATAACAGCCTGGAGTTGTTGCGCTATCATTTGCGAAATTTCCGCCTCAGTCATTTGTGGTGCGCGTTTCGGGGCCATTCTATTATAAACAATAGATATGTATGCATCAATGTCACATAGTCAATCATCACATATCACACATTTTCATCACACACATAAATCCATAACATGCATAACTAAAATCGTCATCATGTATATAATAATATCCGTCATCATACAACTATCAAAATTTACACATAGACTTAACCCATAAGGGCCAGTGCTTAAATGTGCTGTCAAAACATGTCACTGAAGTGACGTACATATGCCATACTATGTAGAGCACGAACTACGAAAACAACGAAACACTATGACTACATCACCACCTCGACATGGGTATAACCTAGTGCTTGGTAGGATGGGCAAAAGATACATCATATATGTCTATACTATAAAGAAAACCATTCTAAGAATACCACAAGCAACACGTCAAACCCACAAAACCTGCCACCAGGCCTATGATAGTACCGATGTATCCATACAGCATCGCCCGAAAATGATCCTGGTGCTGATGAACATAACCCATACCCTGCTGTAATGCAATGATCGCCTACTATATGACGATCAAGTAATCTCCCATCGCTCTCCTATGCTACTCATCCTCGTCACGAGCCATCTGCAGCAATGAAATCTGCTCGAACAAATACCCCATCAAACTGCTCTCGGTGATGGGAGCAGGTGCCTCTTGAGGAGGAACTGGTATGCCCCAGACAGGGGGTGTAGATTCTCTAACTGGGCGAGAAGGGCCACCTCGCTCGTAAGTGTGAAAAGGAGAAAGGTCCTCTCTAGGTTGTGTAAGGAAAAAGCCAGTAAAGTGCTGCTGGGTCCCTATAGGTACCGGTATCGGACGGATAGGAGAATCTGGAGGTGTGAACACAGGTATAGGTGTAAGTACCCTCCGACGAGCCATCTGTCGGAGGCCAAAGGTGGGTATCTCATGGGAGCTGGGTGAAGATGGTAAGTAAGCACTCGGGGTAGAAGGAGTATAAGGCTCAGGAGGAGTCTCTAGGGAAGGTAAGCGAGGTGCAACCGGCTCCCACTCCCAATGCTCTGTAGCAGGAGTATGGCTCCGGGGAATAGGTCCTAACTAGATAGCAATGTCTGGGGTAAGACTATGCTCCGAGGAGCTAGTCGGATGGTAAGATGGAGAACGGTAGGCGCTCAAGACCTCTCCCTCGCGCCTAGTATGCGGTATGGGTGGGTAAGGACCGCAACAGTAACCAGAAGGATCTGGCTCGTTGCTCGTTGTCAAGGGGGGTATAAGCGGATCCTCCTCAGGATCGGTCTCCGTATGAGAAGTAGTCTGGCGACTCGAATGATGCGACATGATACCTATAGAAAGAAAACCACATACAACGCTGATTCTACTGACCAAAATAACCGACACTCAACATTCCACCGATATACACATAAGCACGTATGGCACACAATTTTGATTTTATGATTTTAAAAATATTTATGGTTGGTGACGTTAGTAGACGGATTCCCGTCCTATCTCAATGACGTTCCAAAAACTCCCAAGTTTGAACAGATAAATTATTGTGATCCGAACCACAATAATTCATTTGCCCCACAAGGTCGTCCTGGTAATAGCCACACTACTCAATCTCTAGAGGTTCTCAGTGTGGGGAAACTAACTTGGGATTATAGTCTAGGTTCTTTAGGGATACCTAATTCGCTATAACCAATGGTCTGATACCATCTTCTGTCACACCCTGACTCGCAGCGGAAGACAAATGCAGGGTGCGGCAGACACATGGTAATTCCCCATAATTTAAAACATGATATCACATAAAAAGGGAACCACGGTTACAACATACATAAAGTATCATATTACAAATCACAAGTTCAAATACGGTACTATGAGCCACTACAACTCTTATTCTGCTACAGTCGGCTACCCAAGCCATACATACGCACGTTACTTATTCCTGTTTAGCTTTTCCTAAAATGCATGTTAGTTTTGAAAAGGGTCAGCTAAATGCTGCTGGTGAGTTCCACTAGTTTAGTTGTTGTGGAACAATATGTGTTAATAAGTTTAATTGCACTGGTCATAGTCACAGATGGAAATACACGAGAACACAAGTGAAACGTTGACCGTCAAAACCGCTCCGTGTCACACAGACACATCATCGCACCGGGTCGTGTCACCATAGACACTTCCCACCAACTTCATCACATGCAGTTCAATGTTCCCCTACAATTATGCCTAACCACATAACCAGGTTAGGATGCATGCAGTGCCTGGTTGCCTACACACTGTGTCACACCGACACAGCCTGGTGGCACTGGGCTTGTTAGACCAATAGTACCATCCACTGTCCACGGTTTACGCTAATCACTTGTAGAGGGGAGGGTGTTCGTGTGTTAGATAATTCACATCATCACAAGTTGGTGCAATATACATAGTTTGTAACATGAAGATCACCCCAGAAAATAGTAAAACAGTTTAAAACTGGGGGAGTGAAAACTCACAGTGCGGGTTGTAGTCTCAACAAATAGTGGTAAATCAACTGGATTAGCTATAATCGTAAGCATGCAAGTATGGACTCAAATCAGTATCTAAGTTGGTAATGGTTATAACTTGGATTTGGTCAGGAGTTTTCGCCCTGGATTGAGTCTATAGGACACTGGCATGGTGATGGAGGTCAGGGTGGTATTAGTTTTCAGTTTGGCTTCCTGGCACCGTTTGGCGTGCCAGCTAAAGTCGGTTGTTTAACATGTTCGGATAATGGTATGTGAATACCAATAGTGCTAATACGTCGTTATTTAAGATGATTAACTTTTCATTAAGCGAGTTTGGGTGTTTGGGGAGTCTAGGTTGCCCAAATTTTAGTTTCCATTCCCGCCGTCGGGGATTCTCCGGAACTGGCCTAGGACACACCCCTAGTGTCCAATCCGCCCTGGAATCTCCCGGAATTCTCCCGGTGTTCCAATTATAGTACTAGTTGGGTTTGGTCAATTCCCGGTTCTGGCAGGTTCGTTATACGGTAAACTGCCAAAAATATTTTAAAATTACCCGTTTTTAATTCCATATATTCCAGTTTAATCCATAATTTGAGTAAAAATCTGTAGAATATGGGAAAAAAATTTGGAAATTTATTCAGTCATTTTATCTATTTAAATAAATTCTTTGTAAAAAAATATTTAACTGAATAATAATTATTACTTATCATCCATGGTCCAAAAATTCCCAAAAAATTCCAAAACATCCCTTACTGTCCAGGAACTTCTCATAAAAATTTGAGATTTTTCCGATTTAATTTCGATGCGTTTCCGGCTACCAAAAACTCCCGAAAAGACGGATTTTTATTCTGAAACAAAACTCAACCAATAGACTCCAAAATTTCCCAAAACTTTCCTTTTATGGTTCTTAGTGTTCAGTTAAATTTTCGTGATATATTGACTCTGTTTGGTATTTCTTTTGGAATTGTTTTGATAAAAAAGTTAAAAATTCACCAAAAATCGTAGAAAACTCTAAAGATTCTAAACTTTTACGTGATCACGGACCAAGTTATAAGCAAAACGAAATTCTGCCTATGCTATATTCGATTTTCAGACGTTATACCTAGCACAGGCTTCGTTTCCAAGCGTTCCTTATGAGTCCAGAAGTGTGTGGGTGCTATATTCAGTACCTACACACCAAGTACAATCCAAATATGCTAGAACTCAGATCATTCAAGCCTTGTTTCATGGTTTTTCGGTTTAGAACTTTGTTACGCGTTTTTGGTCGAATATGTGTCGATTAGCGCATCAAAACTTGAAGTTTCATGTCCTTGGCTACCATATAACACCAAGGAATTCACAAGGTGTTCTTATTCAGCCAAGAACTTGTTTAAACCTTCCAAATTCCTGGATTTAAAATGAGTTTTTCTGTTATAAATCGTGTTTAATAAAAAAAAACGCATCAAAACCACTTAGAACTTATGAAACTACCTTGGTTTAGTGAAGCTTTCTTGTGGTAACCAGCTGATCTTGGAAGAAAATGGCAGGTTTTTGAACTAAAGATGAAAGAATTTAAAGGAAAAAAGGGAAAAAATTAAAATAAAATATAGATATATACGGGGGGGGGGGGGTTCACATGTGGGGTACCCCACCCCACTTTGGGCCACCGCGTGCTTCGTAAAACGTGTTAAAAGATGATGTTTATCTTCAGTTTTGCGTTTAGGTTCGTTTTTGGGTCCCGTACGCGTCTTCGATTTGCGAAACGGGATACGTTTTTCGCGTTCTTAGTGTCAAAAGACTCGGTTTTAAAAATTGAGCATAACTGTCTCAAAACCCGAGCATGGTTACCTTTTAATCAAAATGGGCTTATATTACGTTAGTTAAGTGTTTTTAGGCTTGACTGATCATTCCTGGCATGTTTGGTTTATCTTTCGTCGCCCTTAAAACAAAGTGTTTCCCTAATCGGGAACCGCCTCGTTTTGTGTGCCCGAGCTCCGATTTGCTTCTAATCTTGTATCTTAGCCTATGGCACATAATCAAGATGTTTCCTGAACTCATAATCATAAAGGGCCCTACCATTGGTCTAATAATCACAATCGAATGTTTAGTGCGCTGTTAAATGTCAAGTCCCCGTTTAACACGTTAAAGGCTAAGGACACCAACCTCACATCGTTGGTCCTTAATAGTGTCATGTTACCCATGACGTGCTCTCGGATTCCTCCGAGACATAAAAATACTGTTTAGCATAGCACACAAGTTATGCAAGTTTGTAAAGTTCACACACAATTATTGTTTTAATCATGCTCTAAGTTTAGGACCCATTAAGGTGTACCTGGTTTCGCCATGGGTATCACAGATATCCAAGAGGATATGGCCAACCGATTTATCAAATGGTTCCTATTAGTTATGAGGGTTACAAAAAACCCTCAAAGCCAAAAGTCAATAGGCATCCTCATGGCTATCAACATCTGATAGGAAATGGTTCACAGCAGTGGTTACAAAGACAAATCCAAACCACTGACCATGCTCCTGTATTTGAGATTGGACAGTCTGTGACTCCATCCAAAGCCATTTTGGCTTTGGAAACACACCTGAACTAATTATTTACATGTGTGTAGGGAGATTCAATTTGCCTTGATAGTCTATGGTATGTAGATAGTGGAGGCTCCAGGCACAGGACTGGATATAAAGCCTTGCTCAAAGATTTCATGACTCATGATGGGGTGATATATCCTTTGGTAATAATTCAAAAGGGAAGGTGTTGGGGTCTGGGTGTGTTCAAGCTGGGAAATTCAAATTTGAAAATGTAAATCTCATTGACAATCTAAAATTCAATCTTCTGAGTGTTTCATAAATGATTGACAAAGGATATGGATCTTTCTTTACAAAGAAAACATGTCAAATTGTAGGACCAGAAGTTGTTAAAAAGATTGATCAAATCATTACTGAGAGTAAAGCACAACTTGTTGCTCATAGGAGTGTTAATGTGTATGTGGTTGATATGTTGAAAGATAACCCAATGTCTAATGCATGCTTGTTCTCAGTTGCCTCAAATAAAGAGACAGAGCTATGGCATAGAAGAATTGGGCACAAAAAATTCAAAACTGTCTCCACTCTCTCAAAATAAAGTCTTGTTAGAGGTTTGCCTCAAAAACAATTTACTTGTGAAGAGCATTGTGTTTCCTGTTTAAAAGGTAAACAACATAAAAGCTCCTACAAGGCCATTGAAGATCAAAAACAACCCAGTGCTTGCAATTGCTGCACACAGATTTGTTTGGCCCTGTAAAAATCATAAGTCTCACAAAGAGAAGGTATTGTCTGGTTATTGTTGATGATTTTTCAAGGTTTACATGGACTTTCTTCATGCATTCTAAAGATGAAACTGCTGGCATTTTGCAATACAAGTTGAAAAGCAATTTGACCTACCAGTGAAAATTTTTCGAAGTGACAATGGGACAGAGTTTTGGAACAAGGAGTTGGATGCTTTCTGTGAGTCAAAAGGGATTGTTAGGCAATATAGCATCCAAAGGACTCCAGAACAAAATGGGGTGGTTGAAAGGAAAAATAGAACTTTAATTGAATCAGCAAGAACTATGCTTGCAGACTCAAATTTACCCTTGTTTTTTTTGGTAGAGGTTGTAAACAATGCTTCCTATGTTCAAAACAGTGTTTTGATTAACCCCAGGCATCAAAAGATTGCGTATAAAATTCTCTTAGGATCGCTCCTCCAATGTCAAGGAACCTAATTTGTATTTAATTTCCAATATAAGCGGAAATTTTATGACATGTTAATAAAATACACAAGTTTACTATTTAAATTGTCTGTTTATTAATGTCAAATCATCTACATCGAGTTTCCAAACAGACAGAGCTTCCCCATCAATGTCGCAAAGTTGTTACAATGAGAGACCCATGACAACATATATATAGAGCCAAAGTTCGCTTGAAGTGTGTCCTGGCTAGATCAAGTTCGGCCGAACTTGATCAGCCTACTACAACTTCGGCCGAACTTGGCTGTTTACACAAAAATACATTTCAACTTCTAACATATTCAATCTCTAACCATACAGACTCGATCCAAGACCTAGACAATAGACATTATGCATCAACAAACTCCCCCTTCAGTCTTCATCCTTCAACACCATCCGAAGAAGTTCTTGTACGACTTCTTTTGACGTTCTTACTTAGGAATCGGTGTTTGGTTAGTAGGAGGTGCCCACTTCATGAACTATAATCGTCTGATCCTTGCCTCCCTACCCCTTTTGTGTATCTTTTCAAGACACTTTTCTTCTTTCAAGAACTCTTCTCTTTCTAGCTATCTCCATCTCGATTCCCACACATGACCTGAATTAATACCATGTGCATAGCAAACGTTAATCACAACTTGGTATTGCTTTGCTTGACTTCTTCAAGTTTGTCGAAACATATCTTGTTGAAGAACAAGCATTGCTTTGCTTGGACTTCGGGTCTAGTATTCGAATAGTTCTCCACAGCCCCCAAATCATTCTTCGTTCAATAGGTTCTGGATCCTTTTCCTTCGTGATATCCCATGTCACATTAGCACGCAACACAATCACTGCCTCACTAGTTTCTCGATCCGTTTGCCATCACAAAAATTAAGGATGAAAATCCTATTCGATGGGCTTTAGTGGCATATTCTTCATTGCTCTCGGACGTTTCATCACAAGCGTAGCATGCTTTCCCCCCGTCTTTTTGTTAATCTTTACTTTACATTTAGGAATGAATGGTTTCCACAACTCAAAACCCCTTGACGCTTCAAGTTTGATCACCCTCCAGAGTCTTTGTTCATTGAATTTCATTTGTAGACTTATGTTTCTCGTTTGCATTAACTCTTCAACATCCCAGAATGACAATGTCTTTATATCTGCAAGATGTTTGAAATATTGCACCCCAAACTCTCTTTTTATTGCATGTACGTTAAGTTCTCGAATCCATCCCCAACTTAGAATATCTCCTAGTGACTTGTCTTTATCACGAGTGAAGAACGCTAGTGGTCGTTTGATTTTTCTTTCTTTCGACATTTCCTTGAACCACGACTTCTTAGCTTCGGCTATCTGCTCTTTTGTATAACGTTTAGGAATGTTGCCTTCCTTCACCACTTCATCTATTTTTTGTTTAAACAAACCCACATCAATCTGGCTTATCAGCTCTTCAATCTTTGGAAATTTGTCAGTATTCAGATTAGAATACTTTTTTGTTTTATCATCATCAGAATCTTTAAATATCACATGAACATAATCATCAGCTTCGGCCACATGTTTGTAAACATATTCTTTTGGTTCAAACGTCTTTATGTTCACTAATTCTTCTTCAAAATCGAACTCGAACGAATCAGCATCAACCTCAAACATTCTGGCCAATTCTTCTTTGGTGTAATTATGCACATACTCCCCTTCTTCTATATTAGGATCTAACATTATCATCAAAGGCTTTCATGTACAACAGCAACAGGCATAACAATTATCGCTTCAGATACATCAACATCTTGTGGCCCTGTCTGCTCTATATTCTCCCCCTTACTTTGTTCATTCTCCATATTTGCATCATCGTTGATCAAAGATTCAAAATCAAACTCAGAATGAACTTTTGCAGAATCAATCATTAAACTGTAACACCCCAAATCGCGTAAAACAACACGCAGCGGAAAGACTTGGGGAGTCACGTTAATAGATTGTTTCAACAACACATGGTATTTCATATTTCATTTTATTGGATATTAAACATATATTATATTGTCATATTGTTTTAGAACTTTCAAACAAACAAACAAGCATATTTATTGTCTTTCTTATTTTATAAGCACTAAGGTCCACGTCCGATCCTACATGAGCATGCATCAGTATCGTCTAGCATTGTTCCCTGAAATATATGTGAAAACGAGTCAGCATAAAATAATGCCAGCGAGTACATAGGTTTTATGAGTATGTCAAATTTATGGCCTTGAATACGTATTACAATACCTCGACAGACTACTAGAGTCGTTAATTGAAAACCTTGTTATCGAAAAGTATTTAGTATTGCCATTATAACTAACCAATCTAAAACAAGTTAGTTATAGTTTATAAAAGACTTGTAGCCATAAATCTTGACCAAAACATTTGTTTTGTAAATCCGAGTAGTAATTTTCCTTAAATTAATTATATATCTTTAACTCAAATCGTTGCGTGTCATCATTTGAAAACATTTGTTCAAGTGATTCAAATAACGCCACGAATGTAATATGGTAAAACTACTTATATATAGGAAGTACCGGTGGCATATCCACCATGCTTTTATCACATTACACCCGTCACGTTATCTAAATCACTTATCATAACCAATCGTCCATTGTTCATCATTCTTTGTTATAAACCAATCATTCATCGTTCCTTGTTATAAACCAATCGTTCATCGTTCCTTGTTTTAGTTGTGAAAACTTTTGGTCGTTTCGTGAATACATTCAAACCTTTGTTGACTTGTGTTGATGCACTATTGTGTTCGTCACTTGTCGAATAAGCTAGATTGAGCATGTGTAGAATATTGTATAGGTTAGAATCAAACACACGACCAAATTACGGAGTTTTCAGTGTAAAACGGAACAAGTTCGCTCGAACTTGAACTGTGAAGGTCAAGTTCGCCCGAACTTGATATGTGGCAGTCAAGTTCGCTCGAACTTGACATGTGGCAGTCAAGTTCGCTCGAACTTGACATGTGGAAAGACAAGTTCGGCCGAACTTGTCGTATGGTGGACAAGTTCGCCCGAACTTGTCCTCCTATGCACATGTCAAGCGAACTTGTTATGTTTTCCTATAAATAGGTGGTGTGTGTTCATTTGTCATTTGAGTTTTTGCCATCACTACAGGGAGGTGCTGTCGGATTCTCTCAAACGAACTATTTTGTCAAAACAAATAACTTCGGCATGATGTTTGGTTAACCAATCCATTCCTATAATAACGTCAAACTCCCAAGTTGCATTGGTGGAAGGTTGATAGGGAAAAGATGGTTATTGAGGTTCAACTGGCAGTTAAGAATGACGGAGTCAAGCACGAGGGGTTCACCATTGGCTATCTCGACTGACAAGGACTTTCCTAGTTTAGTTCTAGGCATCAAAAGCAAAGGCTCAAAGGCTAATGATACAATACTTCTATCGGCACCCGAATCGAAAAGAACAGAAGGAGCATGATTGTTGACAAGGAACGTATTGTTAACTACTTCATTATCAGCACGAGCCTCGTTGGTTGATATTAAAGGCACGACCACGGGCTGGGTTACCATTGACTAGTCTCGGACAATTGTTCTTGTAGTGACCCATTTCACCACAGTTGTAACAGGAACCAGGCAGGAAATGAGGTCGAGCAGGATTGACCTTTGGTTGAGCAGGGTTCTGCATAGCTGGGTTTGGGTTAAATCGACAAATATTCACCAGATAACCAAGTTTTCCACAGGTAGTACACTGACGACATGGTATATGAACTTGATGGTGACCATTACATCGGTTGCAAAGCGGTGCAGTTCCCGCATAAGGTTTCTTTGCCGGAGGTTGAGCTAGTTGGTTTTGGGGAATAGTTTGAGCAGGTTGTGCAGGTTGAGCAGTAACAGCAAAGTTCTTAGAAGCCTTACGCTTCCTTGACCTCTTGGATGGTTCAGTTTTATTCCCCTTTTGTTTCTCTTGAGTGCTTTTGTTAGATTGTTTCTTGTCACTCTTGCGGTGAAGCTTCCCCTTTCTGATTTGAGAATCAGTCAGAGTAGCAGCCAGTTCAATGGCTTGACGAACAGATGTAGGGTGTCTTCCAGTAACAATATCCTGAACAGGATTAGGCAAACCATCAATGTACTTCTCAATCGCCTTATCCAAAGGCGTTACCATCGAAGGACAAAGTAAAGTCAACTCCTCAAATCGGTCGGCATAAGCACGACTCTCACCACTGTCTTGCTTAAGATCATGAAATTCGTTCTCGAGCGCCCTCTGCTCATGATGAGGCCATAATTCCGTCATCATTAGAGCCCTAAGCTCTCCCCAAGTTTGAGCTAAGGCCACTTCGGCACCTCTATCGCTCATAATACCATTCCACCATGGCAAAGCTCGTTTCTTGAACACACTAGATGCAAACTCGCCTTTCGCTCATCTGGACATTGAACAAATCAGAACGTGCTCTCGAGACTCTCAAACCATTGGAGAAGTCCCATAGCTCCCTCAGACCCAGTGAACTGAAGTGGTTTAGCCGAACAGAATTGTTTGTAGTTGCACAGAGCTGGTACATTGTTATTATTGTTGTTATTGTTGTTCGCTTGATTCATTTGAGTTACTATGTTCGTGAGTATGGTAGCAATTTGTTGAGCGATCATGGCTACCATTTCGGCATCCTGAGTTGAATAACGTCGAGGAGGCATTCTAAAAGAAAATATGAAGGAAGATATATGAGATTGATATTCGGAAAAAAATCAATAGAGGCATCAAAATATCGACAAAACATAAGGATGGTGGTCACTTGTTTGTTTCTCAAAACACACAAATGACGCACGTCGACTAATCAAAGTAAATGGGTGTTTATAATGTATCGCGAAAACATGCTTTAGCCTATAAGTGGACACTCACCCCAAGAGTTCCCAGGTAAGAGTGACTAGTCTGATTAAGTGGATTTGTACGAACACTCTAGCATAGACAGAAAACTCAGGGTACAGGCACCCACCCTTCCGATTGCACATGTTCACATTACTAAAACCCAAACTTTGACGAGATTTTGAAAACTTTGAAGGCAAAGAGCCAAAAACAAATCATCTAAGGATAGATGATTGATTTTCAAAAACAAATTTGAAATTTGTGGATTTGTTGGTAATCATCTAAGGATAGGTGATTGTATTGTGTTTAAATCTAAACGCAAGTAGACTTGCGTTAGGGTCCTAGGAAGGTTATAGTCTAGGTCAAAGCATTACTAATAACCTAATTCCCTATAACCAGTTCTCTGATACCAACCTGTAACACCCTAAATTGCGTAAAACAACACGCGGCGGAAACACTTGGGGAGTCACGTTAACAGATTGTTTCAACAACACATGGTATTTCATATTTCGTTTTATTGGATATTAAACATAGGTTATATTGTCATATTGTTTTAGAACTTTCAAACAAACTTAAACAAACAAACAAGCATATTTATTGTCTTTCTTATTTTATAAGCACTAAGGTCCACGTCCGATCCTACATGAGCATGCATCAGTATCATCTAGCATCGTTCCCTGAAACATATGTTAAAACGAGTCAGCATAAAATAATGCCGGCGAGTACATAGGTTTTGTAAGTATGTCAAATTTATGGCCTTGAATACGTATTACAATACCTCGACAGACTACTAGAGTCGTTAATTGAAAACCATGTTATCGAAAACTATTTAGTATTGCAATGATAACTAACCAATCTAAAACAAGTTAGTTATAGTTTATAAAAGACTTGTAGCCATAAATCTTGACCAAAACATTTGTTTCGTAAATCCGAGTAGTAAATTTTCTTGAAATAACGTGTATGATTTGTATCTTTAATTGAAATCGTTGTGTGTCATCGTTTGAAAACATTTGTTCAAGTGATGCAAATAACGCCACGAATGTAATACGGTAAAAGCACTTATATATAGGAAGTACCGGTGGCGTATCCACCATGCTTTTATCACATTACACCCGTCACGTTATCTAAATCACTTATCATAACCAATCGTCCATTGTTCATCGTTCTCTGTTGTAAACCAATCGTTCATCATTCCTTGTTATAAACCAATCGTTCATCGTTCCTTGTTTTAGTTGTGTAAACTTTTTGTCATTTCGTGAATACATTCAAACCTTTGTTGACTTGTTCGAGACCACCCAAGGGGTCCCTTAATCGTATAACAAACCACTAAAGGGTTTGTTACAAATACAGTTTCAGTCGCTTCCCAAACTTCCCCACAAACCCCGGGAATTTTGGTAACGGGATTGTCAGTCCTAGGCGCCGTAACTTACTACTGGTCGGCTTAGCCATTGTTAATGAATGTCATTCTTGTTATGGATACAACGCATCAACAAGTTCATTCACATTATTGAAATCGTATTGTTTATATAAACCATAGTATTTGTATTTTGTAAACTCAAAAATGTTTTAGCACATATGAATCACCCCAAAATATTTGCAAAACATAAAAGAGGGGAACTATGTACTCACTTGTGATTGCTATTGTAACCTTGAATCGAAGATCAAAACAAACTCTAAAGTCCGAGAAATCAAGCGTGTCCTAAAATCGGATAATTGTGTAAATATCGGGAGTTTAATCAGCGGAACGGATAAAATGAGACCCTATAAACCAAATGAGTATTGGAACTCATATGAAATGGTTTAATAAAGTTAATATTCTGAGTTGGAAAAATTCTTAAGTGCTTTTGACCCGTTATGACCCGTTAAGGTAGTTTAAGCCACTTTAACGCGTCATTTGCGTAACTACGCATTCAGATTGTTAAATATGTGTTATGATAAGTCCTAATTACCAAAATATGTTTAATATTGTTGTTACATCAGATTGCATGTCAATTTTTATGTTACATATGCTCTTCATTGATTTATTTGCGAAAAGGGCATTTTGGTCTTTATTGAAGATTATATCAACTAATCATCATAACACTAACCAATTGACATGACCATAAGGTATAACCTCAGAGGGTTATTCCTTTTATAATTATGGTCACAAATTTGTATTTGGTCGGGTCCGAAGATCCACCAAACAGGTCAGATTCGAAAGTCAAAGTGATGGTCAAACCGTTCAACTTACGACTCTAAACAAGCACTTAATTAAGAGTGGTGATTTAGACATGTTTTGACATGTCTAATTAAGTTTATAAAAGAGTTTTGGTACCAAAACAAACTGTTTTGACACCCGAAATTAGATCCGTCATAAAATGCGCATAAATCGCATTTTGACAGAAACTTTGACTTGTCATAGAGACTTGAAATGATAGAAATTAGTAGGTATGATCAATAGGAATCATAACCATCTTGATTACCATCATAATACAAGGTTCAATTGGATTTAAATTGATCAATCCATGATCAATTCTAGAAGTCAAACAATAGTCAAACTTTATGACTTTTAATCCAATTAAACTACAAGAATTAAATCAAACCATGATTGAAATACTTACAATACCCAAGGAATGATCAAGAACATTGAGGAAGCTCCAAGATGGTTGCAAGATTCGGATTTGTGGCTGATTGAAGCATGAAAGTGATTAAAGAGTTCAAAAATGGCATGAACATGGTACTTATAATGCTCCAAGGGTCAACAAATCATGACAAGTGTTATGCCAGGTGTTAGAGGATTGATTAGTGTCTAATTATGTGTCAAATGTAGAAGAGAAGTGGCCAAAATCGTATGCTAAGTGTCCTCAAACAAACAGGTTGTTGTCAGCTTGCTACTGCTGATCTGGGCACCCCATGCGGACCACATGGGTCTCTGGATGCGGTCCTCATGAACCCCTGCTGGTCATCAAGTTTCAAATTTGGTAGAACAGGCCCCTACACTTGTTTTTTACGCGATTTGGCACTTTTAACACCCGTTAACCTGATTTTCAAGCTCCATAATGTAGAATAAGTATAGGAAAGTTGAAAAATGTTAAAAATGTTCCGAGTGTCGGTTCGTTTGGTCGTACGGTTGCGGTTTTTGGTTAATTACGACAAAAATCGTAACAAACGCGCAAATGACCGTAAATGCGTAACGGATGGATTTTTCGCATTCCAATCACTAAAATATAATATTTTGATGATTAGAAATTTTTTTGAATGTCCGCACATGTTTCGGATAGCGAATTACGCAAAAACGCATAGTTTCGGAGAATTTGCAAAATAGCCCCTGAAGTTGTAAAAGTGTGATTTTGCCATACCGAAGCCCTCAAAACTTATTTCTAAGCTATGTAAAGAGTATTTATGGTATGTTAAGCTTGTGACCTTGTTCCAGAGCGTACGTTGCTGTGAGAATCAGCAGACTTTTGAAGTTTGTCGTAAATAGTCCCTGTGATCGAATAAACTTGTTTTTGACATACCAAACCCTTCAAAACTTATTTCTAAGTTATGTAAAGGTTATTTAAGGTATGTTTGGCTTGTTTCATTGTTTCGGAGTGTATTTCGCATTAATCAGATTACGTTTACGTATCCAGAAGTTGTTTGAAAACTCGGAATCGTGCAAGAATTGAATATGTGCAATTGTCATGATAAAAATACAAAACTCATAAATAAAACACAAAATTCGTAATAATTTTCATTCAGTGATAACTTGTTTGACATTGTTATATGCTAGAATCATCACAGATATCACATAAACCAACGCCCCCTGATCATCATTATCATCACCAACATGATCTGAATCATCTTTAGATTCATCCACAGGGTCGTCGTCTTTTTCATTATCTTCATCGTCGTCATCTTTCTGCTCTGGTTCTTTCTCTTCAACAGATATAACTTTAGAAACAACTTCAGAAACAATCTCTGATTCAGGAGCTTTTTCTGATTCAACTGTCTTTTCTAACACCAACTCCTCTATTGGTTTAGGGACACCATCAATCACCCCTTTGCCTTGCGTTGTTCTAAGAATTCTTTATAAGATTTCTCTTTTGCTTCCTGAACATCAAGTCTATCATACTCTGCCTTGAAATCAATGCCCGAGCTGTTTGTTAAAACTTTCTGCAATCTGGCAAATCTTCTATCATTAAGATCCCTTTCTGTTCGAAGCTCTGCAATCTCTTTCTTTATCTTTGCCTTTGCAGCACTTAAACTTTCAACCATCACTTTCATGTACCCTCGATCATCTTCAAGAAATTTCACTTTGTCTTGCAGATTCTCCTTTTCAACATCACTCTGCTTCACTTTCTTTTCAAGAGCTACTTTCTCATCTTCATTTTGTTTTAGCTTATCTTCCAATGCTTTGATTCTTTTCTCCAGCATATCAACAAGAGTATCTTCAAACCAATGCGACAAATCATCAGTTGTGACAGGATGTGTAATGTTATCTGGAATTTCACCGAAAGCATCTTTAAATTCTCTATCCCTTGCACTTTGAGGAGTAGACTACTTTGACTTTGGTGGAGTAGCTTTTGGAGTACCCTTAGCTGCAACCTTTGGGCTTGAAATAAGCGTACCTTGAACAGGCACTTCAATAGTAACAGACATTAGTTCTTCTGTGACAGTTGTTGGTGGTACCTCAGCTTCAACGACCAAAATTTCTTCCAGATTAGAAACAAGAGGTTCTTGTGTAACTCCTTTCTTCGGTTTCTGACTTAAATACCTGCGACTCTGAGCTTTTTTCTTTCCACGAGTAATTGGAGAACCCGTTGCTTTCTTTGAGTCTCTAGCTTTAGACTTTGAGCGTTTAGACTTTTTCTTAAGTCGTTCTTCATCAGAACCCTCTTCAGAACCCGGTTCATAAAGATCTTCACCAATCTTTTCAAACGTTCCTCTTCCTTTTCTTCCTTTGTTGCTTTCAATCTAACATCTGGAGAATATTCAGAGGATTCTTCATCCTGATCAGAAGTTGCATATATAACCTCATCATCTTTATCTTGGCTTTCAACGTTCACCGCACCAGTAGAACCTTCAATATTCTAAATATTCTCATCAGGCTCATCGATCAACATAGTTTCAACTTTCTTCGACGCCCTTTTTTTCTTTGGCTTTTCAACAACTACAACTCTCTTGATGTACCAATCGCCTCTTTTCTCTTTGAAATTCTTTAACAGTTCAACTTCATCTTTGTCGTCTCCGCTGCCATCCTTTCTCCATTTGTTTTCAAGAGGTGCGGCATAATCAGCTTTTTCAGGAGGTGCTGAATCTTGTTTCTGATAAATCTTTAGCTTCTTCAATGTTGTTTCATCCATATGGCTCAAAGTAGAGAATATCGTTCGGATCTTTTGTAATATTCTGAAACTTCTCATCAATCAACATCTGAATGAACCTCGAATACAATACCAGTCTTTCCTTTCCCATATTCTTAGCCATGAACTTGAATATCACCTTCGAGAAGTTAAATTTCTTGTTCAAAACCAAAGTAGTAACCATACATGCCATGTAATCTTGTACGGTAGAGGAACACCGCCTTTCTTTAACGTTGGCTCGTTCGCGTGACCTTTGTAGCCTATTCTATAAAAACATCCTTTGACCATCCTTTCCTCGAAACTAATAGGATCACTTTCATCATCTATGAACGCTAAAACCCTTCGAATGTCTGCTTCATTGATAAAAATTCTTTATATTCATTGCCAACTCTAACTGCAGACTTTATCACCTTGTTAGCTTCGTCGTATGATGCTGCGTTCCAGAAAAATTAGACGTGCGATCTATATACGACATGCTTATCCGTGATCGCCTTCGTGATAGGGATTCTGCACAAAAAATCTAAGATCTCTGAGAATGCTGTCAGCGTCAGATAAATCTTCTCGTCCAGCGAAATACAATTATTATGAAACTTGTTGAACGAAAACTGGATGTTCTGTGGACAAAGATATCAAACAATTTAGAAAATTTTGACAATTTTCAACATTTAACATCATGTTCGGGCGAACTTGATGTTAAAAAATAACAATTCAAACAACTTCGGTCGAACATGTGCACCACAAATGATTTTATGATTTTTAACAAGTTCAGGCGAACTTGTATATGAAATCAATTTTGAAACTTTTTAATAAGTTCGGGCGAACTTGTTATTCAAACAGGATTTGAAATCTTCACAACAAATTCGGGCGAACTTGTTGCCAATTCAAATTTTATTAGGGATTAAGACAACTTCGCCCGAAGTTGATTAAAAATCAACTCAACAAGTTCGGGCGAACTTTTCGTTTGTTATTGATAATTACATGTTTATACAACCATTTCACCGTTCAATTTATTCATCTTAATCGTCTCTCAAGTTCACTCAAAGTTCGTTTCAGATGAAATGAAGTTTAGAGTGAACTTCCTGTTATATACCTAGTCAAGTTCCGGCGAACTTGACTCTCAATTTTTTCATCCTTCATCAGCTAACTTCGCACGAAGTTAAGTATTAATGATAAACAACTTTTTATCATAACTTCGGCCGAACATAGGTAACACCAATTTCAAACATTTAAAATTTTTCAATTTAACCCTGAACTTTCACATGTTTATCAGCTATGAAAATCCACTCAGTTAACCAAGTCCAAGTTAATGACCTCGGTTAACCGATTTGTCTGCAAGTCCAAGTTAATAACCCCGGTTTGACCCCTTATGAACGAACTGATGTTTTCTTCAAAATTTGAAGTTTCAAGTTAATGAACTATTCATCATTTTTCGATCATTTTGATTTTACAGATTAGCTCCCAATCCGTTATCATCAAGATTCCAACACCTTAGCACCATTCTGAACTTAAAAGATCCGCTTTCCATCATTGGCTGTTGAAAACAATGTAGAAATAAAATATTTTTGTATTTTTCAAAAGTTTATGCTAAAACACACTGAAAATCTTTTTGGGTTTAAATCTGAAATCAAATAAGCTATGTACAAACATATTTACAGACATATTTTTGTGAGTTCGTGTCTAAGGATCATATCAGTTGATTGAGACGTATCACCAGTACCATTGACCTTTTGTTGACTTTAAGTTATAAACTCATTTACCTAGATTGTCAATATGTTTGTCCACTTAAACTTCAACACATTTGTCAACTGTTCCAAGATATCTTAGTTAGAATTATGAAACTTGACTCAACTATGGTTCCTATCTCAGAATATACTCCCGCATCAAAATTCCCTCGATTTCATCTTACAGGTGAGTATAGCCTAATTGATATCTGTATCTGGGTTATGCGAAGCCTTGAGAGCTCAGGTTAATACCACCGTATCGACAAAGAGATGAAGGCTTGATGTGCTAAAAGTAGTTTAATAAAAACAACTAAAATTAACCTAAATCTAGACTCAAAGTAATACTCTATACTCACTAAAACGAACTAAACTACTAACCGGCAAGTGTACCGATCGACTCTAGTATAGCTAAAGTAAGTCCGGATATCGAACCCACGAGACTCTACTGATTAAATTAACTACTATTATTTAGACTCTGACAAACACGGACTAAAATGTTGTGATTTGATGGGGGTGTTTCTAACAAATTCCTAAGAAAACAATTTAAAAACCAACTAAGAGTAACTAAGTTAACTAAACGAATTACTCTGGACTTAAACTCTGATGGTGGAAAGCACTACCTAGACTGGAATCATGATTGTTTCAAGTAATGATTATTAATTAGAAATTGTCAACTATGGAACCGGGAACATAAAATTCTTGCCTTTCGGAATATCTAAAGGACCCTTGACCCTTCTCAAGAGCACACAGTGACACCCTAAAGGTTGTTGAGACTACCGGTTATTAGACTCCCTCACAGGACCTGTAATGGGTTTATTGAAGTACCTTGCAAGACTCACTCCCTCACAGGATCTGAATCAAAGGTAGACCTGGACTTTCGGATAAACTTACTAGACAATAGCCAATGGGTTACTCCCTAAGGAATATCCTACCTTACGGTTTAATGACTTAGACCTAGTAATAATCTCGCACCTCACAGCTATTGATGATTAGTAGAATACTTGATTTTATAAGTTTATCACAAAATTACTTCTAAGGTTTATTACGTAATTCAACCTTAAAGATTAAAGATTAATTATGTGATATAGACACTCACCAAAACCTTAAATCTAACAAGACTCTATTATGTGATAAAGACCGTCACCAAGAATCAAGCGAAGTGATAAATAAACAACAAATACTTTCAAGCATGCATACACCTTTAAACAAAAGAACATCTTGTTTACAAACTCATAAACATTCCATAGCTTCCATAAATCACATAAAAATCAAAACTTTAACACCATCATTCATCCAATCTAGGTAGTCCACAAAAATTAGCCAATCTAAGTCATGGAAAACATTGCAAACAAAATAAGTTAAAGTATGCAAAACATGGTAAAGATCAGATAGCACAAACGAGAACACTCGGACGACAAAATGACGACCCGAAGTTGCTACACTTGATTTATCTTCACTCGAACGCTTCAGCTGCTATGAATCACTCCAAGAATACTCCAAGTTCGCCCAAGTTCTCTCCCAATTCGTAATTAGGGTTTCATTATGATAAAATTGCTTTTATATCCCCAAATCTCAGCTGAATTCGAAATATTCTGCAGATAACACCCTCTCGCTGGCCCCGAGAGGGTTCTGGTCATCAAGTCGCGCCCCGTGACCGCATTTCTGACATCATCACCATATGGGCTTCTCGCGGGTGGCGAGAAACACTGGCGTAGCTGGTCGCGGCCCGCCAGAAGCTCATATTTCCATAATTTAATTCGTTTCAGCTCCCGAACCCTTCAATTCATTCCAGGACTTAACCAACTCATATTTCTACTCAATTTTTACGCTTTCCAGCTACTTTAAGCTCATACGGCCTGCAAAACACCATTGGATCAAAAGACTAACTATTCTACGAAAAACAAAACTAAAACTAATAAAGATTGTACAAAATATACACGAATAACTGATGTATGCTACAATACATCAAGGTTCGACTTTAAGGTGTGTTCCAATTAAGGAATCTTTTAAGCACTGCAATTGATTAGATCTTTCGATTCTTTTACTTTTGTTGCAGTTTAGGGGTTTTTAGCAAAAGCATTATAGAAGTTCTAGGCTATTGCTTCCGCAAAATCAGAAGAACATGTATAATACAGATATCAATCATCTATAAAGACCTCGTATCTAAGAATCAGGCAATCTTTCAAACGAAATTTCGGAGTACTAAGTCCATACATCCGAGAGATGTTAATCCACAAGTTTAAGCAGTTGTAAAATTTAGTTTATATCACGGAAACAATTTACTAAACGTGTAAAGCCTATCGACACATCCACAGTAAGACTTGTTCATACTTTTTAAACTTTACAATTCCTTAGCATACTGTGATAGTCCACTGATGTACTATCATTTCATTTTTAACACCAAATTCTTTTTGTCTTTTCATGTTTTTGTACTTTTTGGTTTTTCATATGTTTTTGTATTTTCTCGTTTCATTTCTCCCCCTAAAATCAAAAACATATTTTTGTATTTTAGTTTTTAAGAAAATCTAATCCTAAAAAGATAACAAACCAATGAGGATCACGAGAACTCGTCGTCCGATCCATATTCAACCTCTGCATCTGCACCGGTCAACAGATTTTTTATGCCATTAAGTCTCATTAAGTATTTAAACCGTGAAAGAGTAAATGGTTTGGTATAAAAATCATCTTTTTGTTTATCGGTGTGGATTTTCTCAATTCGTACCAATCTTTTTTCGTAGCAATCACGAATAAAGTGGTAACGAATCTCGATATGTTTTGTTCGAGAGTGATGAACTGGATTTTTTGTTATGTCGATTGCTGCCTTATTATCAACATACAGCGGAGTGTTAAGAAATTGTAGACCATAGTCTTTCATCTACTGTTGGATCCACAGAATCTGTGAACAACAGTTGGAGGCCGAGATATACTCGGCTTCACAAGTAGAGAGAGCGACCGTAGTCTGTTTCTTACAATGCCAGGTTACCAAACGTGTTCCAAAGAACTGGCAGCCTGCTGTAGTTGATTTTGAGTTCAATTTATCTATACAAAAATCATAATCAGCGTATCCTGTCATATCGAAGTTGTCATTCTTCGGGTACCGCAAGCCGATGCTTGGACATCCCTTCAAGTATCTGAAAATTCGCTTCACGATCTGCATGTGAGAAATTCTGGGACTTGACTGATATCTGGCGAAGAGGTAGGTAGGATATATGATATCAGGGTGAGATGCCGTCAGATACATAAGTGATCTTATCATCAACTTGTAAAGAGTATCATCAACTCTGGTTCCTGTTTCATCGATGCAAATTCCGTGATTGAGAGCAAGAGGAGTACATAACGGCTTCGAGCTATCCATCTCAAACTTCTTCAAGATGTCATGAACATACTTGGTTTGGTGAATGAAAATACCGTCTGGCAGCTGATCAACCTGCAATCCAAGGAAGAATTTCATTTCGCCCATAAAAGACATTTCGAATTTCTTCTTCATGATTTTCTCAAACTATTTGCAAGATCGTCATTTGTTGAACCAAATATGATGTCGTCCACATATATTTGTACGATAATTAGATGACCTCCAACTTATTTGGTAAATAGCGTACAATCCACTGTTCTTCTACTAAAGTCGTTGCTGACTAGATGTTGAGATAACGTCTCATACCAGGCTCTTAGGGCCTGATGCAAACCATATAGAACTTTATCTAGATGATAGGCTTTCTTTTTGTTCAGCGGATCGACAAACCCCAGTGGTTTGCCGACGTACACTTGCTCTCATAGCTTATTATATAGAAAAGCTGATTTCACATCTAACTGGTACACTTTAAATCCTTTCCAAGCAGCGAATGCAAGGAAAATCCGTATTGACTCCAATCGTGCTACTGGTGCATACACTTCTGTGTAATCAATTCCTTATTGTTGATGGAATCCTTTGACAACGAGTCGAGCTTTGTTGCGCACTATAACTCCATGATCATCGCGCTTGCACTTGAAGACCCATTTGGTATATATCGTCTTTTGATTTTCCGGAAGGCCAACAAGCTTCCATACCCCTAGCTTTTCAAATTGTAGCAATTCTTCTTGCATTGTCTGCACCCAATTCTCATCACCTAAAGCTTCAGTGACATTCTTTGGTTCAATCTGGGATATGAAGCAAGAATAATACTCTTAAGTCAGAGCTACTCGAGTATAGAAACAACTCAAAGCTTGGTTAATCTGACTCCTTGTTCGTACACAACTTGCAATTCACCAATTATGGTGTTCGATGCGTGGTATGAATAAGATCTTGGCATCACCTCACTTGGAACATAAACAGTACTTTCCTGATTAGTAATATTCTGATCTACCACCGTTTCAACTGTAGGAACACTAGAAGACGTTTCATTTTGAGTACTCGGGCAAGCAGATTGATTCAACATACTTGTGATCTGCTCAGATTCTTCGTCAGAAGAAGATTCTCCATCATCATCAAATGTCGGAGCCTCGTCAAAGTCGGAACTATGTGCTTGAGAAAGATTGGGTTCCTCTGTAATATTCACTGGGTCTGTAGCCGGTGTCACTTGTTCTACATTAGTTTCTTGAACACCACTAGTACTAGGACCTGCACCAGAAGTAGATGATCCAACATTTGGTTGATTAACCACTATTGGTCTGATAATCTGCTCTTGATTAGCTGACTGATGTAGATAATATAGCACTGCAATGTCTTGTTCAGAAGGCTCTTCTGGCAAGTCAAATGATTTCCACAATTCACTGTAATTGAACAACCAAGCATCGCCTGCTCTTTGAATTGGAGTTGTATATCGAAAACAATCGACGTGTTGTGCTTCTGCCAATCTTCTTAAAAGATCTAAGAGAGCAGCCTGTTGGCTTTTATTGTGAAGTTCTTGATTTTTATTTAAATTTTCTTGACTTTTCACGAAACCATTAAGATCATTTAAGGCTTTCTGAGTGGCTTGGTCCTTAACCATGATCTGGGCAAACATCTCTTCGATCCTACTGATGTCTGAACTTTTGTCACTACCCTGACCCTCCTGATTCGAACCCGAATGACTAAACTGACCCTGCTGATTAGAAACTGAACTAGTGAACAAACCCTGTCCCCTGTTTTGATATTGACCAGATGAAAATCCAGTAGGATTACCGGAAGAGCGGAAGTTATTATTATTATTGTTGTTTCGCCAGTTAGGGTTATAATTTGAATTATTGTTAAACTGACCCCTATTCTGACCGACTATGAACTCTACATGCTCTAACGTAATGGTGGGGCAATCTACGGTATCATGACCCCCTCGACAAAGCTCACACCTATCGACCTTTTTCTTAATCTCATAAAGCTCCTTAGTGAAAGTTTTCTCCATCCGATCTAGCGCAGCAACCACCATTGAGTCCAAGCCAACTTCGTTCACCCCTCGAGCAGTCGAAGAGGTGCTAGTAACAGGGATAGAATTCCTACCGGTGGTGCTATAGTCCATTTTGGAATGGGCAAAACTCTCAAACAGATCATTACACTCAGCTGTCGATTTCTTTCCCATGAGTTGCCCTCCAGCTAAAGTGTCGAATCGGGTCCGGATCTCTACGGGTGAGACCGCTGTAGAACTTTTCTACAAGCGCCCAATCTGACAAGCCATGCTGTGAACAATGAGCAAGTAGGGATTGGAACCTTTCCCAGGCCAGGTGGTACGGCTCATCAGGGTCCATTAGGAACGAATGAATCCGATCGCGTATACGGGATGCCTTGGCGGGTGGGGAATACTTAGCTAAGAAGGCAACTCGTAACCAGGCCCAAGTAGTGAAAGAACCTGATGGCAACCAGACGGCTGCGCGGCCAGCAAGTGATAATGGGAAGACCTGCAAGTAACGCGCATCAGCGCTGACACCTTCAATAGAGAAAGTGCCATAGAGACGAGTGGTGCGTTGATGTGAGCCGGCGCGTCCTCATCGTCACGACCGTGGAATTGACAAGCATTGGTAATCGCGGTCATGATATAGGATGGGATTTCCCAAGACTTTTCGTTGGTGATTTCGGGTAGGGGGATGGGTGAGCGAGCACCGGTGAAGCCGGTGTTTGCTTGTTGGTAAACGGTTTGGTTGGCCTTTTGGGCAACAGGTGGTGGGCTTTGGGGACGGGAGGGTGGTGGTGAGTTTTGTGGGGACAACATCGGAGTGAAGTCAAAGTTCGGTAGTTTAGATTGGGGTGTAGAGTCAGATGGGGAGTGGAAGAACATGAAGATGGGATATTTATGGCTCGAGATACTCAACTCCTAGTGAAACGCAAGGAGAGATAGTAAAACATAAATATACTTATTTCCGATTAGGTGGCTGTCAGGAAGGAGAAATCCGTTGCGAACCGATCATAACTACAAAGTACAGACACGCTAATTGCCAAAGATTCCCAACGCGTTAAAACTATTGAAAAGTAATATTAATAAACAATACCTGATAAACATTAACACTAATCTAGACTCAGAATACTACGTAGGACATCCTACAAATCGAACTAAATCTGACTAACTCTGGGCAATGAAACAGTTCGGCTACTATGTATAGCTAAAGTAAGTCCAGGATATCGAACCCACAACTCTAATATTAATTACAATATTTGACAGTGACAGATACGTTTCAAAAACTGTTTGTTTGATCAGAGGTTTCTAACTTAAATTCTATGAAAAACAATTTAAACTAACTAAGAGAACTTTTAACTAAAAATTATTTATGGCATTTAAACTATGATTCGGACAAGACAATTGTGATTTGATCATGGTTGAGCAATCTGTCGATATAACATCTGTCCAGTGTAACCTTGTTTGCAATGAAAACATTCTTGGCTAACACTGTTAGAGAGACTACCATGATTGGACAATTAATATGGCAGAGATTTGCAGCAGTGATAGATTTCAAAAACAAGTTTTTTTGCTATCAGAGCTTGAACACTTTAAGGATTTTATGAAAAATTCAATTTTAACTATTTAGATAATTTCTAATTCTAAAATTTGCTATTACACATATCACAAACAAGTTGTTTATCAATTTAGCATCAGCTAGATACAATGTCAAATTGAACTCAGTTTTATACCATCTGCTAGTTGATCTGGTATGGACATGTTGTAAGAAACAACTTTATACACCTCAAATGATGTTGATGTCAAATTTGTGGAATTGAAACTGGATTTTGTGATGTTCTGCTGCTTGACTATCAATTTTGAGAGGAGTCCTCAAGGCAGTCACACCAAAATCCAAGAGTTGATTTTGAAGCCACAAAATTTGAGCAGTGCAACTTGCAGCAGCTATATACTCTGCTTCAGCAGTGGATGTGGATACTGTAACTTGCTTTTTACTTTGCCAAGACACTAAGCAATCCCCTAGGAATTGGGCTCCTCCAGATGTGGACTTCCTTGTTGTTTTACATCCAGCAAAGTCACTATCAGAATATCCTGCAAGCTCAATGTTACCATTAGCTGGATACCAGATACCAAGTGTGGGAGCACCTTTTATGTATCTGAATATCCTTTTTACAGTAATAAAATCTTATTTTCTTGGCATTGACTGTGATATGGCACAGACACATGTGGCAAACATAATGTCTGGCCGTGATACAGTTAGGTACAATAAAGACCCAATCATGCTTCTATACAATGTTTGATCAACAAGGTCATCTCTGCCATCTATAGTGACTAGCTTGGATGTTTCCATGGGTGTGCTGCAAGGTTTACAATCATTCATATCAAATTTCTTAAGTAGTTCTTTCACATACTTATTTTGATGAATGAAAGTGCCTTTTTGCATTTGTTTGACTTGCAAACCAAGAAAACATTGCAACTCACCCATTGCACTCATCTCAAACTCTGCTGCCATAAGTTTTTTGAACTCTTCACACATGGTGGTGCATGTGGATCCAAAAATGATATCATCCACATAAATCTGGACAAGCATCAAATCTTTTTCTTTCCATTTTAAAAGTAGACTTTTATCAATCCCAGCTCTGGTAAAACCAATGGATAAGAGAAAAGTGGATAGAGTTTCATACCAGGCTCTTGGTGCTTGTTTTAGACCATATAGTGCTTTGTTTAACATGTAAACATGATCAGGATGGAAGTGATCCTCAAATCCAGGAGGTTGACACACATATACTTCTTCCTTGATCTTTCCATACAGGAACGCACTTTTGAGTCCATTTGATACACCTTGATGTTGTGGTTAGCAACAAAGACTAAGAACAGGCGAATGGCTTCCAGCCATACTACTGGAGCAAAAGTTTCATCATAGTCAATCCTTTCTTCCTGTCTGTTGCCTTGAACCACGAGTCTTGCTTTGTTTTTGACAACAATACCCCTTTCATCAGTTTTGTTCTTAAAGACCCACTTTGTGCCGATGGGACTCACATCTTTTGGCAGTGGTACAAGTTCCCATACTTGTTGTATCTTGAATTGTAGGAGCTCTTCTTGCATGGCTGCTACCCAGCTGTTGTCTTTCAGTGCCTCTTGGTACTTGATAGGCTGTGTGAGTGATAGAAAACCAGCAAAAAGACAAATGTTTTGGGCTTGGCTTCTTGTGAGCACACCCTCATTAATGTTGCCAATAACTTGATCCAATGGATGGCTTTTGAGGAAAATCAAATCACCTTGATATGGAACAATAACATTTTGAGGTGAAGCTTGCAAATGCGTATCATCTGAGCTATCCTCTGCTGGTGAATTTGATGGTCTAGCCTCTGATTGGAATGGTGGTGGAGGGATTGGTGGAATGGTAGTGAAAGTGGGTTGATTTTTGTCCATTTGTTGTGGACTTTTATCAACAGATGTTTGGATTTGTTGTGGACTTTTATTAACCACTGTTGACCTGGCAGAGCTTACACCATTATTACTAACATCTGCTCCTCTACCTGTAGGATTGAATTTGAAACTTGGAAGAATGCAATCATATCCTTGCTCTTCAAATGATGATTGTGGAGTACCTGCAGGGTTAGTCTTGACAGACACATCTTCAAATGTAAATTTAGATAGATCAAACAATTCAGCAGGTCCATTTGCTGGGATTTTCAAAGATGAGAGTTCATTGAACTTCACATTTAGAGTTTCCTCAACACACTTGGTCCTAGAGTTAAAAACTCTGTAGGCTTTGGCAGTGGTTGAGTATCCCAGAAAATAACCACAATCATCTTTGGCTGCAAATTTGGATATTGAATCCTTGATGTTTAAAATGAAGCATGGGCAGCCAAAGACTTTGAAATAAGAGATCAGAGATTTGATTTTGTAAAGCAATTCATAGGCAATCTTTTGATGCCTAGGGTTTATCAAAACTCTGTTCTGGACATAGCAAGAAGTGTTTACAGCCTCTGCCCAAAAAGACAAGGGTAAACCTGAGTCTGCAAGCATAGTCCTTGCTGATTCAATTAAAGTTCTGTTTTTCCTTTCAACAACCCCATTTTGTTCTAGAGTTCTAGGGATGCTATATTGTCTAACAATCCCCTTTGACTCACAGAAGGCATTGTTCCTTAACTCTGTCCCATTATCACTCCTAAAGATTTTTACAGGCAGATCAAATTGCTTTTCAATTTGTTTAACAAAGTTTTGCAAAATGTTTGTTGTTTCATCCATAGAGTGTAAAAAGAAAGTCCATGTGAACCTGGAAAATCATCAACTACCACCAGACAATATTTTTTGTGTTTTTGGATTCCTCAATTGACTTGTAAGAACTTTTATGTTGTTTACCTTTTAAACAGGAAACACAATGCTCTTCACAAATAAATTATTTTTGGGGTAAACCTCTAACCAGACTTCGTTTGGAGAGAGTGGAGATAGTTTTTAGATTTGTGTGTCCTAGTCTTTTATGCCATAGCTCTGTCTCTTTGCTTGAGGCAACTGAGAACAGGCATGCATTTGACATAGGATTATCCTTTAACATATCAACCACATACACATTTCCTACTCTATGAGCAGTCAACTGTGCTTTGCTCTCTACAATAATTTGATTAATCTTTTTGACAACCTCTGGCCCTACTATCTGGCAAGTTTTCATTGTGAAAAAAGAAACCATAACCTTTATCACTCATCTGTGAAACGCTTAAGAGATTGAATTTTAGATTGTCAATGAGATTCATATTTTCAAACTTGAGTTTTCCTGCTGAGACACATCCTGACCCTAACACTTCCTTTTGAATTATTCCCAAAGGATATATCACCCGCTCCATGAGCTTTAAAATCTCTGAGCAGGGCTTTACATCCCGTCATGTGCCTGGAGCCTCCACTATCTACATACAAAAGATTGTCAAGGCAAGTAGAAGCTCCTTGCACATGTTTTGAAATAATTAGTTCAGGTGAGTCTCCAAAGCCAAAATGGCTTTGGATGGGTTATCAGGTGGTCCAGACTCAAGTTAAGACTGATGAGCAATGGTTTGATCAGACTTTTGTAACCACTGCTGTGAGCTACCTCCTATCAACTGTTGATAACCATGAGGATGCCTATTTACCCTTGGCTTAGAAGGCTTTTTGTAAGTCTCATAAGTCATGGGCACCTTTTGGTAATTAGGCTAGCTTTTACCTCTTGGAAACTGGTTTGATGGAGGAGCATCTGTTACTTGAATTTCTCTGCGAACAAAGGTTTGATTTAAAGCTTTGGTGACAGATGTTTCACATGATTTAAAATTTTGTTTTGCAATATTTGAATTTTCTCTTTCTAGAGCTTTTTCTCTAATCTCTTTTACCTTTTGGTGATAGCTTTTGAGATAGACACACTCTTGAGTTGGATGATTTGTTTTGTTGCAAATGGTGCATCTAGGAGATTTAGGTATAACACAAGTTTTGTTTATATCATTAGCTTTCAAAAGAAAACAATCTGCTGCATCATGATTCCTCTTTTCACAAAATTTACAAAACAAGTGTTTAACCTTTTCGTTCCTTTTCCTATCAGACTTTTTGAGAGCAGATGATGTAACCTCTGCTGGCAAGTCTTTGATAGGGATCACCAATGATTTTGGTGCTTTTATACCATCAAGAGTTGAAAAGTCCATTGGCTTGAAGTTTTCCAAAATATCACACTCATCTGACCATGTTTGTTTAAATTGATATTTCTCAACTGCCTTTTTCTTTTGGTGAAACTCTGGTTTTTCAAGAACAATTTTGTTTCCCTTTTTATCAGTGATTTTAATTTTTGCAACATTTTCACAAGTATGGTCATATTCCCTAAAGCCTAAACCAAACTTTATGTTGCTCTTGACTTGAGCATCAAGCATAAGCTCAAAACCTTTGCAAGACTCTACCCATTTTTCACAAGTGATCTGGGTAGATTCTAGCTATTGTTTGCAAACTTGGTATTTTTCTACCATAGTTTGGAGCTGATCTTTGGTTATGCTTGATCATGCCTTAGGCTACTCATTTCAGAATCTTTTTCACTTAATTTTGTTTTCAACTCTTTAACAAGTTTTTCAAATTTAAGTTCATCTTCCAAAATTTTGTTTCTCAGGTTTTATTCACCTGTTTTATGTTTGCAAAAGCAATAATGCATTTTTCAGAACATAGATCATTTAGGATCTGACGTGATACCTTCGAAGCAGCCATAAGAGCACAATCACATTCTTCGTCACACACCTCTGTGTCCCATGCTTCAGATAGATTTTCTTTTTCAACCTCAGCAGCATTCATTTCAACCATAGGTGTGACTGGGGTAACCTCTGCTTCACAACATTCAACCACATCAGATTTTGACTCCTGTTCCACAGACGCAGCACCTTCAACTATGGTCTCAAAAGCCATAAAACATAAGTTTTCATTTTCAAAATCATTTTTGGCTATGAGAACAAAGTTTTCATCAGTTAACTCCTCAGGCAAACTACTCTAGTCAACAAAACCTTGGGTAAAGAAGCTTTGTTGTGTAACCTCTGCTGGTGTGTAGCAGTGGTTTGAGTGACATGTGGAGCTTGTTGCACATGCACTTGAGGTGGTGCTTGAACATATTGAATCTGTGGAGCAGGGGTTTGGACATAATGAATAGGGACAGTTGTTATAGGGGTTGCAAAATGAGCAGTGTCTTGCATTTGATGTGCAGGGGTAAACTGGGAATATTGGATAATGCTTTGAGGATTGGTGCCAGGATGAGTAATAATTGGTCCTGCAGTTTGAGTTCTGCATTTCCTGGAAAAATGTCCCATCCTACTGCACTTGTAACGTTTTATCTTTGATTTATCTAACCCAACTTTTAACCCCCCATGCAACCCTAGAAATCTCCTACCAGTTCTTTTGTAAAACTTACTAGCCCTGACACACAAAAGTGCCAACTGGTGTAGGATGTCCATTTCTTCCAAATCCGTGGGTTCAAAGTGTTGTAAGCCATTCATCTCAAAACTCATATTGTCAGAGGTTTGGCTTTCACAATTTGCGGGAAAAGCAAAATTGGGTGTACAGGGATCAGAGTTGAAATTGTTTCAAGAATTTATGTCAATGTAATGATCAAAACTCTGATCCTTTCCACTGCCAGACCCCTCTTCATGACTATAGAGAGCAGTGTTTCCCAATGTATAGTCATCAGTCACTTTCCCAAACTCTTGAAGCTTCTTTTTCTGGTTCAACCCTCTCTCGTAAGTGAGAAGTCGACCATGAAGCTGTGTGAGGGTCATTTCTTTATAACCAACAGATGTTCGAGTAACATAAGCTATTGTCTCCCATTTTTCTTGTAGTGATATTAAGAAACGACTATTGGTAGTCGAATTAGAAAAGTTCACATCTACCAGTTTTAATTCGCTTATGAGACAGCTAAATCGCTCGAACTATAGGGTTAGTGACTCACCTTTTACATGGCAAAATGTTTCATACTGCTGATTCAAGACTTCTCTATTATTCTCGATCACCTCTTCAGTACCACCGATTTGCTCTTTAAGAGCATCACATAACCCTTTAGCACTATTACAATGAAGTAATCCCGTATAAATATCATTGGGTAAAGCTGAAGCAAAAATGCTAAAAGCCTTAGCATCCAATTCGATTTTGAGGAAATCCTGTTCAGAGTAATTTTCGTGTTTTTTAGGGACTTGAGTGTGGGGATCCTCTGTACTTGGAACCATGGGAACATGGGATCCAAACACAACGGATCTCCAGCATCCGGTGTTCTGTTGGGCGAGAATATGAACCATCCTACGTTGCCAAATAAATACTCATTTCGTTTCAACATAGGTGGTTTGAACATGGATCCAATATTGGAATCATGTATGTTTTGTGCCATTTCTCTTGTTTACAACAGATTTGTGTTTTAAAAACTTTTGTAGTAATAAAACTCTGTATTCAAGCAAAACTTATCAAACGAAATTAGCAACAAAGAGCTGATCTGTTCAAATCAATTTGACGTTTAAATAAATATTGATTGACCTAGCTCTGATACCAGTTGACAGGATCTAAGATTGAATTGATTGCTGTTTTTGTTTCAAATAATGAAAAATGATTGAAAACAGAGAATTAGTGCAGCGGATCAATGGAAAACTTTTACAACAATCAATCGGTCGTTTGTTTTCATCACCATCATGCTTTCAAGTAATTAAACTATTGCATGTGATTCACAAACTCCCCCTTAGCCCAATAACGATCGTTTGATAGTAAGAAATGAAGAAGATATGCGAAATTGATCTTTTTAAGAAGACGAGTAAAACTGTTACATTGAGTGCCTATTTATACTAATAATCTAACCACTATCTTCTTTCAATGACGTCATGGTTGATAGTGACAGCTAACAAACGTAACCAACTACAACCACTGCTAGTTTTAAGCTATCAGTTCATTGCACTATTACATTGATTTAACTGATGCTAGACTAAGCACTGCTGGCCATCATATGTTCTTGTAATCTTCTATCAGCGGTTGGGAGTTTCTTCAGTCAGAGGATAGGTAACAATGTGTTTATTGAATGCAGTAAAAGCCTATCTGTGGATAGAAACCTCTGATAGCTTGACCAAGGCTCGGATGGTGTGTGTTGACTTTGTATCATCTGTTCCTTTCCAAAGGTTCAATCCCAACACATGCATTTAAGAAAAATGAAGTTTCTGGTCCATAACAACCTAGTGGAGGGTGTGAATTTGAAATGTTTTCATTTAAACGATGATTGTTTGAGCTGCAAGAAAGGGAAGCAGCAAAAGAAGTCTTACCCAAAGAAGTTATTGAATCCGATCAAGTTACCACTAGAAAGGCTTCACATGGATCTCTTCGGACCTGTCATTGTTAAAAGCATTTCTGGAGATCTATACTGCCTGGTTGTTACAGATGATTATTCAAGATTTTCGTGGGTATTCTTTCAAGAGAGTCAGGATGAAACTTTTAAGAATCTGATGATACTTTTTCGAAAGCTTGAGAATTTGTATCATTTGCCAATACGAAGAATCAGAAGTGATAATCGAACGGAATTTAAGAACAACCGCATGCTTGAATTTTGCAACGATAGAGGCATTCTTCACGAATTCAGCGTCCCCTATACTCCTCAACAAAACAGAGTAGCTGAACGTAAGAATCGCACACTTATTGAGACTGATAGAACAATGCTTGCGGATTTAAAGTTACCTGTGAGTTCTGGAGTGAGGCTGTTGCGTCTGCATGTTATACTCTAAACAGGGTATTAACTGTCAAACCTCATAAGAAGACGTGCTTTGAACTTGGAATTCCTTGAAAGATCCTGATGGAAAATTTGGTGCAAGATCTTTAGAAGGATTCTTTGTTGGTTATGCTAGTCCACTTCGACATATATTTTTACCAAGCTTGAATCAAGTGATTTTAGCACAACACATTGACTGTCGAAGATATACTATACCAACACAAAAGGCAGGTAATTCTTGGATGTTCAATTATGAAAGCTTGTGGAATTCTTTTGACCTTCTAGAGGAGCCAAACGAAGAAGAACTTGAAGTGTTGTATAATTTACATCAAACTACGAATCAAGAACAAGTTCCAAGGTTGTTAGTAATAACTCAATCATCTACTGGAACAAACAATTCCGGAGAAGGTCCAAGTAATTCGCAAGCCAAACCAGTTGTTGAACCTATGATAAATTCAACAGAGACCAATCCTTTTCAGACAAATGATTCTGATTCTGAAGATACACCGACTTATGATCAAGATGGCGAGTCCTGTTCCGATGATGAATATGATCAATCTGCTGGTCCTAGTAATCAAAATGAAGCATCTACAAGCAATACCATTGCTATTTTAGTGGCTGAACAAAACATCACTAATTTGGAGAACGAAGTGGTGGTTTCTGATGAAGTGGTGCCTAGAAATCTGTCTTATCATCCCTCTGACAACATTGTTGGCGAACTGCGTGCTGGAGTAAAAACTATAAATCAAATTAACAAAGCTCTTAGTTGTTTCTATACTAAAGTAGCTTCTGTTCAAGAATATTGTTCTTATCGTTTTTATCTCGCAGATCGAACCAAAGTGTGTAAAAGATGCAATTGTTGATGAAAGTTGGGTCAATGCTATGCAGGAAGAACTGCATCAATTTGAGAAGTTAGAAGTCTGGAAGTTTGTAGATCCTCTGGCAAATCAAAAAGCGATTGATACTAAATGGGTCTTCAAGTGCAAGCGGGACGATTGGGGAGTTATTATGCGCAACAAGCTCGGCTCGTTGTCAAAGCTTTTCATCAACACGAAGGAATTAACTGCGCAGAAGTCTATGCTCCGGTTACAAGACTGGAAGCCATCCGCATATTCCTGGCGTTTGCGTCATGGAAGGGCTTCAAGGTGCACCAGCTAGATGTCAAATCAGCTTTTCTCTACGGATAGGTGAAGGAGCTAGTGTATGTAGGACAACCACCGGGGTTTGTCGATCCACTGAACAAAGACAAGGTTTATCTACTCAACAAAGCTCTATATGGTTTGCATTAGGCCCCAAGAGCCTGGTATGAGACTTTGTCTCAACACCTGTTAGACAACGGCTTCACGAGAGGAACAGTGGATAGCACGCTCTTCACACGAGAAGTTGGTAGTCACTTGCTGATAGTACAAATCTATAGATGACATCAATTTTAGTTCTACAAATGACAAGCTATGCAAAGAATTTGAAGCAATCATGAAGAAGAAGTTCGAAATGAGTTCTATGGGCGAGATGAAATTCTTTTTGGGATTACAGGTTGATCAATTTCCTGATGGTATTTTTATTCATCAAACTAAATGTGTTCATGACATTCTGCAGAAGTTTGAGATGACTAGCACTAAAATGCTTTCAATACCATTGGCACTCAATCTCCTATCCAGACGAACATGGAGCCAAAATTGATGAGACTTTATATCGGTCAATGATAGGATCTTTGATGTACCTGACAGCTTCACAGCCTGACATCATGTATCCTACCTGCTTGTGCGCTCGTTGTCAGTCGAGTCCCCGAGTATCACATTTGATGATCGTGAAAGAATATTCAGATATTTGAAGGGTTACCCTAGCACCGGCTTGTGGTATCCAAAGAACGGCAACTTTGATCTCACGGGATATGTTGATTCTGATTTCGGTTGAGACAAACTTAACAAAGTCTACAACGTGGCACTGCAAGAAGTAAACCACGGTTGCTCTATCGACTTGGGAGGCTGAATATATTTCAGCTTCCAGTTCTTGTTCACAGTTTCTTGACACACCTTTATATGTAGACAATAAGGCGGCAATTGACATAACCAAAAATCCTGGTCAACACTCTAAAACAAAACACATTGAAATTCAATATCACTTTGTTCGTGATTGCTATGAAAAGAAGTTGTTTCGAATAGAAAAATTCACACTGATGAACAAGAGGCATATTTCTATACCAAACCATTTCCATTAACAAGGTTTGAGTACTTAATGAGATTAAATGGTATGAAAAATCTTTCATCAGATGCGGAAGATGAGGTTGAATATGGATCGGATGACGAGTTTTCGTGATCCTCAACGGTTTGTGACCTTTTATTAGGTTTTAGAATTTCTTTCTTCAAAAACAAAAATCAAAAAATATGTTTTTGATTTTAAGGGGAGAAAGTTTGGGAAAGTACAAAAACATTATAAAATTAAAAAGTACAAAAACATGAAAAAGACAAAATGAGTTTCTGTGTGAAAAGAGGAAATGATAGTACATTAGTGGACTATCACAGTATGCTAAAGATTTGGAAAGTTAAAAAGTCAAAAACAAGTCTCAGTAATGATGTGCCAATAGGCTTCGCACATTTATTAGATTGATTCTGAGATATAAATATAAAGAAACAACTTCTTAATTTGTGGGTAACATCTCTCGAATATATGGACTTGGTACACCGAAATTTCGTTTGAGAGATTGCCTAATTCTGAGATACTAGGTCTATATAGCGAATTGATATCTTGGGTATTATACAAGTTCTTCTGACTTTTCGGAATCAATAACCTAGAAATTGTAGAATACTTTTGTATGTAAACCCAAATAACTGCTAAAAATATTGAAGGTATCGAAAGATATCACAATAAGCAGTTCAAATGATTCCTAAGTGGAACACACCTTCAAGATGAGCCTCCATCTCTTTGTCAGTACGGTGGTACTAACCTGAGCTCTCAAGGTCTCGCACTACCTAGATTACAGATATCAGTTAACTATACTCACCACCTGTAAGATGAAATCCAGGGAATCTTGATACGGGAGCATATTCTGAGGTGGAAAACACAATTAAGTAAAGTTCTTAAGATTACCTAACGTATCTCGGATCAATAGAGAAATGTGATGAAGTTTAATGGATTAGTATACTCACAATCTAAATGAATTTGTTTTGAAACTTAAAGTCAAAAATTAAGGGTCAACGGTACTATTGATATGTCTCAAAAACTGATATGATCCTCTAACACAAACTCACAAAAATATGTCTATAATATGTTTGTACATAGAGTATTACATTTCATTTTAGAAATCGCAAAAAGATTTTCAGTGTGTTTTAGCATAAAACTTTGGAAATTTCTAAAAGATTTTATTTCTATCTTAATTTCGACTACCGAAGATGGAAAGCGGATCTTCAAAATCCAGATGCTGAATGCTGATGAAAATCATGAGACAACGGGTTGGGAGCTAATTTGAAGTGAAAATGTTTGAAAAGATTAAAAGTTCATTAATTTGAAATTTACACTGCTGAAAATCATGAGACAACGGGTTGGCAGCTAAAGCTTAAAGGGAATTGTTAAGAAAGAAGAAACATGTGTCTAAAACAGTTGTTTCTACTCCACCAACTTCACCATTACACATTACACGACATGCTTCTCCCACACATAACAGCCACCACCTACTACTTCATAACCACCTATACCGCCACAACCACAGTCAACTCCTATACGTTCTACACTCCTAAATCTACACCCAAACAAACAACACCTCAAAGCCAAAATTCTGAACGAGAATTTCAAGATGCTTTTGGAAGAATTCCCTTCCCTCTAGTTAATTTTGCAACAATGACTATAGATGAGTTGGCAGATATGTTCAATGAATCTAAGATTGTTGAGCTGGAAAGGCGAATTAAAGTGTTAAAAGTTCAATGAAAGCTAACAATGCTTAAAAACAAGTGTTAGAAGCAAGAATGAAGTTTATGGAGAATGATTGCGAGTACATGAAAGCTGTGATTGAGAGTTTGGGAACAGATAATGAAAGGTTGGGAATTGTGGTTAACGATCTGGAAAATGAACGAGGGCTTAGCAATAAACGATTTGATATGCTTCAGCGACTACTTTTGAATAACCTTAGAATAGATTTTTCCGCTGAGTACAACCGAATGGAGGTACAAGAGGCGAAACAAAGGGTTGAAGAAAGAGAAAGAAAAGCTGCAGCAGATTCAGCAGCTCAAGGCAAAGGAAAAGTTGTTACTGAAGGAATAACTGAGTCTTTAACGATTGATCATTGCCAACTGGCGAAAGTTCAATGAATGTTGAAGAACCGGTGATGGAAATGGTTGCAGTAGGGCAAGTTGTTGATATTGCTGATAATCCTATTTACAAAAGATTGCTGAACTAAGATGTCAAAGAGCTGAACGAGCTAAAGCTGCAAAGGAAATAGCAGAAGATGAAGCTGATAATGATGATGACGAATCTAAGAAGATGATGATAAGAAAGATGATTCTGATAAGATGATGACGATGACAATCAGGGAGGTGTTGGTGTTACTGTTGAAAGTGCTAAGTTTACAGGAGAGTTTGATTATGACGCACTTCTGAATGATGAAGTTAATGCAGAGGATGTTCAAGTTCAGGGGGAACAGAAAGGGCCAACAGAAACTGAAGGAGCATATGGAATCTTCACAGCTACTCCAGTTACAGTTGTTCCTGATTGCTACAAGCCAATGATGCTTATGCTGGAACATAATGTTGAAGAAGGTGAATATGTTCACAACTATACAAAAGAAGAATTAGCCAAACTATTAGAGATTGAGTTTGATTTTGAAGAGGAGTTATGTATACAAGCGTGTGCTTGAAGCAGACAACTATGATCGTGTGCCTGAAGCAGACAACTATGATCGTGTGATAATCGAAGATGCTTCAGATGATGAAGATGTTGAGAAATATTCTGGAGCTAATATTGATAGTTTTCCTACATTTGAAGAGATAATGAGCTAGATAGATCAAGATTTGTTGAATCAAAAGATTGACGAAGTGGTTAGAGATGGCAGTATTCCGAAAAGAATGGCTAAAGAAGAAATTGCTGAAGCCAAGAAATCATGGTTCAAAGAACTGCCGAAAGAAATAAAGTTTAAACGACCACTGGCGTTCTTCACTAGAGACAAAGACAAGTCGTTGGGAGACATCTTAAGCTGGGGATGGATTAGAGAATTAAACGTTTATGCTATCAAGCGAGAGTTTGGAGTTCAATACTTTCGATACTTGAAAGATTTGAAGAGTTTACCATTTTGGGATGTGGAAGAGTTGGTGCAAACAAAGAATGTCAGTTATCAAATGAAATTCCACGATCAACGACTGTGGAAAGTGATAAAGTTTGAGGCTATGCATGGTTTTAACTACTAGAAGCTGTTTATTCCCAAGCGTAGAATCAAGGTCGATAAGGTGACGAAAGAAAAAGATATTACGAGCTAAAGGAAATTGGGATATTACTAAAGAATAAGCCTCTGATGCAGATTGAGCAAGATTTTCATCCATACTTTTTATGGTGGCAAACAGATCCTGAAACATGTGAAGCGATGATTGTTTTACGAGCTGGATATTACTAAAGAAACAACTCCAGAATTAATTGAACGAAGGAGAATCTAGGGATTGTGGAGGACGATCAGGATACTAGACCCGATGTGGCTAGTGAATTGTTTGAAGGATGATGTGAAATGTCTATTCTTCAACAAGATATGCTATAACAAGTGAGAAGAGACACAAGCGAAGCAAACCATGGTGTAATCAATGTTTGCTATGCACATGGTATTAATTCAGGGTGTATGTGGGAATCGAAATGGAGAGAGCTCGAACGAGAAGAATTTTTTAAAGAAGAAAAGCGTTTGGAAGAAATCAGAGAAAAAGGTAAAGCGGCACGTCTCAGGAGGTTTCAATTCATGAAGTGGGCACCTCCAACGGTTCAAATACCGATACCATCTCAAGAGAGACGAAAGAAGCCGTACAAGAATTTCTTTGGACGAGGTTGAAGATTTTGAAGACTGACCAAGACTGTGACAACATCCAAGGGGGAGTTTGTTGATGCACGATGTCTATTGTTTGCGTCTTAGGTCTAATTTGATTGTATAGAGCTAGAAATGTCAAGTTGTTAAAGTTACGTTTGTGTTGTATACACTTCGTACGAAGTGGCAACTTCGTACGAACTGATGTGTCTTTGTACGAAGTGTGGAAATCAATATATAGGCCAACTCTTAAACAGTAATACTTGTGTAATTATCACTAATTCATATAGATTCCACATATATGGACTAGATATCAAATTAGGAACCTTTGCTAAGGAGGAACTCGGTCCTACAAGTTGTGATACAAAGTTTTATTCCGCTGCAAATTCACTTTGTTTTATCTTCTTTCATTAATCATTTATTAAACAATCACAAGTAGTTCAAATTCAGATCCTAACAATTGGTATCAGAGCTTGGTCAATCAAAGTTTGATTTAACAATCAATTTGATATGAAAGATCAGCTCTCCCTGCTAATTAGTTTGTTTGTTTTCATTGGTAAATAGAGTTTAATTACGTTCAAAGTTTTTAAAACAAAATCTGTTTAAAACAATCAGAATGTCTCAAAACACACAGGATTCCAACAACACTGGATCCATGTTTAAACCTCTGATGCTTGTCAGGAACGAGTATTACATATGCAACGTCGGATGGGTCATATTCTTGCTCAGCAAAACACCGGTTGTTGGGCGTCCGTTGTATTTTGACCACATGTTCCTATGGTTCCAAGTACAGAGGACCAAGCAAAACAAGTGCCTAAAAGTCCTGAAAATTAGTCCGAGCAAGATTTCCAGATAATTGAGTTAGATACTAAGTCTTTTAGCATTGTTGCTTCAGCCTTGCCTAACGAAATCTATGCTGGCCTGTTGCACTGCAACAGTGCAAAGGAGTTATGGGATGCCTTGAAAAAGCAATTCGGTGGGACTGAGGAAGTAACTGAAAACAACAGAGAAGTCTTAAATCAACAATATGAAACTTTTTGTCATGAAGGAGATTCTCTAACCAAACAGTTCGAGCGATTTAGCTGTCTCATAAGTGAACTTAATCTGGTAAATGTTGAACTTCCAAATTCGATCGTCAATAGTCGTTTCCTCAGATCGTTACTAGAAAAGTGGGACACCATAGCTTTCGTGACACGAACATCTTTTGGGTTTAAAGAAATGAATTTACACAACTTCATGGTAGACTCCTCACATATGAGAGAGTTGAACCAGGAAAAGAAGTTACAAGAGGGATCTAGCAATGGTAAGGATCAGAGTTATGATCATTTTATTGATGTAACTTCTGGAGGAAACTTCAACTCTGATTCTTACTCACCCAACCATGCTTTTGCTACTAGTGGGGAAAGCCAAACCTCTAACTACTTATCCATTGAGTTGAATGATCTTCAACACTCCGAACCATCTGATTTAGAAGAAATGGACATTTTGCACCAACTGGCTCTATTAAGTGTTAGAGCTAGTAAATTTTTATAAGCGAACTGGTAGAAAATTCCCAGGGTTGCATGGGGGGGTTAAAAGTTGGGCTGGATAAATCAAAAATCAAGTGCTATAAGTGTAATAGACTAGGACACTTTGCTAGGGAATGCAGATGTCAAACATCTGCACCTATTATGACACACCATGGCCTAGACCTCCACACACACAAAGAACTGCTCATTATTCCCAATGTACCCCTGCTCCTCAAATGTAAAGCATTGCTCATTTTACACACCCTGCTGCCACTGTTCGTGTGCACTATGTTAAACCATTGTTCCACAGATTCAGTACGTTCAAGCACCATCTCCTCAAGTGCATGTGCAACATGCACCTCATGTCACTCAAGTTACTCAAACGACTGCTCCGGCAGAGGTTAACCAACTAAGCTTTTTCACACAAGGCTTTGTTGATTGGAGTAGCTTGCCTGAGGAATTAACTGTTGAAAACTTTGCTCTAGTAGCCAAAAATGATTTAGAAAATGAATTTTGCTTTATGGCTCTAGACACAATAGTTGAAGGTGATGAATATGTGAAAGAAGTGTCTAAATATGATATGTTTGAAGTTCATAGGATACCAGTGTGTGTGAAGGTGATTGTGACTGTGCCATGATGGTTGTTGCTAAGGTATCACCTCAGATCCTTAAAGATCTATGTTCAGAGAAGTGCATAATTGCTTTTGCTAACATCAAAAAAGGTGAATGAAAATCTTAGAAACAAAAATTTAGAAGATGAGTTACATTTTGAAAAACTCGCAAAAGAGTTGAAAACAAAATTGGTTAAGAAAGATTTTGAAATCAGCAGTCTGAAACATGAGGCAAGCATGAACAAAGATCAACTCAAAACTATGATAGAAAAATATCAAGTTTGCAAAAAGGAGTTGGAATCTACCCAAGTCACTTGTGAGAAGTGGGTAGAATCTTGCAAAGGTTATGAGGTCATGCTTGAAAACCAGATCAAAAGTAACATACAATTTGGCATAGGTTTCAGGAAAAATGACCAAGTTTATGAAAATGTTACTGTAAATTAATCTGGGATGGTTGAAATTGTCCCAACAAATTTGGCTGGTGAAGAGATTAAAGTCACTGATAAAAATGAAAACAAAATCATTTTAGAAAAACATGAGGGATCCTCAAATTTTGAGGAAGTTGAGAAATATCAATTTAAACCCACATGGTCTGATGAATGTGACATTCTCGAAAATTTCAAGCCAATAGACTTTTCAATAATTGATGGTGTCAAAGCACCAAAAGCAAGAGTGATTCCCATTAAAGATCTTCAGCAGATGTTACATCATCTGCTGAAAAGAAGTCTTAGAATAGAAAGAAGAAAGAAAAGGTCAAAACTTTTTCTTTTAAAAGCATATGACATCAACAAAACAAGTATAATACCTAACTCTTCAAAATGTATCATCTGTGGGAAAGCAAACCACAAAACTCAAGAGTGTGTTTACCTTCAAACCTTTGACACCAAAGTAAAAGAAATCAAATCAAAAGCTCTTGAGAATCAAAATTCAAGCTCTGTTAGAAATAAATCTAAGCAGACCTTTGAATCTGTTGAAACATCCGTTAGCAAAGCACTGAATAAAACCTCTGTTCCCAGAGAGGTACAGGTGACAGATGCACCATCTGCAAATAGGTATCCAAGGGGATATGGCCAACCTATTTATTAAAAGGTTCCTCTTAGTTATGAGGGTTACAAAAAACCCTCAAAGCCAAGAGTCAATAGGCATCCTCATGGTTACCAACATCTGCCAGGAAATGGCTCACAACAGTGGTTACAAAGACCAAATTAAACCACCATCCATATTCCTGAATTTGAGATTGGACAATCTGTGGCCCCATCCAAAGCCATTTTGGCTTTGGAGGCCCACCTAATCTAATTGTTTACTAATGTGAAGGGAGCTTCTACTTGCCTTAATAGTTTATGGTATGTAGATAGTGGAGGCTCCAGGCACAAGACAAGATGTAGAGCCCTTCTCAAAGACTTCATGGCATATGGAGGGGGTGATATATCATTTGGTAACAATTCAAAGGGGAAGGTGTTGAGATCAGGATCTGTTTACGCTGGGAAACAAAAATTTGAGCATGTTAACCTCATTGATAATCTAAAATTCAACTTGCTGAGTGTCTCACAAATGAGTGACAAAGGATATGGATCCTTCTTTACAAAGAAAACATGTAAAATTGTAGGACCAGATGTTGTTAAAAAGATTGATCAAATCATTGCTAAGAGAAGCACAACTTGTTGCTCATAGGAGTGGCGATGTGTATTTGGTGGATATGTTGAAGGATAATCCAATGTCCAATGCATTCCTGTTCTCAGTTGCTTCAAGCAAAGAGACAAAGTTATGGCATAGAAGACTTGGACACACAAATCTGAAAACTATCACTACTCTCCCAAAACAAAATCTTGTCAGAGGATTGCCTTCAAAACAATTTACTTGTGAAAAACATAGTGTATCCTGTTTAAAAGGAAAACAACATAAAAGTTCTTACAAGTCAATTGAAGAGTCCAAAACAACCTAGTGTTTGCAATTGCTGCACATGGATTTGTTTGGCCCTGTAAAAATCACGAGTCTCAAAAAGAAAAGATATTGTCTCGTCATTGTAGATGATTTTTCAAGGTTCACATGGACATTTTTCATGCACTCTAAAGATGAAACTGAACGGATTTGGCAAAATTTTGTTAAACAAGTTGAAAAGCAATTTGACCTTCCAGTAAAAAATTTTAGAAGTGAAAATGGGACAGAGTTTTGGAATAAGGAGTTGGATGCTTTTTGTGAGTCAAAAGGGATTGTTAGACTGTATAGCTCCTAAGGACTCCAGAACAAAATGGGGTGGTTGAAAGAAAAAACAGGACTTTAATTGAATCTGCAAGAACAATGCTTGCGTTTACCCTTGTCTTTTAGGGCGAAGGTTGTAAACACTGCTTGCTATGTGCAGAACAGAGTTTGATCAATCCCAGGCATCAAAAGACTGCCTATGAAATTCTTTATAAAATCAAACCTCTGATCTCATATTTCAAAGTCTTTGGCTGCCCATGCTTCATTTTAAACTTAAAAGATTCAATCTCAAAGTTTGCAGCCAAAGTAGATTGTGGTTATTTCGTGGGATACTCAACCACTGATAAAGCCTATAAAGTTTTTAACTCTACGATCAAGTGTGTTGAATAAACTTTGAATGTAAAGTTAAATGAACTTTCTTCATTGAAAATCCCAGCAAAGCTTGCTGAACTTTTTGATCTAAACAAATTTACATTTAAAGATGTGTCTATTAAGACTAACCCTGTAGGTATATCACAATCCTCTCGTCACGATGACAATGTGCTTCCATAATTCAAAGTCAGTCCATCCATCAGAGGATCAGATGCTACGAGCAAATGTGTAAACTCTGCCATAACTGGGTCAACAGTGGTTGATCCTCAAACCTCTGCCAGCTCGCAAAATCAAACCATTGTTGATAAAAGTCCATTCTCTGTGAACAAAAATCAACAAAGTCATACATCTATTCCTCCTATACCTCCACCTCCATTCCAAACAGATGTTGGCTCTTCAAAATTGCCAACAGATGTTAGCTCAGATGATTCCCATCTACAGCCTTCACCCCAAAATGCTATCATTCCATATAAGGGAGATCTCATCTTCCTTAGAAGTCATCCATCTAATCAAATCATTGGCAACATCAATAAGGGAGTGCTCACAAGAAGCCAATCCCAAAACATTTGTCTTTTTGTTGGCTTTCTATCACTCACACAACCTGTCAACTAGCAAGAGGCATTAAAAGACAATAGTTGGGTAAAAGCCATGCAAGAGGAGCTCCTACAATTCAAAAGACAACAAGTATGGGAACTTGTATCGCTACCAAAGGATGTATGTCCAATTGGCACAAAATGGGTCTTCAAGAACAAAACTTATGAAAGGGGTATTGTTGTCAAGAACAAAGCAATGCTTGTGGTTCAAGGCTATAGACAAGAAGAAGGCATTGACTATGATGAAACCTTTGCTCCCGTAGCAAGGTTAGAAGCCATCAGATTGTTCTTAGCTTTTGCTGCCAACCACAACATCAAGGTGTTTCAAATGGATATCAAAAGGGCATTCTTGTATAGTAAGATCAAAGAAGAGGGATATGTCTGTCAACCTCCTGGATTTGAAGATGTATTTTATCCTGATCATGTCTACAAGCTTAATAAAGCTTTTTATGGCTTGAAGCAAGTACCAAGAGCCTGGTATGAAACTCTTTCCACTTTTCTCTTATCCATTGGTTTTATAAGAGGTAAAATTGATAAAACCTTATTTTTGAAATGGAGAGGAAAAATTTGATGCTTGTCCAAATTTATGTGAATGACATTAGTTTTGGATCCACATGCACTGCCATGTGTGAAGAGTCTAGAAAACTCATGGCAGCCCAATTTGAAATGAGTGCAATGGGTAAGCTCCCATGTTTTCTTGGTCTTCAAGTAAAACAATTACACAATGGTACATTCATTCATCAAAGTAAGTATGTCAAAGAACTACTCACCAAATCTGATATGAATGATTGTAAACCATGTAGCACACCCATGTAAACTTCAAAGCTTGTCACTATTGATGACAAAGATGACCTGGTTGATCAAATTCTTTAAAGAAGTATGATTGGGTCTTTACTGTACCTAACTGCTTCTTAGCCATATATCATGTTTGCTACATGTGTTTGTGTCAGATCCCAGTCAGCACCTAGAAAGTCTAATCTTATTGCTATGAAGAGGATATGCAAATACACAAAAGGTGCTCCCACACTTGGTATCTGGTATCATGCTAACGGAAACATTGAGCTTTCAGGATACTCAGATAGTGATTTTGCTGGTTGCCACACCACAAGGAAGTCCACATCATGAGGAGTTCAGTTTCTAGGTGATTGCCTAGTGTCCTAGCAAAGCAAAAAAGCAAGTTGCAGTATCCACATCCACTACTAAGACAGAATACATTGTTGCTGCAAGTTGCACTGCTCAACTCTTGTGACTTCAAAATCAACTACTGGATTTTGGTGTAACTGCTTTAAAGACTCCTCTCAAGTTAGATAGTCAAGCAGCTGAAAACATCATTAAAAATCCAGTGTCCCACTCCACAACAAAGCACATTGACATCAGACATCACTTTGTGAGAGATTGCTACGAAAAAGGTTTGATTTCTCTGCATCATGTTCAACCAAAAAAGATCAACTTGCAGATGTTCTAACAAAAGCATTAGATACATCCACCTTTGATAATCTGATCTCTAGGATTGGCATGCTAAACATGGAATAAAAACAATTTTTATGTGTTACATGTGTAAATAGTATTAAAATGTTTTCAGAAAATCAAAAATACATCCTTAAAAATAGTTCAAAATTGAAATTTTCAATAAATCTCAAAAGTCTGTTCATAACCACTGCTTTCTTAATAAACCACTGATTGGCTTGCAAAATCTATCCACTGCCACAAGTGTATTCTCTAGTTGGTCAAACCACTGTGTTGACCTTATCCACTAATAGCTATCCACTGATAGTGTAACATCAAAAGACTGTTCCCATCCACTATTGACACACAACAGTGGTTCTCCATAACACCTGTCTTCCATTCATTATCAGAGGATACACGTGGACAGATGTTAGCCGTCATATCATTGCCACGTCATCACTCACCTTTTCACTTTATAAAACCCTGTTTTATTCCAATCGGAGGTTTTCACTCTGTCGTATCGAATTCAAAATTCTAAAAGCGGTTTTTCTCCTCAAGTCATCTTCTTCTTCGTAATTTTTCTTCACCCAAATCTTTCATTATGACGCTCATCATTAAAACACCCCAAAATTACACTCCGATTCTTGAAGAAACTGACTCAAATAGACAGTATCATGCTATGATAAAAGTCTTAAAAGAGTCCAAATACAAGAACATCATGGAAATCAAAGCCCAAAATTATCAAGATACATTACGACAATTCTAGACAAATGCTGAGGTCGTTTCAACAAAGAAGAAACCTTATGCTATCGTTTCCACAATGGGCAAAACTCTTTTCCAAATAAGTCCAACTTCCATTTCAGAGGTTTTTGGTTTAAATGACCTAGATCATCCTACATCTTTCCCAATCCCTGACTTGCATAATGAATTCATTGAAAGAGGGTATGAAGGTCAACTGACAGGTAAAACCATCTATAAACCTAAATTTCCTGCTGAAATGAAGTTCTTTTTCCATACTTGGGATATGCAATTTTGACTAAATCTGATTTCAACTTTTCTCAAGTATTGTTCATTGACTTGGTGACAAACATCAGCAATATTAAAAAGGGCAAAGCTTTTCTAATGCATCCAAGGTTTTTAAGCGTTTATATTCAAAATAAAGTTGGTGAAGCTGTTGCTAAACAAGGTGCTGTGACTTCTCATGGTAGCCTTACACATGAAACTTTTACACGCATCACCAACCAATCAAAAGTTTTAGATACCCAAGTAGAGGGGGATGAACAAATTTTAGATGCACAAACATCACAGCGTCAACCCACTGTTACTGAGCCCCAAAAACCAAAACTAAAAAGGGTCCTCTAGATGAGATCCCAGAGGTTAACCCAGTGACAGCACCAAAGTCACTTAAAGCCACTCTGCTGCTAGTTCCTCACAGCAGATGGTAAAAAGATCTCAACCCATAAGCCTATCTCTTCTTGAATCATCACAAAAGGATCAAGTTGTAAGCACATGGAAACCACATTATGAAGCTCTAGATCCACTTGGCTCTATCTTCCACAGTCCCTCTCCCAGTGTAATGTCGCTTTCTACACCACAATCCTCACCAACAAAATATCCACCTACTATTTTACCCTGTTGAATGCAACTGACATGGATCATACACAAATCAGTTCCTCTCCCTCACACATTACTGAGAGTTCTCCTCTACATGTGACTGAGTCTGATACTATTGTCTTTGCTGTCCCATTAACAGCTGAGGAGATTACATCCCTTGGGTTACAAGTAACCCTTGGTGATATTTCAAGTGCAGCAATCACTACAATTGCAGAATTCATGTTTCTCAATTGGACAGTGGTTCCATTCTTAAGTCTCCCTTGAAGGCAACAACTGTTGAGGTTACAACTGAAACCTCTGCTCCAGTTGGAGGTCCCTAGTACCAAGACGAAGGGGCATCTATGTCTGAAGGAATGACGGAAACTTCTCCTAATGATAACAAAGATAAAACTACCACTGGTAAGAGGTTAGATGATCCTATTAAATTAGGTGATGAGCTAAGATATAAGGAATTAACGGAGAGGATGACATCAATGGAATCTTCCATTGGTGACCTTAAAACAATGATGCAACAACTTCTACAAAGTCAATCTCCTCCACATGTCTCATCTTCTCAAACCACTACTGAGCTCTGGAATATGATCCAACTGGTTATCTTAGCTCAAAAGAGTTTAGTAGAGGTTCAACACAACACCCACATGAAATTCATCAGAGAAATGGTTGCAGCAAGGTACAAAGATAGCCAAGCTGACATAAAATCCATTAAAGATCACTTGCTCAAAACCACTGCCTCTGCCCCTACTACTGTCTTCCAAGAAGATATTACTATCACACCCTCAATTACCACTTGCGAGGTTCTACCGCGAGGCGTGCGACTGCCCAAAATCCAGCCACTAATCATGTCGAACTATAGTAATAATATAAAACAAGTCATCATGTCCAACATGAAAAGTGAACTTCAAATTAAACATTTAAAAATAGTATGTGTTTAGCGGAGGCAAAGGTACAACTGTTTGAATAATAAAAACCATTTTTGTTGAAAAAGTAAACATAACATTAAGCGTTTCATCAAACAATACGACCCATGACAGCTCCTACTCCTCAGACTACAAGTTCCCCTGCATGAATCATCTAACAACCTGCAAGCATGCAGAAAAAGTGTATCAGCGATTAAGCCGGCGAGTTCACAGTTTTGTTTAACGAAAACCGGTTTGTGTTTAGTTTAACGACATGTTGATAATAACTCGATACCGCAGAGACGTCAGTTTGTTTGCCCTTCCCCAATGCCTGTCAACATTGAGATCATGTGGTTAAGGTCATTGGTTCACGCCCATCTAATCCAGGTACGGTGTGCAGTTGTCAAGCCTAATAGCGCTATCAACTAATACCCCGTTGCCCTCCAAGAAACTAGTTCGGTAATAAGATAGGACTTAAGTGATAGAGGTGGGTAGATTATCCAACATCGAAATTAAACTTCAACAGTTATGAAAAGTATTCCTCCAAGGAATAGTAGTTTCGTAAATGTATTCCTCTAAGGAATAATAGTTTGTTTGTTCCCTCGGAACGCATGCTTGTAAAAGAGCAGTGGACTCACCTTTGTTTTGCTCGGTAAGGCTTATGTGTTTTATGAGCTGAAGTGGTCAACCACGTCCTATTATGGTTACCATAGGTTCGTTAGTGTGTATGAATGCAAACACATAAGTTCTACACGTATCTAACACATAGCACGTAAAATATTATAATATATATATACACACATGCATGCAAAGTGTCGCTATTTGAAATAGCGACAACCGTTTCGTCACAAATCACATAATAAATCTTGTCACAAAAATTCAGCTTTTAAGTGCATTTTCGGACAATTTGCGGTACGTTAGTCGGGACCGTTTGGGCACCGGATAGTTCCCCAAGAATTACAGAACGTGTCAGTCAAACAGAGACCATTGTATTAAAATTTTAGAGTCTAACTCTTTACCAAAAAATTATAAAAAAATCTTTTACTAAGCAGTAATCAGGTTCGTAACTTTCTGGCTGTAGCTCACGGAAAAAATCATTTAAAAATCCTCGGTTATCCGATTGATGTAATTCCAGTTGGAGATTTTTGGAATCACCTAGAAGTACTTAAAGTAAAATTTTCAGATCATAACTCAATTCCTACATTGAGTTATAACTCTCATAATGGGCTAAAAATTCTGATTAAAACACAGCCTGGACCTTTGATACGAAATAAATCATTTAAAATATCAAACGGCATCGAAAAAATGCGATTCCAGTTGGGTTTGAAAGGTATTTCCTTGAAGTTTATCTTAGACTCAATAAACATCAGTTTTTATTAAAATTTGACCCGGTTACAGCCGTTTTAATTCGGCTATAACAGTTGGACAGATTATGTTTTCGTTACACGATCCACAAACAATTATCTAGTGAACCCAAAGACCTATAATCTGTAATCCCAGCAGAATAACACCCTAAATTAATTCACATATCAGTTATTCACCAAGAACCATCAAAGTTTCCATCAAGATCATGCAAAGAAACAGAACTCTAACGATCAAGTGAACCCATAATTGACCTATACATTATATACACAAGATCTTTAACAACTAAAACTATATGAAATCATCAAGACTATCTGATTCATCAACAATCCCAGAAGAACACAGCCATGATCATCGAAATATAGTAATTGAATCATGCAAAAATTTATTACAACTATAACAAACCACAAGAGATGATACCTAGTAATGATTGGAGACTACTTGCGCCTAGATGTCGACAATTTCTTGAGTCTTTGAACTTGTTCTTTGTCCACAGAATAAGGGAGAAAGAGGGAGACTAGTTAGATCGTTATATTGGGTTTTGAGGTTATGGTAGGATTTTAAGTTTTATAACAACTCATGCACTAAATCTGTTGTGATAGAAAGTAGTTTGGGCTTGAAACGAATAGGCTACCCAACTATTTGGTTTACAAGAGTTAAGTAGATGTGGTTTAGGGATTACACTTGGGTCATAACTCCCAACCGATATCATGGGGTAGGTTGTGGGTTTCCCCCTTTGTTTTAAATAAATATATATATATATATAATGGCACATGCTTATTACGTAACTTTTAAGGAGTAACATTGGGGCTTTGGGGTTGATTTGGGGTTGGGCTGCATATAAAACATAAAAAAATTGTGGGGTTGCAATTAAGGAGACAAGACTTGAAACAATAATTTGAGTTATCGATTGTTGTTATCTCATTTTAGATAAATTCTTTTTTTTCTTCTTGTACAATAATGAATAATTAATCTAGTAATAAAAACAAATATTTAGCTAACTAATATAAATGATTAATATTCGTGCTACGGTTCGGGCCTCGTAAATTCTGAGCTACACGAGTGGGTTAAATCGCGTGATCGACACGCGAGACATGAGCTCTGGTTCAAATGGTTCAGGTTGGTTCAACACGATATGGATTCTGTTTCTAGTTAATCGCTTTTATAATATAAACATAATATAATTTAATTAAGTATAAATTAACTCGTCAAATAAAATAAGTATAAGACTCGATCTATAAATACGAAAACAAACGGTTCTAACCTCAAAATTACGAGTTGTCACAATTACTGATGATGCCAAAAGGGGGAAAGAAACACTGAGAAAGTTACAGCCAGATCCCTTGGTAAATCCAAAAGAGCCTGTAACCACTACTGCAACATCTATCTCTATTCCAGGAAAAGATATTGATGAATTCTTGAACATAGAATCTGAAAAGATTGCAAATTATAAGCATAAAAGGCTGAAGAACTTAAGGGCTGAAAGCAAAGCTGTAGTTCAACAAAAGTTAGATCAACAAAAGGAAAACGAAGACATTGGTTCTTCAAGAAAGAAGAAAACCTGTTAGAAAAACAAGGCAACCAATATCCACATCTTCTAAAACCTATGTTGTGACAACTCCTGCTGTAACCACTACTCAACTGAAAACAAGTTCCCCACCAAAAATAACAACTATTCCAGCAGATGTTATAACTCTTGTTGTGTCATCAGTTGTTCGCACAGCAGTGGTTACAACATATCTATGTCTAACCACTACTCTTATCACTTTTCCAATTACACCACCCAGAATCCCTCAGCCACCATCTCCTTTAAAAATTAAATTCAATCGCAAAAGAAAAACTTTTGTGATTGGAGATGATGATGAAGAAGATATACCATCACTCATACCCATATATTCACAATCACTGCCCTCATCAAAACCAATACCCATCTCATTGCCACCAACACCATCATAACTATCTCCTCAATCCACAAATCTTCAATATCCTCATCTCTCAACTTCAAAGTTTCCACTGGTTGCCTTATATCCTCTTGAACTTCATGCAGTGAAAGGAGAGATAGAGTCTTTCTATAGGATTGCGGATCCAGCCAAATAGAAATTTCCTTCTCTTTGTGGGTATAGAAAACCAAGAAACCTTGATGAATATCTGCAATTAAAGGTTAGATAAGCAGAGACAATAGCTAAGAAGGAAAATGTTGGTAAAGGTGATAGAATTTTACAAAGTGCCATGCAAGTGCAACTGGAAAAGGTCAGACACACTGAAGACTATGCAAGGATCTATACAAAACAGAATCTGAGAAAGTCACAAAGGTTGATCCTGATCTAAGACTAGACCTTCTAGAACACATCATGACCCATAAGTTATATAGAGCAACAAGAGCTCAGTTCAAGAACTGGTCAACAGATGATCTACAAGAAGAGATTGAAAGGATACAGATTATGCTCAAGAATCCTCAATAAAAGGTTACACCACCTAATTGGAAGAGAGCTAAATTTCTTGATCAAGATCATACTCTGAAGATCAAAAGAATGAAAGCAGAGCTTGTTGAAAATCATTATGGTACTGCTAAACAAATAGCAAGATGGGCAGAAGTCAAGGTTTTGGAAACCTACAAGAGTTTGGAAGAACTTATAAGAAAAGATCCAATAGTTCCCAAGAACCCTAATTACTCAAACAAAACCACTACTCTCACTGCCATCACTTCAACACAAACCAGATCTTCTAAAAATCCTGCTACAACATCTAGCTTATCCACCATTGCCTTGGGACAAAGAAAAAGGCAAAAGCAGATGTCTGAAGCAGATGAGAAGATGTTTGAAGATGATTTAATCATAGATGGCATCATGAGCCAATTGAAATTCCACACAAACCCTGCAAGTGATGAACTCAGAGCTACAATTTCCAAACTTGTCAGCAGGCCATCATCACCAAACTCAACTTAAATAAAGCTTCGCTCAAGAAAGCCAACAGACCTTAAAATTCGAAAATGGAGTGCCAATAAAGACACACATGAATTGACCTTGGTCAGGTCTGATGGCAGAGTTCGAAGAATTAAAATGGAGGCAGCATATGGTCTTCCTGCTGAGTACCTTCAAGATCTATTGGATCTCGAACTTGAAAGGGATTTTGAAGACTTAGTTGCTCTGGACTTTGAACTTCAATTCAAAGGACAAATCAGAGAACTGTTGTTGAGAAATAACGATCAAGAATAAAGGGAGTTTCGGCATCATCTGTTCTAGGGGAATTGTTGGGATTGAACCCTTTGCAAAGGAACAGATGATAGAAAGCCAAAACATGCTACATCATTTGATCCAATATATAAGAATTTACAAACTCTGTTGAATAGCAACTGATTATCAAAAGCTCTGCCATCAAGCATCTGTTGGAGAAAAACGACAAAGACATTCAAAGCTATGATGAAAACCAATAGTGGATTGCAATAATGTTAAGTTTATCTTTATTTCAATGTAACAGTGCTTTTGTATCTAGTAGAGGATAGGTCATCAGTGTTTAGAGTTAGTTAGTTTATTGTTAGTTGTCACTATCAACCCCTACATCAGCACAGACGCTTAGAGGTTTGACTTGTATCATAAATAGAACAGTTCACTCTGTTTTATCTTCTTTCATTTAACATTTATTAAACAATCACAACTAGTTCAAGCTCAGATCCTAACATATCTTAAGCGGATTATTCCCAAATAACCACCCGCTAAATACCCAGCGTGTTACTAATTAGAACTTGACCATGACAAAAGACCAAATGGGTTGTGTCATCCCTCATTGAGTTAGTTACTTGTGCTTTTTAGATTTCTCAAACAAGGACATTTTGAAATTCCTCCCATCCCCACACTTGAGGTCAACATTGTCCTTAATGTGTAGTGTTTAAATGAAAGGGTCAAACTCGAAACTTGTCTCCCCATCCTCATATTTAAAGTCAACATTCTCCTCAATGTGTAGGAAAGAGAGCTTTTAAAACGCACAAGGGATGTGACATCACCAACCTCCCAAACTTCACCCCGGTCAAAAAAAATACAAAATACATTTCACTTATTTAATTAAATAATAATCAAAGCTAAAAAAGAAACGTATGAACTGGTTTTTCTCTTGTTCGTCGTGTGCTCCTCATTCTTCCATGAAAATGGTCGTCCCCATGAACAAAGTGAACCTACAAGTCTTAACCCTCGTGTAGTAGCAAGCTTCTCACAACCATTAAAACTCACATTTTTTATGAAGAACTTACCATTTTTACCATTTTTAATTAAGAACTTACCAAGTAATGTTTTTATTTTGTGGAAAATAAATTTACAACAACAAGCCTAACTCACTTTCGTAGTAATCACGGTTGCATTTAGCATATGCAACAAGCCCTTTAAACCTCCCGATAGCTCAGGAGGACGAGGAAGGTCTCGTGAGGGTTATATAGAGAACACACCCACAACGTTCATTTAACTACTAAGCAAAAACACATACGAAAGAAAATACAAGAAAGCTAAAAAATAACATAAACATAATAACTAAAACAAAGAAAATTATATACAACAACAACAAAATACATACCTCGCCCTATCTCTGGTAGCGTTCATTCAGGTCAATTGGCGGGTATGGCTGGTAGGGGTATCCAGTGAAGGCCGACATCATATCTTGAAACTCATCAAGGGGACCGACCCTTTTCCCCTTCGACCGGCGTTGGCATTTGTATTGGAACGTAACTAGAAGCGACTCATTGAGGCTAATGAGGAGTCGGCTGAGAAGGCCCGATTGGTACGAGAACGTCCTTGTATCGTGTTCACGGAGAGAACTTTTGAAAAAGTAGACCTGCTTTACGATCTCGTTGATGGCGCTCTTGATTGTGGAGGAGATGGGTGTTGTTAATTGCAATTTGTTGAGCTATGTCCATTGTCCTCCAACGACCTTCTTCTAATGTGTTATGTTCCATTCAAAGACGTTCTTGTTCTTGCTCCCAATCTTGTCTTCGGGACAACTCTTGCACCCTATGCAACTCTTCCGGTTCCCAATGGGGCTGCTGTGTAGCCCACCACTCTCTTTGTTGTTCCCATTGTTTTTGTTCTTTGGCTGAGTGAGCTGATTCTTCGGCCCAACGAGTTTGTTGTTGAGCCTGCCAGTCTTGTTCTCATACTCGTGGTTCTCCCGATACCCGCTGACACGTTATCGTACACATCTTGTTGACCTCGGTTATAATTACTATATGCCGGATTACGCGGGTTGGTCACAAAAAGTACCACACCTACAAACATTTCCCGATGTGGGCGGGCATATCTTTGTCGGGGTCTCCTCGGACCCTGAGGCTCATCCTCGTTCTTCCTCCCACCCTTCCTCTTGTGTAGAACCTGGAGCATCATTGTGGAATTGGTGTCCACGTTCATTGGACAAGGTGTACCGATGGCCAAAACCCTTAAACATTATCTTCCAATGTTGCCTCATCTTGGCAAAATTGATTTATCTACTAGTTTCACCACCCACAATGCTTATCAGGTAGCCGATTCTCCCGCAAAATCATTGCACTTATCAACCGAACATAAAGAATCATTCTTCAGAAATGAGATTCTCGGGTATCCCAGGTATTTATCATGACAATGTTTCGCCATGATAACTTGTGCGTCCCAAATAACAATGAATGAAGTACCCGACAATCTGATGCTTTAACCTTCCCTCGATCTCCTAATCGAACCATGATGTTTTCCAACGAAATTGGTTGAAGGATTTTTCCTTACTGACAGATGGCTCTTCAATGCGTCACCATCGCTAATGTGGTAGGATGGCACCAACCATATACTCCGGGTCTGTGGGGACCGTCTTATTATCCAAGAATTGGGCCATAGGGTAATAGAAGTATGCGTCATCCCCCAACGAATCAACCCGTGTAATGTTGTTCATCATCTCAAAACACATCCCCATTTAACCCTTCCCCGTATCACCAACCAATTTCCAAGTGTTTGCGAACCGTCCTGATTGTGGAACCTTAGCGAAGCTAACCACTCACAAACCAAGGTTAAATAACCGACGAGTGGTCCTTCGGACAACCCTTAATTGTGTTAAAACTAGACAATCTCGCACATTTAATCGGGTTCATTAGTGGAATTCGATAACTACTGTATGTTTGGTGTTGCTGGTACAAAAGAGCGTAACAGAGAGGTTTTAGCATCCTTAAATGAAGACTTGTACGTGTTAGAGTTGAGAAGGAGACGTGAATTGGCGAAAAAATGAACAAAGGAGAATTCCCCAGCGTCCACCGTAGCTTACGGTGGACACTGTAAACTTGTGTGTCACCGTAAGACATGTTATGAGTGCCGTAGGGTTTTGTGAAGAGCATCGTAAACTACGGTGGCGGCTAGCGAGAATTTTTGTAACTACCATATTAATCCATTTTGGGGTGTCTTTTCATCTATCTTATCATTGGGGAACGTTTCTAGACAGTTTTTGGGCGAATTTGGGCTCTTGAAGTGCTTGTGAACAATTGGAAACATTCGGTTTGTGTTTTTGATTCCTATGAACATTAACTTTATGATGATTTACCGAACGATGAGCGGCTAATTTCGTGGTGATCATCGTAGATGTAAGGTTTGCTTTTGAAACATTATGTTTATGTTTGCATTTCTATAATAATGACTTTCAGTGTTTGTTTAAGTTATTATGGTGTTTGAATGTTTGTTTGTAAAGTGTTGATTCTTGTTTGATGTTAGTCTATACCATACGTTCTTGGTGCCGTTGGCAATCGAGATATCATGTGAGGGATTAGGGTTGGATAATAATCAATTGGTTATCGGGTAACAACCTCGTGTTTTTATGATCCGAGTACTTAGTTCCCTTTTATCACAAACAAATAATCAAACACGAGCCATGTCTATGTGGTTCTTTCTAGTTGGGCATAAACATAGTGTGGATTAAAAACCTGAAATCTAGGATGGTCGCTTTCTCTTAATCTGTTTTTACAACAAATCTTTGATAAGTGTTTTTAGTAATTTAGTAATCAAATCAAACAATCAAAATCATTGAAAATTACTTTTCTGCAAATTAGTTAACCTAGGTTAAATACATAGCAACATCGTAAACACATTTTCCACAAACTCCCTGAGTTCGACACCCACTTACCGCTAGCTAATTAGTAGTAATTGAATTAAATTTGCGTGAGGCTTCGACATCACGTTAAATATTTGGCGCCGTTGCCGGGGAGTAGTGCGCAACGTGTGTTAATTTAGTAGCTTTTGTTTGTTATTTTCAGGTTTACGCTGGTTGTGTTTAGTGTGCAGGTACTTAGAGGTGTATGCATACTAGAGGCTCTCACAAGTCATCACCGCTAGCATTTGATCCGGAAATCGAACGAACTTTATGACAAAACTGAGTTTGACTCCAAGAGAACAAAATCATTAGTTCACCCACAACACCTACTACACCAAAACACACCATGGATTTACCGACTCCCACTACGGGTCAAACATCACCGTCTACACCTTCACCAAACTCTACTACCAATACTACTTCCACATTGGAGGTACAACCAACTAACGCCACATCACCCACAATCACTCAAACCGGACCCGCCCTTACCTTTGTTTCCATAACAACGATTCCACCATTTTCATCGTTTCACAACTGCTGGTCTGTAGGTCCGAATCATGTAACACCCCAATCGCGTAATACAACAAGATGCGGCGGAAATATCAGGGAGTCACGTTATAAATTGTTCAGCCACAACTGGTACTAAATTGTTTCATTATTATTACATTGTTTTACAATACAAAGAATACATGTAATTGTCTTCTGTTTAAAGAAGTTTAAAGCCCGGATGCATTCCTGTGTGTGGCATGCTTGAATAATCGTCGACCTGAAACATATGTGAAAAAAGAGACGTCAACAAACAATGTTGGCGAGCACATAGTTTTGTTGGCCAAATAAATGGCAAAAGGTTTGTATTGCAATTCTTTGACAACTACGAGAATTGCCAATCGTAAATCGACTCGTTTTAGCCAAGGAATGGCGAAAAGTTAGCTTTGCAATACATTAACTTGATTATGAAACTTGTGACAAAAGAGTTTTGTATATGGCATTATGATCATTACCAAGTAATTTTCATGCCTTTGAAAAATTGTACTTTGTTCTTTGTGACCATATTGAAATCGTCCATAAACTTGTAAGTATGTTATTAAAATCAAGTCAAGGATTTCGATAACTATACTGTAATTAGTCATAACTCATGTGATTATTAATTGAAATCAATCAATGATTTAATATAATACTATTCTAAGAATCTATCATACAAATCATGAAAGGATTCTTTAAGGATTTGGATATCGAACATTGAAATCAGTCGTACACAAAATCCTAAAGTGACTCGAATAACGCTACAAGAGTAATGCAATAAGAACACTTATATATAGGAAGTACCAGCGGCGTATCCACCATGTTCTTATGGTATTACACTTGTTTCGTTATCCTAATCACAACTAACCACATAAACACATAATCGTCACTTGTCACTTGTCTTGTCAACTTGTATCACATATACGCATTAAAGTATGGAGAATCCAATCAAGGACTACCAGTTAGTACCTTAAACTTCCACACATATCTAACTATAAAGATAGGTAGACGTAATAGGAAATAAGCCTTGTCACATTGACTTGTCAATTTGTATCACATATACGCATTAAAGTACACAGAATCCAATCAAGGACTACCAATTAGTACCTTAAACATTCCACACATATCTAACTATAAAGATGGGTAGATGTAATAGGAAATAAGCCTTGTCACATTGTTTGGTCAACTTGTAATGGTGATTTGGATAAGGCTACGAACGGTAATACAATAAGCACACTTATATATAGGAAGTACCACGGCATATCCACCATGTTCTTAATATATTACTCTAGTTTTGTTATCTAAATCACCAACAATTTTACACATAAACCAATTGTTCATCGTTCATTGTTCATCGTTCATTATTCATTGTTCATCATTCATTGTTCATTGTTCATCGTTCATCGTTCATTGTTCCTCGTAAAGTACTTCTTAGAAATCTTACTATAAAGATAGATAGATTTAAGAGCGTACTTCAGACATCCTTTGAGAATCTAACTATGAAGATAGAAAGATTTTACAAGGATATAGACCCTAAAAGACCTCTTTAAATACCGTACCATCAATCGTCATGTTGCATAATCGGAAATAACACACAAAAAGCAATTAGTAAACTTAGACATGCCATACATTTAAGAAAAATTGATTAGACATATGAATCACCCCAAAAGCATTTGGAAAACATAAAAGAGGGTAGCAATGTACTCGCCTGGGATAGCGTATAGATCTTGTTCAAATGATATAACAAAGCTCAAAGGATCAAGAGTTCAAGTGTTGAAGTGGTTCCTAGTGTATCGGATAAATATAATGTTAGTGTCGAAACTTGAAAACGAGAAACCGGATAGAATGAAGGATATAAAGCAAACAAGAGTTGGATCTTGTATAATATGGTTCATATTACCTAACATTCTGATTTGGAAGCATTTCAAAATGTTTTGGCTTGATACGGCTCGCTATAGTGGTTTACGCCACTTTTTTTTTTTTTGGGTAATGGGTTACCCCTGTGATTCTATATATTAACCAACCAAATAATACAAGTAGTGAGGATAATCTCCCACTAGTTCTATCATGAGACACACCTCATGACAGTAAATCAAGCAAACAGTATAAAGCAGTAATCAAAGACAAGTACAACTACTAGACTAGAATCTAGAACCACTAATCACACAAATAAACTAGTAGTCATCCTCCATTATCGGAATTGAAGTTGCCATTTATCTTCCATTTACCTAGCAGCCTCCGAACATTCGCACAATCTTTGAAGTTAACCCCCATCAGCTTGTACCGAACTGTCTATAGTATTTGTTCGCATATGGTGTCTGGTGGCCTAGACTGATTCTTGAACAATCTCGCGTTACGTTCTTGCCATATTATGTATGCTGCACAGGCAACAAACACTCGACTTGTATAGTGCGCTGCTGTTTTCGAGCGAGCACGAGCCAGAAGCCAGGCCATAATGTCACTCCATTTGGATCCAACCGTTGACATACCTACCTTAACTCTAGCCTTGTTCCATACCTGTTTCGAAAACTTACATTCAAAGAAAAGATGATCATGGGAGTCAACATTCTCATAGCACAAAAGACAGCACATCATATTCATGTTTTTCCTTCTCGAGATATCCCACTGGAGAATCTTATCCTGAGTTAGCAATTTCCGACGGATAATCAACCACATAAAGAAAGCATGCTTAGGGATGCACTGATTAAACCAGACTACCTCAGCCCAATCCACTTCCGGCTCCCTTATCCGAATCGAATGCCAGACATTTGAGGAAGAAAACTCAAGTATATCATCCCCATCCTTCCAGCAAATTTGGTCCACTTTATTTGGATCCAAATAAATCTGATCCAATTGAGTCAATTCTGGGAACAAGTCTCTCCAATCCGATCGCCAAGCCCAAGTACTTTGATTATATATATCCGCAACCGTATCATGAAGTGTAAATCCCGCATTGGAAATGGTCCTAGGAGACAAGAAGTTAGATAGCGGACCAAGTTGACTCCAGTTATCATACCATGCTGACGTATTATTCCCATTGCCCACTCTCGACCACACGTGATCCCTGATACTAGGCCTCATCTGAAGAATCTTTCTCCAGCTCCAGCTACAATTAGTAGCTTCCTTACATACCCAGAAACTGCAGCCTTTTAATCTGTAGGAGTAGATCCAGTTAACCCACAAGGACTCCCTCTTGTTCAGAATGCTCCAAATATGCTTTGCCATAAGAGCTTTATTCGAATCTCCAAGTCGCCTAATACCCAGGCCGCCCTCATACTTAGGGACACAAATAGAACTCCATGAGGCTTTAGCTTTTCCTCTATGAAAATTTCCTTTTTGCGCCCACAGGAAATTCCGTAATTTAGCTTCAAGCTCCTTAATAATTTGTGCTGGCAAAATAAAAACAGCGGACCAATACGAAAGCAACGCTGAAAGTACCGAGTTGATAAGCTGCAATCTTCCTGCAAATGATAAAAACCTATTTCTCCAGTTTTGAATACGCTGCTCTATCTTTTCAATTAAAACATTGCAATCTCTAGAGAGCAGCCGAGAAGAAATAAGCGGAACACCCAAATATTTAACCGGCAGCACGCCCTCCTCAAATCTCAGGGTCTGTAGAATTGCATTTTTAACATTGGGTGGAACATTGCAGAAGAAGGCAGTACTTTTTTGGATACTAGGGACCAACCCAGACATGTTCGTGAATGTAGCCAGTGCCAACTTGATACAGCGGGCAGAGGAGATATCTCCACGGGCGAATAGAAACAAGTCATTAGCAAAACAAAGATTGATAATTTGTTGTCTTTCACATCTATTGTGAAATCTGTAAGAGGTATCAAGGCGAGCATCCCTCTGCAAAAGACATGTAAGGACTTCCATGACAAGAGTGAATAAATACGGAGATAATGGATCTCCTTGTCTTAACCCACGGCCACCTTTGAAATACCCATGCAGATTACCATTCACACTGATAGAATATGTCGTGGTTGACACACAAGTCATAATCCAATCCATCATTTTACTATTAAATCCGAACCCTATAAGAATATCCTTAAGAAAGTTCCAATCAACAGTATCATAAGCTTTTTGGATATCCGCCTTGAACGCGCATCTCGGAGGCCCATAATCCCTGTGATAATTATGTAACAACTCTTGAGTAAGCAGAATATTATCAGAATTTTCCTACCTGGAATGAAAGTTGACTGGTTTATACTGACAATCTGATTAAGCATCCCCTTCATCCGATTCGCCACAATCTTACTAATACATTTATAAATCACATTACAACATGCAATGGGCCGGAAGCCCGTAATCAGGGATGGCGTCACTTTCTTCGGCACAAGCACTATCAGGGTATTATTAATTTCCCGTAGGAGTTTACCAGTCCTGAAGAAGTCCATAATGGCATTCGACACCTCTTGACCTATGATATGCCACGCATTTTTAAAGAAGGCTGCCGAAAAGCCATCAGGCCCAGGGGCTTTCTCATTACCAATCGAGAACATGGCCGTTTTCACCTCAGCAGCAGTAACTGGACGAACCATATGCACAGCATCCTCTGAATTCAACTTATTCATGAACAGTTCGGCAGGGGGCCTAGAGTGACCATGTCCTTGGTATCCAAGAAATTGCTCATAGTGTTTGACAATCATATCCCGGACATTATCCCCCTCAAATAGAATCCCATTAGAATCCTTAATGCTATCAATCCTGGAGGAGTGATTCCTACTTATCAGGGTAGCATGGAAGAATTTCGTATTTGCATCACCAGCTTTTAACCATTCCACTTTAGACTTTTGGAGCATAAACCGTTCCTCATCTAAACAAGCTTCCTGAAATTCCTTATTAATTTTTACTTCCTGCATTCGAAGATCCATATTAAACGGCTCAACATCAATATTCTGTTGAATAGCATCCAGCTTACCTCTTAGACTCTCAACTTTCTTGTGTAAATTTCCTTGTTTCAATAGGAGAGCCCGAAATGGCTTCTTTAAAGACGCAGTTTCTTAACCACAGAAAATTGAGGAACCCCATCAATGGCCATATCCCAATGCTTCTTAACAATATCAGTGAATTCCGGTTTGTGAACCAAGAAATTAGCAAACTTGAATGGTTTAGGTTTCATCTTACCAGGAGCTGGGATCTTTAACAAACATGGGCAATGATCTGATATCCTATACGGGTGAAAAACCGTGTAGGAGTTAGGAAACTCGGTCAAAAACGCAGTGTTACCCATAACACGGTCAAGCTTCTTTAGCAGCCCCACGCCTTTTTAGGCTTTTGATTCCATGTAAAATGGAATCCCGAACTATTAATATCAACCACCTCCAACTCAGTAACACACTCTTGAAAGTCCCTCATACCTGCTGAGCCATATGAGGATCCCATGGAATTATCCTCCAGAAAAAGAGCTGAGTTGAAATCTCCCAGAATAACCCACAGATTATCACTCACGAAACCTTTATGCCGAACTAGCTGTTGCCATAAAACCCTCCGAGTGACATAGTAATTTGCTGCATAAACCACCGAGCATAGCAGGCTCCTCTTCTGAAGTTTAAAATTCAGCTGAATATGCATAACCTGATCCGTTTGGGCAATGACCATAACATCAATCTCCATCGGTTTCCAACCTAAGATGATCCTAGTACCTTTATTACATCTACTGCCATTGGAGGTCCAATCCCAACCCTTAAACACGGTTCTACATACTTTATGAAGGTTACCAATATCCACATGAGATTCTAAGATTGCACAAAACGAAAGATGATTACTCCTAACCACATGACGAACCTCGTTTTGTTTGAGAGGCCGGTTCAAGCCCCTAATATTCCAGGCTGCTAGACTAATCATTAGACACTACCGTTGAAGGAGTGCTTGCCCCTTTTTTGCGATCAGGATTAGAAGATCCCTTTGAGATGAATTCATCCATTTCATTATGCACTTCAATCACCTCCTCATGCTCAGAATGTTCCTGGTTACTTATCGAAGCATTAATACTATGGTTCTCATCCACCTCTACCTCACTTAACACCTCAAACGAATTATTAGAGACAACACTCCCCATCGACGGCCGAGTGGGCAGCTCATTCTTCCCTTTACCTATTAGCGGTCGATACTCAAACTTTGGTTTGGGCTTATTTATCTGGACCCCTCCTTTCCTAGCTACTTTTTTGCTAGACACTACGGTGAAACATTCCGCATCAATTTTAGATTCTACCTTACCTTTCCCGTTTCCTTGTTTTACTGGAAATCTAGGTTGAATCTGCTTAACAGTGTTAGTTGGTTCCCTTTTTTGCTTGGGGCAGGATTCCACGGAATGGCCAAACACGCAACAACTAGAACATCTAATCGGCTTCCATTCATACTCCACATACATAGTTTCCTTGCTAAAGCCCTCCCCGTTTACCTCCGGTATTGCGATCGTCAGCTCCCCTTTCAACGTCTTGTCCGCTGAGATTTCTATTAAGGCTCTGGCGTAACTGCTCCGGCCCCAAGTGTCCATACACATCGAACTAGTATAGGAGTCCAATAGTTTTGGAACGCCAATGGCAGTAGCGATCATACTAAGGCCATCCTCGGTATATGCAGCCAGCGGAACATCATGAATTTTCACCCAGACTTGGACCTGGGTTATCTCCTTCTTTTCCAACTTTGAAGTCGGTGTCCATTCAGTTAGGAAGAAAGGTTGTGATCGTATAATCCATGGACCCTCCTTTAGAGCATCTAGCATACCTTTATGATCTGCAAACTTAAAGAAGAAGAAACCATTCGCATTCATCATTGACTTCTGCAATCCAAATTTCTTCCAGTTATTGCGAACAAAGTACTCCACAACCGGGAACGCAATACGTTCTCCTAGGAAATACCCATATAAAGTATTGGCTAACTTATCTTGTACCGCTCGAACAGAATCACGCGGGAGAACAACATCGCATCCCTCATGTATACCAGTACTAGCAAGAGACCTAAAGTTAACTCTATTGGAATTTGTAGCCGTAACCAAATCTGCATACGTCATGGCTTCCGAGAGTTCACCTTTAGAATTACAATCCTTCTGTAAATCTGAAGTAGCCACTTTCCCCTCATCTCCAACTCCTGCCTGAAGGCCATGACCGTCGTCCATCCCAACAATGTGGGAATCACGTTTTTCCACGGATACAGGTATCGTGGCATTAGTTATTTCATCACTAACCTGAGTCTGAGTAGACATTGTGCCACGCCGAGGAAGCGCTGTGTGCCCATCTATATTGACCACACGACTAGCAATACCCCTAATCGGCAACGGCGGCTTCCCACGGTGATCCTGATTATTATCTGAAATCGGCAATGGCGGCTTCCCACGAAGATCCTGATTATTATCCGAAGCGTTTTTACATTCATCCATACCAGAAATCACTAACTCTCACTTCAAACAAGATTAAATCACACCATGCAACACGTAGACGAAAATCAGCAACCAAAAGAAACGGAAAGAAAAACCCTAATCTAGCGATAACCCTAGGCCATGCTTCTAACAAAATCGTATAGAGGTCTTGTTTAGTCAAGGTTTCTTCCTAACCAGAAGGACCAATAAAACAATATATCTATACAACCAGTTTCGGAAACACAGATTCAGGCAGCGATTGAAAAACAAAGTCGAAAAACCTACTATCCGATCGGTCCTATAAGCCACCAGAGTTCGTATTGAAGATTTGATTACTCAAACCCCTAATAACAGATCTGTTGCACACATATTCACGATCAAAATCGTAGGATTGAAAGAAGAACAAAAATCGCCGGCTAGAGAGAGAGCATTAGGGTTTTTTTATTACATTAAGTTTCGTGGTTTACGCACGCCACTTTAACGGGTCATAAACGTAACTAGGGGTTCGGATGGTAAAATATGTCCTATAACAAGTGTAATATGTCAAAACCAGTTTATTTAAGTTGTGAAATCAGTTTAGATGTCAAAATAACGTTTGTATATGTTTAAAACTAATTTATGTGTAAAAAGGGCATTTTCGGCATTTTAAAGAATACATAGTCGACTTGTCATTTGACCATCCAAATGGTATGACCATAAAGTATTACCTCAGGGAGTTATTCCCTATGATATTATGGTCATAATAATGGTTTTGGTTGGATCCTAAAGTTGACCAAATGGGTCCGATTTGAAAGTCAAGCGGTGGTCAAACCGCTAGGCTTTTTGACTCTAAATAGGCATTTTAACAAAGGCGAAAAATTTGACATGTTGCGACATGTCTAAATAACTTTATAAAAGTATTTTTGCATCAAAACAACCTGTTTTGATACCTGAAAATAGATCCGTTGCAAAATGCGCAAAATCGCATTTTGACCGAAACTTTGACTTGTCAAAATAGCAAGAAATGGTGGGAATCAGTAGGCATGATTTTTAGGGATCATAACCACCTTGATTACCATCATATTCCAAGTTTCAATTGAGCTATATCTTGATCAATTCATGATCAAAACTAAAAGGCAAACAGAAAGTCAAACTGTTTGATTTTTAGTTCATGTAAGCTATAATAATTGAACAAGATATGAAGGAACACTTACAAACACAAAGGATTGATCAAAGATCACCAGAGAAAACTCCAAGGTGGTTGCAATTCGGATCTATAGCTGATTTGAGTATGAAGGTGATTAAAGAGTTCAAGAATGGACATGAGTTTGGTATTTATAATGATCCAAAGATCACCAAATCATTACAAGTGTTGGGCAAGGTGTTTAGGCATATTAGTGTCCCATTATGTGTCCAAAGCAGAAGAGAAGTGGCAAAATTCGTGTGCTTAGTGTCCTCAATTGAACAGCTGTTGCCAGCTATTTGCTATTTTAAATTTTCTGTGTCTGATAGCTTCTCGCGAGCCGCTAGGCTTAGGGACTCGCGCCGCACCAGAAGGTCAGAATTTCAGAATTGGACGAAATGGTCCCTGCAGCCTCTAAACTTGTTTTTCAACGCGTTTTGGCACTATTAACACCTGTTAACCCAATTTTTAAGCTTTATAAAGACAATAAAGTATAGGGAACTTTAAATATGTCCAAGAATGTTCCAGAGGTCAGTTCGTTTGATCGTACGGTCGCGGTTTTCAGTTAATTACGACGAAAAGCGTAACGAACGCGTGTATGACCGTAAATGTGTAACGAATGGCATTTTTGCGTTCAGATAATTAAAATATGATATTTCAATGCTTACAAAAATTTTTGGATGTCCGTACATGTTTCAGATAGCGATTTACGCATAAAGGCATAGTTTCGCAAAATTTGCAAACTAGCCCCTTAAGTTACAAAAGTGTGATTTTGCCATACCGAAGCCCTCAAAACTTATTTCTAAGTTATGTGAAGAAAATTTAAGGTATGTTAGGCTTGTATTCTTGTTCCAGAGTGTGCGTCGCTGTGAGAATCGGCAGACTTTCGTAGTTTGTCGTAATTAGTCCTTGTGATCAAATAAGCTTGTTTTGACACATCAAACCCTCCAAAACTTATTTCTAAGTTATGAAAAGGTTATTTAGGGTGTGTTAAGCTTGTGTCATTGTCTCGGAGTGTACTTCGTGTTAAACGGCCTTTGTTGGCTTACCGGTTTACGGTTTCGCTTATAGAAGCTGTATATGAATTTGAAATCAATCAAGGACTGAATATGTTAATTTGTTTTTGAAATAAACTCATTTTGAATCTGTAAAATGATTAAAATGTCTCAGGTGTCACAGTCTCCCCTACTTTAGGAAATTTCGTCCTGAAATTTATTCGAAGGAGACCGCGGAGTGTGATTGAAACAATTGGCTGATAACAAGGCTCGAGATTCCAAAGATGCGGAGCGTCATTTGGTTTTGGGAATGTTTGGGGGATCCATAGCGTAATCGTATTTATTCAAATTATCTCAAGGTATTCGGAACCTTTAGAACTTTTGAATCTTTAAGGCGTCATCGATTGTTTAAAAAGGCATTATGTTGTTTGAGGTGTTAACTGAGGTAGGGGCGGATGGGCACCACGGTGTTAATGCTGCGGAAGGTAACCGGGAAGACTCAGAGGATGAGGAGGTGGTTGAAGTGTATAATGAAATGGATGAATTCCTCTCAAAGGGATCTCGTAATCCTGAACACAAAAAAGGGGCAAGCACTCCTACAACGGTAGTGTCTAATGGTTAGTCTAGCAGCATGGAATATTAGGGGCTTGAATCGGCCTCTTAAACAAAAGGAGGTTCGTCATGTGGTCAAGAGTAATCATCTGTCGTTATGTGCAATCTTAGAATCTAATGTGGATATTGGTAACCTTCATAAAGTATTTAGAACCGTGTTTAGGGGTTGGGATTGGACTTCTAATGGTAGTAGATGTAATAAAGGTACTCGGATTATTATAGGTTGGAACCCGATGGAGTTTGATGCTATGGTCATTGCCCAAACAGATCAGGTTATGCATATTTAGTTGAATTTTAAACTTCAGAAGAGGAGCCTGTTCTACTCGGTTGTTTATGCAGCAAATTACTATGTTACTCGGCGGGATCTATGGCAACAGCTAGCTAGACATAAAGGTTTCGTGGGTGATAATCGTGGGTTATTATGGGAGATTTCAACTCAGCCCTTCAACTGGAGGATAATTCCATGGGATCTTCATATGGTTCAGCGGGCATGAGGGATTTTCACGAGTGTGTCACCGAGTTGGAGGTGGTTGATATTAATAGTTCGGGATTCCATTTTACATGGAATCAAAAGCCTAAAAAAGGCGTAGGGTTGCTAAAGAAACTCGATCGTGTTATGGGTAACACCGCGTTTTTGGCTGATTTTCCTAACTCTTACGCGGTTTTTCAGCCATATAGGATATCAGATCATTGCCCATGTTTGTTAAAGATCCCGTCTCCTGGTAAGCTGAAACCTAAACCATTCAGGTTTGCTAATTTTTTGGTTCACAAACCGGAATTTACTGATATTGTGAAGAACTATTGGGATATTGCCATTGATGGGGTCCCTCAATTTAGCGTGGTAAAGAAACTGCGTCGGTTAAAGAAACCGTTTCGGGTTCTCTTATTGAAACAAGGTAATATGCACAAGAAGGTTGAGAACCTAAGAGGTAAGCTGGACGCTATACAACAGGATATTGATAACGATCCGTTTAATATGGATCTCCGATTGCAGGAAGTTAAAATTAATAAGGAGTTTCAGGAAGCTTGCTTAGATGAGGAACGGTTTTTACTCCAAAAATCTAAGGTGGAATGGTTGAAAGCTGGTGATGCAAATACGAAATTCTTCCACGATGGCCTGATAAGTAGGAATCACTCGTCCAGGATTGATAGCATTAAGGATCCTAATGGTGTTTTGTTTGAGGGAGATAATGTCCAGGATGTGCTTGTGAAACACTATGAGCAATTTCTTGGCTGCCATGGTTATGGTCACTCTAGGCCCCCTGCCGGACTATTCATGAATAAGTTGAACTCAGATGATGCTGTGCATATGGTCCGTCCAGTTACTGCTGATAAGGTGAAATTGGCCATGTTTTCGATTGGTAATGATAAAGCCCCTGGCCCTGATGGTTTCTCAGCAGCTTTCTTTAAGAGTGCGTGGCATATCATAGGTCATGAGGTGTCGAATGCCATTATGGATTTCTTCAGAACTGGTAAACTCCTCCGGGAAATTAATAATACCCTGATAGTGCTTGTGCCGAAGAAAGTGTCCCCAACTCTGATTACGGATTATCGCCCTATTGCGTGCTGTAATGTGATTTATAAATGCATTAGTAAGATTTTGGCGGATCGCATGAAGGGGATGCTTAATCGGATTGTCAGTATTAACTAGTCAGCTTTCATTCCAGGTAGGAAAATATCTGATAATATCCTGCTTACTCAAGAATTGATGCATAATTATCATAGGGATTATGGTCCTCCGAGATGTGAGTTCAAGGGGATATCCAAAAAGCTTATGATACTGTTGATTGGAAGTTTCTTAAGAATGTTCTTATAGGTTTCGGATTTAATAGTAAAATGGTGGATTGGATTATGACTTGTGTGTCAACTACGTCATATTCTATCAGGGTGAATGGGAATGTGCATGGGTATTTCAAGGGTGGCCGTGGTTTAAGACAAGGAGATCCTTTATCTCCGTATTTATTCACCCTTGTCATGGAAATCCTTACATGTATTTTGCAGAGGGATGCTCGTCTTGATACCTCTTATAGATTTCACAATAGGTGTGAAAGGCAACAAATTATTAATCTTTGTTTTGCCGATGACTTGTTTCTGTTTGCCCGTGGTGATATTTCCTCTGCTCGTTGTATCATGTTGGCGCTGGCTACATTCACGGACATGTCTGGATTAGTCCCTAGTATCCAAAAAAGTTCTGCCTTCTTCTGTAATGTTCCACCCAATGTTAAAAATGATATTCTACAGCTTTTGCGATTTGAGGAGGGCTTGCTGCCGGTTAAATATCTGGGTGTTCCGCTTATTTCTTCTCGGCTACTCTCTAGAGATTGTAATGTTTTAGTTGAAAAGATAGAGCAGCGTGTTCTAAACTGGAGAAATAGATTTTTATCCTTTGCAGGAAGGTTGCAGCTTATCAACTCGGTACTTTCAGCTTTGCATGCTTATTGGTCCGCTGTTTTTGTTTTGCCAGCACAAATTATTAAGGATCTTGAAGCTAAATTGCGGAATTTCCTGTGGGCGCAGAAGGGTAATTTTCATAGAGGAAAAGCTAAAGCCTCATGGAATTCTATCTGTGTCCCTAAGTATGAGGGTGGCCTGGGTATTAGGCGGCTTGGAGATTTGAATAAAGCTCTTATGGTGAAACATATTTGGAGCATTCTTAATAAGAGGGAGTCCTTGTGGGTTAGCTGGATTTACTCTTACAGATTAAAAGGCTGTAGTTTCTGGGTATGTAAGGAAGGTACGAATTGTAGCTGGAGCTGGAGAAAGCTTCTTCAGATGAGGCCTAGTATCAGGGATCACGTGTGGTCTAGATTGGGCAATGGGAATAATACGTCAGCATGGTATGATAACTGGAGTCAACTTGGTCCGTTATCTAACTTTCTGTCTCCTAGGACCATTTCCAATGCGGGATTTAGACTTCATGATACGGTTGCGGATATATATAATCAAATACTTGGGCTTGGCCCTCGGCTTGGAGAGATCTATTTCCAGTGTTGATTCAATTGGATCAGGTTTATCTGGAACCAAATAAAGTGGACCAAATTTGCTGGAAGGATGGGGATGATATACTTGAGTTTTCTTCTTCAAATGTCTGGCATTCGATTCGGATAAGGGAGCCGGAAGTGGATTGGGTTGAAGTAGTCTGGTTTAATCAGTGCATCCCTAAGCATGCTTTCTTTATGGGGTTGATTATTCGTCGGAAATTGCTAACTCAGGATAAGATTCTCCAGTGGGACATCTCGAGAAGGAAAAACATGAATATGATGTGCTGTCTGTTGTGCTATGAGAATGTTGACTCCCATGACCATCTTTTCTTTGAATGTAAGTTTTCTAAACAGGTATGGAACAAGACTAGAGATAAGGTAGGTATGTCTACGGTTGGTTCCAGATGGAGTGACATTATGGCCTGGCTTCTGGCTCGTGCTCTATCGAAAACAGCAGTGCATTATACAAGTAGAGTGTTTGTTGCCTGTGCAACATACATAATATGGCAAGAACGTAATGCGAGATTGTTCAAGAATCATTCTAGGCCACCAGATACCATATGCGAACAAATATTGAAGACAGTTCGGTACAAGCTGATGGGGGTTAAGTTCAAAGATTATGCGAATGTTAGGAGGCTGCTAGGTAAATGGAAGATAAATGGCAACTTCATATCCGATAATGGAGGCTGATTACTGTTTTTCTTTGTGTGATTAGTGGTTCTAGATTCTAGTCTAGTAGATGTACTTGTCTTTTGGTCTTTGCTTTATATTGTTTGCTTGATTTACTGTCATGAGGTGTGTCTCATGATTGAACTAGTGGGAGATAATCCTCACTACTTGTTTTATTTGGTTGGTTAATATATAGAATCACAGGGGTAACCCATTACCCAAAAAAAAAGTCTTTAGTGTAAATCCTAGCAACAAAAAGGGGTGTACATTCAAGCCTGGCCATACGTACACGGTTTCTAACGTCCCACGAGGTACATCCCATGTACCATGAGCATCTCATGCATAGGAGACGGGTCAACATACCTATGGCATCAAGACCGTCACCTTTAACACCATAATATACTCCCGATCGACTCGAATAGAGTTAATGAATGTACTCGTCAATCGTCCATTGCATTCAATAACCAAATAACAAATAGTCACATAATCACATAAAGTTCCAAGATAACATAAAACCTTCAAGTAATCCTTGTAACGTTCCGAAGAATAACACAATAAGAACACTTATATATAGGAAGTACCATCAGCGAATCCACCATGGTCTTATTGCGTGATACCCTTCCCGTTACCTAATCACTATAGATTTTATGCCACCATCTTAACAAAGCTTACTATGATTCTCATGTGTCGATCCTCGTAATTAAGTGTGCACCCATAATTACGCGTTTTGTCACATGGTCCACATAGCTCCTCTTGTTAAGTAAGGGAAACAAATAATAAGGTCGAAACAGTAACTAAACCAGATAATCATCGTCATAACACAATATTGACACCAAACATACATCGTCACAACATAGTAATTATTGAATTTGGGTGTGTTTCATACTAGAAATGATGACATTACTTGTTATGCATACCACAAAATTAGTAGCGGGTATTTCATTCTAGTATAAATATCAATATATGTTTCACACTAACTGAACTGGTAGTATGTATCATATACTAAACGAATATGTATTTGTAAATCGTATGCTAAGTCAACATGCAAAGCAACATTGTATTCATCTACTATACATAATAGGTAACCAAACCATATATGTACCGTCATGAAAAGAAAAGTAGAAATAATAGGCACATAGTATTCGTAGTGTTTGTTTTGCAGCGATTGTACGAATGCAATAGTGTGCAAATCATAATATGCTATTCTTGCTAGATTTAGTTCCTAATAATAAGAAAGAATCCTCGAAGTGGGTATGTAGTGGTAAATTTCACATAGTGTAATCATATTGAAATTTGTAACTGGAACGCGAATAAATGAAGGAAACTTCTTGATATTCATATTGTCACTACAAACACAGTTGAAATATCGTTCATAGTTTCTAGATAACATAAGGAAAACGTAAAGGTTCAAACGATCATGAGTGCTTGATCGTCAGCTTGAACCTCATTGACATTGTACATTTATCCGTTAGCATTTGCAAGCCTCGGGCAGTTTCGCTTGAAATGATTTAAATCACCGCAATTGAAACATGCTCCAGCTAGATATCGAGGTCGTGTCTGAGTAGGGTAGCTTGATTTCGGATGCGACAGGTCACAGATAGATGCCCAAAAAGACCACAGATTGTACACTGGCGGCATGGAGAATTTGCTGGGTGGTGATAGTTGCAACGATTGCACCGAGGATGTTTCCCACGATAAAACCCCCTAACGGGTATGGAGTTGAGTGGGATTGGCGCAGGATTGCATAATTCCTTGAAATCTTGCGCTTCTTAGAATTTCTGGAAGATTCACCCGTTGTTTCTTGCGTAGCTCGTTTCTTGTCTCCGTTTCGAAAAATTTTCCCTTTCCTGACCTGGGAGTTGGTTAGGGTGGCAGCTAATTCTTTAGCCTCCCTAAGTGTCGCAGGTCTACTACCAGTGACAATATCTTGGATTGGGTCAGGTAGGCCATCAATGTATTTTTCAATGGCCCGATCCATTGGTGTGACCATAGTGGGGCAGAGTAAGCTCAATTGTTCAAATCGGTCAGTGTAGGCACGGTTTTCCCCACTATCCTGTTTGAGATAGTAAAATTCGTTTTCGAGTGCCCTTATTTCGTGTCGTGGGCAGAATTCTTTCATCATAAGATTCCTGAATTCTTCCCATGTTTGTGCCATAGCTACTTCTCCACCTCTGTCCCTCATGATTCCATTCCACTAAGTGAGTGCTCTCTTTTGGAAAACACTCAAGGCAAACTCTACTTTGCGCTCACTAGTACACTGAACATGGCAGAATGTGCTTTCTATACACTCAAACCATTGTAGGAGCCCAATTGCTCCTTCAGACACATTAAACTTGAGTGGTTCAGTCGAGTTAAATTGTTTGTAGTTACATGGTGTAGGAAAATTGTTGTTGTTGTTGTTGTTGTTTTGATTAACTTGGGTCATAATGTCTGGGAGTACAGCAGCCAAATTTTGGGTGATCATTGCTGCAATTTCAGCGTACCAAGTAGCACCACGGTGATGAGACATCTTGCAGAAATAGCTACAGTAAAAACAAATTAGGTGAGATTTCGTAAGATTGTTATAAGTTTAGAACACTATAGTAAATTGAAAATTTGGATTAAAAGATCGTGTTCTTGTCCTTGGGAAAATTAGTGTTGTAAATTTTGTCTTGAAAATTGCTTGAAAATAAACTTTTGTTATATTTTCAGATAAGAAAGTACAAACCAAATTAATGGTTTGTGTTATAAATTCTTTACCATTTAAAATTTTATTATTTTAAGATAAAAACTTTCAATCTATTTTTAGTTGAGTATTTTTAAAATAAAGAAACTTTTGTGGATTTTATTTGAAAACTCTCAGCTAAATGATAAAAATTTTGAAAATTTTGAAGGTCAAAAACTTGTATTGGAAAATAGAGTAGGATTGTAAAGTGTCGTGAGATGAAAATGAAATTTGTTTCGTGTGTGTTGAATATTGTCGTAACATATTACCGAAGGTAACATGTCGGAGTATTGTCATACAGGTAGTAGTAAATCGTTCGACTGATCAAGGTAGATGGGTTTTCATAATGTTTCGAGAAGTCATGCTTTAGCCTGTAAGTGAACACTCACCCTAAGAATTCCCAGATAAGAGTAACTGGTCCGATAATGCGGATTTGTACGAACACTCTAGCCTTAGAAAGAAAACTCGGGGTACAGGCGTTCACCTTTCCAGATTGCATGAGTTCACATTAATAAACCCAAGATTTCGACGAAAATGTTTGAGAGTAAAACATTTTGGGAAATCCTTTTTTTTTGATAACTTGTTTGAGATAAATGAGTCGAGAAATATTCTTGACAAAAACTTTTTGAGAAAGTGTTTCCATAAACCTTTTGATAAATTGTTTAAGATAATTAGATTGAGAAACATTTTGTTGAGTGCGTTTAGGAAACATTTTTGAGAAACCTTTTTGAGAAAACACTTGAGAAGAATACTTCGAGAAATATTTTTGACGACAAAGTTTGTGAAAATATTTGAGAAATACTCCGTTGAAATGTTTTGAAAGAAAAACATTTTGGGAAACTCCTTAAGGCGTAATGCCTAAGAATTTAAGATAAACCATCTAAGGATGGATGATTTGTGAATCATAGAGTAGTTGTGGCACGAGTAAGAATGAGGATTAGGATAGAAATCCTAAGTCTACTCATGTTCGGGTCCATAGAAGGGTTATAGAATAGGTTAAAGGCAATCAAATAACCTAATTCCCTATAACCAGTGCTCTGATACCAATCTGTAACACCCCAATCGCGTAATACAACAAGACGCGACAGAAATATCAGGGAGTCACTTACAAATTGCTCAGCCACAACTGGTACTAGATTGTTTCATTATTATTACATTGTTTTACAATACAAAGAATACATGTAATTGTCTTCTGTTTAAAGAAGTCTAAAGCCCGGATGCATTCCTATGTGTAGCATGCTTAAATAATCGTCGACCTGAAACATATGTGAAAAAGAGACACCAACAAACAATGTTGGCGAGCATATAGTTTTGTTGGCCAAATAAATTGCAAAAGGTTTTGTATTGTAATTCTTTGACAACTACGAGAATTGCCAATTGTAAATCGACTCGTTTTAGCCAAGGAATGGCGAAAAGTTAGCTTTGCAATACATTAACTTGATTATGAAACTTGTGACAAAAGAGTTTTGTATATGGTATTATGATCATTACTAAATAATTTTCATGCCTTTGAAAAATTGTACTTTGTTCTTTGTGACCATATTGAAATCGTCCATAAACTTGTAAGTATGTTATTAAAATCCAGTCAAGGATTTCGATAACTATACTGTAATTAGTCATAACTCGTGTGAGTATTAATTGAAATCAATCAATGATTTAATATAATACTAAATATCCTTCTAAGAATCTATCATACAAATCATGAAAGGATTCTTTAAGGATTTGGATATCGAACATTGAAATCAGTCGTACACAAAATCCTAAAGTGACTCGAATAACGCTACAAGAGTAATGCAATAAGAACACTTATATATAGGAAGTATCAGCGGCGTATCCACCATGTTCTTATGGTATTACACTTGTTTCGTTATCCTAATCACAACTAACCACATAAACACATAATCGTCACTTGTCACTTGTCTTGTCAACTTGTATCACATATACACATTAAAGTACGGAGAATCCAATCAAGGACTACCAATTAGTACCTTAAATATTCCACACATATCTAACTATAAAGATAGGTAGACGTAATAGGAAATAAGCCTTGTCACATTGTCTTGTCAATTTGTATCACATATACGCATTCAAGTACACAAATCCAATCAAGGACTACCAATTAGTACCTTAAATATTCCACACATATCTAACTATAAACATGGGTAGATGTAACAGGAAATAAGCCTTGTCACATTGTCTTGTCAACTTTTATCATAAAATCATAATCCTAATGGTGATTTGGATAAGGCTACGAAGGGTAATACAATAAGCACACTTATATATAGGAAATACTAGCGGCGTATCCACCAAGTTCTTATTATATTACTCTAGTTTCGTTATCTAAATCACCAACAATTCTACACATAAACCAATTGTTCATCGTTCATTATTCATCATTCATTATTCATCGTTCATTGTTCATTGTTCATCGTTCATTGTTCATCGTTCATCGTCCATTGTTCCTCGTAAAGTACTTCTTAGAAATCTTACTATAAAGATAGAAAGATTTAAGAGCGTACTTCAGACATCCTTTGAGAATCTAACTATGAAGATAGAAAGATTTTACAAGGATATAGGCCCTAAAAGACCTCTTTAAATATTGTACCATCAATCATCTGTTGCATAATCGGAAATAACACACAAAAAGCACTTAGTAAACATATACATGCCATACATTTAAGAAAAATTGATTACACATATGAATCACCCCAAAAGCATTTGGAAAACATAAAATAGGGTAGCAATGTACTCGCCTGGGATAGCGTATAGATCTTGTTCAAATGATATAACAAAGCTCAATGGATCAAGAGTTCAAGTGTTGAAGTGGTTCCTAGTGTATCGGATAAATATAATGTTAGTGTCGAAACTTGAAAACAAGAAATCGGATAGAATGAAGGATATAAACCAAACAAGAGTTGGATCTTGTATAATATGGTTCATATTACCTAATATTCTGATTTGGAAGCATTTCAAAAGGTTTTGGTCATAATAATGATTTTGGTGGGATACTAAAGTTGACCAAATGGGTCCGACTTGAAAGTCAAGCGGTGGTCAAACCGCTAGGCTTTTGACTCTAAATAGGCATTTTAACAAAGGCGAAAATTTTGACATGTTGCGACATGTCTAAATAAGTTTATAAAAGTATTTTGGCATCAAAACAAACTGTTTTGATACCTGAAAACAGATCCATTGCAAAATACGCAAAAATCGCATTTTGACCGAAACTTTGACTTGTCAAAATAGCAAGAAATGGTGGGAATCAGTAGGCATACCATCATATTGCAAGTTTCAATTGAGCTATATCTTGATCAATTCATGATCAAAACTAACTATTTGATTTTAGTTCATGTAAGCTATAATAATTGAACAAGACATGAAGGAACACTTACAAACACAAAGGATTGATCAAAGATCACCAGAGAAAGCTCCAAGGTGGTTGCAATTTGGATCTATTGCTGATTTGAGTATGAAGGTGATTAAAGAGTTCAAGAATGGACATGAGTTTGGTATTTATAATGATCCAAAGATCACCAAATCATTACAAATGTTGGGCAAGGTGTTTAGGCATGGATTAGTGTCCCATTATGTGTTCAAAGCAGAAGAGAAGTGGCATAATTCGTGTGCTTAATGTCCTAAATTGAACAGTTGTTGCCAGCTATTTGCTATTTTAAATTTTCTGTGTCTGATAGCTTCTCGCGGGCCGCCAGTCATTTAGGCTTAGGGACTCGCGCCCAACCAGAAGGTCAGAATTTCAGTATTGGAAGAAATTGTCCCTGCAGCCTCTAAACTTGTTTTTCGACGCGTTTTGGCACTATTAACACCTGTCAACCCAATCTTTAAGCTTTATAAGGACAATAAAGTATAGGAAACTTGAAATATGTCCAAGAATGTTCCATAGGTCAGTTCGTTTGATCGTACGGTCGCGTTTTTTGGTTAATTACGACGAAAAGCGTAACGAACGCGTGTATGACCGTAAATGCGTAACGAATGGCATTTTTGCATTCAAATCACTAAAATATGATATTTCAATGATTACAAAAATTTTGAATGTCCGTACATGTTTCGGATAGCGATTTACGCATAAAGGCATAGTTTCGCAAAATTTGCAAAATAGCCCTGAAGTTACAAAAGTGTGATTTTGCCATACCGAAGCCCTCAAAACTTATTTCTAAGTTATGTGAAGGATATTTAAGGTATGTTAGGCTTGTGTTCTTGTTCCGGAGTGTGCGTCGCTGCGAGAATCGGTAGACTTTCGCAGTTTGTCGTAACTAGTCCCTGTGATCAAATAAGCTTGGTTTTGACACATCAAACCCTCCAAAACTTATTTCTAAGTTATGAAAAGGTTATTTAGGGTGTGTTAAGATTGTGTCATTGTCTCGGAGTATACGTCGTGTTAAACGGCCTTCGTTGGCGTACCGGTTTACGGTTTCGTTTATAGAAGCTGTATAGGAATTTGAAATCGATCAAGGACTGAATATGTGAATTTGTTTTTGAAATAAAATCATTTTGAATCTGTAAAATGATTAAAATGTCTCAGGTATCACAGATCGGTTCACCGAAGAACACAAGCTCCGCGTTTAATCCGGTTTAACGTGCGGAATCCGTTAAACCGAACCGTAATCGTGACTCGATCTAGATCGGAACCGTATGGGCATCCTTGAGAGAGCTTCTGAGCGAAGTTGTTGTCTGTCTTGTGTTATCTCAGTTCTTGAACGAAGTTGTTGCTATTTAAGATTAAACTTGCTGATCCACTTCGGGCGATGTTATAACACCTTTACTTCTAGCGAACTTGATTTCCTTGTTTATACATGCATGTTTTCCATTTTAAAGATAGATGATCTCATGATGATGTATTCATGATGCAGTCAGATGACAACATTCCCGATCATGCCCGCTCTCTACGCGCTGTGTCGTACCGAAACCTATCCTGATCTAAACAACTCAAAAACTACCTAGCGAAACCTCTTTCCGGTATATTACAGACTCAAGACACTAGACATTATATGTACAGTTAGATTTCTATCTATGGCCACACGGATAGTGCACTAACAGTCTCCCCCTTGGACATAGCTAGAAATCTATGATGTTTAGTCTTAAACTTGTAGGACCGATCCTGATAGCATAGGAACCTAGATTTGATATCTAATGTCCATAATAGCGGAAATATTATGACACGATTACCAAATAACAAGAACTAGTCAATTAAACGTCAATTTTATTGATAAACGTCAAGTCTCCAATTTGACAGAGCTTCGCTACTCCAGAGCACAAAGTTACAAATGACAAGATCAAGCTAGCTATTTATAGGTGAACAAGACCGCTAGAGAGTAGGTGAGTTTGGGCGAACTTGACTATGTCAAGTTCGCCGAACTTGACATCAACATTCCATCTCGAGCGAACTTGCTACCAAACTACATAAATACTTCGTTTCGCTAGCCTATTCACATTTAATCTATACAGACTCGATATAAGACTAAGACATAGACATTCTGCACCAACATGGTCAATCATCTTCCACTCAACAAATACCACCAAATCAATTCCAACCCAGTTCAACCATTGTCCATACTACATCCACTTTCCAACCTGCACATCAAATGGGTTTTTATCAACCATCGTCTCAATATGTGCAATCTTTGGGTGTTGGAGGAGAAGGTTTTTACGATGGATATGATGATGAGTTTAGAGGATATGAAGAAGAGGGGTACTATTATGGGGGAGAGGGAGGTAATTTGGGACCTCAAGGAGGTATGGTTTACCAACAAAGGCAACAAGTGGAACAAGTTCAAGAAGTGGTTAGGCAGCCAACGGGGGTACAACAAGTTCATCCACATGGGCCACAGTTTCAACGGCCTATGCCTCTACAACAGGTGCAGCCTCAATATCCACAGCCACAGTTTCAACAACCTCCCAAGTTCAAAGGCCGATGCAACAACCTCAGTACCAACAACAATTTGCGCCCCAAATGGGTTGTCCAAGAGGACCGTTAGGCGCTCCACGAAGATACAATAGAGAAGTGGTAAGGGGAGTTGAAGCTCATTTCTGACCGGTTATCACAAACAACCCTTCTCCGGTGGTAATTCCTCATCATCCGGACGGAAGAACCTTTGAGGTAAGAACCAATGCGCTCCAAAGTTTGCCTAAATTCAAAGGGTTAGCATCGGAAGAACCCTATTTTCATTTGGAGGCTTATGACTCCATTTGTAACACTATTGGGGCTCAAGGATTTTCAGCGGATGAGGTTAAGTTAGTTCTCTTTCAATTTTCGTTGGAAGACAAAGCAAAAAGATGGTTCTATACGTTACCTTCCGCCTCGATTTATACTTGGGCCGATATGCAACAAAGATTCTTGGAAGAATTTTTCACCGTTCAAAAGACGAATGATGCGAGAAAAAGTATTCGGGAATTTCGACAACAAGTGGGTTAGATATTTCATGAGGCATTTGATAGGTTCCACATGATGCTTAAAAACTGCCCAAATTACGAGCAAGACGTGAGGGGTTGAGTGATGGGATTGCTCTTTGGGAGCTTTTACATGCTTTTCGTGAGGGGTTGAGTGATGGTGATGCTCGCGATTTAGTGTCGGTTTCTAGTGGTACATTTGGCACAAATTACGAGCAAGACGATTGGGCTTTCTTGGAACAAAGGTCGTTTAATTCTAAACGACAGGCACAAGCAACAAGAAATAAGAAGTATGTGGTTACAAGACCACAAGTAAATGTGTCGTGGAGGATGTAGAGGTACATACAACTAACCAAGTCTATAATGTGTGCACTAATTGCAATGAAACAGGGCATGCAACGGATGTTTGTGTGGTGGGAATTGCTGAAGGTCAGGCAGAGGAGGTAAACGCTATTCAAGGGGGTGGAAGAAATTTTGGCATGAACTCGAACACGTACCACCCGACCTACGAAATCACCCTAATTTTCGTTATGGTAATCCGGCGAATCAAGCCAACCCGAATTTTCAAGGAACTCAAGGGAATTATGGTCCACGCCCACAATATAATCAAGGAAATTTTCAGAGTGGAAATAACCAAGGGTATCAAAGTCAATTTCAACAAACGGGTGATAAAGGTCAAGCTTTGGGTCAAAATTCATCAAGTGGTAATGAAGTGATGGACATGCTTTGGATGATGCAACAAGATATGCAAAAGAGGAATAAACTTGATGAAGTGAGTGCTAAAGGATGAGCTTAGGGATAAGAGCATTCAAACATTGACCACCCAAATGGGTCAACTTGCAACCGAGGTGGCGGAGCTTAAGAAAGGTAAAGGTCAACTTCCTAGCGACAGCAAGGTAAATCCTTCTAACAATTCTTCACGTAATATTTCTATTAACCATGTTAGTGTCTTACGAAGTGGTAAAGAATTTAAGGCAAACCTGTCGACGGGATTGGTTGATGGGGTGGTTGAGGATATTACGGGTAGTGACGAGGATGAGAGTGCACCTTTAGTGATTCCTAAAAACTCCAATGTTGAAACAGAAATTAAAAACTGGGTTTGGGCGAAATTTTAGAAAATAAAAATGAGGAAGGAGAATCGAGTCAAGTCCCTTTTTCTTTGGCTTTACTTGATCCGGGAAAGAAAATTTTCATTTCAAAACGGGGCCCTCAAAAGGAGGAATTGTTAGATGTTTTCAAACAAGTTAAGGTTAACCTTCCTTTACTTGATGCAATTAAACAAGTGCCCGCATATGCGAATTTTTTAAAAGAATTATGCACACAAAAGAGGCAACAAAAGAAAAAGATGCCTAAGCGGGTTGACTTGACCAGGCAAGTTAGTGCCGTGCTCAACGGGGAACTTCCTCCTAAGCTTCAAGATCCGGGAACGCCATTAATAAATACTCAAGTGGGAAATTTTCAAATGTCAAAGGCGTTGTTAGATCTTGGGGCCGGAGTAAGTATTTTATCGGGGGGGTTATATGACCAATATGATTTTGGTCCATTAGCACGGGTTGAGACAACGATGCTGTTATCTGATTTGTCTCATAAACTCCCTTGAGGAATGGAGCAAGATGTAATAGTTAAGGTTGATGAGTTCTACTATCCGGTGGACTTTTTAGTCTTAGATTATTCATCCACGGACCCAAAACAATAACAAAATGTTATTTTGGGTTGGACATTTTTGAGCACCGCTCATGCAGTGATTGATTGCCGATTTGGTACGGTTGATATGACCTTCGGCAATAGAAAAATGCGATTGAATGTTTTTACTAACGCTTCTAACTCTATTGGTGTTGATGAGTGTTTTATGGCAGATTTGGTTGATGGGTGCAACCCGCACGAGTATGAAGAAGATAGTGTGGAAATGTGTGTTTGTGATTTTTCTGAACAGGTACATGCTTGTGCACTACGGATTGAGGAGCAAAAGTTGAAGGCTTTAGCACTTAAAGAGGGTCGACCGCCATGGACGCATCAATATGCGAGCTTACCGGTGGAAATTAGTTCGGGCATGAAGCCATCATTGGAAGAGCCACCAGAGTTAGAATTGAAGGATTTGCTGAGCCATTTGAAGTATGCGTTTTTAGGGGATAATGACACATTACCGGACATTATCGCCTCTAAGTTGGAGATGGTTCAAGAGCAAATGTTGTTAGAAGTGTTGAAGGCAAATAAAGCGGCTATTGGGTGGACAATTGCCGACTTGAAGGGAATTAGTCTGTCCATCGTTATGCACAAAAGTATAACAACCGAGGATGCGAAACCCACTAGAGAGGCTCAAAGGAGGTTGAACCCGAATCTTCATGAAGTGGTAAAAAATGAGGTAATTAAGTGGTTGGATGCCTGCATAATATATCCAATTTCAGATAGCGATTGGGTAAGTCCTACCCAAGTGGTTCCTAAAAAAGCCAGCATCCAAATTGTTAAAGATGAAAGTGGTGAACAAATAGCCACCCGACCGGTCACCGGGTGGCGAGTTTGTATTGATTACCGAAAATTGAATGCCGCCACTTCTAAGGACCATTTTCCATACCCTTTATTGACCAAATTATTGAAAAATTGTCGGCTCAAAAGTATTATTGCTTTTTAGATGGGTATTCGGTGTATAACCAAATTGCCATCCATCCGGACGGCCAACACAAAACCACTTTCACTTGCCCATATGGAACATTTGCCTTCCGGTGAATGCCATTTGGCTTGTGCAATGCTCCGGCGACTTTCCAACGATGTATGATGAGTATTTTCTCGGACATGGTTGGGGAGTCACTCGAAGTATTTATGGATGACTTTTCCACTTTTGGCACTAATTTTAAATCATGTCTCGATGAGATAGAAAAAGTTTTAAAAAGGTGTGTCGAGAAAAATTTGGTGTTAAGTTGGGAGAAAAGTCAAATCATGGTCCAAGAGGGTATTGTGTTGGGCCACGTTATATCGGAAAGGGGGATGGAGGTGGATAGGAAAAAAATTTGGGTAATCTCATCTTTGCCTCCACCGAAAAATGTTAAGGGGGTACGATCATTTTTGGGACATGCGGGCTTTTACCGACGGTTTATTAAAGGTTTTAGCATTATTACTAAAGCTTTATGTAATTTGTTGTTAAAAGATGTTTCTTTTGAGTTTACTAATGAATGTTTACAAGCTTTCAGTGTTTTGAAGGAACAATTGGTGAAAGCTCCCATCTTACAACCACCGGATTGGTCGAAGCTTTTTGAGATTATGTGTGATGCAAGCGACACAACCATTGGTGCGGTTTTTGGTCAACGGGTCTACAAAAAGCCGGTAGCAATCTATTATGCAAGCAAAACTTTGTCCGAAGTGCAACTGAATTACACCACAACCGAAAAGGAGTTGTTAGCGGTGGTGTATGCTTTAGATAAGTTTCACTCATACATATGGGGGAGCAACGTGATTGTGTATTCGGACCATAGTGCGGTCCGATATTTGATGGAGAAGAAAGATGCAAAGCCTCGGTTGATTAGATGGGTTTTGTTGTTACAAGAATTTGATTTGGAGATTTGGGATAAGAAAGGAAGTGAAAATGTTGTGGCGGATCATTTATCTCGAATTCCTTTGGAAGGAGTTGAAGATGAGGGTGAGATTAATGAACGGTTCCCTGATTAACAACTGTTGGCCGTGTCTACTTTCATGGCATCGTGGTATGCTCACTATGTTAATTACTTAGCCACGGGTGCCATTCCGGACCATTGGAGTAAGAAAAGAAGGCAACAATTCATGTTCAAAGTCAAGCAATATATTTGGGATGAACCAGATTTGTTTAAGATTGGACCCGATCAAGTAATTCGGAGGTGCGTGCTCGAAACAGAAATATTGGAAGTTTTGACTCATGCTCACTCATCGGCTTATGGAGGGCATTTTAGTGGTCATAAAACGGGATAACGAATTCTCACGTGTGGGTTTTATTGGCCTACCATCTTCAAGGATGCATGTGAATATGCCCGACAATGTGCACGATGTCAACAAATGGGTAGTATTTCGAAGCGAGACGAGATGTCGTTGCAACCCATTTTGGTGGTAGAGATATTCGATGTGTGGGGGATAGACTTCATGGGGCCATTTCCGAAATCGAACGGGTTTTTGTACATCTTGGTCGCAGTAGATTATGTTTCGAAATGGACTGAAGCTATACCCATAAGGACAAATGACCACTCGGTTATTTGTAAATTTGTTCAATCTAACATCTTTGCTCGGTTTGGTATTCCGCAGGTCATAATTAGCGATGGTGTGTCACATTTTAAAAACTTTAATTTTGGAAAATTGTTGAAGCGGTACAATGTGAACCACCGGATTGCTACGCCATATCATCCGCAAACATGCTACAAGTTGAAGTGTCCAACCGTCAAATCAAAGAAATTCTCATGAAGACGGTAAGAACCGATAGGAAGGATTGGTCGAGTAAGTTGGATGATGTGTTATGGGCGTATCGGACGGCTTACAGAACTTCTATTGGTACAATTCCTTACCGGTTAGTGTATGGCAAAGGATGTCATTTACCAATGGAGTTGGCTCATCGAGCGCATTGGGCAATCAAAACGGTGAACACGGACTATGATGAGGCGGGAAGGATATAGAAATTGCAATTAAGTGAAATTGAGGAGATCCGAGACGAAGCTTATGAATGTGCATCCGCCTATAAGGACAAATTGAAGAAAGTTCATGACGCGAAAATTAAGAAAAGAACTTTTGAAGTGTGTCAAAAGGTGTGGTTGTACAATTCTCGGTTGAAAATGTTTGCGGGCAAACTGAAGAGTAAATGGATGGGTCCATTTGAGATCACGCGAGTGGGTCGGTTTGGTGATAGCGATATCTGGGATGTGCATACTAATAAGAAGCAAACGATGAATGGGCACCGGCTCAAACCGTTCTTGGAGAGCAATGACATCAAGAACCTCGAGCTTGATAAAGTGGGCTACATTTTAAGCCCGGTAGATGAAGAACAAGCGTGAGAGGTCCAGGTTTGGTAGTGTAAATATGTAGTTTAGTGTTTTTTTATATTATTTCTCGCGCCCGTTTTAACTTTTGTTCGAAGCAAGTGTGGGGAAATTCCTTTGAATTTCTTTAACATAGTGTTGAGGACAACACGAGATTTTCATGGGGGTAGGGTAATTTTAAAGTTTTTGAAAAATATATAAAAAACAAAATATATATAAAAAAACATTTTTAAGTTAAATGCCCAGATACCGTGGCCAGTTAAAACCCTACGCCATTTGAAAAACTGTCTTACGGTGCACAAGGAGGTGCCAGTTACCACCGTAGCTTATGGTGGCACTGTAAGCTATGGTGGCAAGCTGGCACGTGGGGTCCGAGTATATAAAAATAAAAAAAAATAAAAAACAAAAAAAATCCTTTTAATTACAACCACAAATACGGGATTCACCTCTTTTCACCTTAAAACTTCTTCTTCTTCTTCATTTATCCCCAAATACAAACTCTAGCTTCCATAACTTCAAACCTTCACCATTTTCTCAAATTTTAACCAAATCAAGTGAGTTTTTGGTTCAAATTGGCTAAAATTTCGCAAGGAATTCAGATTTGTGGTCATATCTCCTCTGTCTTGGGGTCGATTCTGGACATCTGAGTCCGAAATTTTGGGGGTTTTGTGGGTTGGTGTTAAGCTTAAAGCTCTTGTCATTTTCTCCTTCTTGAAAGCAAAGGTATGCAATTTATGTTCATTATTTGAGGTACATTGCAGAATCGTAAGTTGTCTTGATTGTTTTTGCTTACATACTTGCTTATAGAGGTTAGATGATATGAACTTGTGGGTTAATGAGATTATGGTTGTAGATGTAGGTGATGTTTAAAAATTGAGCCATGTTTTTGAGGAAATCCCTTCAATGAAGAGGCATAAAGCCCAAATTTTGTTAAAAGGTTAAAAGTTTGTGTTGTTACATCTACAACCATAGTAATAAGCAACTGTGGGGAATATGACTTGTGAAATTTGATGTGTGTTTGTATGTTGTGGTTGTGATATGCAGGATTATGGGTTGTAAAGGAAAAGAGCATGTTGGATCATCTAGTAACACAGCTGAAAATCCGGGGAGGAAAAGAAGGTTACTTCATTTGGCCGATCAAGACCCGGAGGAGGAACAACAAGAAGAAGAGGAGGAGCAGCCGAGGGGACCGAAGCCGGTATCGGAAAAAGGTACTTTAGACGAGCAGTCGATGGAGTGGCAGGCGGTACTATTCCATGATCAGATGAACAAATTGTCTTGGCGTAAGGAGGCTTTCATTTGTGAGAAAGAAGTTCGTGAAGTGGATTTTGGTCCATTTGGTATCGATCGGTTTAAGGCTCTTGGTTGGGAAGCAGCTCTTAAATGCTATGATAAGAAGGAAAGAACTTGTATGATGCTGAGATTCAAGAGTGGATGGCCACTCTTAGATGTCCACCATACCGCAGAGCATCTAAAATGAAACTGTTTGGTACCGTGAATGGAATTGAAGTTAAGATGTCGTTTGAAATGTTGCGAAGGGTTGCGAAGTGGTATAGTAAGCCTACAAACCAGTACATGATTCCCAAATTGGAAGATTTGTACATATCACCAGAGAAGCACCCGCAATGGCAAAACATGTGGAATTATCTATTTTTACCGGGTACGACACATGGGAAACTCTACCGGAAAAAATTGAGAATCGAGGCGAAGCTGATGTTGATTATTTGCACATAGAATGTCATACCAAGGCGGAGTGATAAAGTGGAGGTGAGATTTCCCGAGGTGCCGGTATTGTATACGTTGTTGAGAGGAGCACCCCTTATTCCTTTCCAATTTTTGGTGTTGAACGATGTATGGATAAGCCGAAATAGTGATCAATGAAAAATAATACCGCATTGTAGGCTTCACGACATTGTTGAAGATGTATGGAGCAAATAATCAGGATGAAAATGGCTCGTACAAGAAATTTAAGCCTTTTGATATCAAGCATTTGCGGTCGGCATAGACGTATACTGAGTCAGAAAGATATCACAAGTTAAAAAGCGAAGGTCAAAGGTGGAGAGCTTTGAAGGTTGATGCGAGGCCATTACGATCGGGTGAAGAAGATGAACCGGAAAGTGAAGATGAAGCTCCCGGTGGGGATGATGAGTATATGGATGATCAATACGAGGCTCCTACACATACGGGTGGTGAAAGACCAAGTGGTAGTAGAGGCGGTACCCAATCAGGTTATATTGGTAGTGCATTTGATTATGCACAAATGTCGTACGGTACAGATTGGGCATATGGTGGATCAATGGAGCAGGTTGTGGAGAGAATGCGTCCGCCTATTTTTTCGGATTTTTCTGATTCTACTCAAGTGGCTTTTGATCATCAAACTTTCATGGGAGCGAGTATAGAGCGGTCATTATGGAGAAACTACGACCGACAGGAGGAGTGGAATAGAGCTCACGTGTATGCTCACCAGGAAGAGATAAACAATCACTACATTGATGATCGAAATCGACGGATGCATGAAGCTTGGCATGCAGGCCAACCAGTTGTCACTGATCCACCTATTGTGGATTACTCTACTTTACCACCGTATGATGGTAGTATCATGTATCCCACCCCACCATTGCATCATTCACAATGGATGGATCCACATACAGGCATGGGTAGCCAACAGCCTGCTCAAGGTGATGATCAAGGAGGAAGTAGTAGTGGAGCTTTCGGGTTCGGTGAATTCTCAGAGATGATGTCATCCATCTTTGGGCCGGGCCAACCTCGCTACTATTAATCAGGTGGTCTTAATCTTTGCTTCTATATTTTTGTATATATTTGTGGTTATGTTTATGTTATGGTTGGGTGGATAGGTGGTTTTTGATGTGTTTTATTGATGGGTTATGAATGGATGGTGGTGTTCTAAAAATTAAAAAAAAATAACAATAATTTATTGGGATTTGGGGATTTGAGCGAAAGTTGATGTTGAGGTATGTTGAACGATTAATTCTCCCGAAGCCATACATTGGGGACAATGTATCCCAAGTGTGGGGATGGGGGAAAATTCTGAGGTTTTTGGGTTTTCAAAAATTTTTAAACCAAGCAAAAGAGTGTAAGAATTTGAAAACTTGTCATCAATCCGCATGGTACGTCGGTAGCCTATTTTGCCCTTTTTTCTTGGTGAGTATTTGTGCCACCCATATATGTCAAATAGAAATTTATCTTTAGACTGAGTGGCAATATGTGAATTGTGTTAATAGAACTTGTTGGTAAATGCATTTTGAGGCCTTAGCTTGTTTGCTTGTAGAAATGATAAGGGCATCTAGGTAGCTTCGTCTGGATGTGCGTGAGTGTGAGATTGGGGGGTTGGACACTTCGACATCACGTCATACACCCTTGGTGTATTATCCTCGCATCAATCCAGGACCCGCTCCCAACCAAGTTTCTCGAACAATTGAACGATCCCGATCGTGCTAAACTCCTCCACATTAACTGATCTTTCTGGCACAATTGAGACAATGGTCTTGGTTAGGCCATCTTCCACTTCCATAACCTTCTTTCAAGACGCTTATCATTAAGCCATGAGAGTGCCTTGTGCATGTCTTCCTCCCATTGCTCGCCAACACTGTTATTTTTAAACTTCTCCCACACCGAATCTTGGCGATACAATCTCCCATCATTCTCTTCCACATTGCTTTGTTGCTGCCATTTCTTCTGAAAAAGACCAGAGGATGAACCGACTCCCGAAGATGTGCCTTCTCCTGTGGTCTTGCTTCTTTTTGGCTAGCCATGACTACAACAACAACAACAACAAAAAGAAAACAATCAATACTACCTCCAAAACCTCAAAACAACTCAAACTTAAACATGAACTATGATGTTAAACTTTAATGTATCCTTTAAACGCAAACTAGCGCATTTTCAACCTTGCAAGTAGCAACCTTTATCATCTAAAATCAAATTTTAATGGTTAAAATCCTAACTTCCTAAGGTTTCAACACATTCAACATCATTTTCATGCTCAATCACGTGAACAAGTGGGTGTAATCTCCCCATACTTGTTCAATGTTTAGTCCCACCCAAATCAAGTTCTACCCCAAATTTCCAGCTAATTCAACACAAATTTATCATAAACCACCTACTCTCAAACAAAAAAGTTCAAACTTTCAGAAGAAATAGACAAACCGTATGATAATCATGCTCAAATTCAGTAAATGTCTTACCTTTGATGTTGTAGAAGAAAGATAAAAACAAGAACTTTGAAGAACACTCTTTCAAAAACCCAAAATTTGCAGCCTAGATATCTCACACACAAGCAAGAATTGGTTAAAACTAAGCTAGGGGTTTTGCAACTCTCAAAAAACTGCACACTTTAGGCCCAAAAATCAGTTGTTTGGTGGAGAATTGAAGAAGTTATGAGAAGAAGAAGGTTTTAGGGTTCTTGAGAACTTGAGGAAGAAGATGAAGTGGTTAGGTGAATGGGGAGGTTAGAATGTAGTGTTTTGGTGTTTTAAAAGAGTTGTGGATCAGATTTTATGAAGGTGGGTCGAAAGTATGGTTAAAACTGCTCCCGAGTCACTTTAAGGTATCATTCCTGCGTATGAACACGGCATGAGCATGGAAAACTATTTTATTCAAACGTTTTGCGACTTTACTTTTAAGTTCTTTGGTTTGGGCGTTTGTTTTGGCACACACTTTATTTACGTTTACTTACGCTTCCGCGTTTCTTTAACTGCATTGGTCAAAATTGTTTACGTATTTTTGCATATAGAGTCATTCTATGTGGCTAGTGTCTTAGATCCTGATTTGTCACGCGCCTCGTGGTAAAACCCTACAAGTGGATTTTTGAGGGTGTGACAGATCGGTATCAGAGAGCCACCGGTTATAGAGAATTAGGCTAACATATCACGCTAATAAACCTGCACTAGAGCCACAAACTTGAAACCAGTATAAAAACTAACGCGAATACTTAATTCTTATCCTCTTTTTACTTACTATGCCTCAGTATAGTTTATGTCTCGTTACTTCACTCTGATAGGCATGTCTACCTCACCTGACTCATCGGACCCCAGTAAGGAACAAGGAGGCTCTCCACCTTCTCCTATGTCCCCTATATTCTTGGGAGAGTTTATGGTGGCAGATACACATCGCCGCATGGCGTACGAACCATTCGTTGTCAGAGGCGGCGGGGAAATGGCGACTTGAGTTGGTACCCTTACCAAATTCAGAACTATGTTGTGGATGAGAAAGTTCCACCCCTAACTTTAGAGGCTTCTTGTGATGTTTTTTTTTGGGTAAAGGGTTACCCCTGTGATTCTATATATTAACCAACCAAATAACTCAAGTAGTGAGAATAATCTCCCACTAGTTCAATCATGAGACATACCTCATGACAGTAAACAAGCAAAACAAATTAAAGCAAAGATCAAAATTACAATTTCATCTACTAGACTAGAATCTAGAAGCAATAATCACATAGAGAAAGCGGTTGTCAGCCTCCATTATCGGATATGAAATTTCCATTGATCTTCCATTTACCTAGCATCCTTCTAACATTCACACAATCTTTGAACTTAACCCCCATCAGCTTGTGCCGAACTATCTTCAAAATCTGTTCGCATATGTTGTCAGGTGGCCTAGCATGATTCTTGAATAACCTCGCATTACGTTCTTGCCATATTGTGTATGTTGCACAGGCAACAAACACTCTACTTGTATAGTGCACTGCTGTTTTCGATCGAGCACGAGCCAGAAGCCAGGCCATGATGTCACTCCATTTGGGATCGACCGTAGACATGCCTACCATATCTCTAGTCTTGTTCCATACATGTGTAGAAAACGTGCATTCAAAGAAAAGATGGTCATGGGAATCAACATTCTCATAGCACAACAAACAGCACATCATATTCATGTTTTTCCTTCTCGAGATGTCCCACTGGAGAATCTTATCCTGTGTTAGCAGCTTTCGGCGAATAATCAACCACATAAAAAGGCATGCTTAGGGATGCATTGATTAAACCAGACAACTTCAGCCCAGTCCACTTCCGGCTCCCTTATCCGAATCGAATGCCAGATATTTGAGGACGAGAACTCAAGTATATCATCCCCATCCTTCCAGCAAATTTGGTCCATTTTATTTGGTTCCAGATTCACCTGATCCAATTGAATCAGCACTGGGAACAAGTCTCTCCAAACCGCGGGCCAAGCCCAAGTACCTTGATTATATATATCCGCAACCGTATCATGAGGTCTAAATCCCGCATTGGAAATGGTCCTAGGGGATAGAAATTTAGTCAACGGACCTAGTTTACTCCAGTTATCATACCATGCTGACGTATTATTCCCATTGCCCAATCTAGACCATACGTGATCCCTGATACTGGATCTCATCTGCAGAAGCTTCCTCCAGCTCCAGCTACAATTTGTACCTTCCTTGCATATCCAGAAATTGTTTCCCTTTAATCTGTAGGAGTAAATCCAGCTAACCCACAATGACTCCCTCTTATTAATAATGCTCCAAATATGTTTCACCATAAGAGCTTTATTCGAATCTCCCAGCCGCCTAATACCCAGGCCACCCTCATACTTGGGGACACAGATGGAGTTCCATGAAACTTTAGCTTTTCCTCTATAAAAATTTCCCTTCTGCGCCCACAAGAAATTCCGCAATTTAGCCTCAAGTTCCTTAATAACTTGAGCTGGCAAAACAAAAACCGCGGACCAATGAGCATGTAGAGCTGAGAGTACCGAATTAATAAGCTGCAATCTTCCTGCAAAAGATAACATTCTATTTTTCCAGTTTAAGACACGCTGCTCTATTTTTTCAATTAAAACATTACAATCTCTAGAGCGTAGCCGAGAAGAAATAAGCGGGACACCCAGGTATTTAATCGGCAGCAATCCCTCCTCAAATCGCAAGAGTTGTAGGATTTCGTTTTTAATATTGGGTGGGACATTACAGAAGAAGGCAGTACTTTTCTGGGCACTAGGGACCAAACCAGACATGTCTGTGAAAGTATCCAGTGCCGACATGATACATCTAGCAGAGGAAACGTCACCACGACCAAATAGAAACAAGTCATCCGCGAAGCAGAGATTAATTATTTGTTGTCTTTCACACCTATTGTGAAATCTATAAGAGGTATTAAGACAAGCATCCCTCTTCAAAATACATGTAAGGACTTCCATGACAAGGGTAAATAAATACGGAGATAAAGGATCTCCTTGTCTTAAGGCCACCCTTAAAATACCCATGCACTTGGCCATTTACAGTAATAGAGTATGATGTAGAAGACACACATGTCATAATCCAATCCACCATTTTACTATTAAAGCCGAAACCTATAAGAATATCCTTAAGGAATTTCCAATCAACCGTATCATAGGCTTTTTGGATATCCACCTTAAAAGCACATCTTGGAGGACCATAATCCCTATGATAATTATGCATCAACTCTTGAGTAAGTAAGATATTATCAGAAATTTTCCTACCTGGAATGAAAGCTGACTGGTTGATACTGACAATCTGATTGAGCATCCCCTTAATGCGGTCCGCCAGAATCTTGCTAATACATTTATAAATCACATTACAGCATGCAATAGGGCGATAATCCGTAATCAGATTCGGTGTCACTTTCTTCGGGACAAGCACTATCAGAGTATTATTAATTTCTCGGAGGAGGTTACCAGTTCTGAAGAAATCCATAATGGCATTCGACACCTCATGACCTATAATTTACCAAGCACTCTTAAAGAATGCTGCTGAGAAACCATCAGGGCCAGGAGCTTTGGCATTCCCAATCGAAAACATGGCCGATTTCACCTCTTCAGCAGAAACAGGACGGGTCATATGCAGAGCATCATCTGGGTTTAACTTGTTGACAAAAAGTCCGGATGGAGGCCTAGTGTGACCATGACTGTGGCAGCCAAGAAAATGCTCATAGTGTTTCACAAGCACATCCTTGACATTATCCCCCTCATACAAAATACCATTAGAGTCCTTAATGCTATCAATCCTGGTCGAATGGTTCCTACTTATCAGGGTAGCATGGAAGAATTTCGTATTTGCATCACCAGCTTTCAACCATTCCACCTTTGATTTTTGGACTAGAAATCGTTCCTCATCTAAGCAGGCATCCTGAAACTCCTTATTGATTTTTATTTCCTGCCTTTGGAGATCCATATTAAACGGATCGTTATCAATATCCTGTTGTATAGTGTCTAGCTTGTTTCTTAGGTTCTCAACCTTTTTGTGCAGATTACCTTGTTTCATCAAGAGCACCCGAAACGGTTTCTTTAAACTACGAAGTTTCTTTACCACGCTAAATTGAGGGACCCCATCAACAGTAACATTCCAATGGTTCTTGACAATGTCAATGAACAGGTTTATGAATCAAGAAATTTGCAAACTTGAACGGTTTGGGTTTCAGCTTACCAGGAGATGGAATTTTAACAAACATGGGCAATGATCTGATAACCCATATGGCTGAAACACCGCATAAGAGTTAGGAAAGTTAGTCAGGAACGCGGTGTTCCCCATAACACGGTCAAGTTTCTTTAACAATCCTATGCCTTTTTTAGGCTTTTGATTCCATGTAAAATGGAATCTCGAGCTATTAATATCAACCACCTCCAACTCGGTTACACACTCTTGGAAATCCCTCATTCCCGCTGAACCATATGAAGATCCCATTGAGTCATCCTCCATTTGAAGGGCTGAATTGAAGTCTCCCATAATAACCCACGGATTATCTCCCACGAAACCTTTATGTTTAACTAGTTGTTGCCATTGATCACGGCGATGAACATAGTAGTTTGCCGCATAAACCACCGAATAGAATAGACACCTCTTCTGGCTCTTACAACTCAGCTGAATATGCATTAGCTGATCTGTTTGGGCGATGACCATAGCATCAAATTCCATAGGGTTCCAACCTATAATAATCCGGGTACCTTTGCTACATACACTACCATTAGATGTCCAATCCCAACCTCTAAACACGGTTTCACATACCTTATGAAGATTACCAATATCCACATGAGATTCTAATATTGCACATAGCGATAGGTGATTACTCCTGACCACATGACGAACCTCCTTTTGTTTAAGAGGCCGGTTCAAGCCCCTGATATTCCATGCTGCTAGACTAATCATTAGACACTACCGATGTAGGAGTGCTTGCCCCTTGTTTGTGTTCAGGATTACGTGTTCCCTTTGATAGTAATTCATCCATTTCATTATACACTTCCACCACCTCCTCATCCTCTGAGTCTTCCCGGTTCCCTTTCGCATCATTATCAGTGTGATGCCCATCAGCCCCTATCTCATTTAACACCTCAAATGAGTTGGTTGAGCCAATATTCCCTTTCGGCAGACGAGTGGCCAGCTCATTCTTCCCTTTATCTGTTAGCGGCCTATACTCAAATTTTGGTTTAGATTTATTTATCAGAAATCCTCCTTTCCTGGCTACTTTTTTACTAGACACATTGGTAAACCCTTCCTCATCTATTCTAGAAACCAACTTACCTTTCACATTACCTTGCTTCACGGAAGTCCTAGGTTGAAATTGCTTAGCAATGATAGGTGGTTTCCTTGTTTGCTTGGGGCACGAGTCCTCAGAATGGCCGAAGACACAACAACTCGAGCATCTAGATGGTTTCCACTCATACTCCACATACATAGTTTCCTTACAAAAATCCTCCCCATTTACCTCTGGTATTGCAATTGTTATTTCCTCTTTCAAATCCTTGTCCGCAGAAATTTCTATTAGAGCTCTAGCATAGCTACTACGCCCCAAGTGTCCATACACATTGAGCTAGTATAGGAATCCAAACTTTTTGGAGTGCCAATGGCAGTAGCAATCATACTAAGGCCATCCTCTGAGTACGCAGCAATCGGAACCTCATGTATTTTCACCCAGACTTGAGTTTTAGTCACCTCCTTCTTTTCCAACTTAGTAGTCGGCGTCCATGCAGATAAGAAAATAGGTTGTGACCGTATGATCCATGGACCCTCCTTTAGGACATCAAGCATACCTTTCTGATCAGCAAATTTAAAAAAGAAAAAACCATTCGCATTCATCATGGACTTCTGTAATCCAAACTTTTTCCAATTATTGCGGACAAAATACTCCACAACCGGGAAGGCTAGACGATCCCCTAGGAAATACCCATAAACCGTATTGGCTAACTTATCTTGGACAGCGCGAACAGAGTCACGCGGGAGAACGACATCACATCCCTCATGCATAACTGGACTTGGGAGAGGTCTGAAATTAACTGACTTGGATTTGGAGTTGGAAGCCATGACCGAATCCGCATACGTCCTTGATTTCACAGGTTCAGCTTGAGGAGGACCATGAGGCTGCACATCAGAGTCAATCCTATTTCCATCCTCATCGGCCCCTGCATGTAACTCCTTACAGTCGTCCTCCACAATACTTGGATAACCCCGGTTTTCATCCCTAGTATCAATCTGAGAAGATTAACCACGTCGTGGAAGCATAGGTTTACCATCAATATTAACAACACGGCTGGCGATACCCTTGACCGGCAATGGTGGCTTCCCACAATCACTCCGGTTATTATTCCCATCTTTCTTGCATTCATCCATACCAGGAATCATTTATTCTCACTTCAAACAAAATCAGATCACAGCATGCAGCTCGAATCCGAAGATCAGCAATCAAACAGAAAAAACCGTAAAAGAAAACCCTAATCTGGCAAACCCTAACCCATGCTTCAAATAGATCGGATAGATGATTTGTTATATATAGGTTACTGGCTATCCAGACGGCCGACAAACACGAGACTTTTGTAACTAGTTAAACAAACACAGATTCCGGCAGAGATCGGAGAGGAGACTTGAAATAAAACCCTAGTTTTAATCCGAATACTAATGCTAACAAGTTCGTCTTAGGCGCTGAAAGATTAACGCACCAATGACAGACTGTTATACACCAGATCGAGATGAAAGGTCTAGGGTTATATGAAATCAAGAAACACCGAAATCTGGAAAACTGTAGGCAAGACGAACAAAGAAAGAAACTAACCCTAATTCAGAAATCCTAGACTTAATGTCAATCAATTAGAAATTAAGGTAGAATCAAGAACCCTTACCAATAAAGGGATCGAATAACCCTAACTGCTAATCGATCTAGATCAAGAAGAAGAATAGATTGCGATTTTTAGGGTTCATCGCCAAATCGCTTCTTGTGATGTTGATAGAGAGGTCTATGGTACCCTGCCCCCTCTTGGCTACCCCATAGAGGAAGCTTTTGCTGGCTTCGTGGCTGCCACCGAGCGCGAGTTTCGTCATATGCGCGAGGTGGCTGGGGCTATCACAGGCCTAATTGAAAGTAATAGTGCACTGAAGTGAGAACTAGAACAGGTCAGGGAAACTCAACAAAGGGAAACTACAAGGGCAAACACCTTAAGAGATATGAATATGATGATGGTTGATCAAATTGTGGACCTTATTGAGACACTAGAGTTAGCTGAGAACATGATTATTGCTTTGGAGGCAGAAAATGAACCAGAGGAGGTTCCCGAGGAGGAACCCGAGGGAGCAGCAGCTGACGAGGATGTGGATATGGGTGATGGAGACATTGATGATTAGCTTTATTCCTTGTTTACTATGACTTCCTTTTGTTTCTTTGTTTGAACTTCGTAATCGTTTGGAAATTTCGTTGACATTTGGATATATGAAGAATATTTGATTTAATACATTGTGGTGAATTTATTATTCTTGAAATTGTGTGATGAAATATGTGATATATTATCTCATGTATTTGTCTATTTGTTGTCAAGAGCAAAATGTCAACCCGCGGTGGTGGTAGAAACGGACGTGGTGGTGGTCGTGGTTGTGGCCACGGCAACATCACGATGACACATGCAGAACTGGCTGCGCTCATTCAAGAGCAAGTCACTGCGGCATTGGCAGCACAGAACAAAAATAACCATAATCAAATCCAAAATCTGAATGTGGGAGGTAACCCTAGCTCGATCCTCCACAATTCGTGTATTCTACCAAATTTGACCGTTCTTTAGACCACCTTCCTCTAATCTTTTACTTCCAAACTTTGTGCTTGTAGGTATGGGTCTAAACCCATACAAAGCTTTTGTCGATGCTAAGCCGTCTAAACGGTGAAGAAGGGCCAATAGGGCTAGTCAGATGTCTCGAGAAATCTGAATCCGTTTTCGCAATGTCAACTGTCTACCTGAGAATCGGGTCAAATTTGCAGCTTCCACTCTGGAAGATGCAGCTCTCACCTAGTGATGAAGATGGAAGGGTCGGAAATTGAACCCTACACCACCGAGCGCTATGACCTGGTATATTTATGTCCTAACATGGCTAGGCCAGTGTACAAACAGATAGAGCTTTATATCAAGGGATTAGTTCCGAAAATTCAAGGAATGGTTGATTCGAGTAATCCCGCTACAGTTCAGCAGGCGATGCGACTGGCGCACAAGTTGACTGACAGGGTAGTAGAACAGGGTAAAATGCCAAAAAGGGGTGCCGCTGGGAATGCCCCTAAAAATAAACGAAAGTGGGAGGATGGGTCCTCGAAGCAAATGTCAACTGGGCAACCACAATAAAGTTCTCAGAAACGTTTCAACAACAGTAACCACAACTTCACCAACAACAACAACCAACAGTCCAATAACAACACCAACAACCAGGGCCAAGGTAGGTACGCATGAAAGAAACCTCTTTGCAACAAATGTAATCGTCCCCACCTTGGGTAGTGCGGTGGATGTCAGCGATGTGGCAGGGGATGTCACACTGCTAAAGATTGCAGGGTAAATCTTAATCCAAAACAAAACACCAACCAGGGTCGCAGCAGCCTGGGGTCACCAGGACCTGTTATCAGTGTGGTGGCAATGATCCCTTCAAGAAGGATTGCCCACAACTGAACAAGGTAAACAATTGTGGAACTCAGATCTAGAATCAGAACAATAACATCAATGCTGGCGGGAGTGGAGGAGCTAAGGGTCGTGTGTTTACACTGGGAAAAGGTGAGGCCCGAAACGACTCTAAAGTAGTTACTAGTAAATTTCCATTAAACAACAGTTTTGCACATATTTTATTCGATAGCGGTGCCGATAGGAGTTTTATTTCTGAGTCATTTAGAAAACTATTGGACCTTAACCCTGTTGAACTAGAGGACAAGTATCTCGTAGAGTTAGCCAATGGGAAATCGGTAGAAATAACCCACATCGTCTACGGATGGCAATTACAGTTGGCTGGCCACTTGTTCACTATCGATCTCATGCCAACCACACTTGGTAGTTTTGACGTTGTAGTTGGCATGGATTGGTTATCCGAAAACCGAGCTGAAATCTTATGTCGCGAAAAAGCTATTCGCATACCTGACCCAAGCGGCGAGATCCTAACCATTCATGGTGAGAAGGGTGGTGTGGTAACCAACATCATCTCCTTCATGAAAGCCAAGAAGTATCTACAACAGAAAAACTCATACGCTATCTTAGCCAATGTTACTGAGCAAACGAACGACGAGAGGAAGGTTGAACACTTTCCTATCGTACGTGATTTTCCCTACGTTTTTCGGAAAACTTGCCTGGTCTGCCACCACATAGGCAAGTCGAATTCGAAATTCAACTGGCAAAGCACGTCGTACCGATTGCCAGGGCTCCGTACCGATTAGCTCCATCTGAACTGCAAGAGCTATCAACTCAACTTCAGGAACTCCTAGATAAAGGCATTATTCGCCCGAGTTCATCACCGTAGGGAGCTCCAGTCCTTTTTGTCAAGAAGAAGGATGGAACTTTCCATATGTGTATCGATTAAAGAGAGCTCAATTAAGTTACTATCAAGAACCGATACCCTTTCCCCAGAATCGACGACTTGTTTGACCAGCTCCAAGAGTCAAGTTACTATTCTATGATTGATCTAAGGTCAGGAAAAGACATCTCCAAGACCACATTTCGCACTCGGTGCGGTCACTATGAATTTTGGTCATGCCATTCGGGCTAACTAACGCACCTGCGGTATTCATGGACCTCATGAATCGTGTCTGTAAGCCTTACCTCGACAAATTCGTAATTGTCTTCATTGATGACATATTGGTGTATTCTAAGACTAAGGAGGAACATGAAGAGCATCTTCGTTTAGTGTTGGAACTCCTGTGACGGGAACAACTATATGCCAAGTTTTGCAAGTGTGACTTATGGATTCTAGAAGTCCAATTCCTTGGGCTTATAGTAAACGAAAAGGGTATTCACGTTGATCCGGCAAAGATAGAGTCTATCAAAAGTTGTGAAGCCTTGAAAACGCCAACGAAAATAAGACAGTTTCTGGGTTTGGCAGGCTACTATAGTCGTTTTATTGAGGGATTTTCAAAGAACGCTCAACCTCTTACAGCCCTAACCCAGAAAGGAACCAAGTATATCTGGGGTGACAAACAGGAGGAAGCATTCTAGGTGCTGAAGCAGAAGCTTTGTAGTGCGCCTATTTTGTCCCTACCTGAGGGAACTGAAGACTTTGTGGTGTACTGTGACGCTTCCATTCAGGGACTTGGATGCGTACTCATGCAACGCGATAAGGTCATTGCATACACATCCCGACAGTTGAGGTACACGAGAAAAACTACACAACTCACGACTTAGAGTTAGGAGCCGTGGTGTTCGCTTTAAAAACCTGGAGGCACTATCTTTATGGAAAAAAGTGTACCATTTACACCGACCACAAGAGCCTTCAACACATTTTTGATCAAAAAGAATTAAACATGCGACAGCGTCACTGGCTCGAACTCTTGAACGACTATGAATGTGCATCCAGTACCATCCAGGAAAGGCTAATGTGGTAGCCGATGCTCTCAGTAGAAAGGAACACGAGAAGCCCTGACAGGTTCGGTCCTTGCAACTCACGATACACTCAAACCTACTCGAACAAATTCGCTCAGTTGGAGGCAGTCAAACCTGAAAATCTGAAAGCTGAGAAATTACGCAAGAGGGAGCGTGATTGGGAAACCAAACAAGACGAAACTCGTTACTTTCTTAGTCAGATATGGGTACCCCTCTACGGGAAATTGAGGGAACTCATAATGGACGAAGCTCACAAATCGAGGTACTTTGTTCCTCCAGGATCGGATAAGATATACCAAGATGTCAAAACGACTTATTGGTGGCCGAACATAACATCTGAAAATGTCAAAACTAAAAGTGGTAACAATTCAAAAGATAAAAAGACAGTAAAGTTTTCAAACATAAACATCATAGAAAATCCAGATGATGAATATGAATTTGATTATGCAGATGAGTGTGGATTCGATTATGCTGATGAGTGTGAGTTTGATTTTGACGATAGTTATCCAATTCAACCCAAGACCAAAAAGGCTTGGGTCTCTCTTTTTAAATAGATTGCTGAAATCTGCAGGGGCTCCATAGATCCGTACTTTCTAAGTGGATTTTGGATAGTGGAGCGTCCAGGTATATGACGGGAATGAAAGCGTTGCTATTCGACATAAAAGCTATCAATGGTGGATATGTTGGATTTGCGGGTAACCAGGGTGGAAGGATAGTCTCCGAGGGAAAACTCTCCAATGGCGTCGTTTCATTCGATCGCGTGAATGTTATTGCAGAGTTGGAAAATAATCTTCTGAGCATATCGCATATTTGTGACAAGGTTCACGGTGCATTTCAACGACAAAAAGTGTATTATCTTGAAGCCGGGATTCAAAATACAAGATGAGTGGATTCTTATGCGAGCACCACGTGAGAATGATTTATATGTTCTTGATATGGGCGTCGCTACCACTTCATCAAAATCAGCACAATGTTTTGTGACAAAGGCTACTGAAAATGATTCTATTCTTTGGCATCGTAAGATGGGGCATATTCATTTGCGAAAAATGAATTACTTGGTTCATAATGGTCTTGTAGACGGTGTAAATCTTCAGAGCTTTCATATGTCTGATCACTGCTTAGAATGTAAAAAGGGTTAGCAGATCAAGAAGTCTCATCCGAAGAAAATTCTAAACTCAATCAAGTTGCCATTAGAACGTCTCCACATGGATTTATTCAGTCCTATAAATGTTCGAAGCATCTCAGGAGACTTATATTGCTTGGTCGTGACAGATGACTATTCGAGATACTCGTGGGTATTCTTTCAGGAATCAAAAGACGAAACGTTCGAGAACTTGGTTATTCTATTCAAGAAACTCGAGAACCTTTATCATCTGCCGGCCAGACGCATTAGAAGTGACAATGGCACAGAGTTTAAGAATAACAAAATGAAGGAATTCTGCAATGCAAAAGGGATTCTGCACGAGTTTAGTGCTCCCTATACTCCACAGCAAAACGGAGTAGCTGAACGGAAAAACAGAACTTTTATTGAAACTGCGAGAACCATGCTTGCAGATTCTAGACTTCCAATCAGCTTCTGGAGTGAAGCGGTTGCTGCGGCTTGCTACACGCTAAACAGAGTTCTCACTGTCAAACCAACAAAGAAAACATGTTTCGAGATGATAAACCGACGGAAGCCAAATTTGAAATTCTTAGAACCATTTGGTGCACCATGCACTGTAATCGATCAAGATGGCAAATTCGAAGCTAAATCTCTTGAGGGTTTCTTTGTCGGATATGCGAGTCGGTTAAGAAGAGTATATGTTCATTCGTTGAGAAAGGTTATTGAAGCACAGCACGTGGATTGTTTCAACTATACGGATACTATTCAAAGGAGAGGTGACGCGTGGCTGTTTAACTATCAAGACCTTTGGAAGTCATTCGACTTGCCGAAAGAACCGTCTGACGAAGAAGTTGCAGCGTTATACTATCTTCACAAGTCCGAATCAAGAACAAATCATTAGACCAATTGTGGTTAATCAACCCACGTTGGATTCTTCATCTTCCGGAGTAGGACCAAGCAATAGAAGTAGTGTTCAAGTTGAAAATACTTCTGAAACAGAAGTAACACCTGCTACACCTCTAGTGAATGCTTCTAATGAACCAGAAAACACAACAGTGCCCAGTACGCCTCAGAATCAGAATTCTGATTCAGATGAAGCACCGACATTTGATGCTGATGATGAAACTTCATCGGATGAAGAAGTTGAGCATATTTCTAACCTGTTGAATAAATCTGCTAATCCGAGAAATCAGAACGAAGCTTCAACAAGTACTCCTAATGTTGATGTGAACAGTGATCTGATTGTTTCAAATCAGCAAAGCTCAGTTGATGTTCCAACAGAAGAAATGTCGCGATCATATTCATACCATCCTTCAACGAATATTATAGGAGAACTATAAACTGGTGTGCGTACACGAAACCAAATCAACAAAGCACTTAGTTGTTTCTACACCCGAGTTGCACCAACTCAGAATTACTGCTACTACTCATGTTTTATTTCTCAAATAGAGCCAAAGACAGTTAATGAGGCTCTGGCAGACGAGAATTGGGTGATAGCAATGCAAGAGGAACTTTTACAGTTCGAGAAGTTTGGTGTTTGGAAGCTTGTAGACTTGCCACCGAAGCAGAAAACTATTGATACAAGTGGGTCTTCAAGTGTAAAAGAGACGATCGGGGGGTTATAGTAAGAAACAAAGCTCGGCTGGTTGTCAAGGGATTCCACCAGCAGGAAGGTATAGATTATATGGAGGTATACGCACCGGTTGCGCGATTAGAGTCTATCCGCATTTTCCTAGCGTTCGCAGCTTGGAAAGGATTTAAGGTGTACTAGTTGGATGTAAAATCTGCATTTCTCTACGGTAAACTTCGTGAACAAGTGTATGTCGGCCAACCACCGGGGTTTGTCGATCCACTGAACAAGAATAAAGCATATCTCCTGGATAAAGCCTTGTACGGTTTACACCAAGCCCTGGGAGCTTGGTACGAGACGTTATCGCAACATCTCGTTGGAAATGGCTTCACGAGAGGAACAGTGGACATCACTTTGTTTACCAGAGAAGTTGGATCGCATCTGATAATAGTACAAATCTATGTGGACGACATCATTTTCGGTTTTACGGATGACAGTCTGTGCAAAGAGTTCGAAAAAATCATGAAGAAGAAATTTGAGATGTCCTCGATGGGCGAAATGAAGTTCTTCTTAGGTCTTCAAATGGATCAGCTTCCAGACGGGATATTCATTCATCAGACCAAGTATGTTCACGACATTCTCAGAAAGGTTGAAATGGATTCTTCGAAGCTGCTTTCGACGCCACTGGCACTGAACCATGGGATTTGCATAGACGAGACGGGAACGAAAGTTGATGAAACACTGTATCGATCGATGATAGGTTCATTGATGTATCTAACGGCATCGCGCCCAGACATCATGTATCCTACTTGCTTATGTGCGAGATATCAGTCAAGTCCTCGAATGTCACACTTGCAGATAATCAAGCGAATCTTCCGTTACTTGAAAGGTTGCCCAAGCACCGGCCTATGGTACCCCAAGAACGACAATTTTGATCTCACTGGATACGCTGACTCAGACTCCGGAGTGGACAAACTGAACTCGAAATCTACAACTGCAGGATGCCAGTTCTTTGGTACACGTTTGGTAATGTGGCAGTGTAAGAAACAGACCACGGTCTCTCTCTCAACCTGTGAAGCGGAATACATTTCTGCTTCCAGCTGTCGCTCTCAAATCCTCTGGATTCAGCAACAGATGAGGGATTATGGTCTGCAATTTCTTGACACGCCTTTATTTGTAGATAACAAAGCAGCCATCGATATAACTAAAAATCCGGCTCATCACTCACGTACAAAACACATTGAAATTCGTTACCATTTCATTCGTGATTGTTGCGAAAAGAAATTGGTTCGAATAGAAAAAATCCACACCGACGAACAAAGGGCTGATTTTTATACCAAAGCATTTCCATTAACAAGATTTAAATATCTAATGCGACTTAACGGTATTAAAAATTTGCTTACAGATGCGGAAGCTGAGGTTGAATACGGATCGGATGATGAATTCATGTAATCCGCATTGGTTTGTATGGTTTGTAAATATCTTTCTTCTTTAGTATTTCTTAGAAATCTAAAATCCAAAAAAAATATGTTTTTGATTTTAGGGGGAGAAATATTTGGAAAAATACAAAAACATATGAAAAATTTCAAAAATGTACAAAAACATTGAAGAAGACAAAAAGAATTCGATGTCACAAAAAGGAAATGATAGTACATCAGTGGACTATCACAGTACGCTAAAGAAATGAAAAGTTTAAAAGTGATAAACGAGTCTTATTATGGATGTGTCGATAGACTTAACACGTTTAGTAAACTGTATTCGAGATATAAACTAAATTTAGCAACTGCTTAATCGTGTGGATATACACATCTTGGATATATGAAATTTCGTTTGAGAGATTGCCTGATTCTGAGATACGAGGTCTTTATAGATAGTTGATATCTGGGGTATTATACAAGTTCTTCTGATTTTGCGGAAGCAATAGCCTAGAACTTCTATAATACTTTCGCTATAAACCCCAAACTGCATGCAAACTTGAAAAGTATCGAAGATCTAAAATCATTTGCAGTGCTAAAAGGATTCCTTAAGTGGAACACACCTTAAAGACGAGCCTTCATCTCTTTGTCTGTACGGTAGTACTAACCTGAGCTCTCAAGGTCTCGCATTACCCTGATACAAATATCAATTACGCTATATTCACCTGTAAGATTAAATCTAGGGAATCTTGATACGGGAGTATATTCATGAAGTGGGAACCATAGATAAATCAAGTTTCATAATTCATACCTTAAACATATCTTGAAACAGGTGAGAAATGTGGTAAAGTTTAAGTGGACAAACATATCGACAATCTAGGTAAACGAGTTTAAAGCTTAAAGTCATCTAAAGGTCAACGGTACTGGTGACATGTCTCAATTAACTGATTTGATCCTTTAGACACGATTTCACAAAAATATGTCTGTAAATATGTTTATACATAGTTTACATTGTCCTGTACATAGTTTATCAGCTTTACAGATTAAAACCAAAAAGATTTTCTGTGTGTTTTAGCATAGACTTACAAAAAATTCAAAAAGATTTTATTTCTACATTGTTTTCAGCAAACCAATGTTGGAGAACGGGTCTTCGAAGTCTGGTAAGATGCTAGAACTGGTGGGAATCTCTTTGACAACAGGCTGGAAGCTTATCTGTTAAATCTAAAAAGCCAAAACGATAAAAAGTTCAGTAATTTGAAACTTTGATTTTGAAAATATCAATAGTTTTTCGTAACGGGTCAAACCAGGGTAAAGTGGATCCATTCATATCGTATACGAGACCGAAGTTTTTGGGACTTACCAATCCGAAATAACATAACATGGAGCTGGAGGAAAATGCTAGAGAGTCTCTTTGGGTAAAGTGGATCCATTCATATCGTATACGAGACCGAAGTTTTTGGGACTTACCAATCCGAAATAACATAACATGGAGCTGGAGGAAAATGCTACAGCTAAGGCCGATTATTCAACAACATGTATGGACGAAACTGGGAGACGGTAACAAAACACTTGTTTGGTTTGATAATTGGGATGAGATATGCCCTTTGAATTCTTTTATTACGCCACGTATGATATCAAATGCTGGACTCTATATGAACTCGAAGGTTGCGGATATATGTGACCATGGGGGGTGGGGATGGCCGACCGAGTGGGTAAACCGATTTCCGGCTCTCCGAAACATGCCAAGTATCATACTGAGCCCGGGTTTACATGATAGAGTTGTATGGAGAACTAGATCAGGAAAGGAGACGAACTATAGTGCCGCTATAGGGTGGGATGAATTTCGACTACACCAGAATGAAGTCCCATGGGCGAGTATTATTTGGTATCCCCAATCAATTCCTCGTCATTCTTTTTTAATGTGGCTTCTTGTGAACAAAAAACTAAAAACACAGGATGTCATGAGTCGATGGTCTTCGGCGGGTAGTCCTAATTATAACCTCATGTGCTGTTCGTTGTGTATGGGTGGTTTGGATTCTCATGACCACCTTTTTTTCGAGTGTTTATATGCTGCTCAGGTCTGGAATGGAATTCGAGATAAAGCAGGAATGGGATCGCTACATAACAAATGGGAAAGGATTTTTGATCATTTGGTGCAATATGCGGAATCAAAGCATGCTACTCATGTTATTGGAAAGCTTGTTGTTAGTGCGGCAACTTACTTCGTGTGGCAGGAACGAAATCAGAGATTGTTTTCTACGAAAAAATGGAGTGCAGATCAACTCATTGAGGTTATTCTACTAACAGTTCGGATGAAGCTACATTTGATGAAATTTAAAGACACGAGTCACACTAGAGATCTTCTACAGGAATGGAGCCTTCCTAGAGGTTTGCTGATAAATGATGATGAATATGGCTAATGGTGTTACATGTGTTTTCCTTTTGTAATTTAGTGTTACGTGTATTGTCGAGTGACGTGCTTATTACATAGGTATCTAGCGGCTGTAGGATGATAGCTTGATGAACTCTAGTATGGCTTGTCATACTTGAGAATTGAGGTTTCTGTCTACCTCACTTGTTATTTTTGGATTGATTGATATAATATTTACCGGGGTAACCCTTTACCCAAAAAAAAAAAAAAAAAAAAAACGGGTCAAACCAGGGTCATTAACTTCGACTCGGCAGACCCATCGGTTAACCAAGGTCATTAGCTTGGACTTGGTCAACTGAGTGGATTTTCATAACTGGTAAAAGTTGGAAAGTTCAGGGGTTAAAATGTAAAATTTGAAAAAGTTTAAAGTTGTGGTTTGGCAAGTTTGGCAGAACTTGCTAAACAGAATCATGTTCTTCAAAACAGCAAGTTCGACCGAACTTGCTAAGAAATGGATGTGTTGTTTAAAAGCTAAGTACGCCCGAACTTATAATGGGCTTATTATCTTGGGCTCAGCAAGTTCGCCCGAACTTGCCAGGGTATAAGTACCTACGCAGGTTCGGCCGAACTCATTTGTGCAAGATCTAAACATTGAGCGAACTTAAACCCTTGAAAGCGAAGTTGTGAAATTGACAAGTTTAAGTCGTTATACTGCCTGATTTTCAATTGATTTTGGTGATTTGCACACCACGATCAATAGCTGAGGTGAGATTTTAAGCATTGAACCGTGAACTGAACCTTAATCGAACAAAACAAGATCTGAAATCTTAAGAAGTATTAGATCTAGGGATTTAACGGACAAATTGATTATAAAATCATGATAACAAACATAAGTCGACCATAAAAGTGTGTTTGATTGGTTTAAAATGGTCATGAAACTGTTGAACAGTTTGGTGTTGAAGATGATGACAAGTTCGGCCGAACTTTTATCAAGTTCGACCGGACTTGTTATCAAATCTGAATAAATGATCAATGGCTTGTTCGACCGAACTTCTTAAATCTGATTTTGATAAAGTTAGGAAGTTGGCCCGAACTTGTGATATTGAAATCTGAGTATTGTTTTAAAGTATAAGCTCGCCCGAACTTATATGTGTATAAGGAACATGTTGTTAAAGCATGTTCGGGTGAACTTGAAGAAAACAGAATGTTTAACACATATCAAGTTCGTCTGAACTTGATGAAAGTGTTAGAAATTTTTGTGAAATTTTTTCTCGATAAGCGTGCTAATTGTTTTACGTTGTTTTTCAGGCTCAAGAATCAGCGCGCGTATTCTCTATTGAGTTTTCTAAGACTCACAACACGTGTATTACGCTCGACAAGACGATCTGTCCATCTTTAAAGGAATACGACAATATCTTATAGTTTTAGAGGAAAGCCCTATTCACAGAGCTATCACGGAACGCACAGTGTCATACAGGTCTCATACTTTCCATTTCTGGACGAATGCGGAGCTTAGTGATGATCAGAAAACGATTATTTCATCAATGCAAGTCGGCAATGATGTCAAATCTATCACTGTAACAGAAGATGATATACGCAGAGTCTTGCAATTCAACGACAACAAAGATGATCCGATTTTTCTAGATGAGAAGATGGTCAGATGATGTTTCTTTAGAATGGGATATAAGGGGAGCGTGAACAAGCCGACTTTGAAGAAAAGGGAAGTGCCTAACCCCTACAAGCTTCTCCTGCATGCTATTATTCACACATTTAGTCATCGCAAGGCGGGATTAGACGATGTTCAAGATTATTTGGCCTGTATGGCAACGGCACTGATTCTGAAAAATCCGTTCAACTTTTCGAAGCTTGTAACACATGTCAAAGAACATGGAGGATTCGAGGCTTTGTCTGTATCCAAGGGTCGTGCAAATGCTGATAGAGGAGAAATTCACTAACGTAGCACGGGATCCGAATGATGTACTTTATCTAGTTCATCTTGATGAGACAGCTGTGAAGAAGCTAATCAAGTTTCAGAAGCAAGCATCAGCTCCTGTTGCAAAGCCAGTTTTCGGGGCTATTAAAGATCCAAATTATGTTGCGCCGTCTGACAACAAGTGGAGGAAAGACGGAAGTGATGATGAGAAGGAGCTTAATGCTGAAAAGGAATGGTTTAAAGACTTCAAGCCGAAAGCTAGAAGTGAATGGTTCTTAAAGGCAGAAGCTAATAAGCCTAAGAAGAAACGAGCTGCAAAGAAAATTGAAACTATGCTCGTTGACGAAGATGAACTTGAGAATGTTCAAGGCGAAGCAGGTTCTAGTGCAGCTGTAGTTGTTGAAAGTCAAGAGACTGAGAAAACAACACAAGATGATGTTATATCTGCTACTTCTGAACACGATGATGAATCTGACGAAGAACCTATGAAAGAACCTGAAAAGACAGCAACAGAAAAAGAAAAAGAAATGGATGTTGATTTCGATCCAAATCAAGAAAAAGAGTCTGATGAGGAAAGACCAAAGAAGAAAGCTAAACGTGTAAAGTCTTCAACTATTTCTTCAACAAAGACTACAGGGTCTCCTCAAACAAAGGGCAAGAAAAAGAAAGAAAGCCCAAAAGGCAGTCAGCAAAAGATACAAAGGAACATTGAGAAGCGCAGAAGTTACACAAGAACCTTCTGGTGCACAGGATAAAGAAGTCACACAAGAACCTTTTACACAAGAACCTCCTGTTGTTGATACAAGTGAAGCTGAACGTCCAGGAGTCACACAAGAACCTCCTGTGATAGTTTCATCGGAAGCTGAAAGGCCAGGAGCTACACAAGAACCTCATGTGTCTGGTTTTGTGGAAGTACCTGTTATTCAATCACCTGTTGTTCCAACGACTTCAAATCTTGAAATTTCTACTCCAAGGAAGTCTACACCAAAGCCTGCTACTCCAAAGTCAACACCAAAATCTTCAGGGCCTAATATATTTGGTGATATGCATAGTGATCCAATTAGTCTGCAAGATCTAAACGATTTCTTTCCAGAGACTAATGTTGAACTTTTAGAGAAGCGTGTGAAAATCTTGGAAGAGAAAGTAGCTAAGAATGAGGAGGAGAAAGCTGAGTTGATTAATAAAATGAATCACAGCGCAGTTGAAAAGGAAATACTGGATGACAAAGTGAAAGTTTTGGAAAATGAGCAAGAATATTTTAAAGCTTGATCGAGAGTCTGCAAGATGCGAATGAGAAGATGCAGACAGAAATTACAGAGTTAAAAGTCAATCCAAGCTCTAAACGATCGAAGATTCATCAGATTGCAAAAAGTTTTATCTAACTCACTGGGAATAGATTTCATCAAAGAATATGATCGTCTGGATCAACAAGAAGCCAAAGAAAGGTCTGAGAAAGAACTAGCAGTGAGTGGTAAAGGAAAGAATGTTGAGGGTAAAGCCCCTAAATCTTCTGAAGCTGCTGAGAAATCTGTTGAAGATGTATCTAAAGCTTCTGAGTCCGATACTCCGAAGGTTAACGAATATGTCAAGCCTTCTGATCCTATAGTTACTTCTGAAAAGGACGATGAAGAAGCTGAAAAGGAGGATAAAGATGATGATGAAGAGAAAGATGATTCGGAATATGAAGATTGGAATGTTGCAGATGATGACGATGATGATGATCAGGGTGGTGTTGGAATGAAAATTACTGAAGCAAAAGTTACTGATGATTTTGATTTCTCTGATCTTATGAATGATGAATCGAACAAGATGGATGATAAGATTGAGGGGGAGTCAGGGCAGAAAGGCCCAACCGATGAGATTGATCTGTTGAATGTTGAAAGATTTGCTAAGCCAGTTGTTGCAGTTCCCACGAAGCATTTATTGTTAATGCTTGAACATAATGTGGAGGAAGGAGAGTTTATACACAACTATACAAAGGAAGATCTTGCAAAGTTAGTTGAAGTTGATACTGTAGATCTTGAGTTTGATTTCGAAGAAGATGTGTTGAATGTTAACACTTTCGAGCCGAATGGATTATCAGTATGTAAGAAGATTTGAGGCTGACGAGTATAATAGAGTGATTGTGGAAGATTGGTCTTCTGATGATGAAACAGACCAAACTGCGATGTACGTCGGTCTTAATTCTGAAAGTTTTCCTACTTTCGAGGAGATGTATAAGCAGCTAGATGAAGACATGCTGAAAGAAAAGATTGAAGAATCTTTGCGTGAAGGAAAAGTACCAAAGCCAATGACTAAAGAAGAAATTGCTCAAGCGAAGAAGTCCCGGTTTAAAGAGATGCCTCGCGAACGTAAGTTTCGACGTCCTCTAGCATTCTTTACCAGAGATAAAGACGTTTCATTGGGAGATATCTTGAGTTGGGTTGGTTCAAGGAACTGAACGTTTATGCAATCAAGAGGGAATTTGGAGTGCAATACTTCAAATACCTTGCTGATTTCAAGGCATTACCGTATTGGGATGTGGAAGAGCTGGTTCAGACTGTGAATGTTACATACCACATGAAAGTGATTGATCAATTGTTTTGGAAATTGATCAAGTTTGAAGCAGTTAAAGGATTCAGATATTGGAAGCCATTTATTCCTGGTCATAGAATCAAAACAAACAAAAAGACGGGTGAAAAAGACATCACGTTGATAATGAAACGACCGAGGGCAATGAGAAACATGCCACTGATGCCGATTGAGCAAGACTTCTATCCATTGTTCAAGTGGTGGCAGATAGATCCATCGACTTGTGAAACAATTATTGTTTTAAAGTTTGAAGAACACTTGGATATTTCAAAGAGTATTGGGATATCAGGATATGAGGGGGTTATGGAGGACAATCAGGATTCTTGATCCTATATGGTTGGTTAACTGCTCCAGAGAAGATATCAAAACCTTGTTCTACAACAAGATTGTTTTTGAAGAACGTGAGAAGGAACAAGCGATGCAGTTTCAGAAAGTTGTTAATGTTTGCTATGCATACGAAGTTAATTCAGGGAAGATGTGGCAAACAAAGTGGAGAGATCTAGAAAGAGTAGAGTTTCTAAAAGAGGAAAAGCGTCTTGAAGCTATTCATGAGAGAACTAGGAAGGCAAGTATTAAAAGGTTTCAGCACATGAACAAAGTGCCTCCTACAGACCTGACGTCGGATCCTAAGCAAGAGCGACGAAAGAAGCCGAGTTTTGGAGACTGATACAAGATGAAGACTATATCCAAGGTGGAGTCTGTTGGTGCATAATGTCTATGTCTTAGTCTTATATCGAGTCTGTATAGAATAGAGTTGAATAGGCTAGCTGAAAGTAGTATTTATGTATTAAAGAGGCAAGTTCGCTCATCATTGTCATTTGTAGACAAGTTCGGTCGAATTTGCTAAGGCAAGTTCGGGCGAACTTACACCTCCTTGTAGCGAACTTGTAACTCTATAAATAGCTAGCTTGCCTCTCTCATTTGTAACTTTGGCATTTTGGAGGCGAAGCTCTGTCAGTTTGTACTCTTGACGTTTGATCAATAAAACTGATGATTAACTGATTAATTCTTGTCTATTGGTAAACACGACGTAATATTTCCGCTATTATGGACGTTAGATATCAAATTTAGGTTCCTTAAGTAAACTTATTAAACCATAAAATATGAGTTCCAACACTCATTTGGTTACAAGACCTCATTCTATCCGATCTTCCGATTTCAAGTTCAAATATTTATATAGTTAACCATTTTAGGACACGCTTGATTTCACGGACTCTTAACCTTGGTTTATCTTCTTGAACAAGGATACTTTTGCAACCACAAGTGAGTACATAGTCCCCTCTTTTACGTTTTCAAATGTTTTGGGGTGAAACATATTGTGCCTATGATTACTTTCATGTTTTCAGGACATATTACATGCTTTGATTACTAGTACATATACTACATGACTTTTATTGCATTTGATTACATGTTTATTTTCATAATTAACACATTGATTTTTCAAAGACATTTTTTGCTATGTGTGTTGACCTAGCATACTAGTACATGGTTTTCAAAGACAATTTTCTAAGACATTTTCAAGACATTTTCAAGACATGCTTACATTGTTATTTGACATTTTGGTGCGTTGAACTCGACAATGATACATACATTAACATTGATCACGCCGACCGGTGGTATGTAATGGTACCATAGGATTGACAATCCCGTTCCCACTTCCTAGGTTTGTTTGGAAGCGACCTTAGGGAATGACATAATCCGATGAACATTGATAAACCCTTGACCAGATAGGGGTTTATCCGACAGTCAACAAGGCTTGAATGTATTCGCCAACAATCCATAATATATGTTTTAACAATAAAGGCAATGGTTTATAAAACATGACATTTGTTTACTCGACATTGGTTTACATGACATTTGTTTACTCGACATTGTTTACTTGACATTGGTTTACATGACATTTGTTTACTCGACATTGATTACTCGACATTGGTTACATGACATTTGTTTACTCGACATTATTTACTCGACATTGGTTTACATGGCATTTTTTTACTTGACAATGATTACTCGACATTGGTTTACATGACATTTGTTTACTCGACATTGGTTTACTCGACATTTGTTACTCGACATTGGTTTATGGTGAATGACTTAAATAGCGTGACGTGTGTAATATGATAAAAACATGGTGGATACGCCGATGGTACTTCCTATATATAAGTGCTTTTATTATCTTACATATTGTGGCGTTATCTAAATCATTTTAAACAAAATACAAGACATGACACATCTTATACCAAACACGACATTTTTATGCGAGACAAAACTTACTTTTGATTATTTATTTAACCAAGCTTTATTTCTTTTATATCATATTGATTTTCATATGATTATATTAAAAGAAACTATTTATGGTTCATGGCGACTTTTGTACTACCTTAAACTTTTCTTACAATAATCAAAGCCATGAAGCATCAACACAAAACCTATGTACTCGCCGGCATTTTTTTGCTGACTTTATTTTCACATATGTTTCAGGTGCAAATGTTTGATGTCAAGCTATCTACACTTAGGGCGGACTTGTCCTTACTGACTATAAAATCAGAATAATAGCTTAACTTTTGTTGTATTTCCGTTTTTATCAAAGACAATGTAAACAACATTAACTAATGAAACTTAACTTGTGTGCCATGGTTATTGAAACAATAATTTTGTTACAACACTCCCCGATGTTTCCGCCACGGTTTGTTGTTTTACGTGGTCGGGGTGTGACAAAATTCCTTTAACTATGTGAGAATGTGACAACTCGAACAAAAATTCCAACAACTTTCAAACTCTTGCTCACTCAATTTTCGGGACTAAAATACCTTCAAGTTCGGGATAATGTGACATCTCAGAAAATTAGATATCGTTTCTCATTCGGTTCCTTTATATTGTATATTTTATTCTATGATATAAAAATATATATGATAAACACACGTCGCGTATAATTAATGGTTTATAAGATACGTTCACATTTAGAACCCGAACCAAACCCGAAACTCAAACTACACGTGCACCTCACGCTCGGCCCAACCCGAAACAAACTCGACCGCCCCTACACCTTCAACCCAAAACACTCACCCTTTACATGTGCGGCCCAATACCCAATCCTTGAATTATCGGCCCAACCCCAAAACCACCCCCATTGACTCTTCTTTGTATACGTATGTATGCATGAGAGTTATTGGAATTAAAAAAATAGCAAATCTGAGGTAAATACACGAGAACCTGCTGTTGGTGATAATAAATATTGTTATTGTTTGCTTGGTATGGGTTAGGGATCATAAAACTCGTTTTCAAGAAGTCGGGTAACGAAAAACAGAAAGTTGCTTGACGTTACAGCCAACTTCAGTTCTCTTGGGTCTAAAACGTGGAGTTCTGGAAAACACTTCTAACGGCGCTCGAATCGCAACTTTTGGACGTCGTTTACTATTTTAAAAGAATTATTTCGTTTAGCAACCAAAGCTGCGTTTTTTCTGCAGAATTTGTATGTTATGTTTTATGTCATATTTCAGTAAATATGTGGAGATAAGTCATGAAATTTATATAGTGGATGACCATAGGTGTCTGCGAAAATCTCCAACTGGAATTACATCAATCGGATGAACGAGGATATATAAATATATTTTTCCGTGAGCTGTAGTCAGAAAATGACGATCTGACTGCAGCTTAGTAAATAATTTTAATAAATTATTGGTAGAGAGTTAGGCCTTGCTATTTTTACACACGACAAAAACCTCCGAGGGGTGCGTCACATAGAAAGATCGTAATTATTGCAGTCCTGTAGATAGGTTGAACGAGTCTCCCAAAACAGCCTACTGTCAGTGATTTTTGCTATACATGAAGCATGAACATATACGAAACGAACTTGCTACTTTTCGTATCTATGCTTGCTTGGTAAGTGTATAAATAGCATATGTAATATCGTAGGAAGGTTGTGAACAGTTATGAAACCACATGATAGAAGTGCCATGTGATTACTTGTTCGTATGCTAGTTCCTAGACACGTGTAGGACTTTCGTGCTATACCTAAAGAAAATCTAATAAACCATGGTAACCATGGTAACCATTGTAGGGTGTGGTTGATCGCTCTAGATTTCATACACTTAACCTAGATCTACCGAGCAATACAAAGGTGAGTTCACGGCCCAATTTTTATATGGTTTTAAATACACAGGGGAGAAAACATGTACCGTTACGGTAATGTAACACTGTTACGGTTATGTATTAACGAACTATATTGGGAGGGGTTATGTTATACGGCTATTGTCACAAGGGAGCATTGTATCACATTGCAATCCCCTTAAAACTTACCATGCCGTTAGTATTGGATCATAGCGAGGGAGTTTTTACTACTGGGCCGACAAGCCCCTCTTGAGCTGGTCGCGCCAGCTAGATCGAACGTTGATGGTCACGGGTGTAGAATTTGCCTAACACTTAGCCATGGTTGGTGATAGACCTAGGCTAGCTACCTAAACATATACTGCTAAACAATATAACAATGTGATTTGGGAATTGAATCGGGGAAACTTACAATAATCTGATTCGGGTTGGATCAGGGAAACTTTATAACACATTGGTCGGGGCTGAACCAGTGGGAAAAACTTATGATTAAAATTGTGATCTAATACCGGTGAACTCACTCTTCATTATTTGTTAACTCTTGATTTTTGCATGTTTTCTCAGGTTGTTAAGGTATCATTCCTGCATAGGAGCACGGCACGAGCATGAAAAACTATTTTATTCAAACGTTTTGTGACTTTACTTTTAAATTTTTTGGTTTGGGCGTTTGTTTTGGCGCACACTTTATTTACGTTTACTTACGCTTCCACATTTCTATAACTACATTGGTTAAAATTGATTAAACGTATTTTTGCATATAGAGTCATTCTATGTGGCTAGTGTCTTAGGTCCTGGTTTGTCACGCGCCTCGCGGTGAAACCCTGCAAGTGGATTTTTGAGGGTATGACATGAAATACGCTATCATCCCGACAAAACGAATGTAGTCGTTGATGCGCTTAGTCGCAAGAAAAGGGTTAAACCTATACGGATTAATGGCAAGAGCATTGAGCTCAGAAATAGCTTGAATGAGAAGCTATTGGACGTGTAGAAACAAGCCTTATTAGAGGCAAATATTCCAAGTGAAGAGTTGGGTGGAACTGTTGATCAGTTGACACCTGGAAAGGATGGAATCCTTAGATTTAATGGACGAATCTGGGTTCCAATCTTCGGAGGACTTAGAGATCTAATTCTAAATACTCTGGAGGTGACAAGATGTATCAGGATCTGAAAGCAAATTATTGGTGGATGGGTTTGAAGAAATCGATAGCCACCCATGTAGCTAAGTGTCTGACCTGTTCACAAGTTTCAGCCATATGGCTTATCAGATCATTGCCCTTGTTTGTTAAAAATTCCATATCCTGGTAAGCTGAAACCCAAACCGTTCAAGTTTGCAAATTTCTTGATTCATAAACCTGAATTCATTGACATTGTCAAGCACCATTGGAATGTTACTGTTGATGGGGTCCCTCAATTTAGTGTGGTAAAGAAACTTCGTAGCTTAAAGAAACCGTTTCGGGTGCTCCTGATCAAACAAGGTAATCTGCACAAAAAGGTTGAAAATCTAAGAAACAAGCTAGACACTATACAACGAGATATTGATAACGATCCGTTTAATATGGATCTCCAAAGGCAGGAAATAAAAATCAATAAGGAGTTTCAGGATGCCTGCTTAGATGAGGAACGGTTTCTAGTCCAAAAATCAAAGGTGGAATGGTTGAAAGCTGGTGATGCAAATACGAAATTCTTCCATGCTACCCTAATAAGTAGGAACCACTCGACCAGGATTGAGAGCATTAAGGACTCTAATGGTATTTTGTATGAGGGGGATAAAGTCAAGGATGTGCTTGTGAAACACTTTGAGCATTTTCTCAGTGGCCACAGTCATGGTCACACTAGGCCTCCATCCGAACTCTTTGTCAACAAGTTAAACCCTGATGATGCTCTGCATATGACCCGTCCTGTTTCTGCTGAAGAGGTGAAATCGGCCTTGTTTTCGATTGGGAATGACAAAGCCCATGGCCCTGATGGTTTCTCAGCAGCATTCTTCAAAAGTGCTTGGCAAATTATAGGTCAAGAGGTGTCGAATGCCATTATGGATTTCTTCCGAACTGGTAAACTCCTACGAGAAATTAATAATACTCTGATAGTTCTTGTCCCGAAGAAAGTGACCCCGAATCTGATTACGGACTATCGCCCCATTGCATGCTGCAATGTGATCTATAAATGTATTAGCAAGATTCTGGCGGACCGCATTAAGGGGATGCTCAATCAGATTGTCAGTATCAACCAGTCAGCTTTCATTCCAGGTAGGAAAATTTCTGATAATATCTTACTTACTCAAGAATTGATGCATAATTATCATAGGGATTATGGTCCTCCAAGATGTGCTTTTAAGGTGGATATCCAAAAAGCCTATGATACGGTTGATTGGAAATTCCTTAAGGATATTCTTACAGGTTTCGGCTTTAATAGCAAAATGGTGGACTGGATTATGACATGCGTGTCTTCCACATCATACTCTATTACTGTAAATGGCCAAGTGCATGGGTATTTCAAGGGTGGCCGTGGATTAAGACAAGGAGATCCTTTATCTCCGTATTTATTTACCCTTGTCATGGAAGTCCTTACATGTATTTTGAAGAGGGATGCTCGCCTTGATACCTCTTATAGATTTCACAATTGGTGTGAAAAACAACAAATAATTAATCTCTGCTTCGCGGATGACTTGTTTCTTTTTGGTCGTGGTGACGTTTCCTCTGCTAGATGCATCATGTCGGCACTGGATACTTTCACAAACATGTCTGGTTTGGTCCCTAGTGCCCAGAAAAGTACTGCTTTCTTCTGTAATGTCCCACCCAATATTAAAAACGAAATCCTTCAGCTTTTACGATTTGAGGAGGGATTGCTGCCGATTAAATACCTAGGTGTCCCCCTTATTTCTTCTCGGCTGCGCTCTAGAGATTGTAATGTTCTAATTGAAAAAATAGAGCAGCGTGTCTTAAACTGGAGAAATAGAATGTTATCTTTTGCAGGAAGATTGCAGCTTATTAATTCGGTACTCTCAGCTCTACATGCTCATTGGTCCGCGGTTTTTGTTTTGCCAGCTCAAGTTATTAAGGAACTTGAGGCTAAATTGCGGAACTTCTTGTGGACGCAGAAGGGAAATTTTTATAGAGGAAAAGCTAAAGTTTCATGGAACTCCATCTGTGTCCCCAAGTATGAGGGTGGACTGGGTATTAGACGGCTGGGGGATTCGAATAAAGCTCTTATGGTGAAACATATTTGGAGCATTATTAATAAGAGGGAGTCATTGTGGGTTAGCTGGATTTACTCCTACAGATTAAAGGGAAACAATTTCTGGATATGCAAGGAAGGTACAAATTGTAGCTGGAGCTGGAGGAAGCTTCTGCAGATGAGATCCAGTATCAGGGATCACGTATGGTCTAGATTGGGCAATGGGAACAATACGTCAGCATGGTATGATAACTGGAGTAACCTAGGTCCGTTGGCTAAATTTCTATCCCCTAGGACCATATCCAATGCGGGATTTAGACTTCAAGACACGGTTAAGGATATATATAATCAAGGTACTTGGGCTTGGCCACCGGCTTGGAGAGACATGTTCCCAGTGCTGATTCAGTTGGATCAGGTGAATCTGGAACCAAACAAAATGGACCAAATTTGCTGGAAGGATAGGGATGATATACTTGAATTCTCGTCCTCAAATATCTGGCACTCGATTCGGATAAGGGAGCCGGAAGTGGACTGGGCTGAAGTTGTCTGGTTTAGTCAATGCATCCCTAAGCATGCCTTTTTTATGTGGTTGATTATTCGCCGAAAGCTCCTAACACAGGATAAGATTCTCCAGTGGGACATCTCGAGAAGGAAAAATATGAATATGATGTGCTGTTTGTTGTGCTATAAGAATATTGACTCCCATGACCATCTTTTCTTTGAATGCACGTTTTCTACACATGTGTGGAACAAGACTAGGCATGTCTACGGTCGATCCCAAATGGAGTGACATCATGGCATGGCTTCTGGTCCGTTCTCGATCAAAAACAGCAATGCACTATACAAGTAGAGTGTTTGTTGCCTGTGCAGCATACACAATATGGCAAGAACGGAATGCGAGGTTATTCAAGAATCATGCTAGACCACCTGACAACATATGCGAACAGATTTTGAAGACAGTTCGGCACAAGCTGATGGGGCTTAATTTCAAAGATTGTGCGAATGTTAGAAGGTTGCTAGGTAAATGGAAGATCAATGGAAATTTCATATCCGACAATGGAGGCTGACAACCGCTTACTCTTTGTGATCAGTATCTCTAGATTCTAGTCTAGTAGTTGAAAGTGTAATTTTGATCTTTGCTTTAATTTGTTTTGCTTGATTACTGTCATGAGGTATGTCTCATGATTGAACTAGTGGGAGACTATTCTCACTACTTGTATTATTTGGTTGGTTAATATATAGAATCACAGGGGTAACCCTTTACCCAAAAAAAAAAAAAAAAAAAAAAGTTACAGCTGAACACCAAAAACCATCAAGACTTCAACAGCAATTAGAAATTCCCACATGGAAATGGAAAATGGTAACTATGTATTTTATTACCAAGTTACCTAAAACCAAGAGCGGAAATGACACAATATGGGTCATTGTTAATAGGCTGACTAAGTCGGCACATTTCTTGCCCGTAAAGGAGACGCACAGCTCCAATAATTTGGCCAAATTATATATGAACAAGATAGTATCCCTACATGGTGTGCTAGTATCTATTGTATCCGATAGAGATACTAGATACACATCTCACTTTTGGAAAAGCTTCCAACAATTTTTAGGCACGAGATTAAATTTTAGTACGGCTTACCATCCTCAGACAGATGGACAGAGTGACATACCTTCCAAACTTTGGAAGACATGCTTCATGCAAGCATAATCGATTTAAGTGGTAGCTGGGATGACCACCTACCCTTAATTGAATTCTCCTACAATAATAGCTATCATACAAGCATCAAGGCTGCTCCTTTCGAGGCCTTGTATGGGAGAAAGTGTCGAAAGCCCATTTGTTGGGCTGAGGTTGAGGAAGCACAACTATCTAGACCTGAGATAGTCCTTGAGACGACGGATAAGATAATCCAAATCCGTGATCGGCTCAAAGCTGCCACAGATAGGCAGAAAAGCTATGCTGATAAGAGGCGTAAACCTCTTAAGTTCCAAGTAGGGGATAAAGTTTTGTTAAAGGTATCACCCTGGAAAGGTGTGACGAGTTTTGGAAAGAAGGGCATGTTAATCCCTAGATACATTGGACTATTCGAGATCATCGAATGTGTTGGATTAGTAGCTTATAAGCTTAAGCTACTTGAGGAGCTTAGTGGAATTCACGATGTCTTCCACATCTCTAATTTGAAGAAATGTCTAGCCGATTAGTCGCTAGAAATGTCACATCAAGATGTGCAAATTGATGAAAACCTAAGGCTCATTGAGAAACCTATCTCGATCGAGGATCGACAGGTTAAAAAGCTTCGAAAGAAGTATATACCTTTGTGAAGGTTAAATGGAATGCCTGTCGAGGCCCCGAGTATACATGGGAGGATGTAACACCTCGTAAATCCTGTTTTCGGAGGGCCAATAGGTGTGGCCGCAAACCCTAATGGGCGATTTCTCTTGTTCTTCATGAAACCCGATTTGTTTCATCAATCTTAGATGTATAACAGTCTGTGATTGTTGTTTGATCTTCCAAAGAGCAATACGAACTTGTTAGCATCCAAAGAAAGATTAATCTAGGGTTTAATTTCGTTTTTTTTTACCTGATTGCTCTCTATCGGACCGGCGACTTTTCCTTTTATTCCTACGATTTCGATTGGCAAGTGTGTGCAACAGATCTGTTATTAGGGTTTGAGTAATCAAATCTTAATACGAACTCTGGTGGCATATAGGATCGATCGGATTGTAGCTTTTCTTTCGGTTTGTTCTTATCGCCGGCCGATTGTTTCTTGTGTTTCGGATAAATCCGATCAGGTTAGGGTTTGTGCGCGTGTTTATTTGATAATCGTCGATCTGGAACTTAGTAGGAAATTCTGATTTATTATTAAGATTGTGTTGATCGCGGATAACGGAGGTTAATTTAGCTAGATTGATACAACCTTTCTAATCGATTAAGGATTGATTACGGATTCTAGGTTTTTCTTTTTGGTTTATTTCTAGTATTTTGTTGTGTTTGCGGTATGGAGAGTGATGAAGTTCTGAATGGTGATGGGTATCCAAAACTGAGTAAGGAGAGAGTTGCTAAGACTGCCATGGATGAACGTAAGAAACCTGGTGTGCAAGTTGATCGAGGCAAAGGTCCGTTACCTAATAAGGGGTTTGGACACCGTGTGCTGAATATTGATGGTAATCCTAAGCTGGCCCGACGAGGGAATGTTCCTAACGCACTAGTTGAAGAAGTGAACTCGGATCCGAAGCTACTTAAAGTCACTGAAGAACGAAACAAGAATAAGGGTGCGGGAACCGTGGTGAATAATACAAAGGAGGACTCGGAAAACAACACTGGAAAAGGGGCTAACCTGCATGGTAATTTGGAGGATATTGCACCTGATTCGGATGGTGGTGGTTCATCAGCTGAGTCCACGAAGGTAACGACTACTAAAATTGTAGAACCTCTTTCATTTGCTAAAGTAGTTCAGCATAATAGTGATGATATTAAGGTTAATTTTCGGTCTTTGGAAACTGATGAAATAATTGATGGGGCAGATGTTGTTATTCCTTTATCATCGGTAAAGCAGGTGAATGATAGATACTCGAACACTCTTTATGGATATTTTTTGGGAAAACGCTTAGCGTTTCCGGTAGTAGACTATTTTGTTAAACATAAGTGGTCGAAGTATGGATTATCTAAGATGATGATGAATGCTAAGGGGTTCTTCTTCTTTAAGTTTCAAACAAAAAAAGGGATGGCCCAGCTACTCGAAGATGGGCCATGGATGATACGAAATGTTCCAATTATTCTTACTGAATGGACTCCTGATGTTATGGTTGAGAAAAAGGATATAACATCTATACCGGTTTGGGTAAAAATGCATGATGTACCCTTGGCTGCGTTTACTGAGGACGGGTTGAGTTTACTGGCCTCGAAAATAGGTGTTCCAAAATTGCTGGATTCTTACACAACAACAATGTGTGTAGATTCATGGGGAAGAAGCAGTTATGCTAGGGCGTTAATTGAAGTCCAAGCAGGGTCTGAATTAAAGAGAGTTGTTACGGTTGCAATCCCGGCACTCGATGGAAAAGGATACTCTAAAGCGGAGGTAAAAATAGAATATGATTGGGAACCGTTGAGATGTTCAACATGTTGCGTGTTTGGTCATGATGATAACTCGTGCCCAAAGAAACAAACAACAGTGCAGATGGATGATAAGATGGAAAATACTAATGATTTTCAGGAGGTATTATCGAAGAGTAGGAAAGGGATCAATCAAGGGCTGCATGTTAAGAATCAGAAGCCGAAATTTGTGTACCGTCCGGTAGCAAAGCCTAAGTCCAAGGCTGATGAGAAGGGGCAACCGAAGAACCAAGTGCCTACCTCTAACCCATTTTCTGTACTTCAAAAAGAGGAAAATAACTCTAATGAATTTGGTGGAATAGATGGTATGACTTCAAAAGATAACCAACAAAATAAAAGTACCAATTTGGAGGAAATAATTGCTGATGCAGTTGGAATCGAGGAGCTTTTAGGTGATATCTCAAAATTAATGGATCAGAAAGAAGAAAATATAAATTCTGAGGGTGCAAGCACACCTGGTGATACTAGTGTCCATGGGTAGTTTGGCTTCTTGGAACATAAGGGGTTTGAACCGGCCCCTCAAACAAAAGGAGGTTCGTCAGGTGGTAATGGACAATCATCTTCAGGTATGTGCAATTATGGAAACTCATGTTGACTCGTCTAATGTCTATAATGTTTGTAAGAAAGTTTGCTCGTCATGGAGCTGGGCGACTAATGCTGATTGTTGTGAGAAAGGTACTCGTATTATGGTAGGGTGGGACGCTAACATTGTGGATGTTATGATCCTTTCTAAAACTGATCAGGTTGTGCATACTCAGATCAGGTTTAAACTCGATCAAAAGTCTATTTTTTGTTCGTTTATTTATGCTGACAACTACTACAAAAATAGACGGGACCTATGGCAGAACTTATGTGCTCATCATTCTTTTATGCATGATAAACCATGGACTATTATGGGGGATTTTAATTCTTCCCTGTTTCATGAAGATATAGCTCAAGGGCCATCCACACTTAGCATTGGGAATAGGGAATTTAAGGAATGCATTGATGAGATAGAGGTGTTTGATGTTAATCGAACGGGTTTACATTTTACATGGACAAATAAGCAGAAGAAGGGTATCATTGTTAAGAAAATTGATCGAATATTGGGGAATATGCAATTAATCGATACATTCCCTAATGCGGCAGCATGTTTCCTTCCATACCGCATATCAGACCATACTCCGTGTATCTTAAAATTGCCTAATGTGACTAGAGGAAAACCGAAGCCGTTCAAGTTTGTGAATTTGGTAGCCGATAAGAAGGGTTTTATGGAGGAAATTAAAAAGGTTTGGAATATGGAAATTCAAGGTTATCGCATGTTCCAGATTGTTAAAAAGCTCAAGCTGTTAAAAAACCCGATGAGGAAACTCTTATATATACAGGGTAATCTGCATGAGAAGGTTAAGACGATGAGAAAGGATCTAGAAGACAACCAGATTGCTATAGATAATGATCCTTTCAACAATGAGCTTCTTGATGAACACAGTCGATTACTTCAAGCGTATAAGAAAGTGGTAATTGATGAGTGTTCTTTTTTGCAGCAAAAATCTAAATTACAATGGCTTTCGCTTGGTGATAAGAACTCAAAGTTCTTTCATAACACGGTCAAAGCAAAAAATCATCGGAGTAGAATTTTCTCGGTACGAGATAGTAGCGGTATACTACATGAAGGAATGTCGGTTCCACAAGTCATGGTGGAGCACTATACCCAGTTTTTTGGTAGTGTTGGAAGTATAAATTTGCATCCTACGCCAGATCTATTCCATAATGTATTATCGGTTGATAAAGCTTCTGCTATGGTTAGGATTGTTACGGATGATGAAATTAAACAGGCAATGTTTTCAATTGATGGGAACAAAGCTCCAGGTCCTGATGGTTACACCTCGGTCTTCTTTAAAAAGTCTTGGGATGTAGTTGGGAAGGATGTATGCAGTGCGGTACAGGAGTTTTTTCGAAATGGTAAACTACTCCGTCAACTTAACCATACGATAATCTCTTTAATCCCTAAGGTTACTTCACCATCTTCCATTACTGAGTATCGCCCTATATCTTGTTGTAACACACTATATAAGTGTATCAGCAAGATTATTACAAATCGAATAAAAGAAGGGTTAGGTGATATTGTGAGCATCAACCAGTCAGCCTTTGTTCCAGGTAGAAGAATTTCTGATAATATCCTTCTAACACAGGAGTTAATGCATAACTATCATCATGATAAGGGGCCACCAAGGTGTGCCTTTAAGGTGGATATTCAAAAGGCTTACGACACGGTAGACTGGAACTTTCTTGAACAGATACTGCTTGGTTTTGGATTTGATCGGAGAATGGTGAAGTGGATAATGGTTTGTGTTACAACCACGTCCTTCTCTGTGGCTATAAATGGTAATCTGTATGGGTATTTTAGAGGGCAACGGGGATTACGACAAGGGGACCCAATGTCTCCGTACCTTTTTACGCTGGTTATGGAGGTTCTTACATTGCTTCTGCAAAAACAGAGTTCTTTGTCTGCTGAGTTCAGGGTGTGAAAATCAGCGAATAATTAATCTCTGTTTTGCTGATGATCTGTTTTTGTTTTCTCGGGGCGATCATAGATCAGCAAAAGTGCTATTGGAGGCGTTAGACTTATTTAAGAACATGTCAGGTCTGGTTCCTAGTATGAATAAAAGTACGGTCTTTTTTGGTAATGTTCCGGACATAGTGAAAGACCGAATTAAAAGTATCATCCCATTTGATGAAGGAGTGTTGCCAGTTCGCTACCTTGGAGTTCCCCTCATATCTTCCAGGCTTGTTTACAATGATTGTAAGCGCCTTCTGGAAAATATGGATTTAAGAATGACCGATTGGAAAAATAAGAGTCTATCATTTTCGGGTAGACTTCAATTGATTCGGTCGGTCCTGTCTTCTATGCATATATATTGGGCGTCGGTGTTTATTCTACCAAAGCGCATCATTTATGACTTGGAAGAAAGAATGCGAAGATTTTTGTGGGCGCAAGGTAATAACATAAAAGGGAAAGCTAAGGTGAGTTGGAAAAAAGTATGTATTCCTAAACGGGAGGGTGGCTTGGGTATTCGAAGGATTGGGGATATGAATAAAGCACTTATGGTTACACATGTATGGAGTCTTCTTACACATAGAGAGTCTCTTTGGGTAAAGTGGATCCATTCATATCGTATACGAGACCGAAGTTTTTGGGACGTACCAATCCGAAATAACACAACATGGAGCTGGAGGAAAATGCTACAGCTAAGGCCGATTATTCAACAACATGTATGGACGAAACTGGGAGACGGTAACAAAACACTTGTTTGGTTTGATAAGTGGGATGAGATATGCCCTTTGAATTCTTTTATTACGCCACGTATGATATCAAATGCTGGACTCTATATGAACTCGAAGGTTGCGGATGTATGCGACCATGGGGGGTGGGGATGGCCGACCGAGTGGGTAAACCGATTTCCGGCTATCCGAAACATGCCAAATATAATACTGACCCCGGGTTTACATGATAGAGTTGTATGGAGAACTAGATCAGGAAAGGAGACGAACTATAGTGCCGCTATAGGGTGGGATGAATTTCGACTACACCAGAATGAAGTCCCATGGGCGAGTATTATTTGGTATCCCCAATCAATTCCTCGTCATTCTTTTTTAATGTGGCTTCTTGTGAACAAAAAACTAAAAACGCAGGATGTCATGAGTCGATGGTCTTCGGCGGGTAGTCCTAATTATAACCTCATGTGCTGTTCGTTGTGTATGGGTGGTTTGGATTCTCATGACCACCTGTTTTTCGAGTGTTTATATGCTGCTCAGGTCTGGAATGGGATCGCTACCTAACAAATGGGAAAGGATTTTTGATCGTTTGGTGCAATATGCGGATTCAAAGCATGCTATTCATGTTATTGGAAAGCTTGTTGTTAGTGCGGCAACTTACTTCGTGTGGCAGGAACGAAATCAGAGATTGTTTTCTACGAAAAAAAGGAGTGCAGATCAACTCATTGAGGTTATTCTACTAACAGTTCGGATGAAGCTACATTTGATGAAATTTAAAGACACGAGTCACACTAGAGATCTTCTACAGGAATGGAGCCTTCCTAGAGGTTTGCTGATAAATGATGATGAATATGGCTAATGGAGTTACATGTGTTTTTCCTTTTGTAATGTAGTATTACGTGTATTGTCGAGTGACGTGCTTATTAAATAGGTATCTAGCGGCTGTAGGATGATCGCTTGATGAACTCTAGTATGGCTTGTCATACTTGAGAATTGAGGTTTCTGTCTACCTCACTTGTTATTTTTTGGATTGATTGATATAATATTTACCGGGGTAATCCTTTACCCAAAAAAAAAACACCTCGTAAATCCTTGACTCGTAGAAAACCGACATGTGTCCTGTTGATCCTCATATATGCCATGTGTGGGCCGAGAGGGACTAATTTTGTCGTTATGTTATTTTAGTAACATCTGAAAGACAATTATAAAGTTGATGGATCAAGTGTGTCAACATGCCAAAACTTTGGCCTCTAAGTGACCCTTACGGACCGTAAGAATTATTGCTTACGGACCTTAAGCAAGAAAAGGGGTTTTCACAGAAGGTCGGTTACGGACTGCAAGGATATGTCCTTACGGTCTGCAACCATTTCAAAACGGTGGGCGCCAGAAGGTCCTTACAGACCGTAAGCCATAACCCTTACGGTCCGTAAGGGACTGCCAGTGGCAGATCTCTTGGCAGCTTGGAATGCTGCTACCTATCTCGCGACTTGCACACTTGTGCAGCACTTGACACCTCAAAGACCACCTAGAGACCTCTCATAACAGCCCTAGACACTTGTCTTAATCCCAAGCACCCTAATGAGCTTGAAAACTTGCTCATTCCTTTCTTTATCCCTCTATACTCTCCCGGTTCTAGGAGCATCCTCTGAGTTTAAACATTTCTCTTGGACCACTTGTAAGTGTTCCATCCTTCTCTTTTCATTTTTATAGGCTTTTAAGCCAAAAGTTAAGCGTTATCGTAATAACGCTTTGACTTTCGGTTTAGAACATTATGGTCCAGCCATTTTTCGGTATGAACATGGCTAAGTGATTGTAATTTGTAGGTGATAATCCCTCAAGAGGGAACCTCCTAAAGATCACGTTTGCTGGACCAATTGACGGGTCAAAGTTTAAGCTTTAAAAAGTCAAACAGGTAAGTTTTGTAAATAATTCAAATCTGATAATGTAGATATTATAAATCAAGTTTTGACACTTTAATAACTTGGTAATAATTATTAGAACATGTTTAAACATGTTCAGCCCGTCAATTTCAGTCTTAGAGTCGGTTCGCAACCTAAAGTCGCGAAGTTTTACTTCTGCTTTGACTTTCGATTCTGACCAGAATTAAGATTAGTTAGCTACTGATCTAAAGTTGTATTATGATCATAATATTGTGTAGTATAACCCTGTGAGGTTATATTACCCGATCATAATCATAATCCGAGTTTATGCACAAGTTTCATTATTTTGCCAAACTTTGACTATTATGCCTTTTTCATCAAAAATAAGGTTTTAGACACGCATGAACTTGCAATTGATTTATAATGATATGTTAACATGATTAACATATTTTGATGTTAATAATCTGATCATAAATTGAGTTCGCTTAAATATCATAAATTTTGCTTTTAAAGGACAAAAATGCCCTTTCGGCACCTAAAATGGTTTTAAACATAATTTCTTCACCAAAACTCATTATTTATTGATATGATATCATAATTATGATTATTTGGGATGCTAAGTCAGATGGTAAACTGAGTTTACATACAAGTTCATGTATTATGATGATAAATTGCCGATAATGCCCTTATGACACTTAAAATGGGTTTTAACCATGCTTTATGTACAAAACCTTTTACTAACTTATATGTTATGATAATTAACATATATTGGTTATATAAACCTGATCATAACATCAGTTTTCATTAAACAACGCTTAAATCGTCATGTAGCGACTTTAGCGCCATTTCGGCGCATAGTATGGTTTAAAACCATATCTAACGACCAAGACTTGTTACCTATTGATTATATAACATATTTTAAATATTTTTTCAGTAGGTACATGTTCTAAACTCAGAATCCCAGATGAACTATCGAAACTATGTGTGAATGACCAAAATGCCCTGCGATGAACCCTAAAAATCGCAATCTATTCCTCTTCTTGATCTAGATCGATTAGCAGTTAGGGTTATTCGATCCCTTTATTGGTAAGGGTTCTTGATTCTACCTTAATTTCTAATTGATTGACATTAAGTCTAGGATTTCCGAATTAGGGTTTGTTTCTTTCTATGTTCGTCTTGCTTACAGTTTTCCAGATTTCGGTGTTTCTTGATTTCATATAACCCTAGACCTTTCATCTCGATCTGGTGTATAACAGTCTGTCATTGGTGCGTTGATCTTTCAGCGCCTAATACGAACTTGTTAGCATTAGTATTCGAATTAAAACTAGGGTTTTATTTCAAGTCTCCTCTCCGATCTCTGCCGGAATCTGTGTTTGTTTAACTAGTTACAAAAGTCTCGTGTTTGTCGGCCGTCTGGATAGCCAGTAACCTATATATAACAAATCATCTATCCGATCTGTTTGAAGCATGGGTTAGGGTTTGCCAGATTAGGGTTTTCTTTTACGGTTTTTTCTGTTTGATTGCTGATCTTAGGATTCGAGCTGCATGCTGTGATCTGATTTTGTTTGAAGTGAGAATAAATGATTCCTGGTATGGATGAATGCAAGAAAGATGGGAATAATAACCGGAGTGATTGTGGGAAGCCACCATTGCCGGTCAAGGGTATCGCCAGCCGTGTTGTTAATATTGATGGTAAACCTATGCTTCCACGGCGTGGTAAATCTTCTCAGATTGATACTAGGGATGAAAACCGGGGTTATCCAAGTATTGTGGAGGACGACTGTAAGGAGTTACATGCAGGGGCCGATGAGGATGGAAATAGGATTGACTCTGATGTGCAGCCTCATGGTCCTCCTCAAGCTGAACCCGTGAAATCAAGGACGTATGCGGATTCGGTCATGGCTTCCAACTCCAAATCCAAGTCAGTTAATTTCAGACCCTCCCAAGTCCAGTTATGCATGAGGGATGCGATGTCGTTCTCCCGCGTGATTCTGTTCGCGCTATTCAAGATAAGTTAGCCAATACGGTTCATGGGTATTTCCTAGGGGATCGTCTAGCCTTCCCGGTTGTGGAGTATTTTGTCCGCAATAATTGGAAAAAGTTTGGATTACAGAAGTCCATGATGAATGCGAATGGTTTTTTCTTTTTTAAATTTGCTGATCAGAAAGGTATGCTTGATGTCCTAAAGGAGGGTCCATGGATCATACGGTCACAACCTATTTTCTTATCTGCATGGACGCCGACTACTAAGTTGGAAAAGAAGGAGGTGACTAAAACTCAAGTCTGGGTGAAAATACATGAGGTTCCGATTGCTGCGTACTCAGAGGATGGCCTTAGTATGATTGCTACTGCCATTGGCACTCCAAAAAGTTTGGATTCCTATACTAGCTCAATGTGTATGGACACTTGGGGGCGTAGTAGCTATGCTAGAGCTCTAATAGAAATTTCTGCGGACAAGGATTTGAAAGAGGAAATAACAATTGCAATACCAGAGGTAAATGGGGAGGATTTTTGTAAGGAAACTATGTATGTGGAGTATGAGTGGAAACCATCTAGATGCTCGAGTTGTTGTGTCTTCGGCCATTCTGAGGACTCGTGCCCCAAGCAAACAAGGAAACCACCTATCATTGCTAAGCAATTTCAACCTAGGACTTCCGTGAAGCAAGGTAATGTGAAAGGTAAGTTGGTTTCTAGAATAGATGAGGAAGGGTTTACCAATGTATCTAGTAAAAAAGTAGCCAGGAAAGGAGGATTTCTGATAAATAAATCTAAACCAAAATTTGAGTATAGGCCGCTAACAGATAAAGGGAAGAATGAGCTGGCCACTCGTCTGCCGAAAGGGACTATTGGCTCAACCAACTCATTTGAGGTGTTAAATGAGATAGGGGCTGATGGGCAACACACTGATAATGATGCGAAAGGGAACCGGGAAGACTCAGAGGATGAGGAGGTGGTGGAAGTGTATAATGAAATGGATGAATTACTATCAAAGGGAACACGTAATCCTGAACACAAACAAGGGGCAAGCACTCCTACATCGGTAGTGTCTAATGATTAGTCTAGCAGCATGGAATATCAGGGGCTTGAACCGGCCTCTTAAACAAAAGGAGGTTCGTCATGTGGTCAGGAGTAATCACCTATCGCTATGTGCAATATTAGAATCTCATGTGGATACTGGTAATCTTCATAAGGTATGTGGAACCGTGTTTAGAGGTTGGGATTGGACATCTAATGGTAGTGTATGTAGCAAAGGTACCCGGATTATTATAGGTTGGAACCCTATGGAATTTGATGCTATGGTCATCGCCCAAACAGATCGGGTAATGCATATTCAGCTGAGTTGTAAGCACCAGAAGAGGTGTCTATTCTATTCGGTGGTTTATGCGGCAAACTACTATGTTCATCGCCGTGATCTATGGCAACAACTAGTTAAACATAAAGGTTTCGTGGGAGATAATCCGTGGGTTATTATGGGAGACTTCAATTCAGCCCTTCAAATGGAGGATGACTCAATGGGATCTTCATATGGTTCAGCGGGAATGAGGGATTTCCAAGAGTGTGTAACCGAGTTGGAGGTGGTTGATATTAATAGCTCGGGATTCCATTTTACATGAAATCAAAAGCCTAAAAAAGGCATAGGATTGTTAAAGAAACTTGACCGTGTTATGGGGAACACCGCGTTCCTGACTAACTTTCCTAACTCTTATGCGGTGTTTCAGCCATATGGGTTATCAGATCACTGCCCATGTTTGTTAAAAATTCCATCTCCTGGTAAGCTGAAACCCAAACCGTTCAAGTTTGCAAATTTCTTGATTCATAAACCTGAATTCATTGACATTGTCAAGAACCATTGGAATGTTACTGTTGATGGGGTCCCTCAATTTAGCGTGGTAAAGAAACTTCGTAGTTTAAAGAAACCGTTTCGGGTGCTCTTGATGAAACAAGGTAATCTGCACAAAAAGGTTGAGAACCTAAGAAACAAGCTAGACACTATACAACAGGATATTGATAACGATCCGTTTAATATGGATCTCCAAAGGCAGGAAATAAAAATCAATAAGGAGTTTCAGGATGCCTGCTTAGATGAGGAACGATTTCTAGTCCAAAAATCAAAGGTGGAATGGTTGAAAGCTGGTGATGCAAATACGAAATTCTTCCATGCTACCCTGATAAGTAGGAACCATTCGACCAGGATTGATAGCATTAAGGACTCTAATGGTATTTTGTATGAGGGGGATAATGTCAAGGATGTGCTTGTGAAACACTATGAGCATTTTCTTGGCTGCCACAGTCATGGTCACACTAGGCCTCCATCCGGACTTTTTGTCAACAAGTTAAACCCAGATGATGCTCTGCATATGACCCGTCCGGTTTCTGCTGAAGAGGTGAAATCGGCCATGTTTTCGATTGGGAATGACAAAGCTCCTGGCCCTGATGGTTTCTCAGCAGCATTCTTTAAGAGTGCTTGGCAAATTATAGGTCATGAGGTGTCGAATGCCATTATGGATTTCTTCAGAACTGGTAAACTCCTCTGAGAAATTAATAATACTCTGATAGTGCTTGTCCCGAAGAAAGTGACACCGAATCTGATTATGGATTATCGCCCTATTGCATGCTGTAATGTGATTTATAAATGTATTAGCAAGATTCTGGCGGACCGCATTAAGGGGATGCTCAATCAGATTGTCAGTATCAACCAGTCAGCTTTCATACCAGGTAGGAAAATTTCTGATAATATCTTACTTACTCAAGAGTTGATGCATAATTATCATAGGGATTATGGTCCTCCAAGATGTGCTTTTAAGGTGGATATCCAAAAAGCCTATGATACGGTTGATTGGAAATTCCTTAAGGATATTCTTACAGGTTTCGGCTTTAATAGTAAAATGGTGGATTGGATTATGACATGTGTGTCTTCTACATCATACTCTATTACTGTAAATGGCCAAGTGCATGGGTATTTCAAGGGTGGCCGTGGGTTAAGACAAGGAGATCCTTTATCTCCATATTTATTTACCCTTGTCATGGAAGTCCTTACATGTATTTTGAAGAGGGATGCTCGTCTTGATACCTCTTATAGATTTCACAATAGGTGTGAAAGACAACAAATAATTAATCTCTGCTTCGCGGATGACTTGTTTCTATTTGGTCGTGGTGACGTTTCCTCTGCTAGATGTATCATGTCGGCACTGGATACTTTCACAGACATGTCTGGTTTGGTCCCTAGTGCCCAGAAAAGTACTGCCTTCTTCTGTAATGTCCCACCCAATATTAAAAACGAAATCCTACAACTTTTGTGATTTGAGGAGGGATTCCTGCCGATTAAGTACCTGGGTGTCCCGCTTATTTCTTCTCGGCTACGCTCTAGAGATTGTAATGTTTAATTGAAAAAATAGAGCAGCGTGTCTTAAACTGGAGAAATAGAATGTTATCTTTTGCAGGAAGATTGCAGCTTATTAATTCGGTACTCTCAGCTCTACATGCTCATTGGTCCGCGGTTTTTGTTTTGCCAGCTCAAGTTATTAAGGAATTGAGGCTAAATTGCGGAATTTCTTGTGGGCGCAGAAGGGAAATTTTTATAGAGGAAAAGCTAAAGTTTCATGGAACTCCATCTGTGTCCCCAAGTATGAGGGTGGCCTGGGTATTAGGCGGCTGGGAGATTCGAATAAAGCTCTTATGGTGAAACATATTTGGAGCATTATTAATAAGAGGGGGTCATTGTGGGTTAGCTGGATTTACTCCTACAGATTAAAGGGAAACAATTTCTGGATATGCAAGGAAGGTACAAATTGTAGCTGGAGCTGGAGGAAGCTTCTGCAGATGAGATCCAGTATCAGGGATCACGTATGGTCTAGATTGGGCAATGGGAATAATACGTCAGCATGGTATGATAACTGGAGTAAACTAGGTCCGTTGACTAAATTTCTATCCCCTAGAACCATTTCCAATGCGGGATTTAGACTTCATGATACGGTTGCGGATATATATAATCAAGGTACTTGGGCCTGGCCCGCGGTTTGGAGAGACTTGTTCCCAGTGCTGATTCAATTGGATCAGGTGAATCTGGAACCAAATAAAATGGACCAAATTTGCTGGAAGGATGGGGATGATATACTTGAGTTCTCGTCCTCAAATATCTGGCATTCGATTCGGATAAGGGAGCCGGAAGTGGACTGGGCTGAAGTTGTCTGGTTTAATCAATGCATCCCTAAGCATGCCTTTTTATGTGGTTGATTATTCGCCGAAAGCTGCTAACACAGGATAAGATTCTCCAGTGGGACATCTCGAGAAGGAAAAACATGAATATGATGTGCTGTTTGTTGTGCTATGAGAATGTTGATTCCCATGACCATCTTTTCTTTGAATGCACGTTTTCTACACATGTATGGAACAAGACTAGAGATATGGTAGGCATGTCTACGGTCGATCCCAAATGGAGTGACATCATGGCCTGGCTTCTGGTTCGTGCTCGATCGAAAACAGCAGTGCACTATACAAGTAGAGTGTTTGTTGCCTGTGCAGCATACACAATATGGCAAGAACGTAATGCGAGGTTATTCAAGAATCATGCTAGGCCACCTGACAACATATGCGAACAGATTTTGAAGACAGTTCGGCACAAGCTGATGGGGGTTAAGTTCAAAGATTGTGTGAATGTTAGAAGGATGCTAGGTAAATGGAAGATCAATGGAAATTTCATATCCGACAATGGAGGCTGACAACCGCTTTCTCTATGTGATTATTGCTTCTAGATTCTAGTCTAGTAGATGAAATTGTAATTTTTATCTTTACTTTAATTTGTTTTGCTTGTTTACTGTCATGAGGTATGTCTCATGATTGAACTAGTGGGAGATTATTCTCACTACTTGAGTTATTTGGTTGGTTAATATATAGAATCACAGGGGTAACCTTTTACCAAAAAAAAAATGACCAAAATGCCCTTCTAGTGCATAGTTTGGTCTTAAATTATAAACGACACATATATTTGATATCCTACTGATATTATATCATAAAATAAATATTTTTCCAGAATAATTATGATCATAACAACATGTTACATGCAATTTCTCTTTATAAGTCGTAAAATGACCAAAACGCCCTTATGAGGCATACTTTGATTTTAAAACCTAAACGGGCATACATGTTGATATCCTACTGATATATAACATGTTTAAAGAACAATGGCATATGGAACTTGTTCATGACTCATCCGGTTACCCGATATCGCTTATATGCATACGGTTAAGCTTATGTAACTAGTTTACATAATTTAACCGAAACGGGTTTAACCTTATAATTTTTTATCTCAAATTCCAAAATGTAAATAGTTTACCCATATTATACAAGTCCTAGTACTTGTCGGGTTTAAACGACATTCTATTTCGGTCATCGCTTAATCTCGCGCTTAGAACCGTCAATAATCTTTTAAGCTAGCTGGTCCAAGTCTATGACTTAAATAGGACCCATTAGCATTCTAGTTGGTTATTTATACCATCATTCCAGACTAGAGCCTTCCAGTAGATTGCTACATATACTTATCTATTTGATTAAACGGCTGAGTTAATAAAACTTTGAAGTGCTAGCTCAGGTAAATACTTTTAACCTATTTTCCCTATATAGGCTTGGGATACGGTATATTATTACCGCTTGGTCGGGTATGGGATCACTTAACCAGGATGTGGTTATAAAATCTTCATAACCCATTTTAATATGTATTGTCTGATAACTTAAACATTGGGGGTTAATTCGACTGTGTGCTGGATATCCTCAGCTCATTTAAGTTACTAATGGCCAAGACCTAAGCACGAGGTGTAGGCATACACCTGTCAGATGCTAATGCTAAATTAATTTTATATACTCCTTGTGAGTTTTTAAGTCGCGTGTCGGTTAATCAGGTTATTCGGTTTTTACACCGGACCCTATATGTATTGACAGACCTGTAAAGCCGTATACAAGATCATTTGGAATTGTCCCAAGTTATTTATAAAATGTGCCTTGTGCACTTAAAACAAATTTTGAAAAGATTTTCAAAATGTTTCGGTTATTTGTATTTACCAGTGTAAACTGATATATTTTCAAAAGACTAAGCTATAGGTACAACACGTAAATAGGCTGGGAGCTGCTTGGTATCGACATAGGGGATCTTGCAAGTCCTTAGTTGTGCCTAAAGTCTGTTGAACATGTGGATCTTTTACGAACTGTCTGTATATTATATTTTGAACTTTGAACATTATCGGTTTGTAATAGTAATTTAACTCCAAGACTTCCGCTATGTTATTCTGTGTATATCGACTATGATGATATCAATCTTACGTCACGATATTCCCCATCGGGCCCACCGGAATCTACGTGGAAATAGGGATGTAACAAATTGGGGCTTTGATTTCCATGATGTTTTTGTACTTTGACTCTTTTAAAATCTTTATCATGGCATGATAAGCTTGATTCAAGTCGGTTTCTTCGAGAATAGGAGTGTAATTGTGAGGTGTTTTTATTATGAGCGTCATGGTGAAAGATTGAAGTGTAAATATTTATGAAGAAGAAGAAATTTGAGGATAAACCGCTTTTGATAATTTTGAATTTGATACGGCAGAGTGAAAAACTTTGTTTGGAATAAATCAAGGTTTTATAAAGTGAAAATGTGAGTGATGACATGGCAAAGATCTGACAGCTAACATCTTTCCACGTGTAACTTCTGATAACTAATGGAAGACAGGTGTTGTAGAGAACCACTGTTGTGTATCCACAGTGGATGGGAACAGTGTTTTTAGACACTAATCAGAGGATAAGGTCAACACGGTGGATTGACCAGAGGATACACTTTAGCAGTGGATAAATTTTGCAAGCCATTCAGAGGTTTTAGGAAGACAGTGGTTATGAACAGATTTTTGAGATTTATTAAAAAAAAACTTCAATTTTAAACTATTTTAAGGAAGGGTTTTTGATTTTCTGAAAACATTTTAATGTTATATACACATGGAACACAAAAATATGTTTTTATTCCATGTTTAGCATGCCAATCCTAGAGATCAGACTTTCAAAGGTGGATGTATCTAATGCTTTGGTTAGAACATCTGTCAGTTTATCTTTAGTTGGAACATGATCCAGTGAAATCAAACCTTTTTCACAGCAATCTCTCTCAAAGTGATGTCTGATGTCAATGTGTTTTGTTGTGGAATGGGAAACTGGATTTTTAATAGATGTTTTCAGCTGCTTGACTATCTAACTTGAGAGGAGTCTTTAAAGCAGTTACACCAAAATCTAGCAGTTGGTTTTGGAGCCACAAGAGTTGAACAGTGCAACTTGCAGCAGCAATGTATTCAGCCTCAGCAGTGGATATGGATACTGCAACTTGCGTTTTGCTTTGCCAGGACACTAGGCAATCACCTAGGAACTGAACTCCCCCTGATGTGGACTTCCTTATGGTGTGGCAACCGGCAAAATCACTGGCTGAGTAACCTGGAAGCTAAACGTTTCCATTAGCAGGATACTAGATACCAAGTGTGGGAGTACCTTTTATTTATCTGAATATATTTTTCACAGCAATAAGATTAGACTTTCTAGGTGCTGACTGGGATCTGGCACAAACACATGTTGCAAACATGATGTTTGGCCTGGAAGCAGTTAGGTATATTAAAGACCCAATCATACTTCTATAAAGAGTTTGATCAACTAAGTCATCTTTGTCATCAACAGTGACAAGCTTTGAGGTTGGCATGGGTGTGCTACGTGGCTTACAGTCATTCATATCAAATTTGGTGAGTAGTTCTTTGACATACTTACTTTGATGAATGAATGTACCATTGTGCAATTTTTTTACTTGAAGACCAAGAAAACATTGGAGCTCACCTATTGCACTCATTTCAAACTCGCTGCATTGAGTTTTCTAAACTCTTCACACATGGCAGTGCATGTGGATCCAAAAATGATGTTGTCCACATAAATTTGGACAAGCATCAAATCTTTCCTCTCCATTTCAAATATAAGGTTTTATCAATTTTACCTCTTGTGAAACCAATGGATAAAAGAAAAGTGGAAAGAGTTTCATACCTGGCTCTTGGTTCTTGCTTCAAGCCATACAAAGCTTTATTAAGCTTGTAGACATGATCAGGATAAAATGCATCTTCAAATCCAGGAGCTTGACAAACATATACCTCTTCTTTGATCTTTCCATACAAGAATGCACTTTTGATATCCATTTGAAACACCTTGATGTTGTAGTTGGCAGCAAAGGCTAAGAACAATCTGATGGCTTCTAATCTTGCTACAGGAGCAAAGGTTTCATCATAGTCAATGCCTTCTTCTTGTCTATAGCCTTGAACCACAAGCCTAGCTTTGTTCTTGACAACATACTCTTTTCATCAATTTTGTTATTGAAGACCCACTTTGTTCCTATTGGACATACATCCTTAGGCAGTGGTACAAGTTCCCATACTTGTTGTCTTTTGAAGTAAAGGAGCTCTTCTTGCATAGCTTCTACCCAATTGTTGTCTTTCAGTGCCTCTTGGTACTTGACATGTTGTGTGAGTGATGGAAAACCAGCAATAAGATAATTTTTTTGGGATTGGCTTCTGTGAGCACTCCCTCATTGACGTTGCCAATGATTTGATCAGATGGATGACTTCTAAGGAAGATAAGATCTCCCTTATATGGAATGATGGCAGTTTGAGGTGAAGGCTTCTAATGGGAATCATCTGAGCTAATATCTGTTGGCAATTTTTAAGTGCTAACATCTGTTTGAAATGGAGGTGGAGGTATAGGTGGAATGGGTGTAAATGTTGGTTGATTTTTGTTCATGGAGAATGGACTTTTATCAACAGTGGTTTGGTTTTGTGAGCTAGCAGAGGTTTGAGGATCAACAACTCTTGATCCAACAGTGGCAGAGTTTTCATAGTTGTTGTTAACATCTGATCTCTGATGATGGATTGACTTTGGGTTGTGGTAGCACACTGTCATATCCATGGTCTTGATGAGAATACTGTGATGTACCTGCAAGGTCAGTCTTTATAGACACACCTTCAAATGTAAATTTGTCTAGATTAAAAAGTTTTGCAGGATTTGCTGGGATTTTCAATGAAGAAAGTTCATAAACTTTACATTCAAGGTTTCTTCAACACACTTGATCCTAGAGTTAAAAACTTTGTAGGCTTTAGCAGTGGTTGAGTATCCCAGAAAATAAACACAATCTACTTTGGCTGCAAACTTTGAGATGGATTCTTTAAGTTTAAGATGAAGCATGGGCAGCCAAAGACTTTGAAATATGAGATCAGAGGTTTGATTTTATAAAGAATTTCATAGGCAGTCTTTTGATGCATGGGATTTATCAAAACTCTGTTCTGCACATAGCAATCAGTGTTTACAGCCTCTGCCCAAAAGGACAAGGGTAAACCTAAGTCTGCAAGCATTATTCTTGCAGACTCAATTAAAGTCCTGTTTTTCCTTTCAGCCACCCCGTTTAGTTCTGGAGTCCTTGGGATGCTATATTGTCTAACTATCCCTTTTGACTCACAGAATGCATCCAACTCCTTATTCCTAACTCTGTCCCATTGTCACTTCTAAAAAATTTTACTGGAAGGTCAAATTGCTTTTCAACTTGTTTAACAAAATTTTGCAAAATCCCTACAGTTTCATCTTTAGAGTGCATGAAAAATGTCCATGAGAACCTTGAAAAATCATCTACAATGACAAGACAGTATCTTTTCTTTTTGAGACTGATGATTTTTACAAGGCCAAACAAATCCATGTGCAGCAGTTGCAAACACTAACTTGTTTTGGACTCTTCAATTGACTTGTAAGAACTTTTATGTTGTTTGCCTTTTAGACAGGAAAAACAATGTTCTTTACAAGTAAGTTGTTTTGAGGGTAAACCTCTGACAAGATTTTTTTTTGAGAGTGTGGTGATAGTTTTCAGATTTGTGTGTCCAAGTCTTCTATGCCATAACTCTGTCTCTTTGCTTGAAGTAACTGAGAACAGGCATGCATTGGACATTGGATTATCCTTCAATATATCCACGGCATACACATTTCCACTCCTATGAGCAACAAGTTGTGCTTTACTCTCAGCAATGATTTGATCAATCTTTTGAACAACTTCTGGTCCTATAATTTGACATGTTTTCTCTGTGAAGAAGGATCCATATCCTTGGTCACTTATTTGTGAGACACTCAGCAAGTTGAATTTTAGATTATCAATGAGATTAACATGTTCAAATTTGAGTTTCCAAGCCTGAAGAGTCCATGACCCCAACACCTTCCCCTTTGAATTGTTACCAAAAGTTATATCACCCCCTCCATGTGCCATGAAATCTTTGAGTATGGCTCTACATCCTGTCATGTCCCTGGAGCCTCCAATATCTACATACCATAAACTGTCAAGGCAAGTAGAAGCTCCCTGCACATTAGTAAACAATTAGTTTAGGTGGGTCTCCAAACCCAAAATGGCTTTGGATGGGGTCACAGATTGTCCTATCTCAAATTCAGGAAGATGGACAGTGGTTACATCAAGTTTTTATAACCACTATTGTGAGCCATTTCCTGTCAGATGTTGGTAACCATGAGGATACCTGTTAACTCTTGGCTTTGTGGGTTTTTAGTAACCATTATAACTAAGAGGAACCTTTTGGTATACAGGTTGGCCATAACCTCTTGGGTACATGTTTGCAGGTGGTGCATCTGTCACTTGCGCCTCTCTTGGAACAGAGGTTTTATTCAAAGCTTTTTTAACATATGTTTGAAAAGATTCAAAGGTCTGCTTAGATTTATTTCTAGCAGAACTTGAATTTTTATTCGGAAGAGTTTTTGATTTAATTTCTTTTACTTTGATGTCAAAGGTTTGAAGATAAACACACTCTTGGGTTATGTGGTTGGTTTTTAGTTTGAAGAATTTGGTATTATTCTTGTTTTCTTGATGTCATATGCTTTTAAAAGAAAACAATTTTGAGTGACATGATTTCTTTTTTCACACAAAACAAGTTTTTGACATTTTCTTTCTTCTTCCCTTTTTTCAACAGACATTGTAACATCGCTGGAAGATCCTTGATAGGGATTACTCTTGCCTTTGGTGCCTTGACACCATCAATGGTTGAAAAGTCCGTTGGCTTGAGGTTTTCAAGAATGTCACATTCATCAGACCACGTGGGTTTAAATTTATATTTCTCAACTTCCTTAAAAGTTGAGGATCCCTCATGTTTTTCTAAAATGATTTTATTTCCATTTTTATCAGTGACTTTGATCTCTTCACCAACCGAATTTGTTGGAAAAATTTCTACCACACCAGATTCATTAATAGTAACATTTTTAGAAACATGGTCATTTTTCCTGAAACCTATGCCAAACTTTCTGTTACTTTTGAACTAGTTTTCAACCATGACCTCATAACCTTTGCAGGATTCCACCCACTTCTCACAAGTGATTTGGGTAGAGTCCAACTCCTTTTTGCAAACTTGATATTTTTCTATCATAGTGTGGAGTTGATCCTTGGTTATACTTGCCTCATATTTTAGACTACCGATTTCAGATTCTTTGTTAACCAATTTTGTTTTCAACTCTTTTATGAGTTTTTCAAAATGCAGTTCATCATCTAAAATTTTGTTTCTAAGATTTTCATTCACCTTTTGTAACACCCCGACCGCGATAAAAACAACAAACCACGGCGGAAACGTCGTGGAGTCATGTTAACAGATTGTTTCAACAACACGTGGTAATTAAAGTTAGGTTTTATTAAATATTAAAATTTCATAGTTACATTGTCTTGGAGTATAAAACAAACTATTGCCTTTCATATTTTAAGGCACTAAGTCCGCGTCCAATCCTACGTGAGCATGCATCAACATCAAACTTGGTTTCCTGAAACATATGTGAAAACGAGTCAGCAAAAATATGTCGGCGAGTACATACATAGGTTTTGTAAGGGTGTCAAATTCATGGCCTTGAATATGTAATTGCAATACCTCGTTAGACTACTAGAGTCGCTAAATGAAAACCGTGTTATAAAAAGGTGTTTGGTATTGCAATGATAACTAACCAACTAAAACAAGTTATTTATATTTTATAAAAGACTTGTAGCCATGAATCTTGACCAAAACATTTGTTTTGTAAATTCGAGTAGTAAATCGTCTTGAAGAAACTTTGTATGGTTTATATCTTTAATTGAAAATCGTTGTGTGTCATTGTTGAAAACCTTTGTTCCAAGTGATGCAAATAACACCACGAATGTAATACGATAAAAGCACTTATATATAAGAATACCAGCGGCGTATCCACCATGCTTTTATCACATTACACTCGTACCGTTATCTAAATCACTTACCATAAACTGTCCATTGTTCGTGTCATAAACCATTCGTCCATTGTTCGTGTCATAAACAAATTGTTCATCGTTCGTGTAAACAAATCGTCCTTGTTTTAATTGTTAAAACTTTTGGTCGTTTTGGTGAATACATTCAAACCTGTGTTGACTCGTCTATACCACCAAATGGTATCTTTAAATTTCAATAACAAACCACCAAAGGGTTTATTAAAGTAAACAGCTTCAGTCGTTCCCCAAACTTCCCCACAAACACCGGGAATCTTGGTAACGGGATTGTCAGTCCTATGGTACCATAACTTACTACTGGTCGGCTTGGCCAAAGCTAATGAATGTCATTCGTGTCATGTATATAACGCACCCACAAGTTCGTTCACATTATTGAAATCGTTGTGTTTATATAAACCATAGCATTTGTAATTTGAAAACCTAAAAACAATTTAGCACATATGAATCACCCCAAAAATATTTGAAAACGTAAAAGAGGGGAGCTATGTACTCACTTGGGGTTGCAAAATAACCTTGAATCAAAGATTAAACAAGCTCAAACGTCCGAGAAATCAAGCGTGTCCTAAAATAGGATAACTACGTAAATGTCGGGACTTTAATCGGCGGATAGAATGAGGTCTTGTAAACCCAATGAGTGTTGGAACTCATATGAAATGGTTTAACAAAGTTAACATTCTGTTTTGGAAAGATTCCTAAGTGCTTTTGACCCGTTATGACTCGTTAAGGTAGTTTATGCTACTTTAACAGATCATTTACGTAAATGCGTGTTCGGATATGTGTTATGATAAGTCTTATATGCCAAATAAGTTTAGTAATGTTATAACATCAGTGTATATGGCAAAACATTGGTTACATAGGCTTAAAATTGTTTTATGCGCAAAAAGGACGTTTTGGTCATTTATAAAGGCATAACTTGCGACTTAACATCATACTAACCAAACGACGCGACCATAAGGTATAACCTCAGAGGGTTATTTCCTATACAACTATGGTTACATATATGTGTTTGGTCGGATCCAAAGATCGACCAAACGGGTCGGATTCGAAAGTCAAAGATGTGGTCAAGACCGCTCGACTTACGACCCTAAACAAGCACTAAACTAAAAGTGACAAGTTAGACATGTCAAACATGTCTCCTATTGAGTTCTTTGAGATCTTGGGTGTTCCTAAACACAAGTAAGATCTCATCCTTAGTCTTTTTCATTGCTTTTAGCTATTTCAAGCTAAAAGTCAAATAGTGTTTGACTTTTGGCTTTGGCCATTAATTGGTCAAAACAAAGTTCAATTGAACTTTGCAACGTGAGCGATCATGCCTACTGATTACCACGTTTACTAGTTGTAGTGACGAGTCATAGTTTCGGTCAATAATGCGCAAAATGCGCATTATATGACGAAACTATTTTCGGGTATCAAAACACCTTGTTTTGATTACTGCTTTATATTGTTTGCTTGATTTACTGTCATGAGGTGTGTCTCATGATAGAACTAGTGGGAGATTTTCCTCACTACTTGTATTATTTGGTTGGTTAATATATAGAATCACAGGGGTAACCCATTACCCAAAAAAAAAAGAACTCAATAGGAGGCCTCCAAAAGGATGGAAGCAAGCTCCAAGAGTATGGGAGGAAGAAGATGGAAATGAGCAAAGAGAAATGGTGAAGATCAAGCCTATTTATACTAATCTTGGAGCTCCCAAATCATGCCAAGTATTGATCTAGGCGTTAAGGCATGGATTAGTCTGCAATTATCACAATTGATGAATTATGTTTTGATAACCTCTCGTTGAGTAATCAATCAGAGTACTTAGTCTGCAATTATCACAATTGATGAATTATGTTTTGTGTCATGTCTATGTGAGTGTTAAGTTGAACACATAAATGAATTTAATTGCAAAACCTGAATACCGGAGGAACCATTCTTCTTTCTATTGATCAAAACTTGTTTTTAAGTATTTTGCTAGATAATCACAATCAATCCAACAAACTGGTTTTCCATTTCAGTAATAGTTAATTCATACTTAGCATTATTACACTTTCCACAATCCTCCTCTGGTTCGATATCCGACTTACTTTATCTACATAGTTTATTTCGGTTTTTGCATGACACTAACGACAGTGACGTCGTTGCTTTGTTGAGTTTAGTTAGACATAAAAACTAAAAATCCAAAAATATTTCTTTTATTCGTGTTTCATTCGGAACTACGCGAGGTTTCTTTTGTTTGTGTGTGCAGGTGATCATAATCGTGTATGCATCATACTCGGAACTCTGGGAACTCGTCACCTCTAGTTTTTGACCCAGAAATCGAAAGAACAGTGCGACAAACTCGAGTGGTACATCGGGAGAATAGAGTTTTGCAATCACCAACAATCACTTCTAAAACAATGGAAAACTCAAGCAGTTTCGACACACAACCAGTCACTCCTTCCCATCAACCTCAATTCTCACCAACACCAACACAGCCAGCTCCAAATACCACCTTACCCCCAGAACCACAACCAGCAACCACGAAACCTACTACCACCCAACAGCCACCAAACCCACTGTTCCCGAACTTAAGTGATCTTCCACCCTACTCCAGTCCATATCAAGAGCAAACATCAAACTTCCAACACTCGTCACCATATGTTCGAGTTGTGACTGGTGCCACTACGGCCCCGTCAGAGCAAACCGAACCGTCTACCTCCACTTTAAACCGAACTCAACCAGTTCAATATGCATACTTTCAACCTTCACAAGGGCAACAACATTATTCGTCAGGGCCTACAACTCTAAATCAGCAAGAAGGTATGTATAGGCGTGAGATGAATATGATATATACGAGGGGTTTGGAGGAAATCAGATTAATAGACAGATGTCGGGATTAGGAATTCAAATGGGGAAAGATACAGGGGCTCGATCAGATGGTAGGGGAATTTATGAGCCAATGGGAAATCAGCAGTCATTTCAGACAACACCTCAAGTAAATCAGCAAGTACCACAATACCAACAAATACCACAGCAGCAACCAGTTCCACATCCAGAGCCAGTAAATCAGCAGCGTTATTGACTGGATATTCCATTACCACCTCCGATACCGTAGATGCCAGGTCAGGCAAGACCTCTTCCTCGGAATTTAGCTCACCAGGTTATCCCACCAGATGGCATACCTATGGGATATAATCGAGGACCATTAAGAGGGATAGAGAGCCACTTCAAGCCAGCAATAGCAAACAATCCTTCACCTGTAGTAGTTCCATAGTTAAGAGGAGGAAGATCGTTCGAGGTTCGTGAACAATCGATTGCCAGTTTACCAAAGTATCACGGCCATGCACATGAGGAGCCGTACTTTCATTTAGCAGATTACGATGCTCGGTGCAACACGATTGCAAGCCAAGGTTTTACAGCAGATGACGTGAAGTTGGTACTTTTCCAATTCACGCTTGAAGACAAGGCACAGAAATGGGTTCACTCTCTCCCTTCAGCATCAATTTTTCATGGCCTGAAATGCAACAATCATTCTTGGATGAGTTCTATACTGCCTTGCGTACAAACAATGCAAGGAAGGACATTCGTGGCTTTCGTCAGCAACAAGGCGAGCTCTTCCATGAGTCTCTAAACCGTTTTAAGATGATGCTCAAGAATTGCCCACATCATGGAATTCAACTGTGGGAGCTTCTCAATGCATTTCATGAAGGCTTAACAGAAGAGGATGCGAGAGAGATTAGTTCTGCGTCTAACGGAACTTTTGGGATAAATGATGAATTGTTTGATTGGGAAATTCTTGAACGGACTGCTAGAAACTCAAAGCGGAAGGCACAATCTTCAAGAAGCACACGACATTCTGTGGTGAGAGCAGTCGAAGACACACCTGATATGGGTAGTGGGCAATATCCTTCGTGTGGGCAATGTGGAGAGTTTGGGCATATAGCTGATCAGTGCACAGTAGTTCTAGGTGGAAGTGATGATGTCCACTTTGTTCAAGGTGGAGGTAGAAATTTCACCTTGCAATCGAACGCATATCATCCGGGCCTTCGAAACCATCCAAATTTTAGCTATGGGAACACAAATAATCAGCTTAACCCGGGATTTCAAGGAAAAATCAATCAGATGGTCAAAGAAATTTCAATCAGAACCGTTTCCAAAACAACTCTCAAGGGAATTATAACAATGCTCAAACAATGTCAGGTGGTAATACAGATGGATCCAGGGGTGGTGATGTAATGGAAGTGCCGAAAACCATTCAACAAGATCTACACAAAAGAACCCAGGTGGATGAAATGAGAGATAAGGCCATCCAAGCGTTGACTACACAGATGGGCCAGCTTGCAACGGAAATGAGAGAGTTGAAGCAAACCAACGGAAGATTACCAAGTGATACCACTACAAATCCTGCTCCTCAGAAGAAGAATAATTTTGTCAACCAGGTAAGTGCTCTTTGTAGTGGTAAAAATTACAATAGAGTTGATAGTTCACCATAATTTGTTGAGCTGTAGTGGAGGATTTGGGGAGGATGGTGAGAGTAGTGACGAGTCGGGGCCTAACGAAAACAATACCCGTGCTGCAACAATCGAGCCAATCGAGGCTAAGGAAGGGGAACCAATTTCACCTCCCTTTCCTGAAGCCTTTAAAGATCCGGGTAACAAAATAATCAATAAAAGGGGACCCCAACCAGAGGAAATCTGGGAAGTGTTTCAACAAGTCAAAATCAATCTACCCTTAATTCATGCTATTAAGCAGGTCCCGGCTTACGCTAAATACCTCAAGGACTTGTGCACTCAGAAACGGCAACACAAGATTCCTAAGAAAATTGAATTGGCCGATAGGGTTAGTTTCGTTTTGAATGGAATCCTTCCAACGAAGCTAAGAGATCCGGGAACGCCTTTGATTTCAATTCAGGTAGGTGATTTTAAAATGAGTAGGGCGTTATTGGATCTCGGGGCTAGCGTGAGTATTCTCCCGGGGAGTTTGTATGACCAATATGATTTTGGTCCACTACGTCGTGCCGACACCACTATTGTGTTAGCAGATTTAACCCCAAAGCTTCCCTGAGGAATGGTTCGCGATGTTATCGTTAAGGTGGAAGAATTCTATTTTCCAGTGGATTTCTTAGTGCTCGATTACGTTTCTTCGGATTAAGCTAATCAACCAAATGTGATTTTAGGCCGACCTTTCTTAGCCACTGCGCATGCACAGATCGACTGTCGTACAGGCACGGTCGATGTGACTTTTGGAAATAGAAAGGTCCGATTGAATGTATTTTCTAACGTTTCTGACATGTTTGCTAGTGATGAATGTTTCATGGCAGATATTATAGATGGATGTTATCCTCATACGGATGAGGACCCACCAGAATTTTGTTTGCTCTGTGACAGGATAGAGGACAATCACATATGTGATTTGGAGACATAGGCTCAGAAATTGGAGGCACGGGCAGTGCAGGAAAGAAGGCCTCCATGGACTCATCATGTGGAGAGCCTTCCAGCTGAGATTCTTTCAGGTATCAAACCGTCATTGATCGACCCACCTCAGGTCGAGTTGAAGGAACTGCTGGTACACTTGAAGTATGCATTCTTGGGGGAGGATCGGACTCTTCCGGTAATTATTGCGGCAAATCTGGAGAAAGAATAAGAGGAAGCACTACTGAAAGTGCTGAAGACCCATCATGCAGTGATCGGGTGGACTCCCGCGGATTTAAAAGGTATTAGCCCATCCATTTGTATGCATAAAATTATAACTGATAAAGATGCGAAGCCTTCACGCGATACACAAAGGCGGCTAAATCCAAACATGCGAGAAGTTGTGAAGAAAGAGGTACTCAAATGGTTGGACAATGGGATCATCTATCCTATCTCAGACAGTCCATGGGTCAGTCCAACTCAGACGATCCCAAAGAAAGCAGAAAATTGAGATCGTAAAAGGCGACAATGGTGAGCAGATAGCGACTCGGCCGATAACCGAGTGGCGGGTATGTATCGATTACAGGAAACTAAATGCTACCACATCAAAGGATCATTTTCCTTTGCCTTTCATAGATCAAATTGTTGAGAAGTTATCAGGTCAGAAATTTTATTACTTTCTTGATGGTTATTCGGGGTACAATCAGATTGCTATTCACCCTGATGACCAAGAAAAGACCACATTCACATGCCCATATGGCACATTTGCATTCAGGCGAATGCCATTCGGGTTGTGCAATGCCCCGGTCACCTTCCAACGGTGCATGATGAGCATATTTTCAGATATGGTCGGGGATGCCTTGGAAATTTTTATGGATGACTTTTTAGTCTTTGGGTCATCATTTGAAACGTGCTTGAATGAATTATCTAGGGTATTAGAACGCTGTGTCCAAACAAATCTAGTGCTTAGTTGGGAAAAGAGCCATTTCATGGTTCAAGAGGGCTTGCGACTCAAGTCACACCTTTTTATGGTTTAGGCTTGCTCTCGGTTTGATCTTGGCCGAAGACTTGGTTTAGGGTTTAGGTTTGCTCTCGGTTTGATCTTGGCCGAAGACACGATCGAATCACCACAAATGTCACACCTTTTTATGTTAGCAAAAGCAATTATGCATTTCTCTGAACATAGATCTTTAAGGATCTGAGGTGATACCTTAGCAGCAGCCATCATGGCACAGTCACAATCACCTTCACACACGCTGGTATCCGTCCCAAGGGTCAGACAGAGGTTTCACATCTTCATCAACATTCTCTTTTATAAAAACTGTTTCATCATTCCACAGATTCATCACCTTCAACTATTGTATCTAGAGCCATAAAGCAAAAAATCATTTTCTAATCATTTTTGCTACTAGAGCAAAGTTTTCATCGGTTAATTCCTCAGGCAAACTACTCCAATAACAAAGCCTTGTGTGAAGAAGCTTTGTTGGTTAACCTCTGCCGGAGTAGTGGTTTGAGTAGCTTGAGTGACAAGAGGTCTAGGTTGCACATGCACTTGAGGAGATGGTGCTTGAACATACTGAATCTGTGGAACAGTGGTTTGAACATAGTGCAAAGGAACAGTGGTAGCAGGGTATGTAAAATGAGCAGTGCTTTGCATTTGAGGAGTAAGGGTATATTGGGAATAATGAGCAGTGCTTTGTGTGTGTTGAGGTCTAGGTCCAGCGTGTGTCACAATAGGTCCAGACGTTTGAGATTTGCATTCCCTAGCAAAGTGTCCTAGTCTATTACACTTATAGCACTTAATTTTTGATTTATCCAGCCCAACTTTTAACCGCCCATGCACCCCTGGGAATTTTCTACCAGTTCTCTTATAAAACTTACTAGCTCTAACACTTAATAGAGCCAGCAGGTGAAAAATGTCCATTTGTTCTAAATTAGATGGTTCAAAGTGTTAAAGGTCATTCAACTCAAAGGATAAGTTGTCAGAGGTTTGGCTTTCTCCACTAGCAGCAAAAGCATAGTTGGGTGAGTAAGACTCAGAGTTGAAGTTTTCTCCAGAAGTTATATCAATGAAATGATCATAACTCTGATCCTTACCACTACCAGGTCCGTCTTCTTGGCCTAAAATAGTTGTGCTACCAAAAGCATAGTTATCAGTCATTTTGTCAGATCTTGTAGCTTCTTTTTCTGGTTCAACTCTCTGTCATATGTGAGGAGTCTACCATGAAGCTGTGTAAGATTCATTTCTTTAAACCCAACAGATGTTTGAGTCACAAAAGTTATTGTGTCCCACTTTTCTGGTAAAGATCTGAGGAAACGGCTATTTACAGTCGAATTAGCAAATTCAACGTTTACCAGCTTAAGTTCACTTATGAGATAGCTAAATCTCTCAAACTGTTGGGTTAGAGACTCTCCTTTGACATGACAAAAAGTTTCGTATTGTTGATTTAAGACTTCTCTATTGTTTTCAATTGCTTCCTCAGTCCCACCGAATTGCTCTTTCAAAGCATCCCGTAACTCCTTTGCACTGTTGCAGTGCAACAGGCCAGAATAGATTTCATTAGGCAAGGCTGAAGCAACAGTACTAAAAGCCTTAGCATCCAACTCAATTTTTTAGAAATCCAGCTCGGAGTAATTTTTAGGACTTTTAGGCACTTGTTTTGCCGAGCAAGAATATAACCCATCCGACGTTGCCATATGTAATACTCATTCCTGACAAGCATCGGAGGTTTAAATATGGATCCAGTGTTGTTGGAATCATGTGTGTTTTGTGACATTCTAATTGTTTACCAACAGATTTTGTTTAAAAAACTTTGAACGTAATTAAACTCTGTTTTCCAATGAAAATAAACAAACAAATTAGCAGGTAGAGCTGATCTTTCAAATCAAATTGATTATTAAATCAAATTGTGATTAACCAGGCTCTGATACCAACTGTTAGGATATGAGTTTAAAATTGTTGTGACTGTTTTATAAATGATTAATGAATGAAGATAAAACAGAGTGTAAATGCAGCGGAATAGAAAACTTTGTATCACAGCTAAGTGTAAATGCAGCGGAATAGAAAACTTTGTATCACAACTACTGGAAGATTACTTTGATCATCATGCTTTTAAACTTATAAGTTTTGCATGTGAATCACACTCCCCCTCAGCCCAATGACTGTTTGTTAGTATAGAATGTAAAGAAGATGATTGGAAGATAATGCGAAATGATCTTTTCAATAGATAGGATAGAACAACACAAGGCACTGTCTATTTATAGTACAATCCTAACCTCTGAGCATCTATTGATGACGTCAGAGGTGATAGTGACAGCTAACAGAAATAACAAACTAAAAACACTACTAAGCATGTCATCTGCTAATACAAAAACACTGTTACATTGAATAAACAAAACACTAATGATCCTAAGCACTATTAGTCTTCATCAGAGGTAACCTTTGGCAAATGTTCTCTTCAAGGCAGAGCTTTGTCTTCAACAGAGCTTGTAGGGCAAACATTAGACTTTGGCAGTGGTTCTAAGCAGAGCTTGGAAACTCTGTTATTCAGGATCAAACATCTGATAAGATTTTTGGCTTTATATCATCTGATCCTTTGTAAGGGCTCAATCCCAACAAACATCTTTTCGTGCCGATTTTTGCAACTTCTTGAACGTCTTTTCTTTAACCTTGATAGGAAATAAAAGAACTTTCACAAAAACAGACCATGATGGGTAGATACCATCCCTGTAAAAAAAGGACAGAAGGGTGCGGTACCATTTGTTACACTTTGAAACAACAGCGATGTGTACAAAACATTGATGTCATTGTTTGAACCAGGAACACCAAAATATGAATGCCAAAACCATAAATCATTTGACATCACCGCTTCAAGTATGATGGTCGGTCTTTTGAGGTCACCCTAACATACGCCCCTCGCAACTCTCTTGGACAATTTCTCCATTCGATATGTGTACAATCGATGCTACCGAGCATCCTGGAAAATGCCATCTAGCCTCATGCGCTGTAACACCCCGACCGCGTAAAAACAACAAACCACGGCGGAAACGTCGGGGTGTCAGGTTGTTTCATGGTACATAATGTTTTAATATTATTGAATTAATATTGTTTACATTATCTTGGAAATTTAACAGAAACAAAACATAGTTAAAATTGTCTTTCTTGTTTTATTTGTCACTAAGGCCCGTCAAGTCCTATTGATCCTTGCATTGTGATTCGTCACACCTAAGCTCCTGAAACACATGTGAAAATGGGTCAGCAAAAATATGCCGGCGAGTACATAGGTTTTGTGAGTGTGTCAAATTCATGGCCTTGTATATGTATTGCAATACCTCGTCAAATTACTAGAATCGTTAAGTGAAAACCTTGTATCAAAAAGTGTTTGGCATTGCAATAATAATTAACCAACTAAAACAAATTGGTTAGAGTTAATAAAAGACTTGTAGCCATGAATCTTAACCAAAACATTTCTCTTGTAAAACCGAGTAGTAAATCGATTTAAAAGAAAACTTTGTATGGTTTATATCTTTAATTGAAAATCGTCGTGTGTCATTGTTCAAAACATTGTCCAAGTGATTAAAATAAGGCCACGAAATGTAATACAATAAAAGCACTTATATATAGTAAGTACTAACGGCGTATCCACCATGCTTTTATTATATTACACCTGTCATGTTATCTAAATCACCTATCATAAACCAATCGTTCAATCGTCCTTGTTATAAACCAATCGTTCAATCGTCCTTGTTATAACCCAAATTGTTCAATCATCCTTGTTTTAATTGTGAAAACTTTTCGTCGTTTCGGTGAATACATTCAAACCTGTGTTGACTCGTCTATACCACCAAAGGATATCTTCAGATCGACTAACAAACCACCATAGGGTTTGTTAAATAAACAATTTCGATCTTTCCCCAAACTACCCACTAAATTCCAGTGAATAGCCTAGTAACGGGATTGTCAGTCTTATGGTACCATAACTTACTACTGGTCGGCTTGGCCAAAGCTAATGTATGTCATTCGTGTTATGGATATAACGCACCAACAAGTTCGTTCACATTATTGAAATCGTCGTGTTTTATATAAACCATAGCTTTTTGTTTCGAAAACTTGAAAACGGTTTAGCACATACGAATCACCCCAAAATATTTGCAAAAAACATAAAAAGAGGGGAAACTTTGTACTCACTTGGGATTGCAAAGTAAATCTTGGATCAAATGATATATCAAAGTTTCAAACGATCAATGATTCAAGCGTGTCCTAGAATCGGATAACTATGTAAATATCGGGACTTTAATCGTCGGATTGGATATAATGACGTCATGTAAACCAAATGACTGTTGGAACTCATATGATATGGTTTATCAAAGTTAACATTCTGATTTGGAAAGATTCCTATTGAAATGGTTTATCAAAGTTAACATTCTGGTTTCGAAAGATTCCTAAGTGCTTTTGACCCGTTATTACTCATTAAGGTTTAATAATGTTATAACATCAGTGTATATGGCAAAACATTGGTTACATAGGCTTAAAATCGATTTATGCGCATAAAGGGCATTTTTGTCATTTTTAAAGGCATACTAGGTGACTTAACATAACACTAACCAAACGATGTGACTAAAAGGTATAACCTCAGAGGGTTATTCCCTATATAACTATGATCACAAATATGTGTTTGGTCGGGTCCTAAGATCGACCAAACGGGTCGGATTCGAAAGTCAAAGCGGCGGTCAACAGTGCTTGACTTTTTTTTGGTAAAAGGGTATACCCTGGTGATTGTATTACTATCAAAATAAAACAAGTAGGAAGGCAGAGTGCCAACCTAATTCAATAGTGTGACATGCCACACTAAAGTAAAACAAGCAACAAAAGCAAACCACCAATCAACACAAAACGACACCTAAACATCACGAAATACAAACTAAGTAATCCTCATATTTAGGTGTTGTCAACTTCATCCGAAGATGATATCCTCCATGTCTTCAACAATCTTGCAACTCGATCATTCATCTTGAACTTGAAAGAGTGAAGCTTTAGACGGACTGTCACCTCAATCTGCTCCTCTACCTTCTCCGGCGGTCTCAACTAATTGTTAAAAAACCTCGAGTTCCTTTCCTGCCACACGAAGTAAGCCGTAGCAGCGATCACTAGTTTGCGGATGACCCAAATAAGGAGCTTTGATTTCGCCTTAGGAATAATCCAGGTGATAACATCTTCCCATTTACCATCGATTTGCACCATATCAATCTTATTTCGGATAGAACACCAAATCTGATTAGAATAGGGGCATTCAAAGAATAAATGATCATGAGTTTCCAAGTCTCTATTACAAAGAAGACAGCACATCATATTCATGTTACCCAAAGCATGATTCCATAACTGGATCCGATCTTGTGTTGCAAGCTTTCTTCTACAGATCAACCAACAAAGGAACGCATGTCTCGGAATATAGAAAGAAGACCATACCATATTATACCAACTAACCATATGGCCTGATTGTCTTAAGGAATCCCACGCCAGATTTGTCGAAAAGGTTCCGTAATATTACCTTCTTTTTTCCAGAGAATGGTATCCATCTTATGAGGTGAAATAGAAATCGGAGGAAGCTGAAAGAGGATAGGAAACATATCACGCCAAGCTTCAGGCCAAACCCATGTATTCTCCTGAACCATATCGGCCACTTTAGAGTAAATCGACAACCCTTCACGCGAAATTTGTCCAGGAGTAATGAACGAGCTTAAAGGACAGTGATCGCTCCAATTATCAAACCATAAGAACGTGTGCTCCCCGTTACCTATACTTGACACAAAGAAATTTCTAACCATCGGCCTCAATTGGAGCAATTTCCTCCAACTCCAACAGATGTTTTGCTGATTGGGAATATCCCAAAAACTCCTATCATGCAAGTGGTGAGAATATACCCATTCGACCCAAAGAGAGTTCCTTCGAGAAAGAATGCTGTAGATATGAAAAGCCATTAGAGCTTTGTTCACATCCGCCAATCGCCTAATCCCTAAACCACCTTCCTTCTTTGGTAAGCAAACAATTTTCCAAGACACTTTAGCTTTACCTTTAACCATACGGCCTTGACACCATAAGAAGCTCCTAAGTTTTGCTCAATCTGTTTGATAATACTACCCGGCAAAATGAAAACCGAAGCCCAATAGATATAGAAAGTAGACAAAATGGAAATAACTAATTGAAGTCTACCCGCCAAAGATAGATATTTGGCTTTCCAATCCGTTATTCTACTTTCCATTTTTTCCACCAGCACCTTGCAATCAGAATGTAATAATCTAGATGCGATCAGGGGGACACCAAGATACCTTATCGGAAGAGAACCTTCTTCAAAAGGCATGATAGATAGAATATTACCCTTAACAAGATTCGAAACGTTGCAGAAGAAGGCAGTACTCTTCGTGATACTAGGAATCAGCCCCGACATATCTTTCAACTCATTCAAAGCATCCATAATAATCTTCACAGAGTTAACTTCACCTCTAGAAAAAAGAAAAAGATCATCTGCGAAACACAAATTCACAATCCTTTGCTTCTCACATCTTTTATGAAATCTGAAAGAAGATTCAATAGAAGTCGCAAGCCGTAGCACGGAGGTTAAAACTTCCATAACCAATGTAAACAGATACGGAGACATGGGGTCCCCTTGTCTAAGACCCCTCTTACCTTTGAAGTAACCAAAAATATTACCATTCACACTGACTGAAAAAGAAGAGGTAGTGATGCAGTTCATGATCCAATCAATCATAACTTGATGAAACCCGTACCCCTTTAAGATATCACCTAGAAAATCCCAGTCCACCATATCATACGCCTTTTGGATATCTACCTTAAAAGCACATCTAGGCGACCCAATATCTCTATGGTAATTATGCATAAGTTCTTGCACAAGAAGGATATTATCAGAAATTTTTCTCCCTGGCACAAAGGCTGACTGATTCAAACTCACCACCTTATCAAGGCCTTCTAAGATTCTTGTTGAAAGAATTTTAGTAATACATTTATAAATCACATTACAACAAGAGATCGGCTCGTAATCGGTGACCTTGGAAGGAGTGTTCACCTTAGGAATAAGAGCAATGATAGTATTGTTTACCTCTTTAACATTCGGTTTGATGTGAAAAAATCTTGTGTAGCAGCACTAATATCATCACCAACTATCGGCCAAGCTTTCTTGAAGAAAGCAGAAGAATACCCATCAGGCCCTGGAGCTTTGTTATCATCAATAGAAAACATGGCTGATTTAATTTCAGCAGTCGTAACATCTCGAATCATATGTTCAGACAAGTGAGCGTCAAGGACATTCAGAAAGACGTATGGGTTAGCAGACGAGTGGTATCTCCTTTGTGACCAAGAAACGCATTAAAATGATTGATAAACGCATTTGGAACATCCAAGCCCTCATAGAGGTTCCCGTCACCATCTTTAATAATGTCAATACGGCTTAGATGATTTCTACATTTAAGCGAACTATGGAAATAAGCTGAATTGGCATTGCCCGCCTTCAACCAGTCCACTTTAGACTTTTGTTTCAGAAAACGTTCTTCATCGAGTAATGCTTCTTGATAAGACGCCAACAGGACCGCTTCTCTTTGTCTTAGCACTCCATCAGCCGGGTTTTGATCAATATTTCTTTGAATTTCATCCAACCCATCACGTAAAGTTTTAACTTTGTTATGCAGATTACCTTGTTTGTAAAGAAAGCTACGAAAAGGATGCTTAAGAGCTTCACAACTTTTTGACCACTCTAAACATAGGAACCCCTTCAATCTGTTTCATCCATTCCTCCTTAACAATCTCTTCAAACTCCTTCTTATATATAATACAGTTAGGAAATTTAAAAGGCTTTGGTTTACTAACTTGAGTGCCTGGCATCTTAAGAAGACATGGAGTATGGTCAGAGATTCTATAAGGATAGAAAACAGCACAAGCACTTGGAAACTCATCCGTAAAATACACATTAGCCAACACACGATCAATCTTTTTTAGAATACCAACTCCCTTCTTCGGTTTTTGAGTCCATGTATAATGCATACCCGAGCTATTCACATCAAACACTTCAAGGTTATCGACACATTCCTTGAAGTCTCGCATTCCAGTAGTAAATTTAGAGGAACCCGTAGCCATATCCTCAAGAAATAAAGAGGAGTTAAATCACCCATAATCACCCACGTTTTATCATTGACAAACTGCTTGTGCAAACATAAACTATCCCATAATTTTCGTCGTTCTATTTGATAGTTGTCCGCATACACAAAAGAACATAGCAAGGCTTTATTAACATGCTTGAAAACAAGTTGAGCATGCATGACTTGAGGAGTAATGGATAAAACCATAACATGCACATAGTCAGCATTCCAACCCAAGAGAATACGAGTCCCTTTTGAACAATATTACCGTTAGAGGACCATCTCCAAGATCGACATATCCTTTTGCAAACACCCAAAAGCTTCGAAACATTAACATGTGATTCCAAAATAGCACATACCTGAATTTTATTATCAATAATGACATTCCGAACCTCTCTTTGTTTCAGGGGACGATTCAAACCCCTTATATTCCAGCATGCGATGCTATCCATTGATAACATTTGTAGCAGGAGTGCTTGCCCCTGATTTGTCATTGTCAGCTTGCATAAAATCTGAAGTCTCGTTAATCTCAATCACCTCATCACAATCTGAATCATCATCTTCATTTATCACACTACTTGAACCCAGGCATCCAAAGGAATTTCCAAGCTTAATACTATTCATAGAAGCCAAACCATCACTCGTTTTGTTTGTACTATGAAAAGAAACAGAACCATCACTCGTTTTGTTTGTACTATGAAGGTTATCTCGGGTAGGAGCTGAATTAGAGGCACTCGGTTGAATATTCGGCTCTTTAAAAAGCAGGTTTCCTTGCTTTTTAATTGGCCTATATTCAAACTTCTGCTTATCCTTGAGAACCACTCCTTTTTTAGCCATTTTCTTCTTGTTAACTTCCATAAAACCCTCCACATCAGCCTGCTCCTTCCCTTTACGTTTCTCAGTGATATCCAGCTTAAACTCTTTAGGGCAGTCATCCTTTGTATGACCAAAAACACAGCATGTTGGGCATCTAGGAGGAGACCATTCATACTCCACTTTAACCGAACTAAGTAAAAAACCACCATCTTCCACATTGGGGATAGCAATAGAAATTGTTTCCTCTAATCTTTTGTAGCGTCCAACTCGATGACCGCTCGAGCATAGCTGCTACGGCCCCAAGACTCCAAACACATATTCGACGTTTCATTATCCAGGAGTTTAGGAGATCCTATTTTAGAAGCGATCAGACGTAAACCATCTTCCGTATACGCTGTCAACAGAACATCATGCATTTTTACCCAGACCGGAACCTTTTTCAATTCTTCTTTCTTTATTTCCATCTTAGAAGACCATGGTTTTAGAAATATGGATATATTATGTATAAGCCAAGGTCCCTCTTGAAGAACCTGATCCATGCCCTCGTTTGAATCAAACTTGAAAAAGAAAAAGCCCTTAGCGTTCATCATATTCTTTTGCAGCCCATACTTATCCCAATGGTTCTTAACAAAATACTCAACTACTGGGAAAGCTAGTCTCTTGCCCAGGAAATATCCAAATAAAACGTTACTGCATTTTTCTTGAACCTTTTTAACTGATTCTATCGGGATTGTAACATCAGCACCACCATGTTTATCATTGTTTTCAAGAAACCGAAAGTTAACCTTGCTAGTTTTACGTTCACCTTTAAGTTTATCAGCAAAAGACATTGTTCCTGTTTTGAAAGATCACTACTCACTGGTTTACCTGTATTCTTGTTCGACTTTTCCAGCCTAATACCTTCCTGAAGCGGGGTCTCGTTAATAGGGATATCTTGAGTTGCGGTACCAGCCCCTCCCTTATATTCCAATCCGACAGGTTTTGAAATGGCAGCCAACCCATTAATAACCGATGCACTATTTGTAGATGTAGAGTACATACCTCTCCTCGGCATCAGTGAATTACCTTCGATATTCGTAACCTTTAAACCAATACCACGTACTGGAGCAGTTCCAGGAATTGTTTCGACATCTTCATGCATCGTCTCTGTACCCATGTGTTGTAGATTATCAAGTTCAAGGTAGTCATCCCCACCAGTATCAGCAACTATCTCCATCAGCACCTTAAAATACAAACCATGCAACAAAAATCTAGCAGAAACCAAGAGCCGACACCAACGAAAACCCTTATAATAAAAAACCCTAGAATCAAACTTATAATAAATCAGGAAATCAACAGATTCTAAAGCATTCGAATTTGTGAACGAGAAAAAACCCAAAACACTGATCGATCTTGATGATTTATGGCTGTAATTTTCAGATTAAAAACGAAACTAAACCCTATTCTAATCTTTCTTTGGATGCTAACAAGTTCGTATTGCTATTTGGAAGATCAAACAACAATCACAGACTGTTATACAGCTAAGATTGATCAAGAAATTCGGGTTTCATGAAGAACAAGGAAAATCGCCAACTAGGGTTTCATAGCACGAAATAGCGACAACTTGTCACAGAAGACTTACGACCCTAAATAAGCACTAAACTAAAAGTGACGAGTTAGACATGTCAAAACATGTCTAACTAATTATAAAAAAATGTTTTGGTATCAAAACTTGTTGTTTTGATACCCGAAAGTAGTTCCGTCTCAAAATGGACATAATGCACATTTTGAACGAAACTTTGACTCGTCACTTCGACTAGTTAACTTGGTAATCAGTAGGTATGATCGCTAAGGATCATAACCATCGTGATTACGATCACGTTGCACAGTCCAATTGGACTTTGCTTTGACCAATTCATGGTTAGAACTGAAAGTCAAACAGAAAGTCAAATTGTTTGAATTTTAGCTCAAAAATAGCTAAAAGAAATGAACAAGACTAGGAGAGAGCACTTACTTGTGTTGAAGAACACTTGAAGAGCTCAAGGAAGAAGAATGCTCAGATGGGAGGCCTCCACAAAAGTGGTAGCACTCCAACTTAGAGCAATTGAGAAAGAAAGAAGAAGATGAGCAAAGAAAATGGCCAAATGATCACCTATTTATACTAATCTTGAAGCCACAAGATTATTCCAAGTGTCCCTTGATGTGTCATAATCATAGGAGGGTCTTAACACATGTCCAAAGCAGAAACAAAGGTGGAAAATTCGAATGCTTGGTGTCCAAGGGAGTGAACAAGAAGCTGCCAACAAAACAGTTGTTCTGGCACCTAGATGCAGACCGTATGGTCTTATGGATGCGGTCCGCATCCACCCTTGCTGGCACCAAGTTTCAAAAATTGGCAGAAGAGGCCCCTACACTCGTTTCGTCGCGTTTTGGCATTTCTAACACCCGTTAACCTGATTATTAAGCTCTGTAAGGATGATAAAGCTTAGGGAGCCTTAAATATGCCGGAAATGTCACGAATGTCGGTTTGTTTGGTTGTATGGCTGCGTTTTTCGCTTAATTACGACGAACATTTTAATTAATGCGTAACGAATGATATTTTTGCATTGCAATCATTAAAATACAAGATTTTAATAATTACAAAAGTTTTTTGGATGTACGTACGTGTTCCGTATTAAGAAATACGCGAATCGGCGTACTTTTGCAGAATTTGCAAAATAGTCCCTGAAGTTGCATAAGCATGTTTTTGCCATACCAAACCCTTAAAAACTTATTTCTAAGTTATGTAAAGGATATTTAAGGCATGTTTTAGCTTGTCTCGTTGTTCCAGAGTGTACGTCGTGTTAAACTGATTACGTTTGCGTAATAGTTTGCGATTTCACTTCCAGAAGTCGTTTGAAAGTTTGTTATCGTATAATAAATGAATTTGTGCAAATGTGATGATAAATAAATGAATCTCGGAAATAAAACACAAAATTTCATTGATTGATAAATTGTTCGGAATCGTTACATGATCGAATCACCACAAATGTCACAGTCTCCCCTACTTTAGGAAATTTCGTCCCGAAATTTAATTAGAGGAAACTCGTGGAAATAGATGTGGGTATTTCGCTTTCATTTGATCCTCTCGTTCCCAAGTAAATTTTGGGCCACATTTGGGTTCCCAGCGAACTTTGACTATCGGTATTCGTCTTCGTTTAAGTTTCTTGATTTCACGGTCCAAAATCTCCATTGGTTTCTCGACAAAGTGCATAGTGTCATCAACGTGAATTTCGTCGAGGGGGATGTGAAGTTTTGCATCGGCTACATTTCTTTAGATTGGACACGTGGAATGTTGGGTGAACGTTCCCAAGTTCAGGAGGTAGCTCAAGTCGGTAGGCCACCTTTCCGATTCTTTCAACGATCTTGAATGGTCCAACGTATCGTGGTGCAAGTTTTCCTTTCTTTTCAAATCTAACCACTCCTTTCCAAGGGGATACCTTGAGTAGGACGTGATCACCAACTTGGAATTCTAAGGGCTTGCGTCGCTTATCCGCATAACTCTTTTGACGGCTTCTAGCTGTCTACAGATTATCGCGTATTTTCTTGACTTTGTTTGTTGTGTCATGAATAAGTTCAGGTCCTGTGAACTGAGACTCTCCATGTTCATTCCAACAGACAGGTGAACGACATTTTCGACCGTATAGAGCTTCGAAAGTCATCATGTCGATGATGGCATGATAACTATTGTTGTAGGAGAATTCAATCAACGGTAGATGCGAATCCCAACTACCTCCAAAGTCGATCACACATGCTCTAAGCATATTCTCTAATGTTTGAATTGTTCTTTCGGTTTGTCTATCCGTTTAAGGATGATAAGCAGTGCTCAAATTTAGTTTGGTTCCCATCGCAGATTGCATGGTCTTCCTAAAGTGAGATGAGAACCGAGCATCCCTGTCAGATATGATATCCAAAGGAACACCATGACGAGATATAATCTCATCGACATAGATTTTGGCGAGTTTGCCAGCAGAGTAATCCTCACGAATTGCCAAAAAGTGTGCTAACTTTGTTAGACGATCAATGATTACTCAAATAGCATCATGACATCTAGTTGTGCGCGGTAGTTTTGTGATGAGATCCATCGCAGTGTTCTCCCACTTCCATACTGGTATTTCTGGTTGTTCGAGCAAACCAGATGGACGTTGATTTTCAGCCTTGACTTTAAGACAAGTTAGGCATTTCGACACATACAAGGCAATATCCGTTTTCATACCCGGGCACCAATTTAGGTACGGAGATCCTTGTACATTTTGTCTGCACCAGGATGGATCGAGTAACGAGACTTAGAGCTTCGTCCATCAATAAGGTGCGGAGATTGTCTTGACTTGAAACCCACAAACGGTTCAAATAATAGAGTAATCCATTGTCTTTCGTCTCAAGTTGAAGTTCGAGATTTTGAGGTAGCTCATTTTTCAACAAACTTTGGTTCACACATGTACGTTGCGGTTGTAGGATACGTGTCTGGATATCATATTGAAGTCGAACAGAATGAAGTTTGACACGTTCCTTACGACTTAGTGCATCGGCCACAACATTCTCCCTACCAGGATGGTAGCGAATCTCGCAGTCGTAGTCGTTTAAAAGTTCAACCCGATGTCGTTGCCTCATATTCAGCTCCTTTTGATTAAATATGTGTTGGAGACTTTTGTGATTTGTGAAAACCACACGTTTCGTACCATAAAGGTAGTGACTCCAAATCTTGAGAGCAAAAAATACGGCACCTAACTCAAGATCATGAGTTATGTAGTTCTTCTCGTGGATTTTTCAATTGTCTTGACGCATAGGCTATGACTTTGCCTCTTTGCATGAGAACACAACCAAGGCCTAGATTTGATACGTCACCATAGACAATAAAATCATCATTGCCATCAGGTAAAGATAAGATAGGAGCATCGTAGAGCTTTTGTTTTAGAGTTTGAAAGGCTTCCTTTTGTTTAGGTCCCCACTCAAAAAGCTTATTCTTTTGAGTCAAAGCAGTGAGGGGATCCGCGATCTTTGAGAAGTTTGCGATGAATCGATGGTAATATCCAGCAAGACCAAGAAATGAGCGAACTTCTGTAGGAGTAGTAGGTGTGTTCCAATCCTTAATCGTAGTGATTTTGGAAAGCTATACATGTATACCTTGCTAATTGACTATGTGTCCCAAGAATTGAACTTCTTTTAGCCAAAACTCGCATTTGGAGAATTTGACATAAAGTTGTTGCTTCTTTAGTAGTTCCATTGTTAATCGAAGATGTTGTTCGTGCTCGACTCGAGACTTGGAATAAATGAGAATGTCGTCGATGAAAACAATGATGAACTTGTCCAAATAAGGTTTACAAACCCGATTCATCAAGTCCATGAAAACAGCTGGAGCATTTGTCAAACTGAAAGGCATGACAGTAAACTCGTAGTGACCATATCATGTGCGGAAGGCAGTTTTGGGAAGATCTTCCTCGAGTACACAAAGCTGATGATACCCAGAACGCAAATCAATCTTCAAAAACATGTAGCACCTTGTAGTTGATCGAAAAGATCATCAATGCGAGGCAGGGGATATCGATTTTTGATCGTGAGTTTATTGAGCTCACGGTAATCCATACACATCCGGAAGGATCCATCCTTCTTTTTCACGAGTAGAACAGGAGCGCCCCAAGGTGAGTAGCTTGGACGAATGAATCCTTTGTTAGATAACTCTTTAAGTTGTTTCGATAACTCTTGCATCTCAGACAGTGCAAGACGGTAAGGAGATTTAGCTATCGGGTTGGCACCAGGTACAAGATCAATATGGAACTCAACTTGTCGTACAGGGGTAAACCAGGTAACTCTTCAGGAAAGACCTCGGGATAATCCCGAACAATGGGAATGTCTTGAATAGTTTTGCCTTTGCCTTTCTTCTCTACGATATGTGCCAAAAAGGCTACATAGTTCTTTCGTAGGTATTTTTGGGCTTGGATACATGTCATGAGTTTAAGATCACTGGCGGGTTTCTCTCCGCGAACTTCTAAGACTTCACCAGAGGAAAAGGTATTCGAACTATCTTGTAAAAACAGATCACCTCAGCATGGTGTTTGGTTAACAAATCCATTCCAATAATAATGTCGAAACTCCCAAGTTGCATCGGCGTGAGGTTAATGGTAAAAAGGTGGTTATTGAGGTTCAATTGACAATCACGAATGACAGAATCAAGTTTAAGAGATTCGCCACTAACTATCTCGATTGTCAAGGGCTTTTCTAGTTTAGTTCTCGGTGTTGAAAGCAAAGGTTCAAAGGCTAAGGACACTAAAATCCTATTGACACCTGAATCGAAAAGAACTGAAGCAGGACAATTGTTGACAAGGAACGTACCGTCAACCACTTCATTATTAGCACGAGCCTCGTTGGCGTTGATGTTAAATGCTCGTCCACGGGCGGGATTAGCATTAGCATTTGCTAGCCTCGGCAGTTGTTTCTATAGTGACTCATCTCGCCACAGTTATAGCAAGAACCAGGTGGGAATGGAGGTCTAACAGGGTTGGCTTGGGGTTGAACGGGGTTCTGAACATCTGGATTCGGAACAGATCGACAAATATTGGACAAATGACCAAGTTCTCCACAGGAGGTACACTGACGACATGGTAAATGAACTTGGTGGTGACCATTGCACCAATTGCACAACGGTGCAGTACCAGCATACGGATTCCTCGCAGGAGGCTGAGCTGGTTGGTTGGGAGCAGCTTGAGCAGGTTGTGCAGTAACAACAAAGTTTTGAGAAGCCTTACGCTTCCTCGATCTCTTGGAAGGCTCGGCTTTGTTTCCCTTTTGTTTCTCTTGAGTGGTTTTGTCAGCCTGCTTCTTGTCACCCTTGCGGTGAAGTTTACCCTTTCTGACTTGAGAATCAGTCAGAGTAGCAGCCAATTCAATGGCTTGACGAAAAGTAGAAGGGTTACTTCCAGTAACAATGTCTTGAACAGGATCAGGCAGACCATCAATGTATTTCTCGATCGCCTTATCCAAAGGCGTTACCATCATCGGGCACAACAGACTCAACTCTTCGTATCGATCGGTATAAGCATGATTCTCGCCACTATCTTGCTTGAGATCATGGAATTCGTTTTCGAGCGCCCTCTGGTCGTAACGAGGACAAAATTCCTTCATCATTAGAGCCCTAAGCTCTTCCCAAGTTTGTGCCATTGCCACATTGGCACCTCTATCTCTCATTAGACCATTCCACCATGTAAGAGCTCTTTTCTTGAATACACTCGACGCGAACTCAACTTTTCGCTCATTTGGACATTGAACAAATCGGAATGTGCTTTCAATACTTTCAAACCATTGCAAAAGCCAAGTGGCTCCCTCAGACCCGGTGAACAAAAATGGTTTAGCCGAACAAAATTGTCTCTAGTTGCACGGAGCTGGTGCATAGTTATTGTTATTGTTGTTGTTCGCTTGATTTAGTTGGGTCACTAGATTCGGAAGTGCAACAGCAATTTGCTGAGCGATAATGGCTGCCATTTCGGCATCCTGAGTTGCATAACGTCGAGGAGGCATTCTAAAAGAAAACATGAAGGAAGATATATGAGATTGACATTGAAAAATCAAAAGAGGTATTGAAAATATCGACGAAATAAGGATGGTGGTCATTTGGTCGTTTCTCAAAACAAACAAATGACACACGGTGACTAATCAAAGTAAACGGGTCATTATAATGTATCGCGAAGACATGCTTTAGCCTATAAGTGGACACTCACCCCAAGAGTTCCCAGGTAAGAGTTGCTGGTCTGATTAAGTGGATTTGTACGAACACTCCAGCCTTACAGAAAACTCAAGGTACAGGCACCCACTCTTCCAGATTGCATGTGTTCACATTAGTAAAACTCAAACTTTGACGAGATTTTGAGAACTTTCAAGGCTTAGAGCCGAAATCGATTCATTTAAGAATAGATGTTTTCTTGTAAAAAGTTTTCGGAAAAGGTTTTTGTTACTTTTTGTATTGTTTTTGGTAATCACCTAAGGATAGGTGATGGTATCGCGTTTTAAATCTAAGCACAAGTTAACTCGCGTTAGGGTCCTAGGAAGGTTATAGTCTAGGTCAAAACATTACTAATTACCTATTTCCCTACAACCATGAGCTCTGATACCAATCTGTAACACCCCGACCGCGTATAAACAACAAACCGCGACGGAAACGTTGTGGAGTCACGTTAACAGATTGTTTCACAACCATGGTACATAATATTTCAATATTATTGAATTAATATTGTTTACATTGTCTTGGAAATTTAACAAAAACAAAACATAGTTAAAATTGTCTTTCTTGTTTTATTTGTCACTAAGGCCCGTGCAGTCCTATGTGATCCTTGCATTGTGATTCGTCACACTTAAGCTCCTGAAAAATATGTGAAAACGAGTCAGCAAAAATATGCCGGAATACATAGGTTTTTGTGATTGTGAAATTCATGGTCTTGTATATGTATTGCAATACCTCGTCAAATTACTAGAATCGTTAAGTGAAAACCTTGTATCAAAAAGTGTTTGGCATTGCAATAATAATTAACCAACTAAAACAAATTGGTTAGAGTTTATAAAAGACTTGCAGCCATGAATCTAAACCAAAACATTTCTTTTGTAAAACCGAGTAGTAAATAGCCTAGTAACGGGATTGTCAGTCCTATGGTACCATAACTTACTACTGGTCGGCTTGGCCAAAGCTAATGAATGTCATTCGTGTTATGGATATAACGCACCAACAAGTTCGTTCACGTTATTGATATCGTAGTGTTTTATATAAACCATAGCTTTTTGTTTCGAAAACTTGAAAACGGTTTAGCACATATGAATCACCCCAAAATATTTGCAAAAAACATGAAAGAGGGGAAACTATATACTCACTTGGGATTGCAAAGTAAATCTTGGATCAAATGATATAACAAAGCTTCAAACGATCAAAGATTCAAGCGTGTCCTAGAATCGGATAACTATGTAAATATCGGGACTTTAATCGGCGGATCGGATAGAATGAGGTCTTGTAAACCAAATGAGTGTTACAAATAATATGAAATTGTTTATCAAAGTTAACATTCTGATTTGGAAAGACTCCTAAGTGCTTTTGACCTGTTATGACTCGTTAAGGTAGTTTACGCTACTTTAACGGTTCATTTGCGTAAATGTGTTCGGATGGTTAGATATGTGTTATGATAAGTCTTATATGTCAAAACATGTTTAATAATGTTATAACATCAGTGTATATGTCAAAACATTGGTTACACAGGCTTAAAATCGATTTATGCGCAAAAAAGGCATTTTTGTCATTTTTAAAGGCATACTAGGCGATTTAACATAACACTAACCAAGCGATGTGACCATAAGGTATAACCTCAGAGGGTTATTCCCTATATAACTATGGTCACAACTATGTGTTTGGTCGGATCCTAAGATCGACCAAACATGTCATATTCGAAAGTCAAAGCGGTGGTCAAAACCGCTCGACTTATGACCCTAAATAAGCACTAAACTAAAAGTGACGAGTTAGACATGTCAAAACATGTCTTACTAAGTTATAAAAAATGATTTGGTAACAAAACTTGGTGTTTTGATGCCCGAAAGTAGTTGCATCGCAAAATGGACATTTTGAACGAAACTTTGACTCGTCACTTCGACTAGTAAACGTGGTAATCAGTAGGCATGATAGCTAAGGATCATAACCATCGTGATTACGATCACGTTGATAAGTCCAATTAGACTTTGATTTGACCAATTCATGGTCAGAACTGAAAGTCAAACAGAAAGTCAAACTGTTTGACTTTTAGCTCAAAATAGCTAAAAGTAATGAACAAGACTAGGAGAAAGCACTTACTTGTACTGAAGAACACTTGAAGAGCTCAAGGAAGAAGAATGCTCAGATGGGAGGCCTCCACAAAGGTGGTAGCACTCCAACTTAGAGCAATTAAGAAAGAAAGAAGAAGCTGAGCAAAGAAAATGGCCAAATGATCACATATTTATACTAATCTTGAAGCCACAAGATCATTCCTAGTGTACGTTGATGTGTCATGATCATAGGAGGGTCTTAACACATGTCCAAAGCAGAAACAAATGTGGAATAATCGAATGCTTGGTGTCCAATGGAGTGAACAAGAAGCTGCCAACAAAACATCTATTCTGGCACCTGGGTGCGGACCGTATGGTCTTATGGATGTGGTCCGCATCCACCCTTGCTGGCACCAAGTTTCAAAAATTGTCAGAACAGGCCCCTGCACTCGTTTCATCTCGTTTTGGCATTTCTAACGCCCGTTAACCTGATTTTTAAGCTTACGAATCTCAGAAATAAAACACAAATTTCATTGATTGATAAATTGTTCGGAACCGTTACATGATCGAAACACCACAAATGTCACATGCGCGGCGCAAAGATGTGTGATGTCGTGTTGTTAGGATCTGATTTTAATTGATTGAAAATGTTTTGTAAGATGGTAAATGAAAGAAGGTAAAACTGAGTGAATTGCAGCGGAAATAGAAATGCAGAGAAGATGATTGGTGAATGATCTTTTAATAGATGAGTAAAACAATACAATGAAGGCAAGTATTTATACTACAATGCTAACATCTGAGCATCTTTGCTGATGTCAGAGGTGAAAGCGACTGCTAAAAAAATAACTAACCCTAACCACTTATTAACTTATCATCTGATAAACAAAAACACTTTACATTGATAAACACTGATTAATACTAAACTCTGATATCCTAAACTCTGCTGGTCTTCCTCAGACCTTTGACTTTATTCTTCATCAGAGTTTGCTTCATCAGACCTTAAATTCAATAGTTCTTGTATAGCAGACCTTGGCATCATCAGAGGCCCAGAGTTTAGAAACTCTGTTATGCAGGATCAATCATCTGATAATGTTTTGGATTTATATCATCTTTTCCTTTGATAGGGTTCAATCCCAACACGTGTCTCGTCGGTATACGTAGAAACTCATTACCATACAATTTAATGATCGCGGTATAAAACAATTGCAAACATTCACATGAAGTTCTTGCCGACATAACTAAGTATTCATCAAATTGATCGGGAGAGTTACATGTCGCTAGTTGGCGAATGTCAAATGTGCATTTTTTGTATCGGCGTGAAACTTCGTTTGCCCCTCCCATTGGAACCTTCTTGAAACCATTCTTTGCTTGCTTTGACGTCTGCTACAATCTTTAAAAATAAATCTTTCGGTAAACGAAACCGATTCCTAAACGGTTCGGCATTGTAGACCGGATTCTCCACAAAATAATCCTCATTAACACTTCGTTGGCATGTATACCATCACGATCCATCATTTTCTTCTTTGGGCGGCTCAAACTTTCAAGTTCGTTATACTTCTCGAAAAAATCAAGCGTGCCATAGTCGGTAGACAAAGAGCTATCGGTGTCTAGCGGAAACCAATCGGTTAGAAATTCTATTTACGCAAGTAAGTGTTATGTATTTGTGTGGGTGAAATATGTATTTGTGTGGATGGTATATATATAGTGTTTAACTTTTTTTGTTATTTTAAAACACCCCCTAACGGTCCCCTTCCAACGATAACTTTCAAAATTTTCACGCATGGTCACCAGCACGCGTGGTCATAATGACCGGCAGCGGTATTCCACGCGTGGTCAGCCACCAACCACGCCGCATCACGGGGCAACCCCACCCCCTTAGTCAAGAACATTTCTACACTCTCTCTTCTCCAACTCATCATCCATGTCACAAATACACCTCAAATGCATTGCATTGGGTTTGGTCTAATGTATGTGTTATTTTAGTTGTTAATTACAATTATTTCTAGAAGATATTGCAATAACTTGTTTGGTCAATCTCTTCTTATTAAAAAGTTTAATAAAACATGGACGTATTTGATGATAACTAGGTCTCAAACGATCTACGATATGAACCTAAGACGAAAGTTTATCCAATGTTTCAATATAGGGTTTTATACGTGCTGGATTGGGCTCAAAAACGATTTAACAGGGTGTATCAGGTGGGTTTTAATAGGTCGTTGTTTTATTCAACTTTTTAACAAGTTATTGCATTATCTTCTAGAAATAATTGTAATTAACAACTAAATAACACATATGTTAGACCAAACTCAATGCAATGCATTTGAGGTGTATTTGTAACATGGATGATGAGTTGGAGGAGAGAAAGTGTAGAAATGTTCCTGGCTAAGTGCATGCATTTGTAGTACCAGCCGGTTTGAATCGGTTTTTAAAACATTGAGTTTATCTGATTAACTAGTCGATTCATGTTTGATTTTATTTTTAGTTGGTCTCACAAACAAAATTACAAAATATCGGCCTTCATAAATTATATAGGTATAATAAGCGTCAGAAAAAAATCAAATAAATATAATATGTGGCAGAATTCGTAATTTATTGTATTTTTGTATTTTTATATTTTTGACTTATTACCCGGTCCATCTTTTTTAATTGTATATATTTTATTACAATATAACAACAAAGGTTACTCTTGGAATTATATGTAATAAATAAGGAGAAAAAATGGCACATCAACGGAACCCTTAAGATCTTCCGTCGTTTTTTACTTATTTACAACAAAATGGTGCAAAATGTCACCGTGCCCCACAAATCAGTGCTTCCAACGGACAGCTGACTATTAGAGCACGAGTAAAAAAAATATTACACAAAAAAAATGTTTGTTTTTTTAGTTTTTATATAAAAGAACATATTTAAAAAAAATCAGATATTGTTTTTAAAGACACTTTCTCAAATAGTATTTTGATAACATTTGTTTTATTGAACGTCGTTACAAATTCATAATAATGTTTTTCTTATAAAACTAATAAAAAAGTTATTTTTTAAGAACGGAATTAGAAAGTGGAAATCACCATTTCTTCTACAAACCGTTATGATTTTGGTCTTATTTGTTTTTTTCCGTTAAGTTTTTCACAAATATTTTTCACTTCTTTAATTAAAACAATATTAAGCTGTTTAATTTCAAAACATTGGGTAGATTTTTGTGTATTATTGTTTATACATACTCAATGAGGATACCCACCTCAAGTCGTTAAAAAAACTATTTCAAAATAATAAAAATAATAAATGTAAGACATTTAAAATACAAACTAGACGAGGAATAAACAAAATATAGACTTTTTTCAAAAAGAAAATTCAGAACTTCTTTTATTATTTTTATATGAAAAACGTTATTAGTAATTTGTAAAGATGCTCCATGAAAGAAAACATAATTCAAACTACTATTTAAGAAAGTGTCTTTAGAAACAATATTTTAAAACCTTTTTTTTTAAATATGTTTTTTAAATAAACATAAAAAATAAACAAAATTTTTGAAAAATAGAAAACGTTTGAATTTTTTTTGTTACACTCTAGAATTTGTTTTTCTAACAAAAATAATACTTTTTAAAAAATAATGACTTGTATAGGGGTAAAAATGTCAAGTTTAGATGTGATTATATGAAAAGGAGTATAAAAAGTAATAACAAGGGGTACGTTTAGTAGCCCCCAAGTTATCTTGTTGACCCTTCAAAAAAAAGGATTTTGACTAATGGTAAGCAAAGTAAAATGCTATTTTTCGTTATATTTAGTGCGCTTCATGAAAGCTATTTTCCTAGATAAAATGGTGTAATTTTTTATATCCTTTATTAGTTATTATATCAACCAATATCTATTTTCCATACACACCCTCTCTCTCATCATCATCATCATCATCAAAACCAACCAATATTTTTCTCTTCACTCGAGATCAGAACAAGCTGAGACTAAAATTGCGCATTAACGCGCACGCACCGGGGGGTGTGTTTTGCTCATGGTCCTCCCAAAATACAAGGATATGGCAACCATAGTTCCCGACTTTGAACGAGAACCTATATTATTTAGTGGCGCACACATATATAACATGCATAACTCTTGATAAAAAAAACCCCGAATTAACTATTCCGAAATCACATTACATTCAAAAGTTACACATGAATTAGTCTGAGTTTTTATTTTTTTTAGATTACTATGCTTAGATGTTATACAATTGGTTTCTCCATATTCATTATGTCTCAATATTGTGTTGGAGTCTTAATTAGCCTAACAATGAGTTTTATTATTAATTGGCAAATTGAATTTTAATAATTCGAACTGACTTTTTTTGCCGATAATAATTCCAACTCAGTTAGTTACCCACAATAATTCGAACTCTTCCATTTTGTTTGTAAATTAGCCCGTCGTTCAAAAACATAACGGAGTTAAGTTTTTTTTCCCGAATTACAGACCGATGTTTCCGGGCTTTTGATCACAGAGACGATATGAGTCGATTAATGTAAAACTTACCACGAAACAGTACTCTAAACGACTAGATTTTTGTTAATTGGAAGGTCAAACACCCGAATTGAAGCACCATTTTCGTCGTTTAGAGTACTGTTTTGAGGTATGTTTTACATCAATAGACTCGTATCCTCTTTCTGGTCAAAAGCCTGAAAACATCGGAGGACTATTTTACAAACAAAATGGAAGAGTTCGGATTATTGTAAGTAATTAACTGAGTTGGGATTATTATCTGCCAAAAAGCGCCCATTAGGGTTATTAAAATCCCATTTGCCTTACTAATTTTAGTGTATTTGAAAACGAGCCAATATCCTCGAATCCCTCATTAAGGACGAGGGATGTGGATGTAGCTCACTTATGAAGACGGAGATGGGGAATGGGGTATTTGGTATTACCCATTGCGTTGCCATCTCTTGAATTATATGACGTGAATGCGTCATATGTTACATAGATAATATATCATTGTTAATGGAGGCTGCTAGGTAAATGGAAGATAAATGGCAACTTCATTTCCGATAATGGAGGCTGATTACTATTTTTCTTTGTGTGATTAGTGGTTCTAGATTCTAGTCTAGTAGTTGTACTTGTCTTTGATTACTGCTTTATATTGTTTGCTTGATTTACTGTCATGAGGTGTGTCTCATGATAGAACTAGTGGGAGATTATCCTCACTACTTGTATTATTTGGTTGGTTAATATATAGAATCACAGGGGTAACCCATTACCCAAAAAAAAAACATTAACAATGATATTAGAACTTTAAGTCCTATCCAAAAAAATAACAAAATTATTCCTTATGAAATAAGTCATGTTATAGATATCATTTAGGTGCCTTAATTTTTCAGGTAGATAATATAAAGTTGTTTGTTTCATACTTGTTTAAGTAGAAATAAATATTTATGGTAAGTCATTTTTAGGTTTGTGACACATTTTATTTTAAATTATTAGGAGCACTAAGTTACTCAAGTTATAATGATGATATCAAGTTTTAGGTAGATGATATACACGGAAATGACGTAGAAAAGAGATTTGGAGAGGACATATGAGAGCATTCATATCCTTCACTAAATTCTTAGAAAGAGTTTTTTATATTATATAAAGTGGTTGAAAGTGCTTGTCAGTAGAGAAGAGAGAAAATTTTTTTATTCACCTATATATTTGATGCGTACTGTTCACCATCTATAATCTATATTTATAATAAAAGAAACCGTTGGGGGACACATGTCACCCTGTGGTTTCACCTCAGATGGATTTTCCCGCCTAAACCAAAAACCAAAATGAATAGTCCGAATTGTAGTGGATAGTCCGAAATTATTATTAATCAGTTGCCTAAAATACATAATCTTGCACCATACTCTTCATTCTTACCCTAGCTCCCCCTCTCTCTGGCGAACACGGAGACGAAGATCCATCGAAGAGTTTTGATCAACAATCATCGGATTTGAAGACTCTAAATTGACGGTAATGTCTAATTTGTGGTTCGATTTTTTTGTTGTTGTTTCATTCGTCTGATTTCGGTAATGGTCTAATGTTAGTTAGGGTTTTAATCGACAATTTAATGATCGATTATTGTATGCGATATAGAGATAGTATTAATTTGATTTGATTATATTTTTTGGGTAATGGGTTACCCCTGTAATTCTATATATTAACCAACCAAATAACAAAAGTAGTGAGAATAATCTCCCACTAGTTCAATCATGAGACATACCTCATGACAGTAAACAAGGAAACAATATAAAGCAAAGACCAAAAGTACAATTACGCAATTGATTTTGTTCTAATTTTGATTCCTAATCGAAAACCCTAATTTACAGATTACTTTTTGCCGCCTAATTATCCACCCACTGATTTCATATATGCGTGGAGGATTGATGAGTTCTGGTTATTTTAATTCATTAAACTTCCTTTCTCACACAAAGATTTGATGATAGTATTACAGCTACATCGTTTTGTTCAAATTAGGGTTTGTTTCGGTTCAAATTTGTTAAAATTAGGATATGGTTTCATCTTGATGTAAGTAACAACATGTAATTCAATAATCAATTTAGATTAGGGTTTGTTTTGGTTCTTAATTTTACAGATTAGGATTGTTTATTTAGTTTTTTTAACATTACAAATGATGCAAAACTTTTTAGACAAAGCATATTATGGTTCCCCTATTGCTAATCAACGATTTTAGATCCCCTATTGCTTTGTTATTTTGTTCATTGATGCAGTTTGTATATACGTATATAAGGCTATTGTTGTTCCTATTGTATTGCATCAGGCGGGCAAGCAGACCAAGCTTACCTGAGAAGAAAGAGCGTATCTAATGCAGCCTTTTGAGTTGGTTCTGAGCCAGATATAAGGGCGGCCACTAGGTGTGTGATGCTTAAGGTTGCAGGTTCGGTGGCTCTCAAACGTGGGAAATTACCAAAAAGTGCATTTAGAGCCTTCAAATACCATTCACATTGTTCAATTCGCCTATAAATTCTTTTCCATAACAGCTTCAGGTTTGAGATTAGTGATTAAAAATAGCGTGTGATGAGCAATGCATCTGAACATAGCTTAGTTGTCAAACACACACTTTATTTGGCAAATACATACATCCTTATTTTTATAATCAGAATATTACTTACCAAGAAGTATGCTATAAGTCAACAATAATATACCTTGTAGGAAATTTGGATATGTATATGGCTATTTGTACATTGGCATTAGTCTAAGTTTAGAGGTGGCAAAACATGCCGGGCAGGTAATGGGTCAAAACAGATGGTGGGGTAGGTGACCAAACAGTATATATATACTACAGTTCTCTTTTATTGAACATCTGCTGGGTTTATTATTTTGTCTGATTCTAACCGTTGAAACTTATATGATTTATAATATGCTATAAGAGATCAAAACAACAAACATCTCCTGAATCCAGAGATAAATTCTATTAATAGCAGACTCTTGGTTTAATATATTTAAAGGTTTGTAATATATTTCAAGTCTCATGGTCAGAGTTGGACTGTTATCTTTTAGTGTATGTTGTATACCCGAATATTTTGTTTTGATATCTTGATTTACTGCTACAAAGATCCCTAACATGGTTATATCTGAGTTTATAGTGATAGCAACAGATGTTGAGCCTCTTGAAATTATTCTTCATCGGCCCTTCTTACTGAAGATAAGGTATATATTATTTTTTTGCTATAATGTTTGCATTTGGGGTTTTGTAATTAAAGATTGCATAGGCTTAGGTCTAAAATGGTTATGATTTTGTGAATGCAAACACACCACCTCGAGTTTTATATTTGATTTTGTGAATGCAAACACACCACCTATGTTTGATGCATAAACTTGCAACCTACATACTCCATTTTAATTTATATATTGTATTCAACTATGTGTACTTTCTTAATTGACAAGTTATTATTTTATTAAATGTTGTATGAAATAATAAAGATCCACTACCACAGTGAGTGTTTCGAATGTAAGTATTGCAATGGCTAGCACCGTTTTGATTCCACCGGTGAAGGAAATACGACGTCAACAAGCATGGTTACAGCCGTCTCCACTCCAACAATAACAAGATCTTTGGCAGTGGAGTTTGATGCAGAGATGCCTCCGGGGTACCAGAGAAGACGTTTTAACGCCCCAATCTCCGGATCAGGACCGTCCTCCGTAAGCGCGGGGTGGGCACCATCTTTTGCCGTGTCAACGGCAACGACGACCACCTCGTTTGTTCTGGTACAAGGGGTGTCTCAGAACACCGGTATTTACATCGGGTTTAGGCCTAAGCGGTTACTATTACCAGCCATCTCAACCCGTTTACACAGCGGCTGTTGGGACAACTGCTCAATATTTCTCACTAACGGATGATTTCTAGTTTCCGCCATTATACTCGGTCGTGCTGTCCGCGGCAATGTCCACGCCACCCCATCAGCCAGTAATTATGCCGAGAGAGATGTTAAGGCCTTAAACATGGCGTTCTCCTGATACTCCGCCTTGGCAGGCCTTACATCTTTGACTTTCTCCTTCGTTGCCATGGTTCTCTATTACATTCCCCCGGGATGACGTCAGCGTCAATGAATAATAAACTTTTCTTCCAATCCTTATCCCGGTAACTTAATGGGACTGCCCTTAGGCATATCTCGTTAGTGCTCTGGCGATCAAACATAAAAAAGGCGCCTTCCAAGCAAGGGTATACAAGGCATGAACTACCACTTTTTCGGGTGTAAAACCTAAACTTAACGAGGCATATTCAAAATGCCGAAGTTTGGCCAGGCCAAGTGGGTGCACCTAAGAGACGGGTACGACAAACTCATCTAACATCTCCATGTAGAATTTCGTCATGGGAAGTCGAAAATTACAAAACTTGAAGAAATCGGCTTAAAGTGTAATGTTACCCTCCTGCAGGGGAAATGCAGGATCTTTCTAAGATGGCATGATGGGATGCCGTTCGGGTTGTATGCGGTAGGCCCTCATCAAAGAATCGAAGATTGCCTTGTTCCATTTGTAATACAGGGCATCGGTATTTTGAGATGATTCAGATAACTTTGGGGTCCATCGAATTTTCAGAAGAATGGAGGCGACGGTTGATATATTTGGGGGAAATTGCTTTTTTAGAGTTATACCCTTATTTATACCGTCTCGTCTGCCTTTTCGAATTTCAAAACTTGTAGCCCAAATGTACACGTGTTTTACCAGGCACTCATTAGTGAGTCCTATCACATGACAGCTAACGCCGTCAGTCTATTTTTCGACTATGCTAAAACATGAGTTTCTCCTTTTTTCCCATTTTGTTATTTATTCATATTTTTTTGTGGGTCCATCTTTTTTCTTAAGTCCGACACCATGTTCTTTTCCCATAGCATCGGACCGGGGGACATATGGAAGAGTGGCCTGGCTCAGCCACTCCGGGTTGGGTAAGTCATCATTAAATAGGAGGATAATGATATTAAATGAGGGAGTATTCGTACACAAATAGAAGATTTGCATGATCTTCGAGAAAGTAGGAGATATTACGTAACCAACTCTCCGAGTCCATAGGAAACACTAATTCACCCATATGTATAAATAGAAGATGTTAATGCAAAGGTAAACACACAATTCTCTCATTACGAATCCTCTAACTCCCATATACGAATACTTATTCTCACGCCAAAGAGTGGTTACAGGAATAACCTCATTCCTGTAACGAGTCCTAACGGTCTTCTGTTTTGTAGCTTGGAGACCGGATCATTCTTTATTGAAACAATCATCGAAAGGATGTATATCAGGTGACATTTTTACAAAAGGAAAGAGAGAATTAAGTTGTTTTTAGTGTAATTATAGAGTAACAAATGATGAAAGGGATGTGAATGCCCTAATAAAGCAAAAGGCACCTGCTCCAACTCAAGTTAGCCCTTATTTAAAATATGGGATAAAGTTTGGTTTAAAGGATAGCTCGACTTTTTTATCAAATGAGCATAAAGAATAATAACTAAGCACACATACATGCCAGATATAAGGTTAGGGGGTGTGGTTTAAAGCCCATAGGGGCTTTATTACGCCACGTTAGATCCACCTAGGTGATACCTCGTATGGGGGCTTTAAAGCCCCTCCCTTTAACTTCCATGCAATGGTTTAAAGCCCACATCATCATTATCTAATTATTATTATTTAAATTTAAATAACAAGAAAAAAATATAAAAACCATATTTAAAATAAAAAAATACAATGTCATAATTAAATAAAAAAATACGTCACTAAAAGAAATCACTCGTCGTCTCCTCCTTGTTCACGATAAAACCATAGGTGCTCGGTCAAATCAGCTTGAAGGTTATGTTGTGTGTCCCTGTGACGTATCCTCGCTCGGATAACTTCTTTTTGAGCGTATGTGAGTAGTGGGTTCGTCGGTTGGTTACCTTCATCATAACTTTCTCCACAAAACACTCTGCCCGTGTCCTCCAGTATCATGTTATGCATGATGATGCACGTATACACGATGTTTCTCATTTTACTCTTTTCAAGTATCCTCGATGGTTGGGCAATGATAGACCATCTCTTTTTTAATACATTGAAAACCTGCTCGACATCTTTTCTTGCCGACTCTTGCTTCTTCTTGTAATACAATCTTTTCTCATCATCCGGACACGAAAGAGTTTTCACCAACGTCGCCACTCCGGATAAATACCATCGACAAGATAGTACCCATACTTATACTCCATGTCGTTTGCATAGAATGAAGTATTTGATGCAACACCATATATGACATCGTGAAAATACCCGAAGATTGTAAAACAACAATGTCATTGTTCGCACTAGCTCCATAATCATGAGGCGCGGCCGCTTGTAATATTAGGGTAGGACCCTCGTGGTCACCACGATGGCGTTGCCCTTTCCAAGCGGTTGGACATGTCACCTACTCCCAGTGTGTGCAATCAAGACTACCCAACGTCCCAGTAAACCAGTGTATCCGCTGATGGGCCTCGTATAAAAGTGGAATGTCGGTAGTGGTTGGCATCCTCAAATATCACCTCCCGTAAAGAAAGTTAACACGTAATATAATAGTGTTAATAAATTATATATAATAATCAAAATAATAATAATAACAATAATAATAATGACTTCACAGAAATTTTCAAGACAGTCACGACAACTTCTGGCCGAAATCCTTGAATATTCATCCCACGCATCACTTGTTGTGCCGTACGTAAGTTGCCGGATTGCGACAATACACTTTTGTATTCCAGAGAAACCAATATTGCGACTATCACTTTCTCTTTATGTGAAAAGGGGAATTCGGCGGCAAGAACATCTCAAATTCTTAAGAAAAGAAGACGGCTCATACGAAACCAACGCTTAAACTAGGCATCGTCATACAATGGATTTTCATAAAAATAATCACGCATTAAACGTTCATGAGCACCTAACTGATCTTGTTCAAGAAACTGTCTTGGTAGACGATTGGGCTTCTTCTCGCCAAGAATTTCATCACCTCCTCCGTCACTACGATAAGCATATCGTCGACAACACCGTCAGATGAAGAGCTGGAAGAATTAGATGAAGAGTGTGATGACATTTTAAAAAATGATTCGAGAGAATGTGTTTGTTTTTGTGATTGGTGTGTGTTTGAGTTTGTGACTGGTTTGTGAATTTGTATATGTATTAGAAATTTTAAAATTTTTTTAATACACGACTGTTGCCAACGATCACTTTTGACCAGATTCTCGAACCACGCGCTAAAAACGCTCGTTAGTTTGCTGGCGAGCCTTCAATGGCGCCCCTCTTTGACGGGCAGGGGGTGGGTGTGGGGCTCTGTGGGGCGCTAACGAAGATGATGTGACCAGGGGCGGTATACCACAGACCCTGTCCTAAATGTGAGATGACCGGTGCATGTAAGAATGAATAAACATGGATTATTGAGACATAATAACCTTTGGAAGGAAGGATGTGATTTTATGGTCCCATGATAAAATCATCTCTCACATGTCTATATTATATAGAATTGTCCCATCATTTCATCCGAAAGTCAAAAGATTTATAACACTAGTTCGTCATCTCAACAAGTCTAAAAGGTGAATCAATTACTTTTTCCATGACAACCTGTATTCTTCATTAAGCCTTCATAGAAAAGATGGCGTTATAACAAAAAAATTATGTGGAATAATCTTATAACATTGTCTAAGAATTCATACTTTTACCAATAATAGCAATGCAATTTATATAAGAGTTAATTGCACAGGGTCCTTACAGAAAGGTTATATTAATGGTTTTGGTCGTATATTACATTCATAGTCCTCAAGGTTTATATAGGCTCGTACTAGTTTTGGTTCATAAAGTGTATGAAAGTTAAGAAGTTTTGTTATCTTCACCCCAAAGTCTCCTTAACACATAATGTTAGAAAAACCAAGTTCGTTTTTCCTACACAATTGCCACTCGTATCCGTATCACTTTCGACAACCCAATTAGCCCTCTCTTTAATTGGCAACACATTCCATGTTCAAATCACAACCTCATTTTCAAACTAACCCACAACAGCGATTCATTCAAGTAATTATTCATCGAGTTATTCGAGATAGATGTTAAACGGCAACATGCCACGCAGCTGCCTTTTTTTAATAGCAAAACTAAGGCTTTTAAAAACTACATCATAGATCTCAGGGGCATAATATTACTATGCATGACCCTTTGATCGGGGTGTCGCGCCCTTGTCAAAGATAATATTTATAACACCCAAATTACCCTTAATAATGTGTTAGTGGTAGTAAGTGGTCGAACAATGAAGAATTTGTGGTTTGTGATGGACGTGATTGATTTTAACGGTTGTCACTATTATAAAGCTTGCAAATGGTTTAAATGTTTGTTTGTTTGAAAGAGATGTCGGATTGAACCGAAAAATGTTACTAATTACTTAACTACGAAAACTTGATCAACTGAAACTTTCACAAAAACTTGAATATTGGAGTAAAACAATAATTTAGAACAAGGTTCACACCCGGTTCGGTAATTGAAGACCTAAGGTTTCTACACGTTTTAGGTTTAATTCAATTGTATATATGATTAACGGATTTAGTGTCGCGTGGCTTAGGTGCCAAGAGCTATCAACGTCGTAGACGACGCAACGCAATGCACTTCGTTACCAAGTACATCTAAAACCTACCAACTGATAAGGCATAAGTGCACAAATTCATTTTGCAAAATTTTATAATCATTCGACAATTCACAAATTCAATTCAAATACACGACAATTATCAAATCTTCAAAATCAAAATACAATTTGTCACAAATCAAATCTCAAAACAATGTGTAAACCCTAAATCTTACAATAACCTACACCAGGGTGAACCCCGAAGAGACTAGCCGCTCATGGTGAATAGAACACGATCACCGGATGATGAAATCTTGAACTTGTAACATCTTAAACCTTGATGATTAGGGTTTGTGGTTGGTGGTGGTAGTGATGGATTGAAGATGGATGATGATGATTATAATGGTGGATTAGGGGTATGGATGATTCGGATTGATCAGATGCATTAGTGTGGGGGAATTGTGAAGGTTGGGGTATTCTTGGCTCCAAGATGGTGTTTCAAACTCAAGAAATACGTAACTCCCTTGCAAATTACCAAAACAAGTGATATACCCCGTCCCCAATCATTCAAAATGAAATTTCACGTCAGGTATCAAGGGACGGCGTCGCCGACGACCCTTGGTTAGTCAAGAGCTTCCCGACAGCCTAAAGAGTTGTCTACGAACTAACCATCCTGATGAGATCACCCATAGGGCGTCGCCGACGGGCTGGAAGGGCATCGCCGACGGGCTGGGACGACAACCCCTCTAATTCTTGTTTTCTCTTTTGCTTGTTTTCCGCTCCAAGTTGATCTGTTTTCCGTTCTGATGCTCCGCAAAGATCCGAAATACTCTTTAAACTTTGTTAACCTGCAAAAACACAAATCACATCAAAGTAAGCAATTTGAAACTCAAGTTTATGTAGAACCTCAAACTTAAATACAATCAGGCACCAGTGTTCGATCACGCATCACATCCCCACACTTGTCTTTTGCCTGCCCTCAAGCAAATCTGTTTTTCATTTTCAGGTGGATCGAATAAAAGACACACTTCCCATTCTCAAAGCTCAAGTTAAGGTTTAATGTCATACCCGTTTCAAAACTTTTACAATTTTCAAAGTATTTAGCGGTAAAGCGATTAACACATAAGAAATGGTTACCCAAGATTAACCCGCCCTTAAAACTAACATCATACATATCCCTTACAATGTTCTTATTTAGCTAATAATAATGCATTAGTATATTTCTAGTAATCGCTCAAACCGATTAGAACACGTACCCGCATAAGCTTGCAACTCAATCATTCTCCACCATTGAACACGACTACTAAGCACAAGTCAAAAGGTCTTTAAGGGTTGTAATGGGGCTAGGCTAAGAGTGTGGAATAGGAAATTTTAAAGTAGCTAAGGTGATGAAAACTCGATTTTTTATTACAAAGACTTCTAAACAAACTAACTATGAACATCAAAATACAAGGAAACATTTTTGTTTAATCAACAACCTACCAACGCATATTTTTGTGCTTTTTTCACGACAACTTTCTGCTATTTTTCATGATAATTTCTGAATTTTCGGATTTTTTAAACCACAACTTTACAAACAAACTAACCCTAAAATCGAATTTTCATCGCACGCGTTAAAATAAAAAGGTTTAATGGTCAAAGGCTAAATGGGTTGGTCAAATGAACTGTTAGGAAACTTTTTATGTAAGTATTGGAGAAAAATGTGACCTGGATGGTCAATGAATGAAGATGAAGTCATAAAGGTCAAAACAAAAAGATGATATGAGACTGACAAAAGAAAGGAACAACATATCTTCATCATTATCAAAACAGGTCTAAGACAAGAGAAGACTATCAGATGAAGCCATTCTGATAGATCTGATGATATTTCTAATGAATACCATCAGTATCTGGTAAAGTCTGATCATCAGAATTTCTAATAATTGGTTCATCAGATTTTTTCTGATATTTCTGATGAACCCAGTTGTCTGCAATAATCGAAGCCCTGCCATACTTGAAGATGCAAGTTGACTTTAGAAGATTCAATGTATATGTTAAAATGCAACTTTATGCAGGGTAAGTGTATGAATAAACAAATGTTTGTTCATACCCAAAACTTTCTATAAATAGGAAGTTATACTGGAAAGGATAGTGAGTCAAGCTTAGCATTTAATACATACTACACTCCTCTGCCCTTTCACCACAGAATTACACAAGTATTCGTTTGTACTAGTCAATGACACTATTACCTTGTAAACCATTTTGTTTCAGAGTGATATAAACTTGAAAATTTTGTAGCTGTTGTTTCTTGATAGTTCGATTTCTATTTCCGCACACTATTTTCATATTTGTTGAAATCACTGGCCATGTTACGTTAAAAGAAGTCTTTGTCCGTCTGGGACCAACGATTGGTATCAGAGTAGATTGAATAAATTATTTTCAAACGATCAATCGCTCAGCTTTTCTCTTTTATCTAAATATGGCAAACTTTCAAACATAGAACAATGATTTCAACATCGGGTCTATGTCAAAGCCTCCGACCTTGGTCAGAGAGGAGTACCCCCAATGGAAAATCAGGATGATCAATTTCCAAAATGTACATGATCGAGCTCTGTTTCAATCCATTGTGAGTGACCCACATATACCCATGGTTGAAATACCAGGTACCCCAGCAACTGATAATACACCATAAAAACCTATCTCTTGGGCTCCAATGAAAAGAAAGAAATTGGACCCAAGAAGATAAACAAAAGGTGGGAGCAGATGAAAGGGCCAAATCACTTTTGGTCATGGCACTTCCTAATGACATATTTGTTCAAGTAGATGCATGTGCTTCTGCTAAAGAAATATGAGATCAGTTGAAAAATCTTTGTGAAGGAGGAGAAAGAATGAAAAGACACAAAAAAGAACAACTTGTGTCTCCTCTTATGAGAGGTTCAAAAGTTTACCAAATGAAAGTCTTTATGAAACATATAATAGATTTGAAAAACTTTTAAATTAACTAAAGAAGTTTGGTATTGAGAAGTCAAACGATGAAAGGAATGTAAAATTCCTAGATGATTTGCCTAGAGAATGGATAAGTCTAACAATGACTTTAGCCTCCACCTTAGAGCTGGGAAATATGACTCAGCATGACTTGTATAACATTCTTGTCCCTAGAGAAGATGAATATACGAAAACTCAAGCCAGATAGGTGGATCCGTAGCTCTCATCTCAAACTCACAAAGAACACCCATTCCTGATCCACAAACCTCTTGTTGTCAAAGTCATGAAAATTCTTATACTTCATCAGACTTTTCAGCATTTGCCGAGGCAATTGCACTTCTCACCAAAATCTTTGAACAGAGGTTGAGAGGAGGAAGCCATAAGTACCAGAAGAGTGATAAAGGGAGGATGTAAGCAAAATCCAAAGAAAGAGGAAAAACAGAAGTTGTATGTTACAAATACAAACAAAAGGGTCACTGTGCAAGAATAAAAAGCTGAAGGATGTTGCATATTATGGAAAAAAACTGGAAGAAGCTAAGAAGCGACAACATGTAAGCCTGATAATAGGGACAGATGCCTAGTTAACAGATGATTCTTCTGACGATGAAGAAGAGGAAATGGCAAGCTTCTATCTCATGGCCAAGCTTTCTGAAGCAGAATCTGAAAATTCAGAACAGAAGGTAAGCACAGATAATCTTGATCTAGTACAAAAGTTAAACAAGCTTATGTCATATTTTCTAAACTTGCAAGAAATACAAAAATTGGAAAACAAGATATCTAATGATTTACAAAAATCTCTAAATAAAGTTATACTACAGCCTGGTATTTTCACGCACAACTCTAACAACACAACTCCTATGCTTATGCATGCTTACTCGCGTATACTCAATTTTTGGACCGAAAATTCTTTCAACTTGAGGATAATGTGACATCCCGGAAAATCAGGTATCGCTTCGATTCGATTCCTTGTATTTGTACGCTCTATATTTAATATATATAAGTATATAAGTATAACACGTCACGAATATTTAACGGTTTATAAAATACGGTTATGTTTAAAACCCGAACCCAAGACCGAACCGTTTCACTATTGCACGAACTCACATCACCCGCCCCAAACTTGCGGCCCAACAAACCCAACCCGCCACCCCTTTCCCTTGTGGCCCAACCAGACAAAATCGGCCCCCACCCCTTTAGTTTTTATAAAATAAGTTTTTGTGTGCATGCATGAGTGAAAGATAGCAAACCCTAGTGCCTCCCTCCCCTCTCCTGTGGGACGGCAGGCCCCCTCATCTCGATCGCACCTCCCTCTCTATCTCTAGCTTTCATTCCGTTTCAAGGTTAGTAAAGATCTCCTGTACTAATGCTGCGTTTCTTGTGTTGTTATGATGTTATATGTCTAGGGTTTGTGGTGATTTTGATATGCAAGATGTTATGTGATTGATAAACTTGTTAATACATGGCGTTACTAGGTCGTATGATCGTTTTAATCGTTTTAGTATCATATAAGTGCAAAACGGTAGGCTGATTAGCATGTACAGCCAACTGAAGTTGGCTGTAAACAGGCCGTATATTATCGAAAAAACGGATTTTCTGAAGTCTAAAACATAGGATTTTGAATAACTCTTCTAATGGCATTGGAAGTGCATTTTTTCTAGGTCGTTTGCTATTTTAAAATAATTGTTTCGTGCAGCAGCTGAAGCTGCGTTGTTTCTGCAGAATTTACGTGTTGAGTATTGTGTCATAACTTCTAATCTGGATAGAGTTAGGTCATGAAATTCGTACAGTAACTGGACACGGGTGTCGACGAAACATTTCCACTGGAATTTTGTCAATCGGACGGACAATAATTTTTAAATGAATTTTTCCATGGACTGCAGTCAGAAGGTGACGAATCTGACTGTAGCCTAATAAATAATTTCTTATAAATAATTGGTAATGATTCAGGGCTTGAGAATTTTACACAAAGGGTAGCGGACCACTTGGAACGTCCTGTAAATTAATTAAAATATTTGGAATAGGGGAACTATTTTATAAAAATGCTCCAAAACAATCCAGTTTTGGACATTTCAAACTGAAACGTAATAAGTGATATGTGTGCATCTAAATGTTTGTTTGTGCTATCTGAGAAGGGTCGAACCTGTTTTATGTAAACTAATATAGTATGTGAGTTGTTGCGTGCTATGATATTAATGGTTATATACATGTTTGTTAGTTGGCAATTTGAATTTGTATGAGAGGTGTTAGATGCGTGTAGGAATTTCGCGCCATTCATGAACATACTAATAAACTAAGTGGTAATCGTCTTAGGATGTGGTTGACTTACTCCGACTCCTATTCTTTTTAGAAGTCTAACCGAGCAAACAAAGGTGAGTTAACGACCCCTATATTTTAAGGTTTTTTTTTAAATATACAGGGGTAGAAAACATGCACGCTCACGGTAAACTTCCACTTTAACGTTATTGTTGGATAACGTCGTTAAAACTGATAATTTAGTTTATGTTATACGGTTATGGTCACTAAGTATCAACTTTATCACGGGGAAATCCTCATCAACTCTCGGACCGTTAGTATGGGATTTATAGCGGAGAAATTTTGAGTAGTACTACTGGGCCCGACAAGCCCCACTCGAGCTAGTCGTGCTAGCTTATCAGTCATGGTCAACGGGTGTAGATTTTGGCCTAACACACTTTAGGGTCAGTGATAGACATGGCACACAGAGGCAACAACAGTCAGATATAAGGGCGGCCACTAGGTGTGTGATGCTTAAGTTTGCAGGTACGGTGGCTCTCAAACGTGGGAAATTACTAAAAAGTGCATTTAGAGCCTTCAAATACCATTAACACATTGTTCAATTCGCCTATAAATTCTTTTCCATAGCAGCTTCAGGTTTGAGATTAGTGATTAAAAATAGCGTGTGATGAGCAATGCATCTGAACATAGCTCAGTTATCAAAAACACACTTTATTTGGCAAATACATACATCCTTATTTTTATAATCAGAATATTACTTCCCAAGAAGTATGCTATAAGTCAACAATAATATACCGTGTAGGAAATTTGGATATGTATGTGGCTATTTGTACATTGGCATTAGTCTAAGTTTAGAGGTGGCAAAACGTGCCGGGCAGGTAATGGGTCAAAACAGATGGTGGGGTGGGTGACCAAAATGTATATATATATATACTACAGTTCTCTTTTATTGAACATCTGCTTTGTTTTATCTTGTCTAATTTTAACCGTTGAAACTTATATGATTTATGATATGCTATAGAGATCAAAACAACAAACATCTCCTGAATCTAGAGATAAATTCTATTAGTAGCAGACTCTTGGTTTAATATATTTAAAGGTTTGTGATGTATTTCAAGTTTCATGGTCAGAGTTGGACTGTTATCTTTTAGTGTATGTTATATACTTGAATATTTTGTTTTAATATCTTGATTTACAGTTACATAGATCCCTAACATGGTTATATCTGAGTTTATAGTGATAGCAACAGATGTTGAGCCTCTTGAAATTATTCTTCATCGGCCCTTCTTACTGAAGATAAGGTATATATTATTTTTTGCTATAATGTTTTCATTTTGGGTTTTGTAATTAAAGATTGCGTAGGCTCGGGTCTAAAATGGTTATGATTTTGTGAATGCAAACACACCACCTCGAGTTTTATATTTGATTTTGTGAATGCAAACACACCACCTATGTTTGATGCATAAACTTGCAACCTACATACTCCATTTTAATTTAGATATTGTATTCAACTATGTGTACTTTCTTAATTGACAAGTTATTATTTTATAATTGTTGTATGTTTGTTTATTAAGAATGGAGACACCTGAATATCTCTGAAATGCAAAGAGCTTGGCCTCTCAAAGAGATTTGAATTCGAATCAACCGAAAACAATGAGTAAAAGGCTAAAGGAATCATTGACAAAATGTAGCAACATTAAAGTTTAAGATTTAGATTCTTTTTTATTCAACTTGTGTATTACATATGTTCATAACCTATTTACACTAATATGTAATCTCAATTACTTATATCTTTAAACTTTATAAAAATTTTAAGGTTGGTTTGTATCTGAAATATCCAGTTTTCTCACATGGTCAACTTTATGTTGCATTATCAAGAGTCAAAACAGAGCCGGTATGAAGTTGCTTATAGTAGATACTAATGAGAATGTAACAAATAAAACAACTAATGTGGTCTACAATGAAGTTATTTTTCCGGGATTTGAACAATTTTGTTTTTTCGTCTTCCAATGTATGTGTTTTTACAAAGTTTAAATTTGAACATAAATAATAGGTTTTTGGTTGAAGCCGCGTTTAACGCGGGCATTAGTCTAGTTTGTAATATATTTTGAAAGCAGTTGGAGGGTATGAGAGAAAAAATGTGGGTGATAAAAGTATAAAAAAATATTGTTTAATCAAAAGGTGTGGAGGAGTGACCTGGCTTGGCCACTCCGGGTCGGATAAGTCATCATTAAATAGGAGGATAATGATATTAAATGAGGGAATATTCATATGCAAATAGAAGATTTGCATGATCTCCGAAAAAGTATGAGATATTACGTAACCAACTCTCCGAGTCCATTGGAAACCCTATACCCATATGTATAAATAGAAGATGCTAATGCAAAGGTAAACACACAATTCTCTCATTACGAATCCTCTTACTCCTATAAACGAATACTTATTCTCACTCTAGAGGGTGGCTACAGGAATAACCACATTCCTATAACAAGTCCTAACGGTGTTCTGTTTTGTAGCTTGGAGATCGGATCACTCTTTATTGAATCAACCATCGAAAGGACGTATATCAGGTGACGTTTTTACATTGGCGCCATCCGTGGGACATGAAATAATAAAGAATCCACTACCACAGTGAGTGTTTCGAATGTAAGTATTGCAATGGCTAGCACCGTTTTGATTTCCACCGGTGAAGGAAATACGACGTCAACAAGCATGGTTACGGCTGTCTCCACTCCAACAATAACAAGATCTTTGGCAGTGGAGTTTGATGCTGAGATGCCTCCGGGGTACCAGAGAAGACGTTTTAACGCCCCAATCTCCGGATCAGGACCGTCCTCCGTAAGCGCGGGGTGGGCACCATCTTTTGCCGTGTCAACGGCAACGACGACCACCTCGTTTGTTCCGGTACAAGGGGTGTCTCAGAACACCGGTATTTACATCGGGTTTAGGCCTAAGCGGTTACTATAACCAGCCATCTCAACCCGTTTACACAGCGGCTGTTGGGACAACTGCTCAATATTTCTCACTAACGGATGATTTCTAGTTTCCGCCATTATACTCGGTTGTGCTGTCCGCGGCAATGTCCACGCCACCCCATCAGCTAGTAATTACGCCGAGAGAGGTGTTAAGGCCTTAAACATGGCGTTCTCCTGATACTCCGCCTTGGCATGCCTTACATCTTTGACTTTCTTCTTCGTTGCCATGGTTCTCCATTACATTTCCACGGGATGACGTCAGCTTCAATGAATAATAAATTTTTCTTCCAATCCTTATCCTGGTAACTTAATGGGACTGCCCTTAGGCATATCTCGTCAGTGCTCTGGAGATCAAACATAAAAAAGGCGCCTTCCAAGCAAGGGTATACAAGGCATGAAATACCACTTTTTCGGGTGTAAAACCTAAACTTAACGAGGCATATTCAAAATGCCAGAGTTTGGCCATGCCAAGTGGGTGCACCTAAGAGACGGGTACGACATACTCATCTAACATCTCCATACAGAATTTCGTCATGGGAAGCCGAAAATTACAAAACTTGAAGAAATCGGCTTAAAGTGTAATGTTACCCTCCTGCAGGGGAAATGCAGGATCTTTCTAAGATGGCATGATGGGATGCCATTCGGGTTGTATGCAGTAGGCCCTCATCAAAGAATCAAAGGTTGCCTTGTTCCATTTGTAATACAGGGCATCGTCGTTTTGAGATGATCAGATAACTTTGGGGTCCATCGAATTTTCAGAGAAATGGAGGCGACGGTTGATATTTTTGGGGGAAATTGCTTTTTTAGAGTTATACCCTTATTTATACCGTCTCGTCTGCCTTTTCGAATTTCAAAACTTGGAGCCCAAATGTACACGTGTTTTACCATGCACTCATTAGTGAGTCCTATCACATGACAGCTAGCGTCGTCAGTCTATTTTTTGACTATGCTAACAGGAGTTTCTCCTTTTTTTCCCATTTGTTATTTATTCATATATTTTGGTGGGTCCTTCTTTTTTCTTAAGTCCGACACCATGTTCTTTTCCCATAGCATCGGACCGGGGGACATATGGAAGAGTGGCCCGGCTCAGCCACTCTGGGTTGGGTAAGTCATCATTAAATAGGAGGATAATGATATTAAATGAGGGAGTATTCGTACACAAATAGAATATTTGCATGATCTCCGAGAAAGTAGGAGATATTACGTAACCAACTCTCCGAGTCCATAGGAAACACTAATTCACCCATATGTATAAATAGAAGATGTTAATGCAAAGGTAAACACACAATTCTCTCATTACGAATCCTCTAACTCCATACGAATACTTATTCTCACGCCAAAGGGTGGTTACAGGAATAACCCCATTCCTGTAACGAGTCCTAACGGTCTTCTGTTTTGTAGCTTGGAGACCGGATCATTCTTTATTGAAACAATCATCGAAAGGATGTATATCAGGTGACGTTTTTACAAAAGGAAAGAGAGAATTAAGTTGTTTTTAGTGTAATTATAGAGTAATAAATGATGAAAGGGATGTGAATGCCCTAATAAAGCAAAAGGCACCTGCTCCAACTCAAGTTAGCCCTTATTTAAAATATCGGATAAAGTTTGCTATAGCTCGACTTTTTTTATCAAATGAGCATAAAGAATAATAACTAAGCACGCATACATGCTAGGTATAAGGTTAGGGGGTGTGGTTTAAAGCCCCTAGGGGCTTTATTATGCCACGTCAGATCCACCTAGGTGATACCTCATATGGGGGGCTTTAAAGCCCCTCCCTTTAACTTCCATGCAATGGTTTAAAGCCCACATCATCATTATCTATTTATTATTATTATTATTTAAATTTAAATAACAAGAAAAAATATAAAAACCATATTTAAAATAAAAAAATACAATGTCATAATTAAATAAAAAAATACGTCACTAAAAGAAATCACTCGTCGTCTCCTCCTTGTTCACGATAAAACCATAGGTGCTCGGTCAAATCAGCTTGAAGGTTATGGTGTGTGTCCCTGTTACGTATCCTCGCTCGGATAACTTCTTTTTGAGCGTATGTGAGTAGTGGGTTCGTCGGTTGGTTACCTTCATCATAACTCTCTCCACAAAACGCTCTGCCCGAGTCCTCCAGTATCATGTTATGCATGATGATGCACGTATACATGACGTTTCTCATTTTATTCTTTTCAAGTAACCTCGACGGCTGGGCAATGATAGACCATCTCTTTTTTAATACACTGAAAACCTGCTCGACATCTTTTCTTGCCGACTCTTGTTTCTTCTTGTAATACAATCTTTTCTTGTCATCCAGACCCGAAAGAGTTTTCACCAACGTTGCCACTCCGGATAAATACCGTCGACCAGATAGTACCCATACTTACACTCCATGTCGTTTGCATAGAATGAAGTATTTGGTGCAACACCATCTATGACATCGTGAAAAGACCCGAAGATAGTAAAACAACAATGTCATTGTTCGCATTGGCTCCATAAATCTTGAGGTGCGACCTCTTGTAATATTAGGGTAGGACCCTCGTGGTCACCACGATGGCGTTGCCCTTTCCAAGCGGTTGGACATGTCACCCACTCCCAGTGCGTGCAATCAAGACTACCCAACGTCCCAGTAAACCAGTGTATCCGCTGTTGGGCCTCGTATAAAAGTGGAATGTCGGTAGCGGTTGGCATCCTCAAATATCGCCTCCCATAAAGAAAGTTAACACGTAATATAATAGTGTTAATAAATTATAAATAATAATCAAAATAATAATAATAACAATAATAATAATGCCTTCACAGAAATTTTCAAGACACTCACGACAACTTCTGGCCGAAATCCTTAAATATTCATCCCACGCATCACTTGTTGTGCCGTATGCAAGTTGCCGGATTGCGACAATACACTTTTGTATTCCAGAGAAACCAATATTGCGACTATCACTTTCTCTTTATGTGAAAAAGGGGAATTCGGCAACAAGAACATCTGAAATTCTTAAGAAAAGAAGATGGCTCATACAAAACCAAAGCTTAAACTGTGCATCGTCATACAATGGATTTTCACAAAAATAATCACGCATTAAACGTTCATGAGCACCTAACTGATCTTGTTCAAGAAGCACTTGTCTTGGTAGACGATTGGGCTTCTTCTCGCCAATAATTTCATCACCTCCTGCGTCACTACAATAAGCATATCGTCGACAACACCGTCAGATGAAGAGCTGGAAGAATCAGATGAAGAGTGTGATGACATTTTAAAAAATGATTGGAGAGAATGTGTTTGTTTTTGTGATTGGTGTGTGTTTGAGTTTGTGACTGGTTTGTGAATTTGTATATGTATTAGAAATTTAAAAGTTTTTTTAATACACGACCGTTGCCAACGATCACTTTTGACCAGATTCTCGAACCACGCGCTAAAAACACTCGTTAGTTTGCTGGCGAGCCTTCAATGGCGCCCCCTATTTGATGGGCAGGGGGTGGGTGTGGGGCTCTGTGGGGCGCTAACGAAGATGATGTGACCAGGGACGGTATACCATAGACCCTTTCCTAAATGTTAGATGACCGGTGCATGTAAAGAATGAATAAACATGGATTATTGAGACATAATAACCTTTGGAAGGAAGGATGTGATTTTATGGTCTCCCATGATAAAATTATCTCTCGCATGTCTATATTATATAGAATTGTCCCATCATTTCATCCGGAAAGTCAAAAGATTTATAACACTATTTCGTCATCTCAACAAGTCTAAAAGGTGAATCAATTACTTTTTCCATGACAACCTGTATTCTTCATTAAGCCTTCATAGAAAAGATGGCGTTATGACAAAAAAATTATGTGGAATAATCTTATAACATTACCTAAGAATTGATACTTTTACCAATAATAGCAATGCAATTTAAATAAGAGTTAATTGCACAGGGTCCTTGCGGAAAGGTTATATTAATGGTTTTGGTCGTATATTACATTCATTGTCCTCAAGGTTCATATAGGGTCGTACTAGTTTTGGTTCATAAAGTGTATGAAAGTTAAGAAGTTTTGTTATCTTCACCCCAAAGTCTCCTTAACACATAATGTTAGAAAAACCAAGTTCGTTTTTCCTACACAATTGCCACTCGTATCCGTATCACTTTCGACAACCCAATTAGCCCTCTCTTTGATTGGCAACACATTCCATATTCAAATCACAACCTCATTTTCAAACTAACCCACAACAACGATTCATTCAAGTAATTATTCATCGAGTTATTCGAGATAGATGTTAAACGGGCAACATGCTACGCAGCTGCCCTTTTTAATAGCAAAACTAATTCTTTTAAAAACTACATCATAGATCTCAGGGTCATAATATTACAATGCATGACCCTTTGATCGGGGTGTGCGCCCTGGTCAAAGATAATATTTATAATACCCAAATTACCCTTAATAATGTGTTAGTGGTAGTAAGGGGTCGAACCATGAAGAATTTGTGGTTTGTGATGGACGTGATTGATCTTAACGGTTGTCACTATTATGAAGCTTGCAAATGGTTAAATGTTTGTTTGTTTGAAAGAGATGTCGGATTTAACCGAAAATGTTACTAATTACTTAACTACGAAAACTTGATCAACTGAAACTTTTACAAAAACTTGAATATTAGAGTAAAACAATAATTTAGAACAAGGTTCACACCCGGTTCGGTAATTGAAGACCTAAGGTTTCTACACGTTTTAGGTTTAATTCAATTGTATATATGGTTAACGGATTTAGTGTCGTGTGGCTTAGGTGCCAAGAGCTATCAACGTCGTAGACGACGCAACGCAATGCACTTTGTTACCAAGTACATGTAAATCCTACCAAGTGATAAGGCATAAGTGCACAAATTCATTTTGCAAATTCAAATTTTATAATCATTCGACAATTCACAAATTCAATTCAAATACACGACAATTATCAAATCTTCAAAATCAAAATACAATTTGTCACAAATCAAATCTTAAAACAACGTTTAAACCCTAAAATCTTACAATAACCTACACCAGGGTGAAACCCGAAGAGACTAGCTGCTCATGATGAATAGAATACGATCACCGGATGATGAAATCTTGAACTTGTAACATCTTAAAGCTTGATGATGGAGATGGATGATGATTAGGGTTTGTGGTTGGTGGTGGTAGTGATGGACTGAAGATGGGATGATGATGATGATAATGGTGGATTAGGGTTATGGATGATTCGGATTGATCAGATGCATTGGTGTGGGGGAATTGTGAAGGTTGGGGTATTCTTGGCTCCAAGACGGTGTTTCAAACTCAAGAAATACGTAACTCCCTTGCAAATTACCAAAACCAGTGGTATACCCCATCCCCAATCATTCAAAATCGAAATTTCACGTCAGGTATCAGGGGAGGGCGTCGCCGACGACCCACTAGGGCGTCATGACGACCCTTGGTTAGTCAAGAGCTTCCCGACAGCCTAAAGAGTTGTCTACGAACTAACCATCCTGAGGAGATCACCCAAGGGCGTCACCGACGGGCTGGGAGGGCGTCGCCGACGGGCTGGGACGACAATCCCTCTTAATCTTGTTTTCTCTTTTGCTTGTTTTCCGCTCCAAGTTGATCTGTTTTCCGCCCTGACGCTCCGTAAAGATCCGAAATGCTCTTTAAACTTTGTTAACCTGCAAAAACACAAAGCACATCAAAGTAAGCAATTTGAAACTCAAGTTTATGTAGAACCACAAACTTAAATACAATCAGGCACCAGTGTTCGACCACGCATCACATCCCCACACTTGTCTTTTGCCTGCCCTCAAGCAAATCTTTTTTTCACTTTCAGGTAATCGAATAAAAGACACACTTCCCATTCTCAAAGCTCAAGTTAAGGTTTAATGTCATCCCGTTTCAAAATTTTTACAATTTTCAAAGAATTTAGCGGTAAAGCAATTAACACATAAGAAATGGTTACCCAAGATTAACCCGCCCTTAAAACTAACATCATACATATCCCTTACAATGTTCTTATGTAGCTAATAATAATGCATTAGTATATTTCTAGTAATCGCTCAAACCGATTAGAACACGTACCCGCATAAGCTTGCAACTCAATCATTCTCCACCATTGAACATGACTACTAAGCACAAGTCAAAAGGCCTTTAAGGGTGGTAATGGGGTTAGGCTAAGAGTGTGGAATAGGAAATTTTAAAGTAGCTAAGGTGATGAAAACTCGATTTTTTATTACAAAGACTTCTAAACAAACTAACTATGAACATCAAAATACAAGGAAACATTTCCGTTTAATCAACAACCTACCAACGCATATTTTTGTACTTTTTTCACAACAACTTTCTGCTATTTTTCATGATAATTTCTGAATTTTCGGATTTTTTTAAACCACAACTTTACAAACAAACTAACCCTAAAATCGAATTTTCATCACACGCGTTAAAATAAAAAGGTTTAATGGTCAAATGCTAAATGGGTTGGTCAAATGAACTGTTAAGGAACTTTTTATGTAAGTATTGGAGAAAAATGTGAACTGGCTAGTCAATGAATGATGAAGTCATAAAGGTCAAAACAACAAGAAGATATGAGATTGACAAAAGAAAGGAACAACATATCTTCATCATTATCAAAACAGTTCTAAGACAAAAGAAGACTATCAGATGAAGCCATTCTGATAGATCTGATTATATTTCTAATGAATACCATCAGTATCTGGTAAAGTCTGATCATTAGAATTTCTAATAATTGGTTCATCAGATTTTTTCTGATAGGGAGTCATCAAAATTTCAGATGAACCCACTTGTCTGCAATAATCGTAGCCCTGCATACTTGAAGATGCAAGTTGACTCTAGAAGATTCAATGTATATGTTAAAAGGCAACTTTATGCAGGGTAAGTGTAAGAATAAACAAATGTTTATTCATACCCAAAACTTTCTATAAATAGGAAGTTATATCGGAAAGGATAAGGAGTCAAGCTTAGCATTTAATACATACTACACTCCTCTGCCCTTTCACCACAGAATTACACAAGTATTCGTTTGTACTAGTCAATGACACAATCACCTTGTAAACCATTTTGTTTCAAAGTGATATAAACTTGAAAATTATGTAGCTGTTGTTTCTTGAAAGTTCGATCTCTATTTCCGCACATTTTCATATTTGTTGAAATCACTGGCCATGTTACGTTAAAAGAAGTCTTTGTCCGTCTGGGACCAACAGTTGGTATCAGAGCAGATTGAATAAATTATTTTCAAACGATCAATCGCTCAGCTTTTATCTTTTATCTAAATATAGAAAACTTTCAAACATGGAATAATGCTTTCAACATCGGGTCTATGTCAAAGCCTCTGACCTTGGTCAGAGAGGAGTACCCCCAATGGAAAATCAGGATGATCAATTTCCTAAATGTACATGATCGAGCTATGTTTCAATCCATTGTGAGTGACCCACATATACCCATGGTGAAATACCAGGTACCCCAGCAACTGATAATACACCAGAAAAACCTATCTCTTGGGCTCCAATGAAAAGAAAGAAATTGGACCAAGAAGATAAACAAAAGGTGGGAGCAGATGAAAGGGCCAAATCACTTTTGGTCATGGCACTTCCTAATGACATATTTTCTCAAGTAGATGCATGTCCTTCTGCTAAAAAATATGAGATCAGTTGAAAAATCTTTGTGAAGGAGGAGAAAGAATGAAAAGACACAAAAAAGAACAACTTGTGTCTCCTCTTATGAGAGGTTCAAAAGTTTACCAAATGAAAGTCTTTATGAAACATATAATAGATTTGAAAAACTTTTAAATTAACTAAAGAAGTTTGGTATTGAGAAGTCAAACGATGAAAGGAATGTAAAATTCCTAGATGATTTGCCTAGAGAATGGAGAAGTCTAACAATTAGCATCCACCTTAGAGCTGGGAAATATGAGTCAGCATGACTTGTATAGCATTCTTGTCCCTAGAGAAGATGAAATATACAAAAAACTCAAGCCTGAGAGGTGGATTCGTAGCTCTCATCTCAAACTCACAAAGAACACCCATTCCTGATCCACAAACCTCTTGTTGTCAAAGTCATGAAAATTCTTATACTTCATCAGACTTTTCAGCATTTGCCGAGGCAATTGCACTTCTCACCAAAATCTTTGAACAGAGGTTGAGAGGAGGAAGCCATAAGTACCAGAAGAGTGACAAAGGGAGGATGTAAGCAAAATCCAAAGAAAGAGGAAAAGCAGAAGTTGTATGTTACAAATACAAACAAAAGGGTCACTATGCATCAGAGTGCAAGAATAAAAAGCTAAAGGATGTTGCATATTATGAAAAAAAACTTGAAGAAGCTAAGAAGCGACAACATGTAAGCCTGATAAAAGGGACAAATGCCTGGTTAACAGATGATTCTTCTGACGATGAATAAGAGGAAATGGCAAACTTCTATCTCATGGCCAAGCTTTCTGAAGCAGAATCTGAAAATTCAGAACAGAAGGTAAGCATAGATAATCTTGATCTAGTACAAAAGTTAAACAAGCTTATGTCATATTTTCTAAACTTGAAAGAAATACAAAAATTGGAAAATAAGAGATCTAATGATTTACAAAAATCTCGAAATAAAGTTATACTTGTGACAGCCTGGGATTTTCACGCACAACTCTAACAACACAACTCCTATGCTTATGCATGCTTACTCGCGTATACTCAATTTTCGGGACGAAAATTCTTTCAACTTGGGGATAATGTGACATCCCGGAAAATCAGGTATCGCTTCGATTCGATTCCTTGTATTTGTACGCTCTATATTTAAATATATATAAGTATATAAGTATAACACGTCAAGAATATTTAACGGTTTATAAAATATGGTTATGTTTAAAACCCGAACCCGAGACCGAACCGTTTCACTATTGCAATAACTCACATCACCCGCCCCAAACTTACGGCCAACGCAACCCAACCCGCCACCCCTTTCCCTTGCGGCCCAACCAGCCAAAATCGGCCCCCACCCCTTTAGTTTTTATAAAATACGTTTTTGTGTGCATGCATGAGTGAAAGATAGCAAACCCTAGTGCCTCCCTCCCCTCTCCTGTGCGACGGCAGGCCCCCCTCATCTCGATCGCACCTCCCTCTCTATCTCTAGCTTTCATTCCGTTTCAAGGTTAGTAAAGATCTTCTGTACTAATGCTGCGTTTCTTGTGTTGTTATGATGTTATATGTCTAGGGTTTGTGGTGATTTTGACATGCAAGATGTTATGTGATTGATAAACTTGTTAATACATGGCGTTACTAGGTCGTATGATCGTTTTAGTATCATATAAGTGCAAAACGGTAAGCTGATTAGCATGTACAGCCAACTGAAGTTGGCTGTAAACAGGCCGTATAATATCGAAAAAACGGATTTTCTGAAGTCTAAAACGTAGGATTTTGAATAACTCTTCTAATGGCGTTGGAATTGCATTTTTTCTAAGGTCGTTTCCTATTTTAAAATAGTTGTTTCTTGCAGCAGCTGAAGCTGCGTTGTTTCTGCAGAATTTACGTGTTGAGTATTGTGTCATAACTTCTAATCTGGATACAGTTAAGTCATGAAATTCGTACAGTAACTGGACACGGGTGTCGATGAAAAATTTTCACTGGAATTTTGTCAATCGGACGGACAATAATTTTTAGACGAATTTTTCCATGGACTGCAGTCAGAAAGTGAAGAATCTGACTACAGCCTAGTAAATAATTTCTTCTAAATAATTGGTATTGATCCAGGGCTTGAGAATTTTACACAAAGGGTAGCAGACCACTTGGAACGTCCTGTAAATTAATTAGAATTTTTGGAATAGGGGAACTATTTTATAAAAATGCTCGAAAACAACCCAGTTCTGGACATTTAAAATTGAAACGTAATAAGTGATATGTGTCCATCTAAATGTTTGTTTGTGCTATTTGAGAAGGGTCGAACCTGTTTTATGTAAACTAATATAGTATGTGAGTTGTTGCGTGCTATGATCATCAATGGTTATATACGTGTTTGTTAGTTGGCAATGTGAATTTGTATGAGAGGTGTTAGATGCGTGTAGGAATTTCGTGCCATTCATGAACACACTAATAAACTAAGTGGTAACCGTCATAGGATGTGGTTGACTTACTCCGACTCCTAATCTTTTTAGAAGTCTAACCGAGCAAACAAATGTGAGTTAACGGCCCCTATATTTTAAGGTTTTTTTAAATACACAGGGGAAGAAAACATGCACACTCACTGTAAACTTCCACTTTGACGTTATTGTTGAATAACGTCGTTAAAACTGATAATTTAGTTTATGTTATACGGTTATGGTCACTAAGTAGCAACTTTATCACGGGAAGTCCTCATCAACTCTCGGACCGTTAGTATGGGATTTATAGCGGGAAAATTTTGAGTAGTACTACTGGGCCCGACAAGCCCCACCCGAGCTAGTCGTGCTAGCTGATCGGTCATGGCAACGGGTGTAGAATTTGGCCTAACACATGTCAAGGTCAGTGATAGACCTGGCACACATAGGCAACAACAGTTAGCTTTGGTCGCGAACTCTTATGTGACATAGCTTAGGCTCGCTACCTACATTATAACATGAAACTTATTATCGACGCAACATTATTATTCCGGGTTAGGAATAATGGGAAACCTATCGATTTGATTAAACTGTTAAACTTAATAAACCTTTGAACTCACTCTTCTTTATGTTGCACTTGTTTCTTGCATGTTTTCTCAGGACGCTAGCTTTAGGAAATAGGTGCACGCCATGGAAAAACTATTTTATCGAGTCTTGCATTTTAAACATTATTATGGTTATGGCATTTGTTTTGGTGCTCGGTTTCACTTGTTACTTTACGCTTCCGCACTACTTTTCGTACAATGATTTATTTGTGTTGGTTGAGCTTTAAAAACGTATCTTTTTCATATAGAGGTCGTTCAATATGACTAGTGTCTGTGATCTTGGTTTGTCACGTGCCTCGCAGTAAAACTCCGCAAGTTGAAATTGAGGGTGTGACATATTGGTATCAGAGCCACTGGTTATAGAGAACTATGTTTGCATTTTTCAAGTGGACCTAGACTATAGCCACTTGAATGACACTAGAACTAACTGGCACCGATACGTGACACCGCGATAGCGCAATATATTTTTAGAATCTGACTCATATCCATTGTTACTAACACAAAAGGCATGCTAAAATCATCCTCATCATCGGATCAATTATGGACACCAGGGAAGGCACCCGCAGATACATGTTCATCTCCGTGTCAAGTAGAGACACGTGCTGCTAAACGTAAAAGACTTGGGGAGTCGTCTACCCGACCCTCCAATGTGACACCCACTAACCCGGTTAGCGTCCGGACAGAATCCGCAGTAATGAAAGCCCTTAAGGAATACAACCAACTCCTGATAGAGAAAAATCAGTACTTACTAGACCAGAGGGATTTCTTAACTAAACAGGTTACTAAATTGGAAGAGCAGGTTATATCACAAGGAAAGCTGCTACGGGAACTTTCTGGGAGAACGGATGAGTTAAAGAAAGAAGCTTTAAAGAGTCGTGAAGTGCGAGGTCTAATCATGGGAGATGCTCGATTGGATAGGCAAAGAATTGATGTGCAGGAAGGGAGATTAAATGAGTTGGCATGGAGGGTTCTGCAACTAGAGGACCCAGGGCCAATGCCACCCTCACCTGCACCAGAACCAGCTCCAGCCACGGCATCTCCTGAGCCGGAGGAAATTTCTGATGAAGAACCGGAAGAAATTCTGGAGGAAGAGCCCAAAGAAGAAGAGGAAGGGCCGGAGGAGGTCCCGGTGGATGATGAAGACAACGACAGTGGTGATTGTAGGACCGATCCTGATAGCATAGGAACCTAGATTTGATATCTAATGTCCATAATGGCGGAAACAATATGACATGATTACCAAATAACAAGAATTAATCAGTTAAACGTCAATTTTATTGATAAACTTCAAGTTTCCAAATTTTTTTTTTGGGTAAAGGGTTACCCCGGTAAATATTATATCAATCAATCCAAAAAATAACAAGTGAGGTAGACAGAAACCTCAATTCTCAAGTATGACAAGCCATACTAGAGTTCATCAAGCGATCATCCTACAGCCGCTAGATACCTATTTAATAAGCACGTCACTCGACAATACACGTAATACTACATTACAAAAGGAAAAACACATGTAACTCCATTAGCCATATTCATCATCATTTATCAGCAAACCTCTAGGAAGGCTCCATTCCTGTAGAAGATCTCTAGTGTGACTCGTGTCTTTAAATTTCATCAAATGTAGCTTCATCCGAACTGTTAGTAGAATAACCTCAATGAGTTGATCTGCACTCCTTTTTTTCGTAGAAAACAATCTCTGATTTCGTTCCTGCCACACGAAGTAAGTTGCCGCACTAACAACAAGCTTTCCAATAACATGAATAACATGCTTTGAATCCGCATATTGCACCAAACGATCAAAAATCCTTTCCCATTTGTTAGGTAGCGATCCCATTCCTGCTTTATCTCGAATTCCATTCCAGACCTGAGCAGCATATAAACACTCGAAAAAAAGGTGGTCATGAGAATCCAAACCACCCATACACAACGAACAGCACATGAGGTTATAATTAGGACTACCCGCCGAAGACCATCGACTCATGACATCCTGCGTTTTTAGTTTTTTGTTCACGAGAAGCCACATTAAAAAGGAATGACGAGGAATTGATTGGGGATACCAAATAATACTCGCCCATGGGACTTCATTCTGGTGTAGTCGAAATTCATCCCACCCTATAGCGGCGCTATAGTTCGTCTCCTTTCCTGATCTAGTTCTCATACAACTCTATCATGTAAACCCGGGGTCAGTATTATATTTGGCATGTTTCGGATAGCCGGAAATCGGTTTACCCACTCGGTCGGCCATCCCCACCCCCCATGGTCGCATACATCCGCAACCTTCGAGTTCATATAGAGTCCAGCATTTGATATCATACGTGGCGTAATAAAAGAATTCAAAGGGCATATCTCATCCCACTTATCAAACCAAACAAGTGTTTTGTTACCGTCTCCCAGTTTCGTCCATACATGTTGTTGAATAATCGGCCTTAGCTGTAGCATTTTCCTCCAGCTCCTGTTGTGTTATTTCGGATTGGTACGTCCCAAAAACTTCGGTCTCGTATACGATATGAATGGATCCACTTTACCCAAAGAGACTCTCTATGTGTAAGAAGACTCCATACATGTGTAACCATAAGTGCTTTATTCATATCCCCAATCCTTCGAATACCCAAGCCACCCTCCCGTTTAGGAATACATACTTTTTTCAAGTTTCCAAATTGACAGAGCTTCGCTACACAGAGCACCAAAAGTTACAAATGAGGGACTCAAGCTAGCTATCTATAGGATAACAAGTCCACTGGTGAGAGACTAAGTTCGGGCGAACTTGATCTAGTCAAGTTCGGCTGAACTTGACATCAACACACCATTACCAGCGAACTTGGCATATAAACACTTAAATACTTGATTTTGCTAGCCTATTCACATCTAATCTATACAGACTCGATATAAGACTAAGACATAGACATTCTGCTCCAACAGACTTCCCCTTGGATATCGTCTTCGTCTTTTATCAGTCTCCAACACTCTGTCTTCAATAAAATTTTAACGTTAACACCCAAAGAAGTTTTTGTATGGCTTCTTTCGTCTTTCAAGCTTTGGATCTGGCGTCTGATCAGTCTGTGGTACTTTAATCATAAATTGGAACCTTCTGAGCCTTGCCGCCCTACCTCTTTCATTAATTTCTTCGAGACACTTTTCTTCTTTCAAAAATTCTACCCGTTCAAGTTCCCTCCAGCTTGATTCCCACATCCTACACGAATTAACTTCACGTGCATAGCAGACATTTACGACCCTCTGATATTGCAACGCTTGTTCTTTTTCACGTTCCTCAAAAACAATCTTGCTGTAGAACAAACACTTGATGTCTTCCTTCGAGCAATTAACTAGCTACATCGGGTCTAGTATCCTTATCGTTCTCCATAGCCTTCTTAGACCTTCAACCCCAAACATTTCAACTCTTTCCTTAGTAATATCCAGATGATCTTCAAATCGTAAAACAATCACTGCTTCGCAAGTAGTAGGATCAATCTGCCACCATTTGAACAAAGGATAAAAGTTCTATCCAATCGACATCAAAGGCATATTTCTCATTGCTCTCAGGTGTTTCATGATCAACGTAATATCTATTTCCCCTGTCTTCTTATTGGTTTTGATGCGACGCTTTGGGATAAATGGCTTCCGGTATCTAAAACCCTTTGTAGCTTCAAACTTGATCATTTTCCATAGTAACTGATCAATGAATTTCATGTTGTACGTGACATTCCTTGTTTGAACTAACTCCTCAACATCCCAGTAAGGAATTGTATTGAAATCTGCCAGATATCTGAAGTATTGAACTACAAATTCACGTTTGATGGCGTATACATTCAGCTCTTTAAACCACCCCCAACTCAGTATATCACCTAGTGACACATCTTTATCTCTCGAGAAGGAAAAACATGAATATGATGTGCTGTCTTTTGTGCTATGAGAATGTTGACTCCCATCATCATCTTTTCTTTGAATGTAAGTTTCCAAAAAGCTTATGATACTGGTGATTGGAACTTTCTTAAGGATATTCTTATAGGGTTCGGATTTAATAGTAAAATGGTGGATTGGATTATGACTTGTGTGACAACTACGACATATTCTATCAGTGTGAATGGTAATCTGCATGGGTATTTCAAGGGTGGCCGTGGGTTAAGACAAGGAGATCCATTATCTCCGTATTTATTCTCTCTTGTCATGGAAGTCCTTACATGTCTTTTGCAGAGGGATGCTCGCCTTGATACCTCTTACAGATTTCACAATAGATGTGAAAGACAACAAATTATCAATCTTTGTTTTGCTGATGACTTGTTTCTATTTGCCCGTGGAGATATCTCCTCTGCCCGTTGTATCAAGTTGGCACTGGCTACATTCACGAACATGTCTGGATTGGTCCCTAGTATCCAAAAAAGTACTGCCTTCTTCTGCAATGTTCCACCCAATGTTAAAAATGAAATTCTACAGACCCTGAGATTTGAGGAGGGCGTGCTGCCGGTTAAATATTTGGGTGTTCGGCTTATTTCCTCTCGGCTGCTCTCTAGAGATTGCAATGTTTTAATTGAAAAGATAGAGCAGCGTATTCAAAACTGGAGAAATAGGTTTTTATCATTTGCAGGAAGGTTGCAGCTTATCAACTCGGTACTTTCAGCGTTGCATTCGTATTGGTCCGCTGTTTTTATTTTGCCAGCACAAATTATTAAGGAACTTGAAGCTAAATTACGGAATTTCCTGTGGGCGCAAAAAGGAAATTATCATAGAGGAAAAGCTAAAGCCTCATGGAATTCTATTTGTGTCCCTAAGTATGAGGGCGGCCTGGGTATTAGGCGAATTGAAGATTCGAATAAAGCGCTTATGGCAAAGCATATTTGGAGCATTCTGAACAAGAGGGAGTCCTTGTGGGTTAAATGGATCTACTCCTACAGATTAAAAGGCTGCAGTTTCTGGGTATGTAAGGAAGCTACGAATTGTAGCTGGAGCTGGAGAAAGCTTCTTCAGATGAGGCCTAGTATCAGGGATCACGTGTGGTCGAGAGTGGGCAACGGGAATAATACGTCAGCATGGTATGATAACTGGAATCAACTTGGTCCGTTATCTAACTTCTTGTCTCCTAGGACCATTTCCAATGCGGGATTTACACTTCATGATACGGTTGCGGACATATATAATCAAAGTACTTGGGCTTGGCCATCGGCTTGGAGAGACTTGTTCCAAGAATTGACTCAATTGGATCAGATTTATCTGGAACCAAATAAAGTGGACCAAATTTGCTGGAAGGATGGGGATGATATACTTGAGTTTTCTTCCTCAAGTGTCTGGCATTCGATTCGGATAAGGGAGCCGGAAGTGGATTGGGCTGAAGTAGTCTGGTTTAATCAGTGCATCCCTAAGCATGCTTTCTTTATGTGGTTGATTATCCGAAGGAAATTGCTAACTCAGGATAAGATTCTCCAGTGGGATATCTCGAGAAGGAAAAACATGAATATGATGTGCTGTCTTTTGTGCTATGAGAATGTTGACTCCCATGATCATCTCTTCTTTGAATGTAAGTTTTCTAAACAGGTATGGAACACGACCAGAGATAAGGTAGGTATGTCAACGGTTGGATCCAGATGGAGTGACATTATGGCCTGGCTTCTGGCTCGTGCTCGCTCGAAAACAGCAGCGCACTATACTAGTCGAGTGTTTGTTGCCTGTGCAGCATACATAATATGGCAAGAACGTAACGCGAGATTGTTCAAGAATCAATCTAGACCACCAGATACCATATGCGAACAAATATTAAAGACAGTTCGGTACAAGCTGATGGGGGTTAAGTTCAAAGATTGTGCGAATGTTCGGAGGCTGCTAGGTAAATGGAAGATAAATGGCAACTTCATTTCCGATAATGGAGGCTGATTACTATTTTTCTTTGTGTGATTAGTGGTTCTAGATTCTAGTCTAGTAGTTGTACTTGTTTTTTATTACTCCTTTATATTGTTTGCTTGACTTACTGTCATGAGGTATGTCTCATGATAGAACTAGTGGGGGATTATCCTCACTACTTGTATTATTTGGTTGGTTAATATATAGAATCACAGGGGTAACCCATTACCCAAAAAAAAAAAAAGTTTTCTAAACAGGTATGGAACAAGACTAGAGATAAGGTAGGTATGTAAACGGTTGGATCCAGATGGAGTGACATTATGGCCTTGCTTCTGGCTCGTGCTCGCTCGAAAACAGCAGCGCACTATACAAGTCGAGTGTTTGTTGCCTGTGCAGCATACATAATGTGGCAAGAACGTAACGCGAGATTGTTCAAGAATCAATCTAGGCCACCAGATACCATATGCGAACAAATAATAAAGACAGTTCGGTACAAGCTGATGGGGGTTAAGTTCAAAGATTGTGCGAATGTTCGGAGGCTGCTAGGTAAATGGAAGATAAATGGCAACTTCATTTCCGATAATGGAGGATGATTACTATTTTTCTTTGTGTGATTAGTGGTTCTAGATTCTAGTCTAGTAGTTGTACTTGTCTTTGATTACTGCTTTATATTGTTTGCTTGATTTACTGTCATGAGGTGTGTCTCATGATAGAACTAGTGGGAGATTATCCTCACTACTTGTATTATTTGGTTGGTTAATATATAGAATCACAGGGGTAACCCATTACCCAAAAAAAAAAAACTTTCGTTCACGTGGCATCTCTTTAAACCAGGACTTTTTTTGCTTGAGCGATCTCTTCCTTTGTCATTGGTTTAGGAACTTTTCCATCACGTATTGACTCTTCTATCTTTTCTTTTAACATATCCTCATTCAGCTGTTTGTACATCTCCTCGAAAGTTGGAAACTATCAATATTAGAACCGACATACTTCTCAGCTTCATCCTTTTCTTCATCAGAGGACCAATATTCAACTATTACTTTGTTGTATTCATCTGACTCATATCTACGTTGATAATGATATTCGTTCGGCTCAAACGTATTAACATTAAGCATTTAATCTTCAAATCAAAGTCGAATGATTCTGCATCAACGTCGATCAACTTTGCTAAATCTTCTTTAGAATAGTTATGCATGAATTCACCTTCTTCGACATTATGTTCAAGCATAAGTATTAGAGGCTTTATCGGGACCGCAGCAACAGGCTGTGCAGAAGTAATAGCATTAGACATATCAAAATCATCGGTCGGCCCTGCTTTCCTTGACTCCCCCTGATTCTGATCATCCATAACCTTCGCTTCATTGTTTAGTAGATTAGAGAAATCAAAACTTTGAGTAACTTTCTTAATTAGCTCGGCCTTCTCTACTTCATTCTGTTGTACTTTCTCTTCTAAGATCTTGACACGCTTTTCGAGAATATCAACATCTGTTTCAGGAAAAAAAATCATCTAAATCTTGAAGATCCACCGGCACATTTGGAATATCACCAAATAGCTTTGTCTTTGGAGTTTTTGGCATTGATTTAGGAGTAACCTTCAGTGTAGACCTTTTCGGAGTTGAACTTTCGAAATGAGATGCTGTTGGAGTAGACTTTGGTGTAGCATGAATAACATTCTCCAATTGTGATCCAGATGGATGCTTTTGAGATTCAATGATCGGAATATCTAACAATCCAGTCTCAGGAGGTTCTTCCTGGACGTTCTGTTTCAACTGTGATAATAACAAGAGGTTCTTGTCCAGAAGGTTCTTGTGTGACTTTTGTGCCCTCTTCCCGATATACCAACGACTTTTAGCTTTCTGACTCTTTTTGCCTTTAGTTTTTGGAGACCCTGTAGTCTTCTTAGATATCTCAGTTGCTGAAGACTTTGTTCGTTTTGCTTTTTTCTTTGGTCTTTCTTCTTCAGAATCTTTTTCTTGCTCAGGCTCATAATCAGCGTCTGTTTCTTTGACTTTTTCAGCTTCTTTTTCAGCAATTGACTTCTTCGTTGACTTCTCAAGCGAATCATCACTATCATTGTCATTCTCAGAAGTTGCAGATATTACATCATCTTCCTGAGTAGTCTTTTCAACCTCTTGATTCTCAGTCACAATTGCTGCACTAGATCCGGCCTCTGTTTCCACATTTTCAGGCTCATGTTCATGGATTAGCATAGTGTCAGCTTTCTTAGATGCACGTTTCTTTTTCTTTTCGACTTCAGCTTTCAAAAACCATTCACTTCGAGCTTTAGGCTTGAACGTCGCAAACCATTCATTTTCAGCATTTAACTCTTTTTCATCACCACTACCATCATTTCTCCACTTGTTTCCAGCAGGTACAACATAATTCTCATTTTTCATAGCCCCAAATAGTGGTTTTGCAACTGGTGCTTAATCTTGCTTCTGAAACTTGATCAATTTCTTCACTATAGTTTCATCAAGATGACTAAAGTTTAAGATGTCATTTGGATCACGTGCAATGTCTGTAAACTTCTCATCAATGAGCATTTGCACAAATCTTGGATACATACACAGTCTAGTATCTTCCATATTCTTTGACATATGAGTAAACACGAGCTTTGAATAGTTATACGGCTTCTTCAAAATCAATGTCGTAGCCATGCAAGCCATATAGTCTTGGACGTCATCGAGACCTGCTTTCTGATGCCTGAAAGTATGTATAATTGTGTGCATGAGAAGCTTGTAGGGGTTTGGAACTTCCCCTTTCTTCAATGTAGGCTTGTTCATGCTTCCTTTGTAACCCATTCGGTAAAAACATCCACGTACCACCTTTTCTATTGGTGCAGAATGTCTATGTCTTAGTCTTATATCGAGTCTGTATAGATTAGATATGAATAGGCTAGCTAAATCAAGTATTTATGTATATTGGAGTCAAGTTCGCTTGAGAAGTGCATTTGATGTCAAGTTCGGCCGAACTTGACATAGTTAAGTTCGCCCGAACTCATCTCCTCACCAGCGGACTTGATTGCCTATAAATAGCTAGCTTGTTTGATTCATTTGTAACTTTGCGCACTTTGAGGCGAAGCTCTGTCAAATTGGAGACTCGACGTTATATAAATAAAATTGACGTTTAATTGACTAATTCTTGTTATTTGGTAATCGTGTCATAATATTTCCGCTATTATGGACATTAGAGATCAAATCTAGGTTCCTATGCTATCAGGATCGGTCCTACAAGTGGTATCAGAGCTAGAATAGCCTGATTTGATTAATATCAAGACAAGAACACTTCTAATTCCACTCCATTCTTCAATTTTTCTTAACGTTTACCCTAAAATGAAGTATTCACGGGCAAATTCTGTCAAAATTTGAATATGTCATGTTAAATACATCATAGATAAACCCCTGAGAGTTTGGAGACTAAAATCAAACGAATTGGTGTCAAATTGTTGTAAAAACCATGTTTTCAAAACACACTAAGATCGAACTTGTTAGCCAAGTTCGGACGAACTTGACTTAGAAACTCACTTTCTGAGTGAATTTCTATCAAGTTCGCTCGAACTTGAGAGTTTTTTATAGGAATTCTGTTAAGTTCGCTCGAACTTACAACTTTTTCATTGGTTCTTTATCAAGTTCGCTCGAACTTGATAAAAATCAAGAACTTCATTACTAAGTTTGCTCGAACTTGCAAATTATCTTCAAATCTCAACTATAAGTTCGCTTGAGGTTGTCTCAGGGACATTTTCAAATCACAATACATAAGTTCGATCGAACTTGTGTATAAAACTGAAATTCTTCATTCTCACACTGCAAGTTCGACCGAATTTCTAGTAAATCTAATAATTTTCAAAGGTTGAACGTGTTTTCAGCATACATGTGTCAATATTCGCGATGGATGATCTTCAGAGAGCATTTATGTCAGAAGTGGGTACGTCCAATGCTAATGTGATACAACAAGTCAACCTTGACAACGAAATGGGCACGTCCGTCAAACCTCTGAAGTTTTTTTTTTGGGTAATGGGTTACCCCTGTGATTCTATATATTAACCAACCAAATAATACAAGTAGTGAGGATAATCTCCCACTAGTTCTATCATGAGACACACCTCATGACAGTAAATCAAGCAAACAATATAAAGCAGTAATCAAAGACAAGTACAACTACTAGACTAGAATCTAGAACCACTAATCACACAAAGAAAAATAGTAATCAGCCTCCATTATCGGAAATGAAGTTGCCATTTATCTTCCATTTACCTAGCAGCCTCCGAACATTCGCACAATCTTTGAGCTTAACCCCCATCAGCTTGTACCGAACTATCTTTAATATTTGTTCGCATATGGTATCTGGTGGCCTAGATTGATTCTTGAACAATCTCGCGTTACGTTCTTGCCATACTCTGAAGTTAATGAGTATGGACGAGTACGAAGGATGAAAGGAGAAATTCAGTTATTGGGTTCAAGCCATGCATTTCCAAAGCTGGGTAGCTATTGAGAGAGGTTATGTCGTTCCGTTAGACGAGAATCAGCAAGTTCTGGAAAAGTACAAGTACACCACAATACAAAAAGATGAGTATATTGATGAGAAAAAGATGATCAGTCTCATTATACAATTCGTTAAAGAGGATATTTTGGTCTTATTGCCCGAATACACGACAGCGAGAGAGCTATGGTTATCACTGTAAAAGAAATACCAAGGAAGCGCAGAGACGATCAAGAGTAAAAAAGCTCTTATCTCGAAGGAATTCGATATTTTTACCATGTTGAAGGGCGAGACAATGAAATAGATGACTGAGCGTTTTTGTCATCTGAAAGTCCAAATGAGGTGACACGGTCTAGAAAAGACAAAACCAGAATACATCAATAAGCTTGCTGATGCGTTACCTGACGGAGAGTGGACTACTTACCTCATGGTCTTGAAAGAAAGTCCAAATTGGGAATTCTTCAAGCTGTCTACATTCATCGACAAACTCGAAGGTCATGAGATGGAACTTTTAAAGACTGCAAATTCGAAGAATGCAAACACTGTTCAAGATGTCAGTCTGTATTACAAAACTGGAATGCAAGACAGCATATGAAGTCCAAAGATACAAAGAGCATTTAGTGCAAATATAAACTCTTCGCCACAGAATCAGAACCAATCATGTCCACAATATGATCAAAGTCCACTGAGTTCTTCGTTTTCAAGCACTAGTTCAATTTCTTCATATTAGAATCAAGCAAACCAGAATCAACAAACGAATTATGATCCAAATGTGTACAAGTGTAACATTGCTGTCAATTTAAACAATGTTGTTTCTGAGCAAATTGCAAAACAACACATGGCACTTCTCGCCACAGTTCTAGAATCGTATGAAAGTCTGGTAGCAGGGAAAATCGGCAATCCTGATATGACCGCCGAAGACTACGATCAGGTGGACGAAGAAGAGCTTGAACTGATGGACATTAAATGGTCCTTGGCTTCTATCATTCGAAGGGTGACAAAGTTTGTTGCTCTAACAGGCCGGGATATCGGAAATTCAAGCAACATGCTAGGGTTCAACAAAACGAAGGTCACTTGTTTCAGATGCCGACAGAAAGGGCATTTCAAGAGAGAATGCAAAAATCCTGAAGCAGCGGGCAATCAGAGTCCATTTGGAGGTGGCAACGAATATTACAAGAAGTCACTTCAGTATAAACCATTTCCGAAAAAGACTCAAGTTGAGATTCAAGAGAAATCATCCAACAATACTGAGAAGGCAATTGGTTGCTACCAACGAAAATGATGGTTTCGATTTTAATTCTTACATTGAAAAGAAGACAGGAGTTGCATTGATGGTTGAAATTGTTGAAGATACTTCTGCTGAAGATGCAGCAGCTATGGAGAATGCTCTACTGGAACAGTATTTGCAACAATAGGAAGAAGAAGAGATGTATCTTCACATGAAGACACATGGTATTTTAACGCCTAATTCAACTTCTAGTTTTGCAGGCAACTTTGATGGAAGTTCTCAGGAGCAAGTGGTCGAGGGGAGAAGTTGATTGATAAAGAAGTCATTGATGTTGTTCAAGAAGTGAATGCTGAAAACCTCACGGACATTGCCAATAAAGCAATGATGGCAAATCTAACCAAGGTAGGTCCAGATGCAAAAATTGTCTAAAAAGAAGTTGTCAAAGTGCAAGTTGTGGAGGTTGAGAAACCTTGTACAAAATGCACCGAGCCATGTGCAAAATCCGCTGAAAAATCACAAATCATCGCTGAACTCAATGTACATAATGGACATTTCAATACATTATCGTACAATGAAGGAAGCGTATGACAAAATGAGAGATGATTATGGCTGGCTCGATAGAAATAATATTGAACAACATGATACTGTAAGGATGTTGAAAGGTATAGTAATGGATAAACAAAAAGCAATAAATATCTACATTAACACCATTGCTGAAACAAAACAGCAACTCCGGGACATTAAAATTGAAACAGAACGTGTTCAACAACTTTTAAGAAGGTACACAACTAACGCTTATGTCATCGATCATATTCTGCCCACGATATCGTCGAAAGAAAATGATAAAAGGTCTAAAAAGAAAAATGGTAAAGAATATAGCAATGTTCCTCCACCCATATGCGAGAAGTATTGTCGCAAAACTGTTGATGGGATGGATAAGGCACTCAACTTGAGTTGTTATCTGAAAAGAAAAATGAGTTGCCGGAGAACATTGATGTAGTCTATACTAAATCAGATGATGACAATGCGGTGGTTAAAAATGTGGTTGAAAACGTTCTGAATGATTCTGATGATGGCAGCTTTGAGAGCGCCACCTCGAGCTTGAACAGTTCTGACACAAACTCTGAAGATGACGATACATCATCGGAAGATGATCTATGTGATGATTCTAACGTTGTCATGTTCAAGGTTAAGGAATCTGATAGATTATACTTTGATGACAGTTTTCTGATTCGGAATGTCAAAGAAGATCAGTTAGATAAATTGTTCAAACTGGTTGAAGTTACATCAGATGACCTGGAGAAGAATGAAAAGAAATTCTATTCAAAACCAAAAGAAATTATAATAACTACCGAAGGAATGGTGGTGATCATCCGAAAAACCAGAGAGCTAGGTTGGGTTTAGAGGAATCTGATGAACCTAAAAAGAAAACGTCACCATTTCATGAATACAAAGATAAAAACATGAAATTCGTTTATGGGACGAACAAGGTTCATGAAGAGAGTTTGATCGGAAAAACAATCAAACGATGAATTTAAGAAACAGAAAGAACTTCGAGATAAGGCAAAAGCCACAAGTGGTGTAAAATCCACTGGTGGATATTCACATGATGATCGGATTTGCTTCAAGTGCAACGAAGTTGGTTATACTGCATGCAAATGTCCGAAATCTAAATCGGCCTATGTTCGAAGAAAAGAAAGTTCAGATGTTGTAAAACAAAGCAACCAGAGTTTGTAAAACCTGTAATAATTTTGAAACGAAATGAATCAAAACCTGAAGTTAAACCTAAAACTGAAAAGAAATTTGAAAACTCAACTTTCAAAATAGATGAAACTTCTAGGGCAAATGAATCACGGTTTTACATCAAGAAGGCTAATATAAAATCTCAAGCATGGATTGCTAAGAAGAAGTCAACAACATCCGAGGTTATCAAGTCTGAGCTTGTAAATGATAACAAGAAAGAATTAAAATCTGAGATAAAATCCGAAACTGTCAAAATTACAAGTGGTAACAATTCAAAAGGAAAAAAGAAAGTAAATTTTGAAAATGTAAACGACAGTGGAGTCTCAGATGGAGATTATGAAGATGATTACCAAGCTTTCTATCCAAAAGCCAAGACCAAAAAGGCTTGGGTTGCGCTCTTTAACTAGATTTTAACATGTGCAGGGGCTCCAGAGATCCGTTCTTTCAAAGTGGATTTTGGATAGTGAAGCGTCCAGGCGTATGACTGGAATGAAAGCTCTGTTGTTCGACATAAAAGCTATCAATGGCGGATATGTTGGATTTGCTGGTAATCAGGGTGGAAGGATCGTCACCGAAGGAAAACTTTCCAATGGCGTTGTATCATTTGATCACGTGAACTACATTGCAGAGCTGGAGAATAATCTTCTGAGCATATCACAGATTTGTGACAAACAGTTCACGGTGCATTTCAATGACAAAGAATGTATTATTCTGAAGCCTGGTTTCAAAATACCTAATGAGTGGATTCTGATGCGAGCTCCACGCGAGAATGATCTATATGTCTTAGATATGGGCATTGCTACCACTTCTTCAAAATCAGCGCAATGTTTCGTGACAAAGCTACTGAGAAAGATTCTATTCTTTGGCATCGTAAGATGGGGCACATTCATTTGCGAAAAATTAATTTCTTGGTTCATAATGATCTGGTTGAGGGTGTAAATCTTCAGAGCTTTCATATGTCTGATCACTGCCTAGAATGTAAAAAGGGAAAGCAGATCAAGAAATCACATCCGAAGAAAATTCTGAACTCTATCAAGTTGCCGCTTGAGCGTCTCCACATGGATTTATTTAGTCCTGTAAACGTTTGAAGTATTTCAGGAGACTTATACTGCTTGGTCGTAACAGATGACTGTTCACATTATTCATGGGTTTTCTTCCAAGAATCAAAAGATGAAACGTTCGAAAACTTGGTGATTCTTTTCAAGAAACTAGAAAACTTTTATCATCTGCCTGTCCGACGCATTCGTAGTGACAATGGCACAGAGTTCAAGAATAATAAGATGAAGGAATTCTGCAACGCTAAAGGGATCCTGCACGAATTCATTGCACCATATACTCCACAGCAAAACGGTGTAGCTGAAAGGAAGAATAGAACCTTGATTGAATCGGCAAGAACCATGCTTGCGGATTCTAAACTTCCTGTCAGCTTCTGGAGTGAAGTGGTTGCAGCGGCTTGCTACACACTAAACAAGGTCTTAACTGTCAAACTAACAAAGAAGACATGTTTTGAAATGATCAACCGAAGGAAACCAAACTTGAAATTCTTAGAGCCATTTGGTGCCCCATGTACTGTAGTCGATCAAGATGGTAAATTTGGAGCCAAATCACTTGAAGGTTTCTTTGTCGGGTATGCGAGTCCGCTAAGACGTGTATATGTTCACTCGTTGAGAAAAGTAATTGAAGCACAACATGTGGATTGCTTTAACTATAAGATCCTATTCAAAGAAGAGGCGACGCATGGTTGTTCAACTATCAAGATCTTTGGAAGTCATTCGACTTGCCGGAAGAACCGTCTGAAGAAGAAATTGCAGCGTTATACTATCTGCAACAGTCGGCGAATCAATAACAAATCATTAGACAATTGTGGTTGATAAACCCACGTTGGATACTTCATCTTCCAAAGCAGGTCCGAGTAATAGCGGTGTGCAAGTTGAAAATGTTTCTGAAGCAGAAGTAACACCTAGTATAACTCCAATGAATGCTTCTAATGAACCAGGAAATACATCATCAGAGCCCAACATGCCTCAGAGTCAGAATTCTGACTCAGATGAAGAGCCGACATTTGATGCTTATGGTGAATCGGATGAAGAAGTTGAGCAGATGTCTAACATGTTGAATCAATTTGCTAGTCCGAGAAATAAGAACGAAGCTTCATCAAGTGCTCCTAATGTTGAATTGAACAGTGATCTGAATGTCTCGAATCCGCAAAGCTCAGTTGATGTTCCGAGAGAAGAAAAGCCACGATCATATTCTTACCATCCTTCAACGAATATCATTGCTGAATTACAAACTGGTATGCGTGCACGAAGCCAAATAAATAAAGCACTTAATTGTTTCTACACCCGAGTTGCTCTAACTCAAGACTACTGCTTCTACTCATGTTTCATATCACAAATAGAGCCAAAAACTGTTAGTGAAGCTCTGGGTGACGAGAACTGGGTGATAGCAATGCAAGAGGAACTGTTACAGTTCGAGAAATTGAGTGTCTAGAGGCTTGTAGACTTACCACCGAAGCAGAAAGCTATAGATACTAAGTGGACTTAAAGTGCAAAAGAGAATATTGGGGGTTATAGTCAGAAACAAAGCTCGGTTGGTTGTCAAAGGTTTCCACCAGCAAGAGGGTATTGATTATACAGAGGTATATGCACCGGTTGCGGCTTGGAAAGGATTTAAGGTGTACCAGTTGGATGTAAAATCTGCATTTCTTTACGGTAAACTACGCGAACAAGTGTACGTCGGCCAACCACCGGGTTTTGTCGATCCGCTGAACAAGAACAAAGCTTATCTCCTAGACAAAGCCTTATACGGATTACACCAAGCCCCGAGAGCTTGGTACGAGACGTTATCGCAACATCTCGTTAGAAATGGCTTTACAAGAGGAACAGTGGATAGTACATTGTTTACCAGAGAAGTCGGATCTCATCTAATCATTGTACAAATATATGTGGATGATATCATCTTTGGTTCTACAGATGATAGTCTTTGCAAAGAGTTCGAAAAGATCATGAAGAAGAAATTCGAGATGTCCTCCATGGGTGAAATGAAATTTTTCCTCGGATTACAGATCGATCAGTTACCAGACGGCATATTTATTCATCAGACAAAGTATGTTCATGACATTCTCAAGAAGTTTGATATGGATAGCTCGAAGCCGCTTTCGACTCCGCTGGCACTGAATCATGGGATTTGCATAGACGAGACGGTAACCAAAGTTGATGACACACTCTATCGATCAATGATAGGATGTCTGATGTATCTGACGGCATCTCCCCCAGTGAAGGAACGTCCACGATTAGCACGGGAACCTAAATTTGTTATCTATTGTCTGATTAAGCGGAAACTATTGACAAGTTGACCAAATAGCAAGAATTACTCATTTAAATGTTATTTTCATTGATCTAAAGTTCAATACATTCAAGAACAAATTGTTCGACTAATTGTGGTTAATCAACCCATGTTGGATCCATCTTCTTCTGGCACAAGTTCAAGCAATAGTGGTGTTCCGGTTGAAATGTTTCTGAAACATTCGTAACACCTACTACTCCTATTCAAGGTCATTAATTTGAACTTGAAAAAACCCTAATTCTCTCTCTCTAGCTGGCGATTTTCTGGTTTTTCAGGTATCCTTCGAATTCTTCATGCTAGGCTGTGTAGTAGATCTGTTATAAGATAATTGATTTTCCAATTATCTTGTACGAACTCTATTAGCGACTATAGTGTGTTGGATCGTAGGGTTTTTCAGGTTCTGTATAAATCGTCGCAGTAATCCATTGTTTTGATCAGATTGTATAGAGTTGTGAGTCCATTGGTCCTTCTGGTTGGGCAGAAACCTTGATTTACTTACTCCTCTATATAGTTTTGCTCGATTCATGGGTTAGGGTTTATGCTAGATTAGGGTTTTCTGTCTTTTCTCTGTGATTGAGGTTTTCTTGGTTTGGTTTTGAGTTTCTTGTGCATGGTTGTTTGTTTTCTTGTGTAATGGAGAGGGTTGATGAAACTAAGCAGAATGAGCGTTTAAATCTCTACATGCAGCATGATCGAGGAAGGCCTCCTCTTTATTTCCAGGGGATTGCAAACCAGGTAGTGGATGTTGACGGCAATACATTTGTCCCCCGTAGGGGTGTTGTCCAAGGGTCACAATCTGATCATAAGAAGACTGATATGATTGATTAACTCCTTAAGATTACTGAACCAGTAATTGATGATCACAGTAAGTCTGATCTGAGTCAGGAGGGGGGAGTTAATATGGAACAAAACCGGGAAAAGGTTGATAATTTAAACGAGCATATTTCCTATGCGGCTTCTGTCATGAATCAAAGGAATAGGAAACTTAATTTCCGGTCACTTGTGAGTGCCGAACATCATGCTGACTGTGATCTTGTGCTTCCTAAGGAGTCGGTTCGAGTGGTGCAAGACAAACTTGCCAACACGCTGTATGGGTATTTTTTAGGAGATCGTATTGCTTTTCCGGTTGTGGAGTATTTTGTTCGCAATAACTGGAAGAAATTTAGATTACAGAAGTCAATGATGAATGCGAATGGTTTTTTCTTCTTTAAGTTTGCGGATCAAAAAGGTATGCTGGATGCTCTAAAGGAGGGTCCATGGATTATACGGTCACAACCTCTTTTCCTAAATGAATGGACACCGACAACAAAGTTGGAAAAGAAGGAGGTAACCAAAGTTCAAGTCTGGGTGAAAATTCATGAGGTTCCGATTCCTGCATACACAGAGGATGCCTTAGTATGATCGCTACTGCTATTGGTGTTCTAAAGCTCTTGGACTCCTATACTAGCTCGATGTGTATGGACACTTGGGGCGTAGCAGTTATGCTAGAGCTTTAATAGAAATCTCAGCGGACAAGGCATTGAAAGAGGAGTTGACAATAGCAATACCGGAGGCAAATGGGGAGGGTTTTATTAAGGAAACTATGTATGTGGAGTATGAGTGGAATCCGCTAGATGCTCTAGCTGTTGTGTATTTGGCCATTCTGAGGATTCATGTCCCAAGCAAACAAGAAAACCAGCTATTATTGCTAAGCAGAATCAACCTAGGTTCCCAGTGAACCAAGGCAATAGGAAAGGCAAGTTGGTTCCTAGAATAGATGAGGAAGGGTTCACCAATGTTCCTAGTAAAAAAGTAGCCAGGAAAGGAGGGTTCCAGATTAATAAGCCTAAACCAAAGTTTGAGTATCGGCCGATAATAGTTAAAAGGAAGAATGAGCTGGCCGCTCGGCCGTCGTTGGGGAATATTGTCTCAAGTAATCTGTTTGAGGTGTTAACTGAGGTAGAGGTGGATAGACGCCACAGTAGTGACGCTGCAAAGGTAACCAGGAAGACTCAGAGGATGAGGAGGTGGTTGAAGTGTATAATGAAATGGACGAATTTCTTTCTAAGGGCTCTCGTAATCCTGAACACAAAAAAGTGGCAAGCACTCCTACACCGGAAGTGTCTAATGGTTAGTCTCGCAACATGGAATATCAGGGGCTTGAACCGGCCTCTTAAACAAAAGGAGGTTCGTCATGTGGTTAAGAGTAATGATCTGTCTTTCTGTGCGATTTTAGAATCTCATGTGGATATTGGTAACCTTATAAAGTATGTAGAACCGTGTTTAGGGGTTGGGATTGGACTTCTAATGGTAGTAGCTGTAATAAAGGTACTCGATTATTATAGGTTGGAACCCGATGGAGTTTGATGCTATGGTTCTCGCCCAAACGGATCAGGTTATGCATATTCAGTTGAATTTTAAACTTGATAAGAGGAGCTTGTTCTGCTCGGTTGTTTATGCAGCAAGTTATTATGTTACTAGGGGGACTATGGCAACATCTAGCTAGGCATAAAGATTCCGTGAGTGATAAACCATGGGTTATTATGGGAGATTTCAACTCAGCTCTTCAACTGGAGGATAATTCAATGGGATCTTCATATGGTTCAGTGGGCATGAGGGACTTTCAAGAGTGTGTCACTGAATTAAGTGATTGATATTAATAGTTTCGGACTTCCATTTTACATGGAATCAAAAGCCTAAAAAAGGTGTGGGGTTGCTAAAGAAGCTCGATCGTGTTATGGGTAACACCACGTTTTTAGCTGATTTTCCTAACTCTTATGCGGTCTTTCAGCCGTATAGGGTTTCAGATCATTGCCCTTGTTTGTTAAAGATCCCTTCTCCTGGTAAGCTGAAACCTAAACCATTCAAATTCGCTAATTTCTTGGTTCACAAACCGGAATTCTGTGATATTGTGAAGAACTCTTGGGATATTGCCATTGCTGGTGTCCCTCAATTTTGCGTCGTAAAGAAACTGCGTCTTTTAAAGAAACCACTTCGGGTTCTCTTAATGAAACAAGGTAATTTGCACAAGAAAGTTGAGAACCTCAGAGGTAAGCTGGATGCTATTCAACAGGACATTGATAGCGATCCGTTTAATGTGGATCTCCGAACGCAAGAAGTAAAAATTAATAAGGATTTTCAGGAAGCTTGCTTAGATGAGGAACGTTTTTTGCTCCAAAAATCTAAAGTGGACTGGTTGCAAGCTGGTGATGCAAATACGAAATTCTTTCACGCAACACTGATAAGTAGGAATCACTCGAGCAGAATTGATATCATCAAGGATTCTAATGGTGTTTTGGTTGAGGGAGATAACGTCTAGGATGTGCTTGTGAAACACTATGAGCAATTTCTTGGTTGCCAAGGATTTGGTCACTCTAGGCCCCCTGCCGGACTATTCATGAATAAGTTGAACTCAGAGGATGCTATGCATATGGTTCGTCCAGTTACTGCTGATGTGGTGAAATTGGCCATGTTCTCGATTGGTAATGATAAAGCGCCTGGACCTGATGGTTTTTCAGCTGCTTTTTTAAGAGTGCATATCATTGGTCATGAGGTGTCGAATGCCATTATGGATTTCTTCAGGACTGGCAAACTCCTTCAGGAAATTAATAATACTCTGATAGTGCTTGTGCCAAAGAAGACGACCCCTTCGCTGCTTACGGATTATCGTCCTATCGCGTGTTGTAATGTGATTTATAAATGTATTAGTAAGATTTTGGCGGATTGCATGAAGGGGATGCTTAATCAGATTGTCAGTATTAACCAGTCGGCTTTTATTCCGGGTAGGAAAATATCTGATAATATCTTGCTTACTCAAGAGCTGATGCACAATTATCACAGGGGTTATGGGCCTCCGAGATGTGCGTTCAAAGTGGATATCCAAAAAGCTTATGATACTGTTGATTGGAAGTTTCTTAAGGATGTTCTTATAGGCTTCGGATTTAATATTAGAATGGTGGATTGGATTATGACTTGTGTGTCAACTACGTCATACTCTATTAGTGTGAATGGGAATGTGCATGGGTATTTCAAGGGTGGTCGTGGCTTAAGACAAGGAGATCCATTATCTCCGTATTTATTCCCTCTTGTCATGGAGATCCTGACATGCATTTTGAAGAGGGATGCTCGTCTTGATACCTCTTATAGATTTCACAATAGGTGTGAAAGACAACATATTATTAATCTTTGTTTTGCCGATGACTTGTTTCTGTTTACCCATGGTGATGTTTCCTCTACTCGTTGTATCATGTCGGCGCTGGCTAGTTTCACGGACATGTCTGGTTTGGTCCCTAGTATCCAAAAAAGTATTGCCTTCTTCTGTAATGTTCCACCCAATGTTAAAAATGAAATTCTACAGATTTTGCGGTTTGAGGAGGGCTTGCTGCCGGTCAAATATTTGGGTGTTCCACTTATTTCTTCTCGGCTCCTATCTAGAGATTGTAGTGTTTTACTTGAAAAGATGGAGCAGCGTATTCTAAATTGGAGAAATAGATTTTTATCCTTTGCAGGAAGATTGCAGCTTATCAACTCGGTGCTTTTAGCTTTGCATGTTTATTGGTCCGCTGTTTTTATTTTGCCAGCACAAATTATTAAGCATCTTGAAGCTAAACTGCGGAATTTTCTGTGGGCGCAGAAGGGTACTTTTCATAGAGGAAAAGCTAAAGTCTCATGGAATTCTATCTGTGTCCCTAAGTATGAGGGGGCCTGGGTATTAGGCGCCTTGGAGATTCGAATAAAGCTCTTATGGCGACACATATTTGGAGCATTCTTAATAAGAGGGAGTCCTTGTGGGTTAGTTGGATTTACTCTTACAGGTTAAAAGGCCGCAGTTTCTGGGTATGTAAGGAAGGTACGAATTGTAGCTGGAGCTGGAGAAAGCTTCTTCAGATGCGGCCTAGTATCAGGGATCACGTGTGGTCTAGATTGGGTGATGGGACTAATACGTCAGCTTGGTATGATAACTGGAGTCATCTTGGTCCGTTATCTAATCTTCTGTCTCCTAGGACCATTTCGAATGCGGGATTTAGACTTCATGCTACGGTTGCGGATATCCATAATCAAGGTACTTGGGCTTGGCCCTCGGCTTGGAGGGATTTGTTTCCAGTGTTGATTCAATGGGATCAGGTTTACTTGGACCCAAATAAGACGGATCAGATTTGCTAGAAGGATTGGGATGATATTCTCGATTTCTCTTCTTCAACCGTCTGGCATTCGATTCGGATTAGGGAGCCGGAAGTGGATTGGGTTAAAGTAGTCTGGTTTAATCAGTGCATCCCTAGGCATGCTTTCTTTATGTGGTTGATTATTCGGCGAAAATTGCTAACTCAGGATAAAATTCTCCAGTGGGACATCTCGAGAAGGAAAAACATGAACATGATGTGCTGTTTGTTGTGCTATGAGAATGTTGACCCCATGACCATCTTTTCTTGGAATGTATGTTTTCTGAACAGGTTTGGAACAAGACTAGAGATAAGGTGGGTATGTCTACGGTTGTTTCCAGATGGAGTGACATTATGGCCTAGCTTCTGGCTCGTGCTCGATCGAAAACAGCGGCACATTATATAAGTAGAGTGTTTGTTGCCTGTGCAGCATACATAATATGGCAAGAACGTAATATGAGATTGTTCAAGAATCAAGCTAGGCCACCGGATACAAACTAATGGGGGTTAAGTTCAAAAATTGTGCGAATGTTAGGAGGCTGCTAGGTGAATGGAAGATAAATGGCAACTACCTATCAGATAATGGAGGCTGATTAATGTGTTTTTTGTGTATTAAGTTTTCTAGATTTTAGTCTAGTGATGTACTTTTGTTTTGGTGGTTGCTTTGTGTTGTTTGCTTGGCTTACTTTCATGAGGTGTGTCTCATGATTGAATTAGTGGGAGATTATCCTCACTACTTGTTTTCTTTGGTTGTTTAATACATAGAATCACTGGGGTAACCCATTACCCAAAATAAAGTTCAATACATTCGAGAACCGGATCCAACAGAGCTTCGCCGTCTCTGTGCCAAAATCTCTCCTTTTATTTTTGGGTAAAAGGGCCCTGGTGATTGTATTACTATCAAAATAAAACAAGTAGGAAGGCAGAGTGCCAACCTAATTCAATAGTGTGACATGCCACACTAAAGTAAAACAAGCAACAAAAGCAAACCATCAATCAAAACAAAACAGCACCTAAACACTAAACATCACGAAATACAAACTAAGTAATCCTCATATTTAGGTGTTGTCAACCTCATCCAAAGATGATATCCTCCATGTCTTCAACAATCTTGCAACTCGATTATTCATCTTGAACTTGAAAGAGTGAAGCTTTAGACGGACTGTCACCTCAATCTGCTCCTCTACCTTCTCCGGCGGTCTCAACTGATTGTTAAAAAACCTCGAGTTCCTTTCCTGCCACACGAAGTAAGCCGTAGCAGCGATCACTAGTTTGCGGATGACCCAAATAAGAAGCTTTGATTTCGCCTTAGGAATAATCCAGGCGATAACATCTTCCCATTTACCATCGATTTGCACCATATCAATCTTATTTCGGATAGAACACCAAATCTGATTTGAATAGGGGCATTCAAAGAATAAATGATCATGAGTTTCCAAGTCTCTATTACAAAGAAGACAGCACATCATATTCATGTTACCCGAAGCATGATTCCATAACTGGAACCGATCTTGTGTTGCAAGCTTTCTCCTACAGATCAACCAACAAAGGAATGCATGTCTCGGAATATAGAAAGAAGACCATACCATATTATACCAACTAACCATATGGCCTGATCGTCTTAAGGAATCCCACGCCAGATTTGTCGAAAAAGGTTCCGTAACATTACCTTCTTTTTTCCAGAGAATGGTATCCATCTTATGAGGTGAAATAGAATCGGAGGAAGCTGAAAGAGGATAGGAAACATATCACGCCAAGCTTCAGGCCAAACCCATGTATTCTCCTGAACCATATCGACCACGTTAGAGTAAATCAACAACCCTTCATGCGAAATTTGTCTAGGAGTAATGAACGAGCTTAGAGGACAGTGATCGCTCCAATTATCAAACCATAAGAATGTGTGCTCCCCGTTACCTATACTTGACACAAAGAAATTTCGAACCATCAGCCTCAATTGGAGCAATTTCCTCCAACTCCAACAGATGTTTTGCTGATTGGGAATATCCCAAAAACTCCTATCATGCAAGTGGTGAGAATATACCCATTCGACCCAAAGAGAGTTCCTTTGAGAAAGAATGCTGTAGATATGAAAAGCCATTAGAGCTTTGTTCACATCCGCCACTCGCCTAATCCCTAAACCACCTTCCATCTTTGGTAAGCAAACAATTTTCCAAGACACTTTAGCTTTACCTTTAACCATACGGCCTTGACACCATAAGAAGCTCCTAAGTTTTTTCTCAATCTGTTTGACAATACTAGCCAGCAAAATGAAAACCGAAGCCCAATAGATATAGAAAGCAGACTAAACGGAAATAACTAATTGAAGTCTACCCGCAAAAGATAGATATTTAGCTTTCCAATCCGTTATTCTACTTTCCATTTTTTCCACCAGCACCTTGCAATCAGAATGTAATAATCTAGATGCGATCAGGGGGACACCAAGATACCTTATCGGAAGCGAACCTTCTTCAAAAGGCATGATAGACAGAATATTACCCTTAACAAGATTCGGAACATTGCAGAAGAAGGCAGTACTCTTCGTGATACTAGGAATCAGCCCCGACATATCTTTGAACTCATTCAAAGCATCCATAATAATCTTCACAGAGTTACCTCACCTCTAGAAAAAAGAAAAAGATCATCTGCGAAATACAAATTCACAATCCTTTGCTTCTCACATTTTTATGAAATCTGAAAGAAGATTCAATAGAAGTCGCAAGCCGTAGCATGGAAGTTAAAACTTCCATAACCAATGTAAATAGATACGAAGACATGAGGTCCCCTTGTCTAAGACCCCTCTTACCTTTGAAGTAACCAAAAATATTACCATTCACACTGACTGAAAAAGAAGAGGTAGTGATGCAGTTCATGATCCAATCAATTATAACTTGATGAAACTCGTACCCCTTTAAGATATCACCTAGAAAATCCCAGTCCACCGTATCATACGCCTTTTGGATATCTACCTTAAAAGCACATCTAGGCGACCCGATATCTCTATGGTAATTATGCATAAGTTCTTGCACAAGATGGATATTATCAGAAATTCTTCTCCATGGCACAAAGGCTGACTGATTCAAACTCACCACCTTATCAAGGCCTTCTAAGATTCTTGTTGAAAGAATTTTAGTAATACATTTATACCAAAATCTCTCCTTGTTACAAATGAAATCACCAAGGCACCTATTTATACACACACAAGTTCGCTGGTTAGGTGGGAAGTTCGGGCGAACTTGACTTCTCTCATACCATTTCTAGCGAACTTGGCATACAACTCACTTAAATATGCCTCATTTCTAACAGATTAAGCCCTATTCACTCAGACTTGATATATAATGACGTAGGACTATATGCACCAACAGATTCCCCCTTGGATGTTGCCACAGTCATTGACTTTTTGAAATCTTCTGAGATATTTGATCTTTGGTTCTCTTCCTTCTTCTTGAGCTTTGTCTTGATAAAACTTTAAATCATCATGCTCCCCCTTGCTTTAAGCTTTGCTCCCCCTAGCTTTAAGCTTTCCGGTGTCTTCAAATTTTGCTTTATCAACTCCCCCTCAATCTTTACTTCTTGTCTAAATACTTTTTGACATTCAAATAAACATTTCAGATTCAAAATTCTGTTATAAAACTTCAAAGTTCGAATCTTTTTTAATCTTTTTCAAATCTTAGTTATTCAAGTTCAATTTAATGACCTTGAATACTTTTAACATTTAAGAATTTGTCCTTTTGAAAAAAAAAATCAATTATGAAATCCACTTGGTTGATCAAATCCAAATTAATGACTTTGATTAACCATGTCAACTGAGTCGAAGTTAATGACCTCAATTTGACCCGTAATGAACAAACTGATGTTTTCTTCAAATTTTAAAGTTTCAATTTAATGAACTTTCTATGAACATTTTTCAGCACCTTACCAGATTTCGATGATCTGTTCTTCAACATTGGCTCATTGAAAACTAATGTAGAAACAAAATCTTTTTGAATTTTGGAAAGTTTATGCTAAAAACACACTGAAAATCTTTTTGATTTTTATCTGAAAGCAATTAAGTAAGTGAACTATGTACAAACATATTTACAGACATATTTTTGTGAATTCGTGTCTAAGGATCATATCAGTTGTTTGAGACATATCACCAGTATCGTTGCCCTTTATGATGACTTTAAGTTTTAAACTCGTTTATCTAGATTGTCGATATGTTTGACCTCTTAAACTTCAACACCTTTCTCAATTGTTGCAAGATATCTTAGGATATGAATTATGAAACTTGACTTATCTATGGTTCCTACCTCTTGAATATACTCCCGAATCCATATTCCGTTGATTTCATCTTACAGGTGAGTATAGCGTAATTGATATCTGTATCTGGGTTATGCGAGGCCTTGAGAGCTCAGGTTAGTACTACCGTACAGACAAAGAGATGAAGGCTCGTCTATAAGGTGTGTTCCACTTAAGAAATCTTTTAAGCACTGCAAATGATTAGATCTTTCGATACTTTTCAAGTTTTGCATGCAGTTTAGGGGTTTATAGCAAAAGCATTATAGAAGTTCTAGGCTATTGCTTCCGCAAAATCAGAAGAACTTGTATAATAGATATCAACTATCTATAAAGACCTCGGTATCTTAGAATCAGGCAACCCTTCAATCGAAATTTCGGAGTACTAAGTCCATATGTCCAAGATGTGTTAATCCACAAGATTAAGTTGTTGTAAAATTTAGTTTATATCCTGGAAACAATCTACTGAATGTGTAAAGCCTATCGACACATCCACAGTAAGACTTGTTTATCACTTTTAAACTTTACAATTCTTTAGCATACTGTGATAGTCCACTGATGTACTATCATTTCCTTTTTCTGACACCGAATTCTTTTTGTCTTTTTCAATGTTTTTGAATTTTCAACTTTTTCATATGTTTTTTATTTTTCTAAAAATTTTCTTACCCCCCCTAAAATCAAAAACATATTTTTGGTTTTTAGATTTAAAGAAATTTTTCTAAAAATTAACAAACCAATGAGAATTACGAGAACTTGTCGTCCGATCTTTTTTCATCTACTGCATTTGCACCTGTTCAACAAAACAAAATGGTTATAAAATCAGTGTTTCGTTCAACAGAGTGGATTTGCAGAAATTGACTTTTAACAAATTTTCTTTTCAACTTCTTTTTTTTAACCACTTGTAATTTCAAAAACAACAAAGATTAAGACATTCTAGATAAGTTAAAACATCATGAAGCTCCATTATCCAGATTTGACTTTGACAAGCGGATCTTTTGGAACTCCTGCACATAAAGCAACTATTTGAATAAAGAAACCCAAACCTTTTTGGTTTTGGGTTTGACATGATAAATGGCAACTTCATTTCCGATAATGGAGGATGATTACTATTTTTCTTTGTGTGATTAGTGGTTCTAGATTCTAGTCTAGTAGTTGTACTTGTCTTTGATTACTGCTTTATATTGTTTGCTTGATTTACTGTCATGAGGTGTGTCTCATGATAGAACTAGTGGGAGATTATCCTCACTACTTGTATTATTTGGTTGGTTAATATATAGAATCACAGGGGTAACCCATTACCCAAAAAAAAAAAACTTTCGTTCACGTGGCATCTCTTTAAACCAGGACTTTTTTGCTTGAGCGATCTCTTCCTTTGTCATTGGTTTAGGAACTTTTCCATCACGTATTGACTCTTCTATCTTTTCTTTTAACATATCCTCATTCAGCTGTTTGTACATCTCCTCGAAAGTTGGAAACTATCAATATTAGAACCGACATACTTCTCAGCTTCATCCTTTTCTTCATCAGAGGACCAATATTCAACTATTACTTTGTTGTATTCATCTGACTCATATCTACGTTGATAATGATATTCGTTCGGCTCAAACGTATTAACATTAAGCATTTAATCTTCAAATCAAAGTCGAATGATTCTGCATCAACGTCGATCAACTTTGCTAAATCTTCTTTAGAATAGTTATGCATGAATTCACCTTCTTCGACATTATGTTCAAGCATAAGTATTAGAGGCTTTATCGGGACCGCAGCAACAGGCTGTGCAGAAGTAATAGCATTAGACATATCAAAATCATCGGTCGGCCCTGCTTTCCTTGACTCCCCCTGATTCTGATCATCCATAACCTTCGCTTCATTGTTTAGTAGATTAGAGAAATCAAAACTTTGAGTAACTTTCTTAATTAGCTCGGCCTTCTCTACTTCATTCTGTTGTACTTTCTCTTCTAAGATCTTGACACGCTTTTCGAGAATATCAACATCTGTTTCAGGAAAAAAAATCATCTAAATCTTGAAGATCCACCGGCACATTTGGAATATCACCAAATAGCTTTGTCTTTGGAGTTTTTGGCATTGATTTAGGAGTAACCTTCAGTGTAGACCTTTTCGGAGTTGAACTTTCGAAATGAGATGCTGTTGGAGTAGACTTTGGTGTAGCATGAATAACATTCTCCAATTGTGATCCAGATGGATGCTTTTGAGATTCAATGATCGGAATATCTAACAATCCAGTCTCAGGAGGTTCTTCCTGGACGTTCTGTTTCAACTGTGATAATAACAAGAGGTTCTTGTGTAGGAGGTTCTTGTGTGACTCCTTTTCTCCTGTGCACCAGAAGGTTCTTGTGTGACTTTTGTGCCCTCTTCCCGATATACCAACGACTTTTAGCTTTCTGACTCTTTTTGCCTTTAGTTTTTGGAGACCCTGTAGTCTTCTTAGATATCTCAGTTGCTGAAGACTTTGTTCGTTTTGCTTTTTTCTTTGGTCTTTCTTCTTCAGAATCTTTTTCTTGCTCAGGCTCATAATCAGCGTCTGTTTCTTTGACTTTTTCAGCTTCTTTTTCAGCAATTGACTTCTTCGTTGACTTCTCAAGCGAATCATCACTATCATTGTCATTCTCAGAAGTTGCAGATATTACATCATCTTCCTGAGTAGTCTTTTCAACCTCTTGATTCTCAGTCACAATTGCTGCACTAGATCCGGCCTCTGTTTCCACATTTTCAGGCTCATGTTCATGGATTAGCATAGTGTCAGCTTTCTTAGATGCACGTTTCTTTTTCTTTTCGACTTCAGCTTTCAAAAACCATTCACTTCGAGCTTTAGGCTTGAACGTCGCAAACCATTCATTTTCAGCATTTAACTCTTTTTCATCACCACTACCATCATTTCTCCACTTGTTTCCAGCAGGTACAACATAATTCTCATTTTTCATAGCCCCAAATAGTGGTTTTGCAACTGGTGCTTAATCTTGCTTCTGAAACTTGATCAATTTCTTCACTATAGTTTCATCAAGATGACTAAAGTTTAAGATGTCATTTGGATCACGTGCAATGTCTGTAAACTTCTCATCAATGAGCATTTGCACAAATCTTGGATACATACACAGTCTAGTATCTTCCATATTCTTTGACATATGAGTAAACACGAGCTTTGAATAGTTATACGGCTTCTTCAAAATCAATGTCGTAGCCATGCAAGCCATATAGTCTTGGACGTCATCGAGACCTGCTTTCTGATGCCTGAAAGTATGTATAATTGTGTGCATGAGAAGCTTGTAGGGGTTTGGAACTTCCCCTTTCTTCAATGTAGGCTTGTTCATGCTTCCTTTGTAACCCATTCGGTAAAAACATCCACGTACCACCTTTTCTATTGGTGCAGAATGTCTATGTCTTAGTCTTATATCGAGTCTGTATAGATTAGATATGAATAGGCTAGCTAAATCAAGTATTTATGTATATTGGAGTCAAGTTCGCTTGAGAAGTGCATTTGATGTCAAGTTCGGCCGAACTTGACATAGTTAAGTTCGCCCGAACTCATCTCCTCACCAGCGGACTTGATTGCCTATAAATAGCTAGCTTGTTTGATTCATTTGTAACTTTGCGCACTTTGAGGCGAAGCTCTGTCAAATTGGAGACTCGACGTTATATAAATAAAATTGACGTTTAATTGACTAATTCTTGTTATTTGGTAATCGTGTCATAATATTTCCGCTATTATGGACATTAGAGATCAAATCTAGGTTCCTATGCTATCAGGATCGGTCCTACAAGTGGTATCAGAGCTAGAATAGCCTGATTTGATTAATATCAAGACAAGAACACTTCTAATTCCACTCCATTCTTCAATTTTTCTTAACGTTTACCCTAAAATGAAGTATTCACGGGCAAATTCTGTCAAAATTTGAATATGTCATGTTAAATACATCATAGATAAACCCCTGAGAGTTTGGAGACTAAAATCAAACGAATTGGTGTCAAATTGTTGTAAAAACCATGTTTTCAAAACACACTAAGATCGAACTTGTTAGCCAAGTTCGGACGAACTTGACTTAGAAACTCACTTTCTGAGTGAATTTCTATCAAGTTCGCTCGAACTTGAGAGTTTTTTATAGGAATTCTGTTAAGTTCGCTCGAACTTACAACTTTTTCATTGGTTCTTTATCAAGTTCGCTCGAACTTGATAAAAATCAAGAACTTCATTACTAAGTTTGCTCGAACTTGCAAATTATCTTCAAATCTCAACTATAAGTTCGCTTGAGGTTGTCTCAGGGACATTTTCAAATCACAATACATAAGTTCGATCGAACTTGTGTATAAAACTGAAATTCTTCATTCTCACACTGCAAGTTCGACCGAATTTCTAGTAAATCTAATAATTTTCAAAGGTTGAACGTGTTTTCAGCATACATGTGTCAATATTCGCGATGGATGATCTTCAGAGAGCATTTATGTCAGAAGTGGGTACGTCCAATGCTAATGTGATACAACAAGTCAACCTTGACAACGAAATGGGCACGTCCGTCAAACCTCTGAAGTTTTTTTTTTGGGTAATGGGTTACCCCTGTGATTCTATATATTAACCAACCAAATAATACAAGTAGTGAGGATAATCTCCCACTAGTTCTATCATGAGACACACCTCATGACAGTAAATCAAGCAAACAATATAAAGCAGTAATCAAAGACAAGTACAACTACTAGACTAGAATCTAGAACCACTAATCACACAAAGAAAAATAGTAATCAGCCTCCATTATCGGAAATGAAGTTGCCATTTATCTTCCATTTACCTAGCAGCCTCCGAACATTCGCACAATCTTTGAGCTTAACCCCCATCAGCTTGTACCGAACTATCTTTAATATTTGTTCGCATATGGTATCTGGTGGCCTAGATTGATTCTTGAACAATCTCGCGTTACGTTCTTGCCATACTCTGAAGTTAATGAGTATGGACGAGTACGAAGGATGAAAGGAGAAATTCAGTTATTGGGTTCAAGCCATGCATTTCCAAAGCTGGGTAGCTATTGAGAGAGGTTATGTCGTTCCGTTAGACGAGAATCAGCAAGTTCTGGAAAAGTACAAGTACACCACAATACAAAAAGATGAGTATATTGATGAGAAAAAGATGATCAGTCTCATTATACAATTCGTTAAAGAGGATATTTTGGTCTTATTGCCCGAATACACGACAGCGAGAGAGCTATGGTTATCACTGTAAAAGAAATACCAAGGAAGCGCAGAGACGATCAAGAGTAAAAAAGCTCTTATCTCGAAGGAATTCGATATTTTTACCATGTTGAAGGGCGAGACAATGAAATAGATGACTGAGCGTTTTTGTCATCTGAAAGTCCAAATGAGGTGACACGGTCTAGAAAAGACAAAACCAGAATACATCAATAAGCTTGCTGATGCGTTACCTGACGGAGAGTGGACTACTTACCTCATGGTCTTGAAAGAAAGTCCAAATTGGGAATTCTTCAAGCTGTCTACATTCATCGACAAACTCGAAGGTCATGAGATGGAACTTTTAAAGACTGCAAATTCGAAGAATGCAAACACTGTTCAAGATGTCAGTCTGTATTACAAAACTGGAATGCAAGACAGCATATGAAGTCCAAAGATACAAAGAGCATTTAGTGCAAATATAAACTCTTCGCCACAGAATCAGAACCAATCATGTCCACAATATGATCAAAGTCCACTGAGTTCTTCGTTTTCAAGCACTAGTTCAATTTCTTCATATTAGAATCAAGCAAACCAGAATCAACAAACGAATTATGATCCAAATGTGTACAAGTGTAACATTGCTGTCAATTTAAACAATGTTGTTTCTGAGCAAATTGCAAAACAACACATGGCACTTCTCGCCACAGTTCTAGAATCGTATGAAAGTCTGGTAGCAGGGAAAATCGGCAATCCTGATATGACCGCCGAAGACTACGATCAGGTGGACGAAGAAGAGCTTGAACTGATGGACATTAAATGGTCCTTGGCTTCTATCATTCGAAGGGTGACAAAGTTTGTTGCTCTAACAGGCCGGGATATCGGAAATTCAAGCAACATGCTAGGGTTCAACAAAACGAAGGTCACTTGTTTCAGATGCCGACAGAAAGGGCATTTCAAGAGAGAATGCAAAAATCCTGAAGCAGCGGGCAATCAGAGTCCATTTGGAGGTGGCAACGAATATTACAAGAAGTCACTTCAGTATAAACCATTTCCGAAAAAGACTCAAGTTGAGATTCAAGAGAAATCATCCAACAATACTGAGAAGGCAATTGGTTGCTACCAACGAAAATGATGGTTTCGATTTTAATTCTTACATTGAAAAGAAGACAGGAGTTGCATTGATGGTTGAAATTGTTGAAGATACTTCTGCTGAAGATGCAGCAGCTATGGAGAATGCTCTACTGGAACAGTATTTGCAACAATAGGAAGAAGAAGAGATGTATCTTCACATGAAGACACATGGTATTTTAACGCCTAATTCAACTTCTAGTTTTGCAGGCAACTTTGATGGAAGTTCTCAGGAGCAAGTGGTCGAGGGGAGAAGTTGATTGATAAAGAAGTCATTGATGTTGTTCAAGAAGTGAATGCTGAAAACCTCACGGACATTGCCAATAAAGCAATGATGGCAAATCTAACCAAGGTAGGTCCAGATGCAAAAATTGTCTAAAAAGAAGTTGTCAAAGTGCAAGTTGTGGAGGTTGAGAAACCTTGTACAAAATGCACCGAGCCATGTGCAAAATCCGCTGAAAAATCACAAATCATCGCTGAACTCAATGTACATAATGGACATTTCAATACATTATCGTACAATGAAGGAAGCGTATGACAAAATGAGAGATGATTATGGCTGGCTCGATAGAAATAATATTGAACAACATGATACTGTAAGGATGTTGAAAGGTATAGTAATGGATAAACAAAAAGCAATAAATATCTACATTAACACCATTGCTGAAACAAAACAGCAACTCCGGGACATTAAAATTGAAACAGAACGTGTTCAACAACTTTTAAGAAGGTACACAACTAACGCTTATGTCATCGATCATATTCTGCCCACGATATCGTCGAAAGAAAATGATAAAAGGTCTAAAAAGAAAAATGGTAAAGAATATAGCAATGTTCCTCCACCCATATGCGAGAAGTATTGTCGCAAAACTGTTGATGGGATGGATAAGGCACTCAACTTGAGTTGTTATCTGAAAAGAAAAATGAGTTGCCGGAGAACATTGATGTAGTCTATACTAAATCAGATGATGACAATGCGGTGGTTAAAAATGTGGTTGAAAACGTTCTGAATGATTCTGATGATGGCAGCTTTGAGAGCGCCACCTCGAGCTTGAACAGTTCTGACACAAACTCTGAAGATGACGATACATCATCGGAAGATGATCTATGTGATGATTCTAACGTTGTCATGTTCAAGGTTAAGGAATCTGATAGATTATACTTTGATGACAGTTTTCTGATTCGGAATGTCAAAGAAGATCAGTTAGATAAATTGTTCAAACTGGTTGAAGTTACATCAGATGACCTGGAGAAGAATGAAAAGAAATTCTATTCAAAACCAAAAGAAATTATAATAACTACCGAAGGAATGGTGGTGATCATCCGAAAAACCAGAGAGCTAGGTTGGGTTTAGAGGAATCTGATGAACCTAAAAAGAAAACGTCACCATTTCATGAATACAAAGATAAAAACATGAAATTCGTTTATGGGACGAACAAGGTTCATGAAGAGAGTTTGATCGGAAAACAATCAAACGATGAATTTAAGAAACAGAAAGAACTTCGAGATAAGGCAAAAGCCACAAGTGGTGTAAAATCCACTGGTGGATATTCACATGATGATCGGATTTGCTTCAAGTGCAACGAAGTTGGTTATACTGCATGCAAATGTCCGAAATCTAAATCGGCCTATGTTCGAAGAAAAGAAAGTTCAGATGTTGTAAAACAAAGCAACCAGAGTTTGTAAAACCTGTAATAATTTTGAAACGAAATGAATCAAAACCTGAAGTTAAACCTAAAACTGAAAAGAAATTTGAAAACTCAACTTTCAAAATAGATGAAACTTCTAGGGCAAATGAATCACGGTTTTACATCAAGAAGGCTAATATAAAATCTCAAGCATGGATTGCTAAGAAGAAGTCAACAACATCCGAGGTTATCAAGTCTGAGCTTGTAAATGATAACAAGAAAGAATTAAAATCTGAGATAAAATCCGAAACTGTCAAAATTACAAGTGGTAACAATTCAAAAGGAAAAAAGAAAGTAAATTTTGAAAATGTAAACGACAGTGGAGTCTCAGATGGAGATTATGAAGATGATTACCAAGCTTTCTATCCAAAAGCCAAGACCAAAAAGGCTTGGGTTGCGCTCTTTAACTAGATTTTAACATGTGCAGGGGCTCCAGAGATCCGTTCTTTCAAAGTGGATTTTGGATAGTGAAGCGTCCAGGCGTATGACTGGAATGAAAGCTCTGTTGTTCGACATAAAAGCTATCAATGGCGGATATGTTGGATTTGCTGGTAATCAGGGTGGAAGGATCGTCACCGAAGGAAAACTTTCCAATGGCGTTGTATCATTTGATCACGTGAACTACATTGCAGAGCTGGAGAATAATCTTCTGAGCATATCACAGATTTGTGACAAACAGTTCACGGTGCATTTCAATGACAAAGAATGTATTATTCTGAAGCCTGGTTTCAAAATACCTAATGAGTGGATTCTGATGCGAGCTCCACGCGAGAATGATCTATATGTCTTAGATATGGGCATTGCTACCACTTCTTCAAAATCAGCGCAATGTTTCGTGACAAAGCTACTGAGAAAGATTCTATTCTTTGGCATCGTAAGATGGGGCACATTCATTTGCGAAAAATTAATTTCTTGGTTCATAATGATCTGGTTGAGGGTGTAAATCTTCAGAGCTTTCATATGTCTGATCACTGCCTAGAATGTAAAAAGGGAAAGCAGATCAAGAAATCACATCCGAAGAAAATTCTGAACTCTATCAAGTTGCCGCTTGAGCGTCTCCACATGGATTTATTTAGTCCTGTAAACGTTTGAAGTATTTCAGGAGACTTATACTGCTTGGTCGTAACAGATGACTGTTCACATTATTCATGGGTTTTCTTCCAAGAATCAAAAGATGAAACGTTCGAAAACTTGGTGATTCTTTTCAAGAAACTAGAAAACTTTTATCATCTGCCTGTCCGACGCATTCGTAGTGACAATGGCACAGAGTTCAAGAATAATAAGATGAAGGAATTCTGCAACGCTAAAGGGATCCTGCACGAATTCATTGCACCATATACTCCACAGCAAAACGGTGTAGCTGAAAGGAAGAATAGAACCTTGATTGAATCGGCAAGAACCATGCTTGCGGATTCTAAACTTCCTGTCAGCTTCTGGAGTGAAGTGGTTGCAGCGGCTTGCTACACACTAAACAAGGTCTTAACTGTCAAACTAACAAAGAAGACATGTTTTGAAATGATCAACCGAAGGAAACCAAACTTGAAATTCTTAGAGCCATTTGGTGCCCCATGTACTGTAGTCGATCAAGATGGTAAATTTGGAGCCAAATCACTTGAAGGTTTCTTTGTCGGGTATGCGAGTCCGCTAAGACGTGTATATGTTCACTCGTTGAGAAAAGTAATTGAAGCACAACATGTGGATTGCTTTAACTATAAGATCCTATTCAAAGAAGAGGCGACGCATGGTTGTTCAACTATCAAGATCTTTGGAAGTCATTCGACTTGCCGGAAGAACCGTCTGAAGAAGAAATTGCAGCGTTATACTATCTGCAACAGTCGGCGAATCAATAACAAATCATTAGACAATTGTGGTTGATAAACCCACGTTGGATACTTCATCTTCCAAAGCAGGTCCGAGTAATAGCGGTGTGCAAGTTGAAAATGTTTCTGAAGCAGAAGTAACACCTAGTATAACTCCAATGAATGCTTCTAATGAACCAGGAAATACATCATCAGAGCCCAACATGCCTCAGAGTCAGAATTCTGACTCAGATGAAGAGCCGACATTTGATGCTTATGGTGAATCGGATGAAGAAGTTGAGCAGATGTCTAACATGTTGAATCAATTTGCTAGTCCGAGAAATAAGAACGAAGCTTCATCAAGTGCTCCTAATGTTGAATTGAACAGTGATCTGAATGTCTCGAATCCGCAAAGCTCAGTTGATGTTCCGAGAGAAGAAAAGCCACGATCATATTCTTACCATCCTTCAACGAATATCATTGCTGAATTACAAACTGGTATGCGTGCACGAAGCCAAATAAATAAAGCACTTAATTGTTTCTACACCCGAGTTGCTCTAACTCAAGACTACTGCTTCTACTCATGTTTCATATCACAAATAGAGCCAAAAACTGTTAGTGAAGCTCTGGGTGACGAGAACTGGGTGATAGCAATGCAAGAGGAACTGTTACAGTTCGAGAAATTGAGTGTCTAGAGGCTTGTAGACTTACCACCGAAGCAGAAAGCTATAGATACTAAGTGGACTTAAAGTGCAAAAGAGAATATTGGGGGGTTATAGTCAGAAACAAAGCTCGGTTGGTTGTCAAAGGTTTCCACCAGCAAGAGGGTATTGATTATACAGAGGTATATGCACCGGTTGCGGCTTGGAAAGGATTTAAGGTGTACCAGTTGGATGTAAAATCTGCATTTCTTTACGGTAAACTACGCGAACAAGTGTACGTCGGCCAACCACCGGGTTTTGTCGATCCGCTGAACAAGAACAAAGCTTATCTCCTAGACAAAGCCTTATACGGATTACACCAAGCCCCGAGAGCTTGGTACGAGACGTTATCGCAACATCTCGTTAGAAATGGCTTTACAAGAGGAACAGTGGATAGTACATTGTTTACCAGAGAAGTCGGATCTCATCTAATCATTGTACAAATATATGTGGATGATATCATCTTTGGTTCTACAGATGATAGTCTTTGCAAAGAGTTCGAAAAGATCATGAAGAAGAAATTCGAGATGTCCTCCATGGGTGAAATGAAATTTTTCCTCGGATTACAGATCGATCAGTTACCAGACGGCATATTTATTCATCAGACAAAGTATGTTCATGACATTCTCAAGAAGTTTGATATGGATAGCTCGAAGCCGCTTTCGACTCCGCTGGCACTGAATCATGGGATTTGCATAGACGAGACGGTAACCAAAGTTGATGACACACTCTATCGATCAATGATAGGATGTCTGATGTATCTGACGGCATCTCCCCCAGTGAAGGAACGTCCACGATTAGCACGGGAACCTAAATTTGTTATCTATTGTCTGATTAAGCGGAAACTATTGACAAGTTGACCAAATAGCAAGAATTACTCATTTAAATGTTATTTTCATTGATCTAAAGTTCAATACATTCAAGAACAAATTGTTCGACTAATTGTGGTTAATCAACCCATGTTGGATCCATCTTCTTCTGGCACAAGTTCAAGCAATAGTGGTGTTCCGGTTGAAATGTTTCTGAAACATTCGTAACACCTACTACTCCTATTCAAGGTCATTAATTTGAACTTGAAAAAACCCTAATTCTCTCTCTCTAGCTGGCGATTTTCTGGTTTTTCAGGTATCCTTCGAATTCTTCATGCTAGGCTGTGTAGTAGATCTGTTATAAGATAATTGATTTTCCAATTATCTTGTACGAACTCTATTAGCAACTATAGTGTGTTGGATCGTAGGGTTTTTCAGGTTCTGTATAAATCGTCGCAGTAATCCATTGTTTTGATCAGATTGTATAGAGTTGTGAGTCCATTGGTCCTTCTGGTTGGGCAGAAACCTTGATTTACTTACTCCTCTATATAGTTTTGCTCGATTCATGGGTTAGGGTTTATGCTAGATTAGGGTTTTCTGTCTTTTCTCTGTGATTGAGGTTTTCTTGGTTTGGTTTTGAGTTTCTTGTGCATGGTTGTTTGTTTTCTTGTGTAATGGAGAGGGTTGATGAAACTAAGCAGAATGAGCGTTTAAATCTCTACATGCAGCATGATCGAGGAAGGCCTCCTCTTTATTTCCAGGGGATTGCAAACCAGGTAGTGGATGTTGACGGCAATACATTTGTCCCCCGTAGGGGTGTTGTCCAAGGGTCACAATCTGATCATAAGAAGACTGATATGATTGATTAACTCCTTAAGATTACTGAACCAGTAATTGATGATCACAGTAAGTCTGATCTGAGTCAGGAGGGGGGAGTTAATATGGAACAAAACCGGGAAAAGGTTGATAATTTAAACGAGCATATTTCCTATGCGGCTTCTGTCATGAATCAAAGGAATAGGAAACTTAATTTCCGGTCACTTGTGAGTGCCGAACATCATGCTGACTGTGATCTTGTGCTTCCTAAGGAGTCGGTTCGAGTGGTGCAAGACAAACTTGCCAACACGCTGTATGGGTATTTTTTAGGAGATCGTATTGCTTTTCCGGTTGTGGAGTATTTTGTTCGCAATAACTGGAAGAAATTTAGATTACAGAAGTCAATGATGAATGCGAATGGTTTTTTCTTCTTTAAGTTTGCGGATCAAAAAGGTATGCTGGATGCTCTAAAGGAGGGTCCATGGATTATACGGTCACAACCTCTTTTCCTAAATGAATGGACACCGACAACAAAGTTGGAAAAGAAGGAGGTAACCAAAGTTCAAGTCTGGGTGAAAATTCATGAGGTTCCGATTCCTGCATACACAGAGGATGGCCTTAGTATGATCGCTACTGCTATTGGTGTTCTAAAGCTCTTGGACTCCTATACTAGCTCGATGTGTATGGACACTTGGGGGCGTAGCAGTTATGCTAGAGCTTTAATAGAAATCTCAGCGGACAAGGCATTGAAAGAGGAGTTGACAATAGCAATACCGGAGGCAAATGGGGAGGGTTTTATTAAGGAAACTATGTATGTGGAGTATGAGTGGAATCCGCTTAGATGCTCTAGCTGTTGTGTATTTGGCCATTCTGAGGATTCATGTCCCAAGCAAACAAGAAAACCAGCTATTATTGCTAAGCAGAATCAACCTAGGTTCCCAGTGAACCAAGGCAATAGGAAAGGCAAGTTGGTTCCTAGAATAGATGAGGAAGGGTTCACCAATGTTCCTAGTAAAAAAGTAGCCAGGAAAGGAGGGTTCCAGATTAATAAGCCTAAACCAAAGTTTGAGTATCGGCCGATAATAGTTAAAAGGAAGAATGAGCTGGCCGCTCGGCCGTCGTTGGGGAATATTGTCTCAAGTAATCTGTTTGAGGTGTTAACTGAGGTAGAGGTGGATAGACGCCACAGTAGTGACGCTGCAAAAGGTAACCAGGAAGACTCAGAGGATGAGGAGGTGGTTGAAGTGTATAATGAAATGGACGAATTTCTTTCTAAGGGCTCTCGTAATCCTGAACACAAAAAAGTGGCAAGCACTCCTACACCGGAAGTGTCTAATGGTTAGTCTCGCAACATGGAATATCAGGGGCTTGAACCGGCCTCTTAAACAAAAGGAGGTTCGTCATGTGGTTAAGAGTAATGATCTGTCTTTCTGTGCGATTTTAGAATCTCATGTGGATATTGGTAACCTTTATAAAGTATGTAGAACCGTGTTTAGGGGTTGGGATTGGACTTCTAATGGTAGTAGCTGTAATAAAGGTACTCGGATTATTATAGGTTGGAACCCGATGGAGTTTGATGCTATGGTTCTCGCCCAAACGGATCAGGTTATGCATATTCAGTTGAATTTTAAACTTGATAAGAGGAGCTTGTTCTGCTCGGTTGTTTATGCAGCAAGTTATTATGTTACTAGGAGGGGACTATGGCAACATCTAGCTAGGCATAAAGATTCCGTGAGTGATAAACCATGGGTTATTATGGGAGATTTCAACTCAGCTCTTCAACTGGAGGATAATTCAATGGGATCTTCATATGGTTCAGTGGGCATGAGGGACTTTCAAGAGTGTGTCACTGAATTAAGTGATTGATATTAATAGTTCGGACTTTCATTTTACATGGAATCAAAAGCCTAAAAAAGGTGTGGGGTTGCTAAAGAAGCTCGATCGTGTTATGGGTAACACCACGTTTTTAGCTGATTTTCCTAACTCTTATGCGGTCTTTCAGCCGTATAGGGTTTCAGATCATTGCCCTTGTTTGTTAAAGATCCCTTCTCCTGGTAAGCTGAAACCTAAACCATTCAAATTCGCTAATTTCTTGGTTCACAAACCGGAATTCTGTGATATTGTGAAGAACTCTTGGGATATTGCCATTGCTGGTGTCCCTCAATTTTGCGTCGTAAAGAAACTGCGTCTTTTAAAGAAACCACTTCGGGTTCTCTTAATGAAACAAGGTAATTTGCACAAGAAAGTTGAGAACCTCAGAGGTAAGCTGGATGCTATTCAACAGGACATTGATAGCGATCCGTTTAATGTGGATCTCCGAACGCAAGAAGTAAAAATTAATAAGGATTTTCAGGAAGCTTGCTTAGATGAGGAACGTTTTTTGCTCCAAAAATCTAAAGTGGACTGGTTGCAAGCTGGTGATGCAAATACGAAATTCTTTCACGCAACACTGATAAGTAGGAATCACTCGAGCAGAATTGATATCATCAAGGATTCTAATGGTGTTTTGGTTGAGGGAGATAACGTCTAGGATGTGCTTGTGAAACACTATGAGCAATTTCTTGGTTGCCAAGGATTTGGTCACTCTAGGCCCCCTGCCGGACTATTCATGAATAAGTTGAACTCAGAGGATGCTATGCATATGGTTCGTCCAGTTACTGCTGATGTGGTGAAATTGGCCATGTTCTCGATTGGTAATGATAAAGCGCCTGGACCTGATGGTTTTTCAGCTGCTTTTTTTAAGAGTGCATATCATTGGTCATGAGGTGTCGAATGCCATTATGGATTTCTTCAGGACTGGCAAACTCCTTCAGGAAATTAATAATACTCTGATAGTGCTTGTGCCAAAGAAGACGACCCCTTCGCTGCTTACGGATTATCGTCCTATCGCGTGTTGTAATGTGATTTATAAATGTATTAGTAAGATTTTGGCGGATTGCATGAAGGGGATGCTTAATCAGATTGTCAGTATTAACCAGTCGGCTTTTATTCCGGGTAGGAAAATATCTGATAATATCTTGCTTACTCAAGAGCTGATGCACAATTATCACAGGGGTTATGGGCCTCCGAGATGTGCGTTCAAAGTGGATATCCAAAAAGCTTATGATACTGTTGATTGGAAGTTTCTTAAGGATGTTCTTATAGGCTTCGGATTTAATATTAGAATGGTGGATTGGATTATGACTTGTGTGTCAACTACGTCATACTCTATTAGTGTGAATGGGAATGTGCATGGGTATTTCAAGGGTGGTCGTGGCTTAAGACAAGGAGATCCATTATCTCCGTATTTATTCCCTCTTGTCATGGAGATCCTGACATGCATTTTGAAGAGGGATGCTCGTCTTGATACCTCTTATAGATTTCACAATAGGTGTGAAAGACAACATATTATTAATCTTTGTTTTGCCGATGACTTGTTTCTGTTTACCCATGGTGATGTTTCCTCTACTCGTTGTATCATGTCGGCGCTGGCTAGTTTCACGGACATGTCTGGTTTGGTCCCTAGTATCCAAAAAAGTATTGCCTTCTTCTGTAATGTTCCACCCAATGTTAAAAATGAAATTCTACAGATTTTGCGGTTTGAGGAGGGCTTGCTGCCGGTCAAATATTTGGGTGTTCCACTTATTTCTTCTCGGCTCCTATCTAGAGATTGTAGTGTTTTACTTGAAAAGATGGAGCAGCGTATTCTAAATTGGAGAAATAGATTTTTATCCTTTGCAGGAAGATTGCAGCTTATCAACTCGGTGCTTTTAGCTTTGCATGTTTATTGGTCCGCTGTTTTTATTTTGCCAGCACAAATTATTAAGCATCTTGAAGCTAAACTGCGGAATTTCTGTGGGCGCAGAAGGGTACTTTTCATAGAGGAAAAGCTAAAGTCTCATGGAATTCTATCCGTGTCCCTAAGTATGAGGGGGGCCTGGGTATTAGGCGCCTTGGAGATTCGAATAAAGCTCTTATGGCGACACATATTTGGAGCATTCTTAATAAGAGGGAGTCCTTGTGGGTTAGTTGGATTTACTCTTACAGGTTAAAAGGCCGCAGTTTCTGGGTATGTAAGGAAGGTACGAATTGTAGCTGGAGCTGGAGAAAGCTTCTTCAGATGCGGCCTAGTATCAGGGATCACGTGTGGTCTAGATTGGGTGATGGGACTAATACGTCAGCTTGGTATGATAACTGGAGTCATCTTGGTCCGTTATCTAATCTTCTGTCTCCTAGGACCATTTCGAATGCGGGATTTAGACTTCATGCTACGGTTGCGGATATCCATAATCAAGGTACTTGGGCTTGGCCCTCGGCTTGGAGGGATTTGTTTCCAGTGTTGATTCAATGGGATCAGGTTTACTTGGACCCAAATAAGACGGATCAGATTTGCTAGAAGGATTGGGATGATATTCTCGATTTCTCTTCTTCAACCGTCTGGCATTCGATTCGGATTAGGGAGCCGGAAGTGGATTGGGTTAAAGTAGTCTGGTTTAATCAGTGCATCCCTAGGCATGCTTTCTTTATGTGGTTGATTATTCGGCGAAAATTGCTAACTCAGGATAAAATTCTCCAGTGGGACATCTCGAGAAGGAAAAACATGAACATGATGTGCTGTTTGTTGTGCTATGAGAATGTTGACTCCCATGACCATCTTTTCTTGGAATGTATGTTTTCTGAACAGGTTTGGAACAAGACTAGAGATAAGGTGGGTATGTCTACGGTTGTTTCCAGATGGAGTGACATTATGGCCTAGCTTCTGGCTCGTGCTCGATCGAAAACAGCGGCACATTATATAAGTAGAGTGTTTGTTGCCTGTGCAGCATACATAATATGGCAAGAACGTAATATGAGATTGTTCAAGAATCAAGCTAGGCCACCGGATACAAACTAATGGGGGTTAAGTTCAAAAATTGTGCGAATGTTAGGAGGCTGCTAGGTGAATGGAAGATAAATGGCAACTACCTATCAGATAATGGAGGCTGATTAATGTGTTTTTGTGTGATTAAGTTTTCTAGATTTTAGTCTAGTGATGTACTTTTGTTTTGGTGGTTGCTTTGTGTTGTTTGCTTGGCTTACTTTCATGAGGTGTGTCTCATGATTGAATTAGTGGGAGATTATCCTCACTACTTGTTTTCTTTGGTTGTTTAATACATAGAATCACTGGGGTAACCCATTACCCAAAATAAAGTTCAATACATTCGAGAACCGGATCCAACAGAGCTTCGCCGTCTCTGTGCCAAAATCTCTCCTTTTATTTTTGGGTAAAAGGGCCCTGGTGATTGTATTACTATCAAAATAAAACAAGTAGGAAGGCAGAGTGCCAACCTAATTCAATAGTGTGACATGCCACACTAAAGTAAAACAAGCAACAAAAGCAAACCATCAATCAAAACAAAACAGCACCTAAACACTAAACATCACGAAATACAAACTAAGTAATCCTCATATTTAGGTGTTGTCAACCTCATCCAAAGATGATATCCTCCATGTCTTCAACAATCTTGCAACTCGATTATTCATCTTGAACTTGAAAGAGTGAAGCTTTAGACGGACTGTCACCTCAATCTGCTCATCTACCTTCTCCGGCGGTCTCAACTGATTGTTAAAAAACCTCGAGTTCCTTTCCTGCCACACGAAGTAAGCCGTAGCAGCGATCACTAGTTTGCGGATGACCCAAATAAGAAGCTTTGATTTCGCCTTAGGAATAATCCAGGCGATAACATCTTCCCATTTACCATCGATTTGCACCATATCAATCTTATTTCGGATAGAACACCAAATCTGATTTGAATAGGGGCATTCAAAGAATAAATGATCATGAGTTTCCAAGTCTCTATTACAAAGAAGACAGCACATCATATTCATGTTACCCGAAGCATGATTCCATAACTGGAACCGATCTTGTGTTGCAAGCTTTCTCCTACAGATCAACCAACAAAGGAATGCATGTCTCGGAATATAGAAAGAAGACCATACCATATTATACCAACTAACCATATGGCCTGATCGTCTTAAGGAATCCCACGCCAGATTTGTCGAAAAAGGTTCCGTAACATTACCTTCTTTTTTCCAGAGAATGGTATCCATCTTATGAGGTGAAATAGAATCGGAGGAAGCTGAAAGAGGATAGGAAACATATCACGCCAAGCTTCAGGCCAAACCCATGTATTCTCCTGAACCATATCGACCACGTTAGAGTAAATCAACAACCCTTCATGCGAAATTTGTCTAGGAGTAATGAACGAGCTTAGAGGACAGTGATCGCTCCAATTATCAAACCATAAGAATGTGTGCTCCCCGTTACCTATACTTGACACAAAGAAATTTCGAACCATCAGCCTCAATTGGAGCAATTTCCTCCAACTCCAACAGATGTTTTGCTGATTGGGAATATCCCAAAAACTCCTATCATGCAAGTGGTGAGAATATACCCATTCGACCCAAAGAGAGTTCCTTTGAGAAAGAATGCTGTAGATATGAAAAGCCATTAGAGCTTTGTTCACATCCGCCACTCGCCTAATCCCTAAACCACCTTCCATCTTTGGTAAGCAAACAATTTTCCAAGACACTTTAGCTTTACCTTTAACCATACGGCCTTGACACCATAAGAAGCTCCTAAGTTTTTTCTCAATCTGTTTGACAATACTAGCCAGCAAAATGAAAACCGAAGCCCAATAGATATAGAAAGCAGACTAAACGGAAATAACTAATTGAAGTCTACCCGCAAAAGATAGATATTTAGCTTTCCAATCCGTTATTCTACTTTCCATTTTTTCCACCAGCACCTTGCAATCAGAATGTAATAATCTAGATGCGATCAGGGGGACACCAAGATACCTTATCGGAAGCGAACCTTCTTCAAAAGGCATGATAGACAGAATATTACCCTTAACAAGATTCGGAACATTGCAGAAGAAGGCAGTACTCTTCGTGATACTAGGAATCAGCCCCGACATATCTTTGAACTCATTCAAAGCATCCATAATAATCTTCACAGAGTTACCTCACCTCTAGAAAAAAGAAAAAGATCATCTGCGAAATACAAATTCACAATCCTTTGCTTCTCACATTTTTATGAAATCTGAAAGAAGATTCAATAGAAGTCGCAAGCCGTAGCATGGAAGTTAAAACTTCCATAACCAATGTAAATAGATACGAAGACATGAGGTCCCCTTGTCTAAGACCCCTCTTACCTTTGAAGTAACCAAAAATATTACCATTCACACTGACTGAAAAAGAAGAGGTAGTGATGCAGTTCATGATCCAATCAATTATAACTTGATGAAACTCGTACCCCTTTAAGATATCACCTAGAAAATCCCAGTCCACCGTATCATACGCCTTTTGGATATCTACCTTAAAAGCACATCTAGGCGACCCGATATCTCTATGGTAATTATGCATAAGTTCTTGCACAAGATGGATATTATCAGAAATTCTTCTCCATGGCACAAAGGCTGACTGATTCAAACTCACCACCTTATCAAGGCCTTCTAAGATTCTTGTTGAAAGAATTTTAGTAATACATTTATACCAAAATCTCTCCTTGTTACAAATGAAATCACCAAGGCACCTATTTATACACACACAAGTTCGCTGGTTAGGTGGGAAGTTCGGGCGAACTTGACTTCTCTCATACCATTTCTAGCGAACTTGGCATACAACTCACTTAAATATGCCTCATTTCTAACAGATTAAGCCCTATTCACTCAGACTTGATATATAATGACGTAGGACTATATGCACCAACAGATTCCCCCTTGGATGTTGCCACAGTCATTGACTTTTTGAAATCTTCTGAGATATTTGATCTTTGGTTCTCTTCCTTCTTCTTGAGCTTTGTCTTGATAAAACTTTAAATCATCATGCTCCCCCTTGCTTTAAGCTTTGCTCCCCCTAGCTTTAAGCTTTCCGGTGTCTTCAAATTTTGCTTTATCAACTCCCCCTCAATCTTTACTTCTTGTCTAAATACTTTTTGACATTCAAATAAACATTTCAGATTCAAAATTCTGTTATAAAACTTCAAAGTTCGAATCTTTTTTAATCTTTTTCAAATCTTAGTTATTCAAGTTCAATTTAATGACCTTGAATACTTTTAACATTTAAGAATTTGTCCTTTTGAAAAAAAAAATCAATTATGAAATCCACTTGGTTGATCAAATCCAAATTAATGACTTTGATTAACCATGTCAACTGAGTCGAAGTTAATGACCTCAATTTGACCCGTAATGAACAAACTGATGTTTTCTTCAAATTTTAAAGTTTCAATTTAATGAACTTTCTATGAACATTTTTCAGCACCTTACCAGATTTCGATGATCTGTTCTTCAACATTGGCTCATTGAAAACTAATGTAGAAACAAAATCTTTTTGAATTTTGGAAAGTTTATGCTAAAAACACACTGAAAATCTTTTTGATTTTTATCTGAAAGCAATTAAGTAAGTGAACTATGTACAAACATATTTACAGACATATTTTTGTGAATTCGTGTCTAAGGATCATATCAGTTGTTTGAGACATATCACCAGTATCGTTGCCCTTTATGATGACTTTAAGTTTTAAACTCGTTTATCTAGATTGTCGATATGTTTGACCTCTTAAACTTCAACACCTTTCTCAATTGTTGCAAGATATCTTAGGATATGAATTATGAAACTTGACTTATCTATGGTTCCTACCTCTTGAATATACTCCCGAATCCATATTCCGTTGATTTCATCTTACAGGTGAGTATAGCGTAATTGATATCTGTATCTGGGTTATGCGAGGCCTTGAGAGCTCAGGTTAGTACTACCGTACAGACAAAGAGATGAAGGCTCGTCTATAAGGTGTGTTCCACTTAAGAAATCTTTTAAGCACTGCAAATGATTAGATCTTTCGATACTTTTCAAGTTTTGCATGCAGTTTAGGGGTTTATATGCAAAAGCATTATAGAAGTTCTAGGCTATTGCTTCCGCAAAATCAGAAGAACTTGTATAATAGATATCAACTATCTATAAAGACCTCGGTATCTTAGAATCAGGCAACCCTTCAATCGAAATTTCGGAGTACTAAGTCCATATGTCCAAGATGTGTTAATCCACAAGATTAAGTTGTTGTAAAATTTAGTTTATATCCTGGAAACAATCTACTGAATGTGTAAAGCCTATCGACACATCCACAGTAAGACTTGTTTATCACTTTTAAACTTTACAATTCTTTAGCATACTGTGATAGTCCACTGATGTACTATCATTTCCTTTTTCTGACACCGAATTCTTTTTGTCTTTTTCAATGTTTTTGAATTTTCAACTTTTTCATATGTTTTTTATTTTTCTAAAAATTTTCTTACCCCCCCTAAAATCAAAAACATATTTTTGGTTTTTAGATTTAAAGAAATTTTTCTAAAAATTAACAAACCAATGAGAATTACGAGAACTTGTCGTCCGATCTTTTTTCATCTACTGCATTTGCACCTGTTCAACAAAACAAAATGGTTATAAAATCAGTGTTTCGTTCAACAGAGTGGATTTGCAGAAATTGACTTTTAACAAATTTTCTTTTCAACTTCTTTTTTTTAACCACTTGTAATTTCAAAAACAACAAAGATTAAGACATTCTAGATAAGTTAAAACATCATGAAGCTCCATTATCCAGATTTGACTTTGACAAGCGGATCTTTTGGAACTCCTGCACATAAAGCAACTATTTGAATAAAGAAACCCAAACCTTTTTGGTTTTGGGTTTGACATGATAAGCATGATAACCATATTCTAACTCTTCATCTTATTCAAAATCATCATCAAATATTTCATCCAATGTCGATTCTGAAAACGTTTTGACCTTTTCTTTCTTTGTCTGTTTGATTACTGACTCAGTTGATTTCACATTTTCAGTTTTGTTAGCAACAGACTGTGGTTTTTCTGATGATGAAAGCCTTTTCTTAGCAACCCAGGATTGTAACTTGCTTCTTGCTTTCTTAATATAGAACCTAGAATCTTTGTTTTCATTTAATTTTGAAGTTTCACCTTTTTCAAAAATTGAGTTTTCAAACCTTGAACTCGTTTTAGGTTTCACTTCGCCTTTAGATTCATAGTTTCTATTTGATTCTATGATAGGTTTCACAATCTCTGATTGTTTTTGTTTTTCATCATTTGACACACTTTTCCTTCGAGAAAACACACGCTTTAGATTCAGACACTTGCGAGCAATATGACCAACAGTATTGCATTTAAAGCAAGTCCGATTATCATGAGCATGTTCACTAGTGGGTTTCACTCCACCTGTGGACTTAGCCTTGTTCCGAAGCTCTTTCTCTTTCTTAAATTCATTATTTGATTGCTTACCGATCAAACCTTCTTCTTGAACCGTGCTTGTTCCGTACACAAATTTTATGTTTTTACCTTTGTATTCCTTGAACATTGCTTTCTGTTTCTTCTTCGGTTCATCTTCTTCAACCTCCAGACCTAAACCTGCTCTCCTGTGCTCAGGAAAATCACCCCCAACCTTTCTGTAATTGTTAGCATTCTTTTTAGTTTTCGTGTAAAATCTTTTCTCTTTTTTCTCAAGATCATCTGATGAAACTTCTACAAGTTTGAAAAATTTATCAAGTTAATCTTCTTTCACATTCCGAATCGGAAAACTATCATCGAAGTATAATATATCTGATTCCTTAATCTTGTACATAACAACATCAGGATCATCACTTAGATCGTCATCTTCAGATTGTGATTCCGAGTTGTTCGAACTTGATTTGGCGCTTTCAGAGCTGCCTTCATCAGAATCATTTCCTAACACATTTTTAACCATATTTTTTACCACCGCTTCATTGTCATCATTTGATTTCGTAAAGTCTACGTCAATGTTCTCGGCAGTTTATCTTTCTTTTCTTATAAGAGTAAAAGATTAAATGCCTTTTCAATCTCATCATCTTTCTTGCAAGTGTAACTTTCAAGAAATGGTGGAGAACACTTCCGTATACTTTACGCTTTGATTTATCACCATTTTCCTTGACTTAATCGTAGGTAAAATGTGATCATTGACATATGCGTTTGTGGTGTAACTTTTCAGCAATTGTCTTAGCCTTTCTGTTTCAATCTTTATGTCATGAAGCTCACGCTTTGTTTCAGCAATGGTGTTAATATACATGTTAGTTGCTTTTTGTTTTTCAATCACTGTAGCCTTTAACATTTTAACATTAGCATTGAGTTCACTATTAGCTTTTTCTACATATTTATATTTGCTTGATATTTCGTCATAAGCTTCTGTAATCATAACGAGAGTTTTGTTATGTACAGTCACTTCTCTTATGACTTTGATTTTATCAAGACATGGTTCACAAGGATTTGTACACTTTGTGCAAGGTTTTTCAACCTCCACAACCTTCACAACTTCCTTTTCAGACTTACTTACCTTAGCTTTTACCTTTTTCTGCTTCTAATTTCAATGCTTCTTGCCTTTGCATCTCAAGGTAAGCTAGCTCTTCTTCTTCAGCTCTCTGCCTATATCCCTCTAGAATGGCATTTTCCAAAGCAGCATCAACATACGATGTATCAGATTCATCCACTACCTCCGCCATCATAGCAACACCAGTTTTCTTTCCGATGTATCTGTTCCAGTCAAAACCATCTTCTTCATGAGTAACAACAAGAGCTTGTTCGGTTGTCTTTGCAGTTTTATCTTCTACTTCTTGTGTTCTTTTCGGATATGGCTTGTATTGAAGAGCTTTCTTGAAGTACTCATTGTTACTGCCGAAATGATTTTGGTTTCCACTTGCTTCTTGAATTGTGGCATTCGCGTTTGAAGTGTCCTTTTTGTCGACACCTGAAGCATGTGACTTTTGACTTGTCAAATCCAAGCTTGTTGCTTGAATTACCAATGTCCCTTCCAGTGAGTGCCACAAACTTTGTAACTCTTCTGATGATAGATGCAAGGCTCCATTTGATATCCATTAGCTCCAATTCTTCTTCGTCTACCTGTTCGTAATCCTCGGCTGTCATTTCCGGATTACCGATCTTTCCAGCAACAAGCCTTCCATACGATTCAAGAACTGTAGCAAGGAGTGCTACGTGCTGTTTGGCCACCTTTTCAGGAAGTACATTTTTCAAATCAACTGCTATGTTGCACTGGAAAACATTTGAATCAGAACTGGCTTGATTTTTCTGATTTTGGAATGTTAAGCTTGAACTAGCACTAGTATATCCAACATATGGAGAACTTTGATTTGGAGAGGAACTTGTATTTGCACTAAATGCTGTTTGAATTTCGGGCTTTGAATCGGAGTATCTTGAACACCTCCTTTTTAATAGACACCGATATCTTGAACAACATTAGCATTCTTTGACTTTGCAATTTTCATCAATTCCATTTCATGACCTTCCAATTTGTCGATGAAGGATGACAACTTGAATGTCTCCAAGATGGACTATTTATCAGAATCGTAAGATATGTTGTCCATTCTCCTTCTGGAAGTGCATAGGCCGACTTCTCGATTTGCTCTTCATTAGATCGTTTGATATCATGTCTTCGCATTTGGACCATGAGATGACAATATCTATCGATCATTTGCTTCATAGTCTCACCTTTAATCATCGTGAAAATCTCAAATTCTTTCTTGATCAAGGCCTTTTTGCTTTTGATCATTTCATCACTTCCTTTGAATTTGTCACAAAGAGAATGCCATAATTCTTGTGATGTTTCATATTCTTGCAAAAGAATCAAGGTATCTTCCTTTACTGATTGTTGTATCAAACTAATCATCTTCTTTTCAGCGACATAATTTTCTTTGTCAGTTGCTGAAAACTTGTTCAGCGGAAGATCTTGATCACGCTCATCCTTTAGCCATTTGTATCCATCCTCAACTGCAACCCAGCTATTGAATTGATTCGCTTGTATCCAATTCACAAACTTTTCCTTCCACCCTTCAAACTCGTCCATACTCATTAGCTTTGACGGTTTCTACGTAGTACCCATTTCGTTGTCGATATTCATCTGATTCGCCGCAATAGCATTAGCATTTGATGAAGAAGCCATTTGAGACACGAATACGTTGTGGAAATCATCTATTTAGACAATATAAAGACTTATCTGAGAGTACAATAAAAACACTCAAAACTTGATTAGAAACAGACAAGTTCGGTCGAACTTGTATGAAAACAGCTTTTGATTTCAAGTTTTCACAAGTTCGGTCGAACTTGTATGACAAGTTTCAAATTTTATCACACAACCTCAAGTTTGGTCTAACTTGATGTAGATTTTGAGAAAAATTGCACTTTGAGCGAACTTGAGAGAAAGTTTCAAGAAAAACAGTAAGTTCGATCGAACTTAAGAAAATTTTTCAAGAAAGAGCTAAGTTCGAGCGAACTTAGACAAATTTTCCACAGATCTTATACAAGTTCGGTCGAACTTGATAAAATTTGGAGAATTTTAAGCTAAGTTCGAGCGGACTTGATGTTAAAGTCTTGAAAAAATTATCAAGTTCGGGCGAACTTGAGTAAAATTCAGAGAATTTTAGTCAAGTTCGGTCGAACTTGGTCTCAAGTTCGTCCAACATGGTTTTCCAAAACATGGTTTTTTCAACTTTTTGATATCAATTCGATTGAATTTGATGTCCAAACTCTCAGGGGTTTATTACAACTGTATTTTACATGATATGTTCAAAAATTAGCTGATTTTGTCCATGAAATCATCAAAATGTGAAAATGTTAAGAAAAATGATAGAATGGAGATGAAATAGAGAAATTCTTGTCTTGATTCCAGCAAATTTAGGTATCCAGGCTCTGATACCACTTGTAGGAACGTCCACGATTAGCACAGGAACCTAAATTTGTTATCTATTGTCCGATTAGGCGAAACTAATGACAAGTTAACCAAATAGCAAGAATTACTCATTTAAATGTTGTTTTCATTGATCTAAAGTTCAATACATTTGAGAACCGGATCCGACAGAGCTTCGCCGTCTCTATGCCAAAATCTCTCCTTGTTACAAATGAAATCACCAAGGCACCTATTTATACACACAAAAGTTCGCTGGTTAGGTGGGAAATTCGGGCGAACTTGACTTAGTCAAGTTCGACCTAACTTGAGTTCTCTCATACCATTTCTAGCGAACTTGGCATACAACTCACTTAAATATGCCTCATTTCTAACAGATTAAGCCCTATTCACTCAGACTTGATATATAATGATGTAGGCAACAGACATATGCACCAACACGAGACATCATGTATCCTACCTGCTTATGTGCGAGATATCAGTCTAGTCCTCGAGTGTCACACATGCAGATAGTCAAGCGAATCTTTCGTTACTTGAAGGGATGTCCAAGCACCGGCTTGTGGTATCCAAAGAACGACAATTTTGATTTAACGGGATACGTTGACTCAGACTTCGGAGTGGACAAGCTGAACTCGAAATCTACAACGGCAGGATGCCAGTTCTTCGGAACACGTTTGGTAACGTGGTAGTGCAAGAAACAGACCACGATCTCTCTCTCTACCTGTGAGGCAGAATACATTTCTGCTTCCAGATGTTGTTCTCAAATCCTCTGGATTCAGCAACAGATGAGGGATTATGGTCTGCAGTTTCTTGATACGCCTTTATTCGTAGATAACAAAGCAGCCATCGATATAACCAAAAATCCGGTTCATCACTCACGTACTGAACATATTGAAATTCGTTACCATTTCATGTGATTGCTACAAAAAGAAATTGGTGCGAATAGAAAAAATTCACACCGACGAACAAAAGGCTGATTTTATACCAAAGCATTTTCTTTAACAAGATTTAAATATCTCATGAGGCTTAACGGTATTAAAAATTTGCTTAAGGTGCTGAAGCTGAGGTTGAATACGGATCGGACGACGAGTTCACGTGATCCACATTGGTTTGTATATTCTTTCTAGATTGGTAGTTCTTAAAATCTAAAATACAAAAATATGTTTTTGATTTTAGGGGGTGAAATATTTGGGAAAATTCAAAAACATATGAAAATTTTAAAAAATGTACAAAAACATTGAAAAAGACAAAAAGAATTCGGTGTCAGAAAAAGGAAATGATAGTAAATCAGTGGACTATCACAGTATGCTAAAGAAATGTAAGGTTTAAAAGTGATAAACAAGTTTTACTGTGGATGTGTCGATAGGCTTAACACGTTTAGTAAATTATTTCCGAGATATATACTAAATTTTACAACTGCTTAATCTTGTGGATTAACACATCTTGGATATATGGACTTAGTACTCCGAAATTTCGTTTGAGAGATTGCCTGATTCTGAGATACGAGGTCTTAATAGATAGTTGATATCTGGGGTATTATACAAGTTCTTCTGATTTTGCGGAAGCAATAGCCTAGAACTTCTATAATACTTTTGCTATAAACCCCTAAACTGCATGCAATCTTGAAAAGTATCGAAAGATCTAACCATTTGCAGTGCTAAAAAGATTTCTTAAATGGAACACTCCTTAAAGTCGAGCCTTCATCTCTTTGTCTGTACGGTAGTACTAACCTGAGCTCTCAAGGCCTTGCATTAACCCAAATACAGATATCAGTTAAGCTATATTCACCTGTAAGATGAAATCTAGGGAATCTTGATACGGGAGTATATTCAAGAAGTGGAACCATAGATAAGTCAAGTTTCATAAATCATATCTTAACATATCTTGGAACAGTTGAGAAACATGGTAAAGTTTAAGTGGACAACATATCGACAATCTAGGTAAACGAGTTTAAAACTTAAAGTCATCTAAAGGTCAACGGTACTGGTGATATGTCTCAATCAACTTATATGATCCTTAGATACGAATTCACAAAAATATGTCTGTAAATATGTTTGTACATAGCTTACATTGTTCTGTACATAGTTTATCTGCTTTACATATTAAAACCAAAAAGATTTTTAGTGTATTTTAGCATAAACTTACAAAAATTCAAAAAGATTTTATTTCTACATTGTTTTTAGCAAACCAATGTTGGAGAACGGGTCTTCGAAGTCTGGTAAGGTGCTAAACTGGTGGGAATCTCATTGCCAACGGGCTGGGAGCTAATCTGTAAAATATGAAAAGCCAAAACGATGAAAAGTTCATTAATTTGAAACTTTGTTTTTGAAAATATCAACAGTTTGTTCGTATCGGGTCAAACCGAGGTCATTAACTTCGACTCGGCTGACAAATCGGTGGTCATTAACTTGCTTAACTGGTAAAAAGTGAAAAGTTCAGGGACTAAATTGCAATAACTTAAAAATTTGAAATTGAGTTTAGGCAAGTTCAGCCAAACTTGCTTAACTGTTTAAAGATTCATTTGATAACAAGTTCGACCGAACTTGTTGGGATTTTGGTGAGTTTTTTTTGTAAGTCCACCCGGACTTGATATGGGCTTTCACTTAATGGGCTCTCAAGTTCGCCCGAACTTGCTAGGGTATATATACCTTGCAAGTTCGGCCGAACTTCATTATCTACAATCACTAGTCTCTGAGCGTACTTAACAAACATTCAGCAATTTGTTAAAATGGTCAAGAATTAGCCATTAGTCTGCTGAAATTTCAATTGATTGTGGTGATTTGCACACCATTCTCAATGGCAGAGGTGTGATATTGCGATTTGAACCGAGAATTGGACCTAAAACAATGAACTTAGATCTGAACATGTTAAATCTGTTAGTTCTATATGTTGTCTGGTCAAATTGAACTTAAAACTGAGATAATCAACATAAATCGACCATGAAATTGTTTTAATTGTGATCAGATTGTTAAGAAATGGACATGCAGGTTATGGTGGAAGAGATAACAAGTTCGGCCGAACTTGTTACCAAGTTCGCCCGAACTTGCTAATGAAACATTGAATAAAATCTGATCAAAACTCAAGTCCGACCGAACTTGGTTAAGACTGATAACTTGAATGATATAAGAAGTTCGCTCGAACTTAGACTTTTAAAGTTGAAATGTTAATTACAAGTTCGCCCGAACTTGTGAATGAGTTAATGAACATGTTATGTAACATGTTTGGGCGAACTTGACTCAAACCTGTTTGTTATACCAACAACAAGTTCGCCCGAACTTGATGTTAAAAGTGTTGAAAATTTTTGTAACTTTTTCTCAAAATACGTTCTAAGTGTTTTGCGTTGATTTTCAGGTTCAAGTACCAGCGCGGGTGATTACGATGGATTATTCTAAGTTTCATAACACCTGTATCACTCTTGACAAGGCGTTGTGTCCATCACTGAAGGAATACGGAAGCATTTTGAAGTTTCTGAAAGATTATCCGATACACCGTGCTATTACGGAGCGAACAGTGTCTTATAGGTCGCATACTTATCACTTTTGGATGAACGCAAGTCTAAGTGTAGACAAGAAGACTATTACGTCCTCAGTACAAGTCGGACATGAAGTTAAAGAAATCACAGTCACAGAGGATGATATTCGCAGGATCTGCAATTCAACGACAACAAAGATGATTTCTTAGATGAGAAGATGGAACGAGGTTGTTTTTATCGAATGGGCTACAAAGGAAGTATTAATAAGCCGACGTTGAAGAAAGGGGAAGTCCCAAACCCCTACAAGCTTCTCATGCATGCAATCATTCACACATTCAGCCATAGAAAGGCGGGTCTCGATGATGTACAAGATTATATGGCCTGCATGGCAACGACGTTGATTCTGAAGAAGTCGTATAACTATTCGAAGCTTGTATTCACACACATGTCGAAGAATATGGAAGACACAAGATTGTGTTTATATCCGAGGTTCGTGCAAATGCTTATCAATGAGAAGTTTACAGACATTGCACGAGATCCGAACGACATTTTATACTTCAGTCATCTCGATGAGACTACAGTGAAGAAATTGTTAAAGTTCCAGAAGCAGGATTCAGCACCTATTGCAAAACGAATATTTGGGGCGTTGAATGATGAAAATTATGTTGCGCCACCCGGAAATAAATGGAGAAACAACGGTAGTTGTGACGAGAAAGAGTTGAATGCAGAGAAAGAATGGTTCGCGACTTTCAAACTGAAAGCTCGCAGTGAATGGTTTGTCAAAACTGAAGTCGAAAAGAAAAAGAAGCATGGTACTAAGAAAGTTGATACGATGCTGATTGATGAAGACGAGCCTGTTACTGAGTAAACTGAAGCTGGTTCGAGTGCAGCAGTTGTTATTGAAAGTCAGGAGACAGAAAAGACTACGCAGGAAGATGATGTTATTTCTGCTACTTCCGAGAATGATGATTATTCTGATGATTCTCTCAAGAAGGAAACAAAGAAGGCCATAGCAGAAAAAGGAAGCTGAAAAGATCAAAGAGACTGATGCTGATTTTGATCCTAATCTTGAAAAAGAGTCCGACGAGGAGAGACCTAAGAAAAGAGCTAAGCGTGTAAAGTCTGCAGTGGTTTCAACAACAAAGACTACAGGGTCTCCAATGGCAAAAGGCAAAAAGACAAAGAAAGCTCGGAAACCAGCAAGCAGGAGATACAAGGGAAAGCCTAAAAGCACAAAAGCAACACAAGAACCTTCTGGTGCACAGGAGAAAGGAGTTACACAAGAACCTCCTGTTGTTATTACTTCTGAAGCTGAATGTCCAGGAGTTACACAAGAACCTTCTGAGACAGTATTGTTAGAAGTGCTGGTGATTCAATCTCCAGATCCGAAAGCTGTTCATTCTGAAAGTCAACTCCGAGGAAAGCAACTCCAAAGAAGTCTACTCCAAAAGCTGCTACTCCTAAATCAACACCAAAAACTCCAAAGTCAAATCTATTTGGTGATATTCCAAATGAACCGATAGATATTCAGGATTTAGATGAGTTCTTTCCAGATACAAATATCGATGTTCTTGAAAAACGTGTTAAAGTATTGGAAGATAAAGTTCAAAAGAATGAAGAAGAGAAAGGTGAGCTAATCAAGAAGGTGAATCAAAGCTCAGTGGAGAAAGAAATGATGGATGATAAGATTAAGGTGTTGGAAAGCGAACGAGAATTCTTCAAGGCATTGATTGAAAGTTTACAGGATGCTAATGAGAAGTTATAGACTGAAATTGCTGATCTGAAAACGATTCAAGCCCTAATGGTCGAAGATTTACGAGGATGCAGAAAGTGTTATCTAATACTCTTGGTATTGATTTTATTGCTGAGTATGATCGTTTGGATAGGCAAGAGGCGAAAGAAAGAGCTGAAAAAGAGCTTGCAGAAAGTGGTAAAGGCAAAGATGTTGAAGGTGAAGTACTGAAATCTTCTGAAGCTGCTGAAAAGTCTGTTATGAGTCTGAAAAGGCTTCTGAGTCCGCGATTGCTAAGGTTGACGAATCTGTCAAGCCTTCTGATCCTGTCAATGTTTCTGAAGAAAAGGACGATGACGAAGCAGAAGATGAAGATAAGGATGATGAATCACCAAAAGATGATCCAAAAGATGATTCTGACCACGATGGAGGTAATGATGATGATCCGAGTGGTACAGGTATAAATGTGGTTGATGCGATAGTGAATGAAAGCTTCGACTTCACAAGTCTTCTGAAAGATGAAGCAAATGCTATGAATGATCAGATTCAGGGGAGTCAGGGCAAACAGGGCCATCTGATGATATAGATATGGCTGATATTGATATGTCTGCAAAGCTTGTTGCTGCTGTACCGACAAAGCCTTTGATTTTGATGCTTGAACACAATGTTGAAGAAGGCGAGTACGTGCACAACTATACTAAAGAAGATCTGGCCAAGTTGAGTGAAGTTGATGCTTAATCTCTGGATTTTGATTTTGAGGAGCAAGTGCTGAATGTGAATACATTTGAGCCTAATGAGTATCACTATCAACGTAGATTCGAGGCAGACGAGTATAACAGGGTTATAGTAGAAGATTGGTCCTCGGATGACGAGAAAGACGAAGCTGCGAAGTACATTGGTCCTAACACAGATAGTTGGATGAAGATATGTTGAAAGAAAAGATTGAAGAATCTATTCGAGAAGGTAAAGTTCCAAAGCCGATGACAAAGGAGGAAATAGCTCAAGCTAAGAAATCCTGGTTTAAAGAAATGTCGAGTGAACGTAAGTTTCGACGTCCTCTAGCATTCTTTACCAGAGATAAAGACGTGTCATTAGGTGATATCCTAAGTTGGGGGTGGTTCAAGGAGCTCAATGTATATGCCATAAAACATGAATTTGGAGTTGAATACTTCAAATATCTGGCAGATTTCAAGACATTGCCTTACTGGGATGTTGAAGAGCTTGTTCAAACCATAAATGTCACATATCAGATGAAGTTCATTGATCAGTTATTATGGAAAATGATCAAGTTTGAAGCGACAAAGGGTTTTAGATATTGGAAGCCGTTCATTCCAGGTCGTCGCATCAAAACGAACAAGAAGACAGGGGAAAAAGATATAACGTTAATCATGAAACGACCAAGAGCAATGAGAAACATGCCTTTGATGCCTATTGAACAGAATTTGTATCCGGTATTTAAGTGGTGGCAGATTGATCCTAACACATGTGAAGCAGTGATAGTATTACGATTTGAAGAACATCTGGATATCACAAAGGAAAGGGTTGAGGTATTAGGGTTTCAAGGTATGAGAGGGTTGTGGAGAACGATCAGGATACTAGATCCGATGTGGCTGGTGAATTGTTCGAGAGAAGACATCAAATGCTTGTTCTAAAGCAAGACAGTGTTTGAAGAACGTGAAAAAGAACAAGCCATGCAATATCAAAGGGTCGTTAATGTATGCTATGCACGTGAAGTTAACTCTGGAAAGATGTGGGAAACAAGCTGGAGGAATCTAGAACGTGTTGAATTTTTAAAGGAAGAAAAGCGTCTAGAAGAAATACATGAAAAAGGTAGGGCAGCAAGGCTCAGAAGGTTTCAATTTATGAACAAAGTGCCTCCTACTGATCAGACGCCAGATCCGAAGCAAGAAAGACAAAAGAAGCCGTTCAAGAACTTCTTTGGTCGTGTGCGTTAAAGTTTTATTTGAAGACATAGTTTTGAAGACTGATAAAAGACGAAGACGATATCCAGGGGGGAGTCTGTTGGTGCAGAATGTCTATGTCTTAGTCTTATATCGAGTCTGTATAGATTAGATGTGAATAGGCTAGCGAAATCAAGTATTTATGTATATTGGGGTCAAGTTCGCTTGAGAAGTGCATTTGATGTCAAGTTCGGCCGAACTTGACATGGTCAAGTTCACCCGAACTCATCTCCTCACCAGCGGTGCCTATAAATAGCTAGCTTGTTTGATTCATTTGTAACTTAGCGCACTTTGAGGCGCAGCTCTGTCAAATTGGAGACTTGACGTTATATCAATAAAATTGACGTTTAATTGACTAATTCTTGTTATTTGGTAATCGTGTCATAATATTTCCGCTATTATGGACATTAGAGATCAAATATAGGTTCCTATGCTATCAGGATCGGTCCTATATTTTCATCAAGAAAAATCGGATCATCTTTATCATCGTTGAACTGTAAGATCCTTCGGATATCTTCTTCAGTGACTGTAATACCTTTATCTTCATTTCCAACTTGAACGACTGAACTAATGGTCTTCTTGTCTTCACTCAACGAAGCATTCATCTAGAAATGATAAATGTGCGATCGATAGGACACATTTCTTTCAGTGATAGCACGATGTATTGGACTATCCTTCAAAAATTTCAAAATACTATCATATTCCTTTAACGACGGACACAGCATCTTGTCAAAAGTAATACAGGTATTATGGAACTTGGAATAATCCATCGTGATTACCCGCTCTGGAACTGGAACTTGAAAATTGACGTAAAACATTTAGCACACATTTCAAGAAAAATTACAAATTTTTCAACATATTATATCAAGTTCGGTCGAACTTGACATGCACAAATCTCACACTTTTAAGCAAGTTCACCCGAACATGTATCAAATACATGTTCCTTTATAAAATCACAAGTTCGGGCGAACTTGTTATTGAACATTTCAATTTTATTGCCTAAGTTCGAGCGAACTTATCAAATAGATTACTATCTCAGTTTTTACCCTAAGTCCAGTCGAACTTAAGATTTTGAAAATAGATTTTATTGTTTTTAGGAGACAAGTTTGACCGGATTTGATGAACAAGTTCGGGCGAACTTGTCATCTTCTCCACCAAACCTGCACAACCTTTACAACTCATTCTGATCAAATTCAAATCAAATACATGGTCGTTTTATGTTGATTATCACAAATTAATGTCCAGTTGTTCTATTTCACCCTAGATCTACTTGTTTTAACAGATTTCAGATCTTGGTTTGTTTTAAACATTCAAAACATGGTTCATATGAACCATTAGTACCTCTGTCATTGCAATGGGTGTGCAAATCACCTAAAGCAAAACAAATTTGGCAGCACAACAGTACTAGATCAACAATTTTAAACAATTGCTCAAGATCGCTAAGTTCGCTCAGAGTCAAAGTACACTGATAATGAAGTTCGGCCGAACTTGCATGCTATTTATATCCAAGCAAGTTCGGGCGAACTTGTAAGCCCATATTTTGAAAGCCCAATGTAAGTTCGGGCGAACTTTCAAAAACTCATTTCAATTCCGAACAAGTCGGTCGAACTTGTTTAAATACAAATCTCTGAACTCTTAAGCAAGTTCGGCCGAACTTGCCTAAATAAAATTTCAATTTTTCAAGATTTTACAATTAAGCCCTTGAACTTTTCACCTATTACCAGTTTTGAAAATCCACTCAGTTGACCAAGTCCAAGTTAATGACCTTGGTTAACCGATTTGTCTGCCGAGTCCAAGTTAATGACCCCGGTTCGACCCGTTATGAACAAACTGTTGAATTTTTTCAAAATCAAGTTTCAAATTAATGAACTTGTCATCGTTTTGGTTCATCAGTTTTTACAGATTAGCTCCCAGCCCGTTGTCAATTAAATTCCCACCTGTTTAGCACCTTACTAGACTTCGAAGATCCGTTCTCCAACATTGGTTTGCTGAAAACAATGTAGAAACAAAATCTTTTTGTATTTTGGTAAGTTTATGCTAAAACACTCTGAAAATCTTTTTAGTTTTAATCTGAAAAGAAGATAAACTATGTACAGAACATTGTAAACTATGTACAAACATATTTTTTTGTGAATTCGTGTCTAAGGATCATATCAGTTGATTGAGACATATCACCAGCACCGTTGACCTTTTGATGACTTTAAGTTTTAAACTCATTTACCTAGATTGTCGATATGTTTGTCCACTTAAACTTCATCATATTTCTCAATTGTTCCAAGATATGTTAGGTATGATTTATGAAACTTGAGTTATCTATGGTTCCCACCTCTTGAATATACTCCCGTATCAAGATTCCCTAGATTTCTTCTTACAGATGAGTATAGCGTAATTGATATCTGTTTCTGGGTTAATACGAGGCCTTGAGAGCTCAGGTTAATACCACCGTATCGACAAAGAGATGAAGGCTCGACTTTAGGAGTGTTCCATTTAAGGAATCTTTTCAGCACTGCAAATGATTAGATGTTTTGATACTTTTCAATTTTGCATGCAGCTTAGGGGTTTATAGCGAAAGTATTATAGAAGTTCTAGGCTATTGCTTCTGCAAAATCAGAAGAACTTGTATAATACCCCAGATATCAACTATCTATAAAGAACTCGTATCTCAGAATTAGGCAATCTCTCAAATGAAATTTCGGAGTACTAAGTCCATATATCCGAGAGATGTTAATCCACAAGATTAAGCCGTTGTAAAATTTAGTTTATATCTCAGAAACAATTTACTGAACGTGTAAAGCCTATCGACACATCCATAGTAAGACTTGTTTATAACTTTTTAAACTTTACATTTCTTTAGCATACTGTGATAGTCCACTGATGTACTATCATTTCCTTTTGTGACACTAAATTCTTTGTCTTTTTCAATGTTTTTGTACTTTTTGAAAATTTTCATATGTTTTTGTATTTTCTCAAATATTTCTCCCCCTAAAATCAAAAACATATTTTTGTATTTTAGTTTTTAAGAAATACTAATCTAAAAGATAAATGACAAACCAATGTGGATCACGTGAACTCGTCATCCAATCTGTATTCAACCTCACTTCCACACCTGTAAGCAAATTTTTAATACCGTTAAGACTCATGAGATATTTAAATCTTGTTAAGGAAATGCTTTGGTATAAAAATCAGCCTTTTGTTCATCGGTGTGGATTTTTATACCACTTCTTTTCGTAGCAGTCACGAATGAAGTGATAACGAATTTCAATATTTTTAGTACGTGAGTGATGAACCGGATTTTTGGTTATGTCGATAGCTGCCTTGTTATCTACGTATAAAGGCATATCAAGAAATTGCAATCCAAAGTCCCTCATCTGTTGTTGAATCCAAAGGATTTGTGAACAACAGCTGGAAGCAGAAATGTATTCCGCTTCACAAGTTGACAGAGAGACCGTGGTTTGTTTCTTGCATTGCACGTTACCAAACGAGTTCCGAAGAACTGCAACCAGCCGTTGTAGATTTAGAGTTCAGCTTGTCCACTCCGAAGTCTGAGCCAGCGTATCCCGTTAGATCAAAATTGTCGTTCTTTGGATACCACAAACCGGTGCTTGGACATCCCTTTAGATAACGAAATATTCTTTTGACTATCTGCATGTGTGACACTCGAAGACTAGACTGATAGCTCGTACATAGGCAAGTAGGATACATGATATCTGGGCGAGATGCCGTCAGATACATGAGAGATCCTATCATCGACCGATAGAGTGTATCATCCACTTTAGTTCCGGTTTCGTCATTGCAAATCCCATGGTTCAGTGCCAGCAGAGTCGAAGCGGCTTCGAGCTATCCATTTCAAACTTCTTGAGAATATCGTGAACATACTTTTGATGAATGAATATGCCGTCTGGTAACTGATCCACCTGTAATCCGAGAAAGAATTTCATTTCACCCATAGGGGACATCTCGAATTTCTTCTTCACGATCTTTTCGAACTCTTTGCAAAGACTATCATCCGTTGATCCAAAGATGAAATCATCCACATAGATTTGTACAATGGTTAGATGATTTCTGACTTCTCTGGTAAACAATATGCTATCCACAGTGCCTCTTGTAAAGCCGTTTCCAACGAGATGTTGCGATAACATCTCGTACCAAGCTCTCGGGGCTTGGTGTAATCCGTATAAGGCTTTGCCTAGAAGATAAGCTTTGTTTTATTCAGCGGATCGACGAACCCTGGTGGTTGGCCGACGTGTACACTTGTTCGCGTAGTTTTCCATAGAGAAATACGGATTTTACATCCAACTGGTACACCTTAAAGCCTTTCCAAGCTGCGAATGCAAGGAAAATGCGGATTGACTCTAATCGTGCAACCGGTGCGTATACTTCTGTATAGGTAATACCCTCTTGCTGGTGGAAACCCTTGACAACCAACCGAGCTTTGTTTCTGACACTTACCCCTCGATCATCCCTTTTAGACTTGAAGACCCACTTCGTGTCAATAGCTTTCTGCTTCGGTGGTAAGTCTACAAGCTTCCAAACTCCCAATTTCTCGAACTGTAACAGTTCCTCTTGCATTGCTATCACCCAGTTCTCGTCACCCAGAACTTCATTTACAGTTTTTGGCTCTATTTGAGGATGAAACATGAGTAGAAGAAGCAGTCTTGAGTAGGAGCAACTCGGGTGTAGAAACAACTTAGTGCTTTGTTGATTTGGCTTCGTGTTCGCACACCAGTTTGTAATTCACCAATAATATTCGTCGAAGGATGGTAAGAATATGTCTTGGCATTTCCTCGCTTGGAACATCAACTGAACTTTGCTGATTTGAGTTGTTCAGATCAACGATCAATTCAACATTAGGAGTACTAGATGAAGCTTCCTTCTGATTGCTCGGGCTTGCAGATTGATTTAACATGTTGGATATCTGCTCAGGTTCCTCATCCGATGAGGATTCTCCATCAGCATCAAATGTCGGTGCTTCATCAGAGTCAGAATTCTGATTCTGAGGCATATTTGGCACTGTTGTAGCATTTTCTGGTTCAGAAGAATTATTCAATGGAGTTATAGCAGGTGTTACTTCTGCTATGTTTTCAACTTGAACACCGCTATTACTCGGACCTGCTCCGGAAGACGAAGTATCCAACGTGGGTTGATTAACCACAATTGGTCTAATGATTTGTACCTGATTCGCCAACTGTTGAAGATAATAGAGGAATGACTTCCAAAGATCTTGATAGTTGAACAGCCATGCGTCGCCTATTCTTTGAATAGGATCCGTATAATTAAAGAAATCCACGTGTTGTGCTTCAATTACCTTTCTCAACGAGGGAACATATACTCTTCTTAGCGGACTAGCATACCCGACAAAGAAACCTTCAAGCGATTTGGCCCCGACTTTACCATCTTGATCGATTACTGTACATGGCGCACCAAAAGGCTCTAAAATTTTCAAATTCGGTTTCCTTCGGTTGATCATTTCAAAACATGTCTTTTTCGTTGGTTTGATAGTTAAGACCCTGTTTAGTGTATAGCAAGCTGCTGCAACCGCCTCACTCCAGAAGCTAACAGGAAGTTTGGAGTCTGCAAGCATTGTTCTTGCTGTTTCGATCAAAGTTCTATTCTTCTTCTCAGCTACACCGTTTTGTTGTGGAGTATAAGGTGCACTGAATTCGTGCAGAATACCTTTGGCGTTGCGAAACTCTTTCATCTTGTTGTTCTTGAATTCCGTGCCGTTGTCACTGCGAATGCGTCTAACAGGGAGATGATAAAGATTTTCGAGCTTCTTAAAGAGAATCACTAGATTGTCGAACGTTTCATCCTTTGACTCTTGAAAGAATACCCACGAATATCGAGAATAATCATCTGTGACGACCAAACAGTATAAGTCTCCTGAAATACTTGTCACATTCACAGAACCAAATAAATCCATATAGAGACGTTCAAGCGGCAGCTTAATAGAATTCAGAATCTTCTTCGGATGTGACTTTTTGATCTGCTTCCCCTTTTTACATTCTAGGCAGTGATCAGCCATATGGAAGCTCCGAAGATTCATACCTTCAACCAGATCATTATGAACCAGAAAATTCATTTTCCTTAAATGAATGTGCCCATTTTCCGATGGCAAAGAATAGAATCTTTCTCCATAGCTTTCGTCACAAAACATTAAGCCGATTTCGATGATGTGGTAGCGACGCCCATATCTAAGACATAAAATCGTTCTCACGAGGGGCGCGCATCAGGATCCAATCATCAGGAATCTTAAAACCCGGCTTCAGAATAATACACTCTTTGTCATTGAAATGCACTGTGAACTGTTTATCACGTATCTGCGAAATGCTCAGTAGATTATTCTCAAGCTCAGCAATGTAGTTCACTCCATCAAACGATACCATGCCATTGGAAAGTTTTCCTTCGGCGACTATCCTCCACCTTAATTACCGGCAAAACCAACATATCCGCCATTAATAGCTTTTATGTCGAAAAAAAGAGCTTTCATCCCTGTCATATGTCTGGATGCTCCACTATCCAGAATCCACTTTGAAAGAACGGATCTCTAGAGCCCCTGCACATGTTAAAACTCAGTTAAAAAGCGCGACCCAAGCCTTCTTGATGTTTGGGATAAAAAGCTTGGTAATCATCCTCATAATTTCCATCTGAGCCTCCACTCTCATTTATATTTTCAAAATTCACTTTCTTTATACCTTTGAAGATTCAATACCAATTGAAGATTTGACAACTTCGGTTTTGGTCTCAGATTTTGATTCTTTCTTGTTATCAGTCTTAACAAGCTCAGAGTTGATAACTTCAGATGCTATTGACTTTTACTTAGCAATCCAGGATTGTGATTTTATGTTTGCCTGTTTGATGTAAAACCTTGTTTCGTTTGCCCTGGAAGTTTCACCTTTTTTCGAAAGTTGAGTTTTCAAACCTCTTTTCAATTTTAGGTTTAACTTCAGGTTTTGATTCATTTCTTTTCAAAATCGTTACAGGTTTTACAAACTCTGGTTGCTTAGGTTTTACAACATTTGAACTTTCTTTTCTTCGAAGATAGGCTGACTTTGACTTCGGACACTTGCGTGCAATATGACCAACTTCATTGCACTTGAAGCAAGTCTGATCATCATGTGAATGAATGTCCACTAGTGGGTTTTACACCACTTGTGGCCTTGGCCTTATCTCGAAGTTCCTTTGCCTTTTTGAACTCATAGTTGATTGATTCCCAATCAAACTTTCCTCTTGAACCGTGTTCATTCCATAAACGAATGTCATGTTTTTATTTTTGTATTCACGAAATGATGGCTTTTTCTTAACCGGTTCTTCTTCCACATCTAATCCCAACCCAGCTCTCCGGTTTTCCGGATGATCACCACCATTTCTCCGGTAGTTATTATAATTTCTTTTGGGTTTAGAATAAAATTTCTTTTCATTCTTCTCCAGAGGAGGATCCTCTGATGTAACTTCAACCAGTTTGAACAGTTTATCCAATTGATCTTCTTTGACATTCCGAATCGGAAAACTATCATCAAAGTATAGTCTATCAGATTCCTTAACCTTGTACATGACAACGTTAGGATCATCACATAGACCATCTTCCGATGATGTATCGTCATCTTTGGATTTTGTGTCAGAATTATTCGAACTCGAGGTGGCGCTCTCAAAGCTGCCATCATCATAATCATTCAAAACGTTTTCAACCACATTTTTAACTACCGCATTATTGTCATCATCTGATGTAGTATAGATTTCATCAATGTTCTCCGGTAACTCATTTTTCTTTTCAAATAATAACTCAATGTTGAGTGCCTTATCCATCTCATCAACAATTTTGCGACAATATTTCTCGCATAGGGGTGGTGGAACATTGCTGTATTCTTTACCATTTTTCTTTTTAGATTTTTTTATCATTTCCTTCCGATGAAATCGTGGGAAGAATATGATCGATGACATAAGCGTTAGTTGTACAACTTCTTAAAAGTTGTTGAACACGTTCTGTTTCAATTTTCATGTCCTGGAGTTGTTGTTTGGTTTCAGTAATGGTGTTAATGTAAACATTTATTGCTTTTTGTTTATCCATTACTGTCCCTTTTAACATCCTCACGGTGTCGTGTTGTTCGATATTGTTTCTGTCGAGCCTTCCATGACCATCTTTCATTTTGTCATACGCTTCCTTCATTGTGCGATAGTCAAATTTAAAATGTTCATTATGCACATTGAGTTCAATGATGATTTGTGAGTTTTCGACATATTTAGCACATGGCTCGGTGCATTTTGTGCAAGGTTTTTCAACCTCCACAACTTGTACTTTGACAACTTCCTTTTCGACTCTCTTTACCTCCGGACCTACCTTGGTAAGATTTGCCATCATAGATCTGTTAGCAATGTCTGTGAGATTTTCAGCATTCATTTCTTAAGCTACATCAATAGCTTCTTCATCAATCGATTTCTCCTCAACCACTTGCTCCTGAGAACTTCCATCAAAGTTACCTGCAAAACTAGAAGTTGAGTTAGGAGTTAAAATGCCTTGTGTCTTCATGTGAAGATAAGTCTCCTCTTCTTCCTGTTGTTGCAGATATTGTTCTAGTAGAGCATTTTCCAGAGCTTCTTCCTCAGCAGATGTATCTTCAATAATTTCAGCCATCAAGGCAACTCTGGCCTTCTTTGCGTTATAAAAATTCCAATCAAAACCATCATCTTCATTGGTAGCAACCATTGCCTTCTCGGTATTGTTGGATGGTTTTTCTTGAGTATCAACTTGAGTCTTCTTCGAAAATGGTTTATACTGTAGCGACTTCTTGTAGTATTCGTCGCCACCCTCCAAATGGACTCTGATTGCCCGTTGCTTCAGAATTTTTCATTCTCTCTTGAAATGCCCTTTCTGTCGGCATCTGAAACAAGTGACCTTTGATTTTTCGAACCCTAGCTTGTTGCTTGAATTTCTGATATCTCGGCCTGTGAGTGCAACAAACTTTGTCACCCTTCGAATGATAGAAGCCAAAGACCATTTTATATCCATTAGCTCAATTTCTTCTTCGTCCACCTGATCGTAGTCTGCGGCAGTCATTTCTGGATTGCCAATCTTCCCAGCCACCAGACTTTCATACGATTCTAGAACTGTAGCGAGAAGGGTCATGTGTTGCTTAGCAACTTGCTCAGAAACAACATTGTTTAAATTGACAGCAATGTTACACTTGTACACATTTGGATCTGTATTCATTTGGTGATTCTAATTTGCTTGATTCTGATATGAAGAATTTGAACCCGTGCTTGAAAACGAAGAACTCTGCGGACTTTGATCATATTGTGGAGATGATTGATTTTGATTCTGTGGCAAATGATTCAAAGAATTCATATTCGCACTGAATGCTGCTTGAATTTTTGGGCTTGTAATATTGTCTTGAACTCCGTTCTTGTAATATAGACCAACATCTTGAACGATGTTAGCATTCTTCGACTTTGCAATCTTTAGGAGTTCCATCTCATGACCTTCGAGTTTGTCGATGAATGTAGCCAGCTTGAAGAATTCCCAATTCGGACTTTCTTTTTTTTTTTTGGGTAATGGGTTACCCCTGTGATTCTATATATTAACCAACCAAATAATACAAGTAGTGAGGATAATCCCCCACTAGTTCTTTCATGAGACACTCCTCATGACAGTAAATCAAGCAAACAATATAAAGCAGTAATCAAGGACAAGTACAACTACTAGACTAGAATCTAGAACCACTAATCACACAAGGAAAAAATAGTAATCAGCCTCCATTATCGGAAATGAAGTTGCCATTTATCTTCCATTTACCTAGCAGCCTCCGAACATTCGCACAATCTTTGAACTTAACCCCCATCAGCTTGTACCAAACTGTCTTTAATATTTGTTCGCATATGGTATCTGGTGGCCTAGATTGATTCTTGAACAATCTCGCGTTACGTTCTTGCCATATTATGTATGCTGCACAGGCAACAAACACTCGACTTGTATAGTGCGCTGCTGTTTTCGAGCGAGCACGAGCCAGAACCCAGGCCATAATGTCACTCCATCTGGATCCAACCGTTGACATACCTACCGTATCTCTAGTCTTGTTCCATACCTATTTAGAAAACTTACATTCAAAGAAGAGATGATCATGGGAGTCAACATTCTCATAGCACAAAAGACAGCACATCATATTCATGTTTTTCCTTCTCGAGATACCCATGAGATAAGTAGTCCATTCTCCGTATGGTAACGCATCTGGCAAGCTTATCAATATACTCCGGCTCCGTCTTCTCAAGACCGTGTCTCCTCATTTAGACCTTCAGATGACAAAACTGTTCAATCATCTGTTTCATCGTCTCGCCCTTCAACATGGTAAAAATATCGAATTCCTTCATGATATCATATATGCGCTTCGTTGGTATTTCTTTTGCAGTGATAACCAGAGTTCTCTCGCAGTCGTGTATTCGGGCAACAAGATCAAAATATCCTCTTTAACAGACTGCTGAATGAGGCTTATCATCTTCTTTTCAGCGATATATTCTTCCTTTTGTTGTGAAGAATACTTGTACTTCTCTAGAACTTGCTGAGTTTCGTCTAACGGAACGACATAACCTCTTTCTATTGCTACCCAGCTTTGGAAATGCATGGCCTGAACCCAGTAACTGAACTTCTCCTTCCATCCCTCGTACTCGTCCATACTCATTAACTTCGAAGGTTTAACGAACGTGCCCATTTCGTTGTCGAAGTTAACTTGATGTATCACATTGGCATTGGATGTACCCACTCCTCACATAAACACTCTTTGTAGATCATCCATCATGAATATCAAAACATGTACGCTGAAAACACGTTCAAACTTTGAAAAAATATTAGAACTACTACAAGTTCGGTCGAACTTGCAGTGGAAGAATGAAAAGTTTCAGTTTTTACACAAGTTTGGTCGAACTTGTGTGAATTGATCAGGAAAAATGATCCTAAGAGAAGTTCGAGCGAACTTACAATTGATTTTAGAAGAAAAACTTTCAAGTTCGGGCGAACTTGATATAAATTTCAATGAAATTGATCAAGTTTGAGCGAACTTGATGAAAATCAAGGAAAATAATGCAAGTTCGATCGGACTTAACAAAAATTTTCTCAAAAACCCTCAAGTTCGAGCGAACTTGATTAAAAATCACTCAGAAAGTGGATTTTTAAGTCAAGTTCGAGCGAACTTGGCTTATAAGTTCGATCAAAATGATTTTTGAAAACATGTTTTTTCAACAATTTGGCATCATTCGTTTGATTTTAATCTCCAAACTCTCAGGGTTTTATCTATGATGTATTTAGCATGACATATTCAAATTTGGACAGAATTTGCTAGTAAATTCTTCATTTTTAGTGTAAAAGTTAAGAAAAATTGAAGAATGGAGTAGAATAAGAGTTGTTCTTGTCTTGATATCAATCAAATCAGGCTATTCTAGCTCTGATACCAGTTGTAGGACCGATCCTGATAGCATAGGAACCTAGATTTGATATCTAATGTCCATAATGGCGGAAACAATATGACAAGATTACCAAATAACAAGAATTAATCAGTTAAACGTCAAATTTATTGATAAACTTCAAGTTTCCAAATTGACAGAGCTTCGCTACACTAGCACCAAAAGTTACAAACCCATTACCCAAAAAACACACCATTACCAGCGAACTTGGCATATAAACACTTAAATACTTGATTTTGCTAGCCTATTCACATCTAATCTATACAGACTCGATATAAGACTAAGAAAGAGACATTCTGCACCAACAGTGATGACCTCGGAGATGGGGACGTGGACGACTGACCCATTCTCCTGTTTCTTAGTTTTCATTTCTTTTATGAATGAACTTTGGATTTTAATAGTTGGAATTTAAATGTTAGATTATTATTTTTGATGAAAATTGCAATTTATTTAGTCGGATATTTTTATTTAATTATTTCAATTGCCAAGTTGTCATAATTCTCTCCAACTGTGCTTCAATTTATCATTTGGATATTGATAATTATGTGGGGTGTGTACTTATGAATACTTGCATTGTCTTGTGAAGAACGCAATGGCACGTGGCAATTTGACAGTAACTCTGGCAGAGTTGGCCGCACTAATTCAAGAACAAGTGGCTGCAGCGTTAGCAGGGAACCCGAATGCGCAAAACCCACCTGCAGGTAAATGTTATCAATTTTCATAGGAGAGTTGAGATACTAACCATAACCTACTTCCTCACCGAATCCTTGATACTCTGTTTCCAGGAGGGGGACTAAACCCCCTATAAGATGTTCTTGGATGCTAAGCCCGGAAAGTTCACCCGAGTTGAGGGACCAATCGGCTTGGTCCGCTCGATAGAGAAGTCTGAGTCCGTGTTTGCTATGGGCAATTGTGCTGAGGAGAATCGGGTTAAGTATGCTGTCTCAACATTGGAAGACGGGGCTTTAACATGGTGGAACACAGAAGTACAGGCAAGGGGACTAGCTGCTGCGAACGCTGTGACATGGACCGCGTTCAAAGCTTTAATCAAGGAAGAGTATTATCCCCGTGACCGTGTACAATAGTTGTAACATAGTTTATGGAATCTCAAGATGGTGGGATCGGAAATTGAGGCCTACACGTCAAAACACCACGACTTAGTGTTCCTATGCCCAGATATGGCGCGCTAGGTTTCTAAGCAGATTGAACTGTATCTCGGGGGTCTAGTTCCCGAAATATAGGGTATGGTAATGTCAAGTAACCCGGTAACGGTTCACCAAGCGGTGAGGTTGGCTCACCAACTTACTGATAAGGCGGTGGAGCAAAGGAAACTACCTGCGAGGGGCACAGCTGATAATGCTCCGGATAACAAACGCAAGTTTGACGACCCATCTGCTCGGCAGTCGTCGTCAAGTCGGCCACAATAAAGTTATCAGAAGAGGGCCAACAACTACAACAACAACCGTGGGTACAACAACCAGCATTCCCATTCACAGTAATAGAGTATGACGTAGAAGACACACACGTCATAATCCAATCCACCATTTTACTATTAAAGCCGAAACCTATAAGAATATCCTTAAGAAAGTTGATTGGAAATTTCTTAAGGATATTCTTATAGGTTTCGGCTTTAACAGTAAAATGGTGGATTGGATTATGACGTGTGTGTCTTCTACGTCATACTCTATTACTGTGAATGAATGTGCATGGGTATTTCAAGGGTGGCCGTGGGTTAAGACAAGGAGATCCTTTATCTCCGTATTTATTTACCCTTGTCATGGAAGTCCTTACATGTATTTTGAAGAGGGATGCTCGTCTTGATACCTCTTATAGATTTCACAATAGGTGCGAAAGACAACAAATAATTAATCTCTGCTTTGCTGATGACTTGTTTCTGTTTGGCCGTGGTGACGTTTCCTCTGCTCGTTGTATCATGTCGGCACTGGCTACATTCACGGACATGTTTGGATTGGTCCCTAGTATCCAGAAAAGTACTGCCTTCTTCTGTAATGTCCCACCCAATGTTAAAAACGAAATTCTACAGCTTTTGCGATTTGAGGAGGGATTGCTGCCGATTAAATTTCTTCTCGGCTACGATCTAGAGATTGTAATGTTTTAATTGAAAAGATAGAGCAGCGTGTTCTAAACTGGAGAAATAGACTGTTATCTTTTGCAGGAAGATTGCAGCTTATTAATTCGGTACTTTCAGCTCTACATGCTCATTGGTCCGCTGTTTTTGTTTTGCCAGCACAAGTTATTAAGGATCTTGAGGCTAAATTGCGGAACTTCTTGTGGGCGCAGAAGGGAAATTTTTATAGAGGAAAAGCTAAAGTTTCATGGAATTCCATCTGTGTCCCCAAGTATGAGGGTGGCCTGGGTATTAGGCGGCTTGGAGACTCGAATAAAGCTCTTATGGTGAAACATACTTGGAGCATCATTAATAAGAGGGAGTCCTTGTGGGTTAGCTGGATTTATTCCTACAGATTAAAGGGCAGCAATTTCTGGGTATGTAAGGAAGGTACGAATTGTAGCTGGAGCTGGAGAAAGCTACTTCAGATGAGGTCCAGTATCAGGGATCACGTATGGTCTAGATTGGGCAATGGGAATAATACGTTAGCATGGTATGATAACTGGAGTAAACTAGGTCCGTTATCTAAATTTCTGTCTCCTTGGACCATTTCCAATGCGGGATTTAGACTTCATGATACGGTTGCGGATATATATAATCAAGGTACTTGGGCTTGGCCCGCGGCTTGGAGAGACTTGTTCCCAGTGCTGATTCAATTGGATCAGGTTTATCTGGAACCAAATAAAATGGACCAAATTTGCTGGAAGGATGGGGATGATATACTTGAGTTCTCGTCCTCAAATGTCTGGCATTCGATTCGGATAAGGGAGCCGGAAGTGGACTGGGTTGAAGTAGTCTGGTTTAATCAATGCATCCCTAAGCATGCTTTCTTTATGTGGTTGATTATTCGTCGAAAACTGCTAACTCAGGATAAGATTCTCCAGTGGGACATCTCGAGAAGGAAAAACATGAATATGATGTGCTGTCTGTTGTGCTATGAGAATGTTGACTCCCATGACCATCTTTTCTTTGAATGCACGTTTTCTAAACAGGTATGGAACAAGACTAGAGATATGGTAGGCATGTCTACGGTTGATCCCAGATGGAGTGACATCATGGCCTGGCTTCTGGTTCGTGCTCGATCGAAAACAGCAGTGCATTATACAAGTAGAGTGTTTGTTGCCTGTGCAGCATACATAATATGGCAAGAACGTAATGCGAGGTTGTTCAAGAATCATGCTAGGCCACCTGACACCATATGCGAACAAATTTTGAAGACAGTTCGGTACAAGCTGATGGGGGTTAAGTTCAAAGATTGTGCGAATGTTAGAAGGCTGCTAGGTAAATGGAAGATCAATGGAAATTTCATATCCGACAATGGAGGCTGAGAACTGCTTTCTCTATGTGATTAGTGGTTCTAGATTCTAGCCTAGTAGATGTAATTGTACTTTTGATCTTTGCTGTATATTGTTTGCTTGTTTACTGTCATGAGGTATGTCTCATGATTGAACTAGTGGGAGATTATTCTCACTACTTGAGTTATTTGGTTGGTTAATATATAGAATTACAGGGGTAACCCATTACCCAAAAAAACAACAATAATCAGGTGCAGGGCGGCTATGCGGGTCGGAAGCTGCAGTGCAACCGTTGCAACCTTCACCATCACGGCCCCTGTGCCAACAACCATTGCCAAAGGTGCGGAAAATCGGGCCATGTGGCAAAGGACTGCCGTGGGATATTCTGCCAAGACAAAATCAGAATCAGACTCAGCAGCAGCAAGGGGCAATCCGGGGATGCTGCTAGTGTGGTAGCAATGCACATTTCAAGCGGGATTGCCCACAACTCAAGAACAACCACAGTGCTAACAATAACCAGAACAACAACAATAACAACAATGACGGGAACGGTGTCACCAGAGGTGCTAAAGGGCGAGCGTTCACACTCCGCAGAGGCGAAGCTAGAAATGACACCAACGTCGTCACCGGTAAGTTCCCTCTCAATGATCATTTTGATTCAGTTTTATTTGATACCGGTGCCGATAGGATCTTTATTTCTGAGTCATTTAGGAAGTACCTGAAACTTGTTCCTGAATGTCTAGAAAACCCATACGCTATTGAATTAGCAGACGATAAACCCATAGACGTAACCCACGTGATAACCGGATGCCAACTTAAACTCGCTGGTCACATTTTCACAATTGACCTCATGACAACTACCTTAGGTAGTTTCGACTTGGTAGTCGGTATGGACTGGCTGTCCGAAAACCAAGCTGAGGTTCTCTGTCACGAGAAATCTATCTGTATTCCCCTTCCCAACGGTGACGTCTTATCGGTTCAAGGCGAGAAGATTGGCGTCGTTACCAACATCGTCACATTCATGCAAGCCCAGAAGTATTTTTCGGAAGAAGAATTGTTTTGCCTTTTTAGCCCTGATCACTGAGTAGCCCCAGGACGAGAAAAAGATTGAAGACATTCCTATCATCCGCGATTTCACCGATGTCTTTCCTGAAGAATTTCCTGGCCACCTACCGCATCGTCAAGTTGAATTTGAAATCGAGTTGGCAAACCATGCAGCCCCTATCGCCAAAACTCCGTACCGTCTAGCCCTATCCACCCAACTCCAAGAACTGTTGGATAAGGGATTTATCCGACCTAGCTCATCACCATGGGGAGCTCCAATTCTTTTTGTCAAGAAAAAGGATGGAACTTTCCGCATGTGCATCGACTATCGGGAGCTCAACAAAGTTACCAACAAGAACCGGTACCCATTGCCTCGGATAGATGACCATTTCGACCAACTTCAGGGGTCGAGCTACTATTCAAAGATTGATCTAAGGTCAGGTTACCATCAGCTCCGTGTCAGTGAGGAGGACATCTCCAAGACCGCGTTCTGTACCGGTATGGCCATTACGAGTTCTTGGTCATGCCATTCGGTCTCACCAACGCACCCGCGGTATTCATGGACCTCATGAATCGCGTGTGTAAACGGTACCTCGACAAGTTTGTCATCGTGTTCATTGATGACATACTAATCTACTCCAAGAGCAAGGAAGAGCATGAGGAACATCTACGCCTAATGTTGGAGTTGTTACTACAAGAGAAACTATATGCCAAGTTTTCCAAATGAGATTTTTGGATGCGTGAAGTTCAGTTTTTGGGGCATATATTGAACGGAAAAGGTATTCACGTTTATCCAGCTAAGATTGAGGCTATCAAGAACTGGGAAGCACCGAGGACACTGACAGAGATACGAAAATTCTTGGGTTTAGCTGGCTACTATCGTCGTTTCATTGAGGGATTTTCGAAGATCGCTCAACCACTTACCACCCTAACTCAGAAGGGCACCAAGTATATTTGGGGTGATAAGCAGGAAGCAGATTTCAGCTGCTGAAGCAGAAACTTTGCAGCGCACCCATTTTATCCTTGCCAGAGGGGATAGATGACTTCGTGGTATACTGTGACGCATCTATCCAGGAATTGGGATGCGTACTAATGCAACGTGATAAGATCATATGGTATGCATCTCGGCAATTGAAGTATCATGAGAAAAACTACACGACACATGACTTGGAACTGGGAGCGGTAGTCTTCGCACTAAAGATTTGGAGGCACTACCTGTATGGAACAAAGTGCACGATCTTCACAGATCACAAGAGCCTACAACATATTTCTGACCAGAAGGAGTTGAACATGCGACAACGTCGCTGGGTCGAGCTCCTGAACGATCATGATTGTGCTATCCAGTACCACCCGGGTAAGGCTAATGTGGTAGCCGATGCCCTCAGTCGAAAGGAACATCAGAAACCTCGTCGAGTCCAAGCTCTACAACTCACTATTCATTCTGGATTACCCGAGAAGATTCGCAACGCTCAATTGGAAGCTGTCAATGAGGAGAACATCAAGGCGGAATCTCTACGCAAAATGGAGCGTGATTGGGAAACGAAGCCAGACGGTACCCGGTACTTTATGAATCGCATATGGGTACCCTTCTAGGGAAATCTAAGAGAGCTTGTTATGGACGAAGCTCACAAATCCCGATACTCTGTCCATCCTGGTTCGGACAAGATGTATCAAGACCTCAAGGCTGCATATTGGTGGCCCAACATGAAGACCGACATAGCCACCTACGTGAGCAAATGTCTGACTTGTCCTAAAGTCAATGTAGAGTACCAAAAGCCATCAGGGCTGCTGCAGCAACTGGAGATCCCAGTGTGGAAGTGGGATCAAATCTCTATGGACTGCATCACCAAACTCCCGAGAACTCCCGGCGGTCATGACACCATCTGGGTGATCGTGGATTGCCTAACCAAGTCTGCGCATTTCCTCACGATTAAGGAAACAGATAAGTGGAGAAGTTGACTCGCATCTATATTAAGGAAGTGGTGTCTCGACACGGGGTGCCATCGTCCATTATTTCGGATAGGGATGCTCGTTTCACTTCCAACTTTTGGCAATCACTTTTGAAAGCGTTGGGTACACGCTTGGATATGAGCACAGCTTACCATCCTCAGACAGATGGTCAAAGTGAACGGATGATCCAGACATTGGAAAATATGCTTCAGGGCTTGTGTGGTAGATTTCAGAAATAGTTGGGAGAACCAATTACCATTAGTGGAATTCTCTAATAACAACAGTTACCATACGAGAATTCAGGCAGCACCTTTTGAAGCATTGTATGGTCGGAAATGCAGGTCACCGGTTTGTTGGGCAGAAGTTTGTGACATCAACTCACGGGTCCCGAGTTGATACTTGAAGCTACAAAAAAGATCGTGCAAATCAGGAATCGTATGGCAGCGGCACGTGACCGGCAGAAGAGCTACGATGACCAACGCCTCAAACCTCTCGAGTTCCGAGTCCTACTAAAGGTGTCACCCTGGAAGGGTGTTATCCGTTTCGGCAAACGGGGTAAACTTAATCCGCGCTACGTAGGCCCATTTGTGATTATGAAACGAATAGGCCTAGTAGCCTGCTAGTTAGATCTCCCTACCGAACTAAGTGGAGTTCATAATGTCTTTCATGTTTCTAACCTGAAGAAATGCCTATCGGATGAGACCTTAGTTAATCCACTTGGATGATGAACAACTTCATTATGTTGAGAAACCGATCGAGATCATGGACCGTGAGGTGAAGACTCAAAAGCATATCAAGATACCAACTTGTTAAAGTTCGTTGGAACTCTAAGCGTGGACCGGAGTTCATGTTGGAAAGAGAGGATCAGATAAAGAGCAAGTACCCCCACCTTTTTGTGACAGAGTAAAAACCAAATAGTACCACAAACTCAATTAACATGGGGATGATGTGACAGCGTGGGATTTTCACGCACAACTCTAACAACGCAACTCCTATGCTTATGCATGCTTACTCTCGTATACTCAATTTTCGAGACGAAAATTGTTTCAACTTGGGGATAATGTGACATCTTGGAAAATCAGGTATCGCTTCGATTCGATTCCTTGTATTTGTACTCTCTATCTTTAAATATATATAAGTATATAAGTATAACACGTCGCGAATATTTAACGGTTTATAAAATACGGTTATGTTTAAACCCGAACCCGAGCCCGAACCTTTTCACTATTGCACGAACCCACATCACCCGCCCCAAACTTGTGGCCCAAGCAACCCAACCCGCCACCCCTTTCCCTTGCGGCCCAACCAGCCCAAATCGCCCACCCACCCCTTTAGATAACAAACCCTAGTGCCTCCCTCCCTTCTCCTGTGCGACGGCAGCCTCCCCCCCTCATCTCGATTGCACCTCCCTCTCTATCTCTAGCTTTCATTCCATTTCAAGGTTAGTAAAGATCTCATGTACTAAATCTACGTTTCTTGTGTTGTTATGATGTTATATGTCTAGGGTTTGTGGTGATTTTGATATGCAAGATGTTATGTGATTGATAAACTTGTTAATACATGGCGTTACTAGGTCGTATGATCGTTTTAAATCATTTTAGTATCATATAAGTGCAAAACGGTAGGCTATTTAACATGTACAGCCAACTGAAGTTGGCTGTAAACAGGCCGTATAATATCGAAAAACGGATTTTCTGAAGTCTTAAACGTAGGATTTTGAATAACGCTTCCAATGGCGTTGGAATTGCGTTTTTCCTGAGGTCGTTTGCTATTTTAAAATAATTGTTTCGTGCAGCAGCTGAAGCTGCGTTATTTCTGCAGAATTTACGTGTTGAGTATTGTGTCATAACTTACAATCTGGATAGAGTTAGGTCATGAAATTCGTATGGTAGCTGGACACGGGTGTTGCCGAAAAACTCCCACTGGAATTTCATCAATCGGACAGGACAAGGATTTTTAAATGATTTTTTCCGTGGACTGCAGTCAGAAAGTGACGAATCTGACTGCAGCCTAGTAAATAATTTCTTATATATAATTGTTAATGATTCAGGGCATGAGATTTTTACACAAAGGGTAGCGGACCGCTTGGAACATCCTGTAAATTAATTAGAATTTTTGGAATAGGGGAACTATTATATAAAAATGCTCGAAAACAGCCTAGTTTTGGACATTTAAAACTGAAACGTAATAAGTGATATGTGTGCATCTAAATGTTTGTTTGTGCTATCTGAGAAGGGTCGAAGCTATTTTATGTCAACTCATATAGTATTTGAGTTGTTGCGTGCTATGATCATCAATGGTTATATACGTGTTTGTTAGTTGGCAATGTGAATTCGTATGAGAGGTGTTTGATGCGTGTAGGAATTTCGTCCCCATTCATGAACACACTAATAAACTAAGTGGTAATCGTATTAGGACGTGGTTGACTTACTCCAACTACTAATCTTTTTAGAAGTCTAACCGAGCAAACAAAGGTGAGTTCACGACCCCTACATTTTAAGGTTTTTTAAATACACACGGGGAGAAAACATGTACACTCACGGTAAACTTCCACTTTAACGTTATTGTTGAATAACGTCGTTAAAACTGATAATTTAATTTATTTTATACGGTTATGGTCACTAAGTAACAAGTTTATCACGGGAAGTCCTTATCAACTCTTGGACCGTTAGTATGGGATTTATAGCGGGGAATTTTTAATAACTAATGGGCCTGACAAGCCCCACCCGAGCTAGTCGTGCTAGCTGATCGGTCATGGTCAACGGGTGTAGAATTTGGCCTAACACATGTCAGGGTCAGTGATAGACCTGGCACACAGAGGCAACAACAGTCAGCTTCGGTCGCGAACTCTTATGTGACATAGCTTAGGCTCGCTACCTACATTATAACATGAAACTTATTATCGAGGCAACGTTATTATACCGGGTTAGGAATAATGGGAAAACTATTGATTTGATTAAACTGTTCAACTTAATAAACCTGTGAACTCACTCTTCTTTATGTTGACACTTGTTTCTTGTATGTTTTCTCAGGACGCTAGCTTCAGGAAATAGGTGCATGCCATGGAAAAACTATTTTATCGAGTCTTGCATTTTAAACATTATTATGGTTATGGGCATTTGTTTTGGCGCTCGGTTTCACTTGTTACTTTACGCTTCCGCATTACTTGTGTTGGTTGAGCTTTTAAAACGTATCTTTTTCATATAGAGGTCGTTCTATATGACTAGTGTCTGTGATCCTGGTTTGTCATGCGCCTCGCGGTAGAACCCCGCATGTTGAAATTGAGGGTGTGACAATACTTGAAAACCAGTTACTAATTGAAGAAAGTCTGAACAGTAATGCAAAAATTGAATTTTACGAAAAAGAAAGAAAAAAACTGTATAAAAGAATTTATGATAATGAAATAAACGTAAGGGGTTTTCAGAATGCAAAGGCTTTTATTAACTTTATAGAAGCCACACCAAAAAGAATAGAGGTGAAGGGTTTGGCTATGTGAAAACAAATATTAGAAACCCTACCACCTTTGTTAAAGCTTCATATCAGATTTCTGATAAATTAACATCAGATTCAAATACAGATTCTTGCAAATCCATAAGTTCTGACAACTGTTTAACATGAAACATCAAAGAAAAGTGGCATGAATATAATTAAACGTCTCTAGAAAATTCAAAAAGGATTCATCCAAAGTATCAAAAATCTGCAAACCTTCCATCACAGACAAAGAAATCAGAAATTTATGATAAAGAAAACTGTATGTGTGTTGATATACTGAAGCTAGTTTAACACCATCTCCAAACAAAAAAACAAACAACCTGTTAATGGCTCAGCATGTAACAAAATCTTTGGTGAAATTTCATCATCAAAAGAAGAAAATTTAATTAAAATTTCATCAGAAAAAGTACCCAAGCAAGTCTAAGTCTGGGTACCAAAAATTCTCTAACTCTTCCATTTCAGGACCATCATGTGCAGCAGATCTAGTACTGCGACTCTGGAAGCTCCAAGCACATGATTGGGGATAGGAGCTTACTCAGCAATTTTGTTCTTAAGATGGGTAAATTAGTTAACTTTGGAAACGGAGTAAAGGAAAAAACATTGGGGTATGGATGTATAAAGTATGGTTCATTGACCATTGAGAAAGTAGCCTATGTAGAGGTCTTAAAGTACAATCTGATGAGCTGTGGTCAATTTTGTGACAATAGATTTCAGGTAACTTTCTTACTAGAAAAAATGTTTGCTAATTGGTCTGGATGACAATAAAATATATTTAAGTGAAAAAAGAATTAGAAAATCCATCTATTACTTTGATTTTAAAGAAGAAACTGAGCATCCACAACTATGCTTATTTTCAAAACATAACAAGGGTAATAGTTGGTTGTGGCACAAAAGATTAGCCCACTGAAACTTCAAAAATTCAAACAAATTAGCAAACAAGGGTCTGGTAAAGGGATTACCTTTTATATACTCAAAGAAGGATAAACTTTGTGAAGCTTGTGAAATGGGAAAATAAAAAAGAAGCTCATACAAAACAATTTCTGAATCATCAATATCACAAAACTTAGAGCTTTTGCACATGGACTTGTGTGGACCAGTCAGTACTGCAAGTTTTTCTGGTAAAAATACATCTTAGTCATTGTGGATGACTACTCCAGATACACTTGGGTAGACTTTTGAGAAAGAAAAGTGAAACTCCAGATTTGATCATAAACTTTATCAGAAAAATTAAAATCTTTTGAAATTATCTGTAAGAAGGATCAGAACTGATAATGGAACGGAATTTTAAAAATTCAAAACTTGAGACTTTCCTTGTGAGCAAAGGAATATCTCATGACTTTTCTGCTCCAAGAACTCCACAACAAAATGGGGTTGTAGAAAGAAGAAACAGAACCTTGGTTTAAGCAGCCAGAACCATGCTGGCTTATGCCAAATTGCCCACTTACTTTTGGGCAGAAGCAATTGCAAATGTATGTTTTTACATAAAACAGATCCATAATAAACAAAATACTTCAGAAAACACCTTATAACATTACAAATGGAAGAATTCCTAATGTAAAATTTTTGCACACATTTGGTTGTTGATGTTTTGTTTTCAATGATTTTGAAAGTCTTGAAAAATTTGACGGAAAAGCGGAAAATGGAATTTTTCTTGGTTACTCATTGTCCTCAAAAGCTTATAGGATTTTTCTTGGTAACTCATTGTCCTCAAAAGCTTATATCATTTGATGACTCACCAGAAACTAAAGTGTCTTGTGAATTCCTAAAGGAAATAAACTTATCTGATGAACCAAAAAACCCTAATCATCTTCTTAACATTCTAACTGAAGAACTTCTGGAACATGATTATCTAAAAACAGGACAATCAAAACGACAATCATGTACTAACCTTGCAGGATGAGTGGAGGATCAATTAGAAACACAGAAACAAGATCAAAATTCTGAGAATATATCAGAAAAATTTCATGAATAGCAAAATTCTGATCCTCAAACTACAGATGGAGCAAATGATCAGGGAGAAAGTTCACAACCATCAGAACAAAAAATGTCACACAACAATCTTAGATGGATCAAGGGACAATCTCAACCTGGCATTATTGGGAATCCAGAAGAAGGAGTCAAAACAAGTTCAGCTACAGCACATGAATGTCTATATGCTAGTTTTCTAAGCATGATATATCCAAAATCTGTCAAAGAAGCACTCAATGATTCTGATTGGATACAAGCAATGCAAGAAGATCTTGATCAATTTGAGAAAAGTCAAGTATGGAATCTGGTACTTAGACCAAATGATAAGTTAATCATTGGTTCAAATGGGTATTTAGAAACAAATCTGATGAACATGGAACAATAATAAGGAATAAAGCTAGACTAGTGGTAAAAGGTTACTGTCAACAAGAAGGTATAGACTATGATGAAACCTTTGCACCAGTAGCTAGATTAGAAGCTGTCAGAATATTCCTTGCTTATGCTGCATCGAAAGATTTAAAAGTCTATTAGATGGATGTAAATTCTGCATTCCTAAATGGTAAGATTGAAGAAGAAGTGTATGTGCATCAACCAGAAAGCTTTGTTGATCCCAAATTTTCAAAACATGTTTACAAATTAAACAAATCCTTATATGGTTTGAAGCAAGCTCCTAGGGCATGGTATGAAACTCTCTCAAACTTCGTACTTAAGTCTGGCTTCACAAAAGGTATAATTGACACAACACTCTTTCTCAAAACACATAAAGGTAACACTTTGTTAGTACAAATTTTATGTTGATGATATAATATTTGGATCAACAAATGAGAAATATTGCAAAAAGTTTGAAAAACTAATGACTAGTCACTTTGAAATGGTGTAAAAAGAAAGGTTTACCTAATGCCTAAATCATTCGTATGCTCGTATTCGGTCTATGGTCTCAAACGTATCAAAAGTTGCAAGTTATACAATACGCAACTAATGGCAGCCCCAAACAAAGAAATTATGATATGTAAAAGTGGCTCAAAATCTCACGTAAAAGGGTATGATATGTTATATGCAAAACATATTACTTTCTTGTTGGGATTGAACCCTTTGCAAAGGAATAAATGATAGAAAGCCAAAACATGCTACATCATCTGATCCAGTATATCAGAGTTTACAAACTCTGTTGAATAACCACTAATTAGCCAAAGCTATGCCATCAAGCATCTGTTGTAGCAAAACAACAAAGACATTCAAAGCTCTGATGAAGGCCAAGAGTGGATTGCTTTAGTGTTTAGTTTATCTTTATTATATTCAATATAACAGTGCTTTTGTATCTTGCAGAGGATAGGTCATTAGTGTTTAGAGTTAGTTAGTTAATTGTCAGCTGTGACTATCAACGCTAACATCAACAAAGATCATTTTGCATTTCCTTCCAATCATCTTTCTTACATTCTGTACTAACAAACTATCATTGGGCTGAGGGGGAGTTGTGATTCACATGCAAAACTTATAAGTTTAGAAAGCATGATGATCAAAGCAATCTTCCTTTAGTTGTGTTGATGCACGATGTCTATTGTCTGTGTCTTAGGTCTAGTTTGATTGTATAGGGCTAGAAATTTTAAGTTGTTAAAGTTATGTTTGTGTTGTATACACTTTGTACGAAGTGGATAGTTCGTACGAAGTGGCAACTTCATACGAACTGACGTGTCTTTGTACGAAGTGTGGAAGTCTATACAGAGGTCGCTTGGTTCATTTCATGTAATAGTTTTTGTGAAGTTGAGGGCGAAGCTCTACCGGATTTCATCCACATTGTAAACGTTTATCTTATCAATAAAATCAACTCTTAAACAATAATTCTTGTGTAATTGTCACTAATTCATATAGATTCCGCGTATATGGACTAGATATCAAATTAGGAACCTTTGCTAAGGAGGAACTCGGTCCTACAAGTGGTATCAGAGCTTAGGGAGCCTGATTTGAAGACTTTGACACAAGATTCTTCTATTTCTACTCAATTCTTTTCATTTTTCATCTTTAAAACGAATCTAGGGTTAAAATAGTCTAATTTTCGAATATGTCATGTAAAATCATATAGTGATAAAACCTTGAATGTTTTAGATCGAAAAACAAACGAATTCATGACGAAAATTGCAAAAAATCATCAAATTGTGAAACATAATTCGCACGAATTCTTAAAGGAAATTCGTACATCTTAATTTGGATTAAAATCAGGTGCCAATTCATACGAACTGACTTGTTCAATTCGTACGAAGTGGTAATGTGTTTAATTATTTTCAAGTTTTGACTGATTTCAGGAAATTTTGTCTGATACGATGGATAACACGGTAGTGTTTGCCACGAATGTAGTCAAGACAACAAATGCTGTAGCACAAATGAATTTGGAAAACGAGATGGGAACTACTGTCAAACCGCTAAAGCTCATGAATCTCGAAGATTATGAGAGCTAGAGAGAAAAAAACGAAAACTGGGTTCAGGCCAATCACTTCAACAGTTGGCTTGCAATTACAACAAAGTGGGCTCCGCCAAGAGATGAAAATGGTTTAGAGAAAACCATTACAAATTATACTCTGGAAGAAAGAGACAAATTTGTTAATGAAAAGAGATGATGAGCTTATTACTGCAATCTGTCAAAGAAGACATTCTGATGTTATTACAGCATGACAATCATTCTCAAACTCTGTGGAATGCATTGCGAATGAAATATCATGGAAGCACTGAAATGAGGAAGAGTAAGAAGGCGTTGTTGAGGAAAGAGTTTGACATTTTCAATCTTATGAAGGGCGAATCCATGAAAAACTGATCGAATAATATTGTCATTTAGTTGTTCAGTTAAAGAGACATGGTATTCTGAAGACTGATGAGGAGCTTGTAGATAAACTGGCAGATGCTCTGCCTGAGGGAGAATGGTCCACATATTTGATGGTGTTGAAGAACACAATTGATTACAGTGGATACAATCTATAAATGTTTATCAAGAAACTTGAAGGTCATGAAATGGAGTTACAGAAAATAGCAAGATCTAAAAGTGCACAGATAGTACAAGATGTTGGTTTGTATTTCAAAACTGGATCACCTGAAATACAAAGCCCAAAAATACAAACAACAATTAGTGCTAATACTTTTGGATATTTATTTTCAAACCAATCCAGTTCCTAATCATTTTCAAGCTACAATCCCAACACTCCTCAAACACCTCAAAGCTCAAACTCGTTTGAAAGCCAAACAAATCAATAAAGTCAAGCAAGTTCAAATCCCAAATGCTTTACAGTGCAACATAGCGGTAAATCTGAACAATGCTCAAAATTTCACCGAACAGACAACCAAACAACACATTGCACTACTTGCTTCAGTTCTCGAGTCCTATGAAAGTTTGGTCGCTAGAAGAATAGGAATCTAGAAATGACAAATGAAGACTATGACCAAATTGATTCAGAAGAGCTGGAACTGATGGATATAAAGTGGTGTATGGCATCTATTGTTCGAGGAGCACAAAGATTTATTGAAATCACTAGGAGAAAAGATTTGGGTACTATGGATGGTAAACTTTGGTTCGACAAAGGTTACGTGCTTTAGATGTCGGGAAAAGGGACATTTTAAAAGAGAGTGCACGAATCGAGACGTAAATGGTAACCAGAATCCTTATGGTAACGACTATTACAAGAAGGCAATCTATCATCAACCATCACCTTCTGGTTCAAGGGCTATTCAAATCGAAGATGGTTCATCAACTTCAAAAGAGAAAGCCTTGGTCATAGCACAAGAGGATGAAGGATTCAACTGGAATAAGTATATTTCCAAAAACGAAAGCTTGGGATTACTGGCAGAAATCATTGAGGAACAAGAACCGGAAATGGAAGAATGTTCGGAGAATGTTGTCTTTGATGAAGAAGCATTGGAAGAAAGTATCTCGGAGGAATATCTTCAACAACGATCAGAGGAAAAAAACATTTTACATAATGCTTTCAAAAATATAATTCCACCTAATATGATTTCTTCTTTTGCAGGATTCTTTGGTACTGGATTCAAAAATGAGTCAGTAGAAACAGTGAAACCAGAGTTTGAAGAATTGATGAACGTTGAAAAAGAAATGACAGTTGAAAATTTGATAGAGATTGCAGATAAGGCGATGATGGCAAATTTGAAAGAGGTAGATTCTGATTCAGAGATAAAGAAATCAGGAAATGAGAAAGAATTGGTAAAGGAAGTGGTGAAGGTGCAAATTGCCGAGGTTGAAAAACCTTGTACAAAGTGCACTAAGGCATGTGAAAATTATGCTGAAAAAGATAAATCATTAAGGAAATTAATAACTTTCAGAACATTTCAAATATGATTACCGAACAATGAAAGAAGCTTATGAAAATACGAAAAGAACTTATAAGATGGTTGAGCAAGCAAATTTGGAAAATGGTAAAATGATGGATATGTTGAAAGCAACAGTAATGGAAAAACAAATGGCAATTAACATACATCTTAACAGGATTGCTGAACTTAAAAGTGAATTAGAAAAGATGAGAATTGAAACTGAAAGGTAAATAAACTCTTGATCAGTTATTCGAGCAGTTCATATGTCATTGATCGCATTCTACTTAAAACTGAAAAGGTGGAAAATGATCAAAATGAAAAGAAAAGTGTAGACTATAGACGTGTTCCACCACCCATGTGGCAAAATTATTCTAAGAAGACACAAAATGGGATGGAAAAGGTGCTTCATCTAAAACTCAAATCTGAGATGATTGATGAGCTACCTGAGAACATAGATATAGTATACAGTAAATCTGAAAATGACAATGAAACTGAATTGATAAAAAATGTTGTTGAAAAAGTGTTGGAAAGTGATTCTGATGATTTTAATTTTAAAAGTGTTGAATCAAGTTTGAATAGTTCTAATTCAAACTCACAATCAGAAAGTGAAGACAGTGTTAACAAAAATTCTTTTGAATCATCAGAAGACAATTTAAGTGATGATCCTAACGTTGTTCTTTACAAAGTTAAGGATTATGATCAATTTTTGATGAGACATTTCTGATTCTGAATGTGAAGGAAGATCATATTGATAAATTGTTCTAACTTGTTGAAGTAAACACAGCTGATCTTGAGAAAAATGTGAAGAAGTTTTATTCAAAACCTAAAAAGACGTTCAACAATTACGAAGAAAGGGTGGGGATTATCTTGAGAACAGGAGGGGTGGTTTGGGTTCCAAAGCAAAATTTTAAAAAGAAAAAGGTTGAATTTGTTTTTGGAACCAACACGGTAAGTGAAGAGAAAAACATTGGTAAAAATTCTAATGATGAGTTCAAGAAGGAAAAGGAGCTTCGTGAACAGACTAAGAACATCAAAATTGCTGATAATAGGACTTGTTTCAAGTGCAATGAAATTCGGCATATTGCACGGAAATGTCCTAAATCTAAGTATGTTCATCAAGACAAAAGGAAAATAGAAGATGATAAGTCAAAGAAACCGGATTTTGTGCCCAAATTCATCTTGAAACAAAATCATGAAAAACAACAAAATGTGAATTTTTCAAACTATCTTCGAAAAGATTCAAAATTTTTTTATCAAAAAGGCACATTCGAAATCACAAAACTGGAATACAAAGACAAAAACATCTTCTGAGATTCCAAAATCAACTTTAACGGTAAAACCCAAAGAAAACATTGAATTAAAAACTGAAAAGTGGGTTCCTGTTAGAAAGGAAGAAAAAGTTCTGACATTGACTGAGAAGGCTTGGGTCACCCTGTTTAAGTAATTTCTTATTTGCATGTGTAGGGGCTTCCAAGGTCAATCATATCTAAGTGGATCATGGACATTGGAGCTTCCAGGCATATGATAGGGATGCTAGCTTTGCTTTATGATGTCAAATCTATTAGAGGAGGTTATGTAGGCTTTGCAGGGAATCAAGGAGGTCGAATAATCGGAGAAGGAAAGTTATCAAACGGGGTGGTATCATTTGATAGAGTGGACTACATCGCAGAATTGGATGATTTTGACAACAAAGAATGCATGATTTTGAAGCCAGGATTTAAGATTCCGGAGGAATGGATTCTTACGTGCGCCCCGAGAGAAAATGATCTTTATGCGTTAGACATGGGCATAGCATCCACAACATCTAAGTCGGCACAATGTTTTGTTACTAAAGCTACAGAGAAAGAAACAATGTTATGCATAACTTTTGATTTAAACAAATCATCTATTGGGAAGGAGCGGCCGCAAACCCTAGATGGCGAATTTGCTTGTTCTTCATGAAACCCGATTTCGTTATCAATCTTAGATGTATAACAGTCTGTGATTGTTGTTTGATCTTCCAAATAGCAATACGAACTTGTTAGCATCCAAAGAAAGATTAATATAGGGTTTAATTTCGTTTTTTTCCACCTGATTGCTCTCTATCGAACCGGCGATTTTTGATCTTATTCAATCCTACGATTTCGATCGGTAAGTGTGTGCAACAGATCTGTTATTAGGGTTTGAGTAATCAAATCTTAATACGAACTCTGGTGGCATATAGGATCGATCGGATAGTAGTTTTCTTTCGGTTTGTTTATATCGCCGGCCGATTTTTCTTGTGTTCGGATAAGTCCGATCAGGTTAGGGTCTGTGCGTGTTTTTTTATTTGATAATCGTCGACCTGGGACTTAGTAGGAATTCTGATTTATTATAAAGATTGTGTTGATCGCGGTTAACGGATGTTAATTTAGCTAGATTGATACAACCTTTCTAATCGATTAAGGATTGATTACGGATTCTAGGTTTTCTTTTTGGTTTATTTCTAGTGTTTTGTTGTGTTTGCGGTATGGAGAGTGATGAAGTTCTGAATGGTGATGGGTATCCAAAACTGAGTAAGGAGAGAGTTGCTAAGACTGGCATGGATGAACGTAAGAAACCTGGTGTGCATGTTGATCGAGGCAAAGGTCCGCTACCGAATAAGGGGTTTGGACACCGAGTGCTGAATATTGACGGTAATCCTAAGCTGGCCCGACGAGGGAATGTTCCTAACGCACTAGTAGAAGAAGTGAACTCGGATCCGAAGCTACTTAAAGCCACTGAAGAACGAAACAAGAATAAGGGTGCGGGAACCGTGGTGAATAATATAAAGGAGGATTCGGAAAACATCACTGGAAAAGGGGCGAACTTGCATGGTAATTTGGAGGATATTGCACCTGATTCAGATGGTGGTGTTTCATCAGCTGAGTCCACGAAGGTAACGACTACTAAAATTGTAGAACCTCTTTCATTTGCTAAAGTTGTTCAGCATAATAGTGATGATATTAAGGTTAATTTTCGGTCTTTGGAAACTGATGAAATAATTGATGGGGCAGATGTAGTTATTCCTTTATCATCGGTAAAGCAGGTGAATGATAGATACTCGAACACTCTTTATGGATATTTTTTGGGAAAGCGCTTAGCGTTTCCGGTGGTAGACTATTTTGTTAAACATAAGTGGTCGAAGTATGGGTTATCTAAGATGATGAGGAATGCTAAGGGGTTCTTCTTCTTTAAGTTTCAAACAAAAAAGGGATGGCCCAACTACTAGAAGATGGGCCATGGATGATACGAAATGTTCCAATTATTCTTACTGAATGGACTCCTGATGTTATGGTTGAGAAAAAGGATATAACATCTATACCGGTTTGCGTAAAAATGCATGATGTACCCTTGGCTGCGTTTACTGAGGACGGGTTGAGTTTACTGGCCTCGAAAATAGGTGTTCCAAAATTGCTGGATTCTTACACAACAACAATGTGTGTAGATTCATGGGGAAGAAGTAGTTATGCTAGGGCGTTAATTGAAGTTCAAGCAGGGTCTGAATTAAAGAGAGTTGTCATGGTTGCAATCCCGGCACTCGATGGAAAAGGATACTCTAAAGCGGAGGTTAAAATAGAATATGATTGGGAACCGTTGAGATGTTCAACATGTTGCGTGTTTGGTCATGATGATAACTCGTGCCCAAAGAAACAAACAACAGTGCAGATGGATGATAAGATGGAAAATACTAATGATTTTCAGGAGGTATTATCGAAGAGTAGGAAAGGGATCAATCAAGGGCTGCATGTTAAGAATCAGAAACCGAAATTTGTGTACCGTCCGGTAGCAAAGCCTAAGTCCAAGGCTGATGAGAAGGGGCAACCGAAGAACCAAGTGCCTATCTCTAACCTATTTTCTGTACTTCAAAAAGAGGAAAATAACTCCAATGAGTTCGGTGGAATAGATGGTATGACTTCAAAAGGTAACCAACAAAATAAAAGTACCAATTTGGAGGAAATAATTGCTGATGCAGTTGTAATCGAGGAGCTTTTAGGTGATATCTCAAAATTAATGGATCAGAAAGAAGAAAATATAAATTCTGAGGGTGCAAGCACACCTGGTGATACTAGTGTCCATGGGTAGTTTGGCTTCTTGGAACATAAGGGGTTTGAACCGGCCCCTCAAACAAAAGGAGGTTCGTCAGGTGGTAATGGATAATCATCTTCAGGTATGTGCAATTATGGAAACTCATGTTGACTCGTCTAATGTCTATAATGTTTGTAAGAAAGTCTGCTCGTCATGGAGCTGGGCGACTAATGCTGATTGTTGTGAGAACGGTACTCGTATTATGGTAGGGTGGGACGCTGACATTGTGGATGTTATGATCCTTTCTAAAACTGATCAGGTTGTGCATACTCAGATCAGGTTTAAACTCGATCAAAAGTCTATTTTTTGTTCGTTTATTTATGCTGACAACTACTACAAAAATAGACGGGACCTATGGCAGAACTTATGTGCTCATCATTCTTATATGCATGATAAACCATGGACTATTATGGGGGATTTTAATTCTTCCCTGTTTCATGAAGATATAGCTCAAGGGCCATCCACGCTTAGCATTGGGAATAGGGAATTTAAGGAATGCATTGATGAGATAGAGGTGTTTGATGTTAATCGAACGGGTTTACATTTTACATGGACGAATAAGCAGCAAAAGGGTATCATTGTTAAGAAAATTGATCGAATATTGGGGAATATGCAATTAATCGATACATTCCCTAATGCGGCAGCATGTTTTCTTCCGTACCGCATATCAGACCATACTCCGTGTATCTTAAAATTGCCTAATGTGACTAGAGGAAAACCGAAGCCGTTCAAGTTTGTGAATTTGGTAGCCGATAAGAAGGGTTTTATGGAGGAAATTAAAAAGGTTTGGAATATGGACATTCAAGGCTATCGCATGTTTCAGATTGTTAAAAAGCTCAAGCTGTTAAAAAACCCGATGAGGAAACTCTTATATATACAGGGTAATCTGCATGAGAAGGTTAAGACGATGAGAAAGGATCTAGAAGACAACCAGATTGCAATTGATAATGATCCTTTCAACAATGAGATTCTTGATAAACACAGTCGATTACTTCAAGCGTATAAGAAAGTGGTAATTGATGAGTGTTCTTTTTTGCAGCAAAAATCTAAGTTACAATGGCTTTCGCTTGGTGATAAGAACTCAAAGTTCTTTCATAACACGGTCAAAGCAAAAAATCATCGGAGTAGAATTTTCTCGGTAAGAGACAGTAGCGGTATACTACATGAAGGAATGTCGGTTCCACAACCGCACTGCATACATCCTTCCCAACTACATCCTAGGACTTTTTAAAGAAGACCGAGGTGTAACCATCAGGACCTGGAGCTTTATTCCCATCAATTGAAAACATTGCCTGTTTAATTTCATCATCCGTAACAATCCTAACCATAGCAGAAGCTTTATCAACCGATAATACATTATACGATAATCTCTTTAATCCCTAAGGTTACTTCACCATCTTCCATTACAGATTATCGCCCTATATCTTGTTGTAACACACTATATAAGTGTATCAGCAAGATTATTACAAATCGAATAAAAGAAGGGTTAGGTGATATTGTGAGCATCAACCAGTCAGCCTTTGTTCCAGGTAGAAGAATTTCTGATAATATCCTCCTAACGCAGGAGTTAATGCATAACTATCATCATGATAAGGGGCCACCAAGGTGTGCTTTTAAGGTGGATATTCAAAAGGCCTACGACACGGTAGACTGGAACTTTCTTGAACAGATACTGCTTGGTTTTGGATTTGATTGGAGAATGGTGAAGTGGATAATGGTTTGTGTTACAACTACGTCCTTCTCTTTGGCTATAAATGGTAATCTGTATGGGTATTTTAGAGGGCAACGGGGTTTACGACAAGGGGACCCAATGTCTCCGTACCTTTTTACGCTGGTTATGGAGGTTCTTACATTGCTTTTGCAAAAACAGAGTTCTTTGTCAGCTGAGTTCAGGTACCATGATAAGTGTGAAAATCAGCGAATAATTAATCTCTGTTTTGCTGATGATCTGTTTTTGTTTTCTGGGGCGATCATAGATCAGCAAAAGTGCTATTGGAGGCGTTAGACTTATTTAAGAACATGTCAGGTCTTGTTCCTAGTATGACTAAAAGTACGGTCTTTTTTGGTAATGTTCCGGACATAGTGAAAGACCGAATTCGAAGTATCATCCCATTTGATGAAGGCGTGTTGCCAGTTTGCTACCTTGGAGTTCCCCTCATATCTACCAGGCTTGTTTATAATGATTGTAAGCGCCTTCTGGAATGTATGGATTTAAGAATGACCGATTGGAAAAATAAGAGTCTGTCATTTTCGGGTAGACTTCAATTGATTCGGTCGGTCCTGTCTTCTATGCATATATATTGGGCGTCGGTGTTTATTTTACCAAAGCGCATCATTTATGATCTGGAAGAAAGAATGCGAAGATTTTTGTGGGCGCAAGGTAATAACATAAAAGGAAAGCTAAGGTGAGTTGGAAAAAAGTGTGTATTCCTAAACGGGAGGGTGGCTTGGGTATTCGAAGGATTGGGGATATGAATAAAGCGCTTATGGTTACGCATGTATGGAGTCTTCTTACACATAGAGAGTCTCTTTGGGTAAAGTGGATCCATTCATATCGTATACGAGACCGAAGTTTTTGGGACTTACCAATCCGAAATAACATAACATGGAGCTGGAGGAAAATGCTACAGCTAAGGCCGATTATTCAACAACATGTATGGACGAAACTAGGAGACGGTAACAAAACACTTGTTTGGTTTGATAAGTGGGATGAGATATGCCCTTTGAATTCTTTTATTACGCCACGTATGATATCAAATGCTGGACTCTATATGAACTCGAAGGTTGCGGATGTATGTGACCATGGGGGGTGGGGATGGCCGACCGAGTGGGTAAACCGATTTCCGGCTCTCCGAAACATGCCAAGTATCATACTGAGCCCGGGTTTACATGATAGAGTTGTATGGAGAACTAGATCAGGAAAGGAGATGAACTATAGTGCCGCTATAGGGTGGGATGAATTTCGACTACACCAGAATGAAGTCCCATGGGCGAGTATTATTTGGTATCCCCAATCAATTCCTCGTCATTCTTTTTTAATGTGGCTTCTTGTGAACAAAAAACTAAAAACACAGGATGTCATGAGTCGATGGTCTTCGGCGGGTAGTCCTAATTATAACCTCATGTGCTGTTCGTTGTGTATGGGTGGTTTGGATTCTCATGACCACCTTTTTTTCGAGTGTTTATATGCTGCTCAGGTCTGGAATGGAATTCGAGATAAAGCAGGAATGGGATCGCTACATAACAAATGGGAAAGGATTTTTGATCATTTGGTGCAATATGCGGAATCAAAGCATGCTACTCATGTTATTGGAAAGCTTGTTGTTAGTGCGGCAACTTACTTCGTGTGGCAGGAACGAAATCAGAGATTGTTTTCTACGAAAAAAAGGAGTGCAGATCAACTCATTGAGGTTATTCTACTAACAGTTCGGATGAAGCTACATTTGATGAAATTTAAAGACACGAGTCACACTAGAGATCTTCTACAGGAATGGAGCCTTCCTAGAGGTTTGCTGATAAATGATGATGAATATGGCTAATGGTGTTACATGTGTTTTTCCTTTTGTAATTTAGTGTTACGTGTATTGTCGAGTGACGTGCTTATTAAATAGGTATCTAGCGGCTGTAGGATGATCGCTTGATGAACTCTAGTATGGCTTGTCATACTTGAGAATTGAGGTTTCTGTCTACCTCACTTGTTATTTTTGGATTGATTGATATAATATTTACCGGGGTAACCCTTTACCCAAAAAAGAAAGAAACAATGTTATGGCATAGGAAGATGGGTCACATACTTACAGGATCTAAGTTTGAATTGATTGCTGTTTTTGTTTCAAATAATGAAAAATGATTGGAAAACAGAGAATAAGTGCAGCGGATCAATGGAAAACTTTTACAACAATCAATCGGTCGTTTGTTTTCATCACCATCATGCTTTCAAGTAATTAAACTATTGCATGTGATTCACAAACTCCCCCTTAGCCCAATAATGATCTGTTGATAGTAAGAAATGAAGAAGATATGTGAAATTGATCTTTTTAAGAAGATGAGTAAAACTGTTACATTGGGCGCCTATTTATACTAACTATCTAACCACTGATCGTCTTTCAATGACGTCATGGTTGATAGTGACAGCTAACAAACGTAACCAACTACAAACACTGCTAGTTTTAAGCTATCAGTGCATAGCACTATTACATTGATTTAACTAATGTTGGCCGTCCTCTGTTCTTGTAATCTTCTATCAGCTGTTGGGAGTTTCTTCTGTCAGAGGATATGTAACAATGTGTTTATTAAATGCAGTAAAAGCCTATCAGTGGATAGAAACCTCTGATAGCTTGACCAAGGCTCGGATGGTGTGTTTTGACTTTGTATTATCTGTTCCTTTCCAAAGGTTCAATCCCAACAATCTCTCCCTGGAACAGATGATGCCAAAAACACCTTATTCTTGATTTTTATTCATCAGAAAGAATTCTCTTATTTGGCCCTTGAATTGTAGTTCAAAGTTAAGAGATTCTAAATCATCAGCATCCTTCTCAAGCTCTAAACTTAGTAGTTCGTGGAAGTCTTCTACTGTAAGCCCATAAGCAGCTTCCATAGATAGTTTAGTAGCTTTACCATCATACTTAAGCAAAGTTAATTCGTGGGTGTCTTTGTCGACCTTCCACTTTAGAATTTTTGGGTCTGAAGGCTTTCTTGAAGTTGCTTTTATGCGGAGGTTAGGAAGGGAGCTACTCTTGTCAGATCTTCGGCCAACTTGGCACTTCTATCATCTATTGGATAGTCCATCATATTTTTGATACCTTCTTTGATAAATACTTCCTCAAACTCTCTGTCAACCTTCTCAAACATCTCCTCTTGCCTTTTTCGCTTTAGCAAGGCAAGTGTGGATTGGGGAGATGTTGAGCTAGGCCTTTTAGAAAGTTGGGCTTTGAGAGCAGCATCTTCTTTGGTATAATCAGGTTTGGGAGGCATTGATGGATCCTTATTACTTCTAGCTTCAATCATTTTGTAAGTATCCAACATCTTATCTCCCCCCATCTCATGACCTGGTTCTTTCACCCATAGTGATTCTTAATTAGCTCTTCCTTCATTCTTCTGAGCTTCAGAGTCTTTTCAGGTACATTCTTTTTGTATTTGTTCCAATCTGGGCATGTAGGTTTGTTGTGTGGATCTTTTGATTGTGCTTCTATTCTTGCATTTTCTTCTTGAAGCTCACTCACAAACCAATCTTTGAACTGTGCTCTAGAAGCAGCATATTTCTTTGTTTCCATGATGTGTGAAATGTATTTTTCTTTTAGGAACTTATCATCTGCTTCAGATATCTTGTTAGATAGATTCTTTGAAAATCTTTCTAGTGATTGGACTTTGTTTAATTGAAATTGAAGTTGATTATGCACTTCTCTATCATTTTTTCCTTTGGACAACTTCTTAGCAATATCCTCTACCTGTTTTTCTTTGAGTTCCAGATACTGATAAATATTTGTAGGCTTTGGATATCCTTGAAGGGAAGGGAAGTGTCTTTTGTCTGGATCTTCTTCAGCATAGAAAGATATGATTTCTTTTTTAACTATAGGCAAATCAAGAGGAAATTTTATAGCTGCAAGAATCACTTCTTTTGAGGGAGCAAATGTTGCAGTTGGGGAAGTAGAGGTTAGATTTAGCATTGGTGTAGATGCAAGAGGCATATGAGTAGGGATCCTTTCTTTGTTTATGACCTTTGTGACTTTCCTCCTCTTAAAACTGATTGATGGTGACGATGGATGGCTTGGAATTCTTGCTGGTGTTAGTTGTTGTGTGGAAGTGGGAAAAGTGAGGATGGTAGTGGTTGTGATAACTTCTGCTACAACCTCTACTGTGTCAACAGATGTTGGCACAACAGTTGCTGTAACATCTGTTGAGGTAGATATGGGTTTTGTGTGAGAAGATGTGGTTGATTTTGCAAAGGCAGAGGGTTTTGTGGTTGGATTGGTAGCATCTTTAGTTTTGAGAGGTATGGATTCTGGTTGCCTTGCTTTCGTAGAAGTTCTCCTCTTTGTTGAGGTACCAGTCTCTCCCTTTTCTAACTGCTAATCAATCTTTTTCTCAACCAGCACCTTACCATCATCAAACACAGCCTCCTTATGGGACTTATTTGCCCTTGCCAAGATATCTTCAGTTAAGTTTGGTTTCTTTGAACCATCTGGCTTAGGGATATTCTTTTTTGGGTAATGGGTTACCCCTGTGATTCTATATATTAACCAACCAAATAAAACAAGTAGTGAGAATAATCTCCAACTAGTTCAATCATGAGACATGCCTCATGACAGTAAACAAGCAAACAATATAAAGCAAAGACCAAAAGTACAATTACATCTACTAGGCTAGAATCTAGAACCACTAATCACATAGAGAAAGCAGTACTCAACCTCCATTATCGGATATGAAATTGCCATTAATCTTCCATTTACCTAGCAGCCTTCTAACATTCGCACAATCTTTGAACTTAACCCCCATCAGCTTGTACCGAACTGTCTTCAAAATTTGTTCGCATATGGTGTCAGCTGGCCTAGCATGATTCTTGAACAACCTTGCATTACGTTCTTGCCATATTATGTATGCTGCACAGGCAACAAACACTCTACTTGTATAATGCACTGCTGTTTTCGATCGAGCATGAGCCAGAAGCCAGGCCATGATGTCACTCCATCTGGGATCAACCGTAGACATACCTACCATATCTCTAGTCTTGTACCATACCTGTTTAGAAAACGTGCATTCAAAGAAAAGATGGTCATGGGAGTCAACATTCTCATAGCACAACAGACAGCACATCATATTCATGTTTTTCCTTCTCGAGATGTCCCACTGGAGAATCTTATCCTGAGTTAGTAGTTTTCGACGAATAATCAACCACATAAAGAAAGCATGCTTAGGGATGCACTGATTAAACCAGACTACTTCAACCCAGTCCACTTCCGGGTCCTTATCCGAATTGAGTGCCAGACATTTGAGGACGAGAGCTCAAGTATATCATCCCCATCCTTCCAGCAAATTTGGTCCAATTTATTTGGTTCCAGATAAACCTGATCCAATTGAATCAGCACTGGAAACAAGTCTCTCCAAGCCGCGGGCCAAGCCCAAGTACCTTGATTATATATATCCGCAACCGTATCATGAAGTCTAAATCCCGCATTGGAAATGGTCCTAGGAGACAGAAATTTAGATAACGGACCTAGTTTACTCCAGTTATCATACCATGTATTATTCCCATTGCCCAATCTAGACCACACGTGATCCCTGATACTGGATCTCATCTGAAGTAGCTTTCTCCAGCTCCAGCTACAATTCGTACCTTCCTTACATACCCAGAAATTGCAGCCCTTTAATCTGTAGGAATAAATCCAGCTAACCCACAAGGACTCCCTCTTAGTAATAATGCTCCAAATATGTTTCACCATAAGAGCTTTATTCGAGTCTCCAAGCCGCCTAATACCCAGGCCACCCTCATACTTGGGGACACAGATAGAATTCCATGAAACTTTAGCTTTTCCTCTATGAAAATTTCCCTTCTGCGCCCACAAGAAGTTCCGCAATTTAGCCTCAAGATCCTTAATAACTTGTGCTGGCAAAACAAAAACAGCGGACCAATAAGCATGTAGAGCTGAAAGTACCGAATTAATAAGCTGCAATCTTCCTGCAAAAGATAACAATCTATTTCTCTAGTTTAGAACACGCTGCTCTATCTTTTCAATTAAAACATTACAATCTCTAGATAGTTGCCGAGAAGAAATAAGCGAAACACCCAGGTATTCACTGTAGGCCTTGCCTTATCATCATCCATCTTCAACTTATTGTTTCCCAAAGGTTTCTCCCCCTTTTGGCTTCATCTGGACTTACAAAAATGACAGTAGGAGGAGATTTACCAGTGGTGGTGAGCAAGTGGGCTTTGATTGCCTTGATATCTGCAGCAGTATCATTGTATCTACCATATTCCTGAGTTCCATCATCTGATGCTTATGTTTTTGTTCTAGGAAATATTTCTCTTGAAAGATTGGAGTTATTGCAGATTTGAGCTCAGCAGTGGTTGGAGCAGGGGGTTGGCTCTGAATAGTGATCAACTGTTTCAAAAGATCTTTAATTTCATCAACAGTGGTTTCAACATTTGTGACCCTCTCCGTCAATTCTTGGTACTTTAGCTCATCACCTAACTTAATAGCATCATCTGAACTCCTACCAGAGATGGTAGTTGTATCTAAGATATCATGAGCATGTGGCTTGCCACTTGCTTCAATCGTAGATGCCCCTTTTGTCTTGGTTCTGGGGACTTCCCACTGGAGCAGAGGTTACCGTAGTAGCCTTAGCAGTGGTTGCGTTCAACAAGGTCTTAGCTATATAACCAATGTCCAATTGAGAACTAGGGAGTTCAACAATTGTAGTGGCTGCCATTATTGAACTATCACCAAGGGTTACATGTAACCCAATGGATGTAGCCTCTTCAGTTGCTGATGGGCTAGCATTTAGAAATAAGTCAGACCCAGCTTCTGGTTGAAGTATATTCTTATTGATGGGTTGGTGAGAAGTGCTGGATAATGTTTGTTCAATATCTATTGTATTCAGCAAAGGTAACATGGTAGGTAGTAATGATGGCATTGGTGAGAGTGACTGTGTAGAAAGCGACTTTGCCCTGGGAGAGGGGCTGTGGAAGATAGAACCAAGTGATCCTAGAGCTTCATAGTTTGGTGTTCCTGTGCCTACAACCTGATCCTTTTGTGAGGATGCATGAGGAGTTTCAAAGCCGGTTTGAGATCTTTCTACCATCTGCTGTGAAGAAGTAGCAGCAGTGGTTGGTGACTTTGGTGGTGTCACATGGTTTACCTCTGGGATCTCATCTTCCAGAGGACCCTTTTTGGGTTTGGTGGGTTTTCGGGATGCTCTGGATGGTTTCTTTTTGGAGATTTTAGGTGTGGGTTTCAAAGCAACGGTTATCTTGCCCTGATCACCTAGAGTAGTGGGCTTAGTAGCAGAAGGTTGAGTTTGAACATTTTGTTCTTTTGAAAGTTGCTCAGCCTCCTCTACTTCTGTTTTTGAAACTTTGTCTTAATTTGTTATACGTGTAAACGTTTCATGGTTTAGGCTGCCAGAGTTTGTAACTGCGCCTTGTTTACTTGCATTTGATTTGATCTGATTTTGTAAGTAAACACTCATGAATCTCAGATGTATCAAGAAAGCTTTTTGTTTTGAAACATTATTAAAATTAATTACAAGATCATTGAATAGCACCTGGGAAAAGTTAAAATCAGAACCAGTTAAAATTGCAAAACCCAGATATTTCATGTTCAATGGAATCTCGTTGAAAGCAGTTGTTTTGGCAGAGACACAAGTAAGTAAAGTGTGGAAAAAGAATTTCATCTCTGAATGAAAGTTGGGTTTAAAGATTGTCATACCTTTCAATTGTCCGGTGTAACCTCTTTTAACGAACTTATGTTGCATCTCCCTCAAAGGAAATGATACCGGATGTTGCATATCATTTATCATGAAGACTTGGGAGATAGATTGTTGACTTATTTGTAGTTGGGTGCCACCAACTTTGGAAGTAATGGAATAGGGCACATTATCAGCGGATGAGTTTAGTTTAGCATTTGCCCAAAATTATTTTATATAATCGATGTAAACTAGGGCTTTGACTTCCAACATGTGCTTGAATTCTGATTCTTTTAGAATCCGGATCATTGGATGATAATGAGTGTTTGTGTCGGTTTCTTGGAGAATAACAGTGTAATTGTGTGGTGTTTTGATGATGAGGACAAATGGGGGTTGTTCTTGTGTTGATTTCTTCTTCATTTGGTTTTAGAAGCCATGATTTTTGGATGATTTTTGAAAGAAGGGCTTTGAAAAATTTGGAATCGCACAAGAAAAGTGAAACGTCTGTTTAGGGATAGAACATGGTTTTATAGGGTTTTTCAAAAAGTGCACTTGACGTGGCATCTGATGCAACATCTGTCGAATAACATCTGTCCACGTGTAACCTCTATTTGGCAATAGAAAACAGTTGCTTGGCTAACCACTGTTAGAGCAAGACTACCAGTGATTGGGACCAAATTAATATTAGCAGAGGTTTGCAGCAGTGGATAGATTTTTCAAAACAACAATGTTTTTGTGCTATCAAAGCTTTGAACAGACTTTAAGGATTTTATTGAAAAATTCAATTTTAACTATTTTTAAGGATGAATTTCTGATTTTCTAAAAACATTTATTGCTATTTACACATGAATCACAAGACAAGTTGTTTTTAATCAATGTTTAGCATTCCAAGCGTAGATATCAAACTGTCAAATGTGGAAGCATCAAGTGCTTTGTCAACACATCTGTTAGTTGATCCTTGGTATGGACATGTTGTAAAGAAATCAGACCTTTTTCATAGCAATCCCTCATAAAATTATGTCTGATGTCAAAATGTTTGATGGTGGAATGTGAAACTGGATTTTTGATGATGTTTTCTGCTGCTTGACTATCAATTTTGAGAGGAGTCCTCAAGGCAGTCACACCAAAATCCAAGAGTTGATTTTGAAGCCACAAAATTTGAGCAGTGCAACTTGCAGCAGCTATATACTCTGCTTCAGCAGTGGATGTGGATATTGCAACTTGCTTTTTACTTTGCCAAGACACTAAGCAATCACCTAGGAATTGGGCTCCTCCAGATGTGGACTTCCTTGTTGTTTTACATCCAGTAAAGTCACTATCAGAATATCCTGCAAGCTCAATGTTACCATTAGTTGGATACCAAATACCAAGTGTGGGAGCACCTTTTATGCATCTGAATATCCTTTTTACAGCAATAAGATCTGATTTTCTTGGCATTGACTGTGATCTGGCACAGACACATGTGGCAAACATGCTTCTATACAATGTTTGATCAACAAAGGTCATATCTGCCATCTATAGTGACTAGCTTGGATGTTGCCATGGGTGTGTTGCAAGGTTTACAATCATTCATATCAAATTTCTTAAGTAGTTCTTTCACATACTTATTTTGATGAATTAAAGTGCCTTTTTGCATTTTTTTGACTTGCAAACCAAGAAAACATTGCAACTCACCCATTGCACTCATCTCAAACTCTGCTGCCATAAGTTTTCTGAACTCTTCACACATGGCAGTGCATGTGGATCCAAAAATGATGTCATCCACATAAATCTGGACAAGCATCAAATCTTTTCCTTTCCATTTTAAAAATAGACTTTTATCAATCCTACCTCTGGTAAAACCAATGGATAAGAGAAAAGTGGATAGAGTTTCATACCAGGCTCTTGGTGCTTGTTTTAGACCATATAGTGCTTTGTTTAACCTATAAACATGATCAGGATGGAAGTGATCCTCAAATCCAGGAGGTTGACACACATATACTTCTTCCTTGATCTTTCCATACAGGAATGCACTTTTGATGTCCATTTGATACACCTTGATGTTGTGGTTAGCAGCAAAGGCTAAGAACAGGCGAATGGCTTCCAGCCTTACTACTGGAGCAAAAGTTTCATCATAGTCAATCCCTTCTTCCTGTCTGTAGCCTTGAACCACGAGTCTTGCTTTGTTTTTGACAACAATACCCCTTTCATCAGTTTTGTTCTTAAAGACCCACTTTGTGCCGATGGGACTCACATCTTTTGGCAGTGGTACAAGTTCCCATACTTGTTGTCTCTTGAATTGTAGGAGCTCTTCTTGCATGGATGCTACCCAGCTGTTGTTTTTCAGTGCCTCTTGGTACTTGACAGGCTGTGTGAGTGATAGAAAACCAGCAAAAAGACAAATGTTTTGGGCTTGGCTTCTGGTGAGCACACCCTCATTGATGTTGCCAATAACTTGGTCCAATGGATAGCTTTTGAGGAAAATCAAATCACCTTGATATGGAACAATAACATTTTGAGGTGAAGCTTGCAAATGTGTATCATCTGAGATATCCTCTGCTGGTGAATTTGATGGTCTGGCCTCTGATTGGAATAGTGGTGGAGGGATTGGTGGAATGGTAGTGAAAGTGGGTTGATTTTTGTCCATTTGTTGTGGACTTTTATCAATAGATGTTTGGATTTGAGAGCTGGCAGAGGTTTGAGTATTAACCACTGTTGACCTGGCAGAGCTTACACCATTGTTACTAACATCTGCTCCTCTACCTGTAGGATTGAATTTGAAACTTGGAAGAATGCAATCATATCCTTGCTCTTCAAACGATGATTGTGGAGTACCTGCAGGGTTAGTCTTGACAGACACATCTTCAAATGTAAATTTAGATAGATCAAACAATTCAGCAGGTCCATTTGCTGGGATTTTCAAAGATGAGAGTTCATTGAACTTCACATTTAGAGTTTCCTCAACACACTTGGTCCTAGAGTTAAAAACTCTGTAGGCTTTGGCAATGGTTGAGTATCCCAGAAAATAACCACAATCATCTTTGGTTGCAAATTTGGATATTGAATCCTTATGTTTAAAATGAAGCATGGGCAGCCAAAGACTTTGAAATAAGAGATCAGAGGTTTGATTTTGTAAAGCAATTCATAGGCAGTCTTTTGATGCCTAGGGTTTATCAAAACTCTGTTCTGGACATAGCAAGAAGTGTTTACAGCCTTTGCCCAAAAAGAAAAGGGTAAACCTGAGTCTGCAAGCATAGTCCTTGATGATTCAATTAAAGTTCTATTTTTCCTTTCAACAACCCCATTTTGTTCTGGGGTTCTAGGGATGCTATATTGTGTAACAATCCCCTTTGACTCAAAGAAGGCATTGTTCCTTAACTCTATCCCATTATCACTCCTAAAGATTTTTACAGGCAGATCAAATTGCTTTTCAACTTGTTTAACAAAGTTTTGCAAAATGTTTGCTGTTTCATCCATAGAGTGTAAAAAAAATGTCCATGCGAACCTGGAAAAATCATCAACTACCACCAGACAATATTTTTTGTGTTTTAAGCTCATGATTTTTGCAGGTCCAAACAAGTCCATATGAAGCACTGACTTGTTTTGGATTCCTCAATTGAGTTGTAAGAACTTTTATGTTGTTTACCTTTTAAACAGAAAACACAATGCTCTTCACAAATAAATTATTTTTGGGGTAAAACTCTAACCAGACTTTGTTTTGAGAGAGTGGAGATAGTTTTTAGATTTGTGTGTCCTAGTCTTTTATGCCATAGCTCTGTCTCTTTGCTTGAGGCAACTGAGAACATGCATGCATTTGACTTAGGATTATCCTTTAACATATCAACCACATACACATTTCCTACTCTATGAGCAGTCAACTGTGCTTTGCTCTCTGCAATAATTTGATTAATCTTTTTGACAACCTCTGGCCCTACTATCTGGCAAGTTTTCTTTGTGAAAAAAAGGAACCATAACCTTTATCACTCATCTGTGAAACGCTTAAGAGATTGAATTTTAGATTGTTAATGAGATTCACATTTTCAAACTTGAGTTTCCCTGCTGTGACCCATCCTGACCCTAACACTTTTCCTTTTGAATTATTCCTAAAGGATATATCACCCCCTCCATGAGCTTTAAAATCTCTGAGCAGGGCTTTACATCCCGTCATTTGCCTGGAGCCTCCACTATCTACATACAAAAGATTGTCAACGCAAGTGGAAGCTCCCTGCACATGTTTTGAAATAATTAGTTCAGGTGAGTCTCCAAAGCCAAAATGGCTTTGGATGGTGTATCAGGTGGTCCAGACTCAAGTTCAGACTGATGAGCAGTGGTTTGATCAGACTTTTGTAACCACTGCTGTGAGCTACCTCCGATCAACTGTTGATAACCATGAGGATGCCTATTTACCCTTGGCTTAGAAGGCTTTTTGCTTCTAGATTCTAGTCTAGTAGATGAAATTGTAATTTTGATCTTTGCTTTAATTTGTTTTGCTTGTTTACTGTCATGAGGTATGTCTCATGATTGAACTAGTGGGAGATTATTCTCACTACTTGAGTTATTTGGTTGGTTAATATATAGAATCACAGGGGTAACCCTTTACCCAAAAAAAAAGTCATAGGCACCTTTTGGTAATTAGGCTGGCTTTTACCTCTTGGAACTGGTTTGATGGAGGAGCATCTGTTACTTGAATTTCTCTGCGGACAGAGGTTTGATTTAAAGCTTTGGTGAAGGATGTTTCACATGATTTAAAATTTTGTTTTGCAATATTTGAATTTTCTCTTTCTAGAGCTTTTTCTCTAATCTCTTTTACCTTTTGGTCATAGGTTTTGAGATAGACACACTCCGGAGTTGGATGATTTGTTTTGTTGCAAATGGTGCATCTAGGAGATTTAGGTATAACACAAGTTTTGTTTATATCATTAGCTTTTAAAAGAAAACAATCTGCTGTTTCATGATTCATCTTTTCACAAAATTTACAAAACAAGTGTTTAACCTTTTCCTTCCTTTTCCTATCAGACTTTTTGAGAGCAGATGATGTAACCTCTGCTGGCAAGTCTTTGATAGGGATCACCAATGTTTTTGGTGCTTTTATACCATCAAGAGTTGAAAAGTCCATTGGCTTGAAGTTTTCCAAAATATCACACTCATCCGACCAGGTTTGTTTAAATTGATTTCTCAACTGCCTTTTCTTTTGGTGAAACTTCTGGTTTTTCAAGAACAATTTTGTTTCCCTTTTTATCAGTGATTTTAATTTTTGCAACATTTTCACAAGTATGGTCATATTCCCTAAAGTCTAAACCAAACTTTATGTTGCTCTGACTTGAGCATCAAGCATAAGCTCAAAACCTTTGCAAGACTCTACCCATGTTTCACAAGTGATCTGGGTAGATTCTAGCTCCTGTTTGCAAACTTGGTATTTTTCTACCATAGTTTGGAGCTGATCTTTGGTTATGCTTGATCATGCCTTAGGCTACTCATTTCAGAATCTTTTTCACTTAATTTTGTTTTCAACTCTTTAACAAGTTTTTCAAATTTAAGTTCATCTTCCAAAATTTTGTTTCTCAGGTTTTCATTCACCTGTTTTATGTTTGCAAAAGCAATAATGCATTTTTCAGAACATAGATCTTTTAGGATCTGACATGATACCTTCGAAGCAGCCATAAGAGCACAATCACATTCTTCTTCACACACCTTTGTGTCCCATACGTCAGATAGATTTTCTTTTTCAACCTCAGCAGCATTCATTTCAACCACAGGTGTGACTTCTGGTGTAACCTCTGCTTCACAACATTCAACCACATCAGAATTTGACTCCTGTTCCACAGACTCATCATCTTCAACTATGTCTCAAAAGCCATAAAACATAATTTTTCATTTTCAAAATCATTTTTGGCTATGAGAGCAAAGTTTTCATCAGTAAAATCCTCAGGAAAACTACTCTAGTCAACAAAACCTTGGGTAAAGAAGCTTTGTGGTGTAACCTCTGCTGGTGTAGCAGTGGTTTGAGTGGTTTGAGTGACATGTGGAGCTTGTTGCACATGCACTTGAAGTGGTGCTTGAACATATTGAATCTGTGGAGCAGGGGTTTGGACATAATGAATAGGGACAGTTGTTAGAGGGGTTGCAAAATGAGCAGTGTTTTGCATTTGATGTGCAGGGGTAAATTGGGAATATTGGACAGTGCTTTGAGGTTTGGTGCTAGGATGAGTAATAATTGGTCCTGCAGTTTGAGTTCTGCATTCCCTGGAAAAATGTCCTATCCTACTGCACTTATAACATTTTATCTTTGATTTATCTAACCCAACTTTTAACCCCCCCATGCAACCCTGGAAATCTCCTACCAGTTCTTTTGTAAAACTTACTAGCCTTGACACACAAAAGTGCCAACTGGTGTAGGATGTCCATTTCTTCCAAATCCGTGGGTTCAAAGTGTTGTAAGTCATTCATCTCAAAACTCATATTGTCAGAGGTTTGGCTTTCACAATTTGCAACAAAAGCAAAATTGGGTGTACAGGGATCAGAGTTGAAATTGTTTCCAGAATTTATGTCAATGTAATGATCAAAACTCTGATCCTTTCCACTGCCAGACCCCTATTCATGACTATAGAGAGTAGTGTTTCCCAGTGTATAGTCAGCAGTCACTTTCCCAGACTCTTGAAGCTTCTTTTTCTGGTTTAACTCTCTCTCATAAGTGAGAAGTCGACCATGAAGCTGTGTGAGGGTCATTTCTTTGTAACCAACAGATGTTCGAGTAACATAAGCTATTGTCTCCCATTTTTCTAGTAGTCATATTAAGAAACGACTATTGATAGTCGAATTAGGAAAGTTCACATCTACCAGTTTTAATTCGCTTATGAGACAGCTAAATCGCTCGAACTATTGGGTTAGTGACTCACCTTTTACATGGCAAAATGTTTCATACTGCTGATTCAATACTTCTCTATTATTCTCGATCACCTCTTCAGTACCACCGAATTGCTCTTTAAGAGTATCCCATAACCTTTTAGCACTATTACAATGAAGTAATCCCGCATAAATATCATTGGGTAAAGCTGAAGCAACGATGCTAAAAGACTTAGCATCCAATTATTTTGAGGAAATCCTGTTCAGAGTAATTTTCGCGTTTTTTAGGGACTTGAGTGTGGGGATCCTCTGTACTTGGAACCATGGGAACATGGGGTCCAAACACTACGGATCTCCAGCATCCAGTGTTCTGTTGGGCGAGAATATGACCCATCCTACGTTGCCAAATAAAATACTCATTTCGTTTCAACATAGGTGGTTTGAACATGGATCCAATATTGGAATCATGTATGTTTTGTGCCATTTCTCTTGTTTACAACAAATTTGTGTTTTAAAAACTTTTGTAGTAATAACACTCTGTATTCAAGCAAAACTTATCAAACGAAATTAGCAACAAAGAGATGATCTGTTCAAATCAATTTGACGTTTAAATCAAAATTGGTTGACCTAGCTCTGATACTAGTTGACATGATCTAAGTTTGAATTGATTGCTGTTTTTGTTTCAAATAAAGAAAAATGATTGAAAACAGAGAATAAGTGCAGCAGATCAATGGAAAACTTTTACAACAATCAATCGGTCGTTTGTTTTCATCACCATCATGCTTTCAAGTAATTAAACTATTGCATGTGATTCACAAACTCCCCCTTAGCCCAATAACGATCGTTTGATAGTAAGAAATGAAGAAGATATGCGAAATTGATTTTTTAAGAAGACGAGTAAAACTGTTACATTGAGCGCCTATTTATACTAACTATCTAACACTATCTTCTTTCAATGACGTCATGGTTGATAGTGACAGCTAACAAATGTAACCAGCTACAACCACTGCTAGTTTTAAGCTATCAGTGCATAGCACTGTTACATTGATTTAACTAATGCTAGACTAAGCACTGCTGGCCATCATCTGTTCTTGTAATCTTCTATCAGCGGTTGGGAGTTTCTTCTGTCAGAGGATAGGTAACAATGTGTTTATTGAATGCAGTAAAAGCCTATTAGTGGATAGAAACCTTTGATAGCTTTACCAAGGCTCGGATGGTGTGTGTTGACTTTGTATCATTTGTTCCTTTCCAAAGGTTCAATCCCAACACATACATTTAAGAAAAATGAAGTTTCTGGTTCATAACAACCTAGTGGAGGGTGTGAATTTGAAATGTTTTCATTTAAACGATGATTGTTTGAGCTGCAAGAAAGGGAAGCAGAAAAAGAAGTCTTACCCGAAGAAGTTATTGAATTCGATCAAGTTACCACTAGAAAGGCTTCACATGGATGTCTTCGGACCTGTCATTGTTAAAAGCATTCTGGAGATCTATACTGCCTGGTTGTTACAGATGATTATTCAAGATTTTCGTGGGTATTCTTTCAAGAGAGTCAGGATGAAACTTTTAAGAATCTGATGATACTTTTTCGAAAGCTTGAGAATTTGTATCATATGCCAATACGAAGAATCAGAAGTGATAATGGAACGGAATTTAAGAATAACCGCATGCTCGAATTTTGCAACGATAGAGGCATTCTTCACGAATTCAGCACCCCCTATACTCCTCAACAAAACGGAGTAGCTGAACGTAAGAATCGCACACTTATTGAGACTGATAGAACAATGCTTGCGGATTTAAAGTTACCTGTGAGTTTCTGGAGTGAGGCTGTTGCGTCTGCATGTTATACTCTAAACATGGTATTAACTGTTAAACCTCATAAGAAGACGTGCTTTGGACTTGGAATTCCTTGAACATTTTTGATCTCCATGCACGATTATTGATCCTGATGGAAAATTTGGTGCAAGATCTTTAGAAGGATTCTTTGTTGGTTATGCTAGTCCACTTCGACGTGTATTTTTACCAAGCTTGAATCAAGTGATTTTAGCACAACAGATTGACTGTCGAAGATATACTATACCAACACAAAAGGCAGGTAATTCTTGGATGTTCAATTATGAAAGCTTGTGGAATTCTTTTGACCTTCTAGAGGAGCCAAACGAAGAAGAACTTGAAGTGTTGTATAATTTACATCAAACTACGAATCAAGAACAAGTTCCAAGGCCATTAGTAATAACTCAATCATCTACTGGAACAAACAATTCTGGAGAAGGTCCAAGTAATTCGCAAGCCAAACCAGTTGTTGAACCAGTGATAAATTTAACAGAGACCAATCCTTTTCAGACAAGTGATTCTGATTCTGAAGATACATGAACTTATGATCAAGATGGCGAATCCTGTTCCGATGATGAATCTGATCAATCTGCTGGTCCTAGTAATCAAAATGAAGCATCTACAAGCAATACCATTGCTATTTTAGTGGCTGAACAAAACATCACTAATCTCGAGAACGAAGTGGTGGTTTCTGATGAAGTGGTGCCTAGAAATCTGTCTTATCATCTCTCTAACAGCATTGTTGGCGAACTGCGTGCTGGAGTAAAAACTAGAAATCAAATTAACAAAGCTCTTAGTTGTTTCTATACTAAAGTAGCTTCTGTTCAAGAATATTGTTCTTATCGTTTTTTTATCTCGCATATCGAACCAAAGTGTGTAAAAGATGCAATTGTTGATGAAAGTTGGGTCAATGCTATGCAGGAAGAACTGCAGCAATTTGAGAAGTTAGGAGTCTGGAAGTTTGTAGATCCTCCGGCAAATAAAAAAGCTATTGATACTAAATGGGTCTTCAAGTGCAAGCAGGACGATCGGGGAGTTATTATGCGCAACAAGCTCGGCTCGTTGTCAAAGCTTTTCATCGACAAGAAGGAATTGATTACACAGAAGTCTATGCTCCGGTTACAAGACTGGAAGCCATCCGCATATTCCTGGCGTTTGCGTCATGGAAGGGCTTCAAGGTGCACCAGCTAGATGTCAAATCAGCTTTTCTCTACGGAAAGGTGAAGGAGCTAGTGTATGTAGGACAACCACCGGGGTTTGTCGATCCACTGAACAAAGACAAGGTTTATCTACTCAACAAAGCTCTATATGGTTTGCATCAGGCCCCAAGAGCCTCGTATGAGACTTTGTCTCAACACCTGTTAGAGAACGGCTTTACGAGAGGAACAGCGGATAGCACGCTCTTCACACGAGAAGTTGGTAGTCATTTGCTGATAGTACAAATCTATTTGGATGACATCAATTTTAGTTCTACAAATGACGAACTATGCAAAGAATTTGAAGCAATCATGAAGAAGAAGTTCGAAATGAGTTCTATGGGCGAGATGAAATTCTTTTTGGGATTACAGGTTGATCAATTGCCAGATGGTACTTTTAGTCATTAAACTAAATATCTTCATGACATTCTGCAAAAGTTTGAGATGACTAGCACTAAACCGCTTTCAATACCATTGGCACTCAATCTCCTATCCAGACGAACATGGAGCCACAATTGATGAGACTTTATATCGGTTAATGATAGGATCTTTGATGTACCTGACAGATTCACAGCCTGACATCATGTATCCTACCTGCCTGTGCGCTCGTTGTCAGTCAAGTCCCCGAGTATCACATTTGATGATCGTGAAAGAATTTGAGGGTTACCCTAGCACCGGCTTGTGGTATCCAAAGAACGGCAACTTTATCTCACGGGATATGCTGATTCTGATTTCGGTTGCGACAATCTTAACGCAAAGTCTACAACATGGCACGACAAGAAGCAAAGCACAGTTGCTCTATCGACTTGTGAGGCTGAATATATTTCAGTTTCCAGTTCTTGTTCACAGTTTCTTGACACACCTATATATGTAGACAATAAGGCAGCAATTGACATAACCAAAAATCCAGGTCAACACTCTAAAACAAAACACATTGAAATTCAATATCACTTTATTCGTGATTGCTATGAAAAGAAGTTGATTCTCCATTCGTGATTGCATATTTTTATACCAAACCATTCCATTAACAAGGTCAAGTACTTAATGAGGAAAAATCTTTCATCAGTTGCGGAAGATGAGGTTGAATATGGATCGGATGACGAGTTTTCGTGATCCTCGTCGGTTTGTGACCTTTTATTAGGTTTTAGAATTTCTTTCTTCAAAAACAAAAATCAAAAAATATGTTTTTGATTTTAGGGGGAGAAACTTTGGGAAAGTACAAAAACATTATAAAATTAAAAAGTACAAAAACATGAAATAGACAAAATGAGTTTCTGTGTGCAAAGAGGAAATGATAGTACATTAGTGGACTATCACAGTATGCTAAAAATTTGGAAAGTTAAAAAGTAAAAAACAAGTCTCAGTAATGATGTGCAATAGGCTTCGCACATTCATTAGATTGATTCTGAGATATAAACATAAAGAAACAACTTCTTAATTTGTGGGTAACATCTCTTGAATATGGACTTGGTACTTCGAAATTTCGTTTGAGAGATTGCCTAATTCTGAGATACTAGGTCTATATAGCGAATTGATATCTGGGGTATTATACAAGTTCTTCTGACTTTGCAGAAGCAATAACCTAGAAATTGTAGAATACTTTTGCATATAAACCCAAATAACTGCTAAAAATATTGAAGGTATCGAAAGATATCACAATAAACAGTTCAAAGATTCCTAAGTGGAACACACCTTCAAGATGAGCCTCCATCTCTTTGTCAGTATGGTGGTACTAACCTGAGCTCTCAAGGTCTCGCACTACCCAGATTACAGATATCAGTTAACTATACTCACCTGTAAGATTAAATCTAGGGAATCTTGATACGGGAGCATATTCTGAGGTGGGAAACACAATTAAGTAAAGTTCTTAAGATTACCTAACGTATCTCGGATCAATAGAGAAATGTGATGAAGTTTAAATAGATTAGTATACTCACAATCTAAATGAATTTGTTTTGAAACTTAAAGTCAAAAATTAAAGGTCAACGGTACTATTGATATGTCTCGTAAACTGATATGATCCTCTAACACAAACTCACAAAAATATGTCTATAATATGTTTGTACTTAGAGTATTACATTTCATTTTAGAAAACCCAAAAAGATTTTCAGTGTGTTCTAGCATAAAACTTTGGAAATTTCTAAAAGATTTTATTTCTATCTTAATTTCGACTACTGAAGATGGAAAACGGATCTTCAAAATCCAGAGATGCTGAATGCTGATGAAAATCATGAGACAACGGGTTGGGAGCTAATTTGAAGTGAAAAATATTTGAAAAGATTTAAAGTTCATTAATTTGAAATTTACACTGCCAAAAACATCAGTTTGTTCTCAAAAAGGTCAACCAAGGTCATTAACTTGGACTTGGTAGACAAATCAGTTATCTAAGGTCATTAACTTGGACTTGGTTATCTGAGTGGGTTGATAAAGCTGTCTAACAAGTAAGAATTTGAAAATTTTGAAATATGTAATGTCCTGTTCGTACGAAGTACTCAATTCATATGAATTGAACAAAAGAGCAGACTTTGTACGAACTGATCTCAAGAGCTATAAATAGTTTAATTCGTACAAACTCTTCATAATTCCCTGTTGAACACTTGAGAGAACTTCAGTGCGAATTGAGAGAAATTGCACATTTAGCATTTTTATACTGCTAAAATTTCATTGATAGGGTTAATTGGCACACTCTATTCAATGGGTAAGGTATAAAAACAAGATTTAACCATTGATTTTGTCGATTACGAACATTCGGACCTTTAAACTTAGATCTAGGATGATTTACCGGACAAAATTTAAAATTGAACTTAGATTTCTATTAATCGGCGTATTTAGGATGTTATAGACCAACCAATTGTTGAAAATCATAAAAAAATTGAAGTTGCAGGTTCTAGTTGGGGAAGATGATCACTTCGTGCGAAGTGATAATTCGTACGGAGTGAAGAAATCATAATTTCGAATAACTAATTCGTACGAACTGGATATATAAAACTGATAATCACAATTGTACATAGTTGATGGTAAAGATTTTGCAGAAATTGTACGTAGTTGATGTTAATCCAATTCGTACGAACTGATGGGGCATATTATTTGAAATTGTTGAAAATTCTAAGTGTTTGTTATGTTTGTGTGTCGTGCAGGAAAATAAGTCTAATTATTCGAAGTTCCACAGCACTTGTTGTGTGCTGGATAAAAAGAAATTTCCGAGACTAGCACCGTTTTCGGATATCCTGGATTTTATGAAGCGCATTCGAATCAACAAGGCGTTAACACATCATCACACTGCATACAGATCACATGTTGAAAATTTCTGGAATGCTGCAAAGTACGTTGAAGCATAAAAGACGTTATACTCTGCTGTGAAGATCGACAATAAAGATATCGAAGTCAAGATAACTGAAGCTGATGTTTGAAGGGTTTTAGACTTCAAAGATAAAGAAACAGATCTAACAGGCTATCCAGAACGTATGGTGTAAGGATGCTTCTACAGAATGGGTTATCGAGGATACGTAAATGCTACGACATGGAAAAAGGGTAATCTTGGGTGTCCATACAAGTTTTTCATTCATTCACCTGTACACGCGTTGAGCCACATGAAAGGAGCTTAAAGAGGAAATTACTATGCCAATTCCGGAACTTGAGGGTGATGGGTATGTCAAGGAGACTATGTCTGTTAAGTATGAATGGAATCCGCATAGGTGCTCGCATTGTTGTGTTTTTGGCCACTCAGATGATCATTGTCCTAAACATCAAAAAAAGCTGGGAAAACAAGTGAGTGATGACAAAGATCGTAAGCCTTATGTTCTAGGACAAAGACCTGATAAAAAGCATGTTGTTGATGAGGAAGGGTTTACGGGAGTGCATACCAAGAGAGTGGCTCGGAAGACGGGTTTTCAAGTTAACAAACAAAAGCCGAAATTTGAGTATAGGCCGGTTGGAGCTAAGCCGAAGGATAACTTGTATAAGTCGGAATCTTTAAATACTGTTGTTTCTAGAAATCCGTTTGAGGTCTTAAATGATGATAATATGGAGAAAGGTCAAAGTAGTAAGGAGGGAGAAGGTGGACAACAGGAGGCGGATGATGAAGAGGTCATGGAAGTATATAATGAAACTGACGAGTTTATCATGGAAGGCACTTGTAATCCAATGCTAAAAAAGGGGCAAGCACTCCTAACCTGGAGGTTTCCAATTGTTAGTCTTGCTTCATGGAATATTAGGGGGTTGAACCGCCCTCTAAAACAAAAGGAGGTTCGAAAGATGGTTAAAGATAGTAATCTCAGTTTTTGTGCTATTTTAGAATCTCATGTTGATGTCGGAAATCTTAGTAAGGTCTGTAACTCAGTGTTCCGTCGTTGGGATTGGACCTCTAATGGGGGTTCTTGTGATAAAGGAACTCGTATTATCATAGGTTGGAACCCGATGGTTTTTGATTTGATGGTGTTGTCTCAAACGTCGCAAGTCATGCATATTCAGTTATTCGTTAAAGAAGACAAGAAATGGTTATTCTGTTCGGTTGTATACGTAGCTAATTACTATATCAATCGGCGAAAATTATGGTCCCAGTTATCTATGAATAAACTTATGGTAGGTGATAAGCCATGGCTGATTATGGGAGATTTAACTCGGCTCTATACCTGGAGGATAAGTCTATGGGTGCCTCCTCTGTTTCAACGGGTATGCGAGACTTTCAAGCTTGTGTTTCAGATATTGAGGTGATGGATATTAACCAGTCAGGTCTCCATTTTACATGGAACCAAAAGCCAAAGAAGGGTGTTGGCTTGCTTAAGAAAATTGATCGTATCATGGGCAATACTCCGTTTATTACTGAGTTCCCTGATTCAGTGGCTGTTTTTCATCCTTATAGATTGTCAGATCACTCTCCTTGTGTTCTAACAATTAAACGAGCTGTTACTAGTAAGCATAAGCCCTTCAAGTTTGCGAACTTTTTGGTTCATAAGCTTGATTTTCTAAGGATTGTGAAGGAGTCATGGGAGATGAGTGTTAATGGGGTTTATCAGTTTAGGGTTGTGAAGAAGCTTCGGATGCTAAAGACTCCGTTACGTGCTTTACTCTTTAATAAGCAAGGCAATCTCCATAAGAAGATGGCTGATCTTTGTGGTAAACTGGATGACATTCAAAAGGATATTGATAAGGATCCCATGAATGCGGACCTTAGAGCTCGAGAAAGGAAGCTGAATTCTGACTTTCAAGAAGCGTCTCTTGATGAGGAAAGGTTTTTAAAGCAGAAGTCTAAGATGGAATGGTTAAGAGCTGGCGACGCTAATACTGCTTTCTTTCATGCAGCAGTGAAGAGTAGGAACCATCGAAGCCGAATCCAAGTTGTATTGGATACGAATGTTGTAGTGCGTGAGGGTGATGCGGTTCAAGATGCTTATTATGAAAATTTCTTGGGTAGCCAAGATGATTTATCCATGCATCCTACTCCTGATCTGTTTACTAAGGTTGTGAACCCGATTGATGCTTCCCTCATGATCCGTCCGGTTACGATGGATGAGGTTAAGAAAACCATGTTTTCTATAGGTAATGATAAAGCTCCAGGCCCGGATGGTTACACTGCTGCTTTCTTTAAAGTGGCTTGGCCGATTATAGGTAATGATGTTTCTATGGCAATCATTGATTTCTTTAATACAGGCAGATTACTGGGCCATATCAACCATACTCTTGTTGCACTAGTGCTGAAGTAACCCTCGCCAGTTATGGTTTCTGATTATCGTCCTATAGCCTGCTGTAACGTCTTATTCAAATATGTTAGTAAGATTATTGCTGACTGTATAAAGGGTGTGCTCCATCAGGTTGTTAGTATCAACCAATCTGCTTTTATTCCTGGTAGGAAAAGCTCGGATAACATCTTGCTGACTCAAGAGCTTAGGCATAATTATCATAGAAATTCAGGTCCCCCCCCCCCCGGTGTGCTTTCAAGGTGGATATTCAGAAAGCTTATGATACGTTTGATTGGAGGTTCCTGAAAAACGTTCTGATTAGGTTCGGCTTCAACACAAAGATGGTGGATTGGATTATGGTTTGTGTTTCGACAACATCATATTCTGTTTGTGTTAATGGGAATGTGCATGGTTATTTTAAAGGTAAGCTTGGCCTTCGACAAGGAGACCCGTTATCTACTTATTTATTCACGCTGGTTATGGAGGTTTTCATGTGTATAGCATGCTTCTAGGATTGATACATCCTTCAAATTTCACAATAAATGCGAAAGGCAGCGTATCATTAACCTGTGTTTTGCAGATGATTTATTCTTGTTTGCTAGAGGAGATGTTGAGTCGGTGCAGTGTGTTTTCAAGTGTCTTTCGAATTTTTCAAACATGTCCGGTTAGTTCCTAGTATTCAAAAGAGCACGGGGTTTTTCTGTAATGTGCCAGCTCATGTTAAAAACCATATCTTGTCTTTCATGCCGTTTATGGAGGGGTCTCTTCCAGTAAAATACTTGGGGGTTCCTCTTATTTCTTCTAGCCTTGTGTACAAAGATTGTAGTGCCTTAGTGGAGAGGTTGGATCAACGGATTTCAAATTGGAGGAATAAACTTCTTTCGTTTGCGGGTCGGCTGCAACTTATAAACTCTGTTCTTTCTTCAATGCATATTTACTGGTCTTCAGTTTTTATCCTGCCTAACCGTGTCATTCAAGATTTGGAAGCCAAAATGCGAAACTTCTTATGGTCTTCGGATGGTTCCTATCACAAGGGGAGGCTAAAGCTTCCTGGAAGTCTGTTTGTGTTCCAAAGTACGAGGGTGGCTTAGGTATTCGTCGTATTTGGGATGTTAATAAAGCGCTTATGTCTTCTCATATTTGGAGCATTCTGGTTGAGCGTGATTCTCTTTGGGTTGCTTGGATCCATTCGTACAGACTTAGAGGTAAAAGCTTTTGGATTTGTAAGTCGGTGGCGAATTGTTGTTGGAGCTGGCGGAAAATATTACAGCTTCGGCCGTTTATTAGAATTTGTTTGGTCCAAGTTGGGTGATGGTAGCAATACTTCAGCTTGGTACGATTCGTGGTGTCACTTGGGTCCGCTTGGTAACTTCTTGACTCCTAGAACCATCTCAAGTGCAGGTTTTACTCTTAATAATACAGTTCAGGAGATTCATGTTAGTGGTGTTTGGAGGTGGCCAGTGGCGTGGAGGGATATGTTTCCGGTTTTAAATCAGCTAGATGATATCCATACAGATCCGAATAGGTCTGACCAGCTCCTATGGAAGGATGATTTTTTTTTTTTGGGTAAAGGGTTTACCCCGGTGAATATTATATCAATCAATCCAAAAATAACAAGTGAGGTAGACAGAAACCTCAATTCTCAAGTATGACAAGCCATACTAGAGTTCATCAAGCAATCATCCTACAGACGCTAGATACCAATTTAATAAGCACGTCACTCGACAATACACGTAACACTAAGTTACAAAAAGAAAACACATGTAACACCATTAGCCATGTTCATCATCATTTATCAGCAACCCTCTAGGAAGTCTCCATTCCTGTAGAAGATCTCTAGTGTGACTCGTGTCTTTAAATTTCATCAAATGTAGCTTCATCCGAACTGTTAGTAGAATAACCTCAATGAGTTGATCTGCACTCCTTTTTTTCATAGAAAACAATCTCTGATTTCGTTCCTGCCACATGAAGTAAGTTGCCGCACTAACAACAAGCTTTCCAATAACATGAGTAGCATGCTTTGACTTCGCATGTTGCACCAAATGATCAAATATCCTTTCCATTTGTTAGGCAGCGATCCCATTCCTGCTTTATCTCGAATACCATTCCAAACCTGAGCAGCATATAAACACTCGAAAAAAAGGTGGTCATGAGAATCCAGACCAACCATGCACAACGAACAGCACATGAGGTTATAATTAGGACTACCCGCCGAAGACCATCGACTCCTGACATCCTGCGTTTTTAGTTTTTTGTTCACAAGCAGCCACATTAAAAAAGAATGACGAGGAATAGATTGGGGATACCAAATAATACTCGCCCATGGGACTTCATTCTGGTGTAGTCGAAATTCATCCCACCCTATAGCGGCACTATAGTTCATCTCCTTTCCTGATCTAGTTCTCCATACAACTCTATCATGTAAACCCGGGCTCAGTATGATACTTGGCATGTTTCGGAGAGCCGGAAATCGGTTTACCCACTCGGTCGGCCATCCCCACCCCCCATGGTCACATACATCCGCAACCTTCGAGTTCATATAGAATCCAGCATTCGATATCATACGTGGCGTAATAAAAGAATTCAAAGGGCATATCTCATCCCACTTATCAAACCAGACTAGTGTTTTGTTACCATCTCCCAGTTTCGTCCATACATGGTGTTGAATAATCGGCCTTAACTGTAGTATTTTCCTCCAGCTCCATGTTATGTTATTTCGGATTGGTAAGTCCCAAAAACTTCGATCTCGTATACGATATGAATGGATCCACTTTACCCAAAGAGACTCTCTATGTGTAAGAAGACTCCATACATGCGCAACCATAAGCGCTTTATTCATATCCCCAATCCTTCGAATACCCAAGCCACCCTCTTGTTTAGGAATACACACTTTTTTCCAACTCACCTTAGCTTTCCCTTTTATGTTATTTCCTTGCGCCCACAAAAATCTTCGCATTCTTTCTTCTAGGTCATAAATGATGCGCTTTGGTAAAATAAAGACCGACGCCCAATATATATGCATAGAAGACAGGACCGACCGAATCAATTGAAGTCTACCCGAAAATGACAGACTCTTATTTTTCCAATCGGTAATTCTTAAATCCATACTTTCCAAAAGTGTCTTACAATCATTGTAAACAAGCCTGGTAGATATAAGGGGAACTCCAAGGTAGCGAACTGGCAACATACCTTCATCAAATGGGATGATGCTTCTAATTCGGTCTTTCACTATGTCCGGAACATTACCAAAGAAGACCGTACTTTTAGTCATACTAGGAACAAGACCTGACATGTTCTTAAATAAGTCTAGCGCCTCCAAAAGCACTTTTGCTGATCTATGATCGCCCCGAGAAAACAAAAACAGATCATCAGCAAAACAGAGATTAATTATTCGCTGATTTTCACACTTATTATGGTACCTAAACTCAGCTGACAAAGAACTCTGTTTTTGCAAAAGCAATGTAAGAACCTCCATAACCAACGTAAAAAGGTACGGAGACATTGGGTCTCCTTGTCGTAAACCCCGTTGCCCTCTAAAATACCCATACAGATTACCATTTATAGCCGAAGAGAAGGACGTGGATGTAACACAAACCATTATCCACTTCACCATTTTCCGATCAAATCCAAAACCTAGCAGTATCTGTTCAAGAAAGTTCCAGTCTACCGTGTCATAAGCCTTTTGAATATCCACCTTAAAGGCACACCTTGGTGGCCCCTTATTATGATGATAGTTATGCATTAACTCCTGTGTTAAGAGGATATTATCAGAAATCCTTCTACCCGGAACAAAGGCTGACTGGTTGATGCTCACAATATCACATAACCCTTCTTTTATACGATTTGTAATAATCTTGCTGATACACTTATATAGTGTGTTACAACAAGATATAGGGCGATAATCCGTAATGGAAGATGGTGTACTAACCTTAGGGATTAAAGAGATTATCGTATGGTTAAGTTGACGGAGTAGTTTACCATTTTGAAAGAACTCCTATACCGCACTGCATACATCCTTCCCAACTACATCCCAAGACTTTTTAAAGAAGACCGAGGTGTAACCATCAGGACCTGGAGCTTTATTCCCATCAATTGAAAACATTGCCTGTTTAATTTCATCATCCGTAACAATCCTAACCATAGCAGAAGCTTTATCAACCGATAATACACTATGGAATAGATCTGGCGTAGGATGCAAATTTATACTTCCAACACTACCAAAAAACTGGGTATAGTGCTCCACCATGACCTGTGGAACCGAGAGTCCTTCATGTAGTATACCGCTACTTTCTCTTACCGAGAAAATTCTACTCCGATGATTTTTTGCTTTGACCGTGTTATGAAAGAACTTTGAGTTCTTATCACCAAGCGAAAGCCATTGTAACTTAGATTTTTGCTGCAAAAAGAAACACTCATCAAGAACCACTTTCTTATACGCTTGAAGTAATCGACTGTGTTTATCAAGAAGCTCATTGTTGAAAGGATCATTATCAATAGCTAGCTGGTTGTCATCTAGATCCTTTCTCATCGTCTTAACCTTCTCATGCAGATTACCCTGTGTATATAAGAGTTTCCTCATCGGGTTTTTTAACAGCTTAAGCTTTTTAACAATCTGAAACATGCGATAACCCTGAATGTCCATATTCCAAACCGTTTTAACTTCCTCCATAAAACCCTTCTTATCGGCTACCAAATTCACAAACTTAAACGGCTTCGGTTTTCCTCTAGTCACATTAGGCAATTTTAAGATACACGGAGTATGGTCTGATATTCGGTACGAAAGAAAACATGCTGCCGCATTAGGGAACGTATCGATTAATTGCATATTCCCCAATATTCGATCAATTTTCTTGACAATGATACCCTTTTGCTGCTTATTCGTCCACGTAAAATGTAAACCCGTTCGATTAACATCAAACACCTCTATCTCATCAATACACTCCTTAAATTCCCTATTCCCAATGCTAAAAGTAGATGGCCCTTGAGCTATATCTTCATGAAACAAGGAAGAATTAAAATCTCCCATGATAACCCATGGTTTATCATGCATATAAGAATGATGAGCACGTAAGTTCTACCATAGGTCCCTTCTTTTTTTGTAGTAGTTGTGAGCATAAACAAACGAACAAAAAATAGACTTTTGATCGAGTTTAAACATGATCTGAGTATGCACAACCTGATCTGTTTTAGAAAGGATCATAACATCCACAATGTTAGCGTCCCACCCTACCATAATACGAGTACCTTTCTCACAACAATCAGCATTAGTCGCCCAGCTCCATGACCAGCAAACTTTCTTACAAACATTATAAACATTAGACGAGTCAACATGAGTTTCCATAATTGCACACACCTGAAGATGATTGTCCAGCACCACCTGACGAACCTCCTTTTGTTTGAGGGGTCGGTTCAAACCCTTTATGTTCCAAGAAGCCAAACTACCCATGGACACTAGTATCACCATGTGTGCTTGCACCCTCAGAATTTTTATTTTCTACTTTCTGATCCATAAATTTTGGGATATCACCTAAAAGCTCCTCGATTCCAACTGCATCCGCAATTACTTCCTCCAAATTGGTATTTTTATTTTTGTTGATTACCCTTTGAAGTCATACCTTCTATTCCACCGAATTCATTAGAGTGATTTCCCTCCTTTTGAAGTACAGAAAATGGGTTAGAGATAGGCACTTGGTTTTTCGGTTGCACTTTCCCATCAGCCTTGGACTTAGGCTTTGCTACCGGACGGTACACAAACTTCGGCTTCTGATTAACATGCAGCCTTGATTGATCCCTTTCCTACTCTTTGATAATACCTCCTGAAAATCATCATTATTTTTCATCTTATCTTCCGTCAGCACTGGTGTTTGTTTCTGTGGGCACGAGTTATCATCATGACCAAACACGCAACATGTTGAACATCTCAACGGTTCCCAATCATATTCGATTTTTACCTCCGCTTTAGAGTATCCCTTTCCATCGAGTGCCGGGATTGCAACCGTAACAACTCTCTTTAATTCAGACCCTGCTTGAACTTCAATTAACGCCCTAGCATAACTACTCCTTCCCCATGAATCTACACACATTGTTGTTGTATAAGAATCCAGCAATTTTGGAACACCTATTTTCGAGGCCAGTAAACTCAACCCGTCCTCAGTAAACGCAGCCAACGGTACATCATGCATTTTTACCCAAACCGGTATAGATGTTATATCCTTTTTCTCAATCATAACATCAGGAGTCCATTCAGTAAGAATAATTGGAACATTTCGTATCATCCATGGCCCATCTTCCAGTAGCTTTGCCATCCCTTTTCTTGTTTGAAACTTAAAGAAGAAGAACCCCTTAGCATTCATCATCATCTTGGATAAACCATACTTCGACCACTTATGTTTAACAAAATAGTCTACCACCGGAAACGCTAAGCGCTTTCCCAAAAAATATCCATAAAGAGTGTTCGAATATCTATCGTTAACCTGCTTTACCGATGATAATGGGATGACAACATCTGCCCCATCAATTATTTCATCAGTTTCCAAAGACCAAAAATTAACCTTAATGCCATCACTATTATGCTGAACAACTCTAGCAAACGAACGAGGTTCTACAATATTAGTGGTCGTTACCTTCATGAACTCAGCTGATGCAACACCACCATCCGAATCAGGTGCAATATCCTCCAAATTACTATGCAAGTTAGCCCCTTTTTCCATGATGTTTTCCGAGTTCTCGTTAATATCATTCTCCACAGGTACCGCTCCCATAATCTTGTTTCGTTCATCAATGGCCTTAAGCAGCCTCGGATCCGAGTTCACCTCTTCCACTTGTGAGTTAGGAACATTCCCTCTATGGGCCAGCTTAGGGTTACCGTCAATATTCAGCACACGGTTTCCAAAACCCTTATTAGGTAATGGGAGTTTACCTCGATCAACATGCACATCAGGTTTCTTCCGTTCATCCATTCCAGAATTAACAACTCTCTCCTAACTCACGATTGACAAGAAAACCAAACAATCCAGACAAAACGACGGAAATAAAATAAAACGCAAAACCCTAAACTAGCAAACCCTAACCCATGAAACCTTACAGAATTATATAGATATAGTGGTAAATCAAGGTTTCTGCCTTACCAGAAGGACCGATAGACCACCAATGCTATACAAACTGATCAGCCACACAGGCTCAGGCGGCGATTGAAGAAAACAAGGAAGAGCACTTCAAATCAAAACACGTTTAGCCGCTAATAGAGTTCGTACATGAGTAATGAAGAATCAAGGTTCATATCACAGATCTATTACACAGCTTATTATGAAAGATTCGAAGCATTCATGAAGGAACAAGAATCGCCTGCTAGCGAGAGAGAATTAGGAATGAGTTAGTTGCGTACTCTTCGTCTCAAGTGTGGCATTCGGTTAGACAGAGAGCAGCAGAGGTGGATTGGGTTAAGTATGTTTGGTTCTCGCAGTGTATTCCAAAACATGCTTTCTTTATGTGGCTGGTGATTCGTCGTAAGCTCCTCACTCAAGATAAAATTGTGCAATGGGATATTTCCAGAAGGAAAAATATGAATATGATGTGTTGTCTTCTTTGCTATGCGGAAGTTGTCTCCCATAACCATCTGTTATTCGATTGTAACTACTCAACTCAAGTTTGGATCACGGTTCGCGGAAAAGGGGGTATGAGTACTGTTGGCCCAGAGTGGGATGCTATCGTTGACTGGCTGGGGGCTCGGGCTGGGTCTAAGTCAGCGACCAACTATATTAGTAGGCTTATTGTGGCTGCTGCGATGTATTTCATTTGGCAGGAACGTAATGAGAGACTTTTCAAGAACCATACGAGACCGCCGGATGTTCTAAGTGATACAATTTTGAAAACGGTTCGATATAAGCTAATGGGAGTCAAGTTCAAGGATTGCCACAATGTGCGAAGATTGCTTGAAACATGGGAGATTTATAGCAACCGAGTGGAAGATGAAGAAGGCTGATTATTTATTAGTTTTCTTGTTTCTCTAGATTATTGTCTAGTAGTTTGTCTTCGATGTTCTTGGTAGTTTAGTGTGTTTTTTCTTTGGCTTACATTCATGGGGAATTCCCATGTTTGAACTAGTGTGGGCGTTTCCATGCTACTTGTTTTTGGTTTGTTTATATATAAAATCACCGGGGTAACCCTTTACAAAAAAAAAGACTATCATATGTGTATGGCCACGGCGTTAGTTCTGAATCTCCCATTCAACTTTTCACATGTTATCTGGTGTTGACAAGTTTCTTCAGTATCCAAGATTTGTTCAAATGCTTCTTGATGACAAGTTTAAGAATTTAAAGAAGGAAGACGATGACATTTTGTATTTACACCACATGGATGATGGTACTTTACCGAAGTTGAATCAGTATTTGAGGCAAGCCATAGAGCCACCAACGAAAGCAATGTTTGGTGCGATTGTTACGAAATATTATATTACGCCTGAGTTAGGCAGATGGCGTAAAGATACTAGTGGTGACAAGAAAGATGAGATAGTATGTTTGGAAGGTTTGTTTAAAAGAGAAGTCGATGGTATACAAAAGCACACTGTAAAAACCCTAATTTCTCTCTCTAGCATGGCAATTCTTGTTCTTTGTTAACCCTATGCGTTTTTGCATGATATAGTGTGTATCAGATCTGTGATTCATGCTTCTTGTATTGAATGCGAATTCTGCTAGCATTCTTGATCGTTTAGAAGTGTAGGGTTTTGATTTTTTCGTTTTTTTCCTTCTGTCGCTAAAGTTTGCTCTAGTGTTTCGATTCTGATAGAATAGAGGCAAGGGTTTATCGGTCCTACTGGTTGGGCAGTAACCTTGAATTACCTGGGTCTCTATTTTATTCAGTTAAGATTCATCAGGTTAAGCTGCTAGAATTAGGGTTTGCATGCGTTGTTAGGTTATTTGGTTTGCTGGGTTTAACGTATTTCTTGGTTGCATGGAGAGAAGTAGTGACGGTAAGATGGAGAATTTTGGGGTAAACTCCAAACCTGTGGAAGAAGGTGCTACCCCAATGCGTGGAATAGGATTAAAGGTCACAAATATTGATGGTAATACATTGCTTCCTAGGAGGGGCAATGTTTTCAACGTTATGCTTCGATACTGGATGGATTAACTGATATATCAAAACCTGTGGGAGACCCGCTTGCTAAGGTATCTTTACCAAAACCTGGGAACATTGGGAACGCTAATGTTGGTATGGATTATGAATCATTTACTACAATGGAAAATCAAGCCTCGCTAAATGAAGACCATGATTTCGTGGATAATGCTGGAAAAAACAATAATAAAAAAGATGTTCCGATAAAGTTTGCTGAGGTATTGAAAACCCAAAAGATGAACAAAGTTGACTTCAGATACTTGGAGGCTAATAGTGATATTGAGAACGTTGATGTAACTATTCCAAGTTTATCGGTAAGTAAGGTTCAGAGTAGAGTTGAGAACGTTTTATATGGATACTTCTTGGGCAAGCGTTTGGCGTTTCCAGTTGTTGGCTATTTTGCTAGAACAAATTGGAGCAAATATGGGCTGGAAAAAAGTATGATGAATTCTAGGGGTTTTTTCTTTTTTAAATTTTCTGATAAGGATGGCATGCAACAAGTGTTGATGGAAGGGCCATGGTTAATCCGTAACATCCCTATTTTCTTAAAACCATGGGCAACAAATGTGGAGTTAAAAAAGGATGAGCTGAAGCGAGTGCCTGTATGGGTGAAATTCCATGATGTTCCGCTAGCGGCTTATTCAGATGATGGCCTAAGCTTGCTCGCCTCGAAGATTGGTAAACCGAAACTTCTAGATAAATACACTTCTAATATGTGCTTGAACTCTTGGGGTAAGAGTAGTTTTGCTAGGGCTGTAGTTGAAATTGATGCTGATAAAGAGCTGAAGGAAAACCTTTCCGTGCCTATTCCTAATATTGAAGAGGGTGGGATGTTGATGGCATCAATTCGTATTGAGTATGAATGGAAACCACCAAGGTGTATTTTATGTTGTGTTTTTGGTCACATAAGTGAGGAGTGTCCGTCTAGAGTTAATTCAAGCGCTGATCAGCAACTTAAGCAAAAGGTGGATGATGAGGGTTTTATTGAAGTCAATAAGAAGAAAAGTCCAGCTGCTAGTAATCCGGGTATACAACTTCATAAACCTAAGAAGAAATTTGAATACAGACCAGTTCAGAAGCGTGAGGTGATTTCTCAGGCTGGGACGTCAAAAACTGTTATCAAGGTTAGTAATTTGTTTTCACGTCTAAGCAATGAGGAAGAAGAGGTGAAAGATGACTCTGATGAGGATTGAGGTTTTAGAAATGGAAAATGATACAGCAAAATTTATGTCTGCGGGTATCAACCCTACAGGGGCAAGCACTCCTGCTGATGGGGGTGTTGATGGATAGTATTGCTGCTTGGAACATAAGGGGTTTGACCCATCCCGTGAAACAAAATGAGGTCCAAAATGCTATTCGAGAGTTTAAATTATCAATTTGTGCAATTCTGGAATCGCATGTGGATGTTTCAAAACTATCTAAGGTATGTAATAGAATTAATAGAAGATGGAGTTGTACGTCAAATGGAAATCTTTGTACTAAAGGTACTAGAATAATTTTGGGATGGAATAGTGATGTAGTTGATCTCATGGTTTTGTCGCAAACTGATCAGGTTATTCATGCCCAAATTATGTTCAAAGATAATAATAATCAGATGTATAATGCGAGAACTATTATATGGATAGACGGGAACTGTGGGATAATCTTAGACTTCATAAGGCATTTGCTTGTGATAAACCAAGGGTTGTTCTTGGAGATTTCAATGCGGCCCTAAACCTTGAGGACTCATCTGCGGGGTCATCATCGATTGATATGAGTATGAGAGATTTCAAGGCTTGTGTGGAGGATATTGAGGTGCTTGATGTTAACAGTTCTGGTCTCCACTATACTTGGAATCAAAAGCCCAAGAAAGGGGTTGGTATCCTTAAGAAAATTGATCGGATCATGGCTAATATTCCATTCCTTAATAAGTATTCAGATGCCTCTGCTTACTTCAAGCCATACCGAGTTTCTGATCATTGCTCATGCATATGGAAAATTCCTACGGACAAAATTAAAAAGCCAAAGCCATTTAAGTTTGCAAATTTTTGGTGTACAAACCTGAATTTTCTGGTATAGTCAAGAATGCTTGGGATGTCCATGTTGAAGGAGTTAAAATATTTCAAGTGATCAAGAAGTTAAGATCGCTGAAACATCCTCTCAGATCACTTTTGGTTAAACAAGGGAATCTTCATAACAAGGTCAATGCCTTGCGTTCAGAGCTGGATAATGTTCAAAAGTATGATAGATTCGCAACCGAATGATTCTGACCTGAAAAGTAAGGAGGCTGAATGCCTGAAACGTTTCTAGGATGCACTGATTGATGAAGAGAGGTTTCTTAAGCAGAAATCTAAAGTTAAATGGCTGGAAGTTGGAGATTCAAACTCGTCTTTTTTTTTTTCATAAGACCTTAAAATGCAAAAATCATCGGAGCAGAATTGACGTTATCAAGGATGTTAATGGTGTCACCGTTGAAGGTGTGGATGTAGCGAAAGCTTTTGTGTGCTACTATGAGAATTTTTTGGACAGGAGGGAACCATGGGTTTAATGCCCACTAGTGATCTTTTTTCAATCGGATTGATAGTATTAAGGCTGGTCACATGGTCCGGCCTTTCTCTAATACGGATATTAAGAGTGCTATGTTCTCCATTGGTGCTGACAAGGCTCCAGGCCCGGATGGATTCTCTTCAGCTTTCTTTAAACACTCTTAGAACATTGTTGGGGATGAGGTATGTCAGGCTATTCATGAATTTTTCGCATCTGGCCAAATTCTGAAAGAGATTAATCACACTTTGATTGCGCTGATTCCAAAGGTCTCTACTCCGGCCACTGTTATTGACTTTCGGCCAATTGCATGTTGTAATGTCATATATAAATGCATAAGTAAGCTTATTACGGGTAGGATCCTTGAGGGTCTGAATGTCATTGTTAGTGGGAATCAATCTGCCTTTATTCCAGGCAGGTGCATCTCAGATAATATATTGCTCACACAAGAATTGTTGCATAACTATCATCGTAATCAAGGGCCTCCTAGATGTGCATTCAAGGTGGATATTCAAAAGGCATATGATACGGCTGATTGGAAGTTTCTGAGGTTGATCCTTATGGGTTTCGGGTTCCACAGTACTATGGTTTCTTGGGTCATGGCTTGTGTTACTTCCACGTCCTTCTCCATTTTCATTAATGTATATGCGGATACTTTAAAGGTAAAAGAGGGCTAAGACTAGGTGATCCGATGTCTCCTTACTTATTCACGCTAGTTATGGAAATCTTGACATCTATTCTTCATAATGCTTCAACTCTTGACGCTACATTTAGATTTCATAACAGGTGTGTTAAACAGCGTATTATCAACCTGTGTTTTGCGGATGACCTGTTCCTTTTTGCTAGGGGTGATGTTGCATCGGCGAAAGTGATCTTGAACTCTTTATATAAGTTCAAACACATGTCTGGATTAACGCCGAGTTTGGCCAAAAATTCTATATTTTTGTGTAATGTTGATAGCAGGATTAAAAGGAGAATCATAGCCATTATTCCTTTTGAGGAAGGAGTTCTCCCGATTAAATACTTGGGTGTTCCGCTGATTACAACTAAATTGATCTACAAAGATTGTAGAATTCTTATTTAGATGATGGAGAATCGAATTTCGGATTGGAAGAACAAGTCTCTTTCTTTTGCAGGTAGACTCCAACTCATTCTTTCAGTTCTCTCAGCTCTCAACACTTTTTGGGCTTCTGTTTTCATTCTGCCAACTAGAGTTATAATTGAACTTGAGCAAATAATGAGAGGCTTCCTGTGGTGTCAAGGCCCGTTCATGGCAGGTAAGGCAAAAGTTTCCTGGAAATCAGTTTGTCTGCCTAAAGACGAAGGTGGATTGGGGATTAGAAGACTTAGTGATACTAATAAAAGCCTCATGACTAAACACATTAATAGTATTCTTACGGGTAGAAGCTTGCTGTGGGTTGATTGGGTCAAAAGCCACCATATTAAAGATAGGAATTTTTGGGATATTCCTATTCCTTCAAATTGTAGTTGGGGATGGCATAAAATTCTCAAAGGAAGAGACCTGGTTCGACACTACTTCTGGACGAAAATTGGTTATGGGAAGTGTACTTCAATGTGGTATGACTATTGGTGTAATATTGGCCCCATTGGTGACTTTATATCTCCTTCTGTGATGTGGCAATCTGGTCTTACGATCTTTACCAAAGTGGCGGATATGATTAGCAACGGAGTTTGGCAATGGCCGACGAGATGGCTTTCTCTGTATCCGAATTTGGCTGATGTTCCGCAGATTCAACTTAGAGAGGATGCGAGAGATTTGGTGTTATGGAGAGGTGAAGATGGAGTGTTGATTCCGTATAGTTCTCTAGAAACTTGGGATGCTATTCGATATCGGGAGCAGGAGGTTGATTGGTGCAGCATGGTTTGGTTCTCTCATTGTATTCCAAGACATGCATTCATGCTTTGGCTGATTTTCAAGAGGAAGCTAGTTACCCAAGATTGGTTAAGGAAATGGAACGCCATCAGGATGGGGTGCATGAATATGATGCGTTGTTTGTTATGTCAGGGTATATTGAGTCCCATGAACACCTCTTCTTTGAGTGCATGTATTCTTCCCAGATTTGGCTCTCTATTCGTGAGATGGCTCACATGAGTTCGGTCGATTCTTCTTGGAATGATATTGGTGCATGGGTGATTCCAAAGTCGAAGTCTAGGTCCATTATTTCGATTATTGGTAAGTTGTTAGTGGCTGCAATGGCATACTATGTTTGGCAAGAAAGGAACTCGAGATTTTTCAATAATCAGCTTAGACCTCCTGAGAAAGTTACTGAAATCATCGTCAACACTGTCAGACTAAAGCTCATGTCGTTAAATTTCAAAGATACAAGACGTGTGAGGAAGATCCTAAAAGATTGGGAGATTGACGTTGATACGCTTTAATATAGCCGTCTTGTAATGTGCTTATTGTTTTCTTTGTTTGCCTAGATAGATAGGTTGTTGTTTGGTTGTCTTTGTTTCCGCGTTTGTGGCATGTCACATACGTGAACTAGGTGGTACTCTGCCGCCTACTTGTGCTTTTTTGGTTGGTTGGTTTTAATATATTCACCGGGGTAACCCTTTACCCAAAAAAAGCTGAAACTGAGAAGAAACGTAAACGTTCTATGGAGAAAGAAAAACTATGTTGATAGACGAGCCGGAAGATGAGCCTGAAAATGTTGAAATATATAAAAGTTGTGAATGAAGAGACAAAATGTTGAAACAGTATAGAAGCTGAAAATGTTGAAGCTGAACACGTTGAAGGAGAAGATCATGGTGTTTTCTCTGCTACTTCAGACAAAGATGAATCTGAAGATTCCACAGATATACGTGAATAACAAATCAGAGAAGAGTTAGAGCAGGAAAAGTTGAAAAAACAGGGAGACAATGTGTATGAACCATCTGAACATGAATCAGAAGGATGGGGATGATATACTTGAATTTTCTTCTTCAAGTGTCTGGCATTCGATTCGGATAAGGGAACCGGAAGTGGATTGGTCTGAAGTAGTCTGGTTTCATCAGTGCATCCCTAAGCATGCTTTCTTTATGTGTTGATTATTCGTCGGAAATTGCTAACTCAAGATAAGATTCTACAGTGGGACATCTCGAGAAGGAAAAACATGAATATGATGTGCTGTCTTTTGTGCTATGAGAATGCTGACTCCCATGATCATCTTTTCTTTGAATGTAAGTTTTCAAAACAGGTATGGAACAAGACTAGAGATAAGGTAGGTATGTCTACGATTGGTCCCAGATGGAGTGACATTATGGCCTGGCTTCTGGCTCGTGCTCGATCGAAAACAGCAGTGCATTACACAAGTCGAGTGTTTGTTGCCTGTGCAGCATACATAATATGGCAAGAACGTAACGCGAGATTGTTCAAGAATCAATCTAGGCCACCAGATACCATATGCGAGCAAATATTAAAGACAGTGCGGTACAAGCTGATGGGGGTTAAGTTCAAAGATTGTGAGAATGTTCGGAGGCTCCTAGGAAGATGGAAGATAAATGGCAACTTCATATCCGATAATGGAGGCTGATTACTATTACTATTTTTATCTGTGTGATTAGTGGTTCTAGATTCTAGTCTAGTAGATGTACATGTCTTTTGATTCCTGCTTTATATTGTCTGCTTGATTTACTGTCATGAGGTCTGTCGCATGATAGAACTAGTGGGAGATTATCCTCACTACTTGTGTTATTTGGTTGGTTAATATATAGAATCACAGGGGTAACCCTTTACCCCAAAAAAAAACATGAATCAGAAGAGGGAAGGCCTTAGGGGTTTGAGTAATCAAATCTTCAATACGAACTCTGGTGGCATATAGGATCGATCGGATAGTAGGGTTTTCGATTTTTTCAATCGTCGGCCGTATCTTGTGTTTCGGATAGATTGTATAGGGTTGTTGGTTTGTCGGTCTTTCTGGTGAGGCAGAAACCTTGATCTACCAATCTCACTATATGGTTTTGCATGAAACATGGGGTACGGTTTAAGCTAGAATTAGGGTTTACTAGTTTATTGTTCTGCTCTTTGTGTCGCGAGTTTAGTTGGGCTGATTTGGAGTTTGGTGCTACGAGGTTTTCTTTTCTTTGAGAGGGTAGTATGCCTGATAGATCAGGTAGTAGGGATGAGTATGATCAGGAGGTATTGCTGGGTGAAGCTAGTGCTAGTCCGATACGCGGAATAGGGTTGAGGGTTACCAACATAGAGGGTAACACAACGATGCCAAGACGGGGAATGCATTCCACGAATCAGGCTTTGGTGATAGCTGGATTGTGTGATACTTCCAAGACGGCTCCAACGTATCCCCATGCAAACTCTAATGCTGATCATGCAACTCAGGAGGATACTCAATCGATAAATGTAGGTAACAACAAACCTATGTCATCTGCTACGGTAGGTCAGAATCTAAAGGAGAATCCCAAAGTCAATGTTAGATCGGTGGATGCCGTGAGTCAGGAGGGGGGAGTTAATATGGAACAAAACCCGGAAAAGGTTGATCATTTAAACGATCATATGTCATATGCGGCTTCTGTCATGAATCAAAGGAATAGGACACTCAACTTCCGGTCACTTGTGAGTGCTGAACATCATGATGACTGTGATCTTGTGCTGCCTAAGGAGTCAGTTCGAGTGGTACAAGACAAGCTGGCCAACACGCTGTATGGATACTTTTTAGGAGATCGTATTGCTTATCCGGTTGTGGAGTATTTTGTTCGCAATAACTGGAAGAAATTTGGACTACAGAAGTCAATGATGAATGCGAATGGTTTTTTCTTCTTTAAGTTTGCGGATCAGGAAGGTATGCTGGGAGTGCTTAAGGAGGACCATGGATAATACGGTCACAACCTATTTTCCTTAAGGAATGGACGCCGACAACAAAGTTGGAAAAGAAGGAGGTAACTAAAGTTCAAGTCTGGGTGAAAATTCATGAGGTTCCGATTGCTGCATACACAGAGGATGGCCTTAGTATGATCGCTACTGCTATTGGAATTCCAAACTCCTGGACTCCTATACTAGCTCGATGTGTATGGATAATTGGGGGCGTAGTAGTTATGCAAGAGCTCTAATAGAAATCTCAGCGGACAAGGCCTTGAAGGAGGAGTTGAAGATAGCAATACCGGAGATAAATGGAGAAGGTTTTAATAAGGAGACTATGTATGTGGAGTATGAGTGGAATCCACTTCGATGCGCTAGTTGTTGTGTATTTGGGATTCGGAGGATTCTTGTCCAAAGCAATCAAGGAAACCACCTAGTACTACCAAGCAGACTCAACCTAGGCTCCCATTGAATCAAGGAAATAGGAAAGACAAGTTGGTTTCTAGAGTAGATGAGGAAGGGTTCGCCAATGTGCCAAGTAAAAAAGTAGCCAGAAAAGGAGGAGTCCAGATTAATAAGCTTAAACCAAAGTTTGAATATCGGCCGATAATAGCTAAAAGGAAGAATGAACTGGTCACTCGGACGTCGCTGGGGAATGTTGTCTCAACTAATCCGTTTGAGGTGTTGAATGATATTGAAGTGGATGAGGCCAAAAGTAGTAACGCTGCGAAAGGTAACTAGGAAGACTCAGAGGATGAGGAGGTTGTTGAAGTGTATAACGAAATGGACGAATTTATTTCTAGGGGTTCTCGTAATCCTAACATAACAAAAGGGGCAAGCACTCCTACAACGCCAGTGTCCAATGGTTAGTATAGCAGCTTGGAATATTAGGGGCTTGAACCGGTCTCTAAAACAAAAGGAGGTTCGTCATGTGGTAAAGAGTAATGATCTGTCTTTCTGTGCAATTTTAGAATCTCATGTTGATATTGGTAACCTTCATAAGGTATGTAAAACAGTTTTTAGGGGATGGGATTGGACCTCTAATGGTAGTAGATGTAATAAAGGTACTCGGATTATTATAGGCTGGAACCTGAGGGTGTTTGATATTATGGTTCTAGCCCAAACGGATCAGGTCATGCATATTCAGTTGAATTTTAAGCTTGAAAAGAGGAGAATTTTCTGCTCGGTGGTTTATTCAGCAAATTATTATATTACGAGGCGTGATCTATGGCAGCATCTAACTAAACATAAAGATTTCGTGGGTAATAAACCATGGGTTATTATGGGAGACTTCAATTCAGCTCTTCATCTGGAGGATAATTCAATGGGATCTTCATATGGATCAGCGGGAATGAGGGACTTTCAAGAGTGTGTCAATGAGATAGAGGTGATTGATATAAATAGTTCGGGATTCCATTTTACATGGAATCAAAAGCCAAAAAAAGGTGTGGGGTTGCTGAAAAAACTTGATCGTGTTATGGGTAACAACACGTTTTTAACTGAGTTTCCTAACTCTTACGCGGTTTTCCAGCCGTATGGGATCTCAGATCATTGCCCTTGCCTGTTAAAGATCCCTTCTCCTGGTAAGCTGAAACCAAAACCTTTCAAATTCGCTAACTTCCTGGTTCACAAACCGGAATTTACTGATATTGTGAAGCACTATTGGAATATTAACATTGCTGGTGTCCCGCAATTTTGCGTTGTAAAGAAGCTGCGTCTCTTAAAGAAACCATTTCGGGTTCTCTTAATGAAGCAAGGTAACCTGCACAAGAAAGTTGTGAACCTCAGAGGTAAGCTAGATGCTATTCAACAGGATATTGATAGTGATCCATTCAATATGGAGCTCCGAATGCAAGAAGTAAAGATTAATAAGGACTTTCAGGAAGCTTGCTTAGATGAGGAACGTTTTTTGATCCAAAAGTCTAAAGTGGACTGGTTAAAAGCTGGTGATGCAAATACGAAGTTTTTCCACGCTACACTAATAAGTAGGAATCACTCGACAAGAATTGATGCAATCAAGGATTCTAATGGTGTTTTGTTTGAGGGAGATAACGTACAGGATGTGTTTGTGAAACACTATGGGGAGTTTTTTGGGTGCCATGGATACGGTCACTCTAGGCCACCTGCTGGACTATTCCGGAATAAGTTGAACTCAGAGGATGCTGTGCATATGGTTCGTCCAGTTACTGCTAATGAGGTGAAAGTGGCCATGTTCTCGATTGGTAACGATAAAGCGCCGGGCCCTGATGGTTTTTCAGCAGCTTTTTTTAAGAGTGCATGGCATATCATAGGTCATGAGGTGTCTAATGCCATTATAGATTTCTTCAGGACTGGCAAACTCCTTCGGGAAATTAATAATACTCTAATAGTGCTTGTGCCGAAGAAGACGACTCCATCGACGCTTACGGATTATCGTCCTATCGCGTGTTGTAATGTGATTTATAAATGTATTAGTAAGATTTTGGCGGATCGCATGAAGGGGATGCTTAATCAGATTGTTAGTATTAACCAGTCGGCTTTTATTCCAGGTAGGAAAATCTCTGATAATATCTTGCTTACACAAGAGTTGTTGCACAATTATCACAGGGATTATGGGCCTCCAAGATGTGCATTCAAGGTGGATATACAAAAAGCTTATGATATGGTGAATTGGAAGTTTCTTAAGGATGTTCTTATAGGGTTCGGATTTCATATTAGAATGGTGGATTGGATTATGACGTGTGTGTCAACTACATCATACTCTATTAGTGTGAATGGGAATGTGTATGGGTATTTTAAGGGTGGCCGTGGCTTAAGGCAAGGAGATCCGTTGTCTCCGTATTTATTTACCCTTGTCATGGAGATCCTGACATGCATTTTGAAGAGGGATGCTCGTCTTGATTCATCTTTTAGATTACACAACAGATGTGAAAGACAACATATTATTAATCTATGTTTTGCCGATGACTTGTTTCTATTTGCCCGAGGTGATGTTTCTTCTGCTCGTTGTATCATGTTGGCGTTGGCTACATTCACAGACATGTCTGGATTGGTCCCTAGTAGTCAGAAAAGTACTGCATTCTTCTGTAATGTTCCACCTAATGTTAAAAACAAAATTCTACAGATTTTGCGATTTGAGGAGGGCTTGTTGCCAGTTAAATATTTGGGTGTTCCGCTTATTTCATCTCGACTCCTCTCTAAAGATTGTAGTGGTTTAGTCGAAAAGATGGAGCAGCGTATCCTAAATTGGAGAAACAGATTTTTATCCTTTGCTAGAAGGGTGCAGCTTATCAATTCGGTGCTTTCAGCTTTGCATGTTTATTGGTCCGCTGTTTTTATTTTGCCAGCACAAATTATTAAGGAACTTGAAGCCAAATTACGGAATTTCCTTTGGGCGCAGAAGGGTAACTCTCATAGAGGAAAAGCTAAAGTCTCATGGAGCTCTGTCTGTGTACCTAAGTATGAGGGGGGCCTGGGTATTAGGCTGCTTGGAGATTCGAATAAAGCTCTTATGGTGACACATATTTCGAGCATTCTAAACAAGAGGGAGTCCTTATGGGTTCGCTGGATTCACTCCTACAGGTTAAAAGGCCGCAGTTTCTGGGTATGTAAGGAAGGTACGAATTGTAGCTGGAGCTGGAGAAAACTTCTTCAGTTGCGGCCTAGTATCAGGAATCATGTGTGGGCTTGATTGGGTGATGGGACTAAGACGTCGGCTTGGTATGATAACTGGAGTCATCTTGGTCCATTATCTAATTTTCTATCTCCTAGGACAATTTCGAATGCGGGTTTTGGACATCATGCTATGGTTGCGGATATACATAATCAAGATACTTGGACTTGGCCCTCGGCCTGGAGGGATTTGTTTCCAGTGTTGAATCAATTGGATCAGATTTGCTTGGACCCAACAAAAGAGGATCAGTTTTGTTGGAAAGATGGAGATGATATACTCGAATTCTCTTCTTCAAACGTCTGGCACTCGATTCGGATTAGGAAGCCGGAAGTGGATTGGGTTAAAGTAGTCTGGTTTAATCAGTGCATTCCTTCGCATGCTTTCTTTATGTGGTTGATTATTCGCCGAAAATTGCTAACTCAGGATAAAATTCTCCAGTGGGACATCTCGAGGAGGAAAAACATGAACATGATGTGTTGTTTGTTGTGCTATGAGAATGTTGACTCCCATGACCATCTTTTCTTTGAATGTACGTTTTCTGAACAGGTTTGGAAAAAGACTAGAGCTAAGGTGGGTATGTCTACGGTAGGGTCCAGATGGTGTGACATTATGGCCTGGCTACTGGCTCGTGCTCGATCGAAAACAGCGGCGAATTATATAAGTAGAGTGTTTGTTGCCTGTGCAGCATATGTTATATGGCAAGAGCGTAATGCAAGATTGTTCAAGAATCAAGCTAGGCCACCGGATACCATTTGTGAACAAATACTGAAGACAGTTCGGTATAAGCTGATGGGGGCTAAATTCAAAAATTGTGTGAATGTTAGGAGGCTGCTAGGTGCATGGAAGATAAATGGCAACTATGTATCAGGCAATGGAGACTGATTAATGTGGTTATTTATGGGATTATGGTGTCTAGATCTTTAGTCTAGTGATGTACTTGTGTTTTGGTTTGTGGTTATGTACTTTACTTGGTTTACTTTCATGAGGTGTGTCTCATTATTGAACTAGTGGGAGATTATCCCCACTACTTGTTTTCTTTGGATAGTTAATATATACAATCACAGGAGTAACCCATTACCCAAAAAAAAAGAAAACAAGACGTGTAAAGCAAAAGACTGGGATGTTGAAAAAGACAACAGGATTGCCGGCAGCTAAAGCTCAAAGGGAATTGTTAAGAAAGAAGAAACAGGTGTCTAAAACAGTTGTTTCTACTCCACCAACTTCACCATTACATATTACACCACATGCTTCTCCCACACATAACAACCACCACCTACTACTTCACAACCACCTATACCGCCTCAACCACAGTCAACTCCTATACGTTCTACACTCCTAAATCTACACCCAAACAAACAACACCTCAAAGCCAAAATCTGAACGAGAATTTCAAGATGCTTCTGGAAGAATTCCCTTCCCTCTAGATAATTTTGCAACAATGACTACAGATGAGTTGGCAGATATGTTCAATGAATCTAAGATTGCTGAGCTGGAAAGGCGAATCAAAGTGTTAAAAGTTCAGTGAAAGCTAACAATGCTTAAAAACAAGTGTTAGAAGCAAGAATGAAGTTTATGGAGAATGATTGCGAGTACATGAAAGCTGTGATTAAGAGTTTGGGAACAGATAATGAAAGGTTGAGAATTGTGGTTAACGATCTGGAAAATGAACGAGCGCAAAGCAATAAACGATTTGATATGCTTCAGCGACTACTTTCGAATAACCTTGGAATAGATTTTTCCGCTGAGTACAACCGAATGGAGGTACAAGAAGTGAAACAAAGGGTTGAAGAAAGAGAAAGAAAAGCTGCAGCAGATTCAGCAGCTCAAGGCAAAGGAAAAGTTGTTACTGAAGGAATAACTGAGGTTTTAACGATTGATCATTGTCAACTGGCGAAAGTACAATGAATGTTGAAGAACCGGTGATGGAAATGGTTGCAGTAGGGCAAGTTGTTGATATTCATGATAATCCTATTTTACAAAGGATTGCTGAACTAAGATGTCAAAGAGCTGAACGAGCTAAAGCTGCAAAGGAAATAGCAGAAGATGAAGCTGATAATGATGATGACGAATCTAAGAAAGATGATGATAAGAAAGATGATTCTGATAAGAAAAATGACGATGATGACGATGACAATCAGGGAGGTGTTGGTGTTACTGTTGAAAGTGTTAAGTTTACAGGAGAGTTTGATTATGATGCACTTCTGAAGGATGAAGTTAATGCAGAGGATGTTCAAGTTCAGGGGGAACAGAAAGGGCCAACAGAAACTAAAGGAGCATCTAGAATCTTCACAGCTACTCCTGTTACAGTTGTTCCTGATTGCTACAAGCCAATGATGCTTATGCTGGAACATAATGTTGAAGAAGGTGAATATGTTCATAACTATACGAAAGAGGAATTAGCCAAACTATTAGAGATTGAGTTTGATTTCGAAGAGGAGTTATGTATACAAGCGTGTGCCTGAAGCAGACAACTATGATCGTGTGATAATCGAAGATGCTTCAGATGATGAAGATGTTGAGAAATATTCTGGAGCTAATATTGATAGTTTTCCTACATTTGAAGAGATAATGAGCTAGATAGATCAAGATTTGTTGAAACAAAAGATTGACGAAGTGGTTAGAGATGGCAGTATTCCGAAAAGAATGACTAAAGAAGAAATTGCTGAAGCCAAGAAATCATGGTTCAAAGAACTGCCAAAAGAAATAAAGTTTAAACGACCACTGGCGTTCTTCACTAGTGACAAAGACAAGTCGTTGGGAGACATCTTAAGCTGGGGATGGATTAGAGAATTAAACGTTTATGCTATCAAGCGAGAGTTTGGGGTTCAATACTTTCGATACTGGAAAGATTTGAAGAGTTTACCGTTTTGGGATGTGGAAGAGTTGGTGCAAACAAAGAATGTCAGTTATCAAATGAAATTCCACGATCAACGACTGTGGAAAGTGATAAAGTTAGAGGCTATGCATGGTTTTAACTACTGGAAGCTGTTTATTCCCAAGCCTAGAATCAAGGTCGATAAGGTGACGAAAGAAAAAGATAGCTAAAGGAAATTGGGATATTACTAAAGAATAAGCCTCTATTTTACCAAAGCGCATCATTTATGATCTGGAAGAAAAAATGCGAAGGTTTTTGTGGGCGCAAGGAAATAACATAAAAGGGAAAGCTAAGGTGAGTTGGAAAAAAGTCTGTATTCCTAAACAAGAGGGTGGCTTGGGTATTCGAAGGATTGGGGATATGAATAAAGCGCTTATGGTTGCGCATGTATGGAGTCTTCTTACACATAGGGAGTCTCTTTGGGTAAAGTGGATCCATTCGTATCGTACACGAGATCGAAGTTTTTGGGACTTACCAATTCGAAATAACATAACTTGGAGCTGGAGGAAAATGTTACAGCTAAGGCCGATTATTCAACATCATGTATGGACTGAACTGGGAGATGGTAACAAAACGCTAGTCTGGTTTGATAAATGGGATGAGATATGTCCCTTGAATTCTTTTATTACGCCACGTATGATATCGAATGCTGGTTTTTATATGAACTCGAAGGTTGCGGATGTATATGACCATGGGGAATGGGGATGGCCGACCGAGTGGGTGAACCGATTTCCGGCTCTTCGAAACATGCCAAGTATCATACTGAATCCGGGGCTTCATGATAGAGTTGTGTGGAGAACTAGATCAGGAAAGGAGATGAATTACAGTGCTGCTATAGGGTGGGATGAATTTCGATTACACCAAAGTGAAGTCCCATGGGCGAGTATTATTTGGTTTCCCCAATCTATTCCTCGTCATTCTTTTTTAATGTAGCTGCTTGTGCACAGAAAACTAAAAACGCAGGATGTCATGAGTCGATGGTCTTCGGCGGGTAGTACTAATTATAACCTCATGTGTTGTTCATTGTGCATGGTTGGTATGGATTCCCATGAGCACCTTTTTTTCGAATGTTTATATACTGCTCAGATTTGGAATGGTATTCGAGATAAAGCGGGAATGGGATCGCTGCCTAACAAGTGGGAAAGGATCTTTGATCATTTGGTGCAATATGCGAAGTCAAAGCATGCTACTCATGTTATTGGAAAGCTTGTTGTTGGCGCGGCAACTTACTTCGTGTGGCAGGAACGAAACCAGAGATTGTTTTCTAGGAAAAAAAGGAGTGCAGATCAACTCATTGAGGTTATTCTAACAACAGTTCGGATGAAGCTACATTTGATGAAATTTAAGGACACGAGTCACACGAAAACTCTTCTATAGGAATGGAGACTTCCTAGAGGGTTGCTGATAAATGATGATGAACATGGCTAATGGTGTTGCATATGTTTTCTTGTAACTGAATGTTACGTGTATTGTCGAGTGACGTGTTTGTTAAATTGATGTCTGGCGTCTGTAGGATGATTGCTTGTTGAACTCTAGTATGGCTTGTCATACTTGAGAACTGAGGTTTCTGTCTACCTCACTTGTTATTTTTGGTTGATTGAAATAATATTTACTGGGGTAAACCCTTTACCCAAAAAAAAAAGCCTCTGATGCAGATTAAGCAAGATTTTCATCCATAATTTTTATGGTGGCAAACAGATCCTCAAACATGTGAAGTGATGATTGTTTTACGAGCTGAAGGAAATTAGGATATTACTAAAGAAACAACTCCAGAATTGATTGAACGAAGGAGAATCTAGGGATTGTGGAGGACGATCAGGATACTAGACCCGAGTGGCTAGTGAATTGTTCGAAGGATGATGTGAAATGTCTATTCTTCAACAAGATATGCTATAACAAGTGAGAAGAGACACAAGCGAAGCAATACCAGGGTGTAATCAATGTTTGCTATGCACATGGTATTAATTCAAGGTGTATGTGGGAATCGAAATGGAGAGAGCTCGAACGAGAAGAATTTTTGAAAGAAGAAAAGCGTTTGGAAGAAATCAGAGAAAAAGGTAAAGCGGCACGTCTCAGGAGGTTTCGATTCATGAAGTGGGCACCTCCAACGGTTCAAATACCGATACCATCTCAAGAGAGACGAAAGAAGCCGTACAAGAATTTCTTTGGACGAGGTTGAAGATTTTGAAGATTGACAAAGACTGCGACAACATCCAAGGGGGAGTTTGTTGATGCACGATGTCTATTGTTTGCGTCTTAGGTCTAGTTTGATTGTATAGAGCTAGAAATGGCAAGTTGTTAAAGTTATGTTTGTGTTGTATACACTTCGTACGAAGTGGATAGTTCGCACGAAGTGGCAACTTCGTACGAACTGATGTGTCTTCGTACGAAGTGTGGAAATCAATATATAGGCCAACTCTTAAACAATAATACTTGTGTAATTATCATTAATTCATATAGATTCCGCATATAAGGTCCAGATATCAAATTAGGAACCTTGCTAAGGAGGAACTCGGTCCTACAAGTTGTGATACAAAGTTTTATTCTGCTGCAAATTCACTTTATTTTATCTTCTTTCATTAATCATTTATTAAACAATCACAAGTAGTTCAAATTCAGATCCTAACAATTGGTATCAGAGCTTGGTCAATCAAAATTTGATTTAACAATCAATTTGATATGAAAGATCAGCTCTCCCTGCTAATTAGTTTGTTTGTTTTCATTGGCAAATAGAGTTTAATTACGTTCAAAGTTTTTAAAACAAAATCTGTTTAAAACAATCAGAACAACACACAGGTTTCCAACAACACTGGATCCATGTTTAAACCTCTGATGCTTGTCAGGAACGAGTATTACATATGGCAACGTTGGATGGGTCATATTCTTGCTCAGCAAAACACCGGTTGTTGGACGTCCGTTGTATTTTGACCACATGTTCCTATGGTTCCAATTATAGAGGACCAAGCAAAATAAGTGCCTAAAAGTCCTGAAAATTAGTCCGAGCAAGATTTCCAGATAATTGAGTTAGATGTTAAGACTTTTAGCATGTTGCTTCAGCCTTGCCTAACGAAATCTATGCTGGCCTGTTGCACTGCAACAGTGCAAAGGAGTTATGGGATGCCTTGAAAAAGCAATTCAGTGGGACTGAGGAAGTAACTGAAAACAACAGAGAAGTCTTAAATCAACAATATGAAACTTTTTGTCATGAAGGAGATTCTCTAACCAAACAGTTCGAGCGATTTAGCTGTCTCATAAGTGAACTTAATCTGGTAAACGTTGAACTTCCAAATTCGACCGTCAATAGTCGTTTCCTCAGATCGTTACTAGAAAAGTGGGACACCATAGCTTTCATGACACGAACATCTTTTGGGTTTAAAGAAATGAATTTACACAACTTCATGGTAGACTCCTCACATATGAGAGAGAGTTGAACCAGGAAAAGAAGTTACAAGAGGGATCTGGCAGTGGTAAGGATCAGAGTTATGATCATTTTATTGATATAACTTCTGAAGGAAACTTCAACTCTGATTCTTACTCACCCAACTATGTTTTTGCTACTAGTGGGGAAAGCCAAACCTCTAACTACTTATCCATTGAGTTGAATGATCTTCAACACTCCGAACCATCTGATTTAGAATAAATGGACATTTTGCACCAACTGGCTCTATTAAGTGTTAGAGCTAGTAAAATTTTATAAGCGAACTGGTAGAAAATTCCCAGGGTTGCATGGGGGGGTTAAAAGTTGGGCTGGATAAACAAAAATCAAGTGCTATAAGTGTAATAGACTAGGACACTTTGCTAGGGAATGCAGATCTCAAACATTTGCACCTATTGTGACACACCATGGCCCTAGACCTCCACACACACAAAGAACTGCTCATTATTCCCAATATACCCCTGCTCCTCAAATGTAAAGCATTGCTCATTTTACACACCCTGCTGCCACTGTTCCTATGCACTATGTTAAACCATTGTTCCACGGATTCAGTATGTTCAAGCACCATCTCCTCAAGTGCATGTGCAACATCACCTCATGTCACTCAAGTTACTCAAACCAGTGCTCCGGCAGAGGTTAACCAACTAAGCTTTTTCACACAAGGCTTTGTTGATTGGAGTAGCTTGCCTGAGGAATTAACTGATAAAAACTTTGCTCTAGTAGCCAAAAATGATTTAGAAAAGGAATTTTGCTTTATGGCTCTAGACACAATAGTTGAAGGTGATGAATATGTGAAAGAAGTGTCTAAATCTGATGTGTTTGAAGTTCATAGGATACCAGTATGTGTGAAGGTGATTGTGACTGTGCCATGATGGCTGCTGCTAAGGTATCACCTCAGATCATTAAAGATCTATGTTCAGAGAAGTGCATAATTGCTTTTGCTAACATCAAAAAAAGGTGAATGAAAATCTTAGAAACAAAAATTTAGAAGATGAGTTACACTTTGAAAAACTCACAAAAGAGTTGAAAACAAAATTGGTTAAGAAAAATTTTGAAATCAGCAGTCTAAAACATGAGGCAAGCATGAACAAAGATCAACTCCAAACTATGATAGAAAAATATCAGGTTTGTAAAAAGGAGTTGGAATCTACCCAAATCACTTGTGAGAAGTGGGTAGAATCTTGCAAAGGTTATGAGGTCATGCTTGAAAACCTAATCAAAATTAACATACAATTTGGCATAGGTTTCAGGAAAAATGACCAAGTTTCTGAAAATGTTACTGTAAATTAATCTGGTGTGGTTGAAATTGTCCCAACAAATTTGGCTGGTGAAGAGATTAAAGTCACTGATAAAAATGAAAACAAAATCATTTTAGAAAAACATGAGGGATCCTCAAATTTTGAGGAAGTTGAGAAATATCTATTTAAACCCACATGGTCTGATGAATGTGACATTCTCGAAAATTTCAAGCCAATGGACTTTTCAATAATTGATGGTGTCAAAGCACCAAAAGCAAGAGTGATTCCCATTAAAGATCTTCCAGCAGATGTTACATCATCTGCTGAAAAGAAGTCTGAGAATAGAAAGAAGAAAGAAAAGGTCAAAACTTTTTCTTTTAAAAGCATATGACATCAACAAAACAAGTATAATAACTAACTCTTCAAAATGTATCATCACTAGGAAAGCAAACCACAAAACTCAAGAGTGTGTTTACCTTCAAACCTTTGACACCAAAGTAAAAGAAATCAAATCAAAAGCTCTTGAGAATCAAAATTCAAGCTCTATTAGAAATAAATCTAAGCAGACCATTGAATCTGTTGAAACATCCATTACCAAAGCATTGAACAAAACCTCTGTTTCCAGAGAGGTACAGGTGACAGATGCACCATCTGCAAATAGGTATCTAAGGGGATATGGCCAACCTATTTATTAAAAGGTTCCTCTTAGTTATGAGGGTTATAAAAAACCCTCAAAGCCAAGAGTCAATAGGCATCCTCATGGTTACCAACGTCTGCCAGGAAATGGCTCACAACAGTGGTTACAAAGACCAAATCAAACCACCATCCATATTCCTGAATTTGAGATTGAACAATCTGTGGCCCCATCCAAAGCCATTTTGGCTTTGGAGACCCACCTAAACTAATTGTTTACTAATGTGAAGGGAGCTTCTACTTGCCTTGATAGTTTATGGTATGTAGATAGTGGAGTCTCCAGGCACATGACAGGATGTAGAGCCCTTCTCAAAGACTTCATGGCATATGGAGGGGGTGATATATCCTTTGGTAACAATTCAAAGGGGAAGGTGTTGAGATCAGGATATGTTTACGTTGGGAAACAAATATTTGAGCATGTTAACCTCATTGATAATCTAAAATTCAACTTGCTAAGTGTCTCACAAATGAGTGACAAAGGATATGGATCCTTCTTTACAAAGAAAACATGTAAAATTGTAGGACCAGATGTTGTTAAAAAGATTGATCAAATCATTGCTAAGAGTAAAGCACAACTTGTTGCTCATAGGAGTGGCGATGTGTATGTGGTGGATATGTTGAAGGATAATCCAATGTCCAATGCATGCCTGTTCTCAGTTGCTTCAAGCAAAGAGACAAAGTTATGGCATAGAAGACTTGGACATACAAATCTGAAAACTATCACTACTCTCCCAAAACAAAATCTTGTCAGAGGATTGCCTTCAAAACAATTTATTTGTGAAGAACATAGTGTGTCCTGTTTAAAAGAAAACAACATAAAAGTTCTTACAAGTCAATTGAAGAGTCCAAAACAACCTAGTGTTTGCAATTGCTGCACATGGATTTGTTTGGCCCTGTAAAAATCATGAATCTAAAAAAGAAAACATATTGTCTTGTCATTGTAGATAATTTTTCAAGGTTCACATGGACATTTTTCATGCACTCCAAAGAAGAAACTGCACGGATTTGGCAAAATTTTGTTAAACAAGTTGAAAAGCAATTTGACCTTCCAGTAAAAAAATTTTAGAAGTGACAATGGGACGGAGTTTTGGAATAAGGAGTTGGATGCTTTTTGTTAGTCAAAAGGGATTGTTAGACAGTATAGCTCCTAAGGACTCCAGAACAAAATGGGGTGGTTGAAAGAAAAAAGAGGACTTTAATTGAATCTGCAAGAACAATACTTGCGTTTACCCTTGTCTTTTTGGGTAGAGGCTGTAAACACTGCTTATGAAATTCTGCCTATGAAATTCTTTATAAAATCAAACCTCTGATCTCATATTTCAAAGTCTTTGGCTGCCCATGCTTCATTTTAAACTTAAAAGATTCAATCTCAAAGTTTGCAGCCAAAGTAGATTGTGGTTATTCCTGGGATACTCAACCACTGATAAAGCCTACAGAGTTTTTAACTCTAGGACCAAGTGTGTTGAAGAAACTTTAAATGTAAAGTTCAATGAACTTTCTTCATTGAAAATCCCAGCAAATCCTGCTGAACTTTTTGATCTAAACAAATTTACATTTGAAGATGTGTCTATCAAGACTAACCCTGTAGGTACATCACAATCCTCTCATCACGATTATGGATATGACAATGTGCTTCCATAATTCAAAGTCAATCCATCCATCAGAGGATCAGATGCTACGAGCAAATGTGTAAACTCTACCACAACTAGGTCAACAGTGGTTGATCCTCAAACCTCTGCCAGCTCACAAAATTAAACCATTGTTGATAAAAGTCCATTCTCTGTGAACAAAAATCAACAAAGTCACACATCTATTCCTCCTATACCTCCACCTCCATTCCAAACAGATGTTGGCTCTTCAAAATTGCCAACAGATGTTAGCTCAGATGATTCCCATCTACAGCCTTCACCCCAAAATGCTATCATTCCATATAAGGGAGATCTCATCTTCCTTAGAAGTCATCCATCTAATCAAATCATTGGCAACATCAATGAGGGAGTGCTCACAAGAAGCCAATCCCAAAACATTTGTCTTTTTGTTGGATTTCTATCACTCAAACAATCTGTCAACTACCAAGAGGAACTAAAAGACAATAGTTGGGTAAAGGCCATGCAAGAGGAGCTCCTAATTCAAAAGACAACAAGTATGGGAACTTGTACCGCTACCAAAGGATGTATGTCCAATTGGCACAAAATGGGTCTTCAAGAACAAAACTTATGAAAGGGGTATTGTTGTCAAGAACAAAGCAATGTTTGTGGTTCAAGGCTATATAGACAAGAAGAAGGCATTGACTATGATGAAACCTTTGCTCCTGTAGCAAGGTTAGAAGCCATCAGATTGTTCTTAGCTTTTGCTGCCAACCACAACATCAAGGTGTTTCAAATGGATATCAAAAGGGCATTCTTGTATAGTAAGATCAAAGAAGAGGGATATGTTTGTCAACCTCCTGGATTTGAAGATGTATTTTATCCTGATCATGTCTACAAGCTTAATAAAGCTTTGTATGGCTTGAAGCAAGTACCAAGAGCCTGGTATGAAACTCTTTTCACTTTTCTCTTATCCATTGGTTTCGTAAGAGGTAAAATTGATAAAACCTTATTTTTGAAATGGAGAGGAAAAATTTGATGCTTGTCCAAATTTATGTGAATGACATCAGTTTTGGATCCACATGCACTGCCATGTGTGAAGAGTTTAGAAAACTCATGGCAGCCCGATTTGAAATGAGTGCAATGGGTGAGCTCCCATGTTTTCTTGGTCTTCAAGTAAAACAATTACACAATGGTACATTCATTCATCAAAGTAAGTATGTCAAAGAACTACTCACCAAATCTGATATGAATGATTGTAAACCCTGTAGCACACCCATGGCAACTTCAAAGCTTGTCACTGTTGATGACAAAGACGACCTGGTTGATCAAATTCTTTAAAGAAGTATGATTGGGTCTTTACTGTACCTAACTGCTTCTTAGCCATATATCATGTTTGCTACATGTGTTTGTGTCAGATCCCAGTCAGCACCTAGAAAGTCTAATCTTATTGCTATGAAGAGGATATTCAAATACATAAAAGGTGCTCCCACACTTGGTATATGGTATCACGCTAACTGAAACATTGAGCTTTCAAGTTACTCATATAGTGATTTTGCTGGTTGCCACACCACAAGGAAGTCCACATCAGGAGGAGTTCAGTTCCTAGGTGATTGCCTAGTGTCCTAGCAAAGCAAAAAAGCAAGTTGCAGTATCCACATCCACTACTAAGACAGAATACATTGCTGCTGCAAGTTGCACTGCTCAACTCTTGTGACTTCAAAATCAACTGCTGGATTTTGGTGTAACTGCTTTAAAGACTCCTCTCAAGTTAGATAATCAAGCAGCTGAAAACATCATTAAAAATCTAGTGTCCCACTCCACAACAAAGCACATTGACATCAGACATCATTTTGTGAGAGATTGCTACGAAAAAGGTTTGATTTCTCTGCATCATGTTCCAACTATAGATCAACTTGCAGATGTTCTAACAAAAGCATTAGATACATCCACCTTTGATAATCTGATCTCTAGGATTGGCATGCTAGAAATGGAATAAAAACAATTTTTATGTGTTCCATGTGTAAATAGCATTAAAATATTTTCAGAAAATCAAAAATACATCCTTAAAAATAGTTCAAAATTGAAATTTTCAATAAATCTCAAAAGTCTGTTCATAACCATTGCTTTCTTAATAAACCACTGATTGGCTTGCAAAATCTATCCACTGCCACAAGTGTATTCTCTAGTTGGTCAAACCACTATGTTGACCTTATCCACTAATAGCTATCCACTGATAGTGTAACATCAAAACACTGTTCCCATCCACTATTGACACACAACAGTGATTCTCCATAACACCTGTCTTCCATTCATTATCAGAGGATACACGTGGACAGATGTTAGCCGTCATATCATTGCCATGTCATCACTCACTTTTTCACTTTATAAAACCCTGTTTTATTCCAATCGGAGGTTTTCACTCTGTCGTATCGAATTCAAAATTCTAAAAGTGTTTTTTCTCCTCAAGTCATCTTCTTCTTCATAATTTTTCTTCACCCAAATCTTTCATTATGACGCTCATCATTAAAACACCCCAAAATTATACTCCGATTCTTGAAGAAACTGACTCAATAGACAGTATCATGCTATGATAAAAGTCTTAAAAGAGTCCAAATACAAGAACATCATGGAAATCAAAGCCCCAAATTATCAAGATACATTACGACAATTCTAGGCAAATGCTGAGGTCCTTTTAACAAAGAAGAAACCTTATGCTATCGTTTCCACAGTGGGCAAAACTCTTTTCCAAATAAGTCCAACCTCCATTTCAGAGGTTTTTGGTTTAAATGACCTAGATCATCCTACATCTTTCCCAATCCAGGCATAATGAATTCACTGCAAGAGGGTATGAAGGTCGACTAACAGGTAAAACCATCTATAAACCTAAATTTCCTACTGAAATGAAGTTCTTTTTCCATACAATGTTGACATGTTTGTCAGCCAAGACAACTGCTTTTAATGAAATACCTTTGAACATGCAATACTTGGGATATGCAATTTTGACTAAATCTGATTTCAACTTTTCTCAAGTATTATTCATTGACTTGGTGACAAACATCAGCAATATTAAAAAGGGCAAAGCTTTTCTAATGCATCCAAGGTTTTTAAGCGTTTATATTCAAAACAAAGTTGGTGAAGCTATTGCTAAACAAGGTGTTGTGACTTCTCATGGCAGCCTTACACATGAAACTTTTACACGCATCACCAACCAATCAAAAGTTTTAGATACACAAGTAGAGGGGGATGAGCAAATTTTAGATGCACAAACATCACAGCGTCAACCCACTGCTAATGAGCCCCAAAAACCAAAACTAAAAAGGGTCCTCTGGAAGATGAGATACCAGAGGTTAACCCAGTGACAGCACCAAAGTCACTTAAAACCACTGCTGCTACTTCCTCACAGCAGATTGTAAAAAGATCTCAACCCATAAGCCTATCTTTTCTTGAATCCTCACAAAAGGATCAAGTTGTAAGCACATGGAAACCACATTATGAAGCTCTAGATCCACTTGGCTCTATCTTCCACAGTCCCTCTCCCAGGGTAATGTCGCTTTCTACACCACAATCCTCACCAACAAAATATCCACCTACTATTTTACCCTGTTGAATGCAATTGACATGGATCATACACAAATCAGTTCCTCTCCCTCACACATTACTGAGAGTTCTCCTCTACATGTGACTGAGTCTGATACTATTGTCTTTACTATCCCATTAACAGCTGAGGAGATTACATCCCTTGGGTTACAAGTAACCCTTGGTGATATTTCAAGTGCAGCAATCACTACAATTGCAGAATTCATCTTTCTTAATTGGACAGTGGTTCCATTCCCTTGAAGGCAACAACTGTTGAGGTTACAACTGAAACCTATGCTCCAGTTGGAGGTCCCTAGTACCAAGACGAAGGGGTATCTATGTCTGAAGGAATGAAGGAAACTTCTCCTAATGATAACAAAGATAAAACTACCACTGGTAGGAGTTTAGATGATCCTATTAAATTAGGTGATGAGCTAAGATATAAGGAATTAACGGAGAGGATGACATCAATGGAATCTTCCATTGGTGACCTTAAAACAATGATGCAACAACTTCTACAAAGTCAATCTCCTCCACATGTCTCATCTTCTCAAACCACTACTGAGCTCTGGAATATGATCCAACCGGTTATCTTAGCTCAAAACAGTTTAGTAGAGGTTCAACACAACACCCACATGAAATTCATCAGAGAAATGGTTGCAGCAAGGTACAAAGATAGCCAAGCTGACATAAAATCCATTAAAGATCACTTGCTCAAACCACTGCCTCTGCCCCTACTACTGTCTTCCAAGAAGATATTACTATCACACCCTCAAATTACCACTTGCGGAGTTCTACCGCGAGGCGTGCGACTGCCCAGAATCCAGCCACTAATCATGTCGAACTATAGTAATAATATAAAACAAGTCATCATGTCATACATGAAAAGTGAACTTCAAATTAAACATTTAAAAATAGTATGTGTTTAGCGGAGGAAAAGGTACAATTGTTTGAATAATAAAAACCTTTTTGTTGAAAAAGTAAACATAACATTAAGCGTTTCATCAAACAATACGACCCATGACAGCTCCTACTCCTCAGACTACAAGTTCCCCTGCATGAATCATCTAACAACCTGCAAGCATGTAGAAAAAGTGTATCAGCGATTAAGCCGGCGAGTTCACAGTTTTGTTTAACGAAAACCGGTTTGTGTTTAGTTTAAAGACATGTTGATAATAACTCGATACCGCAGAGACGTCAGTTTGTTTGCCCTTCCCCAATGCCTGTCAACATTGAGATCATGTGGTTAAGGTCATTGGTTCACGCCCGTCTAATCCAGGTACGGTGTGCGGTTGTCAAGCCTAATAGCGCTATCAACTAATACCCCGTTGCCCTCCAAGCAACTAGTTCGGTAATAAGATGGGACTTAAGTGATAGAGGTGAGTAGATTATCCAACATCGAAATTAAACTTCAACAGTTATGAAAAGTATTCCACCAAGGAATAGTAGTTTCGTAAATGTATTCCTCCAAGGAATAATAGTTTGTTTGTTCCCTCGGAACGCATGCTTGTAAAAGAGTAGTGGACTCACCTTTGTTTTGCTCGGCAAGGCTTATGTGTTTTATGAGCTGAAGTGGTCAACCACGTCCTATTGTGGTTACCATAGGTTCGTTAGTGTGTATGAATGCAAACACATAAGTTCTACACGTATCTAACACATAGCACGTAAAATATTATTATATAGATATACACATGCATGCAAAGTGTCGCTATTTGAAATAGACAACCGTTTCGTCACAAATCATATAATAAATCTTGTCACAAAAATTCAGCTTTGAAGTGCATTTTCGGACAATTTGCGGTACGTTAATCTGGACCGTTCGGGCACCGGGTAGTTCCCGAAGAATTACAGAACGTGTCAATCGAACCAAAGACCATTGTATTAAAATTTTAGAGTCTAACTCTTTACCAAACAATTATAAAAAAATCTTTTACTAAGCAGTAATCAGGTTCGTCACTTTCTGGCTATAGCTCACGGAAAAAATCATTTAAAAATCCTCGGTTATCTGATTGATGTAATTCCAGTTGGAGATTTTTGGAACCGCCTAGAAGTACTTAAAGTAAAATTTTCAGATCATAACTCAATTCCTACATTGAGTTACAACTCTCGTAATGGGCTGAAAATTCTGATGAAAAACACAGCCTGGACCTTTGATACGAAATAAATCATTTAAAATATCAAACGACGTCGAAAAAATGCGATTCTAGTTGGGTTTGAAAGGTATTTCCTTGAAGTTTATCTTAGACTCAATAAACATCAGTTTTTATTAAATTTTGACCCGGTTACTGCCGTTTTAATTTGGCTATAACAGTTGGACAGATTATGTTTTCGTTACCCGATCCCACAAACAATTATCTAGTGAACCCAAAGACCTATAATCTGTAATCCCAGCAGAATAACACCCTAAATTAATTCACATATCAGTTATTCACCAAGAACCATCAAAGTTTCCATCAAGATCATGCAAATATCAGAACTCTAACGATCAAGTGAACCCATAATTGACCTATACATTATATACACAAGATCTTTAACAACTAAAACTATATGAAATCATCAAGACTATCTGATTCATCAACAATCCCAGAAGAACACAGCCATGATCATCGAAATATAGTAATTGAATCATGCAAAAATTTATTACAAGTATAACAAATCACAAGAGATGATACCTTGGAGACTACTTGCGCCTAGATGTCGACAATTTCTTGAGTCTTTGAACTTGTTCTTTGTCCACAGAATAAGGGAGAAAGAGGGAGACTAATTAGATCGTTATATTGGGTTTTGAGGTTATGGTAGGATTTTAAGTTTTTATAACACTTCAAATGTGTTGTGATAGAAAGTAGTTTGGGCTTGAAACGAATAGGCTACCCAACTATTTGGTTTACAAGAGTTAAGTAGATGTGGTTTAGGGATTACACTTGGGTCATAACTCCCAACCGAGATCATGGGGTAGGTTGTGGGTTTCCCCCTTTATATATATATATATATATATATATATTATATATATATAATGGCACATGCTTATTACGTAACTTTTAAGGAGTAACATTGGGGCTTTGGAGTTGATTTAGGGCTGGGCTGCGTATAAAACATAAAAAAAATTATGGGGTTGCAATTAAGGAGACAAGACTTGAAACAATAATTTGAATTACCGATTGCTGTTATCTCATTTTAGATAAATTCTTTTTTTTCTTCTTGTACACTTAAATTCACCTAATAATAATGAATAATTAATCTAGTAATAAAAACAAATATTTAACTAACTAATATAAATGATTAACATTCGTGCTACGGTTCGGGCCTCGTAAGTTCTGAGCTACATGAGTGGGTTGAATCGCGTGATCGACAAGCGAGACATGAGCTCTGGTTCAAACGGTTCAGGTTGGTTCAACACGATATGGATTTTGTTTCTAGTTAATCGCTTTTATAATATAAACATATAATATAATTTAATTAAGTATAAATTAACTCATCAAATAAAATAAGTATAAGACTCGATCTATAAATACGAAAACAAACGGTTCTAACCTCGAAATTACGAGTTGTCACAATTACTGATGATGCCAAAAAGGGGGAGAAAGAAACACTGAGAAAGTTACAGCCATATCCCTTGGTAAAACCAAAAGAGCCTGTAACCACTACTGCAACATCTATCTCTATTCCAGGAAAAGATATTGATGAATCCTTGAACATAGAGTCTGAAAAGATTGCAAATTATAAGCAGAAGAGGCTGAAGAACTTGAGGGCTGAAAGCAAAGCTGTAGTTCAACAAAAGTTAGATCAACAAAAGGAAAAAGAAGACATTGATTCTTCAAGAAAGAAGAAAACCTGTTAGAAAAGCAAGGCAACCAATATCCATATCTTCTAAAACCTATGTTGTGACACCTCCTGCTGTAACCACTACCCAACCGAAAACAAGTTCCCCACCAAAAACAACAACTACTCCAGCAGATGTTATAACTCTTGTTGTGTCATCAGTTGTTCACACAGTAGTGGTTACAACATATCTATCTCTAACCACTGCTCTTATCACTTTTCCAATCTTAACACCAACAGTGGGTACACCACCCAGAATCCCTCAGCCACCATCTCCTCCAAAAATTAAATTCAATCGCAAAAGAAAAACTTTTGTGATTGGAGATGATGATGAAGAAGATATACCATCAGTCATACCCATATATTCACAACCACTGCCCTCATCAAAACGAACACCCATCTCATTGCCACCAACACCATCATCACTATCTCCTCAATCCACAAATCTTCAATATCCTCATCTCTCAACTTCAAAGTTTCCACTGGTTGCCTTATATCCTCTTGAACTTCAGGTAGTGAAAGGAGAGATAGAGTCTTTCTACAGGATTGCGGATCCGGCCAAAAGGAAATTTCCTTCTCTTTGTGGGTATAGAAAACCAAGAAACCTTGATGACTATCTGCAATTAAAGGTTAGATAAGCAGAGACAATAGCTAAGAAGGAAAATGTTGGTAAAGGTGATAGAATTTTACAAAGTGCCATGCAACTGCAACTGGAAAAGGTCAGACACACTGAAGACTATGCAAAGGATCTATACAAAACAGAATCTGAGAAAGTCACAAAGGTTGATCCTGATCTAAGACTAGACCTTCTAGAATACATCATGACCCATAAGTTATATAGAGCAACAAAAGCTCAGTTCAAGAACTGGTCAACAGATGATCTACAAGAAGAGATTGAAAGGATACAGATTATGCTCAAGAATCCTCAATAAAAGGTTACACTACCTAATTGGAAGAGAGCTAAATTTCTTGATCAAGATCATACTCTGAAGATCAAAAGAATGAAAGCAGAGCTTGTTGAAAATCATTATGGTACTGCTAAACAAATAGCAAGATGGAGAAGTCAAGGTTTTGGAAACCTACAAGAGTTTGGAAGAACTTATAAGAAAAGATCCAACAGTTCCCAAGAAGCCTAATTACTCAAACAAAACCACTACTCTCACTGCCATCACTTCAACATAGACCAGATCTTCTAAAAATACTGCTACAACATCTAGCTTATCCACCATTGCCTTGGGACAAAGAAAAAGGCAAAAGCATATATCTGAAGCAGATGAGAAGATGTTTGAAGATGATTTACTCATAGATGGCATCATGAGTCAATTGAAATTGCACACAGACCCTGCAAGTGATGAACTCAGAGCTACAATTTCCAAACTTGTCAGCAGGCCATCATCACCAAACTCATCTTAAATAAAGCTTCGCTCAAGAAAGCCAACAGACCTTAAAATTCGAAAATGGAGTGCCAATAAAGACACAAATGAATTGACCTTGGTCAGGTCTGATGGCAGAGTTCGAAGAATTAAAATGGAGGCAGCATATGGTCATCCTGCTGAGTACCTTCAAGATCTATTGGATCTCGAACTTGAAAGGGATTTTGAAGACTTAGTTGCTCTGGACTTTGAACTTCAATTCAGAGGACAAATCAGAGAACTGTTGTTGAGAAATAACAATCAAGAATAAATGGAGTTTTGGCATCATCTGTTCTAGGGAAATTGTTGGGATTGAACCCTTTGCAAAGGAACAGATGATAGAAAGCCAAAACATGCTACATCATGTGATCCAATATATAAGAATTTACAAACTCTGTTGAATAGCAACTGATTAGCAAAAGCTCTGCCATCAAGCATCTGTTGGAGAAAAAATGACAAAGACATTCAAAGCTATGATGAAGACCAACAGTGGATTGCAATAATGTTTAGTTTATCTTTATTATATTCAATGTAACATTGCTTTTGTATCTATCTAGTAGAGGATAGGTCATCAGTGTTTAGAGTTAGTTAGTTTATTGTTAGTTGTCACTATCAACCCTTACATCAGCAAAGACGCTTAGAGGTTTGACTTGTATTATAAATAGAACAGTTCACTCTGTTTTATCTTCTTTCATTAAACATTTATTAAACAATCACAACTAGTTCAAGCTCAGATCCTAACATTTCTTAAGCGGATTATTCCCAAATAACCACCCGCTAAATACCCAGCATGTTGACCATGACAAAAGACCAAATGGGTTGTGTCATCCCTCATTGAGCTAATTATTTGTGCTTTTTAAATTTCTCAAACAAGGACATTTTGAAAATTTTTTGAAATTCCCCCCATCCCCACACTTGAGGTCAACATTGTCCTCAATGTGTAGTGTTTAAATGAAAGGGTCAAACTCGAAACTTGTCTCCCCATCCTCACACTTAAAGTCAACATTGTCCTCAATGTGTAGGAAACAGAGCTTTTAAAACGCACAAGGGATGCGACACCACCAACCTCCCAAACTTCACCCCGGTCAAAAAATACAAAATACATTCCACTTATTTAATTAAATAATAATCAAAGCTAAAAAAGAAACGTATGAACTGGTTTTTCTCTCGTTCCTCGTGTGCTCCTCATTCTTCAATGAAAATGGTCGTCCCCATGAACAAAGTGAACCTACAAGTCTTAACCCTCGTGTAGTAGCAAGCTTCTCACAACCATCAAACTCACTTTTTTAATGAAGAACTTACCATTTTTACTATTTTTAATTAAGAACTTACCAAGTAATGTTATTATTTTGTGGAAAATAAATTTACAACAACAAGCCTAACTCACTTTCGTAGTAACACGGTTGCATTTAGCATATGCAACAAGCCCTTCAAACCTCCCGATAGCTCAGGAGGACAAGGAAGGTCTCGTGAGGGTTATGTAGAGAACACACCCACAACGTTCATTTAACTACTAAGTAAAAACACATACGAAAGAAAATACAAGAAAGCTATAAAATAACATAAACATAATAACTAAAACAAAGAAAATTATATACAACAACAAAATACATACCTCGCCCTGTCTCTGATAGCGTTCATTCGGGTAATTGGCGGGTATGGCTGGTAGGGGTATCCAGTGAGGGCCGACATCATATGTTGAAACTCATCAAGGGGACCGACCCTTTTCCCCTTCGACCGGCGGTGGCATTTGTATTGGAACGTAACTAGAAGCAACTTGTTGAGGCTAATGAGGAGTCGGCTGAGAAGGCCCGATTGGTACGGGAAGGTCCTCGTATCGTGTTCACGGAGAGAACTTTTGAAAAGGTAGACCTGCCTTATGATCTCGTTGATGGCGCTCTTGATTGTGGAGGAGATGGGCGTTGTTAATTGCAATTTGTTGAGCTATGTCCATTGTCCTCCAACGACCTTCTTTTAATGTGTTATGTTCCATTCAAAGACGTTCTTGTTCTTGCTCCCAATCTTGTCTTCGGGACAACTCTTGCTCCCTACGCAACTCTTCCGGTTCCCAATGGGGCTGCTGTGTAGCCCACCACTCTCTTTGTTGTTCCCATTGTTTTTGTTCTTTGGCTCAGTGAGCTGATTCTTCGGCCCAACGAGTTTGTTGTTGAGCCTGCCAGTCTTGTTCTCATACTCGTGGTTCTCCCCGATACCCGCTGACACGTTATCATACACATCTTGTTGACCCCTGTTATAATTACTATATGCCGGATTACGCGGGTTGGTCACAAAATGTACCACACCTGCAGACATTTCCCGATGTGGGCGGGCATATCTTTGTCGGGGTCTCCTCGGACCCTGAGGCTCATCCTCGTTCTTCCTCCCACCCTTCCTCTTGTGTAGAACCTGAAGCATCATTGTGGAATTGGTGTCCATGTTCATCGGACACGGTGTACCGATGGCCAAAACCCTTAAACATTATCTTCCAATGTTGCCTCATCTTGGCAAAATTGATTTATCTACCAGTTTCACCACCCACAATGCTTATCAGGCAGCCGATTCTCCCACAAAATCATTGCACTTATCAACCGAACATAAAGAATCATTCTTCAGAAATGAGATTCTCGGGTGTCCCAGGTATTTATCATGACAATGTGTCACCATGATAACTTGTACGTCCCAAATAACAATGAATGAAGTACCCGACAATCCGGTGCTTTAACCTTCCCTCGATCTCCTAATCGAACCATGATGTTTTCCAACGAAATTGGTTGAAGGATTTTTCCTTGCTGACAGATGGCTCTTCAATGCGCCGCCATCACTAATGTAGTAGGATGGCACCAACCATATACTCCGGGTCTGTGGGGACCGTCTTATTATCCAAGAATCGGGCCATAGGTTAATAGAAGTATGCGTCATCCCCCAATGAATCAACCCGCGTAATGTTGTTCATCATCTCAAAACACATCCCCTTTTAACCCTTCCCCGCATCACCAACCAATTTCCAAGTGTTTGCGAACCGTCCCGATTGTGGAACCATAGCGAAGCTAACCACCCACAAACTGAGGTTAAATACACTGACGAGTGGTCCTTCGGACAACCCTTAATTGTGTTAAAACTAGACAATCTCGCACATTTAATCGGGTTCATTAGTGGAATTCTATAACTACTGTATGTTTGGTGTTGCAGGTACAAAAGAGCGTAACAGAGAGGTTTTACCATGCTTAAATGAAGACTTGTACGTGTTAGAGTTGAGAAGGAGACGTGAATTGGCGAAAAAATGAACAAAGGAGAATTCCCCAACGCCCACTGTAGCTTACGGTGGACACTGTAAACTTGTGTGTAACCGTAAGACATGTTATGAGTGTCGTAGGGTTTTGTGAAGAGCACCGTAAGCTACGGTGGCGGCTAGCGAGAATTTTTGTAACTGCCATATTAATCCGTTTTGGGGTGTCTTTTCATCTATCTTATCATTGGGGAATGTTTCTAGACAGTTTTTGGGCGAATTTGGGCTCTTGAAGTGCTTGTGAACAATTGGAAACATTCGGTTTGTGTTTTTGATTCCTATGAACATTAACTTTGAAGTTATGACGATTCACCGAACGATGAGCGGCTAATTTCGTGGTGATCATCCTAGATGTAAGGTTTGCTTTTGAAACATTATGTTTATGTTTGCATTTCTAGAATAATGACTTTGCAATGTTTGTTTAAGTTATTATGGTGTTTGAATGTTTGCTTGTAAAGTGTTGATTCTTGTTTGATGTTAGTCTATACCATACGTTCTTGGTGCCGTTGGCAATCGAGATATCATAGGAGGGATTAGGGTTGGATAATAATCAATTGGTTATCGGGTAACAACCTCGCATTTTTATAATCCGAGTAATTAGTTCCCTTTTATCACAAACAAATAATCAGGCACGAGCCACGTCTATGTGGTTCTTCCTAGTTGGGCGCAAACATTAGTGTGGATTAAAAACCTAAAATCTTGGATGGTCGCGTTCTCTTAATCTGTTTTTACAACAAATCTTTGATAAGTGTTTTTAGTAATTTAGTTATCAAATCAAACAATCAAAATCATTGAAAATTACTTTTCTGCAAATTAGTTAACTTAGATTAAATACATAGCAACATAGTAAACACATTTTCCACAAACTCCCTGAGTTCAATACCCACTTACCGCTAGCTAATTAGTAGTAATTGAATTAAATTTGCGTGAGGCTTCGACATCACGTCAAATATTTGGCGCCGTTGTCAGGGAGTAGTGCGCAACGTGTGTTAATTTAGTAGTTTTTGTTTGTAATTTTCAGGTTTACGCTGGTTGTGTTTAGTGTGCAGGTACTTACAGGTGTATGCATACTAGAGGCTCTCACAAGTCATCACCGCTAGCATTTGATCCGGAAATCAAACGAACTTTACGACAAAACCGAGTTTTACTCCCAGAGAACAAAATCATTAGTTCACCCACAAACACCTACTACACCAAAACACACCAGGATTTACCGACTCCCACTACGGGTCAAACATCATCGTCTACACCTTCACCAAACCCTACTACCAATACTACTTCCACATTGGAAGTACAACCAACTAACGCCACATCACCCACAATCACTCAAACCGGACCCGCCCTTACCTTAGCTTCTACAACATCGATTCCACCATTTTCATTGTTTTTCCCAACTGCTGGTCTGTAGGTCCGAATCGTGTAACACCCCAATCGCGTAATACAACAAGAAGCGGCGGAAATATCAGGGAGTCACGTTACAAATTGCTCAACCACAACTGGTACTAAATTGTTTCATTATTATTACATTGTTTTACAATACAAAAAATACATGTAATTGTCTTCTGTTTAAAGAAGTTTAAAGCCCGGATGCATTCCTATGTGTAGCATGCTTGAATAATCGTTGACCTGAAACATATGTGAAAAAGAGACGTCAACAAACAATGTTGGCGAGCACATAGTTTTGTTGGCCAAATAAATGGCAAAAGGTTTTGTATTGCAATTCTTTGACCATGTTTAAAGAAGTTTAAAGCCGGATGCATTCCTATGTGTAGCATGCTTGAATAAACGTCGACCTGAAACATATGTGAAAAAGAGACGTCAACAAACAATGCTGGCAAGCACATAGTTTTGTTGGCCAAATAAATGGCAAAAGGTTTTGTATTGCAATTCTTTGACAACTACCAGAATTGCCAATTGTAAATCGACTCGTTTTAGCCAAGGAATGGCGAAAAGTTAGCTTTGCAATACATTAACTTGTATGAAACTTGTGACAAAAGGGTTTTGTATATGACATTATGATCTTTATTAAATAATTTTCATGCCTTTGAAAAATTGTACTTTGTTCTTTGTGACCATATTGAAATCGTCCTTAAACTTTTAGTATGTTATTAAAATCCAGTCAAGGATTTCGATAACTATACTGTAATTAGTCATAACTCGTGTGATTATTAATTGAAATCAATCAATGATTTAATATAATACTAAATATCCTTTTAAGAATCTATCATACAAATCATGAAAGGATTCTTTAAGGATTTGGATATCGAACATTGAAATCAGTCGTACACAAAATCCTAAAGTGACTCGAATAACGCTACAAGAGTAATGCAATAAGAACACTTATATATAAGAAGTACCAGCGGCGTATCCACCATGTTCTTATGGTATTACACTTGTTTCGTTATCCTAATCACAACTAACCACACAAACACATAATCGTCACTTGTCACTTGTCTTGTCAACTTGTATCACATATACGCATTAAAGTACAGAGAATCCAATCAAGGACTACCAATTAGTACCTTAAACATTCCACACATATCTAACTATAAAGATAGGTAGACGTAATAGGAAATAAGCCTTGTCACATTGTCTTGTCAATTTGTATCACATATACGCATTAAAGTACACAGAATCCAATCAAGGACTACCAATTAGTACCTTAAACATTCCACACATATCTAACTATAAAGATAGGTAGATGTAATAGGAAATAAGCCTTGTCACATTGTCTTGTCAATTTGTATCATAAAATCATAATCCTAATGGTGATTTGGATAAGGCTACGAATGGTAATACAATAAGCACACTTATATATAGGAAGTACCAGTGGCATATCCACAATGTTCTTATTATATTACTCTAGTTTTGTTATCTAAATCACCAACAATTTTACACATAAACCAATTGTTCATCTTTCATTGTTCATTGTTCATTGTTCATCGTTCATCGTTCATTGTTCCTCGTAAAGTACTTCTTAGAAATCTTACTATAAAGATAGATTTAAGAGCGTACTTCAGACATCCTTTGAGAATCTAACTACGAAGATAGAAAGATTTTACAAGGATATAGGCCCTAAAAGACCTCTTTAAATATCGTACCATCAATCGTCATGTTGCAAAATCGGAAATAACACACAAAAAGCACTTAGTAAATATAGACATGCCATACATTTAAGAAAAATTGATTACACATATGAATCACCCCAAAAGCATTTGGAAAACATAAAAGAGGGTAGCAATGTACTCGCCTGGGATAGCGTATAGATCTTGTTCAAATGATATAACAAAGCTCAAAGGATCAAGAGTTCAAGTGTTGAAGTGGTTCCTAGTGTATCGGATAAATATAATGTTAGTGTCGAAACTTGAAAACGAGAAATCGGATAGAATGAAGGATATAAACCAAACAAGAGTTGGATCTTGTATAATATGGTTAATATTGCCTAACATTCTGATTTGGAAGCATTTCAAAATGTTTTGGCTTGATACGGCTCGCTATAGTGGTTTACGCCACTTTAACGGGTCATAAACGTAACTAGAGGTTCAGATGGTAAAATATGTCCTATAACAAGTCTAATATGTCAAAGCCAGTTTATTTAAGTTGTGAAATCAGTTTAGATGTCAAAATAACGTTCGTATATAAAACTAATTTATGTGTAAAAATGGCATTTTCAGCATTTTAAAGAATATATAGTCGACTTGTCATTTGACTATCCAAATGGTATGACAATAAGGTATAACCTCAGGGAGTTATTCCTATGATATTATGGTCATAATAATGGTTTTGGTCAGATCCTAAAGTTGACCAAATGGGTCCGATTTGAAAGTCAAAGCGGTGGTCAAACCGCTAGGCTTTTTGACTCTAAATAGGCATTTTAACAAAGGCGAATAATTTGACATGTTGCGACACGTCTTAATAAGTTTATAAAAGTATTTTGGCATTAAAACAACCTGTTTTGATACCCGAAAACAGATCCGTTGCAAAATGCGCAAAAATCGCATTTTGACAGAAACTTTGACTTGTCAAAATAGCAAGAAATGATGGGAATCAGTAGGCATGATTTTTAGGGATCATAACCACCTTGATTACCATCATATTGCAAGTTTCATTTGAGCTATATCTTGATCAATTCATGATCAAAACTAAAAGTCAAACAAAAAGTCAAACTGTTTGATTATTAGTCCATGTAAGCTATAATAATTGAACAAGACATGAAGGAACACTTACAAACACAAAGGATTGATCAAAGATCACCAAAGAAAACTCCAAGGTGGTTGCAATTCGGATATAGATCCTGATTTGAGTATGAAGGTGATTAAAGAGTTCAAGAATGGACATGAGTTTGGTATTTATAATGATCCAAAGATCACCAAATCATTACAAGTGTTGTTCAAGGTGTTTAGGCATGGATTAGTGTCCCATTATGTGTCCAAAGCAGAAGAGAAGTGGCAAAATTCATGTGCTTAGTGTCCTCAATTGAACAGCTGTTGCCAGCTATTTGCTATTTTAAATTTTCTGTGTCTGATAGCTTCTCGCGGCCGCCAGTCATTTAGGCTTAGGGACTCGCGCCCCGCCAGAAGGTCAGAATTTCAGAATTGGAAGAAATGGTCCTTGCAGCCTCTAAACTTGTTTTTCGACGCGTTTTGGCACTATTAACACCTGTCAACCCAATTTTTAAGCTTTATAAGGACAATAAAGTATAGGGAACTTGAAATATGTCCAAGAATGTTCCAGAGGTCAGTTCGTTTGATCGTACGGTCGCGGTTTTCGGTTAATTACGACGGAAAGCGTAACGAACGCGTGTATGACTGTAAATGCGCAACGAATGGCATTTTTGCATTCAAATCATTAAAATATGATATTTAAATGATTACAAAAATTTTTGGATGTCCGTACATGTTTCATATAGCGATTTACGCATAAAGGCATAGTTTCACAAAATTTGCAAACTAGCCCCTGAAGTTACAAAAAGTGTGATTTTGCCATACCGAAGCCCTCAAAACTTATTCCTAAGTTATGTGAAGGATATTTAAGGTATTTTAGGCTTACGTTCTTGTTCCAGAGTGTGCGTCGCTGCGAGAATCGGCAGACTTTTGCAGTTTGTCGTAATTTGTCCCTGTGATCAAATAAGCTTGTTTTTGAGAGATCAAACCCTCCAAAACTTATTTCTAAGTTATGAAAGGTTATTTAGGGTGTGTTAAGCTTGTGTTATTGTCTCAGAGTATACATCGTGTTAAACGGCCTTCGTTGGCGTACCGGTTTACGGTTTCGCTTATAGAAGGTGTATAGGAATTTGAAATCGATCAAGGACTGAATATGTTAATTTGTTTTTGAAATAAACTCGTTTTGAATCTGTAAAATGATTAAAATGTCTCAGGTGTCACAGTCTCCCTACATTAGGAAATTCCGTCCCGAAATTTATTCGAAGGAGACCACGGAGTGTGATTGAAACAATTGGCTGATAACAAGGCTCGAGATTCCAAAGATGCGGAGCGTCATTTGGTTTTGGGAATGTTTGGGGGATCCAAAGTGTAATCGTATTTATTCAAAATATCTCAAGGTATTTGGAACCTTTAGAACTTATGAATCTTTAGGGCGTCATCGATTGTTTAAAAACGGCATTATGTTATACTAAGTCTTATGGCAAAGCATATTTGGAGCATTCTGAACAAGAGGGAGTCCTTGTGGGTTAACTGGATCTACTCCTACAGATTAAAAGGCTGCAGTTTCTGGGTATGTAAGGCAGCTACGAATTGTAGCTGGAGCTGGAGAAAGCTTCTTCAGATGAGGCCTAGTATCAGGGATCACGTGTGGTCGAGAGTGGGCAATGGGAATAATACGTCAGCATGGTATGATAACTGGAGTCAACTTGGTCCGTTATCTAACTTCTTGTCTCCTAGGACCATTTCCAATGCGGGATTTACACTTCATGATACGGTTGCGGATATATATAATCAAAGTACTTGGGCTTGGCCATCAGCTTGGAGAGACTTGTTCCCAGAATTGACTCAATTGGATCAGATTTATCTGGAACCAAATAAAGTGGATCAAATTTGCTGGAAGGATGGGGATGATATACTTGAGTTTTCTTCCTCAAGTGTCTGGCATTCGATTCGGATAAGGGAGCCGGAAGTGGATTGGGCTGAAGTAGTCTGGTTTAATCAGTGCATCCCTAAGCATGCTTTCTTTATGTGGTTGATTATCCGAAGGAAATTGCTAACTCAGGATAAGATTCTCCAGTGGGATATCTCGAGAAGGAAAAACATGAATATGATGTGCTGTCTTTTGTGCTATGAGAATGTTGACTCCCATGATCATCTTTTCTTTGAATGTAAGTTTTCTAAACAGGTATGGAACAAGACTAGAGATAAGGTAGGTATGTCAACGGTTGGATCCAGATGGAGTGACATTATGGCCTGGCTTCTGGCTCGTGCTCGTTCGAAAACAGCAGCGCACTATACAAGTCGTGTGTTTGTTGCCTGTGCAGCATACATACTATGGCAGGAACGTAACGCGAGATTGTTCAAGAATCAATCTAGGCCACCAGATACCATATGCGAACAAATATTAAAGACAGTTCGGTACAAGCTGATGGGGGTTAAGCTCAAAGATTGTGCGAATGTTCGGAGGCTGCTAGGTAAATGGAAGATAAATGGCAACTTCATTTCCGATAATGGAGGCTGATTACTATTTTTCTTTGTGTGATTAGTGGTTCTAGATTCTAGTCTAGTAGTTGTACTTGTCTTTGATTACTGCTTTATATTGTTTGCTTGATTTACTGTCATGAGGTGTGTCTCATGATAGAACTAGTGGGAGATTATCCTCACTACTTGTATTATTTGGTTGGTTAATATATAGAATCACAGGGGTAACCCATTACCCAAAAAAAAAGTCTTTAGTGTAAATCCTAGCAACAAAAGGGGTGTACATTCAAGCCTGGCCATACGTACATGGTTTCTAAGGTCCCACGAGGTACATCCCATGTACCATGAGCATCTCATGCATAGGAGACGAGTCAACATACCTATGGCATCAAGATCGTCACCTTTAACACCATAATATACTCCCGATCGGCTCGAATAGAGTTAATGAATGTACTCGTCAATCGTCCATTGCATTCAATAATAACCAAATAACAAATAGTCACATAATCACATAAAATTCCAAGATAACATAAAACCTTCAAGTAATCCTGGTAACGTTCCGAAGAATAACACAATAAGAACACTTATATATAGGAAGTACCATCGGCGTATCCACCGTGGTCTTATTGCGTCATACCCTTCCCGTTACCTAATCACTCTAGATTTTATGCCACCATCTTAACAAAGCATACTATGATTCTCATGTGTCAATCCTCGTAATTAAGTGTGCACCCATAATTACGCGTTTCGTCACATGGTCCACATAGCTCCTCTTGTTAAGTAAGGGAAACATATAATAAGGTCGAAACAATAACTAAACCAGATAATCATCGTCATAACACAATATTGACACCAAACATACATCGTAACAATATAGTAATTATTGAATTTGGGTGTGTTTCATACTAGAAATGATGACACTACTTGTTATGCATACCACAAAATTAGTAGCGGGTATTTCATTCTAGTATAAATATCAATATATATTTCACACTAACCGAACTGGTAGTATGTATCATATACTAAACGAATATGTATTTGTAAATCGTATGCTAAGTCAACATGCGAAGCAACATCGTATTCATCTACTATACATAACAGGTAACCAAACCATATATGTACCGTCATGAAAAGAAAAGTAGAAGTAATAGGCACATAGTATTCGTAGTGTTTGTTTTGCAGCGATTGTACGAATGCACTAGTGTGCAAATCATAATATGCTATTCTTGCTAGATTTAGTTCCTAATAATAAGAACAGAATCCTCGAAGTGGATATGTAGTTGTAAATTTCACATAGTGTAATCATATTGAAATTTGTAACTGGAACGCGAATAAATGAAGGAAACTTCTTAATATTCATATTGTCATTACAAACACAGTTGAAATATCGTTCATAGTTTCTAGATAACATAAGGAAAACGTAAAGGTTCAAATGATCATGAGTGCTTGATCGTCAGCTTGAACCTCATTGACATTGTACATTTGTCCGTTAGCATTTGCAAGCCTCGGGCAGTTTCGCTTGAAATGATTTAAATCACCGCAGTTGAAACATGCTCCAGCTAGATATCGAGGTCGTGTCTGAGTAGGGTAGCTTGATTTCGGATGCGACAGGTCACAGATAGATGCCCAAAAAGACCACAGATTGTACACTGGCGGCATGGAGAATTTGCTAGGTGGTGATAGTTGCAACGATTGCACCGAGGATGTTTCCCACGATAAAACCCCCTAACGGGTATGGAGTTGAATGGGATTGGCGCAGGGATTGTATAATTCCTTGAAGTCTTGCGCTTCTTAGAATTTCTGGAAGATTCACCCATTGTTTCTTGCGTAGCTCGTTTCTTGTCTCCGTTTTGAAAATTTTTCCCTTTCCTGACCTGGGAGTTGGTTAGGGTGGCAGCTAATTCTTTAGCCTCCCTAAGTGTCGTAAGTCTGCTACCAGTGACAATATATTGGATTGGGTCAGGTAGGCCATCAATGTATTTTTCAATGGCCCGATCCAATGGTGTGACCATAGTGGGGCAGAGTAAGCTCAATTGTTCAAATCGGTCAGTGTAGGCACGTTTTCCCCACTATCCTGTTTGAGATAGTAAATTCGTTTTTGAGTGCCCTTATTTCATGCCGTGGGCAGAATTCTTTCATCATAAGATTCCTGAATTCTTCCCATGTTTGTGCCATAGCTACTTCTGCACCTCTGTCCCTCATGATTCCGTTCCACTAAGTGAGTGCTCTCTTTTGGAAAACACTCGAGGCAAACTCTACTTTGCGCTCACTAGTACCCTCAACATGGCAAAATGTGCTTTCTATACTCTCAAACCATTGTAGGAGCCCAATTGCTCCTTCAGACCCATTAAACTTGAGTGGTTCAGCCGACTTAAATTGTTTGTAGTTACATGGCGTAGGAAAATTGTTGTTGTTGTTGTTGTTTTGATTAACTTGGGTCACAATGTCCGGGAGTACAGCAGCCAAACTTTGGGCGATCATTGCTGCCATTTCAGCGTATCAAGTAGCGCCACGGTGACGAGACATCTTGCAGAAATAGCTACAGTAAAAACAAATTAGGTGAGATTTCGTAAGATTGTTATAAGTTTAAAATACCATAGTAAATTGAAATTTGGATTTGGCATTTGTTTAAAAGATCGTGTTCTTCTCCTTGGGAAAATTAGTGTTGTAAATTTTGTCTTGAAAATTGCTTGAATAAACTTTTGTTATATTTTCGGATAAGAAAATACAAACCAAATTAATGGTTTGTGTTATAAATTCTTTACCATTGAAAATTTTATTATTTTTAAGATAAAAAATTTCAATCTATTTTTAGTTGAGTATTTTTAAAATAAAGAAACTTTTGTGGATTTTATTTGAAAAATCTCATCCAAATGATAAAAATTTTGAAAATTTTGAAGGTCAAAAACTTGTATTGGAAAATAGAGTAGGATTGTAAAGTGTCGTGAGATGAAAATGAAATTTGTTTCGTGTGTGTTGAATATTCTCGTAACATATTATCGAAGGTAACATGTCGGAGTATTGTCATACAGGTAGTAGTAAATCGTTCGACTAATCAAGGTAGATGGGTTTTCATAATGTTTCGAGAAGTCATGCTTTAGCATATAAGTGAACACTCACCCTAAGAATTTCCAGATAAGAGTGACTGGTCCAATAATGCGGATTTGTACGAACACTCTAGCCTTAGACTGAAAACTCGGGGTACAGGCGTTCACCCTTCCAGATTGCACGAGTTCACATTAATAAACCCAAGATTTCGATGAAAATGTTTGAGAGTAAAACATTTTGAGAAATCCTTTTTTGATAACTTGTTTGAGATAAATGAGTCGAGAAATATTCTTGACAAAAACTTTTTGAGAAAGTGTTTTGATATACCTTTTGATAAATTGTTTAAGATAATTAGATTAAGAAACATTTTGTTGAGTGCGTTTGAGTAAACATTTTTTAGAAACCTTTTTGAGAAAACACTTGAGAGGAATACGTCGAGAAACATTTTTGACGAAAAAGTTTGTGAAAATATTTGATAAATACTCCGTTGAAAATGTTTTGAAAGAAAAACATTTTGGGAAATTCCTTAAGGCGTAATGCCTAAGGATTTAAGATAAACCATCTAAGGATAGATGATTTGTGAATCATAGAGTAGTTGTGGCATGAGTAAGAATGAGGATTAGGATAGAAATCCTAAGTCTACTCATGTTCGGGTCCCTAGAAGGGTTATAGACTAGGTTAAAGGCAATCTAACAACCTAATTCCCTATAACCAGTGCTCTGATACCAATCTGTAATACCCCAGTCGTGTAATACAACAAGACGCGACAGAAATATCAGGGAGTCACGTTACAAATTGCTCAGCCACAACTGGTACTAAATTGTTTCATTATTATTACGTTGTTTTACAATACAAAGAATACATGTAATTGTCTTCTGTTTAAAGAAGTTTAAAGCCCGGATGCATTCCTATGTGTAGCATGCTTAAATAATCGTCGACCTGAAACATATGTAAAAAAGAGACGTCAACAAACATGTTGGCGAGCATATAGTTTTGTTGGCCAAATAAATGGCAAAAGGTTTTGTATTGTAATTCTTTGACAACTACGAGAATTGCCAATTGTAAATCGACTCGCTTTAGCCAAGGAATGGCGAAAAGTTAGCTTGGCAATACATTAACTTGATTATCAAACTTGTGACAAAAGAGTTTTGTATATGACATTATGATCATTACTAAATAATTTTCATGCCTTTGAAAAGTTTTACTTTGTTCTTTGTGACCATATTGAAATCGTCCATAAACTTATAAGTATGTTATTAAAATCCAGTCAAGGATTTCGATAACTATACTGTAATTAGTCATAACTCATGTGAGTATTAATTGAAATCAATCAATGATTTAATATAATACTAAATATCCTTCTAAGAATCTATCATACAAATCATGAAAGGATTCTTTAAGGATTTGGATATCGAACATTGAAATCAGTCGTACACAAAATCCTAAAGTGACTCGAATAACGCTACAAGAGTAATGCAATAAGAACACTTATATATAGGAAGTATCAGCGGCGTATCCACCATGTTCTTATGGTATTACACTTGTTTCGTTATCCTAATCACAACTAACCACATAAACACATAATCGTCACTTGTCACTTGTCTTGTCAGCTTGTATCACATATACGCATTAAAGTACAGAGAATCCAATCAAGGACTACCAATTAGTACCTTAAATATTCCACAAATATCTAACTATAAAGATAGGTAGACGTAATAGGAAATAAGCCTTGTCACATTGTCTTGTCAATTTGTATCACATATACGCATTAAAGTACATAAAATCCAATCAAGGACTACCAATTAGTACCTTAAACATTCCACACATATCTAACTATAAAGATGGATAGATGTAATAGGAAATAGCCTTGTCACATTGTCTTGTCAACTTGTATCATAAAATCATAATCCTAATGGTGATTTGGATAAGGCTACGAAGGGTAATACAATAAGTACACTTATATAGGAAGTACCAGCGGCGTATCCACCATGCTCTTATTATATTACTCTAGTTTCGTTATCTAAATCACCAACAATTCTACACATAAACCAATTGTTCATCGTTCATTGTTCATCGTTCATCGTTCATCGTTCATCGTTCATTGTTCATTGTTCATCGTTCATTGTTCGTTGTTCATCGTTCATCGTTCATTTTTCCTCGTAAAGTACTTCTTAGAAATCTTACTATAAAGATCGAAAGATTTAAGAGCGTACTTCAGACATCCTTTGAGAATCTAACTATGAAGATAGAAAGATTTTATAAGGATATAGGCCCTAAAAAGACCTCTTTAAATATCGTACCATCAATCGTCATGTTTCATAATAGGAAATAACACACAAAAAGCACTTAGTAAACATATACATGCCTACATTTAAGAAAAAATGATTACACATATGAATCACCCCAAAAGCATTTGGAAAACATAAAAGAGGGTAGCAATGTACTCGCCTGGGATAACGTATAGATCTTGTTCAAATGATATAACAAAGCTCAAAGGATCAAGAGTTCAAGTGTTGAAGTGGTTCCTAGTGTACCGGATAAATATAATGTTAGTGTCGAAACTTGAAAACGAGAAATCGGATAGAATGAAGGATATAAACCAAACAAGAGTTGGATCTTGTATAATATGGTTAATATTGCCTAACATTCTGATTTGGAAGCATTTCAAAAGGTTTTGGCTTGATACGGCTCGCTATAGTGGTTTACGCCACTTTAACGGGTCATAAACGTAACTAGGGGTTCGGATGGTAAAATATGTCCTATAACAAGTCTAATATGTCAAAACCAGTTTATTTAAGTTGTGAAATCAGTTTAGATGTCAAATTAATGTTCTTATACGTTTAAAACTAATTAATGTGTAAAAAGGGCATTTTCGGCATTTTAAAGAATACATAGTCGACTTGTCATTTGACTATCCAAATGGTATGACCATAAGGTAGAACCTCAGAGAGTTATTCCCTATGATATTATGGTCATAATAATGGTTTTAGTCGGATCCTAAAGTTGACCACATGGGTCCGATTTGAAAGTCAAAGCGGTGGTAAAACCGCTAGGCTTTTTGACTCTAAATAGGCATTTTAACAAAGGCGAATAATTTGACATGTTGCGACATGTCTAAATAAGTTTATAAAAGTATTTTGGCATCAAAACAACCTGTTTTGATACCTGAAAATAGATCCGTTGCAAAATGCGCAAAATCGCATTTTGACCGAAACTTTGACTTGTCAAAATAGCAAGAAATGGTGGGAATCAGTAGGCATGATTTTTAGGGATCATAACCATCTTGATTACCATCATATTGCAAGTTTCAATTGAGTTATATCTTGATCAATTCATGATCAAAACTAAAAGTCAAATAGAAAGTCAAACTGTTTGATTTTTAGTTCATGTAAGCTATAATAATTGAACAAGACATGAAGGAACACTTACAAACATAAAGGATTGATCAAAGATCACCAGAGAAAGCTCCAAGGTGGTTGCAATTTGGATCCATAGCTAATTTGAGTATGAAGGTGATTAAAGAGTTCAACAATGGACATGAGTTTGGTATTTATAATGATCCAAAGATCACCAAGTCATTACAAGTGTTGGGCAAGGTGTTTAGGCATGGATTAGTGTCCCAGTATGTGTTCAAAGCAGAAGAGAAGTGGCAAAATTTGTGTGCTTAGTGTCCTCAATTGAACAGTTGTTGCCAGCTATTTGCTATTTTAAATTTTCTGTGTCTGATAGCTTCTCACGGGCCGCCAGTCATTTAGGCTTAGGGACTTGCGCCCCGTTAGAAAGTCAGAATTTCAGAATTGGAAGAAATGGTCCCTGCCGCCTCTAAACTTGTTTTTCGACGCCTTTTGGCACTATTAACACCTGTCAACCCAATTTTTAAGCTTTATAAGGACAATAAAGTATAGCGAACTTGAAATATGTCCAAGAATGTTCCATAGGTCAGTTCTTTTGATCGTACGGTCGCGTTTTTCGGTTAATTACGACGAAAAGCGTAACGAACGCGTGTATGACTCTAAATGCGTAACGAATGGCATTTTTGCATTCAAATCACTAAAATATGATATTTCAATGATTACAAAAATTTTTGGATGTTTGTACATGTTTTGGATAGCGATTTACGCATAAAGGCATAGTTTCACAAAATTTGCAAAATAGCCCCTGAAGTTACAAAAGTGTGATTTTGCCATACCGAAGCCCTCAAAACTTATTTCTAAGTTATGTGAAGGATATTTAAGGTATGTTAGGCTTGTGTTCTTGTTCCGGAGTGTGCATTCCTGCGAGAATCAGTAGACTTTTGCAGTTTGTCGTAATTAGTCCCTATGATTAAATAAGCTTGGTTTTGACACATCAAACCCTCCAAAACTTATTTCTAAGTTATGAAAAGGTTATTTAGGGTGTGTTAAGCTTGTGTCATTGTCTCGGAGTTTATGTCGTGTTAAACGTTTGGCGTACCGGTTTACGGTTTCGTTTATAGAAGCTGTATAGGAATTTGAAATCGATCAAGGACTGAATATGTGAATTTATTTTTGAAATAAACTCGTTTTGAATCTGTAAAATGATTAAATGTCTCAGGTGTCACAGATCGGTTCACAGAAGAACACAAGCTCCGCGTTTAATCCGGTTTAACGTGCGGAATCCGTTAAACCGAACCGTAATCGTGACTGCGAATCGTATATAATCAACGTTTATCACGTTCTAATCGACAACCGGACAGAGTTTCAACGTCTAAGTGACAAAATCGACTCGATCAAGATCTGAACCGTATGTGCGTCCTTGAGAGAGCTTCTGAGCGAAGTTGTTGTCTGTCTTGTGTTATCGCAGTTCTTGAATGAAGTTGTTGCTATTTATAGATGAAACTTGCTGATCCACTTCGGGCGATGTTATAACACCTTTACTTCTAGCGAACTTGATTTCCTTGTTTATACATGCATGTTTTCCATTTTGAAGATAGATGATCTCATGATGATGTATTCATGATGCAGTCATTGTGATGACAACATTCCCGATCATGCCCGCTCTCTACATGTTGTGTCGTACCGAAACCTATCCTGATCTAAACAACTCAAAAACTACCAGTGAAACCTCATTCCAGTATATTACAGACTCAAGACACTAGACATTACATGTACAGTTAGATTTCTATCTATGGCCACACAGATAGTGCACTAACAGTCTCCCCCTTGGACATAGCTAGAAATCTGTGATGTTTAGTCTTAAACTTGTAGGACCGATCCTGATAGCATAGGAACCTAGATTTGATATCTAATGTTCATAATAGCGAAAATATTATGACACGATTACCAAATAACAAGAATTAGTCAATTAAACGTCAATTTTATTGATAAACGTCAAGTCTCCAATTTGACAGAGCTTCGCTACTCCAGAGCACAAAGTTACAAATGACAAGATCAAGCTAGCTATTTATAGGTGAACAAGTCCGCTAGAGAGTAGGTGAGTTTGGGCGAACTTGACTATGTCAAGTTCGCCAAACTTGACATCAACATTCCATCTCGAGCGAACTTCCTACCAAACTACATAAATACTTCGTTTCGCTAGCCTATTCACAGTTAATCTATACAGACTCGATATAAGACTAAGACATAGACATTCTGCACCAACATGGTCAATCATCTTCCACTCAACAAATACCACCAAATAAATTCCAACGTAGTTCAACCATTGTCCATACTACATCCACTTTCCAACCTTCACATCAAACGGGTTTTTATCAACCATCGTCTCCATATGTGCAATCTTTGGGTGTTGGAGGAGAAGGTTTTTACGACGGATATGATGATTAGTTTAGAGGATATGAAGAAGAGGGGTACTATTATGGGGGAGAGGGAGGTAATTTGGGACCTCAAGGAGGTATGGTTTACCAACAAAGGCAACAAGTGGAACAAGTCCAAGAAGTGGTTAGGCAGCCAACCGGGGTACAACAAGTTCATCCACATGGGCCATAGTTTCAACGCCTATGCTTCTACAACAGGTGCAGCGTCAATATCCACAACCACAGTTTCAACAACCTCCACAAGTTCAAAGGCCGATGCAACAACCTCAGTACCAACAACAATTTGCATCGCAAATGGGTTGTCCAAGAGTACTGTTAGGAGCTCCACGAAGATACCATAGAAAAGTGGTAAGGGGGGTTGAAGCTCATTTCCAGCCGGTTATCACAAACAACCCTTCTCCGGTGGTAATTCCTCATCATCCGGACGAAAGAACCTTTGAGGTAAGAACCAATGCGCTCCAAAGTTTGCCTAAATTCAAAGGGTTAGCATCGGAAGAACCCTATTTTCATTTGGAGGCTTATGAATCCATTTGTAACACTATTGGGATCAAGGATTTTCAGCGGATGAGGTTAAGTTAGTTCTCTTTCAATTTTCGTTGGAAGACAAAGAAAAAAGATGGTTCTATACGTTACCTTCCGCCTCGATTTATACTTGGGCCGATATGCAACAAAGATTCTTGGAAGAATTTTTCACCGCTCAAAAGACGAATGATGCGAGAAAAAGTATTCGGGAATTTCGACAACAAGTGGGTGAGATGTTTCATGAGGCATTTGATAGGTTCAACATGATGCTTAAAAACTGCCCACATTATGGGATTGCTCTTTGGGAGCTTTTACATGCTTTTCGTGAGGGGTTGAGTGATGGTGATGCTCGCAATTTAGTGTCGGTTTCTAGTGGTACATTTGGCACAAATTACGAGCAAGACGATTGGGCTTTCTTGGAACAAATGTCGTTTAATTCTAAATGACAGGCACAAGCATCAAGAAATAAGAAGTATGTGGTTACAAGACCACAAGTAAATGTCGTGGAGGATGTAGAGGTACACACAACTAACCAAGTCTATAATGTGTGCACTAATTGCAATGAAATAGGGCATGCAGCGGATGTTTGTGTGGTGGGAATTGTTGAAGGTCAGGCAGAGGAGGTAAACGCTATTCAAGGGGGTGGAAGAAATTTTGGCATGAACTCGAACACGTACCACCCCGGCCTATGAAATCACCCTAATTTTCGTTATGGTAACCCGGCGAATCAAGCCAACCCGAATTTTCAAGGAACTCAAGGGAATTATGGTCCACGCCCACAATATAATCAAGGGAATTTTCAGAGTGGAAATAACCAAGGGTATCAAAGTCAATTTCAACAAAGGGGTGATAAAGGTCAAGCTTTGGGTCAAAATTCATCAAGTGGTAATGAACTGATGGACATGCTTCGGATGATGCAACAAGATATGCAAAAGAGGAATAAACTTGATGAAGTGAGGATGCTAAAGGATGAGCTTAGGGATAAGAGCATTCAAACATTGACCACCCAAATGGGCAAATTTGCAACCGAGGTGGCGGAGCTTAAGAAAGGTAAAGGTCAACTTCATAGCGACACCAAGGTAAATCCTTCTCACAATTCTTCACGTAATATTCCTATTAACCATGTTAGTGTCTTACGAAGTGGTAAAGAATTTAAGGCAAACCTGTCACCGGAATTGATTGATGGGGTGGTTGAGGATATTACGGGTAGTGACGAGGATGAGAGTGCACCTTTAGTTATTCCTAAAAACTCCAATGTTGAAACAGAAATTAAAAACCTGGTTTGGGCGAAATTTTAGAAAATAAAAATGAGGAAGGAGAATCGGGTCAAGTACATTTTCCTTTGGCTTTACTTGATCCGGGAAAGAAAAATTTCAAAACGGGGCCCTCAAAAGGAGGAATTGTTAGATGTTTTCAAACAAGTTAAGGTTAACCTTCCTTTACTTGATGCAATTAAACAAGTGCCCGCATATGCGAAATTTTTAAAAGAATTATGCACACAAAAGAGGCAACAAAAGAAAAAGATGCCTAAGCGGGTTGACCTGACCAGGCAAGTTAGTGCCGTGCTCAACGGGGAACTTCCTCCTAAGCTTCAAGATCCGGGAACGCCATTAATAAATATTCAAGTGGGAAATTTTCAAATGTCAAAGGCGTTGTTAGATCTTGGGGCCGGAGTAAGTATTTTACCGGGGGGTTCAATGACCAATATGATTTTGGTCCATTAGCATGGGTTGAGACAACGGTGCTGTTAGCTGATTTGTCTCATAAACTCCCTCGAGTAATGGTGCAAGATGTAATAGTTAAGGTTGATGAGTTCTACTATCCGGTGGACTTTTTAGTCTTAGATTATTTATCCACGGACCCAAAACAACAACAAAATGTTATTTTGGGTCGGACATTTTTGAGCAAGCTCATGCAGTGATTGATTGCCGATTTGGTACGGTTGATATGACCTTCGGCAATAGAAAAATGCGATTGAATGTTTTTACTAATGCTTCTGACTCTATTGGTGTTGATGAGTGTTTTATGGCAGATTTGGTTGATGGGTGCAACCCGCACGAGTATGAAGAAGATAGTGTGGAAATGTGTGTTTGTGATTTTTCTGAACAGGTACATGCTTGTGTACTGTGGATTGAGGAGCAAAAGTTGAAGGCTTTAGCACTTAAAGAGGGTCGGCCGCCATGGACGCATCAATATGCGAGCTTACCGGTGGAAATTAGTTCGGGCATGAAGCCATCATTGGAAGAGCCACCAAAGTTAGAATTGAAGGATTTGCCGAGCCATTTGAAGTATGCGTTTTTAGGGGATAATGACACATTACCGGACATTATCGCCTCTAAGTTGGAGATGGTTCAAGAGCAAATGTTGTTAGAAGTGTTGAAGGCAAATAAAGCGGCTATTGGGTGGACAATTGCTGACTTGAAGGGAATTAGTCCGTCCATCGTTATGCACAAAATTATAACAACCGAGGATGCGAAACCCACTAGAGAGGCTCAAAGGAGGTTGAACCCGAATCTTCGTGAAGTGGTAAAAATGAGGTAATTAAGTGGTTGGATGCCGGCATAAAATATCCAATTTCATATAGCGATTGGGTAAGTCCTACCCAAGTGGTTCCTAAAAAATCCGGCATCTAATTGTTAAAGATGAAAGTAGTGAACAAATAGCCACCTGACCGGTCACCGGGTGGCGAGTTTGTATTGATTACCGAAAATTGAATGCCGCCACTTCTAAGGACCATTTTCCATTACCCTTTATTGACCAAATTTTTGAAAAATTGTCGGGTCAAAAGTATTATTGCTTTTTAGATGGGTATTCGGGGCATAACCAAATTGCCATCCATCCGGACGACCAACACAAAACCACTTGCACTTGCCCATATGGAACATTTGCCTTCCGGTGAATGCCATTTGGCTTGTGCAATGATCCGGCGACTTTCCAATGATGTATGATGAGTATTTTCTCGTACATGGTTGGGGAGTCACTCGAAGTATTTATGGATGACTTTTCCATGTTTGGCACTAATTTTGAATCATGTCTCGACGAGTTAGAAAAAGTTTTAAAAAGGTGTGTCGAGAAAAATTTGGTGTTAAGTTGGGAGAAGAGTCATTTCATGGTCCAAGAGGGTATTGTGTTGGGCCACGTCATATTGGAAAGGGGGATGGAGGTGGATAGGACAAAAATTTGGGTAATCTCATCTTTGCCTCCACCGAAAAATGTTAAGGGAGTACGATAATTTTTGGGACATGCGGGCTTTTACCGACGGTTTATTAAAGGTTTTAGCGTTATTACTAAAGCTTTATGTAATTTGTTGTTAAAAGATGTTCCTTTTGAGTTTACTAATGAATGTTTGCAAGCTTTCAGTGTTTTGAAGGAACAATTGGTGAAAGCTCCCATCTTACAACCGCCGGATTGGTCGAAGCCTTTTGAGATTATGTGTGATGCAAGCGACACAACCATTGGTGCGTTTTCGGGTCAACGGGTCTATAAAAAGCCGGTAGCAATCTATTATGCAAGCAAAACTTTGTCCGAAGCACAACTGAATTACACCACAACCGAATAGGAGTTGTTAGCGGTGGTGTATGCTTTGGACAAGTTTCGCTCATACATATGGGGGAGCAATGTGATGTGTATTCGGACCATAGTGCGGTCCGATATTTGATGGAGAAGAAAGATGCAAAGCCTCGGTTGATTAGATGGGTTTTGTTGTTAGAAGAATTTGATTTGGAGATTCGGGATAAGAAAGGAAGTGAAAACGTTGTGGCGGATCATTTATCTCGAATTCCTTTGGAAGGAGTTGAAGATGAGGGTGAGATTAATGAACGGTTCCCTGACGAACAATTGTTGGCCGTGTCTACTTTCATGGCACCGTGGTATGCTCACTATGTTAATTACTTAGCCACGGGTGCCATTCCGGAACATTGGAGTAAGAAAAGAAGGCAATAATTCATGTTCCAAGTCAAGCAATATATTTGGGATGAACCAGATTTGTTTAAGATTGGACCCGATCAAGTAATTCGGAGGTGCGTGCTCGAAACAGAATTATTGGAAATTTTGACTCATGCTCACTCATCGGCTTGTGGAGGGCATTTTAGTGGTCGTAAAACGGGATACCGAATTCTCACGTGTGGGTTTTATTGGCCTACCATCTTCAAGGATGCATGTGAATATGCCCGACAATGTGCACGATGTCAACAAATGGGTAGTATTTCAAAGCGAGACGAGATGCCGTTGCAACCCATTTTGGTGGTGGAGATATTCGATATGTGGGGGATAGACTTCATGGGGCCATTTCCGAATTCGAACGGGTTTTTGTACATCTTGGTCGCAGTAGATTATGTTTCGAAATGGATTGAAGCTATACCCACAAGGACAAATGACCACTCAGTTATTTGTAAATTTGTTCAATCTAACATCTTTGCTCGGTTTGGTATTCCGCAGGTCATAATTAGCGATGGTGTGTCATATTTTAAAAACTATTTTGGAAAATTGTTGAAGCGGTACAATGTGAACCACCGGATTGCTACGCCATATCATCCGCAAACATGCAACAAGTTGAAGTGTCCAACTGTCAAATCAAAGAAATTCTCATGAAGACGGTAAGAACCGATAGGAAGGATTGGTCGAGTAAGTTGGATGATGTGTTATGGGCGTATCGGACGGCTTACAAAACTTCTATTGGTACAACTCCTTACCGGTTAGTGTATGGTAAAGGATGTCATTTACCAATGGAGTTGGCTCATCGAGCGCATTGGGCAATCAAAACGGTGAACACGGACTATGATGAGGCGGGAAGGATACAGAAATTGCAATTAAGTGAAATTGAGGAGATCCGAGAGGAAGCTTATGAATGTGCATCCGCCTCTAAGGACAAATTGAAGAAAGTTCATGACACGAAAATTAAGAAAAGAACTTTTGAAGTGGGTCAAAAGGTGTGGTCGTACAATTCTCGGTTGAAAATGTTTGCGGGCAAACTGAAGAGTAAATGGATGGGTCCATTTGAGATCACGTGAGTGGGTCGGTTTGGTGATATTGATATCTGGGATGTGCATACTAATAAGAAGCAAACAGTGAATGGGCACCGACTCAAACCGTTCTTGGAGAGCAATGACATCAAGAACCTCGAGCATGATAAAGTGGGCTACATATTAAGCCCGGTAGATGAAAAACAAGCGTGAGAGGTCCAGGTTTGGTAGTGTAAATATGTAGTTTAATGTAGTTTAGCGTTTTTATATTATTTCTCGCGCCCGTTTTAACTTGTGTTCGAAGCAAGTGTGGGGAAATTCCTTTGAATTTCTTCAACATAGTGTTGAGGACAACACGAGATTTTCGTGGGGGGTAGGGTAATTTTCAAGGTTTTGAAAAATATATAAAAAAACAAAATATATATATAAAAAACATTTTTAAGTTAAATGCCCATATGCCGCCGTAGGCTACGGTGGAGCCGTAGCTTACCGTGGCAAGTTAAAACCCTACGCCATTTGAAAACTGTCTTACGGTGCACAAGGAGGTGCCAGTTACCACCATAGCTTACGGTGGCACCGTAAGCTATGGTGGCAAGCTGGCACGTGGGGTCCGAGTATATAAAAATAAAAATAAATAAAAAACGAAAAAAATCCTTTTAATTACAACCACAAATACGGGATTCACCTCATTTCACCTTAAAACTTCTTCTTCTTCTTCATTTATCCCCAAATACAAACTCTAGCTTCCATAAATTCAAACCTTCACCATTTTCTCAAATTTTAACCAAATCAAGTGATTTTTGGATTCAAATTGGCTAAACTTTCTCAAGGAATTCAGATTTGTTGTCATATCTCAAGGATTCCTCTATCTTGGGGGTCGATTCTGGACGTCTTGAGTCCGAAATTTTGGGGGTTTTTGTGGGTTGGTGTTAAGCTTAAAGCTCTTGTCATTTTCTCCTTCTTGAAAGCAAAGGTATGCAATTTATGTTCATTATTTGAGGTACATTGCAGAATCGTAAGTTGTCTTGATTGTTTTTGCTTACATACTTGCTTATAGAGGTTAGATGATATGAACTTGTGGGTTAGTGAGATTATGGTTGTAGATGTAGGCGATGTTTAAATTATCGAGCCATGTTTTTGAGGAAATCCCTTCAATGAAGAGGCATAATGCCCAAATTTTGTTAAAAGGTTAAAAGTTTGTGTTGTTACATCTACAGCCATAGTAATAAGCAAGTGTGGGGAAAATTGGTAAGGTGAAAGATGGCGGTGATAGATTTTGGCGATGAACCCTAATCTCGTAATTTTCATCCTCTTCTTGATCTAGATCGATTAGCAGTTAGGGTTATTCGATCCCTTTATTGGTAAGGGTTCTTGAATCTACCTTGGCTTCTAATTGATTGACATTAAGTCTAGGGTTTCCGAATTAGGGTTAGTTTTCTTTGTTCGTATTGTCTAGATTCTGGTTTTCGGTGCAAGATTTATCTCCTATCTTGGTGTTTCTTGATCTTCATACAACCCTAGATTTTTCATCGCGATCTGGTGTATAACAGTCTGTCATTAGCGCATTGATCTTTCAGGGCCTAATCCGAACTAGTTAGCATTAGAAATCGGATTAAAACTAGGGTTTTGTTTCAAGTTTCCTTCTCAGATCGCTGCCAGAATCTGTGCTTTGAACTGGTTGCAAAGATCTATTGTTTTATCGGTCCTTCTGGATAGCCAGAAACCTAGATTTAACAAGACATCTATACGATTTGTTAGGAGCATGGGCTAGGGTTTTCGCCAGATTAGAGTTTTTCTTCCGGTTTTTTTGATTGCTGATCTTCGGGTTCGTGTTGCATGGTGTGATCTGTTCTTGTTTGAAGTGAGAGTTAGTGATTTCTGGTATGGATGAATGTAAGAAAGCTGGGGATAATAACCAGGGTGATTGTGGAAAGCCGCCATTGCCGTTAAAGGGTATTGCCAGCCGAGTTGTCAATATAGATGGAAACCCAGTGCTTCCTCGGCGTGGTAAATCTACTCAGATCGATATTAGTGATGAAAAGCGGGGTTATCCAAGTATTGGGGAGGCCGACTGTAAGGGTTTGCGTGCAGGGGCCAGTGACAAAGGAAATAGGATTGATTCTGACGTGCAGCAGGATTGTCCTCCTCAAGGCGAACCCTTGAAATCAAGGACGTATGCAGATTCGGTCATGGCTTCCAACTCCAAGTCAGTTAATTTCAGACCTCTTGCAAGTCCTGTTATGCATGAGGGATGCGATGTTGTTCTCCCGCGTGATTCTGTTCGAGCTGTTCAAGATAAGTTAGCCAATACGGTATATGGGTATTTCCTAGGGGATCGTCCTGCCTTCCCGGTTGTGGAGTATTTTGTCCGCAATAATTGGAAGAAGTTTAGATTACAGAAGTCCATGATGAATGCGAATGGCTTTTTCTTCTTTAAATTTGCTGATCAAAAAGGTATGCTAGATGTCCTAAAGGAGGGTCCATGGATCATACGGTCACAACCTATTTTCTTATCTGAATGGACGCCGACTACAAAGTTGGAAAAGAAGGAGGTGACTAAAGCTCAAGTCTGGGTGAAAATACATGAGGTTCCGATTGCTGCATACTCCGAGGATGGCCTTAGTATGATTGCTACTGCCATTGGCATTCAAAAATCTTTGGATTCCTATACTAGTTCAATGTGTATGGACACTTGGGGGCGTAGTAGCTATGCTAGAGCTCTAATAGAAATATCTGCGGACAAGGCATTGAAAGAGGAGATAACGATTGCAATACCGGAGGTAAATGGGGAGGGTTTTTGTAAGGAAACTATGAATGTGGAGTATGAGTGGAAGCCATCTAGATGCTCGAGTTGTTGTGTTTTCTGCCATTCTGAGGACTCGTGTCCCAAGCAAACAAGGAAACCACCTATCATTGCTAAGCAAGCTCAACTTAGGACTTCCGTGAAACAAGGTAATGGGAAAGGTAAGTTGGCTTCTAGAATAGATGAGGAAGGGTTTGCCAACGTGCCTAGTAAAAAAGTAGCCAGGAAAGGAGGATTTCTGATAAATAAACCTAAACCAAAATTTGAGTATAGGCCGCTAATAGCTAAAGGGAAGAATGAGCTGGCCACTCGTGTGTCGGTAGGGAATGTTGGCTCAACTAATTCATTTGAGGTGTTAACTGAGATAGGGGCGGACGGGCAACACACTGATAATGATGCGGAAGGGAACCGGGAAGACTCAGAGGATGAGGAGGTGGTGGAAGTGTATAATGAAATGGATGAATTACTATCAAAGGGAACTCGTAATCCTGAACACAAACAAGGGGCAAGCACTCCTACAACGGTAGTGTCCAATGGTTAGTCTAGCAGCATGGAATATTAGGGGCTTGAACCGGCCTCTTAAACAAAAGGAGGTTCGTCATGTGGTCAGGAGTAATAACCTGTCGTTATGTGCAATATTAGAATCTCATGTGGATATTGGTAATCTTCATAAAGTATGTGGAACCGTGTTTAGGGGTTGGGATTGGACGTCTAATGGTAGTATATGTAGTAAAGGTACCCGGATTATTGTAGGATGGAACCCAATGGAATTTGATGCTATGGTCATCGCCCAAACAAATCAGGTTATGCATATTCAGTTGAGTTGTAAGCGTCAGAAGAGGTGCCTGTTCTATTCGGTGGTTTACGCGGCAAACTACTATGTTCATCGGCGGGATCTATGGCAACAGCTAGCTAAACATAAAGGGTTCGTGGGAGATAATCCGTGGATTATTATGGGAGATTTCAACTCAGCTCTTCAAATGGAGGATGATTCCATGGGATCTTCATATGGTTCAGCGGGAATGAGGGACTTCCAAGAGTGTGTCACCGAGTTGGAGATGGTTGATATTAATAGCTCGGGATTCCATTTTACATGGAATCAAAAGCCTAAAAAAGGCATAGGATTGCTAAAGAAACTTGACCGTGTTATGGGTAACACCGCGTTTTTGACTAATTTTCCTAACTCTTATGCGGTTTTTCAGCCGTATGGGTTATCAGATCATTGCCCATGTTTGTTAAAAATCCCATTTCCTGGTAAGCTGAAACCTAAACCTTTCAAGTTTGCTAATTTTTTGATTCACAAACCTGAATTCATTGACATTGTCAAGAACTATTGGGATATTACCATTGATGGGGTCCCTCAATTTAGCGTGGTAAAGAAACTGCGTAGTTTAAAGAAACCGTTTCGGGTTCTCTTGATGAAACAAGGTAATCTGCACAAGAAGGTTGAGAACCTAAGAGTTAAGCTGGACGCTATACAACAGGATATTGATAACGATCCGTTTATTATGGACCTCCGAAGGCAGGAAATAAAAATCAATAAGGAGTTTCAGGATGCTTGCTTAGATGAGGAACGATTTTTACTCCAAAAATCAAAGGTGGAATGGTTGAAAGCTGGTGATGCAAATACGAAATTCTTCCACGCTACCCTGATAAGTAGGAACCACTCGACCAGGATTGATAGCATTAAGGATTATAATGGTGTTTTGTATGAGGGGGATAATGTCAAGGATGTGCTTGTGAAACACTATGAGCAATTTCTTGGCTGCCACATTCATGGTCACTCTAGGCCCCCTTCCGGACTATTTGTGAATAAGTTAAACCCAGATGATGCTGTGCATATGGTCCGCCCAGTTTCTGCTGAAGAGGTGAAATCGGCCATGTTTTCGATTGGTAATGATAAAGCCCCTGGCCCTGATGGTTTCTCAGCAGCATTCTTTAAGAGTGCTTGGCATATCATAGGTCATGAGGTGTCGAATGCCATTATGGATTTCTTCAGAACTGGTAAACTCCTCCGGGAAATTAATAATACCCTGATAGTGCTTGTGCTGAAGAAAGTGACCCCAAATCTGATTACGGATTATCGCCCTATTGCGTGCTGTAATGTGATTTATAAATGTATTAGCAAGATTCTGGCGGATCGCATTAAGGGGATGCTTAATCAGATTGTCAGTATCAACCAGTCAGCTTTCATTCCAGGTAGGAAAATCTCTGATAATATCCTACTTACTCAAGAGTTGATGCATAATTATCATAGGAATTATGGTCCTCCGAGATGTGCTTTCAAGGTGGATATCCAAAAAGCCTATGATACGGTTGATTGGAAATTTCTTAAGGATATTCTTATAGGTTTCGGCTTTAATAGTAAAATGGTGGATTGGATTATGACGTGTGTGTCATCTACTTCATACTCTATTAGTGTGAATGGGAATGTGCATGGGTATTTCAAGGGTTGCCGTGGGTTAAGACAAGGAGATCCTTTATCTCTGTATTTATTTACCCTTGTCATGGAAGTCCTTACATGTATTTTGAAGAGGGATGCTCGTCTTGATACCTCTTATAGATTTCACAATAGGTGTGAAAGACAACAAATTATTAATCTCTGCTTTGCTGATGACTTGTTTCTGTTTGGCCGTGGTAACGTTTCCTCTGCTCGTTGTATCATGTTGGCACTGGCTACATTCACGGACATGTCTGGATTGGTCCCTAGTATCCAGAAAAGTACTGCCTTCTTCTGTAATGTCCCACCCAATGTTAAAAACGAAATTCTACAACTTTTGCGATTTGAGGAGGGATTGCTGCCGATTAAATACCTGGGTGTTCCGCTTATTTCTTCTCGGCTACGATCTAAAGATTGTAATGTTTTAATTGAAAAGATAGAGCAGCGTGTTCTAAACTGGAGAAATAGATTGTTATCTTTTGCAGGAAGATTGCAGCTTATTAATTCGGTACTTTCAGCTCTACATGCTCATTGGTCCGCTGTTTTTGTTTTGCCAGCACAAGTCCTTAAGGATCTTAGGCTAAATTGCGGAACTTCTTGTGGGCGCAGAAGGGAAATTTTTATAGAGGAAAAGCTAAAGTTTCATGGAATTCTATCTGTGTCCCCAAGTATGAGGGTGGCCTGGGTATTGGGCGGCTTGGAGACTCGAATAAAGCTCTTATGGTGAAACATATTTGGAGCATTATTAATAAGAGGGAGTCCTTGTGGGTTAGCTGGATTTATTCCTACAGATTAAAGGGCTGCAATTTCTGGGTATGTAAGGAAGGTACGAATTGTAGCTGGAGCTGGAGAAAGCTACTTCAGATGAGGTCCAGTATCAGGGATCACGTTTGGTCTAGACTGGGCACGGGAATAATACGTCAGCTTGGTATGATAACTGGAGTAAACTAGGTCCGTTATCTAAATTTCTGTCTCCTAGGACCATTTCCAATGCGGGATTTAGACTTCATGATACGGTTGCGGATATATATAATCAAGGTACTTGGGCTTGGCCCGCGGCTTGGAGAGACTTGTTCCCAGTGCTGATTCAATTAGATCAGGTTTATCTGGAACCAAATAAATTGGACCAAATTTGCTGGAAGGATGGGGATGATATACTTGAGTTCTCGTCCTCAAATGTCTGGCATTCGATTCGGATAAGGGAGCCGGAAGTGGACTGGGTTGAAGTAGTCTGGTTTAATCAATGCATCCCTAAGCATGCTTTCTTTATGTGGTTGATTATTTGTCGAAAACTGCTAACTCAGGATAAGATTCTCCAGTGGGACATCTCGAGAAGGAAAAACATGAATATGATGTGCTGTCTGTTGTGCTATGATAATGTAGACTCCCATGACCATCTTTTCTTTGAAGGCACGTTTTCTAAACAGGTATGGAACAAGACTAGAGATATGGTAGGTATGTCTACGGTTGATCCCAGATGGAGTGACATCATGGCCTGGCTTCTGGCTCGTGCTCGATCGAAAACAGCAGTGCATTATACAAGTAGAGTGTTTGTTGCCTGTGCAGCATACATAATATGGCAAGAACGTAATGCGAGGTTGTTCAAGAATCATGCTAGGCCACCTGACACCATATGCGAACAAATTTTGAAGACAGTTCGATACAAGCTGATGGGGGTTAAGTTCAAAGATTGTGCGAATGTTAGAAGGCTGCTAGGTAAATGGAAGATTAATGGCAATTTCATATCCGACAATGGAGGCTGAGTACTGCTTTCTCTATGTGATTAGTGGTTCTAGATTCTAGCCTAGTAGATGTAATTATACTTTTGGTCTTTGCTTTATATTGTTTGCTTGTTTACTGTCATGAGGTATGTCTCATGATTGAACTAGTGGGAGATTATTCTCACTACTTGTTTTATTTGGTTGGTTAATATATAGAATTACAGGGGTAACCCATTACCCAAAAATAAGCAAGTGTGGGGAATGTTACTTGTGAGAAATTGATGTGTGTTTGTATGTTGTGGTTGTGATATGCAGGATTATGGGTCGTAAAGGAAAAGAGCATGTTGGATCATCTAGTAACCCAGCTGAAAATCCGGGGAGGAAAAGAAGGTTACTTCATTTGGCCGATCAAGACCCGGAGGAGGACAACAAGAAGAAGAGGAGGAGCAGCCGAGGGGACCGAACCCGGTATGGGAAAAAGGTACTTTAGACGAGCAGCCGGTGGAGTGGCAGGCGGTACTATTCCATTATCAGATGAACAAATTGTCTCAGCGTAAGGAGGCTTTCATTTGTGAGAAAGAAGTTCGTGAAGTAGATTTTGGTCCATTTGGTATCGATCGGTTTAAGGCTCTTGGTTGGGAAGCAGCTCTTAAATGCTATGATAAAGAAGGAAAGAACTTGTGTGATGCTGAGATTCAAGAGTGGATGGCCACTCTTAGATGTCCACCATACCACAGAGCATCTAAAATGAAACTGTTTGGTACCGTGAATGGAATTGAAGTTGAGATGTCGCTTGAAATGTTGCGAAGGGTTGCGAAGTTTGATAGTAAGCCTACAAACCAGTACATGATTCCCATTGGAAGATTTGTACATATCACTAGAGAAGCACCCGCAATGGCAAAACATGTGGAATTATCTATTTTTACCGGGTACGACACATGGGAAACTCTACCGGAAAAAATTGAGAATCGAGGCGAAGCTGATGTTGATTATTTGCACATCGAATGTCATACCGAGGCGGGGTGATAAAGTGGAGGTGAGATTTCCCGAGGTGCCGGTATTGTATTCGTTGTTGAGAGGAGCACCCCTTATTCCTTTCCGATTTTTGGTGTTGAACAATGTATGGATAAGCCGAATTAGTGATCAACGGAAAATAATACCGCATTGTAGGCTTATCACGGCATTGTTGAAGATGTATGGAGCAAATAATCAGGATGAAAATGGCTCGTACAAGAAATTTAAGCCTTTTGATATCAAGCAGTTGCGGTCGGCATGGACGTATACTTAGTCAGAAAGATATCACAAGTTAAAAAGCGAAGGTCAAAGGTGGAGAGCTTTGAAGGTTGATGCGAGGCCATTACGATCGGGTGAAGAAGATGAACTGGAAAGTGAAAATGAAGCTCCTAGTGGGGATGATGAGTATATGGATGATCAATATGAGGCTCCTACACATACGGGTGGTGAAAGACCAAGTGGTAGTAGAGGCGGTACCCAATCAGGTTATATTGGTTGTGCATTTGATTATGCACAAATGTCGTACGGTACAGATTGGGCATATGGTGGATCGATGGAGCAAGTTATGGAGAGAATGCGTCCGCCTATTTTTTCGGATTTTTCTGATTCTACTCAAGTGGCTTTTGATCATCAAACTTTCATGGGAGCGAGTATAGAGCGGTCATTATGGAGAAACTACGACCGACAGGAGGAGTGGAATAGAGCTCATGTGTATGCTCACAAGGAAGAGATAAATAATCACTACATTGATGATCGAAATCGACGGATGCATGAAGCTTGGCATGCAGGCCAACCATTTGTCACTGATCCACCTATTGTGGATTACTCTACTTTACCACCGTATGATGGTAGTATCATGTATCCCACCCCACCATTGCATCATTCACAATGGGTGGATCCACATACAGGCATGGGTAGCCAACAGCCTGCTCAAGGTGATGATCAAGGAGGAAGTAGTAGTGGAGCTTTCGGGTTTGGTGAATTCTCAGAGATGATGTCATCCATCTTTGGGCCGGCCCAACCTCGCTACTATTAATCAGGTGGTGTTCTTTCTTTGCTTGTATATTTTTGTATATATTTGTGGTTATGTTTATGTTATGGTTGGGTGGATGGGTGGTTTTTGATGTGTTTTATTGATGGGTTACGAATGGATGGTAGTGTTCTAAAAATTAAAAAAATAATAATAATAATTTATTGGGATTTGGGGATTTGAGCGAAAGTTGATGTGAGGTATGTTGAACGATTAATTCTCCCGAAGCCATACATTGGGGACAATGTATCCCAAGTGTGGGGATGGGGGAAATTCTAGGTTTTTGGGTTTTCGAAAATTTTTAAACCAAGCAAAAGAGTGTAAGAATTTGAAAACTTGTCATCAATCTGCATGGTACGTCAGTAGCCTATTTTGCCCTTTTTTCTTGGTGAGTATTTGTGCCACCCATATATATCAAATAGAAATTTATCTTTGGACTGAGTGGCAATATGTGAATTGTGTTAATAGAACTTGTTGGTAGATGCATTTTGAGGCCTTAGCTTGTTTGCTTGTTGAAATGATAAGGGCATCTAGGTAGCTTCGTCTGGATGTGCGTGAGTGTGGGATTGGAGGGTTGGACCTCATATGCTATATACATGACTTGGTAATGTGAGGGGTGGGGGTTTGGACTTTAGTAGCCTATTTGAGCTTATGGCCATTTATTTGTGACCTGTGCCTATCTTCCTATATTTACCCATTGATTCGATTCGGTATAGTAATGTGAGTTGCAATTTTTTTATGTATTGCTTTGTTTGAAAAAAAATGAGAAAAGTACAAAAAGAAGGAGCAACGATGTTAGTTGTCGGAAGCAATAGAAAAGAAAAGAAAAAAAGGAAGTGTAGTTGTATATAAAGTTAGTGTGTATGTTTATTTTAGTTGTAATAGTAACACAGAATCGAATCAAAGAGCTACTTGTATATATTCTCCCTTATCCTACCTTTACACCTAGCCCTGTTACAACCGTTAAGTCCCTTTGATTTACAAGCAAGCTAAGCATCTTTTAGGCGGAGATTTGATTTACATCCAAGCATATTGTCGCACATGAAAACATTTGCGTTGAGGGTTCTAGCTAAAATGTTGCTAGTTTCTTTGTTTTCACCAAGAGGAGAGTTAATTGTGAGGGGTATATCATGTGGTATGATGTTAGGTTAGTAAAAGGATGACACGTATTTGCTTGGTTTGAATGGAAATTGTCATGAATTTAGATATGGGTTGAAGCATTGCTTGGGACAAGCAACGGTTAAGTGTGGGGATGTGACTGGTGGTCCTTGGGACAACCCTTAATTGTGTTAAAAATAGACAAACTCGCACATTTAATTGGGTTCATTAGTGGAATTAGATAACTACTGTATGTTTGGTGTTGCAGGTACAAAAGAGCGTAACAGAGAGGTTTTACCATGCTTAAATGAAGACTTGTACGTGTTAGAGTTGAGAATGAGACGTGAATTGGCAAAAAAATGAACAAAGGAGAATTCCCTAGCGTCCACCGTAGCTTAAGTTGGACACTGTAAACTTGTGTGTCACCGTAAGACAGGTTATGAGTGTCGTAGGGTTTTGTGAAGAGCACCGTAACTACGGTGGCGCCGTAGCTTACGGCGGCGGCTATCGAGAATTTTTGTAACTGCCATATTAATTCGTTTTGGGGTGTCTTTTCATCTATCTTATCATTGGGGAACGTTTCTAGATAGTTTTTGGGCGAATATGGGCTCTTGGAAGTGCTTGTGAACAATTGGAAACATTCGGTTTGTGTTTTTGATTCCTGTGAACATTAACTTTGATGTTATGATGATTCACCGAACGATGAGCGGCTAATTTCGTGGTGATCATCCTAGATGTAAGGTTTGCTTTCGAAACACTATGTTTATGTTTGCATTTCTAGAATAATGACTTTGCAATGTTTGTTTAAGTTATTATGATGTTTGTTTGTAAAGTGTTGATTCTTGTTTGATGTTAGTCTAAACCATACGTTCTTGGTGCCGTTGGCATTCGAGAGATATCATGGGAGGGTTTAGGGTTGGATAATAATCAATTGGTTATCGGGTAACAACCTCGCTTTTTTATATAATCCGAGTACTTAGTTCCCTTTTCACAAACAAATAATAAAAACGAGCCATGTCTATGTGGTTCTTTCTAGTTGGGCATAAACATTAGTGTGGATTAAAAACCTGAAATCTAGGATGGTCGCTTTCTCTTAATCTCTTTGATAAGTGTTTTTAGTAATTTAGTAATCAAATCAAACAATCAAAATCATTGAAAATTACTTTTCTGCAAATTAGGTAACTTAGATTAAATACATAGCTACATAGTAAACACATTTTCCACAAACTCCCTGAGTTTGATACCCACTTACCGCTAGCTAATTAGTAGTAATTGGTATAAATTTGCGTGAGACTTCGACATCACGTCATACACCCTTGGTGTATTATCCTCGCATCAATCCAAGACCCGTTCCCAACCAAGTTTCTCGAACAGTTGAACGATCCCGATCGTGCTAAACTCCTCCACATTAACTGATCTTTCTAGCACAATTGAGACAATGGTCTTAGGTTGGGCCATCTTCCACAACCTTATTTCAAGACGCTTATCATTAAACCTTGAGAGTGCCTTGTGCTTGTCTTCCTCCCATTGCTCACCAACACTGCTATTTTTAAACTTCTCCCACACCCAATCTTGGCGATACAATCTCCCATCATTCTCTTCCACATTGCTTTGTTGCTACCATTTCTTCTGAAAAAGACCAGAGAATGAACCGGCTCCCGAAGATGTGCCTTCTCCTGTGGTCTTGCTTCTTTTTCGGCTAGCCATGACTACAACAACAACAACAACAAAAAGAAAACAATCAATACTACCTCCAAAACCTCAAAACAACTCAAACTTAAACATGAACTATGATGTTAAACTTTAATTTATCCTTTAAACGCAAACTAGCGCATTTTCAACCTTGCAATTAGCAACCTTTATCATCTAAAATCAAATTTTAATAAAATCCTAACTTCCTAAGGTTTTGATTTTTGGGTAAAGGGTTTACCCCGGTAAATATTATATCAATCAACCGAAAAAACAAACAAGTGAGGCAGACAACAACCTCAGTTCTCAAGTATGACATGCCATACTAGAGTAAAACGAGCAATCACCCTACGGACGCTAAACACAAATTCAAAAACAAGTCACTCGACAAGACACGTAACACTCAGTTACAAAAAACACATGCAACACCATTAGCCATATTCATCATCATATATCAGCAACCCTCTAGGAAGTCTCCATTCCTTTAGAAGAGCTCTAGTGTTACTCGTGTTCTTGAATTTCATCAAATGTAGCTTCATCCGAACTGTTGTTAGAATAACCTCAATGAGTTGATCTGCACTTCTTTTTGCTAGAAAACAATCTCTGGTTTCGTTCCTGCCACACGAAATAAGTTGCCGCACCAACAACAAGCTTCCCAATAACATGAGTAGCATGCTTTGACTTCGCATATTGCACCAAATGATCAAAGATCCTATCCCACTTGTTAGGAATCGATCCCATCCTTGCTTTATAGCGAATACCATTCCAAATCTGAGCAACATATACACACTCAAAAAAAAGATGCTCATGGGAATCCAGACCAACCATGCACAACGAACAACACATGAGGTTAAAATTAGTACTACCCGCCGAAGACCATCGACTCATGACATCCTGCGTTTTTAGTTTTTTGTTCACAAGCAGCCACATTAAAAAAGAATGACGAGGAATAGATTGGGGAAACCAAATAATACTCGCCTATGGGACTTCATTCTGATGTAGTCGAAAATCATCCCACCGTATAGCGGCACTGTAGTTCATCTCCTTTCCCGATCTAGTTCTCCACACTACTCTATCATGAAAACCCGGGTTCAGTATGATGCTCGGCATGTGACGAAGAGCCGGAAACCGGTTCACCCACTCGTTCGGCCATCCCCATTCCCCATGGTCACACACATCCGCAACCGTCGAGTTCATATAGAAACCAACATTCGATATCATACGTGGCGTAATAAAAGAATTCAAAGGACATATCTCATCCCATTTATCAAACCAGACTAGCGTTTTTTTACCATCTCCCAGTTTAGTCCATACATGATGTTGAATAATCGGCCTTAGCTGTAACATTTTCCTCCAGCTCCACGTTATGTTATTTCGAATTGGTAAGTCCCAAAAACTTCGATCTCGGATACGATATGAATAGATCCACTTTACCCAAAGAGACTCTCTATGTGTAAGAAGGCTCCATAAATGCGCAACCATAAGCGCTTTATTCATATCCCCGATCCTTCGAATACCCAAGCCACCCTCTTGTTTAGGAACACAAACTTTTTTCCAACTCACCTTAGCTTTACCCTTTATGTTATTTCCTTGAGCCCACAAAAACCTTCGCATTCTTTCTTCCAGCTCATAAATGATGCGCTTTGGTAAAATAAAAACCAACGCCCAATATATATGCATAGAAGACAGGACCGACCGAATCAATTGAAGTCTACCAGCAAACGACAAACTCTTATTTTTCCAATCAGTAATTCTTGAATCCATATTTTCCACAAGTCTCTTACAATCATTGTAAGTCTGGTAGAGATAAGGGGAACCCCAAGGTAGCAAACTGGCAACACACCCTTATCAAATGGGATGATGCTTCTTATTCGGTCTTTCACTAGGTCCGGAACATTACCAAAGAAAACCGTACTCTTAGTCATACTAGGAACAAGACCTGACATGTTCTTAATAAATCTAATGCCTCCAAAATCACTTTTGCTGATCTATGATCGCCCCAGGAAAACAAAAACAGATCATCAGCAAAACAGAGATTAATTATTCGCTGATTTTCACACTTATTATGGAACCTAAACTCAGTTGACAAAGAAATCTGTTGTTGCAAAATCAATGTAAGAACCTCCATAACCAACGTAAAAAGGTATGGAGACATAGAGTCTCCTTGTCGTAAATCCCGGTGCCCTTTAAAATAACCATACAAATTACCATTTATAGCCAATAAGAAAGACGTGGATGTGACACAAACCATTATCCACTTCACCATTTTCGATCAAACCCAAAACCTATGAGAATCTGTTCAAGAAAGTTCAATCTTCTGTGTCATAAGCCTTTTGAATATCCACCTTAAAGGCACACCTTGGAGGCCCCTGATTATGATGATAGTTATGCATTAACTCCTGTGTTAAAAGGATATTATCTGAAATCCTTCTACCCGGAACAAAGGCTGACTGGTTGATGCTCACAATGTCACATAACCCTTCTTTTATATGATTTGTAAAAATCTTGCTGATACACTTATATAGTGTGTTACAACAAGATATAGGACGATAATCCGTAATGGAAGACGGTGTACTAACCTTAGGGATTAAAGAGATTATCGTATGATTAAGTTGATGGAGGAGGAGTTTACCATTTTGAAAGAACTCCTGCACCACACTGCAAACATCTTTCCCGACAACATCCCAAGACTTTTTAAAGAAGACCGAGGTGTAACCATCAGGACCTGGAACTTTATTCCCATCAATCGAAAACATTGCCTGTTTAATTTCATCATCAGTAACCATCCGAACCATAGCAGAAGCTTTGTCAGCCGACAAGACACTCTGGAAAAGATCAGGCGTAGGATGCAAATTTATACTTCCAATACTACCAAAAAACCGGGAATAATGATTCACCATGACCTGTGGAACCGACAGTCCTTTGTGTAATGTACCGCTACCATCTCTAACCGAGAAAATTCTACTCTGATGATTTTTTGCTTTGACAGTGTTGTGAAAGAACTTTGAGTTCTTATCACCAAGCGAAAGCCATTCTAACTTAGACAAGAACTGCTTTCTTATACGCTTGAAGTAATTGGCTGTGTTTAGCAAGAAGCTCATTGTTGAAAGGATCGTTATCAATAGCTAGCTGGTAGTCATCTAGATCCTTTCTCGTCATCTTAACCTTCTCATGCAAATTACCCTGCATATACAAGAGTTTCCTCATCGGGTTTTTTAACAACTTAAGCTTTTTTAACAATCTGAAACATACGATAACCCTGAATGTCCATGTTCCAAATCGTTTTAACTTCATCCATAAAACCCTGCTTATCGGCCACCAAGTTCGCAAACTTAAACGGCTTAGGTTTTTCCCTGGTCACATTAGGCAATTTTAAGATACACGAAGTATGATCTGATATTCGGTACGGAAGGAAACATGCTGCCGCATTAGGGAAAATATCAATTAAGTGAATATTCCCCAATATTCGATCAATTTTCTTGACAATGATCCTCTTTTGCTGGTTATTCGTCCACGTAAAATGTAAACCCGTTCGGTTAACATCAAACACCTCTATTTCATCAATACACTCCTTAAACTCCCTATTCCCAATATTAAAGTGGACGGCCCCTCAGCTATATCTTCATGAAACAAAGAAGAATTAAAATCTCCCATGATAACCCATGGTTTATCATGCATATAAGAATGATGAACACGTAAATTCTGCCATAGCACCCTTCTTTTTTTGTAGTAGTTGTCAGCATAAACAAACGAACAAAACATAGACTTTTGATCCATTTTAAAAATGACCTGAGAATGCACTACCTGTCTGTTTGGGATAGAATCATAACATCCACCATGTTAGCATCCCACCCTACCATAATACGAGTACCTTTCTCACAACAATCAGCATTAGTCGCCCAGCTCCATGACCGGCAAACTTTCTTACAAACATTATAGACATTAGACGAGTCAACATGAGTTTCCATAATTGCACAAACTTGAAGATGATTATCCAGAACCACCTGGCGAACCTCCTTTTGTTTGAGGGGGCGGTTCAAACCCCTTATGTTCCAAGAAGCCAAACTACTCATGGACACTAGTATCACCAAGTGTGCTTACACCCTCAGACTTTTTATTTTCCCTTTTCTGATCCATAAACTTTGGGATATCAGCTAAAAGCTCATCCACCTCAACTGCATCCGCAATTACTTCCTCCGAATTGCTATTTTTATTTTGTTGATTACCCTTAGAAGTTACACCTTCCACTCCACCAAATTCATTAGAGTGGTAGCCCTCCTCTTGAAGCACATCAAACAGGTTAGAAATAGGAACTTGGTTTTTCGGTTGCAGTTTCCCATCAGCCTTGGGCTTAGGCTTTACTACCGGACGATACACAAACTTCGGCTTCTGATTCTTAACATGCAGCCTTGAGTGATCCCTTTCATATTCCTCGATGATACCTCCTGAAAATCATCATTATTTTTCGTATTGTCATCAATCAGCACTGGGTTTTGTTTTTTTGGGCACGAGTTATCATCGTGGCCAAACACGCAACATGTTGAACACCTTAACGGTTCCCAATCGTACTCAATTTTTACCTCCGCTTTGGAGTATCCCTTTCCACCGAGTGCCGGAATTGCAACTGTAACGATTCTCTTTAATTCAGACCCTGCTTGAACATCAATTAACGCCCTAGCATAACTACTTCTTCCCCATGATTCTGCACACATTGTTGTTGTATAAGAATCCAGCAACTTTGGAACACCTACTTTCGAGGCCACTAAACTCAACCCGTCCTCCGTAAACGCAACCAATGGTACATCATGCAACTTTACCCAAACCGGTATAGATGTTATATCCTTTTTCTCAACCGTAACAGCAGGAGTCCATTCAATAAGAATAATTAGAACATTTCGTATCAACCATGGCCCATCTTCCAGTAGTTGTTCCATCCCTTTTTTTGTTTGAAACTTAAAGAAGAAGAACCCCTTTGCATTCATCATCATCCTGGATAAACCATACTTCGACCAATTATTTTTAACAAAATAGTCTACCACCGGAACGCTAAGCGCTTTCCCAAAAAATATCCATAAAGGGTATTCGAATATCTGTCATTAACCTGCTTTACCGATGATAATGGGATGACAACATCCGCCCCATCAATTAATTCATCAGTTTCCATAGCCCTAAAATTAACTTTAATACCATCCTTATTCTGCTGAACAACTCTAGCAAACGATAGAGGTTCTACAATCTGAGTGGTCGTTGCCTCCTTGGACTCAGACGATAAAACTCCACCCTCCGAATCAGCTAAAAGACTTCATCTTATCAGGGTTTCGGTCCCTTAGATTTTGCAGCCAAAGTATTGTCCACAGGTTTCGATATATCCCGTAACCCATCCAGAATCGAAGAGTTAGAAGTTGAGTGAAGACCCCTCCTTGGCAGCTTTGAGTTCCCCTCTATATTCGTCACCTTCAGTCCTATCCCCCGTATAGGAGATGTTCCTCCGTCATCAGGCATTTGTTCACCCTCCCTATACCTCTCCATGCAGCCAAATATCACGTAAACCAGTCGGAACCACGTGAAACACCAAAAGCATGCACAAACCCTAATTCTAGCAAAACCTTAACTCATGAAACTTTCCAAGATCCAATAGTGAGACAGGTAGGTCAAGGTTACTGCCCAACCAGTAGGACCGATTAACTCGCAACCCTATTCAATCCGAATAAGAATCATAAACTAAGGCAGCGATGGAAAAACAAAAATAGCCTAGCTAGAGAGAGGTTTCAACACATTCAACATCATTTTCATGCTCAATCACGTGAACAAGTGGGTGTAATCAAATCCCGACACTTGTTCAATGTTTAGTCCCACCCAAATCAAGTTCTACCCCAAATTTCCAGCTAATTCAACACAAGTTTATCATAAACCACCTACTCTCAAACAAAAAAGTTCAAACTTTCGGAAGAAATAGACAAACCGTATGATAATCATGCTCAAAATTCAGTAAATGTCTTACCTTTGATGTTGTAGAAGAAAGATAGCTATAAAGAAATGAAAAACAAGAACTTTGAAGAACACTCTTTCAAAAACCCAAAATTTGCAGCCTAGATATCTCACACACAAGCAAGAATTGGTTAAAACTAAGCTAGGGGTTTTGCAACTCTCGAAAAACTACACACTTTAGGCCAAAAATCAGTTGTTTGGTGGAGAATTGAAGAAGTTATGAGAAGAAGAAGGTTTTAGGGTTCCTGAGAACTTGAGGAAGAAGATGAAGTGGTTAGGTGAATGGGGAGGTTAGAATGTAGTGTTTTGGTGTTTTAAAAGAGTTGTGGATCAGATTTTATGAAGGTGGGTCGAAAGTATGGCTAAAACTGCTCCCGAGTCACTTTAAAACGGGTTTGGAACTGATTGGGTTCAAGTATGGGAGTTAAACCCAATTCAGAGTCGGCATGAGATTAGAGGATCGTCAGAGACGCCATAAGAGGTCGTCGGTGACGGCCCTTGTTTCTTTGCAAACCACCTGACGACCTAATGGCCTGTCTACGGGGTTTCTCACCTGACGCACTTATAGCCACCTAGTCAACGACGACATGATACCCAGTCGCTGACGGTTTGTCCTTTTTCTATTTTCAATTTTTTTAAATATGGGAGATAACAAGCGATTTTGCCAAAAGGGACTTATGTGTCACATCCCAACCGATTGCTTAAACATCGGGATGTGACGAACAAATTGCTCAAAACGTCATAACACTACATGCGACAATATTTTAATAACTCAAAATTTTATTCATACTAAAATGATAATACACTATTTCGAAGTGGAAATACAACAAGTTTTAATGACAATACAACATGAAGGATAATACATAAATTAAATCTAGGCGTGTATCAAATCCACCCTAAATAGATTTCTTCAACAACATCAACTAGTTTCCTGCAACATGTATTAAAATAATATATATCAACAAAAAGTTTGCGAGCATACAAGTTTGTTACATAGCATAATAGTGAATAAAGTTTGACTCATATCCAACATGGTAATCATGGCATATAATTGTTATAACGTACAAAACTTGTGATTTTATATGTCAATCCAAAGTCTAACGCAATCGTGTTTACCCAAATCATCGAAACGAAAAGGGTGTAATATAGTTTACTTAACAATACCACAAGTTTACGGACGGTGTGTTACTCCTATAGCACTATATTTGTTAAGGTAGGCTAGCAAAGTTAATGAGCATATAACACAATCTAACGTAGCATGCGATAATCAAGAGTATGGATAAGTATCATGTTAATAATGGATAAAGTAAATTGTGTAAACAAGTTTTATAGTGATTTGTGATTTATACATGTTGCACCCAAAGTGTTTAAAGTGGAAAATGGGATCGAGTATACTCACGGTTTTGCAAAGCTTTTCCTTTGTTATCCTGTGAAGGTTAAAGAGTTTTGAGATGGAACACCGAGATTACCCTACATGGGGTAAACGAAGGTGAGTGAGTATTGGGATGATAATGAAGAACTTGGAAGTTGGAATGTAAAGTATGACAAAGTATACATATAAGAAAGTAGTCACCTAGCTCTAGCACTCGTTTTTGACACTATGGGAACCCATAAGGGTTAGTATGATTTCATAGGTGTAACACCTATTAGAATCGTAACGAGGAACTAAACCCCTTCGGTGACTAAACTTAATAACTTGATGAATAGCTATTTGGTTAACATCAAGGGTTCGGTTTTAGGTATTTTATATAGATTATAATACAGATATAAGTCAAGTAGGAGGTAGGAGGATTAAACCATCCATTTAAGACCTCTATAGATTCATGTAATTCAAGCATGAGGTAGGAGGATCAAACCATCCATTTAAGACCTCTTTAGGTTTCACCACTATACATGTTGCCATAGGCAACAAGGAGGGTCATGAACATACATTAAGGAAAGAAAAAGTTACAACTAGTATAGGAAAACTTCAAGTGATGCGTGGATTTGTAGTTAGGATAGCCCAAGTTATCCAATAATCATACAACTTCAAGTACAAGACTTGTTCATCACTTGTGAAAGAAACTCTATCAAAATAGAAAGTTTGTGAGGTTTAAACCTCTAGATTTAGATGTCACATCCTTGTTTTTAAGCCCAACTAACCATACATTGATTATGAGCATTAGGACATAGGAATGTGTATGAGTTACCTCAAGTTCAAGTAGTTTAACAAAGTTTACATTAAAAACAGAAAGTTTATGGCACTTTGGAGCCTTTTATGGTGATGTTCCAGCTTTGATTTTCCATGGAAAACATACAGAAACATACCTAAGGTTGTTCCAAGTGTTAAGAAAGAAGAATTAATGCAAAAGAAGAGGTAGAAGTGAAGTTGTGCTCACTTTAGCAACTTGTGATGAATCTGCCAAGCTATTGATTTCTAGCTGAATATGGAGTTGTTTAATATGGAGTTGTTTGAGAGTATTTGAGGGAGTAGGAAAGTGGAAGAAATGTGGAGGAGGCTTGGGTTTTGTAGGGGATGATTAGGGTTGAGTGTAGTTGAGTATTAAATGCAAGAAGCACACAACAAACTCAACAAAACACACAGAACTGCCCAATCTCGCAACTAAAACAAACATTCTGCGGATCGGCGGCCTTGGCGTAGCGCCAAGGGGATTAAGCTACGTGTCCGGCGACGCCCCTGGTTTCCGTTTGAAGTTTGATTTCTTTCATTTTGGCCCCCAAACTTCCTATAATTCATCATTGTATGCATAATCTTCGATATTTAACATGTTTTCGAGTATAATAAATGTATGTAAGTATAAATTGAATATCGCGAATGCATGTACGAATGTTTGTACGTATAATAAGTATCAATTGCGTATAAAATTTGATTAAATTGCAAGTATAACAAGTGTGTATAAAATATGAATTCATTATGATCAAGGTCTCGGATTACAAAGTTGAAAAAGATGATACAAATACAAGGTTTCCGAAAATAGAAAGTTCCCCAAAATGGAAAGTACAACAAGACTTGTTAAATATAGAAAGTGTGATAAGCAGGGCGCTACAGTCTCCCATCCTTTAGGAAATTTCGTCCCGAAATTTAGGAAGATGCAACGAACAGATGCGGATACTATGACATCTGTGTAATTCAATCTTGTAATGACTTTCGAACAATTTGATGATCAATGAAACTTTGTGTTGTTTTCAATTTGTATATTTATTTACGACATTTGTATATTTTCGATATTTATTCGATTTTGACTTTTCAGACCATTTCTTGAAGTGTAATAGCAAAACGTAATCAGTTTAACGCAACATATAGTCCAGAATAGTGACATAAGCTAAACATACCCGAAATATCCTTTACATAACTTAGAAATAAGTTTTGAAGGGTTTGGTATGTCAAAAAAAGCAAGTTTATTCGATCATAGGGACTATTTATGACAAACTTCAAAAGTCTGCCGATTCTTGTAGCGACGCACACTCCAGAACACTTACACAAGCTTAACATACCTTAAATACCCTATACATAACTTATAAAAAAGTTTCGAGGGCTTCGGTATGGCAAAAACACACTTTTGCAACTTCAGGGGCTATTTTACAAATTCTTCGAAACTATGCCTTTTTGCGTATATCGCTACCCAGAACATACGCACATCCAAAAATTTTTGTAAACATTAAAATCTTGTATTTTAATGATTGGAATGCAAAAATATCGTTCGTTATGCATTTCACGGTCATGCACGCGTTCGTTACGATTTCGTCGTAATTAACCGAAAACCGCAACCGTACGACCAAATAAATCGACATCCGGAACATTTTTGGACACATTTCAAGTTCCCTATGTTATTCATCCTTATCAAGCTTGATAAGCAGGTTAAGGGGTGTTAAAAGTGCCAAAACGCGTCAAAAACATGTTCAGGGGCCATTTCTGCCATTTTTGAAACTTCAGCCCCTGCAAGGGCCTTACAGACCGTAAGGCAAAACCCGTAAGGGGTGCCCAGCACATTAGAAATGTGGCAGCAGCTGGTTAATTCACTTATTGACTCACCAAACGAACTTGCCACACCCTTCTACCTGCTTCTAACAAGTGTATTGACACTAATCCAACTTGGTGATGATTCATGGACACTTTTAAGCTCTTATGACTTCAAATTTACTATAAATAGCAAGGGGATTTCACCATTTGAAACCTTTCAACCTCCCATCTAGCTCACATCTGCCACAAATCCGAATTTGTAACCATCTTTGGAGCTTCCTCTGTGATTCTTTGGCAATCCTTGGTGTTTGTAAGTCTCTCATTCAAGTTTTGTTCAATTCTTGTAGCATATTTGAGCTAAAAATCAAATAGTTTGACTTCTGTTTGACTTTCAGCTTTGATCATGAATTGATCAAAACAAAATCCAATTCCACTTGTTAATATGATCATAATCATGTTGGTTATAATCCCTAATGATCATACCTACTGATTTCTATCTTTTCTAGTCATTTTATCAAGTCAAAGATTCGGTCAAAAATGCGATTTTTGCGCAATTTGCAACGGAACCATTTCCGGGTATCAAAACAGTTTGTTTTGGTGTCAAAACACTTTTATAAACTTATTTAGACATGTCAAACATGTCTAATCCGTCACATTTGTATTAGTGCTTGTTTAGAGTCATAAGTCGTTTTGACCAACGCTTTGACTTTCAAATCTGCCCCGTTTGATTGATCTTTGGACCCAACCAAATACATATTTATGACCATAAATATAAAGGGAATAACCCTCTGAGGTTATACCTTATGATCATGTCATTTGGTTAGTGTTATGATAATTAGTTGATATAATCTTCAATAATGACCAAAATGCCCTTTTATAAGTAAATCAACTAAAAACATATGTAACATAAATTTTGACATATATCCTGATTAAATAAAATTTTTAAACATGTTTTGGTAATTTAGCTTATCATAACACAACTCTAACCATCCGACTTCATTGTTACGCAAACGACACGTTAAAGTAGCTTAAACTACCTTAACAAGTCATAACGGGTCAAAAGCACTTAGAAAACTTTTCAACTCAGAATGTTAACTTTCTGAAACCATTTCATATGAGTTCCAACACTCATTTGGTTTACAAGACCTCATTCTATCCGATCTTCTGATTTATGTCCCGATATTTACATAGTTAACCATTTTTAGGACACGCTTGATTTCACGGACTCTCGATCTTGGTTTATCTTCTTGAACAAGGAATTTATTGCAACTACAAGTGAGTACATATTCCCCTCTTTACTTTTTCAAATGCTTTGGGGTGAAACATATTGTGCCTATGACTACTTTCGGGTTTTCATGACATTATACACGCTTTGATTATATAGTACATATAGTACATGATTTCCATTGCATTTTGCGGCATATGTTGACTTAGCATATGAGCACATTGATTTACAACATTTCTTGCTATGTATGTTGACTGAGCATACTAGTACATTGGTTTTCAAAGACATTTCTTGCTATGTATGTTGACTGAGCATACTAGTACATGGTTTTCAAAGACATTTCTTGCTATGTATGTTGACTGAGCATACTAGTACATGGTTTTCAAAGACATTTTTGCTTACTTTGTTCATGACATATTGGTGCGTTGGAGATTGACTTAATACATTCATTAACATTGATCACGACCACCGGTAGTATGTAATGGTACCATAGGATTGACAATCCCGTTCCCACTTCCCGGGTTTGTTTGGAAGCGACTTTAGGGAATGATAGAATCCGATGAAATGGATAGACTTTTATCTTTATAAGGGTCTATTTGACTGTCAACAAGGTTTGAATTTGTTTGCAAACAAACTTAATGTATGTTTTAACAATAAAAGCATGACTTATAAAACAAAATGTTTGATTATTCAAAGACATTGTTTTATACAAGACATTTCCACTATACATGGTTTACATTTGACATTTTGGTTACACAAGACTTTATTCATATATGACATTTGTTTACTTGACATTGGTTTACATGACATACTTATTACAAGACATTTCTTTGGTTTAAACAAGACTTTTTGATTGTTGGTTTATAGTAAGTGATTTAAATAAGGGGACGGGTGTAATATGATAAAAGCATGGTGGATACGCCGCTGGTACTTCCTATATATAAGTGTTTTTATCATATTGCATATCGTGTCGTTATCTAAATCTTTTCAAACAAAGTACAAGACAAGACATTTTTATCTATGACATGACATTTTTACACGAGACATGACTTATATTTTGGTTAATGATTTAACCATGCATTATTTATTTATATCATTCGATTTATCTTATGATTTCAAAAAAGAAAACATTTTGTAAGTATTCGTGGCCACTTTTTAACTAAGTATTCCTTTAAACATTCTAGGCCATGAATCTGAAACGCAAAACCTATGTTATTCACAGGCATTTTTATGCTGACGTACTTTATTTTCACATATGTTTAAAGAGCTAATGTTTGATTGTCGAGCTTGATACACTTAGGGAGAACTTGGGCCTTAGTGACTATAAAATCAATAAGAACAAGTTTAACTTTTATTGTATTTTCCGTTTTTTTTCAGACAATGTAAACATATCTATTAAATAAAACTTAACTTATTATGCTATGGTTGTTAAAGCAATAGTTCTGTTACGACACTCCCTGACGATTCCGCCGCGGTTTGTTGTTTTACGCGGTTGGGGTGTGACAGATACTTAGTCTTCATATCACTTCGAGTTCCCAAGTAAACTCAACGCCACGTTTTCCTTCCCACCGAACCTTAATGATAGGAATTCGAATACGCCTTAATTGCTTGACTCCCCGGTCCATGATTTCGACAGGTTTCTCCACGAAGTGCAAAGTTCATTGATTTGAAGATCTTCAGTGGAACTTGAAGTCCTTCTTCAGCTAGACACTTCTTGAGATTTGAAACATGAAAGACAGGATGAACGCTGTTGAGTTTTTCAGGTAGGTCTAGTCGATACGCAACCTTGCCAATCCTTTCGAGAATTTTGAAAGGACCTACGTAGCGAGGTGTGAGTTTTCCTTGCTTACCAAAATGAACTACACCCTTCCAAGGGGATACCTTGAGAAGTACTTGATCACCAACGTTGAATTCCAAAGGTTTGCGTCTTTTGTCAGTGTAACTCTTTTGACGACTTCGAGCTTTGAGTAGGTTATCACGTATTTGCATGATCTTATCTGTTGTTTCTTGTATGAGTTCGGGACCGGTGAGTTGAGCTTCACCAATCTCGTGCCAACAGATAGGCAATCGACATTTTCGACCATATAATGCTTCATATGGTGCCATTTGAATACTAGCATGATAACTGTTATTGTATGAGAATTCAACCAATGGTAAATGTGAATCCCAATTGCCGCCAAACTCGATTACGCAAGAACGAAGCATATCTTCCAGTGTTTGAATGGTACGCTCGGTTTGACCGTCGGATTGAGGATGAAAGCCGGTACTAAGATTTAAGGCGAGTACCAAGAGCGTTTTGAAATGTTTGCCAAAGGCGGCAGGTAAAACGAGTGTCGCGATCGGAATTGATGTCAATGGGAATACCATGACGACAAATAATCTCCTTCGTGTAGATATGAGCTAATTTCTCGACTTTGTAATCTTCACGAATGGGGAGGAAGTGAGCGGACTTGGTCAAACGGTCAATGATGAACCAGATGCTGTCGTGACCAGAAGATGTACGCGGAAGTTTAGTGATGAAGTCCATAGCGATACTCTCCCATTTCCAGACGGGGATCTCTGGTTGCTCGAGTAAGCCAGAGGGACGTTGATGCTCGGCTTTCACCTTGGAACACGTGAGGCATTTTGAGACGTAAAGAGCGATATCTTTCTTCATGCCAGGCCACCAATAAGATGTACGTAAGTCTTCATACATCTTTCGGCACCAGGATGAATGGAGTATCGAGATTTGTGGGCTTCCTTCATCAAGAAGTCATGAAGGTTGTCACGATTCGGGATCCAGACTTGATTGAGATAGTATAACATACCATCAGCTTTGGACGAGAGTTGTTCTTCAACACCACACTTCATCTCATTGTACAAATTGTTCTCGTTGATGGACGAGTCTTGTGCTTTACGAATTCGGTCCTGAAGATTACTTAGGATCCAGAGACAGTGGATACTCTTCGCATGAGGTTTACTACTTAGAGCGTCGGCTACAACATTCCTTGTACCAGGGTGGTAGCAAATCTCGCAGTCGTAGTCGTTTAACAATTCTACCCAACGACTTTGACGCATGTTGAGTTCCTTTTGATTGAAGATGTGTTGAAGGCTCTTATGGTCGGTGAAGACCACACACTTGGTATCGTAAAGGTAGTGTCGCCATATCTTCAATGCAAAAACAACTGCACCAAGTTCAAGGTCGTGTGTAGTGTAGTTTTTCTCATGAATCTTGAGTTGTCTTGACGCGTAAGCGATGACTTTGTCCCTTTGCATAAGAACACAACCAAGACCTCAGTTTGAAGCATCGCAATACACGACAAAATCGTTGTTTCCATCGGGAAGAGCGAGAATAGGAGCATTACAAAGCATGTCCTTGAGTGTTTGGAAAGATTCCTCTTGTCCAAGACCCCAAACAAAAGGTTTATCTTTTTGAGTAAAAGACTTGAGAAGAACGACCTTTGAAAAGTTCGAAATGAAGCGACGATAATAACCAGCTAGATCAAGAAAGGAGCAAATTTTGGACGATACTTAGGAGCGATCCAATTATTTACAGATTTGATCTTTGCGGGATCGATGTGAATGCCTTTCTCATTCACAACATGACCGAGAAATTGGACTTCCTCTAGCCAAAATTCACACTTGGAGAATTTGGCGTATAGTTTTTCACGTTGTAGAAGTTCAAGGATAAGACACAAGTGTCGCTCGTGTTCTTCTTTGTCTGTATAGATTAGATGTGAATAGGCTAGCAAAACGAAGTATTTAAGTCTTTATATGCCAAGTTCGCTGGTTAAGGAGTTGTGATGTCAAGTTCGGCTGAACTTGACTAAGTCAAGTTCGCCCGAACTTAGTCAATCTCCAGCGAACTTGTGCTATTATAAATAGTTAGCTTGAGTCTTTCATTTGTGACTTTTGGTGCTCTGTGTAGCAAAGATCGTCAATTTGGAGACTTGAAGTTTATCAATAAAATTGAAGTTTAACTGATTAATTCTTGTTATTTGGTAATCATGTCATATTGTTTCCGCCATTATGGACATTAAATATCAAATCTAGGTTCCTATGCTATCAGGATCGGTCCTACAAGTGGTATCAGAGCTAGAATAGCCTGATTTGATTGATATCAAGACAAGAAAACTCTTATTCTACTTCAATCTTCTATTTTTCTTAAATTTTACACTAAAAATGAAGAATTTACGGGCAAATTCTGTCCAAATTTGAATATGTCATGTTAAATACACCATAGATAAACCCCTGAGAGTTTGGAGATTAAAATCAAACGAATTGATGCCAAATTGTTGAAAAATCATATTTTCAAAAGTCATTTGGATCGAACTTATAAGCCAAGTTCGCTCGAACTCGACTTAGAAACTCACTTTTTGAGTGTTTTTCTATCAAGTTGGCTTGAACTTGAGGGTTTTTGAGGAAATTTTTGTTAAGTCCGATCGAACTTGCGTTATTTTCTTTTGATTTTCTTCAAGTTCGCTCAAACTTGAGCAATCTCGTTGAAATTTATTTCAAGTTCGCCTGAACTTGCAGGTTTTTCTTCTAAAATCAAGTGTAAGTTCGCTTGAAGTTATCTCAGGATCATTTTTCCAAATTAAGTCACACAAGTTCGACCGAACTTGTGTAAAAACTGAAAATTTTTCATTCATCCACTGCAAGTTTGACCGAACTTGTAGTAGTTCTAATATTTTTCAAAGTTTGAATGTGTTTTCAGCGTACGTGTTTCGATATTCGCGATGGATGATCTACAGAGAGTGTTTATGTCAGGAGTGGGTATGTCCAATGCCAATGCGATACATCAAGTTAACCTAGACAACGAGATGGGCACGTCCGTTAAACCTCCAAAGTTAATGAGTATGGACGAGTACAAGGGATGGAAGGAGAAGTTCAGTTATTGGGTTCAGGCCATGCATTTCCAAAGCTGGGTGGCTATTGAGAGAGGATATGTCGTTCCGTTAGACTGCGAGTTTGTGTTAAAGAGGATATTTTGATACTGTTGCCTGGATACACGACTGCGAGAGAACTCTGGTTATCGTTGGAAAAGAAATACCAAGGAAGCGCAAAGATGATCAAGAGTAAAAAAGCTCTTATCATGAAGGAATTCGATATTTTTACCATGTTGAAGGGTGAGACAATGAAACAGATGATTGAATGTTTTTGTCATCTGAAGGTTCAAATGAGGAGACACGGTTTTGAGAAGACAGAACCGGAGTATATTTATAAGCTTGCAGATGCATTACCTGACGGAGAATGACTACTTATCTTATGGTATTGAAAGAAAGTCCGAATTGGGAATTCTTCAAGCTGGCTACATTCATCGACAAACTCGAAGGTCATGAGATGGAACTTCTAAAGATTGCAAAGTCGAAGAATACTAACATAGTTCAAGATGTCGGTCTATAATATAAGAAGGGAATTCAAGACAACATTTCAAGCCCAAAGATTCAAACAACATTCAGTGCGAATATGAATTCTTCGATCATTCGCAACAGAATCAAAATCAATCATATCCACAATATGATCAAAGTCCGTAGAGTTCTTCTTTTTCAAACACAGGGTCAAATTCTTCATATCAGAGTCAAGCAAATCAGAATCAACCAACGAATTATGATCCGAATGTGTACAAGTGTAACATTGCTATCAATTTAAACAATGTTGTTTCTGAGCAAGTTGCTAAGCAACACATTACTTTTCTCGCTACAGTTCTAGAATCGTATGAAAGTCTGGTGGCCGGGAAGATTCACAATCCGGAAATGACCGCCGAAGACTACGATCAGGTGGACGAAGAAGAACTTGAGCTGATGGATATAAAATGGTCTTTAGCTTCTATCATTCGAAGGGTGACAAAGTTTGTTGCACTCACAGGCCAAGATATCAGAAATTCAAGCAACAAGCTAGGGTTCGACAAAACAAAGGTCTAGATGCCGACAGAAAGGACATTTCAAGAGAGAATTCAAAAATCCTAAAGTAACGGGCAATCAGAGTCCATTTGGAGGTGGCAACGAATACTTCAAGAAGTCGCTATAGTATAAACCATTTCCGAAGAAGACTCAAGTTGATATTCAAGAAAAACCATTCAACAATACTTAGAAGGCGATGGTTGCTACCAACACGACACTGTGAGGATGTTAAAAGGGACAGTAATGGATAAACAAAAAGCAATAAATGTTTACATTAACACCATTGCTGAAACCAACAACAACTCCAGGACATGAAAATTGAAACAGAACGTGTTCAACAACTTTTAAGGAGTTACACAACTAACGCTTATGTCATCGATCATATTCTTCCTACGATTTCTTTGGAAGACAATGATAAAAAGTCTAAAAAGAAAAATGGGGTAGAGAATACAGCAATGTTCCACCACCCCTATGCGAGAAATATTGTCTTAAAACTGTTGATGGGATGGATAAGGCACTCAACATTGAGTTATTATCTGAAAAGAAAAATGAGTTGCCAGAGAACACTGATGTAATCGATACATCATCAGATGATGACAATAATGCGGTGGTTAAAAATGTGGTTGAAAACGTTTTTAATGATTCTGATGATGGCAGCTTTGAGAGCGCCAGCCCGAGTTTGAACAGTTCTGACACAAAATCCAAAGATGACGATACATCATCGGAAGATGGCCTTTGTGATGATCCTAACGTTGTCATGTACAAGGTTAAGGAATCTGATAGACTATATTTTGATGACAGTTTTTCGATTCAGAATGTCAAAGAAGATCAATTGGATAAACTGTTCAAACTGGTTGAAGTTACATCAGAAGATCTGGAGAAGAATGTAAAGAAATTCTATTCTAAACCCAAAAGAAATTACAATAACTACCGGAGAAATGGTGGTGATCATCCGGAAAACCGGAGAGCTGGGTTGGGTTTAGATGTGGAAGAAGAACCGGTTAAGAAAAAGTCACCATTTCACGAGTACAAAGATAAAAACATGAAATTCGTTTATGGGGCAAGCATGGTTCAAGAGGAAAGTTTGATTGGGAAGCAATCAAATGATGAGTTTAAGAAACAAAAGGAACTTCGAGAATGTTTGGCGATGAACCCTAATCTCGTAATTTTCATCCTCTTCTTGATCTAGATCGATTAGCAATTAGGGTTATTCGATCCCTTTATTGGTAAGGGTTCTTGAATCTACCTTGGTTTCTAATTGATTGACATTAAGTCTAGGGTTTCCGAATTAGGGTTAGTTTTTCATTTTTCTTTGTTCGTATTGTCTAGATTCTGGTTTACGGTGCAAGGTTTATCTCCTATCTTGGTATTTCTTGATCTTCATACAACCCTAGAGTTTTCATCGTGATCTGGTGTATAACAGTCTGTCATTAGCGCATTGATCTTTCAGGGCCTAATACGAACTAGTTAGCATTAGAAATCGGATTAAAACTAGGGTTTTGTTTCAAGTTTCCTTCTCAGATCGCTGCCAGAATCTGTGCTTTGAAGTGCTTTGAACTGGTTGCAAAGATCTATTGTTTTATCGGTCCTTCTGGATAGCCAGAAACCTAGATTTAACAAGACATCTATACGATTTGTTAGAAGCATGGGCTAGGGTTTTCGCCAGATTAGGGTTTTTCTTCCGGTTTTTTATTGCTGATCTTCGGGTTCGTGTTGCATGGTGTGATCTGTTCTTGTTTGTAGTGAGAGTTAGTGATTTCTGGTGTGGATGAATGTAAGAAAGCTGGGGATAATAACCCGGGTGATTGTGGGAAGCCGCCATTGCCGTTCAAGGGTATTGCCAGCCGAATTGTCAAAATAGATGGAAACCCAGTGCCGCCTCGGCGTGGTAATCTACTCAGATCGATATTAGTGATGAAAAGCGGGTTATCCAAGTATTGGGAGGCCGACTGTAAGGGTTTGCGTGCAGGGCCGGTGACGAGGAAATAGGATTGATTCTGTCGTGCAGCAGGATTGTCTCCTCAGGCGAACCTTGAATCATAGGACGTATGCAGATTCGGTCATGGCTTCAACTCCAAGTCAGTTAATTTCAGACCTCTTGCAAGTCCTGTTATGCATGAGGATGCGATGTTGTTCTCCGCGTGATTCTGTTCGAGTGTTCAAGATAAGTTAGCCAATACGGTATATGGGTATTTCTAGGGATCCATTTGCCTTCCCGGTTGTGAGTATTTTGTCCGCAATAATTGGAAGTATTGATTACAGAAGTCCATGATGCATGCGAATGGCTTTTCTTCTTTAAATTTGCTGATCTAAAAAGGTATGCTAGATGTCTAAAGGAGGGTCCATGGATCATACGGTCACAACCTATTTTCTTGTTGAATGGACGCCTACTACAAAGTTGAAGAAGGAGGTGATAAGGTCAAGTCTGGGTGAAATATCTGAGGTTGCGATTGTGCATACTGAAGGATGCTTAGTTGATTGCTACAAGTCCATGCATTCAAAACTTTTTAGATTCTTATACATGTTCAATGGTATGGACATTGGGGGCGTATAGCTATCTAGAGCTCTTATGAAATATCTGCGACAAGGCTTGAAAGAGGAGGTATAAACGATTGCAATAACCGGAGGTAAATGGGGAGGGTTTTTGTAAGGAAACTAATGTATTTAGTGGGAGTATGAGTGGGTAAGCCATCTAGATGCTCGAGTTGTTGTGTTTTCGGCCATTCTTAGGACTCGTGTCCCAAGCAAACAAGGAAACCACCTATCATTGCTAAGCAAGCTCAACTTAGGACTTCTGTGAAACAAGGTAATGGGAAAGGTAAGTTGGCTTCTAGAATAGATGAGGAAGGGTTTGCCAATGTGCCTAGTAAAAAAGTAGCCAGGAAAGGAGGATTTCTGATAAATAAACCTAAACCAAAATTTGAGTATTGGCCGCTAATAGCTAAAGGGAAGAATGAGCTGGCCACTCGTCCGTCGGTAGGGAATGTTGGCTCAACTAATTCATTTGAGGTGTTAACTGAGATAGGGGCGGATGGGCAACACACTGATAAAGATGCGGAAGGGAACCGAGAAGACTCAGAGGATGAGGAGGTGGTGGAAGTGTATAATGAAATGGATGAATTACTATCAAAGGGAACTCGTAATCCTAAACACAAACAAGGGGCAAGCACTCCTACAACGGTAGTGTCTAATGGTTAGTCTAGCAGCATGGAATATTAAGGGCTTGAACCGGCCTCTTAAACAAAAGGAGGTTCGTCATGTGGTCCGGAGTAATCACCTGTCGTTATGTGCAATATCAGAATCTCATGTGGATATTGGTAATCTTCATAAAGTATGTGGAACCGTGTTTAGGGGTTGGGATTGGACGTCTAATGGTAGTATATGTAGTAAAGGTACCCGGATTATTGTAGGATGGAACCCAATGGAATTTGATGCTATGGTCATCGCCCAAAAAGATCAGGTTATGCATATTCAGTTGAGTTGTAAGCGTCAGAAGAGGTGCCTGTTCTATTCGGTGGTTTACGCGGCAAACTACTATGTTCATCGGCGGGATCTATGGCAACAGCTAGCTAAACATAAAGGTTTCGTGGGAGATAATCCGTGGATTATTATGGGAGATTTCAACTCAGCTCTTCAAATGGAGGATGATTCCATGGGATCTTCATATGGTTCAGCGGGAATGAGGGATTTCCAAGAGTGTGTCACCGAGTTGGAGGTGGTTGATATTATACTCGGGGTCCATTTTACATGGAATCAAAAGCCTAAAAAAGGCATAGGATTGCTAAAGAAACTTGACCGTGTTATGGGTAACACCGCGTTTTTGACTAATTTTCCTAACTCTTATGCGGTTTTTCAGCCGTATGGGTTATCAGATCATTGCCCATGTTTGTTAAAAATCCCATCTCCTGGTAAGCTGAAACCTAAACCTTTCAAGTTTGCTAATTTTTTGATTCACAAACCTGAATTCATTGACATTGTCAAGAACTATTGGGATATTACCATTGATGGGGTCCCTCAATTTAGCGTGGTAAAGAAACTGCGTAGTTTAAAGAAACCGTTTCGGGTTCTCTTGATGAAACAAGGTAATCTGCACAAGAAGGTTGAGAACCTAAGAGATAAGCTGGACGCTATACAACAGGATATTGATAACGATCCGTTTAATATGGACCTCCGAAGGCAGGAAATAAAAATCAATAAGGAGTTTCAGGATGCTTGCTTAGATGAGGAACGATTTTTACTCCAAAAATCAAAGGTGGAATGGTTGAAAGCTGGTGATGCAAATACGAAATTCTTCCACGCTACCCTGATAAGTAGGAACCACTTAACCAGGATTGATAGCATTAAGGATTATAATGGTGTTTTGTATGAGGGGGATAATGTCAAGGATGTGCTTGTGAAACACTATGAGCAATTTCTTGGCTGCCACAGTCATGGTCACTCTAGGCCCCGTTCCGGACTATTTGTGAATAAGTTAGCCCCAGATGATGTTGTGCATATGGTCCGCCCAGTTTCTGCTGAAGAGGTGAAATCGGCCATGTTTTCGATTGGTAATGATAAAGCCCTTGGCCCTGATGGTTTCTCAGCAGCATTCTTTAAGAGTGCTTGGCATATCATAGGTCATGAGGTGTCGAATGCCATTATGGATTTCTTCAGAACTGGTAAACTCCTCCGGGAAATTAATAATACCCTGATAGTGCTTGTGCCGAAGAAAGTGACCCCAAATCTGATTACGGATTATCGCCCTATTGCATGCTGTAATGTGATTTATAAATGTATTAGCAAGATTCTGGCAGATCGCATTAAGGGGATGCTTAATCAGATTGTCAGTATCAACCAGTCAGCTTTCATTCCAGGTAGGAAAATCTCTGATAATATCCTACTTACTCAAGAGTTGATGCATAATTATCATAGGGATTATGGTCCTCCGAGATGTGCTTTCAAGGTGGATATCCAAAAAGCTTATGATACGGTTGATTGGAAATTTCTCAAGGATATTCTTATAGGTTTCGGCTTTAATAGTAAAATGGTGGATTGGATTATGACGTGTGTGTCATCTACGTCATACTCTATTAGTGTGAATGGGAATGTGCATGGGTATTTCAAGGGTGGCCGTGGGTTAAGACAAGGAGATCCTTTATCTCCGTATTTATTTACCCTTGTCATGGAAGTCCTTACATGTATTTTGAAGAGGGATGCTCGTCTTGATACCTCTTATAGATTTCACAATAGGTGTGAAAGAAAACAAATTATTAATCTCTGCTTTGCTGATGACTTGTTTCTGTTTGGCCGTGGTGACGTTTCCTCTGCTCGTTGTATCATGTTGGCACTGGCTACATTCACGGACATGTCTGGATTGGTCCCTAGTATCCAGAAAAGTACTGCCTTCTTCTGTAATGTCCCACCCAATGTTAAAAACGAAATTCTACAGCTTTTGCGATTTGAGGAGGGATTGCTGCCGATTAAGTACCTGGGTGTTCCGCTTATTTCTTCTCGGCTACGATCTAGAGATTGTAATGTTTTAATTGAAAAGATAGAGCAGCGTGTTCTAAACTGGAGAAATAGATTGTTATCTTTTGCAGGAAGATTGCAGCTTATTAATTCGGTACTTTCAGCTCTACATGCTCATTGGTCCGCTGCTTTTGTTTTGCCAGCACAAGTTATTAAGGATCTTGAGGCTAAATTGCGGAACTTCTTGTGGGCGCAAAAGGGAAATTTTTATAGAGGAAAAGCTAAAGTTTCATGGAATTCTATCTGTGTCCCCAAGTATGAGGGTGGCCTGGGTATTAGGCGGCTTGGAGACTCGAATAAAGCTCTTATGGTGAAACATATTTGGAGCATTATTAATAAGAGGGAGTCCTTGTGGGTAAGCTGGATTTATTCCTACAGATTAAAGGGCTGCAATTTCTGGGTATGTAAGGAAGGTACGAATTGTAGCTGGAGCTAGAGAAAGCTACTTCAGATGAGGTCCAGTATCAGGGATCACGTATGGTCTAGATTGGGCAATGGGAATAATACGTCAGCATGGTATGATAACTGGAGTAAACTAGGTCCGTTATCTAAATTTCTGTCTCCTAGGACCATTTCCAATGCGGGATTTAGACTTCATGATACGGTTGCGGATATATATAATCAAGGTATTTGGGCTTGGCCCGCGGCTTGGAGAGACTTGTTCCCAGTGCTGATTCAATTGGATCAGGTTTATCTGGAACCAAATAAATTGGACCAAATTTGCTGGAAGGATGGGGATGATATACTTGAGTTCTCGTCCTCAAATGTCTGGCATTCGATTCGGATAAGGGAGCCGGAAGTGGACTGGGTTGAAGTAGTCTGGTTTAATCAATGCATCCCTAAGCATGCTTTCTTTATGTGGTTGATTATTCGTCGAAAACTGCTAACTCAGGATAAGATTCTCCAGTGGGACATCTCGAGAAGGAAAAACATGAATATGATGTGCTGTCTGTTGTGCTATGAGAATGTTGACTCCCATGACCATCTTTTCTTTGAATGCACGTTTTCTAAACAGGTATGGAACAAGACTAGAGATATGGTAGGCATGTCTACGGTTGATCCCAGATGGAGTGACATCATGGCCTGGCTTCTGGTTCGTGCTCGATCAAAAACAGCAGTGCATTATACAAGTAGAGTGTTTGTTGCCTGTGCAGCATACATAATATGGCAAGAACGCAATGCGATGTTGTTCAAGAATCATGCTAGGCCACCTGACACCATATGCGAACAAATTTTGAAGACAGTTCGGTACAAGCTGATGGGGGTTAAGTTCAAAGATTGTGCGAATGTTAGAAGGCTGCTAGGTAAATGGAAGATCAATGGCAATTTCATATCCGACAATGGAGGCTGAGAACTGCTTTCTCTATGTGATTAGTGGTTCTAGATTCTAGCCTAGTAGATGTAATTGTACTTTTGGTCTTTGCTTTATATTGTTTGCTTGTTTACTGTCATGAGGTATGTCTCATGATTGAACTAGTGGGAGATTATTCTCACTACTTGTGTTATTTGGTTGGTTAATATATAGAATTACAGGGGTAACCCATTACCCAAAAAAGGCTAAAGCTGCAAGTGGTGTAAAACCCATTAGTGGTCATTCACATAATGATCGGACTTGCTTCAAGTGTAATGAAATTGGTCATATTGCACGCAAGTGTCCGAAATCTAAGCCGGCCTATCTTCGAAGGAAAGAAAGTTCAAATGTTGTAGAACCAAAGCAACCAGAGTTTGTGAAACCTGTCACGGTTTTGAAAAAAAATGAATCAAAACCTGAAGATAAATCTAAAACTGAAAAGAAATTTGAAAACTCAACTTTCCAAAAAGGTGAAACTTCCAGGGCAAATGAAACAAAGTTTTACATCAAAAAGGCAAACATAAAATCACAAGCCTAGATTGCTAAGAAAAAGACAACAACATCTGAGGTTATCAAGTCTGAGCTTGTTAAGACTGATAACAAGAAAGAATCAAAATCTAAGACCAAAACCGAAACTGTCAAATCTACAATTGGTATCAAATCTTCAAAAAGTAAAAGGAAGGTTAACTTTGAAAATGTATCTGACAGTGGAGGCTCAGATGGAGATTATGAGGATGATTACAAAGCTTTTTATCCCAAACCCAAGACCAAGAAGGCTTTGGTCGCACTGTTTAACTAGATTTTAATATGTGCAGGGGCTCCAGAGATCCGTTCTTTCAAAGTGGATTCTGGATAGTAGAAAGTCCAGACATATGAAAGGGATGAAAGCTCTTTTGTTCGACATAAAAGCTATTAATGGCGGATATGTTGGATTTGCCGGTAATCAAGGTGGAAGGATTTTCGCCGAGGGAAAACTCCCAATGGCGTAGTATCGTTTGATCGAGTGAACTACATTGTTGAGCTTGAGAATAATCTTCTGAGCATTTCGCAGATTTGTGACAAACAGTTCACGGTTCACTTCAACGACAAAGAGTGTATGATTCTGAAGCCGGGTTTCAAAATACCTGATGATTGGATTCTGATGCGAGCCCCGCGCGAGAACAATTTATATGTCTTAGATATGGGCGTCGCTACCACATTATCAAAATCAGCCCAATGTTTTATAACGAAAGCTACGGAGAAAGATTCTATTCTTTGGCATCAGAAAATGAAGCACATTCATTTAAGGAAAATGAATTTCCTTGTTCATAACGATCTGGTTGAGGGTGTAAATCTTCATAGCTTCCATATGACTGATCACTGCCTAGAATGTAAAAAGGAGAAGCAGATCAAAAAGTCACATCGGAAGAAGATTCTGAATTCAATTAAGCTGCCGCTTGAACATCTTCATATGGATCTTTTTGGTCCAGTGAATGTTCGAAGTATTTCAGGAGACTTATACTGCTTAGTCGTCACAGTCGCGTTATTCATGGGTTTTCTTCCAAGAATCAAAGGACAAAACGTTTGATAATATGGTGATTCTTTTCAAGAAGCTCGAAAATCTTTATCATCTGCCTGTCAGACGAATCCGCAGTGACAACGGGATGGAATTCAAAAATAATAAGATGAAAGAATTTTGCAACGCCAAGGGAATTCTGCACGAATTCAGTGCACCTTATACTCCGCAACAAAACGGTGTAGCTGAGAGGAAGAACAGAACTTTAATCGAAACAGCAAGAACCATGCTTGCAGTTTCTAAACTTCCTGTTAGCTTCTGGAGTGAGGCGGTTGCAGCGGCTTGCTACACACTAAACATGTTCTTAACTGTCAAACCAACTAAAAAGGCATGTTTTGAAATGATCAACCGAAGGAAACCAAATTTGAAATATTTAGAGCCATTTGGTGCGCCATGTACTGTAATTGATCAAGATGAAATTTGGGGCCAAATCGCTTGAAGGTTTCTTTGTCGGGTATGCGAGTCCGTTAAGAAGAGTATATGTTCCCTCTTTGAGAAAGGTAATTGAAGCACAACATGTGGATTGCTTTAACTATATGGATCTTATTCAAAGAAGAGGCGACGCATGGCTGTTCAACTATCAAGATCTTTGGAAATCATTCGACTTGCCGGAAGAACCGTCTGAAGAAGAAATTGCAGCGTTATATTATCTTCAACAGTCGGCGAATCAAGAACAGATCGTTAGACCAATTGTGGTTAATCAACCCACGTTGGATACTTCGTCTTCCGGAGCAGGTCCAAGTAATAGCGGTGTTCAAGTTGAAAACGTTTCTGAAGTAGAAGTAACACCTGCTATAACTCCATCGAATGATTCTTCTGAACCAGAAAATACAACAACAGTGCCAAGTATGCCTCAGATCAGAATTCTGACTCTGATGAAGCACCGAAATTTGATGCTGATGGTGAATCCTCATCGGATGAAGAAGTTGAGCAGATATCCAACATGTTGAATCAATCTGCTAGCCCGAGCAATTAGAACGAAGCTTCATCTAGTGCTCCTAGTGTTGAATTGAACATTGATCTGAATATCTCGAATCAGCAAAGCTCAGTTGATGTTCCTAGCGAAGAAATGTCGCGATCATATTCTTATAATCCTTCAACGAATATCATTGGTGAATTACAAACTGGTGTGCGTACAAGAAGTCAAATCAACAAAGCACTAAGTTGTTTCTACACCCGAGTTGCTCCTACTCAAGAATACTGCTACTACTCATGTTTCATTTCTCAAATAGAGCCAAAATAGTGAATGAAGCTCTGGGTGACGAGAACTGGGTGATAGCAAAGCAAGAGGAACTGTTACAGTTCGAGAGATTAGGAGTTTGGAGGCTTGTAGACTTAGATACTAAGTGGGTCTTCAAGTATAAAAGAGATGATCAGGGGGTAATTGTCAGAAACAAAGCTTGGTTGGTTGTCAAAGGTTTCCACCAGCAAGAGGGTATTGACTACACAGAAGTATATGCACTGGTTGCACGATTATAGTCAATCCGCATTTTCCTCGCGTTCGCAGCTTGGAAAGGATTTAAGGTGTACTAGTTGGATGTGAAATCCGCATTTCTCTATGGTAAGTTACGCGAACAAGTGTACGTCGGCCAACCACCGGGGTTTGTCGATCCGCTGAACAAGAACAAAGCTTATCTCCTACACAAAGCCTTATACGGATTACACCAAGCCCCCAGAGCTTGGTACGAGACGTTATCTCAACATCTTGTTGGAAACGGCTTTACAAGAGGCACAGTGGATAGTACATTGTTTACCAGAGAAGTCGAAAATCATCTAATCATTGTACAAATCTATGTGGATGATATCATCTTTGGTTCAACGGATGATAGTCTTTGCAAACAGTTCGAAAAGATCATGAAGAAGAAATTCGAGATGTCCTCCATGGGTGAAATGAAATTCTTCCTCGGATTACAGGTCGATCAATTACCAGACGGCATATTCATTCATCAAACAAAGTATGTGCACGATATTCTCAAGAAGTTTGAAATGGATAGCTCGAAGCCACTTTCGACTCTGCTGGCACTGAACCATGGGATTTGCATTGACGAGACATGAACCAAAGTTGATGACACACTCTATCGGTCGATGATAGGATCGCTCATGTATCTGACGACATCTCGCCCATATATTATGTATCCTACCTGCCTATGCACGAGATATCAGTCTAGTCCTCGAGTGTCACACATGCAGATAGTCAAAAGAATATTTCGTTACCTGAAGGGATGTCCAAGCACCGGCTTGTGGTAACCAAAGAACGGCAAATTTGATCTATCGGGATACGCTGACTCAGACTTCGGAGTGGACAAGCTGAACTCTAAATCTACAACGGCTGGTTTCCAGTTCTTTGAAACTCGTTTGGTAACGTGGCAATGCAAGAAACAAACCACGGTCTCTCTGTCAACTTGTGAAGCGGAATACATATCTGCTTCCAGCTGTTGTTCTCAAGTCCTTTGGATTCAACAACAGGTGAGGGACTTTGGCTTGCAATTTCTTGATACGCCTTTATTCATAGATAAAAGGCAGCTATCGATATAACCAAAAATCCAGTTCATCACTCACGTACTAAACACATTGAAATTCGTTATCACTTCATTCGTGACTGCTACGAAAAGAAGTTGGTGCGAATAGAAAAAAATCCACACCGAAACAAAAGGCTGATTTTTATACCAAAGCATTTCCTTTAACAAGATTTAAATATCTAATGAGGCTTAACGGTATTAAAAATTTGCTTACAGGTGCGGAAGCTGAGGTTGAATACGGATCGGACGACGAGTTCACGTGATCCACATTGGTTTGTCATATCTTTTAGATTAGTATTTCTAAAAATCTAAAATACAAAAATATGTTTTTGATTTTAGGGGGAGAAATATTTGAGAAAATACAACATATGAAGATTTTCAAAAAATACAAAAACATTGAAAAATAAAAAAGAATTCAGTGTCACAAAAGGAAATGATAGTACATCAGTGGGCTATCACATATGCTAAAGAAATATAAGGTTTAAAAAGTGATAAACAAGTCTTACTGTGGATTTGTCATTAGGCTTAACACGTTTAGTAGATTGTTTCCGGAATATAAACTAAATTTTACAACTGCTTAATCTTGTGGATTAACACATCTTGGATATATGGACTTAGTACTCCAAAAATTTATATGAAAATCTCTGGAGAAGCGAAAAATGAGTAGCTAGTTCATTTTTCATCAATGGATACTTCACCAGAAACGGAAATGAATATGTACGGCTTTCGATTCTTGTTTAAGTTAACACATATGGGTCTGGGATAACATAAAATCCTCAAGTGATTTGGGTAACGCTATGACAGATAATACAATAAGAACACTTATAAATAGGAAGTACCAACGGCGTATCCACCATGCTCTTATGATATTATAATCACCCCGTTATCTAATCACTCAAGATTTTATATCACCACACTTAACATAACTCACTATGGTTTCCATGCATCGAATCTCATAATTATGTGTGCACCCATAATTACTTAATTCGTTGCATAGTCTGCATAGCTTATCTTGTCAAGTGATAAATTATGGTCAAAGAAAGATACTTTGTCTCGATAATTGAAATAATGCGTGCAATCTCACGTGTTTCATGCCACCCAATAAAACTGTACGTTTTCCACGGATAGAGAAGTTCATAGGTTTGGTAAAGAATGTGCGAGTGCAAAGAGGTGCATTACCCGAGTCGTTCACTTTTGTAAAGAATGAGAATTCCCGCAATTGATATAACAACACACATTACACAACTAGGCATATAATTAAAACATCATTACATAAATAACTGGAAAAAGTACATGAGTCTTGGATAACACAAGAAACTGAAATGTAAAACCCTAGTCGTTTATAACTGCATTATTGTTGGCACGAGGCTCGTTAACTCCAGCGTTAGGAGCAAGTCCCTGAGCAGGGTTGTTAACAACTTGGTTTTGTGTAGCAGCAACTCGGGGCAAACCTTAGCTGTATGACCAATAAGCCCACAATTTAAACATTTTCGGCATTGAACATTGGCATGATGATGAAGGTTACATTGGTTGCACAAAGCTGCAGTTCCATTGTATGGTCTTCTAGCAGGGGGTTGCGCTGGTTGGTTGGGAGTAGCTTGGTTGGGTCGAGTAACCACAGCAAGGTTTTGTGAAGCCTTACGCTTCCTAGATTTCTTGGAAGGTTCAGCTTTGGTTTCTTTGGGTTTGTCTTGCGTGGTTTTAGCAGCTTGTTCCTTGTCGCCTTTGCGAAACAATTTCCCTTTTCTGATTTGAGACTCATCAGGGTAGCAGAGTAGTCGATAGCTGGTCGAACGGTGGTAGGGTTGCGACCAGTAACAATATCCTGAACAGGGTCAGGCATGCCGTCAATGTACTTTTCAATTGCCTTGTCCAAAGGCATAACCATCGTAGGACACAACAAGCTTAGCTCCTCATATCGGTCGGTGTAGGCACGATGTTCTCCACTATCTTGTTTAAGATCATGGAACTCATTCTCAAGTGCCCTTTGCTCATGACGTTGGCAGAACTCTTTCATCATGAGAGCCTGAAGCTCTTCCCACGTTTGAGCCATCGCTACCTCGGCACCCCGGTCTCTTTTCACACCATTCCACCATGTAAGTGCTCTCTTTTGAAAGACACTCGAAGCAAACTCTACCTTGCGTTCATTTAGGCACTGCACATAACGAAAAGTGCTTTCGATACTTTCGAACCATTGTAGGAGCCCAGTAGCTCCCTCAGACCCAGAAAACTTGAGTGGTTTAGCTGAACAAAATTGTTTATAGTTGCACCGAGCAAGTGCATTGTTGTTATTGTTATTGCAAGCTTGATTTAATTGGATCACAAGGTTCGAAAGTACGGCGGCCATTTGTTGCGCAATTAAAGCCGCCATTTCGGCGTCTTGAGCAGTGTTGCAATGAGGAGGCATTCTAAAAGAAAGGAAACATGAGAGAAATGTGTGAGATTTATATTGAATAAACGGAAGAGTGATCAAAATATCGATGACATCTAAGGATTGCGATCATTTGTTTGTTACTCAAAAACAACAAATGACACAGCGACTAATCAAAGTAAATGGGTCTTTATAATGTATCGCGAACACATGCTTTAGCCTATAAGTGGACACTCACCCCAAGGGTCCCCAGGTAAGAGTGACTGGTCCGATAATGCGGATTTGTATAAACACTCTAGGCCTTAGAAAGAAAACTCAGGGTACAACCACCCACCCTTCCAGATTGCACGTGTTCACATTAATAATACCCAAACTTTGACGAGATTTGAAAACCTTGAAGGCATGAAGCCCAAAAACAAACCATCTAAGGATAGATGATTTCTTGTGAGGTTTTGGAAGAATTTGACTTTCAAAAAGGTGTTGTGTTCTGTTTTGGGTAATCACCTAAGTATAGGTGATGGTATAACTTTAAGAATCTAAACGCAAGAAAACTCGCGTTAGGGTCCTAGGAAGGTTATAGACTAGGTCAAAGCATTACTAATAACCTAATTCCCTATAACCAGTGCTCTGATACGAATCTGTAACACCCCAAATCACGTATAACAACAACACACAGCGGAAACACTTGGGGAGTCACGTTATAAATTGTTTCACAACACCTGATATTTCAAGTTTTGTTTTATTGAATAACGAATTACATTGTCTTGGAATAACGGAAACGAAATACAATCAAATTGTCTTTCAAATTTTAAAGTCACTAAGGCCCGAGTCCATCCTATGTGTAGCACGCAGCAACAATCATCACATAGATAAACCTAAAACATATGTGAAAATAGTACGTCAGCATAAAAATGCCTGTGAGTAACATAGGTTTTATTGTTTAGATTCATGGCTTTGAGTATTTAAAGAAATGTTTAAATGGTTTCAAAATGGCCATGAATCCATATAAATTTTTTTTCTTTTATAAATCATATGAAAATCAATGATATAAAAGAAGTAATGTAGGGTTATCTTAATAACCAAAAAGTGTCATGAATAAGCCATTGTTTTTGTGTAAACCAAATCGTTAAGTATAAATCAAATGTCAAGTAACTCAATGTCAAGTAACCAATGTCGAGTAAACCATTGTCATGTAAATCAATATCAAGTAACCAAAGTCATGTAAATCATTGTCAAGTAACCAATGTCGAGTAAACCAAAGTCATGTAAATCATTGTCAAGTAATCAATGTTGAGCAAACCAAAGTTATGTAAATCATTGTCAAGTAACCAATGTCGAGTAAACCAGAGTCATTTAAATCATTATCAAGTAACCAATGTCTCGTATAGTCAAAATGTCTTGTATAAAACAAAGTTATGTTTTATAAGTTGTTGCTTTTTATTGTTTAAACATATCTTATGGTTTGTTGGCGAATACATTCAAAACTTTTTAATTGTCGGATAAACCTTTTAAAGACAAAGGTTTACCAATGTTCATCGGATTCTGTCATTCCCCAATGGATACTTACAAAGCTAGGAAGCGGGAATGAGGTATCAAACCTATGGTACCATTACATACTACCGGTCGGTCATAAATGTTAATGAATGTATCATTGTCGAGTTCAACGCACCAATATGTCAATAACAATGCAAACATGTATGAAAATGTTTTGATACCATGTACTAGAGTATGCTCAGTCAACATACATAGCGAGAAATGTCTTTGAAAATCAAGGTGCTAAATATGCTAAGACAACATATGAAGCAAATGTAATTGAAATCATGTACTATATGTACTATGTAATCAAAGCATGTATTGTGTCATGAAAGCACGAAAGTAGATATAGGCACATATGTCTCACCCCAAAACATTTGAATATTTAAGGAGGGGACTATGTACTCACTTGGGATTGCAAGAAAGTCCTTGTTCAACAAGATAAACCAAAGCTCAAGAGTCTGAGAAATTATGTATGTCCTAATATCGGACAACTAGGTTAATATTGAGACTTTAATCAGAGGATTTGGATAGAATGAAGCCTTATAAACCAAACGAGTATTGGAACTCATATGAAATTGTTTAATAAAGTTTACATTCTGGTTTGGAAATGATCCTAAGTGCTTTTTGACCCATACTGGCTCGTTAAGGTAGTTTACACTACTTAACGTATCATTTGCGTAAACGCGTGATCGGATGGTTAGATATGCCCTATAATAAGTCTCATATGCCAAAACAAGTTTAATATAGTTGTAACATCAGTCTATACGGTAAAACATTGGTTACATAAGCTTAGAATCAATTTATGCGAAAAAGGTCATTTTGGTCATTTATAAAGGCATACTAGGCGACTTAACATAATGTTAACCAAACGACGTGACCATAAGGTATAACCTCAGAGGGTTATTCCCTATACAACCATGGTCCCTAATATGAGTTCGGCCGGGTCCTAAGATCGACCAAACGGGTCGGATTCGAAAGTCGAAGCGGTGGTCGAGAACGCTCGAATTACAACCCTAAGCAAGCACTAAACTAAAAGTGACGAGTTAGACATGTTAAGCATGCCTAACCTAGTTTATAAAACTGATTTGGTATCAAAACAAAGTGTTTTCATACCCGAAAATAGTTTCGTCGTATAATGCGCAAAAGTGCGCATTATTGACCGAAACTTTGACTCGTCACTACAACTAGCAAACGTGGTAATCAGTAGGCATGATCGCTATGGATCATAACCATTGTGATTACGATCACGTTGCAAAGTCCAATTGGACTTTGACTTGACCAATTAATGGTCAAAGCTGAAAGTCAAACTCTGTTTGACTTTTAGCTTGAAATAGCTAAACAAATGAAACAAGACAAGGATAGAGCACTTACTTGTGTTGTAGAACACCCAAGAGCTCCAAGAAGACAAGAACAACTCAGGTAGGAGGCATCCAACAATGTGGTAGCCTCCACTTAGAGTGTTTGAGAGAAAGAAAAGAATTGAGCAAGGAATGAGGTGAACTTTGATGGGTATTTATAGTGTTCTTGGATCAATAAGATCATTCCAAGTGTCCCATGTGTTGGCATGATCTTATGGAAGTCCTAACAAGTGTCAAATGCAGGTGAATTGGTGGCAAAATTGATTTGCTTGGTGTCCAAGGAGTAAACTAGAAGTTGCCACCTGTTTGCAACAAGTCTGATGAGCTGGGGACCCCTTTACGGACCGTATGGTGTTTTGGCTTACGGTCCGTAAGGCTCTTGCAGGGGCTGAAGTTTCAAATTTGGCAGAAATGGCCCCTGAACTTGATTTTGACGCGTTTTGGTACTTTTAACACCCGTTAACCCCATTTTCAAGCTCTATAAGGACAATAAATCATAGGGAACTTGAAATGTGCTCAAAAATATTCCGGATATCGGTTTGTTTGGTCATACGGTGGCGGTTTTCGGTTAATTACGACAAAAAGCGTAATGAACGCGCAAATGGTCGTACATGTGTAATGAATGATATTTTTGCATTCCAATCATTAAAGTACAAGATTTTAATGATTACAAAAATTTTTGGATGTGCGTACATGCTTCGGATTAAGAAACACGCGAATTGGCATAGTTTCACAGAATTTGCAAAATAGCCCCTGAAGTTGCAAAAGCATGTTTTTGCCATAAGAAAGCCCTCAAAACTTATTTCTAAGCTATGTTAAGGGTATTTAGGGTATGTTTAGCTTATGACCTTGTTCCGGAGTGTGCGTTCCTACGAGAATCGGCAGACCTTCGTAGTTTGTCGTAAATAGTCCCTATGATCGAATAGGCTTGTTTTTGACATACCAAACCCTTCAAAACTTAATTCTAAGTTATGTAATAGTTATTTAAGGTATTTTAAGCTTGTGTCATTTTTTCGGAGTGTATGTCGTGTTAAACTGATTACGTTAGTGTAACGGTTTGCGATTTCACTTCTAGAAGCTGTTCGAGAGTTTGTTTTCGTGTAATAATCGTAGATATGCAATTGTTATGGATAAGTTCCATAATTCAATGAATAAAACACAAGGTTTTATTGCTTATGAAATTTTTTGAGCTATGATAATGACAACTGGAGGCACAGTTGTCATAGTCTCCACTACTTTAGGAAATTTCGTCCCGAAATTTATTTGTAGGAAACCGTTTGCATAAGTTGAATCAAGCCATCGTTTTGCGCGAAATCTAGGGTTTCATCTATTTATATAGAATAACCCATTAAAGATCTCCACGTAAGGCATAACTTTATCGTTCCCTAGTGGATACTTCCTCTGATAGTGCATGAAGTGGGAATAGGCTATTATACCTGATGATGCTCATCTCCTAATAGATACTTCCTTGATTAATGCAGAAAGTGGAGATGAGGGATTTGATTTATGGTAAAACCAAATTGACCAATAGTACTGTGAGTATCCTTTAAGAATCCGACTATTGAGATAGAAGGTTCTATAAGGATTTAGCTTGTGTTTCATTTCTCCGTGGATACTTCTTCGAAAGCGAAAATGAATGGATAATTCATTTTCCAATGGATTCTTCGTCAGAAGTGGAAATGAAGGATTACGAATAGATAATTCATTTCTTGATGGATATTTCTTCAGAAGCGAAAATGAATGGATAATTCATTTCCTGATGGATATTTCTTCAGAAGCGAAAATGAATGGATAATTCATTTTCCTAGGGATACTTCATCAGAAATGGAAATGAATGATTGTTGATTACATTATTCATTTCCCCGATGGATATTTCTTCGGAAGCGAAAATGAATGGATAATTCATTTTCCAATGGATTCTTCATCAGAAGTGGAAATGAATGATTGTTGAATAGATTATTCATTTCCCCGATTGATATTTCTTCGGAAGCGAAAATGAATGGATAATTCATTTTCCAATGGATACTTCGTCAGAAGTGGAAATGAAGGATCAGAACAGGATTTATTCATTCCCCAATGGGTATTTCTTCAGAAGCGAAAATGAATGGATAATTCATTTTCCTCAATGGATACTTCTTCAGAAGCGGAATGAATTCTTCATTTTCCCAATGGATATTTCTTCAGAAGCGAAAATGAATGTGGACTTTGAATGAATTCTTCATTTTCCAATGGATACTTCATTAGAAACGAAAATGAATGTGGACTTTGAATGGATTATTCATTTCCCAATGGATATCTCTGGAGAAGCGAAAAATGAGTAGCTAGTTCATTTTTCATCAATGGATACTTCACCAGAAACGGAAATGAATATGTACGGCTTTCGATTCTTGTTTAAGTTAACACATATGGGTCTGGGATAACATAAAATCCTCAAGTGATTTGGGTAACGCTATGACAGATAATACAATAAGAACACTTATAAATAGGAAGTACCAACGGCGTATCCACCATGCTCTTATGATATTATAATCACCCCGTTATCTAATCACTCAAGATTTTATATCACCACACTTAACATGACTCACTATGGTTTCCATGCATCGAATCTCATAATTATGTGTGCACCCATAATTACTTAATTCGTTGCATAGTCTGCATAGCTTATCTTGTCAAGTGATAAATTATGGTCAAAGAAATACTTTGTCTCGATAATTGAAATAATGCGTGCAATCTCACGTGTTTCATGCCACCCAATAAAACTGTACGTTTTCCACGGATAGAGAAGTTCATAGGTTTGGTAAAGAATGTGCGAGTGCAAAGAGGTGCATTACCCGAGTCGTTCACTTTTGTAAAGAATGAGAATTCCCGCAATTGATATAACAACACACATTACACAACTAGGCATATAATTAAAACATCATTACATAAATAACTGGAAAAAGTACATGAGTCTTGGATAACACAAGAAACTGAAATGTAAAACCCTAGTCGTTTATAACTGCATTATTGTTGGCACGAGGCTCGTTAACTCCAGCGTTAGGAGCAAGTCCCTGAGCAGGGTTGTTAACAACTTGGTTTTGTGTAGCAGCAACTCGGCAAACCTTAGCTGTATGACCAATAAGCCCACAATTTAAACATTTTCGGCATTGAACATTGGCATGATGATGAAGGTTACATTGGTTGCACAAAGCTGCAGTTCCATTGTATGGTCTTCTAGCAGGGGGTTGCGCTGGTTGGTTGGGTCGAGTACCCACAGCAAGGTTTTGTGAAGCCTTACGCTTCCTAGATTTCTTGGAAGGTTCAGCTTTGGTTTCTTTGGGTTTGTCTTGCGTGGTTTTAGCAGCTTGTTCCTTGTCGCCTTTGCGAAACAATTTCCCTTTTCTGATTTGAGACTCAGTCAGGGTAGCAGAGAGTTCGATAGCCTGTCGAACGGTGGTAGGGTTGCGACCAGTAACAATATCCTGAACAGGGTCAGGCATGCCGTCAATGTACTTTTCAATTGCCTTGTCCAAAGGCATAACCATCGTAGGACACAACAAGCTTAGCTCCTCATATCGGTCGGTGTAGGCACGATGTTCTCCACTATCTTGTTTAAGATCATGGAACTCATTCTCAAGTGCCCTTTGCTCATGACGTTGGCAGAACTCTTTCATCATGAGAGCCTGAAGCTCTTCCCACGTTTGAGCCATCGCTACCTCGGCACCCCGGTCTCTTTTCACACCATTCCACCATGTAAGTGCTCTCTTTTGAAAGACACTCGAAGCAAACTCTACCTTGCGTTCATTTAGGCACTGCACATAACGAAAAGTGCTTTCGATACTTTCGAACCATTGTAGGAGCCCAGTAGCTCCCTCAGACCCAGAAAACTTGAGTGGTTTAGCTGAACAAAATTGTTTATAGTTGCACCGAGCAAGTGCATTGTTGTTATTGTTATTGCAAGCTTGATTTAATTGGATCACAAGGTTCGAAAGTACGGCGGCCATTTGTTGCGCAATTAAAGCCGCCATTTCGGCGTCTTGAGCAGTGTTGCAATGAGGAGGCATTCTAAAAGAAAGGAAACATGAGAGAAATGTGTGAGATTTATATTGAATAAACGGAAGAGTGATCAAAATATCGATGACATCTAAGGATTGCGATCATTTGTTTGTTACTCAAAAACAACAAATGACACAGCGACTAATCAAAGTAAATGGGTCTTTATAATGTATCGCGAACACATGCTTTAGCCTATAAGTGGACACTCACCCCAAGAGTCCCCAGGTAAGAGTGACTGGTCCGATAATGCGGATTTGTACAAACACTCTAGGCCTTAGAAAGAAAACTCAGGGTACAACCACCCACCCTTCCAGATTGCACGTGTTCACATTAATAATACCCAAACTTTGACGAGATTTGAAAACCTTGAAGGCATGAAGCCCAAAAACAAACCATCTAAGGATAGATGATTTCTTGTGAGGTTTTGGAAGAATTTGACTTTCAAAAAGGTGTTGTGTTCTGTTTTGGGTAATCACCTAAGTATAGGTGATGGTATAACTTTAAGAATCTAAACGCAAGAAAACTCGCGTTAGGGTCCTAGGAAGGTTATAGACTAGGTCAAAGCATTACTAATAACCTAATTCCCTATAACCAGTGCTCTGATACGAATCTGTAACACCCCAAATCACGTATAACAACAACACACAGCGGAAACACTTGGGGAGTCACGTTATAAATTGTTTCACAACACCTGATATTTCAAGTTTTGTTTTATTGAATAACGAATTACATTGTCTTGGAATAACGGAAACGAAATACAATCAAATTGTCTTTCAAATTTTAAAGTCACTAAGGCCCGAGTCCATCCTATGTGTAGCACGCAGCAACAATCATCACATAGATAAACCTAAAACATATGTGAAAATAGTACGTCAGCATAAAAATGCCTGTGAGTAACATAGGTTTTATTGTTTAGATTCATGGCTTTGAGTATTTAAAGAAATGTTTAAATGGTTTCAAAATAGCCATGAATCCATATAAATTTTTTTTCTTTTATAAATCATATGAAATCAATGATATAAAAGAAGTATTGTAGGGTTATCTTAATAACCAAAAAGTGTCATGAATAAGCCATTGTTTTTGTGTAAACCAAATCGTCAAGTATAAATAAAATGTGAAGTAACTCAATGTCAAGTAACCAATGTCAAGTAACCAATGTCGAGTAAACCATTGTCATGTAAATCAATGTCAAGTAACCAATGTCGAGTAAACCAAAGTCATGTAAATCATTGTCAAGTAACCAATGTCGAGTAAACCAAAGTCATGTAAATCATTGTCAAGTAACCAATTTCGAGCAAACCAAAGTTATGTAAGTCATTGTCAAGTAACCAATGTCGAGTAAACCAAAGTCATGTAAATCATTGTCAAGTAACCAATTTCGAGCAAACCAAAGTTATGTAAGTCATTGTCAAGTAACCAATGTCAAGTAAACCATAGTCATGTAAATCATTGCCAAGTAACCAATGTCTCGTATAGTCAAAATGTCTTGTATAAAACAACGTCTTTGAATAAACAAAAGTTTTGTTCAAATCAATGTTATGTTTTATAAGCCGTTGCTTTTTATTGTTAAAACATATCTTATGGTTTGTTGGCGAATACATTCAAACCTTGTAAATTGTCGGATAAACCTTTATAAAGACAAAGGTTTACCAATGTTCATCGGATTCTGTCATTCCCCAATGGATACTTCCAAAACTAGGAAGCGGGAATGAGGTGACAAACCTATGGTACCATTACATACTACCGGTCGGTCATCAATGTTAATGAATGTATCATTGTCGAGTTCAACACACCAATATGTCAATAAAAATGCAAACATGTATGAAAATGTTTTGATACCATGTACTAGTATGCTCAGTCAACATACATAGCAAGAAATGTCTTTGAAAATCAAGGTGCTAAATATGCTAAGACAACATACGAAGGAAATGCAATTGAAATCATGTACTATGTGTACTATGTAAACAAAGCATGTATTGTGTCATGAAAACACAAAAGTAAATATAGGCACATATGTTTCACCCCCAAAATATTTGAAAATGTAAAAGAGGGGACTATGTACTCACTCGGGATTGCAAGAAAGTCCTTGTTCAAGAAGATAAATCAAAGCTCAAGAGTCCAATAAATTATGTATGTCCTAATATCGGACAACTAGGTTATATCAAGACTTTAATCGGAGGATTTGGATAGACTGAAGCCTTATAAACCAAACGAGTATTGGAACTCATATGAAATGGTTTAATAAAGTTTACATTCTGGTTTGGAAAGGATCCTAATTCCTTGTTGACCCATATTGGCTCGTTAAGGTAGTTTACGCTACTTTAACGTATCATTTGCGTAAACGCATGATCGGATGGTTAGATATGCCCTATGATAAGTCTTATATGCCAAAACAAGTTTAATATAGTTGTAACATCAGTCTATATGGCAAAACATTGGTTACATAAGCTTAGAATCAATTTATGCGCAAAAAGGGCATTTTGGTCATTTATAAAGGCATACTAGGCGACTTAACATAATGCTAACCAAACGACGTGACCATAAGGTATAACCTCAGAGGGTTATTCCATATACAAATATGGTCCCTAATATGAGTTTGGCCGGGTCCTAAGATCGACCAAACGGGTCGGATTCAAAAGTCGAAGCGGTGGTCGAGAACGCTCGACTTACGACCCTAAGCAAGCACTAAACTAAAAGTGACGAGTTAGACATGTTTTTTTTTTGGGTAACGGGTTACCCCAGTGATTCTATATCTTAAACAATCAAAGAAAACAAGTAGTGAGGATAATCTCCCACTAATTTAATCATGAGACACACCTCATGAAAGTAAGCCAAGCAAACAACACAAAGCAACCACCAAAACAAAAGTACATCACTAGACTAAAATCTAGAAAACTTAATCACACAAAAACACATTAATCAGCCTCCATTATCTGATAGGTAGTTGCCATTTATCTTCCATTCACCTAGCAGCCTCCTAACATTCGCACAACTTTTGAACTTAACCCCATCAGCTTGTACCGAACTGTCTTTAATATTTGTTCACAAATGGTATCCGGTGGCCTAGCTTGATTCTTGAACAATCTCGCATTATGTTCTTGCCATATTATGTATGCTGCACAGGCAACAAACACTCTACTTATATAATGCGCCGCTGTTTTCGATCGAGCACAAGCCAGAAGCCAGGCCATAATGTCACTCCATCTGGAAACAACTGTAGACATACCCACCTTATCTCTAGTCTTGTTCCAAACCTGTTCAGAAAACGTACATTCAAAGAAAAGATGGTCATGGAGTCAACATTCTCATAGCTCAACAAATAGCACATCATGTTCATGTTTTTCCTTCTCGAGATGTCCCACTTGAGAATTTTATCCTGAGTTAGCAATTTTCGCCGAATAATCAACCACATAAAGAAAGCACTGATTAAACCAGACTACTTTAACCCAATCCACTTCCGGCTCCCTAATCCGAATCGAATGCCAGACGGTTGAAGAAGAGAAATCGAGTATATCATCCCCATCATTCCAGCAAATCTGATCCGTCTTATCTGGGTCCAAGTAAACCTGATCCAATTGAATCAACACTGGAAACAAATCCCTCCAAGCCGAGGGCCAAGCCCAAGTACCTTGATTATGGATATCTGCAACCGTAGCATGAAGTCTAAATCCCGCATTCGAAATGGTCCTAGGAGACAGAAGATTAGATAACGGACCAAGATGACTCCAGTTATCATACCAAGCTGACGTATTAGTCCCATCACCCAATCTAGACCACACGTGATCCCTGATACTAGGCCGCATCTGAAGAAGCTTTCTCCAGCTCCAGCTACAATTCGTACCTTCCTTACATACCCCGAAACTGCGGCCGTTTAACCTGTAAGAGTAAATCCAACTAACCCACAAGGACTCCCTCTTATTAAGAATGCTCCAAATATGTGTCGCCATAAGAGCTTTATTCGAATCTCCAAGCCGCCTAATACCCAGGCCCCCCTCATACTTAGGGACACAGATAGAATTCCATGAGACTTTAGCTTTTCCTCTATGAAAAGTACCCTTCTGCGCCCACAGGAAATTTCGCAGTTTAGCTTCAAGATCCTTAATAATTTGTGCTGGCAAAATAAAAACAGCGGACCAATAAACATGCAAAGCTGAAAGCACCGAGTTGATAAGCTGCAATCTTCCTACAAAGGATAAAAATCTATTTCTCCAATTTAGAATACGCTGCTCCATCTTTTCAAGTAAAACACTACAATCTCTAGATACGAGCTGAGAAGAAATAAGTGGAACACCCAGAAATTTGACCGGCAGCAAGCCCTCCTCAAACCGCAAAATCTGTAGAGTTTCATTTTTAACATTGCGTGGAACATTACAGAAGAAGGCAGTACTTTTTTGGATACTAGGGACCAAACCAGACATGTCCGTGAAACTAGCCAGCGCCGACATGATATAACGAGCAGAGGAAACATCACCACGGGCAAACAGAAACACGTCATCGACAAAACAAAGATTAATAATATGTTGTCTTTCACACCTATTGTGAAATCTATAAGAGGTATCAAGACGAGCATCCCTCTTCAAAATGCATGTCAGGATCTCCATGATAAGAGTGAATAAATACGGAGATAATGGATCTCCTTGTCTTAAGCCACGACCACCCTTGAAATGCCCATGCACATTCCCATTCACACTAATAGAGTATGACGTAGTTGACACACAAGTCATAATCCAATCCACTATTCTAATATTAATCCGAAGCCTATAAGAACATCCTTAAGAAACTTCCAATCAACAGTATCATAAGCTTTTTGGATATCCACTTTGAACGCACATCTCGGAGGCCCATAACCCCTGTGATAATTGTGCATCAACTCTTGAGTAAGCAAAATATTATCAGATATTTTTCTAACCGGAATAAAAGCCGACTGGTTAATACTGACAATATGATTAAGCATCCCCTTCATGCGATCCGCCAAAATCTTACTAATACATTTATAAATCACTATACAACACGCGATAGGACGATAATCCGTAAGCAGCGAGGGGGTCGTCTTCTTCGGCACAAGCACTATCAGAGTATTATTAATTTCCCGAAGGAGTTTGCTAGTCCTGAAGAAATCCATAATGGCATTCGACACCTCATGACCAATGATATGCCACGCACTCTTAAAGAAAGCAGCTGAAAAACCATCAAGTCCAGGCGCTTACCAATCGAGAACATGGCCAATTTCACCTCATCAGCAGTAACTGGACGAACCATATGCACAGCATCCTCTGAGTTTAACTTATTCATGAATAGTCCGGCAGGGGGCCTAGAGTGACCATATCCTTGGCAACCAAGAAATTACTCATAGTGTTTCACAAGCACATCCTGGATGTTATCTCCCTCAACCAAAACACCATTAGAATCCTTGATGATATCAATTCTGCTCGAGTGATTCCTACTTATCAGTGTAGCGTGAAAGAAATTCGTATTTGCATCACCAGCTTGCAACCAGTCCACTTTAGATTTTTGGAGCAAAAAACGTTCCTCATCTAAGCAAGCTTCCTGAAAATCCTTATTAATTTTTACTTCTTGCGTTCGGAGATCCACATTAAACGGATCGCTATCAATATCCTGTTGAATAGCATCCAGCTTACCTCTGAGGTTCTCAACTTTCTTGTGCAAATTACCTTGTTTCATTAAGAGAACCCGAAGTGGTTTCTTTAAAAGACACCAGCAATGGCAATATCCCAAGAGTTCTTCACAATATCACTGAATTCCGGTTTGTGAACCAAGAAATTAGCGAATTTGAATGGTTTAGGTTTCAGCTTACCAGGAGAAGGGATCTTTAACAAACAAGGGCAATGATCTGAAACCCTACGGCTGAAAGACCACATAAGAGTTAGGAAAATCAGCTAAAAACGTGGTGTTACCCATAACACGATCGAGCTTCTTTAGCAACCCCACACCTTTTTTAGGCTTTTGATTCCATGTAAAATGGAAGCCCGAACTATTAATATCAATCACCTCTAATTCAGTGACACACTCTTGAAAGTCCCTCATGCCCACTGAACCATATGAAGATCCCATTGAATTATCCTCCAGTTGAAGAGCTGAGTTGAAATCTCCCATAATAACCCATGGTTTATCACTCACGAAATCTTTATGCCTAGCTAGATGTTGCCATAGTTCCTGCCTAGTAACATAATAACTTGCTGCATAAACAACCGAGCAGAACAAGCTCCTCTTATCAAGTTTAAAATTCAACCTGAATATGCATAACCTGATCCGTTTGGGCGAGAACCATAGCATCAAACTCCATCTGGTTCCAACCTATAATAATCTGAGTACCTTTATTACAGCTACTACCATTAGAAGTCTAATCCTAACCCCTAAACACGGTTCTACATACTTTATGAAGGTTACCAATATCCACATGAGATTCTAAAATCGCACAGAAAGACAGATCATTACTCTTAACCACATGACGAACCTCCTTTTGTTTAAGAGGCCGGTTCAAGCCCCTGATATTCCATGCTGCGAGACTAACCATTAGACACTTCCGGTGTAGGAGTGCTTGCCCCTTTTTTGTGTTCAGGATTACGAGAGCCCTTAGAAAGAAATTCGTCCATTTCATTATACACTTCAACCACCTCCTCATCCTCTGAGTCTTCCTGGTTACCTTTCGCAGCGTCACTACTGTGGCGTCTATCCACCTCTACCTCAGTTAACACCTCAAACGGATTACTTGAGACAATATTCCCCAACGACGGCCGAACGGCCAGCTCATTCTTCCTTTTAACTATTATCAGCCGATACTCAAACTTTGGTTTAGGCTTATTAATCTGGAACCCCCATTTCCTGGCTACTTTTTTACTAGGAATATTGGTGAACCCTTCCTCGTCTATTCTAGGAACCAACTTGCCTTTCCTATTGCCTTGGTTCACTGGGAACCTAGGTTGATTCTGCTTAGCAATAATAGCTGGTTTTCTTGTTTGCTTGGGACATGAATCCTCAGAATGGCCAAATACACAACAACTAGAGCATCTAAGCGGATTCCACTCATACTCCACATACATAGTTTCCTTAATAAAACCCTCCCCATTTGCCTCCGGTATTGCTATTGTCAACTCCTCTTTCAATGCCTTGTCCGATGAGATTTCTATTAAAGCTCTAGCATAACTGCTACGCCCCCAAGTGTCCATACACATCGAGCTAGTATAGGAGTCCAAGAGCTTTGGAACGCCAATAGCAGTAGCGATCATACTAAGGACATCCTCTGTGTATGCAGCAATCGGAACCTCATGAATTTTTACCCAGACTTGAACTTTGGTTACCTCCTTCTTTTCCAACTTTATTGTCGGTGTACATTCATTTAGGAAATGAGGTTGTGACCGTATAATCCATGGACCCTCCTTTAGAGCATCCAGCATACCTTTTTGATCCGCAAACTTAAAGAAGAAAAACCATTCGCATTCATCATTGACTTCTGTAATCCAAATTTCTTCCAGTTATTGCGAACAAAATACTCCACAACCGGAAAGCAATACGATCTCCTAAAAAATACTAATACAGCGTGTTGGCAAGTTTGTCTTGCACCACTCGAACCGACTCCTTAGAAAGCACAAGATCACAGTCAGCATGATGTTCGGCACTCACAAGTGACCGGAAATTAAGTTTCCTATTCCTTTGATTCATGACAGAAGCCGCATAGGAAATATGCTCGTTTAAATTATCAACCTTTTCCCGGTTTTGTTCCATATTAACTCCCCCTCCTGACTCAGATCAGACTTACTGTGATCATCAATTACTGGTTCAGTAATCTTAAGGAGTTCATCAATCATATTAGTCTTCTTATGATCAGATTGTGACCCTTGGACAACACCCCTACGGGGGACAAATGTATTACCGTCAACATCCACTACCCGGTTTGCAATCTCCTGGAAATAAAGAGGAGGCCTTCCTCGATCATGCTGCACGTTACTAGAGAGATTTAAACGCTCATTCTGCTTAGTTTCATCAACCCTCTCCATTACACAAGAAAACAAACAACCATGCACAAGAAACTCAAAACCAAACCAAGAAAACCTCAATCACAGAGAAAAGACAGGAAACCCTAATCTAGCATAAACCCTAACCCATGAATCGAGCAAAACTATATAGAGGAATAAGTAAATCAAGGTTTCTGCCCAACCAGAAGGACCGATGGACTCACAACTCTATACAATCTGATCAAAACAATGGATTACAGCGACGATTTATACAGAAGCTGAAAAACCCTAAGATCCAACACATTATAGTCGCTAATAGAGTTCGTACAAGATAATTGGAAAATCAACTATCTTATAAAAGATCTACTACACAGCCTAGCATGAAGAATTCGAAGGATACCTGAAAAACCAGAAAATCGCCAGCTAGAGAGAGAGAATTAGGGTTTGACCTACACACAATTTAGACGGTTTTTTTTTGACATGTTAAGCATGCCTAACCTAGTTTATAAAATTGATTTGGTATCAAAACAAAGTGTTTTGATACCCGAAAATAGTTCCGTCGTATAAAGCGCAAAAGTGCGCATTATTGACCGAAACTTTGACTCGTCACTACAACTAGCAAACTTGGAAATCAGTCGGTATGATCGCTATGGATCATAACCATCATGATTACGATCACGTTGCAAAGTCCAATTGGACTTTGACTTAACCAATTAATGGTCAAAGCTGAAAGTCAAACTCTGTTTGACTTTTAGCTTGAAATAGCTAAACAAATGAAACAAGACAAGGATAGAGCACTTACTTGTGTTGTAGAACACCCAAGAGCTCCAAGAAGACAAGAACAACTCAGGTAGGAGGCATCCAACAATGTGGTAGCCTCCACTTAGAGTGTTTGAGAGAAAGAAAAGAATTGAGCAAGGAATGAGGTGAACTTTGATGGGTATTTATAGTGTTCTTGGATCAACAAGATCATTCCAAGTGTCCCATGTGTTGGCATGATCTTATGGAAGTCCTAACAAGTGTCAAATGCAGATTTTCAAACAAAAAAAGGGATGGCCCAGCTACTCGAAGATGGGCCATGGATGATACGAAATGTTCCAATTATTCTTACTGAATGGACTCCTGATGTTATGGTTGAGAAAAAGGATATAACATCTATACCGGTTTGGGTAAAAATGCATGATGTACCCTTGGCTGCGTTTACTGAGGACGGGTTGAGTTTACTGGCCTCGAAAATAGGTGTTCCAAAATTGCTGGATTCTTACACAACAACAATGTGTGTAGATTCATGGGGAAGAAGCAGTTATGCTAGGGCGTTAATTGAAGTCCAAGCAGGGTCTGAATTAAAGAGAGTTGTTACGGTTGCAATCCCGGCACTCGATGGAAAAGGATACTCTAAAGCGGAGGTAAAAATAGAATATGATTGGGAACCGTTGAGATGTTCAACATGTTGCGTGTTTGGTCATGATGATAACTCGTGCCCAAAGAAACAAACAACAGTGCAGATGGATGATAAGATGGAAAATAACAATTTTTTCAGGAGGTATTATCGAAGAGTAGGAAAGGGATCAATCAAGGGCTGCATGTTAAGAATCAGAAGCCGAAATTTGTGTACCGTCCGGTAGCAAAGCCTAAGTCCAAGGCTGATGAGAAGGGCAACCGAAGAACCAAGTGCCTACCTCTAACCCATTTTCTGTACTTCAAAAAGAGGAAAATAACTCTAATGAATTTGGTGGAATAGATGGTATGACTTCAAAAGATAACCAACAAAATAAAAGTACCAATTTGGAGGAAATAATTGCTGATGCAGTTGGAATCGAGGAGCTTTTAGGTGATATCTCAAAATTAATGGATCAGAAAGAAGAAAATATAAATTCTGAGGGTGCAAGCACACCTGGTGATACTAGTGTCCATGGGTAGTTTGGCTTCTTGGAACATAAGGGGTTTGAACCGGCCCCTCAAACAAAAGGAGGTTCGTCAGGTGGTAATGGACAATCATCTTCAGGTATGTGCAATTATGGAAACTCATGTTGACTCGTCTAATGTCTATAATGTTTGTAAGAAAGTTTGCTCGTCATGGAGCTGGGCGACTAATGCTGATTGTTGTGAGAAAGGTACTCGTATTATGGTAGGGTGGGACGCTGACATTGTGGATGTTATGATCCTTTCTAAAACTGATCAGGTTGTGCATACTCAGATCAGATTTAAACTCGATCAAAAGTCTATTTTTTGTTCGTTTATTTATGCTGACAACTACTACAAAAATAGACGGGACCTATGGCAGAACTTATGTGCTCATCATTCTTTTATGCATGATAAACCATGGACTATTATGGGGGATTTTAATTCTTCCCTGTTTCATGAAGATATAGCTCAAGGGCCATCCACACTTAGCATTGGGAATAGGGAATTTAAGGAATGCATTGATGAGATAGAGGTGTTTGATGTTAATCGAACGGGTTTACATTTTACATGGACAAATAAGCAGAAAAAGGGTATCATTGTTAAGAAAATTGATCGAATATTGGGGAATATGCAATTAATCGATACATTCCCTAATGCGGCAGCATGTTTTATTCCGTACCGCATATCAGACCATACACCGTGTATCTTAAAATTGCCTAATGTGACTAGAGGAAAACCGAAGCCGTTCAAGTTTGTGAATTTGGTAGCCGATAAGAAGGGTTTTATGGAGGAAATTAAAAAGGTTTGGAATATGGAAATTCAAGGTTATCGCATGTTCCAGATTGTTAAAAAGCTCAAGCTGTTAAAAAACCCGATGAGGAAACTCTTATATATACAGGGTAATCTGCATGAGAAGGTTAAGACGATGAGAAAGGATCTAGAAGACAACCAGATTGCTATAGATAATGATCCTTTCAACAATGAGCTTCTTGATGAACACAGTCGATTACTTCAAGCGTATAAGAAAGTGGTAATTGATGAGTGTTTTTTTTTGCAGCAAAAATCTAAATTACAATGGCTTTCGCTTGGTGATAAGAACTCAAAGTTCTTTCATAACACGGTCAAAGCAAAAAATCATCGGAGTAGAATTTTCTCGGTACGAGATAGTAGCGGTATACTACATGAAGGAGTGTCGGTTCCACAAGTCATGGTGGAGCACTATACCCAGTTTTTTGGTAGTGTTGGAAGTATAAATTTGCATCCTACGCCAGATCTATTCCATAATGTATTATCGGTTGATAAAGCTTCTGCTATGGTTAGGATTGTTACAGATGATGAAATTAAACAGGCAATGTTCTCAATTGATGGGAACAAAGCTCCAGGTCCTGATGGTTACACCTCGGTCTTCTTTAAAAAGTCTTGGGATGTAGTTGGGAAGGATGTATGCAGTGTGGTACAGGAGTTTTTTCGAAATGGTAAACTACTCCGTCAACTTAACCATACGATAATCTCTTTAATCCCTAAGGTTACTTCACCATCTTCCATTACTGAGTATCGCCCTATATCTTGTTGTAACACAATATATAAGTGTATCAGCAAGATTATTACAAATCGAATAAAAGAAGGGTTAGGTGATATTGTGAGCATCAACCAGTCAGCCTTTGTTCCAGGTAGAAGAATTTCTGATAATATCCTTCTAACACAGGAGTTAATGCATAACTATCATCATGATAAGGGGCCACCAAGGTGTGCCTTTAAGGTGGATATTCAAAAGGCTTACGACACGGTAGACTGGAACTTTCTTGAACAGATACTGCTTGGTTTTGGATTTGATCGGAGAATGGTGAAGTGGATAATGGTTTGTGTTACAACCACGTCCTTCTCTGTGGCTATAGATGGTAATCTGTATGGGTATTTTAGAGGGCAACGGGGATTACGACAAGGGGACCCAATGTCTCCGTACCTTTTTACGCTGGTTATGGAGGTTCTTACATTGCTTCTGCAAAAACAGAGTTCTTTGTCTGCTGAGTTCAGGTACCATGATAAGTGTGAAAATCAGCGAATAATTAATCTCTGTTTTGCTGATGATCTGTTTTTGTTTTCTCGGGGCGATCATAGATCAGCAAAAGTGCTATTGGAGACGTTAGACTTATTTAAGAACATGTCAGGTCTGGTTCCTAGTATGAATAAAAGTACGGTCTTTTTTGGTAATGTTCCGGACATAGTGAAAGACCGAATTAAAAGTATCATCCCATTTGATGAAGGAGTGTTGCCAGTTCGCTACCTTGGAGTTCCCCTCATATCTTCCAGGCTTGTTTACAATGATTGTAAGCGCCTTCTGGAAAATATGGATTTAAGAATGACCGATTGGAAAAATAAGAGTCTATCATTTTCAGGTAGACTTCAATTGATTCGGTCGGTCATGTCTTCTATGCATATATATTGGGCGTCGGTGTTTATTCTACCAAAGCGCATATGACTTGGAAGAAAGAATGCGAAGATTTTTGTGGGCGCAAGGTAATAACATAAAAGGGAAAGCTAAGGTGAGTTGGAAAAAAGTATGTATTCCTAAACGGGAGGGTGGCTTGGGTATTCGAAGGATTGGGGATATGAATAAAGCACTTATGGTTACACATGTATGGAGTCTTCTTACACATAGAGAGTCTCTTTGGGTAAAGTGGATCCATTCATATCGTATACGAGACCGAAGTTTTTGGGACGTACCAATCCGAAATAACACAACATGGAGCTGGAGGAAAATGCTACAGCTAAGGCCGATTATTCAACAACATGTATGGACGAAACTGGGAGACGGTAACAAAACACTTGTTTGGTTTGATAAGTGGGATGAGATATGCCCTTTGAATTCTTTTATTACGCCACGTATGATATCAAATGCTGGACTCTATATGAACTCGAAGGTTGCGGATGTATGCGACCATGGGGGGTGGGGATGGCCGACCGAGTGGTTAAACCGATTTCCGGCTATCCGAAACATGCCAAATATAATACTGACCCCGGGTTTACATGATAGAGTTGTATGGAGAACTAGATCAGGAAAGGAGACGAACTATAGTGCCGCTATAGGGTGGGATGAATTTCGACTACACCAGAATGAAGTCCCATGGGCGAGTATTATTTGGTATCCCCAATCAATTCCTCGTCATTCTTTTTTAATGTGGCTTCTCGTGAACAAAAAACTAAAAACGCAGGATGTCATGAGTCGATGGTCTTCGGCGGGTAGTCCTAATTATAACCTCATGTGCTGTTCGTTGTGTATGGGTGGTTTGGATTCTCATGACCACCTTTTTTTCGAGTGTTTATATGCTGCTCAGGTCTGGAATGGAATTCGAGATAAAGCAGGAATGGGATCGCTACCTAACAAATGGGAAAGGATTTTTGATCGTTTGGTGCAATATGCGGATTCAAAGCATGCTATTCATGTTATTGGAAAGCTTGTTGTTAGTGCGGCAACTTACTTCGTGTGGCAGGAACGAAATCAGAGATTGTTTTCTACGAAAAAAAGGAGTGCAGATCAACTCATTGAGGTTATTCTACTAACAGTTCGGATGAAGCTACATTTGATGAAATTTAAAGACACGAGTCACACTAGAGATCTTCTACAGGAATGGAGCCTTCCTAGAGGTTTGCTGATAAATGATGATGAATATGGCTAATGGAGTTACATGTGTTTTTCCTTTTGTAATGTAGTATTACGTGTATTGTCGAGTGACGTGCTTATTAAATAGGTATCTAGCGGCTGTAGGATGATCGCTTGATGAACTCTAGTATGGCTTGTCATACTTGAGAATTGAGGTTTCTGTCTACCTCACTTGTTATTTTTGGATTGATTGATATAATATTTACCGGGGTAACCCTTTACCCAAAAAAAAAATTGGTGGCAAAATTGATTTGCTTGGTGTCCAAGGAGTAAACAAGAAGCTGCCACCTGTTTGCAACAAGTCTGATGAGCTGGGGACCCCTTACGCACTGTATGGGGTTTTGCCTTACGGTCCGTAAGGCCCTTGCAGGGGCTGAAGTTTCAAATTTGGCAGAAATGGCCCCTAAACTTGATTTTGACGCGCTTTGGCACTTTTATCACCCGTTAACCCCATTTTCAAGCTCTATAAGGACAATAAAGCATAGGAACTTGAAATGTGCTAAAAAATATTCCGGATATCGGTTCGTTTGGTCGTACGGTTGCGGTTTTTGGTTAATTACGACGAAAAGCGTAATGAATGCGCAAATGGTCGTACATGTGTAACGAATGATATTTTTGCATTCCAATCATTAAAGTACAAGATTTTAATGATTACAAAATTTTTTGGATGTGCGTACATGTTCCGGATTAAGAAATACGGAATTTGCATAGTTTCGCAGAATTTGCAAAATAGCCCCTGAAGTTGCAAAAGCATGTTTTTGCCATAACGAAGCCCTCAAAACTTATTTCTATGTTATGTTAAGGGTATTTAGGGTATGTTTAGATTATGACCTTGTTCCGGAGTCTGCGTTGCTACGAGAATCGGCAGACTTTCGTAGTTTGTCGTAAATAGTCCCTGTGATCGAATAGGCTTGTTTTTGACATACCAAACCCTTCAAAACTTAATTCTAAGTTATGTAAAGGTTATTTAAGGTATTTAAGCTTGTGTCATTGTTCCGGAGTGTATGTCGCGTTAAACTGATTACGTTTGCGTAACGGTTTGCGATTTCACGTCCAGAAGCTGTTCGAGAGTTTGTTTTCGTGTAATAATCGAATATGTGCAATTTTTATGGATAAGTTCCATAATTCAATGAATAAAACACAAGGTTTTATTGCTTATGAAATTGTTCGAGATATGATAATGACAACCGGAGGCACATTTATCACATGTCTCAAACAACTGATATGATCCTTGGACACGAATTCACAAAAATATGTCTATAAATATGTTTGTACATAGTTTACCTTGCTCTGTACATAGTTTATCTGCTTTATAGATTAAAATCAAAAAGATTTTCAGCGTGTTTTAGCATATTCTTACAAAAATATAAAAAGATTTATTTCTACATTGTTTTCAGCAAACCAATGTTGGAGAACGGATCTTCGAAGTCTTGTAAGGTGCTAAACTGGTGGGAATCTAATTGAGAACGGGCTGGGAGCTAATCTGTAAAAACTGATAAGCCAAAACGATAAAAAGTTCATTAATTTGAAACTTTGTTTTGGAAAAATTCAACAGTTTGTTCATATCGGGTCAAACATGGGTCATTAAGTTCCTCTTGCATCCAATTCTTGTCTGTAAAAGTTCCTCTTGCATTGCTATCACCCAATTCTCGTCTGCTAAAGCCTCATTAACTGTCTTTGGCTCTATTTGAGAAATGAAACATGAGTAGTAGCAGTAATTCAAAGTTGGTGCAACTCGGGTGTAGAAACAACTAAGTGCTTTGTTGATTTGGTTTCGTGTACGCACACCAGTTTGTAGTTCTCCTATAATATTCGTTGAAGGATGGTACGAATATGATCGCGGCATTTCTTCTGTTGGAACATCAACTGAGCTTTGCTGATTTGAAACAATCAGATCACTGTTCACATCAACATTAGGAGTACTTGTTGAAGCTTCGTTCTGATTTCTTGGACTAGCAGATTGATTCAACAGGTTAGAAATCTGCTCAACTTCTTCATCCGATGAAGTTTCATCATCAGCATCAAATGTCGGTGCTTCATCTGAATCAAAATTCTGATTCTGAGGCGTACTGGGCACTATTGTGTTTTCTGGTTCATTAGAAGCATTCACTAGAGGTGTAGCAGGTGTTACTTCTGTTTCAGAAGTATTTTCAACTTGAACACTACTGCTATTGCTTGGACCTACTCCGGAAGATGAAGAATCCAACGTGGGTTGATTAACCACAATTGGTCTAATGATTTGTTCTTGATTCGCTGACTGGTGAAGATAGTATAACGCTGCAACTTCTTCGTCAGACGGTTCTTCTGGCAAGTCAAATGATTTCCAAAGGTCTTGATAGTTAAACAGCCACGCGTCACCTCTCCTTTGAATAGGATCCATATAGTTGAAACAATGTTGTGCTTCAATTACCTTTCTCAACGAGGGAACATATACTCTTCTTAGCGGACTAGCATACTCGACAAAGAAACCTTCAAGCGATTTGGCCCTGAATTTACCATCTTGATCGATTACTGTACATGGCGCACCAAATGGTTCTAAGAATTTCAAATTTGGCTTCCGACGGTTTATCATCTTGAAACATGTTTTCTTTGTTGGTTTGACAGTGAGACCTCTGTTTAGCTTGTAGCAAGCGGCAGCAACCGCTTCACTCCAGAAGCTGATTGGAAGTTTAGAATCTGCAAGCATGGTTCTCGTAGTTTCAATCAAAGTTCTGTTTTTTCCGTTCAGCTACTCCGTTTTGCTGTGGAGTATAGGGAGCACTAAACTCATGCAGAATCCCTTTTGCGTTGTAGAATTCCTTCATTTTGTTACTCTTAAACTTTGTGTTGTTGTCACTTCTAATGCGTCTGAACGGCAGATGATAAAGGTTCTCGAGTTTCTTGAATAGAATAACCAAGTTCTCGAACGTTTCGTCTTTTGATTCCTGAAAGAATACCCACAAATATCTCGAATAGTCATCTGTCACGACCAAGCAATATAAGCCTCCTGAGATGCTTTGAACATTTACAGGACCAAATAAATCCATGTGGAGACGTTCTAATGGCAACTTGATTGAGATTATAATTTTCTTCGGATGAGATTTCTTGATCTGCTTTCCCTTTTTACATTCTAAGCAAAAGCTCCCAAGATTTACACCGTCTACAAGATCATTATGAACCAAGTAATTCATTTTCGCAAATGAATATGCCCCATCTTACGATGCCAAAGAATAGAATCCTTTTCAGTAGCCTTTGTCACAAAACATCATGCAGATTTTGATGAAGTGGTAGCGACGCCCATATCAAGAACATATAAATCATTCTCACGTGGTGCTCGCATCAGAATCCACTCATCTGGTATTTTGAATCCCGGCTTCAAGATGATACACTCTTTGTCTTTGAAATGCACCATGAACTTCTTGTCACAAATCTGCGATATGCTCAGAAGATTATTTTCCAACTCTGCAATATAATTCACGCGATCGAATGAAACGACGCCATTGGAGAGTTTTCCCTCGGCGACTATGCTTCCACCCTGGTTACCCGCAAATCCAACATATCCACCATTGATAGCTTTTATGTCGAACAGCAACGCTTTCATTCCCGTCATATGCTTGGACGCTCCACTATCCAAAATCCGCTTAGAAAGTACGGATCTCTGGAGCCCCTGCACATTTCAGCAATCTATTTAAAAAGCGAGACCCAAGCCTTTTTGGTCTTGGGTGGAATTGGATAACCATCGTCAAAATCAAACTCACACTCATTAGCATAATCGAATCCACATTCATCTGCATAATCAAATTCATATTCAGCATCTGGATTTTCTATGATGTTTATGTTTGAAAACTTTACTGTCTTTTTATCTTTTGAATTGTTACCACTTGTAGTTTTGACATTTTCAGATGTGGTTTCAATTATGATTTCAGATTTTGATTCTTTCATGCTATCACTAGTCTTAACAAGCTCAGACTTAGTGATCTCAGATGTTGTTGACCATTTCTTTGCAATCCAGGCTTGAGATTTTATGTTAGCCTTCTTGATGTAAAAATTGTATTCGAAGTTTCACCTTTTTCAAAAATTGAATTTTCAACTTAGGTTTGACTTCAGCTTTTGATTCACTTCTTTTCAAAATATTTACAGGTTTTACAAACATGGGTTGCTTCGGTTTCACAACATTTGAACTTTCTTTCCTTAAAAGATAAGTCGGCTTTGATTTCGGACAGTAACGTGCAATATGACCAATTTCGTTGCACTTGAAACAAGTCCGAGAATCATGTGGATGTCATTTTGTGGGTTTTACACCACTTGCAATTTGGCTTTATCTCGAAATTCTTTCTGTTTCTTGAACTCATCCTTTGATTGTTTCCCGATCAAACTTTCCTCATGAACCATGTTCGTCCCATATACAAAATTCATGTTTTTATTCTTGTATTCATGAAATGGTGACACTTTCTTTTTAGGTTCATCTGATTCTTCTAATCCCAACCCAGCTCTCAGGTTTTTCTGGATGATCACCACCATTCTTTCGGTAGTTATTTCTTTTAGGTTTGGAATAAAATTTCTTTTCATTAATCTCCAGATCATCTGATGTGACTTCCACGAGTTTAAAGAATTTGTCTAACAATTCTTCCTTCACATTCTAAATCAGAAAACTATCATCAAAGTATAATCTATCAGATTCCTTAATCTTGTACATTACAATATTAGGATCATCACATAGATCATTCTCCGATGATGTATCGTCATCTTCGGACTGTGAATCAGAATTCTTTGAGCTCGAGCCAGCGCTTTTAAAGCTACCTTCATCAGAATCGTTCAAAACATTTTCAACAATCTTATTAACCACATCATTGTCATCATCTGTTTTAGTATAGATTACATCCATGTTTTCTGGCAACTCAATTTTATTTTCAGATAACAACTCAATATTGACTGCCTTATCCATCCCGTCAGCGGATTTGCGACAATACTTCTCGTATAGAGGTGGAGGAACATTGTTGTATTCTTTACCAATTTTCTTTTTAGGTTTCTCTTCCGATGGAATTGTCGGAAGGATGTGATCAATGACATATGCGTTACAAGTGTAACTTCTCAAAAGTTGTTGAACACGCTCTGTTTCAATTTTCATGTCCTGGAGTTGTTGCTTAGTTTCAGCAATGGTATTAATATAGATATTAATCGCTTTTTGCTTATCCATTACTGTTCCTTTTAACATCCTTATGGTATCATGTTGTTCGATATTATTTCTATCGAGCCTACGATAATCATTTTTCATTTTGTCATACGTTTCCTTCAGTGTGCGATAATCGTATTTCAAAAGTTCATTATGCACATTGTTTTCAGCGATGATCTTTGATTTTTCAGCACATTCAGAACATGGTTCGGTAATTTTGTACAAGATTTCTCAACCTCTACAACTTGTACTTTGACAACTTCATTTACCTCTGGACCTACCTTAGTTAGATTTGCCATCAAGGCTTTGTCAGCAATATCCTTGAGGTTTTCGGCATACACTTCTTGAGTAACATTAATGTCCACTTCATCAGTTGATTTCTTCTCGGGAACTTGCTCCTGAGAACTTCCATCAAAGTGACCTGCAAAATTTTCATAAGAATTAGGAGATAAAATTCCTTGCTTCTGCATGTGGATATACTCCTCTTCTTCACGTTGTTGTTGTAGATATTGTTCCAGCAGAATATTCTCCAAGCCGCTGCTTCTTCTGCAGAAGTATCTTCAACAATTACAGCCATTAATGCAACTCCGGTCTTCTTACCGATGTAGGAATTCCACTGTCATCTTAGTTTGATGCAACCATACCCTTTTCAGTGTTGCTGCTATTCGGTTTCTCTCGGATTTCAACCTGAGTCTTCTTCGGGAAAGGCTTGTACTGAAGTGACTTCTTGTAATACTCATTGCCTCCTCCGAATGGACTTTGATTTCCCGTTGCTTCAGGATTTTTACACTCTCTCTTAAAATGTCTCTTTTGGCGACATCTGAAGCACGTCACTTTCGTCTTGTCAAAACCTAGTTTGTTGCTTGAGTTTCCGATATCTCGGCCAATGAGAGCAACGAACTTTGTGACCCTTCGAATGATAGATGCTAAACATCACTTGATATCCATCAACTCGAGTTCTTCTTCATCCACTTGGTCATAATCTTCTGCCGTCATTTCGGGATTTCCAATTTCACCAGCTACAAGACTTTCATCTGACTCTAGAACAGTGGCAAGGAGAGACATATGTTGTTTAGCGACTTGTTCCGAAACAACATTGTTCAAATTCACTGCGATGTTGCACTTGTATACATTCGAATCAGAATTTGTTTGTTGACTCTGATTTGTTTGACTTTGATAAGATGAATTTGAACCAATACTTGAGAATGAAGACTGTGGACTTTTATCATATTGAGGATATGACTGATTCTGATTCTACTGCGAATTGTTCGAAGAATTCAAACTCGCATTAAATGCTGTCTGAATCTTTGGACTTGAAGTGTTATCTTGCATTCCACTCTTGTAGTACAAACCAACGTCTTGAACAACATTAGCGTTCTTTGACTTTGCAATCTTCAAGAGTTCCATTTCGTGACCTTCGAGTTTATCGATAAATGTTGACAGCTTGAAGAATTCCCATTTATCACTTTCTTTCAGAACCATAAGATAAGTAGTCCACTCTCCATCTGGTAGAGCATCTGCAAGCTTGTCGATGTACTCTTGTTCCGTCTTCTCGAGACCGTGTCTTCGCATTTGGATTTTAAGATGACAGAAGTGTTCAATCATCTGCTTCATGGTTTCACCCTTCAGCATGTTGAAGATATCGAACTCTTTCATAATGAGTGCCTTCTTTCTCTTGATCATCTCCGCGCTTCCTTGATACTTCTTTTGAAGTGAGATCCAGAGATCTCTTGCAGTTGTGTATTCCGGTAGCAAAACGAGAATATCTTCTTTGACGGATTGTTGGATAAGACTGATCATCTTCTTTTCAGCAATATATTCGTCTTTCTGTACAGTCGTGTAATTGTACTTTTCAAGAACTTGCTGATGTTCATCCACCGGAAAAGTGTAACCTCTTTCAATCGACACCCATCCTGCAAAGTGCATGGCTTGAACCCAATATGTAAATTTCTCTTTCCATGCTTCATATTCGTCCATGCTCATTAGTTTGGGTGGTTTAACAGTCTTGCCCATTTCGTTATCAAGATTGACTTGATGGATCACATTGGCAGTTGACGAACTAGCTCCGCACATGAAAGCTAATATCATCCATTGTGAATAACGAGATGTGTACACTGAAAATACTCAAAAACTTTTGAAAATATTAGTTCAACTACAAGTTCGGTCGAACTTGTAGTAGTAATGAAGAATTCTCAGTTTTGATCACAAGTTCGGTCGAACTTGTGATTTTTGTTTTGAAAATTTTTCCTTTTAACAACCTCGGTCGAACTTGTTGATGATTTTGTAAACATTTTGTAAGTTCGAGCGAACTTAGCAAATGACTTTGTTGAGAAACTAGCAAGTTCGGGCGAACTTAACTAAAAATCTTTGAAATTTATCAAGTTCGGTCGAACTTGACAAAAATTCAATAAAGTTCTAGCAACTTCGAGCGAACTTAACCAAAATTCCTCAAAATTCACTCAAGTTCGAGCGAACTTGGCAAAACTTTTCTTGAAAACACCTCAAGTTCGAGCGAACTTGGTAAAGAATCACTGAAAAAGTGAGTTTTTAGCACAAGTTCGGCCGAACTTGGCTAACAAGTTCGATGAACAATGTTTTGGAAAACATGGTTTTTTTCAAAATTTTGACATCAATTCGATTAATGTAGGACTGATCCTCGATGTTAAGGAACCTAAATTTGATATCTAACGTCCATAATAGCGGAAATATTACGTCATGTTTACCTATAGACAAGAATTAATCAGTTAATCATCAGTTTTATTGATCAAACGTCAAGAGTACAAACTGACAGAGCTTCGCCTCCAAAATGCCAAAGTTACAAATGAGAGAGGCAAGCTAGCTATTTATAGAGTTACAAGTTCACTACAAGGACGTGTAAGTTCGCCCGAACTTGCCTTAGCAAGTTCGGCCGAACTTGTCTACACATGACAATGATGAGCGAACTTGCCTCTTTAATACATAAATACTACTTTCAGCTAGCCTATTCAGCTCTACTCTATACAGACTCGATATAAGACTAAGACATAGACATTATGCACCAACATTTAATTGCATGTATTCCAGATCCCAGATGGAATTACACGAGTTCACAAGTGAAACCTTGACCACAATAACCGTGTCGTGTCATGTTCGAAACCTCAGCACTCCGGGTCGTGTCACCCCCGACACCTAAAGCCCACCGACTGCGTCACGTGCAGCCCAACGCCCCCAGGGTAGTTATGCCTAACCACATAACATAGTTTAGGACACGTGCAGTTACCTGGCTGCCGGCACACCGGTCCGGCGGCAACTGGGTTTGTCAGACCAATAGTACTATCCACTTCCCACGGCTTACGTTAATCACTTGCATTGGGGATAGTTCGTGTGTTAGGTAATTCTCATCATAACAAGTTGGTGCAAGTAACACAGTTTGTAACATGCAATTCACCCCAGAAAACAGTAAAACAGTTTTAAAAGTGGGGGAGTGAAACTCACAGTGAGGGTCGTCGTCTTAATCAACAAGTGATTATACAACTGGATCAGCTTTAATTGCAAGCATGCAAGTAGGGACTTAAATCAACATCTAAGTTGGTAATGGTACTTGGACCTAGTTATGAGTTTTCACCTCGGATTGAACCCATAGGATACTGGTATGGTGATGGATGTCCGGGTAGTATCAGTTTTTAGTTTGGCTTCTTGGCACCGGTTCGCGTGCCAGCCAAGGTCGGTTGTATGACACATTCGGATAATGGTACGGGAATACCAATAGTTTCAATATCTTGTAATTTAAGAGAATAACTTTTCATTGAGGGAGTATGGGTGTTCGGGGAGTCTAGGTTGCCCAAAACTGAGTCTTTGTTTTCGCCGTCGGGGATTCTCCCGAACTGGCATGGGACACACCCTAGTGTTCAAACGACCCTGGAATCTCTCGGAATATTCCCGGTGTTCCAACTATAGTAACATCGGGTTCGGTCAGTTCTCGATTCCGGCAGGTTCGTTATACTATAAACTGCCGAAACTAGTTTAAAATAAAGTGTTTTTAACTCCGTAAATTCCCCTTTAATACATAAGTTTGATAAAAATCTGGAAATTTTTATAAAATTTTGTAAAAATATATAGATTATGAGAAAAATAATTTGGGAATTTATTTAGCCATTTTAACTCCTCAAACAAATCATTTTTAAAACAATATTTAACCGAATAATTTACGTTGCTTATCATCCGATGTCTAAAAATTCAAATATATTCCAGAAAGCCCCTTTATATGTCCAAGAACTCCCTATAAAAATTTGGGATTTTTCTGATTTCGTTTCGGTGCGTTTCCGGCTACCGAAAACTTCCAGAAACGCGGATTTTTAATCTGAATCAAAATTCAACCACTGGACTCCCAAACTGCCCATAACATTCCCTATGTGTTCGTTAGCGTTCATGTAAATTTTGGTGATTTATCAACTCCATTTTGTATTTTTCTGAATTTCTTTGGGTAAAATAGTCAAAAATTCGCCAAACATCATAGAAAATTCCAAAAACTCTAAACTTTTAGTGGACATTCCTGTCCATACCCTACATCACCACACCAATTTTCAACTCAATACAAGCATCACGGACCAATTTATAGTCCAAACAATATTCTGCCTAAGCTAGTTGAAGGTTTCGGGTGTTATACCCAGTGCAAGCTCCGTTCCCGTGCGTTTCTATCGAGTCCAGAAGTGCGTGGGTGCTATATTTAGTACCTACACATCAAGCACAATCCAAACATGCCATAACCCATGTCAATCAAGCTGCGTTTCACTGTTTTTCGGTTAATAACTTTGTTAATCGCTTTTGGTCGATTAGGGGTCGATTAGGGTATCAAAAGCTGAAGTTTTGAGATCTTGGCTACCATATAACATCAGGGAATCCCTGGTGTGTTCTTATTCAGCCAAGAACCATCATCCATTAGCAGGGATTAAAATGGGTTTTCCTAGTCTAGTTCATGTTTAACCCAGAAAATAATGTTGGATTTAATGATGATCAGCTGAGTGTTGATGATGGAGAGAAGATTTTTGGGTGCAAGGTTGAAGAAAATAATGAAATATATATATATGTATATATATGTGTGTGTGTGTATATATATACATACATATATATAGGGGGTCGCAAGGTAGGGTGGCCCTACCCCACGCCCTGCTTTGTCGTGCTTCGTTTTTCGCGTTATTAAGATGATGTGTGTCTTTGTTATTGCGTTTAGGTTCGTTTTCGGTCCCATACGCGTCCCCTCTGCGAAACGGGCTCCTTTTTCGCGTTTTTAGTGTTAAAAGACTCGGTTTTAAAAACCATACATAACCGTCTCGAAACCCGACCTCGGTTACGTTTTAATCATAGTAGCCTCATATTAAGTTAGTTTAAGTATTTTTTGTCTTGATTGACCGTTCCTTGCATGTTTGGTTGCCTTTTGTTGTTCTCAAAACGAAGGCGTTTCCCTAACCGGGAAACTGCCTCATTTTGCGTGCCCGAGCTCCGATTTGCTTCAAATCTTATGTCATGGTCTATGGCACATAAATAAGATGTTCCGTGAACTCAGAATCTTAAATGGCCCTACCGATGGCCTAATAATCATAGTCAAATGTGTTAACCATGACGTGCTCTTGGATTCCTCCGAGACACAACAGATATCATTTAACATAGCACACAAGTCATACATGTTTTTAGGGTTTTCGCACAATTATTGCCTTAAGTATGCTTAAATTTTGGAATGATTATGGTGTACCTGGTTTCATCCTGGGTATCACAGTCTCCCCTGGTTAAGAAATTTCGTCCCCGAAATTTACCCCGTTTAGCTAGGGAAAAGGTGAGGGTATTTTCTACGGAATTCATCATTCCATTTCCAGGTGTATTCAAGTCCTTGTTTAGAGTTCCACCGGACTTTTACCAGTGAAGTTTTGTTGTGCCTTAATTGTTTAACCCTGCCATCAACTACTTCTACCGGTTCCTCCACAAAGTGGAGTCTATCGTCAACGTGTATGTCTTCCAAAGGTATCTGGGTGGCTTCACCTGATAGGCACTTCTTTAGGTTTGAAATGTGGAAGACATTATAAAGGCACTAAGCTCGGTTGGTAGCTTCAACCGATATGCTACGGGACCTACTTTCGCTAGAATCTCGTATGGTTCGATGTATCGTGGTGCTAACTTTCCGGTCTTTCTAAATCTGATAACGCCTTTCCATGGCGACACCTTTAACAATACCCACTCACCCACCTCGAACAATAACGGTTTTCTACACACATCAGCCCAGCTCTTTGCCGATCCTGAGCGGCTTTCAATCTATTCTGAATCTGGTGGATCTTATCAGTCGTTTCCTGTACTAGCTCGGATCCCGTCAGTTGGGTGTCACCCACTTCGGCCCAACAAAGTGGTGATCGGCACTTTCGACCATAAAGCGCCTCGTTCGGGGCTGCCTGGATATTGCTGTGGTAACTATTGTTATAGGAAAATTCTACTAGTGGAAGATACTTGTCCCACTCCCCCCGAAGTCCAGGACACAGGTGCGAAGCAAGCCCTCTAGCGTCTGGATCGTGCGTTCTGATTGGCCGTCGGTTTGGGGATGGTAGGCAATACTCAGATCGATCCGCGTCCCCAAAACTTCTTGTATTTTCTGCTAACATCTCGAGGTGAAATGGCTTTCTCGGTCTGAAATAATAGCAACCGGGACACAGTGTCTGGCTACTATCTCGTTAGTGTAGATTTCGGCCAACTTGTCGGTTTTAAAAGTAGTATGGATCAGAATAAAATGTGCAGATTTGGTCAACCGATCTATGATTACCCAAATCTCGTCATGACCACGAGGTGTTCTTGGGAGATGGGTCACGAAATCCATCATGATTTGTTCCCATTTCCACTGAGGTATCTCGGGTTGTTGTAACATTCCAGAGGGTTTCTGATACTCTGCCTTGACCCGAGCACAAGTCAAGCATTGGCTTACATATTCTGCCACGTCCTTTTTCATCCCCGGCGACCAATAAAACTTGTTAAGGTCATGGTACATCTTGTCTGTAGCGGGGTGAATCGAATATTTCGATTTATGGGCCTCGTCCATGATCAACTGTCTCAGCTCCGAACTTGCAGGAATCCACACTCGATCCTTAAAATACAACATTTCATCCATTTTCTTCACAAATCTTTTCTCATTCCCATGCAACCCTTCGCTGGGTAACTGGCTTTCTTCCAAGGCCTGCCTTTGCGCGTTCCGGATTCGCTCTATAAGGCTCGTCTGCACAATCATTCCCAGTGCTCGCACTCGGAGGGGTTTAATTCGATCCTTCCTACTTAGTGCATCCGCTACCACGTTAGCTTTTCCCGAGTGGTACTTTATTTCACAGTCGTAATCATTTAATAATTCCACCCATCTGCACTGCCTCATGTTCAACTCTTTTTGGTCTAAAATATGCTGGAGGCTTTTGTGATTCGCATATATAGTACACTTTGTACCGTATAAATAATGTCTCCATAGCTTCAGCGCGAATATAACCGCGCCCAATTCCAAATCATGAAACGTGTGGTTCTTCTCGTGTACCTTTAGTTGTCTGGAAGTGTATGCAATGACTTTGTTTCTTTGCATTAGTACACATCCGAGCCCTTGCCGCGGTGCGTCACAATATACGACGATGTCATCGTTACCTTGGGATAACGTCAAAATTAGAGCCTCGCATAACTTTTGTTTTAACCGCTGGAATGCCGTTTCCTGGTCTTCACCCCATTCATACTTCCTATCTTTCTATGTCAAGGTTGTTAGCGATTGGGCAATACTGGAAAAATTTTCGATGAACCGACGGTAATATCCTACCAGTCCCAAGAATTGGCGTATCTCTTTCGGATATTTTGGCACAGGCCAATTCTTGATTGCTTCTATCTTACTTGGATCCACATGAATTCCATACTGATCCACCACATGTCCCAAAAATTGCACGGCTTGCAACCAGAAGTCGCACTTAGACAATTTAGCGTACCGTTGCTCTTTCTGTAGTATCTCCAATATAGCGCGTAAATGATACCCGTGCTCGTCCTTGCTTTTGAAGTAGATCAGAATATCATCGATGAAGACAATGACGAACTTATCGAGGTATGGTTTACACACCCGGTTCATGAGGTCCATGAATACAGCAGGTGCGTTGGTTAACCCGAAGGGCATAACCAGGAACTTATATTGGCCATACCGAGTTCGAAAAGCCGTCTTGGGGATATCGTCCTCTTGGACCTTCACTTGATGGTAACGCGATCGAAGATCTATCTTAGAAAAATATCGGGCTCCTTGTAGATGGTCAAAAAGATCATCGATCCGCGGAAGAGGGAATCGTTTCTTGATAGTGAAACTTGTTTAATTCTCTGTAGTCGACGCACATTCGGAAGCTGCCGTCCTTTTTCTTTACAAATAAGACTGGGGCTCCCCAGGGAGAATAACTAGGACGGATGAAACCACGATCAAGTAACTCCTACAGTTATGTCGATAGTTATTGCATCTCGGAAGGTGCATGACGGTATGGGGCTTTGGCGATGGGTGTTCTTCCCGGTATTAGGTCGATCCGAAACTCGACTTGCCGATGGGGCGGCAATCCGGGCAATTCCTCCGGGAACACGTCTGGGTATTCGCGCACTATCGGGATGTCTTCAATATGTTTTTCGGCTGGTTCATCTGTCGTGACGCTGGCTAAGAACACATCACATCCCTGTCGTATATAATTCAACGCCTTGAGATGGGATATGAGGTTCAGCATGGAACCTAACTTCTCTCCCTACACCATGATCACATCGGTCGGGGACAAAGGAATCTTTACAATCTTCTGCTCACACAACACTTCAGCGCGATGATTGGAAAGCCAGTCCATTCCTATGACAACGTCAAAACTGCCAAGTTCTACAGGTAAAAGGTCAATAGAAAATTGGTAACCATTAAGGGTTATAGGGAAGTTACAAATGAGTTGGTGACTTGTGATCGGTTTCCCGATGGCAAGTTCGACAGAATACAGTTGTTTAAAGTCAATAGCGGACATATTTAATAGTGGCAAAATGCAATAGAAACATAGCTCCTATCAGCGCCCGTATCAAATAACACTGAAGCAAATTGATCGAAAATGAGGAACGTACCTGTGACCACGTTTGGATCCTGGCGTGCGTCACCAGACCCAATGATAAAGGCACGACCTCGAGCTGCATTTGAAGTAGATGCTTGGCCCTGCGTATTCCTTCCTGCTGTCAGTTGAGTTAACTTCGGGCAACTTCTTCAGAAAATGCTCCGTACTGCCACATTCATAGCACGTACGGGGGTTGGTAATCTGTTGTGTTGGTTGTTGGGGTAGCTGCTGAAGAGGTTGAGGCCTTGGGGGTTGGAAGTGGGTTGGTTTGGGGTTTGGTTCAGCTGACATCTTACAGTTTCGGGCATAATGCCCACTTTTACGACACCTTGAACATATCGCTGCTCGGCACGCACCATAGTGGTGCAAAGTGCACTTGTTGCACTTTGGGGCTTGTCCTTTGTAGTTATCAGAGTTACCTGTTGGGATAGTCATGGCGTAACTCTGACTAGTTGCTTTCCCCCTCTTTGCTGTTGCTGCCCCTGCTTGACTACTTTCCGGGGCTCCTCGCTTATTACCGGCCTGCTCTCCAGGCATCGTCAAAAATCCTGCGTCTAACCATGTCGAACGTAACAGTACCTGACCTGGCTACCACCCCGTGCATAGTCAGGTGTTCCACTGAGTTGATAATGCTCCTCACTTCTGGGGCTAGTCCCCAGATATATCTTTCGATCCGCTTGTGCTCCGGTCGGACCATGTGTGGCAGTATGCGTGCCAGTTCATTGGAACGATTGGTGTAACCTGCATGGTCGGCACCTTGCATCTGCAGGTTCCAGAACTCATGTTCGAGCCTCTGAATTTCGTTGGCCGGGCAGATTGAACGATGTTATAGTATTAATTGCGGTCTGCCGGCGAGATTGAACGATGGTATTCCACCAGTTTAAGGCATGGTTGGTGAAGGTACAACTCGTATACTTAACCGCACAGTCAGCGGGACAATTACTTATATTGATTACCGATTAGGACTTCTCGATCCATTTCACTAACCCATTTGGTCTTTCAATTCCACTAAATTCCATTGGTTTGCACTCCATGATGTTCTTATACATGCAGACCGGTCTAACATTGTTTGGATTATTAATTTGACCTACCGGCCCGGTTTGCGGGTTCTGTTGTGGGTTAGCATTAATATCGGCGCTAACCTGCGCCATGATCATGGGGATAACTGCTTGAAGCTGTTGCGCTATCATTTGCGCAATTTCGGCCTCCGTCATTTGTGGTGCGCGTTTCGGGGCCATTCTACTATAAACAATATATATATACACATCAATGTCACATGTTCAATCATCACATATCACACAATTCATCGCACACATGAGCCCACAACATGTAAACCCAAAATCATCATCATATATATAATCACATCTGTCATCATACACCTTGTCATCATAAGGGCCAGTGATCAAATGTGCGGTCAAAACTGGTCACCCAAGTGACGTACATACACCATACAACGAAAGTACGAACTACAAAAACACGCAAACACTACGATTACATCACCACCTTGACATGGACATATCCCAGTGCTTGGTAGGATGTGCAAAAGATACATCATGTCTGTCTATACTAAAAAGAAAACCATACTACAAACGCCACAACCAACAGGCCAGTCCAACAAACCAGGCCTACGATGGCACCGATGCATCCATACAGCATCGCCCGGAAACGATCCTAGTGGTAATGAACGTATCCCATGCCCTGCTGCAAAGCAATGATCGGCTGCTGTAAGACGATCAGATAATCTCCCATCGATCTCCTATGCTGCTCATCCTCGTCGCGCGCCATACGCATCAATGCAATCTGCTCATATAAGTACCCCATCAGACTGCTCTAGGTGAGGGGAGCAGGTGCCTCCTGAGGAGGGAACGGCACGCCCCATGCAGGTGGGGAAGGATCTCTGACCGGGCGAGAAGGGCCACCTCGCTCTTAGGTATGAAAAGAGGAAGGGTCCTCCCTAGATGGTGTGAGGAAACGGGCAGTAACCTACTACCACGCTCCCATAGGTACCGGTATCAGGCGGATAGGGGAGAGTGGTGGTGTAAAAACAGGTACAGGTGCGGGTACCCTCCGACGGGCCGTCCGCCGGAGGCTGATGGTAGGTACCTCATGAGAACTAGGTGAAGATGGTGAGTAAGTGCTCTGGGTAGAAGGAGTATAAGGCTCAGGAGAAGTCTCTGGGTAGAAGGAGTATAAGGCTCAGGAGAAGTCTCTGGTGTAGTGTGACATTTGTGCCTTTATAACCATCATAGAATTCTGAAAAATTTTGAATCCAATGAAATCTTGCATTTCATTCCTAGAAGTTGTATAATTACATGTGACATTCACACATTTAAGCTCATGTACAATTTCGACACTTCAAAGCTTTTTCTGGAAGATATACGTAAACTTATTATGCAAACATAATCAGTTTAATGCAACTTACATTCTGGAATAGTGACATAAGCTAAAGATACCCTAAATATCCTTTACATAACTTAGAAATAAGTTTTGAAGGGTTTGGTGTGTCAAAAACAAACTTATTCGATCACAGTCCGGAGCAAGGTTACAAGCTTAACATACCTTAAATAACCTTTACATAACTTAGAAATAAGTTTTGAAGGGTTCGGTATGGCAAAAACACGCTTTTGTAACTTAAGGGGCTATTTTGCAAATTCTGCGAAACTATGCCGTTACGCGTATTTCTTAATCCGGGATATGTACGCGCATCTAAAAAATTTTGTAATCATTATAAATCTAGTATTTTAAGGATTGGAATGCAAAAATATCATTCGTTACGCGTTTACGATCATTTGCGCATTCATCACGATTTTCGTTGTAATTAACCGAAAACCACGACCGAACGAACCAACATCCACGATATTTCTGGACATATTTCAAGTCCCCTATACTTTATCATCCTTGTAAAGCCTGAAAATTGGGTTAACGGGTGTTAAAAACGTCAAAAATCATCAAAATCATGTGTAGGGGCCTGTTCTGCCATTTTTGAAACTTCAGAAGGGGGGCTTGGCGTGTGGCGACGCCCTGGGTGAATACCCGTCGCGTGGCATGACGCCCCTATCTGAGCAGAAAATTTTGCTGCAACCTGGCAGCTTCTCCTTCAAAGTCTTGATGACTAAGCAAACGAACTTGCCACCCTTTCTTCTGCATCTAACAAGTGTTATGACACTAATCCATACCCTTGATGACTCATGGACACTTGTATCAATCTTATAGCTCCAATTCAACTATAAATAGCATTGGGTTCTTGCCATTTGAACTTTTGCAACACCCATTGTTGCTCTCATATGCTATTATCTGAAGTTGCAACCATTTGAAGATCATTTTCTGAGTTCCAAGGCTCTCCTAGAGTATATGTAAGTGTTTCATTCAGATCTTGTTCAATTCTTTTAGCATATTTGAGCTAAAAATCAAACAGTTTGACTTTCTGTTTGACTTTAAGTTTTGATCATGAATTGGTCAAAGCAAAGTACAATTGAACCTTGCAATGTGATGGTGATCATGATGGTTATAGTCCTTAGTGACCGTGCCTGCTGATTTCCACGCTTTCTAGTCTTAGTGGCGAGTCAAAGCTTCGGTCAATAAGGCGATAAATGTGCATTATACGACGGAACTATTTTTTGGTATCAAAACAGTTTGTTTTGGTACCAAAACCCTTTTATAACTTAGTTAGACGTGTCAAAACATGTCTAACTCGTCACTTTTAGTTTAGTGCTTGTTTAGGGTCGATTGTCGAGCGGTTTTGACCACTGCTTTGACTTTCGAATCCAACCCATTTGGTTGATCTTAGGATCCGACCAAGCACATACTTATGACCATAATTATATAGGGAACAACCCTCTGAGATTATACCTCATGGTCATGTCATTTGATTAGTGTTATTATAATTAGTTGTTATAACCTTTAATAACGACCAAAATGCCCTTTTTGCGAATAAATCAATCTAAAGCATATGTCACCTAAATTTTGACATGTCATCTGATGTAACAACAATATTAAACATATTTTGGCAATTTAGACTTATCATAATACATATCAAACCATCCGGAATGCGTAGTTACGCAAATGACACGTTAAAATGGCTTAAACTACCTTTTTTTTGGGTAATGGGTTACCCCTGTGATTCTATATATTAACCAACCAAATAATACAAGTAGTGAGGATAATCTCCCACTAGTTCTATCATGAGACACACCTCATGACAGTAAATCAAGCAAACAATATAAAGCAGTAATCAAAGACAAGTACAACTACTAGACTAGAATCTAGAACCACTAATCCACAAAGAAAAATAGTAATCAGCCTCCATTATCGGAAATGAAGTTGCCATTTATCTTCCATTTACCTAGCAGCCTCCGAACATTCGCACAATCTTTGAGCTTAACCCCCATCACCCATTCCAAACGGGAGGACGCGGGTTCGAGTCCAGCTCGGCCCGAATAATCCTGCTGGGTAGTAACCGCCAGGTAGCTATGGGGCTAAGCTAGCTTGGGGAGGGAGAACCCTCCCGCGGTCAGGGGTACCGTGCATTTACCCTTAAACTACCTTAACGGGTCATAACGGGTCAAATGCACTTAGGAACCTTTCCAAGTCAGAATATTAACTTTATTAAACCCTTTCATATGAGTTCCAACACTCATTTGGTTTATAAAGTCTCATTCTATCCGATTCTTCCGTTTTTGTCCCGACTTATTTACATGTTATCTGACTCATTAGGACACACTAGATTCCTTGATCTTTGGCCTTTGTTCACACACTCGCACAAGGCTTATCCGCAAATCCCAGGCGAGTACATTGCTCCCCTCTTTTATGTTATTCAAATGTTTGGGGTGATTCATATGTGCTAAGTTGTTTTCAATACTATGGTTTATATAACAATACGATTTAATAATGTGTACAACTTGTTGGTGCGTTACCCATGACACGAATGACATTCATTAACATTGTTATGCTGCCCAGTAGTAAGGTTATGGTACCATAGGATTGACAATCCCGTTACTAGCCTATTCACTGGATTTGGTGGGTAGTTTGCGGAACGACAGAAACTGTTTATGATTAACAAATCATTCGTTGATTTGTTAGTCTTGTTAATCTTTTAGGATCTATTAAAGATACCCTTGGGGTATAGTCGAGTCAACAAAGGCTTGAATGCATTCATTAAAGAACGACGAAAAGTTTTCACAATTAAAAACAAGGACAATGGACAATGGTTTATGACAAGGACAATGAACAATGTTTTTGACAAGTACAATGAACAATGGTTTATGACAAGGACAGTGAACAATTGGTTTATGACACGAACAATGATCGAATGGTTATTTTTGAACAAGGTTACACAACAATTTTTATTTAAAGATATAAACCATAAAAAAGTTTATTTACAAGATGATTTACAACTCAAATTTACGAAACAAATATTTTCAGTCAAGATTCATGGCTACAAGGTTTTGATTTACATTTATTTACTTGTAAAGTTTATATATTATATTGCAATATCAAACACTTTTTGATTTCAAGATTTATACTCGTCGACTCTCGAAGTTAGACGAGGTATTGCAATATATTATAAAGCCATGAATTTGACATTCACAAAACCTATGTTCTCGCCGGCATTTTTATGCTGACTATATTTTCACATATGTTTCAGGATTAGTTACATGACTATTGTTGCTGCATACTTCACCTAGGATGGACGGGGACTTTAGTGCATTGAAACAAGAAAGACAAATAATTGTAACACCCCAAATCGCGTAAAACAACACGCGGCGGAAACTCTTGTGGAGTCACGTTAACAGATTATTTCAACAACGCATGGCATTTGAAGTTTCGTTTTATTGAATATTAAACATTCATTATACTGTTATATTATCTTCGAACTTTAAACAAACAAAACAAGCATTTCAATTGTCTTTCTTGTTTTTAAGGCACTAGGTCCAAGTCCATTCCTATGTGAACACGCATCAGTATCATCTAGCATCATTCCATGAAACATATGTGAAAACGAGTCAGCAAAAATATGCCGGCGAGTACATAGGTTTTGTGAGTGTGTCAAGTTCATGGCTTTATATATTTTGCAATATATAATCCGACTTCTAGAGTCATAGTTAGAAATTTAGTTTTGGAAGCAGTTGATATTTCAATAGTTTGGTCGGCTAAAACAAAAGGTTAAAAGTTTATAAATTTTCGTAGCCATGAACCTTGACTCGAAAACATTTGTTTTGTAAACCCAAGTTGTAAATCGTATTAAAATAACTCGTATGGTTTATATCTTTAATCGAAAATCGTTGTGTGTCGTTGTTTGAAATCATTTGTCCAAGTAATGTAAATAACGACACGTATGTAATATGATAAAAGCACTTATATATAGTAAGTACCAACGGCGTATCCACCATGCTTTTATTACATTACACGCGTTCCGTTATCTAAATGACTTATCATGAACCATTTGTCATAAATCAATTGTTCATCGTTCATTGTTTCCTTGTTTATAAACCATTGTTCATCATTCGTCGTTCATCGTTCGTTGTTATAAACCATCGTTCAATCGTTCATTGTGCTAAATGTGAAAACTTTTAGTCGTTTCATGAATACATTCAAACCTTTGTTGACTTGTTCGGGACCATCCACGGTGTCCCTTAATCGTATAACAAACCACCAAGGGTTTGTTACATACAGTTTCAGTCGCTTCCCAAATTTCCCCACAAACCTCGGGAAATTTGGTAACGGGTTTGTCAGTCCTAGGCGCCTTAACTGAATACTGGTCGGCTTGGCCATTGTCAATGAATGTCATTCTTGTTATAAATACATCGCACCAACAAGTTCGTTCACATTATTGAAATCGTTTTGTTTATATAAACCATAGTATTTGCATTTGGAACTTGTAAACCATAACAATTGTAACTTGAAAACTTGTAAACTTTTTGGCACATATGCATCACCCCAAAACAATTGAAAACATAAAATAGGGGAACTATGTACTCACTTGAGATTGCAATAAAATCCTTGTTCGAGAAGATGAAGCAAGATCAAGAGTTCATGAAATCGCGTGTCCTAAAATCGGATAATTGTGTAAATATCGGGACTTTAATCGGCGGATTGGATAGAATGAGGTCTTGTAAACCAAATGAGTGTTGGGACTCATATAAAATGGTTTAACAAAGTTAATATTTTGAGTTGGAAAGGTTCCTAAGTGCTTTTGACCCGTTATGACTCGTTAAGGTAGTTTACGCTACTTTAACGGTTCATTTGCGTAAATACATGTTCGGATGATTAGATATGTTATATGATAAGTCTATATGCCCAAATATGTTTAATAATGTTGTTATCTCAGTTTATATGCCAAAAGTTTGATTACATATGCTTAAAGTTGATTTATGTGCAAAAAGGGCGTTTTGGACAATATTAAAGTAAATAGAATCGACTTATCGAAATACTAACCAAACGATGTGACCATAAGTTATAATCTCAGAGGGTTATTCCCTATACAACTATGGTCACAAATATGTGTTTGGTTGGGTCTAAAGATCCACCAAACGGGTCAGATTCGGAAGTCAAAGCGGTGGTCAAACCGTTCGACTTACGAGTCTAAACAAGCACGAAAATAAGAGTGACAATTTAGACATGTTTTGACATGTCTAATTAAGTTTATAAAAGAGTTTTGGCATCAAAACAACCTGTTTTGATACCTGGAAATAGATCCGTTGCAAAATGCGCAAAAAATCGCATTTTGACCGAAGCTTTGACTTGTCTAAACGACTAGAAATGGTGATAATCAGTAGGCATGATTTTTATGGATCAAAACCACCTTGATTACCATCATAATGCAAGTTTTAATTGGACTTTATGCTGATCAATTCTGGAAGTCCAATTTTTGAGTTTTAGCCCAATTAAACTAAGAAACTTGAATCAAAACATGAAGGAATTACTTACAAACACCAAAGGAATGTCAAGGAATCACAGAGGAGTCTTCAAGATGGTTGCAAATTCGGATTTGTACCAGATGGATCAAGAATATGGTTGTAGAAGTTCAAAAATTGAAGAACACCATGGTATTTATACTTGAATTGAGTTAATATGATCAAGAGAAGTGTCCATGAATCACCACTAAACTTGATTAGTGTCCTAACACATGTTAGAAGCAGGAAGAAAGGTGGCAATTTCGAGTTATAGGTGTCCAAGCAATAAAACAAGGGGCTGCCATGTTTCAGCTGAAAAACCTCCTCCGTCATGCCACGCGCCAGGAGAATATTGTCCTCTCGCATGGCGCGAGGAGCCACTAAAATCACAATTTTCAAAAATGGCAGAACAGGCCCCTGCACTCGTTTCGTCGTGTTTCGGGCGCTTCTAACACCCGTTAACCTCATTTCTAAGCTCTATAAGGGCGTTAAAGTATAGGGAACTTGAAATATGCTCAAAAATGTTCCAGAGTTCGGTTCATTTGTTCGTACGGTCGCGGTTTTTGGTTAATTACGACGAAAATCGTAACGAACGCGTGCGTGACCGTAAATGCGTAACGAACAGATTTTTTCGCATTCTAATCACTAAAATACAATACTTTGATGATTAGAAATTTTTTTGAATGTTCGTACATGTTTCGGATAGCGAAATACGCAAAAAGGCATAGTTTCGCGAAATTTGCAAAATAGCCCCTGAGGTCACAAAAGTGTGATTTTGCCATACCGTAGCCTTCAAAACTTATTTCTAAGTTATGTAAAGGATATTTCAGGTATGTTAGGCTTGTGTTCTTGTTCTGGAGTGTACGTCGCTACGAGAATCGGCATACTTTTGCAGTTTGTCGTAAATAGTCCCTGTGATCAAATAGGCTTGTTTTTGACATACCAAACCCTTCAAAACTTATTTCTAAGTTATGTAAAGGATATTTAGGGTATGTTTAGCTTATGTCTTTGTTCCGGAGTGTATGTCGCATTAAAATGGTTACGCTTTGCGTAATAGCTTTCGTATAACCTCTAGATAAGCTTTGAAGAGTTGAAATTGTACATAGACTAAAGTATATAATTGTCACATGTATTTAAACAATTCTCGGGAATGAAACACAAGATTTCATTAGATTCTGAATTGTTCGGTATTGTTTGATGCTTGAAAAGGCTCAGATGTCACAATAATATACTTCTTTTGTTTATTTTAAATTTCGAGGACAATGTAATCGTGTTAATATTCAATAAAACATAATTTCAAATACCATGTGTTATGTAACAATTTGTAACGTGACTCCCCAAGTGTTTTTGCCGCGTGTTGTTCTACGCGATTTGGGGTGTTACAGATTGGTATCAGAGCACTGGTTATAGGGAATTAGGTTATTAGTAATGCTTTGACCGGTCTATAACCTTCCTAGGACCCCAACGCAAGTTTACTTGTGTTTAGCTTCTTAAAACATTACCATCACCTATCCTTAGGTGATTACCAAAAAAAAAAAAAGCATATCACATCTTTTGAAAGTCAAAATTTTTCTAAAAACTTCACAAGAAGTCATTTATCCTTAGATGGTTTGTTCTTGGGCTTATTGCCTTTAAAATTTTCAAACTCTCGTCAAATTTCGGGCTTTAATAATGTGAACACATGCAATCTGGAAGGGTGGGTGCCTGTACCCCGAGTTTTCTGTCTAAGGCTAGAGTGTTCGTACAAATCCACTTAATCGGACCAGTCACTCTTACCTGGGAACTCTTGGGGTGAGTGTCCACTTATAGGCTAAAGCATGTCTTCACGATACATTATAAAGACCCATTCACTTTGATTAGTCACTATGTTATTTGTTTGTTCTTAGTACTAAACAATTGATCACAATCCTTATGCTTCGCCGATATTTCTTTTAACAATTCATTTTGGCTATCCAATGTCAATCTCATTCGGGTTCACTCATATTTTCCTCTCTCTTTTTTCAGAATGCCTCCTCGTCGTGACACTACTCAAAACGCCGAAATGGCAGCTCTAATTGCTCAGCAGATGGCTGTTCTGCTCCCAAACCTTGTGACTCAACTTAATCAGGCCTACAATAACAATAACAACAATGCACCTATTCTGTGCAACTTCAAACAATTCAACTCGGCCAAACCACTCAACTTCACTGGGTCTGAGGGAGCTACAGGGCTCCTACAATGGTTTGAGAGTATCGAAAACACTTTCCGCTATGTTTAGTGTTTGAACGAGCGAAAAGTAGAGTTTGCTACGAGTGTTTTCCAAAAGAGGGCACTCACGTGGTGGAATGGAATTATGAGGGATAGAGGCGCGGATGTAGCACTCACTCAGACATGGGAAAAGCTTAGAGCTCTTATGATGAAAGAGTTTTGCCCACGTCATGAGCAAAGGGCACTAAAGAACGAATTCCACGATCTGAAACAAGATAGTGGGGAACATCGCGCCTACACTGACAGATATGAGGAACTAAGTTTGTTGTGTCCTACCATGGTTACGCCTTTGGACAAGGCAATTGAAAAGTACGTTGATGGCCTGCCTGACCCTGTTTAGGATATTGTTACTGGTAGCAACCCTACCACCGTTCGACAGACCATTGAACTATCCGCTACCCTGACTGAGTCTCAAATCAAGAAGGGTAAACTTTTCCGCAAAGGCGACAAGAAACCATTTGTCAAGGACACTAAAACTGAAACCCCCAAGAAGACAATGAAGCGTAAAGCTTCACAGAACTTTGCAGTAGTTGCACAGAACAACCAAGCTACTCCAAACCAACCAGCTCAACCTCCTACGAGGAAACCTTATGCTGGTACAGGACCATTGTGCAATAGGTGCAACGCTCATCACCAAGCTCACCTACAGTGTCGTCAATGCACATCATGTAGGAAACTCGGTCATTTAGCTAACGCTTGTCGAACTGCTCAAGCTCAGTTTCCACTGGGTTCTTGCTACAACTGTGGCGAGATCGGTCATTTTAGAAACAACTGCCCGAAAATTTTTAATCCTACACGTGGATGATCATTTCACATATATTAACAAGACTCAAGCCAACAACGATGCAACTATGAACAATTAAGTTTTTATCTGTTTCTCTTTTATTTACCAAGAACTTCGAAAACACTTTGATTGTCTATAAATAAATGTGGCTGTTTCCATTTTATTTACAAATGTGATTACATATATGTGTGTTATACTCCTACAATACCAATACCAAGGACATGGTTCCTTGCAAATTAAACTACTCTTGTAGTTTCTTTCATTTTGTGATCGCCCGCGATCTCTACAAAAATCCTAAGTACTCGTTTCTTCCAAGAAACAAAGTACAAGGTACAAGTTATAACTCTTAACAGATACTCAAAGTACCACTTTATATCCTTGATTGGATATCTAAGGATACTTCCATGAGTCCTTAAACGGTCTTATGCAATATGCCTATGTGCGTATCACAACTCTCTGGTTTGTCATAACACTTTGCATAGTACATGATTTTAAAAACATTATACCCGATTTCAAAATTTCGTGATTTCAAAGACATTTTGCTTGTATGTTGACTGAGCATACCAAGTACACGATTTTCAAAAAGATACTTTGCTTCGTATGTTGACTAACATACCTAGTGTGTGGTTTTCGAAACATTTTCGCTACTCAAATCTCAAAAATCCTTATAGGATCTTCCTATCTTCATAGTTAGATTCTTGTAGGATATTTAAAGTACAGTCTCAAATCTTTCTATCTTCATAGCAAGATTTCTAAGTAGTGCTTTACACGCCGGTGGTTATTGTTTATGTGCAAAAACCAAAGCATAGTTTGACATGCTACCAAATTCTTATAAGATCTTCCTATCTTCATAGTTAGATTCTTGTGGATGTTTAAAGTACTAGGTTGAAGTCCTTGATTGGATTCCTTGTGTACTTTAATGCGTATGTACAAACTGATGACCAAGTCGATGATTATGGGTTTATGTGATTAGTAGTGATTTAGATAACGAAACGAGCGTTATACCATAAGAACATGGTGGATACACCGATGGTACTTCCTATATATAAGTGTTCTTTTTGTATCACCCTTGTAGCGTTTTCTGAATCACTATAGGATCTTTAGTGTTCAAGTCGATTCAAATGCTCGCTATCCAAATCCTTGTAGAATCTTACATATCTTCATATGATAGATTCTTAGAAGGATATCCAAAAGTACTATCTTAAATCCCTAATGGGCTATTCTATGAAAATAGTTAGACCCTTGGATTTTAAGGTGCTATTCCAAAGTTAAAGAGATCGATTCGTTAATCTAGTTAAAGAAACTTTTCAGGGTTTAGTTAAAGAGGCCTTTCAGGGTCTAGTTAAAGAGATCATTCGTTGATCTAGTTAGAGAAACCTTTCAGGGTTTAGTTAAAGAGGCCTTTCAGGGTCTAGTTAAAGAGATCATTCGTTGATCTAGTTAAAGAAACCATTCAGGGTTTAGTTAAAGAGGCCTTTCAGGGTCTAGTTAAATAGATCATTTGTGGATCTAGTTAAAGAGACCCTTTAGTGGTCTAGTCAAGTCTCCACAAGTTTATTGTTTGATTTTATTTCCCTACACATTACAAAATGAACTATGCGGACTGTGCAAGGAATTTTGTAATTAAGGATGCATACGTAATTATAAAATTCAGTGCATAGAAATCACAGCAAGTTTGTCATGTGTAAGAACCTATAGTAATAAGAGTAACGAAACGGGAACAATGTAATAAGGGCATGGTGGATACGCCACTAGTACTTCCGTTTGAAATTCGACACTCATTTCTAGTTATGCTATGACAAAAGACATCACTTTGACATTTACATGATTCTATTCTAAGGCTCGGTGCAAACAAAGATGTCATACAACCACCTATTGCAACAAAGTTTAGATTTTCGAATCTAAGTTCATACCAATAGACAATGTACGAGAACAATAAACAAAGTTTGCTGAGAGTCCAAATGTTGCCTAGAGTTTTACTCCGGAACGAAGGATCACTTGAAGCAATACACTCACATCAGTGTTCACAAGTTTCCTCTAAATTTAGATTTCGGGACGAAATTTCCTAAAGTAGGGGAGACTGTGATATTTGTGCCTTTATAACCATCATACAATTCCGAATATATTCGAATCCAATGAAATCTTCCATTTCATTCCAAGAAGTTGTATAATTACATGTGACATTCACATATCATGTACAATTTCGACACTTCAAAGCTTTTTCTGGAAGATATACGTAAACTGTTACGCAAACATAATCAGTTTAACGCAACTTATATTCCGGAATAGTGACATAAGCTAAACATACCCTGAATATCCTTTACATAACTTAGAAATAAGTTTTAAATTGTTTGGTATGTCAAAAACAAACTTATTCGATCACAGGGACTATTTATGACAAACTACGAAAGTCTGCCGATTCTCGTAGCGATGCACACTTCGGAACAAGGTCACAAGCTTAACATACCTTAATTAACCTTTACATAACTTAGAAATAAGTTTTGAAGGGTTCGGTATGGCAAAAACACGCTTTTCTAACTTCAGGGGCCATTTTGCAAATTCTGCGAAACTATGCCGTTACGCGTATTTCTTAATCCGGAACATGTACGCGCATCCAAAAAGTTTTGTAATCATTAAAATCTGGTATTTTAATGAATGGAATGCAAAAATATCATTCATTATGCATTTACGATCATTTGCGCATTCGTTACGATTTTCGTCGTAATTAACCGAAAACCACAACCATACGACCGAACGAACCAACATCCATGATATTTCCAGACATATATCAAGTGCCCTATACTTTATCATCCTTCTAAATCTTGAACATTGGGTTAACGGGTGTTAAAAACGTCAAAAATCATCAAAATCATGTGCAAGGGCCTGTTCTGCCATTTTGAAACTTAAGAAGGGGGGCTTGGCGTGTTTGCGACGCCGTGGGTGAATACCCGTTGCATGGCGTGACGCCCCTGTCTGGGCAGAAAGTTTTGCTGCAACCTAGCAGCTTCTCCTTCAAAGTCTTGATGACTAAGCAAACAAACTTGCCACCCTTTCTTCTGCATCTAACAAGTGTTATGACACTAATCCAAACCCTTGATGACTCATGGACACTTGTATCAATCTTATAGCTCCAATTCAACTATAAATAGCATTGGGTTCTTGCCATTTGAATTTTTGCAACACCCATTCTTGCTCTCAGCTGCTATTATCTGAAGTTGCAACCATTTGAAGATCATTTTCTGAGTTCCAAGGCTCTCCTAGAGTATATGTAAGTGTTTTATTCAGATCTTGTTCAATTTCTTTAGCATATTTGAGCTAAAAATCAAACAGTTTGACTTTCCGTTTGACTTTCAGTTTTGATCATGAATTGGTCAAAGCAAAGTACAATTGAACCTTGCAATGTGATGGTGATCATGATGGTTATAGTCCTTAGTGACCATGCCTACTGATTTCCACGTTTGCTAGTCTTAGTGGCGAGTCAAAGCTTCGGTCAATTATACGACGGAACTATTTTCAGGTATCAAAAACAGTTTGTTTTGGTACCAAAACCCTTTTATAACTTAGCTAGACATGTCAAAACATGTCTAACTCGTCACTTTTAGTTTAGGGCTTGTTTAGGTTCGATTGTCGAGCGATTTTGACCAACGCTTTGACTTTCAAATCCGACCAAACACATACTTATGACCATAATTATATAGGGAATAACCCTCTGAGCTTATTCCTCATGGTCATGTCATCTTATTAGTGTTATGATAATTAGTTGTTACAACCTTTAATAATGACCAAAATGCCCTTTTTGCGAATAAATCAATCTAAAGCAAATGTCACCTAAATTTTGACATGTAATCTGATGTAACAACAATATTAAAAATATTTTGGTAGTTTAGACTTATCATACCACATATCTAACCAACTGGAATGCGTAGCTACACAAATGACACGTTAAAGTGGCTTAAACTACCTTAACGGGTCATAAGGGGTCAAAAGCACTTAGGAACCTTTCCAAGTCAGAATATTAACTTTATTAAACCAGTTCATATGAGTTCCAACACTCATTTGGTTTATAAAGTCTCATTTAGTCAGATTCTTCCGTTTTTGTCCCGACTTATTTACATGTTATCCAACTCATCAGGACACACTTGATTCCTTGATCTTTGGGCTTTTTTCACACACTCGCACAAGGCTTATCCGCAAACCCCAGGCGAGTATATTGCTCCCCTCTTTTATGTTATTCAAATGTGTGGGGTGATTCATATGTGCTAAGTTTATTTCAATACTGTGGTTTATATAACAATACGATTTCAATAATATGTACAACTTGTTGGTGCGTTATCCATGACACGAATGACATTCATTAACATTGTTATGCCGCCCAGTAATAAGTTATGGTACCATAATATTGACAATCCGGTTACTAGGCTATTCACTGGATTTGGTGGGTAGTTTGCGGAACGACAGAAACTGTTTATGATTAACAAATCATTCGTTGATTTGTTAGTCTTGTTAAAGAGATCTTTTAGGATCTATTAAAGATACCCTTGGGGTATAGTCGAGTCAACAAAGGCTTGAATGTATTCATTAAAGAACGACCAAAAGTTTTCACAATTAAAAACAAGGACAATGGACAATGGTTTATGACAAGGATAATGGCTAATGTTTTATGACAAGTACAATGTACAATGGTTTCTGACAAGGATAATGAACAATTGGTTTATAACACGAACAATGATCGAATGGTTATTTTTGAACAAGGTTACACAACAATTTTTATTTAAAGATATAAACCATACAAAGTTTATTTACAAGATGATTTACGACTCAAATTTACAAAACAAATATTTTCAGTCAAGATTCATGGCTACAAGGTTTTGATTTACTTATATTAACTTGTAAAGTTGATATATTATATTGCAATATCAAACACTTTTTGATTTCAAGATTTATACTCGTCAACTCTCGAAGTTGGACGAGGTATTGCAATAGAGTTATAAAGCCATGAATTTGACACTCAAAAACCTATGTTCTCGCCGGCATTTTTATGCTGACTATGTTTTCACATATGTTTCAGGATTAGTTACATGATGAATGTTGCTGCATACTTCACCTAGGATGGACGCGGACTTTAGTGCCTTGAAACAAGAAAGACAAATAATATACTTGTTTTGTTTATCTTAAATTCCGAGGACAATGTAATCGTGTTAATATTCAATAAAACATAATTTCAAATACCATGTGTTATGTAACAATTTGTAACGTAACTCCCCAAGTGTTTCCGCCGCGTGTTGTTTTACGCGATTTGCGGTGTTACATGTAGGTAAACGAGGTGCTACAGGCTCCCACTCCCAATGCTCCGTAGCAGGAGTAGGGCTCCAGGGGATAGGTCCTAACTGAACAACAATGTCAGGGGTACAACTACGCTCCAAGGAGCTAGTCGGCTGGTGAGATGGAGAACGATAGGCGCTCGGGACCTCTCCCTCGCGCCTGGTACGGGGTCTAGGTGGGTAACTACCACAACAGTAATCGGACTGATCCGGCTCGTTACTCGACGTCTATAGGGGCATAAGCGGATCCTCCTCAGGATCTGTCTCAGTACGGGATGCAGTCTGATGACTCGTATGACGCGACATGGTCTCTGTAGAGAAAGGCAACATATAACACCAACTCTATTGGCTGAAATAACCAGAATTCAACGTTCCAAATATATACACATAAGCATGTATTGCACAAAATTTTGATTTTAAAATTTTAAAAATTAGATATAGTTTATCATGTTAGTATTCGAATCCCCGTCCTAACTTATCGCAAAGACGTTTCCAGAAATCCCAAGTTCCAGCAGATATATTATTGTATTCCGGACCATAATAATTTATTTTCCTAACAAGACCATCCCGGTAATAGTCATACTACTCAGTCTCTAGAGGTTCTCAGTGCGAGGAAACTAAACTTAGGGATTATAGTCTAGGTTCTTTAGGAATACCTAATTCGCTATAACCGATGGCTCTTATACCATCTTTTGTCACACCCAGACTCGTAGCGGAAGACAATTGCAAGGTGCGGCAGACACATGGTATTTCCTAATAATTTAAAAATGTGATATCATATAAAGAGGGAACATCGGTTACAACACACATAAACTATCATATTACAAACCATTAGTTCAAGTGCGGTACTACAAGCCACTACAGCCTTTATTCTTCTACTGCCCACCTACTCAAAACCTTCCATACGAGCATTCCTCATTCCTACTTAGTTTTATCTGAAATGCATGTTAATTTTAAAAAGGTCAGCTAACCGAGCCGGTGAGTTCCACTGGTTTGTTCGTTTCATAGCAAAATGCGTTAACAAGTTTAATTGCACGTATTCCAGATCCCAAATGGAATTACACGAGTTCACAAGTGAAACCTTGACCGTGCCGTGTCACGTTCGACACCTCAGCACTCTGGGCCGTGTCACCCCCGACACCTCAGCCCACCGACTGCTTCACGTGCAGCCCAACGCCCCCGGGGTAGTTATGCCTAACCACATAACATAGTTTAGGACGCATGCAGTTGCCTGGCTGCCGGCACACCGGTCCGGCGGCAACTGGGTTTGTCAGAACAATAGTAATATCCACTGCCCACAGCTTACGTTAATCACTTGCATTGGGGATAGTTCGTGTGTTAGGTAATTCTCATCATAACAAGTTGGTGCAATTAACACAGTTTGTAACATGCAATTCACCCAGAAAACACTAAAACAGTTTTAAAAGTGGGGGAGTGAAAGTCACAGTGAGGGTCGTAGTCTCAATCAACGAGTGATTATGCAACTGGATCAGCTTTAATAGCACGCATGCAAGTAGGGACTTAAATCAGCATCTAAGTTTTTTTTTTTTTTTTTTTTTTTTTTTTTTTTTTTGGGTAATGGGTTACCCCTGTGATTGTATATATTAACCATCCAAAGAAAACAAGTAGTGGGGATAATCTCCCACTAGTTCAATCATGAGACACACCTCACGAAAGTAAACGAAGTAAAGAACATAACCAAAACCAAAAACACAAGTACATCACTAGACTAAAGATCTAGACACCTTAAACCCATAAATAAACACATTAATCAGTCTCCATTGCCTGATACGTAGTTGCCATTTATCTTCCATGCTCCTAGCAGCCTCCTAACATTCACACAATTTTTGAATTTAGCCCCCATCAGCTTATACCGAACTGTCTTCAGTATTTGTTCACAAACGGTATCCGGTGGCCTAGCTTGATTCTTGAACAATCTTGCATTACGCTCTTGCCATATAATATATGCTGCACAGGCAACAAACACTCTACTTATATAATTCGCCGCTGTTTTCGATCGAGCACGAGCCAGTAGCCAGTCCATAATGTCACACCATCTGGGCCCTACCGTAGACATACCCACCTTAGCTCTAGTCTTGTTCCAAACCTGTTCAGAAAACGTACATTCAAAGAAAAGATGGTCATGGGAGTCAACATTCTCATAGCACAACAAACAACACATCATGTTCATGTTTTTCCTTCTCGAGATGTCCCACTGGAGAATTTTATCCTGAGTTAGCAATTTCCGGCGAATAATCTACCACATAAAGAAAGCATGCGAAGGAATGCACTGATTAAACCAGACTACTTTAACCCAATCCACTTCCGGCTTCCTAATCCGAATCGAGTGCCAGACGTTTGAAGAAGAGAAATCGAGTATATCATCTCCATCCTCCCAACAAAACTGATCCTCTCTAGTTGGGTCCAAGCAAATCTGATCCAATTGATTCAACACTGGAAACAAATCCCTCCAGGCCGAGGGCCAAGCCCAAGTATCTTGATTATGTATGTCCGCAACCATCGCATGATGTCCAAAACCCGCATTCGAAATTGTCCTAGGAGATAGAAAATTAGATAATGGACCAAGATGACTCCAGTTATCATACCAAGCCGACGTCTTAGTCCCATCACCCAATCTAGCCCACACATGAATCCTGATACTAGGCCGCAACTGAAGAAGTTTCCTCCAGCTCCAGCTACAATTCGTACCTTCCTTACATACCTAGAAACTGCGGCCTTTTAACCTGTAGGAGTGAATCCAGCGAACCCATAAGGACTCCCTCTTGTTTAGAATGCTCGAAATATGTGTCACCATAAGGGCTTTATTCGAATCTCCAAGCAGCCTAATACCCAAGCCCCCCTCATACTTAGGTACACAGACAGAGCTCCATGAGACTTTAGCTTTTCCTCTATGAAAGTTACCCTTCTGCGCCCAAAGGAAATTCCGTAATTTGGCTTCGAGTTCCTTAATAATTTGTGCTGGCAAAATAAAAACAGCGGACCAATAAACATGCAAAGCTGAAAGCACCGAGTTGATAAGCTGCACCCTTCCAGCAAAGGATAAAAATCTGTTTCTCCAATTTAGGATACGCTGCTCCATCTTTTCAACTAAACCACTACAATCTTTAGAGAGGAGTCGAGATGAAATAAGCGGAACACCCAAATATTTGACTGGCAACAAGCCCTCCTCAAATCGCAAAATCTGTAGAATTTCGTTTTTAACATTAGGTGGAACATTACAGAAGAATGCAGTACTTTTCTGACTACTAGGGACCAATCCAGACATGTCTGTGAATGTAGCCAACGCCAACATGATACAACGAGCCGAAGAAACATCACCTCGGGAAAATAGAAACAAGTCATCTGCAAAACATAGGTTAATAATATGTTGTCTTTCACATCTATTGTGTAATCTAAACGATGAATCAAGACGAGCATCCCTTTTCAAAATGCATGTCAGGATCTCCATGACAAGGGTGAATAAATACGGAGATAACGGATCTCCTTGCCTTAAGCCACGGCCACCCTTAAAATACCCATGCACATTCCCATTCACACTAATAGAGTATGATGTAGTTGACACACACGTCATAATCCAATCCACCATTCTAATATGAAATCCGAACCCTATAAGAACATCCTTAAGAAATTTCCAATTCACCGTATCATAAGCTTTTTGGATATCCACCTTGAATGCACATCTTGGAGGCCCATAATCCCTGTGATAATTGTGCAACAACTCTTGTGTAAGCAAGATATTATCAGAGATTTTCCTACCTGGAATAAAAGCCGACTGGTTAATACTGACAATCTGATTAAATATCCCCTTCATGCGATCCGCCAAAATCTTACTAATACATTTATAAATCACATTACAACACGCGATAGGACGATAATCCGTCAGCATCGATGGAGTCGTCTTCTTCGGCACAAGCACTATTAGAGTATTATTAATTTCCCGAAGGAGTTTGCCAGTCCTGAAGAAATCTATAATGGCATTAGACACCTCCTGACCTATGATATGCCATGCACTCTTAAAAAAGCTGCTGAAAAACCATCAGGGCCCGGCGCTTTATCATTACCTATCGAGAACATGGCCACTTTCACCTCATTAGTAGTAACTGGACGAACCATATGCACAGCATCCTCTGAGTTCAACTTATTTCGGAATAGTCCAGCAGGTGGCATAGAGTGACCGTATCCATGGCACCCAAAAAATTCCTCATAGTGTTTCACAAACACATCCTGCACTTTATCTCCCTCAAACAAAACACCATTAGAATCCTTGATTGCATCAATTCTCGTCGAGTGATTCCTACTTATCAGTGTAGCGTGGAAAAACTTCGTATTTGCATCACCAGCTTTTAACCAGTCCACTTTAGACTTTTGGATCAAAAAACGTTCCTCATCTAAGCAAGCTTCCTGAAAGTCCTTATTAATCTTTACTTCTTGCATTCGGATCTCCATGTTGAATGGATCACTATCAATATCCTGTTGAATAGCATCTAGCTTACCTCAGGTTCATAACTTTCTTGTGAAGATTACCTTGCTTCATTAATAGAACCCGAAATGGTTTCTTTAAAAGACGCAGCTTCTTTACAACGCAAAATTGCGGGACACCAGCAATGTTACTATCCCAATAGTTCTTCACAATATCAGTAAATTCCGGTTTGTGAACCAAGAAGTTAGCGAATTTGAAAGGTTTAGGTTTGAGCTTACCAGGAGACGGGATCTTTAACAGGCAAGGGCAATGATCTGAGATCCCATACGGCTGGAAAACCGCGTAAGAGTTAGGAAACTCAGTTAAAAACGTGTTGTTACCCATAACACGATCAAGTTTTTTAGCAACCCCACACCTTTTTTTCGCTTTTGATTCCATGTAAAATGGAATCCCGAACTATTTATATCAATCACCTCTATCTCATTGACACACTCTTGAAAGTCCCTCATTCCCGCTGATCCATATGAAGATCCCATTGAATTATCCTCCAGTTGAAGAGCTGAATTGAAGTCTCCCATAATAACCCATGGTTTATTACCCACGAAATCTTTATGCTTAGTTAGATGCTGCCATAGATCACGCCTAGTAATATAATAATTTGCTGCATAAACAACCGAGCAGAAAATTCTCCTCTTATCAAGCTTAAAATTCAACTGAATATGCATGACCTGATCCGTTTGGGCTAGAACCATAATATCAAACACCCTCGGGTTCCAGCCTATAATAATCCGAGTACCTTTATTACATCTACTACCATTAGAGGTCCAATCCCATCCCCTAAAAATGTTTTACATACCTTATGTAGGTTACCAATATCAACATGAGATTCTAAAATTGCACAGAAAGACAGATCATTACTCTTTACCACATGACGAACCTCCTTTTGTTTAAGAGACCGGTTCAAGCCCCTAATATTCCAAGCTGCTAAACTAACCATTGGACACTACCGTTGTAGGAGTGCTTGCCCCTTTCGTTAGTTCAGGATTACGAGAACCCCTAGAAATAAATTCGTCCATTTCGTTATACACTTCAACAACCTCCTCATCATCTGAGTCTTCCTGGTTACCTTTCGCAGCGTTACTACCGTTGGCCTCATCCACTTCCATATCATTCAACACCTCAAACGGATTAGTTGAGACAACATTCCCCAGCGACGTTCGAGTGACCAGTTCATTCTTCCTTTTAGCTATTATCGGCCGATATTCAAACTTTGGTTTAGGCTTATTAATCTGGACTCCTCCTTTTCTGGCTACTTTTTTACTTGGAACATTGGCGAACCCTTCCTCATCTACTCTAGAAACCAACTTGCCTTTTCTATTTCCTTGATTCAATGGGAACCTAGATTGAGTCTGCTTGGTAGTAATAGGTGGTTTCCTTGGTTGCTTTGGACATGATTCCTCCGAATGACCAAATACACAACAACTAGCGCATCGAAGTGGATTCCACTCATACTCCACATACATAGTCTCCTTATTAAAACCTTCTCCATTTATCTCCGGTATTGCTATCTTCACCTCCTCTTTCAAGGCCTTGTCCGCTAAGATTTCTATTAGAGCTCTTGCATAACTACTACGCCCCCAATTGTCCATACACATCGAGCTAGTATAGGAGTCCAGGAGTTTTGGAACTCCAATAGCAGTAGCGATCATACTTAGGCCATCCTCTGTGTATGCAGCAATCGGAACCTCATGAATTTTCACCCAGACTTGAACTTTAGTTACCTCCTTCTTTTCCAACTTTGTTGTCGGCGTCCATTCCTTAAGGAAAATAGGTTGTGACCGTATTATCCATGGTCCCTCCTTAAGCACACCCAGCATACCTTCCTGATCCGCAAACTTAAAGAAGAAAAAACCATTCGCGTTCATCATTGTCTTCTGTAGTCCAAATTTCTTCCAGTTATTGCGAACAAAATACTCCACAACCGGAAAAGCAATACGATCTCCTAAAAAATATCCATATAGCGTGTTGGCCAGCTTTTCTTGTACCACTCGAACCGACTCCTTAGGCAGCACAAGATCACAGTCATCATGTTGTTCGGCACTCACAAGTGACCGGAATCATTTAAACGATCAGATGTCATATGCAGCTTCTGTCATAAATCAGCATCTAAGTTGGTAATGGTTATAACTTGGACCTGGTTATGAGTTTTCACCCTGGATTGAACCCATAGGATACTGTATGGTGATGGATGTCCGGGTAGTATCAGTTTTTAGTTTGGCTTCTGGGCACCGGTTCGCGTGCCAGCCAAGGTCGGTTGTTTGACATGTTCGGATAATGGTACGGGAATACCAATAGTATCAACATGTTGTCATTTAAGAAAGATTAACTGGGAGTTTGGGTGTTCGGGGAGTCTAGGTTGCCCAAAATTGAGTCTCTGATTTCGCCGTCGGGGATTATCTCGAACTGGCATGGGATACACCCCTAATGTCCAAATGACCCTGGAATCTTCCGGAATATTCCCGGTGTTCCAACTATAGTAAAGGTCGGGTTCGGTCAGTCCCGATTCCGGTAGGTTCGTTACACGGTAAACTGCCGAAACTAGTTTAAAATAAAGGGTTTTTAACCCCGTAAATTCCCCTTTAATACATAAGTTTGATAAAATTCTGGAAATATTTATACAATTCAGTAAAAATATATAGATTATGAGAAAAATAATTCGGGAATTTATTTAGCCATTTTAATTCCTCAAATAACTCATTTTTAAAACATTATTTAACCGAATAATTTACATTGCTTATCATCCAATGTCTAAAAATTCACAAAATAATCCACAAAGCCCCTTAATGTCCAGAAACTTCCTGTAAAAAATTTGGGATTTTTTCGATTTCGTTTCGGTGCGTTTCCAGCTACCGAAAACTCCCAGAAACACGGATTTTTAATCCGAATCAAAATTCAACCAATGGACTCCCAAAATCCCTAGAGTATTCTCTATATGTTCCTTAGTGTTCATGTAAATTTTGGTGATTTATCGACTCCGTTTGTTATGTTTTCCGAATTTCTTTGGGTAAAAAGTCAAAAATTCGCCAAAAATCAAAGAAAATTCCAAAAATTCAAAAAGTTTAGGTGAACATTCCTGTCCATACCCTACATCACCACACCAATTTTCAGCTCAATACAAGCATCACGGACCAAGTTATAGTCCAAACAATATTCTGCCTAAGCTAGTTGAAGGTTTCGGGTGTTATACCTAGCGCAAGCTCCGTTCCCGTGCGTTTCTCTCGATTCCAAAAGTGCGTGGGTGCTATATTTAGTACCTAAATATCAAGCACCCAAAAATGCCATAACCCATGTCAATCAAGCCTCGTTTCGCTGTTTTTCAGTTAATAACTTTGTTAATCGCTTTTGGTCGATTAGGGGTTGATTAGGGTATCAAGAAGTTTTGAGATCTTGGCTACCATATAACATCAGGGAATCCCTGATGTGTTCTTATTCAGCCAAGAACCATGTTTAAACCATCCATTAGCATGGATTAAAAAGGGTTTTCCTAGTCTAGTTCATGTTTAACCAAGAAATCTTTATCAAACCTTATAAAACTTGAAAAATACCTTTAATTTTCTTAGATTTAGTTGATGATCAGCTGAGTGTTGATGATGGAGAGCAGATTTTTGGGTATAGGATTGAAGAAAATAATGAACAAAATAATATATATATATATATATATATATATATATAGGGAGAGGATCATGAGAAAACTACATATAAATGAGAAAACTAGAAAACTAACTCAAAAAGCAAAAAAAAAAGCATAAAAAACATACAATTTTTTTAGATTTTTTATAAAAAAATCGCTGCATTTTATGTATAAAAAACTATTTTTCAAAAAAAAAACTTGTACTGCACATGTGCACTATATGTGTACTACACATGTGTATTATATGTTTATGTTTCACATATGCATTATATGCTCTTTTATTTTATATTTTTAAAGTTTTTTTATATAATATATATAACGAATTTAATAAAAATAAATAAAAAAAAATTGATATGTTTTTTTGGCTTTTTTAGTTAGTTTTTTGGTTTTCTCATGATCCATCCCCTATATATATATATATATATATATATGGGGGGGGGGCGGTCGCTAGGTAGGGTGGCCCTACCCCACCCCCTACTTTGTCGTGCTTCGTTTTTCGCGTTATTAAGATGATGTTTATCTTTTTTATTGCGTTGAGGCTCGTTATACGCGTCCCCGATTTGCGAAACAGGCTTCTTTTTTCCCGTTTTTAGTGTTAAAAGACTCAGTTTTAAAAACCATGCGTAACCGTCTTGAAACCTGACCCTGGTTATGTTTTAAACATAATAGCCTCTTATTAGGGTAGTTTAAGTGTTTTTAGGCTTGATTGACCGTTCCTGCATGTTTGGTTGCCTTTTGTTGTTCTCAAAACGAAGGCGTTTCCCTAACCGGGAAACTGCCTCATTTTGCGTGCCCGAGCTCTTATTTGCTTCAAATCTTATGTCATGGTCTATGGCACATAACTAAGAAGTTCTATGAACTCAGAATCTTAAATGGCCCTACCGGTGGCCTAATAATCATAGTCAAACGTGTAATGCGCTGTTAAATGGAAAGTTCCCGTTTAACACGTTTTTCGAAGGCTAAGGACACCAACCTCGCACCGTTGGCCCTTATTAGTGTTATATTAACCATGAAGTGCTCTCGGATTCCTCCGAGACATAACAGATATCATTTAACATAGCACACAACTCATTGATGTTTTAAGGGTTTTCGCACAATTATTGCCTTAAGTATGCTTAAGTTTTGGATCGATGATTGTGTACCTGGTTTCATCCTAGGTATCACAGATGGTCGCAACAAAGCTTCAGGATAAGGGGCGGTATTAACCTCCACACCCTTTTCCTTATCCTTTGGGATGGGGACGGTTACAACGCGAGTATTTTTCATTTTTAGAAACATATTTATTTTGACCCATTTGACCGCCATCAACCTCGTCATCACTAACATCTTCCACCACCCCTTCAACAAACTGGGCTGATGGTGACTCGACACCATTATCAATGACTCGACCACTACGTAAAGAAATTTTATTAATTGGTAGCTCACGTGTGTTCTTCGAGTTGGACCCTTGATGCTTAGGGTTCACGATGGTGTTACTTGGATGTCTTCCTCCACTTCCTCGCATATGAGCCATCTCCTCCACAAGTTGACCGACTTGCTTCGCCAACACCTCATGAGACTTAATCCTCTCTCATTAGCCTTCTTCATCTCCTTGATGTCGCTATTAGACTCCTTCACTACATTCAATAGCGCATCTATCTTGGCAATCAAATCATCACCACCGCCTTGATTATGCATAAACCCGTTACCATTACCGTTACCGTTACCGTTACCCCCCTTGATTGTAGCCTCTTTGGTAGTTGTTGTTACGACCTTGATATCCTTGGCTACCACCTTGGTTGTAGTTTCGTTGGTAACCCCCTTATTTACCACCCTGACGCTTTTGGTACCATGAACCACCTTGATTACCAATTTGATTTCCTGGCTGGAAATTTGGGTTCATTTGGTTCGAGGCGTTACCATACCTAAAGTTAGGATGGTTCCTCAAACTTGGGTGATAAGTGTTGGAGTTCATAGCATATTGCGTCCGTTCTCCATACACTTGATTCACCTCTTCGGTGGTTTGTGTCAAGCTCACTTGGCACTCCTCGGTCCGATGGCCAATATCCCCACAATCTTTAGACATCGCAAACTGAACCGCCCCCACATCCTTTTTCTTCATACGAGCCAACTCTCGCTCTAATGTGGCGATTTGATCCTTAGCGTTCGAATCAATATCGGGAAGAGACCGGAAGACGGGATACTTTTTTGGCTCGGTCCGCCATAGCAACCACTTTAGAGTTTTTACTCATTCTTTTAAAAGATGCCCAACCATCTTCCTTGTGGTTATTCAACAACGTACCATTACTTGCCGATTGAAAATATTTGTGATCTTCGGCATCTAAACCTCGTAAAAAATACTTCAACAACTCCTATTTAGGAATCTGATGGTGAGGGCATTTCCGAACCAATTCCTTGAATCGAGTAAGGGCCTCATGTAACAACTCCCCCGATAACTGTCGAAACAAATGAATCTCATCTCGTGCATCATCGGTCTTCGCTATCAAATAAGATCCATTAAGGAATACTTGTCGCATTTCTGCCCAAGTACGATTACTATTCGTCAGAAGTGTGAGAAACCACTGTTTTGCCTTGTCCTTCAATGAAATTGAAACAACCGTAGCTTCACTTCCTCTAGCTCAAAATTATGACCCCCAAAATATTGCCACATATAGCGAAGAACTCCGCCAAATGAGTATAAGGCTCATCATGTGTCCTACCATTTAAATGGGTTAGGATATCGATATAGTTGGGTTTGCAATCGAATGATCTCCCTCAGGCGTGGGAGCAATGGGAGAATCATTTTCGGTGACCACCGGTCTAAATTGACCGTTTACACCTCGTGGGGTTTGTTGATGCGGTTGACGTCGTGAAGGACCGTTTACCTCTTGGTTGACCCGCCTTTCGTTACTCCTTCGATCACCACCTTGATTACCACATTGGTTACCTCCACCCACGAATTGCGGAACCCGGTTACGATTGGCATTATTGTTGTTATTGTAATTCTCGTCATCCCAGTTCCTTTGGTTGTTTCGTGGTTGAGGTTATTATCATAACCATCATTTCGGCCATAATCGTGCCCATACTCGTCATTGTTCCCCATCATTGGCATTTTGATAGCCAATATCTTCATACTCAATTCCCCGAGCATCGTAGAAATTTCCCGCATTATCTTCACTCCAAACTTCATCTTCCAACCTCTCTTTATAATTCCCTCCATCCTCCGATTATTCTGAATGATGCTGTCACACCCCAATTTGCAGTAGAAGTAAAACACGGGATGTACAGACACCTCTAGTACAAGCGCATTGTTTATAAAGACACTGCATTTTATTATTTACAGAATGTTGATTACAAACTACATGTATGTTACAACTACGTGTTCCCATAGTACAAGCGCATTGTTTATAAAGACACTGCATTTTATTATTTACATAATGTTGATTACAAACTACATGTATGTTACAACTGCGTATTCCCATGAACCACATAAGTCTTCTAAGCTGCATGCGTCTATATCAGGGTTCGCCTATAAACATGTCTTGAACAACATATGTCACACCCCAACCGATGGCGGAAACATCGGGGTAGTGGCACTAGACAAACCAGATTGTCTCAAGAGATTCCATAACAATTATTTAAAGATAATAAATCAACATTTAACATCCCATACTATTAAACTCATAAAATCCTTAAACAATCATTACATTAACAAAATCTCTTAAATAGTAAAATCTGATCCGATCTCCCCTAGATTTATTACACTTGGAAATAAACCAAATAAAACAAAACTAAACTACGCAAGCCACATCCAAGCATCCAAGCTACAAATCCTCATCCTGTTACATACATTAAAATACAAGTCAATACAATTAAGTAAAGGTGAGCATACGAGTTTGAATACTACTAGCATAATCGAGAAAGCGGTTGCGAAACAATCTAACTATACATCATGATACACCACAACACTTAACATGACATAGGCTCATTTCTCATGCTAACTACTGTGAGAAGGCTGGCGCGTCCATCCTAACTAGACCCCGTCGGGTGTAAGCCACACTATAGTACCATACTAGCTAAGGAGGCAAGTTAATGAAAATAAGTCCTAGTCACATGTTTCTAGCATCACGTATTGAGCATATATAATCAGATTATTCGTGTGTGATAAACAGTTTGATTTGTGATGTGATTTTAATAGAGGAACGTATGTAACACCCAAAAAGTGTCTTAAAGCGAAAATGGATCAAGTATACTCACTGTGGGTGCGTTTTAGGTAGGATTACAGATCTGAGAAGAGTCGAGAAGAACACGGATCAGCCTGATACGTGAACGGAAGTGCATCAGTCTCCGAAAAGCTGAAATGGTTAAGTCTTGGTTGGGCAGTAGCCAAGTTCGAGCAAACTTGCATGAATTTTGGTGGGTTCAGAGTCAAGTTCGGTCGAACTATATGAGTTTCCTAAGAAACTTGCTAAGTTCGGGCGAACTTGTAGGAAAAACTTACTGATTTGGCAAGTTCGGTCGAACTTGTATGGTTTCCTAAGAAACCAGGCAAGTTCGGGCGAACTTGCAAGAAGTTTGGTGAAGAAACACTCAAGTTCGGTCAAACTTGACCCAAACGGGTACAAGTTCGGTAGAACTTGACCTGATAAGCTGGTGATTCTCGAGCGAACTTGATGTTTTTGGGTCCAAAATCTTGCGTTTTCGCGTTGTTTACTAAGGAAAATCGAGTGTTCATCCCTCCAACCTTGTGCTACTGAGCAAACTTAGGTAGGAGAGGTCTTTTAGAGCTGTTTTAGCTGTTTTACAAAAGCGTGGGCTAATCCGGGCAAACTCGGGGTTCGTTCGGATTAGTCTGGCTTGTGTAAACTAACATAAACGTCCTTGTTCTTCCAGATCTGGGATCTTGGATGATAGATGCTTCGTTTCATACCAGAAACTGAACAAAACATCATCTAAAGTCCGTATCTTGTATAGAAATCGATGGTTTTCAAAGGTTTTTCTCAGATCTATTACTTATAAGCCGAGATCTTGCAGATCTCGTGTTTGGGAAGTCTCTACTATCACCAAATGAACTCGTATTGTGTAGATCTAAGCTTTAAACAGAAGTTTTTGAAGAAAAAGATGAAGGTTTTCGTAAGAATGAGTTTTGATGAAAACGAAGGCTATGCCTTGTGCCAAAATCGTTGTAAACCTTTGTAGATCGTTGATAAACGTTGTTTCAGTTGAAATCGGGTTGATTCTTACTTAGAACACGAATGTTTCGGGTTTTGAGAGCTCTGGGCGAACTTACAGCAAGTTCAAATGAGAAGAATGAGATGAGTATTTATAGGCGAAGGCAAAAAGTAGAGCTGATGAGACCAAGTCCGGCCGAACTTGCATGAAAACATGCAAGTTCACGTGAACTTAGGTGAAATTGGAAGAAGTTGAGTCAAGTTCGACTGAACTTGACCTCCTAAGGTCATGTGCGAGCGAACTTGAGGTAAATGAGGGGTTCTGCTGGGCTAGACAAGTTTGGTCGAACTTGGGGTTACCAAGTTCAAGCGAACTAGTCCCAAAAGTTGGGTTTTCGTTAATTATTTCGCGTTAAGAGTTAGTTTGGTTATTCGGTTCGCATTAGATAGTTATTAAGCGTTAAATTAAAACGTTAAGTGTTGTAGTTGATGTAATAGATCGATTTAGCGATTCGAGAGTGCGATAGCGATGCAATAGCGATTGTAATTATAACCAAACACACGTAATTAACATATAAACACGTAACTAATATTACCCCATAATTCCAATAACCAAATAAGTGGTTGCGATGCGATAGCGATGAGATAGCGTTGAGATATGCGATTTAATACCATAATTAATTAACATAAGCTTTATTATCAACCAAATCTCGGATTTACAAAAGATAGATAAACGGAAAACAAAAGAAAAAGATAACGGATTTCCAGGTTGTTACAGTATCCCTTACTTTAGGGAATTTCGTCACGAAATTAGGCAGCGGCCGTAACAAAGAGATGCGGATATTTCATTTTCATATCACTTTCGAGTCCCCAAGTGAACTCGCCGCTGCGTTTGCCTTCCCATCGGACTTTCACGATAGGTATGCGAGAGCGTCGGAGTTTCTTGGTCTCCCTATCCATGATTTCAACGGGTTTCTCCATGAAATGGAGCGTTTCATTTATTTGCAGATCTTCGAGAGGGACATGCAGATTTTCTTCAGCTAGGCACTTTTTGAGATTAAACACCTGGAAAGTCGGATGTACGTTGTTAAGTTCCTCCGGTAATTCGAGACGATAGGCTACTCTACCGATTCTTTCCAGAATCTTAAAGGGTCCAACGTATCGAGGCGCTAGCTTTCCTTTCTTGACGAAGCGGACCACTCCCTTCCAAGGTGCAACCTTTAGGAGAACGTGATCTCCCACTTTGAACTGTAGGGGCTTGCGGCGTTTATTGGCATAACTCTTTTGACGACTCCGAGCTTTCAAGAGATTGTCTCTGATCTGGAGGATCTTGTCCGTCGTTTCTTGAATTAGCTCGGGACCGGTGATTTGTGCTTCTCCGATCTCGTGCCATGCAATAGGCGATCGACATTTTCTTCCATACAGTGCCTCAAAAGGAGCCATGTGAATGCTGGTATGATAACTATTATTGTACGAGAATTCAATTAAAGGTAAATGTGTATCCCAGTTACCACCAAAATCTATGATGCACGCACGAAGCATGTCTTCGAGGGTGCGGATCGTGCGCTCAGTCTGACCGTCGGTCTGAGGGTGAAAAGTCGTACTCAGGTTGAGAGTAGTACCGAGAGCGGATAGAAAAGTCTCCAGAGACGCGAGGTAAAACGACCGTCGCGGTCAGAAATGATGTCACAAGGCGTCCCATGTCGACATATAACTTCGTCGGTATAGATTCGGGCTAACCGTTCGACCTTAAAGTGTTCTCGTATAGCAATAAAGTGCGCAGATTTAGTAAGACGATCAACGATAACCCAAATGCTATCGTGACCAGATGAAGTACGCGGGAGTTTAGTAACGAAGTCCATAGCTATACTCTCCCACTTCCACATCGGGATTTCGGGTTGTTCGAGTAAACCAGAAGGGCTTTGATGTTCGGCTTTAACCTTCAAACAAGTTAAGCACTTTGAGACGTAAAAGGCGAAATCCTTTTTCATGCCCGGCCACCAATACTTAGGACGAAGGTCCTGATACATCTTGTCGGCACCGGGGTGAATGGAATATCAAGATTTATGAGCTTTGTCCATTAGCAACTTACGAAGATTATCATGACTGGGAATCCAAATGTGATTGAGATAGTAATAAATACCATCATATTTAGATACAAGCTGAGTTTCGGCACCACATTTCATTTCTTCTTCCAAAGTATTCTCGTTAAAACATGCGTGTTGAGCGGCACGGATGAGGGTTTCAAGTTTAGCACAAGCTTGAGAGTCGCGAATACTATATACATAGCTTCGTCGACTTAGAGCATCCGCGACGACGTTTGCTTTGCCGGGATGGTAGCGTATCTCGCAATCGTAGTCGTTGAGAAGTTCAACCCATCGTCGTTGTCGCATGTTTAGTTCTTTTGATTAAAGATATGTTGTAAGCTCTTATGGTCGGTGAAGACCGTACACTTAGTACCGTAAAGGTAGTGTCGTCATATCTTTAATGCAAAACAATTGTGCTGAGTTCGAGATCGTGGGTTGTGTAATTTTTTTCGTGGATCTTGAGTTGGCGAGATGCATACGCGATAACCTTGTCTCGTTGCATAAGCACACAACCAAGACCAAGATTCGAGGCATCACAATAAACAACTAAATCGTCATTTCCGTCGGGTAAAGCGAGGATAGGAGCGTTGCATAACATACGCTTGAGAGTTTGAAAAGCTTCCTCTTGTTTAGAATCCCAAACAAAAGGCTTGTCTCTATGAGTTAATGCGGTAAGCGAAACGGCGATTTTCGAAAAGTCGGCGATGAATCGACAGTAATAACCCGCCAATCCAAGAAGTGAACGGATTTCGGATGCATTCTTCGGCGTAATCCAACTCTTGACGGCTTCAATCTTTGCAGGGTCGACGTGAATTCCTTGACTATTAACGATGTGGCCGAGAAATTGGACTTCTTCGAGCCAGAATTCACATTTAGAGAACTTAGCATAAAAGCGATTTCCTTGGAGAAGTTCGAGGACTAAACGGAGTTGACGCGCGTGTTCGTCTCTCGACTTCGAATAGATAAGGATATCATCGGTAAAAACAATGACGAAACGGTCTAAGAAGGCTTTACACACACGGTTCATCAAATCCATGAAGACCGTGGATGCATTGTTTAGACCAAAAGGCATGACCACGAATTCGAAATGGCCATAACAGGTACGAAAGGCGGTTTCGGAATGTCTTCTTCTAATAAGCGCAACTTATGATAACCGGAACGAAGATCGATCTTGGAAAAACATGTAGCACCTTGAAGCTGATCAAATAAGTCGTCGATACGAGGAAGAGGATAGCGGTTCTTGATCGTGAGTTTGTTAAGTTCACGATAATCGATGCATATTCAGAACGATCCATCCTTCTTTTTCACGAAAAGGACAGGTGCGCCCCATGGCGAAGTGCTCGGGCGTATGAAACATGTATCAAGAAGCTCTTGAAGTTGGCTTGATAGCTCGCGCATTTCGGATGGTGCGAGACGATAGGGAGCTTTAGCAACTGGAGTAGCTCCGGGAACTAAATCGATACGGAATTCAACATCTCGAGTAGGGGTAAACCGGGTAAATCGTCGGGAAAGACCTTAGAAAATTCACAAACAACGGGAACATCTTTATAAGTCTTCTTTTCTTTCTCCGGGTTCACAATATGGGCGAGGAAGGCAACACATCGCTTTTGCAAGCATTTGTGTGCTCGAGTACCTGATGAAGCATAAACTTCTTTGAGGGAGTTTCACCGTAGACATGAAGTTGATCACCGTTAGGAAGAGGGAAACGAATCATTTTATCGAAGCATACAACTTCAGCATGATTCTCACGAAGAAAATCCTTGCCTACTATGATATCGAAGCTACCTAACTACATAGGTATGAGATTGATCAAGAAGACATGGTTGTTGAGATCAGATTACAACCACGTAAGACGGAATTAACGGTAACGGTTCTTCCGGTGGCGACTTCCACATCGAAAGTCTTTGGGAGTTTAGCGCGCTTACATTTTAAAACCTTTTCGAATTCTAACGATACAAAACAATTATCGGCACTAGTATCAAATAAACATGAAGCATAAATACCATTAACGAGAAACGTACCATTGACAACATTATCGTCATTCTGAGCTTGGCGGTGATTGAGATTGAAGGCTCTTCCACGCGCAGCTTGTTATTGCTGCTGAGGCTGCGGTGGTGGTTGCTGCTGAGGCTTTTGCTGCTGCGGCTCTTGTTTCACGGTGCGGTTTGGGCAAACATTAGCAAAGTGGTTCGGATCACCACACACGAAGCACACTCGTGCCTTTAGAGCTTGTTGCTGGTTGGCTTGAGGAGGAGCAGGTAAAGCTGGAGCTGTTGGAGCCTGAGGAGCTGGCTGACGAGTACCACTACGGCAGCTGACTGTAAAGTGGCCGTAGATGTTACAGTTGGTACAGAATCGGCAATTGCCGCCAACAGCATGATGATATGTGCACTTAGGGCACATAGGGTGCGGACCAGTGTACGCACCCTTTGCTGGCGGTGCGTTCGATGCTACTGTCTGGAGTGGCTGAGGGTTCCCTGGAGTAGTAAGAGCAAAGTTCTTGCTCGGGTTTTCCCTTTTGCGACCACGACGACTGTTCTTCTGCTCTCGGGGCTGTTCGGTAGTAGGAGCTGCTGATTCAGTGACCGCCTGATTTGTGACCTTGCTGCTCTTAAAGTAACCAGACTGAACTCGTTTGTCATTAATCTCGGCGGCTAGCTGTTAGGTCTCATCGATAGTAGCAGGGCGTGCTGCTTGAACAAAGTCAGCGACGCAATCGGCGAGAGCGTTGATGTACATCTTGATTGCTTTCTCGGTCGTATCCACTTGACCGGGACAGATGATGCTCAACTGCTTGAAGCGAGCAGTGAGACCAGCGTTATCGGGACCATCTTGCTTGATATTCCAGAATTCGTTCTCTAACTTCTGGATCTCGTAGGGAGGACAGAATTCCTTGATAATAATTTCCTTAAGTTCCTCCCAAGTGACTTCGTAAGCTTCGTCGTTCCCACGCCTGTTGCGCTCAGCTGTCCACCAGTCGAGAGCCCTTGATTGAAACACGCCGGTAGCGTTGACAGTGCGCAGGCCTGGGGACATTCATTCTGGCGGAATGTGACCTCGATAAAGTCAAACCAGTGGAACATGGCACTCGGCCCTTTGGTGCCTGAGAAAGTAAGTGGTCCACATGATTTGAACTGCTTAAAGCTGAAGCGGGGTTTCGGGGCATCTCTCTTGGATTCCATAGATGAGTTGCTGCCAACCGCTTGAATTTCGCTGAGAATCTGTGGGATCACCTTAGCCATTTCCTGGGCTACCAGAGAGGCGATGCGTTTGTCGGCGGTGTTGCGCTGAAGATTCCTTCGGGTGTGCAACCCATTGAAGACATCTACACGAAGGATTTAGATTGGATGAGATTCGATCATAATAGAGTTATGTTTAAATATTTATTATTATTGTTCATACAAGGCACAAAACACATAGGCACGTAGGCACGTAGACACATAAGCACGTAAGCACATTAGCACATAAGCACGTAAGCACATAATCCACGTAAGCACACATTTTGCACGTATTCACCTTCTAATCAACCATCATGCGTAGCGCGATATGTGATGCGAGATATAAGCGGGATACGAGCGATATATAATAGCGAGATAAGCGATTAGTTTGGTTGGCATTAATTAGCGTTTTAGATTTCGAGAGCTGTGCGAGTTGTGCATACATTTGATGAAGCGTAAATGCGATAAATCGAGAAATCAATGATATGATAAATCATCAAAGCGAGAAATCGAATAAAGCGAAAATTCCCAAAATTTAAACACACAAATAATAATAAACTCGATGATGCGTAAATCGATGATATTGGCTTGGATCAATTGAGAGTGTCCGGGGTTTTGAGACGTTGACTACCAAAGGTGATTCGACTACCCTTTGCATTTGGACCCACACTTTGGCCTAATATATAAACGTTCTCACCGCAAGCGGCTAACGACGCTTACCCTTTCAGTTAATACGTGTTCCAAACCATCGCCATAACCGAGACTTTGGTGAGATTGAAAATCAAAGCACGAAATTTGTTATTAAGATGCGGGTTTCACCCCTAACTTAACAACTTTATTCTTGGATAGAGATGGAGATTTTCGTCGAGGTTTGGATGTCACTCCTAACTCAACGATGGTATCTCATGCGGGAGAATGCACGGAGTGAATGATCTCGTCGAGAGTTCTCGGTTTTCACAACTATTCTCGACTTGATCACTCGTTGATGAGATACGAGCGTTTCCAAGCGTGTATTATTGTATTAGCCTTAGGAAAGGCACATTTAAGCATTTAAGTAGTTTAACATTTAAGTCAAAGATAGGTTAATCGGGTACTTAAACATGCTACTAGGTCGAATCACGGCAATTCTACCTATTATCCTAAGTTACCTGGCTCTGATTCCAATCTGTCACACCCCAACCGATGGCGGAAACATCGGGGTTAGTGGCACTAGGCGATCCAGATTCTCTCAAGAGATTCCATAACAATTATTTAAAGATAATAAATCAACATTTAACATCCCATACTATTAAACTCATAAAATCCTTAAACAATCATTACATTAACAAAATCCCTTTAACAGTAAAATCTGATCCGATCTCCCCTAGATTTATTACACTTGGAACTAAACAAAATAAAACAAAACTAAACTACGCAAGCCACATCCAAGCATCCAAGCTACAAATCCTCATCCTGTTACATACGTTAAAATACAAGTCAATAAAATTAAGTAAAGGTGAGAAACCACTGTTTTGCCTTATCCTTCAATGAAAATTGAAACAACCATAGCTTCACTTCCTCTAGCTCAAAATTGTGACCCCAAAATATTGCCACATATAGCGAAGAACTCTGCCAAATGAGTATAAGGCTCATCATGTGTCCTACCATTTAAATGGGTTAGGATGTTGATATAGTTGGGTTTGCAATCGAATGATCTCCCTTAGGCGTGGGAGCAATGGGAGAATCATTTTCGGTGACCACCGGTCTAAATTGACCGTTTACACCTCGTGGGGTTTGTTGATGTGGTTGACGTCGTGGAGGACCGTTTACCTCTTGGTTGACCCGCCTTTCGTTACTCCTTCGATCACCACCTTGATTACCACCTTGGTTACCTCCACCCACGAATTGCGGAACCCGGTTACGATTGGCATTATTGTTGTTATTGTAATTCTCGTCATCCCAGTTCCTTTAGTTGTTTCGTGGTTGAGGTTATTATCGTAACCATCATTTCGGCCATAATCGTGCCCGTACACGTCATTGTTCCCTACATCATTGGCATTTTGATAGCCAATATCTTCATACTCAATTCCCCGAGCATCGTAGAAATTTCCCGCATTATCGTCACCCCAAGCTTCATCTTCCAACCTCTCTTTATAATTCCCTCCATCGTCCGATTATTCCGAATGAATGCTGTCACACCCCAATTTGCAGTGGAAGAAAAACACAGGATGCAACAGACACCTCTGGTACAAGCGCATTGTTTATAAAGACACTACATTTTGTTATTTACAGAATGTTGATTACATACTACATGTATGTTACAACTGCATGTTCCCATGAACCTCATAAGTCTTCTAAGCTGCATGTGTCTATATCAGGGTTCGCCTATAAACATGTCTTGAACAACATATGTCACACCCCAACCGATGGCGGAAACATCGAGGTAGTGACACTAGGGCGAACCAGATTGTCTCAAGAGATTCCATAACAATTATTTAAAGATAATAAATCAACATTTAACATCCCATACTATTAAACTCATAAAAGCCTTAAACAATCATTACATTAACAAAATCCCTTAAACAGTAAAATCTGATCCGATATCCCCTAGATTTATTACAATTGGAACTAAACAAAATAAAACAAAACTAAACTACGCAAGCCATATCCAAGCATCCAAGCTACAAATCCTCATCCTGTTACATACGTTAAAATACATGTCAATACAATTAAGCAAAGGTGAGCATACAAGTTTGAATACTCCTAGCATAATCGAGAAAGCGGTTGCGAAACAATCTAACTTCAAGATACACCAAAACACTTAACATGACATAGGCTCATTTCTCATGCTAACTACCGTGAGAAGGCTGGCGCGTCCATCCTAGCTAGACCCCGTCGAGTGTAAGCCACAATATAGTACCATACTAGCTAAGGAGGCAAGTTAACGAAAATAAGTCCTAGTCACATGTTTCTAGCAACACGTATTGAGCATATATAATCAGATTATTCGCGTGTGATAAACAGTTTGATTTGTGATGTGATTTTAATAGAGGAACGTATGTAACACCCAAAAAGTGCGTTAAAGCGAAAATGGGTCAAGTATACTCACTGTGGGTGCGTTTTAGGTAAGATTAGAGATCTGAGAAGAGTCGAGAAGAGCACCGGATCAGCCTGCATACATGAACGGAAGTGCATCAGTCTCCGAAAAGCTGAAACGGTTAAGTCTTGGTTGGGCAGTAGCCAAGTTCGGGTGAACTTGTGTGTAAACACACAAGTTCGAGCAAACTTGCATGAATTTTGGTGGGTTCAGAGTCAAGTTCGGTCAAACTTGATGAGTTTCCTAAGAAACTTGTTAAGTTCGGGCGAACTTGTAGGAAAACCTTACTGATTTGGTAAGTTCGGCCGAACTTGTATGGTTTCCCAAGAAACCAGGCAAGTTCGGGCGAACTTGCAAGAAGTTTGGTGAAGAAACACTCAAGTTCGGCCGAACTTGACCCAAATGGGTACAAGATCGGTCGAACTTGACCTGATAAGCTGGTGATTCTCGAGCGAACTTGATGTTTTTGGGTCCAAAATCTTGCGTTTTCGCGTTGTTTACTTAGGAAAATCGTGTGTTCATCCCTCCAACCCTGTGCTACTGAGCAAACTTAGGTAGGAGAGGTCTTTTAGAGCTGTTTTAGCTGTTTTACAAAAGCGTGGGCTAATCCGGGCGAACTCGGGGTTCGTTCGGATTAGTCTAGCTTGTGTAAACTAACATAAACGTCCTTGTTCTTCCAGATCTGGGATTTTGGATGATAGATGCTTCGTTTCATACCAGAAACTGAACAAAACATCATCTAAAGTCCGTATCTTGTGTAGAAATCGATGGTTTTCAAAGGTTTTTCTCAGATCTATTACTTATAAGCCGAGATCTTGCAGATCTCGTGTTTGGGAAGTCTCTACTATCGCCAAACGAATTCGTATTGTGTAGATCTAAGCTTTAAACAGAAGTTTTTGAAGAAAAAGATGAAAGTTTTCGTAAAAGAATGAGTTTTGATGAAAACGAAGGCAATGCCTTGTGCCAAAATCGTTGTAAACCTTTGTAGATCGTTGATAAACGTTGTTGCAGTTGAAATCGGGTTGATTCTTACTTAGAACATGAAGGTTTCGGGTTTTGAGAGCTCTGGGCGAACTTACAGCAAGTTCAAATGAGAAGAGGCGAAGGCAAAAGGTATAGCTGATGAGACCAAGTTCGGCCGAACTTGCATGAAAACATGCAAGTTCGCGCGAACTTAGGCGAAATTGGAAGAAGTTGAGTCAAGTTCGACTGAACTTGACCTCCTAAGGTCATGTGCGAGCGAACTTGAGGTAAATGAGGGGTTCTGCTGGGCTAGACAGTTCGGCCGAACTTGGGGTTACCAAGTTCAAGCGAACTTGTCCCAAAACGTTAAGCGTTATAGTTAAAACGTTAAGCGTTATAGTTATATTAAGTTGGATAGTTATATTAAGCGTTAAATTAAAACGTTAAGCGTTATAGTTGATGTAATAGAGCGATTTAGCGATTCGAGAGTGCGAGAGCGATGCGATAGCGATTGTAATTATAACCAAACACACGTAACTAACATATAAACACGTAACTAATATTACCACATAATTCCAATAACCAAATAAGTAGTTGCGATGCGATAGCGATGAGATAACGTTGAGATATGCGATGCGATTTAATAAGCGATTAGATGCGATATAACATACACTACCATAATTAAATAACATAAGCTTTATTATCAACCGAATCTCGGATTTACAAAGGATAGATAAACAGAAAACAAAAGAAAAAGATAACAACGGATTTCCGGGTTGTTACAACATACACAGATTACACCAGTCTCAAGTTACCTGAAATGTATGTTAGTTTTAAAAAGGGTCAGCTAAACGCTGCTGGTGAGTTCCACTGGTTTAGTTGCTGGGGAACAATATGTGTTAACAAGTTTAACTGCACTGGTCGGAGTCACAGATGGAATTACACGAGAACACAAGTGAAACCTTGACTGTTTTTGCCTCGGGCCGTGCCATCACAGATACTGCCGCCCACCGGACCGTGTCACCCAGGCACTCCCGGCCCACCAACTGCGTCACGTGCAGTTCAACGCCCCAGTGTAGTTATGCCTAAGAACAAAACCGAGTTTAGGACGTGTGCAGACCTTGTTGCCGACATCCTGTCCGGCGCGGCCTGGGTTTGTCAAACCAATAGTACTATCCACTGTCCACGGCTTACGTTAATCACTTGTAGTGGGGATGTGGTTCGTGTGTTAGATAATTCACATCATCATCACAAGTTGGTGCAATTATCACAGTTTATAACATGCAAATCACCCCAGAAAATAGTAAAACAATTTAAAAGTGGGGGAGTGAAACTCACTCCCAACTTGGTGTAATCAACACAGTTTTTGACATGTAAATCCCCAGAAACAGTAAAACAATTTAAAAATGGGGAAGTGAAAACTCACAGGTTAGTAGCATCATAGGTAGCAATAGGGGTATATGTAAGCTTGTTCAGCTTTAATTGCAATCATGCAAGTAATTACTACTATCAGCCGCTAGGTCGGTAATGCCTATAACTTTGGTCTAAATGGGTATTTTCAGTCCATATTAGTATCCTGGTGTGGTGATGGATGTTAGGGTATGATTAGTTTCATGTTTGGCTCCCGGGCACCGGTTCGCGTGCCAGTCAAAGTCGGTTGTTTAACATGTTCGGATAATGGTACGAAAATACCAATAGTGTCAGCACGTTGTGATTTAAGAAAGATTAACTTTTCATTAAGGGAGTCTAGGTGTTTGGGAAATTTAGGTTGGCAAAATTTGAGTTTCCATTTTCGCCGTGAGGGATTTTCCTGGACGGTGGTGGAACATACCCAGAGTGTCCCGCTTACCCTGAAACCTCCCAGAATACTCCTAGTGTTCCAGTTATTGTCAAGTTAAGTTTTTGGTCCATTCCCAGTTTCGGCAGGTTCGTTGTCCGGTAAACTGCCGAATTTAGTTAAAATAAGCGTTTTAAAAGTTGAAAAAATCCCATTCAATCTACATAGTTCATAAAATTCTGGTAACTTTTGTAGAACTTAGTAAAAATATATAGATTCAAGGAAAAATATTTTGGGAATTTATAACGTTGTTTTAACTTCTCAAATAAATCATTTATAAAACAGTATTTAACCGAATAATTCACTTTTTTATCATACGATGTTTAAAAATTCCCAAAATATTCCTGGAACTTCCTTACATGTCCAGAAACTCCCTGCAAAAATTTGAGATTTTTCCGATTTCATTTCAGTGCGTTACCGGCTACCAAAAACTCATAAAAACGTAGATTTCTAACCCAAATTAAAACTCAACCAATGGACTCCTAAACTTCCAAGAACTTTTCTTATATGTTTTTTAGTGTTCATGTAAATTTTGGTGATTTATTGACTTTGTTTGGTATTTTCTTTCTGAATTTTTTTTTGATAAAACAGTCACAAATTCACCAAAAATCACAGAAACTTTCAAAAATTCTAAAGTTTTACGTGGACCTTCCTGGCAATACCCTACATCACCACACCAAAGTTTAGTTCAATCAAGTTATGGTCCAAACAATATTCTGCCTATTCTAGATTCGAGTTTCGGGTGATATACCTAGCGATTCCTTCGATTCCAAGTGTTTTTCTTGAGTCCAGAAGTGGGTGTGAGCCATAATCAGTACCTATATACCAAGAACAATCCAACCATGCTATAACCCATGTCAATCAAGCCTTGTTTCATAGTTTTTCGGTTAATAGCTTTGTTATGCTTTTTTGGTCGAATAAGTATCGATTAGAGTATCAAAACTTGAAGTTTCATGTTCTTGGCTATCATATAACACCAAGGAATTCACAAGGTATTCTTATTTAGCCAAGAAACTTGCTTAAACCCTCCAAAATCATGGATTAAAAAGGGGTTTTCGGTTATAAATCATGTTTATCTTCGGTGGCGCGTTTAGGTTCATTTTCGGGTCTCAGACGCGTAGCCGACTTGCGAAACGGGCTCCGTTTTTCGCATTCTTAGTGTCAAAAGACTTGGTTTAAAAAATCGAGCATAACCGTCTCGAAACCCGAGCACGGTTATGTTTTAATCATAATGGCCTCGTATTAGGGTCGTTTAAGTGTTTTAGGCTTAATTGACCGTTCCTTGCATGTTTGGTTGTCTTTCAATGTTTTCAAAACAAAGGCGTTTCCCGCACCGGGAAATTCCTTGTTTTGCGTGCCCATTCTCCGAATGTCTATAATTCTTAGGTCATAGTCTATGGCTCGTAACTAAGATGTTTCGTGAACTCAGAATCTTAAATAGCTCTACCGTTGGCCTAATAATCATGGTCGAATGGTTCATGCGTTGTTAAACGTTAAGTTCCCGTTTAACACGTTGTTAAAGGCTAAGGACACCAACCTCACATCGTTGGTCCTTAATAGTGTCATGTAACCATGACGTGCTCTCGGATTCTCCCGAGACGTTACATATATTGTTTAGCATAGCACACAAGTCATGCATGTTTACTAATACGTATTCTCAGAGTCGTCAATGCATTCACGACTTTGTCTTACCATGTAGGTGACGCAAAGCGCCAATGTAATGTTTTTGGTAATTACTTGGCATATACTCCTATTATGGTCGGTGTAGCATGTTCCAGAATTCGTATCATAACACATAATCATAACAATATCAAGATAAACGTATCGCTTCCGGTTACCACAGACTTGTACCAATCAAAGTTTACCGGGATTTTTCACAGTTGTCACAGTCTACCCCGGTTAAAAGAATTTCATCCTCGAAATTCCGTTTAGTAACTTGTTGGAAAGCTCAGTCTTTACAGTTGAGTCAGTCATTTAACAGACAAGTATGTTTTCGCTTTTCGTTTAGTACATCATCATACGGGATGATAATTGTGCTACATAGTAGCTGTGTAATTTGTCCATCCACACTTCCTACGCATTGCAATTATTATGTTTTCTTCGCATTCATTATCCTCACCATTCATACACCATAAGTTTCTTTTACGATTTCGTTTAATAGATTGAACACCTCCTATAGAGGAGTATGGGTACTCTCCCAAGGTTCGTTGCGAACTTCGCAATAGTGAGAATCATGCTCCGCATATTTGTGTTAAGGGAATAAATTTGGTCTCACCGAGTAGTGCGCAACAATCTTCCCTTGTTGTCGTACACGTGAATATCTTCGGCTAATACTAACCGACCACGAGAGTCCCTGCTCTATGGTTAACAATAAGAAAGAGAAAGACTTTTAAGAGCCTAAGGCTGCCATAAGGCGAGCATGTACACGGGTAATACCGAATCTGCACACCTACCTCAGTGGTGTGCTCACACTACTCACCAGTAGTCGGATTACGTCATAAGGATATGAAATTTCTATAATAATACTTCCAGTTTGTGTTAAGTTTCGGGAGCTTAGCTCCAGCTGTTGTCTAACTGTTTATGTCTTTTCCAGAAGGAAACAACTTAGTAGCTTTGATAACATCGATGTGATTCTTCGGGAGATAATCGTTTAAAAATTCCCATATACAGGGAATGGTAGAGTGTATACCCAATGCGGTTTTAATTCAAGTAACACCACCTCTAGAACGCTACTATCACGTAGACATATTTGAGGTGTGACGAGTGTCTAGCGACCACAATTATCACCATGACGCCCCTACACGTGGGACCAGATTTAATCGTAGACGTACCGGTAATTTTGTAAAAGATGACTAAGTAACAAGTTATCGAGTCAAGATTCCCCATCAACGGAGTACCCATCGTAGGGTAGGAACATAGCCACGCTCGACTAACGTTTCGTAAGGATATCGTTAATGGAAACAACGAGAAATAATCATTTTCCATCATGTTTTTGAAAGATCATCTAATGCACCGGCGAATATTGCCATACTAGTCATAAGGTGCTTAATCACCACTTGACCGTCTCGGTCTCGTGGTTTTTCGAGTCAAATTGGGACTTGGTATGATCTGAACTGTATATGAGTATAGAAAGATATAATGCCTTCCCATCTTGGCACCTCCGCCATTTGAATCACCGATTAAACGTAAGGGTTTCATCGAGTTCGTTCATGCCAAACCATCTTGGTTTAGATTGAGAAATTCATGTGGTTTTATGAAACCATGGGCTAAAGCCCGAATCCATAGTCACCCTAGTTCCGATAGGGACAGTTGACCACTGAATCTGATCTTTCCCATTTGTCTCATATTTATAATAATGTAAACAAGAAATGAGGTCCCGACCCCTAAGTTGGTCGAGACTAGGGTCGTTGAGTTTCTTGACCCTTTGTCGTAGGATTAGTCAGTTCTGTTTCCCAATAGGGCACAGAAGGAATACGTGCTGCTGGGAAATGTAGTAACATAGATCCACAATTTCTCGGCAGCCTCTTGAAATAAAAAAGTAACTTTAAGAAAGGCTGAATGAAAGTCGTAGTCAATTGAGGTAAGTCTAGCACTCTGACTGCTAGGATACGAATAAAGGTTATGAATGCCATTTCACAGCCAGTCGGTGCATCCAAGCAAGCACCGATTTACACTTTGGTTGTTTGGTTTGACTTGGTATCGTACATCGAGGTATCTATAATTCGTATCATATGTTACGTAACTTTCCAATCGTGATAAGAATTAGTTGTAGCGTCGAAGTTTTATTCTTATTTTAGGCATATAATACGTGCTTATCAAAGGAAATCCCCCCTCTGGATGGACATGATATCCGAGGGACGTATTCAAAAGATTCACTAGTCCCTTCATCAGGAATGATCCGGACTACTAGATTTATGGTTTAGCTTTCCCCCAGGTGGGTTCAGCGCACAAAAACACCAATTACGATATTCAGACGACTCATGACTACTCCTATTTCAAAGAGAGTTTGGTTTTGACCGTGTTCCTTCATGCAGGGTAGTTCGTGCTTTTCATAGTATGGTGTATATACATCACTCCTGTGACATGTTCTGACCGCACATATAAGCATTGGCCCTTTTGGGTTAAGTCTAAGTGGAATTTTAACAGTTGTATGATGACGGATATTATTACATACATGATAATGATGTTGGTTATACAGGTTGTGGACTCATTCGTGCGACGAAATTGTGTGATATGGGATGATTGAATATGTGACATGATACATGTATATAAGTATTGTTTATAATAGAATGGCCCCGAAACGCTCATCACAAATGACCGAGGCGGAAATCGCTCAAATGATAGCGCAACCGCTTCCGACAATCATCCCCCTGATCGTTAATTTCACTCGTGGTACGAATACCCAGGTATATATGTATATATACAATATTATACTTAAGATTTCTCCCGTTCTTAAGTAACACAAGAATTTTTGTTACTCGAAAATAACGAAGAATCGGGTTTCTGGGTAGCATCCTATTTTACAAATACTTATTTAAATCGATTAACTGAAATCAATTGAAGATACCAACCATTCGAAGGAAAACGAGGGGTGGTTCAACAATACTCCCCGGATCTAAAGAATTTATTTCTCGTCTACTCACGAGGACAAGCAGCACTGTTTAACGCATACTCTTGGTTACTCACAAGCGTAGGGTATCGTTCACTTTGTGTCCAATCGACAGATGAAAGTCAGTGTATCTCATACATCATTCTCCTACTCATGTAGGAGACCACTACCAAATCACACCTTTACAATGGCCTGAGGGAATTTCGATCATCCCCTATGAATCATGAATTCATTATGTATAAATTTGGACTCCTCGGGTGTTTGAAGGAAGAGGAGGAGACGTATGGTGTTCTCCAGATATTATTATCGTAGCGTCGGGGAGTCAATATGTCTTATAGGCATACCAGTATCTTAGTTAGTCCCTACTCAGGACCACTCGCACGGTCGTAGTAGGTATCGTGACGTGAAAAGCCTTAATCAAAAGGAATCAAAGAACCATGTATCCCCTTATGCGATTTCTAGAACGAATGCACCGCCCTCATACGAGTGATATTGCTTCAAGACTTAGTATCCCAGGGTTACCGAAAGAATTCAGGTGAGGACCCCGTGTAGTCTAGAGTTTGAAGATGTAAATAAGAGTTGTTACATAGGTTAATAATCGTATTACGGTACTCGAATACTACTCGAAGGCGATCTCGTCTTTCATTAGAACATATTTTCACTAAGTTATGCGAGGCTGAAAATAAGGGATCGTTTGGTGTATAAAAATTTTATACAATTCTTTAAATACCGTCCCTTGACTTGGATCTATATATATATATATATGTATATATATATGTGTATATATATATGTATATATATATGTATATGTATATATATATGTATATATAATTAAAATAATCGTCCGATGAAAAAATTCGCTTTGTATCATTTTATTTATTAAATATGCATTAGGAAGTAGCTTCGTTACGGGTCCTTCGTATCGCTCATTTATTATTATTTCGAGTTACGGAGGATTTATCTTGAATTAGTTTGAACAAAATCGATAGGATTCAAGGTTGTATGCCACTTGGTTCTATCACCTAAATACCCGCCATAATTCCAGAGGAAGCTAACGTACCGTAGCATAACTGAATACTGATTAAAAAGGATAGGGTGTATCAAATTAGTAAGTACATGACCAGACCTTACCAATTTCCAATAGTGTTAGTAAGGAGAATTGAATTGATTTGAAGCAGTGAGTCGGATTATTTCATGATTTTAGTTTTCTTACTTCGCACCGGGGTTACGTCACCCTCAACTGAAATTTACTAAATTGACATTTGGATTGGACCGCGATTAATGTTGTATATTTATAAATATACTTATGCATATGAGCATCCTGTTAATACGAAGTATTAACAGTTACAAGGAATATAGGCAAAATTGTTCTCGCCTCCGCAAGTCTTATTACCATCAGATCCGCATCCACACAACTCCTTGCCAAACTTTGATTACATCAAATAAGTTTCTCCATTTATGTGTTACCCCTAAATCCCCTTGGGTTCTCAATACCGATGCTAATTACGCGTCCTAATTAAGAATTAGAGATTGTATCACTAGCGAACAATAGCTAGTAAAGGAAATATGCGCTTCAACCGAATAGCTTCCTAGACGACGGTCGGTGACATAAGTATACTTCGTTGTCGTAACATAGTGATTTCGAATATATGACTGTACCTTCTAGAAAATCCCGCCAAACAAAATAAATTACGCTGAATTGTCTTACCAAAGGCAGAAGGATTGATACCTATCATGAATCAATCATTGGGTAAATCGATGTGGATAAGCTATTACCGGCTATACCCTAGAAAGTCGTACTATAATTTCGAAAAAAGGACCTTTCCCGGATTAACCCAAAGGTTGTTATATATCAACCCCCAAACTATTTTTCATTTAAAATCAGCACAAAGTATATAGATATCGTGGTTACGACAACTATGGCATTATCTATCGCATCAAACAGGGTCGAAGTCTCAACACCACGTTGCCCAAAACATAACCGAACGAATCACAACATGAAGCCCGTCTGCCCTGAGTAACGGTACCTTAATCATGTAGCCGGGTGTTTATATATAGGAAGTACCACAACGTATCCACCACACCCATATACATGATCAATGTTCCGTCCACCGAGATATTCGGGCCTCCTATTACTTTCCGCGAATAACCAACTGAAATCCGAGACAATCATTACTCGTAAAAGAACACAGTGTAACTGCAAGCCGTTTCAAAGGAACCGGTATAATCACAAAATTTTATACCCCATGGAATCGAATGACAACTGGAAGGGTAACTTGTTCACGCACTCCATGCCATTTCCACAGCCCAGAGATCGTCATATTCTGATATAACACATTTCGAAACATGTGCTAAAGAACGCCACTAAGTATCATAGTATCACATGACGTGAAAGCTAAAACCAATATCGTAAGCAGAAGAGGCATCCTGCGGACCATCAAATGAATCGTTGATTCAAGAATGAGAAAGTTTCGTTAGATGTTTGAACTCTGCGATTGTATAACAATCAAATGTGAAGCAACGAGAAGTGGAATAAGGATCCGTACACATCCTCCCAGTCTATCAGAAAGACCTGCGCGTTCTTTGGGTATCTATGTTCTTATTGAAGTCTCAGTCTGGTACATAATCGTCGTTATAGTAGCTATAAGGGTAGAGTTGGTGAGATCGTATCGCAATAAAGACTTGATTTCTCACATAATAAAGTATAAGTAACAACTGTGTGAGTGACTTGAGTTCTCACATAATTTTTCCATGATGTCTACTAAAGTCCGAGCCTGTAGTTATAGTCTAGGTTTCCTTAAAGGCACCTAATTCTCTATAACCAATGACTCAGATACCATCTTCTGTCACACCCCAATTTGCAACGGAAGTAAAACACGGGATGCAACAGACACCTCTGGTACAAGCGCATTGTTTATTAAGACACTACATTTATTTTTTACAGAATGTTGATTACATACTACATGTATGTTACAATCACGTGTTCCCATGAACAACATAAGTCTTCTAAGCTGCATGCGTCTATATCAGGGTTCGCCTATAAACATGTCTTGAACAACATACACGGATCACACCACTCTCAAGTTACCTGAAATGCATGTTAGTTTCATGTTTTGCTCCTGGGCACCGGTTCGCGTGCCAGCCAAAGTCGGTTGTTTAACATGTTCGGATAATGGTACGAAAATACCAATAGTGTCAACACGTTGTGATTTAAGAAAGATTAACTTTTCATTGAGGGAGTTTAAGTGTTTGAGGAGTTTGGTTGTTTGGGGAGTTTAGGTTGCCAAAATTTGAGTTTCCATTCTCGCCGTCGGGGATTTTCCCGGACGGTGGTGGAACATACCCAGAGTGTCCCGTTTACCCTAGAACCTCCCAGAATACTCCTGGTGTTCCAGTTATAGTCAAGTTAAGGTTTGGTCGGTTCCCAGTTTCGGCAGGTTCGTTGTCCGGTAAACTACCGAATTTAGTTAAAATAAGCGTTTTAAAAGTCGAAAAAATCCCATTCAATCTACATAGTTCATAAAATTCTGGTAACTTTTGTAGAACTCAGTAAAAATATATAGATTCAAGGAAAAATATTAGGGAAATTATAACGTTGTTTTAACTTCTCAAATAAATCATTTGTAAAACAAAATTCCCAAAATATTCTTTGAACTTCCTTACATGTCCAGAAACTCCCAGTAAAAATTTAGGATTTTTCGGATTTCATTTCAGTGCGTTTCCGGCTACCGAAAACTCATAAAAACACGGATTTCTAACCCTAATCAAAACTTACCAATGGACTCCGAAACTTCCCAGAGCTTTTCTTATATGTTTTTTAGTGTTCATGTAAATTTTGGTGAGTTATTGACTTCGTTTGGTATTTTTTCTGGATTTGTTTTGATAAAACAGTCACAAATTCACTAAATATCATAGAAAATTTCAAAAATTCTAAAATTTTACATGGACCTTCCTGGCAATACCCTACATCACCACACCAAAGTTTAGCTCAATCCAATACCCACGGACCAAGTTATGGTCCAAACAATATTCTGCCTATTCTAGATTCGAGTTTTGGGTGATATACCTTGCGATTCCTTTGATTCCAAGTGTTTTTATTGAGTCCAGAAGTGGGTGTGAGCCATATTCAGTACCTATATACCAAGAACAATCCAACCACGCCATAACCCATGTCAATCAAGCCTTGTTTCATAGTTTTTCGGTTAATAACTTTGTTATGCGTTTTTGGTCGAATAGGTACCATTAGAGTATCAAAACCTAAAGTTTCATGTTCTTGGCTATCATATAACGCCGGGAAAAGTCACAAGGTGTTCTTATTCAGCCAAGAAACTTGTTTAAACCCTCCAAAATCATGGATTAAAAGGGTTTTTTTCGGTTATAAATCATGTTTAATCAAGAAAAACTTATCAAAACCTCTTAGAACTTATAAAATTACCTTGGTTTAGTTGAGTTTTGATGATGATCAGCTGGTGTTCTTGAAGAATATGTGCAGAATTTTGGAGAAGATGAAGGAATTTTTGGAGAAATAATGAAAAAAATAAAGAAAAAACCTTTATATAATAAGGTGGTGTGCCCCTACACCAACCTCGCTTTGTCGTGCTTCGTCTTTTCATGTTAAAAGATGATGTTTATCTTCGGTGGCGCGTTTAGGTTTGTTTCTGGGTCTCAGACGCGTACCCGATTTGTGAAACGGGCTCCGTTTTTCACATTCTTAGTGTCAAAAGACTTGGTTTTAAAAATCGAGCGTAACCGTCTCGAAACCCGAGCACGGTTACGTTTTAATCATAATGGCCTCGTACTAGGGTCGTTTAAGTTTTTTTAGGCTTGATTGACCGTTCCTTGCATGTTTGGTTGTCTTTCATTGTTTTCAAAACAAAGGCGTTTCCCGCACTGGGAAATTCCTCGTTTTGCGTGCCCATTCTCAGAATGTCTGTTATTCTTAGGTCATAGTCTATGGCTCATAACTAAGATGTTTCATGAACTCAGAATCTTAAATAGCCCTACCGTTGGCCTAATAATCATGGTCTAATGGTTCGTGCGCTGTTAAACGTCAAGTTCCCTTTTAACACGTTGTTAAAGGCTAAGGACACCAACCTCACATCGTTGGTCCTTAATAGTGTCATAGTAACCATGATGTGCTCTCGGATTCCCCCGAGACGTAACATATATCGTTTAGCATAGCACACAAGTCATGCATGTTTACTAATACGTATTCCCAGAGTCATCAATTCATTCACGACTTTGTCTTACCATGTAGGTGACGCATAATGTTTTTGGTAATTACTTGGCATGTACTCCTATTATGGTCGGTGTAGCATGTTCCAGAATTCCTATCATAACACATAATCACAACAATATCACGATAAACGTATCGCGCCCGGTTACCATGGACTTGTACCAATCAAAGTTTACCGAGATTTTTCACAATTGTCACAAATGCTCACATGTTCCGGTGATTTGATAACCAGATACACTATACAGTGCATCGTCGGGAATATTGTTTCTCAAATCATCGAGATTGAGAAACTGAGCTTCGTTCATGGGAAATGCCACAATTTCAGGTAACCCCATGGTTGGTGTTTACGTTTCAGTTGTTAAGATTGGGTGGTAACGGGTTTTGACGGTTTTGGTTTTGAGGTGGATGTGAAGGTGTACGTTGATTAATGTTGTGGTTTTGGCTACGGGTTTGGAAAGGTGGTGTTGGTGGTCCCGAATTGTTACCACTCCTTGGTTGGTTATTCTGAATGTTTTGATTCAGGCGAGGGTGTAATCTTGGTACTGAAATTGGTGTTGGTTTTGGTTGGTTGGAGTTTTGAGGATCCATTGAATTGGTCCAAAGGAAGGTGTAGGTGGTGAGTTGGTATTTGGTGGATTAGAGGCAAGGGTTGCCTCTAACCGGCTGGCTAAGTTACTTCTAACAACCTTGTGATTGCTAGGATCGGACCCAACTTGTGAGCTTCCGGTCATATTTGCTTAGCTAACAGAGGCGGAATCATTGTTAGCTGATTGAACAAACAAAAACAAGCGTGATGATTACTGTTAAACCGTCTGTATCTTGTATTGATTAACTTCGTAAAGATTACAGACTCGAGCAAGGCTTCGCCTCTGATCAACAAAACAGCATGCTAAACAAACATCCTAAGTCAACTATTTATAGGCAAGACATGACAGCACTAGAGACTCAGGACCAAGGGATTTTCGCACGAAATTTTTGTACGAAAATCTACACGAATTTTCATGCGAAAATTCCACAACTAAACAAACTAGTTTCTTTCAAAACATAACTTTTGACGCTGCGAAACCCTATCTATACAACAGACTCGTCCTAGACGTAGGCAATAGACATATGCCGTAGTCTTGGACAGTCTTCAAAACTTTTCTGCACAAATCTTCAAACATATTTGACTTGATTATCCGAAAAAGCGTTTGGGTGGCTTCCGACGCTCCTCTGAAGCAATGGGAGTTTGATCTGTAGGAGGAGGTCGATTGTACGTGTTTCCGAACTTGAATCTTTCTCAAGAAGCCAGCTTTTGTCTTGCCTCGATTCTTTCTACATTATGATATATCTTTTTCTTTTCTTTATCGTCAAGCTTTCTCTAGGATGTGTTCTAGTCTTTACCTGAATTAATAGCATAACCCACATTTACAATCCTCTGGAACTGCAAGGCCTGCTCTTTATCTTTTTCTTCATAACTGATCTTGATGAAGAATAAGCGTTCAATATCTTTCTCTGAGCAGTTAATAAGCCACATAGGATCCAAAACTCTGATCGCACGCCACAACCCATAAATTCTCTTATGCATAATCACGGTTTCTGATAGATCTTCAGACATATCCCACGATCCTTCATCAGGCTCTACACAGATAACAGCCTCCCCAGTACTTGAATCGTAATGACACCATTTGAAGATTTTGTAAAAATCTTGTTCCATCTTCTTCAAAGGCATATTCTTCATAACACGAGGCCATTTGACAATTAAAGTCACATCCTTTTCTTGCGTTACTGGATCAATCTTTGAGACGGTGCGGGGCTTGTGTGGTTTCCAGTAGTTGAAACCATGTTCAACTTCAAACTTGATTAACTTCCATAGACCTTGATCATTTTGTAATAACTTCATACTAAACGTCTTGGTCTGCACCAATTCTATCACAACCCATTCAGGAAGAGTCTTTATATCACCCAGACTTCTAAAGTGTTAAACTCCAAATTCGCGTTTCAATGCATATACATCCAATTCCTCAATCCAACCCCAACTGATAATGTCACCCGGAGATGCATCAGGATCTCTGGTGAAGAAAGCTAATGAACGACAGAACTTTCTTTCTGGCGGCATTTCCTTGAACCACTTTTTCTTCAATTCTATGATCTCTTCTTTTGTCGGTGGTTTAGGAGCCGTCCCATCTCTTACTGCCTCTTCCACTTTGCGCTTTAACAGATCATCGTTTACTTCAGATGTCATTCATCAAAGGTAGGAAACAAATTTGTTCCTTCACCTGTATACGTTGTCGCTTCATTATCATCATCTGAATCCCAATCTTCAATGATCACTCTGTCATAATCGTTTGCTTGTGGGACGTCTTCAAAAACATAATCATTTGGTTCTGAGCTTGTGTTCTTCAATTCTTCCTCAAAATCGAACTCAAATGAATCTTCTTTTAAGCCAAACATTTATGCAAGATCAGCCTTTGAGTAGTATATTCTCCTTCTTTGACACCGTGCTCAATGTAGATGACTTTGGGCTTTGGCACTGTCTCATCAACTTCGTTCAATGACTTCCCCTTAACCTGTTCATCAGTTAGTTCATAAACAGAGTCATTCATGTACGCATCAACGATCATATTTTCATTATCAAAAAAATTCAATACAGATTCGAATCATTACTTCTCTTTCTGATCAAAAGTTTCATCTACCATATCATCGATCTCCCTTTCTAACTTCCTCTGTGCTAACGCTTTTTCCTTTGTCATCGACTCTAACATCCCTTCGCCCTTAAGCACAAACCTCTTACTGAATCATAGACGACTTACTCAGAAGATACTGGCACGGATTCAGCTTCCGGCGCAGATTGTTCAATCACATGATCCGAAGAAATCACTACTTCAGGCTCGGGTTGGCTGAGAATAGGAATATCATCAATCTTGTGCTTTCCTTTGCCTTCAGCATCAGATAGGGCTTTAGAAGCTCGTTCCCTTTCTGCAATTCTCTGCCTTGCCTCCTCTTTCTCTCTTTCTCTATCTTTTCAATCTCATCTGCTAGAGAGATCCCCCCTTTTCAATCTCATCTGCTAGAGAGATCCCTAGAGTTCTGACCAGAATTTTCTTCATCAGATCAACCTGTCTGTTGTTCGATTCTCGTTCTACCTCATACTCTTTCATTTTCTTGATCATCCTCTGATTTTCAGTCTCATAGCTCCTGAGAGTTGCCTTCAGAATCTCTCTCTCATTCTCCAGCACTTTAATTCTTTCTTCATAAACAGAGACTTGCTTTGCAGCTTGAAAGAATTTCTCGTTATCATCAGTGACTAACCTTAGGATCTCCCTGATGCTATCCCTGTCTGACTCAAGCACCTTAATCTTCTCATCAGCATTCTTTAGCTTTGTTACTAATTCTCCGAGTCTCCCAACATATACATCATCAGTTGTGAGATTTTCTCCCCCTGGGATAGCAATATAATAGAAGAAAAAAATCATCAAAGGGTGTGTCTGCTGGAGGATGTTGTTGTGTAGGATGAGCCGACGATGTTGTCTGCGGCTGAGAAACAGCAGGAGGAGTGCCAATAGGTGGATGTGGAGGAGCTGCAACAGGAATCTCTGTAGCAGTGTGTTGAGGAGGAAGGGATGCATGTTGAGCAGTCACACTTGGTGGTTCAACTATTGGAGGAGGCTGAGTAGATGGAGGAGGAAATGGCAGACGATCAGAAGATGTTTCAACTGATGGAGCAACTGGAGTCTCAGCAGTCTTTGTTCTTAGCTTGATTCTAAGCTTCTTAGCAGTAGACTTAGGCTTTCTAGCTGCAGTATGCTTAACCCTCTTTCAAGTTTTCTTTTTCGCAGGCTTTACAACGGTTATATCTTCTTCGGTCTCAGATGGCTCATATGTAGTGTCATCATCTCCTGTAGCCTTGCGTTTCTTTTCCTCGGCAAACATTCTCTCTCTTTCTATTCTTTCTTGTTCCTTCCTTTCTCTTTCTTACCTTTCACCTTCCCTCCTATCTTCAGAATCAGTACTAGACGATGGCCCTTCATCATCACCACCACCTGCTTCTGTTTCAACACCAACCATTCCTTCTATTTCTTCAGTGGTTTCTTTTACAGACTCTTCAACATGTGTTGTGTCTGTAGTTTGGACCGTTTCTTCAACACGTACTTCTTCAATATCAGGTTCATCAATCAAACCTGTTCCAACACTTGGTTGTTTCTTTTGGCGCTTAGGAGCTGAGGAGGAAGTCTCTGACGTTTTCTTTCTTTTTGTAGCCGAGGAAGCAGAGCCAGCTTTCTTTTTACCATAATGACCCTTCTCTTCCTCTCCTTTGATATACCATATGCTTCGCTTCTCAATGAAATCTTCCATCATATTCCACTCCTCACTTTCATCGCCACTACCTTCATTCCTCCATTTGCCATCTGGCGGAGCGACATAACCAGCCTTAACAAAAGTACCAAAGATAGGCTTAAATGTTGGAGCCTTTCCCCCTTTACGGTAATTGCTAATGTTGTGGAGGTCCGGCAAAGACATATGTTCTAGCTCCAAAATATCATCCTTCTTCTTCTCGAGATTGGGGTGTAGGTGGTCGAGGATCATCTGAATAAATCTAGGATACTACAAGAATCGACCCTTTCCTAAATTCATCACCATTTGATCAAAAATCATCTTACTGAAGTTGTAAGGCTTGTTGAGAATAACTGCTACGATCAGGCACATGTGATAATCTACAAGATCATCCCAACCTCCTTTCCTATGACTTAACGCCCGTGTAATGCAGTGAGCTAGAAATTTGTACGGCAGTCCTAGCCTGTTGATCTTGAAAGGAGCAGAGTTCACATAACTGTTGTACCTCATGCGATAAAAACATCCTTTGACGAACTTTTCTGTAAAGCCTGTAGGAAAGCTACTTTCATCTCTTAGATGCAACACTGTTCGTATAAGATCTTCTGTGATTGTATTCGCTACATCATTCTTTCCGACTCTAACTACTAACGTAATAGCCCTTGGTTCGGCTTGTAACTCTGCTGCGCCCCCAAAAACGGTCTACATGAGATGCATAAGCGTTATGCTTATGTGTGAGAGCATAATATACTGGCAGCCTTTCGAGAAAGTCAATGTACTGTGAAAAAGGAGCAAATTCTGGTACTTCTTTATCAATCCGGCAGCAGGAGTTTTGCATGGGGTGGAACTCATGTGCGGTTTTCTGTGAAACAGAAAGATATGAAAAGGTTAGACACAATTTCTCAGAAAACAAAAAATCCTCACAATTTTCGTACGAAAATCACTTCACCAGACATTACTTTTTTTGTTCGAAAATTCTCAACCAAACTTAAACCTTTTATTCAAGCCAATTTTCGTGCGAAAATTACGTATTTTCGTGCGAAAATTTCCATCGTCCCCATCAAATTTAACATTTTCAACCGACTCAAAATACTCGTAGTTTTTGTGATTTTCACGAAATTGAAACGGTAAACCTTGGTTAAATTAGCCGATTTTATCATTATTGAGTTCAATTTTAAGTTTTACCGGCTAGTTTATCCTAGATTTTCATGTTTAGTCCGTTTGAGTCCAAATAGTTCAAGTTTATGGTCGATCTCGATATTATACATTTGCCATTACAAGAGGTGTGCAAATCAACCTCCCTAATGTATCAAACAAGTCAGAAAGTGGGTAGAGTGAGAGATAGAACGAAATCGCCTCAGAGAATCCGCACCAAAATGTTTTCAGATTTTCGTACGAAAACAGCATCCCTCACTCTTATATATAGGCCCCTAAGATTTTCGTACGAAAATTGGCATTGTATAGACTTGCCAAATTTTCGTGCGAAAAGTGCAATTTTTGTACGAAAATTGTTGATCCTTGAAATATTATTAACTTTCCAACTTTTTCGTTTGTTTTCAGTTTTAATTATCCACACAGTTGAACAAGTCCAAGTTAATGGCCTTGTTTAACTGTTTTGGCTGCCAAGTCAAAGTCAATGACCTTGGTTGACCATGCTTTGACCAATACTAACATTATCCTTTGATTTTAAGTTACAATTTAATGAACTTTTAAACGTTTCAAACCAGACTTTGTTTCCAGATTAGCTCCCATCCCGTAATTCTTTTAGATTTTCCTCTGCATTATGTCGCTTCTTGACTTTGAAGATCTGTTTTCCATCACCGGTAGTCAAAACCTAAAGTAGAAACAGAAAATCTTTTTGAATTTTTGAATATCCTTAAACTAGAAACACTTAAAGCGATATGTACAAACATATTTACAGACATATTTTTGTGAGTTTGTGTTAGAGGATCATATCAGTTTATTGAGACACATTACAAGTACCGTTGCTCTAGATAAAACTTTAAGTTCTTAAACATATTTTCTTTAGATTGTCCGTATACTGATCCACTTAAACCTCTACACGTTTCTCAACTACTTCAGGATATGTTAGATAATCTTTAGCAACATGGCCTAATCTGTGTTTCCCACCTCAGAATATACTCCCGCATCGAGATTCCCTAGATTTCATCTCACAGAATATATCTAACTAATATCTGTAGAAGGGTAAAATGCGAGACCTTGAGAGCTCAGTTTAGTACTTCCGTACAGAGAAAGAGATGAAGGCTCAACTTTAGGTGGTGTTCCTCTTGGGAATCTTTTTATTTTTTTACTGCAGAATGTCGTATCTTTTTATTACATTTTCTTCATTTTTTATGCAGCTTTGGGGTGAATAATGCGGAAGTATTATACAAGTTCTAGGCCATTGTTGATGCAAAATCAGAGGAACTCGTATAATACCCCAGATATCAACTAAATATAAAGACCTAGTATCTCAGAATCTGGTATTCTCTCAAATGAAATTTCGGGGTACCAAGCCCATATATCCGAGAGATGTTAAACCACAGATTTACCAGTTTATCTATTTAGGTTTATATCCTGAAGAGCAGTTTGCTGAACGTGCGAAGCCTACTGACACACCCTTAGAAAGACTTGTTTAGGCGCTTTTTAAACAATACATTTCTTTAGCGTACTGTAACGGTCCACTGATGTTCTATCATCTCTTCTTATACACAAAACTCTTTTTGAATTTTTTTAATGTTTTTGTATTTTTCACATCTTTTTCTCCCCCTAAAATCAAAAACATAGTTTTGGATTTTTGTTTTTAAGAAAGCATGTAAACTATTTACAAAAAAACATTTGACTTACCAGTGAGGAACACATCACAACATCGTCATCCTCAAATTCGACCTCATAAATATCCCCTGATGTCAGATTCTTTAAACCATTTAATTTTGAAAGATTTCGAAATCCTGCTCTATCAAAAGCTTTGGTGTAAAAATCTGCTTTTTGGTCATCAGTGTAGATTTTCTCAATTCGTACCAATTTTTCTCGTGACAGTCACGGATAAAGTGGTATCAAATCTCGATATGTTTAGTGCGTGAGTGTTGACAATGATTGACTATGATATCAATAGCCGCCTTGTTATCTACAAATATGGGCGTATCAAGAAATTGCAGACCAAAGTCACTCATCTGTTGTTGTATACAATATATTTGGGAACAACAACTGGATGCTGAAACGTATTCAACTTCACAAGTAGAGAGCGACCCCGATCTGTTTCTTGCATTGCCACGTTACCAAACGAGTTTTGAAGAACTAGCAGCCGACCGTTGTAGATATAGCATTCTGCTTACAGCAACCAAAATCAGAGTCCGAGTAACCCGCAAGATTGAAATCGTCATGGTGTGGATACCATAAGCCGGTGCTTGGCATCCTTTCAAATAGCGCATGATTCTTTTGACGATCAACAGATGTGATTCCTTCGGACTTTATTGATATCTGGCGCAAAGGCATGTAGGATACATGATATCTGGTCTTGAAGCTGTGAGATACATCAAGGATCTGATCATGGAGCGATATAGTGCTTCATCGACTTTCTCTCCATGATCGTCTGGACAAATGCCGTGGTTTGTGGCTAAAGGAGTAGATGCGGGTTTAGTTCCTGTCATGTCAAATTTCTCTAACACGTCATGAACATACTTCGTCTGGTGAATGAAAATACCATCTGGCAGTTGTTCAACCTGAAGCCCCAAAAAGAATTTCATCTCTCCCATAGCACTCATTTCGAATTTTTCTTTCATGACTTTCTCAAAGTCCTTACACAGTTGTTCATTTGTTGATCCAAATATGATATCGTCCAAATAGATTTGCACAATAATCAGATGTCCATTTACTTCCTTGGTAAAGAGGGTGTTGTCTACTGTTCCTCTGGTGAATCGGTTAGCCAGAAGATGTTTGGAAAGCGTCTCGTACGGGGCCTGGTGTAATCCGTAGAGAGCTTTGTTCAGCAAGTAGACCTTATCTTTGTGAATTGGATCGACAAACGCCGGTGGTTGGCCGACATATCCCTCCTCTTTTACTTTACCGTACAGGAAAGTAGACTTCACATCCAATTGGTACACTTTAAAACCTTTCTATGAGGCGAATGCCAGGAATATGCGGATAGCTTCTAGACGTGCGACTGGGCATAGACTTCGTTGTAGTCTATCCCTTCCTGCTGACGAAAACCTTGAACTACGAGCCGAGCTTTGTTGCGGACAACCACTCCTCTATCATCTCTTTTGCACTTGTAAAGCCATCGAGTGTTTATCTTTTTCTTCTTTGGTGGTAAGTCAACAAGTTCCCAGACTCCTGTTTCTGGAATTGCAATAATTCTTCCTGCATTGCTTCCACCCAACTTTCATCTTTAAGAGCATCTCTGAAGTTTCCTGGTTCTACCTAAGAAACAAAACAACTATGAGAAAATTTATTTTGAAGTGGAGCAACTTTAGAATAAAAGCAACTAAGATCCTTATGGATCTGATTTCATGTTTTCACGCTAGCTTGCAGTTCTCCTATGATGTTGTCTGCCGGATGGTAGGAGACTGATCTCGGCATTACTTCGCCTGGAACATTTACTGAGCTTTCTAAATTTGTGATATTCTGATCTGCAACTTGTTCTGAAGAAGTAGCCTCATTTCTAGCACTGGTTTCGGCAGCTTGATTGTTAAGATAACCTGTAATCTCTTCTGATCCTTCATCAGAACTGGATCCCCCATCATCAAAGGTAGGATCTTGTTCAGGTTCTGCATTTGCTGGTTGAGAGGAAGATGGTTCCGCAGTATTCTGAACCGGTGCAACAACTGGTTCTGACTGAGTGTTGCTCGGACCTGCTTCCGAGGAAGGTGTTGCTGTTGGAGAAATTACCAATGGCCCTGTTACTTGCTCTTGATTAGATATCTGATGTTGTTGAAATAGCAAGATGAGTTCTTCCTCGGATGGTTCTTCAGGTAGATCAAACGAATTCCACAATCCTTCGTAATTGAACAGCCAAGGATCTCCAGGTTTTTGCATAGACGTTGTGTATCTCTGGCAATCAACATGCTGAGCAACGATAACCTGATTCATGCTTGGTGAATAGACTCTCTTTTGAGGACTTGCATATCCTACGAAAAATCCTTCCAATGATCTGGCTCCAAATTTTCCTTTCAGGTCTAATACGGTACACGGTGATCCAAAAGGCTCCAAAAACTCTAGATTAGGTTTTTGGTGGTTAAGAAGTTTAAAGCATGTCTCTTTGTGCTTCTTGACATTCATTACGCGGTTAAGGGTGTAACATGCAGATGTAACAGCTTCGCCCAAAAGCTAATAGGCAACTTTGAATCAGCAAGCATCGTGCGTGCAGTCTCGATGAGTGTTCTGTTCTTTCTTCAGCTACTCCATTATGTTGAGGAGTATAGGGGGCACTGAACTAATGATGAATACCCTTAGCATTGCAGAATTTGAGCATCTTGTTGTTTCTTAAACTCAGTACCATTGTCACTTCTGATTTTTTGATAGGCAGATGGTAAAGGTTTTTAATCTTTCGAAACAAGATCATGAAATTTTCAAATGTTTCATTCTTGCTTTCTTGAAAGAAGACCCATGAGAATCTTGAGAAGTCATCGGTTACGACCAGGCAGTATAGATCTCCCCTGTGATACTTTTCACATTGACAAAACCAAAGAGATCCATGTGTAGCCTTTCTAGTGGAAGCTTGATAGAATTAAGAAGCTTTCTAGGGTGTGACTTCTTATGCTGCTTCCCCCTTTTGCAACTAATACAGTCATCTTACAGATGAAAATTTTTGAGATTCACCCCTTCCACTAGATTGTTGTGCACAAGAAAATTCATCTTCCTTAGGTGAATATGACCCATCTTTCTATGCCAAAGAATTGATTCATTTTCAGTGGCCTTTGATACAAAACACTGTCCTTCCTTAGAAGTAGTGGATGCGATGCTCATGTCTAAGACATATAAATCATTTTCACGTGGAGCACGCATGAGGATTGTGACAATTGTGAAAAATCCCTGTAAACTTTGATTAGTACAAGTCTGTGGTAACCGGACATGGTATGTATATCGTGATATTATTATAATTATGTGTGATGATACGAATTCTGGAAAATGATACACCGACTATGATGGGAGTATATGCATAGTAAGTAATGAAAACATTACAGTGACATTATGCATCACCTACATGACAAGACAAAGTCGTGAATGAACTGATGACTCTGGGAATAAGTAGTAGTAAACACACATGACTTGTGTGCTATGCCTAGCGATATTTGTAAAGTCTCGGATGAATCTGAGAGCATGTCATGGTTGACATGCACTACTAAGGACCAACGATGCGAGGTTGGCATCCTTAGCCTTGAACAACGTGTTAAACGGAGATTTGACGTTTAACAGCGCATTAGACCTTTGACGTTGATTATTAGTTTATCGGTAGCCTTATTTAAGATTCCGAGTTCCAGGAATAACTTAGATTTGTGCCATAGACTGTGACATAAGGTTTAAAAATAATCAAAGCCCAGACACGCAAAACGAAGCAGCTTCCGGTTGGGGAAACGCATTCGTTCCGGGCATAACATAAGGCAACCGAATGTGCAAGGAACGATCGATCAAGCTTAAAAACACTTAAACGAACGTCAAACGAGACTTTTATGATTAAAACGTAACCAGGTTCGGATTTTTAGACGGTTATGCATAATTTTTAAAACCGAGTCTTTTGACACTAAGTACGCGCAAAACGGAGTCCGTCTCGCAAATCGAGAACGCGCGCAGGACCTAAAAACGAACCTGTACTTATCCGAAAGATAAACCTTATCTTTTGTCACGCAAAACGAAGCACGAGGTGTCCCTTGGGACCCACCTCTAAACCGCCCCACCCCCATGTATATATATGTTTTTTTATTTTATTTTCATTAGTAATTCATTTTTATTTAAAAAATCACTCAAATTCTCCAAAAACACCTGCCCCCACAAACTTTAATCCAGCTGAGTTCTTCATTTAACCTCACTAAATCAAAGGTATTAACCTTGGCTTTTATAATTCTATGTCCGTTTCTTCGATTAAACGCGATTTCTATCCGAAAACGCTTTTTAATCCATGAATTTTGGGGTTTTAAACAAGTTTTAGGGGTGAATATGAACACCATATATATCCATGGTGTTATATGGCAGCCATGGTTGCCAATCAATGGGGTTTGATACCCTAATCAACTCTTATTCGACAAAAAATCGCTTAACTATTCGATTAACCGAAAAAACAATGAAATAAAGCTTGATTGATCTAAGTTCTAGCATATTTGGATTGTACTTGGTGTATAGGTACTGAATATAGCCTTCACACACTTCTGGGATCAAGATAAACGCTTGGAAACAGAAGAATCGCTAGGTATACCACCCGAAAACTGAATCTAGGCTAGGCAGAAAATTGTTTTGCCTATAACTTGGTTCGTGTAGCTTGGATTGAGCTGAAATTTGGCATGGTGATGTAGGATATTTTCAGGAAGGTCCACGTAAAAATTTAGAATTTTTGGAATTTTTTATGATATTTGGTTAATTTTTAAATGTCTTACCGAAAGAATTTCGGGGAAAAATATCAAACGGATTCAATAAATCACCAATTTTAAAAAGACACTAACGAACATATGGGTAATGTTCTGGGAAAATTCGGAGTCCATTGGTTGAGTTTTGATTAGGGTAAAAAATCCGCGTTTTTGTGAGTTTTCGGTAGCCGGAAATGCACGGAAATGAAATCAGAAAATTCTCAAAATTTTGGGAGATGTTTATGGACATGTATAGAAGGTTCAGGAATTGTTTCGGAATTTTTTAACTTATGAAAGTATTTTATGTTAAGTATGTGGTTAAAAATGGGTTTATAAATAATTTATTTAAATAAGAATATTACCAAAATAAATTCCCAGAAATTTATCTCATGATCTAATGATTTTTATTGAGTTATATAAATTTGTGTAGATTTTTAGTCCAATTCTAGATTAAATGAGAATTTATTTGGATTAAAAATAAGTTATTTAAATCATTTTCGGCAGTTTACCGTGTAACGAACCTGCCGGAACTGGGAACTGACCCAACCCGAAAAATATTATAGTTGGAACATTGGGAGTATTCTGGGAGATTCCCGGACAAGTTGGGCACTATGGGTGTGCTCTAAGACAATCCGGGATAATTCCCGACGGTGAAAATGGAAACTCAAATTTGGGCAACTTAGACCCCCCGAACACTCAAACTCCCTTAATGGAAAGTTAATCGTTTTTAATAATCACGTGTTGGCACTACTGGCATTCCCGTACCATTATCCGAACACGTTCAACTTACTGACTTTGACTGGCACGCGAATCGGTGACCGGAAGCCAAACTGAAAACTACTACTACCCTGGTGTCCATCACCATACCAGTGTCCTATAGACTCAATCCGGAGTGAAAACTCCTGACCCGATCCAAGTTATAACCATTACCAACTTAGATACTGATCTGAGTCCATACTTTCATGGGTGTTATTAAAGTGAATCCAGTTGCTTGATCACTCTTGCGTTGAGATCACTACTCGTACTGTGAGTTTCACTTCCCCTCTTTTGAATGATTTTACTGTTTTCTGGGGACTTGCATGTTAAAAACTGTGTTGAATACACCAATTTGGGAGTGAGTTTTACTCTCCCACTTGTAAACTGTTACTGTTTTCTGGAATGACTTGCATGTTACGAAACTTTGTTAATTGCACCAACCTGTGAGATGTGAATTGTCTAACACACGAACTACCTCCCCTACAAGTGATTGGCGTAAGCCATGGGCAGTGGATAGTACTATTGTTTTGACTAACCTAGTTGCTCCAAGCAGTGTCTAGTGACACTGTGTGTCGGTGACTATGCAACTGCACGTGTCCTAAATTCGGTTATGTTAACTAAGCATAACTGCAGGGAAACATGACTTAGTTGCCGGGATGACGTGCCTGTCTTGAAATGGCCCGGTGGGAAATGTCTGTGGTGACACGGCCCGGTGCGATGATGTGTCTGTCTGGCATGAAGTGACCATGACCATGACTGCGACTGTGACTGTGACTATGACTGTGACAGTGACTGTGACTGTAACTAGTGTAATTAAACTTGTTAACACATGTTGTTACACAACGACTAAACCCGTGGAACTCACGCAGCGTTTAGCTGACCTTTTTAAAACTAACATGCATTTCAGGTAACTTGAGACTGGTGTGATCAGTGTATGTTGTTCAAGACATGTTTGTAGGCGAACCCTGATATAGACGCATGTGGCTTAGAAGACTTATGTGGTTCATGGGAACATGCAGTTGTAACATACATGTAGTATGTAATCAACATTTTGTAAGTGATAAAATGTAGTGTCTTTATAAACAATGTGCTTGTACCAGAGGTGTCTGTTGCATCCCGTATATTTTTCTTCCGCTGCAAGTGGGGTGTGACAAGGATCCACTCCTCGGGAATTACGAAACCCGGTTTGAGAATGAGACATTCTTTGTCATTGAAGCGAGTTGTGAACTTCTTATCACAGATTTGTGAAATGCTCAAAAGATTGTTCTCGAGCTCAGCAATGTAGTTCACTTTGTCAAAAGATACCACTTCATTTGTCAAAATTTCTTCTCCCACGATCCTGCCGCCCTGTGTTCCGGCAAACCCAACATATCCTCCCCTGATGGCTTTTACGTTGTATAGCAAAGGCAACATCCCTGTCATGTGCCTAGAAGCTCCACTGTCCATGATCCACTTTGAAATGATTGACCTTGGAAGCCCCTGCACATATCAAAAACATATTATTTAAACAGAGAGACCCAAGCCCTTTCGGTCTTGGGTGGGATGACAATGTCGACTTTTGGAACATTGGCAACTTTGATATCTTTCTTAATCTCAACCCATTGTTCAGTCTTAGATTCATTCTTTTCTTTAGTTTTGACTGGAACATTGGTTGATTTTGGGGTACATGAGATGTTTTTGTCTTGGCTACCCAGGTTTGTGCTTTTGAAAATGTCTTTTTGATATAGAGATTAGATTCTTTCTTTTCATTTCTCTTTGTTGTTTCACCAACTTCATATTTTGAAATGATTTCATTTGTTGGTTTTTCATCCCTGACTAGAATTATCTTTTCTCTTTAAAATCTTTGTTGGCATAATCTCTGGACCCTTTTGCTTTTCATCTACTGTAAACCTCTTTTGTTCATGAACAGGTTTTGGACGATTTTGAGAACATTGTCGTGCAATATGTCCAACTTTGTTACATCTGTAGCATGTTCTACTGTCGTTTCCAACAGTGTGTTCCAAAGCTTGTTCACAAAGTTCCTTTTCTTTCTTAAACTCATCGTTGGTTTGTTTGTTAATGACTTATTTTTCCTCAACAGTGTTGGTTCCAAAAACAAACCCAACTTTCTTTGTAATATTTGTCCTTCGGGATTTGTTATTCCTTTTCTTTTCAAACCCTAACCCATCCATCTTGTTTTCAATATAACCTCTACCTCTTGGATGGATGATTTTGTTAGACTTCTTTGGTTTTGAGTAGAAACCAGCAACTTGTTTTTCAAGATCAGATGTGTCAACTTCAATGAGTTTAAAGAATTTGTCGACACGGTCGAAGTTAACATTCTGGACTGGAAATTCTTCATCAGTATATAGTTTATCTGATCCTTTCAGTTTGTAAATAATTACATTAGGATCATCATTTAAACTATTTTCTGATGCTGTGATAAAATTTTCATGAAAACTTTTCTCACTTCCAGAAGGTGAACTTGACTCTGATTTCTCATTGTTTGACTCGGCACTTTCGTAAATTGTGCTATCAGACTCATTTTAAAAAATATTTTCAATTACTTTGGTTACCCCTCGGATTCACAGTCCTTCTCAGATTTGGAATATGTTACGTCAAGATTTTCAGGCAGCTCGTCAATCCTTTCAGTGAGTAAGTTTAAGTTCAGCGCCTTATCCACCCCGTCAGGATGTTTTTTAGCATAGCTATTCCACATAGGGGGTGTAACATGATCGTAACATTTTCCAAGATTTTTATCATTCTTCTTACCTTCTTTGGTATTTTCTGCTTTAGGAAGAATGTGATCAAGAACATACATGCTGGTAGAAAAACTGATCAATAATTTGTTAACCCTTTCAAATTCAATTTTAGTTTTCTCCAGCTCACTTTTTAGCTCAGCGATTGTTTTAATGTGCAAATTAATGGCCATTTGTTTGTCCATCATAGTTGCTTTGAGCATTGAAAGTGTTTTGTCATCTTCTTTGACAGCTTTCTCATACTGTCGAATGGTCCTGCTGAGTTTATCATATGATTCTTTTACGGTGTTATAATCATACGACAACTTATCATTGTAGGTTTTAAGTTCTTTAAAAGATTTTTCTTTCTCAGCACATTGTTCACATGCTTTGTCACATTTCGGATATGGGCTGACCATTTCGACAGTTTGAGCTTCGATTGTTTCTTTTACTGTTTCAACCTTTTCTACCTGATCTTCCACACTGACTACCTCGTTTGTATTGGCCATGAGTGCTTTGTTGGCAATGTTGATTAGGCTCTCCAGTGTTACAATCTTGGTCACATCAATCACCTCCATACTTTCTGTCTTTGTCTCCAGAGGACTTTCTTCTTTGTGACCAGAATTAAAACTACCTGCAAAAGTGGTAAGAATTGTATCAAACAAACAAGGTTTAGGAGTACCTCTGAGACATTCTTCTTCTTCCGCTGATGATTTGAAGTAGTCTGCCAGAACTTCTTCCATTTCTTCTTCTGAGACTTCTTCTGATGATTCAGGTTCTTCCATAATTTTAGCGACAAGAGCAAGTCTCTCCTTTTTGGAAATGAAATTGTTCCAATTGAATCCTTCATCTTTTTTTTTTGGGTAATGGGTTACCCCTGTGATTCTATATATTAACCAACCAAATGATACAAGTAGTGAGGATAATCTCCCACTAGTTCTATCATGAGACACACCTCATGACAGTAAATCAAGCAAACAATATAAAGCAGAAACCAAAAGACAAGTACATCTACTAGACTAGAATCTATAACCACTAATCACACAAAGAAAAAAGTAATCAGCCTCCATTATCGGAAATGAAGTTGCCATTTATCTTCCATTTACCTAGCAGCCTCCGAACATTCGCACAATCTTTGAACTTAACCCCCATCAGCTTGTACCGAACTGCTTTAATATTTGTTCGCATATGGTATCTGGTGGCCTAGATTGATTCTTGAACAATCTCGCGTTACGTTCTTGCCATATTATGTATGCTGCACAGGCAACAAACACTCAACTTGTGTAGTGCACTGCTGTTTTCGATCGAGCACGAGCCAGAAGCCAGGCCATAATGTCACTCCATCTGGAACCAACCGTAGACATACCTACCTTATCTCTAGTCTTGTTCCATACCTGTTTAGAAAACTTACATTCAAAGAAAAGATGATCATGGGAGTCAACATTCTCATAGCACAAAAGACAGCACATCATATTCATGTTTTTCCTTCTCGAGATGTCCCACTGGAGAATCTTATCCTGAGTTAGCAATTTCCGACGGATAATCAACCACATAAAGAACGCATGCTTAGGGATGCACTGATTAAACCAGACTACTTCAGCCCAATCCACTTCCGGTTCCCTTATCCGAATCGAATGCCAGACACTTGAGGAAGAAAACTCAATTAGATCATCCCCATCCTTCCAGCAAATTTGGTCCACTTTATTTGGTTCTAGATAAATCTGATCCAATTGAGTCAACTCTGGGAACAAGTCTCTCCAAGCCGATGGCCAAGCCCAAGTACTTTGATTATATATATCCGCAACCGTATCATGAAGTGTAAATCCCGCATTGGAAATGGTCCTAGGAGACAAAAAGTTAGATAACGGACCAAGATGACTCCAGTTATCATACCATGCTGACGTATTATTCCCATTACCCAATCTCGACCACACGTGATCCCTGATACTAGGCCTCATCTTCTTGCGTGACCACAAGAGCTTTGTCCTTTGAGTTCGATGGTCCATCTTAAATTTGTGCCATTCGTTTCTCTGGCTGTGGTCGATGATAAATCGCCTTCTTGTAATAATCATCCCCAAAAGGATTCTGATTTCCCCTTACTTCACGATTTGGACATTCACGCTTGAAGTGTCCTTTCTCTCTGCATTTAAAGCATGTAACTTTAGATTTATTGAATCCTAGTTTTCCATCAAGGCCTCTTAGATCGTCTCTTCCTGTGATTTCCATGAAGCGCTGAGCTCTACGAACCACTGATGCCATACACCACATGATATCAATCAATTCCATCTCTTCTGGATCAATCTGGTCATAATCTTCCTTTGTCATTTCTGGATTGCCAATTCTTCCAGCTACTAAACTTTCATATGATTCCAAAACTGTTGCAAGTAGAACCATGTGCTGTTTCACAGTTTGCTCATTGAAATCTTGAGCATTCTGAAGGTTTACTGTGATATTACATTGCAAGATTCGCTGGTTAGAGTTGGATTATTTTGCTGATTGTTTTGTGGCTGATTAGAGCTTTGAGACGATTGTTGTCCTTGGTGATTGTTTGGATTGAAGGAAGCAAACGTTTGAAATCCACTTGATTGGTTGGAAGCTGGACTGGCATTAGAGTTGGCACTGAAAGCTGTTTGAATCTTGGGATGTATTTGGATTTCCTTTGTAGTATAGACCCACATCCTGTTGTGCATTCGACTTCTTGCTCTTTGTCATTTTCTGTATTTCTAATTCATGACCTTCCAATTTTTCGATGAATCTTAGCAAACTGAGACTATCATACTCGGCTCCATTGTTCAAGATGGTCAGATATGTTGCCCAATCTCCTTCAGGCAGTGAATCAACCAATTTATCAACTAATTCTTCATTGGTTTTGACAATTCCCATATGCTTCATCTGTACTACCAGGTGGCAGTATCTTTCTATGAGTTGCTTCATGTTTTTGCCTTGAAGAATATTGAATACTACAAATTCTTTGTTCAGTAATGCTTTCTTTCCTTTTCTGACATGTGTACTCCCTTGTGCTCTTAATCGTAAGGCGAGCCACAAAGACTGAGCATCATCGTCATGCTGTAAAAGAACCAAGATATCTTCTTTTATGGCTTGCTGTAGAAGATTCATCATCTTCTTTTCATTAACGTATTTCTCTCGTTCTTCATCGGTCAGACGAGCCAACGTTTTCTCAATGCCAAGTTCATTCAGTGGTGCTTGATACTTGTTCTCAAGAGCAAACCAAACAGTTAAATTTGTTGCTTGAACCTAGTTTTTGAATCTCTCACTCCAACTTTCATATTCTTCAATGTTCATAAGTTTCGGTGGCTTTGTAGTGGTTCCCATTTCATTCTCGAGATTCACATTCTGAGCCGCTACAGAAGTTGTAACCGCTTGTGTGGCAAACGCGTTATGAAATTCTTCCTCACTGACATCTTAAAAATACTTTTAACAAAAAAAATAGATTAGAACTGGTTAACCTGAAACTAACTGAAATACAGGATAAGGCTTGAAAATGTTCGTACGGAAATATGTTATATGATTTCGTGCGAAAATTTTGATTTTCGTGCGAAAATCTGATTTCGTGCGAAATTTTAAGACAGTTGATACTTAAACCTTTTGAATGTTTTATCCTTCTGATTTTCATACGAAACTTGTGTTTCGTGCGAAAATTATTATCTGCTCTGAACACTTGTTCACAATTTCACGTTTTCTGCAATTTCAAGCATGATTTTGATGAATTGATTTTAGGTTGTATGTTTCAGTGAACTTGTTTAGAATTGATTTTAACACGTTATACTAAGAACCTAGTCCAAATTGTCCATGAAGTCCTTCAGATTTAGATTATGTTCCAAGAAAGTGTAGAAGAAGAGTTTCCAATGGAAGAATCTTGAACCTTGAAGGTTGAATCCAGCTGAAACTTGGTTGTTTGTTCACAAAATAGATCTCAAGGCTCTGATACCACTTGTGATTGCTAGGATCGGACCCAACTTGTGAGCTTCCGATCAGATTTGCTCAGCTAACAGAGGCGGAATTCATTGTTAGCTGATTGAACAAACAAAGAACAAGCGTGATGATTACTGTTAAACCGTCTGTATCTTGTATTGATTAACTTCTTAAAGATTACAAACTCGAGCAGGGCTTCACCCTGATCAACAAAACAGCATGCTAAACAAACATCCTAAGTCACCTATTTATAGGCAAGACATGACAGCACTAGAGACTCAGAACCAAGGGATTTTCGCACAAATTTTCATGCGAAAATCTACGCGAATTTTCGAGCGAAAATTCCACAACTATACAAACTAGTTTCTTTCAAAACATAACTTTTGATGATGCGAAACCCTATCTATACAACAGACTCATCCTAGACGTAGGCAATAGACATATGTGCACCAACAAACCTGCTCAATCTACGGTTTGAACACTAACGGTGAGGTCCTCCCGGAATTTCTCGTATACATTCACTACTTGTAACCTGCACAAGTAACACACCCGCGTAACAAAAATAGAGAAAGTAGCAAAAAGAAACAAACACCTTAAACAGATAATCACACAATTAATTAATATCCAAACGCAAAGCGCACGAACTCCCCTGCAACGGTGCAAAATTTAACCGGGGTGTCGCGCCCCAGTCAAAGATAATATTTATAATACCCAAATTACCCTTAACAATGTGTTAGTGGTAGTAAGAGGTCAAACCACAAAGAGTTTGTGGTTTGTGATGGACGTGATTGATTTTATTGGTTGTCACTATTATGAAGCTTGCAAATGGTTTAACGGTTTGTTTGTTTGAAAGAGATGTTGGATTGAACCGACAAAGTTGTTACTAATTACTTAACTACGAAAACTTGGATCAACTGAAACTTTCACAAAAACTTGATTATTGAGGTAAAACAATAATATAGAACAAGGTTCACACCCGGTTCGGTAACTGAAGATCTAGGGTTTCTACAAGTTTTAGGTTTAATTCAACTGCATATATGATTAACGGATTTAGTGTCGCGTGGCTAAGGTGCTAAGAGCAATCAACGTCATAGACAACGGACCCTAATGCACTTAGTTACCAAGAACATGTAAATCCTACCAATTGATAAGGCATAAGTGCATAAATTCATTTTGCAAAGTCAAAGTTTATAATCATTCGAAAATTCACAAATTCAATTCAAATACACAACAATTATGAAAAGCTTCAAAATCAAAATACAATTTGTCACAAATCAAATCTCAAAGCAATGTTTAACCCTAAAATCTTGCAAAAACCTACACCGGGGTGAAACCCGAAGAGACTAGCCGCTCATGGTGAACAGAACACGATCACTGGATAATGAAATCTTGAAGTTGAACATCTTGAAGCTTGATGATGGAGATGGATGATGATTAGGGTTTGTGCTTGGTGTTTTTTTTTGGGTAAAGGGTTTACCCCGGTAAATATTATATCAATCAACCAAAAAAATAACAAGTGAGGCAGACAACAACCTCAGTTCTCAAGTATGACATTCCATACTAGAGTACAACGAGCAATCATCCTACAGACGCTAAACACCAATTTAAAAAACACGTCACTCAACAAGACACGTAACACCCAGTTACAAAAAACACATGCAACACCATTAGCCATATTCATCATCATATATCAGCAACCCTCTAGGAAGTCTCCATTCCTTTAGAAGAGCTCTAGTGTGACTCGTGTTCTTGAATTTCATCAAATGTAGCTTCATCCGAACTGTTGTTAGAATAACCTCAATGAGTTGATCTGCACTCCTTTTTTGCTAGAAAACAATCTCTGGTTTCGTTCCTGCCACACGAAATAAGTTGCCGCACCAACAACAAGCTTCCCAATAACATGAGTAGCATGCTTTGACTTCGCATATTGCACCAAATGATCAAAGATCCTTTCCCACTTGTTAGGAATCGATCCCATCCCTGCTTTATCTCGAATACCATTCCAAATCTGAGCAGCATATACACACTCGAAAAAAAGATGCTCATGGGAATCCAGACCAACCATGCACAACGAACAACACATGAGGTTAAAATTAGTACTACCCGCCGAAGACCATCGACTCATGACATCCTCCGTTTTTAGTTTTTTGTTCACAAGCAGCCACATTAAAAAAGAATGACGAGGAATAGATTGGGGAAACCAAATAATACTCGCCTATGGGACTTCATTCTGATGTAGTCGAAAATCATCCCACCCTATAGCGGCACTGTAGTTCATCTCCTTTCCCGATCTAGTTCTCCACACAACTCTATCATGAAAACCCGGGTTCAGTATGATGCTCGGCATGTGTCGAAGAGCCGGAAACCGGTTCACCCACTCGTTCGACCATCCCCATTCCCCATGGTCACACACATCCGCAACCGTCGAGTTCATATAGAAACCAGCATTCGATATCATACGTGGCGTAATAAAAGAATTCAAAGGACATATCTCATCCCATTTATCAAACCAGACTAGCGTTTTTTTACCATCTCCCAGTTTAGTCCATACATGATGTTGAATAATCGGCCTTAGCTGTAACATTTTCCTCCAGCTCCACGTTATGTTATTTCGAATTGGTAAGTCCCAAAAACTTCGATCTCGGATACAATATGAATAGATCCACTTTACCCAAAGAGACTCTCTATGTGTAAGAAGGCTCCATAAATGCGCAACCATAAGCGCTTTATTCATATCCCCGATCCTTCGAATACCCAAGCCACCCTCTTGTTTAGGAACACAAACTTTTTTCCAACTCACCTTAGCTTTACCCTTTATGTTATTTCCTTACGCCCACAAAAACCTTCGCATTCTATCTTCCAGGTCATAAATGATGCGCTTTGGTAAAATAAAAACCGACGCCCAATATATATGCATAGAAGACAGGACCGACCGAATCAATTGAAGTCTACCAGCAAACGACAGACTCTTATTTTTCCAATCGGTAATTCTTGAATCCATATTTTCCACAAGTCTCTTACAATCATTGTAAATAAGCCTGGTAGATATAAGGGGAACCTCAAGGTAGCGAACTGGCAACACACCCTCATCAAATGGGATGATGCTTCTAATTCGGTCTTTCACTATGTCCGGAACATTACCAAAGAAAACCGTACTTTTAGTCGTACTAGGAATAAGACCTGACATGTTCTTAAATAAATCTAACGCCTCCAAAATCACTTTTGCTGATCTATGATCGCCCCGGGAAAACAAAAACAGATCATCAGCAAAACAGAGATTAATTATTCGCTGATTTTCACACTTATTATGGAACCTAAACTCAGCTGAAAAAGAACTCTGTTGCAAAAGCAATGTAAGAACCTCCATAACCAACGTAAAAAGGTATGGAGACATAGGGTCTCCTTGTCGTAAACCCCGGTGCCCTTTAAAATACCCATACAGATTACCATTTATAGCCAATGAGAAAGACGTGGATGTAACACAAACCATTATCCACTTCACCATTTTCCGATCAAACCCAAAACCTAGCAGAATCTGTTCAAGAAAGTTCCAATCTACCGTGTCATTAGCCTTTTGAATATCTACCTTAAAGGCACACCTTGGTGGCCCCTGATTATGATGATAGTTATGCATTAACTCCTGTGTTAAAAGGATATTATCTGAAATCCTTCTACCCGGAACAAAGGCTGACTGGTTGATGCTCACAATGTCACATAACCCTTCTTTTATAGGATTTGTAATAATCTTGCTGATACACTTATATAGTGTGTTACAACAAGATATAGGACGATAATCCGTAATGGAAGATGGTGTACTAACCTTAGGGATTAAAGAGATTATCGTATGATTAAGTTGACGGAGGAGTTTACCATTTTGAAAGAACTCCTATACCGCACTGCAAACATCTTTCCCGACAACATCCCAAGACTTTTTAAAGAAGACCGAGGTGTAACCATCAAGACCTGGAGCTTTATTCCCATCAATCGAAAACATTGCCTGTTTAATTTCATCATCAGTAACCATCCGAACCATAGCAGAAGCTTTGTCAACCGATAAGACACTATGGAATAGATCAGGCGTAGGATGCAAACTTATACTTCCAACACTACCAAAAAACTGGGTATAATGCTTCACCATGATCTGCGGAACCGACAGTCCTTCGTGTAATGTACTGCTATCATCTCTAACCGATAAAATTCTACTCCGATGATTTTTTGCTTTGACAGTGTTGTGAAAGAACTTTGAGTTCTTATCACCAAGCGAAAGCCATTCTAACTTAGATTTTTGCTGCAAAAAAGAACACTCATCAAGAACTGCTTTCTTATACGCTTGAAGTAATCGACTGTGTTTAGCGAAGCTCATTGTTGAAAGGATCATTATCAATAGCTAGCTGATTGTCATCTAGATCCTTTCTCATCATCTTAACCTTCTCATGCAAATTACCCTGCATATACAAGAGTTTCCTCATCGGGTTTTTTAACAACTTAAGCTTTTTAACAATCTGAAACATACGATAACCCTGAATGTCCATATTCCAAATCGTTTTAACTTCATCCATAAAACCCTGCTTATCAGCTACCAAGTTCGCAAACTTAAACGGCTTAGGTTTTTCCCTGGTCACATTAGGCAATTTTAAGATACACGGAGTATGATCTGATATTCGGTACGGAAGAAAACATGCTGCCGCATTAGGGAAAGTATCAATTAATTGAATATTCCCCAATATTCGATCAATTTTCTTGACAATGATCCCCTTTTGCTGCTTATTCGTCCACGTAAAATGTAAACCCGTTCGGTTAACATCAAACACCTCTATTTCATCAATACACTCCTTAAACTCCCTATTCCCAATACTAAAAGTGGACGGCCCCTGATAACCCATGGTTTATCATGCATATAAGAATGATGAACACGTAAATTCTGCCATAGCACCCTTCTTTTTTTGTAGTAGTTGTCAGCATAAACAAACGAACAAAAAAATAGACTTTTGATCGAGTTTAAAAATGATCTGAGATGCACAACCTGATCTGTTTGGGATAGGATCATAACATCCACCATGTTAGCGTCCCACCCTACCATAATACGAGTACCTTTCTCACAACAATCAGCATTAGTCGCCCAGCTCCATGACCGGCAAACTTTCTTACAAACATTATAGACATTAGACGAGTCAACATGAGTTTCCATAATTGCACACACTTGAAGATGATTATCCAGCACCACCTGGCGAACCTCCTCTTGTTTGAGGGGGCGGTTCAAACCCCTTATGTTCCAAGAAGCCAAACTACCCATGGACACTAGTATCCCCAGGTGTGCTTGCACCCTCAGATTTTTTGTTTTCCACTTTCTGATCCATAAACTTTGGGATATTAACTAAAAGCTCATCCACCTCAACTGCATCCGCAATTACTTCCTCCGAATTGCTATTTTTATTTTGTTAATTACCCTTTGAAGTTACACCTTCCATTCCACCAAATTCATTAGAGTGGTTGCCCTCCTTTTGAAGCACAGCAAACGGGTTAGAGATAGGCACTTGGTTTTTCGGTTGCACTTTCCCATCAGCCTTTGACTTAGGCTTTACTACCGGACGATACACAAACTTCGGCTTCTGATTTGCAGCCCTTGAGTGATCTCTTTCCTATTCTTCGACGATACCTCCTGAAAATCATCATTATTTTTCATCTTGCCATCAATCAGCACTGGGTTTTGTTTCTTTGGGCACGAGTTATCATCATGGCCAAACACGCAACATGTTGAACATCTCAACGGTTCCCAATCGTATTCGATTTTTACCTCCGGTTTAGAGTATCCCTTTCCATCGAGTGCCGGGATTGCAACCGTAACGATTCTCTTTAATTCAGACCCTGCTTGAACATCAATTAACGCCCTAGCATAACTACTTCTTCCCCATGATTCTACACACATTGTTGTTGTATAAGAATCCAGCAACTTTGGAACACCTCTTTTCGAGGCCACTAAACTCAACCCGTCCTCCGTAAACGCAGCCAACGGTACATCATGCATCTTTACCCAAACCGGTATAGATGTTATATCCTTTTTCTCAACCGTAACAGCAGGAGTCCATTCAGTAAGAATAATTAGAACATTTCGTATCAACCATGGCCCATCTTCCAGTAGTTGTTCCATCTCTTTTTTTGTTTGAAACTTAAAGAAGAAGAACCCCTTTTGCATTCATCATCATCCTGGATAAACCATACTTCGACCAATTATTTTTAACAAAATAGTCTACCACCGGAAACGCTAAGCGCTTTCCCCAAAAATATCCATAAAGAGTATACAAATATCTATCATTAACCTGCTTTACCGATGATAATGGGATGACAACATCTGCCCCCTCAATTATTTCATCAGTTTCCATAGACCTAAAATTAACTTTAATACCATCCTTATTCTGTTGAACAACTCTAGCAAACGAAAGAGGTTCTACAACCTGAGTGGTCGTTGCCTCCTTGGACTCAGACGATGAAACGCCACCCCCGATTCAGCTGTAATATCCTCCGAATTACCATGCAAGTTATCACCTTCTTCTAGGATGTTTTTCGAGTTCTCCCTATCCGAGGACTTCTCCTTAATATCATTCACCACAGGTACCGCGACAGTAATCTTGTTTAGTTCATCAATGACATTAATCAGTCTAGGCTCCGAGTTCACCTCTTCCACTAGTGAGTTACTGACATTCCCTCTACGGGCCAGCTTAGGGTTCCATCGATATTCAGCACACGGTTTCCAAAACCCTTATTAGGTAATGGGAGTTTACCTTGATCAACATGCACATCAGGTTTCTTACGTTGATCCATTCCAGAATTAACAACTCTCTCCTAAATCACGATTGACAAGCAAGCATGCAACAAGAAAACCAAACAATCCAGATGAAAACGACGGAAATAAAATAAAACGCAAAACCCTAGACTAGCAGAATTAGGGTTGCGCAGGACGCATGCAGTTCCCTACACACCAAACAGTCGAACTAAAATAAAACCCTAATCTAGCTTAAACCATAACCCATGAAACTTGTAAAATCATATAGAGTAATCAGTAAATCAAGGTTTCTGCCTTACCAGAAGGACCGATCCACTAACAACCCTATACAACCTACTCGAACTCACAGATTAAAGCGGCGATTAATGAAAAGAACAGAAAAAAACACTTCGAATCAAACACCCATCGATCGCTAATAGAGTTCGTATAAGAGAATGATAATCAATCCTCTTATCACAGATCTACTACACGATCTAGGAGGAGAAATTCAAAGTATTCATGAGGAACCAAAATCGCCTGCTAGAGAGAGAGAATTAGGGTTTTCATTACGCGTTTTTGTGCTTGGTGTTGGTGGTGAATGGATTAAAGATGGGATGATGATGATGATGTTGATGATGATAATGGTGGATTAGGGTTATGGATGATTCAGATTGATGGATGGATTGGTATGGATTGTGAAGGTTAGGGTGTTCTTAGCTCCAAGATGGTGTTTCAAACTCAAGAAATATGTAACTCCCTTGCAAATGGCCAAAAACCAGTGATATACCCTGTCCCCAATCATTCAAAATCGAAATTCCACGTCTAGTATTAAGGGAAGGCGTCGTCGATGACCCCTGGGTAGTCAAGAACTTCTGACGGCCTAAAGAGTTGTCTACAGACTAACTAACCTGACTAGATCACCGAGAGGGCATTGCCGAGGGGCTGGGAGGGCGTCGCGATGACCCCTCTAATTTAAGTTTTTTGTTTTGCTTGTTTTCCACACCCAGTTGATCTGTTTTTGTTAGGATTTGAGTTTGATTTACTTGTAGTCTTGTTTTAAGAATGGAAGTATGATTGAAGTTTTTATAAAGTAAATGCAGCGGAATAGAATGGAAAACTTCTACTACAAGTAAAGGTCGTTTGATTTCATCATCATCATGCTTTCATGTATGTAAACTTTGCATGTGATTCACAAACTCCCCCTCGTCCTATTGCAAATAAGTTGATAGTACAGAAAATGGAAGAAGATGATTGGTGTAAAGATCTTATTAAGAAGACAAATTCAACTGTTACATTGACACTTCTATTTATACTAACTATCTAACCTTTGAGCATCTTTGATGACGTCAGGGTTGATAGTGACATCTAACAATAATAACAAACTATCTAAACGCTGATCTTTAACAACTGTTAGTGCAACAACACTGTTACATTGGAATATAATACTAATAAACGAAAACTATGATGATAAGCTCTGCTTCCTTTCTTCTGTCAGACCTCTGGCATTTGTGAAGGCAGATGTTGTGCAGGTATCAGACTTTAGAAGGCGGAGTTTAGAGATCAGAGGATCTAAACTCTGATAGTATTGACCAAACCTCGGATAGAGTGTTTTGGCTTAATATCATCTATTCCTTTGTACAGGTTCAATCCCAACAATCTCCCCCGGAACAGATGGTGCCAAAAATACCTTTTATTCTTGGTCTTTATTCCTCAGCAGGAGATCTATGATTTGGCCTTTAAACTGCAATTCGAAGTTCAGAGATTCCTCATCATCATCATCCTTTTCCAGCACCAGATCTAAGAGTTCTTCGAGGTCTTCTACACACAGCTCATATGCACCCTCCATATTCATCTTGGTTGCTGTGCCATCAGACTTGAGCAGAGTCAATTCGTGGGAGTTTTTATCAACTTTTCACTTTAGAATTTTTGGGTCTGAAGGCTTTCTATGATGGAAAGTTATTGTTGAGGTGGGTAGCATTTGTTTGATGAGCCATTTGAGACAGATCTTTTGCAAGCTTTTGACTGGTCTCATAAGTATGGAAGTCAATCATGTTCTGGATTCCTTCCTTTATATGCTCAAACACTCTTTTATCTTCTTCTAACATATCCCTTTGCCTTTTTCTTTGATTCAAGGCTAGAATAGAGATAGAAGATATTTCAGATGGTTTCGAAGAGTGTTGAGTCTATTGAGCTATATCCTCTGCTGAATATTCTGGCTTCTTTGGCAATGATGGATCAGTTTTCCTTCTTTTCTCAAGTGCCCTATAAGTATCAATCACTTTAACCTCTGTCCACCTCATGATTTGGTTCTTCGACCCATAATTAGCAGCAATCAGTTATTCCTTCATTCTTCTTAACTTTTAAGTTCTTTTCAGGCAATTTCTTGTATTTGTTCCAGTCTGGAGGAGTTGGCTTTTTGAGAGGATCTTTCAGCATTTCTTTCATTCTTTGCACTTCTTCCAACTCTCTCACAGACCAGTCTTTGAATTGTGCCCTTGTAGCCTTATACAACTTGGTTTCCATGATATGATTGATGTAGTCTTCTTTAAGGCTTTTGTCTTCTCTCTCTGGCAGGTTTTTGGACAAGTCTCTTGCATAGTCTTCTATACTTCTGACTTTGCTCAACTGAAATTGCAAGTAACTTTGTATTACTCTGTGAGATTTTCCCTGGGTATCTCTTTGGTGATATCTTCTGCTTGTTTAACTTTGAGCTTCTTGTATTCTTCCAAGTTTCTTAGCTTGGGATATCCTTCCAGAGATGGGAATTCCCTTTTGTCTGGATCTTCTTCTGAAAAGAAAGATTTTATTTTTTGATTTGATAGCTTGTAATTCTAGAGGGAATTGAGTGGCAAGAGGCACTTTAGAAATTTGAGAAGAAGGTTGAACAACTGCTGTGGTGGACACTGGTTTTGATGACACAGGTATATGAGAGGGGATGATCTTGTCATCAAGTATAACATTTGTGGTTTTTCTCCTCTTGAACTTGAGATCAGGTGATTGTGGTTGTGGTATTCTTGTGGGTGTGGGAAAAGATATGGTGGAAGTTGGAAATATGACCATAGCAGTGGTTGGATTAACATTTGTTATAACCTCTGCTGCATCAACAGATGTTGACACACCAGTTGTTGTAACATCTGTTGGGACTTGTTTATCAACTGCTTTTGAAGAAGGAGGTGTAAGTGTTTTTGAGGGAGCAAAGGATATGGTTTGGATAACAACTGTCTTAGAAGGGATGGATGTTGATGTTGATTGCCTTGTTTTTCTAACAGGAGGCATCTTCTTTGTTGAGGGCTCAACATTTTCCTTTTCTTTTTGCAGGGTTATCTTTTTCTCCACCAAAGCTCTGCTCTCAACAATTACCCTTTTCTTTGTATTCTCCTTTTCCCTTGCAAAGATGTTCGCTGTTTCATCAATCTTTTTAGAGCCATCTGGCTTAGGGATAACCATTGTTGGATCTGCATCTTTGTCATTGAGTTTTAGCACTTCTTTCTTAAAGGTATCTCCCCCATTTTGGAATCATCAGTGTTTACCAAGATTACTGTAGGAGGGGAAGTACCAGTGGTTTGCAGGAGATGAGCCTTTATTGCCTGGATATCTGCAGTTGTATCCATATACCTGGCATCAACCATGTTTCTAAATTCTTGCATCTGATGCTTGTGTTGGAGATCACTAAAATACTTTTGTTGTTGAAACAGAGGGTCTACGGCTTTTATGAGGTCATCAGTGGATAGGACAGAGGGTTGGCTCTTTGTAGGAATCAGCTGTTTCAGCAAATCCTCGATTTCATCAACAAAGATTTCTATTTTGGTAACTCTCTCCGTCAAATCCTGATATTTTATATCATCACCTAATTTAATAGGATCATCTGAACTCCTACCAAAAAAGGTAGTTTTATCTATGTTATCATGAACAAGAGTCTCAACCCCTGTTTCAAACATAGATGCCCCTTGGTCTTGGAACTGGGACTTCCCACTGGATCAGAGGTTACCTTGGTAGCCTCAACAGTGGTTGCCTTCAAAAGAGTCTTAGATATGTAACCACTGTCCAATTGAAAACTTGGTAGTTTAGCAATTGTAGTGGCTGCTCTTGTTGAACTATCACCAAGGGTTACATGTAACCCAAGGGATGTATCCTCTTCAAATGCTGATGGGCTAGCAATGAGTACAGAATCATACCCATTCACTTGTTGGAGTATATTCTCATTGATAGTTGTTGAGAAGAACTGGTTAATGTCTGTTGTAGGTCAATTGCATTCAGCAAAAGCAATATTGTTGGTGGGAATGACTTTGTTGGTGATGGTTGTGGTGCAGAAAGAGACATTGCCCTTGGAGAGGGGCTATGGAAAATGGAACCAAGTGGATCCAGAGCTTCATAATTTGGTGTCCTTGTGTTTACAACCTTTTCCTTTGTGAGGAAGAAGGAGGAGTTTCAAAGCCAGGTGGAGATCTTTCTAACATCTCCTGTGAAAAAGTTAGCAGCAGTGTTTGCAAGTGATCTTTGTGTTATCACTGGGTTACCCTCTGGGATCTCATCTTCCAGAGGGCCCTTCTTGGGTTTGGTGGGTTTTCTGGAAATTTTTTGTGGTTTCTTTTTGGTGATTGCTGGTGTGGTTTTCAGGGCAGTGGTTGCAAAGCCCTAATCACCAGGAGCAGTGGGCTCAGTAGCAGGAGGTTGAGTTTGAACATTTTGTTCTTGTAAAGCTTGCTCAGCCTCCTCTACTTTTGTTTTAGAAACTTTATCTTGATTTGTTATTCTTGTAAAAGTTTCATGAGTTAGGCCGCTTGGATGTTTAACAACGCCTTGTTTAACATCAGTATAAGTAACTGATTTTGAAGATAAACACTCATGAAAAGTGGATGTATCAGAACAGCTTTCCTTTTAACAATGTTATTAAAATTTGCCACAAGATCATTGAACAGTATCCGAGAAAAATTAAAATTTGATCCAGTTAAAATAGCATAGCCCAGATACTGGATGTTCAGTGGAATTTCATTAAAAGCTGTGGTCTTTGCGGAGAGACATGATAAAAGAGTGTGAAAGAAGAATCTCATCTCAGCAGGAAAATTGGGTTTGAAAATGGTCATATCTTTGAGTTCCCAATATAACCTCTTTCCACAAATTTGGCATGCATCTCATTAGTAAAGAATGACACAAGATGTGCCATATCATTTAGTTCAAAAACTTTTGAAATCAATTGAGGGCTAATTTGCATCAGTGTTTTGTCCACCTTTGATGTCATAGCATAAGGAACGTCCTTTTGTGAATGACCTTTGCGTTTGCCCAAAATTGACATTGTGCATCTTGATAGATATGGGCTTTGAAGGTTAACATGTTCAAAAATTTTGATTCTTTCAAGATTTTTATCATTGAATGATATCTTGTGTTTGAATCACTTTCTTCAAGAATTGATGTATAATTGTGAGGAGTTTTGATTATGAGCTTAAAAGGAGGTGGTTCTGGTTGAGATTTCGCTTTTGATTTAGCCTTGGGTGTCATGATTGAGAGAAAAATTGATTTAAGAGTTTTGAATTTGATACGGCAAAGCGAACCTCTATTCTGGATAAAACAGGGTTTTTATAGGGTTTTGAAAAAGTGATGATGACATGTCATCTGATGCAAACAACTGACGAATAACGTTTGTCCATGTGTAACCTCTGATTGACAATAGAAGACAGTTGTTTTGGCAAACACTGTTGGAAATTTGGGTAGTGGATGTGAACAGTGTTTTAACACTATCAGAGGATACACTTTGACAGTGGATAGCATTTTCTAAACGATCAGTGTTTTGATGTTATCAGTGGTTTGAAACAGACTTTAAGGATTTATTGAAAGATTCAATTTAAACTATTTTTAAGGTTAAAATTTTGATTTTCTGAAAACATTTTTATGCTATTTACCCATGGATCACCAGAATAACTGTTTTTTAATCCATGTTTAGCATTCCAATCCTAGAGATCAAGCTTTCAAAAGTAGATGTATCCAATGCTTTTGTTAGCACATCTCCTAGCTGATCCTTAGGATGGACATGTTGTAAAGAAATCAAACCTTTTTCATAGCAATCCCTCACAAATTGATGTCTGATGTCAATGTGTTTTGTTGTAGAATGAGAAACTTGATTTTTGATGATATTTTTTGCTGCTTGACTGTCAATTTTGAGAGGAGTCTTTAAAGCAGTGATACCAAAATCCAAGAGTTGATTTTGAAGCCACAGGATTTGTGCAGTACAACTTGCAGCAGTAATGTATTCAGCCTCAGCAGTGGATGTGGAAACTACAACTTGCTTTTTACTTTGCCAAGACATTAGACAATCACCTAGGAATTGGACACCTCCTGATGTGGACTTCCTTGTTATTTTGCATCCAGCAAAATCACTATCTGAGTAACCTGAAAGTTCAATGTTTCCATTAGCAGTATACCAGATACCAAGCATGGGAGCACCTTACCTGAATATCCTTTTGACAGCAATATGATCAGACTTTCTAGGTTGTGACCGGGATCTGGCACAGACACATGTTGCAAACATGATGTTGATGCACTATTGTGTTCGTCACTTGTCGAATAGGCTAGATTGAGCGTGTGTTGAATATTGTATAGGTTAGAATCGAACACACGACCGAAATATGGAGATTTCAGAATAAAAGGGTCAAGTTCGCTGGTGATAAGCATATGAAGTCAAGTTCGGCCGAACTTGACATAGTCAAGTTCGCCCGAACTTCATCACCCACCAACGAACTTGTCTCCCTATATAAATAGGTGTGTTGTTCATTTTGTCATTTGAGTTTTTGCCATCCCTACGGGGAGGTGCTACCGGATTCTCTCCAGGAACTCCGGCAGCTGGACTTATAAAGATGTATACTCTTTCGGTATGAATGAAGACTTCCGTTGCATTCTACTTCTACTCCATTCTTAATAACATTCTACCGAAACTGTTATATACGTTTACGCATTAACTTTCATCTAGAACCGCCTGATCACGGACCTACAATTGGTATCAGAGCTACGGTTATTACCTACGCTCATGAATTTGGACATTTATGGACATTAGGAGGGGTTTTGGACGTAAAACTTGAAATAAACATACAACCCACTGATGAAAAGTAAAATTGAACGGATAGGATTGTTAGAAAACCATTTTCGACCAGATCTATGGTGGATTCATCTCGAAATTCAAAGAAATAACGATTCTGGATCGAAAAAATGTGAAAAAAGACTGATTTGGGGGATCAAGTTTGCCCAAACTTGACAAGAATTTTCATGATTTTCATCAAGTTCGCCCGAACTTGACTGATTTTCATGATTTTTCATCAAGTTCGCCCGAACTTGACAAGAATTTTCATGAATTTTCCTCAAGTTCGCCCGAACTTGACTGATTTTCACTGAAATTAAGCATAAGTTCGCCCGAACTTATTCGTTTCTTACAAGTTCGCCCGAACTTGCCAACCAAGTTCGCCCGATTGATGGGATGAGTGTCCAAAATAATTTGGCGATAGAAATTTTTTCGAGTTTTCGAAGACTGAATCGGGATGTTCGGGGACACCGTCTAGAGCTTCAGAGTACAGATTTGGTGATACGGTCAAAAAATTTTGAAGATAACAGGGGAGTCATTGATACCGATGCAGAATGTTGATCATTTGGGTGTCGTGACTAGTAATGGGCCTAAACGTTAAATCCGCATTTGTTAAAAACTTAAAATTCCAGATTTCAGGGGGAATTTCGGTGAAAATTTCTGTATGGTCAAAATTTGCAAAAATGAGGGGGAATAAAAAATTTTCAATATTTGAAGATTTCGGCATTTTTGAAATTTGTGACTACTGCAATAGTATTCGGGTGGTTACCGATTGCAGATTATCGGGAAATGCAGAGGCTTGAGATTCATTGGGTATTTCAAATTGATGTCTATTTTGAAAGTGGGTGGTTACATAACTAAGTCTTGGATGAGTTGTTTATCAGATTTTGAGGTCATGGTTGTGGATTGACACCTGAGTCGCGCGTATGGTTTGGAAGCACACACGACTGCCTATCTTTAACTCTGCTTTGCACATGAATTATTGACTGCACTAACCGCCAGGAGATAGGGATGCTCTGTAGTTTCAGTTGCCCGGGTTGTACGTGGTACCATGATTAAAGAAGATGATTTATGGGATCGAATCTTCCAGACAAAGTTGTGTATATCAGTTGCTGACAAAAGAGGTTATACATTTGGGATTCCGTGATCACAGGAAGTTCCGAGTTTTCAGTTCATGATACAGAGTAATGCTTAAGGGTTAGAGTCTTGATCTCCAGTGAAGGAACAGTTAGCTGGATTAGCAGTCGTTAGTACCAGTGAGGAACTTAGGACGTTCAAAACGTTCGGTGATGATCTTAGGAATTAATGACTAGTTCCGCAGATGGATGGTTTCAAAATTACCAAGGAAATCTGATGATAACCTTTGGTGGCCATTATTTTTAGTTTTCAAGCAGATGAATCATTCTTCTCTTTGGACTAACCGCCATTGGATGATGATGTTTGGTGATTAAGTGGCGCTGGTCTACCGGAGATAGCTATATATCTGTCATTGTGACTGAAGAAGAAGAATGAGATTCTGATTACGGACGTATGATTCTCAGATTTGATGTGTTACAAGATTATCTGTTTCCGATGAAGATTTACTGATTGATTAGATTACCGATTTGCTGATCAAATCTTTCTGAAGGGTGCTTAACTGCGATTACGGAAATCGGGATTTCGGATTTTCAAGGGTATTCGTTGATTTGAAGTTTTCCGGTGCGGTGATTCGAAGTTTCTATCAGTTGCCGGTTGAGTTTTTAATACTTTAGCAGTGTGCGGAATAAAGTCTCGCAACGCTTATTCAAAAACTGACTTCGGATGCGGTTATCGTCGAAATGGAGAAGCTGCTGCCTTGATTAGCTTCGAGTTGATGGTTATTCAAGAAAATTTGTCGGTCATGTAAATCAGAGGAGTCGGAAACCACGCAACCAAAGATCTGAACTGGAGATTTCAGCGGTATTGAAAGTTGATAATGCAAACCCGGATCATCAATTAAGGGGGAATCTGTTGACGCGTCTCGACGACATCGGCAGACACCTTGATTGAAGTTGCAGAATATTCAAACACGGCTCAAAGTTTTGAAGTTAAAGATCAAGCTTCGACAGTAACGAACAAGGGGGAATCTGTTGATGCACTATTGTGTTCGTCACTTGTCGAATAGGCTAGATTGAGCATGTGTTGAATATTGTATAGGTTAGAATCGAACACACGACCGAAATACGGAGATTTCAGTATAAAAGGGTCAAGTTCGCTAGTGATAAGCATATGAAGTAAGTTCGGCGGAACTTGACATAGTCAAGTTCGCCCGAACTTCATCACCCACCAACGAACTTGTCTCCCTATATATAGGTGTGTTGTTCATTTTGTCATTTAAGTTTTTGCCATCCCTACGGGGAGGTGCTGCCGATTCTCTCCAGGAACTCCGGCAGCTAGACTTTTATACTCTTTCGGTATGAATGAAGACTTCCGCTGCATTCTACTTCTACTCCATTCTTAATAACATTCTACCGAAACTGTTATATACGTTTACGCATTAACTTCCGTCTAGAACCGCTTGATCACGGACCTACACATGATGTCTGGCCTGGAAGTAGTTAGGTAACAATAAAGACGCAATCATGCTTCTATAGAGTGTTTGATGAAACAAGTCATCTTTATCCACAATAGTGACCAACTTTGAAGTTGCCATGAGTGGCTACAAGGTTTACAATCATCCATATCAAACTTTTTAAGCAGTTCTTTGACATACTTTTTTTGAGGATGAAAGTGCCATTGTGCATTTGTTTAACTTGTAACCCAATAAAACATTGTAATTCACCCATTGCACTCATTTCAAACTCTGCTGCCATGAGTTTTCTGAACTCTTCACACATGGCAGTGCATGTGGATCCAAAAATGATGTCATCCACATAAATTTAGACAAGCATCAAATCTTTTCCTTTCCATTTTAAAAATAAGCTTTTATCAATTTTACCTCTTGAAAAACCTATGGATAAGAGAAAAGTGGATAGAGTTTCATACCAAGCTCTTGGTGCTTGTTAAGACCATACAGTGCTTTGTTTAACCTGTATACATGATCAGGATGAAATGGATCTTCAAATCCAGGAGGTTGGCATACATACACTTCTTCCTTGATCTTTCCATATAGGAATGCACCTTTTATGTCCATTTGAAACACTTTGATGTTGTGGTTAGCAACAAAAGCTAAGAATAGCTAATGGCTTCTAACCTTGCTACAGGAGCAAAGGTTTCATCATAGTTAATGCCTTCTTCCTGTCTGTAGCCTTGAATTGTCCTTAACAACAATACCCCTTTCATATGTTTTGTTCTTGAAGACCCACTTTGTGCTAATTGGACTCACATCCTTAGGCAGTGGTACAAGTTCCCAAACTTGTTGTCTTCTAAACTGAAGGAGCTCCTCTTGCATAGCCTCTACCCAACTGTTGTCTTTCAGTGCTTCTTGATATTTGACAAGTTGGGTGAGTGATAGAAAACCAGTAAAGAGCCAAATGTTTTGGGATTGGCTTCTTGTGAGCACTCCTCATTTATGTTGCCAATAACTTGATCAAATGGATGGCTTTTGAGGAAGATGAAATCACCTTGATATAGGACAAGTCCATTTTGAGGTGAAGCTTGAAAATGTGCATCATCTGAGCTAACCTCTGTTGGTGAATTTGATGGTCCAGCCTCTGATTGGAATGAAGGTGGTGGTATGGGTGGTATGAGTGGTATAGTAGTGGATGTTTGTTGATTTTTATTCACATTTGATGGATTTTTATCAACAGAGTTTTGGTCTTAAGAGCAGGCAGAGGATTGAGAATTAACCACTGTTGAACCAGCAGAGCTTTCACCATTGTTACTAACCTATGCTCCTCTGCTTGAAGGACATATCTTGAAATTTGGAAGAATACAATCATATCCTTGCTCTATTGGTGGTGACTGTGATGTACCTGCAATGTTAGTCTTGACAGACACATCTTCAAATGTAAATTTATCTAGAACAAACAGTTCAGCAGGATTTGCTGGGATTTTCAAAGATGAAAGTTCATTGAACTTTACATTCAGAGTTTCTTCAACACACTTGGTCCTAGAGTTAAAAAACTCTTTAGGCTTTGGCAGTGGTTGAGTTTCCCAGAAAATAACCACAATCAACTTTGGCTGCAAACTTAGAAATAGAATCTTTTAAGTTCAAAATGAAGCAAGGACAGCCAAAAACTTTGAAATATGAGATCAGAGGTTTGATTTTGTAAAGCAATTCATAAGCAGTCTTTTGATGCCAATGGTTAATCAAAACTCTGTTTTGAACATAACAAGCAGCGTTTACAGCCTCTGCCCAAAAAGAAAAGGGTAAACCTGACTCTGCTAGCATGGTTCTTGTAGATTCAACAAGAGTTCTATTTTTCCTTTCAACTACCCCATTTTGTTCTAGAGTTCTTGGGACACTAAATTGCCTAGCAATCCCTTTTGGCTCACAGAAGGCATCTAACTCCTTGTTTCTGAACTCTGTCCCATTGTCACTCCTAAAGATTTTACAGGGAGGTCATATTGTTTTTCAACTTGTTTTACAAAATTTTGCAATATACCAGGTGTTTCATCTTTGGAGTGTAAGAAGAATGTCCATGTAAACCTTGAAAATCATTTACAATGACCAAACAAATCTTTTCTTCATTAAGCTCATGATTTTTACAGGGCCAAACAAATCCATGTGCAGTAATTGCAAGCACTGGGTTATTTTGGACTCTTCAATTGACTTGTAAGAACTTTTATGTTGTTTACCTTTTAAACAGGAAACACAATGTTCTTCACAAGAAAATTGTTTATGTGGTAAACCTCTGACAAGACAATTTTTGGAGAGTGTGGTGATTGTTATTAGATTTGTGTGCCCAAGTCTTCTATGCCATAACTCTATCTCTTTGCTTGAAGCAACTGAGAACAGACATGCATTAGACATAGGGTTATCTTTCAACATATCAACCACATACATATTGCCACTCCTATGAGCAACAAGTTGTGATTTGCTCTTTGCAGTAATTTGATCAATCTTTTCAACAACCTTTGGTCCTATAATTTGACAAGTTTTCTTTGTAAATAAGGATCCATATTCTTTGTCACTCATTTATGAGACACTCAAAAGATTGAATTTTAGTTGTCAATTAGGTTAACATTTTCAAACTTGAGATTCCCATCCTGGACACATCCTCAACCCAACACCTTCCCTTTTGAATTGTTACCAAAGGATATATCACCCCCTCCATGAGCCAAAAAGTCTTTGAGAAGGGCTCTACATCCTATCATGTGCCTGGAGCCTCCACTACCTACATACATAAACTATCAAGGCAAGTAGAAGCTCCCTGCACACAAGTAAACAATTAGTTAAGATGAGATTCCAAAGCCAGAATGGCTTTGGATTGGTTCACAGACGTTCCACTCTCAAAACTAGGAATATGGTCAGTGGTTTGAGTGTGCCTTTGTATCCACTATTGTGAACCATTTCCTGTCAGATGTTGATACTACCAAAGGTACAACAGATGTTAAGACAACAGTGTTTTACACAAAAACTTCTCAATTTCCATCAGCATCAATCACTCCTATAACTCAAATTCCTACAAAAACTCCTTCACCAAAATCAGTTTATACAAGAAAAGAAAGGTCACGGTGATTGATGATGATATACCTGCACATACTCCTTTATTATCTTCACCATTTATTCAAACAAATCACGAAACTTTCATCCCTATCTCATCACCACCATCATTTACACTCACCCAATCACCCACTAGTCACAACCCTTTTAGAAACATACCACTGGAAAAAAAAATATCCTCTCGAGCTGGCTGCAGTTCAAAATGAAATGATGCAATTTTATACAGAGGTTAATCCATCCAAAAGAACCTTTCCATCTCTTCATGGCTACAGAATTCCTAAGAACATTGATGAGTATTTGAAATTGAATCCAAACAAGCTAAAAACATAGCAAAAGAAGAGGGAAAAGGAAAGGGTAACACCTACTTGTTAAGACTAGAGCAGCATGAGCTAAGCAAAGTCAGGAAACTGGAAGATTTTGCAAGAGACTTAAACAAGAAAATGTCAAACATACCACCTAATGCTGACTTTCAAAAGGAGCTAAGGAAAGATCTCATAGAACTTATCATGAGGGACAAACCATATCAAGCACATGAGCATCAGTTCAAAGACTGGCCTATCACAGCTCTCAAACAAGAAGCAAATAGATGGAAAAGGATGAAGAAAGATCCTCAAATGAGGAAGAATGCACCAGACTGGAACAAGTTTAATACTTATAGTGCAGATCTTGCCTTAGAAGCAACCATCCAAGCCTTAAATCAAAGAAAAAGGAAGTTACAGATAGATGGGGAAGATAATAAAGGGAAGCTGACATTAGTAAACAGGCCAAAAATCTACCCTTGCATGAATTGGAGAATGATTCATTAAAGTCTCAAGCTCAACCTGCAGAAACTATCAAAAGGCTATCAAGCAGTTCACCATCTCTGAACTCATCACAAATAAACTTCTCCCAAGAAACCCATTGAACTCAAACATACTAAAATGGATGTCTGACAAACAGACCCATGTATTGACCTTGCTCAAGTCCAATGGGAAAGTTGAAAAAATATCAAGAGAGGATGCACTAAGCCTGGGTGTAGCTGACCTCCAAGATCTTTTGGAACTTCAACTGTGTAGGGATGAAGATGGTGAAAATTCCTAGAACTTTGAGCTACAGTTCAAAGGATATATCCGGGGAAAACTGATGAGAGAATAAAGATCATAAATAAGGAAGAGTTTTGGCATCATCTGTTCTAGGGGGAGATTGTTGGGATTGAACCCTACAAAAAACAGATGATAGAAAGCCAAAACAGGTCTATACAAAATGATCCAGGACAAACAGTACTTTGATTCATTTCTCCTCACAAAGACAAGATAGCTAACATCTGATAGTTCTAACATCTGCCCAAAGCTAAGCTCTGTTGAAATTATAAAGACTGTTGAAGACCAAACTACTGACAAAGTCAAAAGTCTGTTGGAAGTCAAAGGTCTGATCACCCTTTGAAGAACATCTTATAAAGCTTCATCAGTGGTTGAGCTCATCAGAGGATAGCATTATCAGTTCTTGTAATCAATGTTTCTATCATTATAACAGAGGATAGCATTAGCAGTGGTTAGAGTTTGTTAAGGTTGTTAGATGTCACTGTCTTGATGATGTCAGCAAAGATGCCACAGAGGTTAGGGATTTGTAGTATAAATAGATAGTGCATGTACTATTCTATTTAGCTTACACGCACACACACTCATATTGTACAATCAAATCTGTGTGAGCTCGGTCTGAGGGGGAGTTAGTGATTCATAACTGTATTTACTTGTAATCTTTTCAATCTTTTGAGCAATCAAAACAGTGTATGACGAAAGCTAATTTCTCCTTGATTGTGTTACGAAATTTTAAATCTCATTCCGCTGCAAAATATTGTATGTTTTATCTTCTTCTATTAGCTATTTGTTTAAAACAATGCAATCAAGTCAAACTCAGATCCTAACAGTTTTCTATCCTGATGCTCCAATATGCTCCTTAAACTTTGTTAACTTGCAAAAACACAAATCATCAAAGTAGGCAATTTATGTCACACCCCAACCGATGGCGGAAACATCGGGATGAGACGAACAAATTGCTCAAAACTTCATAACGCTATGTGACAATATAGATTAAATTCAAATTTCATTCAAGACTAAATTGTCATACAAAAATTCCAAATGATAGTCAACAATTGTTTCAAAACGACATAACATCAAAATAGATAAATTAATCTAGGTGTGTATCTAAGTCCACCTAAATCTTGTTTCTTGTAACATCACCTCATCAATCAACCTGCAACATGTATTAAAATATATCAACAAAAAGTTGGCGAGCATACAAGTTTTGTTACATAGCATAATATAGAATAAATTTGTTTAAAGTCTCATATCCAACATGAACCATAATATGCAAGTTTACTAGCATGCCGAAACGGTGTACTATATGTTCAAACCCAAGAATCCAACACGTTAAAATAGCCTATCCCAATAGAGTAGCGGGAGGTTAACATGTTTAACTTAACAATACCCCAAGTTTCGTGGGCGGTGCATTAATCCTATAGCGCTATAATTGTTAAGGTAGGCTAGCAAAGTTAATGAAGCATTTATCGACACAAATAGTTTACATTAGCATAACAAGTCTAAACAAGCATCACATAGTCTCATGTTAAGCATGGATAGAGATTAAAATAGTTTAAGTGTCGTGCGATTTTGTATAAAGTACATGTTGCACCCAAAGGGTAAAAAGGAAAAAGGGATCGAATATGCTCACGGTTTTGCAAGCTTTCCCACTTAAAATCCCGCGAACGTTGTTGGTTGATGGATTAGTTTCGAGCACCTTGTCCTTCTACACGAAGAAACATAGTCATGTGAGTATTGGGAATTAACGGAAGGTTATGGATTCGGAATTAAAATAACGTGAAATCAGTATTATGAAAGTAATCATCTTGTACTCATAACACTTGTTCTTGACACTATAGAACCTCAAGGGTTTGGTATGTTTTTATGGATTCAAAGATCCATTAGGATCGTAACAAGTGTATGGTCTTTAGTATTATATAAGTATTATATAGTGTACATTAAGTCAATTAGGTCAAGCATGAGGTAGGAGGTTGAACCATCCATTTAGGAACCTCATTGTAGTTTACATAAGTCAAGTAGGAGGTGGGAGGATTTACCATCCACTTAAGACCTCTTTGGATTCACCACTACACATGTGTCTTAGACACAAGGAGGGTCATGAACTTACAAGTAAGGAATGAAATGAGACACTAAGCTATGAAAATCATCAAATTGTGTGTGGATTCAATGATGGATAGCCCAAGCTAGTCCAAATATCACACATTCATCAAGCTTAACTTGAACACTACTTGTGGGTGTAAACCCTAGTCGAAAATAGAAAGTTTGTGAGGTTTTATCTTCTAGTTTGACGTGTCTCAACCTTGTTTTTAAGCCTAACCAACCACATATAGTGTTGTAAGCGTTAGGACATAGGTTTGAGATGAGTTGAACTCAAGTTAAACAAATTTTATAAAAGTTTGAAGAATATAAATCAAAACAGTCCACTTTGGAGCCTTTTTCATGACATTCCAGGGCCTGATTTTCCATGGAACCATTGGAGATGTGCACAAGGTCAAACCAAGCAAGTGGGAAAAAGAATGGATGAAAAAGGTTAAGAAATGAGTAAGATATGCTCACTTTTGTAAGAGATAGAAATTCTGCTTGAATCTTGGATTCACAGCTGATTAAAGGAAGTTTTGAGAGTGTTTTGGTGATTAGAAAAGTGTAAAAAGGCTTGGATTATGCTTGGGTTCTATAGGGAAGGATTAGGGTTGGGTTTGGTGAAGTATTAAATGTTAAAACATGTTTAAAACTCAAAAATTCACAAAAAAAAAAAAAAACCCGCCCAAAACGAGTCTGGTCGCGCTGGTTGCGGATCAGGCCGTTTTGACGAGATGATATATGTTTTATGGGCGGTTTTTGTTCGATGAGGAGTCCCAGCTCAGCTGGTTAGGCGCGTGTTTGGTGTGGTTGCTGACCGGGTTCGAGTCCGGGCGGTGTCTGTTTTTTATTCTTTTCCTCATTTTCAAGTTTTCATAAATTACACAAACAGTCCCTGTACTACAGTTTCAGTAATTGCACTTTTAGTCCCTCACATTTAACTAACTAAGTTAAATGGAATACTTGGGTTTAATAACTAAATAACTTAAAAAAAAACTTAACTAAGTTAATGAATAATTAAACTTTTTAAAGTAAAAAAAACTTACTCTTTTTTTAAAATTTTAATGAATAAAGAATCATTTATAAAAAAAATAAATAAAGAATGAGTAAATATATATTTAAATGAATAGATAAATAACTAAATAGACGTGAAATACGGAGCGTTACAATTTAAAACTCAAGTTTATGTAAAAACGCAAACTTAAATACAACCAGGCATCGGTGTTCGACCACGCATCACCCTTTGAACTCGACTAAGTAGGTCCCCAGCCTCTTGCACCAGGAAACCAAACGCAAATGGGATAAACACGTGCTGGTTGTCAAGGCACACTTTCTCGTGTTTTGTCAATTTGCCCAAAGCAGTCTTTAAAGTAGCCTAGACCACTGTGAAAGCACTACCCTTAGCGGGGAAACCCTTGTTAGATCCACACATGCATGTTTTCCTCCTACACATCCAAAGACCAAAATGTCAGCTGGTCTAAGGGTAGATCTCCCATCCAATGGGTCAGTTAAGAAATTAACAGGTGCCTCTTTCTTAGTAGAAATGCCAGCTCGCTTGAACATGTCAAAAAGGACATCCCTAACCAAGTAATGTCGGTACTTGAACCCCGTGAGCTCTCTACAATGAACTGCATGCTCCCTAAAAGAATCCAAACACGTCTTGTGACAAACATAGCATATCTCATTAATTAGAAATAAAGGAATCATGAGGCGATACTTAAGGATAGTATGGGTTTCCACCGACGACATATGTTGGCCTAACCCATCTATATGTATAGCATGAAGAAAATATTGTGCATGTTGTGCTCGTAGACACTCAAACACGGCTTTTGGTCTAATGATGTCCTTGTTAGTGAAACCGCTAAAGTCAAAGCTTGAAATCATATCACGAAGATAAGCCAAAGCACAAACATAATCAGAATTCATACCACATACGCCACTATCTCTTAAGATGTGGTCCTGTAGCACCCCAAGATTGGGCCCTCGAGGCCACAAAAGCATAGATTGAAGCCTCTACAGCAAAATATAGCCCCAATCCCCCAAACCTAATAGGTAGGGAAGCAAGTCATCACTGGATGTCTCCAAAGAAAGGACCTCCATAAACCACCAATTCCTCAATCTCCTCACGCAAACCTTTGTCAAATAACAACGCTGCATCTTCCATGTGTACAGGTTGGCATGTCCTCAAGCCAAAGAAAAGTTTGGCAAAGCCCATACAAGATCGAAACAAGAATAGTTCACTCTGCGGATCACCTAGTTTGGGTAGAAGACGCATCAAATCTACCGCCTTAATAGCTCTTTTATTTGCCATCAAATCTACTAATGCCCCCCCCCCAAGAAACTTCACCCCCACTCATGGCCTCTCGATGTCCATAGGAAATAACCCCTCACGAAACTAGCTACCATCACAAGAAGGCCAAAAATGGCTCAGGTTTCTTAATATTTAGTTCAAGACCCAATGTTATACTCGTGGCCTTATTGATGTCCAACACTCTAGCCACCTCTTTTGAATCTCCAATGACAGTCCCATCGTCAAGATACCAAGCATGAAGAAGAAACTTGCATTTGTCTCTAATCTGATGCATAAATCAGCTGAGACTAAATGTCTATTCCATTACACGTGTTTTGTTGACTTCCCCATCAATCCCACCAATCCTTCACTACCTCCGCCTATTGATCCACCACAATCCATGATATGCACCAAATGCAACATATAAATTATATCAAATAAGGTATAAAATTAACCCTTTTTAGTAGTAATGTTGGAAAAAGCGAGTTTCTTTGTATACTTTTGATTTTTAGGGTTAAAAGAGCTTAAATGTACCAAGGAGAAAATTAACGGCAAAAACCAACATAAATACCAAAGAAGAGAAGTTGATACATCATACTGACCCTCTGAGCTTCACCCCAAGACCAAAAACAACAAATCATAAGACAAGCACAGGGTCGTGCCTCACTCAAGATTCTAGAAAAAAAAAGACTAACAGAAGCAGACAAGAGAGACGGGGCCGTGTCCCATGGACACGGGCCGTGGTCAACTCCCGGATCTGTAGAATCTTGGATAGTACAACAAATACTTGGGCCATTGGGCCGTGCCGTTGATACACGAGGCCATGTAAGCATACGAACTGACACAACTCATTAAATAAAGACAGAGAAAAAGAAGTCACGGGTCATGCGCACTGGGCACGGGACCGTTTAAATCGTCTGTTTCCAACTATAAATATGGATGCTTAGTTAAGTTGCAATCCATCCCTTGGCAGCCCTCTCTCTCTCACCTCACAACCACTTCTCCACCACTCCAACACCATCATCCACCACAACCGTTTGAGTTTAGAGTGTGTAGTTGTCTCGGGATCCAAGATTGATTGTAAGAGCCTTTGTCAAACTATGGCCATGCTTGGCTAATCTCTTACAACACTTGGTGAAGACAAAATCATTTATGTATTACTTTTGGTTCCAAGCTTTGGATAACTTTTTAATTAGGTTTGTATTAATGACCTTAATATCTAGTTTTTTATATTGAAATTGAACTTTATTCTATCATCTCTTCATGTTTTGTTGATTCACTCATTCGTGTCTTTACAGTCTATACAAAACACGTTAACTTCCTGAAAGGGGGTTAGAACGGTGGTTTGGGTAAAGTTCTAGCCTCGTTCAGTGTATAGATCCTGCAAGGACTTGATTCAAGCTTATTAGAACTTCCTTTGAGGCAGATAACATCAAATCGGGGGAAGTAAGAACGACTTGAATCCTTATAAACAAACTACTATTAAAACTTTAAACCGGCCTTGGGGACTGTATCCGTGCTGACTCAGACCAAACCAATATGGCTAAGGATAGCGTTGCCTCCAAAAGAGGGACATGCCACATTTTGCATTAATAACTTACTTAATTATTTTCAATATTCCGGCCTTGCGGGTCTGTATCCCTGCTGACTCAGACCAATATGGCTGAGGGTAGCGTTGCCTCCAAAAGAGGGACATGCCGCTATAACAAAGATAATCTCTTAAAAAACCGAAAGTGCAGAAATCATCAAAGGATACATAAAAGATGATCTCTTAAAAAATCGAAAGTGATTCTTTCATGTCTATCTGTTTATTTCATTACTTTAGTTTCTTTCTCTATTTAGATTACTAAAAATCTTTTCTCAAGATTTGGTTAGATTAGACGTTAATGATATTCCTGTATTAAAAGCTCTTCTGTCCTTGGACGACCTCGGTATCTTACCATCACTATTACGCCAATGATGGTTGCACTTGCCCTAGCACGTTGTAGAGAGTGATAGTGTTCTATCGTGTTTTATAAATTTAAAGCTTGATAAAAGAGTGAAAAGTGCTTAAAAGTATAATAAAAATCATACACCCTCACGCCACGTCAATCCACCATCAATCTTTGTCCATACATCGAAAACAACAAATATCTTCCATAATCAAGGATTGTGGTTGAAATAGGTCACATAAGGAGGCAATCTAAGAGGGGTTGCATTGAGATAATGAGACATGGCGTGCGAGGGTGGTCTCGAAAGTGTTATGCTACGTGAGGTGACAATTGACTATGGTGGTAGAGAGACAAATCCAGGAGATATACAAACTTACATGTGTGAGGTACTAGATATGGTGATTTTCGCTTGATTATAAGGTTGTGACTTCATCATGTTCCTCATTTCATAAATACGAACATGGCTAATGGTGTTACATGTGTTTTCTTTTTGTAACTTAGTGTTACGTGTATTGTCGAGTGACGTGCTTATTAAATTGGTATCTAGCGTCTGTAGGATGATTGATGAACTCTAGTATGGCTTGTCATACTTGAGAATTGAGGTTTCTGTCTACCTCACTTGTTATTTTTGGATTGATTGATATAATATTTATCGGGGTAAACCCTTTACCCAAAAAAAAAAAAAAAGAAGTGGGAGAAGTTATTTTGAGTTGATACATAGTGCTATATCTGTATTAGTCATTTTATTCCATGAACCAAATGTTGATACTAGTATTTGATATAAATGAACAACAATCGTTTTTTTGGAACTTATTTCGAAACGTATACCATAATTTCTTAACTAAGGGTATGTTTGGCAATGAGATTTTAGAAGCTTTTATGAGCTTCAAACTTTTAAGAAAAAGCTCCATGTCCAATAAAAGCCTTGTTTGGTTGAAACATGCTTAAGGCTTTTAGATTAGTTGAAAAAGCTCTTTTTCAAACATTGGTATGTAGGACCGATCCTGATAGCATGGGAACTTAGATTTGATATCTAATGTTCATAATGGCGGAAACAATATGACATGATTACCAAATAACAAGAATTACTCAATTAAACGTCAATTTTATTGATAAACTTCAAGTCTCCAATTTGACAGAGCTTCGCTACTCAGAGCACAAAAGTTACAAATGAAGAAATCAAGCTAGCTATTTATACTAGTCCAAGTTCGCTGGTGATTAAATGAGTTCGGGCGAACTTGACCTAGTCAAGTTCGGTCGAACTTGACATCACAATCACCTTACCAGCGAACTTGACTAACTACAACATAAATACTTGATTTTGCTAGCCTATTCACATCTAATCTATACAGACTCAATATAAGACTAAGATATAGACATTCTGCACTAACAGACTCCCCCTTGGATATCGTCTTCGTCTTTATCAGTCTCCAAAACTCTGTCTTCAATAAATCTTTAACGTTAACGTCCAAAGAAGTTTTTGTACGGCTTCTTTCGTCTTTCAAGCTTTGGATCTGGCGTCTGATCAGTAGGTGGCACTTTAGTCATAAATTGATACCTTCTGAGCCTTGCCGCCCTACCTCTTTCATTAATTTCTTCGATACGCTTTTCTTCTTTCAAAAACTCTACTCATTCAAGGTCTCTCCAACTCGATTCCCACATCCTACCAGAGTTAACTTCTCGTGCATAGCAGACATTTACGACCCTCTGATATTGCATTGCTTATTCTTTTTCACGTTCTTCAAAAACAATCTTACTGTAGAACAAACACTTGATGTCTTCCTTCGAGCAGTTTACTAACCACATTTGGGTCTAGTATTCGTATCGTTCTCCAAGCCCTCTTAATCCTTCAACCCCAAACATTTCAACTCTCTCCTTTGTTATATCCATATGATCTTCAAATCGTAATACGATCACTGCTTCACATGTAGTTGGATCAATCTGTCACCACTTAAACAACGGATAAAAGTTCTGTTCGATAGGCATCAAAGGCATGTTTCTCATCGCTCTTGGGCGTTTCATGATCAACGTGATATCTTTCTCCCCAGTCTTCTTGTTTGTTTTGATACGACGTCCCGGGATGAAAGGCTTCCAATATCTAAAACCCTTTGTTGCTTCAAATTTGATCATTTTCCAAAGCAATTGATCAATGAACTTCATATGATATGTGACATTCCTTGTTTGAACAAGCTCTTCAACATCCTAGTAAGGTAGTGCCTTGAAATCTGCCAGATATTTGAAGTATTGAACTCCAAATTCTCGTTTCATGGCGTACACATTTAGCTCCTTGAACCACCCCCAACTCAGAATATCTCCCAACGGCACATCTTTATCTCTGGTAAAGAATGCTAGAGGACGTCGAAACTTTCTTTCACGTGGCATCTCTTTAAACCAGGATTTCTTAGCTTGAGCGATGTAACACACTGTGTTTTCACGTCCAATAAAATTTCGACATGTGTCCCGCTGATCCTCGTATGCCGTGTGCTAGAGGAGAGGGGACTAAAATCGCCAACATGTTATTTTATAACCTCTGAGTGGTGAATATTAAAGTCGAGGGGTTAAACGTGTCAACATGCTTAATCTATGCCTCTGAGTGACCTTTTAACGAACCCGGAGCCTAATGATGTTCGGTTATACTCCTAAGAGTGCTAAACAGGTGCCATATTGAATAAAACAAGCTTTTATGTCAAAATATGGAAGTTTGGGAAGTCCAGGGACCAAAATTGAAAATTTTGAGAAATGCTCACCCCAGCGTGTCGCGCGGGAACATGTTGTTCCCTCGCTTGGCGTGACGGCATGCGTTTCGCAGAATTCTGCATGCCAACTGCAGTCTGCAGTTTCTGCCACCTTGTGCGCGTTTTGCCACATTCCTCTGGGTCTTGACACGTCCCAAACCACATGGCAACTCCTCCCAACCTTCCCCAACACCTGGCTTCACCTCCTTGCTCCTCTTTCACTATATAAGGACACTTGATCTTGTCCCAAACTTGCTCATTTACTCCTTTCCAACTCTTGCTTTCCTCTGGAGGTTTCTGGTCTACAAGGAGCCTCCAAATTAGTAGGAACTCGTGCATAGGACCTCTAGTAAGTGTCCTAACTCATTCATTTCAATTTCGTTAAGATTATGGCTCGAGTCAAAGCGTTGACGTAAAACGCTTTGACTTTGACTTAAAACCACATCCGCTCAGTCTATTATCGCAACGAATGTGGTCATGTGACCGTAATTATGTAGATTTTAATCCCTCAAAAGAATGTCTACTGATTACCACGTTTACTTGGTCAATTGTCGGGTCAAAGGAAAAGTCAACTGAAAGTCAACGGGTCAGATTATAAATAATTGCATAACTAACAATGTGAAGGTCATAAAATCCATTTTGACACTCCAACAATTTAGTAAATATTATTAAAACATATCTTAACCCATCGGCCCAACAAGACCAAGTTTTGAATCGTTTTAAGACTGAGAGTCGCGGTATTTGACTTACGCTTTGACTTTCGATTCTGACCCGATTTAGGAACTTATGAAACTGAAATAATGTTGTAATGTGACCATGAATAAGTTTCGAATGATCCTCTGTTATCATAAGACATGGTCACATACAAATTCGAGTGATTATGCAAGTTTCCATAATATATGCCAATTTTTGCTAAATAGTCCCTATAATTCGAAAATGAGATTTTAACACCAAATAAGCATGATTACAAGCTAGGAACTGATGTAATAAGTTATTAAACTTATTTAGGGTCCAACTTTCTGAATTGAACATAAAAGATGGTTCATTAACGGGAATTACGCAAATTGTGATTTATTAGCCTTTTCCATACAAGATGATTTTAAACATAACTTTGGCCTAAAAACCACATACCTACTGATGTGTTATCATGTTAGGAACTATTTGGGTATGAATTCTGAATAAGGACTGAGTTTACACTTAGGTTCGGGTAATAAGCCTTAAATGACGAAATTACCCTTTTGACACATAAAATGGAATTTAAAGCGTTTAATAAACCAAACCTTTTACACACTAATATGTTATGACAAATAACATATGTTGGTCATACCAAAACAGATTATAACTTTGGTTTTACTTAAATTACCGTTTAAATCGTCATTTAGCGACTTAATCACCGTTTTTTTTTTTGGTAAAGGGTTTACCCCGGTAAATATTATATCAATCAATCCAAAAATAACAAGTGAGGTAGACAGAAACCTCAATTCTCAAGTATGACAAGCCATACTAGAGTTCATCAAGCAATCATCCTACAGACGCTAGATACCAATTTAATAAGCACGTCACTCGACAATACACGTAACACTAAGTTACAAAAGAAAACACATGTAACACCATTAGCCATGTTCATCATCATTTATCAGCAACCCTCTAGGAAGTCTCCATTCCTATAGAAGATCTCTAGTGTGACTCGTGTCTTTAAATTTCATCAAATGTAGCTTCATCCGAACTGTTAGTAGAATAACCTCAATGAGTTGATCTGCACTCCTTTTTTTCATAGAAAACAATCTCTGATTTCGTTCCTGCCACACGAAGTAAGTTGCCGCACTAACAACAAGCTTTCCAATAACATGAGTAGCATGCTTTGACTTCGCATATTGCACCAAATGATCAAATATCCTTTCCCATTTGTTAGGCAGCGATCCCATTCCTGCTTTATCTCGAATACCATTCCAAACCTGAGCAGCATATAAACACTCGAAAAAAAGGTGGTCATGAGAATCCAGACCAACCATGCACAACGAACAGCACATGAGGTTATAATTAGGACTACCCGCCGAAGACCATCGACTCATGACATCCTGCGTTTTTAGTTTTTTCTTCACAAGCAGCCACATTAAAAAAGAATGACGAGGAATAGATTGGGGATACCGAATAATACTCGCCCATGGGACCTCATTCTGGTGTAGTCGAAATTCATCCCACCCTATAGCGGCACTATAGTTCATCTCCTTTCCTGATCTAGTTCCCCATACAACTCTATCATGTAAACCCGGGCTCAGTATGATACTTGGCATGTTTCGGAGAGCCGGAAATCGGTTTACCCACTCGGTCGGCCATCCCCACCCCCCATGGTCACATACATCCGCAACCTTCGAGTTCATATAGAATCCAACATTCGATATCATACGTGGCGTAATAAAAGAATTCAAAGGGCATATCTCATCCCACTTATCAAACCAGACTAGTGTTCTGTTACCATCTCCCAGTTTCGTCCATACATGGTGTTGAATAATCGGCCTTAACTGCAGCATTTTCCTCCAGCTCCATGTTACGTTATTTCGGATTGGTAAGTCCCAAAAACTTCGATCTCGTATACGATATGAATGGATCCACTTTACCCAAAGAGACTCTCTATGTGTAAGAAGACTCCATACATGCGCAACCATAAGCGCTTTATTCATATCCCCAATCCTTCGAATACCCAAGCCACCCTCTTGTTTAGGAATACACACTTTTTTCCAACTCACCTTAGCTTTCCCTTTTATTTTATTTCCTTGCGCCCACAAAAATCTTCGCATTCTTTCTTCTAGGTCATAAATGATGCCCTTTGGTAAAATAAAGACCGACGCCCAATATATATGCATAGAAGACAGGACCGACCGAATCAATTGAAGTCTACCCGAAAATGACAGACTCTTATTTTTCCAATCGGTAATTCTTAAATCCATACTTTCCAAAAGTCTCTTACAACATTGTAAACAAGCCTGGTAGATATAAGGGGAACTCCAAGGTAGCGAACTGGCAACATACCTTCATCAAATGGGATGATGCTTCTAATTCGGTCTTTCACTATGTCCGGAACATTACCAAAGAAGACCGTACTTTTAGTCATACTAGGAACAAGACCTGACATGTTCTTAAATAAGTCTAGCGCCTCCAAAAGCACTTTTGCTGATCTATGATCGCCCCGAGAAAACAAAAATAGATCATCAGCAAAACAGAGATTAATTATTCGTTGATTTTCACACTTATTATGGTACCTAAACTCAGCTGACAAAGAACTCTGTTTTTGCAAAAGCAATGTAAGAACCTCCATAACCAACGTAAAAAGGTACGGAGACATTGGCTCTCCTTGTCGTAAACCCCGTTGCCCTCTAAAATACCCATACAGATTACCATTTATAGCCAAAGAGAAGGACGTGGATGTAACACAAACCATTATCCACTTCACCATTTTCCGATCAAATCCAAAACCTAGCAGTATCTGTTCAAGAAAGTTCCAGTCTACCGTGTCATAAGCCTTTTGAATATCCACCTTAAAGGTACACCTTGGTGGCCCCTTATTATGATGATAGTTATGCATTAACTCCTGTGTTAAGAGGATATTATCAGAAATCCTTCTACCCGGAACAAAGGCTGACTGGTTGATGCTCACAATATCACATAACCCTTCTTTTATACGATTTGTAATAATCTTGCTGATACACTTATATAGTGTGTTACAACAAGATATAGGGCGATAATCCGTAATGGAAGATGGTGTACTAACCTTAGGGATTAAAGAGATTATCGTATGGTTAAGTTGACGGAGTAGTTTACCATTTTGAAAGAACTCCTGTACCGCACTGCATATATCCTTCCCAACTACATCCCAAGACTTTTTAAAGAAGACCGAGGTGTAACCATCAGGACCTGGAGCTTTATTCCCATCAATTGAAAACATTGCCTGTTTAATTTCATCATCTGTAACAATCCTAACCATAGCAGAAGCTTTATCAACCGATAATACATTATGGAATAGATCTGGCGTAGGATGCAGATTTATACTTCCAACACTACCAAAAAACTGGGTATAGTGCTCCACCATGACATGTGGAACCGACAGTCCTTCATGTAGTATACCGCTACTGTCTCTTACCGAGAAAATTCTACTCCGATGATTTTTTGCTTTGACCGTGTTATGAAAGAACTTTGAGTTCTTATCACCAAGCGAAAGCCATTGTAACTTAGATTTTTGCTGCAAAAAAGAACACTCATCAAGAACCACTTTCTTATACGCTTGAAGTAATCGACTGTGTTTATCAAGAAGCTCATTGTTGAAAGGATCATTATCAATAGCTAGCTGGTTGTCATCTAGATCCTTTCTCATCGTCTTAACCTTCTCATGCAGATTACCCTGTGTATATAAGAGTTTCCTCATCGGGTTTTTTAACAGCTTAAGCTTTTTAACAATCTGAAACATGCGATAACCCTGAATGTCCATATTCCAAACCGTTTTAACTTCCTCCATAAAATCCTTCTTATCGGCTACCAAATTCACAAACTTAAACGGCTTCGGTTTTCCTCTAGTCACATTAGGCAATTTTAAGATACACGGAGTATGGTCTGATATTCGGTACGGAAGAAAACATGCTGTCGCATTAGGGAACGTATCGATTAATTGCATATTCCCCAATATTCGATCAATTTTCTTGACAATGATACCCTTTTGCTGCTTATTCGTCCACGTAAAATGTAAACCCGTTCGATTAACATCAAACACCTCTATCTCATCAATACACTCCTTAAATTCCCTATTCCCAATGCTAAAGTAGATGGCCCTTGAGCTATATCTTCATGAAACAAGGAAGAATTAAAATCTCCCATGATAGCCCATGGTTTATCATGCATATAAGAATGATGAGCACGTAAGTTCTGCCATAGGTCCCTTCTTTTTTTGTAGTAGTTGTCAGCATAAACAAACGAACAAAAAATAGACTTTTGATCGAGTTTAAACATGATCTGAGTATGCACAACCTGATCTGTTTTAGAAAGGATCATAACATCCACAATGTTAGCGTCCCACCCTACCATAATACGAGTACCTTTCTCACAACAATCAGCATTAGTCGCCCAGCTCCATGACCAGCAAACTTTCTTACAAACATTATAGACATTAGACGAGTCAACATGAGTTTCCATAATTGCACACACCTGAAGATGATTGTCCAGCACCACCTGACGAACCTCCTTTTGTTTGAGGGGTCGGTTCAAACCCCTTATGTTCCAAGAAGCCAAACTACCCATGGACACTAGTATCACCAGGTGTGCTTGCACCCTCAGAATTTTTATTTTCTACTTTCTGATCCATAAATTTTGGGATATCACCTAAAAGCTCCTCGATTCCAACTGCATCTGCAATTACTTCCTCCAAATTGGTATTTTTATTTTGTTGATTACCCTTTGAAGTCATACCTTCTATTCCACCGAATTCATTAGAGTGATTTCCCTCCTTTTGAAGTACAGAAAATGGGTTAGAGATAGGCACTTGGTTTTTCGGTTGCACTTTCCCATCAGCCTTGGACTTAGGCTTTGCTACCGGACGGTACACAAACTTCGGCTTCTGATTCTTAACATGCAGCCCTTGATTGATCCCTTTCCTACTCTTCGATAATACCTCCTGAAAATCATCATTATTTTTCATCTTATCTTCCGTCAGCACTGGTGTTTGTTTCTGTGGGCACGAGTTATCATCATGACCAAACACGCAACATGTTGAACATCTCAACGGTTCCCAATCATATTCGATTTTTACCTCCGCTTTAGAGTATCCCTTTCCATCGAGTGCCGGGATTGCAACCGTAACAACTCTCTTTAATTCAGACCCTGCTTGAACTTCAATTAACGCCCTAGCATAACTACTCCTTCCCCATGAATCTACACACATTGTTGTTGTATAAGAATCCAGCAATTTTGGAACACCTATTTTCGAGGCCAGTAAACTCAACCCGTCCTCAGTAAACGCAGCCAACGGTACATCATGCATTTTTACCCAAACCGGTATAGATGTTATATCCTTTTTCTCAACCATAACATCAGGAGTCCATTCAGTAAGAATAATTGGAACATTTCGTATCATCCATGGCCCATCTTCCAGTAGCTGTGCCATCCCTTTTCTTGTTTGAAACTTAAAGAAGAAGAACCCCTTAGCATTCATCATCATCTTGGATAAACCATACTTCGACCACTTATGTTTAACAAAATAGTCTACCACCGGACGTGTTAACTCAACCCACAGGTCCCGGGTTCGAGACCTGTGGAGCACACCGAGTCACTGATTAAAATCTTTGTTTCCAAACTAGTTTTGTCTGACCGGTCAGACCCGGTCAAACTTGACAAAGACTTAATCACCGTTTCGGCGCACAATATGGTTTAAAACTATATTGGAGCATTAAGACTTGATACCTACTGATTTCAAAACACATTTTCAATTAATTAACAGTAGGTACATGTCTCAAACTCAGATTCCCAAATAAGTATCGAATTATATGTGAAATGACCAAATTACCCTTTCAGGACATAGTTTGGTCTTAAACCATAAACCACACATATAATTGATGTCCTACTGATATAACATCATAAAATAAGTATTTTTACAGAGTGTTTATATTAATAACATCAGTTTACATATAAGCCCGTTTAGTATATTTTAAACATGACGAAAATGCCCTTAAAGGCATAATTCACTTTCAAAACCATAACGGGCCGTCATATCAATAACCTACTGTTATAATAACATATTTTAAACATAATGGCATACCGGTTACCCGGTTTCGCTTATATGCGTACGGTTAAGCCTGCGTGACTAGTTTACATAATTTAACCGAAACGGGTTTAATCATACCAAAATATCCTCATATTCCAGAATGTAAAATGGTAACCCATATTATACAAGTCCTAGTACTTGTCGGGTCCAAAATACATTCTTTTCCGGTCACCGCTTAATCTAGCGTTTCGTACCGTTATTCTTATTTTAAGTTAGCCGGTGTAAGTCAATGACTAAATAAAGACCCGCTAGCTAACTAATCGGTTAATAATACCATCTATTCCAGACTAGAGACTTCCGATAGATTGTCGCCAAGCTAATTTATTTTTAATACGGCTGCGCGTTGCTTATTTTCTTATTTATTAGAAGATTTTGCAAACCAGGTAAATACTTTAACTTATTTTCCCTTATACGGGCTTGAGATACGGTATACTAATACCGCATGGTTGGATATGGGATCGAAGACCAATGAGTCGGGAATTCAAATAATCCATTTTAATTCGTATTGCTTAATATTAAACATTTGGGGGTTAAAATGACCGTGTCCTGGATATCCACGGCTCATTTAATTGCAAATGTCCACGACCTAAGCACGGGGTGTAGGCATACACCCGTCAGATGCTAAAATAAAATATTACCCAATAGGGGTGCACCTATTAAAGGTGTTAAAGTGGTGTGTCGATTAATCATGATCCCGGCATAGTTTTCGGGCTTTAAATGTATTATTAGCATGTAAAACTGATAACATGAAATTATTTATCCCAAGTTATTTATAAAACAAAGTACCATTGTGTACACTAAACATTTTCAAAATGTTTTCAAAATGAGTCGGTTAAATATATTTACCAGTGAAAACTGATGTATTTTTAAAAGACTAAGCGCAGGTGACAAGTATACGTAATTAGGCTGGAAGTGCTCGGTGAAGCTTAAGAGGAATTGCAACCCTATTCTTAGAAGGCCTTAGTCTGTCAAGTTTCATTTTGTATTCACATTTCGGTCCGCCTGTGGATCTAGTTACAAGCGTTGTATTTATTATTTTTGAACTTTGAACATTCAAACGTTTGTAATAGTAATTATCCAGACGTCCGCTGTGTATTATTGTATTGTTTAGTAATAATGATATCAACTTACATCACAATATCTCCAACGGGGTAAGATTGTATAGAGTTGTGAGTCCATCTGTCCTTCTGGTTGGGCAGAAACCTTGATTTACTTATTCCTCTATATAGTTTTGCTCGATTCATGGGTTAGGGTTTATGCTAGATTAGGGTTTCCTGTCTTTTCTCTGTGATTGAGGTTTTCTTGGTTTGGTTTTGAGTTTCTTGTGCATGGTTGTTTGTTTTCTTGTGTAATGGAGAGGGTTGATGAAACTAAGCAGAATGAGGGTTTAAATCTCTCTAGTAACGTGCAACATGATCGAGGAAGGCCTCCTCTTTATTTCAAGGGGATTGCAAACCGGGTAGTGGATGTTGATGGCAATACATTTGTCCCCCGTAGGGGTGTTTTCCAAGGGTCACAATCTGATCATAAGAAGACTAATATGATTGATGAAACTCCTTAAGATTACTGAACCAGTAATTGATGATCACAGTAAGTCTGATCTGAGTCAGGAGGGGGGAGTTAATATGGAACAAAACCGGGAAAAGGTTGATAATTTAAACGAGCATATTTCCTATGCGGCTTCTGTCATGAATCAAAGGAATAGGAAACTTAATTTCCGGTCACTTGTGAGTGCCGAACATCATGTTGACTGTGATCTTGTGCTTCCTAAGGAGTCGGTTCGAGTGATGCAAGACAAAGTTGCAAACATGCTGCATGGGTATTTTTTAGGAGATCGTATTGCTTTTTCGGTTGTGGAGTATTTTGTTCGCAATAACTGGAAGAAATTTGGATTACAGAAGTCAATGATGAATGCGAATGGTTTTTTCTTCTTTAAGTTTGCGGATCAAAAATGTATGCTGGATGCTCTAAAGGAGGGTCCATGGATTATACGGTCACAACCTCTTTTCCTAAATGAATGGACACCGACAACAAAGTTGGAAAAGAAGGAGGTAACCAAAGTTCAAGTCTAGGTGAAAATTCATGAGGTTCCGATTGCTGCATACACAGAGGATGGCCTTAGTATGATCGCTACTGCTATTGGCGTTCCAAAGCTCTTGGACTCCTATACTAGCTCGATGTGTATGGACACTTGGGGGCGTAGCAGTTATGCTAGAGCTTTAATAGAAATCTCAGCGGACAAGGCATTGAAAGAGGAGTTGACAATAGCAATACCGGAGGCAAATGGGGAGGGTTTTATTAAGGAAACTATGTATGTGGAGTATGAGTGGAATCCGCTTAGATGCTCTAGCTGTTGTGTATTTGGCCATTCTGAGGATTCATGTCCCAAGCAAACAAGAAAACCAGCTATTATTGCTAAGCAGAATCAACCTAGGTTCCCAGTGAACCAAGGCAATAGGAAAGGCAAGTTGGTTCCTAGAATAGATGAGGAAGGGTTCACCAATGTTCCTAGTAAAAAAGTAGCCAGGAAAGGAGGGTTCCAGATTAATAAGCCTAAACCAAAGTTTGAGTATCGGCCGATAATAGTTAAAAGGAAGAATGAGCTGGCCGCTCGGTCGTCGTTGGGGAATATTGTCTCAAGTAATCTATTTGAGGTGTTAACTGAGGTAGAGGTGGATAGACGCCACAGTAGTGACGCTGCGAAAGATAACCAGGAAGACTCAGAGGATGAGGAGGTGGTTGAAGTGTATAATGAAATGGACGAATTTCTTTCTAAGGGCTCTCGTAATCCTGAACACAAAAAAGGGGCAAGCACTCCTACACCGGAAGTGTCTAATGGTTAGTCTCGCAGCATGAAATATCAGGGGCTTGAACCGGCCTCTTAAACAAAAGGAGGTTCGTCATGTGGTCAAGAGTAATGATCTGTCTTTCTGTGCGATTTTAGAATCTCATGTGGATATTGGTAACCTTCATAAAGTATGTAGAACCGTGTTTAGGGGTTGGGATTGGACTTCTAATGGTAGTAGCTGTAATAAAGGTACTCGGATTATTATAGGTTGGAACCCGATGGAGTTTGATGCTATGGTTATCGCCCAAACGGATCAGGTTATGCATATTCAGTTGAATTTTAAACTTGATAAGAGGAGCTTGTTCTGCTCGGTTGTTTATGCAGCAAGTTATTATGTTACTAGGCGGGAACTATGGCAACATCTAGCTAGGCATAAAGATTTCGTGAGTGATAAACCATGGGTTATTATGGGAGATTTCAACTCAGCTCTTCAACTGGAGGATAATTCAATGGGATCTTTATATGGTTCAGTGGGCATGATGGACTTTCAAGAGTGTGTCACTGAATTAGAGGTGATTGATATTAATAGTTCGGGCTTCCATTTTACATGGAATAAAAAGCCTAAAAAAGGTGTGGGTTGCTAAAGAAGCTCGATCGTGTTATGGGTAACACCACATTTTTAGCTGATTTTCCTAACTCTTATGCGGTCTTTCAGCCGTATAGGGTTTCAGATCATTGCCCTTGTTTGTTAAAGATCCCTTCTCCTGGTAAGCTGAAACCTAAACCATTCAAATTCGCTAATTTCTTGGTTCACAAACCGGAATTCAGTGATATTGTGAAGAACTCTTGGGATATTGCCATTGCTGGTGTCCCTCAATTTTGCGTCGTAAAGAAATTGCGTCTTTTAAAGAAACCACTTCAGGTTCTCTTAATGAAACAAGGTAATTTGCACAAGAAAGTTGAGAACCTCAGAGGTAAGCTGGATGCTATTCAACAGGATATTGATAGCGATCCGTTTAATGTGGATCTCCGAACGCAAGAAGTAAAATTAATAAGGATTTTCAGGAAGCTTGCTTAGATGAGGAACGTTTTTTGCTCCAAAAATCTAAAGTGGACTGGTTGCAAGCTGGTGATGCAAATACGAAATTCTTTCACGCTACACTGATAAGTAGGAATCACTCGAGCAGAATTGATATCATCAAGGATTCTAGTGGTGTTTTAGTTGAGGGAGATAACGTCCAGGATGTGCTTGTGAAACACTATGAGCAATTTCTTGGTTGCCAAGGATATGGTCACTCTAGGCCCCCTGCCGGACTATTCATGAATAAGTTGAACTCAGAGGATGCTTTGCATATGGTTCGTCCAGTTATTGCTGATGAGGTGAAATTGGCCATGTTCTCGATTGGTAATGATAAAGCGCCTGGACGTGATGGTTTTTCGGGCTGCTTTCTTTAAGAGTGCGTGGCATATCATTGGTCATGAGGTGTCGAATGCCATTATGGATTTCTTCAGGACTGGCAAACTCCTTCAGGAAATTAATAATACTCTGATAGTGCTTGTGCCGAAGAAGACGACCCCTTCGCTGCTTACGGATTATCGTCCTATCGCATGTTGTAATGTGATTTATAAATGTATTAGTAAGATTTTGGCGGATCGCATGAAGGGGATGCTTAATCAGATTGTCACTATTAACCAGTCGACTTTTATTCCGGGTAGGAAAATATCTGATAATATCTTGCTTACTCAAGAGTTGATGCACAATTATCACAGGGGTTATGGGCCTCCGAGATGTGCGTTCAAAGTGGATATCCAAAAAGCTTATGATACTGTTGATTGGAAGTTTCTTAATGATGTTCTTATACGCTTCGGATTTAATATTAGAATGGTGGATTGGATTATGACTTGTGTGTCAACTACGTCATACTCTACTAGTGTGAATGGGAATGTGCATGGGTATTTCAAGGGTGGTCGTGGCTTAAGACAAGGAGATCCATTATCTCCGTATTTATTCACTCTTGTCATGGAGATCCTGACATGCATTTTGAAGAGGGATGCTCGTCTTGATACCTCTTATAGATTTCACAATAGGTGTGAAAGACAACATATTATTAATCTTTGTTTTGCCGATGACTTGTTTCTGTTTGCCCGTGGTGATGTTTCCTCTGCTCGTTGTATCATGTCAGCTCTGGCTAATTTCACGGACATGTCTGGTTTGGTCCCTAGTATCCAAAAAAGTACTGCCTTCTTCTATAATGTTCCACCCAATGTTAAAAAATGAAATTCTACAGATTTTGCGGTTTGAGGAGGGCTTGCTGCCGGTCAAATATCTGGGTGTTCCACTTATTTCTTCTCGGCTCCAATCTAGAGATTGTAGTGTTTTAGTTGAAAAGATGGAGCAGCGTATTCTAAATTGGAGAAATAGATTTTTATCCTTTGCTGGAAGATTGCAGCTTATCAACTCGGTGCTTTCAGCTTTGCATGTTTATTGGTCCGCTGTTTTTATTTTGCCAGCACAAATTATTAAGGATCTTGAAGCTAAACTGCGGAATTTCCTGTGGGCGCAGAAGGGTACTTTTCATAGAGGAAAAGCTAAAGTCTCATGGAATTCTATCTGTGTCCCCAAGTATGAGGGGGGCCTGGGTATTAGGCGGCTTGGAGATTCGAATAAAGCTCTTATGGCGACACATATTTGGAGCATTCTTAATAAGAGGGGTCCTTGTGGGTTAGCTGGATTTACTCTTACAGGTTAAAAGGCCGCAGTTTCTGGGTATGTAAGGAAGGTACAAATTGTAGCTGGAGCTGGAGAAAGCTTCTTCAGATGCAGCCTAGTATCAGGGATCACGTGTGGTCTAGATTGGGTGATGGGACTAATATGTCAGCTTGGTATGATAACTGGAGTCATCTTGGTCCGTTATCTAATCTTCTGTCTCCTAGGACCATTTCGAATGCGGGATTTAGACTTCATGCTACGGTTGCGGATATCCATAATCAAGGTACTTGGGCTTGGCCCTCGGCTTGGAGGGATTTGTTTCCAGTGTTGATTCAATTGGATCAGGTTTACTTGGACCCAAATAAGACGGATCAGATTTGCTGGAAGGATGGAGATGATATACTCGATTTCTCTTCTTCAACCGTCTGGCATTCGATTCGGATTAGGGAGCCGGAAGTGGATTGGGTTAAAGTAGTCTGGTTTAATCAGTGCATCCCTGGGCATGCTTTCTTTATGTGGTTGATTATTCGGCAAAAATTGCTAACTCAGGATAAAATTCTCCAGTGGGACATCTCGAGAAGGAAAAACATGAACATGATGTGCTGTTTGTTGTGCTATGAGAATGTTGACTCCCATGACCATCTTTTCTTTGAATGTACGTTTTCTGAACAGGTTTGGAACAAGACTAGAGATAAGGTGGGTATGTCTACGGTTGTTTCCAGATGGAGTGACATTATGGCCTGGCTTCTGGCTCGTGCTCGATCGAAAACAGCGGCGCATTATATAAGTAGAGTGTTTGTTGCCTGTGCAGCATACATAATATGGCAAGAACGTAATGCGAGACTGTTCAAGAATCAAGCTAGGCCACCGGATACCGTTTGTGAACAAATATTAAAGACAGTTCGCTACAAGCTGATGGGGGTTAAGTTCAAAAATTGTGCGAATGTTAGGAGGCTGCTAGATGAATGGAAGATAAATGGCAACTACCTATCAGATAATGGAGGCTGATTAATGTGTTTTTGTGTGATTAAGTTTTCTAGATTTTCGTCTAGTGATGTACTTTTGTTTTGGTGGTTGCTTTGTGTTGTTTGCTTGGCTTATATTCATGAGGTGTGTCTCATGATTGAATTAGTGGGAGATTATCCTCACTACTTGTTTTCTTTGGTTGTTTAATACATAGAATCACTGGGGTAACCCATTACCCAAAAAAAATATTCTCCAACCGGGCCCACCGGGTTACACGTAAAAAGTAGGGGGTGACAGGTTGGTATCAGAGCCAACTCTCGAGTGAATTAAACAGCAGCCTTTTGTGTTTAATCTCGGGAATACACAATAACACACATCTCTTAGACTTTCGATTCTAGACTTTGACCTAGGCTTAATCATTTCCATCTTATTATTCTAGCTTTGTACTATATTTAACTTGTTTTTGAAGCAGGAACATGCCGCCTAAATTCAGGCGTGGAGGAAAAGGCAAAGGACCCATGAGGGGTGGACCCTCAATGACTGGACCATCTTTCACTGGCCATCCTTTAGACCACCATACAGACCCTCTCTGGCTGGAGCAGCCAATTTGCCTGAAAACAACCCTTACGAAGGATCCGGAGATTCTTCGTCCCCCTTTGAACCTCACCGATATTCGATCTCACATGAATACTCCCCGCCTCAATCGCATTCTCACCATTCTCACCATTCCCACCATTCGCACCAATCGCACCATTCACACTCCCATTCCCACCAAGAATACTTCAACTTTAATTTCGATAACCCTATCAATCAACCTTCACCCGAAACCCCTCCTGTAGACTCACCGACACATATGGAGGAAGATTCCGACCAGGAGGAATTCCCGCAAACCGGATCGTATGGTCATCCTATTGAGCTGTCTAGCGGCTCGAACTCCGTGGCGGGATCTCCATTTCGAGGTCCTGATGAATTTGACCAAAGATGGGCACAATATGTGTTCGTCAACACGCCCTCATACCATAGCACTCCCCAACACCAAAACCCATCACCCCATCCTCACCAAGAGGATGTTGATATGCAACAGGTGGATCAACCTCAGCCACCACCTGAATCATCATCACGCCAGAGGCGTGGGGCACGTATGTCAGTACGTGCTGGTCAAAGGTCGGGTTTGCTACCACCTTTACCGCCCTCATACCCAGTTATCCCCGAGGACCCGCAAATGGGTGGACCCTCAAACACATCGCCAGTGGCGGAACCCCCGCCACAACCAGCTGTTGAGCCTCTGCCTCAACCACCTCTACCACTGCCGGATTTTGCCAACCCAATACCTGCATATACAGGACCATTAGGTTTCACACTGTTGACCCTCCTGGCTTGTATAATTACAACCATCATGGAATGGAGCAGGACCCTTATTATGATGCAGTCATTCATAATAACCTTTATCATTCCTCTTACCCTTCCTACCCACCTCCTTATACCTCTACCGGGTATCCACCTTATGGATATCCGTATCCAGTTGCGCCTCAACCGCAACCGCCTCCACCTCAGCCGCAACCCCAACCACAAGTACCACTCGAGGCCATTAATGAGGCCTTGGATCAAGTAAGGGAAATACGACAACAGGTCAAGAAATCAGAGAAGAAAACAATGAAATTTATCAAGAAGTTGTACAGACCGTTAAAGGAAGGAAGGATGACTAGTTTTGTATTTTCATATATGTAATTTAAATTCCAAAAGTCCATGTGTGGACAATGTTATTTCCTTTTCAGTCCCTGCGAGGACATTATTATTCCTGTTAGGTTCCTGCGTGAACCATTTTGTTATTTCCAAGTCCTATATATTAGGCAATTATGTAATGTCCTTTTTAGTAAGATTTCCTTATTTATGTATTTTATTTAATCAATCATCATGATTTTTAATCAAATTTTATTGATCCGCTATATTGGCAAATGAAAATTTCAGAAGTAACCTTCTGTCTAGCAAAGGTGAACAATGTTCAACTTCCAAATTTATCATTTCTCTATAGTAACTCTCAATGAGGAGTTACCCTTAAATTCTCGTGACAATCATTGCCACATTAGTCAAATGGGTAAACGACAATGTTCGCACCCTGTCGCCTAAGTGATCCAGTGAGATCTTGGTTAAATTATTCAAACACTCAATAGTAGTGTAAAGCCAATGTGCAAGAATACAGTAGTGACGCTTGACGCACTAACTGAAAATTTCTAGACTGTGTCCAACCTATAAATACCTATGAAGGTCCTTCGAGATCTAGGTTATATAAATATACTACATTTAAAAATTTAAATCCTATATGGTCTTAGAACCATGTCATGAATAAGGGTACACCATAGCAACTGACTGAATCCATATCAAAATATTGAAGTAAACTACAGCAATGGCTGATTCAAATGAAGTAAACAGTAAACGCAAGGATGACGATGCTAATGAGAACATTCTTATTAGTAAGAATGATTTGGAGAGCTTATCGCCGCAGAAATCGACAAGGCTTTAAAAGATAAATCCGAGCGTCAATCGGAGTCGAGTGCTTCTCGCTCCAAGCCTGTTACTAAACCCAAATCTCAGCCTAGCCACTCAAGGACGAAAAAGAGTGAGGCACACTCCTCGAATGTGAGGAGCATAGCAAAGAGTGATGAACATCCTAAGAAGCCGAATGTCGATGGCGACGGTTGCTCCTACAAGTACTTCGTGTCTTGTAGACCCTGTGATTTTAACGGGGAAAAAGGAGTTGTTGAGTGCTTGAGATGGTTGGACGAGATGGAAACGGTGGTGGACATCAGCGGATAAGCTGATAAAAATATGGTTAAGTATGTATCTCAATCGTTCAAGGGCGATGCCCTTATATGGTGGAAAGCCTTAGTCCAATCTACGAGCAAGGTTCATTTCTACAACTTGAGTTGGTCTAAGTTTGTAGATCTTGTGAAGGATACCTACTGTCCACGTCATGAGGTGGAGAAAATCGAGTCAGATTTTCTAAATCTGACCATGAAGAACATGGATTGTCGGAAGTTTGTCACCGACTACAACTCTCTCTCCAGACTAGTGCCTTATCTACTTACCCCGGAGCCCAAACGTATCGCACGTTTTATCAACGGGCTAACTCCTGAAATCAGGAGTATGGTTAAAGCGGTGCAGCCTGGCACTTATAAATCTGCGATAGAGCTATCTCTCTCCCTCACATAGGACTATGTGAGGCAAATGTCAGTTAAGCCTGACAATGATGGAAAGAGGAAATGGGAGGACGGAAACTCCCAGAAACTTAACAAGAAAGGTAAGTATGAGTTTAGCAAAGGTAATCAGAAATCGGGCGACAAACCCACGTGCAAAACGTGTGGGAAGCAACATTATGGGCAGTGTCGCCTAGACCAGAAGCCGAAGCAGTGCAACATCTGCAAGAAACAGGGCATAGGTCTCATGAGTGCCGTAATATTAAAGATGCCACTTGTTTCGGATGTGGTGAAAAGGGCCACATCAAAACAAGTTGCCAAAAGGAAAATACCGAGGGTAAACCCAAAACCTCAGAGGCAAAGAAGGCCACTGCTAGAGCCTTCCAAATGAATGCTAAGGAAGCTGTAAGGGATAACAATGTCATAACGTGTACGTTCCTTATCAACGACGCTTTTGCTAGAGTTCTTTTTGATCCGGGCGCCGATAAGTCGTTTGTAGATCATAAATTTAGTGAACTACTAACTTGCCCGTAAGAACTCTAGACATAACCTATGAAGTAGAGCTCGCTGATGGAACTATAGAAACCGCTTCTTCCATTCTTGACGGATGCTTCATATCCATCAAGAATCATTCTATACCCGTCTCTCTTTTACCCATGAAACTAGCGGGATTCGATGTAGTCTTAGGCATGGATTGGTTATCGCATAACCAAGCACGCATTGTCTGCGATAAGAAACTCATCGAGATTAAATCCCCGTCTGGTAAAATCCTCACCATTCATGGAGACAAACACTTTGGATTGCCGGATAAAGCAGTTTTGCTTAAAGCATCTAGATGTATGACGAAAGGATGTGTCATCTATATGGCACAAGTCACCGTTGATGAACCCAAACCAAGGATTGAAGATATACCTATCATTTCCAAATACCCAGATGTATTCCCAGAAGAATTACCTGGCCTACCTCCTGATAGGCAGGTAGAGTTTCGAATTGATATCATACCTGGAGCAGCTCCCATAGCTGAAGCTTCATATCGTTTAGCGTCAACCGAGATGAAGGAATTAAGAACCCAACTGGACGAACTATTAGAGAAAGGTTTTATTCAACCTAGCTCTTCGCCTTGGGGAGCTCTTATCCTTTTTGTCAAAAAGAAAGAAGGATCAATGCGGATGTGCATTGATTACCGTGAGCTCAATAAGATAACAAGCAAGAATCGTTATCCTTTGCCCAGGATCGACGACTTGTTTGATCAATTACAAGGTGCAAGCTACTTCTCGAAAATAGATTTAAGATTGGGATATCACTAGCTTAAGGTTAGAAACGAAGATGTTCCGAAAACTGCTTTCAGGACAAGATACGGACATTACGAGTTCCTAGTGATGCCTTTCGAACTCACTAATGCACCTGCAGCATTCGTGGATCTCATGAATAGAGTCTGCAAGCCATACTTAGATAAGTTTGTCATTGTCTTCATAGACGACATACTCATCTACTCTCGTAATCAATCTGATCACAAGAAACATTTGAGGTGCATTCTTGAAATTCTGTGTTAGGAAAAGTTGTATGCAAAATTTTTCAAATGTGAATTTTGGCTACGTGAGGTTTAGTTCCTTGGTCACATGGTAACTGAACACGGTATTCAAGTAGACCAAGCAAAGATAGAAGCAATAATGAATTGGGAGGCGCCAAAGACACCTTCCAAGATACGTAGTTTCTTAGGACTGGCTGGTTATTATCGAAGGTTCATTGAGAACTTCTCACGAATAGCCGCTCCTTTGACAATCCTAACTCGTAAGGATGCTAAATTCAACTGGGGTCCAAAACAACAAGAATCCTTTGAGACACTAAAGCATAAGTTGAGCAATGCCCCAGTGTTAACCCTGCCAGAAGGTGTGGAGGAGTTCATAGTTTATTGTGATGCATCGCACACAGGCATGGGCTGTGTGCTTATGCAGAGAGGCAAAGTGATTGCCTATGCATCACGACAACTAAAAGTGCACGAGAGAACTACACCACCCATGATTTAGAATTGGGTGCGGTAGTATTCGCACTTAAACTTTGGAGGCACTATTTATATGGAACAAAGTGCATCATCTACACTGACCATAAAAGTCTGCAACACTTGTTCAATCAAAAGGATTTGAACATGAGGCAACGTCGTTGGATGGAAACACTCACCGACTATGATTGCGAGATTCGATATCATCCAGGAAAGGCGAATGTAGTCGCTGATGCGCTTAGTCGCAAGGAAAGAATCAAACCTTTAAGGATCAATGCCAAGAGCATTGAATTGAAGAACAACTTGAATGAAAAGCTGCTAAATGCACAAAAACAAGCCATGTCTAAGGAGAACATTTCCAAGGAAGGATTAGGTGCAACCATTGATCTGTTAGCATCTGGAAAGGACGAAATGTTTAGGATGAATGATCGAATCTGGGTTCCGATCTTTGGAGGACTTAGAGATGTAATCCTCCAAGAAGCACATAATTCTAAATACTCGGTTCACCTGGGTAGCGACATGATGTATCAAGACCTTAAACCCAGCTATTGGTGGATGGGTATAAAGAAAGATATAGCCAATCATGTAGCAAAATGCTTGACGTGTTCTCAAATTAAGGCAGAACACCAGAAACCGTCAGGACTTTTACAACAACTTGAAATCCCAGTATGGAAATGGGAAATGGTAACTATGGACTTTATCACTAAGTTACCTAAGACCAAGCGTGGCAATGACACAATATGGGTTATTGTGGATAGATTAACCAAATCCGCTCACTTCTTGCCAATTAAAGAAACATATGATTCCGATAAGTTGGCAAAGCTTTATTTCGATGAGATTGTGTCCTTACACGGTGTGCTGGTATCCATTGTATCTGATAGAGATACAAGATACACATCTCACTTTTGGAAAAGCTTCCAACAATCTCTAGGCACGAGATTAAACTTCAGTACGGCTTACCATCCGCAGACAGACGGACAAAGTGAACGTAACATTCAAACCTTGGAGGACATGCTTCGAGCTTGTGTGATCGATTTAGATGGAAGTTGGGATGATCACTTACCCCTAATCGAATTCTCTTAAAATAATAGTTATCGCACAAGTATTAAGGCCGCTCCTTTTGAAGCCTTATATGGAAGAAAATGTAGAACGCCTGTATGTTGGGCCGAAGTTGGAGAAGTCCAACTATCTGGACCTAAAATCATCCTCGAAACCACGGAAAAGATTCTGCAAATCCGTGATCGACTTAGGCAGCTCGAGATAGACAAAAGAGCTATGCCGACAAAAGGCGTAAACCTTTACAGTTCCAAGTTGGGGACAAAGTTATGTTGAAAGTATCACCTTGGATAGGTGTAATGCGTTTTGGGAAGAAGGGTAAGTTAAGCCCGAGGTACATTGGACCATTCGAAATAATCGAATGTGTCGGACCCGTGGCTTACAGGCCTAAGCTACCGGAAAAGCTCAGTGGAATCCATGATGTTTTCCACGTCAGCAATTTGAAGAAATGCCTCGTGGATGAGTCGCTAGCAACGCCTCACGAGGATAAACAAATCGATGAAAACTTGTGTTTCATAGAAAAACCAATTGCGATCGAAGATCGACAAGTTAAGAAACTTCATAGGAAGCACGTAGCTATTGTGAAGGTCAAATGGGATGCCCGTCGGGGACCCGAGTATACTTGGGAGGTCGAGTCCACTATGCGACAAAAGTACCTCTATGTTTTTGAATAAATCTCGAGGTTGAGATTTCTTTTAAGGGGGTGAGGATGTAACATCCTGTGTTTTCACGTCCTATAAATTTCGACATGTGTCCCGCTGATCCTCGTATGCCGTGTGCTAGACGAGAGGGACTAAAATCGCCAACATGTTATTTTATAACCTCTGAGTGGTGAATATTAAAGTCGAGGGGTTAAACGTGTCAACATGCTTAATCTATGCCTCTGAGTGACCTTTTAACGAACACGGAGCCTAATGATGTTCGGTTATACTTCCGAGAGTGCTAAACAGGTGCCATATTGAATAAAACATGCTTTTATGTCAAAATATGGAAGTTTGGGAAGTCCAGGGGACAAAATTGAAAATTTTGAGAAATGGTCACCCCAGCGTGTCGCGCGAGAACATGTTGTTCCCTCGCGCGTTTCGCAGAATTCTGCATGCCAGCTGCAGTCTGCAGTTTCTGCCACCTTGTGTGCGTTTTGCCACATCCCTCTGGGTCTTGACACGTCCCAAACCACATGGCAACTCCTCCCAACCTTCCCCAACACCTGGCTTCACCTCCTTGCTCCTCTTTCACTATATAAGGACACTTGATCTTGTCCCAAAACTTGCTCATTTGCTACTTTCCAACTCTTGCTTTCCTCTGGAGGTTTCTGGTCTACAAGGGGCTTCCAAATTAGTAGGAACTCGTGCATAGGACCTCTAGTAAGTGTCCTAACTCATTCATTTCAGTTTGATTAAGATTATGGCTCGAGTCAAAGCATTGACATAAAAACGCTTTGACTTTGACTTAAAACCACTTCCACTCAGTCTATTATCGCAACGAATGTGGTCACGTGACCGTAATTATGTAGATTTTAATCCCTCAAAAGAATGTCTACTGGTTACCACGTTTGCTTGGTCAATTGTCGGGTCAAAGGAAAAGTCAACTGAAAGTCAACGGGTCAGATTATAAATAATTGCATAACTAACAATGTGAAGGTCATAAAATCCGTTTTGACACTCCAACAATTTAGTAAATATTATTAAAACATGTCTTAACCCATGCGGCCCGACAAGACCAACTTTTGAATCGGTTTACGATCGAAAGTCGCGGTATTTGACTCACGCTTTGACTTTCGATTCTGACCCGATTTAGGAACTTATGAAACTGAAATAATGTTGTAATGTGACCATGAATAAGTTTAGAATGATCCTCTGTTATCATACGACATGGTCACATACAAATTCGAGTGATTATGCAAGTTTCCATAATATATGCCATTTTTTGCAAAATAGTCCCTATAATTTGAAAATGAGATTCTAACACCAAATAAGCATGATTACGAGCTAGGAACTGATGTAATAAGTTATTAAACTTATTTAGGGGCCAACTTTCTGAATTGAACATAAAAGGTGGTTAATTAACGGGAATTACGCAAATTGTGATTTATTAGCCTTTTTCATACAAGATGATTTTAAACATAACTTTGGCCTAAAAACCACATACCTACTGATGTGTTATCACGTTAGGAACTATTTGGGGTATGAATTCTGAATAAGGACTGAGTTTACACTTAGGTTCGGGTAATAAGCCTTAAATGACGAAATTACCCTTTTGACACATAAAATGGAATTTAAAGCGTTTAATAAACCAAACTTTTACACACTAATATGTTATGACAAATAACATATGTTGGTCATACCAAACCAGATTATAACTTGGTTTTACTTAAATTACCGTTTAAATCGTCATTTAGCGACTTAATCACCGTTTCGGTGCACAATATGGTTTAAAACCATATTGGAGCATTAAGACTTGATACCTACTGATTTCAAAACACATTTTCAACTAATTAGCAGTAGGTATATGTCTCAAACTCAGATTCCCAAACAAGTATCGAATTATATGTGAAATGACCAAATTTCCCTTTCGGGACATAGTTTGGTCTTAAACCATAAACCACACATATAATTGATGTCCTACTGATATAACATCACAAAATAAGTATTTTTACAGAGTGTTTATATTAATAACATCAGTTTACACATAAGCCCATTTATTACATTTTAAAAATGACGAAAATGCCCTTAAAGGCATAATTAACTTTCAAAACCATAACGGGCCGTCATATCAATAACCTACTGTTATATTACATATTTTAAACATAATGGCATATGGAACTTGTGTAGGAGTCACTCGGTTACCCGGTTTCGCTTATATGCGTACGGTTAAGCCTACGTGACTAGTTTACATAATTTAACCGAAACGGGTTTAATCATACCAAAATATCCTCATATTCCAGAATGTAAAATGGTAACCCATATCATACAAGTCCTAGTACTTGTCGGGTCCAAAATACATTCTTTTCCGGTCACCGCTTAATCTAGCGTTTCGTACCGTTATTCTTATTTTAAGTTAGCCGGTCTAAGTCAATGACTAAATAAAGACCCGCTAGCTAACTAATCGGTTAATAATACCATCTATTCCAGAGTAGAGACTTCCAGTAGATTGTCGCCAAGCTAATTTATTTTGATTACGGCTGCGCTTTGCTTATTTTCTTATTTATTAGAAGATTTTGCAAACCAGGTAAATACTTTAACTTATTTTCCCTTATACGGGCTTGGGATACGGTATACTAATACCGCATGGTTGGATATGGGATCGAAGACCAATGAGTCGGGAATTCAAATAATCCATTTTAATTCGTATTGCTTAATATTAAACATTTGGGGGTTAAAACGACCTTGTCCTGGATATCCACGGCTCATTTAATTGCAAATAGCCACGACCTAAGCACGGGGTGTAGGCATACACCCGTCAGATGCTAAAAGAAAATATTACCCAATAGGGGTGCACCTATTAAAGGTGTTAAAGTGGTGTGTCGATTAATCATGATCCCAGCATAGTTTTCGGGCTCTAAATATATTATTAGCATGTAAAACTGATAACATGAAATTATTTATCCCAAGTTATTTATAAAACAAAGTACCATTGTGTACACTAAACGTTTTCAAAATGTTTTCAAAATGAGTCGGTTAAATGTATTTACCAGTGAAACTGACGTATTTTCAAAAGACTAAGCGCAGGTGACAAGTATACGTAATTAGGCTGGAAGTGCTCGGCGAAGCTTAAGAAGAATTGCAACCCTTTGCTTAGAAGGCCTTAGTCTGTCAAGTTTCATTTTGTATTCACATTTCGATCCGCCTGTGGATCTTCTAGTTACAAGCGTTGTATTTATTATTTTTGAACTTTGAACATTCAAACGTTTGTAATAGTAATTATCCAGACTTCCGCTTTCTATTATTGTATTGTTTGGTAATGATGATATCAACTTACGTCACGATATTCCCCAACCGGGCCCACCGGGTTACACGTGGAAATTAGGGGTGTGACAAGCGATCTCCTCCTTAGTCATTGGCTTAGGAACTTTTCCATCACGTATCGACTCTTCAATTTTTTCTTTTAACATATCTTCATTAAGCTGCTTGTACATCTCCTCAAAAGTTGGAAAACTATCTGTATTAGGACCGACGTACATCTCAGCTTCGTCTTTCTCGTTGTTAGAGGACCAATCTTCCACTATAACCCTGTTATATTCATCTGCCTCATATCTACGCTGATAATGATACTCATTAGGCTCAAATGTATTTACGTGCAGCACTTGCTCTTCGAAATCAAAGTCGAATGATTCTGCATCAACGTTGATCAACTTTGCTAGATCTTCTTTTGAATAATTGTGCATGAACTCACCCTCTTCAATATTGTGTTCAAGCATAAGTATCAAAGGCTTTATTGGAACCGCAGCAACAGGATTTGCAGTAGTAATAGCATTAGACATATCAATATCATCAGTTGGCCCTGCTTGCCCTGACTCCCCCTGATTTTGATCATCCATAACATTCGCCTCATCATTCAGTAGATTAGAGAAGTCAAAACTTTCATTAACTGTTGCATCAACCACCTTTATCCCTGTACCACTAGGATCATCATCATTTCCTCCATCATGGTCAGAATCATCTTTAGGATCATCTGTTGGTGGTTCATCATCTTTTTCCTTATCTTCTACTTCTTCATCGTCCTTATCTTCAGTAACAGTTACGGTATCAGAAGGCTTGATAGATTCGTCAACCTTAGAAATCTTGGACTCAGAAACTTTCTCAACATTTTCATCAATAGGCTTTTCAGCAGCTTCAGAAGATTTTGGTGCATCACCTTCAACACCTTTGCCTTTTCCACTTTCTACAAGCTCTTTCTCAGCTCTTTCTCTCGCTTCTTGCCTATCCAACCGATCGTATTCAGGAGTAAAATTAATGCCAAGACTGTTATATAACACTTTTTGCATTCTTGTAAATCTTCTATCATTTAGGGCTTGTATCTTTTTCAACTCAGCAATTTCAGTCTGTAGCTTTTCATTGGCATCTTGTAAGCTTTCAATCAGTGCCTTAAAGAATTCACGATCGATTTCCAACACTTTGATCTTATCTTCCATCATTTCTTTCTCGACAGAGCTTTGAGTCACTTTCTTGATTAGCTCAACCTTTTCAGCTTCATTCTTTTGAACTTTCTCTTCTAAAATTTTGACACGGTTTTCAAAAATATCAACATCTGTTTCAGGAAAGAAATCATCTAAATCCTGAAGATCCACTGGTACATTTGGAATATCACCAAATAGATTTGACTTTGGAGTTTTTGGTGTCGACTAAGGAGTAGCAGCCTTTGGAGTAGATTTCTTTGGAGTTTTTTAGGATGAACATCTTTAGGATCAGGAGACTGAATCACCGGAACTTCAATTAAACTAGACTCAGGAGGTTCTTGTGTGGCTCCTGGTCGTTCTGCTTCAACTGTAACAATAATAGGAGGTTCTTGTGTGACTCCTTTCTCTGTGCACCAGAAGGTTCTTGTGTAGCTTCTGTGCTCTTTGGCTTTCGAACATATCTCCTGCTTTTAGCTTTCTTTGTTTTCTTTCCTTTCGTCTTTGGAGACCCTGTATTCTTTGTCGTTGAAGTTACAGCAGACTTCACACGCTTTGCTCTTTTCTTTTGTCTCTCTTCATCAGACTCTTTTTCTAATTCTGGTTCGTAATCAGCATCAGTTTCTTTGATCTTTTCAGCCTCCTTTTCTACTATTGACTTCTTAGTTTCTTTTTTCGAGCGAATCATCACTATCATCGTCATTATCAGAAGTTGCAGAAATCACATCGTCTTCCTGCGTAGTCTTTTCTGTTTCTTGGCTTTCAACCACAACTGCTGCACTCGATCCAGCCTCTGTTTGCACATTTTCAGGCTCATCTTCATCGATTAGCATAGTGTCAGCTTTCTTAGATGTACGCTTCTTTTTCCTTTTCAACTTCAGCCTTTAGAAACCATTCTCTGCAAAAACCACTTGTTTCCGTCACCCAATGTTGTTTCCGGCAGGCGCAAAGTAATTTTCATTTTTCAAAGCTCCAAACAGTGGTTTTGCTACAGTGCTGAATCTTGTTTCTGAAACTTGATCAACTTCTTCACAGTAGTTTCATCAAGATGACTAAAGTATAGAATATCACTAAGACTTGAATTCATCCAGAAATAATATGTGTGCGATCGATAGGACACAGTTCTTTCAGTGATAGCACGGTGTATCGGACAGTCCTTCAAAAACTTCAGAATACTATCATACTCCTTGAGCAATGGACAAACGTCTTGTCAAGAGTAATACAGGTATTGTGGAACTTAGTATCCATCGTGATTACCCTTGCTGGAACTGGAACCTGAAAAGCGACGCAAAATATTTAGCACGCATTTCAAGAAAAAGTTACAGATTTTTCAACATTTTACATCAAGTTCGGGTGAACTTGATGTTAAAATAACAAACAATTTTCTGCAAGTTCGCCCGAACATGCTTACAAAACATGTTCAACAAAAACATCATAAGTTCGGGCGAACGTATCGTTAACACATTACAAATTTCTAATCACTCAGTTTGAGCGAACTTCTTAAACAATTGATACTTTCAGATTTATTTCCTAAGTTCGGTCGGACTTGTGTTAAAATCAGTTTTATTCAAGTGTTCATTAGCAAGTTCGGGAGAACTTGATAACAAGTTCGGCCGAACTTGTTATCTCCTTCACCAAAACCTGCACATCAAATCCATAACAATCTGTTCAAATTTAACACAATTACATGGTCGTTGTTCATTGATTATTATAATTTTAAGATCAATTTGTCCATTAGAACCCTAAATCTACCAGATTTAACATTTTTAGATCTAAGATCACCGTTTTAAGATCAATTCATGGTTCAATGAACTAATTCTCACCTGTGCCATTGAAAGTGATGTGCAAATCACCACAATCAATTCAAATTTTGGCAGCACAACGACACTAGATCAACAATTTTAACAAATCGCTCAAACTTGTTAAGTTCGCTCAGAGGAATAAGATCAGTGATAATGAAGTTCGGCCGAACTTGCTTGCTAATATACCTATGCAAGTTCGGGCGAACTTGTAAGCCCAATCCCTTGAAAGCCCAAAGCAAGTTCGTTCGGACTTGAATCATTCTCATCAATTTTCCAAAACAAGTTCGGTCGAACTTGTTTTTTTTGTAAAGGGGTTACCCCTGTGATTCTATATATTAACCAACCAAATAACTCAAGTAGTGAGAATAATCTCCTACTAGTTCAATCATGAGACATACCTCATGACAGTAAACAAGCAAAACAAATTAAAGCAAAGATAAAAATTACAATTTCATCTACTAGACTAGAATCTAGAAACAATAATCACATAGAGAAAACGGTTGTCAGCCTCCATTGTCGGATATGAAATTTCCATTGATCTTCCATTTACCTAGCAACCTTCTAACATTCGCACAATCTTTGAACTTAACCCCCATCAGCTTGTGCCGAACTGTCTTCAAAATCTGTTCGCATATGTTGTCAGGTGGCCTAGCATGATTCTTGAATAACCTCGCATTACGTTCTTGCCATATTATGTATGTTGCACAGGCAACAAACACTCTAGTTGTATAGTGCACTGCTGTTCTCGATCGAGCACGAACCAGAAGCCAGGCCATGATGTCACTCCATTTGGGATCGACCGTAGACATGCCTACCATATCTCTAGTCTTGTTCCATACATGTTTAGAAAACGTGCATTCAAAGAAAAGATGGTCATGGGAGTCAACATTCTCATAGCACAACAAACAGCACATCATATTCATGTTTTTCCTTCTCGAGATGTCCCACTGGAGAATCTTATCCTGTGTTAGCAGCTTTCGGCGAATAATCAACCACATAAAAAAGGCATGCTTAGGGATGCATTGATTAAACCAGACAACTTCAGCCCATTCCACTTCCGGCTCCCTTATCCGAATCGAATGCCAGATATTTGAGGACGAGAACTCAAGTATATCATCCCCATCCTTCCAGCAAATTTGGTCCATTTTATTTGGTTCCAGATTCACCTGATCCAATTGAATCAGCACTGGGAACAAGTCTCTCCAAACCGCGGGCCAAGCCCAAGTACCTTGATTATATATATCCGCAACCGTATCATGAAGTCTAAATCCCGCATTGGAAATGGTCCTAGGGGATAGAAATTTAGTCAACGGACCTAGTTTACTCCAGTTATCATACCATGCTGACGTATTATTCCCATTGCCTAATCTAGACCATACGTGATCCCTGATATCAGATCTCATCTGCAGAATCTTCCTCCAGCTCCAGCTACAATTTGTACCTTCCTTACATATCCAGAAATTGTTGCCCTTTAATCTGTAGGAATAAATCCAGCTAACCCACAATGACTCCCTCTTATTAATAATGCTCCAAATATGTTTCACCAAAAGAGTTTTATTCGAATCTCCCAGCCGCCTAATACCCAGGCCACCCTCATACTTGGGGACACAGATGGAGTTCCATGAAACTTTAGCTTTTCCTCTATAAAAATTTCCCTTCTGCGCCCACAAGAAATTCCGCAATTTAGCCTCAAGTTCCTTAATAACTTGAGCTGGCAAAACAAAAACCGCGGACCAATGAGCATGTTGAGCTGAAAGTACCGAATTAATAAGCTGCAATCTTCCTGCAAAAGATAACATTCTATTTCTCCAGTTTAAGATACGCTGCTCTATTTTTTCAATTAAAACATTACAATCTCTAGAGCGTAGCCGAGAAGAAATAAGCGGGACACCCAGGTATTTAATCGGCAGCAATCCCTCCTCAAATCGCAAAAGCTGTAGGATTTCGTTTTTAATATTGGGTGGGACATTACAGAAGAAGGCAGTACTTTTCTGAGCACTAGGGACCAAACCAGACATGTCTGTGAAAGTATCCAGTGCCGATATGATACAACGAGCAGAGGAAACGTCACCACGGCCAAATAGAAACAAGTCATCCGCGAAGCAGAGATTAATTATTTGTTGTCTTTCACACCTATTGTGAAATCTATAAGAGGTATCAAGACGAGCATCCCTCTTCAAAATACATGTAAGGACTTCCATGACAAGGGTGAATAAATACGGAGATAAAGGATCTCCTTGTCTTAACCCACGGCCACCCTTGAAGTACCCATGCACTTGGCCATTTACAATAATAGAGTATGATGTAGAAGACACACACGTCATAATCCAATCCACCATTTTACTATTAAAGCCGAAACCTGTAAGAATATCCTTAAGAAATTTCCAGTCAACCGTATCATAGGCTTTTTGGATATCCACCTTAAAAGCACATCTTGGAGGACCATAATCCCTATGATAATTATGCATCAACTCTTGAGTAAGTAAGATATTATCAGTAATCTTCCTACCTGGAATGAAGGCTGATTGGTTGATACTGACAATCTGATTGAGCATCCCCTTAATGCGGTCCGCCAGAATCTTGCTAATACATTTATAAATCACATTACAGCATGCAATAGGGCGATAATCCGTAATCAGATTAGGGGTCACTTTCTTCGGGACAAGCACTATCAGAGTATTATTAATTTCTCGGAGGAGTTTACCATTTCTGAATAAATCCATAATGGCATTCGACACTTCATGACCTATAATTTGCCAAGCACTCTTAAAGAATGCTGCTGAGAAACCATCAGGGCCAGGAGCTTTGTCATTCCCAATCGAAAACATGGCCAATTTCACCTCTTCAGCAGAAACAGGACGGATCATATTCAAAGCATCATCTGGGTTTAACTTGTTGACAAAAAGTTCGGAGGGGGGCCTAGTGTGACCATGACTGTGGCAGCCAAGAAAATGCTCATAGTGTTTCACAAGCACATCCTTAACATTATCCCCCTCATACAAAATACCATTAGAATCCTTAATGCTATCAATCCTTGTCGAATGGTTCCTACTTATCAGGGTAGCATGGAAGAATTTCGTATTTGCATCACCAGCTTTCAACCATTCCACCTTTGATTTTTGGACTAGAAATCGTTCCTCATCTAAGCAGGCATCATGAAACTCCTTATTGATTTTTATTTCCTGCCTTTGGAGATCCATATTAAACGGATCGTTATCAATATCCTGTTGTATAGTGTCTAGCTTGTTTCTTAGGTTCTCAACCTTTTTGTGCAGATTACCTTGTTTCATCAAGAGCACCCGAAACGGTTTCTTTAAACTACGGAGTTTCTTTACCACGCTAAATTGAGGGACCCCATCAATAGTAACATTCCAATGGTTCTTGACAATGTCAAAGAATTCAGGTTTATGAATCAGGAAATTTGCAAACTTGAACGGTTTGGGTTTCAGCTTACCAGGAGATGGGATTTTTAACAAACATGGGCAATGATCTGATAACCCATATGGTTGAAACACCGCATAGGAGTTAGGAAAGTTAGTCAGGAACGCGGTGTTCCCCATAACACGGTCAAGTTTCTTTAACAATCCTATGCCTTTTTTAGGCTTTTGATTCCATGTAAAATGGAATCCCGAGCTATTAATATCAACCACCTCCAACTCGGTTACACACTCTTGGAAATCCCTCATTCCCGCTGAACCATATGAAGATCCCATTGAGTCATCCCCCATTTGAAGGGCTGAGTTGAAGTCTCCCATAATAACCCACGGATTATCTCCCACGAAACCTTTATGTTTAACTAGTTGTTGCCATAGATCTCGGCGATGAACATAGTAGTTTGCCGCATAAACCACCGAATAGAACAGACACCTCTTCTGGCGCTTACAACTCAGCGGAATATGCATTACCTGATCTGTTTGGGCAATGACCATAACATCAAATTCCATAGGGTTCCATCCTACAATAATCCGGGTACCTTTGCTACATACACTACCATTAGATGTCCAATCCCAACCTCTAAACACGGTTCCACATACCTTATGAAGATTAGCAATATCCACATGAGATTCTAATATTGCACATAGCGACAGGTGATTACTCCTGACCACATGACGAACCTCCTTTTGTTTAAGAGGCCGGTTCAAGCCCCTAATATTCCATGCTGCTAGACTAATCATTAGACACTACCGATGTAGGAGTGCTTGCCCCTTGTTTGTGTTCAGGATTACGTGTTCCCTTTGATAGTAATTCATCCATTTCATTATACACTTCCACCACCTCCTCATCCTCTGAGTCTTCCCGGTTCCCTTTCGCATCATTATCAGTGTGTTGCCCATCTGCCCCTATCTCATTTAACACCTCAAATGAGTTGGTTGAGCTAATAGTCCCTCTCGGCAGACGAGTGGCCATCTCATTCTTCCCTTTATCTGTTAGCGGCCTATACTCAAATTTTGGTTTAGATTTATTTATCAGAAATCCTCCTTTCCTGGCGACTTTTTTACTAGACACATTGGTAAATCCTTCCTCATCTATTCTAGAAGCCAACTTACCTTTCACATTACCTTGCTTCACGGAAATCCTAGGTTGAACTTGCTTAGCAATGATAGGTGGTTTCCTTGTTTGCTTGGGGCACGAGTCCTCAGAGTGGCCGAAAACACAACAACTCGAGCATCTAAATGGCTTCCACTCATACTCCACATACATAGTTTCCTTACAAAAATCCTCCCCATTTACCTCTGGAATTGCAATCGTTATTTCCTCTTTCAAAGCCTTGTCCGCAGAAATTTCTATTAGAGCTCTAGCATAGCTACTACGCCCCCAAGTGTCCATACACATTGAACTAGTATAGGAATCCAAACTTTTTGGAATGCCAATGGCAGTAGCAATCATACTAAGGCCATCCTCTGAGTACGCAGCAATCGGAACCTCATGTATTTTCACCCAGACTTGAGCTTTAGTCACCTCCTTCTTTACCAACTTAGTAGTCGGCGTCCATGCAGATAAGAAAATAGGTTGTGACCGTATGATCCATGGACCCTCCTTTAGGACATCAAGCATACCTTTCTGATCAGCAAATTTAAAAAAGAAAAAAACCATTCGCATTCATCATGGACTTCTGTAATCCAAACTTTTTCCAATTATTGCGGACAAAATACTCCACAACCGGGAAGGCCAGACGATCCCCTAGGAAATACCCATATACCGTATTGGCTAACTTATCTTGAACCGCTTGAACAGAATCACGCGGGAGAACAACATCGCATCCCTCATGCATAACTAGACTTGGGAGAGGTCTGAAATTAACTGTCTTGGAGTTGGAGTTGGAAGCCATGACCGAATCCGCATACGTCCTTGACTTCACAGGTTCAGCTTGAGGAGAACCATCAAGCTGCACATCAGAGTCAATCCTATTTCCAACCTCATCGGCCCCTGCACGTAACCCCTCACAGTCGTCCTCCCCAATACTTGGATAACCCCGGTTCTCATCCCTAGTATCAGTCTGAGAAGATTTACCACGCCATGGAAGCATAGGTTTTCCATCAATGCTAACAACACGGCTGGCAATACCCTTGACCGGCATTGGTGGCTTTCCACAATCACCCCGGTTATTATTCCCATCTTTCTTGCATTCATCCATACCAGAAATCAATTACTCTCACTTCAAACAAAAACAGATCACAGCGAAACCCTAATCTGGCAAAACCCTAACCCATGCTTCAAACAGATCGGATAGATGATTTGTTATATTTAGGTTTCTGGCTATCCAGACGGCCGACAAACAAGAGATCTTTGTAACTAGTTAACAAACACAGATTCCGGCAGAGATCGGAGAAGGAAACTTGAAATAAAACCCTAGTTTTAATCCAAATACTAATGCTAACAAGTTCGTATTAGGCGCTGAAAGATCAAAGCACTAATGACAGACTGTTATACACCAGATCGTGATGAAAGATCTAGGGTTATATGAGATCAAGAAACACCGAAATCTGGATAACTCTTAGGCAAAGCGAACAAAGAAAGAACTAACCCTAATTCGGAAATCCTAGACTTAATGTCAATCAATTGTTCGGTCGAACTTGTTTACAAACCTTTAAACCTATTAAGCAAGTTCGGCCGAACTTTTTTTGGGTAATGGGTTACCCCTGTAATTCTATATATTAACCAACCAAATAACTCAAGTAATGAGAATAATCTCCCACTAGTTCAATCATGAGACATACCTCATGACAGTAAACAAGCAAACAATATACAGCAAAGATCAAAAGTACAATTACATCTACTAGGCTAGAATCTAGAACCACTAATCACATAGAGAAAGCAGTTCTCAGCCTCCATTGTCGGATATGAAATTTCCATTGATCTTCCATTTACCTAGCAGCCTTCTAACATTCGCACAATCTTTGAACTTAACCCCCATCAGCTTGTACCGAACTGTCTTCAAAATTTGTTCGCATATGGTGTCAGGTGGCCTAGCATGATTCTTGAACAACCTCGCATTACGTTCTTGCCATATTATGTATGCTGCACAGGCAACAAACACTCTACTTGTATAATGCACTGCTGTTTTCGATCAAGCACGAACCAGAAGCCAGGCCATGATGTCACTCCATCTGGGATCAACCGTAGACATGCCTACCATATCTCTAGTCTTGTTCCATACCTGTTTAGAAAACGTGCATTCAAAGAAAAGATGGTCATGGGAGTCAACATTCTCATAGCACAACAGACAGCACATCATATTCATGTTTTTCCTTCTCGAGATGTCCCACTGGAGAATCTTATCCTGAGTTAGCAGTTTTCGACGAATAATCAACCACATAAAGAAAGCATGCTTAGGGATGCATTGATTAAACCAGACTACTTCAACCCAGTCCACTTCCGGCTCCCTTATCCGAATCGAATGCCAGACATTTGAGGACGAGAACTCAAGTATATCATCCCCATCCTTCCAGCAAATTTGGTCCATTTTATTTGGTTCCAGATAAACCTGATCCAATTGAATCAGCACTGGGAACAAGTCTCTCCAAGCCGCGGGCCAAGCCCAAGTACCTTGATTACATATATCCGCAACCGTATCATGAAGTCTAAATCCCGCATTGGAAATGGTCCTAGGAGACAGAAATTTAGATAACGGACCTAGTTTACTCCAGTTATCATACCATGCTGACGTATTATTCCCATTGCCCAATCTAGACCATACGTGATCCCTGATACTGGACCTCATCTGAAGTAGCTTTCTCCAGCTCCAGCTACAATTCGTACCTTCCTTACATACCCAGAAATTGATGCCCTTTAATCTGTAGGAATAAATCCAGCTAACCCATAAGGACTCCCTCTTATTAATAATGCTCCAAATATGTTTCACCATAAGAGCTTTATTCGAGTCTCCAAGCCGCCTAATACCCAGGCCACCCTCATACTTGGGGACACAGATGGAATTCCATGAAACTTTAGCTTTTCCTCTATAAAAATTTCCCTTCTGCGCCCACAAGAAGTTCCGCAATTTAGCCTCAAGATCCTTAATAACTTGTGCTGGCAAAACAAAAACAGCGGACCAATGAGCATGTAGAGCTGAAAGTACCGAATTAATAAGCTGCAATCTTCCTGCAAAAGATAACAGTCTATTTCTCCAGTTTAGAACACGCTGCTCTATCTTTTCAATTAAAACATTACAATCTCTAGATCGTAGCCGAGAAGAAATAAGCGGAACACCCAGGTATTTAATCGGCAGCAATCCCTCCTCAAATCGCAAAAGCTGTAGAATTTCGTTTTTAACATTGGGTGGGACATTACAGAAGAAGGCAGTACTTTTCTGGATACTAGGGACCAATCCAGACATGTCCGTGAATGTAGCCAGTGCCGACATGATACAACGAGCAGAGGAAACGTCACCACGGCCAAACAGAAACAAGTCATCAGCAAAGCAGAGATTAATTATTTGTTGTCTTTCGCACCTATTGTGAAATCTATAAGAGGTATCAAGACGAGCATCCCTCTTTAAAATACATGTAAGGACTTCCATGACAAGGGTAAATAAATACGGAGATAAAGGATCTCCTTGTCTTAACCCACGGCCACCCTTGAAATACCCATGCACATTCCCATTCACAGTAATAGAGTATGACGTAGAAGATTTTGCAATTTTAGTCCCTGAACTTTTCACATTTTACCAGTTCTGAAAATCCACTCAGTTGACCAAGTCCAAGCTAATGACCTTGGTTAACCGACTTGTCTGCCGAGTCCAAGTTAATGACCCCGGTTTGACCCGATATGAACAAACTGTTGAATTTTTCAAAATCAAAGTTTCAAATTAATGAACTTTTCATCGTTTTGGCTTATCAGTTTTTACAGATTAGCTCCCAGCCTGTTGTCAGTTAGACTCCCACCCGTTTAGCACCTTACCAGACTTTCAAGATCCGTTCTCCAACACTGGTTTGCTGTAAACAATGTAGAAACAAAATCTTTTTGTATTTTTGTAAGTTTATGCTAAAACACACTGAAAATATTTTTGGCTTTAATCTGTAAAGCAGATAAACTATGTACAGAATAAAGTATACAATTGTACAAACATATTTACAGACATATTTTTGTGAATTCGAGTCTAAGGATCATATCAGTTGATTGAGACATATCACTAGTACTGTTGACCTTTAGATGACTTTAAGTTTTAAACTCATTTACCTAGATTGTCGATATGTTTGTCCATTTAAACTTTGACACTTTTCTCAATTATTCCAAGATATGTTAAGTATGATTTATGAAACTTGACTTATCTATGGTTCCCACCTCTTGAATATACTCCCGTATCAAGATTCCCTAGATTTCATCTTACAGGTGAATATAGCGTAATTGATATTTGTATCTGGGTTAATCCGAAGCCTTGAGAGCTCAGGTTGATACCACCGTATCGACAAAGAGATGAAGGCTCGACTTTAGGTGTGTTCCATTTAAGGAATCTTTTCAGCACTGCAAATGATTAGATCTTTCGATACTTTCAAGTTTGCATGCAGTTTTTTAGGGGTTTATAGCGAAAGTATTATAGAAGTTATAGGCTATTGCTTCCGCAAAATCAGAAGAACTTGTATAATACCCCAGATATCAACTATCTATAAAGACCTCGTATCTCAAAATTAGACAATCTTTCAAATGAAATTTCGGAGTACTAAGTCCATATCCAAGATGTGTTAATCCACAAGATTAAGCAGTTGTAAAATTTAGTTTATATCTCGGAAACAATTTACTGAACATGTTAAGCCTATCGACACATCCACAGTAAGACTTGTTTATCACTTTTTAAACTTTACATTTCTTTAGCATACCGTGATAGTCCATTGATGTACTATCATTTCCTTTTTGTGACATCGAATTCTTTTTGTCTTTTTCAATGTTTTTGTACTTTTTTTGAAAATTTTCATATGGTTTTGTATTTTCTCAAATATTTCTCCCCATAAAATCAAAAACATATTTTTGGATTTTAGTTTTTAAGAAATACTAATCTAAAAGATATATAAACCAATGTGGATCACGTGAATTCGTCGTCCGATCCGTATTCAACCTCAGCTTCCGCACCTGTCAGTAAATTTTTAATATCGTTAAGCCTTATGAGATATTTGTTGATGCATATGTCTGTTGCCTACGTCATTATGTATCGAGCCTGAGTGAATAGGGCTTAATCTGTTAGAAACAAGGCGTATTTATGTAAGAAATACAACAAGTTCGCTTGAGATAGGGATTGAGAAGTCAAGTTCGGCCGAACTTGACTAGGTCAAGTTCGCCCGAACTTCACACAATCTCCAGCGAACTTGGGAATCTATAAATAGGTGCCTTGGTGTTTCATTTGTAACTTTGAGATATTTTGGCATAGAGACGGCGAAGCTCTGTCGGATCCGGTTCTCGGATGTATTGAACTTTAGATCAATGAAAACAACATTTAAATGAGTAATTCTTGTTATTTGGTTAACTTGTCAATAGTTTCCGCCTAATCGGACAATAGATAACAAATTTAGGTTCCCGTGCTAATCGTGGACGTTCCTACAAGTGGTATCAGAGCCTGGATACCTAAATTTGCTGGAATCAAGACAAGAATTTCTCTATTTCATCTCCATTCTATCATTTTTCTTAACATTTTCACATAATTGATGATTTCATGGTCATAAATGGGTGATTTTTGAATATGTCATGTAAAACACACAAATAACAAACCCTGAGAGTTTGGTCATCAAATTCAATCAAATTGATATCAAAAAGTTGGAAAAACCATGTTTTGGAAACAAGGTTCAGCCGAACTTAACACTAAGTTTGACCGAACTTAATTGAAATTCTTTGAGTTTAATCAAGTTCAACCGAACTTGATTAGTTTTTCAAGATTTTGAGCTTAAGTCCGCTCGAACTTATTGATTTTTGTTTGAAGTTCTATCAAGTTCGACCGAACTTGATATAATTTTAGTGAAGATTCAAACTTAAGTTCGCCCGAACTTAATTTTCTCTTGAAATTCAAGCTTAAGTCCGACCGAACTTGCATTTTGTTCTTAAAACTCAGTTACAAGTTCGACCGAACTTGTGATTAATCAAAATCTGATTTTTCCTTTATAAGTTCGACCGAACTTATTTGTTTCGTGAAATCATTCTCATAAGTCCGCTCAAAGTAAAATTTTTTCCTCAAAACTACATCAAGTTCGACCGAACTTGAGGTTGTATGATAAATTTGAACTTTGTCATATAAGTTCGACCGAACTTGGGAAAACTTGAAATCAAAACCTGTTTTCACACAAGTTCGACCGAACTTGTCTGTTTCTAATTAATTCTCGAGTGTTTTTGATCATATTCTCAGATAAAACTTCAGATTGTCAAAATGGAAGATTTTCACAACGTGTTTGTTTCTCAAATGGCTTTTGCATCAAATGCTAATACTCTTGCGGCAAATCAGATGACTATTGACAGCGAAATGGGTACTACGTCGAAACCGCCAAAGCTAATGAGCATGGACGAGTTTGAAGGATGGAAAGAAAAATTTGTGAATTGGATACAAGCGAATCAATTTAATAGCTGGGTTGCAATTGAGGATGGTTACAAATGGCCAGGATGAGCGTGATCAAGATCTTCCGCTGAACAAGTTTGCAAATGCCGACAAAGATAACTATGTTGCGGAGAAGAAAATGATCAGCTTGATACAACAATCAGTGAAGGAAGATATCTTGATACTATTGCCAGAATATCACACTTCGCAAGAATTATGGAATTCTCTTTGTGAAAAATTCAAAGGAAGCGATGAAATGATCAAAAGCAAGAAGGCTTTAATTAAGAAAGAATTCGAGATCTTCACGATGATTAAAGGTGAAACAATGAAGCAGATGATCGATAGATATTGTCACCTCATGGTCCAAAGGCGGATACATGATTTCAAAAGATCTAATGAAGAGCAAATAGAAAAGCTGGCTGATGCACTTCCAGAAGGAGAATGGACAATATATCTGACGATTCTGAAGAATAGTCCATCTTGGAGACATTTCAAGTTGTCATCCTTCATAGACAAATTGGAAGGACATGAAATGCAATTGATGAAGATTGCAAAATCAAAGAATGCTAATGTTGTTCAAGATGTCGGTATCTATTACAAAGGAGGTATTCCAGATACTCCGATTTATAGCTCGAAAATTCAAACAACATTTAGTGTAAATACAAATTCTTCTCCAAATCAAAGTTCTCCATATGCTGGATATACAAGTGCAAGTTCAAGCTCATCATTCCAAAATCAGACAAACCAAACAAGTCCTGATTCAAATGTTTTCCAGTGCAACATAGTAGTTGATTTGAAGAATTTATTTCCTGAGAAGGTGGCCAAACAGCACATAGCATTACTTGCTACTATCCTCGAATCATATGAAAGTCTTGTTGCTAGAAAGATCGGTAATCCAGAGATGACCACCAAAGATTATGATCAGGTGGACGAAGAAGAGTTGGAATTGATGGATATCAAATGGAGTCTGGCATCTATCATCAGAAGAGTTTCTAAATTTGTGGCGCTCACTGGAAGGGATATTGGTAACTCAAGCAACAAGCTTGGATTTGACAAGACTAAAGTCACATGCTTTAGGTGTCGACAAAAAGGACATTTCAAACGAGAATGTAATAATCAAGAAGCAAGTGGAAACCAAAATCCTTTCGGCAGCACCAATGAGTACTACAAGAAAGCTCTTCAATACAAGCCATATCCGAAAAGAACACAAGTTGAAGTAGAAGATAAATCTGCAAAGACAACCGAACAAGCTCTTTTTATTACTCATGAAGAGGATGGTTTTGACTGGAACAGATACATCAGAAAGAAAACTGGTGTTGCTATGATGGTAGAGGTAGTGGATGAATCTGATACATCATATGTTGATGCTGCTTTGGAAAATGCCATTCTGGAAGGTTATAGGCAGTGAGCTGAGGAAGAAGAATTAGCTTACCTTGAGATGCAGAAACAAGAAGCATTGAAATCAGAGGCTGAAAAGGTAAATGCTAAGGTTAGTATGTCTGAAAAGGAGATTGTGAAAGTTGTGGAGGTTGAAAAACCTTGCACAAAGTGCGCAAGTCCTTGTGAACCATGTCTTGATAAAGTCAAAGTCATAAGAGAATTGACTATACACAACGAAAATTTTCATTATGATTACAGAACCATAAAAGAAGCTTATGACAAAATATCAAGCAAATATAAATATGTTGAACATGCTAATAGTGAGCTTAACGCTAATGTAAAAATGTTAAATGCTACAGTAATTAAGAAACAAAAGGCAATTAACATGTACATTAACACTATTGCTGAAACAAAGCGTGAGCTTCACAACATGAAAATTGAAACGGAACGAGTAAGACAGCTTCTAAAGAGTTACACCAAAACGCGCATGTCATTGATCACATTTTACCTACGATTAAATCAGAGGAAAATGGTGAGAATCAAAGCGTGAAAAGTACGGATGTGTTCCTCCACCATTTCTTGCAAGTTATTCATGCAAGAAAGATGATGAGACTGAAAAGGCATTTAATCTACTTATTTTGTCAGATAAGAAAAATAAATTGCCTGAGAACATTGACGTAGACTTTACGAAATCAGATGATGACAATGAAGCGATGGTAAAAAAAATGTGGTAAAGAATGTGTTGGGAAAGGATTTTGATAACGGCAGCTCTCAAAACGCCAACTCAGGTTTAAACAGTTCTGATACACAGTCCAAAAATGATAATATAGCTTTAGAAAGTGATCTAAGTGATGATCCTAACGTTGTCATGTACAAGGTTAAGGATTCTGATAGATTATACTTTGATGATAGCTTTTCGATTCGGAACATGAAAGAGGATCAAATCGATAAACTATTTAAACTTGTAAAAGTTTCATCAGATGATCTTGAGAAAAATGAGAAAAGATTTTACTCGAAACCTAAAAAGAATGCTAACAATTACCGAAAGTTTGGTGGTGATTTTCCTGAGCACAGGAGAGCAGGATTAGGTTTGGAGGTTGAAGAAGAAGAATCGAAGAAGAAACGTATAGCAATGTTCCAAGATACAAAGGTAAAAACATAAAATTTGTGTACGGAACAAACACAGTTCAAGAAGAAGGTATGATTGGTAAGAAATCAAATGATGAATTCAAGAAAGAAAAAGAGTTTCGGGACAAGGCTAAGACTAAGTCCACAAGTGGAGTAAAACCCACTAGTGGACAAGTTCATGATAATCGAACTTGCTTTAAATGCAATACTGTTGGTCATATTGCTCGCAAGTGTCTAAATTTAAAGCCTGTGTTTCCACGAAGAAAAAATGTGTCAAAAGATGAAATGCAAAAACAACCAGAGATTGTGAAACAGGTCACAGAATCAAATAGAAACTACGAATCAATAGATGAAGTGAAACTTAAAATGAGTTCAAGGTTTGAAAACTCAATTTTGAAAAAGGTGAAACTTCAAGATTTAATGAAAACAAAGATTCTAGATTCTATATAAAGAAAGCAAGAAGCAAGCTACAAATCCTGGGTTGCTAAGAAAAGGTTTTCATCATCAGAGAATCCAAAGTCTGTTACTGACAAAACTGAAAATGTCAAATCAACCGAGTCAGTAATCAAACAGACAAAGAAGGAAAAGGTCAAAACATTTTCAGAATCGACATTGACGAAATGTTTGATGATGATTTTGAATATGATGAAGAGTTAGAATATGGTTATGATGCTTATCAATACAAACCCAAAACCAAAAAGGTTTGGGTTTCATTTTAAATAGTTGTTTCATGTGCAGGAGTCCCAAGATCCACTCTATCAAAGTTAATACAGGAAGCGGAGCTCCATGAGTATTTAACTTATCTAGAATGTCTTAAATCTTTGTCGTTTTCGAAATTACAAGTGGTTGAAAAAGAAAAATTTAAAAATTTTGAGAAAATCCACACCGTTAAACAGAACACTTATTGTTATATTGAAAAATCATTTAAAATTTGATTTTTTACAAGTGGTTCTTACAAGTGGTTTTTCTAATAGTTTGTTCTGCTAACAGGTGATGATGCAGACATTGAAAATGGGATCAGACGATGAGTTCTCGTGATCCGCATTGGTTTGTTATCTTTTTAGAATACAATTTCTTAAAACCTAAAATCCAAAAATATGTTTTTGATTTTAGGGGGAGCAAGAAAATCTTTAGAAAAATCAAAAACATATGAAAAAGTTAAAAATTCAAAAACATTGAAAAATTCAAAAAGTTCAAAAACATCAAAAAGACAAAAAGAATTTGGTTGTCAAAAAGGAAATGATAGTACGTCAGTGGACTATCACAGTATGCTAAAAAAATGTAAAGTTTAAAAGTGATAAAAAAGTCTTACTGTGGATGTGTCGATAGACTTTACACGTTCAGTAAATTGTTTCCGAGATATAAACTAAATTTTACAACTGCTTAATCTTGTGGATTAGCACATCTTGAATATATGGACTTAGTACTCCGAAATTTCGATTGAAGGGTTGCCTGATTCTGAGATACGAGGTCTTTATCGATAGTTGATATCTGGGGTATTATACAAGTTCTTCTGATTTTGCGGAAGCAATAGCCTAGAACTTCTATAATGCTTTTGCTATAAATCCCTAAACTGCATGCGAAACTTGAAAAGTATCGAAAGATCTAATCATTTGCAGTGCTTAAAAGATTCCTTAAATGGAACACACCTTTTAAGTCGAGCCTTCATCTCTTTGTCTGTACGGTAGTACTAACCTGAGCTTTCAATGTCTCGCATAACCCAGATAACAGATATCAATTACGCTATACTCACCTGTAAGATGAAATCTAGGGAATCTGGACCCGGGAGTATATTCAAGAGGTGGGAACCATAGATAAGTCAAGTTTCATAATTCATATCCTAAGATATCTTGGAACAATTGAGAAATGTGTTGAAGTTTAAGAGGACAAACATATCGACAATCTAGGTAAACAAGTTTAGAACTTAATGTCATCAAAAAGGTCAACGGTACTAGTGATATGTCTCAATCAACTGATATGATCGTTAGACACGAATTCACAAAAATATGTCTGTAAATATGTTTATACATAGTTTACTTTCTTAATTGCTTTTCAGATAAAAATCAAAAAGATTTTCAGTGTGTTTCAGCATAAACTTTCCAAAATACAAAAAGATTTTGTTTCTACATTAGTTTTCAATGAGCCAATGTTGGAGAACAGATCATCGAAGTCTGGTAAGGTGCTGGAAAAATATTCATAGAAAGTTCATTAAATTGAAACTTTAAAATTTGAAGAAAACACCAGTTTGTTCATTACGGGTCAAATTGTGGTCATTAACTTGGACTCAATTGACATGGTTAATTAAAGTCATTAATTTGGATTTGATCAACCAAGTGGATTTCATAATTGAATTTTTTTTTCAAAAGGACAAATTTTTAAAAGTTAAAAGTATTAAAAGTCATTAAATTGAACTTGAATAACTAAGATTTGAAAAAAATTAAAAAGAAGATTCAAACTTTGAAGTTTTATAACAGAATTTTGAATCTGAATTGTTTATTTGAATGTCAGAAAGTATTTAGACAGGAATCAAAGATTGAGGGGGAGTTGATAAAGCAAAATCAAAGATTTCAGAAAGCTCAAAGCTAGGGGGAGTTTGAAATCTAAAGACCAAAGCAAAGGAGAGTCTAAAGGCTAAAGCATAAAGCTAGGGGGAGCATGTTGATTAAAAGGTTTTATCAAGACAAAGCTCAAGAAAGAGGAAGAGGATATAAAGATCAAGGCGTTAAAGTTTATACAAGAACTAAAGATCAGAAGACTCAGGAGATTTTAAAAGTCAATGACTGCAGCAACATCCAAGGGGGAGTCTGTTGGTACATATGTCTGTTGCCTACGTCACTATGTATCGAGTCTGAGTGAATATGGCTTAATCTGTTAGAAACAAGGCGTATTTATGTAAGAAATAGGACAAGTTCGCTTGAGATAGGGATTAAGAAGTCAAGTTCGCCCGAACTTGACTAGGTCAAGTTCGCCCGAACTTCACACACTCTCCAGCGAACTTGGGAATCTATAAATAGGTGCCTTGGTGCTTCATTTGTAACTTGGAGAGATTTTGGCACAGAGACGGCGAAGCTCTGTCGGATCCGGTTCTCGAATGTATTGAACTTTATATCAATGAAAACAACATTTAAATGAGTAATTCTTGTTATTTGGTTAACTTGTCATTAGTTTCCGCCTAATCGGACAATAGATAACAAATTTAGGTACCCGTGCTAATCGTGGACGTTCCTACAATATTTAAATCTTGTTAAAGGGAATGCTTTGGTATAAAAATTAGCCTTTTGTTCATCGGTGTGGATTTTTTCTATTCGCACCAACTTCTTTTCGTAGCAGTCATGAATGAAGTGATAACGAATTTCAATATGTTCAGTATGTGAGTGATGAACCAGATTTTTGGTTATATCTATAGCTGCCTTGTTATCTACGAATAAAGGCGTATCAAGAAATTGCAGACCATAATCCCTCATCTGTTGTTGAATCCAGAGGATTTGAGTACAATAGCTGGAAGCAGAAATGTATTCTGCCTCACAGGTAGAGAGAGAGACAGTGGTCTGTTTCTTGCATTGCCACGTTACCAAACGAGTTCCGAAGAACTGGCAACCAGCTGTTGTTGATTTAGAGTTCAGCTTGTCCACTCTGAAGTCTGAGTCGGCGTATCCCGTTAGATCAAAATTGTCGTTCTTTGGATACCACAAGCCGGTGCTTGGACATCCTTTTAGATAACGGAATATTCTTTTGACTATCTGCATGTGTGACACTCGAGGACTAGACTGACACTCGAGATGCCGTCAAATACATCAGAGATCCTATCATCGATCAATAGAGTGTATCATCAACTTTGGTTCCAGTCTCGTCAATGCAAATCCCATGATTCAGTGCCAGCGGAGTCGGAAGCGGCTTCGGGCTATCCATTTCAAACTTCTTGAGAATGTTGTGAACATACTTTGTCTGATGAATGAATATGTCGTCTGCTAACTGATCGACCTGTAATCCGAGGAAGAATTTCATTTCACCCATGGAGGACATCTCGAATTTCTTCTTCATGATCTTTTCAAACTCTTTGCAAAGACTATCATCCGTTGAACCAAAGATGATATCATCCACACAGATGATTTCTGACTTCTCTGGTAAACAATGTACTATCCACTGTGCCACTTGTAAAGCCGTTTCCAACGAGATGTTGCGATAACGTCTCGTACCAAGCTCTCGGGGCTTGGTGTAATCCGTATAAGGCTTTCTAGGAGATAAGCTTTATTCTTGTTCAGCGGATCGACGAACCCTGGTGGTTGGCCGACGTACACTTGTTCGCGGAGTTTACCATAGAGAAATGCGGATTTTACATCCAACTGGTACACCTTAAAACCTTTCCAAGCTGCGAACGTGAGGAAAATGAGGATTGCCTCTAATCGTGCAACCGGTGCATATACTTATGTGTAGTCAATACCCTCTTGCTGGTGGAAACCTTTGACAACCAACCAAGCTTTGTTTCTGACAATTACTCCCCGATCATCTCTTTTACACTTGAAGACCCACTTAGTACTATAGCTTTCTGCTTCGGTGGTAAGTCTACAAGCTTCCAAACTCCCAATTTCTCGAAATGTAACAGTTCCTCTTGCATTACTATCACCCAGTTCTCGTCACCTAGAGCTTCATTAACAGCCTTTGGCTCTATTTGAGAAATGAAACATGAATAATAGCAGTAGTTTTGGGTTGGAGCAACTCGGGTGTAGAAACAACTTAGTGCTTTGTTGATTTGACTTCTAGTACGCACACCAGTTTGTAATTCACCAATGATATTCGTTGAAGGATGGTAAGAATATGATCGCGACATTTCTTCGCTAGGAACATCAACTGATCTTTGCTGATTCGAGATATTCATATCAACGTTCAATTCAACACTAGGAGCACTAGATGAAACTTCGTTCTGATTGCTCGGGCTAGCAGATTGATTCAACATGTTGGATATCTGCTCAACTTCTTCATCCGATGAGGATTCACCATCAGCATCAAATTTCAGCGCTTCATCAGAGTCAGAATTCTTATTCTGAGGCATACTTGGCACTGTTGTTGTATTTTCTGGTTCAGAAGAATCATTCGATGGAGTTATAGCAGGTGTTAATTCTGCTTCAACAACGTTTCCAACTTGAACACCGCTATTACTTGGACCTGCTTCGGAAGACGAAGTATCCAACGTGGGTTGATTAACCACAGTTGGTCTAATGATCGGTTCTTGATTCGCCGACTGATGAAGATAACATAACGCTGCAATTTCTTCTTCAAACGGTTCTTCCGGCAAGTCGAATGACTTCCACAGATCTTGGTAGTTGAATAGCCACGCGTCGCCTATTCTTTGAATAGGATCCGTATAGTTAAAGCAATCAACATGTTGTGCTTCAATTACCTTTCTCAAAGAGGGAACATATACTCTTCTTAGCAGACTCGCATACCCGACAAAGAAACCTTCAAGCAATTTGGCCCCAAATTTACCATCTTGATCGATTACAGTACATGGTGCACCAAATGGCTCTAGAAATTTCAAATTTGGTTTCCTTCGGTTGACCATTTCAAAACATGTCTTTGTTGTTGGTTTGACAGTTAAGACCCTGTGTAGTGTGTAGCAAGCCGCAGCAACCGCTTCGCTCCAAAAGCTAACAGGAAGCTTCGAGTTAGCAAGCATGGTTCTTGCTGTTTCGATTAAAGTTATGTTCTTCCTCTCAGCTACACCGTTTTGTTGCAGTGTATATGGTGCACTGAATTCATGTAGAATCCCTTTAGCATTGCAAAATTCTCTCATCTTATTATTCTTGAACTCTGTGTCGTCACTACGAATGCGTCTGACAGGCAGATGATAAAGATTTTCGAGTTTCTTGAAAAGAATCACCAAGTTTTCGAACATTTCATCCTTTGATTCTTGAAAGAAGACCCACGAATATCGAGAATAGTCATCTGTGACAATCAAGCAGTATAAGTCTCTTGAAATACTTCGCACATTCACAGGACCAAATAAATCCATGTGGAGACGTTCAAGCGGCAACTTGATTGAGTTCAGAATTTTCTTCGGATGTGACTTTTTTATCTGCTTCCCCTTTTTACATTCTAAACAATGGTCCATCATGTGGAAGCTTCTTAAGTTCACACCTTCTGCCAGATCATTATGAACCAAGAAATTCATTTTTCGCAAATGAATGTGCCCCATTTTTCGATGCCAAAGAATAGAATCTTTCTCAGTAGCCTTCATCACAAAACATTGAGCTGATTTTGATGATGTGGTAGCGACACCCATATCTAAGACATATAAATCGTTCTCGCGAGGGACGCATCAGGATCCAATCATCTGAATCTTAAAACCCGGATTCAGAATAATACACTCTTTATCATTGAAATGCACCGTGAATTGTTTATCACAAATTTGCGAAATGCTTAGAAGATTGTTCTCTAGTTCTGCAATATAGTTCACACGATCAAATGAAACTACGCCAAGTTTTCCTTCGGCGACGATCCTTCCACCCTGATTACCAGTAAATCCAACATATCCGTCATTGATAGCTTTTATGTCGAACAAAAGAGCTTTCATCCCCGTCATATGCCTGGATGCTCCACTATCCAGAATCCACTTTGAAAGAACGGATCTCTAGAGCCCCTGCACATATTAAAACTTAGTTAAAAAGCGCGACCCAAGCCTTCTTGGTCTTGGGTTTGGGATAAAAAGCTTAGTAATCATCCTCATAATCTCCATCTGAGCCTCCACTATCAGTTACATTTTCAAAATTCACTTTCTTTTTACCTTTTGATGAGTTGTTACCAATTGTAAATTTGACAGATTCGGTTTTGGTCTCAGATTTTGATTCTTTCTTGTTATCAGTCTTAACAAGCTCAGACTTGATAACTTCAGATGTTCTTTTCTTAGCAACCCAGGCTTGTGATTTTATATTGCCTTTTTTATGTAAAACTTTGTTTCGTTTGCCCTGGAAGTTTCACCTTTTTTGAAAGTTGAGTTTTCAAATCTCTTTTCAGTTTTAGGTTTAACTTCAGGTTTTGATTCATTTCTTTTCAAAATTGTTACAGGTTTTGCAAATTCTGGTTGCTTTGGTTTCACAACATCTAAATTTTCTTTTCTCAAAGATAGGCAGACTTAGAATTCGGACACTTGCGTTCAATATGACCAACTTCATTGCACTTGAAGCAAGTCCGATTATCATGTGAGTGTCCACTAGTGGATTTTACACCACTTGTGGCTTTGGCCTTATCTCGAAGTTCCTTTGCCTTCTGAAACTCATCGTTTGATTGTTTTCTAATCAAACTTTCCTCATGAACCGTGCTTGTACCATAAACAACTTTCATGTTTTTATCTTTGTACTCGTGAAATTGTGACTTTTTCTTAATCGGTTCATCATTCTCCTCTAAACCCAACCCAGCTCTCCGGTTTTCCAGATGATCACCACCATTTCTTCGGTAGTTATTGTAATTTCTTTTTGGTTTAGAATATAATTTCTTTTCATTCTTCTCCAAATCTTCTGATGTAACTTCAACCAGTTTGAACAGTTTGTCTAATTGATCTTCTTTGACATTCCAAATCGGAAAACTGTCATCAAAGTATAATCTATCAGATTCCTTAACCTTGTACATGACAACGTTAGGATCATCACATAGATCTTCCGATGATGTATCGTCATCTTCGGATTTTGTGTCAGAACTGCTCGAACTCGAGGTGGCGCTTTCAAAGCTGCCATCATTAGAATCATTCAAAACGTTTTCAACCACATTTTTAACCACCGCATTATTATCATCATCTGATGTAGTATAGATTAAATCAATGTTCTCCGGCAACTCATTCTTCTTTTCAGATAACAACTCAATGTTGAGTGCCTTATCCATCCCATCAACAACTTGCGATAATATTTCTCGCATAGGGGTGGTGGAAGATTGTTGTATTCTTTACCATTTTTCTTTTTAGACTTTTTATCATTTTCTTCAGACGAAAATCGTGGGAAGAATATGATCGATGACATAAGCGTTAGTTGTGTAACTTCTTAAAAGTTGTTGAACACGTTCTGTTTCAATTTTCATGTCCTGGAGTTGTTGTTTGGTTTCAGCAATGGTGTTAATGTAAACATTTATTGCTTTTTGTTTGCCCATTACTGTCCCTTTTAACATCCTCACAGTGTCGTGTTGTTCGACATTGTTTCTGTTGAGTCTGCCATAATCATCTTTCATTTTGTCATACGCTTCCTTCATTGTACGACAAACGTATTTCAAATGTTCATTATGTACATTGAGTTCAGCGATGATTTGTGATTTTTCGGCACATTTTGCACATGGCTCGGTGCATTTTGTGCAAGTTTTTTCAACCTCCACAACTTGCACTTTGATAACTTCCTTTTCTATTACCTTTACCTCTGGACCTACCTTGGTTAGATTTGCCATCATAGCTTTATTGGCAATGTCCTTGAGGTTTTTAGCATTCTCTTCTTGAGCAACATCAATGATATCTTCTTCATCAATCGATTTCTCCTCGACCACTAGCTCCTGAGAACTTCCGTCAAAGTTACCTGCAAAACTAGAAGGTGAGTTAGGAGATAAAATGCCTTGTGTCTTCATGTGAAGATAAGTCTCTTCTTGTTGTTGTTGTTGCAGATACTGTTCCAGTAGAATATTCTCCAGAGCTGCGTCTTCAGCAGATTATATTCGATAATTTCAGCCATCAATGCAACTCCTGTCTTCTTACCAATATAAGAATTGTCAAAACCATCATCTTCATTGGTAGCAACCATTGCCTTCTCGGTATTGTTGGTGATCTTTCTTGAATCTCAACTTGAGTCTTCTTCGGAAATGGTTTATACTGTAGCGACTTCTTGTAGTATTCGTTGCCACCACCAAATGGACTCTGATTGCTCGTTGCTTCAGGATTTTTGCATTCTCTCTTGAAATGCCCTTTCTGTCGGCATCTGAAACAAGTGACTTTTGTTTTATCAAACCCCAATTTGTTGCTTGAATTTCCGATATCTCGGCCTGTGAGTGCAACAAACTTTGTCACCCTTCGAATGATGGAAGCTAAAGACCATTTTATACCCATCAGCTCAAGTTCTTCTTCGTCCACCTGATCGTAGTCTTCTGCGGTCATTTCAGGATTGCCAATTTTCCCTACCACCAGAATTTCATACGATTCTAGAACTGTGGAGAGAAGTGCCGTGTGTTGCTTAGTAACTTGCTCAGAAACAACGTTGTTTAAATTGACAGCAATGTTACACTTGTACACATTTGGATCAGAATTCGTTTGTTGATTCTGATTTGCTTGATTCTAATATGAAGAATTTGAACCAATGCTTGAAAACGAAGAACTCTGTGGACTTTGATCATATTGTGGATATGATTGATTCTGATTCTATGGCGAAGAATTCATATTTGCATTAAATGCTGTTTGAATCTTTGGACTTAAGATGTTGTCTTGAATTCCGTTCTTTTAATACAGACCAACATCTTGAACAATGTTAGCATTCTTCGACTTTGCGATCTTTAGAAGTTCCATTTCATGACCTTCGAGTTTGTCGATGAATGTAGCCAGCTTGAAGAATCCCCAATTCGGACCTTCCTTCAAAACCATGAGATAAGTAGTCCACTCTCCGTCAGGTAACGCATCTGCAAGCTTATCGATGTACTCCGGTTCTGTCTTCTCGAGACCGTGTCTCCTCATTTGAACTTTCAGATGACAAAAACGTTTGATCATCTGTTTCATTGTCTCGCCCTTCAACATGGTAAAAATATCGAATTCCTTCATGATAAGAGCTTTTTTACTCTGGATCATCTCTGCGCTTCCTTGGTATTTCTTTTGCAGTGATAGCCAAAGTTCTCTTGCAGTTGTGTATTCGGGCAACAAGATCAAAATATCCTCTTTAACAGACTGTTGAATGGGGCTTATCATTTTCTTTTATGCGATATACTCATCCTTCTGTTGTGAGGAATACTTGTACTTCTCTAGAACTTGCTGATTTTCATCTAACGGAACGACATAACCTCTCTCAATAGCCACCCAACTTTGGAAATGCATGGCCTGAACCTAATAACTGAACTTCTCCTTCCATCCCTCATATTTGTCCATACTCATTAACTTCGGAGGTTTAACGGACATGCCCATCTCGTTGTCTAGGTTAACTTGATATATCACATTGGCATTAGATGTACCCACACCTGACATAAACGCTCTCTGAAGATCATCCAATGCGAATATCGACACACGTATGCTGAACACACGTTCAAACTTTGAAAAATGTTAGAATTACTACAAGTTCGGTCGAACTTGCAGTGGAGAAATGAAAGATTTTCAGTTTTTACACAAGTTCGGTCGAACTTGTGTGAACTTGATTTGAAAATTTTCCCTGATTTCACTTCGAGCGAACTTACAACAAATTTCAAGAAAACTTGCAAGTTCGAGCGAACTTAGTATTAATTTCTTGATTTTTATCATGTTCGAGCGAACTTGATAAAATATCAATGGAAACTAAGTAAGTTTGAGCGAACTTATCAAAATTTCTCTCAAGAATCCTCAAGTTCGAGCGAACTTGATAGAAAATCACTCAAAAAGTGAGTTTCTAAGTCAAGTTCGAGCGAACTTGACATAGAAGTTCGTTCAAAATGATTTTTGAAAACATGGTTTTTTCAACAATTTTGCATCAATTCGTTTGATTTTAATCTCTAAACTCTCAGGGGTTTGTCTATGATGTATTTAACATGACATATTCAAATTTGGACAGAATTTGCCCGTAAATTCTTCATTTTAGTGTAAATTCTTTTCTTTGAATGTAAGTTTTCTAAACAGGTATGGAACAAGACTAGAGATAAGGTAGGTATGTCAACGGTTGGACCCAGATGGAGTGACATTATGGCCTGGCTTCTGGCTCGTGCTCGCTCAAAAACAGCGGCGCACTATACAAGTCGAGTGTTTGTTGCCTGTGCAGCATACATAATATGGCAAGAACGTAACGCGAGATTATTCAAGAATCAATCTAGGCCACCAGATACCATATGCGAACAAATATTAAAGACAGTTCGGTACAAGCTGATGGGGGTTAAGTTCAAAGATTGTGCGAATGTTCGGAGGCTGCTAGGTAAATGGAAGATAAATGGCAACTTCATTTCCGATAATGGAGGCTGATTACTATTTTTCTTTGTGTGATTAGTGGTTCTAGATTCTAGTCTAGTAGTTGTACTTGTCTTTGATTACTGCTTTATATTGTTTGCTTGATTTACTGTCATGAGGTGCATCTCATGATAGAACTAGTGGGAGATTATCCTCACTACTTGTATTATTTGGTTGGTTAATATATAGAATCACAGGGGTAACCCATTACCCAAAAAAGTTAAGAAAATAAGAAGAATGGAGTAGAATTAGAGTTATTCTTGTCTTGATATCAATCAAATCAAGCTCTTCTAGCTCAGATACCACTTGTAGGACCGATCCTGATAGCATAGGAACCTAGATTTGATATCTAATGTTCATAATGGCGGAAATAATATGACATGATTACCAAATAACAAGAATTACTCAATTAATCGTCAATTTTATTGATAAACTTCAAGTCTCCAATTTGACAGAGCTTCGCTACTCAAAGCACAAAAGTTACAAATGAAGAAATCAAGCTAGCTATTTATACTAGTCCAAGTTCGCTGGTGATTAACTGAGTTCGGCCGAACTTGAACTAGTCAAGTTCGGCCGAACTTAACATCACAATCACCTTACCAGCGAACTTGACTAACTACAACATAAATACTTGATTTTGCTAGCCTATTCACATCTAATCTATACAGACTCGATATAAGACTAAGACATAGACATTCTGCACCAACAGGTTACAATAGCGTTTAAAAAACCTACAAGCTTTTAGGGTTTAAATTACTTAAATAACCTACAATCCTCATCATCCCAGATTGAAGAAAGGTCGATCGATCGCAAGTAAAAGCCAGCAAAGGTATGCATGTTCTTATTTAATTAGTTTTTACTGTTTGCTATATAAATACCATGTTAGGATATTCATGTAATCAAGTTCTGCTAGTCTATTGTTTGAGTGAATTGATGAAGTTTGGCTTCTTCTGTGGGTGCTAAAATAATCAAATCATGATGTCTTTGACTCTTATTGAACTTTGTGAGTCTGCTGTTTCTGCTAAACATATATCTCAATCTTGGATTTTAGTTATTTGGTAGATTAATAATGTGTCATGAAGACAATTTATCTTAAAATTGTTGTGTATTGAATTGAATATCATCTTTAGTCTTCTTATTTCTTGTATAATCTTTTATGATCTTGGTGGTCTAGTGAGTGACGATACGAGTTGGTAAATATTTTTGGTTGTTGCAAATTAATTACGATTCATGTGGGATACAAGGGTTATTATCTGTATAGTGTTGGGTGGGCCGCCGAGACCAAGTAGTACATAATAAGGAAAACACTTCTTCTGTAGAATAGATCAATATTACACTATATGACATATTTGAATGTAATGTGTAACAATCTTAAGTTCTTTGATTGTTATGCTATTAAAAAATGCAGTTTTTGCGACATAATTCTGATTTTGCAATTGTGTACATATGTATGTATGCATGGTTGCTAGATGGATTCTAAAAAAAGAGAAAGGGAAAAGAGAAATTTGGCCAAAAGAAATGGTTTTAGAATTATGTCGGTACCTAAACAAATAGATCACGATGCATGGTCGAACTTCCCCATTCAAATGGGTCACTCTTCAGCCATAGTTCGAAAAAGTTATAAATCATAAATTCGCCTGTGACAAAGCTATGAAGAAGAAGTATGACAGTATGAGAAAAGAGTACAACCTTTGGAAGTCACTTAAGAATGGAGAGACTGGTCTAGGTTGGAATGAAAGTACCAAGCAACTTAATTGTTCTGATGAATGGTGGAAAAGAAAAATTCAGGTGACATAATATTGTTTTTTCAAAATTGAAATACCATATAATATTCCAGTCATAATTATAACTAAAGATGCACCGTTATATTATGTAGTGAAGGTCCGTTATCAGGCGGTTCTAGACGGAAGTTAATGCGTAAACCGATTCGGTAGAATGTTATTAAGAATGGAGTAGAAACAGAATGCAGCGGAAGTCTTCATTCATACCAAAAGAGTATACATCTTTATATGTCCAGCTGCAGAAGTTCCTGGAGAGAATCCGGCAGCACCTCCCCGTAGGGATGCCAAAAACTCAAATGACAAAATGAACAACACACCTATATATAGGGAGACAAGTTCGTTGGTGGTGAATGAAGTTTGGGCGAACTTGACTATGTCAAGTCGGCCGAACTTGACTTCACATGGTCATCACCAGCGAACTTGACCCTTTTACATTTTAATCCCCGTATTTCGGTCGTGTGTTCAATTCTAACCTATACAATATTCAACACACGCTCAAACTAGCCTATTCGACAAGTGACGAACACAATAGTGCATCAACAGATTCCCCCTTGTTCGTTACTGTCGAAGCTTGATCTTGAACTTCAAAACTTTGAGCCGCGTTTGAATATTCTGCAACTTTAATCTAGGTGTCTGCCGATGTCGTCGAAACGCGTCAACAAATTCCCCCTTAATTGATGATCCGGGTTTGCATTAACAACTTTCAATACCGCTGTAATCTCCAGTTCAGATCTTTGGTTGCGTGGTTTCCGACTCCTCTGATTTAAATGACCGACAAATTTTCTCGAATAACCATCAACTCGAAGCTAATCAATGCAGCAGCTTCTCCATTTCGACGATAACCGCATTCGAGTTCAGTTTTTGAATAAGCGTTGAGCATCGAGAGTTTATTCCGCACACTCCTAAAGTATCAAAAACTCAACCGGCAATTGATAGAAACTTCGAATCAATGGGGCAACTGAAACCACAGAGCATCCCTATCTCCTGGCGGTTAGTCCAGTCAATAGCTCATGTGCAAAGTAGAGTTAAAGATAGGCAGTCGTGTGTGCTTCCAAACCATACGCACGACTCAGGTGTCAATCCACAACCATGACCTCAGAATCTGATAAACAACTCCTCCAAGACTCAGTTATGTAACCACCCACTTTCAAACTAGACATCAATTTGAAATACCTAATGAATCTCAATCCTATGCATTTCCCGATAATCTGCAATCGGTAACCATCCGGATACTGTTGAAGTAGTCACGAATTTCAAAAATGTCGGAATCTTCAAATATTAAAATTTTTTTATTCCCCCTCATTTTTGAAAATTTTGACCATACTGAAATTTTCACTGAAATTCCCCCTGAAATCCGGAATTTTCAGTTTTTAACAAATGCGGATTTAACGTTTAGGCCCATTACTAGTCACGACACCCAAATGATCAACATTCTGCATCGATATCAATGACTCTCCTGTTATCTTCAAAATTTTGTGACCGTATCACCAAAGTTGTACTCTGAAGCTCTAGACGGTGTCCCCGAACATCCCGGTTCGGTCTTCGAAAACTCGAAAAAATTTCTATCACCAAATTTTTTCGGACACTCATCCCATCAATACGATCAACAATTTGTTTTAGTCTCCTTGGACAAGTTCGGGCGAACTTGTGTAAGAATCAACTTTTCAACAAGTTCGGTTGTAACCATAATTTCATTAAAGTCAAGTCAAGTTCGGGCGAACTTGTAAGAAACGAACAAGTTCGGGCGAACTTATGCTTAATTTCAGTGAAAATCAGTCAAGTTCGAGCGAACTTGATGAATATTCATGAAATACTTGTCAAGTTCGGGCGAACTTGATGAAAAATCATGAAAATCAGTCAAGTTCGGGCGAACTTGACGAAAATCATGAAAATTCTTGTCAAGTCCGGGCGAACTTGATCCCCAAATCAGCCTTTTTTCACATTTTTCGATCCAGAATCCTTATTTCTTCGAATTTCGAGATGACACCATAGATCTGGTCGAAAATGGTTTTCTAACATCCTATCCGTTCAATTTTAGTTTTCATCCGTGGATTGTATGTTTATTTCAAGTTTTACATCCAAACCCCTCCTAATGTCCATAAATGTCTAAATTCATGAGCGTAGGTGATAACCGTAGCTCTCATACCAATTGAAGGTCCGTGATCACACGGTTCTAGACGGAAGTTAATGCGTAAACGTAAACCGATTCGGTAGAATGTTATTAAGAAAGGAGTAGAAACAGAATGTAGCAGAAGTCTTCATTCATACCGAAAGAGTATATACATCTTTATAAGTCCAGCTGCCGGAGTTCTGGAGAGAATCCGGCAGCACCTCCTCGTAGGGATGCCAAAAACTCAAATGACAAAATGAACACACCTATATATAGGGAGACAAGTTCATTGGTGGGGAATGAAGTTCGGGCGAACTTGACTATGTCAAGTTCGGCCGAACTTGAATTCACATAGTCATCACCAGCGAACTTGACCCTTTTACATTGTAATCTCCGTATTTCGGTCGTGTGTTCGATTCTAACCTATACAATATTCAACACACACTCAAACTAGCCTATTCGACAAGTGACGAACACAATAGTGCATCAACATGTAGGAAAACCCGAAAGTTCTAGTAATTCAAAATAACCAACCATCTATACAACTTCAAGAAGAGTGGGATCAGTTAGTTATTTCGAAACATTTACCATAATTTCTTAACTAAGAGTGTAAGGGGTGCTCCACCTGTTGGAGTAGTCCTCTCTCTACCACAACCAATCATACTCTATCATTTCAACTCCCCTTTCCACTCCCCATTTACATTTAAACATTAGTAGCGCTCCACCCAAACTTTTTTTTCTTTAAAATAATAAAAACAAAATAAAGATAAAAGTGTAATTGGATGAAAGAGAGTGGGACCTGCCATTAACCCCCTCTCTATCCTCTTTTTTGAATGGTGAATACTCCCCTCAAGATTAGCGTTGGCAACGAGCCGGGAATGGGGCAGGTATGGCTAATCCTATACCCATACCCGGTTGTAAAATCTTGTCCCATATCTGAATCATTACCCGTCGAGTATTTGATGGGTATTTAACCATGGGTATCGGACATAACCGCGGGTATCGGGTATACCTGTTTGCGATTTTCATGTATATATAATTTTACTTTCCTTTATAATTTTATGTTTTAAAATTATATATATATATATATATATATAGGAGAAGGATCCTTAGGAACCACCCTTTATTGCAAAAACCGCGAGAACCAATGTGATCACAAAAAAAAATACCTAAAAATCTAAAAACACATAAAAAAAAATTATAATATATTTTTTTTAAATCGCTACTTTCCGTCCTCAAAAAATATTTTTGGGGGGACGGAGGACGAAAAGTAGCGATTTTTTTAAATAACATTTAGTTGTGGGGTTTAGTTTCGGGTTTAGTTTTTAGCATTTAACTTAGATGGTGGGTTAGGTTTTTTGGGGGTGGGGAGGGTTAGGTTTTTTTGTGAGATTTCTTTTTTTTTTTGAGCGGGAGGGGGGTGGGGTTTAGGTTTTTGTGGGTGGGGTGGTGGGGGTGGGTGTTTAGGTTTTAAGTGGTGGTGTAGTGGGTTTCTTTATTGTATTCATATTGATTCTCTTGTTTCTCAAACTAAAGGTGGTTTTCACATGAATCCAATTAATAGTTACTTTAATAATATAATATTATATATAGTTTTTTATACTTTTATTATTCTAATGTTATATTATATTATATATTTTTATTTTATATATTAATAATAGAAACTCATGAATTGTAATTTTACTTTTTTATTATAATAATATATATTTTTTAATTTTATTATTATAATAATATATATATTTTGTAACACTTTTTAGAATTTTAATTTTAATATATATTAATAATGGAAGCTAACCAATGTATGTTTATTATTATCACTGCTTTCATATTTTTATTATTTTAATATTATAGTAATATATTTTAATATTATAATAATAATTTTTATCATTTGTCTTAACTTTAATGATTTTTTTATCATAGGTTGGGATAAGCTTGATGTCAACTAGTACCGGTATTCAAATTACCGGTACGGTTCTGTTCGGTATCAGTATATGAACGTAAAAAACGGGACCAACCTAGTACAGAAGACGTCAAAAGTCGGTACCGAATTTATATTGAAAATCTATTAGTTCAGGAAATTCGGTTCTGCTACCCGGTACCATTTGCCCATCCATTATCACGGGTACTGTACGAACAACAACGATATCGTAAAACTATTAGTTTATTTTCTTCAACTTTAAATGATTTCTTTTTTTTTTCAGTTTCAGGGGTAGGGATGAGCTCGATGCCAACCGATACCAAATCGGTACCGGTACCGAAAATACCGGTTAAGGTACCGGTATATAAAAACCGGTAGCGAACTGGTATCAGGAACGCCAAAATTCGGTACCGAATTGGTACTTAAGATCTTTTGGTTCGGGAAATTCGGTACTGGTACCCAGTTTCCATTTGCTCATCTCTGACCATAGGTTTCATACAAACAACATCACTACCACACAACTTTTTTGGTTGATTTTCTTTCGGTTACCTGCGTTTTTTCTACATTTTTTTATTCTTGTCAGCGGTTCCTGCGCAATGCGCTGGTAGTGATTACAAAACGCATATAAACACAGACCAAATAACAAAAGAAGTTCGCTGCAACATAGCGACGTTGATAAACCTAGTATATAATATATATATATATATATATATATATATATATATATACATATTTATATTTATATATATTTATTTATATTTATATATATTTATAATTTAAGCCAATAAATAGTAACTTTACTTGAAGGACCGTGATCAGGCGGTTCTAGACGGAAGTTAGTGGATAAACGTAAACCGATTCGGTAGAATGTTATTACAGAAAGGAGTAGAAACAGAATGCAGCGGAAGTCTTCATTCATACCGAAAGAGTATACATCTTTATAAGTCCAGCTGCCGGAGTTCCTAGAGAGAATCCGGCAGCACCTCCCCGTAGAGATGCCAAAAACTTAAATGACAAATGAACAACACACCTATATATAGGGAGACAAGTTCGCTGGAGTGTATGGAAGTTCGGACGAACTTGACCTAGTCAAGTTTGGCCGAACTTGACTTCCTAAGAGCATTCTCGAGCGAACTTGGCTTGCATTAGTCAAGTTCGAGCGAACTTAACTATAGGCACATGAAGTTCGGGAGAACTTGACCAATACAGGTCAAGTTCGGGGGAACTTGTTCCCTTTTACACTGTAATCTTCGTATTTCGGTCGTGTGTTCGATTCTAACCTATACAATATTAAACACACGCTCAATCTAGCCTATTCGACAAGTGACGAACACAATAGTGCATCAACAGATTCCCCCTTGTTCGTTACTGTCGAAGCTTGATCTTGAACTTCAAAACTTTGAGCCGTGTTTGAATATTCTATACAACTTCAATCAAGGTGTCTGCTGATGTCGTCGAGACGCGTCAACAGATTCCCCCTTAATTGATGATCCGGTTTTGCATTAACAACTTTCAATACCTCTGAAATCTCCAGTTCAGATATTTGGTTGCGTGGTTTTCGACTCCTCTGATTTACCCGACTGACAAATTTTCTCGAATAACCATCAACTCAAAGCTAATCAATGCAGCAGCTTCTCCATTTGGACGATAACCACATCTGAGTTCAGCTTTAAATAAGCGTTGAGCATCGAGAGTTTATTCCGCACACTCCTAAAGTATAAAAAACTCAACCGGCAATTGATAGAAACTTTGAATCACCGCATCGGAAAACTTCAAATCAACGAATACCCTTGAAAATATGAGATCCCGATTTCCGTAATCACAGTTAAGCACCCTTCAGGAAGATTTGATTAGCAAATCGGTAATCTGCTCAATCAACAAATCTTCATCGGAAACAGATAATCTGGTAATGCATCGAATCTTAGAAACATACGTCCGTGACCAAAATCACATTCTTCCTCTTCAGTCATAATGCCAGATATATAGCTATCTACGGTAGACCAGCGCCACTTAATCACCAAACATCATCATCCAATGGCGGTTAGTCCAAAGAAAAGAATGATTCATCTGCTTGAAGACTAAAATAATCGCCACCAAAGGCTATCATCAGTTAGCGTATCTGGGATAACTTCAGATCTCCTTGGTAATTTTGAAACCATTCGTCTTCGAAGCTAGTTATTAATCCTAAGATCATCAATGAACGTTTTGAACGTCCTCAGTTCCTTCATCGGTACTAACGACTGCTAATCCAGCTAACTGTTCCTTAACCGGAGATCAGGACTCTAACCCTTAAGCATCACTTTGCTTCATGAACTGAAAAATCTGAACTTCCTGTGATCAAAGAATCCCAAATGTATAACCTCTTTTATCAGCATCTGATATACACAGCTTTGTCTGGAAGATCCGATCCCATAAATCATCTTCTTTAATCATGGTACCGCGTACAACCCTGGGAAACTGAAACTACAGAGCATCCCTATCTCCTGGCGGTTAGTCCAGTCCATAGTTCATGTGCAAACCAGAGTTAAAGATAGGCAGTCATGTGTGCTTCCAAACCATACGCGCGACTCATGTGTCAATCCACAACCATGACCTCAGAATCTGATAAACAACTCCTCCAAGACTCAGTTATGTAACCACCCACTTTCAAAATAGACATCAATTTGAAATACCCAATGAATCTCAATCCTCTGCATTTCCCGATAATCTGCAATCGGTAACCACCCGAATACTGTTGCAGTAGTCACAAATTTCAAAAATGTCAGAATCTTCAAATATTGAAAATTTTTTATTCCCCCTCATTTTTGCAAATTTTGACCATACTGAAATTTTTCACTGAAATTCCCCCTGAAATCCGGAACTTTCAGTTTTTAACAAATGCGGATTTAACGTTTAGGCCCATTACTAGTCACGACACCCAAATGATCAACGTTCTGCATCGGTATCAATTACTCTCCGTTATCTTCAAAAATTTTTGACCATATCACCAAATATGTACTCTAAAGCTCTAGACGGTGTCCCCGAACATCCCAGTTCGGTCTTCGAAAACTCGAAAAATTTTCTATCGCCAATTTTTTTAGGCTCCTTGACAAGTTCGGGCGAACTTGTGCGACAAGTTCGATCAAACTTATTCGGTTTGATGGAAGTTCGGGCGAACTTGATTGGCCACTTCCAAGTTCGGGCGAACTTGCATGAAAAAGACAAGTTCGGGCGAACTTATGCTTAATTTCACTGAAAATCAGTCAAGTTTAGGCGAACTTGATGAAAATTCATGAAAAACTTTGTCAAGTTCGGGCGAACTTGATGAAAAATCTTGAAAAACCATGTTAAGTTCGGGCGAACTTGACCTCGACAGGTCAAGTTCGGGCGAACTTGGTCTCCCAAATCAGCCATTTTTCACATTTTTCGATCCAAAATCCTTATTTCTTTGATTTTGAAATGATTTCACCATAGATCTGGTCGAAATTGGTTTTCTAACAATCCTATCCGTTCAATTTTATATTTTTGTCCGTAGATTATAGGTTTATTTCATGATTTACCAATTGAAGGACCGTGATCAGGCGGTTCTAGGCGGAAGTTAGTGGATAAACGTAAACCGATTCGGTAGAATGTTATTACAGAAAGGAGTAGAAACAGAATGCGACGGAAGTCTTCATTCATACCGAAAGAGTATACATCTTTATAAGTCCAGCTGCCGGAGTTCCTGGAGAAATCCGGCAGCACCTCCCCGTAGGGATTCCAAAAACTTAAATGACAAATGAACAACACACCTATATATAGGGAGACAAGTTCGCTGGAGTGTATGGAAGTTCGGGCGAACTTGACTTCCTAAGAGCATTCTCGACCGAACTTGTCCTGCATTAGTCAAGTTCGAGCGAACTTGACTATAGGCACATCAAGTTCGGGCGAACTTGACCAATACAGGTCAAGTTCGAGGGAACTTGTTCCCTTTTGCACTGTAATCTCCGTATTTCGGTCGTGTGTTCGATTCTAACCGATACAATATTCAACACACGCTCAATCTAGCCTATTCGACAAGTGACGAACACAATAGTGCACCAACAGATTCCCCCTTGTTCGTTACTGTCGAAGCTTGATCTTGAACTTCAAAACTTTGAGCCGTGTTTGAATATTCTCTGCAACTTCAATCAAGGTGTCTGCCGATGTCGTCAAAACGTGTCAACAGATTTCCCCTTAATTGATGATCTGGGTTTGCATTAACAACTTTCAATTCCGCTGAAATTTCCAGTTCAGATCTTTGGTTGCGTGGTTTCCGACTCTTCTAATTTACTTGACCGACAATTTTTCTTGAATAACCATCAACTCGAATCTAATCAATGCAGCAGCTTCTCCATTTCGACGAAAACCGCATCCGAGTTCAGTTTTTGAATAAGCGTTGAACATCGAGAGTTTATTCCGCACACTCCTAAAGTATCAAAAACTCAATTGGCAATTGATAGAAACTTCGAATCACCGCATCGGAAAACTTCAAATCAACGAATACCCTCGAAAATCTGAGATCCCGATTTCCGTAATCACAGTTAAGCACCCTTCAGAAAGATTTGATTAGGAAATCGGTAATCTGCTCAATCAACAAATCTTCATCGGAAACAGATAATCTGGTAATGCATCGAATCTGAGAAACATACGTCCGTGACCAAAATCACATTCTTCCTCTTCAGTCATAATGCCAGATATATAGCTATCTCTGGTAGACCAGCGCCACTTAATCACCAAACATCGTCATCCAATGGCGGCTAGTCCAAAGAAAAGAATGATTCATCTGCTTGAAGACTAAAAATAATCGCCACCAAAGGCTATCATCAGTTAGCGTATCTGGGATAACTTCAGATCTCCTTGGTAATTTTGAAACCATTCGTCTTCGGAGCTAGTCATTAACCCTAAGATCATCAATGAACGTTTTGAACGTCCTCAGTTCTTTCATCGGTACTAACGACTGCTAATCCAGCTAACTGTTCCTTAACCGGAGATCAGGACTCTAACCCTTAAGCATCACTTTGTATCATGAACTGAAAAATCTGAACTTCCTGTGATCACAAAATCCCAAATGTATAACCTCTTTTGTCAGCAACTGTATACACAGCTTTGTCTGGAAGATCCGATCCCATAAATCATCTTCTTTAATCATGGTACCGCGTACAACCCGGGGCAACTGAAACTACAGAGCATCCCTATCTCCTGGCGGTTAATCCAGTCATTAGTTCATGTGCGAAGCAGAGTTAAAGATAGGCAGTCATGTGTGCTTCCAAACCATACGCGCGACTCAGGTGTCAATCCACAACCATGACCTCAGAATCTGATAAACAACTCCTCCAAGACTCAGTTATGTAACCACCCACTTTCAAAATAGACATCAATTGAAATACCCAATGAATCTCAATCCTCTGCATTTCCCGATAATCTGCAATCGGTAACCACCCAAATACTGTTGCAGTAGTCACAAATTTCAAAAATGTCGGAATCTTCAAATATTGAAAAAAATTTATTCCCCCTCATTTTTGCAAATTTTGACCATACTGAAATTTTTCAGTGAAATTCCCCCTGAAATCCGGAACTTTCAGTTTTTAACAAATGCGGATTTAACGTTTAGGCCCATTACTAGTCACGACACCTAAATGATCAACGTTCTGCATCGGTATCAATGACTCTCCCGTTATCTTCAAATTTTTTGACCATATCACCAAATCTGTACTCTGAAGCTCTAGATGGTGTCCTCGAACATCCCAGTTCGGTCTTCGAAAACTCGAAAAATTTTCTATCGCCAATTTTTTAGGCTCCTTGACAAGTTCGGGCGAACTTGTGCGACAAGTTTGACCGAACTTAGTCGGTTTGATGGAAGTTCGGGCGAACTTGATTGGCCACTTCCAAGTTCGGACGAACTTGCATGAAAAAGACAAGTTCGGGCGAACTTATGCTTAATTAATAAAAATCAGTCAAGTTTGGGCGAACTTAATGAAAATTCATGAAAAACTTTGTCAAGTTCGGGCGAACTTGATGAAAAATCTTGAAAAACAATGTTAAGTTCGGGCGAACTTGACCTCGACAGGTCAAGTTCGGGCGAACTTGGTCTCCCAAATCAGCCATTTTTCACATTTTTCGATCCAAAATCCTTATTTCTTTGAATTTTGAGATGATTTCACCATAGATCTGATCGAAATTGGTTTTCTAACAATCCTATCCGTTCAATTTTGGATTTTTGTCCATGGATTGTAGGTTTATTTCATGATTTACCAATTGAAGGACCGTGATCAGCGGTTCTAGACGGAAGTTAGTGGATTAACGTAAACCGATTCGGTAGAATGTTATTATAGAAAGGAGTAGAAACAGAAAGTAGCGGAAGTCTTCATTAATACCGAAATAGTATACATCTTTATAAGTCCAGCTGCCGGAGTTCCTGAAGAGAATCCGGCAGCACCTCCCCGTAGGGATGCCAAAAACTTAAATGACAAATGAACAACACACCTATATATAGGGAGACAAGTTCGCTGGAGTGTATGGAAGTTCGGGCGAACTTGACCTAGTCAAGTTCAGCCGAACTTGACTTCCTAAGAGCATTCTCGAGCGAACTTGGCCTGTATTAGTCAAGTTCGAGCGAACTTGACTATAGGCACATCAAGTTCGGGCGAACTTGTTCCCTTTTACACTATAATCTCCGTATTTCGGTCGTGTGTTCGATTCTAACCTATACAATATTCAACACACGCTCAATTTATCCTATTCGACAAGTGACAAACACAATAGTGCACCAACATTAATATTTGTATATATTTATAATTTAAGCTAATGAATAGTAACGTTTTTTTGGGTAATGGGTTACCCCTGTGATTCTATATATTAACCAACCAAATAATACAAGTAATGAGGATAATCTCCCACTAGTTCTATCATGAGACACACCTCATGACAGTAAATCAAGCAAACAATATAAAGCAGAAACCAAAAGACAAGTACATCTACTAGACTAGAATCTAGAACCACTAATCACACAAAGAAAAATAGTAATCAGCCTCCATTATCGGATAAGAAGTTGCCATTTATCTTCCATTTACCTAGCAGCCTCCGAACATTCGCACAATCTTTGAACTTAACCCCCATCAGCTTGTACCGAACTGTCTTCAATATTTGTTCGCATATGGTATCTGGTGGCCTAGATTGATTCTTGAACAATCTCGCGTTACGTTCTTGCCATATTATGTATGCTGCACAGGCAACAAACACTCGACTTGTATAATGCACTGCTATTTTAGATCGAGCACGAGCCTGAAGCCAGGCCATAATGTCACTCCATCTGGAACCAACCGTAGACATACCTACCTTATCTCTAGTCTTGTTCCATACCTGTTTAGAAAACTTACATTCAAAGAAAAGATGATCATGGGAGTCAACATTCTCATAGCACAAAAGACAGCACATCATATTCATGTTTTTCCTTCTCGAGATGTCCCACTGGAGAATCTTATCCTGAGTTAGCAATTTCCGACGAATAATCAACCACATAAAGAAAGCATGCTTAGGGATGCACTGATTAAACCAGACTACTTCAGCCCAATCCACTTCCGGCTCCCTTATCCGAATCGAATGCCAGACACTTGAAGAAGAAAACTCAAGTATATCATCCCCGTCCTTCCAGCAAATTTGGTCCACTTTATTTGGTTCCAGATAAACCTGATCCAATTGAGTCAACTCTGGAAACAAATCTCTCCAAGCCGAGGGCCAAGCCCAAGTACTTTGATTATATATATCCGCAACCGTATCATGAAGTCTAAATCCTGCACTGGAAATGGACCTAGGAGACAAGAAGGTAGATAACGGACCAAGTTGACTCCAGTTATCATACCATGCTGACGTATTATTCCCATTGCCCAATCTCGACCACACGTGATCCCTGATACTAGGCCTCATCTGAAGAAGCTTTCTCCAGCTCCAGCTACAATTCGTACCTTCCTTACATACCCAGAAATTGCAGCCTTTTAATATGTAGGAGTAGATCCAGTTAACCCACAAGGACTCCCTCTTATTCAGAATGCTCCAAATATGCTTCGCCATAAGAGCTTTATTCGAATCTCCAAGTCGCCTAATACCCAGGCCACCCTCATACCTAGGGACACAAATAGAATTCCATGAGGCTTTAGCTTTTCCTCTATGAAAATTTCCTTTTTGCGCCCACAGGAAATTCCGTAATTTAGCTTCAAGCTCCTTAATAATTTGTGCTGGCAAAATAAAAACAGCGGACCAATAAGCATGCAAAGCTGAAAGTACCGAGTTGATAAGCTGCAACCTTCCTGCAAATGATAAAAACCTATTTCTCCAGTTTAGAATGTGCTGCTCTATCTTTTCAATTAAAACATTGCAATCTCTAGAGAGCAGCCGAGAAGAAATAAGCGGAACACCCAAATATTTAACCGGCAGCACGCCCCCCTCAAATCTCAGGGTCTGAAGAATTTCATTTTTAACATTGGGAGAAACGTTGCAGAAGAAGGCAGTACTTTTTTGGATACTAGGGACCAATCCAGACATGTTCGTGAAAGTAGCCAGTGCCATCTTGATACAGCGGGCAGAGGAGATATCACCACGGGCAAATAGAAACAAGTCATCAGCAAAACAAAGATTGATAATTTGTTGTCTTTCACATCTATTGTGAAATCTATAAGAGGTATCAAGCCGAGCATCCCTCTGCAAAAGACATGTCAGGACTTCCATGACAAGAGTGAATAAATACGGAGATAATGGATCTCCTTGTCTTAACCCACAGCCACCCTTGAAATACCCATGCAGATACCATTCACACTGATAGAATAGTAACTTTAATATTCTAATACAATCTATATAGCTTTTTTATACCTTTATTATTTTAAGTTATAATAATAATTATTTCCTAAGTTAATACATTTTCATACATATATATATATATATATATATATATATATATATATATATATATATATTTTATACTTTTATTATTTTAAGTTATAATAATAATTATTTTCTAAGTTAATACAATTTCATATATATATATATATATATATATATTATTTATAATTTATAATTTAAGCTAATGAATAGTAACGTTAATATTATAAAATTATATATAGCTTTTTTATACTTTTATTATTTTATATACATTTATTTATATACATTTTTATAATTATAATTGAAGCTAACGAATAGTAACTTTAATATTCTAATACAATATATATAGCTTTTTTATACTTTTATTATTTTAAGTTATAATAATAATTATTTCCTAAGTTAATATATTTTCATAATATATATATATATGTATGTATGAAAATGTATTAACTTAGAAAATAATTATTATAACTTAAAAAATAATAAGAGTATAAAAAAGCTATATATATTGTATTAGAATATTAAAGTTATATATATATATATAGTAACGTTAATATTATAAAATATGGCATTTTTATACTTTTATTATTTTATATACATTTATTTATATACATTTTTTAATTATAATTGAAGCCAACGAATAGTAACTTTAATATTCTAATACTACATATAGCTTTTTTATACTTTTATTATTTTAAGTTATAATAATAATTAATTTCTAAGTTAATTCATTTTCATATATATATATATATATATATATATAATTGAAGCCAATGCATAGTAACTTTAATATTCTAATACTATATATAGCTTTTTATAATTTTATTATTTTAATTTATAATAATAATTATTTTCTAAGTTAATACATTTTCATATATATATATATATATATATATATTATATACTTTAATATAAGTTAATACATTTTAATATATATATATATCTATATATATATATGTATATATACTTTAATATTATAATATTATAAATAACTTTTTTATACTTTTATTATTTTAATGTTGTAATAATATTTATAGTAACTATAATATTATAATATTACATATATTAACTGGAATTTGCCGGCATCACCATGAAGTTGACGTTACTAAAATCAAAGTTTATCGTGCAAGGTAGTTATATGATCCTTTCCTCTTTTGGATATTTGGCGCAGAGTTCTAATAAATCTTATTTTGGCAAAGAAGTCTACGCGTAGTTTTTTAGAAGTTATTAATGGGTATAGTTTCCTTGATTGGCGCAAGGTTTTTGGTATCATACCCCTTCGAGAGCTGATGAAGCTTTTAGATTAGAATTTTGTGGAGAAGGTAATATAATAAGAGACCCAGCAACGATACAAAAATATTTAACAGCCTTATTACGTCTACAATTATGTGATATTTGTGAAATTGATAGATATATTTGTGTTTTTCAAGATTATTATTATCATATCTATAATCAAGTACCAGATACTTGTTATTATTTACCCTTATTTTTTGCAAAGATACCTGACCCATGGGGACAAAAACTAATTAATACATACAACCCAGGAACAACTGTACTTTAGGGAAAAGAATAACACATGCTAGAGATAAATTGAGCGAATGGTGTGGAGACACCATATTAGCTAAAATGAGTAAGGCTTAAAAAGAAAGATATCTTTATGTTCTAGTAGTCCAAAAATGCCTTTGATGATAGGATGTGATAGTTCCTATTACTATGGAAAGATTAAAAGAAAATACAAGAAAAGAAGCCATTTTAGGAAAAGATATTTTAAAAAGCGTAAAACAAAATACTATAAAAGAAAAGGATATAATAAGACTTTTAAGCCTACATACAAAAGAAAACAAAATCCTAAAAAATGTTGATGTTTCTTTTGTCATGAGGAAGGACATTTAGCAAATAAGTGTCCTAAAAAGTTTAATAAAAACCTTAAAATATTTGAAATAGATGAAGATATTGAAAAAATGATAGATGAAGGAGATTTTATACAAATTAACGATTTCATAATATAGACTCTGACGAAAGTATATTTATTTTAACCGAAACCGAATATACGTCCTTTGAAGATGAATAAGTCTGATATAGCTACTACTAGTAAGTTAGATAATACTATAATAGATTGTCAAGAAGAGCAACTAGGAGAATATAAACAGGAAATTTTAATAGATAAGAAAAAATTAAAACGAATACAACATGAAAAAATTTCATTATCTAATTATTCGGGATTTAAAATAAATACTTTACAAAGGTTGGGGATAAAACCAAGAAACTATCATCTATATTATGGCTTGAATATTCAAGAACGTGCTCTAGATATTAATATAACATCTAACCAAGTAATGATACCACTGTTGGCTAAAAAAGATATTCAATAAAAAATGCAAAAGATAAAACCTGAAATAAGAAATACTTTGGGTTGGGTACACGTAGGAGCTATCCAAATAATAATAAAATCCACATATGAAGAAGGTATAGATACCCCTATAGAATTAGCAGTAATGGATAATAGAATCCAAAACAAGAGAAGAAGCATGTCTAGGAATACTAAGAGGAAATTTACAATATGGTAAGCTAAAGTTTAATTTATATCCAAGAATTTCCTATTATATACAAGACAAGGATTTTGATAAAACTTTAAGTTTATTACAAGATTTTAAAAGAAAAATTTCTTTAGACAACAAAATAGGCCATATTCTATTACATATGCTATATCAAATACTCACCATTCTGATTGTTTTAGTATAAAAGATACTATCAATTTTCCTTTTTTATTTAATGATGTATGCCAAATACAGGTAACAACCCTACCTAAAATTGAGGAAATAGATTCGAGATCATTAAGTCTTGATTTACAAGATAAAACAATTTTATTAACTAACCAGATCACCCCTAGATTATCCTTCTCAAATAAAGGTGTAAGTAGTCATCCCCTTACAAGGTTGATTAATTCTAGCAGATTTTATAATATCATTGATGCAAAAGAAGAAAACATAAGAAATTATAAAATACAAGGAGAATATTTCAATGGAAGAAAATTCTCTCATATAAATATATTAATAGATACAGGGCAAATGGAAATTATATAAATCACAAACTTTGTGACCATTTGCAAAAAAATTCGTAGATGAACCTCACCAATATACTAACTTTAATGGTGAGTTACATGAGATAAATGAAGCCATAGAAACTATAATTAAATTTGGTGAAGAAAAAGTTCCATTAAGATTATTAATAGGTAATGAAGACGAAAATGATCCATTAGAAATAATGCTAGGATTAACCTTTATAGAAAATGTCAAACCTTATCAAATAACCTCTTATGGGTTTACCATTTTGAAAGAACTCCTGCACCGCAATGCAAACATCCCAAGACTTAATCATACGATAATCTCTTTAATCCCTAAGGTTAGTACACCGTCTTCCATTACGGATTATCGTCCTATATCTTGTTGTAACACACTATATAAGTGTATCAGCAAGATTATTACAAATTGTATAAAAGAAGGGTTATGTGACATTGTCAGCATCAACCAGTCAGCCTTTGTTCCGGGTAGAAGGATTTCAGATAATATCCATTTAACACAGGAGTTAATGCATAACTATCATCATAATCAGGGGCCACCAAGGTGTGCCTTAAAGGTGGATATTCAAAAGGCTTATGACACGGTAGATTGGAACTTTCTTGAACAGATTCTGATAGGTTTTGGGTTTGATCGGAAAATGGTGAAGTGGATAATGGTTTGTGTCACATCCACGTCTTTCTCATTGGCTATAAATGGTAATTTGTATGGTTATTTTAAAGGGCACTGGGGTTTACGATAGGGAGACCCTATGTCTCCGTACCTTTTTACGTTGGTTATGGAGGTTCTTACATTGATTTTGCAACAGCAGATTTCTTTGTCAGTTGAGTTTAGGTTCCATCATAAGTGTGAAAATCAGCGAATAATTAATCTCTGTTTTGCTGATGATCTGTTTTTGTTTTCCCGGGGCGATCATAGATCAGCAAAAGTGATTTTGGAGGCGTTAGATTTATCTAAGAACATGTCAGGTCTTGTTCCTAGTATGACTAAGAGTACGGTTTTCTTTGGTAATGTTCCGGACCTAGTGAAAGACCGAATCAGAAGCATCATCCCATTTGATGAGGGTGTGTTGCCAGTTCGCTACCTTGGGGTTCCCCTTATATCTACCAGACTTATTTACAATGATTGTAAGAGACTTGTGGAAATTATGGATTCAAGAGTTACCGATTGGAAAAATAAGAGTTTGTCGTTTGCTGGTAGACTTCAATTGATTCGGTCGGTCCTGTCTTCTATGCATATATATTGGGCGTCGGTTTTTATTTTACCAAAGCGCATCATTTATGAGCTGGAAGAAAGAATGCGAAGGTTTGTGTGGGCTCAAGGAAATAACATAAAGGGTAAAGCTAAGGTGAGTTGGAAAAAAGTTTGTGTTCCTAAACAGGAGGGTGGCTTGGGTATTCGAAGGATCGGGTATATGAATAAAGCGCTTATGGTTGCGCATATATGGAGCCTTCTTACGCATAGAGAGTCTCTTTGGGTTAAGTGGATTCATTCATATCGTATACGAGATCGAAGTTTTTGGGACTTACCAATTCAAAATAACATAACGTGGAGCTGGAGGAAAATGTTACAGCGAAGGCCGATTATTCAACATCATGTATGGACTAAACTGGGAGATGGTAAAAAAACGCTAGTCTGGTTTGATAAATGGGATGAGATATGTCCTTTGAATTCTTTTATTACGCCACGTATGATATCGAATGCTGGTTTCTATTTGAACTCGACGGTTGCGGATGTGTGTGACCATGGGGAATGGGGATGGCCGAACGAGTGGGTGAACCGGTTTCCGGCTCTTCGACACATGCTGAGCATCATACTGAACCCGGGTTTTCATGATAGGGTTGTTTAGAGAACTAGATCGGGAAAGGAGATGAACTACAATGCAGCTATAGGATGGGATTATTTTCGACTACATCAGAATGAAGTCCCATGGGCGAGTATTATTTGGTTTCCCCAATCTATTCCTCGTCATTCTTTTTTAATGTGGCTGCTTGTGAACAAAAAAATAAAAACGCAGGATGTAATGAGTCGATGGTCTTCGGCGGGTAGTACTAATTTTAACCTCATGTGTTGTTCGTTGTGCATGGTTGGTCTGGATTCCCATAAGCATCTTTTTTTCGAGTGTGTATATGCTGCTCAGATTTGGAATGGTATTCGAGATAAAGCAGGGATGGGATCGATTCCTAACAAGTGGGAAAGGATCTTTGATCATTTGGTGCAATATGCAAAGTCAAAGCATGCTACTCATGTTATTGGGAAGCTTGTTGTTGGTGCGGCAGCTTATTTCGTGTGGCAGGAATGAAACCAGAGACTTTTTTCTAGCAAAAAAAGTAGTGCAGATCAACTCATTGAGGTTATTCTAACAACAGTTCGGATGAAGCTACATTTGATGAAATTCAAGAGCACGAGTCACACTAGAGCTCTTCTACAGGAATGGAGACTTCCTAGAGGGTTGCTGATATATGATGATGAATATGGCTAATGGTGTTGCATGTGTTTTTTGTAACTGAGTGTCACGTGTCTTGTCGAGTGACGTATTTTTAAATTTGTGTTTAGCGTCCGTAGGGTGATTGCTCGTTGTACTCTAGTATGGCATGTCATACTTGAGAACTGAGGTTGTTGTCTGCCTCACTTGTTTGTTTTGTTTGGTTGATTGATACAATATTTACCGGGGTAAACCCTTTACCCAAAAAAAAACCTCTTATGGGTTAAAAATCACATATAATAATAAGATGATATATATACCAAAATGACAAGTCCTAAAAGTATATACATTCCTATAGGAATAACCTATAAATATTATAAAGCTGAATACTTTGCTGCTTATATAGATAGTGGATCAGGGTTATGCATATGTAAACCTGATTGTTTTGCAAAGGAATATCATGAAGATTTAACACCTTGTAATGGTGTTAGTTTTTCACAAAATATAATCCCTTTAAGAAGAGGAGTAAAGAATCCAACTATATTAATAGGATCATATATGGTTAAATGTCCACCATTTTATTTTTATAATTCAGGATCAGATGTATTATTAGGAAATGATTTTCTATAAAGATTTAACAAAATAACTTTTGATATAATAGCATACAAGATAATACTAAAAACACCATGTCACCATTTAATAGTGGTAAAAAGGATAAAAAATGCATATGAGAGAAAATTCCCAATTAAGTTCACAACACGCGCACGCCAGTGGGGTGATTTAGGATACAAACAAAAACCCAAGCTTGAAAAAGGGATACCAATTTTGGAATATTATCCAGAAGAACCACTAGATTACCAAGTAAATCTACGAAACTTAGATACCCAAATAGAAAATATAAAATATAAGTTAAAACAATGTTATACAAATAATCCATTACAATTTTGGAATAAAAATCAGATAACAACAAAATTAGAAATGAAAGACAAAGATAAAGAAATTAGAGTGAAGACCATGCGATATAATCCAGAAGACCGAAAGGAATTTAGTTCCTAGATAAAAGAGCTCCTGGATTTAAAATTAATCAAAGCTAGTCATAGCCCTCACAGCTCTCCTGCATTCATGGTAAGAAAACATGTAGAAATTATAAGAGGTAAGCCAAGAATGGTGATAAATTATAAAAAATTAAATGATAATACTGTTTTTTATGGATATTTTTTACCTCGTAAAGAAAGTCTAATAAATTCGACAAGAAATAAAAAGATATTTTCTAAATTTGATTGTAAAAGCGGATTTTGGCAGATAAAAATGCATTCTGATAGTGTTGCATACATTGCATTTTCTACTCCTCAAGGGCAATATGAATGGCTTGTAATGCCTTTTGGATTAAAAAATGCACCACAAATATTCCAAAGGAAAATGGATTTAATATTCAGAAATTATGATTTTATTTTTGTTTACATAGATGATATCTTAATTTTATCAGATGATGTTAATTTACATCTAAAACATCTTGATACTTTCACAGATTTATGTATAAAGCATGGATTAGCCTTATCTGAAAAGAAAACTAGCTTATTAAAAGAGAAAATAGACTTTCTAAGAATGAAAATAGATGGAAAAGGTATAGAACTCCAAAGTCATATTCTGGAGAAAATTACAGCCTTTCCTAATAAGTTAATAGATAAAAAACAAGTACAAAGTTTTCTTGGCATACTAAATTATGCTTCATAATTTATAAGAAATCTTGCAGAATTAAGGAAGCCATTTCAAAATCTACTTAAAAAAGATAAAATATTTACTTTTGATAAAAACCTAGAAAACCAAGTTAAACAGATTAAGGAATATTGTAAAAACCTACCAAAGTTACAACTTCCTAAAGTAAATAATGATCTTATTTTAGAAACTGATGCTTCAGAATACTATTGGAGTGGGGTACTTAAGAAAATAGATTATAATTCTGAAAAAGAAAAAATAGGTGAAAGTATTTGTAGATATTGTTCGGGTACTTTTAGTGATACTGAAACAAGGTATTATATAAATGAAAAAGAATTATTATTAGCTGTTATTAAAAGCTGTAAAAAGTTTTATTATTTTTTATTACCAAACAAATTCTTGCTAAGGACAGATAATACACAGGTAAAGGCTTTTATTAGAAATAATTTGCCTTCTAAACCGGAATATAAAAGACTTATTAGATGGCAGGCACTGTTATCTGAGTACCATTTTGATATAGAAATAATCAAATCTGAAAAAAAATGTTTTAGCAGATTTCCTAACCAGGGATGGAGGAGCAAGAATTAGACCAAAGGATGGATAAATATATTGAAGATATGGATAAACAGATAAAGTCGATAAAAGAAATCGCAAAAGGTATGAGAGAAATGTTAAACATCATAGAAACAATCCCTGAGAAGATCCCAAATATAAAGGATTTGATTGAAAGAAATTGTCTTCTCATAAATTCTAAGATTTCATTTTATGAGTTTGACAGCATGAAGATAAAGCTTCTCGTAAAGCACCTCATAAAAGAAAGAATAGATCTTTCTTTCATTTATCCTGATGTAAAAAGAGAAAAAAGAGATAATCCTTCCACTATATCAATAGGAATACAAACGATAGATCTTACATCTCACCAAGAAGAACCTAAATAAAATCTTTTTCACATAACCCTAATACAGGGAAAACTTCTACTTTTAAAAATATTTTTCAAGAACTGCCAGTTCAACCACATTATGTTGAACAACAATGGTTCCAGATGAAGGAACTATATAACCTTCAAAATACAGATATAAGATACATTGGTTTTATAGGGATCTTCCCTGGAATCAATTATCTACAAGGAAACTCTGCTGAAGAGATAAGGTACTGGTATGATTTGGGAGCAGTCAATATGATATACCTTACTTTACCTGATTTTCCATAAATCTCTTTTTTACCAAGATGGATCAAAGACGGGGTTAGGGACTGTTATCTAAATAATCCCACAATTACTCCAAAAGATGTCATGGCTCTAAAACTCTTTTCTGCAGGGCCCGATTTTTATAATGAATTTTATATCCATCTTTTCACTTTATTAAGGTAGAAAAGGTTAATTTAGCATTTACTTATTCAGTTAATATTGAAAGAAAGATTTTTCATAACTTCAATGAAAATGATGTTCATTATAGAAGAGGATTGGGAATAAAAGTAATTCTTCAAGCATTACAAGCTGCCTTTAAAATGGATTTCGGACTTATGGTGGGAAAATATGTTTTCTTCTGTCATGATTTCACCAGCAAAAAATACTCCGCCATCAGCCAAAAAAAATTTGGAAGATAAAATTCAATTTTTAGAAAAAGGAATAATTAGATCGAGCCCTCGGGCTCAAGAAAAAGTTTGCATGTTCAGAAATCATAAAAAAGATATGAATCCAAGAGATCCTTCCCAATATGTTATAAACAAAAAGACAAGGACAATATGAGTATTGATTCTCAAAATGAGGGTCAAACATTTGATGATTAAGGATTCTATCATGATTAAGGATTCTATAAATCCTCTACTCCAAATAAGATATGATTACAATCTTCAATTCAAATATGAACAAGACTCACATGGAGCCAAGATTTAACTTCCCCAGGCACATCAATTTCTTGAGACTCACATGAACGTGGCTAGAAAGGAAACAAAGACTAAAGGAGTCCAAATTCCCAAAAGTGGACTTTCTTTTAATAAGAGACAACTTCCAAGACACTGAAGACAAAAATTAGAGTTACAAGGTCATAATGAGAGGCATGTGATGAAGAAAAGACCTGGAGCTTATCTTGGAAAGAGACTTTAAAAAGAGGAAGGGGCATCGGACTTCAACTAGCTTTTAATTAAGTTTTCATGTACAAAAAAAGTGTGTTCTATTTTTCTTAGTTTCTGTATCTTTCAAATCATCATCCATTGTAAATCATCCACCATGAAATAAAAGCTTTCCCTTTTCCTTATAAAGCCTTTAAGTGATCCTTCTAATTTTAGATATTTCTATTTCAAAAAGAAAACAAAGCTCCAATATTAAACCGTCTCTTTTTACCCTACACCGAAGGTAGGAAATGAGACCAGGTTGTGCTGGATATTGCTGAAGGATCCAAAGGGGAGTTACCTAAGGCCTCTTAGGTTTGGCGTGAAAGAACCTAGTAAAAAGACCCGTGGTGTAACCCGGCAATATTTTGGTCAAAACGGCAAAAAGGTACGGAAGCATGTTGTACCCTTGTTCTTTTAATTTTTAAATATCTTTAAACAATTGACACTCTTAGGTTTTATAAGGAAACTTTTAATAAACAATAATATATGTTACTTTTTAATTTTATAGTCTTTATAAAAAATATATTATAAAAATAGATTTAATATAATAAAAATAATAAGCTTAGATACTTTTGATTTAATCTTCAATTTTGTAGATAATAACCTACTAGAGCCACGCAGATTTCCTTCGCGGGGCTCTAGACACTAAGAATATATTATATAACATTGATTTTGATTTATAAAGGTATTAACCGACAAAATATTTCGGCTAATACCGCCCTGAATGGTATCAGAGCCACGCAGATTTCCTTCGCGGGGGCTCTAGACACTAAGAATATATTAGATAACATTGATTTTGATTTATAAAGGTATTAACCGACAAAATATTTCGGCTAATACCGCCCTGAATGGTATCAGAGCCACACAGATTTCCTTCGCGGGGGCTCTAGACACTGAGAATATATTACATAACATTGATTTTGATTATTTAATTATATTAACTTTTAATTTTAGAAATAACGAAGCTAGTATGCTTAGATTAAATATGGAAAATGATTTAACTGAAAATTTAAATTCTGAAGACGATTTTGATAAAGATTATATATTTGACGAAGATTTTAATTTTAGAAGATATGAATGGACTAGTTCTGACTTTGTATATGATGATACTGATTGGCAATATAATTCATCTTAATGGACAACCATAATTTTAATAAAATAAAAGAAAGTGAAATTCTTTAAAAATAGATAAAGATTTGATAGAAGTTCAAAATATTATCATATTTTATGGAGATAAAATAATTTTTTGACTAGATAAAATTATGGAATTATTAGAGTCTGCCAATCCTAGTAGGAGAGATAAAGAAAAAGTAACTAGATTGCAAGATCCTTTGATCCAACTTTTACAAAACATGAAGATGCCTAAGGTTATAAGGAAAATTAGAAATAAGCTCAGATACAGAAAGCGAAAATAATATAATCTCTAACTTAGAAGATTCTGATGTAGACAACTTAGTAACTAAAGTAAGAGATATGAATTTAAATGAAAATTTTATAAATATTAAAACCCATGAAAATTTTAGTATAAATAATACACCTAGTACAAGTAATAATAGAAATATACCAATAAGAAATGAATCTCAAAGACCTACTCTAGGATATGCTGCAATAAAGTCAACAATAAAACAGGAAGAGAATTATAAACCATACCAGGTTATGAAAAATGAACCAATTAATCCTTTTGGAATATACTTAGATATAGATTGTGTGAATAATACAGAGGTGGCAATCGATAAATGGGAAACCGCTTTTAGAATAGCAGTTTCTGTTAATAAAATGGACATTGAAACGATAAAGGATTTTTAGAAAGAACTTTTTTAAATAGTGCTTTAAGATATTGGCAAATATAAGCCTTGATGCAAAAAACTATATATTTGAATCAGAACATCAAAATATCGCTAATATAATAACGAGAGCTGTTGAAACTTTTAGATTAGAATTTTGTGGAGAAGGTAATATAATAAGATACCCAACCACGATACAAAAATATTTAACACCCTTATTATGTCTACAATTATGTGAGATTTGTGAAATTGATAGATATATTTGTGTTTTTCAAGATTATTATTATCATATCTATAATCAAGTACCAGATACTTGTAATTATTTACCCTTATTTTTTGCAAAGATACCTGACCCATGGGGACAAAAACTAATTAATACATACAACCCAGGAACAGCTGATACTTTAGGGAAAAGAATAACACATGCTAGAGATAAATTGAGCGAATGGTGTGGAGACGCCATATTAGCTAAAATGAGTAAAGGCTTAAAAAGAAAGATATCTTTATGTTGTAGTAGTCCAAAAACGCCTTTGATGATAGGATGTGATAGTTCCTATTACTATGGAAAGATCAAAAGAAAACACAAGAAAAGAAGCCATTTTAGGAAAAGATATTTTAAAAAGCGTAAAACAAAATACTATAAAAGAAAAGGATATAATAAGACTTTTAAGCCTACATACAAAAGAAAACAAAATCCAAAAAAATGTAGATGTTTCTTTTGTCATGAGGAAGGACATTTAGTAAATTAGTGTCCTAAAAGTTCAATAAAAACTTTAAAATATTTGAAATAGATGAAGATATTGAAAAAATGATAGATGAAGGGGATTTTATACAAATTAACGATTTTCATAATATAGACTCCGACGAAAGAATATTTATTTTAACGAAACCGAATATACGTCCTCTTAAGATGAATAAGTCTGATATAGCTACTACTAGTAAGTTAGATATTGATATAATAGATTGTCAAGAAGAGCAACTAGGAGAATACAAAAGGAAATTTTAATAGATAAGAAAAAATAAAACAAATACAACATGAAAAAATTTTCATTATTTAATTATTCGGGATTTAAAATAAATACTTTACAAAGGTTGGGGATAAAACCAAGAAACCATCATCTATATTATGGCTTGAATATTCAAAAACGAGCTCTAGATATTAATATAACATCTAACAAGTAATGATACAACTATTGACTAAAAAAGATATTCAAGAAAAAATGCAAAAGATAAAACCTGAAATAAGAAATACTTTGGGTTGGGTACACGTAGGAGCTATCCAAATAATAATAAACTCCCCATTTAAAGAAGGTATAGATACCCCTATAGAATTAGCAGGAATAGATAATAGAATCCAAAACAGAGAAGAAGCATATCTAAGAATACTAAGAGGAAATTTACAATATGGTAAGCTAAAGTTTAATATATATCCAAGAATTTCCTATTATATCCAGGACAAGAATTTGATAAAACTTTAAGTTTATTACAAGATTTTAAAAGAAAAGATTTCTTTAGACAACAAAATAGGCCATATTCTATTATATATGCTATATCATATGCTATATCAAATACTCACCATTCTGATTGTTTTAGTATAAAAGATAATATCGATTTTCCTTTTTTATTTAATGATGTATGCCAAATACAGGTACATTTGCCTGTGTTAATTGATTTAACAAGGTACGGGGCTCCATCTTAGCTAGGCGATTTTTGTTCTTCATGAAAACTAAGTTTTTCTTCGTGATTCTTTGTGTAATAGATCTGTTTAGAGTTTGATCATTCAAACGCTAACACGAACTCTATTAGCAATATTGATCGATCCGAAACTAGGGTTTCTTGTGTTTTTTTGTTTTTCCATCGCCTTAGTTTATGATTCTTATTCGGATTGAATAGGGTTGCGGGTTAATCGGTCCTACTGGTTGGGCAGTAACCTTGACCTACCTGTCTCACTATTGGATCTTGTAAAGTTTCATGAGTTAAGGTTTTGCTAGAATTAGGGTTTGTGCATGCGTTTGGTGTTTCACGTTGTTCCGACTAGTTTACGTGGGGGTTGGCTGCATGGAGAGGTATAGGGAGGGTGAACAAATGCCTGATGACGGAGGAACATCTCCTATACGGGGGGATAGGACTGAAAGTGACGAATATAGAGGGGAACTCAAAGCTACCAAGGAGGGGTCTCTACCCAGCTTCTAACTCTACGATTCTGGATGGGTTACGGGATATATATCGAAACCTGTGGACAATACTTTGGCTGCAAAATCTAAGGGACCGAATGCTCAAAACCCTGATAAGATGAAGGCTGTTACAGCTGAATCAAAGGGTGGAGTTTCATCGTCTGAGTCCAAGGAGGCAACGACCACTCAGGTTGTAGAACCTCCATCGTTTGCTAGAGTTGTTCAGCAGAATAAGGATGGTATTAAAGTTAATTTTAGGGCTATGGAAACTGATGAAATAATTGATGGGGCGGATGTTGTCATCCCATTATCATCGGTAAAGCAGGTTAATGATAGATATTCGAATACCCTTTATGGATATTTTTGGGAAAGCGTTTCCGGTGGTAGACTATTTTGTTCAAAATAATTGGTCGAAGTATGGTTTATCCAGGATGATGATGAATGCAAAGGGGTTCTTCTTCTTTAAGTTTCAAACAAAAAAAGGGATGGAACAACTACTGGAAGATGGGCCATGGTTGATACGAAATGTTCCAATTATTCTTACTGAATGGACTCCTGCTGTTACGGTTGAGAAAAAGGATATAACATCTATACCGGTTTGGGTAAAGATGCATGATGTACCGTTGGCTGCGTTTATGGAGGACGGGTTGAGTTTAGTGGCATCGAAAGTAGGTGTTCCAAAGTTGCTGGATTCTTATACAACAACAATGTGTGCAGAATCATGGGGAAGAAGTAGTTATGCTAGGGCGTTATTAGATGTTCAAGCAGGGTCTGAATTAAAGAGAATCGTTACGGTTGCAATTCTGACACTCGATGGTAAGGGATATTCCAAAGCGGAGGTAAAAATCGAGTACGATTGGGAACCATTAAGATGTTCAACATGTTGCGTGTTTGGCCATGATGATAACTCGTGCCCAAAGAAAAAAAAGCCAGTGCTGATTGATTACAATACGAAAAATAATGATGATTTTCAGGAGGTATCGTCGAGGAATAGGAAAGGGATCACTCAAGGGCTGCATGTTAAGAATCAGAAGCCGAAGTTTGTGTATCGTCCGGTAGTAAAGCCTAAGCCTAAGGCTGATGGGAAAGTGCAACCGAAAAACCAATTGCCTATCTCTAACCCGTTTGATGTGCTTCAAATGGAGGGCAACCACTCTAATGAATTTGGTGGAATGGAAGGTGTAACTTCTAAGGGTAATCAACAAAATAAAAATAGCATTTCGGAGGAAGTAATTACGGATGCAGTGGAGGTGGATGAGCTTTTAGTTGATATCCCAAAGTTTATGGATCAAAAAGGTGGAAAATAAAAAGTCTGAGGGTGCAAGCACACCTGGTGATACTAGTGTCCATGGGTAGTTTGGCTTCTTGGAATATAAGGGGTTTGAACTGCCCCCTCAAACAAAAGGAGGTTCGCCAGGTGGTTCTGGATAATCATCTTCAAGTTTGTGCAATTATGGAAACTCATGTTGACTCGTCTAATGTCTATAATGTTTGTAAGAAAGTTCGCCGGTCATGGAGCTGGGCGACTAATGCTGATTGTTGTGAGAAATGTACTCGTATTATGGTAGTGTGGGACGCTAACATGGTGGATGTTATGATTCTATCCCAAACAGATTAGGTAGTGCATTCTCAGTCATTTTTAAAATGGATCAAAAGTCTATTTTTTGTTCGTTTGTTTAAGCTGACAACTATTACAAAAAAAGAAGGGTGCTATGGCAGAATTTACGTGTTCATCATTCTTATATGCATGATAAACCATGGGTTATCATGGGAGATTTTAATTCTTCTTTGTTTCATGAAGATATAGCTGAGGGGCCGTCCACTTTTGATATCGGGAATAGGGAGTTTAAGGAGTGTATTGATGAAATAGAGGTGTTTGATGTTAACCGAACGGGTTTACATTTTACGTGGACGAATAAGCAGCAAAAGGGGATCATTGTCAAGAAAATTGATCGAATATTGGGGAATATTCAATTAATTGATACTTTCCCTAATGCAGCAGCATGTTTCCTTCCGTACCGAATATCAGATCATACTCTGTGTATCTTAAAATTGCCTAATGTGACCAGGGAAAAACCTAAGCCGTTTAAGTTTGCGAACTTGGTGGCCAATAAGCAGGGTTTTATGAATGAAGTTAAAACGATTTGGAATATGGACATTCAGGGTTATCGTATGTTTCAGATTGTTAAAAAGCTTAAGTTGTTAAAAAGCCCGATGAGAAAACTCTTGTATATGCAGGGTGATTTGCATGAGAAGGTTAAGACGATGAGAAAGGATCTAGATGACTACCAGCTAGCTATTGATAATGATCCTTTCAACAATGAGCTTCTTGCTAAACACAGCCGATTACTTCAAGCGTATAAGAAAGCGGTTCTTGATGAGTGTTCTTTTTTGCAGCAAAAATCTAAGTTAGTATGGCTTTCGCTTGGTGATAAGAACTCAAAGTTCTTTCACAACACTGTCAAAGCAAAAAATCATCGGAGTAGAATTTTCTCGGTCAGAGATGGTAGCGGTAAATTACATGAAGGACTGTCGATTCCGCAGATCATGGTGAATCATTATACCCAGTTTTTTGGTAGTATTGGAAGTATATGTTTGCATCCTACGCCTGATCTATTCCATAGAGTCTTATCGGTTGACAAAGCTTCTGCTATGGTTCGGATGGTTACTGATGATGAAATTAAACAGGCAATGTTTTCGATTGATGGGAATAAAGCTCCAGGTCCTGATGGTTACACCTCGGTCTTCTTTAAAAAGTCATGGGATGTTGTCGGGAAAGATGTTTGCAGTGCGGTGCAGGAGTTCTTTCAAAATGGTAAACTCCTACGTCAACTTAATCATACGATAATCTCTTTAATCCCTAAGGTTAGTACACCGTCTTCCATTACGGATTATCGTCCTATATCTTGTTGTAACACACTATATAAGTGTATCAGCAAGATTATTACAAATTGTATAAAAGAAGGGTTATGTGACATTGTCAGCATCAACCAGTCAGCCTTTGTTCCGGGTAGAAGGATTTCAGATAATATCCTTTTAACACAGGAGTTAATGCATAACTATCATCACAATCAGGGGCCACCAAGGTGTGCCTTTAAGGTGGATATTCAAAAGGCTTATGACACGGTAGATTGGAACTTTCTTGAACAGATTCTGATAGGTTTTGGGTTTGATAGGAAAATGGTGAAGTGGATAATGGTTTTTGTCACACCCACGTCTTTCTCATTCGCTATAAATGGTAATTTGTATGGGTATTTTAAAGGGCACCGGGTTTACGAAAGGAGACCCTATGTCTCCGTACCTTTTTACGTTGCTTATGGAGGTTCTTACATTGATTTTGCAACAACAGATTTCTTTGGCAGCTGAGTTTAGGTTCCATAATAAGTGTGAAAATCAGCGAATAATTAATCTCTGTTTTGCTGATGATCTGTTTTTGTTTTCCCGGGGCGATCATAGATCAGCAAAAGTGATTTTGGAGGCGTTAGATTTATTTAAGAACATGTCAGGTCTTGTTCCTAGTATGACTAAGAGTACGGTTTTCTTTGGTAATGTTCCGGACATAGTGAAAGACCGAATCAGAAGCATTATCCCATTTGATGAGGGTGTGTTACGAGTTCGCTACCTTGGGTTTCCCCTTATATCTACCAGACTCATCTACAATGATTGTAAGAGACTTGTGGAAAATATGGATTCAAGAATTACCGACTGGAAAAATAAGAGTCTGTCGTTTGCTGGTAGACTTCAATTGATTCGGTCGGTCCTGTCTTCTATGCATATATATTGGGCGTCGGTTTTTATTTTACCAAAGCGCATCATTTATGACCTGGAAGAAAGAATGCGAAGGTTTTTGTGGGCTCAAGGAAATAACATAAAGGCTAAAGCAAAGGTGAGTTGGAAAAAAGTTTGTGTTCCTAAACAGGAGGGTGGCTTGGGTATTCGAAGGATCGGGTGTATGAATAAAGCGCTTATGGTTGCGCATATATGGAGCCTTCTTACACATAGAGAATCTCTTTGGGTTAAGTGGATTCATTCATATCGTATCCGAGATCGAAGTTTTTGGGACTTACCAATTCGAAATAACATAACGTGGAGCTGGAGGAAAATGTTACAGCTAAGGCCGATTATTCAACATCATGTATGGACTAAACTGGAGATGGTAAAAAAACGCTAGTCTGGTTTGATAAATGGGATGAGATATGTCCTTTGAATTCTTTTATTACGCCACGTATGATATCGAATGCTGGTTTCTATTTGAACTCGATGGTTGCGGATGTGTGTGACCATGGGGAATGGGGATGGGCGAACGAGTGGGTGAACCGGTTTTCGGCTCTTTGACACATGCCGAGCATCATACTGAACCCGGGTTTTCATGATAGTGTTGAGTGGAGAACTAGATCGGGAAAGGAGATGAACTACAGTGCCGCTATAGGATGGGATGATTTTCGACTACATCAGAATGAAGTCCCATGGGCGAGTATTATTTGGTTTCCCCAATCTGTTCCTCGTCATTCTTTTTTAATGTGGCTGCTTGTGAACAAAAAACTAAAAACGCAGGATGTAATGAGTCGATGGTCTTCGGCGGGTAGTAGTAATTTTAACTTCATGTGTTGTTCGTTGTGCATGGTTGGTCTGGATTCCCATAAGCATCTTTTTTTCGAGTGTGTATATGCTGCTCAGATTTGGAATGGTATTGGAGATAAAGTAGGGATGGGATCGATTCCTAACAAGTGGGAAAGGATCTTTGATCATTTGGTGCAATATGCAAAGTCAAAGCATGCTACTCATGTTATTGGGAAGCTTGTTGTTGGTGCGGCAGCTTATTTCGTGTGGCAGGAACGAAACCAGAGACTTTTTTCTAGCAAAAAAAGTAGTGCAGATCAACTCATTGAGGTTATTCTAACAACCGATCGGATGAAGCTACATTTGATGAAATTCAAGAGCACGAGTCACACTAGAGCTCTTCTACAGGAATGGAGACTTCCTAGAGGGTTGCTGATATATGATGATGAATATGGCTAATGGTGTTGAATGTGTTTTTTGTAACTGAGTGTTACGTGTTTTTAAATTGGAGTTTAGGGTCCGTAGGGTGATTGCTCGTTGTACTCTAGTATGGCATGTCATACTTGAGAACTGAGGTTGTTGTCTGCCTCACTTGTTTGTTTTTTGTTTGATTGATATAAGATTTATCGGGGTAAACCCTTTACCCAAAAAAACAATACAGGTACCAACCCTACCTTAAATTGAGGAAATAGATTCAAGACCATTATGTCTTGATTTACAAGATAAACCAATTTTATTAACTAACCAGATCACCTCTAGATTATCCTTCTCAAATAAGGGTGTAAGTAGTCATCCCCTTACAAGGTTGACTAATTCGAGCAGATTTTATAACATCATTGATGCAAAAGAAGAAAACATAAGAAATCATAAAATACAAGCAGAAAAATTCAGTGGAAGAAAATTCTCTCATATAAATATATTAATAGATACAGGGGCAAATGGAAATTATATAAATCACAAACTTTGTGACCATTTGGAAAAATATTCGTTAGATGAACCTCAACAATATACTAACTTTAATGGTGAGTTACATGAGATAAATGAAGCCATAAAAACTATAATTAAATTTGGTGATGGAAAAATTTCATTAACATTATTAATAGGTAATGAAGACGAAAATGATACATTAGAAATAATGCTAGGATTAACCTTTTTAGAAAATGTTAAACCTTATCAAATAACCTCTTATGGGTTAAAAATCACATATAATAATAAGATAATATATATACCACAATGACAAGTCCTAAAAGTATATACATTCTTATAGGAATAACCTATAAAGATTATAAAGCTGAATACTTTGCTGCTTATATAGATAGTGGATCAGGGTTATGCATATGTAAACCTGATTGTTTTCCAAAGGAATATCATGAAGATTTAACACCTTGTAATGGTGTTAGTTTTTCACAAAATAATAATCCCTTTAAGATGAGGAGTAAAGAATCCAACTATATTAATAGGATCATATATGGTTAAATGTCCACCATTTTATTTTTATAATTCAGGATCAAATGTATTATTAGGAAAGGATTTTCTAGAAAGATTTAACAAAATAACTTTTGATATAATAGCATACCAGATAATATTAAAAACACCATGTCACCATTTAATAGTGGTAAAAAGGATAAAAATGCATACGGGAGAAAATTCCCAATTAAGTTCACAACACGCGCACGCCAGCATGGTGATTTAGGATACAAACAAAAACCCAAGCTTGAAAAAGGGATACCAATTTTGGAATATTATCTAGAAGAACCACTAGATTACCAAGTAAATCTACGAAACTTAGATACCCAAATAGAAAATATAAAATATAAGTTAAAACAATGTTATACAAATAATCCATTACAATTTTGGAATAAAAATCAGATAACAGCAAAATTAGAAATGAAAGACAAAGATAAAGAAATTAGAGTGAAGACCATGCGATATAATCCATAAGACCGAAAGGAATTTAGTTCCTAGATAAAAGAGCTCCTGGATTTAAAATTAATCAAAGCTAGTCATAGCCCTCACAGCTCTCCTGCATTCATGGTAAGAAAACATGCAGAAATTATAAGAGGTAAGCTAACAATGGTGATAAATTATAAAAAATTAAATGATAATACTATTTTTGATGATATTTTTTACCTCATAAAGAAAGTCTAATAAATTCGACAAGAAATAAAAAGATATTTTCTAAATTTGATTGTAAAAGCGGATTTTGGTTAATCCTGGGAAGGTCATTTTTCGAATTTGTAGTACGACTTTCTAGGGGTACTACACCCTGGTAGTACTCTGTACCTAACACTTTGGGTATAGCCGGTGATAACTTACCCACCTCGATTTACCCTGTGTTTGCTTCATGAAAGGTAACAATGTTTTTGTCTCTGGTAAGACAATTCAGCATAATTATTTCTTTTAGCGGGATTTGCTACAACGTACAGTCATATATCCGAAACCATTACGTTACGACAAACAAACTATACTTACGTCGCCGACCGTCGTCTATGAAGCTATTCGGTTGAAGCATTTATTCCTTTTACTAGCTGTTGTTTGCTAGTGATACAGTCTCTAATTCTTAGTATGGACACGTAATTAGCATTGGTATTGATAACCCAAGGAAATTTAGGGGTAACACATAAATGAAGAAACTTATCTGATATAATCAAAGTTCGGCAAGGAGTTGTATGGATGCGGATCTGGTTGTAATAAGACTCGTGGAGGCGAAAACATTTTTGTCCATATTCCTCGTAACCGTTAATACTTCGTATTAACATGACACTCATATGCATATGTTTATTTATAAATATACAACATCATCCGCGGTCCAATCCACGAGTCAATTTAGTAAACCTCGGTTAAGGGTGATGTAACCCCAGTGCGAAGTAAGAAAACTATAATCATGAAGTAATCGGATTCATTGCTTCAAATCAGTCCAATTCTCCTTACTAACACGGTTGGAAAGTGTTAAGGTTCGGTGCATGTAATTACTAATTTGATACACCCTATCCTTTTAATCAATGTTCAGCCATGCTGCGGTACGTTAGCTTCCTATGGAATTACGGTAGGTATTACGATGATAGAACCAAGTGGCACACAACCTTGAATCCTATCGATTTAGTTCAAACTAATACAAGGTAAATCCCTAGTAACTCGAAGTAATAATGAATGAGCGGTACGAAGGACCCTTGACAAAGCTATTTCTTAATGCATATTTAATAAACAAAAGGACACCAAGCGAATTTCTCGTCGGAGGATTATTTCATATAAATATACATATATTTATTCGAAGGACGTATTTAAAAGAATCATATAAAATTTATATATATTAAACGATCCTTTGTTTTAAGCCTCGCATAACTTAGTAAAAATGTTCCCGAAAAAGACGAGGTCGCAATTGAGTAGTATTCGAGTATAGTAATCCGATGACTAACTTATGTGACAACTCTTATCTAAACCTGCAGACTCTAGACCACCGGTCCTTTTTCGGTAATATTTTGTGACGACCATACTAGGTATTCATCTCGATAATGGTAGCAGGAGCAGTCGGCAGAATATTACCATTCCTAAGCAGGGCGACGAAACAACCATGAGAAGGAATGGTACCATGGAACCCAGACGAAAGGGAATGACGCCCAAGCTCTATATACACAGGGTCATGACCTGAATTCTTTCACTTTCCGTACCCCTGAGATACTAAGTGTTGCATCAATATCACCCGTATGAGGACGGTGCATTCATTCTAGAAATCGTATAAGGGGATACATGGTTCTTTGATTCCTTTCGGGTAAGGTTTTTCGCGTCATGATACCGACGACGACCGTGCGATTGGTCCTGAGTAGGGTCCAACTCAGATACTTATATGTCTATAAAACATATTGACCCCCCAACTCTACGATAATAATAATACCCGGAAAACACCATATGTATCCTCCTATTCCTTGAAACATTCGAGGAGTCTAAATATTTATACATGATGTTATTCACGAGTCATAGGGGATGATCGAAATTCCCTTCGGGCCATTGTAAAGATGTTATTTGGTAACGGTCTCCTACATGTGTAGGAGGATGATGTATGAGATGCACTAAGTTTCATCCGTCAATTGGATACAAAGTGAACGATACCTTACTCTTGTGAGTAACCAAGAGTTGTACATTAAACGGTGTTGCTTGTCCTCGTGAGTATACGAGGAGTATATTCTCTGGACCAGGGGAACATTGTTGAAACACCCCTCGTCTTCCTTCTACTAGTTGGTACCTTCAATTGATTTTCATTTTAATCGATCTAAATGAGTAATCGCGAAATACGATGTTACCGAGAAACCCGCTTTTTCGAGTCACAAAAATTCTTATGCTACCTAAAGAATCAAGAATGGGAGAAGTCTTAAGTATGATACTATATATATATATAAATGGGTATTTATACCACGTAATTCTAAGAATTAAGAACCACCCTGCATGAAGTAACACGTTCAAAACTAAACTCGCATTGAAAATGAGTAAACATGAGTCGTCCGAATATCGTAATTGGTGTCTATTGCGCGCTGAACCCACCTGGGGTAGTCCCGATCATTCCAGATGAAAGGACTACTGAATTTTCCGAATACGTCCTTCAAATATCATGTCCATCCAGAGGGGGAATTCCTTTGATAAGCACATGTTATATACCTAAAATAAGAATAAAACTTCGATGCTACAACTAATTCTCTTCAAACTTGGAGAGTTACTTAACATACAATAAGAATTGTATATACCTCGATGTGCGATACCAAGTCCGAGTTTAACTCGTTACTTAGTCATTTTTACAGAATTACCTGCACGTCTGTGGTCAATTTTGATTCCATAATTAGGGGCATCATGGTGATACTTGTGATCGTTAGACACTCATCACGTCTTAAATATTGCTATGTTATATAGTAGCGTTCTAGACATGGTGTTACTTGAATTAAAACCGCATTGGGTACTCACTCTATTATTCCCGGTATATGGTAATTTTTATGCGATTGTCTCCCGGAGAATCACATCGATGTTATCAAAGTTAATAAACAGTTATACCACAGCTGGAGCAAAGCTCCCGAAACTTAACATACACTGGAATTATTATTATGGAAATTTCATATCCTTACGATGTAACCCGACTACTGATAAGTAGTTCGGGTACACCATTGATGTAAGTATGCAGATTCGTTGTTACTTGTGTACATGCCCACCTTATGTAAGTATTCTCTACCATAGAGTAAGGACTCTCGTGGTCGGTTTGTAGTAACCAAAGATAACGTACACGACAACAAGGGAAGACTGTCACTCATAACTCGGTGAAACCAAATTTATTCTCTTTATACAAACATGCGGAGCATGATGCTCACTATTGCGACGTTCGCAACAAACCCTGGGAGGGTATCCATACCCCTCCTCTATAGGAGGTGTTCAAGAACTATTAAACCAAAATCATAAATGAAACTTATGGTGTCTGAATGGTGAATATAAGGAATGCGAAGAAAACATAATCATTGCAGTTATCTGCAAGCTGAATACGAGACTCCTATTCTATTGTGAGTCCAACAACACTCTTACTTTCAGATTGAAAGTGATGACCAACGTTACTCTTAACAATACATAGGAATTGTGGATGGACAAATTAGACCGCTACTATGTAGCACAATTATCCCCGTATGATGATGACACTAAACGAAAAGCGAAAACATACTTGTCTGTCAGATGACTGACACAAATATAAATACTGAGCTTTTCAACAAATTACTAACGGAATTTCGAGGATGAATTTTTTTTAACCGGGGTAGACTGTGACAACTGTGAAAAATCCCGTTAAACTTTGACCGGTACAAGTCCGCGGTAATTGGACGTGACATGGGTATCATGATACATGTTGTGATTACGTGTGATGATACGAATTCTTGATACTCAGGACGAAACCAGGGACACCATAATTGCTCCCAAACCTTTAAAGCATGCTTAAAACAATAATTGTGCGAAAACCCTAAACACAGGCATGACTTGTGTGCTATGCTAAACGATATTTGTTATGTCTCGGAGGAATCCGAAAGCACGTCATGGTTAACATGACACTATTAAGGGCCAACGGTGTGATGTTGGTGTCCTTAGCCTGTAACAACATGTTAAACTGGAGCTTTCCGTTTAACAGCGCATTAAACATTTGACGATGATTATTAGGCCAATGATGGGACTATTTAAGAAATTCTCAATTCACGGAACATCTTAGTTACGAGCCATAGACTATGATCTAAGATTTGAAGACAATCGGAGGATGGGCACGCAAAACGAGGAATTTCCCGGTTAGGGAAACGCCTTTGTTTTGAGAGAAGTGAAAGACAACCAAACATGCAACAAATGGTCAACCGAGCATAAAGATCCTTAAATGACACTAATACGAGGTCATTTTAAGAAAAAACGTAACCGGGTTCGGATTTCGAGACGGTTATACACGGTTTTTAAAACCAAGTCTTTTAACACTAAAAACGCGAAAAAAGGAGCCCGTTTGGCAAATCGGGGACGCGTGTGGGACCCGAAAACGGACCTAAACACGAGAACGAATATAAACATCATCTTTTAACGCGAAAAACGAAGCACGACAAAGCGGGGGTGGGGTAGGGGCACCCCCTATTATTATATAAAGTTTTTTTTTCTTTTTTCATTATTTTCTTCATTTTTCCATCAAAACCTGCTCAATTTCTTCAAGAACTCAGCTGATTATCTCCTTAATTCAGCTAAATCAAAGGTATAATTCAAGTTTTATTTTTGATGATGATTTCTTGATTAAATATGAACTAGACTATGAAAACTCTTTTTAATCCATGATTATGGATGTTTTAAACATGGTTCTTGGCTGCATAAGAACACCTCAGGGATTCCCTGATGTGATATGGTAGCCAAGATCACAAATCTTTGGCTTTTGATACCCTAATCAACACCTAATCGACCAAAATCTCATAACAAATCGATTAACTGAAAAACAGTGAAACAAAGCTTGATTGACATGGGTTATGGCATGTTTGGATTGTACTTGATGTGTAGGTACTGAACATACCACCCACACACTCCTGGACTCAAGAAAAACGCTTGGAATCGAAGGAATTGCTAGGTATATCGCCTGAAACTCGAAACTAGAATAGGCAGAATATTGTTTGAACTATAACTTGGTCCCTGGGTATTGGATTGAGCTAAAAATTGGTGTGGTGATGTAGGGTATTGACAGAAATGTCCATATAAAAGTTTAGAAGTGTCGGAATTTTCTATGATTTCTTGTGAATTTTTTACTGTTTTACCAAAAGAAATACTGAAAAAATACCAAACAGAATCAATAAATCACCAAACTTTATAGAAACACTAAGGAACATATAGGGAAAGTTATGGGAAGTTTGGGAGTCCTGTGGTTGAGTTTTGATTTGGTTAAAAATCCGTGTTTTTTGGGAGTTTTCGGTAGCCGGAGACGCACTAAAAAAATCAGAAAAATCCCAATTTTTTGCAGGGGGTTCTTGGACATATAAAAAGTTTACTGGAATATTTTGAGAACTTTTAGACATCGGATGATAATCGATGTAAATTATTCGGTTAAATACTATTCTACAAATAAATTATTTAAGTTATAAAAATAACTTTATAAATTCCCAAAATATTTTTCCTTGAATCTATATATTGTTACTGATTTATACAAAATTTCAAGAATTTTATAAAATAGTAGATTAAATGGGATTTTTCGGCTTTTAAAACGCTTCTTTTAACTAATTTCGGCAGTTTACCGGACAACAAACCTGCCAGAACTGGGAAAGGACCAAATGTCAATGCATAATGTCTATTGTCTAGGTCTTGGATCGAATCTTTATGTTTAGGGCTTGTGTTTGTTAGATTTTGAAGTTTATTTAAGATGTAAACACAAGTTCGGCCGAACTTGTGGTATGGAAGATCAAGTTTGCCCGAACTTGATCTATCCATGTCAGTCTTCGACCGAACTTGTGTGTCTATATATAGTTGGTCATGGGTCTCTCATTATAAGAACTTTGCGACATTGACGGCGCAGCTCTGTCTGTTTGGAAACTTGATGTATATGATTTGGACATGAATAAACAGACAACTAAACAGTAAACTTGTGTATTTGATTAACATGTCATATAATTTCCGCTTATATTGGACATTAGATACAAATTAGGTTCCGTGACAGTGGAGGATCGTTCCTAACAAGTGGTATCAGAGCCATGGATACCTAATTTGCTGAGATCTACACAAGACACTCTCTATTTCTACTCATTTCTACCATTTTTCTTAACTTTTTCACAAAACTGATGAATTCATGGATAAAAATGGCTAAAATTTGAACATGTCTTAGATAATCACTTAATGACAAACCTCTGAAAGTTTCAGAATCAAATTCAATCGAATTCATGTCAAAATTGTCAAAAAACCATGTTTGAATACCAAACTTCGCTCGAACTTACACATCAAGTTCGCTCGAACTTGGTCTAAATTCTTCAAATCTTGTTGATTTTAACTATCTTCGCCTGAACTTGCTTGATTTTTCAGTGAATTTTGACCAAGTTCGACCGAACTTGTCAATTTTTGTTGAAATTTTCATTAAGTTCGCCCGAACTTGGAGAAAACTTGGAAATTTTTCAAAACTTAATACAAGTTCGCCCGAACTTGAGTAAACTTAAAAATTGTTGAAGATTTCATACAAGTTCGCGTGAACTTGTTGAAATTGAATCTGAAATCTGTTTTCTTTACAAGTTCAACCGAACTTGTCAGTTTGCTAATCTATCTTCGAGTGTTTTTGAATGTGTTTTCAGTTAAACGTTCAGTTTGTCGAGATGGATGATTTCCATAACGCTTTTGCTTCACCAATGCCTTCAACATCTAATGCAAATGCGGTAAATCAGATGAATCTGGATAATGAGATGGGAACTACTACAAAAACCGCCTAATTGATGAGCATGGATGAGTTTGAAGGCTGGAAGGAAAAATTCATGAACTGGGTTCAAGCAAATCACTTTCATAGTTGGGTTGCTGTAGAAACCGGATATAAGTGGCCAAAAGATGAATGTGATCAAGATCTTGCTTTGATTAAGTTTACACCAGAACATAAAGATGCGTATGTGGCAGAAAAGAAGATAATCAGTCTGATACAACAATCAGTAAAGGAAGACATCTTGATCTTGCTACCTGAATGTGAGACGTCACAGATGCTGTGGCATGCTCTTTGTGCTAAATATCTGGGAAGTGATGAGATGATTAAAAGCAAGAAGGCTTTAATCAAGAAAGAGTTTGACATTTTCACAATGATCAAAGGCAAAACTATGAAACAAATGATCGATAGATATTGTCATTTGATGGTTCAGATGCGAAGACACGACATTAAAAAAACTGATGAAGAGCAGATTGATAAATTGGCTGATGCATTTCCTGAGGGAGAGTGGTCGACCTACTTGATGGTATTGAAGAATAGTCCGGGTTGGATGCATCTCAAAATATCATCTTTCATTGACAAGTTAGAAGGACATGAAATGGAGTTGCTGAAAGTGGCCAAATCAAAGAATGCTAATATTGTGCAAGATGTTGGTGTGTAGTACAAAGGAGGTGTTCAAGATATTCAAAGTCCGAAAATTCAAACTGCGTTTAGTGCGAATATGAATTCTTCGAATCATTCGTCACAAAGTCAACCGAACACTCAATCATACCCGAGTTATGATCAGAGTCCTCCGAACACAGGATATCCAAGTGCTGGTTCAAATGGCTAAACAAATCACTCTAGTTCTGATCCAAATGTTTTTCAGTGCAACATTACCGTCAATCTAAAGAACGTTTTCCCTGATCAAGTGGCTAAACAACATATAGCAATTCTTGCAACCATACTCGAATCATACGAAAGTTTAGTTGCGGGGAAGATCGGAAATCCAGAAATGATTGCTGAAGATTACGATCAAGTTGATGAAGAAGAGTTAGAACTGATGGATATCAAGTGGAGCTTAGCATCGATTATAAGAAGAGTCACAAAGTTTGTTGCACTCATTGGAAGACACATTGGAAACTAGAGCGATAACCTTGGCTTTGACAAGTCAAAAATTACGTGCTTCAAGTGCAGACAAAAGGGGTATTTCAAACGTGAATGCACGAACCAAGAAGCAAGCGGCAATCAAAGCCCCTTCGGCAACAACAATGATTATTACAAGAAAGCGTTGCAATGCAAGCCATATCCAAAGAGGACTCAAGTTGAAGTTCAAGATAATTCCTCAAAGCCAACTGAACAAGCTCTAGTTGTGTCTAATGAAGAAGAAGGTTTTGATTGGAATATGTATATTGGCAAGAAGACTGGTGTCTTTTTGATGGCAGAGATTGTGGATGAATCATAATCGATGGTTGATGATGCTGCTATGGAGAATGCGATCTTAGAAGAATATCTGCAAAGAACAGAGGAAGAGGAAATGATCTATCACCAGACACAGATAAAGAACATTATCTCTCCTAACTTTAATGCTAGTTTTGCAGGTTGCTTTGGAAACACATCGCAAGAGCAAGTGGCTGAAGAAAAGAAACCAGAGGCTGAGGAGGTCATTGACATAACAAAGGAGATGAATGCAGAAAACCTCACAAAGATTACTGACAAAGCCATGATGGCAAATCTGAAACAGGTGGGTTCAGAGGTAAAGGTGATTGAGAAGAAAGTTGTGAAAGTTGTGGAGGTTGAAAAAACTTGCACAAAGTGCACAAAACCTTGTGAGCAATGTGTTGAAAAATCTAAAATCATAAGTGAATTAAACGTGCATAATGAAAATTTTAGATATGATTATCGCAGGATGAAAGAAGCTTATGATAAGATGAAAGACACTTATTGTCATGTTGAAAAAGCTAAGCTAGAACAAGGGGCCAATATAAGAATGTTAAAAGCAACGGTAATGGAAAAACAAGAAACAATTAACATGTATATAAACACCATTGCTGAAACAAGAAAAGAGCTTCAAGATATGAAAATTGAAACTGAACGAGTGAGAAAACTCTTGCTCATTTATACAACAAACGCTTATGTCATCGATCACATTCTTCCTACGATTAAGTCGGAGGAAAATGTTGAGAAACCAAAAGGTATGAAGCGTAAAGAGTACAGCAATGTTCCACCTGCATTTCTTGTAAGTTATTGTCACAAGAAAGTGGATGGGATTGAAAAGGAAACTATTATATAACACTTTTATCATAAACAAATGATAAGTTGCCTGAGAACATTGATGTAATCTATACGACATCAAATGATGACTGTGAAGTGGTTGAAAATGTTTTGGGAAATGATTCTGATGATGGCAGCTTTGAAAGCACCAACTCAAGTCTGAACAGTTCTGAATCACAATCTGAAAATGACGATACATCTTCGGAAAATAGCCTAAGTGATGATCCTAACGTTGTAATGTACAAAGTTAAGGACTCTGATAGACAATATTTCGATGATAGTTTTCCAATTCGAAATGTGAAAGAAGATCAAATCGATAAATTGTTCAAACTTGTTGAAGTATCATCAGATGATCTTGAAAGAAATGAAAAGAAATTTTATTCAAAACCCAAGAAAGTTTATAACAACTACCGAAGGACTGGTGGTGACTTTCCTGAGAACAGGAGAGTGGGTTTGGGTTTGGAGGTAGAAGATGAACCGAGAAAGAAACAAAAGTCACCATTTCACGAATACACGAATAAAAAATATGAAATTCATGTTTGGGACAAACATGGTTCAGGAAGAAAGTTTGATTGGAAAGCAATCTAATGATGAGTTTAAAAAGGAAAAAGAACTTCGGGATAAGGCTAAATCCACAAGTGGAGTAAAACCCACGAGTGGACATTCTGTTGATACTCGGACTTGCTTCAAATGCAATGAAGTTGTTCACATTGCTCGTAAGTGTCCGAAATCAAAGCCTGTGTATCACCGAAGAAAAACATCTTCAGATGATGAGAAACTTAAGCAACCATAGGTTGTAAAGCCAATTACGATCTTAAAACGAAACAATGAATCTAACATCGAAGTGAAACCTAAAAGTGAATCTAAAATTGAGAATTTTTGAAAAAGATGAAACTTTTAAATCAAATGAAAACAAAAATTCAAAGTTTTACATCAAGAAATCTCGAATGAAATCTCAAACTTGGGTTGCAAAGAAAACTTCATCATCAATTGGAAGTGCAAAGTTTGTTTCAGAAAAAGTTGAGAATGTTCAAGATATTCAAAGTCCGAAAATTCAAACTGTGTTTAGTGCGAATATGAATTCTTCGAATCATTCGTCACAAAGTCAACCGAACACTCAATCATACCCGAGTTATGATCAGAGTCCTCCGAACACAGGATATCCAAGTGCTGGTTCAAATGGCTAAACAAATCACTTTAGTTCTGATCCAAATGTTTTTCGGTGCAACATTACCGTCAATCTAAAGAACGTTTTCCCTGATCAAGTGGCTAAACAACATAAAGCATTTCTTGCAACCGTACTCGAATCATACGAAAGTTTATTTGCGGCGAAGATCGGAAATCCAGAAATGACTGCTGAGGATTACGATCAAGTTGATGAAGAAGAGTTAGAACTGATAGATATCAAGTGGAGCTTAGCATAGATTATAAGAAGAGTCACAAAGTTTGTTGCACTCATTGGAAGAGACATTGGAAGAGCGATAAGCTTGGTTTTGACAAGTCAAAAATTACGTGCTTCAAGTGTAGACAAAAGGGGCATTTCAAACGCGAATGCACGAACCAAGAAGCAAGCGGCAATCAAAGCCCTTTCGGCAACAACAATGATTATTACAAGAAAGCGTTGCAGTACAAGCCATATCCGAAGAGGACTCAAGTTGAAGTTCAAGATAATTCCTCAAAGCCAACTGAACAAGCTCTAGTTGTGTCTAATGAAGAAGAAGGTTTTGACTGGAATATGTATATTGGCAAGAAGACTGGTGTCGCTTTGATGGCAGAGATTGTGGATGAATCAGAATCGATGGTTGATGATGCTGCTCTGGAGAATGCGATCTTAGAAGAATATCTGCAAAGAACAGAGGAAGAGGAAATGATCTATCTCCAGACACAGATAAGAACATTATATCTCCTAACTTTAATGCTAGTTTTGCAGGTTTCTTTGGAAACACATCGCAAGAGCAAGTGGCTGAAGAAAAGAAACCAGAGGTCGAGGAGGTCATTGACATAACAAAGGAGATGAATGCAAAAAGCCTCACAAAGATTGCTGACAAAGCCATGATGGCAAATCTGAAACAGGTGGGTTCAGAGGTAAAGGTGATTGAGAAGAAAGTTGTGAAAGTTGTGGAGGTTGAAAAACCTTGCACAAAGTGTATAAAATCTTGTGAGCAATGTGTTGAAAAATCTAAAATCATAAGTGAATTGAACGTGCATAATGAAAATTTTAGATATGATTATCGCACGATGAAAGAAGCTTATGATAAGATGAAAGGCACTTATTGTCATGTTGAAAAAGCTAATCTAGAACAAGGGGCCAATATAAGAATGTTAAAAGCAACGGTAATGGAAAAACAAGAAACAATTAACATGTATATAAACACCATTGTTGAAACAAGAAAAGAGCTTCAAGATATGAAAATTGAAACTGAACGAGTGAGACAACTCTTGCTCAGTTATACAACAAACGCTTATGTCATCGATCACATTCTTCCTATGATTAAGTCGGAGGAAAACGTTGAGAAACCAAAAGGTATGAAGCGTAAAGAGTACAGCAATGTTCCACCTGCACTGCTTGCAAGTTATTGTCACAAGAAAGTGGATGGGATTGAAAAGGCAACTATTATAACACTTTTATCAGAAACAAATGATAAGTTGCCTGAGAACATTGATGTAATCTATCCGACATCAAATGATGACAGTGAAGTGGTTGTGAAAAATGTGGTTGAAAATGTTTTGGGAAATGATTATGATGATGGCAGCTTTGAAAGCACCAACTCAAGTCTGAACAGTTCTGAATCACAATCTGAAAATGACGATACATCTTCGGAAAATAGCCTAAGTGATGATCCTAACATTGTAATGTACAAAGTTAAGGACTCTGATAGACTATATTTCGACGATAGTTTTCCAATTCGAAATGTGAAAGAAGATCAAATCGATAAATTGTTCAAACTTGTTGAAGTATCATCAGATGATCTTGAGAGAAATGAAAAGAAATTTTATTCTAAACCCAAGAAAGTTTATAACAACTACCGAAGGAATGGTGGTGACTTTCCTGAGAACAGGAGAGCGGGTTTGGGTTTGGAGGTAGAAGATGAACCGAGAAAGAAACAAAAGTCACCATTTCACGAATACACGAATAAAAATATGAAATTCATGTTTGGGACAAACATGGTTCAGGAAGAAAGTTTGATTGGAAAGCAATCAAATGATGAGTTTAAAAAGGAAAAAGAACTTCGGGATAAGGCTAAATCCACAAGTGGAGTAAAACCCACGAGTGGACATTCTGCTGATACTCTGACTTGCTTCAAATGTAATGAAGTTGGTCACATTGCTCGCAAGTGTCCGAAATCAAAGCCTGTGTATCACCGAAGAAAGACATCTTCAGATGATGAGAAACTTAAGCAACCATAGATTGTAAAGCCAATTACGATCTTAAAACGAAACAATGAATCTAACATCAAAGTGAAACCTAAAAGTGAATCTAAAATTGAGAATTCAACTTTTGAAAAAGGTGAAACTTCTAAATCAAATGAAAACAAAGATTCAAAGTTTTACATCAAGAAAGTTCGAATGAAATCTCAAACTTGGGTTGCAAAGAAAACTTCATCATCATCTGAAAGTGCAAAGTTTGTTTCAGAAAAAGTTGAGAATGTTAAACCAACTAAGTCAGTCAATGTTAAAGATTCCAAAGAAACAAAGACTGATAAGGAGGTTATCAAAAATGATCTTCCAAAATTAAAAAAAGGATTTACTAAAACAAACAAAGAAATATAAAATTGAAAAGTTTTCAAAGTTGACATTGGACGAGATGTTTGATGGCAATTTTGATTACGCAGATGAATGTGAATTTGATTACGATGATGGTTATCTGATTCAACCCAAGACCGGAAAGGCTTGGGTTTCCCTCTTTAAATAGTTTCTTTGCATGTGCAGGGGCTCCAAAGATCCATCTTGTCGAAGTGGATTATGGATAGCGGAGCTTCACCTCACATGACCGGGATGCATGCCTTACTATTCGATATTAAAGCTATCAATGGAGGCTACGTAGGATTCACGGGTAATCAAGGAGGTAGAATCGTTGCAGGGGGAAAATTATCTAATGGTGTGGTGTCGTTTGATAAGGTCAAGTATATCGCCAAGCTGGAGAACAATATTCTCAGTATTTCTCAGATCTGTGATAAGCAGTTTACCACCCATTTCAATGACAAGGAGTGCATGATCATTAAACCGGGCTTTAAAATTCCAGAAGAGTGGATTCTCATGCGCGCTCCTCGCGAGAATGATCTTTATGTGCTAGATATGAGTGTTGCTACTACTACTTCGAAGTCGGCTCAATGTTTTATAACAAAGGCCACAGAGAAGGAGTCAATTATTTGGCACAGAAAGACGGGTCATATACACCTCAGAAAGATGAATCATCTGGTTCACAATGATTTGGTTGAAGGAGTGAATCTTAGAAGCTTTCACATGACTGATAGTTGTATGGAATGCAAGAAAGGAAAGCAGAGTAAAAAGTCACATCCAAGAAAGATTCTTAACTCCATCAAACTGCCGCTCGAAAGATTGCATGTGGATCTTTTCGGTCCAGTGAATGTTCATAGTATTTCTGGAGATCTTTATTGTCTTGTCGTCACTGATGATTATTCAAGGTTTTCATGGGTTGTCTTCCTAAAGAGCAAAGACGAAACGTTTGATAATCTCATGATTCTCTTCAGGAAGCTTGAAAATTTGTACCATCTCCCTATTAGAAGAATCCGAAGCGATAACGGTACAGAATTCAAGAATGCCCGAATGAAAGAGTTTTGTAACGACAAAGGTATCTTACACGAATTCAGTGCTCATACACTCCACAACAAAATGGAGTAGCTGAGAGGAAGAATAGAAAGTTGATAGAAACAGCAAGAACTATGCTTGCTGATTCAAAACTTCCTGTCAGTTTCTGGAGTGAAGCAGTCGCATCAGCCTGCTATACATTGAACAGAGTCTTGACGGTCAAACCTACCAAGAAGACTTACTTCGAAATGCTAAACCGAAGGAAACCCAATCTGAAGTATTTAGAACCGTTTGGCGCACCTTGTACTGTTTTTGATTCAGACGGAAAGTTTGGTGCCAACTCGATAGGTGGTTTCTTTGTCGGCTACGCAACTCCACTTAAGAGAGTATATCTTCCAAGTTTGAGAAGAGTGGTCGAAGCACAGCACGTCGATTGTTTTCAATATACAACTCCTATTCAATGAGTAGGCAATGCTTGGTTGTTCAATTATAGTGAATTGTGGAAATCATTTGACTTGCCAGAAGAGCCTTCTGAAAAAGATCTTGCAGTGTTGTATTATCTACATCAGTCGGCTAATCAAGAGCAGATTATAAGACCAATAGTGGTTAATCAACCACCTGTTGGATCGTCATCTTCTTCTGGTGCAGGTCCAAGTACTAGCGGTGTTCAAGAAACTCATGTAGAACAAGAGACACCGGCTACAGAACTAGTGAATACTAGAGAGGAACCCAATCTTTCTCAACACATAGTTCCGACTCTGACGAGGCTCCGACGTTTGATGATGATGGAGAATCTTCTTCTGATGAAGAATCTGAGCAGATCACAAGTATGTTGAATCAATCTACTGGCTCGAGTACTCAAAATGAAACGTCTTCTAGTGCTCCTATAGTTGAAGCGGTGGTAGATCAGAATATTACTAATCAGGAGAGTATTGTTGATGTTCCAAGTGAGGTGATGCCAAGGACCTATTTATACCACCCATCAAATTCCATAATTGGTGAATTGCAAACTGGCTAAGAACAAGGAGTCAGATTAACAAAGTTTTGAGTTTTTTCTATACTCGAGTAGCTCCGATTCAAGAGTATTGCTATTATTCATGCTTCATATCCCTTATTGAGCCGAAGAATGTTACTGAAGCTTTGGGGGATGAAAATTGGGTGCAAGCGATGCAAGAAGAACTATTACAGTTCGAAAAGCTAGGGTATGGAAGCTTGTTGACCTACCGGAGAATCAAAAGGCGATAGATACCAAATGGGTCTTCAAGTGCAAACGCGATGATCGTGGAGTTATAGTACGCAACAAAGCTTGGCTCATTGTCAAAGGATTCCATCAACAAGAAGGAATTGATTACACAGAAGTGTATGCACTAGTTGCAAGGTTGGAGTCCATTCGCATTTTCCTTGCATTTGCTGCTTGGAAAGGATTTAAAGTGTACCAGTTAGATGTGAAATCCGCTTTTCTATATGGTAAGCTACGTGAACAAGTGTACGTCGGCCAACCACCGGGTTTTGTCGATCCGCTGAACAAAAAGAAAGCATATCTTCTGGATAAAGCACTGTATGGTTTACATCAGGCCCCGAGAGCCTGGTACGAGACGTTATCTCAACATCCCGTTGGCAACAGTTGTATCAGAGGAACAGTGGATAGTACGCTATTTACCAGAGAAGTTGGAAGTCATCTGAATATCGTACAAATATATGTGGACGACATCATATTTGGTTCAATAAATGACGACCTTTGCAATCATGAAGAAGAAATTCGAGATGTCTTCTATGGGCGAAATGAAATTCTTCCTCGGATTGCATGTTGATCAATTGCCAGACGGTATTTTCATTCATCAAACCAAGTATGTTCATGACATCTTGAAGAAGTTTGAAATGGAAAGCTCGAAGCCGTTATCTACTCCTCTTGCACTCAATCACGGAATTTGCATCGATGAAACCGGAACCAAAGTTGATGATACTCTTTACGGGTGGATGATAGGATCACTCATGTATCTGATGGCATCTCGCCCGGATATCATGTATCCTACCTGCCTCTGCGCCAGATATCAGTCCAGTCCCAGAATATCTCACATGCAGATCGTGAAGTGCATTTTCAAATACTTGAAGGGATGTCCAAGCACTGGCTTGTGGTACCCAAAGAATGACAACTTCGATCTGACAGGATATGCTGATTTTGATTTTGGAACTCAAAATCAACTACAGCGGGTTGCCAGTTCTTCGGAACACAATTGGTAACCTGGCAGTGTAAGAAACAGACTACAGTCGCTCTCTCTACTTGTGAAGCTGAGTATATATCGGCCTCCAGTGGTTGTTCACAAATTGTGGATCCAACAACAGATGAAGACTATGGTCTGCAATTTCTTGACACTCCGTTGTATGTTGATAATAAGGCAGTAATCGACATAACAAAAAATCCAGTTCATCACTCTCGAACAAAACATATCGAGATTCGATACCACTTTATTCGTGATTGCTACGAAAAAGATTAGTACGAATTGAGAAAATCCACACCGATGAACAAAAAATGATTTTATACCAAACCTTTTACTCTTTCATGGTTTAGATACTTACTGAGGCTTAACGGTATGAAAAATCTGTTGACAGGTGCGGATGCAGAGGTGGAATATGGATCGGAAGACGAGTTCTCATGATCCTCATTGGTTTGTTACCTTTTAGGATTAGATTTTCTTAAAAACTAAAATACAAAAATATGTTTTTGATTTTAGGGGGAGAAATGATACGAGAAAATACAAAATCATATGAAAAACCAAAAAGTACCAAAAACATGAAAAAAGACAAAAAGAATTTTGTGTCAAAAAAGAAATGATAGTACATCAGTGGACTATCAAGTATGCTAAGGATTTGTAAAGTTTAAAAAGTATAAACGAGTCTTACTGTGGATGTGTCGGTAGGCTTTACGCGTTCAGTAGATTGTTTCTGGGATATAAACTAAATTTTACAACTGCTTAAACTTGTGGATTAACATCTCTCGGATATATGTACTTAGTACTTCGAAATTTTGTTTGAGAGATTGCCTGATTCTGAGATACGAGGTCTTTATAGATGATTGATATCTGGGGTATTATACATGTTCTTCTGATTTTGCGGAAGTAATAGCCTAGAACTTCTATAATGCTTTTGCTAAAAACCCTTAACTACAGCAAAATTGAAAGAATCGAAAGATCCAATCAATTGCAGTGCATAAAAGATTCCTTAATTCGAACACACCTCAAAGTTGAGCCTTCATCTCTTTGTCGATACGGTGGTATTAACCTGAGCTCTCAAGGCCTCGCAAAAACCCAGATACAGATATCAATTACGCTATACTCACCTGTAAGATGAAATCTAGGGAATCTTGATACGGGAGTATATTTTGAGATGGGAACCATAGTTGAGTCAAGTTTCATAAGTCTAACTAAGATATCTTGGAACAATTGAGAAATGTGTCAAAGTTTAAGTGGACAAACATATCGACAATCTAGGTAAACGAGTTTAGAACTTAAAGTCATTAAAAGGTCAATGGTACTGGTGATACGTCTCAATCAACTGATATGATCCTTAGACACGAATTCACAAAAATGTGTCTGTAAATATGTTTGTACATAGCTTATTTGATTTCAGATTAAACCCAAAAAGATTATCAGTGTGTTTTAGCATAAACATTCAAAAAATCAAAAAGATTTTATTTCTGCATTGTTTTCAACAGCCAATGATGGAAAGCGGATCTTCAGAGTTCGGAATGGTGCTAAGTTGTTGGAATTAAAATGCACGAAAAACGATGAAAAGTCCATTAACTTGAAACTTTAAACTTGAAGAAAAACATCAGTTTGTTCATAACGGGTCAAAGTGTGGTCATTAACTTGGACTCGGCAGACAAATCGGTTAACTGAGGTGATTAACTTGGACTTGGTCAACTGAGTGGATTTTCATAACTGGTGAAAGTTCAGGGTTAAAATTAAAAAAATTCGTAAGTTTGAAAATTGGAATTAGCTAAGTTCGGCCGAAGTTGGACAACAATTATTGTTTTATTTACTTGATCTTTGGGTGAAGTTAGTTAAAAGAAAGTAATGGTTGAGAAGTCAAGTTCGCCCGAAGTTGACTCATTATATAAGACTAAGTTCGCTCAAACCAACAGTTCATCTGTCTTACCAAACTTCGAGCGAACTTAGGCGATTTGAGAAAAAAAGTGAAATTACAAGATTTGTGTTGTTTTGCTGCCCGATTTGAAACCTGTAATAAGTGATTGGCAAACTTATTAACATGGCCGAGGTATTAATCAACTTAAACAACCATGGATTGAACTTGAATGAACAATGTTGGACCGAACTGATAAAATACAGTAGATTTAGGATGTTTTTGATGAAATTGAACGGTGACATATCTTAATAAACACATAATCATCTTAATCAAATGTTACAATCAATCAAATGATATGTTGATCAATGTTGCAGGTTTGATAAGGATGATGACAAGTTCGCCCGAACTTGTTAAAGTTGTTTAGCGATAACTTCGGGCGAAGTTGTCATCATAGGGTATGAATCTTGAAAGTTTAAACATGTTCGCCCGAACTTGTTTATCTAAAGTCAAAAACCTGTAATTAATAAAGTTCACCCGAACTTGTGGAAAAATGTCAAAATTTGATTTATCATACATGTTCGACCAAAGTTGTTCTGTTTTTGTAGTTTTTGGCATCAAGTTCGCCCGAGATGTTAAATGATGAAAAGTGTCAAAATTTGCTAAGTTGTGTGTTTCTTTTGTCCGCAGAACATTCAACTTTCGTTTAACAAGTTTCATAATACTTGCATCTCGCTGGATGAGAAGATCTATCCGACGCTGTCAACATTTTCAGAGATCTTAAAGTTTTTGGGAAGGATTACTATTACTAAGGCGATCACGGATAAGCATGTGGTATATAGATCACACGTCTACTTCTTTTGGAACTCAGCGTCCTACGACAAAGCAACAAAAGTCATAAAGTCTGCAGTACGTGTCGGGAATGAAGATGACGAATTTTTTATCACAGAAGCTGATATACGAAGGGTCTTTGCGTTCAATGATGATGAAAATGATCCTATTAGCTTCGAGGAAAGGATGGTCAAGGGATGTTTCTATAGAATGGGCTATAAAGGTCATGCAAACGAGCCTACATTAAAGAAAGGCGGTGTCCCTTTACCGTACAAGCTTCTAATTCATGCTATCATTCACGCTTTTAGTCACAGAAAAGCAAGGCTCGACGACATTCAAGATTACATGGCATGCATGGTTACCGCTTTGGTTTTGACCAAGAAATTCAACTTCTCGAGAGTTATATTCAAGTTTATGTCGAAGAACATGGGAAAAGATAGATTGGTGATGTACCCGAGATTCATTCAGATGCTGATTGATGAAAAATTTCAGAATATAGTGAAGGATCCGAATGATATTCTATATTTTAGTCATATGGATGAAACTACGTTGAAGAAGTTAAAGATCTTTCAGAAACAAGATTCAGCACCTATTCCAAATCCTGTATTTGTTGCAATTGTGAAAGCAGACTATATCGCGCCACCAGAGAACAGATGTAGGAAGGATGGCAGTGGTGACGAAAACGAAGAGGTTGAACTGTTAAAGAACTTCAAAGAGAAAAGAGGCGACTGGTACATCAAAAGGGTAGTGGTAGTTGAGAAACAAAAGCGAAAAAGGGCGTCGAAGAAAGTTGAGACTATGTTGATCGACGAGCCTAAGATTGATGAGAATATTCAGAACATTGAAGGTTCTAGCGTTGCGGAAAACATTGAAAGTCAAGATAAAAATGATGATGTTATATCTACAACTTCAGATAAGGATGAAGAATCGTCTGAAGATTCTGCTGATGCTAGATTGAAAGCAGCAGAGAAAGAAAAGGAAGAGGAACGTTTGAAAAAAAAGTGGTGAAGATCTTTATGTTCCTTCTGATGAGGCTTTCGATGAAGATCGTCCGAAAAAGAAATCAAAGCGCTCAAAGTCTAAAGCTGGTGATTCTTAGAAAGCTACGGGTTCTCCAAGTACTCGTGGAAGGAAAAAAGCTCAAAGCCGCAGATATTTAAGTCAGAAACCAAAGAAAGGAGTTACATAAGAACCTCCTGTTTCTAATCTGCAGGATATTCCGATCAAAGAATCTGTTATTCCTCCAACTACTGCAACTGAAGAACCACCAACTGTTACAGAAGTTCCGGTTCAAAGTACGCCTATTTCAAGTCCAAAAGTTGCTACAAAGGGTACTCCAAAAGCTACTCCTCATAAATCAAGGCAATCAACTCCTCAGAGCTCAAGAGCTAGAGATTTTAAAGATGCTTTCGGTGATATTCCAGATAACATCATTCATCCTGTTACAGCTGATGATCTCACACATTGGTTTGAAGATACTCCTGTTGATATGCTGGAGAAAAGGATCAAAGCATTGGAGGATAAGCTTAAACAAAATGAAGCCGAGAAAGCAGATCTGGAAAAGAAAGTAAAGCAAAGCGATGTTGAAAAAGAGATTCTGCAGGATAACGTAAAGTTTCTTGAAGATGATGGAGGCTACATGAAAGCTTTGGTTGAAAGCTTGAGTGCTGCATATGCAAAGTTAGAGAAAGAGGTAGCAGAAATGAGATCCGAACGAGATATGAATGATAGAAGATTTGCCAGGTTGCAGAAAGTATTAACTAATAGCTTGGGCATTGATTTCAAGGCTGAATATGATCGACTTGATGTGCAAGAAGCGAAAGACAAAGCTGAGAAAGAATTATTAGAACAGGGCAAAGGCAAAGGGGTGATTGATGGTGTCCCTAAAACAACAGAGGAGCCGGTGATAGAAAAGATTGTTGAATCAGAGAAAGCTTCTGAATCAGAGGTTGTTACTGAAGATGTTCTCAAAGTTGTATCTGTTGAAGAAAAAGAATCAGAACAGAAAGACGATGATGAGGAACATAATGATAACGACGATGACCCTGCAGGTGACGATACTAAAGATGATTCAGATCATGATGGTGATGATAATGATGATCAGGGGGCGTTGGTTTAATAGTTGATTCTGTGAAAGTACATTCAGAGTTTGATTTTGAATCTCTAATCAACGATGATGCTAACATGGAGGATGAACCAAGTAAGGTGGAGTCTACAGAGCAGACAGGGCCACAAGATGTGGATTCTTCAAGCGATTATTGCTATGCCTGTTGCTGCTGTGCATGAAAAGCCGTTGATGATTATGCTAGATAAAAGTATTGAGGAAGGGGAGTTTGTACATGATTATACAAAGGAAGAATTGGCCAGAATGTTCGAGGTTGATGCTGATTCGTTTGAGTTATTTCGAAGAAGAATTAGTGAATATCAAGACATTTGAACCGAAAGAGTATGTGTATAAGCGTGTGGCTGAAGCTGATGACGACGGCCGTGTTATCTTTGAAGATTCTGATGATGATGAAACAGAGAAGTATTCGAATCTGAATACTGATAATTTCCAATGATTGAAGAGCTGATGAGCCAGATACATGTGGATTTGTTGAAACAAAAGATAGATGAAGTGGTTAAAGAAGGCAACATTCCGAAACGTTATACAAAAGAGCAGAAGTTGAGGCTAAGAGGTCGTGGTTTAAGGAAATGCCAAAGGAAAGAAAGTTTAAAAGCCCACTAGCGTTCTTCACAAGGGATAAAGATGTATCACTGGGTGACATTCTAAGCTGGGATGGATTCGAGAACTTGACGGACATGCTATCAAAAGAGAGTTTGGGGTGCAATATTTCAGACATCTTGCAGACATAAAGACATTGCCGTTCTGGGATGTTGAAGAGTTGGTGCAAACGAGAAATATAAGTCTGCAGATGAAATTCAATGAGCAAAGGCTCTGGAGGGTGATAAAGTTTGAAGCATCAAGAGGATTTGATTTGTGGAAACCGTTCATTCCTAAACGTAGAGTAAAGATTAACAAGAAAACAGGAGAAAAGGATGTTACGCTTGTGATGAAACGTCCGAGAGCTATGAAGAATATGCCACTGAAGCCCATCGAACAGGATTTTCATCCTTACTTTTTGTGGTGGCAAACGGATCTAGAAACATGTGAAGCAGTGATTGTGTTGCGTGCTATACATGGGATATCACGAAGGAAAAGGATCCATAACCTATTGAACGAAGAAGGATTTGGGGGCTGTGGAGAACGACTCGAATACTAGACCCGATGTGGTTAGATAACTGTTCAAAAGAAGATGTGAAATGCTTGTTCTTCAACAAGATATGTTTTGACAAGCGTGAAGAAGTCCAAGCGAAGCAGTACCAAGGTGTGATTAACGTTTGCTATGCACATGGTATTAAGTCAGGTCATATGTGGGAATCGAGAAGGAGAGAGCTAGAAAGAGAAGAGTTCTTGAAAGAGGAAAAACGTTTAGAGAAAATACACGAAAGGGGTAGGGAGGCAAGGTAGAAGATTCCAGTTCATGAAGTGGGCACCTCCTACTGACCAAACACCTATTCCTAAGCAAGAGAGACATCGTAAGCCATACAAGCACTTCTTCAGAAGATGTTGAAGAGTGAAACTGATCAAGACTGCGACAATATCCAAGGGAGAGTTTGTTGATGCATAATGTCTATTGTCAAGGTCTTGGATCGAGTCTGTATGTTTAGGGCTTGTGTTTGTTAGATTTTGAAGTTTATTTAAGATGTAAACACAAGTTCGACCGAACTTGTGTATGGAAGATCAAGTTCGCCCGAACTTGATCTATCCATGTCAGTCTTCGATCGAACTTGTGTGTCTATATATAGTTGGTCATGGGTCTCTCATTGTAAGAACTTTGCGACATTGACGGCGAAGCTCTATCTGTTTGGAAACTTGATGTATATGATTTGGACATGAATAAACAGACAATTAAATAGTAAACTTGTGTATTTGATTAACATGTCATATAATTTCCGCTTATATTGGACATTAGATACAAATTATGTTCCTTGACAGTGGAGGATCAGTCCTAACAAGTTTGAAAAATAAAACAAAATAAAATAAAATGAAAATTTTAGAAAATGAATAAATCTATAAAATTAGAAAATGATTTGAAAAAATAAAATAAATATTTTAGAAAATGAAAAATCAGTTTTTGAAAAAATTAATGTTGAAAATAAAAAAGCAATAAATTCTCATCTTGAGAAAATAACTAAACTTGAAAATGAAGTTGAGAATGCTAAAAATAAAATTGTTGATTTAGAAAAGAAGTTGAAAGGTTCTATGACCGCATCATTGATTCTAGATCATATAAGTCCAAAACTGATTAGTGAGAATAAAAAGGAAATCCCAATAAGTGACAAGATCACAAATTATGACGACGTCATAATTGAGGATTGCGATGATGATGATACTGATGATGAAAGTGTTAAAAAGGATAAAAATGAAATATTTTTTAAACTAAAAGAAAATTTTCAAGAAACTGTTTTACAGTCTACTGAAAAAGGTGAATGCTCAACGCAAAAACCTTCTAAGCAGAATGGAGAACAAAAACAAAAGGAAAATCAAAGTTCTAAAAATTCTAAAAATTATTAAAAGATAAATAAAAGGTCATCAGTACGATCATCCAATCATTATAAAAATTCACAAAAATTTGAAAATCAAAACTTAAAAATATTGAAAATAAGTGGTGCAGGTCGAACCACAGTGCTTCAAAGTCAAATCAAGTTTACAGGAGAAGAGAGAAAGATGACTACTACACATCAAATCAATGTTATGATTTGAGTGTATGGTTTGATAAAGAAGATAGGTACGATAACAGGGTGTGTTACAACTATGGAGTAAATGGACACATTGCTGTTAACTGCCCGAGAAAGACATTTGATACGAGAAGATGCTATAATTGTCAAATCAAAGGTCATATTTCCAGAAATTGTCCGATAAATTCGAAGAGAAGATCGTCGGATAAATTTCAGGGGGAGAACAGAAAAGTTGCGAAGAAGACAGTATAAATAGAAGAAAAGTCCAAAGAACTGAAAGTGAAATTATCGCAAGGGCAGAAAGACAAATTGAGGAAAAAGAGAAAGAAAGTTAGAGAGTATTTAGAAAAGATTTATTCCTCGGATACGAGCCTTTCAGATACAAGTTCTGGAGAATCGTTTTAGTCTACCAAGAGTGATCAGTCAAGTTAAACGAATTCATCAGATACAAATTTGAGGACAAAAGAGAGAATGATAAATAAATCGATTAATATACACAGTTAAAGAATCAAAGAAAGTAAAAATTTCAGAAAAAGTTTTTATCAAACTGTTTGAGTATAAAAGCGAAAGTGAGGGACTGTTTATTTCAGATGTTAATGAATTTGGTAAACCTAAATCTAGAATGGATTGGGTTCCAATTCAAAACTAATTGAAGATTGTTTGAATGTGCAGGATAACCAAACTTCAAGCAAGCGTCATTTCAGAAGCAGTGGTTGTTCGTGCAATGGAAATAACTTGAAAGGATTGGTGTTCCACACAAAAAAAATGGTAGTTGCGCGTTCACATTCGTAAAAAGTCATTAAATGGTTAAAATGGAAGATTCTTATTTTCGATTTCGAAAAGATGTTTTCAATTTTAGGGGGAGAAAAATTTTTAAATTGTCAAAAATCAAAAATTTCTGTAAAATTCCTATAAAATTGAAAAACATCATTTCAAAATCATTTTAGATAGATAAATTTTTCAAAAAGCCAAAAACAGTAGAAAATCTCAAAATATCAAAAACATTGAAAAATGGAAAATGAGATTACTTGTGCGAAAAGAGGAAATGATAGTACATCAGTGGACTATCAGTGCATGCTAAAGATATGTATTGTTTAAAATGGTTAAACAATCTCATTAAAGATGTGTCGGTAGGCTCAGCTAGACTAGTAGTTTTGCGATAATGATATAAATCTAAATGAAATAGCCTAGTTCTAGTGGGAAACACGGTTGAAAGCATAGTGCTTAGTTTTGTCCTTCGTGACCGTGTACCTACTCGGTGATCGCTTAATGATGAAAAGCATAAAAACTGGTTAGTTTGTGAACTTTCACAACTTACTAAAAAAGTCACTGTGATTGTGTATTTCATTTTGCAAAGATTTAAACTTGTTTTATTTCTTTATTTTGTTTAAGCATTGGACATCCTTTGTGTATACGAAAGTATCGAACTGGGTGTTAGTGGCTAAACGTTTCTGCTTTATTTTCCTTGGTGTTTCGTTTAAATCTTGGATCACCTATGCGTATATGAGAATATCGAACTGGTGGTTAAGATCTAAAAAATTTCAACTTGTTTTTATTTCTTATTTTGTTTAAACATTGGACTTTCTCTGCGTATCGAAAGATCGACCTGATTGTTAATGTTTAAACATTCTGCGTTATTTTCACACATATCACAGTTGATGAAAGTTTAAAGGCATTACTTGGGTCAGTGTATTACATGATGAGGGTATATGCTGAGATCGTGGGGTCCATAAGATCTTAGTGCAAATGAATGTACCTTAACGTATCAGTAAGCATTACGAAAGTTTCTAGATTGAGTTTAAGTGGACGACAATACCGACAATCCACGTGAATTGCTTAAAGTGAGTGTTTCATCTAGATCAACGGTGCAGCTGATATGTACCTCTTGCACGTTTTCTCACAAAAATATAAACTGTAAATATTACATTTCAATTTTGTTTACATTTCTTCATTCAAAATTCAAAATCCAAAAAGATTTTCTTTCAAAATCTTCCATGGAAACCTGATAATGTTGAATGTGAGCTGGACCATCGAGACTGTTGAGAAATTGTTTGTGTGTGGATACGTGTTGTTTGTTCTTAAACATCAAATCTTAGACATTCAGAGCATCATTCAAGGGGGAGACTACGGTTTTACTTGAAGATGTTATCCAAGGCAGTTCAAGACTAAACTTCACAGATTTCTAGCTATGTCCAGGGGGAGACTATTACCGCACTATCTGTGTGGCCATAGATAGAAATCTAATTGTATGTGTAATGTCTAGTGTCTTGAGTCTGTATCATACCGGACAAAGGTTTCGCTAGGTTGTGTTAGGATTGGTAAGACTAGGTTAGGATTTGGTACGACACGAAGAGAGCGGGCTTGATCGAGAATGATGTCATCACATTTATGTGATGACATCACAATTACTGCATCATTAATACATCATCATGCCAACAACAATTTAAATTCATGCATGCTCTCATACGTAACAAAGAAGATAAAAGAATTAGGTTGCTTGAAGTGAAGAGTATTGAACAAGTTTGTACAAGAGACACAAGAACTTCGGTCGAACTTGCATACATGAACTTCTATATATAGCAGTCAACAACAAGAACTTCAACAGATCAACAACTTCGCTCAAGAGCTCTTCAAGAACAAGATCTTGGATTCCGATCTAGATCGAGTTATTATGTAACGTAGACGTTGAAACTCTGTCTGGTTGTCATTTGATACATAATAAACGTTGATTATTTAGGATTCGTTGTCACGATTACGGTTCGGTTTAACGGATTCCACACGTGAAACCAGATTAAACGTGGAGTTTGTGTTCTTCAGTGAACCGATCCGGACCTTCAATGAACCCTATTATGACTATAAGTGGAACACCAGGGGTATTTTGGGAAGTTCCCGGGTAAGCTGGACACTCTGGGTGTGTTCCACCACCGTTCGGGAAAATCCCCGATGGCGAAAACGGAAACTCAAATTCGGGAGACCTTGATCCTACAGACGTCCGGATATCCTTAATAAAGACTTAATCTTTTCTAAATGACAATGGATTGGCACTGTCCAGATCTTAATGCCGTTATCCGAACACATAGAACAACCGACTTTGGCTGGCACGCGAACCGGTGCCTGGTAGCCAAACATGAAACTGATCCTGCCCTAGCATCCACACCACACCAGGGTACTAGATGTACAATATGGCCTGAAAATACCCACCCGGCCCAAGTTATAGGCGTTACCGACTTAGCGACTGATATTGGTAATTGCATGCATGATTACTATTAGAGTTGAACCCGCTTGCATATACTCCTATTGCTACCTGTGATACTGCTATCCTGTGAGTTTTCACTTCCCCACTTTTGAATTGTTTTAATGTTTTCAGGGGACTTGCATGTTACAAACTGTGTTAATTACTATTGTGAGTGAGTTTTTACTCCCCCACTTTTAAATTGTTTTATTGTTTTCTGGGGTGATTTGCATGTTACAAACTGTGTTAATTGCACCAACTTGTGATGATGTGAATTTCCTAACATGGTCCGGCCAGCTGAAGGTGTCTGTTGTTTACACGGTCCGGCCAGCTGAAGGTGTTTGTTGTTATATGGTCCGGCTAGCTGAAGGTGTCTGTTGTGACACGGCCCAGCGAGCTAAAGGTGTTTGTTGTCACACGGGCCGGTGAACTGAAGGTGTCTGTGTGACCCGGTACGGTTAAAACAGTCAAGGTTTCATTGGTGCATACTCGTGTAATTCCATCTGTGATCTGTGACTCGTGCAATTAAACTTGTTAAAGCATTTTGCTACAAAACAACCAAACCAACCTTTTTTAAAAAACCCTCTCAACCCTATGGCGATTTCTGGCGAATCTTCTCCTTCTTCTTCCTAAATCTGATTTCCATCTAATGATTATGGGTTTTGTTATTTGATTCTAATCATTGGGATTATTATCTCTATACAAATTCTATAATCACCAAGATCAATCAGTTATTTAGGGTTATCTTTAAGTTTTGTCAATTTCGTAAGGCTTTAGAATCGGCTGGATCTTCTGATTTATTATAAGGTCTGTATTGATCGCGTTTAACATTTGTTAAAATAGCTAGATTGATACGAATCCTTCTAATAGATTAAGTTTTGATAATCGGTTCTAGGGTTTATTCTTAGGGTTTTTCGTATACGCTGGCGGGGTTTCAAGTTTTTACGTTGATCTTTGTTGCATGGTTGTTAAGTTAGGCTGCTGATGGAGAGAGGTGTCGATAATGGTGGGGTGGAATACCCCAAACCTGATGCTTTTCATAATATAGGTACTGAGACGTTGAACGAAGATGGTGAATCAACACCTGGAACGGCTCCTGTTCGAGGTATTGGATTAAGGGTCACAAATATAGAAGGAAATCCTATGATGCCGAGGAGAGGGTTGTTTCATGCAAACCCTACAATGAATAATATGCAGATAGAGGGGGGAAATTTGAAAAATACAACAGCTGGATCTTCTAAAATTGGAGAACTTTCTTTTGCGGAAAAGCTTAAAGCTGGCCAGACTTCGAAGAGGGTAAACTTTCGCTTTCTGGAAATTCTAGAAAGTCATGGGGATGCTGATGTAAGTATACCGGTAGAATATGTGAAGAGGGTACAGGAAAAATGTAGTAATATATTGTATGGGTATTTTCTTGGTAAGCGATTAGACTTCCATGTGGTGGAATATTTCGTTAAGAACCATTGGAAAAGATATGGCTTACAACAGAGTATGATGAACGCGAAGGGTTTCTTCTTTTTCAAGTTTGATTCGAAAAGGGAATGGATAAGGTTCTTCATGAAGGACTATGGCTCATCCGGAATATACCAATATTTCTAAAACCTTGGTCGTCTAAAACTGAGATTAAAAAGGAGGAATTTAAGAAGGTTCCGGTTTGGGTAAAGATGCACGACGTTCCTTTGGCTGCATATACGGAAGATGGCTTAAGTCTGATCGCGTCTAAAATTGGTTCTCTGAAATTTCTTGACAATGAAACCTCAAACATGTGTTTGGATTCTTGGGGCCGTAGTAGTTATGCTAGGGCGGTGATAGAACTGGATGCTCAAAAAGATCTTCAGGTATCAGTTTCTGTTGCTATCCCAAATGTGGAAGATGGGGTTTCTTAATGAGCTCGGTTAAAGTTGAATACGAGTGGTCTCCTCCTCGATGCTCTACATGCTGTGTGTTTGGTCATACAAAAACATGTTGTCCGAAAGAAGTTAAACTGGTGAGTATTGAAAAACAAAAGGGAAAGGAGAAAGTAGATGGGGATGGTTTTATTGATGTGAACAAGAAGAAAGCAGCAAAAAAGGAGTTGTTGTCAAGGAGAAACAAAAGTTTGAGTATAGGCCGATTAGAAAACAAGGTAACCTGGTAATAAAGGAACCAAATGCCCGCTCAAACAGTTTCAACCCACCAGCAACTCGTCATATCCCTACAACTTCGAATCCTATAAAACTTTGTAACTCGTTTGGATGTCTTGGATCTAATACTCAGCTGAGAGATGATGAAGAGTCAGAATGTGATGAGGTGATTGAGATAAATGAGACTTTGGATTTTATGCAAACGGGAAATGATAAATCAGGGGCAAGCACTCCTGCTACAAATGTTATAAATGGATAGCATCGCATGCTGGAATGTAAGGGGTTTGAACCGTCCCCTGAAACAAAGAGAGGTTCGAAATGTCATTATTGATAATAAAATTCAGGTGCGTGCTATTTTGGAATCACATGTTAATGTTTCGAAGCTTTTGGGTGTTTGCAAAAGGATATGTCGATCTTGGAGATGGTCCTCTAACGGTAATATTTGTTCAAAAGGGACTCGTATTCTCTTGGGTTGGAATGCTGACTATGTGGATGTTATGGTTTTATCCATTACTCCTCATGTCATGCACGCTCAACTTGTTTTCAAGCATGTTAATAAAGCCTTGCTATGTTCTTTTGTGTATGCGGACAACTATCACATAGAACGACGAAAATTATGGGATAGTTTATGTTTGCACAAGCAGTTTGTCAATGATAAACCGTGGGTGATTATGGGTGATTTTAACTCCTCTTTATTTCTTGAGGATATGGCTACGGGTTCCTCTAAATTTACTACTGGAATGCGAGACTTCAAGGAATGTGTCGAGAACCTTGAAGTGTTTGATGTGAATAGCTCGTGTATGCATTATACATGGACTCAAAAACCGAAGAAGGGAGTTGTATTCTAAAAAAGATTGATCGTGTGTTGGCTAATGTGTATTTTACGGATGAGTTTCCAAGTGCTTGTGTTGTTTTCCATCCTTATAGAATCTCTGACCATACTCCATGTCTTCTTAAGATGCCAGGCACTCAAGTTAGTAAACCAAAGCCTTTTAAATTTCCGAACTTTATTAATATATAAGGAGTTTGAAGAGATTGTTAAGGCGGAATGGATGAAACAGATTGAAGGGGTTCCTATGTTTAGAGTGGTCAAAAAGTTGAGAGCTCTTAAGAATCCTTTCCGTAGCTTCCTTTACAAACAAGGTAATCTGCATAACAAAGTTAAAACTTTACGTGATGGGTTGGATGAAATTCAAAGAAATATTGATCAAAACCCGGCTGATGGAGTGCTAAGACAAAGAGAAGCGGTCCTGTTGGCGTCTTATCAAGAAGCATTACTCGATGAAGAACGTTTTCTGAAACAAAAGTCTAAAGTGGACTGGTTGAAGGCGGGCGATGCCAATTTAGCTTATTTCCATAGTTCGCTTAAATGTAGAAATCATCTAAGCCGTATTGACATTATTAAAGATGGTGACGGGAACCTCTATGAGGGCTTGGATGTTCCAAATGCTTTTGTCAATCATTTTAATGCGTTTCTTGGTCACAAAGGAGATACCACTCGTCTGCCAACCCCAGACCTCTTTCTGAATGTCCTTAACGCTCACGTGTCTGAATATATGATTCGAGATGTTACGACTGCTGAAATTAAATCAGCCATGTTTTCTATTGATGATAACAAAGCTCTAGGGCCTGATGGGTATTCTACTGCTTTCTTCAAGAAGGCTTGGCCGATAGTTTGTGATGATATTAGTGCTGCTATACAAGGTTTTTAACATCAAAGCGAATGCTAAAAGAGGTAACCCATACTATCATTGCTCTTATTCCTAAGGTGAATACTCCTTCTAAGGTCACCGATTACCAGCCGATCTCTTGTTGTAATGTGATTTATAAACGTATTACTAAAATTCTTTCAACAAGAATCTTAGAAGGCCTTGATAAGTCAGCCTTTGTGCCAGGGAGAAGAATTTCTGATAATATCCTTCTTGTGCAAGAACTTATGCATAATTACCATAGAGATATCGGGTCGCCTAGATGTGCTTTTAAGGTAGGTATCCAAAAGGCGTATGATACGGTGGACTGGGATTTTCTAGGTTATATCTTAAAGGGGTACGGGTTTCATCAAGTTATGATTGATTGGATCATGAACTGCATCACTACCTCTTCTTTTTCAGTAGTGTGAATGGTAATATTTTTGGTTACTTCAAAGGTAAGAGGGGTCTTAGACAAGGGGACCCCATGTCCCCGTATCTATTTACATTGGTTATGGAAGTTTTAATTTCCATGCTACGGCTTGCGACTTCTATTGAATCTTCTTTCAGATTTCATAAAAGATGTGAGAAGCAAAGGATTGTGAATTTGTGTTTCGCAGATGATCTTTTTCTTTTTTCTAGAGGTGAGGTTAACTCTGTGAAGATTATTATGGATGCTTTGAATGAGTTCAAAGATATGTCGGGGCTGATTCCTAGTATCACGAAGAGTATTGCCTTCTTCTGCAACGTTCCGAATCTTGTTAAGGGTAATATTCTGTCTATCATGCCTTTTGAAGAAGGTTCGCTTCCGATAAGGTATCTTGGTGTCCCCCTGATCGCATCTAGATTATTACATTCTGATTGCAAAGTGCTGGTGGAAAAAACGGAAAGTAGAATAACACATTGGAAAGCTAAATATCTATCTTTTGCGGGTAGACTTCAATTAGTTTTTCCGTTTTGTCTGCTTTCTATATCTATTGGGCTTCGGTTTTCATTTTGCCGGCTATTATTGTCAAACAGATTGAGCAAAAACTTAGGAGCTTCTTATGGTGTCAAGGCCGTATGGTTAAAGGTAAAGCTAAGTGTCTTGGAAAATTGTTTGCTTACCAAAGAAGGAAGGTGGTTTAGGGATTAGGCGAGTGGCGGATGTGAACAAAGCTCTAATGGCTTGTCATATCTACAACATTCTTTCTCGAAGGAACTCTCTTTGGGTCGACTGGGTATATTCTCACCACTTGCATGATAGGAGTTTTTGGGATATTCCCAATCAGCAAAACATCTGTTGGAGTTGGAGGAAATTGCTCCAATTGAGGCCGATGGTTCGAAATTTCTTTGTGTCAAGTATAGGTAACGGGGAGCACACGTTCTTGTGGTTTGATAATTGGAGCGATCACTGTCCTTTAAGCTCGTTCATTACTCCTAGACAAATTTCGCGTGAAGGGTTGTCGATTTACTCTAAAGTGGCCGATATGGTTCAGGAGAATACATGGGTTTGGCCTGAAGCTTGGCGTGATATGTTCCTATCCTCTTTCAGCTTCCTCCGATTTCTATTTCACCTCATAAGATGGATACCATTTTCTGGAAAAAAGAAGGTAATGTTACGGAACCTTTTTCGACAAATCTGGCGTGGGATTCCTTAAGACGATCAGGCCATATGGTTAGTTGGTATAATATGGTATGGTCTTCTTTCAATATCCCGAGACATGCGTCCCTTTGTTGGTTGATCTGTAGGAGAAAGCTTGCAACACAAGATCGGATCCAGTTATGGAATTATGCTTCGGGTAACATGAATATGATGTGCTGTCTTCTTTGTAATAGAGACTTGGAAACTCATGATCATTTATTCTTTGAATGCCCCTATTCTAATCAGATTTGGTGTTCTATCCGAAATAAGATTGATATGGTGCAAATCGATGGTAAATGGGAAGATGTTATCGCCTGGATTGTTCCTAAGGCGAAATCAAAGCTCCTTATTTGGGTTATCCGCAAACTAGTGATCGCTGCTACGGCTTACTTCGTGTGGCAGGAAAGGAACTCGAGGTTTTTTAACAATCAGTTGAGACCGCCGGAGAAGGTAGAGGAGCAGATTGAGGTGACAGTCCGTCTAAAGCTTCACTCTTTCAAGTTCAAGATGAATGATCGAGTTGCAAGATTGTTGAAGACATGGAGGATATCATCTTCGGATGAGGTTGACAACACCTAAATACGAGGATTACTTAGTTTGTATTTCGTGATGTTTAGTGTTGAAGTGTTGTTTTGTGTTGATTGGTGGTTTGCTTTTGTTGCTTGTTTTACTTTAGTATGGCATGTCACACTATTGAATTAGGTTGGCACTCTGCCTTCCTACTTGTTTTATTTTGATAGTAATACAATCACCAGGGTGTACCCTTTTACCCAAAAAAACAACCAAACCAGTGAAACTCACCGGCTCGTTTAGCTGACCCATTTTAAAACTAACATGCATTTCAGGTAACTTGAGACTAAGGTGATCTGGTTATGTGGTTCAAGACGTACTTATAGACAAATAATCATATAGACGCATGCGGCTTAGAAGACTCATGTGGTTCATGGGAACACACAGTTGTAATATACATGTAGTATGTAATCTACATTTTGGTAATTAATAAAATGTAGTGTCTTTATAAACAATGTGCTTGTACTAGAGGTGTCTGTTGCATCCCGTGTTTTACTTCTGCTGCAACTTGGGGTGTGACAATTTTGTTTAATTCTTGGAGGTATATCAAGTCAACTGAGGAAACGTCGACAGCCTGTTCGGGTCAAAGATGGTCAAGAACAGAAGTGTTGGACAAAACTGACTCGAGACCATTCTGGTAAAATTTTGTTTTTATGTTTTTTAGTTATCTCTATATGGTAGGCTAATTTTTAGAGTAGCATATAAGTAGATTGTGTAATGGATTAAAAAATGACTTTTCGGATAATAAGTAGCATAATAAGTAGGCTGTGTATGGTGATCTTTTTACTATTTGTTTTTGTTAATTACACTTCATATTGATTTTATCTAATCTGTTCGTATTCTATTTTTCGCCTTTGGAAACGCTCTTAACTTTATTTCGTTCGGATATGCTGCTCAGGTCGGTTTGAACACATTCTTTGATTCCCCTATTTTCTTATGTATATTTCTTTTTTTATTATTTTTATTGTCATTTGCTTGAGCAGTCCCGACCTGAGCAGCGGATTTGGTGGTGACGACGGATTTGGTGGTGACGATGGCTATGGTTTAGCCGCAAGCGGCGAAGAAAGCCGCTTCATGGTTGTTCAAACCCGACCTAAAAAGGACCATCGTTTCAGCTTTCTTCCACATCACAAACCCTTTATTCTGTTTTGGTGATCCTTAATTCTTAACATTTGGTTTTGATAACTTGCAGCCTACCTAGAGACTTTAAGTTTGATCCTCTTGGCCTAGGATGACTTGTTTGGTTTTGATAACTTGTTTCGGGCTCAAACAATTGGTAGCACGTGCCTCCTCGAGTACTTGGTAGATCCGCCCTTGGTGAAAGGACAAGGTATTATTTGGGAGAAAATTTAGAGAAAGCAAAAATAATGTATGTTATGAATCTAATCGTTTATTGTGATATTTTTTGTTTTTTATGAGATTTTAGGTATGGACTTTAATCACATTGAATGAAAAAATCAATTTGCAGCACTTCTGTTAGCTCAAAGAGGACTGAGGTTGTCACTCATGGCTGGACGAAGGTAATTTTAATTCCTTTACTAGCATACATGGCTTTAAAATTTCACTTTTGCATTCAACATCACTCCAAAAACTGAATACAGGTTAAGGAGGTTAAAGGAGAGGTGACCCTAGAGCATACCGAACTATTACACTTTGAGGAATAAGGCAGACACAAGGGCATATGCCTATGGGACAGGGTTAGTTGCTCTTACTTAACCCAAATGTTCTAAATGTGAAAATCCAATATACACCCTACATTGTTTTTAAAATCAGAAAGATGAATCTAAGGAGGGTATAGTGTGGTATTTCATATTTAAAGTTATCATATGTATCATTCCAGTATACGATTTGCTTCTGTCCCTTTTTCTTGCTTCACAACTGCAGCACCTGATGAGATTTATATATTCGTTTTTAATTAGTTGTTGGATGGTAGTTAAATAGAGATTAACAAACTGATCAAAAGATTTTCATAAATAGACATACGGGTTTGGTTATTCTGTGAGTATTTCTCTGTTGGGTCAACTTTCAGTTGTCTTCTATTTATTTTTCCTTTGCTGGTATCTCATTCCAAGTCACTCAATTGTTGAATATGCTCCTTCAGTTTATTTTTGTAAGAAATTTAAAAACCGTTCTGATTCCTTTAACGCAGAGTTACATTTAGGGTTTTTCATTTGTTTTATCTTGCATATTTTGATCTCTTCTCATCAGATGGGGGATGCTATGATGTTTACTAAATAACTTTGTTTTGTGAGAGAAAGAGGGAGTGGGATAGAAGAATATGCAGAAGAGTGAGAAAATGGGAGAGGGGAGCCGGCCAAGATGACGATGTGGATGGCAGGAGTATCAGAAGATGGATGGGTTGGTAACAATCGTAAACCCTGACCATGACACTAGAGTTTCGCGATGACCACAGACTTCTGGCTAACACAATGGCAAGGATAGAGAGACGCTGACTTCTTAGAACCTTTGAAAGTCCTTTAGCTAAAATTGAAAATGAAATTTGGAAATTGAGTAAACTGCATAACCTAATATGAAAAATGAGCTAAAGGCGAACATTTAAAACAATTAACCATAGGCATGTGCACTTTTTTGATGTCATAAATATGGTTTTTAAAGATGTTCATTCATTATGTCCAAGACTTTCTTTTCGGTTTTTTCATTTGAACCCATTCCAGATTAAAGAATTTTGTTTTTTAATCGGCTTGTAGTTGGGTTTTGGGGTTGATGCTACGGGTGTTAATCGGGTTGGGTTAGTTGGGTTTTGGGGTTTTGAAATGGTTGTCAAACACTGACCCAAATAAGCTCTGTTCAATCGCAGCCCATTTACCCTCCCTATACCAATGGAAACTGATTTTGGAACCAAAATGAAACTTTAGGTAGCTGAATAAACCATATGGCTGGTCTTAGGGATTTGAGACTTCAATTTTGCTTTGCATTTTGGTTCAAGACAAATGTGCAGTCTTTTTATTAATGAGTAATTGATATTGTAATTATGTTGATATGCTTTTTTAGGAGTCTAAAAGCAAAGATCAAAGTCGCACATTCTTATGCATTCCCAGATTCTTCAACATTGGTAGCACTGGATGAACGACCAAATCTAGAAATACATGGTAAAACTCTATTTAATGTTATTTTCTTATGTTTTTAGTGACAAAAGGTTGACTTTCTATCGACGTTATATTTCGCTATTGTTGGTAACTATATAACCTCCTCATGCTTTTCTTGTGTTGTACATTGATAATTGTTTTTTTATTATGATAAAGTAGTTAAGAGATAATGTGTAAGGATCACAATTAACAAATTAACTAATTAGGTGATAGGTTCCTGTATTTGTTTTATTTTCAGCTAAAAACACCTGAAGATGAAAACAATCTTAATTAAGGACTTTGAATAGACATCATAGCTTAGGTGCGATATTATTGTGTTTTATGTTGAAATTGACACACACTAAATTACTAAGTTTATTTGCATACTTCAAGACTTAAAAACTAGTTTCAGTTAGTTTTACTAAAAAAGTGGATAATTAATGGAACAAAAGTCTTTAAAAAGGTAAATAAGAATGAGACTCAAGAATACTTGGAGGTTTGCAAGCAGATTCACCTGTTGGAATTCCCTCGTTAAGGACCCAGTTACTAACAAAAACATGTAATTGACGGTTGTTCACTACAAATTATGATCTGAAACCTTAGCATATAATAATAATATTGGAATCCTTAACTTATAAAACTGAATGAAAATGTTTCTTGTTTTTGGTGCAGTGGTAATCTCGTGGACGTCATGGTGGAAATGGATCGATTATTACGACCTGTTGGAACCGTTGTGGTACGTGATTGAATTTATAGCAAAAATAGACCGAGTTTCTAGCAACTTAAGATGGAAATCTACCATACATGATAAGGAATCCGAAACTCAAGGAAGGGACTAAGTCTTGGTTGCCACAAAAACATATTGGACATTACGTTAAATCTTCCCATCAACACTAAGATGTAATCTTTTTGCGTTACGTAAGTTTCTCATTAGAAATTTCTTGTACGCATCAATGCACAAGCTTTCTCCTTTCTCTCTTGTACTACACAATGATCTATTCATCAAAACTAAACATGTGATATTGTGATGTTTTACTACACAATGATCTTTTGTTTTTTAAAACGTAACCCACCGATTCAACTCGGTTTGGCAGCTTTTCAATACATAGAACAAAAAAATCTTGAGTTTGCCGCTAGAAGGAATGTGACGTCTGAGACATTTTAAGCATTTTACAAATTCAAAATGATTGATATTCAAAAACAATTTCACAAATTCAATCCTTGTTCGATTTCAAACCCTTAAGCCTCTTCTAGAAACAAAGTCGCAAACTAACGCGAGAACGTAACCCGTTTAATGCGACATACAGTTCGGAACAATGAAACAAGTCAAACATACCCTAAATATCCTTAATATAACTTAGAAATGAGTTTGAAGGATTTGGTATGTCAAAAACAAGCCTATTCGATCACAGGGACTATTTACGTCAAACTACGAAAGTCTGCCGATTCTCGTAGCAACGTACACTTCGGAACAAGTTCATAAGCTAAAACATACCCTAAATACCCTTAAAATAGCTTAGAAATAAGTTTTGGAGGGTTCGGTGTGTGAAAATACGCTTATTTGGTCACAGGGACTAAAAGCGTCAAAACCGCGAAACTTTGCCTTTACGCGTATTTCGCTATTCGGAACATGTACGGACATCCAAAAATTTTCATAACCATTAAAATATTATATTTAAGTGATCAGTATGCAAAAATGCCATTCGTTACGCATTTACAGTTATACACGCGTTCGTTACGATTTCCGTCGTAATTAACCGAAAACCGCAACCGTACGACCAAACGAATTGACCTCTGGAACATTTTCCAACATATTTCAAGTTCCCTATACTTTAGCGTCCCTATGGAGCTGCGAAATGAGGTTAACGGGTGTTAGAAGTGCCCGAAACACGACAAAACGCATGCAGGGGCCTGTTCTGCCAATTTGTGAAAGTGCTGCCCAGACCCTAGGCTTACGGATCGTATGCCTATACACCTTACGGTCAGTAAGGTGCCTCCAGCACATCAGAAATGTGGCAGCACCCTGTTTACCCAATTGGACACCTAGCTTTCGAACTTGCCACACTTCCCATTGTCTTGACACCTCCCTAAGCACCTGGAATGATCCTAGAACAAGCCCTAACACCTGTAATGATCTCATGGCACCTAATTCATCTATAAATAGCAAGGTTCTTCATACACTTAAACTTTTGATCAACTCAATTCTGCTACAATCTGAAGTTGCAACCATTTAGTGATCAATCTCTGAGTTCTTAGCATTCCTTTGGTGTTTGTAAGTGATCTTTATCATGCTTATTTCAATTCTTGTAGTTTAATTGGATTAAAAGTCATAAAGTTTGACTTTTATTTGACTTCCAGAATTGATCAATTTAAAATCCAATTGAACCTTGTATTATGATGGTAATCAAGGTGGTTATGATTCCTATTGATCATACCTACTGATTTCTATTATTCCAAGTCTTTATGACAAGTCAAAGTTTAGGTCAAAATGCGATTTTTGCGCATTTTGCAATAGATCAAATTCCAGGTGTCAAAACAGTTTGTTTTGATGCCAGAACTCTTTTATAAACTTATTTAAACATGTCAAAACATGTCAAATTCGTCACTCTTGTTTTAATGCTTGTTTAGAGTCGTAAGTTAAATGGTTTGACCACCACTTTGACTTTCGAATCTGACCCGTTTGATCAACTTTAGGATCCAACCAAGACCATTATTATGACCATAATATTATAAGGAATAACCCTCTGAGGTTATACCTTATGGTCATACCGTTTGGTTAGTCAAATGACAAGTCGACTATGTATTCTTTAAAATGCCGAAAATGCCCTTTTTGCGCATAAAATAGTTATGAACATATAAGAATGTTATTTTGACATGGGAACTGATTTCACAACTTAAATAAACTAGTCTTGACATATTAAACTTGTCATAGGACATATTTTACCATCCGAACCCATAGTTACGATTATGACCCGTTAAAGTGGCATAAACCACTTTAGCAAGCCGTAACAAGTCAAAACTTTTTAAAATACTTCCAAATCAGAATGATAGGTAATATGAACCATATTATACAAGATCCAACTCTTGTTTGGTTTATATCCTTCATTCTATCCGATTTCTCGTTTTCAAGTTTCGACATACTAACATGTATTTATCCGATACACTAGGAACCACTTCAACACTTGAACTCTTGATACGTTGAGCTTTGTTATATCTTTTGAACAAGATCTTTACGCAATCCCAGGCAAGTACATCGCTCCCCTCTTTTATGTTTTACAAATATTTTGGGGTGCTTCATATGTGTAACCAATTTTTCTCAAATGTATGGCATGTATGTGTTTACTAAGTGCTTTTATGTATTATTTCCGATTATGCAACACGACAATTGATGACACGACAGTTAAAGAGGTCTTTCAAGGCCTATATCCTTGTAGGATCTTTCTATTTTCATAGTTAGATTCTCAAAGGATGTTTGAAGTACACTCTTAAATCTTTCTATCTTTATAGCGAGATTTCTAAGAAGTACTTTACGAGGAACGATGGTTATGGTTTATGTGTAGAATTTTTAGTGATTTAGATAACGAAACTAGAGTAATACAATAAGAACATGGTGGATACGCCGCTGATACTTCCTATATATAAGTGTGCTTATTGTATTACCCTTCGTAGCCTTATCCGAATCACCATTAGGATTATGATTTTGTGATACAATTTGACGACAAGTGACAAGACTAAATTCCCATTACATCTACCTATCTTTATAGTTAGATATTAGTGGAATGTTTAAGGTACTAATTGGTAGTCATTGAATGGACTCTGTGTACTTTAATGCGTATTTGACAAGACAATTTGACGAGACAAGTGACAAGACTAAATTCCCATTACATCTACCTATCGTTATAGTTAGATATTAGTGGAATGTTTAAGGTACTAATTGGTAGTCCTTGAATAGACTCTGTGTACTTTAATGCGTATTTGACAAGACAATTTGATGAGACAAGTGACAAGACTAAATTCCCATTACATCTACCTATCTTTATAGTTAGATATTAGTGGAATGTTTAAGGTACTAATTGGTAGTTCTTGATTGGATTCTGTGTACTTTAATGCGTATTTGACAAGACAATTTGACGAGACAAGTGACAAGACTAAATTCACATTACATCTACCTATCTTTATAGTTAGATATTAGTGGAATGGTTAAGGTACTAATTGGTAGTCCTTGATTGGATTTTGTGTACTTTAATGCGTATTTGACGAGACAATTGACAAGTTGACGATTATGTGTTTATGTGGTTAGTTGTGATTAGGATAACGAAACAAGTGTAATACCATAAGAACATGGTGGATACGCCGCTGGTACTTCCTATATATAAACGTTCTTCTTGCATTACTCTTGTAGCGTTATTCGAGTCACTTTAGGATTTTGTGTACGACTGATTTCAATGTTCGATATCCAAATCCTTGAAGAATCCTTTCATGATTTGTATGATAGATTCTTAGAAGGATATTTTATTATTATTATAAATCATTAATTGATTTCTAATATACTCACGCAAGTGTGGACCGTTTTCAGTATAGTTATTGATTATCTTTAATTGGATTTCTAATAACATACTTTCAAGTTTAAAGACGATTTCAATGTGTTTACAAAGAACTAAATACAATTTTCAAAGGCATGAAAGTTACTTTAGTAATGATCATAATGCCATATACAAAACTCTTTTATTACAAGTTTCATAATCAAGTTAATGTATTGCAAAACTAACCCTTTTTGCCATTCTTTGGCTAAAATGAGTCGATTTACAATTGGCAACTCTCGTAGTTGTCAAAGTATTGCAATACCAAATCCTTTTGCATTTATTTGGCCAACAAAACTATGTGACCGCCAACATTATTTGTTGACGTCTCTTTTTCACATATGTTTCAGGTTGACGATTTTTCGAGCATGCTACACATAGGAATGCATCCGGGCTTTAAACTTCTTTAAACAAAAGAGAATTACATGTATTTTTGTATTGTAAAACAATGTTAATAATAATGAAACAATTTAGTTCCAGTTGTGGCTGAGCAATTTGTAACGTGACTCCCTGATATTTCCGCCGCGTGTTGTTGTATTACGCGATCGGGGTGTTACAAGGAATATTGTTGTCCGGCTAATTTTCAATACATACAACTTGGAAATCCTCTAATGATTTCTCCCTTTTGAAAAATTGATCAAGGTCATCTTCTTTGTCATCACCGCCGTATCGCGCGGGTATAGTACTAGTATATATATATATATATATATATATATATAGGGTAAGGTTCATGCGAGAACCACCTTTATTGCGAGAACCGCAAGAACCACCTTTATTGCAAAATAAAATCTAAAAAAAAAAAAAAAAAAAACTCAAGTTTTTTTTTTTTTAAATCGCTACATTTCTTACCCCTAAAAAACTTTTTTTTTCGAGTAACAGTTATCCATGCACATGTGCATATGTATCATAACTTCGACAAATTTCGTAATACATTATCAGTAGTAGACAATTGCACTTTAACTTACAATACCATCTGTAATACACTACTTTTTACATTACCAATATTCAAAATGCACATGTGCATCATTTTGTATAACCATTATATAACGTGTTTTGGTACAAAAAGTTTGTGTTTTTGAATGATGAAGTAGGCCCATATACATGTTTTTTGGTTAGTTATACTAGTGGTTGATGGTTTGGTAATAGTTGTCACTTTATGATGTAATATGTTGATTGGATGGTATAAATGGTGAAGATATACATGTAATAAAGTGAAAATATTGGTATTGGTATTGTATTATAGATGGTATGAAGTAACGGTATTGTATTATGGATGGTAGGAGGTAATGGAAGTGTATTATGGATGGTATGATAGATGAAAGAAAAAGTGTATTCAAAGTAGTGTACCAAAACACCTTATTTCATGTTGATACATATAGATGCATATGTGCATTTATAATATTGGCAACGTAAAAGGTAGTGTATTACAAATGGTAGTGTAAATGAAAGTACAATTATCTAATATTTGTAATGTATCACGGAATTTGTCGAAGAAATTATACATATGCACATGTGCATGGTAGTGTATTATGGATGAAATGATAGATGAAGAGAAAGTGTATTCAAAGTAGTGTACCAAAACACCTTATTTCATGTTGATACATATAGATGCACATGTTCATTTCTAATTTGGTAACGTAAACATTACACGTGGTAGTGTAAATGAAAGTACAATTGTCCAATGTTTATAATGTATTACGGAATTTGTCAAAGAAATGATAAAAACGCACATGTGCATGGATAACTGTTACTCAAATTTTTTTTTTTGAAAAAAATTATTTTTTTTGTTGACAAAATATAGCGAATTTTTCAAAAAAATATTAAAAAAATAAAAAAAAATTGTTTGGTGTTTGTAGTTTTTTAGGTATTACTGTTTGTGTTCACACAGGTTCTCGTGGTTCTTACAATAAAGGGTGGTTGTTAACGGATCCTTCTCCTATATATATATATATGTATATATATATATTATATCAATGAATAGTAACTTTAATATTCATAATATTATATATAGTTCTTTTTATACTTTTTGATGTATTGCAAAATACACATGTATTGCGTATAGTTTAGTATTAGTTTTAATTTTTATTAGAATGTGTAGGACCGATCCTCGATGCATAGGAACCTAGATTTGATATTGTTCATAATAGCGGAAATATTACGACAAGTTTACCAATAGACAAGAATTAATCAGTTAAACGTCAATTTTATTGATGTACGTCGAGTCTCCAAATTGACAGAGCTTCGCCTCAGAAATGCCAAAGTTTCTGATACTTACAAATGAAATCCCAAGGCACCTTTATATAGGTTTACAAGTTCGCTGGTGAGGAAGTGAGTGAGCGAACTTGACATCATCACCATGAACAGCGAACTTGACCTCTAACTCACTTAAATACGCCTCGTTTCTAACAGATTAAGCCCTGATCGCTCAGACTCGATATTATACGATGACGTAGGCAACAGACGTACGCATCAACAGACTCCCCCGTGGATGTTGCCGTAGTTATCATTCTTCAATTGAATTCCAGAGTCCTTAATGTTTTCTTGATCTTTATTTCTTGAATAACTTTATCTTCCATGATCTTCATAACTTCTAAATCCTATTCTCTTTTCCTGAGTTTGTCTTGATAAAACTTTAATCACCATGCTCCCCCTTACTTTGAGCTTTCTGAGATCTTCAATCAACGTGTTTTATGTAGCTCCCTCTTAAAATCTACTTCCTGTTTCAAAGTTCTTCAAACATTCAAATAATCGTTTTAGATTCAAACTTTGAAATTTATAAACACAAACATTTCAAATTTTAATCTTCCATCAGTTTTAAACCCTCTCAGTTAATCAAGTCCAAATTAATAACCTTGAATATCTGATTCATGTAACAAGTTCAACTTAATGATCTTGATTAAACGTTTTGACACTAAAACTGACACTTTTATTCAAATGTAAGTTTCAACTTAATGAACTTTTAAACTTTTCAGATCAATTTCAATTTTTAGATTTTGTTTAGCAACTTTAGATTTTGAAAATCAGCTTTTCATCATCAGTGGTCAAAAACTAAAAGATAATATAATCTTTTTGTTTTTATGTAATGAATATCAAACTCTAAGTATGTACAAGCATATTTACAAACATATTTTTGTTGAGTTTGTGTTAAAGGATCATATCAGTTTTCTAAGACAAATCACCAGTACCATTGACCTTTTTCTTGACACTAAGTTTTAAACAAATTTACCTAGATTGTCGATATGTTTGTCCACTTAAACTTCAACACATTTTTCAATTGTTCCAAGATATGTTAGGTATGAATTATGAAACTTGACTTAACTATGGTTCCCATCTCAGAATATACTACCGTATCAAGATTCCCTAGTTTTATCTTTTTTTGGGTAAAAGGGTATACCCTGGTGATTGTATTACTATCAAAATAAAACAAGTAGGAAGGAAGAGTGCCAACCTAATTCAATAGTGTGACATGCCACACTAAAGTAAAACAAGCAACAAAAGCAAACCACCAATCAACACAAAACGACGCCTAAACACTAAACATCACGAAATACAAACTCAGTAATCCTCATATTTAGGTGTTGTCAACCTCATCCGAAGATGATATCCTCCATGTCTTCAACAATCTTGCAACTCGATCATTCATCTTGAACTTGAAAGAGTGAAGCTTTAGACGGACTGTCACCTCAATCTGCTCCTCTACCTTCTCCGGCGGTCTCAACTGATTGTTAAAAAACCTCGAGTTCCTTTCCTGCCACACGAAGTAAGCCGTAGCAGCGATCACTAGTTTGCGGATGACCCAAATAAGGAGCTTTGATTTCGCCTTAGGAATAATCCAGGCGATAACATCTTCCCATTTACCATCGATTTGCACCATATCAATCTTATTTCGGATAGAACACCAAATCTGATTAGAATAGGGGCATTCGAAGAATAAATGATCATGAGTTTCCAAGTCTCTATTACAAAGAAGACATCACACCATATTCATGTTACCCGAAGCATGATTCCATAACTGGATCCGATCTTGTGTTGCAAGCTTTCTCCTACAGATCAACCAACAAAGGAACGCATGTCTCGGGATATTGAAAGAAGACCATACCATATTATACCAACTAACCATATGGCCTGAACGTCTTAAGGAATCCCACGCCAGATTTGTCGAAAAAGGTTCCGTAACATTACCTTCTTTTTTCTAGAAAATGGTATCCATCTTATGAGGTGAAATAGAAATCGGAGGAAGCTGAAAGAGGATAGGAAACATATCACGCCAAGCTTCAGGCCAAACCCATGTATTCTCCTGAACCATATCGGCCACTTTAGAGTAAATCGACAACCCTTCACGCGAAATTTGTCTAGGAGTAATGAACGAGCTTAAAGGACAGTGATCGCTCCAATTATCAAACCATAAGAACGTGTGCTCCCCGTTACCTATACTTGACACAAGGAAATTTCGAACCATCGGCCTCAATTGGAGCAATTTCCTCCAACTCCAACAGATGTTTTGCTGATTGGGAATATCCCAAAAACTCCTATCATGCAAGTGGTGAGAATATACCCATTCGACCCAAAGAGATTTCCTTCGAGAAAGAATGCTGTAGATATGAAAAGCCATTAGAGCTTTGTTCACATCCGCCACTCGCCTAATCCCTAAACCACCTTCCTTTTTTGGTAAGCAAACAATTTTCCAAGACACTTTAGCTTTACCTTTAACCATACGGCCTTGACACCATAAGAAGCTCCTAAGTTTTTGCTCAATCTGTTTGACAATACTACCCGGTAAAATGAAAACCGAAGCCCAATAGATATAGAAAGCAGACAAAACGGAAATAACTAATTGAAGTCTACCCGCAAAAGATAGATATTTAGCTTTCCAATCCGTTATTCTACTTTCCATTTTTTCCACCAGCACCTTGCAATCAGAATGTAATAATATAGATGTGATCAGGGGGACACCAAGATACCTTATCGGAAGCGAACCTTCTTCCAAAGGCATGATAGACAGAATATTACCCTTAACAAGATTCGGAACGTTGCAGAAGAAGGCAGTACTCTTCGTGATACTAGGAATCAGCCCCGACATATCTTTAAACTCATTCAAAGCATCCATAATAATCTTCACAGAGTTAACCTCACCTCTAGAAAAAAGAAAAAGATCATATGCGAAACACAAATTCACAATCCTTTGCTTCTCACATCTTTTATGAAATCTGAAAGAAGATTCAATAGAAGTCGCAAGCCGTAGCATGGAAGTTAAAACTTCCATAACCAATGTAAACAGATACGGAGACATGGGTCCCTTTGTCTAAGACCCCTATTACCTTTGAAGTAACCAACAATATTATCATTCACACTGACTGAAAAAGAAGAGGTAGTGATGCAGTTCATGATCCAATCAATCATAACTTGATGAAACCCGTACCCCTTTAAGATATCACCTAGAAAATCCCAGTCCACCGTATCATACGCCTTTTGGATATCTACCTTAAAAGCACATCTAGGCGACCCGATATCTCTATGGTAATTATGCATAAGTTCTTGCACAAGAAGGATATTATCAGAAATTTTTCTCCCTGGCACAAAGGCTGACTGATTCAAACTCACCACCTTATCAAGGCCTTCTAAGATTCTTGTTGAAAGAATTTTAGTAATATATAAATCACATTACAACAAGAGATCGGCCGGTAACCGGTGACCTTGGAAGGAATATTCACCTTAGGAATAAGAGCAATGATAGTATGGTTTACCTCTTTTAACATTCGGTTTGACGTGAAAAAATCTTGTATAGCAGCACTAATATCATCACCAACTATCGGCCAAGCTTTCTTGAAGAAAGTAGAAGAATAACCATCTGGCCCTGGGGCTTTGTTATCATTAATAGAAAACATGGCTGATTTAATTTCAGCAGTCGTAACATCTCGAATCATATGTTCAGACAAGTGCGCGTCAAGGACATTCAGAAAGAGGTCTGCGGTTGGCAGACGAGTGGTATCTCCTTTGTGACCAAGAAACGCATTAAAATGATTGACAAACACATTTGGAACATCCAAGCCCTCATAGAGGTATCTCCTTTCTACATTTAAGCGAACTATGGAAATAAGCTGAATTGGCATCGCCCGCCTTCAACCAGTCCACTTTAGACTTTTGTTTCAGAAAACGTTCTTCATCGAGTAATGCTTCTTGATAAGACATCAACAGGACCGCTTCTCTTTGTCTTAGCACTCCATCAGCCGGGTTTTGATCAATATTTCTTTGAATTTCATCCAACCCATCACGTAAAGTTTTAACTTTGTTATGCAGATTACCTTGTTTGTAAAGAAAGCTACGAAACGGATGCTTAAGAGCTCTCAACTTTTTGACCACTCTAAACATAGGAACCCCTTCAATCTGTTTCATCCATTCCGCCTTAACAATCTCTTCAAACTCCTTATATATTAATAAAGTTAGGAAATTTATAAGGCTTTGGTTTACTAACTTGAGTGCCTGGCATCTTAAGAAGACATGGAGTATGGTCAGAGATTCTATAAGGATGGAAAACAACACAAGCACTTGGAAACTCATCCGTAAAATACACATTAGCCAACACACAATCAATCTTTTTTAGAATACCAACTCCCTTCTTCGGTTTTTGAGTCCATGTATAATGCATACCCGAGCTATTCACATCAAACACTTCAAGGTTCTCGACACATTCCTTGAAGTCTCGCATTCCAGTAGTAAATTTAGAGGAACCCGTAGCCATATCCTCAAGAAATAAAGAGGAGTTAAAATCACCCATAATCACCCACGGTTTATCATTGACAAACTGCTTGTGCAAACATAAACTATCCCATAATTTTCGTCGTTCTATGTGATAGTTGTCCGCATACACAAAAGAACATAGCAAGGCTTTATTAACATGCTTGAAAACAAGTTGAGCGTGCATGACATGAGGAGTAATGGATAAAACCATAACATCCACATAGTCAGCATTCCAACCCAAGAATACAAACCATGCAACAAAAATCTAGCAGAAACCAAGAGCCGACACCAACGAAAACCCTTATAATAAAAAACCCTAGAATCAAACTTATAATAAATCAGGAAATCAACAGATTCTAAAGCCTTCGAATTTGCGAACGAGAAAAAACCCTAAACACTGATCGATCTGATGATTTATGGCTGTAATTTTCAGATTAAAAATGAAAATAAACCCTATTCTAATCTTTCTTTGGATGCTAACAAGTTCGTATTGCTATTTGGAAGATCAAACAACAATCACAGACTGTTATACAACTAAGATTGATCAAGAAATTCGGGTTTCATGAAGAACAAGGAAAATCGCCATCTAGGGTTTCATAACACGAAATAGCGACAACTTGTCACAGAACTATTGTTACTTCCCTAGTTTCATCTTACAGGTGAGTATAGCGTAATTGATATCAGTATCTGGGTTGTGCAAGACCATGAGAGATGAAGGCTTGACTTATAAGGTAGTGTTCCAAAATGAAATCTTTTTGTACTGCAATTGTAGTATCTTTCGATATTTCAATTGAATGTTGTTTTAGGTTTTAAAGCAAAAGTATTCTACAAGTTCTAGGCCATTGCTTCCGCAAAATCAGAAGAACTTGTATAATACCCCAGATATCAACCATCTATAAAGACCTCGTATCTCAGAATCAGGCAATCTCTTAAACGAAATTTCGGAGTACTAAGTCCATATATCCGAGAGATGTTAATCCACAAGTTTAAGCAGTTGTAAAATTTAGTTTATATCACGGAAACAATATACTGAACGTGTAAAGCCTATCGACACATCCACAGTAAGACTTGTTTAAACTTTTAAACTTTACAAATCCTTAGTATACTGTGATAGTCCACTGATGTACTATCATTTATTTTTTATCCACAAAATTCTTTTTGCTTTTTTCAATGTTTTTGTACTTTTCGCATTTAATATGTTTTTGGATTTTCTGAAAATTTTTTCTCCCCCTAAAATTCAAAAACATATTTTTTGATTTATGGAAAAACATTGACCAACTGATGAGAATCACTTCAATTCTCCATCCATTACTTCTTCACAGTTTTCCTTTTAAAGCTCTCTCCCCCTCATGATGACATAAACCTTAACACTTTTGCGTTTATAACAATTTAAATCCATGAATTTTGTCTGTTCAACAGTGAGGGTGCTGTGAAAATTTTCAAATTTTCTTCAAAAATTTGTAAAATTTTGAAGTAAACGTTATTGGAACATGTTTTCAAAAAAATTTCTCCAAAAATTTTTCAAAAATTGTAAAGTAAACGTTGTTTGAATATGTAGTAAGGCCTTTATATAGAACTTGATAACCCGTCCCGTCTTCAACGTGTGCCACAAAATTTCATTCTAAGTAATTTGCGTTCATCTCAGAAGTTTCTGCACAAAAATATACACAATTAGTTGAATAGTGACACCCAAGCCTTTTCAGTCTTAGGTGATATTTTTCAACCTTAATTTTGACTTTCTTTTCACAATCATGTTTATTTTGGACTTTCACAAGTTTCTCAAGTTTCGGAAAGCTTTCTTGAAATACAATATAGAAACTTTTTGTTCACTACTATTCGAGGATTCACCAGTTTCAAAATTTGAAAACTTAGTAATAACTGGTTTTTCCTTGTTTGTAGTTTCTGTACATTGTTTCAAAACGTGAGTTGGTACTCCAGAATTTTTGTTATCAATATGAGCAGGGATAGGTTTAATTTGTAAACATTTAGTAGCAATGTGTTCAGTTACTCCACATTTATGACACTTCCTGTTCTTATACTAATCCTTTTTAGCAAACCATACACTCAAATCATAACATTGATTTGAAGTGTGGTAGCCATCTTTCATGCTTCTTCTGTAACTTTGATTTGACGTTGAAGCACTATGATCCGACCTGCACCACTTATTTACAATTTTTTGTGAGTTTCTATAATGATTGGATGATCGTACCGATGAGCTTTTATTTTTCTTTTGAAAAATTTCAGAATTTTTAAAACTTTGTTTTTCTTTTTGTTTTCGTTCTCCATTCTGCTTAAAAAGTTTATGCGTTGAGCATTCTCCTTTCTCAGTAGATTATAGAACAGTTTCTTGAAATTTTTCTTTTAGTTTTAAAAATATTTCATTTTCTCTTTTTTAACATTTTCATCATCGGTATCATCATCAAAATCCTAAATTATGACATCGTCGTAATTTGTGACATTGTCACTTATTGGAATTTCCTTTTTATTATTATTGATCGGTTTTGGACATATATGATCTAATTTTAATGAGGAGGTCACAAAACCTTTCAATAATTTTCTGAATTAATAGCTTTATTTTTAACACTCTCAACTTCTTTTTCAAGTTGAGCAATTGCTTTTTGATTTTCTATATTTAATTTTTCAAAAACAATTTTTTTATTTTTAAACATTTTATTTTATTTTGAAAATCTACTATCATTTGTAATTTTTCTTTTTCTAAAATTTTTATTTTGTTTTCAAAATTCTTTTCAAATTCTTTTAATTTTTTTTATTTCTAATTTCAAACTCTCAATCTCATTCAAGAGTTTGGTATTATCTGCCTGATAATTGTCTACATCATAGACCGGGCAGACTGGTTTAGAACTTGAAGACTCATTTGTGGATATATTTAAAACTAGAGCTTCACAGTTCTTAACCACTACACTCTCTTAAAACTTATTCTTCAGAGATGTCCATAATTCTTTCGCAGTCTTGTAGTCTAGTAAAAGTATTAGGATGTCTTCCTTAACCGATTGTTGGATAAGATTAATCATTTTCTTTTCAGCAAAATAATCATCTTTCTGTTGAGTAGAATATTTGCACTTCTCTAGAATTTTCTGATTCTCATCTCTTAGAACAACATAACCTATCTCAATCGCGACCCAACTGCGGAAATGCATAGCTTGAACCCAATAAGTAAATTTCTCCTTCCATCCTTCGTACTCGTCCATGCTCATTAACTTTGGTGGTTTAACGGTCGTGCCCATTTCGTTGTCTAGATTGACTTGCTGTATGGCATTGGATGTACCCACTCCAGACATTAACGCTCTCTGAATATCATCCATCACGAATATCGAGATACGTACGCTGAAAACACTTTAAAACTTTGAAAACAATTAGTTTTACTACAAGTTCGGTCGAACTTGTAGTATAATGAAGAATTTTAGGCTTTTATCACAAGTTCGGTCGAACTTGTGATTTGTTTTGAAAATTTCTTGAGTTTGAACTTCGAGTGAACTTGCAAGTTGAGATTTTATAAGCTTTTCACATGTTCGGGCGAACTTAGCTAGATTATTCTTGAATTTTATCAAGTTCGGTCGAACTTGACAAAATTTCAAAGAATTTTCAGTAAGTTCGAGCGAACTTAGGAAAACAACTATCAAAAATCCTCAAGTTCGGTCGAACTTGATAAAAACTCACTTAAAAAGTGACTTTTTCTGTCAAGTTCGGTCGAACTTGGCTAACAAGTTCGATGAACAAGTGTTTGGAAAACATGGTTTTTGTAACAATTTGACACCAATTCGTTTGATTTTAGTCTCCAAACTCTCAGGGGTTTATCTATGATGTATTTAACATGTCATATTCAAAATTGGACAGAATTTGACCGTGAATTCTTCATTTTTTGTGTAAAAGTTAAGAAAAATAGAAGAATTGAGTAGAATTAGAAGTGTTCTTGTCTTGATATCAATCAAATCAGGCTATTCTAGCTCTGATACCACTTGTAATTTTGACAGTTTCGGATTTAATTTCAGATTTTGATTCTTTTGTGTTATCAGTCTTTACAAGCACAGACTTAATAACATCGGATGTTGTTGTCTTCTTCTTAGCAATCCAGACTTGAGATTTTATGTTAGACTTTTTATGTAAAACTTGTTTTCTTTTGCCTTAGAAGTTTCACCTTTTTCGAAAGTTGAGTTTTCAAATCTCTTTTCATTTTTAGGTTTAACTTCTGGTTTTGATTCATTTCTTTTCAAAATCATTACAGGTTTTACAAACTCTGGTTGCTTTGGTTTCACAACATCTGAACTTTCTTTTCTTCAAAGATAGGCTGGTTTAGACATCGGACACTTGCGTGTAATATGACCAACTTCGTTGCACTTGAAGCAAGTTCGATTGTCATGTGAATAACCACTAGTGGATTTTACACCACTTGTGGCTTTCGCCTTATCTCGAAGTTCTTTCTGTTTCTTGAATTCATCGTTTGATTGTTTACCGATCAAACTCTCTTCATGAACCGTGTTTGTCTCATAAACAAATTTCATGTTTTTATCTTTATACTCATGAAATGATGACATTTTCTTTTTCGGTACATCAGATTCTTCTAATCCCAACCCAGCTCTCCGGTTTTCCGGATGATCACCACCATTCCTTCAATAATTATTGTAACGTCTTTTGGGTTTAGAATGTAATTTCTTTTCATTTTTATCCAGGTCATCTGAGGTGACTAACCAGCTTGAACAGTGTGTCTAATTGATCTTCTTTGACGTTCCGAATCGGAAAACTGTTATCAAAGTATAATCTATCAGATTCCTTAACCTTGTACATTACAACATTAGGATCATCACATAGATCATCCTCCGATGATGTATTGTCATCTTCGGAATTTGCGTCAGAACTATTCAAACTCGAGGTGGCGCCTTCGAAGCTGCCATCATCAGAATCGTTTAGAACATTTTCAACCACCTTTTTCACTACCGCACCGTCCTCATCTGATTTAGTATAGACTACATCAATGTTCTCTGGCAACTCGTTTTTCTTTTCAGATAACAACTCAATGTTGAGTGCCTTATCCATCCCATCAACGGTTTTGCGACAATACTTCTCGCATAGGGGAGGAGGAACATTGTTGTATTCTTTACCAATTTTCCTTTTGGGTTTTTCTTCCGATGGAATTGTGGGAAGAATGTGATCAATGACATATGCGTTAGTTGTGTATCTTAAAAGTTGTTGAACACGTTATGTTTCAATTTTCATGTCCTGGAGTTGTTGTTTGGTCTCAGCAATGGTGTTTATATAGATGTTTATTGCTTTTTATTTATCCATTACTGTACCTTTCAACATCCTTACAGTATCATGTTGTTCAACATTATTTCTATCGAGCCTGCCATAATCATCTTTCATTTTGTCATACACTTCCTTTATTGTACGATAATCATATTTGAAATGTTCGTTATGTGTAGGACCGATCCTCAATGCATAGGAACCTAGATTTAATATCTATTGTCCATAATAGCGGAAAATTATGACAAGTTTACCAATAGACAAGAATTAATCAGTTAAACGTCAATTTTATTGATTAAACGTCAAGAATCCAGATTGACAGCGCTTCACCTCTAAGATGCCAAAGTTACAAATGAGGACAACAAGCTAGCTATTTATAGAAGTCCAAGTTTGCCAGTGGGAGAGCTAAGTTCGCCGAACTTGACTTAACATGTCACATATGGGCGAACTTGACTCAACACTACATAAATACAACTTTCTGCAATCCTATTCAACTCTATTCTATACAGACTCGATATAAGACTAAGAATAGACATTATGCACCAACAGACTCCCCCTTGGATATCGTCTTCGTCTTGTATCAGTCTTCAAAAACTCTGTCTTCGAATAAACATTAACGCACATGACCGAAGAAGTTCTTGTAAGGCTTCTTTCGTCGTTCTTGTTTAGAATCTGGCGTCTGATCTGTAGGAGGCACTTTGTTCATGAATTGAAATCTTCTAAGTCTTGCCTTTTTTCCTTTCTCGTGTATAGCTTCAAGACGCTTCTCCTCTTTCAGAAACTCAACCCGTTCTACTTCTCTCTAGCTTTTCTGCCACATTTTCCCTGAATTCACTTCTGATATTGCATAGCCTGAACCTTCTCACGTTCTTCAAACACAATTTTGCTATAAAACAGGCACTTTATATCTTCTCTTAAGCAATTGACAAGTCACATTGGATCTAGAATCCTGATTGTTCTCCATAACCCCCTCATGCCTTGAAATCCCAGTACCTCAACTCTTTCCTTTGTAATATCCAAGTGTTCTTCGAATCGTAATACAATAACAGCTTCACAAGTAGTTGGATCTATCTGCCACCAACTTGAACACTGGATAGAAGTTTTGTTCAATCGGCATCAACGACATGTTTCTCATAGCTCTAGGTCGCTTCATTATCAAAGTTATGCTTTTCCCCCATCTTTTTGTTTGTTTTGATTCGACGACCTGGAATGAATGGCTTCCAATAGTTAAATCCTTTTACCGCTTCATACTTGATCATCTTCCATAACAACTGATCAATGAACTTCATCTGATATGTAACATTCACAGTCTGAACCAGCTCTTCAACATCCCAATACAGTAAAGTCTTGAAATCAGCCAGGTATTTGAAGTATTGCACCCCAAATTCCCTTTTGATTGCATATACATTCAGCTCCTTAAACCAATCCCAACTTAGAATATCCCCCAATGACACGTCTTTATCTCTGGTAAAGAATGCTAAAGGACGTCGAAACTTACGTTCGCGCAGCATTTCTTTAAACCAAGATTTCTTTGCTTGAGCTATTTCCTCTTTTGTCATCGGCTTAGGAACTTTTCCTTCACGAACTGATTCCTCTATCTTTTCTTTCAACATGTCTTCATCTAGTTGCTTGTACATCTCCTCGAACGTAGGAAAACTATCAGTGTTAGGACCGACGTACTTCGCAGTTTGATCTGTTTCATCATCAGAAGACCAATCTTCAACAATCACTCTGTTGTATTCATCAGCTTCAAACCTTCGTTGGTACTGATACTCGTTTGGCTCAAATGTGTTAACATTCAACACTTCCTCTTCAAAATCAAACTCTAGTGATTCTGCATCAACTTCAATCAACTTTGCAAGATCTTCTTTAATGTAATTATGCACAAACTCGCCTTCCTCAACATTATGTTCAAGCATCAAGATCATAGGCTTTGTCGCAGCAACATGCTTTGCAAACCTATCTACATTTGACATATCTACATCATCAGATGGCCCTGTCTGTCCTGACTCCCCCTCAATCTTATCATCCATTCTGTTAGATTCATCATCTATTAATGAAGAGAAATCAAAGTTATCGGAGACTTTTGCTTCAGTAACTTTCAGACCGACTCCTCCTTGATTATCATCATCATCGTCATCAGCAACACTCCAATCCTCATAATCAGAATCCTCTTTCTTTTCATCATCTTCTTAATCCTCATCTTCAGCTTCTTCACCATCCTTATTTTTAGAAGCTATAACAGAATCAGAAGGTTTGACAGATTCGTCAACCTTTGGAATATTGGACTCAGAAGCTATAACAACATCATCAACAGACTTCTCTGTAGCTTCATTTGATTTAGGGACTTCACCCTCAACACCTTTACCTTTGCCACTTGCTGCTAACTCTTTTTCAGATCTTTCCTTAGCTTCCTGTCGATCCAGACGATCATATTTAGAGATGAAATCAATCCCAAGTGTATTAGATAACACTTTCTGCATTCTTGTGAATCGATGATCATTTAGGGCTTGGATTGACTTCAGATCAGCAATTTCTGTCTGCAGCTTCTCATTTGCATCTTACAGACTCTTAATTAGGGCTTTGAAGTATTCTCGTTCATTCTCCAACACTTTGACTTTATCGTCCAACATTTCTTTCTCAACGAAGCTTTGATTCATCTTTCTGATCAACTCAGCTTTTTCTTCTTCATTCTTGGCCACTTTATCTTCCAAGATCTTGACACGTTTTTCGAGAAGATCAACATTAGCGTCAGGAAATAAATCATTCAGGTCTTGAAGACTAATCGGATCATGCGGCAAATCACCAAACAAATTTCCTCTTGGAGTTTTTGGTGTTGACTTTGGAGTAGCATCTTTTGGAGTAGACTTCTTCGGAGTAGAACTTTCAATATGAGAAGTCGTTGGAACAACTGGAGATGTAGTGAGTGGTACTTCGAGTAATTCAGTCTCAGGAGCTTCTTGTGTAGCTCCTGAACGTTCAACTTCAGCAGAAATAATAACAGGAGGTTCTTGTGTAGGAGGTTCTTGTGTAACTCCTCTCTCCTGTGCGTCAGAAGGTTCTTGTGTAACTTATGCGCCTTTTAGCTTTCCAATATATCTCCCACTTGGTGGCTTCTTGGCTTTCTTTGTTGTCTTGCCTTTTGTCTGTGGAGAACCTGTGGTTTTAGTTGTAGAAACCACTGCAGACTTTGAACGTTTCGCCTTTCTTTGGCCTATCTTCTTCAGATTCTTTCTCAAGATTTGGATCGAAGTCAGCATCAAACTCTTTCTCTTTTTCAATTTGCTTCTCTGCTTCAGACTTTTCTGGTTCTCTCTCTGGTGTTTCATCATAATCTTCATCATTTTCAGATGTAGCAGAGATAACATCATCTTCCTGAGTCCTTTTAACTGTTTCTTGACTCTCAACAACCATTGCTGCGCTAGAACCAGCTTCAGCTTGAACATTTTCTAGTTCTTCTTCATCAATAAGCATCGTATCAATCTTTTTAGCAGCTCGCTTCTTTTTAGGTTTTTTCGACTTCAGCTTTTAAGAACCAATCGCTTCGAGATTTCGACTTAAAAGCTTTAAACCACTCTTTCTCATCATTCAACTCTTTCTCATCACCACGACCATCTTTTCTCCATTTGTTATCAGACGGCGCTATATAATTCTCATCTTTGATAGCCCCAAATACTGGTTTAGCAACTGGTGCTGATGCTTGCTTTTGAAACTTGATCAATTTCTTCACCGTTGTATCATCAAGGTGACTAAGATAAAGAACATCATTTGGATCCGTGCAATATTTGTATACTTCTCATCGATTAGCATCTGAACAAACCTCAGATATAAGCACAATCTCGAATCATCCATGTTTTTCGACATAAGTGTAAACACAAGCTTTGAGTAGTTGAATGGCTTCTTTAGAATCAAAGTCGTTGCCATACAGGCCATGTAATCTTGTACGTCATCTAGGCCTGCCTTTCTATGACTAAAAGTATGAATAATTGCATGCATCAGGAACTTGTAGGGGTTAGGCACTTCCCCTTTCTTCAGTGTCGGCTTATTAACACTCCCCCTATAACCCATCCTGTAGAAACAACCTCTCACCATCATTTCGTCCAAGAAAATCAGATCGTCTTTATCGTCGTTGAACTGTAAGATCTGCCGTATATCATCTTCTGTAACTGTGATAGTTTTGTTCTCGTTTCCAACCTGCACAGATGATGTAATGGTCTTTTTTGTCATCACTTAGGCTTGCGTTCATCCAGAATTGGTACGTATGAGATCCGTAAGACACAGTGCGCTCCGTAATAGCTCGAGGTATTGGACATTCTTTAAGAAACTTCAAAATACTGTCGTATTCTTTCAATGATGGACATATCGTCTTGTCGAGCGTGATACACGTATTGTGGAATTTTGAGAAATCCATAGAAATTACACGCGCTGGAACTTGAGCCTGAAAGACGACATAAAACAATTAGCACGCATTACAAGAAAAAGTTACAACATTTCGGGCGAACTTGATGTATGTGTGACAAACTGATTTGATCAAGTTCGCCCGAACATGCCTTTCACAACATGTTCTTCATTCAAGTATAAGTTCGGGCGAACATACTTATTACACAATGTTAAAACCTAAGTTCGGTCGAACTTCCATCACAATCAAAAGTTCTAAGTTAAATTGTTAAGCTCGGTTTAACATGTGGTTTTATTAGAATTATACAAACTTTATATGCAACTTCAGTAATACTTGATAACAAGTTCGGCCGAACTTGTCATCTCCTTCAAACCAAAAACCTGCTCATATCTATCATAACCATTTTAATCATATTTGTCATGAATCCATGGTCGATTTATGTTTTAGATCAAGATTTAATGTTCAATTTTGTCAAATATATCCTAGATCTATCAAATTTAACAGTATAGATCTGAATTCATCGTTAACAATCCAATTAACAATTTATTCAACCAATACACACCTCTTCCATTGACACAGGTGTGCAAATCACCAATATCAACTCAAATTTGGGCAGTATAACGATGTTATTTAGCCAAAATCACACAATCGCTCAAAACTGATAAGTTCGCTTCAGAGTGTTTTGGGAACAGATGAGTGAGTACGGCCGAACTTGCTGAATATAAATACTCCTGCAAGTTCGGGCGAACTTGCAAAGCCCAAGTTTTAGGCCCACTCAAGTCCGGGCGAACTTGCAAAGCCCAAGTTATAGGCCCACTCAAGTCCGGGCGAACTTAACATATAACATCCAGCCATCATCTGCAAGTTTGGTCGAACTTGTTGCAATGTTAATCTTTATTCAACTTGACAAGTTAGGCCGAACTTACCAAATCCAAATTCAAATTTCTCAAAATTTTCAATTAAGTCCCTGAACTTTCCAACTTTTATTAGTTATAAAAATCCACTCAGTTGACCAAGTCCAAGCTAATGACTTGGTTAACCGATTTGTCTGCCGAGTCCAAGTTAATGACCCCGGTTTGACCCATTACGAACAAACTGTTGATATTTTCTAAATTTGAAGTTTCAAATTAATGAACTTTTCATCATTTTGGCTTTTCAGATTTTACAGATTAGCTCCCAGCCCGTTGTCAAATGAGATTGCCACCAGTTCTAGCATCTTACTAGACTTCGAAGACCCGTCTTCCAACATTGGTTTGCTGAAAACAATGTAGAAACAAAATCTTTTTGTATTTTTGTAAGTTTATGCTAAAACATACTGAAAATTTTTTTGGTTTTAATCTGTAAAGCTGATAAACTATGTACAGAACAATGTAAACTATGTACAAACATATTTACAGACATATTTTTGTGAATTCGTGTCTAAAGGATCATATCAGTTGTATGAGACATATCACCAGTACCGTTGACCTTTTGATGACTTTAAGTTTTAAACTCGTTTACCTAGATTGTCGATATGTTTATCCACTTAAACTTTACCACTTTTCTCAACTGTTCCAAGATATGTTAAGGTATGACTAATGAAACTTGACTTATCTATAGTTCCCACTTCTTGAATATACTCCCGTATCAAGATTCCCTAAATTTCATCTTACAGGTGAATATAGCATAATTGATATCTGTATCTGGCTAATGCGAGGCCTTGAGAGCTCAGGTTAGTACTACCGTACAGACAGAGAGATGAAGGCTCGACTTTAAGGTGTGTTCCAATTAAGGAATCTTTTCAGCACTGCAAATGATTAGATCTTTCGACACTTTTTCAAAATTGCATGCAGTTTAAGGGTTTATAGCGAAAGTATTATAGAATTTGTAGGCTATTACTTCCGCAATACCAGAAGAGCTTGTATAATACCCCAGATATCAACTACCTATAAAGACCTCGTATCTCAGAATCAGGCAATCTCTCAAACGAAATTTCGGAGTACTAAGTCCATATATCCAAGATATGTTAATCCACAAGATTAAGCAGTTGTAAAATTTAGTTTATATCTCGAAAACAATTTACTGAACGTGTTAAGTCTATTGACACATCCACAGTAAGACTTGTTTATCACTTTTAAACTTTACATTTCTTTAGCATACTGTGATAGTCCACTGATGTACTATCATTTCTTTTTTTGTGACATCGAATTCTTTTTGTCTTTTTCAATGTTTTTGTTCATTTTTAAAAATTTTCACATGTTTTTGTATTTACCCAAATATTTCTCCCCCTAAAACCAAAAACATATTTTTGGGTTTTAGATTTTAAGAAATACTAAACTAGAAAGATATTTACAAACCATACAAACCAATGCGGATTACGTGAACTCGTCGTCCGATCCATATTCAACCTCAGCTTCCGCACCTGTAAGCAAATTTTTAATACCGTTAAGCCTCATTAGATATTCAAATCTTGTTAATGGAAATGCTTTGGTATAAAAATCAGCCTTTGGTTCGTCGGTGTGGATTTTTTCTATTCGCACCAATTTCTTTTCGTAACAGTCACGAATGAAATGGTAACGAATTTCAATTTGTTTTGTACGTGAGTGATGAACCGGATTTTTGGTTATATCAATTGATGCTTTGTTATCTACGAATAAAGGCGTGTAAAGAAACTGCAGACCATAATCCCTCATCTGTTGCTGAATCCAGAGGATTTGTGAGCAACAGCTGGAAGCAGAAATGTATTCCGCCTCACAAGTTGAGAGAGAGACCGTGGTCTGTTTCTTACACTGCCACGTTACCAAACTCATTCCAAAGAACTGGCATCCTGCCGTTGTAGATTTCGAGTTTAGTTTGTCCACTTCGAAGTCTGAGTCAGCGTATCCCGTTAGGTCAAAATTGTCGTTTTTAGTATACCATAAGCCCGTGCTAGGACATCCCTTTAAGTAATGGAAGATTCGCTTGATTATCTACATGTGTGACACTCGAGGACTAGACTGATATCTTGCACATAAGCAGGTAGGATACAGGATGTCTGGGCGAGATGCCGTCAGATACATCAGCGATCCTATCATCGATCGATATAGTGTGTCATCAACTTTCGTTCCCGTCTCGTCTATGCAAATCCCATGGTTCAGTTCCAGCGGTGACGAAAGCGGCTTCGAGCTATCCATTTCAAATTTTTGAGAATGTCATGCACATACTTAGTCTGATGAATGAATATCCTGTCTGGAAGCTGATCCACTTGTAGACCTAAGAAGAACTTCATTTCGCCCATTGAGGACATCTCGAATTTCTTCTTCATAATCTTTTCAAATTCTTTGCACAGACTGTCATCCGTAGAACCGAAAATGATATCGTCCACATAGATTTGTACAATTATCAGATGTGATCCAACTTCTCTGGTAAACAAAGTGCTGTCCACTGTGCCTTTCGTAAAGCCATTTCCAACGAGATGTTGCGATAACGTCTCGTACCAAGCTCTCGGGGCTTGGTGTAATCCGTACAAGGCTTTATCCAGGAGATATGCTTTGTTCTTGTTCAGTGGATCAACAAAACCCGGTGGTTGGCCGATATACACTTGTTCTCGAAGTTTACCTGAAGGTCCGTGATCAGGCGGTTCTAGACGGAAGTTAGTGGATAAACGTATATAACAATTTCGGTAGAATATTATTAAGAATGGAGTAGAAACAAAATGCAGCGGAAGTCTTCATTCATACCGAAAGAGTATACATCTTTATAAGTCCAGCTGTCGGAGCTCCTGGAGAGAATCCGGCAGCACCTCCCCGTAGGGATGCCAAAACCTTAAATGACAAAATGAACAACACACATATATATAGACAAGTTTGCTAGAGAGGAGGGAAGTTCGGGCGAACTTGGCTATGTCAAGTTCGGCCGAACTTGACATCGCAAACATATCTCAAGCGAACTTGGCCCTTTTACACTGTAATCTCCGTATTTCGGTCGTGTGTTCGATTCTAACCTATAAAATATTAAACAACGATCAGTCTAGCCTATTCGACAAGTGACGAAAACAATAGTGCATCAACAGATTCACCCTTGTTCGTTACTGTCGAAGCTTGATCTTGAACTTCAAAACTTTGAGCTGCGTTTGAATATTCTACAACTTCAATCAAGGTGTCTGCCGATGACGTCGAAACGCGTCAACAGATTCCCCCTTAACTGATGATCCGGGTTTGCATTAACAACTTTCAATTCCGCTGAAATCTCCAGTTCAGATCTTTGGTTGCGTGGTTTCCGACTCTTCTGATTTACTTGACCGACACATTTTCTTGAATAACCATTAACTCGAAGCTAATCAATGCAGCAGCTTCTCCATTTCGACGATAACTGCATCCGAGTTCAGTTTTTGAATAAGCGTTGAGCATCAAGAGTTTATTCCGCACACTCCTAAAGTATCAAAAACTCAACCGGCAATTGATAGAAACTTCGAATCATTGCATCGGAAAACTTCAAATCAACGAATACCCTAAAAAATCTGAAATCCTGATTTCCGTAATCGCAGTTAAGAACCCTTCAGAAAGATTTGATTAGCAAATCGGTAATCTGCTCAATCTGCAAATCTTCATCAGAAACAGATAATCTGGTAATGCATTGAATCTGAGAAACATACGTCCGTGACCAAAATCACATTCTTCCTCTTCAGTCACAATGACAGATATATAGTTATCTCCGGTAGACCAGCGCCACTTAATCACCAAACATCAACATCGAACGGCGGTTAGTCCAAAGAGAAGAATGATTCATCTGCTTGAAGACTAAATATAATGGCCACCAAAGACTATCATCAGATTTCCTTGGTAATTTTGAAACCATCCGTCTGCGGAGCTAGTCATTAATTCCTAAGATCATCATCGAACGTTTTGAACGTCCTCAGTTCCTCACTGGTACTAACAGCTGCTAATTCAACTAACTGTTCCTTCACCGGAGATCAGGACTCTAACCCTTAAGCATCACTCTCTATCATGATCTGAAAAATCTGAACTTCCTGTGATCACAGAATCCCAAATGTATAACCTATTTTGTCAGCAACTGATATACACAACTTTATCCGAAAGATCCGATCCCATAAATCATCTTCTTTAATTATGGTACCGCGTACAACCAGGGGTAACTAAAACTACAGAGCATCCCTATCTCCTGGCGGTTAGTCCAGTCAATAGTTCATGTGTAAAGCAGAGTTAAAGATAGGCAGTCGTGTGTGCTTCCAAACCTTACACGCGACTCAGGTGTCAATCCACAACCATGACCTCAGAATCTGATAAACAACTCCTCCAAGACTCAGTTATGTAACCAACCACTTTCAAACTAGACATCAATTTGAAATACCCAATGAATCTCAATCCTCTTCATTTCCCGATAATCTGCAATCACGAATTTCAAAAATGCCGGAATCTTCAAATATTGAAAATTTTTTATTCCCCCTCATTTTTGCAAATTCTGACCATACTGAAAATTTTCACTGAAATTCCCCCTGAAATCCGGAACTTTCAGTATTTTAACAAATGCGGATTTAACGTTTAGGCTCATTACTAGTCACGACACCCCCAAATGATCAACGTTCTGCACTGGTATCAATGACTCTCCCGTTATCTTCAAAATTTTGTGACCGTATCACCAAATCTGTACTCTGAAGCTCTAGACGGTGTCCCAGAACATCCCGGTTCGGTCTTCGAAAACTCGAAAAAATTTCTATCGCCAAATTTTTTCTACACACTCATCCCATCAATAGGATCAACAAAATTTTTCCATGCCTTTTTTAGGCTCCTGGACAAGTTCGGGCGAACTTGTGTAAGAATCACTTTTCAACAAGTTCGGGCGAACTTGTATCAAAGTATAAGAAATTTAAGCAACAAGTTCGGGCGAACTTGTAACCATAATTTCATTAAAATCCACTCAAGTTTGGGCGAACTTGGTTGGCCAACACCAAGTTCGGGCGAACTTGTGCTTAATTTCAATGAAAATCTTGTCAAGTTCCGGCGAACTTGATGAAAAATCATGAAAATCTTGTCAAGTTCGGGCGAACTTGATGAAAAATCATGAAAATCTTGTCAAGTTCGGGCGAACTTGATCCCCCAAATCAGCCTTTTTTCACATTTTTCGATCTAGAATCCTTATTTCTTCGAATTTCGAGATGAATCCACCTAGATCTGGTCGAAAATCACTTTCTAACAATCTTATCCGTTCAATTTTACTTTTCATCCGTGGATTGTATGTTTTTTCAAGTTTTACGTCCAAAACCCTCCTAATGTCCATAAATGTCCAAATTCATGAGCGTAGGTGATAACCGTAGCTCTGATACCAATTGAAGGTCCGTGATCAGGCGGTTCTAGACGGAAGTTAGTGGATAAACGTATATAACAGTTTCGGTAGAATGTTATTAAGAATGGAGTAGAAACAGAATGCAGCAGAAGTCTTCATTCATACCGAAAGAGTATACATCTTTATAAGTCCAGCTGCTGGAGTTCTTGGAGAGAATCCGGCAGCACCTCCCCGTTGGAATTGCAAAAACTTAAATGATAAAATGAACAACACACCTATATATAGGAAGACAAGTTCGCTAGAGAGGAGGGAAGTTCGGGCGAACTTGACTATGTCAAGTTCGGCCGAACTTGACATCACAAACATATCTCAAGCAAACTTGGCCCTTTTACACTGTAATCTTCGTATTTCGGTCGTGTGTTCGATTCTAACCTATACAATATTCAACACACGATCAATCGAGCCTATTCGACAAGTGAAGAACACAATAGTGCATCAACAGATTCCCCCTTGTTCGTTACTGTCGAAGCTTGATCTTGAACTTCAAAACTTTGAGCCGTGTTTGAATATTCTGCAACTTCAATCAAGGTGTCTGCCGATGTCGTCAAAACGTGTCAACAGATTTCCCCTTAATTGATGATCTGGGTTTGCATTAACAACTTTCAATTCCGCTGAAATTTCCAGTTCAGATCTTTGGTTGCGTGGTTTCCGACTCTTCTAATTTACTTGACCGACAATTTTTCTTGAATAACCATCAACTCGAATCTAATTAATGCAGCAGCTTCTCCATTTCGACGATAACCGCATCCGAGTTCAGTTTTTGAATAAGCGTTGAACATCGAGAGTTTATTCCGCACACTCCTAAAGTATCAAAAACTCATTTGGCAATTGATAGAAACTTCGAATCACCGCATCGGAAAACTTCAAATCAACGAATACCCTCGAAAATCTGAAATCCCGATTTCCGTAATCGCAGTTAAGCACCCTTCAGAAATATTTGATTAGCAAATCGGTAATCTGCTCAATCAGCAAATCTTCATTGGAAACAGATAATCTGGTAATGCATCGAATCTGAGAAACATACGTCCGTGACCAAAATCACATTCTTCCTCTTCAGTCACAATGACAGATATATAGCTATCTCCGGTAGACCAGCGCCACTTAATCACCAAACATCATCATCCAACGGCGGTTAGTCCAAAGAGAAGAATGATTCATCTGCTTGAAGACTAAAAATAATGGCCACCAAAGACTATCATCAGATTTCCTTGGTAATTTTGAAACCATCCGTCTTGGAGCTAGTCATTAATTCCTAAGATCATCACCGAACGTTTTGAACTTCCTCAGTTCCTCACTAGTACTAACAACTGCTAATCCAGCTAACTGTTCCTTCACCGGAGATCAGGACTCTAACCCTTAAGCATCACTCTGTGTCATGATCTGAAAAATCTGAACTTCCTGTGATCACATAATCCCAAATGTATAACCTATTTTGTCAGCAACTGATATACACAACTTTATCCAAAAGATCCGATCTCATAAATCATCTTCTTTAATCATGGTACCACGTACGACCCGGGGCAACTAAAACTACAGAGCATCCCTATCTCCTGGCGGTTAGTCCAGTCAATAGTTCATGTGCAAAGCAGAGTTAAAGATAGGCAGTCGTGAGCCTACCGACACATCTTTAGTGAGATTGTTTAACCATTTTAAACACTTCATATCTTTAGCATGCATTGATAATCCACTGATATACTATTTTTTCCTCTTTTCGCACAAGTATTCTCAATTTATTTGAACTCAAATTCAAACTTTTTCAAATTTTGCAATTTAACCCCTGAACTTTTCAACTTTTACCAGTTATGAAAATCCACTCAGTTGACCAAGTCCAAGTTAATGACCTTGGTTAACCGATTTGTCTACCGAGTCCAATTAATGACCCCGGTTTGACTCGTTACGAACAAACTGTTGATATTTTCAAAATCAAAGTTTCAAATTAATGAACTTCTTATCATTTGGCTTTTCAGATTTTACAGAATAACTCCCAGCCCGTTGAAGGTCCGTTGTACACCTTAAATCCTTTCCAAGCTGCGAACGCTAGGAAAATGCGGATAGACTCTAATCGCGCAACTGGTGCGTATACCTCCGTGTAATCTATACCCTCTTACTGGTCGAATCCCTTGACAACCAACCGAGCTTTGTTTCTGACTATTACACCCCGATCGTCTCTTTTACACTTGAAGACCCACTTTGTGTCAATAGCTTTCTGCTTCGGTGGCAAGTCTACAAGCTTCCAAACACCCAACTTCTCGAACTGTAACAGTTCCTCCTGCATAGCTATCACCCTGTTCTTGTCAGCCAGAGCTTCATTAACGGTCTTTGGCTCTATTTAAGAAATGAAACATGAGTAGTAGCAGTAGTTCTGAGTTGGAGCAACTCGGGTGTAGAAACAACTAAGTGCTTTATTGATTTGGCTTCGAGTACACACACCAGTTTGTAGTTCTCCTATAATATTCGTTGAAGGATGGTAAGAATATGATCACGGCATTTCTTCTGTTGGAACATCAACTGAGCTTTGCTGATTTGAAACAATCAGATCGTTGTTCATATCAACATTAGGAACACTTAATGAAGCTTCGTTCTGATTTCTCGGACTAGCAGATTGATTCAACATGTTTGAAATCTGCTCAACTTCTTCATCCGATGCGGTTTCACCATCAGCATCAAATGTCGGTGCTTCATCTGAGTCAAAATTCTGATTCTGAGGCATGCTGGGACCAGATGTATTTCCTGGTTCATTAGAAGCATTCATTGGAAGTGTAGCAGGTGTTACTTCTGCTTCAGAAATATTTTCAACTTGAACACCGCTATTGCTCGGACCTGCTTCGGAAGATGAAGTATCCAACGTGGGTTGATTAACCACAATTGGTCTAATGATTTGTTCTTGATTCACCGACTGTTGAAGATAGTATAACGCTACAATTTCTTCTTCAGACGGTTCTTCCGGCAAGTCGAATGACTTCCAAAGATCTTTGTAGTTGAACAACCACGTGTCACCTATCCTTTGAATAGGATCCGTATAGTTAAAGCAATCCACGTGCTGTGCTTCAATAACCTTTCTCAACGAAGGAAAATATACTCTTCTTAGCGAACTCGCATATCCGACAAAGAAACCTTCAAGAGATTTAGCTCCAAATTTGCAATCTTGATCGATTACAGTACATGGCGCACCAAATGGCTCTAGGAATTTCAAATTTGGCTTTCGTCGGTTTATCATCTCAAAACATGTCTTTTTTGTTGGTTTGACAGTGAGAACTCTGTTTTGCGTGTAGCAAGCCGCAGCAACCGCTTCAGTCCAGAAGCTGACTGGAAGTTTAGAGTCTGCAAGCATGGTTCTCACAGTTTCAATTAAAGTTCTGTTCTTCCTTTCAGCAACACCATTTTGCTGTGGAGTATAAGGTGCACAAAACTCGTGCAGAATCCCTTTAGCATTGCAGAATTCCTTCATTTTGTTATTCTTAAACTCTGTGCCGTTGTCACTTCTAATGCGTGTGACCGACAGATGATAAAGATTCTCAAGTTTCTTGAACAGAATCACCAAGTTTTCAAACGTTTCGTCTTTTGATTCCTGAAAGAATACCCACGAATATCTTGAATAGTCATCTGTCACGACCAAGAAATATAAGTCTCCCGAAATACTTCGAATATTTACAGGACCAAATAAATCCATGTGGAGACGTTCTAATGGCAACTTGATTGAGTTCAGAATTTTCTTCGGATGTGATTTCTTGATCTGCTTTGCCTTTTTACATTCTAAGCAGTGATCATACATATGAAAGCTCCAAAGATTTACACCTTCTACAAGATCATTATGAACCTAGATTTGATATCTATTGTCCATAATAGCGTAAATATTATGAAAAGTTTACCAATAGACAAGAATTAATCAGTTAAACATCAATTTTATTGATTAAACGTCAAGAATCCAGATTGACAGAGCTTCGCCTCTAAGATGCCAAAGTTACAAATGAGGACAACAAGCTAGCTATTTATAGAAGTCCAAGTTCGCCAGTGGGAGAGTTAAGTTCGCCCGAACTTGCCTTAGCAAGTTCGGCCGAACTTGACTTAAAATGTCACTATGGGCGAACTTAACTTAACACTACATAAATACAACTTTCTGCTAGCCTATTCAACTCTATTCTATACAGACTCGATATAAGACTAAGACATAGACATTATGCACCAAGAAATTCATTTTTCGCAAATGAATATGCCCCATCTTACGATGCCAAAGAATAGAATCTTTCTCGGTAGCCTTTGTCACAAAACATTGCGCTGATTTTGATGAGTGGTAGCGGTGCCCATATGCAAGACATATAGATCATTCTCACGTGGTGCTCGCATCAGAATCCTCTCATCTGGAATCATAAATCCCGGCTTCAAGATAATACATTCTTTGTCATTGAAATGCACTGTGAACTTCTTGTCGCAAATCTGCGATATGCTCAGAAGATTATTCTCCAGCTCTGCAATATAGTTCATGCGATCGAATGAAACGACGCCATTAGAAAGTTTTCCCTCGGCGACTATCCTTCCACCCTGGTTAACCGCAAATCCAACATATCCGCCATTGATAGCTTTTATGTCGAATAGCAATGCTTTCATTCCCGTCATATGCCTGGACGCTCCACTATCCAGAATCCACTTAGAAAGTACAGATCTCTGGAGCCCCTGCACATGTCAACAATTAGTTAAACAGCGTGATCCAAGCCTTTTTGGTCTTGGGTTGAATTGGGTAACCATCTTCCTAATAAAATTCACATTCGTCAGCATAATCAAATTCATAATCATCATTTGGATTTTCTACGATGTTTATGTTTGAAAACTTCACTTTCTTTTTATCTTTCAAATTGTTACTACTTGTAATTTTGACAGTTTCATACTTGATTTCAGATTTTGATTCTTTCGTGTTATTAGTCTTTACAAACTCAGACTTAATAACCTTGGATGTTGTTGACCTTTTCTTAGCAACCTAGGCTTGTGATTTGATATTAGCCTTTTTGATGTAAAACTTTGTTTCGTTTGCTTTTGATGATTCACCTTTTTGAAAATTGAATTTACAAACTTCTTTTCAAGTTTGGATTTATCTTCAGGTTTTGATTCGTTTCTTTTCAAAATCGTTACAGGTTTTATAAACTCTGGTTGCTTTGGTTTCACAACATCTGAACTTTCTTTTCTTCGAAGATAGGCTGGTTTTGACATCGGACACTTGCGTGCAATATGACCAACTTCGTTGCACTTGAAGCAAGTTCGATTATCATGTGAATGACCACTAGTGGTTTTTAGACCACTTGTGGCTTTTGCCTTATCTCGAAGTTCTTTCTGTTTCTTGAATTCATCGTTTGATTGTTTTCCAATCAAACTCTCTTCATGAACCGAGTTCGTACCATAGACAAATTTCATGTTTTTATCTTTATACGTATGAAATGACGACTTTTTCTTTTTTGGTTCATCAGATTCCTCTAACCCCAACCCAGCTCTCCGGTTTTCCGGATGATCACCACCATTCCTTCGGTAGTTATTATAATTTCTTTTGGGTTTAGAATAGAATTTCTTTTCATTTTTCTCCAGGTTATCTGATGTAACTTCAACCAGCTTGAACAGTTTGTCTAATTTATCTTCTTTGACGTTCCGAATCGGAAAACTGTCATCAAAACATAACCTATCAGATTCCTTAATCTTGTACAATACAACATTAGGATCATCACATAAATCATCCTCTGATGATGTATCGTTATCTTCGGAATTTGTGTCAGAACTGTTCAAACTTGAAGTGGCACTTTCGAAGCTGCCATTATCAGAATCATTCAGAACATTTTCAATCACTTTTTACTACCGCACTGTCATCATCTGTTTTAGTATAGACTACATCAATGTTCTCCGGCAACTCATTTTTCTTTTCAGATAACAACTCAATGTTGAGTGCCTTATCCATCCCATCAACGGTTTTAAGACAATACTTCTCGCATAGGGGTGAGGAACATTGTTGTATTCTTTACCAATTTTCTTTTTAGGTTTATCTTCCGATGGAATTGTGGGAAGAATGTGATCAATGCCATATGCGTTAGTTGTGTAACTTCTTAAAAGTTGTTGAACATGTTCTGTTTCAATTTTCATGTCCTGGAGTTGTTGTTTGGTCTCAACAATGGTGTTTATATAGATGTTTATTGCTTTTTGTTTGTCCATTACTGTACCTTTTAGCATTCTCACAGTATCATGCTGTTCGATATTATTTCTATCGAGCCTGCCATAATCATCTTTCATTTTGTCATATGCTTCCTTCATTGTACGATAATCGTATTTGAAATGTTCGTTATGTACATTGAGTTCGGCGATGATTTGTGATTTTTTGACACATTCAGCACATGGCTCGGTACATTTTCTACAAGGTTTTTCAACCTCTACAACTTGTACTTTGACAACTTCCTTTACCTCTGGACCTACCTTTGTTAGATTCGCCATTAAAGCTTTATCGGCAAAGTCCTTGAGGTTTTCAGCCTTCACTTCTTGAGTAACATCAATGACTTCTTTAACAATCGATTTCTCCTCGTCAACTTGCTCCTGAGAACTTCCATCAAAGTGACCTGCAAAACTATCACAAGAGTTAGGAGATAAAATTCCTTGCTGCTTCATGTGAAGATACTCCTCTTCTTCCTGTTGTTGTTGCAGATACTGTTCCAGTAAAATATTCTCTAGAACTGCTGCTTCTTCGGCAGATGTATCTTCAATAATTTGAGCCATCAATGCATGTCCGGTCTTCTTAGCGATATAAGAGTTCCAGTCGAAACCATCATCTTCGTTTGATGCAACCATAGCTTTCTCAGTGTTGCTACTCTTTAGTTTCTCTTGGATTTCAATCTGAGTCTTCTTCGGGAAAGGTTTGTACTGAAGTGACTTCTTGTAATACTCGTTGCCTCCTCCGAATGGACTTTGATTTCCCGTTGCTTCAGGGTTTTTGGGTTCTCTCTTAAAGTGACCTTTCTGGTGGCATCTGAAGCATGTGACCTTCGTTTTGTCAAACCCTAGCTTGTTGCTGGAATTTCCGATATCTCGGCCTGTGAGTGCAACAAACTTTGTGACTCTTCGAATGATAGATGCTAAACACCACTTTATGTCCCTCAGTTCAAGCTCTTCTTCGTCCACCTGATCGTAGTCTTCGGCGGTCATCTCGGCATTGTCGGTCTTTCCAGCTACAAGACTTTCATAAGATTCTAAAACAGTGGCGAGAAGTGACATGTGTTGTTTTGCAACTTATTCAGAAACAACATTGTTAAGATTGACAGCAATGTTACACTTCTACACATTTGAATCAGAATGTTTGTTTGTTCTGATTTGCTTGACTCTGATAAGACGAATTTGAACAAGTGCTTGAGAACGAAGAGCTCTGTGGACTTTGATCATATTGAGGATATGAATGGTTCTGATTCTGCTACGAATGGTTCGAAGAGTTCAAATTCGCGTTGAATGCTGTCTGAATCTTTGGGCTTGATATGTCGTCTTGCATTCCAGTTTTATAATACAGACCAACATCTTGAACAAAATTAGCATTTTTCGATTTTGCAATTTTTAGAAGTTCCATTTCATGGCCTTCGAGTTTGTCGATGAATGTAGACAACTTGAAGAATTCCCAATTTGCACTTTCTTTCAGAACCATCAGCTAAGTAGTCCACTCTCCGTCAGGTAACGCATCTGCTAGCTTATCGATGTATTCTTGTTCCGTCTTCTCGAGACCGTGTCTTCTCATTTGGACTTTTAGATGACAGAAACGCTCAATCATATGTTTCATTGTCTCTCCCTTCAACATGTTAAAGATATCGAAATCCTTCATAATGAGAGCTTTCTTACTCTTGATCATCTCTGCGCTTCCTTGATATTTCTTTTGCAGCGATAACCAGAGTTCTCTCGCAGTCGTGTATTCTGGCAATAGAACCAGAATATCTTCTTTAACAGATTGTTGAATGAGATTGATCATCTTTTTCTCAGCAATGTATTCATCTTTCTGAATTTTCGTCCAACGGAACTGTATAACCTCTTTCAATCGACACCCAGCCTAGAAAATGCATGGCTTGAACCCAATATGTGAATTTCTCCTTCCATCCTTCATACTCGTCCATGCTCATTAACTTTGGCGGTTTAACAGTCGTGCCCATCTGGTTGTCAAGATTGACTTGTTGAATTACGTTGGCATTGGATGTACCCACTCCGAACATAAACGCTTTCTGAATATCATCCATCGCGAATAACGATACACGTATGCTGAAAACACGTTAAACTTTTTGAAAATGTTAGATTTACTACAAGTTCGGTCGAACTTGTACTTGAAAATGAAGAATTCTCAGAATTTATCACAAGTTCGGTCGAACTTGTGATTTCAGATTTGAAAATATCCCTTGAGAACTTCGGTCGAACTTGCAATCTAGAATTTATAAGAAACTTGTAAGTTTGGGCGAACTTAACCTAAATTTTCTTCATATTAATCAAGTTCGATCGAACATGATATAAAATCAATGAAAATTTGATAAGTTCGAGCGGACTTGGCAAAATTTTCCTCAAAAACACCTCAAGTTCGAGCGAACTTGGTAAAAACTCACTGAAAAAGTGATTTTTAGCACAAGTTTGGTCGAACTTGGCTAACAAGTTCGAAGATTAGGGTTTTGGAAAACATGGTGTTTGCACAATTTTTTTTTTGGGTAAAGGGTTTACCCCGGTAAATATTATAGCAATCAATCCAAAAATAACAAGTGAGGTAGACAGAAACCTCAATTCTCAAGTATGACAAGCCATACTAGAGTTCATCAAGCAATCATCCTACACACGCTAGATACCAATTTAATAAGCACGTCACTCGACAATACACGTAACACTAAGTTACAAAAAGAAAACATATGTAACACTATTAGCCATGTTCATCATCATTTATCAGCAACCCTCTAGGAAGTCTCCATTCCTGTAGAAGATCTCTAGTGTGACTCGTGTCTTTAAATTTCATCAAATGTAGCTTCATCCGAACTGTTAGTAGAATAACCTCAATGAGTTGATCTGCACTCCTTTTTTTCATAGAAAACAATCTCTGATTTCGTTCCTGCCACACGAAGTAAGTTGCCGCACTAACAACAAGCTTTCCAATAACATGAGTAGCATGCTTTGACTTCGCATGTTGCACCAAATGATCAAATATCCTTTCCCATTTGTTAGGCAGCGATCCCATTCCTGCTTTATCTCGAATACCATTCCAAACCTGAGCAGCATATAAACACTCGAAAAAAAGGTGGTCATGAGAATCCAGACCAACCATGCACAACGAACAGCACATGAGGTTATAATTAGGACTACCCGCCGAAGACCATCGACTCATGACATCCTGCGTTTTTAGTTTTTTTTTCACAAGCAGCCACATTAAAAAAGAATGACGAGGAATAGATTGGGGATACCAAATAATACTCGCCCATGGGACTTCATTCTGGTGTAGTCGAAATTCATCCCACCCTATAGCGGCACTATAGTTCATCTCCTTTCCTGATCTAGTTCTCCATACAACTCTATCATGTAAACCCGGGCTCAGTATGATACTTGGCATGTTTCGGAGAGCCGGAAATCGGTTTACCCACTCGGTCGGCCATCCCCACCCCCATGGTCACATACATCCGCAACCTTCGAGTTCATATAGAATCCAGCATTCGATATCATACGTGGCGTAATAAAAGAATTCAAAGGGCATATCTCATCCCACTTATCAAACCAGACTAGTGTTTTGTTACCATCTCCCAGTTTCGTCCATACATGGTGTTGAATAATCGGCCTTAACTGTAGCATTTTCCTCCAGCTCCATGTTATGTTATTTCGGATTGGTAAGTCCCAAAAACTTCGATCTCGTATACGATATGAATGGATCCACTTTACCCAAAGAGACTCTCTATGTGTAAGAAGACTCCATACATGCGCAACCATAAGCGCTTTATTCATATCCCCAATCCTTCGAATACCCAAGCCACCCTCTTGTTTAGGAATACACACTTTTTTCCAACTCACCTTAGCTTTCCCTTTTATGTTATTTCCTTGCGCCCACAAAAATCTTCGCATTCTTTCTTCCAGGTCATAAATGATGCGCTTTGGTAAAATAAAGACCGAAGCCCAATATATATGCATAGAAGACAGGACCGACCGAATCAATTGAAGTCTACCCGAAAATGACAGACTCTTATTTTTCCAATCGGTAATTCTTAAATCCATACTTTCACCCGAAATTGGTGTTTGCACAATTTTGACACCAATTTGTTTGATTTTAGTCTCCAAACTCTCAGGGGTTTATCTATGTTGTATTTAACATGTCATATTCAAAATTGGACAGAATTTGACCGTGAATTCTTCATTTTTGTGTAAAAGTTAAGAAAAATAGAAGAATGGAGTAGAATTAGAAGTTTTCTTGTCTTGATATCAATCAAATCAGGCTGTTCTAGCTCTGATACCACTTGTAGGACTGATCCTCAATACATAGGAACCTAAATTTGTATCTATTGTCCATAATAGCGGAAATATTACGACAAGTTTACCAATAGACAAGAATTATCAGTTAAACGGTAATTTTATTGATTAAACGTCAAGAATCCAGATTGACAGAGCTTCGCCTCTAAGATGCCAAAGTTACAAATAAGGACAACAAGCTAGCTATTTATAGAAGTCCAAGTTCACCAGTGGGAGAGCTAAGTTCGCCCGAACTTGCCTTAGCAAGTTCGGACGAACTTGACTTAACATGTCACATATGGGCGAACTTGACTCAACACTACATAAATACAACTTTCTGCTAGCCTATTCAATTCTATTCTATACAGACTTGATATAAGACTAAGACATAGACATTATGCACCAACATTATGTACATTGAGTTGAGTGATGATTTTGATTTTTTTGGCACATTCAGCACATGGCTCGGTACATTTTGTACAAGGTTTTTCAACCTCTACAACTTGTACTTTAACAACTTCCTTTACCTCTGAACCTACCTTGGTTAGATTCGCCATTAAAGCTTTATCGGCAAAGTCCTTGAGGTTTTCAGCCTTCACTTCTTGAGTAACATCAATGACTTCTTTAACAATCGATTTCTCCTCGTCAACTTGCTCCTGAGAACTTCCATCAAAGTGGCCTGCAAAACTATCACAAGAGTTAGGAGGTCAAATTCCTTGCTGCTTCATGTGAAGATACTCCTCTTCTTCCTATTGTTGTTGCAGATACTGTTCCAGTAAAATATTCTCTAGAACTGCTGCTTCTTCGGCAGATGTAACTTCAACGATTTGAGCCATCAATGCAAGTCCGGTCTTCTTACCGATATAAGAGTTCCAGTCGAAACCATCATCTTTGTTTGATGCAACCATAGCTTTCTCAATGTTGTTACTCTTTAGTTTCTCTTGGATTTCAATCTGAGTCTTCTTCGGGAAAGGTTTGTACTGAAGTGACTTCTTGTAATACTCGTTGCCTCCTCCGAATGGACTTTGATTTCCCGTTGCTTCAGGGTTTTTGCATTCTCTCTTAAAGTGACCTTTCTGGCAGCATCTGAAGCATGTAACCTTCGTTTTGTCAAACCCTAACTTGTTGCTGGAATTTCCGATATCTCAGCCTGTGAGTGCAACAAACTTTGTGACTCTTCGAATGATAGATGCTAAACATCACTTTATGTCCATTAGTTCAAGCTCTTCTTCGTCCACCTTATCGTAGTCTTCGGCGGTCATCTCGGGATTGCCGATCTTTCCAGCTAAAAGACTTTCATAAGATTCTAAAACAGTGGAGAGAAGTGACATGTGTTGTTTTGCAACTTGCTCAGAAACATGTTAAGATTGACAGCAATGTTACACTTGTACACATTTGAATCGAAATTTGTTTGTTGGTTCTGATTTGCTTGACTCTGATAAGATGAATATGAACAAGTGCTTGAGAACGAAGAGCTCTGTGGACTTTGATCATATTGTGGATATGATTGGTTCTGATTCTGCTGCGAATGGTTTGAAGAATTCAAATTCGCATTGAATGTTGTCTGAATTTTCGGGCTTGAAATGTTGTCTTGCATCCCGGTTTTGTAATCCAGACCAACATCTTGAACAATGTTAGCATTCTTCGACTTTGCGATCTTTAGAAGTTCCATCTCATGACCTTCCAGTTTGTCGATGAATGTTTACAACTTGAAGAATTCCCAATTCGAACTTTCTTTTAGAACCATCAGATAGGTAGTCCACTCTCCGTCTGGTAACGCATCTGCTAGCTTATCGATGTACTCTTGTTCCGTCTTCTCTAGACCGTGTCTTCTCATTTGGACTTTCTTATGACAGAAATGCTCAATCATCGGTTTCATCGTCTCTCCCTTCAACATATTAAAGATATCGAACTCCTTCATGATGAGAGCTTTCTTACTCTTGATCATCTCTACGCTTCCTTGATATTTCTTTTGCAGTGATAACCAGAGTTCTCTTGCAGTCGTGTATTCCGCAATAAGACCAGAATATCCTCTTTAATAGATTGTTGAATGAGGCTTATCATCTTTTTCTCAGCAATATAATTTTCATCTTTGATAGCCCCAAATATTGGTTTAGCCACCGGTGCTGAAGCTTGCTTTTGAAATTTGATCAACTTCTTTACCGTTGTATCATCGAGGTGACTGAGATATAAGACATCGTTTGGATCACGTACAATGTTTGTGTACTTCTCATCAATTAGCATCTGCACGAACCTCGGATATAAGCATAATCTTGTATCATCCATATTCTTCGACATATGTGTAAACACAAGCTTTGAGTAGTTGTCGGCTTCTTCAAAATTAACGCCGTTGCCATACAAGCCAAGTAATCTTGCACATCGTCTAGAACCGCTTTTCGGTGACTGAAAGTATGAATAAGTGCATGCATTAGGAGTGTGTAGGGGTTTGGCACTTCCCCTTTCTTTAAAGTTGGCCTGTTTACGCTCCCCTTATAACCCATCTTGTAAAAACAACCTCTAACCATCTTTTCGTCCAAGAAAATCGGATCATCTTTGTCATCATTAAACTGTAGAATCCTACGAATATCATCTTCTGTAACCGTGATATCTTTGACTTCGTTTCCCACTTGCTCAGATGAAATAATGGTCTTTTTATCATCACTGGGGCTTGCATTCATCCAGAAATGGTAAGTGTGAGATCTATAAGAAACTGTACGCTCTGTAATGGCTCTATGTATCGGACAATCTTTTAGAAACTTCAAAATACTGTCATACTCCTTCAGTGATGGACATATTGCCTTGTCTTATGAAACTTAGAAAAGTCCACAGTGATTACCCGAGCTGGTGCTTGAACCTGAAAAATGACGCAAAACAATTAGCACGCATTAAAAAGTGCAAAATTTTTCTAACACATTTTCATCAAGTTCGGGAGAACTTGATGTATGTTATAGCAATCTGATTTTACCAAGTTCACCCGAACATCCTCATATAACACGTTCAATCTTTTCAACATAAGTTCGGGCGAACTTATAATTATAAAGATTCAATTTTTTACACTAAGTTCGGTCGAACTTCTAGATCATTATTAATGCAGTTTTTTATTGAAGTTCGGTCGAACTTATATTTTTATCTGTTTTATTCTGATTGGTTAGCAAGTCCGGTCGAACTTGATAACGAGTTCGGCCGAACTTGTTATCTTCTTTAACGAACACACGGCCACTTACAACAACGACCAATTTGATCAAATTAAACACTATTCTATGGTCGATTTTAGTTGTTTAACATGATTTTAAGTTCAATTCATTCATTAGATCCCTAGATCTATCTGGTTTTATCAGTTTAGATCTAGTTTCATTAATTCTTGTCCAATTAATGGTTTAATCATCAAACTCTCACCTCTTCCATTGATAATGGTGTGTAAATCACCAAGATCAATCCAAATTTTGGCAGTATAACGTTACTTGAACAACCAATTTCACAAATCGCTCAAAAAGTATAAGTTCGCTCAGAGATTTCTTAAGTGCAGGTAATAAGTTCGGCAGAACTTGCAAGGTATTTATACCTTGGCAAGTTCGGCCGAACTTACAAGACCAATGATAAAAGCCCAAGTAAGTCCGGGCAAACTTACTTAAATCAACCATCCATCACATGCAAGTTCGGTCGCACTTGTTATAGTGTGAAACTTTTATAAGTTCAGCAAGTTCGGCCGAACTTGCCAAACTCAATTTCAAACTTTTCAAATTTTGCAATTAAGTCCCTAAACTTTCCACTTTTTACAAGTTATGAACATCCACTCAGTTGACCAAGTCCAAGTTAATGACCTTGGTTAACCGATTTGTCTACCGAGTCCAAGTTAATGACCCCAGTTTGACCCGTTACGAACAAACTGTTGATATTTTCAAAATCAAAGTTTCAAATTAATGAACTTTCATCGTTTTGGCTTTTCAGATTTTACAGATTAGCTCCCAGCCCGTTGTCAATTAGATTCCCACCAGTTTAGCACCATACCAGACTTCGAAGACCCGTTCTCCAACATTGGTTTGCTGAAAACAATGTAGAAACAAAATCTTTTTGTATTTTTGTAAGTTTATGCTAAAACACACTGAAAATCTTTTTGGTTTTAATCTGTAAAGCTGATAAAGTAGCTCTGTTACCACTTGTAGGACCGATCCTCGATGCATAGGAACCTATATTTGATATCTATTGTTCATAATAGCGGAAATATTACGACAAGTTTACCAATAGACAAGAATAATCCGTTAAACGTAAATTTTATTGATATAACGTTGAGTCTGCAAATTAACAGAGCTTCGCCTCAGAAATACCAAAGTTTCTGATACTTACAAATGAAATCCCAAGGCACCTTTATATAGGTTTACAAGTTCGCTGGTGAGGAAGTGAGTTCGGGCGAACTTGACCTAGTCAAGTTCGGCCGAACTTGACATCATCATCACCATGACCAGCGAACTTGACCTCTAACTCACTTAAATACGCCTCGTTTCTAACAGATTAAGCCCTAATCGCTCAGACTCGATATTATACGATGACGTAGGCAATAGACATATGCATCAACAGAATGTGCATACTTGTGATCCAAATTGCATTTTGCAAGTCTTGGGTGATAGAAACAATGGAAAAGTGCAAGAAACGAGGAAAATAAGCGGAAATCAAGTCCCGGAACGAGTTGGAAGACTCGAGAGGTGAAACGTGGCGAAAGGCTGCATTTAGGTCTCTATGGCGGGCCGTGAAAATCAAGGTGTATGCCTCTCGTGGGTGGCGAGAGGCCCTTTAAGGGTTGCTAGTTATGGACACGGTCGCGGGCCGCGACTCACTTTGTTACTCCTCTCGCGGGCCGTGAGAGGACCTTTTTGGCAGAACGATTTGTATCTGGGCACGGATTTTAGCATGAAAAACTATAAATACATCCTAAAACAATCCATAACTCTATTCACAAATTTGGGCAATTAAAGCAGCAACCAGAGGCGATTTTAGCAGAGTTTTGAAGGCAAGGAAGTGCTGGAATCATCGTGTGAGAGCTAGAGTTGCGAGAGCGAAGAATTTTCCGGTTTCATCAACTCGATTTTCATTGTTTCTTACTTTTCTTCTTAATCATGATGAATTCTAGTTTTGAAACTTGTGTTTTGTCGTTTACAACTATGTTTCTTGGCTAACTTGCTTAAACTACCTAGGTGATGATGAACCTTTACTAAAGTTTTGATTTTTATTGGATTTATGATGATTGACTTGGATTTTCTATAAAGGAAACAACTTTGAGTATTGATTTGGTGCATATGCGTATTATTGCCTGATTAATTATTGTTTATTGTTTCACATGATTTCTGGTGAATGTCTTTCATATAACGAAGTTGTGTTGATATTCGGGTCTTAGCGGGTTCGGGTAATCTTTTGGTCAATTTTCCAATAAACCATAGAAACAATAATCAAGAGTTAATTAGGTTTTAGTATTCCGCTAATTGTAGTATTGAGAGGTACTAGGTTGTTGATAGATCTAATTGGGTAATCACTAGGATTAGGTTTTTGAGATAAGACCAGTTTTAGTTACTTTACCACAATCTTTGTTTATCAAACCAAATTGAGATCCTTAGTTGCCTTAGATTTACAATTGAGAGGTAGTATTCATATTAGGGCACTTTCTAGAACCTGGATAACTGAAAGGAAGTCTAGCAAACCGGTAGTTATATCAAACCCTATAGAGTTCCACATGTGTCTTCCTGAGAAGGGTCGAGGGCCTGCTCGGTTCATCTTAGGGTTAGAATTTAAAGATCTTGGTTCCAAGTCACATCACTAATCTAGTAGGAGGCTTTATGATAGTAAAGGGGATTCCAACCGAGGTAGTCTTCATCACCACTGAGTAAAACCTTCGGTTAAGTTCGTGTCAAGCTTCTTTAGCTAATTAGTTTAATTACATTCTTAGGGTTTTTAGTAAACCACCCCCAGTCAAATAGACAAATAGTTATGTCCGTGTCAGTCTTAGTCTAGATAGACTCGTTAGCGTAGTTGTCACACCCTCAATTTCCACTTGCGGAGTTTTACCACGAGGCGTGTGAACAAACCAGAATCTGAAACACTAGTACGTCGAACGACTCTATATGATTTGATAATACGTTTTCCAAAAAATCATTTGTTTAACCATTCATCGTAGATTTTATATTGTCTTAGTTAGTTACCAATGTTTAGCGGAAGCATTCGTTTTTATGGTTGAGCGGAAGCATAAAATAAGTAGTGAAACGGGCGCCAACACAAACGCCAAAACAAATGAAAAACCCAAAACAATGTTTGTAAATGAGACTCGATAAAAGATGTCTTGTTCAATGCATGTGAGTGCACCTAGAGCTCCTAGCATCCTGAGAAACATGTAAAGAAACAAGTGTCAACATTAAAGATGAGTGAGTTCACAGGTTTTCATAAATTCGTTTGTTCGGTTATGAGTTTGTTTCCCCCGTTATCCCTAACCCGGGATAACGATTTAGTTCCATTATTCCCAACCCGGAATATAATGATGTTGATTCCATTATTCCAAACCCGGAATAATAAGTTGTTGTTTCCATTATCCTCAACCCGGGATAATATAGTTGTTGTTTCCATTATCCTCAACCCGGGATAATATAGTTGATTCGTAATTAAGTTCAATGTTAACATATATAGGTAGCTAGCCTAAAGTTATGTCACGTAAGAGTTCGCGATCGAAGCTGACTGTTGTGCCTCCTTGTTGCCAGGCCTATCACTGACCATGGCGAAGTTAGGCCAAATTATTCACCCGTTGACCATACCCGGTCGGCTAGCGCGACTAGCTCGGATGGGGCTTGTCGGGCCCAGTAGTACTACTTATAATTCCCCCGCTATTAAAACCCAATACTAACGATCCGAGAGATTGACGAGGACTTAAGTGATATAGCTGCTTAGTGACCATAACATTACATTAACATTAACTTAGTTACCGAATAGTTATGTGACGTTAATTTCATATAACGTAAAGAGATTGAGTTGAAGAGTGTATACATGTTTCTCCCCTGTTGTTTAAAACCGGATAAAATTAGGGGCCGTGAACTCACCTTTAGTTGCTCGGTTTGTGTAGCAAAGAAGTTGTAAGGATGGGACCGCTAATTGCGTCCTAACAAACCAATTGATTTCAAGTCAGTGTTTGAACACACCAACACAAATTCTACACTTAATTTACGCACAAAGTGATACACACAAACAAAATACCTAACACTCAAACATGCATGCAAGTATCCTCATGTGATCATAGTAATCAAAACAATTTATTATGAACATAATCCAATCCATGCAACACTTTGGTGCACACAATCACAAGTTATCAAATTTCAGCTTAATACTCATAATTCAGCTGTTTTCTAGGATTTTTATAAAATAGTTCCAACGTTCCAAAAATTCCAATTATTTTACAGCAGGTGACATTTATACTGTAGAAATTTATATAAATTTTCCAAGTCCTAAATCTTTACCAATTAACCATAAATATTAATATACTAGGCTGCAGTCAGATTCGTCGCTTTCTGACTGCAGTCCACGGAAGAATTTATTTAAAAATCACTGATCGTCCAATTAACAAAATTCCAGTTGGAGTTGCCCGGAAATTTCCATACCTAGTTGCTGTACAAATTTCATGATTCGACTCCCTACTGATTATGAAATCCAACTCGATAAACAACTAACAAAATTTCAGGATTTTCACAGCTTTAGTTACTGAACTTATTTGGTCACTTAAAAATATCAAACGACTTCAGAAAAAATATGAATCTAGCGCCATTAGATTCGTTATTCAAATCTCTACGTTCTAGACATCAGAAAATCCGTTTTTCGACAACTAATGACCGAGTTACAGCCAGTTGAAGTCGGCTGTAACTATCAATCAGCAAACTGTTTCAGCATTCTATCACCACTATTTCGCATAACCCGTCGATATAATGAACCTAGGCGATCCAGAACTGGTTTCTCTACTCATAGATCAATACATATAACATATCCATGCAAACCCTAATCAACATCTCTAGTTTTTATAAACAAACACAGCCTATAATTTTCAGATTTCGAACAACATCACCTGCAAACATTATTAACAAATCGGCTAACATAACCTTTCATTCAAACATACAATCCGAAAACAACAAAATCAAAACACATGTATCCGAATATGATCTTGTAACATATGATAAATTCTAATCTTTTAATGATAAGGTAAACGAACCGTGAGTGAGATGAGGAACCGGTGATCAAAGATAGTTGCGACCGAGAGGATGAAAAGAACAAGCTGCTCGCAACCGAGAAGGTGATGTAGGGCTGATCAGATCAAGATGATGAAGGAAGAGGTTGCTCGCGATCACTGGAACAAGAGTAAGGCTGTTTGCGGTCGAATAGAATGAACAAGGGCTGCCGTCGGCCTCTTAGGTATTAGGGTTTTGTGTTTTTGTTTTTGTGAAGAAGACCCATGCATGTGTTTGTATATATAGCGCAAAAAGGATCAAGAATAGGGAATGGGTTTGCGGTTTGGGCTTGTTCTCGGCCGAGAGTGGTTTGGGTTGGTTCGGTTTGGGTTGCACGCGGCCGAAAGGACTTGGGTTGGTTTGGTTTGGGTTGCACGCGGCCGAATAGTTTGAGTTTAAGGTTTAAAACTTGGTTAACTCCTAGAGTCACAAGGAATCGAGGTTGGTTCGTGTCGCGGTTCGGTTTGGTTCGTCTACATATTTACTATAAATATTTTATAACTAAAACAATCACATAATCGCACATTACGTATTCACTAACTCGTACACGTTTAATACGTAGCATACAATTTATTCGACAAGTATTGCGTTTAAGTTATCCGAAAAACCGGGATGTCACAGTAGTTTAATCGAGTCTCGTGGGTTCGATATCTGGACTTGCTTTAGCTATATTAGAGTCGATCGGTTCACTTGCTGGTAAGTAGTTTAGTGCGTTTTAGTGAGTCTAGAGTTAGGTTAATTAATTACTTTTATTAAACTACTTTTTAGCACATCAAGTTTTGGCGCCGTTGCCGGAGACTCTTTGGCACTTGCGTTAATTACTTTGTTTGGACTTATCTGATATCACTACGTGCTACTTGTCTTGTTTGAGTCGTAGGAGTCTAAATAGTGTTAGTTTCTTTTCTCTTTGTTAGAGTCGGTTTACTTGTTTGTTTTTGGTTTTGCAGGGATGCCCCATATGCGTTTGCAAGGACCTCCGCCGAAGCCACCTACGGACAAGTCTTGCTTCGCATCTTCTTCTCTAAAGGTTAGTACTTCTGCATCTTCATCTTACGCTCCTTCTAACTCTACACTTCCATCTAAACCACCAACCTTTGACTTCACACCAAAGTCATCACCTCACAATTCCCCACCACCCTCATGTCCCCAAAGTCCACCACCTGTTGCCCAAATGGACAACCGCACCGTGTACCAACAAGCCACCATTGGTTTCACCGGTGAGACCTCACCCATCACTCTGCCAAACATCACCAATGATAAGTCGTGGCAAATCCCATCCTACATCATGACCGCCACCACTAATTCGTGTCAATTTCACGGTCGTGATGATGAGGATATCCTCGCCCATATCAATTACATTACTCGCCTTTGCAGCACCTTGTCCATCAAAGGTGTTAATCTTGATGCTCGTTACCTTCAGGTCTTCCCATTTTCACTTGCTGGTCACGCAGCCATATGGTTTGATTCGTAGCCAGTAGGCACTTTTACCACCTAGGCCGATTTACGAGATGCTTTCCTTGCTAAGTACTTCCCACACACCAAAGCATCTCGCCTTCGCGATCAGATCCATTTGTTCTAAATGGAGCCTGATAAGACATATTATCTGGCTTGGGAAAGGTTCCAAACCTTGATTTCTCGTTGCACTCAACATCGCCTATTAGATTGGGCACTTGTAGTGAAATTCTACAACGGTCTCACCCCTGAAACTGGTGCCCTGTTTGATACTTCCGCAGGAGGCCACCTTATGGGAAAGAAATCAGTGGCCGAATGCACTGATTTTTTGAGAGTTTTGCGCATTCCGACATGGATCATCGTGCTACCAACAGGACTTCCATTCCTGTGACTAGTACCTCTTCGGCCGTTCGAGGAGTACACCAAGTTGGCTTGGAGTCATCGGTAGCCGCTGCTCTAGAAATGCTTAAGAAAGATTTTAATAAAGAACTTGAGGAAATTAAGAAAAAGGTAGATCGATGTGAGGTATGTAGGGGAGGTCACGATACCATTGAGTGTCCCACGCTCACTCTTGAGCAAGTCGAGTACATCGTAGGTCAGACCCGAGGTTCCACTAATTCGTTTAATAATAATAATAACTCTAATTATAACCCTAACTGGCGTAATAATAATAATTTCCGCTCTTCCGATAACCCCCCTCCCCCGGCTTCCTATCAGGCCAATATCAAAGCATGGGGCAGGGTATATATTCTAGTGGAGGTCCAGGTCAGTTTGGGAGTTCAGGTTCAGGGGGACAGTTTAGTAGTGGGGGGGTCAAACCAAGAGGGTCAGGCTAGCGGTAGAGGTTCAAGGGTAGTTTAGAGAGGATTGAGGAACTTCTTTCTCAATTAATAGTTAAGGACCAGGTCACTCAGAAATCGCTATCGGATCATGATCTTCTGTTGAAGAATCAACAATCCGCACTCTTAGATCTTCAAATGACCGTGGGTGGTATCATTAAGCAGTTATAAGAATACCCTCCTGGTCAGTTCTCGGGTAACACTCACACCAACCCGGCTAACCAGTCAGCGAAAGCGATAACCACCCGTAATGGCAAGAGTTTAGGAGAGGTAGGTAGAGAGAGAGTCGAGGTAGAAGATGAGGAAGAGGTAGATGAGGAGATAAAGATGGAGGCTCCGGTGAGGGTGCAAAATAGGCTAGACCCAGCAAGTACCGCACCTATCTGAGAGCCTCAAGTTAAGAATAAGGTAGAATAGAAACCGGTAGTGGTTAGGTCGTCACCCTCATAGGTCATTCGCGCATACCCTACCCCGCCCGCCTTAAGCAACAAAAGTATGCTAAGGAATACGAGAATTTTCTTGATATGTTCACACAGCTAAAAATCAATCTTCCCTTCATTGAGGCTCTCTAGCACATGCCTAAATACACTAAGTTTTTGAATCTTCTTAAACGAAAGGATAAGCTAGGAGAGCTCTCAAACATTCCATTGACCGGGGGTTGTTTCGCGGTTGTTCTAAATAAATTGCCGCTCAGGCACCTTCACCATTCCATGTCTCTTTGGAGGTGCCATTGCTCCCGCTCACGCCTTAGCCGATTTAGGTGCTAGCATCAACTTGATGTCATTTTCTCTTTATGAGAAGCTAGGTTTATGAGAACTCACTTCCACACGTATGTCATTGTCCGTGGCTGACCGTTCGGTCTCCTCATGGAGTCGTAAAGAATCTTTTAGTGAAGGTCGATAGGTCCGTGTTCCCCGTAGATTTCGTTATCCTAGATATGGAGGCCGACAAGAGAGTACCTATCATTTTAGGTCGTCCGTTCCTACACACCTCAAAGGCAATCATCGATATCTTTGACGGAGAGATCACACTTCGTGCGGGTGACTAGAATGTCACATTCGAGATAGATAGGTCTATGCAACACCCGAGTGGTAGAGAAGATGCTAGTGGTCCTTGTTATTCCGTTTACTTTCTAGATTCATTCATCTCGTGCATTGATCATTGTCTAGAGTACATTAGTAGGGCCGACCTAGTAAGCGAGAGAGAAGTTGAGGAGGAGTTTGAAGAGGAGGTGGATCCAAATTGGGTTCCCGAAACTATAGAGCTTTGTGAGGTTAAGGAAGAGAGGAGAGTAAACCCGTAGATATTTCACCTTTAGAGCTTAAGGTTCTTCCTTCACATTTAGAGTATGCCTTCTTAGGAGAGGATTCAAGTTTACCCGTCATTATTTTTTTCTAATTTGACGGAGGAGGAGAAAGTGAGATTGATTGAGGTGCTAAGAGAGCACAAAGAGGCTATTACATGGAGGTTGGTTGACATAAAGGGGATAAGCCCCACTTTTTGTACTCACTGGATTCTCATGGATGACGAATATAAACCGGTGGTGCAACCCCAAAAGCGCCTCAATTCCAACATGCAAGAGGTAGTTAAGAAAGAGGTGTTAAAGCTCATGGAGGCCGGGTTGATATACCCAATTTCTGATTCGTCTTGGGTGAGTCCCACTCAAGTTATCCCTAAGAAGGGGGGGATGACTGTTGTCGTGAACGAGAAAAATGAACTCATCCCGTCTCGTACGGTCACCGGTTGGCGAGTGTGTATTGATTAACGCAAGCTAAATGACGCCACCCGGAAAGACCATTTCCCACTCCTATTCATCGATCAAATGCTTGAGCGTCTCGCGGGGCAACAGTTCTATTGTTTCCTCGATGGTTTTTCCAGATATTTCCAAATCCCCATTGCACCGTAGGACCAAGAAAAGACGACCTTCACATGTTCATATGGTACGTATGCGTACCGACGCATGCCGTTTGGATTATGTAATGCTCCGGCCACTTTTCAGCGGTGTATGGTTGCCATCTTCCAAGATATGATTGAGAGTTCCAGGAGGTGTTTATGGATGATTTTTTGGTTTATGGCAATTCATTCCATCAATGCTTAGCCAATTAAGATAAAAATCTTAGGAGGTGTGTAGAGACGAAGTTGGTGCTTAATTGGGAGAAGTATCACTTCATGGTGACAGAGGGGATCATCTTAGGGCATAAGATTTTATAGAGCGGGTATAGAGGTAGACCGAGCGAAAATACCCCATTAGTAGGCTTCCTCCACTGACAAATGTCAAATCCATCCGTAGTTTTTTAGGTCATGCGGGCTTCTATAGGCGCTTCATTAGGGATTTTTCCAAAATCACTCGCCCCATGACCCAACTTTTTGAGAAGGACGTTCCATTCGTCTTTGACGAGGAATGTCTTAAAGCGTTCAACTTTTTGAAGGAGAAACTTGTTAGTGCCCCCATTTATATCGCCCGATTAGAGCTTACCTTTTGAGCTCATGTGTGACGTGAGTGACTATGCAGTCAGTGCGGTTTTGGGGCAAATGCGAGAAAATCACTTCCATCTGATCTATTATGTGAGCAAAACCCTCCACGATGCCCAAGAGAACTACACCACCACCGAGAAGGACCTTCTAGCCGTCGTATTCGCATTCGATAAGTTCCGTTCATACCTTGTTCTCTCTAAAACCATTGTTTTCACCAATCATGCAGCTTTGCATTATCTTTTTCAAAAGAAGGACACTAAGCCTCGTCTTATACGATGTATTCTCTTACTCTCTGAATTCGATATAGAAATTAAGGATAAGAAGGGGGCGAAGAATGTAGCTGCTGATCATCTCTCCCGATTGGAGGATCCGGGGAGAGAGGAGATTCGTGAGGAGGCGATAGGTGATAGATTCCCTCATGAATCGGTTGAGTTAGTTGCGGCAGAAAAGGAAGGTATGCCAAGGTTCACGGATTTGGCAAACTACCTTACCAATGGAGTGGTGTTGAAGCGTCTGAGTACTCAACAAAAGAAGAAGTTCTTTCGGGATGCTAGGAGGTTCATATGGTATGACCCACTTCTTTTAAAGATAGGAGCCGGTAGAATTCTTAGGAGGTGTGTGAGTAGGGAAGAGGGTCAAGATATTCTTAAGCATGTTCATGAGGGGTTGACGGGAGGTCATCATGGTCCTCACATTACCGCACAAAAGGTCTTTGATTGTGGTTTTTATTGGCTTATGGTAGTGAAGGATGCGTTAGAGTTTGTTAGGGCGTGCGATCATTGCCAATGTACCGGCAATATCTCATCCAAGGATGAGATGCCCCAAAATCCAATCCAAATTCTTGAGATCTTTGATGTGTGGGGCATCTACTTCATGGGACCTTTTCCCGTTTCTAGTGGGAATAAATGCATCCTCGTGGCGCTAGATTATGTCTCTAAGTGGGTGGAAGCTCAACCTTTGCCTACAAACGACGCCCGGGTGGTGGTGAGATTCCTAAAGAAATTGTTCACGCGTTTCGATACACCTAGAGCTATCATTAGTGACTGTGGCACTCACTTTTGCAATGCCTTCACGAGAAGGCATTGGCACGCTACGGGGTCAGTCATCGTTTTCCCACCGCTTATCATCCTCAAACGAGTGGTCAAGTTGTGAACGCAAATCGAGGAGTGAAGCGGATTCTAGAGAAAACGGTAGGAAATAGTAAGAAGGATTGGTCGGATAAGCTTGATGATGCGTTATGGGCGTTAAGAACCGTTTATAAGACACCGTTAGGAACCACTCCGTTCGTGATAGTCTATGGCAAAGCTTGCCATCTTCCAGTAGAGTTAGAGCACCGTGCACTTTGGGCACTTAAGACCGTTAATCTTGATCTTACCGAAACGGCTATGTGACATCTGAGACATTTTAATCATTTTATAAATAAATTCAAAACAAGTTTATATTCAATAACAATTTCACATATTCAGTCTTGTTCGATTTCAAACTCTTAAGTCACTTCCAAGAAGTGAAATCGCAAACAATTAGTAAACGTAACCAGATTAAAGCGAAATACACTTCGTAACAATGACACAAGCTAAACATACCTTAAATACCCTTTACGTAACTTAGAAATAAGTTTTGAGGGTTTCGGTATGGCAAAAACACGCTATTTTAACTCCAGGGACTATTTTGCAAGATCTACGAAAGTACGCCGATTCGCGTATTTCTTAATATGAAACACGTATGTACATCCAAAAACTTTTTCCATCATTAAAATCATGCTTTTTAATGATTGAAATGCAAAAATATCATTCGTTACGCAATTTCGGTCGTTTACGCGTTAATTAAGGCGTTCGTCGTAGTTAACAAAAAACGCAACTGTACAACCGAAAGAACTGACATTCGTAACATTTTTGGACACATTTTAAGTTCTCTATGCTTTAACGTCCTTATATAGCTTAGAAATTAGGTTAACGGATGTTAGAAATGATGAAACGCGATAAAACAAGTCCAAGGGTCATTTCTGCCAATTCTCAAAAGTTTGCCCCAGACCAAGGCCTTATGGACCGTAAGGCAAACCCCTTACGGTCCGTAAGAGGTCCCCAGATCAGCAAATACTTGGCAGCTTCATGTTTACTTCCTTGGACACTAATCACTTGATCTTGCCACACTTCATCTGGTTGCAACACCTCATTATACACATGTAATGATCCTACAACATCTCCTAACACTTAAAATGATGTTGCGGCTTCAAGAAATCTATAAATACCCCCATAGTTGCAACCATTTTCTTTGCTCATTTGTCATTCTTTCTCTCTTGCTCTAAGTTGGAGTGCTACCACCTTTGTGGAGGCCTCCCATCTGAGCATTCCTCTTCTTGGAGCTCTTCAAGTGTTCTTCAACACAAGTAAGTGCTCACTCCTAGTCTTGTCTTTTTTAGCTATTTCAAGCCAAAAGTCAAACAGTGTTTGACTTTCAGCTTTGACCATTAATTGGACAAGTCAAAGTCAAATTGGACTTTACAACGTGATCGTAATAACGATGGTTATGATCTATAGCGATCATGTCTACTGATTACCACGTTTACTAGTCGTAGTGACGAGTCAAAGTTTCGGTCAATAATGCGCAAAATACACATTATACGACAGAACTATTTTTGGGTATCAAAACACTTTGTTTTGATACCAAAACTTTATTATAACTTAGTTAGACATGTTCTCTAACTCGTCACTTTTAGTTAGTGCTTAGTTAGGGTCGTAAGTCGAGTGGTCATGACCATCGCTTTGACTTTCGAATTCGACCCGTTTGGTCAACCTTAGGATTCGACAAAGACCATTATTAGGACCATAGTATTATAGGTAATAACCCTCTGAGGTTATACCTTATGGTCATAACCGTTTGGTTAGTCAAATGACAAGTCCAATATGTATTCCTTAAAATGTCGAAAATACCATTTTTGCGCTTAAATTAGTTTTAAACATATAAGAATATTGTTTTGACATCTAAACTGATTATACAACTTAAACTAGTTTTGACATATTAGACTTGTCATAGAACATATTTAACCATCCAAACCCATAGTTACGATTATGACCCATTAAAGTGGCGTAAACCACTTTAGCGAGCCGTAGCGAGTCAAAACACTTTGAAATGCTTCCAATTCAGAATGTTTGATATTATGAACCATATTATACAAGATCCAACTCTTTTTTGGTTTATATAACTTCATTCTATCTGATCCCTTGTTTTCATTCGACACACTAACATGTAGTTATCCGATACACTAGGATCCACTTCAACACTTGAACTCTTGATCCTTTGGATTTTGTTATATCATTTGAACAAGACCTATACGCAATCCCAGGTGAGTACATAGCTCTCCTCTTTACGTTTTTCAAATGCTTTTGGGGTGATTCATATGTGTAACCAATTTTCTTAATGTATGGCATATATGTGTTTACTAAGTACTTTTGTGTATAATTCCTAATATGCAAATACGACAGTTGACTAGACGAATCCTTGTTGAATCTTTCTATCTTTATAGATTGATTCTTGTAGGATATTTGAAGTGCAGTCTTAAATCATTCTATCTTCATAGTGAGATTTCTAAGAAGTGCTTTACAAGACAATGGTTATGGTTTATGTGTAGAATTGTTGGTGATTTAGATAACGAAACTAGAGTAATACAATAAGGACATGGTGGATACGCCGCTGGTACTTCCTATATATAAGTGTGCTTATTGTATTACCCTTCATAGCCTTATCCGATTCATCATTAGGATTTAGGATTTTGTGATTCAGTGTGACATGACAAGTGACCAAACCAAATCCTTAAAGCATCTAGCTATCTTCATAGTTAGATTCATGTAGGATATTTAAAGTACTAAATGGTAGTCCTTTATTTGGATTCTTTGTGTACTTTAATGCGTATGAAACAAGACAATGTGACAAGACAAGTGACTAAACCAAATCCTTAAAGCATCCATCTATCTTCATAGTTAGATTTTTTAGGATGTTTAAAGTACTAAATGGTAGTCATTTATTTGGATTCTTTGTGTACTTTAATGCGTTTGAGACAAGACAATGTGAAAAGACGATGATTATGTGGTTATTGTAATTAGTTGTTATTTAGATAACGAAACGAGTGTAATACCATAAGAACATGGTGGATACGCCGCTGGTACTTCCTATATATAAGTGTTCTTATTGTATTACTCTTGTAGCGTTATCCAAATCACATTAGGATTTTGTGTTCGAATGTTTCAAGGTACAATATCCAAATCCTTGTAGAACTCTTTCATATTTTTATATGTTGGATTTTAGAAGGATATCCAAAGTATTATTTTAAATCATTGATTTGATTTCTAATAATACTCACGTGAGTTATGACAAATTTCAATATTGTTATTATTAATCCTTAATTGGATTTCTAATAATATATTCACAAGTTTTATGACTGAATTTAAGGCGATTACATTGAACAAAGTACAATTTTCAATGGCATAAAAATTACTTAGTATTAATCATGTTGCCATATACAAAACTATTTTGTCACATGTTTCATAATCAAGTTAATGTATTGCAATACTAATTCTTTTTGCCATTCTTTGGCTTCAAAGATTCCATTTTTAATAGACGACTCTCATAGCTGTCGAAGTATTGCAACACTAAACTTTTTGCCATTAACTTGGCCAACAAAACTATGTACTCGCCAACATTGTTTGTTGATGTGTCTTTTTCACATATGTTTCAGGTTTCGATTATTCAAGCATGCTGCACATAGGAATGCATCCGGGCTTTAGACTTCTTTAATCGAAAGACAACTTCATGTATTCTTTGTATTCTAAAACAATGTTAACTATAACGAAACAATTTAGTACCAGTAGTTGTGAGCAATTTGTAACGTGACTCCCCGATATTTCCGTCGCGTGTTGTTGTATTACGCGATTGGGGTGTGACATATTGGTATCAGAGCACTGGTTATAGGGAATTAGGTTATTAGAATGCCTTTAACCTAGTCTATAACCTTCCTAGGGACCCAAACATGAGTAGACTTAGGATCTCTATCCTAATCCTCATCCTTACTCGTGCTACAACTACTCTATGATTTACAAATCATCTACCCTTAGATGGTTTATCTTAAATCCTTAGGCGTATTGCCTCAAAGTGTTCCTCAAAATATTTTCTCAAAAACATTTTCATTAGCATACTTCTCAAAATGTTTTCTCAAATGCTCTCAACAGAATGTTTCTCAATTTATTTATCTCAAAAATTTTATCAAAAGGTTTCTCAAAATGCTTTCTCAAAAATTTTCATCAAAATGTTTCTCGACTTATTTATCTCAAACATTTTATCAAAAGATTTCTCAAAATGTTTTACTCTCAAACATTTTCATCAAAATCTTGGTTTTTAATAATGTGAACAGATGCAATCTCGAAGGGTGAAGGCCTGTACCCCGAGTTTTCTGTCTAAGGCTAGAGTGTTCTTACAAATCCACATTATCGGACCACTCACTCTTACCTGGGAACTCTTAGGGTGAGTGTTCACTTATAGGCTAAAGCATGTCTTCTCGAAAGCATTAAGAAAACCCATCTACCTTGATCAGTCGAACAATTCCTAAACACTACTACTTGTATGACACTACTCTAACATGTTACCTTTGGTAATATATTACGACTATATTCAACCTATCCGAAACAAATTTCACTTTTATCTCACAACACTTTGTATTCCAACTTCATTTTCAAATATTATTTTTCGTTTTTCAAATTTTCAAAATTTTTATTCATTTGGATGAGAGTTTTCAAATTTTTATACACAAAGTTTCTTATTTTGGAAATTCGATTAAAAATATTTGTACCTTAAAAATTAATTTTAAAAAGGTAAAGAATTTTCAACGCAAACCATTAACTTGGTTTATATTTTCTCATCCAAAAATATAACAAAGTTTATTTTCAAACAAGTTTCCAAACAAAATTCACAACACTAATTTCCTAAATACAAGAATACAATATTTGAACAAATACCAAGTTAAGATTTTCTTTTCACTATGATGTTTTAACCTTATAACAAGTCCATGAGATCTAACTTTTTTTGTTTTCATTACAACTACTTCTTCAAGATGCCTCCGCATCGTGACGTCACTTGGAACGCTGAAATGGCAGCAATGATCGCTTAGCATCTAGCTGCTGTACTCCCAGACATTGTGACCCAAATTAATCAAAATAACAACAATAACAACAACAACAACAATGCTCCTATGCCATGTATCTACAAACAATTCAACTCGGCTAAACCACTCGGGTTTAATGGGTCTGAAGGAGCAACTGGGCTCCTACAATTGTTCGAGAGTATAGAAAGCACATTCCACCATGTTCATTGTTCTAATGAGATAAGGTAGAGTTCGCCTCGAGTGTTTTCCAAAAGAGAGCACTCACTTGGTGGAATGGAGTCATGAGAGACAGAGGTGTAGAAGTAGCTATGGCACAAACGTAGGAAGAATTCAGGAGTCTTATGATGAAAGAATTCTGTCCATGACACGAAATAAGGATACTTGAAACCGATTTTATTACCTTAAACAAGATAGTGGTGAAAACCGCGCTTATACAGATCGGTTTGAAGAGTTAAGCCTACTCTGCCCCACTATGGTTACACCTTTGGATCGGGCCATTGAGAAATACATTGATGGCCTACCCGATCCGATCCAAGACATTGTCACTGGCAGCAAACCTGCAACGCTTAGGGAGGCTAAGGAATTAGCCGCTACCCTAACTGACTCCCAAGTTAGAAGAAGGAAACTATTTCGAAAGGGAGACAAAAGGTGAACCTTCCAGAAATTCTAAGAAGAGTAAGACTTCAAAGAATTTTACGATTGTTGCACCAATCCCACTCAATTCAGTACACGTTAGGGGGACTTATCGTGGGAAACATCCTCGGTGCGGTCATTGCAACTATCACCACCCAACAAATTCTCCATGCCGCCAGTGTACAATCTGTGGTCTTTTTGGACATCTAGCTGCGACCTGTCGCATCCAAAACCAAGCTGCCCCTACTCAAGCATGCCCTCGCTATCCAACTGAAGCATGTATCAATAGCGGTGATTTAAATCATTTCAAACGAAACTGCCCAAAGCTTGCCAATGCTAATGGACGAATGTACAATGTCAATGAGGTTCAAGCTGATGATCAAGCACTCATGATCATTTGAACCTTTACTTTTCTTTTGTTATCCAAAAACTATGAACAATATTTCAACTATATTTGTAATGATAATATAAATTTCAAGAAGTTTTTCTTCATTTATTCGTATTTCAGTTACAAATTCCAATATGGTTACACTGTTTGTAATTTACAACTACATACCAACTTTGAGGATTATGTTCTTTATTGTTAGGAATTAAATCTCTCAAGAATAGCATATTATGATTTGCACACTAGTGCATTCATACAATTGCTGCAAAACAAACACTACAAATACTATGTGCCTATTACTATTTCATTTGTTTTTCATGTCATTTACATACATGGTTTGTTAATCTATTATGTATAGTACATGATTACAAATACACTATTTCTTAGTAGGTTGACTTAGCATGCCCAGCACACGATTTCAAAACATTTTCACGACATACATACATTGTTTGTGACAATCCATGCTTAGTATATGATGCACACTATCTGTATGGCTAGTGTGAAACATATATTAATATTTGTACTAGAATAAAATACCTGCTACTGATTTTGTTGGATGCAAAACAAGTAGTGCTAACATTTCTAGTATGAAACACGTTCAATTCAATAGATGTTGTGTTATGACGATGTTTGTATGATCTAGATGTTACTTCGACCTTATTAATTGTTACCTTCACTTAACAAGAAGAGCTATGTGGACCATGTGACGAAACGAGTAATTATGGGTGCACACTTAATTACAAGGTTCGACATATGAGAATTGTTAGTACATAATGTCTATGTCTTAGTCTTGGATCGAGTCTGTTTAGATTGGGCTATATTATGTCAGAAATGAGGGGTATTTATGTAAATACTAGACAAGTTCGCCCGAAACTTATTGTGAGAACAAGTTCGGCCGAACTTGTTCTATGCAAGTTCGCCCGAACTTGTAGTCATTCCAGCGAACTTGTACTAGTATAAATAGTGTGCCTTAGTTTCTCATTTGTAACTTTTGCAACTTTGTCACAACAGAGGCGAAGCTCTGCCTGATCCCGATCTTACATGTAATTGACATTAGTGATCAATAAACAATAGTTAAACGAGTAATCTTTGCATATTTGATTAACACATCACATAGTTTCCGCCTATATGAACGTTAGATACCAAATTAGGTTCCTGTGCTAATCAAGGAGCGATCTAACAAGTGGTATCAGAGCCATGGATACCTCATTTAGTGAAATCATTGCAAGATCTTTCTACTCATTTCTACCATTTTTCTTAACTTTTCAAGAAAAACAATGAACCTACGGATAAAAGTTGCTAAATTTTGAATATGCCATCTAAAATACACTAATAATAAACCCCTGAGAGTTTTAACATCAAATTCAAACAAAATAATGTCAAAAAGTTGAAAAAACCATGTTTTACAAACTCAATTTAATCGAACTTTTGATCAAGTTCGCTCGAACTTGATTAAAAATTCACAATTTTTAATCAAGTCCGCCCGAACTTGATTGATTTTCAAGGTTTTTAGCTCAAGTCCGCTCGAACCTGCTAATTTTCATTCAATTTTAATCAAGTTCGCCCGAACTTGATTAAATATTGTTGAAAATTTATACAAGTTCGCCCGTACTTGCTGTTCTCTTGAAATTCTTAACAAGTCCACTCGAACTTGTTTCAGGGTGAAAATTTTCAATATCTTCAACACAAGTTCACCCGAACTTGTGTAAACCAAAATCTGATTTTTCAAAGACTGTACAAGTTCGCCCGAACTTGTCAGTGGGCTAATCAATTTTCGAAGTTTGTGAACGTGTTTTTAGCTATTCTCGTCAGTTTTTCCATGATGGAAGATATTCATAGTGCATTTATGACGGCTTCAGCATCGAATGCTTAAATGGTGAATCAAGTTAACATTGATAACGAGATGGGTATGTCTGTGAAGCCACCGAAACTCATGTGTATCGATGAATACGAGGGGTGGAAAGAAAAGTTTACAAACTAGGTTCAGTCCACGTTCTTCAACAGCTGGGTTGCAGTTGAGACTGGCTACACATGGCCAAGAGATGAAAATGATAATGTTATTGATATAAGCAAGTTTTCTACTGCACAAAAAGATGTGTATATTGTGGAGAAGAAAATGATAAGTCTGATCCACCAGTCTGTGAAAGAAGATATCTTAGTGCTACTACCTGAGTACAAAACTGCACAAGATCTTTGGAAGTCTCTAAAGGCAAAATATAATGGAAGTGCAGAAATGGTCAAGAGCAAAAAGGCGTTAATCATGAAGGAATTCGACATATTCACAATGATAAAAGGCGAAATGATGAAACAAATGATCGAACATTTTTGTCATCTAAAAGTGATTATGAGGAGACATGGTCTTGAGAAGACAGAAGAAGAATACATTGATAAATTGGCTGATGCATTGCCTGAAGGTGAATGGACGACATATCTCATGGTGCTAAAGGAAAGTCCAAGTTAGGAATTCTTCAAATTGTCCACGTTTATCGATATGTTGGAAGGGCATGAGATGGTGTTGTTAAAGATCGCCAAGTCAAAAAATTCAAACGTTGCTCAAGATGTAGGGCTTTACTACAAAACTGGAGCTCAAGAGAATATTTCAAGCCCGAAGATCCAAACCGCTTTTAGTGCGAATCTTAATTCCACGAATTATTCGCCACAGCGCCAAACTCAATCATATCCAAAATATGATCAGAGTCCTCAGAATTCAAAATATTCAAGCACGGGTTCAAATTCTTCGTTTCAGAGTCAGACAAATCAGAATAATCAATCGAATTCTGATTCAAATGTGTATAGGTGCAACATTGTTGTCAACCTAAACAATGTCTTTTCTGAACAAGTAGCCAAACAACATATGGCACTACTTGCCACAGTGTCGGAATCTTACAATAGTTTAGTGGCCGGGAAGATTTGTAATCTCGAGATGACTGCAGAGGATTATGATCAAGTGGATGAAGAAGAGCTTGAACTGATGGACATCAAATGGTCCTTAGCTTTGATTATTCGAAGGGTTACTAAACTTGTTGCTCTAACCGGCAGAGACATCGGGAATTCAAGCAACAAATTGGGATTCGACAAAACGAAAGTTACTTGCTTCAGATGCCGACAAAAAGGGCATTTTAAAAGAGAATGCAAGAATCCAGAAGCGAGTGGCAATCAAAGTCCATTTGGAGGTGGCAGTGATTATTACAAGAAGTCACTACAATACAAGCCATTCCCGAAGAAAACTCAACTTGAATTTTAAGAAAATCATCCAATAACACAGAAAAACCGATGCTTGCTGAGGAAAAACCTGTGGTTGAGGAAGTTATCAACGATGCAGGGCATCCTTTCTCCTAACATGACTTCTAGTTTTGCAAGTTGTTTTGGTGATACAACATATTCGGAGCATGTTGCTGAGGAAAAACCTGTGGTTGAGGAAGTTATCAACGTGACCAAAGAGATGAATGAGGAAAATCTCACGGATATCGCCAACAAAGCTATGATGGCAAATCTAACGAAGGCAGGTCCGAAGGTAAAAGTTCCTTGTTTGCAATGTGCTGAAAAGACTCAAATCATAAGTGAACTCAATGTGCATAACAACCATTTCAGATATGATTATCGCACAATGAGGGAAGCTTATGATAAAATGAAAGATGATTACAGTAGGCTTGATAAAAACAATGTTGAACAAGTTGACACTGTAAGAATGTTAATAGCAACAGTAATGGAAAAACAAAAAGCTATTAATGTTTATATCAATACCATTGCTGAAATAAAACAAGAGCTTTAAGATATGAAAATCGAAATTGAAACGGTGAGACAGCTTTTGAAAAGCTATACCACAAACGCATACGTCATCGATCATATTCTTCCAACGATTTCATCGGAAGAAAATGTTCAGAAATCAAAAGTTAAGAAACGTGAAGATCATAGCAATGTTCCACCACCCTTGTGCGAAAAATATCGTCGCATGAAAGCTGAAGGGATGGAAAAGGCGCTTAACATTGAACTTTTAACCGAAAAGAAAAATGAGCTGCCTGAGAACATTGATATAACCTACACAAGTGATGATGGCGAAGCAGTGGTCAAAAATGTTGTTGATAATGTTCCGAATGAATCTGATGACGGCAGCTTTGAGAGCGCCAGCTCAAGTTAGAACAATTCTGAATCACAGTCTGAAGATTACGATTCATCATCGGATGATAGCCTAAGTGATGATCCTAATGTTGTCATGTACAAAGTTAAGGAATCTAATAGACTATATTTCGATGATAGCTTTCCGATTCAGAATGTGAAAGAAGATCAGCTTGATAAACTCTTCAAACTCGTTGAGGTATCATCAGAAGATTTGGAGAAAAATGAAAAGAAGTTTTATTCTAAACCCAAAAAGAATTTAAAAAACTACCAAAGGAATGGTGGTGATTTTCCTGAACATAGGAGAGCAGGGTTGTGTTTGGATGTAGAAGATGAACCTAAAAGAAAAAGTCACCATTTCGCGAATATAAAGAGAAAAACATGGCTTTCGTGTATGGGACTAGTACGGTTCAAGAGGAAAGTTTGATTGGAAAACAATCAAATGATGAGTTCAAAAAGGAAAAAGAACTTCGAGATAAGGCTAAAGCCGCAAGTGGTGTAAAATCCACTAGTGGACATTCTCATGATAATCGGACTTGCTTTAAATGCAATGAAGTTGGTCACATTGCACGCAAGTGTTCGAAATCTAAGCCTGTGTATCTTTGAAGAAAGACAAATTCAGATGTTGAAAAGCCTAAGTAACCAGAGTTTATAAAACCTGTTAAAATTCTAAAACGAAACAATGAATCTAAACTTGAAGTTAAACCTAAAACTGAATCAAAGTTTGAAAATTCAACTTTTAAGGAAGGTGAAACTTCCAAGTCGAACGAAAACAAAGATTCAAGGTTTTACATTAAAAAGGCAAGAGTTAAATCACAATCCTGGATTGCTAAGAAAAAAACAACAACATTTGAAGTTGCCAAGTCTGAGTCAGTTAAGATTGGTAACAACAAAGTGTCTGAATCTGAGATTAAAACTGAAATTGTCAAACTTTCAAAAGATAAGAAGAAAGTTCAGTTTGAAAATGTTAATGTCGATGAAGTCTTAGATGGTGACTTTGAGGATGATTATGAAGTTTATTATCCCAAACCCAAGACCAGAAGGCTTGGGTCGCACTTTTTAACTGAATTGTTAATGTGTGCAGGGGCTCCAAAGATCCATATTATCAAAGTGGATTCTGGATAGTGGAGCGTCGAGGCACATGACCGGGATGAAAGCACTACTCTTTGATATCAAAGCGATTAATAGAGGATATGTAGGCTTCACTGGAAATCAAGGAGGTAGGATCGTTGCTGAAGGAAAGCTTTTGAATGGTTTGGTATCTTTTGATCAAGTGAATTACATCACCGAGCTAGAGAACAAACTTCTCAGTATATCACGGATTTGCGATAAGCAGTTCACTGTTCATTTCAATGATAAGGAGTGCATGATTCTAAAGCCGGGGTTCAAGATTCCCGATGAATGGATTCTAATGTGCGCTCCACGTGAAAATGATTCTACGTTCTAGACATGGGTGTTGCTACTACATTGTCGAAGATGGCTCATTATTTTATCTCAAAAGCCACGGAGAAGGATTCGATTCTATGGCACAGAAAAATGGGGCATATGCATCTGAGGAAAATGAATTTTCTGGTTTACAACGACTTGGTTGAAGGAGTTAATCTTCGCAGCTTCCACATGACAGATCATTGTCTTGAATGTAAGAAAGGGAAGCAGATAAAAAAGTCACATCCTAAAAAGATTCTAAACTCCATAAAGTTGCCGCTTGAACGTCTACATATGGATCTTTTCGGTCCGGTGAACGTCCGAAGTATTTCAGGAGATTGTACTGTTTAGTTGTCACAGATGATTATTCTCGATATTCATGGGTTTTCTTTCAAGAGTCTAAAGATGAAACGTTCGATAATCTGGTGATTCTCTTCAAGAAGCTCGAAAATTTATATCATCTTCATGTCAGACGTATTTGCAGTGATAACGGCACGGAGTTCAAGAACAACAAGATGAAAGAGTTTTGAAATGCCAAAGGAATTTTGCATGAATTCAATGCACCTTATACTCCACAACAAAATGGCGTAGCTGAGAGGAAGAATAGAATGTTGATCGAAACAACAAGAACAATGCTTGCAGACTCGAAACTTCCTGTTAGCTTCTGGAATGAGGCGGTTGTAGCGGCATGCTACACATTGAATAGGGTCTTAACTGTCAAACCGACTAAAAAGACTTGCTTCGAAATGATCAACCGAAGGAAACCAAATTTGAAATATCTAGAACCGTTTGGTGCACCATGTACAATGATTGATCAAGATGGAAAGTTCGGTGCTAAAATGCTTGATGGTTTCTTCGTTGGTTACGCTATTCTGCTAAGGAGAGTTTATATTCCTGCTTTGAGAAGAGTGGTCGAAGCGCAACACGTTGATTGCTTTCGGTAAACAAGTCTTATTCAGAGGAAAGGCAATGCGTGGTTGTTCAATTACCAAGATTTGTGGAAGTCATTTGACTAGCCAGAAGAACCGTCTGAAGAAGAACTTGTAGCTCTTTATTATCTTCAACAGTCAGCAAATCAAGAACATATTCGAAGGCCAATTGTGGTTAATCAACCCACTGTTGGTTCTACATCTTCTTCTAGTGTAGGTCCGAGTAATAGTGGTGTTCTAGTTGAACAAGTTTCTGAAGCAGAAATAACACCTACTACAACTCCAGCAAAAGTTTCCACTGAACCATGAAATGCATCTACAGAGCCCATTATTCCTCAGAATCATAATTCCGACTCTGATGAAGCTCCGACTTTCGACGATGATGGAGAATCCTCCTCTAATAAAGAATGCGAGCAGATATCCAATATGTTAAATCAATCTGCTGGCTCGAGCAATCAAAATGAAGCTACATCTAATGCTCCTGAAGTTGATTTGATCGTTGATCTGAATATTTCAAATTAGAATAGTATGGTTGATGTTCCTAGTGAGGAGATGTCACGATCTTATTCATATCACCCTTCAACAAACATCATTGGAGAGTTACAGACTGGTGAGAGAACGCGAAGCCAGATCAACAAAGCATTAAGTTGTTTCTATACCCGAGTGGCTCCGACTCAAGACTATTGTTATTATTCATGTTTCATATCTCAAATCGAGCCGAAGACTGTGAATGAAGCTCTGGGTGTTAGCGATGCAAGAAGAATTGTTACATTTTGAGAAATTAGGAGTCTAGAGACTTGTAGACTTACCACCAAAGCAGAAAGCGATAGACACGAAGTGGGTCTTCAAGTATTAGAGGGATGATCGAGGTGTGATCGTTAGATACAAAGCTCGGTTGGTTGTCAAAGGTTTCCACCAGCAAGAAGGAATTGACTATACGGAAGTCTATGCACCGGTTGCATGCTTAGAGTCAATCCGCATTTTCCTTGCATTCGCTGCTTGTAGAGGTTTTAAGGTGTACCAGTTAGATATGAAATCCGCATTTCTCTATGGTAAGCTACGCGATAAGTGTACGTCGGCCAACCACCAGGGTTCGTCGATCCGCTGAACAAGAACAAAGCTTATCTCCTAGACAAAGCCTTATACGGATTACATCAAGCCCCGAGAGCTTGGTACGAGACGTTATCTGAATATCTCGTTGGAAACAGCTTTATTAGAGGCATAGTGGATAGTACATTGTTTACCAAAGAAGTTGGAAGTCATCTAATCATCGTACAAATCTATGTGGATAATATCATCTTTGGTTCAACGGATGATAGTCTTTGCAAAGAATTAGAAAAATCATGAAGAAGAAGTTCGAGATGTCTTTGGGCGAAATGAAATTCTTCCTCAGATTACAGGTGGATCAGTTACCAGACGGCATATTCATTCATCAAACCTAATATGTTCCTGATATTCTGAAGAAGTTTGAAATGGATAGCTCGAAACCGCTTTCTATCCCTCTGGCGCTGAATCATGGGATTTGCATTGACGAAACAGGAACCAATGTGGATGATACGCTCTATCGGTCGATGATAGGATCTCTTATGTATCTGACGGCATCTCACCCAGATATCATGTATCCTACCTGCCTTTGCGCAAGATATCAGTCTAGTCCCCGAGTGTCTCACATGCAGATAGTCAAGAGAATATTCCGTTACCTGAACAGATGTCCAAGCACCGGCTTGTGGTATCCAAAGAATGATAACTTTGATCTGACGGGATACGCTGATTCTGACTTTGGGGTGGACAAGCTGAATTCAAAGTCTACGACGGCTGGTTGCCAGTTCTTCGGAACTCGATTAGTAACTTGGCAATGCAAGAAACAAACCACGGTCTCTCTCTCTACTTGTGAGGCAGAATACATTTCTGCTTCCAGCTGTTGTTCACAAATCCTATGGATTCAACAACAGATGAGGGACTTTGGATTGCAATTTCTTGATATGCCTTTATATGTAGATAATAAGGCAATCGACATCACTAAAAATCCTGTTCATCACTCTCGAACTAAACACATTGAAATTCGTTATCACTTCATCTCTTACTGCTACGAAAATAAGTTGGTGCGAATAGAAAAATCCACACCGATGAACAAAAAGCTGATTTATATACCAAAGCTTTTTCTTTAACAAGATTTAAATATCTAATAAGGCTTAACGGTATTAAAAATTTGTTGACAGGTGCGGAGGCAGAGGTTGAATATAGATCGGACGACGAGTTCACGTGATCCACATTGGTTTGTATATCTTTTCGATTAGTATTTCTTAAAAAAACTAATATAAAAAAATATGTTTTTGATTTTAGGGGGAGAAATATTTGAAAAAATACAAAAACATATGAAAAATTCAAAAAGTACAAAAACATTGAAAAAGACAAAAAGAATTTTGTGTCACAAAGGAAATGATAGTACATCAGTGGACTATCACAGTATGCAAAAGAATTGTAAAGTTTAAAAAGTGATAAACAAGTCTTACTGTGGATGTGTCGATAGACTTTACACGTTCAGTAAATAGTTTCCTGGATATAAACTAAATTTTACAACTGCTTAATCTTGTGGCTTAACATCTCTCGGGTGTATGGACTTAGTACCCCGAAATTTGTTTGAGAGATTGTCTGATTCTGAGATACGAGGTCTTTATAGATAGTTGATATCTGGGGTATTATACAAGTTCTTCTGATTTTGCGGAAGCAATAGCCTAGAACTTCTATAATGCTTTTGCTAAAAACCCCTAAACTGCATGCAAACTTGAAAGAATTGAAAGATCTAATCATTTGCAGTACTTAAAAGATTCCTTAAGTGGAACACACCTTTAAGTCGAGCCTTCATCTCTTTGTCAATACGGTGGTATTAACCTGAGCTCTCAAGGCTTCGCACAACCCAGATACCTGTAAGATGAAATCTAGGGAATCTTGATACAGGAGTATATTCTGAGATGGGAACCATAGTTGAGTCAAGTTTCATAATTCTACCTAAGATATCTTGGAACAATTGAGAAATGTGTCAAAGTTTAAGTGGACAAACATATCGACAATCTAGTAAACGAGTTTAAAACTTAAAGTATTCAAAAGGTCAACGGTACTGGTGATACGTCTTAATCAACTGATATGATCCTTAGACACGAATTCAAAAAAATATGTCTATAAAGTACATAGTTTACTTGTTATAAATCTGTACATAATTCTGTACATAGTTTATTTGCTTTACAGATTAAAACAAAAAGATTTTCAGTGTGTTTTAGCATAAACTTTCAAAAATACAAAAAGATTTTATTTCTACATTAGTTTCAACAAGCCAATTTTGGAGAACGGATCTTCAAAGTCTGATAAGGTGCTAAACTGGTGGAAATCTGATTGACAACGGGCTGGGAGCTAATCTGTAAAATTTGATAAGCGAAAACGATAAAAAGTTCATTAATTTGAAACTTAAATTTGAGAAGACCAACAGTTTGTTCATAACGGGTCGAACCGAGGTCATTAGCTTGGACTTGGCAGACAAATCGGTTAACCAAGGTCATTAGCTTGGACTTGGTCAACTGAGTGGATTGTTAAAACTGGTAAAAAATAAAAAGTTCAGTGTCTAAATTAAAAATTTTGCAAAAACTTGATTTTGAATTGATCAAGTTCGCCAGACTTGTTATCAAGTTCGACCGGACTTGTCTGCGATTTAAAGGCATTATTAAATGACAAGTTCGCCCGAACTTATAACTGATCTTAGTTGATTGGTATGACAAGTTCGCCCGGACATGGTTAGTATAAATAGATCACAAGTCCGTCCGGACTTCATTATGGTTACTTGAATCCTCTGAGCGAACTTGTGCGATCTGAGCGAAAATCAAAATTGACAATCTTGTATCGAGTTGTTGCCCGATTTTCAAGTAATTTTTAGTGATTAGCACACTAATTATCATGGCTATGGTGAGTAATTCGAGATTGGACCATGAATTGATAGATTTTGAACGACTTAGATCTGAACTTGTTGATTAAACATGAATAAAGCTGTTATAGGACAAATTGGACCTTAAAAAGAGATATATAAACATAATCGAACCTTAACAAATCTTTGATTTGAATCAGAATACTTTAAATAGGTTGTTGCAGGTTTTGTGTGAAAAAGATGACAAGTTCGCCCGAATTTTTCAACTGGTTCTTTGAACCAAGTTCACCCGAACTTGTCTGATAAAATTCAAATTTCATAAACGTTTGATAAGTTCGCTCGGACTTTTCTGAACCTGTTTCAATTATAAAAACTTTACAAGTTTGTCCGAACTTGTTTAAGAATTGGTCAAATTGTTAAGGCAAGTTCGCCTGGACTTGATAAGAATGCAATGTTTAAATGACAATCAAGTTCGCCCGAACTTGATATATTTTTGGTGAAAATTGTTGAATTTGACTAATTTTGTCTCGATTTTCGTGCTTGCAGAATATTCAGCTCTCGTTCAACAAATTCCATAACACGTACGTCTCACTTGATAAGACTGTATGTCCATCACTTGCAGCGTATGACAGTATAATGGATTTTATGACGCGTATTCCAATACACAGGCGATCACGGAAAAAACAGTGGTTTATAGGTCGCACGTATACAGATTCTGGAGCGCAGCATCAATGAATGAGGATGTCACAGTGATTAAATCAGTTGTTCATGACGATAACAAAGATAAAGAGATTACAGTGACTGAAGCAGACATTCGTAAAGTGTTAAACTTCAACGACAGTACTGAAGATCCAATGATGCTCGATGAAAGAATGGTACGAGGTTGTTTCCGAAGGATGGGATACAAGGGGCACGTAAATGAATCTACCTTGAAAAAAGGGGGAGTTCCGAATCCCTGCAAGTTCTTAATGCATGCTATAATTCACGCATTTAGCCATCGAAAGACGGGTTTGGATGATGTTCAGGATTACTTGGCTTGTATGGCCACAGCGTTGGTGCTAAACAAGAAGTTTAACTTTTCAAAGCTTGTATTCACGCACATGAAGAATAACATGGATCAAACAGGCTTGTTATGTATCCGAGATTCGTATAGATGCTCATTAATGATAAATTCAAGAAGACCCAACGACATCTTATATCTTAGTCACATGGACGAAGTCACAGTGGAAAAGCTTATAACGTTTCAGAAACAAGCTTCAGCACCGGTTGCAAAGCCTTTATTTGGTGATATACAGTCTACTGATTACATCGCACCACCTGAGTATGAATGGAGAAAAGCAGGGAGTGGTGATGAGAAAGAAGTAAATGCTGAACGAGAATGGATGTCTACATTCAAAAAGAAACACAGCGACTGGTTCTTAAAGAACGTTGAAGAGAAAAAGAAAGCAGTCAGGAAGATGTTGATTGACGAAGAGGAGCCTGAAAATGTACAACCTGATGCTGGTTCAAGTGCTGTAGTTATCGTTGAGAGTCAATAGACAGAAAAGACTACTCAAGAAGACGACGTTATATCTGCGACATCTGATAAAGATGAAGATAGCGATGATTCATTAGAAAGAGCTACAAAGAAAGCTATTGGCAAAAAAGAAGCGTGAGGAGGTACAAGCGGTGCAGTATCAGAGGTTCATTAACGTTTGCTATGCTCATGGAGTTAATTTAGGAAGAATGTGGGAATCCAATTGGAGAGAGTTAGAGCGCAAAGAGTTTTTGAAGGAAGAAAAGCGTTTGGAACGTTTTCAAGAAAAGACAAAGGAGGCAATGCTTAGACGTTTCCAATGCATGACTAAAGTCCGCCTACAGATCAAACGCCAATTCCTACACAAGAACGTAGAAAGAAACCGATCAAGAACTTTATTGGACGCTGTAGATAAAGACAGAGCTTTGAAGACTGATCAAGACGAAGACGATATCCAAGGGGTAGTCTGTTAGTACACAATGTCTATGTTTTAGTCTTGGATCGAGTCTGTTTAGATTAGGCTAGATTATGTTAGAAATGAGGGGTATTTATGTAAATACTAGACAAGTTCGCCCGGAACATATTGTGAGAACAAGTTCGGACGAACTTGTTCTATGCAAGTTCGCCCGAACTTGTAGTCATTCCAGCGAACTTGTAATAGTATAAATAGTGTGCCTTAGTTTCTCATTTGTAACTTTTGCAACTTTGTCACAACAGAGGCGAAGCTCTGCCCGATCCGGATCTTACATCTAACTGACATTAGTGATCAATAAACAACAGTTAAATGAGTAATCTTCGCATATTTGATTAACACGTTACATAGTTTCCGCCTATATGAACGTTAGATACCAAATTAGGTTCCTGTGCTAATCAAGGAGCGATCTAACAAGAATCATAGTAAACCTTGTTAAGTTGGTGGCATAAAATCTAGAGTGATTAGGTAACGGGAAGGGTATGACGCAATAAGACCACGGTGGATACACCGCTGGTACTTCCTACATATACGTGTTCTTATTGTGTTACTCTTCGGAACGTTACCAGGGTCACTTGAAGGTTTAATGTTATCTTGGACCTTTATGTGATTATGTGATTATTTGTTGTTTGTTTGTTGAATGCACTGACAAGACGAGTATATTCATTAACTCTTTTCGAGCCGACCGGGAGTATATTATGGTGTTAAAGGTGACGACCTTGATGCCATAGGTATGTTGACCCGTCTCCTATGCATGAGATGCTCATGGTACATGGCATGTACCTCATGGGACATTAGAAACCGTGTACGTATGACCAGGCTTGAATGTACACCCCTTTGTTTGCTATGGATTTACACTAAGTGCCTATGTATAACATAGTGCCATACAAAACAATTTTATACACTCGATGACATGTTTTTTTAGATTCAGAAGCCCTAAAGGTTTAAATGCCTTGAGATGCTTTGAATATCCCTATTCACATTTTGAATCTCCCAAACACTTCCAACACCAAATGATGCTCCGCATCTTTGGAATCTCGAGCTTTGTTATCCTTCAGTTATTCCCAACACACTCTACGGTCTCCTTTGAATAAATTTAGGGACGAAATTTCCGACGAAATTTCCTAAAGTAGGGGAGACTGTGACATCTGAGACATTTCAATCATTTTATAAATTCAAAACAAGTTTATATTCTATAACAATTTCACATATTCAGTCCTCAAACTCTTAAGTCACTTCCAAGAAGTGATATTGCAAACTATTACGTAAACGTAACCAGTTTAAAGCGACATACACTTCGGGACAATGACACAAGCTAAACATACATTAAATACCCTATACATAACTTAGAAATAAGTTTTGAGGGCTTCGGTATGGCAAAAACACGTTATTTAACTCCAGGGACTATTTTGCAAGATCTACGAAAGTACGCCATTTCGCGTATTTCTAAATACGGAACACGTACGTACATCCAAAAATTTTTGCCATCATTAAAATCTTGCATTTTAATGATTGGAATGCAAAAATATCATTCGTTACGCAATATCGGTCGTTTACGCGTTAATTAAGGCGTTCGTCATAATTAATCAAAAAACGCAACCGTACAACCGAACGAACCGACATCCACAACATTTTTGGACACATTTTAAGTTCCCAATGCTTTAACGTCCTTATAGATCTTAGAAATTAGGTTAACGGATGTTAGAAACGATGAAACGCGACAAAACAAGTCCAGGGGCCCTTTCTACCAATTCTCAAAAGTTTGCCCCAGGCCAAGGCCTTACGGACCGTAAGGCAAACCTCTTACCTTCTGTAAGAGGTCCCAGATCAGCAAATACTTGGCAGCTTCATGTTTACTTCCTTGGACTTTAATCACTTGATCTTGCCGCACTTCCTCTGGTTACAACACCTCATTATACACATGTAATGATCCTACGACATCTCCTAACACTTGGAATGATCGTGTGGCTTCAAGAAATTTATAAATAGCCCCATAGTTGCAACCATTTTCTTTGCTCATTTTTCATTCTTTCTCTCTTGCTCTAAGTTGGAGTGCTACCACCTTTGTGCAGGCCTCCCATCTGAGCATTCCTCTTCTTGGAGCTCTTCAAGTGTTCTTCAACACAAGTAAGTGCTCACTCCTAGTCTTGTTTTTTTTAGCTATTTCAAGCTAAAAGTCAAACAGTGTTTGACTTTCAGCTCTGACAATTGGTCAAGTCAAAGTCCAATTGGACTTTACAATGTAATCGTAATCACGATGGTTATGATCCATAGCGATCATGCCTACTGATTACCACATTTACTAGTCGTAGTGACGAGTCAAAGTTTCGGTCAATAATGCGCAAAATGCGCATTATACGACGGAACTATTTTGGGTATCAAAACAATTTGTTTTGATACCAAAACTTTTTTATAACTTAGTTAGACATGTTTTGACATGTCTAACTCGTCACTTTTAGTTAGTGCTTAGTTACGGTCGAAAGTCGAGCGGTCTTGACCACCGCTTTGACTTTCGAATCCGACCCGTTTGGTCAACCTTAGGATCCTACCAAGACCATTATTATGACCATAGTATTATAGGTAATAAGCCTCTGAGGTTATACCTTATGGTCATAACCATTTGGTTAATCAAATGGCAAGTCCAATATGTATTCCTTAAAATGCCGAAAATACCTTTTTTGCGCTTAAATTGGTTTTAAACATATAAGAATATTGTTTTGACATCTAAACTGATTATACAACTTAAGTAAACTAGTTTTGACATATTAGACTTGTCATAGGACATATTTAACCATCAGAACCCATAGTTACGATTATGACCCGTTAAAGTGGCGTAAACCACTTTAGCGAGCCGTAACGAGTCAAAACACTTTGAAATGCTTCCAATTCAGAATGTTTGATATTATGAACCATATTATACAAGATCCAACTCTTGTTTGGTTTATATACTTCATTCTATCCGATCCCTCGTTTTCATTCGACACACTAACATGTAGTTATCCGATACACTAGGAACCACTTCAACACTTGAACTCTTGATCCTTTGGATTTCGTTATGTCATTTGAACAAGACCTATATACGCAATCCCAGGTGAGTACATAGCTCCCCTCTTTTACGTTTTTCAAATGCTTTTGGGGTGATTCATATGTGTAATCAATTTTCTCAATGTATGGCATATATGTGTTTACTAAGTACTTTTGTGTATAATTCCTAATATGCAAATACGACAGTTGACGAGACGAATCCTTGTTGAATCTTTCTATCTTTGTAGATTGATTCTTGTAGGATATTTGAAGTACAGTCTTAAATCTTTCTATCTTCATAGTGAGATTTCTAAGAAGTTCTTTACAAGACAATGGTTATGGTTTATGTGTAGAATTGTTGGTGATTTAGATAACGAAACTAGAGTAATACAATAAGGACATGGTGGATACGCCACTGGTACTTCCTATATATAAGTGTGCTTATTGTATTACCCTTCGTAGCCTTATCCGATTCATCATTAGGATTTAGGATTTTGTGATTCAATGTGACATGACAAGTGACCAAACCAAATCCTTAAAGCATCTAGCTATGTTCATAGTTAGATTCATGTACGATGTTTAAAGTACTAAATGGTAGTCCTTTTTTGGATTCTTTGTGTACTTTAATGCGTATGAGACAAGACAGTGTGACAAGACAAGTGAGTAAACCTAATCCTTAAAGCATCCGTCTATCTTCATAGTTAGATTCTTGTACGATGTTTAAAGTACTAAATGGTAGTCCTTTATTTGGATTCTTTGTGTACTTTAATGCGTATGAGACAAGATAATGTGACAAGACGATGATTATGTGGTTATTGTGATTAGTTGTGATTTAGATAACGAAAGGAGTGTAATACCATAAGAACATGGTGGATACATCGCTGGTACTTCCTATATATAAGTGTTCTTATTGTATTACTCTTGTAGCGTTATCCAAATCACATTAGGATTTTCTGTTCGAATGTTTCAAGGAACAATATCCAAATCCTTGTAGAACTCTTTCATATTTTTATATGTTAGATTTTAGAAGGATATCCAAAGTATTATTTTTAATCATTGATTTGATTTCTAATAATACTCACGCGAGTTATGACAAATTTCAATATTTTTATTATTAATCCTTAACTGGATTTCTAATAATATACTCATAAGTTTTATGACCGAATTCAAGGCGATTACAATGAACAAAGTACAATTTTCAATGGCATAAAAATTACTTAGTATTAATCATGTTGCCATATACGAAACTATTTTGTCGCAAGTTTCATAATCAAGTTAATGTATTGCAGTACTAATTCTATTTGCCATTCTTTGGCTTCAAAGATTCCATTTTTAATAGACGACTCTCGTAGTTGTCGAAGTATTGCAACACTAAACTTTTTGCCTGTTGGTGCATAATGTCTATGTCTTAGTCTTATATCGAGTCTGTATAGAATAGAGCTGAATAGGCTAGTCGTATGAACTATCTATGTAAAGTTGTAACAAGTTCGCTCATAATCTTCATGTATAGCCAAGTTCGGCCGAACTTGCTAAGGTAAGTTCGGGCGAACTTGAGTCTCCCAAGGGCGAACTTGATTGTCTATAAATACCTAGCTAGCCTCTCTCATTTGTAACTTTGGCATTTTGGAGGCGAAGCTCTGTTAGTTTATACTCTTGACGTTTGATAAACAAAACTGATGATTAACTGATTAATTCTTGTCTATTGGTAAACACGTCGTAACATTTCCGCTATTATGGACGTTAGATATCAAATTTAGGTTCCTTAGCATCGAGGATCGGTCCTACAAGTGGTATCAGAGCTAGAACAGCCTGACTTGATAGTATCAGGACAAGAACACTTCTATTTCATCTCCATTCTTCTGTTTTTCTTAACCTTTTTATCAAAAATGAAGAATTTATGGTCAAAATCTTTTCAATTTTGAATATATCATGTAAAATACAACAAAAATAAACCCTTGACAGATTGGAGACCAAAATCAATCGAATTGATGTCAAAATTTTGAAAAAACCATGTTTTCCAAAATCATGTTCATCGAACTTGTTAGCCAAGTTCGGCCGAACTTGTGCTAAAAACTCACTTTTTCAGTGATTTTTTACCAAGTTCGCTCGAACTTGAGGTGTTTTCAAGAAAATTTTTGCCAAGTTCGCTCGAACTTGAGTGAATTTTGAGGAATTTTGGTTAAGTTCGCTCGAAGTTGCTAGAATTTTATTGAATTTTCGTCAAGTTCGACCGAACTTGATAAATTTCAAAGATTTTTAGTTAAGTTCGCCCGAACTTGCTAATTTTTCAACAAAGTCATTTGCTAAGTTCGCTCGAACTTACAAAATCTTTACAAAATCATCAACAAGTTCGACCGAGGTTGTTAAAAGGAAAATTTTTCAAAACAAAAATCACAAGTTCGACCGAACTTGTGATCAAAACTGAGAATTCTTCATTTCTACTACAAGTTCGACCGAACTTGTAGTTGAACTAATATTTTCAAAAGTTTTGGAGTATTTTCAGTGTACACGTCTCGTTATTCACAATGGATGATATTCAAAGAGCTTTCATGTCCGGAGCTAGTTCGTCAAATGCCAACGTGATCCATCAAGTCAATCTTGATAACGAAATGGGCACGACTTTTAAACCGCCCAAGCTAATGAGCATGGACGAATATGAAGCATGGAAAGATAAATTTACATATTGGGTTCAAGCCATGCACTTTACAGGCTGGGTGTCGATTGAAAGAGGTTACACTGTTCCGGTGGATGAACATCAGCAAGTTCTTAAAAGTACAATTACATGATTGTACAGAAAGACGAATATATTGCTGAAAAGAAGATGATCAGCCTTATCCAACAATCTGTCAAAGAAGATATTCTCGTCTTGCTACCGGAATACACAGCTTCAAGAGATCTCTGGCTCTCACTTCAAAAGAAGTATCAAGGAAGCGCGGAGATGATAAAAAGCAAGAAAGCGCTCATTATGAAAGAGTTCGATATCTTCAACATGCTGAAGGGTGAGACCATGAAGCAGATGATTGAACGCTTCTGTCATCTTAAAGTCCAAATGCGAAGACATGGTCTCGGGAAGACGAAACAAAAGTACATCGACAAGCTTGGTGATGCACTACCAGATGGAGAGTGGACTACTTATCTTATGGTTCTGAAGGAAAGTGATAAATGGGAATTATTCAAGCTGTCAACATTTATTGATAAACTCGAAGGTCACGAAATGGAACTCTTGAATATTGGAAAGTCAAAGAACGCTAATGTTGTTCAAGACGTTGGTTTGTACTACAAGAGTGGAATGCAAGATAACATTTCAAGTCCAAAGATTCAGACAGCATTTAATGCGAGTTTGAATTCTTCGAACAATTCACAGCAGAATCAGAATCAGTCATATCCTCAATATGATCAAAGTCCACAGTCTTCATTCTCAAGTACTGTTTCGAATTCATCTTATCAAAGTCAAACAAATCAGAATCAACAAACAAGTTTTGATTCGAATGTATACAAGTGCAACATCGCAGTGAATTTGAATAATGTTGTTTCGGAAAGTCGCTAAACAACATATGTCTCTTCTTGCCACTGTTCTGGAGTCATACGAAAGTCTTGTAGCCGGTAAAATTGGAAATCCCGAAATGACGGCAGAAGATTATGACCAAGTGATGAAGAAGAACTCGAGTTGTTGGATATCAAGTGTGTTTAGCATCTATCATTCGAAGGGTCACAAAGTTCGTTGCTCTCACTGGCCGAGATATCGGAAACTCAAGCAACAAACTAGGTTTTGACAAGACGAAAGTAACGTGCTTCAGATGTCGCCAAAAGGGACATTTCAAGAAAGAGTGCAAAAATCCTGAAGCAACGGGAAATCAAAGTCCATTCGGAGGAGACAACGAGTATTACAAGAAGTCACTTCAGTACAAGCCTTTCCAGAAGAAGACTCAGGTTGAAATCAGAGAGAAACCGAATAGCAGCAATACTGAAAAGGCTATGGTTGCATCAAACGAAGATGACGGTTTTGACTGGAATTCCTACATTGGTAAGAAGACCGGAGTTGCATTAATGGCTGAAATTGTTGAAGATACTTCTGTAGAAGAAGCAACGGCTTTGGAGAATATTCTGCTGGAACAATATCTGCAACAACAACGTGAAGAAGAGGAGTATATCCACATGCAGAAGCACGGAATTTTATCTCCTAATTCTTGTGAAATTTTTGCAGGTCACTTTGATGGAAGTTCTCAGGAGCAAGTTCCCGAGAGGAAATCAACTGATGAAGTGGTCATTAATGTTACCCAAGAAGTGAATGCCGAAAACCTCAAGGATATTGCCGACAAAGCCTTGATGGCAAATCTAACTAAGGTAGGTCCAGAGGTAAATGAAGTTGTCAAAGTACAAGTTGTAGAGGTTGAAAAACCTCGTACAAAATGTACTGAACCATGTTCTGAATGTGCTGAAAAATCAAAGATCATCGCTGAAAATAATGTGCATAATGAACTTTTGAAATACGATTATCGCACAATGAAGGAAGCGTATGACAAAATGAAAAATGATTATGGTAGGCTCGATAGAAATAATATCGAACAACATGATACCATAAGGATGTTAAAAGGAACAGTAATGGATAAGCAAAAAGCGATTAATATCTATATTAATACCATTTCTGAAACTAAGCAACAACTCCAGGACATGAAAGTTGAAACAGAGCGTGTTCAACAACTTTTGAGAAGTTACACTTGTAACGCATATGTCATTGATCACATCCTTCCAACAATTCCATCGGAAGAGAAACCTAAAAAGAAAATTGGTAAAGAATACAGCAATGTTCCTCCACCCCTATGCGAGAAATATTGTCGCAAATCCGCTGATGGGATGGATAAGGCACTCAATATTGAGTTGTTATCTGAAAAGAAAACTGAGTTGCCAGAGAACATTGATGTAATCTATACTAAAACAGATGATGACAATGCTGTGGTTAAAAAGGTTGTTGAAAATGTTTTGAACGATTCTGATGAAGGCAGCTTTAAAAGCGCCGACTCGAGCTCAAAGAATTCTGATTCACAGTCCGAAGATGATGATATATCATCGGAGAATGATCTATGTGATGATCCTAATATTTTAGTGTACAAGATTAAGGAATCTGATAGATTATACTTTGATGACAGTTTTCCGGTTCAGAATGTGAAGGAAGAATTGTTAGACAAATTCTTTAAACTCATGGAAATCACATCAGATGATCTGGAGATTAATGAAAAGAAATTTTATTCCAAACCTAAAAGAAATAACTACCGAAGGAATGGTGGTGATCATCCAAAAAACCAGAGAGCTGGGTTGGGATTAGAAGAATCAGATGAACCTAAAGAGAAAGTGTCACCATTTCATGAATACAAGAATAAAAACATGAATTTTGTATATGGGAAGAACACGATTCATGAGGAAAGTTTGATCGGGAAACAATCAAATGATGAGTTCAAGAAACAAAAAGAACTTTGAGATAAAGCCAAAATTGCAAGTGGTGCCAAAACAAGTGGTGTAAACCCACAAAAGGACATCCACATGATTCTCGGACTTGTTTCAAGTGCAAAAAAATTGGTCATATTGCACGTTACTATGCGAAATCAATGCCAGCTTATCTTCGAAGGAAAGAAAGTTCAAATGTTGTGAAACCGAAGCAACCGGTGTTTGTAAAACCTGTAAAGATTTTGAAAAGAAATGAATCAAAAGCTGAAGTCAAACCTAAGTTTGAAAATTCAATTTTTAGGTGAAACTTCAAAGGCTAATGAAAACAATTTTTACATCAAGAAGGCTAACATAAAATGTCAAGCCTGGATTGCAAAGAAACGGTCAGCAACATCTGAGATCACTAAGTCTGAGCTTGTTAAGACTAGTGATAGCATGAAAGAATCAAAATCTGAAATCATAATTGAAACCACATCTGAAAATGTCAAAACTACAAGTGGTAACAATTCAAAAGATAAAAAGACAGTAAAGTTTTCAAACATAAACATCATAGAAAATCCAGATGATGAATATGAATTTGATTATGCAGATGAGTGTGGATTCGATTATGCTGATGAGTGTGAGTTTGATTTTGACGATGGTTATCTAATTCAAACCAAGACCAAAAAGGCTTGGGTCTCGCTTTTTAAATAGATTGCTGAAATGTGCAGGGGCTCCAGAGATCCGTACTTTCTAAGTGGATTTTGGATAGTGGAGCGTCCAGGCATATGGCGGGAATGAAAGCGTTGCTATTCGACATAAAAGCTATTAATGGTGGATATGTTGGATTTGCGGGTAACCAGGGTGGAAGGATAGTCGCCGAGCGAAAACTCTCCAATGGCATTGTTTCATTCGATCGCGTGAATTATATTGCAGAGTTGGAAAATAATCTTCTGAGCATATCACAGATTTGTGACAAGAAGTTCATGGTGCATTTCAATGACAAAGAGTGTATTATCTTGAAGCCGGGATTCAAAATACCAGATGAGTGGATTCTGATGCGAGCACCACGTGAGAATGATTTATATGTTCTTGATATGGGTGTCGTTACCACTTCATCAAAATCAGCACAATGTTTTGTGACAAAGGCTACTGAAAAGGATTCTATTCTTTGGCATCGTAAGATGGGGCATATTCATTTGCGAAAAATGAATTACTTGGTTCATAATGATCTTGTAGACGGTGTAAATCTTCGGAGCTTTCATATGTCTGATCACTGCTTAGAATGCAAAAAGGAAAAGCAGATCAAGAAATCTCATCCGAAGAAAATTCTAAACTCAATCAAGTTGCCATTAGAACGTCTCCACATGGATTTATTTGGTCCTGTAAATGTTCGAAGCATCTCAGGAGACTTATATTGCTTGGTCGTGAAAGATGACTATTCAAGATATTCGTGGGTATTCTTCAAGAATCAAAAGATGAAACGTTCAAGAACTTGGTTATTCTATTCAAGAAACTCGAGAACCTTTATCATCTGCCGGTCAGACGCATTAGAAGTGACAACGGCACAGAGTTTAAGAATAACAAAATGAAGGAATTCTGCAACGCAAAAGGGATTCTGCACGAGTTTAGTGCTCTATATACTCCACAGCAAAATGGAGTAGCTGAACGGAAAAACAGAACTTTGATTGAAACTGCGAGAACCATGCTTGCAGATTCTAAACTTCCTATCAGCTTCTGGAGTGAAGTGGTTGCTGCGGCTTACTACACGCTAAACAGGGTTCTCACTGTCAAACCAACAAAGAAAACATGTTTTGAGATGATAAACCGACGGAAGCCAAATTTGAAGTTCTTAGAACCATTCGGTGCACCATGTACCGTAATAGACCAAGATGGCAAATTCGGAGCTAAATCTCTTGAAGGTTTCTTTGTCGGATATGCGAGTCCGTTGAGAAGAGTATATGTTCCTTCATTGAGAAAGGTTATTGAAGCACAGCACGTGGATTGTTTCAAATACACGGATCCTATTCAAATGAAAGGTGACGCGTGGCTGTTTAACTATCAAGACCTTTGGAAGTCATCTCAGGAGACTTATATTGCTTGGTCGTGACAGATGACTATTCGAGATATTCTTGGGTATTCTTTCCGAAATCAAAAGACGAAACGTTCGAGAACTTGGTTATTCTATTCAAGAAACTTGAGAATCAATCATCTGCCGGTCAAACGCATTAGAAGTGACAACGTCACAGAGTTTAAGAATAACAAAATGAAGGAATTCTGCAACGCAAAAGGGATTCTGCACGAGTTTAGTGCTCCCTATACTCCACAGCAAAACGAAGTAGCTGAACGGAAAAACAGAACTTTGATTGAAACTGCGAGAACCATGCTTGCAGATTCTAAACTTCCAATCAGCTTCTGGAGTGAAGCGGTTGCTGCGGCTTGCTACATGCTAAAAAGAGTTCTCACTGTCAAACCAACAAAGAAAACATGTTTTGAGATGATAAACCGACAAAAGCCAAATTTGAAGTTCTTAGAACCATTCGGTGCGCCATGTACCGTAATAGACCAAGATGGCAAATTCGGAGCTAAATCTCTTGAGGGTTTCTTTGTCGGATATGCGAGTCCGTTAAGAGAGTATATGTTCCTTCGTTAAGAAAGGTTATTGAAGCACAGCACGTGGATTGTTTCAACTATACAGATCCTATTCAAATGAGAGGTGGCGCGTGGCTGTTTAAGTATCAAGACCTTTGGAAGTCATTCGACTTGCCGGAAGAACCGTCTGACGTAGAAGTTGCAGCGTTATACTATCTTCACCAGTCAGCGAATCAAGAACAAAAAAATTAGACCAATTGTGGTTAATCAACCCATGTTGGATTCTTCATCTTCCAGAGCAGGTCCAAGCAATAGTAGTAGTGTTCAAGTTGAAAATACTTCTGAAACAGAAGTAACACCTGCTACACCTCTAGTGAATGCTTCTAATGAACCAGAAAACACAACAGTGCCCAGTACGCCTCAGAATCAGAATTCTGATTCAGATGAAGCACCAACATTTGATACTGATGATGAAACTTCATCAGATGAAGAAGTTGAGCAAATTTCTAACCTGTTAAATCAATCTGCTAGTCCGAGAAATCAGAACGAAGCTTCAACAAGTACTCCTAATGTTGATGTGAACAGTGATCTGATTGTTTCAAATCAGCAAAGCTCAGTTGATGTTCAAACAGAAGAAATGCCGCGATCATATTCGTACCATCCTTCAACGAATATTATAGGAGAACTACAAACTGGTGTGCGTACACGAAACCAAATCAACATAGCACTTAGTTGTGTCTACACCCGAGTTGCACCAACTCAGAATTACTGCTACTACTCATGTTTCATTTCTCAAATAGAGCCAAAGACAGTTAATGAGGCTCTGGCAGACGAGAATTGGGTAATAGCAATGCAAGAGGAACTTTTACAGTTCGAGAAGTTGGGTGTTTGGAAGCTTGTAGACTTGCCGATCGATGATAGGTTCATTGATGTATCTAACGGCATCACGCCCGGACATCATGTATCCTACATGCTTATGTGCGAGATATCAGTCAAGTCCTCAAATGTCACACTTGCAGATAGTCAAGCGAATCTTCCGTTACTTGAAAGGTTGCCCAAGCACCGGCCTGTGGTACCCCAAGAACAACAATTTTGATCTCACTGGATACGTTGACTCAGATTTTGGAGTGGACAAACTGAACTCGAAATCTACAACTGCAGGATGCCAGTTCTTGGCACACGTTTGGTAACATGGCAGTGTAAGAAACAGACCACAGTCTCTCTCAACTTGTGAAGCGGAATACATTTCTGCTTCCAGCTGTTGCTCTCAAATCCTCTGGATTCAGCAACAGATGAGGGATTATGGTCTGCAGTTTCTTGACACGCCTTTATTTGCAGATAACAAAGCAGCCATCGATATAACTAAAAATCCGGTTCATCAATCACGTACAAAACACATTGAAATTCGTTACCATTTCATTCGTGATTGTTACGAAAAGAAATTGGTTCAAATAGAACAAATCCACACCGACAAACAAATGGCTGATTTTTATACCAAAGCATTTCCGTTAACAAGATTTAAATATCTAATGCGGCTTAACAGTATTAAAAATTTGCTTACAGGTGCGGAAGCTGAGGTTGAATACGGATCGGACGACGAATTCACGTATGGTTTGTATGGTTTGTAAATATCTTTCTACTTCAGTATTTCTTAAAAATCTAAAATCGAAAAAATATGTTTTTGATTTTAGGGAGAGAAATATTTGCGAAAATAAAAAAAACATATGAAAATTTTCAAAAATGTACAAAAACATTGAAAAAGACAAAAAGAATTCAATGTCACAAAAAGGAAATGATAGTACATCAGTGGACTATCACAGTACGCTAAAGAAATGAAAAGTTTAAAAGTGATAAACGAGTCTTACTGTGGATGTGGTGATAGGCTTAACACGTTCAGTAAACTGTTTTCGAGATATAAACTAAATTTAGCAACAGCTTAATGTGTGGATTAACACATCTTGGATATATGGACTTAGTACTCCGAAATTTCGTTTGTGAGATTGCCTGATTCTACGAGGTCTTTATAGATAGTTGATATCTGGGGTATTATACAAGTTCTTCTGATTTTGCGGAAGCAATAGCCTAGAACTTCTATAATATTTTCGCTATAAACCCCAAACTACATGCAAACTTGAAAACTATCGGAAGATCTAAATTCATTTACAGTGCTAAAAAGATTCCTTAAGTGGAACACACCTTAAAGACGAGCCTTCATCTCTTTCTCTGTACGGTAGTACTAACCTGAGCACTCAAGGTCTCGCATTACCCTGATACAGATATCAATTACGCTATATTCACCTGTAAGATGAAATCTAGGGAATCTTGATACGGGAGTATATTCAAGAAGTGGGAACCATAGACAAGTCAAGTTTCATAATTCATACCTTAAACATATCTTGAAACAGTTGAGAAATGTGGTAAAGTTTAAGTGGACAAACATATCGACAATCTAGGTAAACGAGTTTAAAGCTTAAAATCATCTAAAGGTCAACGGTACTTGTGATATGTCTCAATTAACTGATATGATCCTTTAGTCACGATTTCACAAAAATATGTCTGTGACTATGTTTGTACATAGTTTACATTGTCCAGTACATAGTTTATTAGCTTTACAGATTAAAACCAAAATACAGTATGTTTTAGCATAGACTTACAAAAAATTCAAAAAAGATTTTATTTCTACATTGTTTCAGCAAACCAATATTGGAGAACGGGTCTTTGAAGTCTGGTAAGATGCTAGAACTGGTGGGAATCTCTTTGACAACAGGCTGGAAGCTAATCTGTTAAATCTGAAAAGCCAAAACGATAAAAATTTCATTAATTTGAAACTTTGATTTTGAAAATATCAACAGTTTGTTCGTAACGGGTCAAACCGGGGTCATTAACTTGGACTTGGCAGACAAATCGGTTAACCAATGTCATTAGCTTGGACTTGGTCAACTGAATGGATTTTCATAACTGGTAAAAGTTGGAAAGTTCAAGGGTTAAATTGTAAAAATTGAAAAAATTGGAATTTGTGTTTGGCAAGTTCGGCAGGACTTGCTAACCAAAATCATGTTTAAACAAAACAGCAAGTTTGACCGAACTTGCAGATGGTTGCTGAGTTTGTTAAAAACATCAAGTGCGCCCGGACTTCTAATGGGCTTGATTGTTTGGGCTTTGCATGTTCGCCCGAACTTGCCAGAGTATAAATACCGGCAAGTTCGGCCGAACTCATCACTTGCATCCTAAATTATTCAGAGTGAACTTGATAGACTCTTGAGCGATCTTGAGAAATTGACAAAAACTTACCGTTATTCTGCCCAAATTCTGATTGTTTTTGGTGATTCACACATCAATTGTAACATCCGTCAAAAAACGGATTTTACCAAACCCGCTCCGTTTATTAACCGAACAATCAGTTAAAAATTTCGTTGCGAATTTAATGCCCAAAATAATTTTAAACGATACATAATTAATTATTATATTGGAATATATAAATTGTTTTTGAAAAACTGTTAAAAATAAGAAAATAAAATAATATGTTCCTGCCGGGTTTCGAACCCGGGTCAGTAACCGGTCCAGCAAAGTCTTACCGCACACACACTCAACCACTGCGCCACTAGACTTCTTTGTTAATTATTAGAATCATTTAATTCATAACATGTCTTTCCGAATTCAAAACCGGCGCCCAAATTTCAGTCGTCGGAAATCCCGGCGATCTCGCCAAGAATTTACGATATCTTCAGTTATAACGTAAAACTTAATCGCTGCATCGGTTATAACCGATGTCTGAGTCCGCGACACAAGTTATAGCCGCCGGAGAAATTCTAACCGACGAATCAAGTCGGAAATTGGACCAAGTTCATCGATAACCTGCCCTATAAATACCCCCTCGAACCTCTGCAAACTTTTTCGCTCAAAACCGCACCCTTTCTCGGCGAAAACTCACTCGCCGGAAATCTTCTGCTCGTCGCCGGAAAACCGAACCCTCCACTTCTAAGCCTTACTGAACCCCCTGAGCTTATACCGAAGTCACCCACATCCTTTTCAAGCTTTCTGAAGACTCGCTGCTGCAAGACACACGACGCCGGAACCTGTTGCTGTCGCCGGAGTTCTGCCGGAAAAACAGAGGAGTCCAGTCGGTATACCTTACGCCTAATTTCTCTTTCTTTTTATTCATATCTCATCTGTAATTAACCTCAAAACACTAAAGAACACGATTAAAACATCGAATCAGTCGGACTTCCGATTCTGGTTAAAAACTGTCGAAGAAGACGAAGTTTCTGTAATGTATAAGTTTAATTTAAATCAAGAAATAACTCGGGTTAGACACACAGTCCAGCGGTGGACTGTGTGCACAATAAACACGCAAACGTCTCGAGTTCGAATCTTGTCCCACACACGCTGCCTTAATAAAAATGTCTTTTTTTTTGTTAATCGAACCGGAGACACTGCTGTATATGTTAAGTATAATAATAACCGGAATAATAACCAAGATAGACACACAGTCCAGCGGTGGACTGTGTGTATGTTTAAATCACACGTCACGAGTTCGAGTCCGGTCTACTGCACCGACTCGGACAATTATCTACCTTTTTAAATAAGTCAGAAATGAAAATACTTAGTTTGTATTTAAGTATAATAAAAATCGGTTTATATAACATGTTAAACACACAATCCAGCGGTGGACTGTGTGTTAACTCAACCCACAGGTTCTGGGTTCGAGACCTGTGGAGCGCACCGGTCCGATTCAGCAAAATCTTTTTAGAAATAAATTGATTTTCGGTTTAATCTAATTAGTATATAAATATAATTAAAACAGAAATATTTCGGGTTAGACACGTAGCTCAGTTGGTAGAGCTGCGTGCACGCGTACGGGAGGTCTCGGGTTCGAGCCTCACTCAGCGCACATATACTCGCATACGAACCGGTCAAAGTCAACAGTCAACGGTCAATGGTCAACGGTCAACGGTCAAAAAAAGTCAACTTTTTTATTATTTTTATTTATTTATTTTAATTAAAAATCAATTAAAAATACTTAAAAATAACATTTTTAAGGTTAGAAAATAGCCTTAAACTCACAAAAATACACCCAACAATCCTACTAAAATGGATCAATAAAACCCGTTTACTTACCGAACCATAATGCTATTTATCTAGGTTAATTTCACTCGTGGTTAAAACCACTTCGCGTGCATTCAACATCATCAACCGAACGCACCCACTGTGAGTGAATCTTACAACTCCCCCTTTTAATTACACATTTTGGGGTGTGTCATGTGTCACAAAATAATTAACTCGTTTATTTAAACTTGTGCCATACCATGTCGTGATCTAAACTTAGATTGTTTATATTGTTGTGATTACGTATTTCATTTTGTCAACTTATATGAAATTCATTCATTAAGCCCATCAGTTCCTCGTGGGAGACGAGTGAGCAACGCGTGCCTCAAAACCAATCCATTATTGTTCATGTGTGTATCATTGAGTTTATATTGTTTGTAGTTATGTCTTTCATATTATCATGTTTATGCAATTCATTCATTAGGCCCATCAGTTCCTCGTGAGAGACGAGTTGAGCAACGCGTGCCTCTAAACGTTCCATTATTGTTCATGTGTGCTTTATTTAATATCTAATGATTGTTGAATAAGTTTACATCTATTTTTACTCATGTGTGGTTGTGCACTCATTTTATAATCAATTAAATAAACTTGTTCAAATGTTTTCCATAGGATTCACTCGCCAACTTTTTGTTGATCCAAAAACCCTTTTTTACACATGATACAGGTGACAGGATGAAGCAAGGAAAACATAGGAAATGCCTTAGAAGAAAACAAAGAAGCTTAGATTGATGTTAGGTCATGATGTAATTATAGTTGTAAATTTCCTATTAAATTGTATTTAATGAATATGAAACGTATAATAAATGTCATGAGCTTTGATGATAACCCAATCATGCCCCGGTCACCTTTTCCGCTGCGGGTCGGGGTGTGACAGATTGGTATCAGAGCCATGACTATAGGGATATAGGATAGGTTATAGACCCTTAGAGCCTATACTATAGTCTGCCTAAATTTTAATTGATTAGGTGGTTACATACAAACTTGTGATATTTATCTGTTTCATATTTGTTTATATTTACAGTCAAACATACATACTTATATACATATTCATTATACATATATCAATGTTCATATATTCAATTCATTTTCATACTCTCATTATTCAAAGATTTTGTTGCAATTTTCAAATCTCATCAAAGTAAGTTCTGCGACGGGCATGTAGTAACTGGAAGGGTACAAGTACCGGTAGTCGGAACGTCCTGTCTAGGTTGGCATTCGTATAAATCCAATATAACGGACCAGTTTGCCTACCTGGGGACCAACGATGAGAGTACGAAGGACCTATTAGGCCAAAGCATGCCACACCAAACGTCGTTCGAACTAACCCCACTTTGAGGTGTCACCGTGTCTACACCTGGACACATTCCGAATCTCACACGTTGTATACATATTTCTCGATTTTCTCCGGGTTTTAGTGTACGCAACCAGGCAAACCCATGCGAACCATATGAAAAACCCGGTATTCATGGGGGCCCACATGATTACGAAGGTGAAGTATGGCGGCATGTAGGGCCTAATGGCGAGCAAAGCCCAAGACATCCTATGGATGTAGTAGATTTATTTTTCTATGATTATTTTATGAATGTTCATTCCTAGTGCGACCCATGATCCCAAAAGCATCCAACTCATACTCTTGACATGTATTCCTTGTAGATGTCTTCTAACCTCGCCCGTAGGAAGATGAGAGCAGGAAAAGCCCGCGAGCGCATGGCTGCCCTAATCGCTCAACAAATGGCTGCTGTAATACCCAACATTGTCATCCAAGTCCAACAAGCACTTACCGCTAATCCTGTCAATCAAGAAAATCAAAACGTTATCAACTCTTCCCCAAAAACCACTAAATGCACCTACAAGCATTTCAAATCATGCGACCCTCCAAAATACAAAGGGACTGAAGGCGTCATCGCTCTCCTCCATTGGTTTGAAGAAATGGAGAACACTTTTCTAAATTGCGATCGCCTGACGATCGCAAAGTGCGATATGCTACCGGTCGATTATATGGGATAGCACTTACTTGGTGGAATACAGAGAAGGCCAAACGAGGTGTGGAAGATGCTATGACCTTAACTTGGAACGAATTGAAGGAAATCATGACCAGACGATTTTGCCCAAGGAGCGAAATCAAGAAATTAGAAGATGAATTTTATTCGTTGAAGCAAAAGGAAGGAGACCACACCACATACAACAAAAGATTACTCGAGTTACATCAAATGGTTCCCAACATGTTCACTCCCCTCTACCGTTTGATCGAGCACTACATTCGTGGTCTTCCGTCAAAGATTCAAGACTCTGTAATAAGTACCACGCCTGCAACTTTGGAAGCAGCAATGGAGCTAGCAACAGAGCTCACCGAGAACCGAATCCGGAACAAAGACTTCAAGGAGGAGAAGAAGAAGGATAAAGCACCGACTGAAACCTCCGACTACACCCAAACCGAATCCCCTTCTCAACCCAACTCTAAGAGAAAAAGAGACGGGCAACTTTTCGTTGCTACCCAACGTAATCAACTAGTTTTACAAGCCATACCAATCCAAGCTATCCCAATCACTCAAGTGGCACCCAACTCAACTTACCCAAATAAGAAACCATATCTTGGACCTCACCCTCGATGCAATAACTGTTTTTATCACCATCCCCTTACCTTACCTTGTCGACTATGTGCAACTTGTGGACGCTATGGTCATTTGAGCAAGGTTTGCCGCACCTTTCAAAACCAAATCTCTCCCCCTACTCAAACCATGAACCAAACCTATCAACAACCCCAATACCCAATGTTCCCATATGTTCGAGCTTGTTTCAATTGTGGCGACCCTACCCACTTTAGAAACACATGCCCTCAATTGGTTAACGTCATCAACGCTCAAGCCCAATCAAACCCAGTTAACCAAGTAAACCAAGAAAACCCAACCGCTAGGCCACCAGCAAGAGGAAGAGTCTTCAACATCAACGCCAATCCTGTCGAAGATAATGACGGCCCAAACGAAGATACCCAACTAGTCCTCTTCACCGAAAATCTAGATTCAACTCCTATCGTTTAGTTTTATGTTTTTCTTTATCACATAGAACCAAACATAACTTAAGGATAAAGCCAATAAAACTTTGACAAGAATATGGTGGATACGCCGCTGGTACTTCCTATATATAAGTATTCTTGTCAAAGGATCAGAAGCATTATCTGGCGGTTATGAGAGGTTCCATGTGTAGACTGTTTGAGTAATTATTGTTTATTATTTCAGTACATGCAATTTCATAGGCCGCCGCTCCCCATTACCTTATGAGCGTTGAGCATGTTCCCCATATCATTATGAGGTTGAACCTGGCGTGCCCACATACGATCGGCTCCGTTTGATTGAGCCTTGATCGCATAGACATTTTCATTTTCAGTACATGCAATACGATCGGCTCCGTTTGATTGAGCCTTGATCGCACAGACATTTTCATTATCAGTATCTTGTGGTTGTTGTGTTTGTTGTAGAGTCGCATAGAACTAATCATAACTTGCGGATAAAGTCAATGAGAATTTGACAAGAATATGGTGGATACGCCACTGGTACTTCCTATATATAAGTATTCTTGTCAAATGATCGGAGGCATTATCAGGCGGTTATGAGAGGTTCCATGCATAGGCTGTTTGTGTGATTGTTGTTTAGATTAAGTTTATCATTTTCAGTACATGCAATACGATCGGCTCCGTTTGATTGAGCCTTGATCGCACAGACATTTTCATTTTCAGTACATGCAATACGATCGGCTCCGTTTGATTGAGCCTTGATCGCACAGACATTTTCATTATCAGTATTTTGTGGTTGTTGTGTTTGTAGTAGAGTCACATAGAACTAATCATAACTTGTGGATAAAGTCAATGAAAATTTGACAAGAATATGGTGGATACGCCGCTGGTACTTCCTATATATAAGTATTCTTGTCAAATGATCGGAGGCATTATCAGGCGGTTATGAGAGGTTTCATGTATAGGCTGTTTGTGTGATTGTTGTTTAGATTAAGTTTATTATTTTCAAGTACATGCAATACGATCGGCTCCGCTTGATTGAGCCTTGATCGCACAGACATTTTCATTTTCAGTACATGCAATACGATCGGCTCCGTTTGATTGAGCCTTGATCGCACAGACATTTTTCATTTCAGTATTTTATGTTTGTTGTATTGGTTGTAGAGTCATATAGGACTAATCATAATTCACTGATAAAACCAATGAAATTTTGATGAGAATATAGTGGATACGCCGCTGGTACTTCCTATATATAAGTATTCTTGTCAAAGGATCAGAGGCATTGTCAGACGGTTATGAGAAGTTCTATGTAGGATTTAGTAGTTTCTTGGTAACTAATCATAACTTGTGGATAAAACCAATGAAAATTTGGCAAGAATATGGTGGATACGCCGCTGGTACTTCCTATATATAAGTATTATTGCCAAAGGATCAGAGGCATTATCAGGCGGTTATGAGAAGTTCCATGTACTGGGGTAAAATTTGTGTTACATTTATATCATCTCGCTATTTAAAGAAATTGGATTGTGTTCTATTTCTACATAAACTAACCTCTCCATCATAACAAACGAGAGATGAACTGTCACCATTCAAACATATATGCTATCAGAATGTGGATTCAAATATTAGCTGTTGTGTTTATTTATGTTCTATAGTCATAGAAACAATCATAACTTACTGATAAAACCAATGAAAATTTGACAAGAATATGGTGGATACGCCGCTGGTACTTCCTATATATAAGTATTCTTGTCAAAGGATCAGAGGTATTGTTAGATGGTTATGAGAAGTTCCATGTAGGTTGTAGTATTAGAAGTTTTGCCTTAGGATATAACCATACCCTTCTAAACATATCCAAACTCTTATGCATGATATCATATTTAGCGAATCAATTCTGCTTATCAATACCTTTACAGTAGGCAACAAAAAGCGATTCCTGTAATGGGGTACTTAACCCTTACAAGGAGCGTTACCGCCTCAAACAAAAAAACTTAACACCTTACTTTTTCTAAGCATGTAACTGTCAAACTAAACACCATCATTCAAATATATCACTATTTAAATTTCGGGACGAAATTTCTAAAAAGCAGGGGATACTGTAACATCCGTCAAAAACGGATTTTACCAAACCCGCTCCGTTTATTAACCGAACAATCAGTTAAAAATTTCGTTGCGAATTTAATGCCCAAAATAATTTTAAACGATACATAATTAATTATTATATTGGAATATATAAATTGTTTTTGAAAAACTGTTAAAAATAAGAAAATAAAAATAATATGTTCCTGCCGGGTTTCGAACCCGGGTCAGTAACCGGTCCAGCAAAGTCTTACCACACACACACTCAACCACTGCGCCACTAGAGTTCTTTGTTAATTATTAGAATCATTTAATTCATAACATGTCTTTCCGAATTCAAAACCGGCGCCCAAATTTCAGTCGTCGGAAATCCCGGCGATCTCGCCAAGAATTTACGATATCTTCAGTTATAACGTAAAACTTAATCGCTGCATCGGTTATAACCGATGTCTGAGTCCGCGACACAAGTTATAACCGCCGGAGAAATTCTAACCGACGAATCAAGTCGGAAATTGGACCAAGTTCATCGATAACCTGCCCTATAAATACCCCCTCGAACCTCTGCAAACTTTTTCGCTCAAAACCGCACCCTTTCTCGGCGAAAACTCACTCGCCGGAAATCTTCTGCTCGTCGCCGGAAAACTGAACCCTCCACTTCTAAGCCTTACTGAACCCCCTGAGCTTATACCGAAGTAACCCACATCCTTTTCAAGCTTTCTGAAGACTCGCTGCTGCAAGACACACGACGCCGGAACCTGTTGCTGTCGCCGGAGTTCTGCCGGAAAAACAGAAGAGTCCAGTCGGTATACCTTACGCCTAATTTCTCTTTCTTTTTATTCATATCTCATCTGTAATTAACCTCAAAACACTATAGAACACGATTAAAACATCGAATCAGTCGGACTTCCGATTCTGGTTAAAAACTGTCGAAGAAGACGAAGTTTCTGTAATGTATAAGTTTAATTTAAATCAAGAAATAACTCGGGTTAGACACACAGTCCAGCGGTGGACTGTGTGCACAATAAACACGCAAACGTCTCGAGTTCGAATCTTGTCCCACACACGCTGCCTTAATAAAAATGTCTTTTTTTTTTGTTAATCGAACCGGAGACACTGCTATATATGTTAAGTATAATAATAACCGGAATAATAACCAAGATAGACACACAGTCCAGTGGTGGACTGTGTGTATGTTTAAATCACACGTCACGAGTTCGAGTCCGGTCTACTGCACCGACTCGGACAATTATCTACCTTTTTAAATAAGTCAGAAATGAAAATACTTAATTTGTATTTAAGTATAATAAAAATCGGTTTATATAACATGTTAAACACACAGTCCAGCGGTGGACTGTGTGTTAACTCAACCCACAGGTCCCGGGTTCGAGACCTGTGGAGCGCACCGGTCCGATTCAGCAAAATCTTTTTAGAAATAAATTGATTTTCGGTTTAATCTAATTAGTATATAAATATAATTAAAAACAGAAATATTTCGGGTTAGACACGTAGCTCAGTTGGTAGAGCTGCGTGCACGCGTACGGGAGGTCTCGGGTTCGAGCCTCACTCAGCGCACATATACTCGCATACGAACCGGTCAAAGTCAACAGTCAACGGTCAATGGTCAACGGTCAACGGTCAAAAAAAGTCAACTTTTTTTATTATTTTTATTTATTTTAATTAAAAATCAATTAAAAACTTAAAAATAACATTTTTAAGGTTAGAAAATAGCCTTAAACTCACAAAAATACACCCAACAATCCTACTAAAATGGATCAATAAAACCCGTTTACTTACCGAACCATAATGCTATTTATCTAGGTTAATTTCACTCGTGGTTAAAACCACTTCGCGTGCATTCAACATCATCAACCGAACGCACCCACTGTGAGTGAATCTTACAACTCCCCCTTTTAATTACACATTTTGGGGTGTGTCATGTGTCACAAAATAATTAACTCGTTTATTTAAACTTGTGCCATACCATGTCGTGATCTAAACTTAGATTGTTTATATTGTTGTGATTACGTATTTCATTTTGTCAACTTATATGAAATTCATTCATTAAGCCCATCAGTTCCTCGTGGGAGACGAGTGAGCAACGCGTGCCTCAAAACCAATCCATTATTGTTCATGTGTGTATCATTGAGTTTATTTGTTTGTAGTTATGTCTTTCATATTATCATGTTTATGCAATTCATTCATTAGGCCCATCAGTTCCTCGTGAGAGACGAGTTGAGCAACGCGTGCCTCTAAACGTTCCATTATTGTTCATGTGTGCTTTATTTAATATCTAATGATTGTTGAATAAGTTTACATCTATTTTTACTCATGTGTGGTTGTGCACTCATTTTATAATCAATTAAATAAACTTGTTCAAATGTTTTCCATAGGATTCACTCGCCAACTTTTTGTTGATCCAAAAACCCTTTTTTACACATGATACAGGTGACAGGATGAAGCAAGGAAAACATAGGAAATGCCTTAGAAGAAAACAAAGAAGCTTAGATTGATGTTAGGTCATGATGTAATTATAGTTGTAAATTTCCTATTAAATTGTATTTAATGAATATGAAACGTATAATAAATGTCATGAGCTTTGATGATAACCCAATCATGCCCCGGTCACCTTTTCCGCTGCGGGTCAGGGTGTGACAGATTGGTATCAGAGCCATGACTATAGGGATATAGGATAGGTTATTAGACCCTTAGAGCCTATACTATAGTCTGCCTAAATTTTAATTGATTAGGTGGTTACATACAAACTTGTGATATTTATCTGTTTCATATTTGTTTATATTTACAGTCAAACATACATACTTATATACATATTCATTATACATATATCAATGTTCATATATTCAATTCATTTTCATACTCTCATTATTCAAAGATTTTGTTGCAATTTTCAAATCTCATCAAAGTAAGTTCTGCGACGGGCATGTAGTAACTGGAAGGGTACAAGTACCGGTAGTCGGAACGTCCTGTCTAGGTTGGCATTCGTATAAATCCAATATAACGGACCAGTTTGCCTACCTGGGGACCAACGATGAGAGTACGAAGGACCTATTAGGCCAAAGCATGCCCACACCAAACGTCGTTCGAACTAACCCCACTTTGAGGTGTCACCGTGTCTACACCTGGACACATTCCGAATCTCACACGTTGTATACATATTTCTCGATTTTCTCCGGGTTTTAGTGTACGCAACCAGGCAAACCCATGCGAACCATATGAAAAACCCGGTATTCATGGGGGCCCACATGATTACGAAGGTGAAGTATGGCGGCATGTAGGGCCTAATGGCGAGCAAAGCCCAAGACATCCTATGGATGTAGTAGATTTATTTTTCTATGATTATTTTATGAATGTTCATTCCTAGTGCGACCCATGATCCCAAAAGCATCCAACTCATACTCTTGACATGTATTCCTTGTAGATGTCTTCTAACCTCGCCCGTAGGAAGATGAGAGCAGGAAAAGCCCGCGAGCGCATGGCTGCCCTAATCGCTCAACAAATGGCTGCTGTAATACCCAACATTGTCATCCAAGTCCAACAAGCACTTACCGCTAATCCTGTCAATCAAGAATCAAAACGTTATCAACTCTTCCCCAAAAACCACTAAATGCACCTACAAGCATTTCAAATCATGCGACCCTCCAAAATACAAAGGGACTGAAGGCGTCACCGCTCTCCTCCATTGGTTTGAAGAAATGGAGAACACTTTTCTAAATTGCGATTGCCCTGACGATTGCAAAGTGCGATATGCTACCGGTTGATTATATGGGATAGCACTTACTTGGTGGAATACAGAGAAGGCCAAACGAGGTGTGGAAGATGCTATGACCTTAACTTGGAACGAATTGAAGGAAATCATGACCAGACGATTTTGCCCAAGGAGCGAAATCAAGAAATTAGAAGATGAATTTTATTCGTTGAAGCAAAAGGAAGGAGACCACACCACATACAACAAAAGATTCCTCGAGTTACATCAAATGGTTCCCAACATGTTCACTCCCCTCTACCGTTTGATCGAGCACTACATTCGTGGTCTTCCGTCAAAGATTCAAGACTCTGTAATAAGTACCACGCCTGCAACTTTGGAAGCAGCAATGGAGCTAGCAACAGAGCTCACCGAGAACCGAATTCGGAACGAAGACTTCAAGGAGGAGAAGAAGAAGGATAAAGCACCGACTGAAACCTTCGACTACACCCAAACCGAATCCCCTTCTCAACCCAACTCTAAGAGAAAAAGAGACGGGCAACTTTTCGCTGCTACCCAACGTAATCAACCAGTTTTACAAAATCTGATAGATCTAGGAGTTATTGAACCAAATTGAACTTAAAATCGTGTTAAACACTTGAAACCGACCATGGAATCATCTTGAATTTGGTTGAAATGGTTGATGTTATATTGAACAGGTTTGGTATGAAGGTGATGACAAGTTCGGCCGAACTTGTTATCAAGTTCGACCGAACTTGTTAAACAAACATGAATAAAAAGGAACTAATAGCATGTTTGACCGAACTTTAAAATAGATTTTGAAAGAGCCTACGTGGAAGTTCGCCCGAACTTGATTTTGTGAAATCTGATAAGTGTTGAGTATAAGTTCGCCCGAACTTATGGTGATTAATGTTGAACAAGTTTTAATTGCATGTTCGGGCGAACTTGAACAAAACAGAATGTTTAACATATAATCAAGTTCGCCCGTACTTGATGAATGTGTTAGAAAAATTTGTGATTTTTTCTCATATTGCGTGCTAATTGTTTTGCGTCGTTTTTCAGGCTCAAGCTCCAGCACGTGTAATCTCTATTGAGTTTTCTAAGACTCACAACACGTGTATTACGCTTGACAAGACGATCTGTCCATCTTTAAAGGAATACGATAGTATCTTAAAGTTTTTGGAGGAAAGTCCTATTCACAGAGCTATCATGGAACGCACAGTGTCATACGGATCTCATATTTTCCATTTCTGGATGAATGCGGAGCTTAGTGATGATCAGAAAACGATTAATTCATCAGTACAAGTTGGAAATGATGTTAAGAAGATTTCTGTAACGAATTGTTGTTGGAGATGGCGGAAAATATTACAGCTTCGGCCGTTTATTAGAGAATTTGTTTGCTCCAAGTTAGGTGATGGTAGTAATAATTGAGCTTGGTACGATTCGTGGTGTCACTTGGGTCCGCTTGGTAACTTCTTGACTCCTAGAACCATCTCAAGTGCAGGTTTTACTCTTAATAATACAGTTCAGGAGATTCATGTTAGTGGTGTTTGGAGGTGGCTAGTGGCGTGGAAGGATATGTTCCCGGTTTTAAATCAGCTAGATGATATCCATACAGATCCGAATAGGTCTGACCAGCTCCTATGGAAGGATGATAATGAGTTAGTTGCATACTCTTCGTCTCAAGTGTGGCATTCGGTTAGATAGAGAGCAGCAGAGGTGGATTGGGTTAAGTATGTTTGGTTCTCGCAGTGTATTCCAAAACATGCTTTCTTTATGTGGCTGGTGATTCGTCGTAAGCTCCTCACTCAAGATAAAATTGTGCAATGGGATATTTCCAGAAGGAAAAATATGAATATGATGTGTTGTCTTCTTTGCTATGCGGAAATTGATTCCCATAATCATATGTTCTTCAATTATAACTACTCAACTCAAGTTTGGATCGCGGTTCGCGGAAAAGGGGGTATGAGTACTGTTGGCCCAGAGTGGAATGCTATCGTTGACTAGCTGGGGGCTCGGGCTGGGTCTAAGTCAGCGACCAACTATATTAGTAGGCTTATTGTGGCTGCTGCGACGTATTTCATTTGGCAGGAACGTAATGCAAGACTTTTCAAGAACCAGACGAGACCGCCAGATGTTCTAAGTGATACAGTTTTGAAAACGGTTCGATATAAGCAAATGGGAGTCAAGTTCAAGGATTGCGACAATGTGCGAAGATTGCTTGAAACATGGGAGATTTATAGCAACCGAGCGGAAGATGAAGAAGGCTGATTATTTATTAGTTTTCTTGCTTCTCTTGATTATTGTCTAGTAGTTTGTCTTCGATGTTCTTGGTAGTTTAGTGTTTTTTTTCTTTGGCTTACATTCATGGGGAATTCCCATGTTTGAACTAGTATGGGTGTTTCCATGCTACTTGTTTTTGGTTTGTTTATATATAAAATCACCGGGGTAACCCTTTACCCAAAAAAGATTTCTGTAACTGAAGATGATATTCGACGGATTCTACAATTCAACGACGACGAAGATGATCCAATATTCCTCGACGAGAAAATGGTTAGAGGTTGTTTCTTTCGTATGGGCTATAAGGGAAGCGTGAGCAAGCTGACGTTAAAGAAATGGGAAGTGCCAAATCCCTACAAACTCCTTATGCACGCTATTATTCACACATTTAGTCATCGCAAGGCGGGATTAGACGACGTGCAAGATTATCTGGCCTACTAATTGAAAAAGCCGTTAAACTATTCGAAGCTGGTATTTACACACATGTCGAAGAACATGGAGGATTCGAGGTTATGTTTATATCCGAGATTCGTGCAAATGATAGATGAGAAGTACCCAAATATTGCACGAGATCCGAACGATGTGTTATACCTAGTTCACCTTGATGAAACGACTGTGAAAGTTTCAGAAACAAGCGTCAGCACCAGTGGCTAAACCAGTTTTCGGAGCAATTAAGGATTCAAACTACATTGCGCCACCTGAAAACAAATGGAGAAAAGATGGCAGTGATGATGAGAAATAGCTTAATGCTAAAAAAGAATAGTTCAAAGACTTCAAGCCGAAAGCGAGAAGTGAATGGTTCTTAAAGGCCGAGGTTGAAAAGCCGAAAAAGAAACGAGCTGCAAGGAAAATTGAAACTATGATCGTTGATGAAGATGAACCTGAGAATGTTCAAACTGAAACAGGTTCTAGTGCAGCGGCAGTTGTTGAAGGTCAAGAGACTGAGAAAACAACACAAGATGATGTTATATCTGCTACATCTGAACACGATGATGAATCTGACGAAGAACCTATGAAAGAACCTAAAAGACAGCAACAGAAAAAGAAAAAGAAATGGATGCTGATTCCGATCAAAATCAAGAAAAAGAGTCTGATAAGGAAAGACCAAATAAGAAAACTAAACGTGTAAAGTCTGCAACTATTTCTTCGACAAAGACTACAGGGTCTCCTCAGCAAAAGGCAAGAGGAAATCAAAGAAAGCTCAAAAGGCAGTCAGCAAAAGATACAAAGGAACATTGAGAAGCGCAGAAGTTACACAAGAACCTTCTGGCGCACAGGAGAAAGAAGTTACACAAGAACCTTCTACACAAGAACCTCCTGTTGTTGATACAAGTGAAGTTGAACGTCCAGGAGTCACACAAGAACCTCCTGTGATAGTTTCATCAGAAGCTGAAAGGCCAGGAGCTACACAAGAACCTCCTGTGTCTGGTTTTGTGGAAGTGCCTGTTATTCAATCACCTGTTGCTCCAACGACTTCAAATCTTGAAAGTTCTACTCCAAGGAAGTCTACACCAAAGGCTGCTACTCCAAAGTCAACACCGAAATCTTCAGGGCCTAATATATTTGGTGATATGCATAGTGATCCGATTAGTCTGCAAGATCTAAACGAGTTCTTTCCAGAGACTAATGTTGAACTTTTAGAGAAGCGTGTGAAAATCTTGGAAGAGAAAGTAGCTAAGAATGAGGAGGAGAAAGCTGAGTTGATTAATAAAATGAATCAAAGCACAGTTGAAAATGAAATCCTGGATGACAAAGTGAAAGTATTAGAGAATGAACGTGAATATTTTAAAGCTTTGATCGAGAGTCTGCAAGATGCGAATGAGAAGATGCAGACAGAAATTACAAAGTTAAAGTCAATCCAAACTCTAAATGATAGAAGATTCACCAGATTGTAGAAAGTTTTATCTAACTCTATGGGGATATATTTCATCAATATGATCGTCTGGATCAACAAGAAGCCAAAGAAAGGTCTGAGAAAGAACTAGCAGTGAGTGGTAAAGGAAAGAATGTTGAGGGTGAAGCCTCTAAATCTTCTGAAGCTGCAGAGAAGTCTGATGATGTGGTTAAAGCTTCTGAATCCGATATTCCAAAGGTTGACGAATCTGTCAAGCCTTCTGATCCTATAGTTGCTTCTGAAAAGGATGATGAAGAAGCTGAAAAGGAGGATAAAGATGATGAAGAAAAAGATGATTCGGAATATGAGCATTGGAAGGTAGCTGATGACAATGACGATGATGATGATCAGGGTGGTGTTGGTATTAGAATCACTAAAGCCAAAGTCTCAAGTGAATTTGATTTCTTTTCGCTTATGGATGATGAATCAAACAAAATGGATGATAAAAGTGAGGGGGAGTCAGGGCAGAAAGGGCCAACCGATGAGATTGATCTGTTGAATGTTGAAAGATTTGCTAAGCCAGGTACTTCAGTTCCCACGACGCCTTTATTGTTAATGCTTGAACATAACATGGAGGAAGGCGAGTTTATACATAACTATACTAAGGAAGATCTTGCAAAGATAGTTGAAGTTGATGCTGCAGATCTAGAGTTTGATTTCGAAGAAGATGTGTTGAATGTTAACACTTTCGAGCCGAATGATTATCAGTATGTGAGAAGATTTGAGGCGGATGAATACAACAGAGTGATCGTGGGAGATTGGTCTTCTGATGATGAGACAGACCAAACTGCAAAGTACGTCGATCTTAATTCTGAAAGTTTTCCTACTTTCGAGGAGATGTACAAGCAGCTAGATGAAGACATGCTGAAAGAAAAGATTGAAGAATCTTTGCGTGAAGGAAAAGTACCAAAGCCAATAGAAATTGCTCAAGCAAAAAGTCCTGGTTTAAAGAGATGCCTCGCGAACGTAAGTTTCGACGTCCTCTAGCATTCTTTACCAGATATAAAGACGTTTCATTGGGAGATATCTTGAGTTGGGGTTGGTTTAAAGAACTGAACGTTTATGCAATCAAGAGGGAATTTGAAGTGCAATACTTCAAATACCTTGCTGATTTCAAGACATTACCGTATTGGGATGTGGAAGAGCTGGTTCAAACTGTGAATGTTACATACCACATGAAAGTGATTGATCAGTTGCTGTGGAAATTGATCAAGTTTGAAGCGATTAAAGGATTCGGATATTGGAAGCCATTTATTCCTGGTCGTAGAATCAAAACCAACAAAAAGACGGGTGAAAAAGACATCACGTTGATAATGAAACGACCGAGGGCAATGAGAAACATGCCACTGATGCCGATTGAGCAAGACTTCTATCCATTGTTCAAGTGGTGGCAGATAGATCCATCGACTTGTGAAGCAGTTATTGTTTTAAAGTTTGAAGAACACTTGGATATTTCAAAGGAAAGTGTTGAAGTATTGGGATATCAGGGTATGAGAGGGTTATGGAGGACAATCAGGATTTTTGATCCTATGTGGTTGGTTAACTGCTCCAGAGAAGACATCAAAACCTTGTTCTACAACAAGATTGTTTTTGAAGAACGTGAGAAGGTACAAGCGATGCAGTTTCAGAAAGTTGTTAATGTTTGCTAAGCACACGAAGTTAATTCAGGGAAGATGTGGCAAACAAAGTGGAGAGATCTAGAAAGAGTAGAGTTTCTGAAAGAGGAAAAGCGTCTTGAAGCTATTCATGAGAGAACTAGGAAGGCAAGTATTAAAAGGTTTCAGCACATGAACAAAGTGCCTCCTACAGATCAGATACGGGCCCTAAGCAAGAACGACGAAAGAAGCCGTTTAAGAACTTCTTCGGTCGTGTGCGTTAACGTTTATATGAAGACAGAGTTTTGGAGACTGATACAAGATGAAGACTATATCCAAGGGGGAGTCTGTTGGTGCATAATGTCTATGTCTTAGTCTTATATCGAGTCTGTATAGAATAGAGCTGAATAGGCTAGTCGTATGAAGTATTTATGTAAAGTTGTAACAAGTTCGCTCATAATCTTCATGTATAGCCAAGTTTGGCCGAACTTGCTAAGGTAAGTTCGGGCGAACTTGAGTCCCCCAAGGGCGAACTTGATTGTCTATAAATACCTAGCTAGCCTCTCATTTGTAACTTTGGCATTTTGGAGGCGAAGCTCTGTTAGTTTGTACTCTTGACGTTTAATCAATAAAACTGATGATTAACTGATTACTTCTTGTCTATTGGTAAACACGACGTAATATTGCCGCTATTATGGACGTTAGATATCAAATTTAGGTTCCTTAGCATCGAGGATCGGTCCTACATTGCCATTAACTTGGCCAACAAAACTATGTACTCGCCAACATTGTTTGTTGATGTTTCTTTTTCACAATTGTTTTAGGTTTCGATTATTCAAGCATGCTGCACATAGGAATACATCCGGGCTTTAGACTTCTTTAATCAAAAGACAACTTCATGTATTCTTTGTATTGTAAAACAATTTTAACTATAATGAAACAATTTAGTACCACTAGTTGTGAGCATTTTGTAACGTGACTCCCCGATATTTCCGTCGCGTGTTGTTGTATTACGCGGTTGGGGTGTTACAAGCTAGAAGACGTTTCTTTCAGATCCATGAGTTAGAAGCCCTTAAGGATGCGGCGTATGAGCGTTCTTGGATTATAAAGGAGAAAACGAAGGCGTTGCATGATCGAAAGTTGAAGGGATTGAAGGAATTTAAGGTTGGTGACAAGGTGCTTATCTATAAATCGAGATTGAAGTTGTTTGCGTGGAAGCTTAAATCAAAGTGTTTAGGGCCATACTTGGTCAATGAGGTATTTCCGTATGGCACGGTTGAGTTGTTAGATGAAGCCAACGGGGGTACATGGAAGGTGAATGGCCATCGGCTATAGCACTATCTAGGAAGCCCCATAGATGTCACCGAGATGGAGGAAACTCCTCTCGACATTCCACCATCCACTGTTGCATAAAGTCTTGAGTGAATACTCAAGTGTGGAGTTTGTATAGCTAGTCATTCTCGTGTCATGTTTTTCGGGCTTTACTATGTTTCGTATTTCGTGCTTTGTGTCGTTGTTGCAAGAATTCATCGCCATAATTGGGCCATAATTGATGACGGGATGGCGTTTTAGGTAAGTTTGCATGTTTAACTTGGGTTAATAAGGTTTTGGGAGGATTGGTAAGTGATTAAAAATTTTTCTAAGGCAATAAACCCTCAAAAGCTCGAAACTCACTCTGAAAAAGCTCCTCTGGCGGGGCGCGAGAGGCAAGGCCTCATCCGGTCATGGCCCGCTAGAGACCAACATATCCGGACACTTATGGGACGGTCGAGGCGCACAAGAGACAAGTGTCTCCCTTCTCGCGGCCCGCGAGATACGCTATCTGTAGACCCACTTCATTTTATTCCCAAGTTCAGCCATTTTAACCTAATTTCCTCACTTCTAAGGCCGCTAACCACCACTCACCACCTCTACATACCACCGTAAACCACCTCTAATCACTCAATGTTTCCATCCATCTTGCACCCACATCACCCCTAACTCGATTTCCACCATAAAAATCACCACTATCACCTTAAAATGGGATTTCAAGGGAATTTGAGCTTGTCATCACACTTCTTAGCTATTTCTTGTCTAGATCGGCTACCAGGTATGTTCTTCTTGCGATTTTTGTACTTTAAGTCATGGTATTTCAGTTCATAGTTTGGTTAGTTGCATGTTAGGTGTCGGGACAAGTTTGGTTTTGTTTTAGGTGCGTTTTGTTTATGTTATGGGTTGCGGATGGGATAGTTTGGTGTTTTGAAAGTGATTACAGGTTGCAGAAGGGCTGGATTGAGTAGTTTTGGTTGTGTTTGCGGCTGGCTTGGTTTGGGAATGGTCCAACGTTGAGTGTGGGGATACGGGTTGGTAAATTTTGCAATAAAACTGAGATTTTTAGCTTGTTTTGACCCATATCTATTGGTTATACATTAAAGTTTTCAACTTTATTTGATTTGGGACTCAATGTTGGATTGTTTTTGGCACTTGGGATTATTTGTGGACAATTAAAGTGCCGGGAGGAGGTAGAATGTACATTGAGTCTCGTTTAGTAATTGATTGTTTTGAGTCTTAGTTAGGTTGTTTGGTGTTTTGTTCGAGTCTAGGTCGTGTCTTTAGGTTAAGTTAAGCATTTACGAGTTAAAGACCGCTCGCCCGTACTCAATCTCCATTCGGGCGAGTTTTGGTCTAAAACTGGTAATTTGCTAACGGTCGCCTAAAATGTGCTGTGTATGTGTTTTGTTTCCGATAACGACCGCGAATGAAATGATAACGCTCGTTTTTCCTTTGAGTAAAAAAATTAAAAATCGAAAGTACGAAAAATAGTTTGTGATTTAATGCTTTACTCTTCTTTCCCTTCCCTTGTGGTTTTGAAATTGTTTTGCAGGATGTCTGGCGAAGGTTCTTCGAGTAGGCCCGGGAAAAAGAAGAAGGGTCCTGTTCCACACCCACAGGGAGATCTGGCTGATACTCAACCCTTGCCACCGAATTTTGGAAGAAGAAGGAGGGTAAAGTACAGAGGAGCGGGTGTTCCTCATGGTCAAAGTACAAGGCTGCACGATAGTCCTTTGTTACAATTTGAGTTAGATTCTGATGAGAATGAAAGGCTAGCTAGTATGATTACGGTGGACCTTTTACCGTATAGGAGGATAGATTGGGGCATGTTGGACCGTCTGGGTCAGAGAAATAGGGTGGAGCAGCTTCTGGGTGACAAATTTAAAAGGGTACATGATTGTGATGCTAGGCAGTACAAGGAGATCACTTTGGAGTTTCACTCTACATTTGATTATGAACAGGGTAATTTTAGTGAGGATGATGTAGTTTCTTTTGCTCTTGGTAGGCATGTGTATGAGATTACTATACCACACTTCGCAGTTGCCACGCAGTTTTACACTGAGCAGGAGGTAATCACTTGAGTTTGTTACCAGACTGAGGGGAGTGTTTAAGAAGAAACATCCATACAGTTTACAGATGGATGAGTTAGTCAGGTTCTTGAGCACAATTTCGGCAGCACCATACTCGAACAACATGGTTGCTAGTGACATCATTGACCCGGTTTACAGTTTTATTCATAAGATCTTGGCAGCCACGTTGGTCGGTAGAGGACAGTGCGAAAATAAGGTTAATCGGGTTAGTCTATTTTATCTGATGTGTATGGTGGAGCAGCGACCCCCGAATTTGGCAAGTGTTTTTGCATGGTTGATTAGGAGATTATGGAGGGTGGCCCAGGAGCTTGTTTCTATTGTGGGCCCTATGTTACTTGGTTGGCTGAGAGTCTTGGGGTGTTTAACAGATACCCGAGGGATAAGATGAGAGAGGGCCCGACTCCTTGCTTTATGAGTGTTCGAGATCTACAGGTCGCCGGTATTTTGACACATACTGATCCTTCTGTTTGGGAGCCCATGAGGGCAGGTCCACAGGTTCCACCTCCGCCAGGTTCTGATGTTGCATCATGTATGCAGTCTGCTGTTCCTACTTTTTATCAGAGACCTACTATTCGGTAGGAGTTACCAGGTAGGCAATTCCTTTGAGACAACCCCGACCAGATCTGCTCACTTTGGATTCGTTATACGATAGGATGGAGACGGGTTTTGGTGATTTGCGTGGGTATGTCGATGAGCAGTTTGGTCAGGCGGGTGATGATAGAGAGTAGGAGAGTACATGAGCAGGGTCATCAGCGGTTGGAGGATGGTATGAGGTACATGATGGAGGGAGGGTTTGTGTTTGGGAGTTCCATCTTATTTTTAGCAGCGGACTCAGCCAGGACCCAGTGGTATGGAGGATGTGCAGCCATAACAAAATAGCTTGTGGAGGCAGCAGCGGTTCTATGCTTTATATCTTTTGTTTTTCTTTTATGTTGTTTTCATCTTCTTCTGGTTTGTATGGTTATTTTAGATACTTGAACTTGGTTGGATGAGTATGGGGTTGGTTGATGATGGTTGTGGTTGGTTTGTGTTAGACACTTATTATCTATCTATTTTGTTATGCTTTGGGTATATTTGTGTTTGATGATAGGTATGGTGTAGGTTTTGCCGCTTCCGTTTGCGTGTGAGAATTAGGAATTATTTGCTAAGCGTGTTCGGATTGGAGGGCAAATGTGGAATTGACTGGCACTTTGACAGTCTCGCATATTAGCTAAGTCGTTTCACTTGTATTTCTTGTATATTTTTATTTAATTTTTAGTGGTAGTCTAGATTAGTTGTACTTGTGCTTTCATCCTTGCATTAGGGACAATGCAAATATTAATTGTGGGGATGTGGCACTTGAGTCGTAGTTAATTTAGGTAGTTGAGTCAATAAAAATTTGAAAAAAATAGAAAATGTCTTTTGAATAAGAAGTTTGCAAAATAAAGACGGAAAATGATACAAAGTTGGGTTTTTGTTCGGGTCTAAATAATAATAATATGAGTTGATATAGTTGAGCTTGTGTCTAGTTTGGGATATGCGAGTAGGCCTGATTCGGTTCTAGGTTCCTTTGATCTAAATATACCTTAATTGTCGGTTAGTGGGAAGACGAAACCGTCGAAAATAGTATAAGGAATGCCGTTATAAGCTAAAGTTTTCAGAATTTTTATTCATGAAAAGAAAAAGATATAATAACTGAGCTAGATTGGAAAAAGTAGACCAAGCCTATGTAATATTTGTTGGAGGCCTATGTTCGTTGGGGATGGTGACTCTGACTTATATTGCCTCTGGGATGTGTTGAATGAAAAAATTGCAAAAAAAAATATTCCAGCGCCTACATTGTCGCTCTCGGGGATGGTGACTCTGGTTGAGACAGCCTTTGAGTTAGGTAAAGCAAAATCTAATGCTCAAGGAAAAGAAAAAAGAGAAAAGAAGTAGAAAAAAATTGGTTTTACATTCTCCTAACTTTGGTAAAAAAAACGGTTAGAAAATAGTTAGTGACTGTTCCTTTTGTTCAATAAGCTTGAGGCGAGATTAGGTGTACTATGGCTTCTAGTGTGAGACCTAAGGTAGATTGACTGAACTTGAATTAAAATTGCATGATAAGGGCTTGGAACCGGGATTGGGTTTAAAAGGACAAGTATATTTGCAATCGCGGCTAACACAAGTTGCGATTTTAGTAAGTAATTTAGCTTTTGAGCCGAATATTTATCCGTCACTAATTCTGTTTGCATAGATTCTTTTTCGAGGATGAAAAAAGAGCAAGTGTGGGGATATTTGATGTATTGCAAAATACATCATTTATTGTGTATAGTTTCTACGATTTTTAGTTGGTATTAGTTTTAGTTTTTATTAGAATGTGCATACTTGTGATCCAACTGTGTTTTGTAGATCTTGGGTGATAGAAACAGTGAAAAAGTGCAAGAAACGAGGAAACATAAGTAGATATCAAGTCCTGGAACGAGTTGAAGGCTCGGGAGGTGAAACGTGGTGAAAAGTTGCATTTAGGTCCCTATGGCGGGCCGCGAAAAGCAAGGTGCCTCTCGTGGGTGGCGAGAGGCCCTTTAAGAGTTGCTGATTATGGACACGATCGCGGGTCGCGACTCACTTTGTTACTCCTCTCGCGGGCCGCGAGAGGACCTTTTTGGCAGAATGATTCATATCTGGGCAAGAATTTTAGCATGGAAAACTATAAATACATCCTAAAACAATCCATAACCCTATTCACGAATTTGGGCAATCAACGCAGCAACCAAAGGCGATTTTAGGAGAGTTTTGAAGGCAAGGAAGTGCTGGAATCATCGTGTGAGAGCTAGAGTTGCGACAGTGAAGAATTTTTTGGTTTCATCAACTCGGTTTTCATTGTTTCTTACTTTTCTTCTTAATCATGATTAATTCTAGTTTTGAAACTTGTGTTTTGTCGTTTACAACTATGTTTCTTGGCTAACTTGCTTAGACTACCTAGGTGATGATGAACCTATACTAAAGTTTTGACTTTTATTGGATTTATGAAGGTTAACTTGGATTTTCTATAAAATAAATAACTTTGAGTAATGATTTGGTGCATATGCGTATTATTGCTTGATTAATTATTGTTTATTATTTCACATGATTTCTAGTGAATGTCTTTCATATAACGAAGTTGTGTTGATATTCGGGTTCGGGTAATATTATGGTGAATTGGTCAATAAACCATAGAAACGATAATCAAGAGTTAATTAGGTTTTAGTATTCTGCTAATTGTAGTACTGAGAGGTACTAGGTTGTTGATAGGTCTAGTTGGGTAATCACTAGGATTAGGTTTTTGAGAGAAGACCAGTTTTAGTTACTTTACCACCATCTTTGTCTATCAAACCAAATTTAGATCCTTAGTTGCCTTAAATTTACAACCGAGAGGTAGTCAGTCATATTAGGGCACTTTCTAGAACCTAGATAACTGAAAGAAAGTCTAGCAAACCGGTAGTCATATCAAACCCTATAGAGTTCCGTAGGTGTCTTCCTGAGAAGGGTCGGGGGTCCTGCTCGGTTCATCTTAGGGTTAGATTAAAGATCCCGGTTCCAAGTCACATCACTAATCCAGTAGGAGGCTTTATGATAGTAAAGGGGATTCCAACCTATGTAGTCTTCATCACCACTAAGTAAAACCTTCGGATAAATTCGTGGCAAGCTTCTTTAGCTAATTAGTTTAGTTACATTCTTAGGATTTTTAGTAAACCCCCCAGTCAAATAAACAAATAGTTATGTTCGTGTCAGTCTTATTCTAGATAGAGTTGTTAGCGTAGTTTAATCAAGTCTCGTGGGTTAGATATCCGGACTTGCTTTAGCTATACTAGAGTCGACCGGTTCACTTGCCGGTAAGTAGTTTAGTCTGTTTTAGTGAGTCTACAGTATTACTTAGAGTCTAAAGTTAGGTTAATTTAGTTACTTTTATTAAACTACTTTTTAGCACATCACTTTTATTATTTTAATGTTATAATAATACTTATTTTCTTTATTTAATACATTTTCATATTATTCTTAACTTTAATGATTTTTTTTGTATCACATGTTTTTTTTGGGTGGGTTACCCCTGTGATTCTATATATTAACCAACCAAATAATACAAGTAGTGAGGATAATCTCTCACTAGTTCTATCATGAGACACACCTCATGACAGTAAATCAAGCAAACAATATAAAGCAGTAATCAAAGACAAGTACAACTACTAGACTAGAATCTAGAACCACTAATCACACAAAGAAAAATAGTAATCATCCTCCATTATCGGAAATGAAGTTGCCATTTATCTTCCATTTACCTAGCAGCCTCCGAACATGCGCACAATCTTTGAACTTAACCCCCATCAGCTTGTACCGAACTGTCTTTAATATTTGTTCGCATATGGTATCTGGTGGCCTAGATTGATTCTTGAACAATCTCGCGTTACGTTCTTGCCATATTATGTATGTTGCACAGGCAACAAACACTCGACTTGTATAGTGCGCTGCTGTTTTCGAGCGAGCACGAGCCAGAAGCCAGGCCATAATGTCACTCCATCTGATCCAACCGTTGACATACCTACCTTATCTCTAGTCTTGTTCCATACCTGTTTAGAAAACTTACATTCAAAGAAAAGATGATGATGGGAGTCAACATTCTCATAGCACAAAAGACAGCACATCATATTCATGTTTTTCCTTCTCGAGATATCCCACTGGAGAATCTTATCCTGAGTTAGCAATTTTCGTCGGATAATCAACCACATAAAGAAAGCATGCTTAGGGATGCACTGATTAAACCAGACTACTTCAGCCCAATCCACTTCCGGCTCCCTTATCCGAATCGAATGCCAGACATTTGAGGAAGAAAACTCAAGTATATCATCCCCATCCTTCCAGCAAATTTGGTCCACTTTATTTGGTTCTAGATAAATCTGATCCAATTGAGTCAACTCTGGGAACAAGTCTCTCCAAGCCGATGGCCAAGCCCAAGTACTTTGATTATATATATCCGCAACCGTATCATGAATTGTAAATCCCGCATTGGAAAACGGTCCTAGGAGATAAGAAGTTAGATAACGGGCCAAGTTGACTCCAGTTATCATACCATGCTGACGTATTATTCCCATTGCTCACTCTCGACCACACGTGATCCCTAATACTAGGCCTCATCTGAAGAAGCATTCTCCAGCTCCAGCTACAATTCGTAGCTTCCTTACATACCCAGAAACTGCAGCCTTTTAATCTGATCCAGTTAACCCACAAGGACTCCCTCTTGCTCAGAATGCTCCAAATATGCTTTGCCATAAGAGCTTTATTCGAATCTCCAAGTCGCCTAATACCCAGGCCGCCCTCATACTTAGGGACACAAATAGAATTCCATGAGGCTTTAGCTTTTCCTCTATGAAAGTTACCTTTTTGCGCCCACAGGAAATTCCGTAATTTAGCTTCAAGCTCCTTAATAATATGTGCTGGCAAAATAAAAACATCAGACCAATACGAATGTAAAGCTGAAAGTACCGAAATGATAAGCTGCAACCTTCATGCAAATGATAAAAACCTATTTCTCCAGTTTTGAATACGCTGCTCTATCTTTTCAATTAAAACATTGCAATCTCTAGAGAGCAGCCGAGAAGAAATAAGCAGGACACCCAAATATTTAACCGGCAGCACGCCCTCCTCAAATCTCAGGGTCTGTAGAATTTCATTTTTAACATTGGGTGGAACATTGCAGAAGAAGGCAGTACTTTTTTGGATACTAGGGACCAATCCAGACATGTTCGTGAATGTAGCCAGTGCCAACTTGATACAGCGGGCAGAGGAGATATCTCCACGGGCAAATAGAAACAAGTCATCAGCAAAACAAAGATTGATGATTTGTTGTCTTTCACATCTATTGTGAAATCTGTACGAGGTATCAAGCCAAGCATCCCTCTGCAAAAGACATGTAAGGACTTCCATGACAAGAGTGAATAAATACGGAGATAATGGATCTCCTTGTCTTAACCCACGGCCACCCTTGAAATACCCATGCAGATTACCATTCACACTGATAGAATATGTCGTAGTTGACACACAAGTCATAATCCAATCCACCATTTTACTATTAAATCCGAACCCTATAAGAATATCCTTAAGAAAGTTCCAATCAACGGTATCATAAGCTTTTTGGATATCCACCTTGAACGCACATCTCGGAGGCCCATAATCCCTGTGATAATTATGTAACAACTCTTGAGTAAGCAGAATATTATCAGAAATTTTCCTACCTGGAATGAAAGCTGAATGGTTTATACGGACAATCTGATTAAGCATCCCCTTCATCCGTTCCGCCACAATCTTACTAATACATTTATAAATCACATTACAACATGCAATGGGCCGGAAGTCCGTAATCAGGGATGGCGTCACTTTCTTCGGCACAAGCACTATCAGGGTATTATTAATTTCCCGTAGAAGTTTACCAGTCCTGAAGAAGTCCATAATGGCATTCGACACCTCTTGACCTATGATATGCCACGCATTTTTAAAGAAGGCTGCCGAAAAGCCATCAGGCCCAGGGGCTTTCTCATTACCAATCGAGAACATAGCCGTTTTCACCTCAGCAGCAGTAACTGGACGAACCATATGCACAGCATCCTCTGAGTTCAACTTATTCATGAACAGTTCGGCAGGGGGCCTAGAGTGACCATATCCTTGGTACCCAAGAAATCGCTCATAGTGTTTGACAAGCATATCTCGGACATTATCCCCCTCAAACAGAACCCCATTAGAATCCTTAATGCTATCAATCCTGGAGGAGTGATTCCTACTTATCAGGGTAGCATGGAAGAATTTCGTATTTGCATCACCAGCTTTCAACCATTCCACTTTAGATTTTTGGAGCATAAACCGTTCCTCATCTAAACAAGCTTCCTGAAATTCCTTATTAATTTTTACTTCCTGCATTCGAAGATCCATATTAAACGGCTCAACATCAATATTCTGTTGAATAGCATCCAGCTTACCTCTTAGACTCTCAACTTTCTTGTGTAAATTTCCTTGTTTCAATAAGAGAGCCCGAAATGGCTTCTTTAAAAGGCGCAGTTTCTTTACCACACAAAATTGAGGAACCCCATCAATGGCCATGTCCCAATGCTTCTTAACAATATCCGTGAATTCCGGTTTGTGAACCAAGAAATTAGCAAACTTGAATGGTTTAGGTTTCATCTTACCAGGAGATGGGATCTTTAACAAACATGGGCAATGATCTGATATCCTATACGGCTGAAAAACCGTGTAGGAGTTAGGAAACTCAGCCAAAAATGCAGTGTTACCCATAACACGGTCAAGCTTCTTTAGCAGCCCCACACCTTTTTTAGGCTTTTGATTCCATGTAAAATGGAATCCCGAACTATTAATATCAACCACCTACAACTCAGTAACACACTCTTGAAAGTCCCTCATACCCGCTGAGCCATATGAAGATCCCATGGAATTATCCTCCAGAAAAAGAACTGAGTTGAAATCTCCCAGAATAACCCACGGATTATCACCCACGAAACCTTTATGCCGAACTAGCTGTTGCCATAAATCCCTCCGAGTGACATAGTAATTCGCTGCATAAACCACCGAGCATAGCAGGCTCCTCTTCTCAAGTTTAAAATTCAACTGAATATGCATAACCTGATCCGTTTGGGCAATGACCATAACATCAATCTCCATCGGGTTCCAACCTAAGATGATCCTAGTACCTTTATTACATTTACTGCCATTGGAGGTCCAATCCCAACCTCTAAACACAGTTCTACATATTTTATGAAGGTTACCAATATCCACATGAGATTCCAAGATTGCACAAAACGAAAGATGATTACTCCTAACCACATGACGAACCTCGTTTTGTTTGAGAGGCCGGTTCAAGCCCCTAATATTCCAGGCTGCTAGACTAATCATTAGACACTACCATTGTAGGAGTGCTTGCCCCTTTTTTACGATCAGGATTAGAAGATTCCTTTGAGATGAATTAATCCATTCCATTATGCACTTCAATCACCTCCTCATCCTCAGAGTGTTCCTGGTTACTTGTCGCAGCATTAATACTATGGTTCCCATCCACCTCTACCTCATTTAATACCTCAAACGAATTATTTGAGACAACACTCCCCATCGACGGCCGAGTGGGCAGCTCATTCTTCCCTTTACCTATTAACGGTCGATACTCAAACTTTGGTTTGGGCTTATTTATCTGGATCCCTCCTTTCCTAGCTACTTTTTTGCTAGACACTACGGTGAAACCTTCCGCATCAATTTTAGAGCCTACCTTACCTTTCCCATTGCCTTGTTTTACTGGAAATCTAGGTTGAATCTGCTTAGCAGTGTTAGTTGGTTCCCTTTTTTGCTTGGGGCAGGAATCCACAGAATGGCCAAACACGCAACAACTAGAACATCTAATCGGCTTCCATTCATACTCCACATACATAGTTTCCTTGATAAAGCCCTCCCCGTTTACCTCCGGTATTGCAATCGTCAGCTCCCCTTTCAACGCCTTGTCCGCTGAGATTTCTATTAAGGGTCTGGCATAACTGCTACGGCCCCAAGTGTCCATACACATCGAACTAGTATAGGAGTCCAATAGTTTTGGAACACCAATGGCAGTAGCGATCATACTAAGGCCATCCTCGGTGTATGCAGCCAACGGAACATCATGAATTTTCACCCAGACTTGGACCTTGGTTACCTCCTTCTTTTCCAACTTTGAAGTCGGTGTCCATTCAGTTAGGAAGATAGGTTGTGATCGTATAATCCATGGACCCTCCTTTAGAGCATCTAGCATACCTTTATGATCCGCAAATTTAAAGAAGAAGAAACCATTCGCATTCATCATTGACTTCTGCAATCCAAATTTCTTCCAGTTATTGCGAACAAAGTACTCCACAACCGGGAACGCAATACGTTCTCCTAGGAAATACCCATATAAAGTATTGGCTAACTTATCTTGTACCGCTCGAACAGAATCACGCGGGAGAACAACATCGCATCCCTCATGTATACCAGTACTAGCAAGAGATCTAAAGTTAACTCTTTTGGAATTTGTAGCCGTAACCAAATCTGTATACGTCATGGCTTCCGAGAGTTTACCTTCAGAATTACAATCCTTCTGCAAATCTGAATTAGCCACTTTCCCCTCATCTCCGACTCCTGCATGAAGGCCATGACCGTCATCCATCCCAACATTGTGGGAGTCCCGCTTTTCCAAGGAGACAGGTATCATGGCGTTAGTTATATCATCACTAACCTGAATCTGAGTAGAGATTGTACCACGCCGAGGAAGCGTTGTGTGCCCATCTATATTGACCACTCGACTAGCAATACCCCTAATCGGCAATGGCGGCTTCCCACGATGATCCTGATTATTATCCGAAGCGTTTTTACATTCATCCATACCAGAAATCACTAACTCTCACTTCAATGAAGACTAAATCACACCATGCAACTCGTAGACGAAAATCAGAACCCAAAAGAACCGGACAGAAAAACCCTAATCTAGCGAAAACCCTAGGCCATGCTTCTAACAAAATCGTATAGAGGTCTTGTTTAGTCAAGGTTTCTGCCTAACCAGAAGGACCGATAAAACAATATATCTATACAACCAGTTCGGAAACACAGATTTAGGCGGCGATTGAAAAACAAAGTCGCAAAACCTACTATTCAATCGATCCTATATGCCACCAGAGTTCGTATTGAGGATATGATTACTCAAACCCCTAATAACAGATCTGTTGCACACATGTTCACGATCAAAATCGTAGTATAGAAAGAAGAACAAAAAATCACCGGCTAGAGAGAGAGCATTAGGGTTTTTGACATGGGTATCACATGTTGGGATAAGCTTGCTGTCAACCGGTACTGGTATTGAAAATACCGGTACGGTCATGTTCGGTATCGGTACTTGAAGGTAAAAACCGGTACCAGCCTGGTACATAAACGCTAAAAGTCGGTACGGAATTGATATTGAAAATCTTTTAGTTCCGGAAATTCAGTACTGCTACCCGGTACCATTTTCTCATCCCTGGTCACGGGTACCATACGAACAACAACGGTATCATACAATCTTTTTTTGTTATTTTTCTTCAAGTTTTAAAGATTTCTTTTTGTTTAGTTTCAGGGGTAGGGATAGGCTTGGTGCCAACCAATACCGAATTAGTACCGGTACCGGAAATACCGGTTACGGTACAGGTATATGAAGGTAAAAACTAATACCAGGAACGCCAAAAGTCAGCACCGAATTGGTACTTAAAAACTTTCGGTTCGGAAATTCGATAACGGAACCCAGTACCATTTGTTCATCTCTAACCACGGGTTTCATACGAACAACATCATTACCATACAACTTTTTGGTTGATTTTCTTTCGGTTATCTTTTAGTGTTTTTTTCTACATTTTGTTTTTGTTCTTGTTAGCGGTTCTGTGCGCAACGCGCTCGTAGTGATTTCAAAACACGTGTAAACACAAACTAAATACCAAAAGAAGTTCGTCGCAACGTGGCGATGTTGTAAACATAGTTATGATAAATAACATACTTATCGTCATCACAATAATAATATTTGATATATTTAAAAGTGTAAATATATTATAAAATTAATTTCAAAATATAATATTGTATTTCATAGCATATAATATGAATAATACCATCAAAATATATATTTGAAGTGAAAAGTCTATTTTTCAAATAATAAAGCTACAAGAGTAAAACATTACCAAACTATAGTTAAAGGAAAATAAATATAAAATTTAGTTTTTGAGTATATATTTTTGGTAAACGGGTATTTAGTTTCGGGTAATCGGGTCGGGTATCATCTAATCCCATACCCGTCCCCTACCTGCGATTTTTTTTTCATACCCATACCTGGCCCAATACTCATCGGGTATCGGGTATGCCCGTCACAAATGCTTCGCGTTTCAGGTGTACCCGTGGGGCTCAGGTATTTATGCCATTCCGACTCAAGATTGAGTTTACCGGGTGGTGAAGGGGGTTAGCGGTAGTGTTTTCGCGAGGGGGTTGTCCCTTCTTCCACTTTCACCGTATATGCCCCGTACACCCTAATTGTCTATTGAAACCTTTTCCAACAAATTACTAGTGATATTTCCTCCGTGCTTCATGAGAATCCGATCGGGATTTGTTCGGTTCATTATGTTACACTATTAGCACTCGCGTAATCGAAAGAAAAAACCTTATATCGTTTGAAAACAATAAAAACGAATATCGATACCGATGTTTTTTCTATTGATATTGGTTTAGTTGGTTTTCGTTCGATGCTTATTTTTAACATTGCCATAAAAAAACTTTACTGAAAACGGTTATCGTACCAAACCTAGTCAACAAAGACTGAGTTGTTCGGTACAGTTAATTAATTGAATTTTTATTTTGCTTTCAATAAGCTAAATCGTATTGCTACCATACCGTACCGAATCGAACATCGGTACATGTATGTATTATTTTTATATTTTTTTATAATAGCTATCGTGTCGCTACCGTTGTGAGTTTAACCAAAACCGAATGAACAACATCAGTTCGGTACCGATATTTATATTTACTGACTTTTCTTTCAAATAAACTGACATCGCATCACTTGCGTACCATACCAAACAACATCTATACAGATACCTTTTTCCTTTTATGGTTTCGGTTTCAATTTTTTTTAATTTATACAACTCTGTCTATGGCGCTAAATAAATATCGGTGCCAGTACCGTGATAATTTGAATTGATCGATATCATTCGAACAACATCCGTGTAAGTACCAAGGTATGTTTTTATCGTTTTCCGTCGATGTAAAACATGTGTTGACTTTTATACCGACTGTAATGAATCAAACCGATACCGAATTGATTGCTAAATAAAATAAACTACTAATAGTAAAAAATAAAAATAAAAATAAAAACAAATGCCTAAGAATATTAGCTACTATTTATTACTAAAAAATCAAACAAATAATAAGTAAAATATTAATAAAAAGAGCAAAACTCGAAATATTATAATTACTATTCACCACAACTATGTATTTATATGTAAAAATGTGTGTATACTATATTTTTTTTATTTATACAACTCTGTGTATGACGATAAATAAATATCGGTATCAGTACCGTGACAATTTGAACTGATTGATATTGTCGAACAACATCAGTGTCGGTACAGGTGTTTGTTTTTATCGTTTTGCTCTGCTTGATGCAAAACATGTGTTGACTTCTATAACGAGTGCATGAATCGTATCGATATCGTACCGAACCAAACCGATACTGTATTGATTGCTAAATAAAATATGACTAATAAAACATAAAATCAAATACCTAAGAATTATATTTATTGCTAAAAAACAAACAATGATAAATAAAATATTAAAAAAAACAAATACCTAAAATATTACAATTACTATTCATCACAACTATGTTATAATAATAATAATAATAATAATAATAATAATAATAATAATAATAATAATAATAATAATAATAATAATAATAATAATAATAATAATAATAAACACTGTTTTTTAAGTAAGTGCTTCCCAAAAACCGATAGATTTTTGCCTTCCCCTTGTTTGACTCACTTTTTTCACTTTTTAGAGCATTCACATCCTATCCACCAAATATGTGAGAAAAGGTTTTCATATTATAAAGGGTATAAAAAGTGTTTGTGAATGAAAGAAAGAGAAAATAGTACTGTTCATCTGTGACATCCCGGAAAATCAGGTATCTTTCCTGATTTAGCTACGTTATGTGTTTACGCTACGTGTTACGTTAATAATTTAATTTTATGTGATTGCACCAACCCGAACCGTTGAACCAAAACACTTATCTTGTTTGTCGTTCCAACTCACTTGCGTAGCTAGAAAATAAGTATATGTATAATTAACACACGTCACGTATAACTAGAGGTTCATAAAATACGTTACATTTAGAACCCTGAAACCCAAGCTATACGCGCACCTCACTTTCGGCTCATACCGGATCAAACCCACCTCGCCCCTACACTTTCATCCTAAAACCAACACCCTTGCGGCCTAAGAAAAACCCAACCCGCCACCCACACCCCCTTGCGGCCCAAGCTAAACCAAACCGCCTCCCTTTGGTCCCTTATGTATACGTATGTATGCATGAAGATTTTAGAGCATTCACAAACCCTAGCTCTTTCCCCTTGGTGTGCGACGACAGTGGAAACAGCCCCCCCTCTCGTTCGATCGCTACTCCCTCTCTCTAGTTCTTCCATCCTTCTTCAAGGTTAGTAAAGTCTTATGTGTTATGTGGCTGCGTTTTTTATGATAATGATGATATGTACTTAGGGTTTTGGTGTGGTTCTAACATGCACTATGATGAATATGATTGTTGATGGGTTATTGTTATAATATGTTACATATATGTGTTTAGATGGACTTATTCAGCTGAAATCACATGTAAATACTTGAAAATAATAATTAGGATGGATATAATATATATGGTACTGAATATGGGCTGAATGGAATAAGTCGTTAAGTTGTATGATCATTAGATTCACTAAAAAGAATGACTAGAACGTTAGGAGAGCCGAAACAGAATCTGTCCGGAGCAGCCAATTTCTGTTGGCTGTAAACAGGTCATAACAAACCGAAAAGTGGATTTTCTGAAGCCTAAAACGTGTATTTTCGAAAACGCTTCTAATGGCGCTGGAATGGCAATTTTTGGACACCGTTTACTATTTTTAAAAAGTCGTTTAGTACAGCAGCTGAAGCTGCGTTGTTTCTGCAGAAAATTCACGTCATGTTTTCTGTTATAACCTGTAAACCAAAAAGAGTTAAGTCACGAAATTTATATAGTAGATACTCCTAGGTGTTCAAAGAAATCTCCAACTGGAATTTCATCAATTGGACAAACGAGTATTTTTAAATATATTTTTCCGTGAGCTGCAGTCAGAAAGTGATGAATCTGACTGCAGCTTAGTAAATGATTTTTTATAAATAATTGGTAATGAATGAGGTCTTAAAATTTTTACACAAGGTTTTTGGCACGTTTGACACATTCTGTAAATTAGTTGGAATTTTTGGAACATGGGAGCTATTTTATAAAAATTCCCGAAAACAGTCCAGATTGGAGTAATAATTCTGAAACATGATAAGTTGAAATTGTGTGTTCTAATTTTTGTATGCGCCATTTGAGAAGGGTCGAACCTGATTTATGTTAACTTAGACATTATTAAATTTGTCGAGTGCTATGATCATATGTCCTTATATGCAGATATGTAAATATATACAGGGAATACATATAAGTTGTCAACGTAAATTTGCATGTTATGTGTCAAGATATGTGTATGAATGTCGTGTCTTACATGAGCATACTGATAAACTAAATGGTAATCATATTAGGACGTGATTGAACAACCTCGACTTGTAATCACCTTAAAAGTCTAACTGAGCAATTAAAAGGTGAGTTCACGGCCCCTATTTCTTTAAACGTTTACTAAACACAGGGAGAGAAAACATGTACACGTTACAGTGATATATGGGTTGATTATATTACGGTACAATAACGCCTTTCTATTTAGAGTTATGTTATACGGTTATGGTCACAAGGAAGCATATATCACATGTTAGTCCCCTTAACACTTACGATGATGGCAGTATTGGGTTATAGCGAGGGAATTTTTAGTAGTACTACTGGGCCCGACAAGCCCCACTCGAACTGGTCGCGCCAGTTAAACCGAACGTTGATGGTCACGAGTGTAGAATTTGCCTAACTTTTTAGCCATGGTTGGTGATAGGCCTGGCACAACAGGAGCAGCAACGTCAGCTTCGGATCGAACACTTTGTTGACATGACCTAGGCTAGCTACCTAAACATATAACATGAACTGCTAAACTACATAACATTAATCTGATTTGGGTTGGATCAGGGAAACTTATGAGACATTGGTTTGGGGATTAACCAGTGGGGAAAAACTTATGCTTAAAATAATGAACTAAAACCTGTGGACTCACTCATCATTAATTGTTGACACTTGTTCTCTTTTGCATGTTTTCTCAGGTTGTTAAGGTATCATTTCCGCATAGGAGCACGGCACGAGCATGAAGAACTATTTCATTTAAACGCTTTGCATTTTACTTTCAAGTATTTTGGTTTGGGCCTTTGTTTTGGCGCAAACTTTATTTACATTTACTTACGCCTCCGCATTTATTAAACTGCATGGTTGGATTTGTTTAAACGTATATTGTTGCATATAGAGTCATTCTATATGACTAGTGTCTTGGATCCTGGTTTGTCACGCGCCTTGCGGTAAAACCCGCAAGTGAATTTTTGAGGGTGTGACATCATCTGTATATTTGAGTGGACACTATTCACCTCATATAATTTTTTAATATATTTTGAAAGTGGAAGTGGGAGAAAAGGTAATGATAAACGTATTAGAAAATATTATTTAATTGAAAGGATAGAGAAAAAATAGTTATTTTTAGTGTAAATATATAATAAAAATGATGGATAAGAACGCTCTTATAGACAACTTTAGCAGCTCCCCCCCTAATTATAATCTCATACAAGGAAAACCATTGGTTTGTGAAGACATATGCTTTATTTTTTCATAAAATATTTATTTTCATGTGATATGTATATGCATTAGTGTACTTTGCTAGATCAGTTTAATTAAGATGGGTAGTAGTGGCGAAGCTTGACGTTTTCGATAGGTGAGGTCGAAAACGTGTATACCCAAAAATTACTATAGAACCGGGGGTTGAAAACGTATATACCCAAAAATTTCTATACGAAAACTACATATATAACACTACTGAGCGAAAAGTTGCGCCCCTAATGGGTAGTGTTAACCCATGTCCCATACTCAGTTGTAAAATCATGTTTCATACTCGTATGTATCAAGTATGTCCATTAATTTGTATTTTAAAGTACTCCTTAGCATTTTCAAACACATTTCTTACTGTTTTAAACTTTATAGGATTTAATTAACAAAGAAAATTTTAAAATATAACATAATAAATAGCTAATTAGTACATTAATCTATTATTCACGGCCAAAAGAAAATAAAAATAAGAACTAGTAAATTCCCGTGCGTTGCGGCGAGTCCAAATATAAAGTAGTTCAGATTTGTGCTGTCAAGCAGGGATAAGCAATATCGGTACCGAATTTACCTAATCAGGTACATTTTCGGTACCGACTTTTGATGTTTTCGGTACTCATTTTTACCCTCAAATACTGGTACTTACCTATATCAAACCGTACCGTACCAGGTAGTACCCATTTTTGGGGATTTTCGGGTATCGGTTGGTACACGCTCATCTCTACCGTCAAGTCTCGAATCGTTTCTAAACAAAATTTACGTCAAAATGTAGATAAACTAAAGATGTACAAGAAGCACGAAAACGTATTATATTTAACGCAACTTATTTGGGAAAGAAATTTACGTCAAACACCAACTTGAACTTACACCGCATGTATATAAAAATAAACGTAGAACAACTAAAGACGTACATAAAAAACATATCATATCAGAGCCTACCAATTTAATCAACTTTAATTTATACCAACACGTACATAAAAATAAGCACGTCAAAAATGATTATAAAGTTTTTAGAAAGTTGGAGGGTTGTAAGTGCCAGTAAAAAATGATTAATGGTAAAGGTTAAAAAAACATACTAACAGAAAAAAAATCGGCCACTTGAAGTTACTGAATATGTAAATTCATAGTTGCGGTGGCGTCGAAACATGAAATAACTCGAATTTATGTCGTCTAACGAAAAGCTATGATATTTTACCAGACTCGTTTCCGAACAAATTTATATTAACATGTATGTCAACTGAAAACATATATAAAAATAAGCATAAAACTTATTATATGACTTATTTTTCTGAAAGAAACTTACGTCGAAACATAAACCAACTTAAATTATACCGACACATAAATAAGCATAAGCCCACAAGAATATAATGGCTTTTTTAAGTTAAAGAATGGTAGAACGTGTTGCGGTGGGTTGAAACGTAAAATAACTTGAATTTATACCGTCTAGTTAAAATGTATTATACTTGACGTGACTCGTTTTGAACCAAATTTACGTTAAAACGTTGACCAGCTACAAACATATATAAAAATAAGCATTAAACATATTATATTTGATTCGACTGGTTTCAACAAAAAAACTACGTCAAAACGTGAATCAAGGTGACTTTATCACGATACGTACAAATAAAATAAGCACGTAAAACTCAATTACAAAGTGTTTAGAAAGTTGAGGGGTTATAAGTGTCAATGCTGAAAGTTGAAGGATAAATATACATTAGTATAAAATGTTATAAAAAGACAAGAAATTAAATAAAAAAAACCAACCAGGCACCTGCCTGCTACTGTAGACAAGACTTGAGATTGTAGGTACAGATAATATGGGAAACGCATTTGTATGTTTCTAATCATCCGTTGGTGCATATGTCTGTTGCCTTCGTCATTACACGAGAACGAGTCTGGATAAACGAGAGTTTCTGGAGACCGAACAATACAAAGTAGATATCCAAGAGGGAGTCTATTGGTGCATAACGTCTATATAATAGTCTTATGTCGAGTCTGTATAGTATAGGTGAAACGAGGCGTATTTAAGATAGTTTAGTGACAGGTTCGCCCATGTTTGGTTGTGAGAAGCCAAGTTCGGCCAAACTTGATTAGGTTAAGTTCGAGCGAACTTACCTATGGCTGTCCTCTCACCGGCAAACTTGTAACACTATATATAGATGCTTTGAGATTTCATTTGTAAGAAGTGGAGATATTGGCACAGAGACGGCGAAGCTCTGTCAGATCCGGATCTCGAATGTATTGAACTTTAGATCAATGAAAACAACCTTTAAACGAGTAATTCTTGTTATTTGGTTAACTTGTCATTAGTTTCCGCCTAATCGGACAATAGATAACAAATTTAGGTTCCCGTGCTAATCATGGACGTTCCTACAAGTGGTATCAGAGCCTGGATACTTGAATTTGTTGAAATCAAGACAAGAATCTCTCTATTTCATTTCCATTCTTCTATTTTTCTTAACTTTTGATCAAAAACGAAGAATTCACGGTCAAATTTTTCCAATTTTGAATATGTCATGTTAAATACATTCGTGGTAAACCCCTGAGAGTTTGGACATCAAATTCAAACGTTTTGACATCAAAAAGTTGCAAAAACCATGTTTTTGAAAAAAGCCATGGCTAAACTTAATATCAAGTTCGACCGAACTTGATTAAAATCTCATTGATTTTCATCAAATTCGACCGAACTTGATAGGTTTCTCAATATTTTTCTAGAAGTTCGACCGAACTTGAGAGGTTTCTCAGCATTTTTACACAAGTTCGACCGAACTTGAGTAAGTTGTTTGTTTTTCTCACGCAAGTTCACCCGAACTTGATAGTCATCTTGAAAATTCACCTAAGTTCGACCGAACTTATCTGTTTCTTGATAAGTTTTCACAAATTCACTCCAAATCAAATCTTTATCCAAGTTCGACCGAACTTGGATTAAAACTGAAAATTTTCATTCTAGAACTACAAGTTTGACCGAACTTGTAGTTAGTTCTAATATTTTTCAAAGTTTCAAGTGTTTTTCAGCGTACGTGTCTCGATTTTCAAAATGGAAGATTTCCATAACGCGTTTGCAGCTGGAGTAGCACAAGCCTCAACGTCAAATTCGATTGCGGTTAACCAGATGAACCTCGATAATGAAATGGGTACTACTCAGAAACCGCCGAAGTTGATGAGCATGGACGAGTTCGAGGGATGGAAAGAAAAGTTTGTTAATTGGATTCAAGCGAATCAATTTAACAGCTGGGTTGCAATTGAAGATGGGTATACATGGCCCAAAGATGAACGTGATCAAGATCTTCCACTGAACAAGTTTTCAGCGATTGACAAAGAGAAATATGTTGCTGAAAAGAAGATGATCAGCTTGATACAACAATCTGTCAAAGAAGATATCTTGATATTGTTACCAGAATATGATACTTCTCAAGAATTATGGAATTCTCTTTGCGAAAAATTCAAAGGAAGTGATGAAATGATCAAGAGCAAAAAGGCCCTGATTAAGAAAGAGTTTGAGATCTTCACGATGATCAAAGGAGAGATAATGAAGCAAATGATTGATAGATATTGTCATCTCATGGTCCAAATGCGAAGACATGATATCAAGAGAACTAACGAAGAGCAAATTGAGAAGCTGGCTGATGCACTTCCAGAAGGAGAATGGACAACGTATCTGATGATTCTAAAGAATAGTCCATCTTGGAGACATTTTAAGTTGTCATCTTTCATTGACAAACTTGAAGGTCATGAAATGGAATTGATGAAGATTGCAAAATCCAAAAACACTAATGTTGTTCAGGATGTCGGAGTTTATTACAAAGGTGGTGTTCCAGATACTCCGATTCAAAGTCCAAAAATCCAAACGGCATTTAGTGCCAACATGAATACATCATATCAGTCGTCATGAAATCAGTATTCTCTAAACACTGGTTATTCATATGTTGGTTCAAGTTCTTCTTCTCAAAGTCAATCTCATCAGACAAGCAAATCCACTTCTAATTCAAATGTTTCCAATGCAACATAGCAGTTGATTTAAAGAATGTGTTTCCTGAAAAGGTTACGAAACAGCACATAGCACTTCTTGCTACAGTTTTGGAATCATATGAAAGTCTTGTTGCTGGAAAGATCGGAAATCCTGAAATGACAGCTGAGGATTACGATCAGGTAGATGAGGAAGAGTTGGAATTGATGGACATCAAATGGTCCTTAGCATCAATTATCCGGAGAGTTTCAAAGTTTGTAGCACTCACTGGAAGGGATATTGGTAACTCAATCAATAAACTTGGTTTCGACAAAACGAAAGTTACTTGTTTCAGATGTCGACAAAAAGGGCACTTCAAACGTGAATGCCATAACCAAGAAGCTAGTGGAAACAAAACCCTTTTGGAACCGGTAATGAATATTACAAGAAAGCGCTGCAATACAATACAAATCATATCCTAATAGAACACAAATTGAAGTTGAAGATAAACCTGCAAAGAAAGCCGAACAAGCTCTAGTTGCCAATCATGAAGATGATGGTTTCGAATGGAACAAATACATCGGAAAGAAAACTGGTGTTGCTATGATGGCAGAGGTTGTGAATGAATCTGACACATCATTTGTGGATGCTGCTATCGAAAATGATATTCAAGAAGCATTAATGCAGAGAGCTGAGGAAGAAGCAGTCCTGGAAAATGCAGTTCTGGAAAGATACATGCAACAAACTGAGGAAGAAGGAATAGCTTACCTTGAGACGCAAAAGCAAGAAGAGTTGAAAGCAGAAGCCGAAAAGATAAAAGCTAAGGTAAGCATGTCTGAAAAGGAAGTTGTGAAAGTTATGGAGGTTGAAAAACCTTGCATAAAGTGCGCAAGTCCTTATGAACCGTGTCTGGATAAAGTCAAAGTCATAAGAGAATTGACTGAACATAACAAAAACTTTCGTTATGATTACAGAACCATAAAAGAAGCTTATGACAAAATATCAGGCAAATATAAACATGTTGAAAGAGCTAACAGTGAACTCAACGCTAATGTCACCATGTTAAATGCCACAGTTATTGAAAAACAAAAGGCAATTAACATGTACATTAATACAATTGCTGAAACAAAGCGTGAGTTTCATGAAATGAAAATTGAAACAGAAAGAGTCAGACAATTACTAAAAAGTTACACCAAAAACGCATATGTCATTGATCACATTCTTCCTACGATCAAGTCGGAGGATAATGTTGATAACTCAAAGCGTAAAGTATACGGAAATGTTCCTCCACCATTTCTTGCAAGTTACTACTGCAAGAAAGATGATGATATTGAAAAGGCATTTAATCTTTTACTTCTTTCAGAAAAGAAAGATAGATTGCCTGAAAACATTGGCGTAGACTTTACAAAATCAGACGATGACAATGAATCGGTGCTAAAAGATGTGGTAAAGAATGTTTTGGTAAATGATTCTGATAACGACAGCTTTAAAAGCGCTAACTCGAGTTCAAACAGTTCTGGTTCACAATATGAAAGTGACGATACATCATCAGAAAATGATCTAATTGATGATCCTATCGTTGTCATGTACAAGGTTAAGGAATCTGATAGATTATATTTCAATGACAGCTTTCCGATTCAGAATGTGAAAGAAGATCAAATCGATAAACTGTTTAAACTTGTGGAAGTTTCATCAGATGATCTCGAGAAAAATGAAAAGAAGTTTTATTCTAAACCGAAACGGAATTTTAACAATTACCGTAGAAACGGTGGTGATTTTCCTGAGAACAGGAGAGCAGGTTTAGGTTTGGAAGAAGCTGAAGATGAACCAAAGAAGAATCAGAAGTCAACGTTCCAGGAGTACAAAGGTAAGAACATAAAGTTTGTGTACGGAACGAGCACGGTTCAGGAGGAAAGTTTGATAGGTAAGAAATCAAACGATGATTTAAAGAAAGAAAAAGAACTTCGGGACAAGGCTAAGTCCGCAAGTGGAGTAAAACCCACTAGAGGAAATGTTCATGATACTCGGACTTGCTTCAAATGCAATTAAGTTGGTCACATTGCTCGTAAATGTGCGAAGTCTAAGCCTTTGTATCCCCGAAGAAAAGAAATTTCAAGAGAGGTAAAACAAAAGCAATATGATAATGATCAAAACAGAATTTTAAAAAGAAAAATTGACGTCAAAGAAATGAAACGAAATGGTGAATCCAATCTTGAAATAAAATCTAAAATTGAATCAAAATTTGAAAATTCAGTTTTTCAAAAAGGTGAAACTTCAAAGTCAAACAATGATTCTTGGTTTTATATCAAGAAAGCTAGAGTTAATTCTCAAGCTTGGATTGCTAAAAAGAAATCACCTGAAAAAGTGAAGGTTGTTTGTGATAAAACCAAAAATGTCAAATCAATCAAGAAAGATAAAAGTAAAGTTGATTGTGAGTTTGAAGTTTGTGATGTTGAATATGCTTATCAAAGTGCATAGAAAATGATTACGAAGATGTGTATGAGGAGTTATATCCAAAACCCAAGACCAAGAAGGCTTGAGTTGAACTTTTTAACTAAATCCTTTCATGTGCAGGAGTTCCAATATCTACTTGATCAAAAGTTGATTCTGGATTGCGGAGATCCATATCAATTTAACTTATCCAGAAATGTCATATCTTTGTCATTTTGAGGGGGAGTAGTTAAGAAGAAAAGTTTTTGAAATTACAAGTAGTTGTTAAAAGGAAAAATTTTGAAAAGTCAAAATTATCAAAAATCCACACCGTTGAACAGAAAAAACTGATTTCAAAGTTCTTACATGTTCAAACTGCTTTTACAAGTAGTAAATAAGTTTAATGATTGTTTGTTAAACAATTGCAGATACAGGATTTGGAAAAAGGATTGGACGACGAGGTCACGGGATCCACATTGGTTTGTTACATTTCTTAGAATAGAATTTGTTAAAATCTAAAATCCAAAAATATGTTTTTGATTTTAGGGGGAGTAAGAAAATTTTAAAAAATTGTTGAAAAATCAAAAACATATGAAAAAGTTGAAAATTCAAAAAGTGCAAAAAACATTGAAAAGGACAAAAAGAGTTTGTTGTCAAAAAGGAAATGATAGTACATTAGTGGACTATCACAGTATGCTAAAGATTTGTAAAGTTTAAAACTAATAAACGAGTCTTACTGTGGATGTGTTGATAGGCTTTACACGTTCAGTAGATTGTTTCCGGGATATAAACTAAATTTTACAACTGCTTAATCTTGTGCATATCTTGGATATATGGACTTAGTATTCTGAAATTTCGATTGAAGGGTTGCCTGATTCTGAGATACGAGGTCTTTATATATAGTTGATATCTAGGGTATTATACAAGTTCTTCTGATTTTGCGGAAGCAATAGCCTAGAACTTCTATAATGCTTTTGCTAAAAACCCCAAAATAGCATGCAAACTTGAAAAAATCGAAAGATCTAATCATTTGTAATGCTGAAAAAGATTCCTTAAGTGGAACACATCCGAAAAAGGAGCCTTCATCTCTTTATCTGTACGGTAGTACTAACCTGAGCTCTCAAGGTCTCGCACAACCCAAATACAGATATCAATTACGCAATATTCACTTGTAAGATGAAATCTAGGGAATCTGGATTCGGGAGTATATTCAAGAGGTGGAAACCATAGATAAGTCAAGTTTCATAATTCATATCCTAACATATCTTGGAACAATTGAGAATGTTTTGAAGTTTAAAAGGACAAACATATCGACAATCTAGGTAAACAAGTTTAGAACTTAAAGTCTTAAAAAGGTCAACGGTACTGGTGATATGTCTCAAACAAACAAATATGATCCTTAGACGCAAATTCACAAAAAGATGTCTGTAAAGATGTTTGTACATAGTTTACTTTCTTTTCTTACTTTGAAGATTAAAATCAAAAAGATTTTAAGTGTGTTTTAGCATAAACTTTTAAAATCCAAAAAGATTTTCAACGAGCCAATGTTGGAGAACGGATCATCAAAGTCTGGTAAGAAAAAGTTTATTAATTTGAAACTTAAAATATGACAAAAAAACATCGTTTGTTCACAACGGTTTTTCAATCCAAGGTCATTAAGTTGGACTTGGTGAACAAAATTAGTTAATCAAGGTCATTAACTTGGACTTGATCAACTAAGTGGATTTTCACTAATCAAATGATAAAAATGTGAAAGTTGAAAGTTTTTAAACGTAAAATGTTTCAAGGTCATTAATTTGAACTTGAAATAACTGAAAAATGAAGATTTGAAGTACAAGTTTGTACAGGTGGTATGCAATACAAGTGATACAAAATTTCAAAGTTAGAATATGAAATGTTTATTTGAATTCCAAGTACTTTGAAACAGGAAGTAAAGTTTTAGGGGGAGCAGGATGAAACGTGATTAAAGATAAAGCTCAAAGCTATAGGGGGAGCACAGCTCATAGAAAAGGGGAGCTTGGAGATTAAAGTTTAATCAAGTTAAATTGAAGAAAAGAGAAATTTTGAAGATCATAAAGTTTAATGCTTATTCAAGGATAAAGATAAAGACTCATAAACTTATTTAAAGTCTGATGATTACAAGGCGTTCAAAGAAGACTATGTCACTTGAAGACTGACAAGGATGATTATTGTCAAGGATGTCTATGAAAGTAGATGACTGCGGCAACATCCAAGGGGGAGTCTGTTGGTGCATATGTCTGTTGCCTTCGTCATTACACGAGAACGAGTCTGGATAAACGAGAGTTTCTGAAGACCGAACAAGACAAAGTAGATATCCAAAAGGGAGTCTATTGGTGCATAACGTCTATATAATAGTCTTGTATCGAGTCTGTATAGTATAGGTGAAATGAGGCGTATTTAGATAGTTTAGTGACAAGTTCGCCCATGTTTGGTTGGGAGAAGCCAAGTTCGGGCGAACTTACCTATGGCTGTCCTCTCACCAGCGAACTTGTAACACTATATATAGATGCTTTGAGATTTCATTTGTAAGAAGTGGAGATATTTTGGCACAGAGACGGCGAAGCTCTGTCAGATCCGGATCTTGAAAGTATTAAACTTTAGATCAGTGAAAACAACCTTTAAACGAGTAATTCTTGTTATTTGGTTAACTTGTCATTAGTTTCCGCCTAATTGGACAATAGATAACAAATTTAGTTTCCCGTGCTAATCGTGGATATTCCTACAATGAGGTTGGGCCCCGCCTAATACCCATTACATGAATACCACCATACCAATAATGTTTTTTAAAAGTAATCGCGTATCTAATTATTCATCCCATTATCTAATATTTCAGCTTCGTAATTTATCTTCTTCAGAAGAAAGAACTCGCTTTGAGTTCATGCTCTTAAAGTCTTCATCTTCTTCAGGTTCCGTCAAGTCTCAACAACCTTACCATACTGGATAGCAAACTCAACAACCTTATTGAATGTGGATACTTATTAAACATGCACTTTAGGAAATTTTTAAATAACCATTCAAAAGTTTATTGTTTCTCATTCTCCAATAATGCACCACAAAAAAGTATGGATTGACCATGGTGATTCACCCGACAAATGGAGAAAATGGCATCTTAAACTTGTTGTTCATGTATTTGACATCGAAAACAACAACGTCCCTAAATTTTATATATGAGTCTCGTGATCTCCTATCAGCCCAAAAAATATTTCTTGGAGACCCATCTTCAAATAAATCCACAACAAAATAAAGGTTGGCGAACATCTATTAGTTTATCTTGGAAATGTTTAATGAGGCCATAAAACTCCTTACCTTTGTATTGTTTTCATTGCTCGGCGAAGATATCAGCACACTGCTTTGATGTAACTTCATTTTGAAGTGGACTTTTCACCGAATTTACGACCTTCTTGATTTGACAAGGTTTCAACCCAGATCGACCAAGTTCCGTTGCTAGTGATTTGCAAGCCATTGAGCGATGAAAATTCCCATGAGAACGATGTGTCATTACTTTGATTGGAGTAACAGTTAGCTCATGATTGTGTACATCATTAAACATATCTACTAACCATTTCCATCTTTACTTTTAGAAATCCGAAGATATGCTTCATATCCTGTCCATAAATCCCTATGATGCTTCTTAACATGCCCAGTGGAACTATTACACTTTAAATCTTTAAAACCTTGTTTGTTGCATACATATTTCTTTCGACAAGGATGATTTGTCATCTTATCTCTAAAAGTTTGAAAAATATGTATTCCAAATCCAAGTAAAATGCGTAACGTTTGTAAAACTCATATGCATCATCAGGATTATCAAAATCCATTCATCTTTCTCAAACCCAAGATCGACGTTCACGTCATTATTTTCCTCTATTTCAACATGTCAGCCTGATTTGTTTCAAAAGTTTTTTCCTCTAATTGAGGTTGTAAATCCATTGTGTTATGTACATCTTGTTTCAGAAAAAAAATATTTTAGAGACATTGTCGCATTCCGGAAACGATGTACAAATGCATAGCGACTGTAAAAATTTTATACCTCATCGAGAGTATCGAAAACCTGTCCAGTTACATTACTTAGCTTCATATCCTGTCCATAAATCCCTGTGACGCTTCTTATCATGCCCAGTGGAACTATTACACTTTAAATCTTTAAAACCTTGTTTGTTGCATACATATTTCTTTCGACAAGGATGATTTGTCATCTTATCTCTAAACGTTTGAAAAATATGTATTCCAAATCCAAGTAAAATGCGTAATGGTTGTAAAACTCATATGCATCATCAGGATTATCAAAATCCATTCATCTTTCTCAAACCCAAGATCGACGTTCACGTCATTATTTTCCTCTATTTCAACATGTCAGCCTGATTTGTTTCAAAAGTTTTCTCCTCTAATTGAGGTTGTAAATCCATTGTGTTATGTACATCTTGTTTCAGAAAAAAAAATTATTTTAGAGACATTGTCGCATTCTGGAAACGATGTACAAATGCATAGCGACTGGGAAATTCGATACCGAAACCCAGTACCATTTACTCATCTCTAACCACGGGTTTCATACGAACAACATCATTACCATACAACTTTTTGGTTGATTTTCTTTCGGTTATCTTTTACTGTTTTTTTTTTACATTTTGTTTTTGTTCTTGTTAGCGGTTCTGTGTGCAACGTGCTCGTAGTGATTTCAAAACACGTGTAAACACAAACTAAATACCAAAAGAAGTTCGTCACAACGTGACGATGTTGTAAACATAGTTATGATAAATAACATACTTATCATCATCACAATAATAATATTTGATATATTTAAAAGTTTAAATATGTTATAAAATTAATTTCAAAATATAATATTGTATTTCATAGCATATAAATATGAATAATACCATCAAAATATATATTTGAAGTGAAAAGTCTATTTTTCAAATAATAAAGCTACAAGAGTAAAACATTACCAAACTATAGTTAAAGGAAAATAAATATAAAACTTAGTTTTCGGGTATATATTTTTGGTAAACGGGTATATAGTTTCGGGTAAGCAGGTCGGGTATCATCTAATCCAATACTCGTCCCCTACCTGCGAATTTTTTTTCATACCCATACCTGGCCCAATACCCGTCGGTTATCGGGCATGCTCGTCACAAATGTTTCGCGTTTCAGGTGTACCCGTGGGGCTCAGGTATTTATGCCATTCTGAATCAAGATTGAGTTTACCGGGTGGTGAAGGGGGTTGGCGGCAGTGTTTTTCGTGAGGGGGGTTGTCCCTTCTTCCACTTTCACCGTATATGCCCCCCCCCCCCCCCCCCCGTACATCCTAATTGTCTATTGAAACCTTTTCCAAGTATAACACATTAACGTATTAATAACAAATTACTAGTGATATTTCCTCCGTGCTTCATGAGAATCCGATCGGGATTTGTTCGGTTCATTACGTTACACTATCGGCACTCGCGTAATCGAAAGAAAAAACCTTATATCGTTTGAAAACCATAAAAACAAATATCAATACCGATGTTTTTCGGTTGATATTGGTTTAGTTGGTTTGCGTTCGATGCTTATTTTTTAACATTGCCATGAAAAACTTTACTGAAAACGGTTATCGTACCAAACTTAGTCAACAAAGACTGAGTTGTTCGGTACAGTTAATTAATTGAATTTTTTATTTTGCTTTCAATAAGCTAAATCGTATTGCTACCATACCGTACCGAATCGAACATCGGTACATGTATGTATTATTTTTATAGTTTTTTATAATAGCTATCGTGTCGCTACCGTTGTGAGTTGAACCAAAACCGAATGAACAACATCAGTTCGGTACCGATATTTATATTTACTGACTTTTCTTTCAATAAACTGACATCGTATCACTTGCGTACCATACCAAACAACATCTATACCAATACCTTTTTTCCTTTTACGGTTTCGGTTTCAGTTTTTTTTTCATTTATACAACTCTGTCTATGGCGCTAAATAAATATCGGTGCCAGTACCGTGATAATTTGAATTGATTGATATGGTTCGAACAACATCCGTGTAAGTACCAAGGTATGTTTTTATCGTTTTCCGTCGATGTAAAACATGTGTTGACTTTTATACCGACTGTAATGAATCAAATCAATACGAATTGATTGCTAAATAAAATAAAATACTAATAGTAAAAAATAAAAATAAAAATAAAAACAAATACCTAAGAATTATTAGCTACTATTTATTACTAAAAAAATCAAACAATAATAATAAGTAAAATATTATAAAAAAAGCAAAACTTGAAATAATATAATTACTATTCACCACAACTATGTATTTATATGTAAAAATGTGTATATAATATATTTTTTATTTATACAACTCTGTGTATGACGATAAATAAATATCTGTATTAGTACCGTGACAATTTGAACTGATTGATGTTGTCGAACAACATCGTACAGGTCTTTTTTATCGTTTTGCTCTGCTCGATGCAAAACATGTGTTGACTTCTATAACGAGTGCATGAATCGTATCGATATCGTACTGAACCAAACCGATACCGTATTGATTGCTAAATAAAATACGACTAATAAAACATAAAATCAAATACCTAAGAATTATATTTATTGCTAAAAAACAAACAATGATAAATAAAATATTAAAAAAACAAATACCTAAAATATTACAATTACTATTCATCACAACTACGTATAATAATAATAACTAGTATTAAGCTCTCCTTGTTGCGGTGTGGGGCCGTAAAGTCGTGCTATCAGGGCAGGAAGGGGAGGTAAAACAATGTTAAGTAGCAACTGAAAGACGATCAAAATCATAAAAAAAATTGTAAAATAAAAACACGAATTCCAAACATCAAGTGACTCACATGACGTAAAACATTGACGAAACCTATTAGAAAGTCAAGAGGGGTCAAAGTGATATTTTATAGAGATTTTAGAAAACGAAGGCAAAGTCGACCACTTTGAAAATTTAGGGAAAAGAAAGAGAACATAATTTCTAACACAAAGTAATTTGTGTGACTTTAAACTAGAAAACTCTATGAAAATAAAAGGGTAAAAGAAAATTCACTAAATGACAAAATTGTCTACTATTCCTCTAAATGTTAGAAATTAATATATAATGTTAGAAATTAATATATAATAATAATAATAATAATAGTAATAATAATGATAACAATAATAATAATAATAATAATAATAATAATAATAATAATAAACACTGTTTTTTAAGTAAGTGCTTCCCAAAAACCGGTAGTATTTTGTCTTCCCTTGTTTGCCTCACTTTTTTCACTTTTTAGAGCATTCATATCCTATCCACCAAAATATGTGAGAAAATGTTTTTATATTATAAAGGGTATAAAAAGTGTTTGTGAGTGAAAGAAAGAGAAAATAGTACTGTTCATCGGTATATTTGAATGGACATTGTTCACCTCATATATTTTTTTAATATATTTTGAAAGTGGAAGTGAGAGAAAAGGCAATGATAAACATATTAGAAAATATTATTTAATTGAAAGGAGAAAGAAAAGATAGTTAATATAATTATATAATAAAAATGATGGATAAAAACGCTCTTATAGCCAACTTTAGCAGCTTCCCCCTAATTCTAATCTCATACAAGGAAAACCATTGGTTTGTGAAGCCATTGGTTTGTGAAGACATATGTATGCTTTATTTTTTCATAAAATATTTATTTTCATGTGATATGTATATGCATTAGTGTACTTTGCTAGATCAGATTTAATTAAGATGGGTAGCAGTAGTGAAGCTTGATGTTTTCGATCGAGGAGGTCGAAAACGTGTATACCAAAAAATTATTATAGAACCGGGGGTTGAAAACGTATATACTCAAAAATTATTATAGAACCGGGGGGTTGAAAACGTATATACCCAAAAATTTCTATACGAACTACATATATAACACTACTGAGCGAAAAGTTACGCGCCTGATGGGAAGTGTTAACCCATGTCCCATACTCAGTTGTAAAATCATGTTTCGAACTCGTATGTATCAAGTATGTCCATTAATTTTTATTTAAAATACTCCTTAGCATTTTCAAACACATTTCTTACTATTTAATCTTTATAGGATTTAATTACCAAAGAAAATTTTAAAATATAACATAATAAATAGCTAATTAGTACATTAGTCTATTATTCATGGACAAAAGAAAATAAAAATAAGAACTAGTAAATTTTCCCGTGCGTTGCGGCGGGTCCAAATATAAAGTAGTTCAGATTTGCGTTGTCAAGCAGGGATGAGCAAATGATACTGGGTATCGGTACAGAATTTACCTAATCTGGTACATTTTCGGTACCGACTTTTGATGTTTTCGGTACTCATTTTTACCCTCAAATACTGGTACCTTACCGATATCAAACCGTACCGTACCAGGTAGTACCCATTTTTGGAGATTTTCGGTATCGGTTGGTACACGCTCATCCCTACCGTCAAGTCTCGAATCATTTCTAAACAAAATTTATGTCAAAATGTAGATAAACTAAAGATGTACATAAAAGAAGCACGAAAACTTATTATATTTAACGCAACTTATTTGGGAAAGAAATTTACGTCGAACACCAACTTGAACTTACACCGCATGTATATAAAAATAAACGTAGAACAACTAAAGACGTACATAAAAAAAACATATCATATTAGAGCCTACCAATTTAATTAACTTTAATTTATACCAACACGTACATAAAAATAAGCACGTCAAAAATGATTATAAAGTTTTTAGAAAGTTGGAGGGTTGTAAGTGCTAGTAAAAAATGTTGAATGGTAAAGGTTAAAAAACACACTAACAGAAAAAAAAATCGGCCACTTGAAGTTACTGTATATGTAACTTCATAGTTGCGGTGGCGTCGAAACGTTAAATGACTCGAATTTATGTCGTCTAACGAAAACCTATTATATTTTACCAGACTCGTTTCCGAACAAAATTTATATTAACACGTAGGTCAACTGAAAACATATATAAAAATAAGCATAAAACTTATTATATGACTTATTTTTCTGAAAGAAACTTACCTCGAAACATAAACCAACTTAAATTATACCGACACATAAATAAGCATAAGCCCACAAGAATATAATGCTTTTTTAAGTTAAAGAATGGTAGAACGTGTTGCGGTGGCATTGAAACGTAAAATAACTTGAATTTATATTGTCTAATTAAAATGTATTATACTTGACGTGACTCGTTTTGAACCAAATTTACGTTAAAACGTTGAGCAGCTACAAACATATATAAAAATAAGCATGAAAACATATTATATTTGATTCGACTGGTTTCAACAAAAAAAACTACGTCGAAACGTGAATCAAGGTGACTTTATCACGACACGTACAAAAAAAATAAGCACGTAAAACTCAATTACAAAGTGTTTAGAAAGTTGAGGGGTTGTAAGTGTCAATGCTGAAAGTTAAAGGGTAAATATATATTAGTATAAAATGTCACAAAAGACAAGAAATTAAATAAAAAAAACCAACCAGGCACTTGCTTGCTAATGTAAACAAGACTTGAGATTGTAGGTATAGATAATATGGGAAACGCATTTGTATGTTTCTAATCATGAGGTTGGGCCGCCTAGTACCCATTACATGAATACAACCATACCAATAAATTTTTTTAAAAGTAATCGCATATCTAATTATTCATCCCATTATCTAATATTTCAGCTTTGTAATTTATCTTCTTCAGAAGAAAGAACTCGCTTTGAGTTCATGCTCTTAAAGTCTTCATCTTCTTCAGGTTCCGTCAAGTCTCAACAACCTTATCATACTGGATAGCAAACTCATTCAGCATGGTCTTTGAATTCACACATCCATAAAAAATGATTGAATGTTTTCGTTTCTCCCACTTGATGTCATGCCCGCAAAAAACAATCTTTTAAGAAAGTTTTAGCCCAATGTTTACGTTGGTTATACATCTCTGTTATCGAACCGCCACTTTCAAAATTATATTTTCCATATAAAAAATCCCTACGAGATTCAAATTCTTCAAATGTGCTACTTTTTACCCATTGTTTATATAACCCTTTAATGTCAATGTAACGAACTGTAAGAGCTCGAAGATGCTCGATCTCATGTTTCTTCATATGCCATGATAGTAACGATGTCAAGTATTTGGGAAAACAGTTCTGATTGCATTGCCAATAGCTTTGTCTTGATCAGTAATTATTGAATGTGGATACTTATTAAACATGCACTTTAGGAAATTTTTAAATAACCATTCAAAAGTTTATTGTTTCTCATTCTCCAATAATGCACCACAAAAAAAAGTATGGATTGACCATGGTGATTCACCCGACAAATGGAGAAAATGGCATCTTAAACTTGTGTTCATGTATTTGACATCGAAAACAACAACGTCCCTAAATTTTATATATGAGTCTCGTGATCTCCCATCAGCCCAAAAAATATTTCTTCGAGACCCATCTTCAAATAAATCCACAGCAAAATAAAGGTTGGCGAACATCTATTAGTTTATCTTGGAAATGTTTAATGAGCCTAAAAAACTCCTTACCTTTGTATTGTTTTCGTTGCTCGGCGAAGATATCAACACACTGCTTTGATGTAACTTCATTTTGAAGTGGACTTTTCACCGTATTTACGACCTTCTTGAATTGACAAGGTTTCAATCCAGATCGACCAAGTTCCGTTGCAAGAGATTTGCATGCCATTGAGCGATGAAAATTCCATGAGAACGATGTTCATTACTTTGATTGGAGTAACAGTTAGCTCATGATTGTGTACATCATTAAACATATCTACTAACCATTTCCATCTTTACTTTTAGAAATCCGAAGATATGCTTCATATCCTGTCCATAAATCCCTATGACGCTTCTTAACATGCCCAGTGGAACTATTACACTTTAAATCTTTAAAACCTTGTTTGTTGCATACATATTTCTTTCGACAAGGATGATTTGTCATCTTATCTCTAAACGTTTGAAAAATATGTATTCCAAATCCAAGCAAAATGCGTAACGGTTGTAAAACTCATATGCATCATCAGGATTATCAAAATCCATTCATCTTTCTCAAACCCAAGATCGACGTTCACGTCATTATTTTCCTCTATTTCAACATGTCAGCCTGATTTGTTTCAAAAGTTTTTTCCTCTAATTGAGGTGTAAATCCATTGTGTTATGTACATCTTGTTTCAGAAAAAAAATATTTTAGAGACATTGTCGCATTCCGGAAACGATGTACAAATGCATAGCGACTGTAAAAATTTTATACCTCATCGAGAGTATCGAAAACCTGTCCAGTTACATTAATTAGCTACTTCTTTCTCAAACCTGAAATCCATGTCTAAGTCTTTTCTTAAATCTACTTCAACATCTGAACCGCTATTTGTGACTAACTACATATTTGCATCAATACCGTCAATCAGATTCGTTTCTAAAGCCTCCTCCTCTTGTTGAACTTCTGAATCCATTAGGTTGTGTGTGTTCTGCATCGACTAGAGCAAGAACATCTTGGAACCAAAAAAAATTGATGATGAACATGGAAAAAAATGCATTGTTAATCCTAGTTAGTTACATCTAATACATGCAAATCCTTCCAACGATTTGAATATTATTAAAAACTTCATCACTAATAAGTATGTAAATATGTGATGCTTTTAGGTACTTATCAAACGACATCACTATTATTAAATCAATTTTAGTAATTTTAATCAAAACATGGAGATCACAGTTAATAAAATATAATCGTCATATGAAAATTTCGGCCTTTTGTATTTTGATAAAGATGGTCATGGGTATGTCACAGAACACAAAATCCAATAGTGATTAATTGAATGCATGGTGATGCTTTAAAGTATTTTAACCAAAACGGTCACCACTGCCATTTAATCAATTTTTAGGTATTTTAAATAAAAACACGGAGAACGATTAATTGAATGCGCGGTTAATTAATTGAAAGGGAACTAAGTTTCTTGACTAAAGATTATATACTGCAGACGAGAACGCAATGAAGATTTGTAGGGAATGAACGAATGAAAATTAAAAAGGAATGATATAAACGTAGGGAGGTAATACAAATCACTTATATTTTTTTTCCAGTTTTTTAAGAAATTTTTTAATCAAAACTACGTAGTTTTGATAGTTTTACATGTAATATTAGATGCTTAACAACACCATATTCACTTTCTCATGTTAATCTAATAAATGAAATTATAAAAAAGTTACACATCCCAATAGTTAGTATTCCCTGTGAAATTAAATCAAAGATTAATAATAATAAATAAGAGAGATCACCCCTCCAACCTTTCATCCACCTTATTTATATTAAACAAAAAACTGTTTCTTTACAGCAAAGAAGCGAGTATTCACAAAGCAAAGCAAAGCAAACCCATTCCAACTTTCTCACAATACCCAACTAATTCTTCTTCGGTTCCCAATTCATCATATTCATCTCTGATTTGATCAAACAAACAAAGATTCTTCCTTTTTCAATTGGTTCTTGCGATCTTGTTAATGTGGGTTCTTTCAAGGTACCCTTTTCTTATTATTTTACAATTCTTGTTTCTTTTCTTTATGGGTTGTAATTCTTTTGAATGATCATGATCTTGATTACAAGAATCTTTCTGGATCTAAGTTATCCAACCCCGTGATATAATAATAATAATCTTGTAACCTAATGCAGATTTCCAATTGGGTATTTCTGCGGTTCTTGTAAGCTCCAATTTTTTATATAATGCCAGGTATATCGTTTTAAATATTATATAATCTTGTAGGGTACTCATAGTTTTTGCTTTTAGTATTAGTTTGATTATTATTGTTGTTGTTGTGTTGTAGCATTGAATCAAGAAGATAGGAGTAGTCAAAGATGTGATTTGGGGGATGATAAGAAAAGGGTTAGGGTTAGATCTTTGAAGAAAAAAGCAATGGGTGGGATGTCAAACGCGGTGAATACGACAAGTAATAAGCGGGTTTCGAATTGTCGATTTGCTTCTGTTTCGATTGATGATGTTAGAGATGACGAGGAAGAGAAAGTAGTGAATGCTTTTCGTGAAATCTTGATCGAGAAAGAGTTGCTTCCTGATGCTCATGATGATTATCACACCTTGTTGAGGTAAATGTTTAAGTGTATCATATGGTCTCAATCTTGTGGAAAAAGGGTTGTTTTTGTTTAAACACTTATTGGTTTCTTGAAGTTTAAGTTCTGTTCTACAAATTTTCAGATCAAAAATAAGAATAAACTAAAAATGATGAAAACATCGATATTTCTGTTAGTTATTGCCATTACCCGTTTTGAAATCCGTATAGGTTTTGAAGATAACAAAAAGCGAAAATTAAATTTCTTCTTCAGAGTACACTGCCCTTAAATAAGAACATACAAGAAGGGGACTTAAATCCAATGCCATCAATCTACATGTAACAATAACAATGGATTAATAATAGGCTTTGACTTCAAAATATTATTAAAAAGAAATGCTGCAATATTCATGGGGTTGCAGATTCTTGAAGGCTAGGAAATTTGATATTGATAAGGCCGTCCAAATAGTGGGTGGACATGCTCAACTGGAGGAAAGACTATGGCGTTGATTCCATCTTAAAGGTGCTCTTTGACTTTTTGCATGATTATTTGACCTTTTTAAGGTCTACTCTAATTAATAGCTTACACGATTATTTGACTTTTTTGGGTCTAATTCATATGTTACATGATCATTTGACTTTGTGTGTTTCGGTAAAGACGTTACGTTTCGGTAATCATATAATAAAATTTTAGCAATGCATTTTTTGATGTGTGTTATGCTGTTGATTATTTGACTCTGACTATACAGAGATCAAAGCTTCCACTTTGAATAATCAATATCAATTCAGCTGAAAAAAACAGGTTATGTTAGAAAAATAAGTTTATTTATTCACCTTTCATTTTTATCTTATTTTAGAGTCATTTAATAATACTACTGTTTTTAATAAATTTGTAAAAATTACATTGTCGAATATTGTAATGTTTAATATAACTTGACTAAACCTGCTAGGTTCAATGTTTGATATTGTATTTATGCAATTGTGATTGTGTGCAGGATTTTGTATATGATGAATATGAAGAGGTTCAAAGCTACTATCCTCATGGCTATCATGGTGTGGACAAAGAGGGACGGCCTGTTTATTTTGAACGATTAGGAAAAGTGGACCCCAGTAAGCTTATGAATGCCACCACAATTGACAGGTTTTTAAGATACCATGTACAAGGTTTTGAGAAAGCGTTTTCTGAAAAATTCCCAGCATGTTCCGTTGCAGCTAGAAGACATATAGATTCCTGCACCACCATACTGGACGTTCACGGAATGGTTAGCTTGTTTTATGCCTTCTATTGTATACGTTTACAATTATAATTATAGTTTTTGTATTTAATATAATATGATATATATTATTTAGTTATTTATGTTATAATTATTCTGTAAATATATATTCAATATATTATATAGAAGTTATATGAATAACCGGCTCACGAGCCTACTCACACTCTAAAACTGAAGCTCGGGCAGAGTCGTTTAAGCCTGGCTCGATTCGAGCTTTTGGCACGAGCCGATCATGCGCCACGTGACCTTTATTTTTAGTTCAAGAATTCTTAATTGTCTCGTTTTGTAGAACTGGATGAGTTTTGGTAAAGTTGCACATGATTTGTTAATGCGCATGCAAAAAATAGACGGAGATAACTATCCTGAGGTGCTAACATTGATCCCTATTACTAAGACTATTTCTGTTCATGTGTGTACTGTTTCTGATCCCTCTTCCATTTTTTTTTATTTAAATTTTGGTTAATCAGACTCTACATCAGATGTTCATTGTCAATGCTGGTAACGGATTCAAATTAGTATGGAATACGGTGAAAGGATTTCTTGATCCAAGAACAACCTCAAAGATACATGTAAGATCACCAAGATCCATCCGACTTTTGTGTTTCATGCAATGTTGAATTTTGATTTGATTTATGAGAATCTCTAGGTTCTTGGCAACAAGTATCAGAGCAAACTGTTGGAAGTTATCGATTCAAGGTTTGCCTTTTTTTTTTCTCTTTCCTTTGAACTATAAAACTTATGTTTGATTAGAATTTATAAACTTGTGAATTCATTATAGCCAATTACCGGATTTTCTTGGCGGAAGTTGTTCATGTCCTAATGAAGGTGGATGCTTGAGGTCAGATAAGGGTCCTTGGCATGATCCAGAATTAATGAAGGTATGTATGCACGTCAAAGTGGATCGTTAGGGTCAATATGTCAAACAAATTTTTTTTTCTGAAATCAAGTTAGTTGACTTTTGACCTGTTTGACTCGTTTCTTTTTAGCTAATTTTCTACATATGGGCCATTTTAAGAGAAACGACCCATGTTTTTATACAAAATGGGTGCATGTTTTCAATTGTTTGGATTCTTGTTGCAGCTAATCAATACTGAAAATACAGAGAAAAATGGTAGCTTTTATGATGATTCTAATTTACAAGTCAAGTCAATTGTTTCTCAGGTTTAGTGGCTGCTATACAAATTTTATTGAACTTGTAAATTTTTTTTAGGCGTTTTCGGTTATTTGCTGACATTTTACTATACTTTCTTTTATTTCAGAGTACAAGCCGTAAAATATCTGGGGATCTAGTGGGCTTTCAAACTCATGTTCCAAGAAGATCAATGTCTCTCAATCTTAGGGTATGTGTTATGGAACTCGTTATCTGATTTTTTTGGCCTGACATCACAATTTTTACTTTCTGGTTATTTAGGAATAATTAGTTCCAAGTTTCATGTTTTCTCCAATAAAAACTTGTTATAAATAGAACTAAAAGACCTATTCAACCTTTTCTTTTACCCTATAATAATAGTTGTCATATATTAGATTTAAATAACTAGACAACGCACTAATTGAATTATTATTTTTATCTTGTTCTCTTGTAGAGTTCGGTCAACATACCTGTTTCTAACGAAACAAGAGTTGAACGAGTAGTTTCTAGTTCTCAGATTGATGTTACTCCCAGATGTAAGTGATCCTTGTGCGTATTTTACATCAGATGGGGAAGTGGGTTGAATAAGGGGTCAAAATGGATTATTTTTAGTGCGGGTTATTAAACATATTTTTATATATTATATTGTTAAATGTTAAATTTGATTACAAAAGAAATATCATTACAATAATATTTTATGTTGTTTAATATACTGATTTATAAAAAATATCATTTGGACCTCTAGTTATAGAATTATAATATTTTAGTACAGTCTTCCTAACCATTGTTAACTATTTGACCAGATGATTCGACAATCACGACGATGGAAGAATACACTGTGAATAAAGTTTTTGGCTTTCCGTACAAAGTTTTAACCTATATATTTCTTCTTTCTTTTGGGTTGGTGAATTTTTTGACAAGAAACATTATCAAGTCATTTAGCAACAAGAAAAACATACATCGGTTTGTGAATGCTTCCAGTTCCGTAGAAAAAGATATTTTGCACCCGTGTGAAGAGAAGTTAAAACAATTAGAAGCAATGGTGGCTGAGCTTTCAAGTAAGCCGTCAAGAATTCCACAAGAAAAAGAGGAAATGCTCGCTGAATCGATGAATCGTATAAGATCAATGGAGTATGATTTGCAAAAGACTAAAAAAGTAATTATTTTTATTTTTTGTTTTATGAACGGGTCGATCTGGGTCATGTTTGATCTTTAAACTGATCAATGGGCCAAAAAAAAATTCTAGTTTATGTAAATAAATGATTTTTTTTTTGAAAAGTTGTTTTTCTAGTCATATATTAATTAGTGATGAAGAATTTAAAAGATCTGACAATAGTGTGTAGCTTGCTAACCCTGTTTTTGCTTTGTAGGCGTTATTTGCTACAGCTTCAAAACAAATGGAACTTGAGGAGTCAATAGAGACCCTAAGAGGGGATGCTATTAATGTAAGTCGAAATCTTTTACTTCAAATTTCATAATTGATGACTTTTGACATTAATCTTAAATTTGACTTTTGAAGTCAAACTTTAGCCTATTTGGCCTTGAAAAGACTTTATTGTTTTAGCATAAAGTTTTCCCATTTGAACGTTGGTTACGGATCTCACGCATTTTAAAAATTTTCTTATAAATTAAAATTTTTGTCAAGTTTCGGACTCTATGTTTAGTTGGTTTGACCTCCAAAGTCAAAAAACATTTCTGATTTTCATTTTAACGCTAATGATGTTAAACCTGGTATAACAGAGAACAAACTCGTGTTGGGTCAGACGGACCAAATCTTCCTCAAGTGGAAGATGGCAATGAACGTCAGAAGTTTAGTCGGTTTGACCTCAAAAAGTCAACCTCGCTTCAGACAAAGATTCCCATTTTGGGCATATGATTTCTCATTCAAAACTCGAGGTTTCTCAGTTTCTGAGTAATATACAACACAACACTTACACATGCAGAAAAAAAATATAATTTCTTCGTTCTTTTCCCGCTCGGGTTGATAATTAAAGGGGTTTGAATTAAACAACATGCATACTTGTTAATAGATGGTTTATATAGAATGAGATAATTCGCCCAGAAAAATGCGTTTGACGGGAATAGGTCGGCGGTTTTTGGCGTAAACAAGTACGTTTTATTTTTGTTTCATGTGTAGTTCCGAGAACTTTATGACTCATAATGATTTGATTCATGGTTGAATCGAAATTTGAGCAATAAGAGCATATACGTGTTGACTTTTTATGTCAAACTTGTTAGCTTCTGAAGTCATCATTGATAGGAATTTGGTTGTGGTTTTATTTGTTTATATATATATCTTAAGTCTATTAAGTTTGAATTGATTTTGTCAATAGACACTTTTGTTCTGTTAAAAAAGGAGAGAAATTAGAAACTTTTGTCTCCAATTATGGCAAGTAGTTTTTGACACAAATGGCCAATGAGGTGAGCATAGTGGAGTAGTAAGGGAGAGACTTGGTGTTCTAAGGGACCCAAGTTTGATTCCTGCCCTCTCTGTTATTTTCTGCGGCACCTGGAGATGATGAGAGACTAGGCGAATAGGTGGAGATCGCTAGTTCGATCCTTGAACTGAGCGGGTTTTACTTTACCGCAATGTCGTGCCTTCAGGCGAGTGTTCACGGGCTTCGGCCCTAGGTGAGGGTTTCCCCGGTTCGGAGGCGAGTGTATCCCGATGTGGTGAATTTCGCCAGTAGCCCGTTTGGAAGATTCGTTCGCCGTTAAAAAAAGTTTTTGACACAAATGGTTGAAGAAAACCAAGATTTTCTGATAACGTTTGCTCACAGATTTGGAAGCTTATATTCTATACATGAGCCCCGACGGTACAAATGGACATGACTTTTGTTTAAAGAGAAAAAAAACACAATAATTGGTACTCTTCTTGTAAGTTTTGTGTTCTAATTTAAAATATTTGTTGATGATGTTTTTTTTTCAAAAGGGTGTTGGTGGAAAAGTTATTTACTAAAATAGGTGATTTTAAATAGAGAAGTAGGAGTACTAAGTATCTGTGTTTATAAATGTGCCACATAAATGTTGAGATAAACATAACATGCTGATAATACAAAACTTAGAGAAGACAAATTACTTGCTATGGAAGAACAATTCGCACCAAAAGATGACCCTATCAAAGATATTTACTACCAACAATTGTTTGTACCAAAGTCTCTTAAGGTACAAGGTTGCTGAAGAAACACCAATTTATCTGAAGGTTAACTAGTGGTTTGTGTCTCGTCCAAATAAGGTTACTCTTCTTTCTTCCTCGCTAGCTTGCTGCGATCATCCTACAAAACAATCACAATACCGTGAAGCTCGTTATAAGGAGAATGGGGGGGGGGGGGTTTCTTCTTGTAACCACCCTTCGGCGTGAGAATAAGAACTTGTTTTGAGGATAAAAGTGTGTGTATTAAGTGAGAGAGCAAGAGAGTAATCCTTAAAGCTGGAGATGAGGTCCTTCATTTATAGCCGAAGGGAGTCGTGAAGGAGATGGGCTGATGGGCCTTGGCGCAGACGTCGATAACAAGGAATATCCTCTTTGTCTCCTGGAGCATGACCGTTAGTGTTTGCAGGCGAAACGATAGTTGGCCCACACTGAATGGATCCACGTGGCCTGGTAGTTGTCCTTGTTGTCTGGTCTGTCATCAGCACTTTAGTGGAGATCGTGGAGAAGCGGTCGGCGCACGGTGATTGGTGACACGTATCCGTCCTTGTGTACTTCTTGTCTCTTGCACGATTTGTTTACCGTGCAACATCATTGGATACAGCTTGTCGTGCGATCAATGGCCATCTGTCCTGGCAATCGTACTGTTTGTACTATCCAACATTGTCTTGTTGGCGCAGGGGTTGTCTGCGCTTCTTGGCCTTGCGCCAATTCCTATTGCAAAATAGCCAAGTGTTGGATTTAGTTAATTCTAGGTATGGCCTCGCGCGAGACCTAAGTGTCACACCCCAACCGATGGCGGAAACATCGAGGCAGGACGAAATAGATTGCTCATTGCTCATAATACTAATTGCGACAATAATTAATTAAATCCAAATTTCATTTCATGGCATAAAGTCATTACAATACAAGGGAAAATTCAGATACAACATTAACTAAGACAAAATTTGATACATCCATAATAAACCTAAACGTCTAAATGTGTATCTAGCGTCATCGCTACTTCGTTTTCATGGCATCAACCTTCTCAACCTGTAACATGTTTAAAATACGAGTTCAATGCAAAAGCAAAGGCGAGTATACAAGTTTGAGCATAGCATACGTATAAGCATAGGTTTAAACAAATCCACATGGCAACTAAGTTTACATACGAGCATATACAAGGCATGCGATATTTCTAGTCAACCCTCTGTTCACGCAACTAGTATAAATAATTCAACATGACCACTCGTTCACGGGCGGTGCGTTACTCCTATAGCGCTATACATGTCAAATGGAGGCTCAAAATAAGCTAATGACTATGGTATCACATACGTTCGGTCCTAGTATAAGCATAACATACATATCAAAGCGTTCATGTTTAATGGATTGTTCGTGCAAGTAATAAAGCATAAGTTTTGTGTTGTTTTTGATATGTAAACATGTTACCCCTCAAAAGTGGTAAACGTAAAAGCGGGTTCGAGTATACTCACGGTTTTGCAAGCGCTCCGATTAGCAAAGTCCGTGAAGAGTTGTATGTGTTGCGGGATGAACACCGAGTTATCCTACAAGAGGAAAACGTAGGTGTGAGCGTTGGAATGGTAACGAGAGATTCGGGATTTGGAATAATGCATTCAAAGTAACGTATACGAAAATACACACTAAGGTATAGCACTTGTCCTTGACACTTATAATAACCCATAAGGATTAGGTGTGGTTTCATAGGTTCAAGACCTATAAGAAACGTTGACAAGGAACTACACACATAGTGACAAACTTATTAACTTGATAGATGCTTATTTGGTAATTATCAAGGGTTCGGTTCCAATGGTTATATTATAGTCCATAGGTATATATATATATATATATATCTATATATATATCTAGTTATATAATCATGTAGGAGGTGGGAGGATTAACCATCCACTTTGGGACCTCGTAGGATGTTCACCACTTACACAAGTTACCATAGGTAACAAGGAGGGTCTTAGAACGACAAAAATGTAAATGACAAGAATGTAAAGTGGGTCGCCACTATACCAAGTAGCCAAGTGAACTACAACCCGGGAGCACACATCGACACACAGCGACGGCTAGGCGGGGTTGTGACACTTTAGGACTAGCAAGCTACTTAGGATAATGATGAAAATCATCAAGTGACGTGCGGTCCAAAGTTAGGATAGCCCAAGCTAACCAAGGTGGACACACTATCATCAAGCTTTTGGCTTGGCATCACTTGTGAGCTTAAAGCTCTTCAAAAACAGAAAGTTTAGAGTGTTAAAACACTCTTATTTACATGTTTAACAACCTTGGTTAGTCTCACTAATCATAGCTTTGATTGCAAGCTCAAGAACACAAAGTTGTTTGATGAAAACATAAGTTTTGAGAGAGTTTTGTTAAAATCAGGAAGTTTATTGCACTTCAACCTCAAATATGAAGGAGTTCCATCTTGGTTTTCCATGGAAAAATCTAAGGAAACAATCCTAGAGGTGTCTCAAGTGCTAAGAAAGAAAGAACAATGAAAAAAAGTGAAGTGGAAGTGAGCTAGAACTCACTTTGAAGACCTTGAACTTTCTGCTCAAATTCAGATATTATTAGTAGATTTGAAGTGATTAGAGAGTGTTTTAGTGGAGTTTGTAAAGTGGAGAATTGTAGGAATGGGTTGGGTTTTATAGGATGTGATTAGGGTTAGTTAGGTGGGTGTTTAATGTAAGAAGCACAATCCTTGTGCACCAAAATTGACCAATCCTTGAGCTTAAACCACTTTCTGCCGAAACAGACAGCTGGCGGGCCGCGAGAAGAGATGGGGGACACGCTGGCGGCCCGCGAGAAGCTGGAGAAAGTTTCATTTTTTGCAATTCAGCCCCTTGGAGTTTATATTTAAGGGTTTAGGGGTGTTTTAAGCATAGAAAGTGCATTTTAAGGGGGTTTTAAGTCAGTTTATCGTAAGAATAATTATAACCAAGTATGATTGGATATATGTATCATGTATAAGTATTGTATAATGTATGTGCGTCACATATTTGCAAGTTCATCACACGTTTACGAATACAACAAGTATGCGTTACATGTTTGAATGTATAAGTATAAAATGATTATAACTAAGTATAACATGAATAAAATATGATTTTCCATTATGATTCAAAGTCTTGGTTTATAATGATTACAAAGATTACAACGAAAGGACGATTACAAGATACAAAGGTTTTCCAAAAATAGAAATACATCACGAGCTTTCTAAATATGGAAAGTATGAAAACGCTGGGCGTTACAGTCTCCCCTCATTTAGGAAATTTCGTCCCAAAATTTAGGAAGATGCAACGAAGAGATGCGGATACTTAGTCTTCATATCACTCTCGAGTTCCCAAGTAAATTCAGCGCCACGCTTACCTTCCCATCGAACCTTGACGATAGGAATTCGACTGCGCATTAATTGCTTGATTCCTCGGTCCATGATTTCAACCGGTTTCTCCACAAAATGCAAGGTCTCATTGATTTGAAGATCTTCGAGTGGAACTTGAAGTCCTTCTTCAGCTAGACACTTCTTTAGGTTTGAAACATGAAAGACAGGATGAACGTTGTTGAGCGCTTGAGGCAGATGCAGACGATACGCTACCTTGCCAATCCTCTCGAGAATCTTGAAAGGACCTACATAGCGAGGAGCGAGCTTGCCTTTTTACTAAATCGAACACCTTTCCAAGGGGATACCTTGAGAAGTACATTATCACCCACGTTGAATTCCAATGGTTGCGTCTTCTGTCGGCATAACTCTTTTGTCGGCTTCGAGCCTTGAGGAGGTTATCACGGATTTGTAAGATCTTGTCCGTTGTCTCTTGTATCAGTTCGGGACCGGTGATTTGAGAGTCACGTCTCATGCCAACAAATAGGCGAACGACACTTACGACCATACAATGCTTCAAATGGAGCCATTTGAATACTTGCGTGATAACTATTATTGTACGAGAATTCTATCAATGGTAAGTGTGAATCCCAGTTGCCGCCAAAATCGATTACGCATGACCGAAGCATATCCTCCAAAGTTTGGATAGTACGCTCGGTTTGACCGTCGGGTTGAGGATGAAAAGCGGTGCTAAGGTTAAGACGGGTGCCAAGGGCGGTTTGAAATGTCTGCCAAAGGCGGGAGGTGAAACGAGCATCGCGATCGGAAATGATGTCAATGGGAGTACCCATGACGACTGATGATTTCATCCGTGTAGATACGAGCCAATTTCTCGACCTTGTAGTCTTCACAAATGGCAAGGAAATGAGCGGATTTGGTCAATCGGTCAATGATAACCCATATACTGTCATGACCAGACGAAGTACGAGGAAGCTTGGTAATGAAGTCCATAGCAATACTCTCCCATTTCCAGACAGGAATTTCTGGTTGTTCGAGTAAGCCAGAGGGGCGTTGATGTTCAGCTTTCACCTTAGAACAAGTAAGGCACTTTGAGACATAGAGAACGATATCTTTCTTCATTCCAGGCCACTAATAGGACGTACGAAGATCATGGTACATCTTGTCAGCGCCAGGATGAATGGAGTATCAGGATTTGTGGGCTTCATCCATCAGGGTGGTTCGAAGGTTAAGACGATTGGGAATCCAAATGCGAACATGGTAATAAAGGAAACCATCGGGTTTAGCTGCGAGTGAGTTTTCGACTCCACAATTTAACTCGTTGTCGAGGTTACCCTCATTAATGCGGCAAATTGTGCTTGGCGAATTAGCTCATGAAGTTTTCCACGATTTGGTGACAATGAATACTCTTGACATGAGTTTTACGACTAAGTGCATCGGCTACAACATTTGCCTTACCAGGGTGGTAGCGAATGTCACAGTCGTAGTCGTTTAACAATTCTATCCAACGACGTTGACGCATGTTGAGTTCCTTTTGATCAAAGATATGTTGGAGGCTCTTATGGTCGGTGAAGACCGTACACTTTGTACCATAAAGGTAGTGTCGCCAAATCTTTAACGCAAAAACAACTGCACCAAGTTCAAGGTCGTGCGTAGTATAGTTTTTCTCATGAATCTTGAGTTGTCTCGACGCGTATGCGATAAGCTTGTCCCGTTGCATAAGAACGCAACCAAGACCTTGGTTTGAGGCATCACAATACACGACGAAATCGTCGTTTCCATCGGGAAGTGCAAGGATAGGAGCATTACATGGCATGTCTTTGAGGGTTTGAAAGGACTCCTCTTGTTCGGGACCCCAAACAAAAGGTTTATCTTTTTGGGTCAAGGACGTTAAAGGAACGGCAATCTTGGAGAAGTTCGAGATGAAACGACGGTAATAACCAGCTAGGCCAAGGAATGAACGAATTTTAGAAGGCGATTTAGGTGCAATCCAATTCTTCACAGCTTCTATCTTTGCGGGGTCAACATGTATACCGTGTTCATTGACGGTGTGACCAAGAAATTGAACCTCTTTTAGCCAAAATTCACACTTGGAAAATTTGACGTAAAGACGTTCGGTTCGCAAAAGCTGAAGGATAAGTTGCAAATGTCGCCCATGTTCTTCCTTCGTCTTGGAATAGATGAGAATATCGTCGATGAATACGATTACGAATTGATCGAGGTAAGGTTTACACACACGGTTCATGAGGTCCATGAACACTGCAGGTGCGTTAGTCAGACCAAAAGGCATGACCACGAACTCGTAGTGTCCATAACGTGTGCGAAAAGCAGTTTTAGGTACATCTCCCTCAAAAACTCGAAGTTGATGGTAGCCAGAACGAAGATCGATTTTTGAGAAACAAGTCGCACCTTGAAGTTGATCAAAGAGATCGTCGATACGAGGAAGTGGGTATCGGTTCTTGACTGTAAGTTTATTGAGTTCACGATAGTCAATGCGAAAAGATCCATCTTTCTTCTTGACGAACAAAACGGGAGCGCCCCAAGGGGAAGTACTAGGGCGTATAAAGCCTTTATCAAGAAGCTCTTGAAGTTGGCTAGATAGCTCTTGCATCTCCGAGGGTGCTAAACGATAAGGAGCTTTCGCAACAGGAGTTGCGCCAGGGATGAGGTCAATACGAAAGTCAACAGAACGAGGAGGCGGAGGACTAGGAAGATCCTCTGGAAATACATCAGGGAAATTGCAAACAACAGGAACGTCGAGCCTTTGTCTTTCTTTTCCACAACATGGGCCAGAAAGGCAAAGTACTCCTTGCGCAAATATTTGTTTGCTTGAATACACGACATAAGCTTGAGATCTTTAGAAGGTTTCTCGCCATAGACGTGCAATGAATCACTGTTTGGAAGTGGAATACGAAAAAATTTCTCGAAGCAAACAACTTCAGCACGAACTCGCTTAAGCCAGTCCATGCCTACTATGATATCGAAGCTTCCCAATCGCATGGGAATGAGATCAATAGAAACGTATGATCGTTTAGAATTAAGGAGCAGTTAGAAAGGATAGAATCAACATAGACGGTTTTACCATTTGCGACTTCGACAGCAAAAGGATTAGGCAATTTGGAACGTACGCACTTAAGTAAAGGTTCAAATTTAGTCGAAACAAAACTTTTATCTACGCTAGTATCAAATAGACATGAAGCATAAATATGGTTAACAAGGAACGTACCAGTGATAACGTATTTTGAACTTTGAGCCTAAGCGTTGGTGAGGGCAAATGCTCTTCCGCATGCCGGTTGAGGCTGCTATTGTTGCTGAGGCTGCTGGTTGATGTTGCGCTGAAGGCAAACGTTGGCAAGATGGCTCGGGTCACCGCACTTGAAACATGCTCGCACAGGAGCATTTTGAGGTTGGGTTTGAGGTTGAGCAGGGTTAGGCATGAGGGCTTGAGGTTGGGTGTTCTGGGGTTGCGGGAAGTTGCGGCAACAGTTAGCACAGTGTCCAAACCTTTGACATTGGGCACACTTGCGGCATGGGGTACCAGTGGGATGATGGCGTAAACAGGTCGTACATTGGGGGTGAGACCCAATGTAGCCCTGTCTTGGCTGATCAGGGTTGGCAGGAATGATGGCTGCAACGGCTTGGATGGGTTGAGGGTTCGGCGGAGTAACAACCGCGCAATTTTGAGCAGAAGCCTTCCGCTTCTTGTTCTTAGGGTTGTTGTTGTTTTTGGGGTTTTTAGGTGAGGGTTCAACGGTGACAGGTTCGGCGGTGGCTTGGTGCGCGCTTTTCAGCGAGGCCTTCGCGACATTCCTGCGCTCGACCTGGTTGCTGTTAAGGCGAGCAGCCAAGCGGTAGGTTTCCCCGATAGTCGCTGGGAAGGCAGCTTCCACGAGGTTCATGAAGGAGTCGGGTAGGCAATGGATGTACTTGTTGATAGCCTTCTCGGTGGTATCAACTTGGGTGGGGCAAAGGATACTAAGCTGCTTGAAGCGTTGGGTTAAACCATCATTATCGTCCCCATTTTGCTTGAGGTACCAAACTCTTGTTCTAGCTTCCTAAGCTCATGTGGAGGGCAGAATTCGTCTCTCATGATTTTCTTTAACTCGGCCCATGGCAGGGCGTGGGCTGCATCATCCCCTCTTGTGCTGCGTTCGGATGTCCACCAATCGAGAGCTCTCGATCGGAACACCCCTGTGGCGTTTTGGGTACGCAGATCGTCGGGACAGCCGTTGTGACGGAACGCAAGTTCCATGGCTTCGAACGAAGTCAGCAACACTGTGGCGCCATCCTTACCCGTAAAGGGTTTACAAGCAATGAAGTGCTTGAAGAGGAATTGCGTCTTAGGTTTTTCCACCTTGGAGTCGACCGAACCATGAAGCGATTCAGTGTTCGATTGAATCTTACTAACAATATCAGGCATGATTCGGGCCATATGGTCGGCCATTTGTTCAGCGACGAGGTTCGCGAGTTCTTTCTTGGAGTTGGAACGAGAGTTCTTCTTGCTCTTCTTGTGTTCATCGGATGAGCTTGGAGATGCTATCTAGAAATTCGAAAGGAAGAGAAAGGATGAGACTTGATCATAATGTAAAAATAAGTTTTGCATGTATAAGCATGGATAATTTACGTATGGTTCACATGGTTAACATGAATTTAACAAATATGGCATGTACAACACGTATGAATGCATATAAGGAGTATAAATTTAGTTTGTTCACGAGGATTATTATTGTTTTTGATTGCGATAACGTGCGAATTGTGTAACGGTTTCAAATGAATAAGGTAACACGTATAAAATCACATAAAAATTGAGATAACATAAAAGATTGGCTCAATAAAACATGGGATTATTTCGGGTAGAGAAACGTCGACTATTCCAAAGTGATTCGTAAGATCTTTCGAGTTAGGGAACATGCTTTGGCCTAATAGGTAAAATACTCTCGTCGAGAAGCGATTAACGGTATTTTACCCTTCCAGTTACTACATGTCCGTAGTCGATCGAAAATTCGAGACTTTGGCGAGATTGAAAATCGAGGAATGGGACTAGTTGACAAGGTGCGGGTTTCACCCCTAACTTGACAACATCGTACCCTAAGTGTGGTTTGTTTCTTACTAAACGAGGAGCATATTCCGACTCGTTTCTAAGATCCACTAGAGCATGAAATGGAAGTCTTCCATCAAGGTGTGGATGTCACTCCTAACTTGATGGCGTAACTTCGTGAAAAATCGAATACGCGAAATGAGGGATTTCACCAAAAATTGTAAGTCATTGGACCTATCTTGGTGCAAATCGCCTCGTTTGCATCACGAGTGCCTTCAAGTCTTCAAGTGTATTTGTGTATATGTCTTAGGAAAGACATTGTGTAAGCTTTAAGACCAAAAGATAAGGAAGAAGCAATGAGGAAGATAAAGTTTTAAGCATGATATAGGAATGGTAAAAAATGGACACTTAAACTATAGACTAGGTCGAACATGGCAATTCTACCTAATTCCCTATAGTTATGGCTCTGATACCAATCTATCACACCCCAACCGATAGCGGAAACATCGAGGCGGGACGAAATAGATTGCTCATTGCTCATAATACTAATTGCGACAATAATTAATTAAATCCAAATTTCATTTCATGGCATAAAGTCATTACAATACAAGGGAAAATTCAAATACAACATTAACTAAGACAAAATTCGATACATCCATAATAAACCTAAACGTCTAAATGTGTATCTAGCGTCATCGCTACTTCGTTTTCATGGCATCAACCTTCTCAACCTGTAACATGTTTAAAATACGAGTTCAATACAAAAGCAAAGACGAGTATACAAGTTTGAGCATAGCATACGTATAAGCATATGTTTAAACAAATCCACATGGCAACTAAGTTTACATACGGGCATATACAAGGCATGCGATATTTCTAGTCAACCCTCTGTTCACGCAACTAGTATAAATAATTCAACATGACCACTCGTTCACGGGCGGTGCGTTACTCCTATATAGCACTATACATGTCAAATGGAGGCTCAAAATAAGCTAATGACTATGGTATCACATACGTTCGGTCCTAGTATAAGCATAACATACGTATCAAAGCGTTCATGTATAATGGATTGTTCGTGCAAGTAATAAAGCATAAGTTTTGTGTTGTTTTTGATATGTAAACATGTTACACCCCCAAAGTGGTAAACGTAAAAGGGGGTTCGAGTATACTCACGGTTTTGCAAGCGTTCCGATTAGCAAAGTCCATGAAGAGTTGTTTGCGTAGCGGGATGAACACCGAGTTATCCTACAAGAGGAAAACGTAGGTGTGAGCGTTGGAATGGTAACGAGAGATCCGGATTTGGAATAATGCATTCAAAGTAACGTATACGAAAATACACACTAAGGTATAGCAGTTGTCCTTAACACTTATAATAACCCATAAGGATTAGGTGTCGTTTCATAGGTTCAAGACCTATAAGAAATGTTGACAAGGAACTACACACATAGTGACAAACTTATTAACTTGATAGATGCTTATTTAGTCATTATCAAGGGTTCGGTTCCAATGGTTATATTATAGTCCATAGGTATATATATATATATATATATATATATATTATATATATATATCTAGTTATATAATCATGTAGGAGGTGGGAGGATGAACCATCCACTTAGGTACCTCTTAGTGTCATGTAATTCAATTAGGAGGTGGGAGGATTAACCATCCACTTTGGGACCTCGTAGGATGTTCACCACTTACACAAGTTACCATAGGTAACAAGGAGGGTCTTAGAACAACGACAAAAATGTAAATGACAAGAATGTAAAGTGTGTCGCCACTTTACCAAGTAGCCAAGTGAACTACAACCCGGGGAGCACACATCGACACACGTTGACGGCTAGGCGGGGTTGTGACACTTTAGGACTAGCAAGCTACTTAGGATAATGATGAAAATAATCAAGTGATGTGTGGTCCAAAGTTAGGATAGCCCAAGCTAACCAAGGTGGACACACTATCATCAAGTTTTTGGCTTGGCATCACTTGTGAGCTTAAAGCTATTAAAAAAACAGAAAGTTTAGAGTGTTAAAACACTCTTATTTACATGTTTAACAACCTTGGTTAGTATCACTAATCATAGCTTTGATTGCAAGCTCAAGAACACAAAGTTGTTTGATGAAAACATAAGTTTTGAAAGAGTTTTGTTAAAATCAGGAAGTTTATTGCACTTCAACCTCAAATATGAAGGAGTTCCATCTTGGTTTCCATGGAAAAACCTAAGGAAACAATCCTAGAGGTGTCCCAAGTGCTAAGAAAGAAAGAACAATGAAAAAAAGTGAAGTGGAAGTGAGCTAGAACTCACTTTGAAGACCTTGAACTTTCTGCTCAAATTCTGAGATTATTAGCAGATTTGAAGTGATTAGAGAGTGTTTTAGTGGAGTTTGCAAAGTGGAGAAGTGTAGGAATGGGTTGGGTTTTATAGGATCTGATTAGGGTTAGTTAGGTGGGTGTTTAATGCAAGATGCACAATCCTTGTGCACCAAAATTGACCAATCCTTGAGCTTAAACCACTTTCTGCCGAAACAGACAGCTGGCGGGCTGCGAGAAGAGATGAGGGACACGATGGTGGCCCGCGAGAAGCTGGAGAAAGTTTCATTTTTGGCAATTCAGCCCCCTGGAGTTTATATTTAAGGGTTTAGGGGTGTTTTAAGCATAGAAAGTGCATTTTAAGGGGGTTTTAAGTCGGTTTATCGTAAGAATAATTATAACCAAGTATGATTGCATATATGTATCATGTATAAGTATCGTATAATGTATGTACGTCATGTATTTGCAAGTCATCACAAGTTTACGAATACCACAAGTATGCGTTACATGTTTGAATGTATAAGTATAAAATGATTATGACTAAGTATAACATGAATAAAATATGATTTTCCATTATGATTCAAAGTCTCGGTTTACAATGATTACAAAGATTACAACGAAAGGACGATTACAAGATACAAAGGTTTCCAAAAATAGAAATACATCACGAGCTTTTTAAATATGGAAAGTATGAAAACGCTGGGCGTTACAGTCTCAAGTTCCAAGACTGCATGTTGGTGCATAATGTCTATGTCTTAGTCTTATATCGAGTCTGTATAGTATAGAGCTGAATAGGCTAGGTATACGAAGTATTTATGTTTGTATTAGCCAAGTTCGCCCATGAAGTTCATGTAAAGGCATGTTCGGCCGAACTTGCATAGGCAAGTTCGGGCGAACTTGTGTCTCCCAGGGGCGAACTTGTGTCTCTATAAATACCTAGCTAGCCTACTTCATTTGTAACTTTGGCATTTCAGAGGCGAACCTCTGTCAGTTTGTAACCAGAACGTTTGATCTATAAAACTGACGATTAACTGATTAAATCTTGTCTATTGGTAAACACGACGTAATATTTCCGCCATAATGGACGTTAGATATCAAATTTAGGTTCCTAAGCATCGAGGATTGGTCCTACAAGTGGTATCAGAGCTAGAATAGCCTGATTTGATAGTATCAAGACAAGAACACTTCTATTTCTACTCCATTCTTCTTTTTTTCTTAACTTTTGAACATAAAATGAAGAATTCACGGTCAAAATATTTTGAATTTTGAATATATCATGTAAAATACAACAAAGATAAACCCTTGAAAGATTGGAGACCCAATTCAACCAAATTCATGTCAAAATTTTGAAAAAACCATGTTTTTGAAAACCCCCATGATCGAACTTGTTGGCCATGTTCGGCCGAATTTGTCCTAAAACATCACTTTTCAAGTGATTTTTTAGCAAGTTCGCCCGAACTTGAGTGGTTTTTGAAGAAATTTCAGCTAAGTTCGCTCGAAGTTACACAATTTTCTTTGATTTTACATCAAGTTGGATCGAACTTGTGTAAATTTCAAAGAAACTTTAAGTAAGTTCGCCCGAACTTACTAGATTTTTATCAAATTCTTGAAGATAAGTTCGCCCGAAGTTCTGTTGGAATTGTGTCTCAAGTTCGCTCGAAGTTTAATCAAAATTTTCAAAAACAAATCTAACAAGTTCAATCGAACTTGTTAGAAAATCTGAGAATTCTTCATTTGTTACTACAAGTTCGACCGAACTTGTAGTAGGACTAATTGTTTTTCAAAGTTTTTGAAAATTTTCAGAATACACGTTTCGTTATTCACAATGGAGGATCAACTAAGAGCTTTTATGTCCGGAGCTAGTTCGTCAAATGCCAATGTGATCAATTAAGTCAATCTTGATAACGAAATGGGAACGACTATCAAACCGCCCAAGCTGATGAGCATGGACGAGTACGAAGCATGGAAAGAGAAATTTACCTATTGTGTTCAAGCCATGCACTTCGCTGGCTAGGTGTCAATTGAAAGAGGCTACACTGTTCCGGTAGATGAACATCAACGAGTTCTTGAAAAGTACAACTACTCGACGGTTCATAAAGAAGAATATATCGCCGAGAAAAAAATGATCAGTCTCATCCAACAGTCTGTCAAAGAAGATATCCTGATTTTGCTACCCGAGTATGCTACTACCAGAGATCTTTGGTTTCATTATAGAAGAAGTATCTAGGCAGCGCCAAAATGATCAGAAGCAAAAAGGCACTTATCCTGAAAGAATTTGATATCTTCACTATGCTAAAGCATGAGACCATAAAGCAAATGATCGAGCGTTTCTGTCATCTTAAAGTACAAATGCGAAGACACGTCTCGAAAAGACAGAACAAGAATACATCGACAAACTTGCTGACGCACTACTAGAGGGTGAATGGACTACGTATTTGATGGTTCTAAAGAACAGTGATAAGTGGGAATTTTTCAAATTGTCGACGTTTATCGATAAACTTGAAGGCCACGAAATGGAACTTCTGAAGATGGCAAAGTAAAAAAACGCTAATGTTGTTCAAGACGTCGGTCTGTATTACAAAGCCGGAATGCTAGATAGTATTTCGAGTCCTAAAATTCAGGTGGCTTTTAGTGCAAACATGAATGCTTCTCCACAGAATCAGAATCAATCACAACCTTAGTATGATCAGAGTCCTCAAAGTTCTTACTCAAGCACTGGTTCAAATTCAACTTATCAAAGCCAAGCGAATCAGAATCAACAACAAAGTTCTGATCCAAATGTGTATAAATGCAACATCACAGTGAATTTGAACAATGTTGTTTCAGAACAAGTTGCAAAACAACATATGTCACTACTCGCTACCGTATTAGAATCTTATGATGTCTTGTTGCCGGTAAGATCGGAAACCCCGAGATGACCGCAGAAGATTATGACCAAGTAGACGAGGAAGAACTCGAACTAATGGACATCAAATGGTCCTTAGCTTCGATCATCAGGAGAGTGACAAAGTTTGTTGCACTCACAGGCCGTGACATAGGAAATTCCAGCAACAAATTGGGTTTTGACAAAACCAAAGTCACGTGCTTTAAATGCCGTCAAAAGGGGCATTTTAAAAGAGAGTGTAAGAACACTGAAGCAACCTGAAATCAAAGTCCTTTCGGAGGAGGAAATGAATATTGCAAAAGGGCACTTTAATATAAACCATTTCCGAAGAAAACTCAGGTTGAAATCCAAGAAAAACCTGACAATAGCACCACTGAGAAAGCTATGGTGGCATCCAGTGAAGATGATGGTTTTGATTGGAATTCTTACATTGGGAAAAAGACCAGAGTTGCTTTGATGGCGGAGATAGTTGAAGATAATTCTGCAGAGGAAGCAGCGGCAGCAGCTGAAGCAGCGGCAGCAGCAGAAGCAACAACTATCGAACAAGCTCTTCTAGAACAATACTTGCATCAACAACGAGAAGAAGAGGAGTACATCCACATGCAGAAACAAGGAATTTTAACTCCTAACTTGTGTGATAGTTTTGCAGGTCATTTTGATGGCAGCTCGAAAGAACAAGTGGTTGAGGAGAAAAAGATTGATGAAGTGATCATTGATGTCACTTAAGAAGTGAAAGTCGAAGACCTCAAGGACATGGCAGCTAAAGCTTTAATGGCGAATCTAACCAAGGTAGGTCCAGAGGTAAAAATTGTCGAGAAAGAATTATCAAAGTACAAGTTGTTGAGGTTGAGAAACCTTGTACAAAATGTACTGAACCTTGTGTCGAATGTGCCGAAAAATCAAAGATCATCGCTGAAAACAATGTGCATAACGAATTGTTGAAATACGATTATCGCACAATGAAAATGGCGTATGACAAAATGAAAAATGATTATGGCAGACTCGACAGAAATAACATCGAACAACATGATAATATAAGGATGTTGAGTGGAACAGTAATGGATAAACAAAAGGCAATTAACACCTATATTAACACCATTGCTGAAACCAAACAACAACTTCAAGACATGACAATCGAAACTGAAAGAGTTCAACAGTTGTTGAGAATTTATACCACAAATGCATATGTTATTGATCACATTCTTCCGACAATCTCAACGGAAGAAAAACCTAAAAAGAAAGCTGGCAAAGAATATAGCAATGTTCCTACACCCCTTTGCGAGAAGTACTGTCGCAAAACCGCAGACGGGATGGATAAGGCACTCAATGTTGAGTTACTTTCTGAGAAAAAAGATGAGTTGCCAGAGAATATTGATATAATCTATGCTAAATCTGATGATGATAACAACGCTGTGGTTAACAAAGTGATTGAAAATGTTCTAAGTGATTCTGATGACGGCAGCTTCAAAAGCGCCGTCTCGAGTTCAAAGAATTCCGATTCGCAGTCTGAAAATGACGATAAGTCGTCAGAGGATGGTCTAAGTGACGATCCTAATGTTGTAATGTACAAAGTTAAGGATTCGGATAGACTATACTTTCATGATAGCTTCCCGATTCAGAATGTGAAGGAAGAATTACTTGATAAATTCTTTAAACTCGTGGAAGTCACATCAGAGGAATCGGAAATTAATGAACGAAAATTCTATTCCAAACCTAAAAGAAACAACTACCGAAGGAGTGGTGGTGATCATCTGGAAAACCGGAGAGCAGGGTTGGGTCTAGAAGAATCAGATGAACCAGTAAAGAAAGTGTCACCATTTCATGAATATAAAAACAAAAACATGAATTTTGTATATGGGACAAACACAGTTCACGAAGAGAGTTTGATTGGTAAACAATCAAATGATGAGTTTAAAAAGGAGAAAGAAATTCGAGATAAAGCCAAGGTTACAAGTGGTGCCAAAACATCAAGTGGGGTAAAACCACCCACTAAAGGACATCCACTTGATAATCGGACATGTTTCAAGTGCAATGAAATGGGTCATATTGCACGACAATGTATGAAATCAAAACCGGCTTATCCTCGAAGAAGAGAATCAAATGTTGTAAAACCAAGGTATCCAGAGTTTGAAAAACCAATCAAGATTTTTGAAAAGAATGAATCTTTGCCAGAAGTTAAACCTAAAATAGAAAAGAGGTTTGAGAATTCTACTTTCAAAAAAGGAGAAACTTCTAGGGTAAACGAAAACAAATTTTATATCAAGAAGGCTAATATCAAATCTCAAGCCTGGATTACCAAGAAAAGGTCAATAACATCTGGTGTTATTAAGTCTGAGCTGGTAAAGACTGATAACACGAAAGAATCTAAACCTGAAATCACTAAGTCTAAGCCTGTTAAGACTAGTGATAGCAAGAAAGAATCAGAATCTGAAATCATAATTGAAACCACATCTGAAACTGTCAAAAATACAAGTGGTAACAAATAAAAAGATAAAAAGATGGTAAAGTTTTCAAACATAAACATCATAGAAAATTCAGATGAAGAATGTGAAGTTTATTCTGTAGATAAGCATGGATTCGATTATGCTGATAAATATGAATTTGATTTTGATGATGGTTATCCAATTCAAACCATGACCAAAAAGGCTTGGGTCTCGCTTTTTAAATAGATTGTTAAAATGTGCAGGGACTCCAGAGATCCGTACTTTCTAAGTGGATTTTGGATAGTGGAGCGTCCAGGCATATGACGGGAATCAAGGCGTTGCTATTCGACATTAAAGCTATCAATGGTGGATATGTTGGATTTGCAGAAAATCAAGGTGGAAGGATAGTCGCCGAGGGAAAACTCTCCAATGGCGTAGTTTCATTTGATCGTGTGAACTATATGCAGAACTTGAGAACAATCTTCTGAGTATATCGCAGATTTGTGACAAGAAATTCACAGTCCATTTCAACGACAAAGAGTGTATTATCTTGAAGCTGGGATTCAAAATACCAGATGAGTGGATTCTGATGCGAGCACCTCAAGATAATGATTTATATGTTGTTGATATAGGTGTCGCTACTACTTCATCAAAATCAGCACAATGCTTTGTGTCAAAGGCTACTGAAAAGATTCTATTCTTTGGCATCGTAAGATGGGGCATATTCATTTGCGAAAAATGAATTTCTTGGTTCATAATGATCTTGTAGAAGGTGTGAATCTTCGAAGTTTTCAGATGTCTGATCATTGCTTTGAATGCAAAAAGGGAAAGCAGATCAAGAAATTTCATCCAAAGAAAATTCTAAACTCAATCAAGTTGCCATTAGAACGTCTCCACATGGATCTATTTGGTCCTGTAAATGTTCGAAGCATCTCAGGAGACTTATATTGCTTGGTCGTGAAAGATGACTATTCGAGATATTCGTGGGTATTCTTTCAAGAATCAAAAGATGAAACGTTCAAGAACTTGGTTATTCTATTCAAGAAACTCGAGAACCTTTATCATCTGCCGGTCAGAGGCATTAGAAGTGACAATAGCACAGAGTTTAAGAATAACAAAATGAAGGAATTCTGCAACGCAAAAGGGATTCTGCACGAGTTTAGTGCTCCCTATACTCCACAGGAAAATGGAGTCGCTGAACGGAAAAACATAACTTTGATTGAAACTGCGAGAACCATGCTTGCAGATTCTAAACCTCCTATCAGCTTCTGGAGTGAAGCGGTTGCTGCGGCTTGCTACACGCTAAACAGGGTTCTTACTGTCAAACCAACAAAGAAAACATGTTTTGAGATGATAAACCGATGGAAGCCAAATTTGAAGTTCTTAGAACCATTCGGTGCACCATGTACCGTAATAGACCAAGATGGCAAATTCGGAGCTAAATCTCTTGAAGGTTTCTTTTTTGGATATGCGAGTCCGTTGAGAAGAGTATATGTTCCTTTATTGAGAAAGGTTATTGAAGCACAACACGTGGATTGTTTCAAATACACGGATCCTATTCAAATGAAAGGTGACGCGTGGCTGTTTAACTATCAAGACCTTTGGAAGTCATTTGACTTGCCCGAAGAACCGACTGACTAAGAAGTTGCAGCGTTATACTACCTTCACCAGTCAGCGAATCAAGAACAAATTGTTCGACCAATTGTGGTTAATCAACCCACGTTGGATCCATCTTCTTCTGGCGCAAGTTCAAGCAATAATGGTGTTCCGGCTGAAAATGTTTCTGAAACATTAACAACACCTGCTACTCCTCCAACAAATGCCTCTACTGAACCAGTGAATATAACAACGGAGCCCAGTATGCCTCAGAATCAAAATTCTGATTCAGATGAAGCACCAACATTTGATGCTGATGGGGAATCATCTTCTTCAGATGAAGAAGTGGAGCAGATAACAAGTCTTCTTAATCAATCTGCAGTCCCGAACAACAGAAATGAAGCTTCATCAAGCTCTCCAAACGTTGAATTGGTCGTTTATCTCAACATCACGAATCAGCAAAACTCAGTAGATGTTGCAAGTGAAGAATTGCCGCGATCATATTCTTATCACCCGTCAACAAATATTATCGGAGAACTTCAAACTGGTGTTAGAACTCGAGGGAAAATTAATAAAGCACTCAGTTGTTTCTACACACGTGTTGCTACAACCCAGAACTATTGCTTCTATTCATGTTTCATTTCTCAAATTGAGCCAAAGACAGTTAATGAAGCTTTAGCCGATGAAAATTGGGTACAAGCAATGTAAGAAGAATTATTGCAGTTTGAGAAGTTGGGTGTGTGGAAGCTTGAAGACCTACCAGAAAATCAGAAAGCAATTGATACAAAATGGGACTTTAAGTGTAAACGTGATGATAGAGGGGTTATTGTTCGTAACAAAGCTAGGCTTATTGTCAAGGGATTTCACCAGCAGGAAGGGATAGACTATACGGAAGTCTATGCACCAATAGCTCGCTTGGAATCTATTCAAATTTTTCTAGCTTTCGCATCATGGAAAGGATTTAAGGTCTATCAATTGGATGTAAAATCGGCTTTTATGTACGGCAAATTACGCGAGAAGGTGTACGTTGGACAACCACCAGGGTTTGTCAATCCACTTAACAAGAAGAAAGCGTACATACTGGATAAAGCTCTTTATGGACTACACCAAGCCCCGAGAGCTTGGTACAAGACGTTATCGCAACATCTCGTCGGAAATGGCTTTATCAGAGGAACTGTGGATAGTACTCTTTTCACCAGAGAAGTTGATGGCCATCTGATTATAGTTCAAATCTACGTTGACGACATCATCTTTGGATCTACAAACGATAGTCTCTGCAAGGAGTTTGAGGGAATCATGAAAAAGAAATTTGAAATGTCCTCGATGGGAGAAATGAAGTTCTTTCTTGGTTTGCAAGTAGATCAGCATCCGGATGGTATTTTCATTCATCAGACTAAGTATGTTCACGACATCTTGAAGAAGTTTGGAATGGAAAACTTGAAGCCTTTATCTACGCCTCTTGCTCTAAATCACGGCATTTGCGTTGACGAGACTGGAGCCAAAGTTGACGAGACGTTATACAGATTGATGATTGGATCGCTGATGTATCGACGGCATCGCGCCCAGATATTACGTATCCAACCTGCCTATGCGCCAGATATCAGTCAAGCTCGAGGATCTTACACATGCAGATTGTGAAGCGAATCTTCAGATACCTGAAAGGATGCCCAAGCACCAGCTTGTGGTACCCGAAGAACGACAATTTCGACCTCACAGGCTATGCTGATTCTGATTTAGGTGTAGATAAGTTGAACTCAAAATCAACTACAGCGGGATGCCAGTTCTTCGGAACAAGAATGGTAACCTGGCAGTGTAAGAAACAGACTACGGTCGCTCTCTCTACGTGTGAAGCTGAGTATACCTCAGCCTCCAGCTGTTGTTCACAGATTCTGTGGATTCAACAGCAGATGAGAGACTATGGTCTACAATTTCTAGACACTCCGCTGTATGTTGATAACAAGGCAGCCATTGATATAACTAAAAATCCGGTTCATCACTCACGCACAAAACACATTGAAATTCGTTATCATTTCATTCGCGATTGCTACGAAAAGAAATTGGTGCGAATAGAAAAATTCCACACCGACGAACAAAAGGCTGATTTTTATACCAAACCATTTTCTTTGTCACGGTTTAAATACTTGCTGAGAATTAACGGTATGAAAAATTTGCTGACAGGTGCGGACGCTGAGGTTGAATACGGATTGGACGACGAGTTCGCGTGATCCACATTGGTTTGTAAATATCTTTCTAGTTTAGAATTTTGTTAAAAACTAAAATTAAAAAAAGATGTTTTTGATTTTAGGGGGAGAAATGTTAGAGAAAATACAAAACATTCAAAAATTTTAAAATAAAAAAACATATAAAAATTCAAAATGTACAAAAACATTCAAAAAGACAAAAAGAGTTCAGTGTCTTAAAAGGAAATTATAGTACATCAGTGGACTGTCACAGTATGCTAAAGAAATGTAAAGTTTTTAAAAGTGATAAACGAGTCTTACTGTGGATGTGTCGATAGGCTTAACACGTTCAGTAAACTGTTTTCGAGATATAAACTAAATTTTACAACTGCTTAATCTTGTGGATTAACATATCTTAGATATATGGACTTAGTACTCCGAAATTTCGTTTGAAAGATTGCCTGATTCTGAGATACGAGGTCTTTATAGATAGTTGATATATGGGGTATTATACAAGTTCTTCTGATTTTACGGAAGCAATTGCCTAGAACTTCTATAATACTTTCGCTATAAATCTCCAAATTGCATGCAATATTGAAAAGAATCGAAAGATCTAATCATTTGCAATGCTAAAAAGATTCCTTAAGTGGAACACACCTTAAAGACGAGCCTTCATCTCTTTGTCTGTACGGTAGTACTAACCTGAGCTCTCAAGGTCTCGCACAACCCAGATACAGATATCAATTACGCTATATTCACATGTAAGATGAAATCTAGGGAATCTGGATACGGGAGTATATTCAAGAAGTGGGAACCACAGATAAGTCAAGTTTCATGAATTCTACCTTAACATATCTTGAAACAGTTGAAAAATGTGGTAAAGCTTAAGTGGACAAACATATCGACAATCTAGGTAAACGAGTTTAAAACTTAAAGTCTGCTAAAGGTTAACGGTACTGGTGATATGTCTCAATCAACTAATATGATCCTTAGACACGAATTCACAAAAATATGTCTGTAAATATGTTTGTACATAGTTTACATTGCTTATTACATTGTATTTCAGCTTTACAGATTAAAATCAAAAAGATTTTCTGTGTATTTTAGCATAAACTTACAAAAATACAAAAAGATTTTATTTCTACATTGTTTTCAGCAAACCAATGTTGGAGAACGGATCTTCGAAGTCTGGTAAGATGCTAGAACTGGTGGGAATCTCTTTGACAGCGGGCTGGGAGCTAATCTGTTAATCTGAAAAGTCAAAACGATGAAAAGCTCATTAATTTGAAACTTTGATTTTGAAAATTTCAACAGTTTGTTCGTAACGAGTCAAACCGGGGTCATTAACTTGGACTCGGCAGACAAATCGGTTAACCAAGGTCATTAGCTTAGACTTGGTCATCTGAGTGGATTTTCATAACTGATAAAAAGTTGGACAGTTCAGGGGTCAAAAATGAAAATTTGAAAAAGTTAAAAATTGTGGTTTGGCAAGGTCGGCCGAACTTGCTAAACAAATCAGGTTTATCAAACAAGCAAGTTCGACCGAACTTGCTATAAAATGGCTGTGTTTTTTTATAGTTAAGTTCGCGCAAACTTGACTGGGCTTTCATGATTGGGCTTAGTAAGTTCGCCCGAACTTGACTTGGTATAAATACCAATCAAGTTAGGCCGAACTCACTTATCAGCAAACACACACTCTCTGAGCGAACTTGAGCTTTGAGAGAATTTGAATGATTTTGGCAATTTCACACCGTTACACTGTCCAAATTAAGTCGGGTTTTGGTGATTAGCACACCAATTACCATGGTTGAGGTGAGATTTGATCATTGAACTGTGTTTGGACCAGTAATGAACGAAATTAGATAAAAAAGTTTAAAATCTGATAAATCTGAGAGTTGTTGGTTAAAATTGAACTTAGATTCTAAATCTACACATAAAATCGACTGTATAACATGTTTTGATTGAAGAGAAACGACTGTTTAATTGTTTTGAACAAGTTGGTCTTTGGAGGCCGAACTTGTTGTCAAGTTCTTGTCTAAAGACAAAACTGAATAAAGAGAATTGAGATATGTCCGACCGAACTTCATGTATTTGGTTTTGAATATCATGTGGTAGTTCGCCCGAACTTGGATCTTGAAAAACTGAATGTTCTTAATATAAGTTCGCCCGAACTTATCATTCAATGTTGAACATGTGTTTAATACATGTTCGGGCGAACTTAGGCGAATGTTGAACACATATATCAAGTTCGCCCGAACTTGATATAAATGTTAGAAAATTTTGTGAATTTTTTCTCGAAACACGTGCTAATTGTTTTGCGTCATGTTTTTCAGGTACAAGTTCCAGCGCGTGTAATTTCTTTTGAGTTCTCCAAAACTCAAAATACATGCATTACGCTTGACAAATCTATCTGTCCGTCACTGAAGGAGTACAAAAGTATATTGAAGTTTCTCGAGGAAAGGTATATTCGCCGAGCTATTACAGAGCGCACAGTATCATATCGATCTCACATCGTTCACTTTTGGATGAATGCAAGCCTTAGTGCTGACGAGAAGACAATCACTTCAACAGTACAAGTTGGAAATGAAGTTAAACCAATTTCTGTGACTGAAGACGATATTCGACGGATTCTGGAATTCAAAGATAATAAAGACGATCCGATTCATTTAGACGAGAAGATGGTGCGTGGTTGTTTCTTTCGTATGGGTTACAAGGGGAGCGTGAACAAACTGACGCTGAAGAAAGGGGAAGTGCCAAACCCCTACAAGCTTTTGATGCATGCTCTAATTCACACATTCAGCCATCGTAAAGCCAGATTAGATGATGTTCAAGCAAGGCGCTTATTCTGAAGAAGTCATTCAATGTTTCTAAGTTAGTTTTCACTCACATGTCGAAGAACATGGAAGATTCAAGGCTATGCCTATATCCGAGATTTGTTCAGATGTTGATTAACGAGAAGTATCCCAACATTGCACGAGATCCAAATGATGTGCTGTATTTAGTTCATCTTGATGAAACGACTGTGAAGAAGCTTATCAAGTTCCAGAAACAAGCTTTAGCTCCTGTTGCCAAGCAGGTATTTGGAGTCATTAAAGATTCGAATTATATCTCGCCACCTGATAACAAGTGGAGAAAGGATGGTAGCGATGACGAGAAAGAGCTTAAAGGTGAGCAAGAATGGTTTAAAGATTTCAAACCAAAGGCAAGAAGCAAGTGGTTTTTAAAGGCAGAAGCTGATAAGCCAAAGAAAAAACGAGCTGCTAAGAAAGTAGAAACGATGCTCGTTGACGAAGAAGAACCTGAAAACGTTGAAGCAGTTGCTGGATCGAGTGCTGCAGTTGTTATTGAGAGTCAAGAAACTGTGAAAACGACTCAAGATGATGTTATTTCTGCTACTTCTGAAAATGAAGATGATTCTGATAAAGAAATTCCTACTAAAGACCCAGAAAAGACTGAGGCAGAGATTAGAGCAGAAAAGGAAAGAGAGTTGGATGCAGATTTTGACCTAACACTGAAAAAGAGTCTGACGAGGAGAGACCGAAGAAAAAGTCTAAGCGTACAAAGTCTCCAGCAATCGAAATCTCAAAGAAGACTACAGGGTCACCTCAGACCAAAGGAAAGAGAAAAGCAAAGAAAGCTGTGAGCAAGAGGTACAAAGGCAAGTTGAAAAGCACAGAAGCCCCACAAGAACGTTCTAGTGCTTAGGAGAAAGGAGTTACACAAGAACCTCCTCCACAGGAACCACTTGTTATTGTTCATGCTGAAACTGAAAGGCCAGGAGTTACATAAGAACCTCCTGTGTCTGATTTTTTTGAAGTTCCTGTCAACCAATCACCTGTTGCTCCGACGACTTCAAATATTGAAAGTTCTACTCCTATGAAGTCAACACCGAAAGCTGCAACACCTAAAGATTCAACGCCAAAGACACCAAGGGGAAATCTGTTTGGTGATATGCCACACGGTCCAATCAGTCTCGAAGACTTGGATGAGTTTTTCCCAGAATCTAATTTTGAGATGCTAGAGAAGCGCGTGAAGACGTTAGAAGAGAAAGTTGCACAAAATGAGGTTGAAAAGGTTGAGCTTGTTAAAAAGATGAATCAAAGCGAGGTTGAAAAGGAATTACTTGACGACAAAGTGAAGGTGTTAAAGAATGAAAGGGAGTATTTCAAAGCACTAATTGAAAGTTTGCAAGACGTGAATGAGAAATTGCAGACTGAGATTGCAGATCTAAAGACTATCCAAGCATTGAACGATCGAAGATTCAACAATTGCAGAAAGTGTTAGCAAACAATCTGAACATTGATTTCATTGCTGAATACGATCGTCTGGATCGTCAAGAAGCAAAAGAGCGTGCTGAGAAAGAATTAGCTGAAATGGTAAAGGAAAGCATGTTGAGGTGAAGCCCCTAAATCTTCTGAGACTGCTGAGAAGTCTTCTGATGTTCCTGAGAAACCAGTTGAAGATATTTCAAAATCTTCTGAGTCTGATATTCAAAAGGTTGACGAATCTGTCAAGCCTTCTGATCCTATTATTGTTTCTAAAGAAAAAGGCAATGAAGAAGGTAAAAAGATAATAAAGAGGATGAAGAGGAAGAAGGTTACGAGGATTGGAATGTTGGTGATGATGACGATGATTACGATCAAGGTGGTGATGATTTTGATCAGGGAGGTACAGGTTTAAAGATCACTGAAGCCAAAGTATCTGATGAGTTTGATTTTTCTGATCTTATGAACGATGAGTCGAATAGGATGGAAGATAAAAGTCAGGGGGAGTCAGGGAAGAAAGGGCCTTCAGATGATATAGATTTGTCAGATATTGATCGTTCTGCAAAGCTTGTGACTGCAGTACCCACGAAGCCTTTAATGCTAATGTTGGAACACAATGTGGAAGAAGGTGAGTATGTACATAATTACTCGAAAGAAGATTTGGCGAGACTAGTTGAAGTTGAAGCTGAGAACTTAGAGTTTGATTTTGAGGAAGTTATGAATGTTAACACATTTGAACCAAAAGAGTATCAGTATGAGAGAAGGTTTGAAGCTGATGAGTACAATCGAGTGATAGTTGAAGATTGTCCTCAGATGATGAATAAGATCAGAAAGCTAAGTACGTCGGTCAAAATTCAGAAAGTTTTCCTACATTTGAAGAGATGTAAAAACAGCTTGATGAAGATATGTTGAAAGATAGGATTGCTGAAGCGTTACGAGAAGGAAAGATTCCTAAGCCGATGACCAAAGAAGAGATAGCTGAAGCGAAAAAGTCCTGGTTCAGGGAGATGCCACGTGAACGTAAGTTTCGACGTCCACTAGCATTCTTCACCAGAAATAAAGATGTTTCTTTGGGAGATATACTGAGTTGGGGATGGTTTAAAGAGCTCAACGTATATGCAATCAAAAGGGAATTTGGAGTGCAATACTTCAAATATCTTGCTGATTTCAAAACATTGTCGTACTGGGATATGGAAGAGTTAGTACAAACAGTGAATGGCAGATATCTTTCGTGGGCTCAATATTGTATCATCTTCTACGATAAGTATTTCTCGACAGATGATAGATAAGCTCACATTAGGGAGTATGTTGTTATTCGACAAGGGATCGATGAGCCTGCTTTGGAGTTTATTACCCGATTCTCTAGGTTGGCTATTATTGTGGGAGAAGCAGCAGGATCTACCGCAGTTCAAGGTGAGAACTGCAAATGGGCAGTTAATGATCGAATTTGGGAATCGATCATGTTCATGAAGTTCAAGGACATCACTGAGGTGGCAGATGCTTTAAGACTTTCGAGTTCAAGAGAAAGGAATTCTTATCTTGGACTAGGGAAAACAAGAAGAGAGACAAGGATGGACTTCTCAAATTGGCCACAGGCCAGTAATCCACTGCTGCAAACCATCAGGACCGTGGAGTTCAGGCAAATCGAAACCCTGGAAATCAGACACGTCTTCGGAAGCTGAGGCCCCTCAATTAGACACCTGTCTTGAATCGGACTCAGCCAAATGGAGGACCTAACAAGGCTCAATCGATGAACCAGAATCAGAGTAAGAGTCCTTTATGCAATACTTGTGGTGAGAAACATCATGGCGTATGCCATAGGGCCACGAGAACATGCTTCAGATGTGGCCAGATTGGATACATGATTAAAGACTGTACTAAGCCAGATACTAGGAGGATTACTAGAGGGAATGCAGCACCACTAAACACTGGGGGAAGAGTGTTTGCACTTTCTGCTACAAATGCTGCTAACACCTCAGGTAGTGTGTTTGAAACCCTTCAGCTTGGTGATCGTAGTATCTATGTGTTATTCGATACAGGAGCAACACTTTCTTTAGTTTTTCATTTTTTTACTAAGTATCTTACGATTAGACCAACTCTGTTAGATTACACTCTGACCATCTCCACTCCGATGGAAAATTCGATCGTACTCACTCACGTATATAAGAATTTCCCCATCCGTATAGAATCCGTTGTGTGTAACACATATCTTTTTCCGATGTATATAGTGACTTTGATTTGATCCTTGGGATGGATTGGTTAACTCGCCACCGTGTGCCTATGGATTGTTATACTAAACGTGTCATATTTGGCAATCTTTGTCAGCCTGATCTTATTTATCAGGGGGTTCAACCCCATAAACCTCTTATGTTTATTTGCGCCCTCAAAGCTCATAAGTTAATCTCGCACAGTTGTGCTGGATTCTTAGCTTTGATTAGAGATACCTCTGTTATTGGAAATGGCATTGATAGCCATCATGTTGTTTGCAAGTATCTTGACGTATTTCCGGATGGACTACCGGGACTGCTTCCTGATCGTGAAATAGAGTTCACTATCGACTTGATCCCTGGTGCCAAGCTTATCTCTAAATCACCGTATCGTATGACACCATTGGAACTGAAGGAGTTGAAGGAGCAATTGCAAGAATTGTTAGATTTGGGATTCATAAGACCAAGCGTTTCACCTTGGGGTGCACCAGTTTTATTCGTCAAGTAGAAGGACGGTAGTATGCGTTTGTGTATTGACTACCAGGAGTTGAACAAGATCACCATTAACAATTGGTACCCTCTTCCTCGCATTGATGATCTCTTTAACCAATCAGGGTGCTATGTGATACCCATGACGAAACCAGGTACACCTTAATTGGTCCTAAACATAAAGCATGATTAAAACATTAATTGCGTGTAAACCTTGTGAAGTTGCATGACTTATGTGTTGTGCGACACCATACATGTTATATCTCGGAGGAATCCGAGAGCACGTCATGGTTAACATGACACTACTAAGGACCAACGATGCGAGGCTGGCGTCCTTAGCCTTGAACAACGTGTTAAACGGAGACTTGACGTTTAACAACGCATTAAACCTTTGACGTTGATTATTAGGTTATCGGTAGCATCATTTGAGATTCCGAGTTCCAGGAACAACTTAGTATTGTGCCATAGACTGTGACATAAGGTTTTAAAATGATTAAAGCCCGGGCACGCAAAACGAAGAAGCTCCTAGTTGGGGAAACGCCTTCGTTCCGTGCATAACATAAGGCAACCAAATGTGCAAGAAACGATCGATCAAGCTTAAAAACACTTAAACGAACGTCAAACGAGACTTTTATGATTAAAACGTAACCATTCTCGGATTTCAAGACGGTTATGCTCAGTTTTTAAAACCGAGTCTTTTAACACTAAGAACGCGCAAAACGAAGCTCGTTTCGCAAATCGGAGACGCGTCCGGGACCCGAAAACAGAAGATAAACATCATCTTTTGTCGCACCAACCGAAGCACGAGGTAGCCCCTTGGGACCCACCTCCCAAACCGCCACAACCCCCCATGTATATTAATATTTTTTATTTCTTTTTTCATTTTATTTCAACTTTATTCCAAAAATCCCTATTTTTTCTAAAGAAATCTGCCATCATACACTTCAATCCAGCTGAGTTCTTCATTAAACATCACTAAATCAAAAGTACTAAACTTGGTTCTTATGATTCTAATCCCGTTTTCTTGATTAAACGCGATTTCTAGCCGAAAAACTCATTTTAATACAAGATTTTTGAAGTTTTAAACATGTTTATGGGCTGAATAATAACACCTTGGTATTTAACTGGTGTTATATGGCATCCATGATCACAAAACTTTGGGGTTTGATACCCTAATCAACTCTTATTCGACAAAAATCGCTTAACTATTCGATTAACCGAAAAACAATGAATTAAAGCTTGATTGATCTAAGTTCTAGCATATTTTGGTTGTACTTGATGTGTAGTTACTGAATATAGTCTTCATACACTTCTGGGATCAAGATAAACGCTTGGAATCGGAAGAATCGCTAGGTATAAATCCGAGAACCGAATATAGGCTAGGCAGAAAATTGTTTTGCCTATAACTTGGTCAGTGTAACTTGGATTGAGCTGAAATTTGCAGTGGTGATGTAGGGTACTGTGTGGAAGGTCCACGTAAACTTTTAGAATTTTTGGAATTTTCTACGTTTTTTGGTGAATTTTTAACTGTGTTACCAAAATAATTTCGGATAAATTATCAAACGAATTCAATAAATCACCAAATTTTACAGAGACCCTAAGGAACATATGGGGAACGTTCTGGAAAAATTCGGAGTCCATTGGTTGTGTTTTGATTTGTGTTACAAATCCGTGTTTTTGCGAGTTTTCCGTAGCCGGGAACGCACCGAAACGAAATTTGAAAAATCTCAAAATTTTATGAGAAGTTCCTGGAAATGTAAAAGGTGTTCTGGAGTTTTTTTGGAATTTTTGAAATACTGATGGTATTTAATTTTAATTATGTGGTTAAGAATAGTTTTATAAATAGTTAATTAAATGATTAAATTAACAAAATAAATTCCCAGAAATTTTTCCCATAATCTAAAGATTTTTACTGATTTATATCAAAATTTACAGATTTTTATATAAAATATAGATTAAATGGGGATTTATGGAATTAAAAATAGTTTATTTCAAAGCAATTTCGGCAGTTTACCGTATAACGAACTTGCCGGAACTGGGAACTGACCCAACCTGACAAATACTATAATTGGAACACCGGGAGTATTCCGGGAGATTCCCGTGCAAATTGGGCACTATGGGTGTGTCCTAAGGCAGTTCGGGAGAATTTCCGACGGTGAAAATGGAAACTCAAATTTGGGCAACCTAGACTCCCCAAACACTCAACATCCCTTAATGAAAAGTTAATCATTCTTAAATAACCACGTGTTGGCATTATTGGTATTCCCGTACCATAATCCAAACACGTTAAACTACTGACTTTGCTGGCACGCGAATCGGTGTCCGGAAGCCAAACTGAAAACTAATACTACCCTGACGTCCATCACCATACCAGTGTCCTATAGACTCAATCCGGAGTAAAAACTCCAGACCAGATCCAAGTTATAACCATTACAAACTTAGATACTGATTTGAGTCCATACTTGCATGTGTGTTATTAAAGTTGATCCAGCTACTCGACCACTCTTGTGTTGAGACCACTATTTGCACTATGAGTTTCACTTCCCCACTTTTGAATGATTTTACTGTTTTCTAGGGATTTGCATGTTATAAACTGTGTTGATTACACCAACGTGGGAGTGAATCTTACTCCCCCATTTCTAAACTGTGATACTGTTTCTGAGATGATTGGCATGTTATAAAACTGTGTTAATTGCACCAACCATATGATGTGAATTATCTAACACACGAACTACATCCCCTCTGCAAGACAAGTGATTAACGTAAGCCTGTGGACAGTGGATAGTACTATCCGTTTGACCAACCCAGTGCCACGACTGAAAGTGTGTCGGCACTAGGCTACTCCACTCGTCCTAATTTGGTTGTGTTGTTAGGCATAACTACTAAGGGGCGTTGAATGCACGTGACGCCGTTGATAGGCCGGGAGTGTCTTTGTGGCACGGTCCGGTGGCCGGGAGTGTCTGGGATGACACGGCCCGGGGAGAAACAGTCAAGGTTTCACTTGTATACTCGTGTAATTCCATCTGTGACTATGACTATGACCGTCATTGTGATTATGACCAGTGCAATTAAACTTGTTAACACATATTGTTACACAGCAATTAAACCAGTGGAACTCACGCAGCGTTTAGCTGACCTTTTCAAAACTAACATGCATTTCAGGTAAGGCGAAGCAAGGGTAAGAAATGTGCGTGTGGATGGCTTTGGTAGTGAACTGTAGCAGAATAAGAGTTGTGATAGGTCGTAATACTGTACTTGAACTTATGGTATGTAATATGATACTAATAGTATGTTGTAACCGAGGTTCCCTTTTTATGTGATATCATGTTTTTAAATTATCGGGAATTACCATGTGTCTGCCGCACCCTGCAATGGTCTTCCGCTGCGAGTCGGGGTGTGACAGAAGATGGTATCAGAGCCTTCGGTTATAGCGAACTAGGTATCTCTAAAAAACCTAGACTATAATCCTATGTTAGTCTCCACACGCTGAGAACCTCTAGAAACTGAGTAGTATGGCTATTACCATGAAGCCGTGGTGGGGCAAATAAATTATTGTTGTCTGGAACCCTATAATTTATCTGCTCATACTTGGGTGTTCTGGGAACGTCATTGAGATAGGACGGACATCCGTCTACTAAAATCACCGACCGCAAATAATTTTTTTATAAATCTTAAAAATCGAAACTGCGTGCAATACGTGCTTATGTGTATAATTGTGGAATGTTGAATTCAGTATTTCGGTCAATCAAATTAGCGTTGTGTGTGGTTTTCTTTTTTTCAGGTAGCATGTCGCATCGTTCGAGTCACCAGAGTACTTCCTGTATGGAGACCGATCCTGAGGAGGATCCTCTGACACCCCTTTTGACATCAAGCTACTCGCCAGATCCTTCTGGTTATTGTTGTGGTTGGTACCCACCCGGACCTCGTACTAGGCGCGAGGGAGAGGCCTCGAGTGCCTACCGTTCCCACCTCACCATCCGACTTGCTCCTCTGAGCATAGTCGTACCCCGGATATTGCCATACCAGTAGGATCTATTCCTAGGAGCCCTACTCCCGCCACGGGGCATTGGGAGTGGGAGCCGGTAGCACCCCGCTTACCGTCACCAGAGACACCGCCTGACCCTTACACTCCTTCCACTCCGAGTACTTATTCACCCTCCTCATCTAGCCCTCTTGAGATACCCACTTTTGGCCTCCGACAGACGGCTCGTCGGAGGGTACTTACGCCTGTACCTGTGTTCACACCGCCCATTTCCCCTATTCGCCCGACACCCGTACCGATAGGGACCCAACAACATTTTACTGCCCGGTTTCTAACCCCACCTCGGGATGACCCTTCCCCGTTTCACACGTACGAGCGAGGTGGCCCTTCCCAGCTGTTTAGAGAGCCTTCCCCACCCGTCTGGGGTATACCTGTTCCTCCTCAGGAGGTGCCTGCTCCCATTACCGAGAGCAGCTTGATGGGGTTTCTGTTCGAGTAGATTTCATTACTACGGATGGCACAGGATGAGGATGAGCAGCAGAGGAGGTTGATGGGAGACTAACTGATCGTCTTACAGTAGGCGATCATCGCTTTACAGCAGGGTATGGGGTATGTCCATCATGAGCAGGATCATTTCCGTGCGTTGGTATACGGATGTATTGGTGCCATTGTAGGGTTGGTCGCAGGTCTTGGAGGGTTGGCATGGTGGATGTGGCGTTCCTAGTATGGTTTTTTTTAGATAGAGATGATGTATCTTTTGTACATCCTACCAAGCACTAGGTTATACCCATGTTGAGGTGGTGATGCAGTCATAGTGTTTTCACGTTTTCCTAGTTAGTAGTCTGGTTGCATCGAGTCTGTACGTCACTTTAGTGACATATTTTGATAGCACATCTAAGCACTGGTCCGTATGGGTTAAGTCTATGTGCTAATTTTGACGCTTGTATGATGATGGCATTACATATATATATATATATATATATTATATATATATTATATATATATATATATATATATATATGATGCTTTTGGCTATATGTGTCGTGGATTCATGTGTGTGATGAAGTGTGTAATATGTTTTAGCCGAATATGTGATATGTGTTAACTGGATACGTGACATTGATACTAGACCTCTATTGATTATAATAGAATGGCCCGAAACGCGCACCACAGATAACTGAGGCAGAAATTGTGCAAATGATAGCGCAACAACTCCAGGTTGTTATTCCCACAATTGTGGCGCAGGTTAGCGCCGGAATTAATGCTAACCCGCAACCAGGACCCATAGGTCAGAACGATAACCAGAATAATGGTAGGCCGGTTTGCACATATAAGCATTTACCGATGGAATTCAATGGTACTGAGGGACCGAATGGGTTTGTGAAATAGGTCGAGAAGTCAGAATCAGTACTTAACATAAGTAATTGTCATGGTAATTGCGCAGTTAAGTATACAACTTGTACCTTTATCGACCATGCTTTAAAGTGGTGGAACACTATTGTTCAAACTCGCGGACAGGACGCGATTAATGCTATGAGTTGGGATGATCTCAAGATACTGATGAGGGAAAGGTTTTGCCCAACTCATGAAATTCAGAAGCTTGAGCATGAGTTCTGGAACCTACAGATGCAAGGTGCTGATCATGTAGGTTATACCAACCGTTTCAATGAACTGGCGCGTATTTTGCCAGACATGGTCCGACCAGAGTCCAAGAGGATTGAAAGGTATATCTGGGGACTGGCCCCAGAAGTGAGGAGTATCATTAACTCAGTGGAATACCGAACCATGCACGAGGTGGTAGCCAGGTCAGGTATTGTTACATATGACATGGTTAGGTGTAAGATTCTGACAATGCCCGGAGAACCGGCTGGGAACAAGCGGGAAGCCCCAGAGAGTAGTCGCGCAAGGGCAGCAGCACCGAAGAGGGGGATAAATACTAGCCAGAGCTATGCCATGACTACCCCCGCGGGTAACTCTGATGGCTACAAAGGAAAGGCACCAAAGTGCAACAAGTGCGCTTCCCACCACACGGGAATGTGTCGAGCAGTGAAATGCTTGAGGTGTCATCGAGATGGGCATTTTGCCTGGGACTGTAGGGTGCCCATGGAACCCAATCCTAAACCAACCCGTTTTCAACCTCCTTAGCCTCAACCTCTTCAGCAGCGACTTCAACAACCAGCACCACAGGTTGCCTACCCCGTGCATGCTTTGGATGTGGCAGCACGAAGCATTTTCGTAATAGTTGCCTGAAGTTAGCCCAGCAGATGGCAGGAAGGAACACCCAGAACCAAGCATCTACCTCGAATGCAGCTCGGGGTCGTGCCTTTATCATGGGACCTGGTGACGCACGCCAGGATCCCAACGTGGTTTCAGGTACGTTCCTCATTTCCAATCAATTTGCTTCAGTATTATTTGATACGGGAGCCGATAGGAGTTATGTGTCGATTGCATTTTTGCCACTCTTGAATATGCCTGCTATTGACCTGAAACAACCCTATACCGTCGAACTTGCCAGCGGGAAACCAATTACCAGTCACCAACTTATTGTTCATTGCCCTTTTACCAGTAGAATTGGGTAGTTTTGATATTGTCATAGGAATGGACTGGTCGTCCAACCATCGTGCGGAGGTGTTATGTGAACAAAAGGTTGTGAAGATTTCTTATCCCCCACGGATGCAATTATGGTACAAGGAGAGAAGTTAGGCGCCACGTTGAACCTTATATCTCACCTTAAGGTGTTGAAGTGTATACGACGAGGATGTGAGGTGTTTTTGGCCAGCGTCACGACCGGGGAACCGGCCGAGAAACGTATTGAAGACATCTCGGTGGTATGTGAATACCCTGATGTGTTCCCGGAGGAATTGCCCGGATTGCCGCCCAATCGGCAAGTCGAGTTTCGCATCGACTTAATACCGGGAACGGCACCCGTGGCCAAGGTCCATATCGTCTTGCACCGTCTGAGATGCAAGAACTATTGACGCAGCTGCAGGAGTTACTTGATCGCGGTTTCATCCGTCCTAGTTATTCCCCCTGGGGAGCCCCAGTTTTGTTTGTAAAGAAGAAGGACGGTAGCTTCCGAATGCGCATCGACTATAGGGAATTGAATAAAGTCACTATCAAGAATCGGTACCCTCTTCCGAGAATCGATGATCTCTTTGATCAGCTGCAAGGAGCCCGATACTTTTCTAAGATAGATCTTCGGTCAGGTTACCATCAAGTGAAGGTCTAAGAGGACGATATTTCTAAGACCGCATTTTGAACTCGTTATGGCCACTACGAATTCCTAGTTATGCCCTTTGGGTCAACTAAAGCACCCGCGGTGTTCATGGACCTCATGAACAGGGTATGTAAGCCCTACCTTGACAAATTTGTAATCGTCTTCATTGACGATATCTTGATCTACTCTAAGAGTAAGGACGAGCATGAGCATCATTTGTGTGCTATCTTGGAGATACTACGGACCGAACAACTATACGCTAAGTTGTCTAAGTGCGACTATTGGTTACAAGCCATACTTTTCTAGGGCATGTGGTGGATCAGCATGGAATTCATGTGGATCCAAGCAAGATTGACGCAATTAAGAATTGGCCAGCGCCGAAATCTCCAAAAGAAATACGCCAATTCTTGGGATTGGCAGGGTATTACCATCGCTTCATCGAAAATTTCTCTAGTATCGTGCAATCGTTAACTGCATTGACGCAGAAGGATAGGAAGTATGAATGGGGTGAAGACCAGGAAACAGCGTTCCAGTTGTTAAAGAAAAAGTTATGTGAGGCCCCAATCTTGACGTTACCCGAAGGCAATGACGACTTTGTCGTATATTGTGACGCATCGCGACAAGGGCTTGGATGCGTCCTTATGCAAAGGAATAAAGTTATCGCGTACGCTTCTAGACAACTGAAGGTGCATGAAAAGAACCACACGACCCATGACCTGGAACTGGAGCAGTTATATTCGCATTAAAGATTTGGAGACATTATTTATATGGTACCAGGTGTACTATATATACCGATCACAAAAGCCTCCAACATATTTCGATCAAAAAGACTTAGACATGAGGCAGCGCAAATGGGTGGAATTGTTAAATGATTATGATTGTGAGATAAAGTACCACCCGGGGAAAGCTAATGTGGTAGCAGATGCGCTAAGTAGGAAGGATCGAACTAAGCCACTTCGAGTGAGAGCCTTGGGAATGATCGTGCAGACAAGTTTGATAGATCAAATCCGGAACGCGCAGATGCAAAGCCTGAAGGAAAGCCAGTTAACCGGTGAAGGATTGCACGGGAACGAGAAAAGCTTTGTGAGGAAAACGGACGAGGTGTTGTACTTTAAGAATCGAGTGTAGATTCCTGCAAGTTTGGAACTGATACAATTAATAATGAACGAGGCTCAAAAATCGAAATATTCAATTCATCCCCATACAGACAAGATGTACCACGATGTGAAAGAGTTTTATTGGTGGCCGGGAATGAAAAAGGACGTGGCCGAATACGTGAGCCAATGCTTGACTTGTGCGCGAGTCAAGGCTGAGTATCAGAAACCCTCGGGGATGTTGCAACAACCCGAAATACCTCAGTGGTAGTGGGAGCAAATCACGATGGATTTAGTGACCCATATCCCGAAAACGCCTCGTGGTCATGATGCGATTTGGGTAGTCGTCGATCGATTGATCAAATCTGCACATTTCATTCTGATCCGTACGACTTATAAGACCGACCAGTTGGCCGAAATCTACACTAATGAGATAGTAGCTAGACATGGTGTCCCGATTGCTATTATTTCCGACCGAGACAGCCATTTTACCTCGCGGTACTGGCAGAAACTACAAGAAGCATTGGGGACGCGAATCGATTTGAGTACTGCTTACCATCCCCAAACCGTGGCCAATCGGAGCGCACGATTCAGACACTAGAGAACTTGCTTCGTGCTTGTGTCCTAAACTTTGGAGGAAGCTGGGACAAGCATCTCCTACTCGTGGAATTCTCGTATAACAATAGTTACCATAGTAGCATTCAGGCAGCCCCCTATGAGGCCCTCTATGGTCGAAAGTGCCGATCACCACTTTGTTGGGCCGAAGTGGGTGACACTCAACTGACGGGATCTGAACTAGTTCAGGAAACGACCGATAAAGTCCATCAGATTCAGAATCGGCTGAAAGCCACTCAGAGCCGAGAAAAGAGTTGGGCTGATATACGTCGGAAACCGCTATCGTTTAAAGTGGGCGAACGTGTATTATTGAAAGTATCGCCATGGAAGGGCGTTATCAGATTTGGAAAGACCAGAAAGTTAGCCCCCCGATACATTGGACCCTACGAGATCCTAGATAAAGTAGGCCCCGTAGCATATCGGTTGAAGCTACCAACCGAGCTTAGTGCCATTCATAATGTCTTCCACATTTCAAACTTAAAGAAGTGTCTTTCGGACGAGCCACGCAGACACCATTGGAAGGCATCCACGTTGATGATAAGCTCCACTTTCTGGAAGAGCCGGTGGAAATAGTTGATGGTAGGGTCAAATAATTAAGGCATAACAAGATTTCACAGGTTAAAGTCCGGTGGAACTCGAAACAAGGACCTGAATATACCTGGGAACGGAAGGATGAATTCCGTAGAAAATATCCTCACCTTTTCCCCTAGCTAGACATGGTAAATTTCAGGGACGAAATTTCTTAACCAGGGGAGACTGTGATACCCATGACGAAACCAGGTACACCTTAATTGGTCCTAAACATAAAGCATGAATAAAACATTAACTGCGTGTAAACCTTGTGAAGTTGCATGACTTGTGTGTTGTGCGAAACCATATATGTTATATCTCGGAGGAATCCGATAGCACGTCATGGTTAATATGACACTACTAAGGACCAACGATACGAGGTTGGCGTCCTTAGCCTTGTACAATGTGTTAAACGGAGACTTGACGTTTAACATCGCATTAAACCTTTGACGTTGATTATTAGGTTATCGGTAGCATCATTTGAGATTCCGAGTTCCAGGAACAACTTAGTTTTGTGCCATAGACTATGACATAAGGTTTGAAAATGATTAAAGCCTGGGCACGCAAAACGAAGCAGCTCCCGGTTGGGGGAAACACCTTCGTTCCGGGCATAACATAAGGCAACCAAATGTGCAAGGAATGATCGATCAAGCTTAAAAACACTTAAACGAACGTCAAATGAGACTTTTATGATTAAACGTAACCATGCTCGGATTTCGAGACGGTTATGCTCAGTTTTTAAAACCGAGTCTTTTGACACTAAGAACGCGCAAAATGGAGCTCGTTTCGCAAATCAGAGACGCGTCCGGGAGCCGAAAACAGAAGATAAACATCATCTTTTTTCATGGCGACTGAAGCATGAGATGGCCCCTTGGGACCCACCTCCCAAACCGCCACACCCCCATGTATATATAATTTTTTATTTCTTTTTTCATTTTATTTCAACTTTATTCCAAAAATCCCCATTTTCTCTAAAGAAATATGCCATCATACACTTCAATCCAGCTGAGTTCTTCATTAAACTTCACTAAATCAAAGGTATTAACCTTGGTTCATATGATTCTAATCCAGTTTTCTTGATTAAACGCGATTTCTAGCCGAAAAACTCATTTTAATACAAGATTTTTGAAGTTTTAAACATGTTTATGGGCTGAATAAGAACACCTTGGTATTTACCTGGTGTTATATGGCAGCCATGATCACAAACCTTTGGGGTTTGATACCCTAATCAACTCTTATTCGATAAAAATCGCTTAACTATTCTATTAACCGAAAAACAATGAATTAAAGCTTCATTGATCTAAGTTCTAGCATATTTGGGTTGTACTTGATGTGTAGGTACTGAATATAGCCTTCACACACTTTTGGGATCAAAATAAACGCTTGGAATCGGAAGAATCGCTAGGTATAACATCCAAGAACCGAATCTAGGCTAGGCAGAAAATTGTTTTGCCTATAACTTGGTCCGTGTAACTTGGATTGAGCTGAAATTTGCAGTGGTGATGTAGGGTACTGTGTGGAAGGTTCACGTAAACTTTTAGAATTTTTGGAATTTTCTACGTTTTTGGTGAATATTTAACTGTGTTACCAAAACAATTTCGGATAAATTATCAAACGAATTCAATAAATCACCAAATTTTACAGAGACACTAAGGAACATATGGGGAATGTTCTGGGAAAATTCGGAGTCCATTGGTTGTGTTTTGATTTGTGCCAAAAATCCGTGTTTTTGCGAGTTTTCGTTAGCCGGGAACGCACCGAAACGAAATTGGAAAAATCTCAAAATTTTGTGAGAAGTTCCTGGAAATGTAATTGGTGTTCTGAAGGTTTTTTGGAATTTTTGAAATACTGATGGTATTTAATTTTAATTATGTGGTTAAGAATAGTTTTATAAATAATTTATTTAAATGATTAAATTAACAAAATAAATTCCCAGAAAATTTTCTCATAATCTAAAGATTTTTACTGATTTATATCAAAATTTACAGATTTTTATATAAAATATAGATTAAATGGGAATTTATGGAATTAAAAATAGATTATTTTAAAGCAATTTCGGCAGTTTACCGTATAACGAACCTGCCGTAACTGGGAACTGACCCAACCCGACAAATACTATAATTGGAACACCGGGAGTATTCCGGGAGATTCCCGTGCAAATTGGGCACTATGGGTGTGTCCTAAGGCAGTTCGGGAGAATTCCTGACGGTGAAAATGGAAACTCAAATTTGGGCAACCTAGACTCCCCAAACACTCAACATCCCTTAATAAAAAGTTAATCATTCTTAAATAACCACGTGTTGGCATTATTGGTATTCCCATACGATTATCCAAACACGTTAAACTACTGACTTTGCTAGCACGCGAATCGGTGCCCGGAAGCTAAACTGAAAACTAATACTACCCTGACGTCCATCACCATACCAGTGTCCTATAGACTCAATCCGGAGTAAAAACTCCTGACCAGATCTAAGTTATAACCATTACAAACTTAGATACTGATTTGAGTCCATACTTGCATGTGTGTTATTAAATTGATCCAGCTACTCGACCACTCTTGTGTTGAGACCACTATTTGCACTACGAGTTTCACTTCCCCACTTTTGAATGATTTTACTGTTTTTTGGGGACTTGCATGTTATAAACTGTGTTGATACACCAACGTGGGAGTGAATCTTACTCCCCCATTTCTAAACTGTGATACTGTTTCTGAGATGATTGGCATGTTATAAAACTGTGTTAATTGCACCAACCATATGATGTGAATTATCTAACACACGAACTACATCCCCTCTGCAAGACAAGTGATTAACGTAAGCCTGTGGACAGTGGATAGTTCTATCCGTTTGACCAACCCAGTGCCACGACTGAAAGTGTGTCGGCACTAGGCTACTCCACTCGTCCTAATTTGGTTGTGTTGTTAGGCATAACTACTAAGGGGCGTTGAACTGCACGTGACGCCGTTGATAGGCCGGGAGTGTCTTTGTGGCACGGTCCGGTGGCCGGGAGTGTCTGGGATGACACGGCCCGGGGAGAAACAGTCAAGGTTTCACTTGTATACTCGTGTAATTCCATCTGCGCCTATGACTATGACCGTCATTGTGATTATGAACAGTGCAATTAAACTTGTTAACACATATTGTTACACAGCAATTAAACCAGTGGAACTCACGCAGCGTTTAGCTGGCCTTTTTAAAACTAACATGCATTTCAGGTAAGGCGAAGCAAGAGTAAGAAATGTGCGTGTGGATGGCTTTGGTAGTGAACTGTAGCAGAATAAGAGCTGTGATAGGTCGTAATACTGTACTTGAACTTATGGTGTGTAATATGATACTAATAGTATGTTGTAACCGAGGTTCCCTTTTTATGTGATATCATGTTTTTAAATTATCGGGAATTACCATGTGTCTGCTGCACCCTGCAATGGTCTTCCGCTGCGAGTCGGGGTGTGACATGCTAAGTTTTTCTCAAAGATAGATCTCTGATCTGGTTATCATCAACTGGAGATCAAGGAAGAGGGTGTTTCTAAGACTCCCTTTCGGACTCGCTATAGTCATTATGAGTTCTTGGTTTTGCCATTTGGGCTAACCAATGCACCTGCTCTGAAGGGTATGGTCCTAGAAACCCTGCGCCAGCACAGGAGACCATACCATAAGAACGTACCAAATCACGTAATAAGACCTCGCGCACCTCGCACAACGGTAAGACAACAGTGGAAGCACAACTCTTAACTAATCACGCACGAGAAAGTAGCAAAGCATCTTAGCTTCATTTGAACACCCTTGGGCTAAACTACGCAAGGGTATAATAAGCTTAAGTAGAAGCTGTCAAACTCACAAGTCTTGTTCACAGAACCTAATAAGCTTAAGTAGAAGCTGTCAAACTCAGAAGTCTTGTTCACAGAACCTAATAGAGAGTTGAGACAAGGGAATCTTTTCTGTTATAACCAACTGGACATGTGGCAACAATTTAGGGCTCCACAACTATGGGTCTTCAGGAAGCATTAAATGGCAATTGTGTAAATCTTCATTCGGTTGTAACCGAATGTGACGTTGCATCATCTGAGACATTTATCTCATACATGATGTAAGCACGCTCCACATGAAGGTTTAAAGAGGATCACTTTCCACATGGCTCATCCCCAACGGTTGACTATTTCCCAATCCGTGTGCATGGATGGAAATATAACTGCTAACGGTGGTAGAAGATTCCGTGATCTCTCAGTTAACTTTTGGCGCCTAAATTGCCGGCTATAAATAGAAGACTTGAGGTAAAAGCTATTCATGCACTCTTCACTACTTACACTTATACTTCATCTCTCCGATCAATTGTACTTATTCTCACGCTGGAGGGTGGTCACGGAGAGAACCCCCATTCCCCCTGTGACGAGTCTAGTGGAGTTTTTGTTTTGTAGTTATCTTGAAGTTCTATCGACAAAGCAAACAGGAGATTAGCCTTCTTATGTAGAAACCATGTCCTCAGATCTAGATTGATTCCGATCAATCTCGGTTTGGTGCTTCTTCATGTTGTCTTCATGGACTTGATGAATAGAATATTCCATGATTTCTTGGACAAATTCGTCATAGTCTTTATCGATGACATCTTGGTGTATTCTAAGAGCCGGGAGGAATATGAAGGACATCTGCATGCAGTGCTAGGAACTTTGCGACAGAAAAAGCTATATGCAAAGTTTTCGAAATGTGAGTACTGGCTCAACCAAGTAGCATTCTTGGGCCATATTATGTCAGCTGATGGAATCAAGATGGACCCCGCCAAGATTGAGGCTATCACGAGCTAGCCTAGACCCACTTCTGCTATAGAGGTATGGAGTTTCTTGGGTCTAGCCAACTACTACCGAAGGTTTGTTGAAGGATTCTGCACCATTTCCTTACCCCTCACACAACTTTTAAGGAAAGGAGTTAATTTCTCATGGAACGAGGAATGCAAGAAGAGCTTTGAAGAGTTAAAGAAATGCCTCGTATCTGCTCCGATACTCACTCTCCCTTCTGGATCAGGCGGTTATCAGATCTATCGCGATGCTTCGAAGAAAGGCTTAGTTTGCGTGTTAATGCAACATGGGAAGGTCGCTTATGCATCATGTCAGATAAAGCCCTATGAAGTTAATTACCCGACGAACGACTTGGAACTAGCTGCAGTTGAAGATTTGGCGACACTATCTGTATGGTGAGACTTGTGACATCTTCACTGACCACAAAAGCATCAAGTATATATTTACTCAAAAGGATTTGAATATGAAATAAAGAAGGTGGTTGGAACTTTTGAAGGATTATGACACAAATATTCAGTATCAACCTGGCAAGGCTAATGTCGTAGCTGATGCTTTGAGTCGGAAGAATTTTGGGACAATATCTTGCCTTCTTATTCAACCTCGCATTATCTCGGATCTCGATAGGATGAATATTGGAATTCATGCTGGCAAGTCAGATGGTTATCTTGCAAGAATTCACATAGAACCTGACCTCATATCACGAATTAAGGAAGCACAGAAGTATGATGGAGAGTTATGGGCAATTATGCAGAACCTCGAGGTAGGTAAACAATCAGAATTCCGCATAGATGAACATGGTGTGATATGGTATGGCAAAAGGCTATGTGTACCTAACTATTTATAGTAAAGGTTTAGTCCACCATTACCTTAAACCCAAGGCCCATAAGCTTCCCCCAAGCCCATTCTAATACAAGCTAATTAATAAACCATACAAGCTAGCCCAAATACATGAAGTAACTAATGCATAAACCTTAAGGGTCTAACAATCTTCCCCTAGGTTTACTGTATCGGTGCTGCTCTACTTGAGGATCCACCAGCTCACTACCTCCAAAGAGTGGACTTGCATCCACATATATTCTCGAGTTGATCACATTTGCCACTGCACCTATCCACGACTTAGCACAAACCTCATACTGATCGTTGGTGCGAATCTGATGCTGACCCAAAACCTTGATGTCTTCTTCATGAAAGCTTATAAGATCCAACGTGTCTGCTAACCGGAAGGAGCTTTCCTCTGTTATGATCACTTCTTTAGCCATCCTTGGACCGTATGCCCAAAATTGGGAGTTCTTGAGCACACCCTTTGGAAACTTTGGTGCGGTAGGAATGACCTTTTCTTTGTCAGTTGGAGGCCACATCACATTCTGAATTGTACGCTTGGTGTGAGGATCACGAATACCAAGACTCTTCTTTAGATACGATTCGGGAATCTTCATTGTTGGAAAGTTAGTCTTCACTTCCTTTTCAAGCCTATCATGGAATGCCCAACCTCTCCCTCACTGATTTGGACCAGAATTATGATATGGAGCACATAGTAAATTTTACAAGTCAATCTTCGTCCAAGACTCAAATTGTGACTACTTCGAGTAGTATTCTCTGTGTCCACTTTCACGAGTAATCAGCCACATATCTTTGTAATGATCGTACCTCCAACTTGCGACCTTTGATTTGTTATAGATTTTGTCATAAATACTCGATCCCAGTTCCATAACATATCGGTCAGACGTTTTCGTTGGATCCTTCAGTAGGAAGTTCTCGTTAAGGGGATTCACATCCTGATTTTTCATGATCAACATTTGCTGGTTGTTCCGCTTCTTTGGCGGCAACTTTCTTTTCTTCTTTTGAGCAGATGCTAGATATGCAGCCAATCCAGCATTAGCTACAGTTTTCTCCTCAGCAGTTTGATCATGATGCACAAAATTCACAGGATCATCATCCTTATCGGCAAACTTCTTACCAAACCTCTTTTCAAGCTTCGCTTTCAAATGAAACACCGTCACCATTAGCATACTTACATCACCTTGCAACTCCTCGATAATCCAATCTTTGTTTGTTACCTGAGATTGTAGCGAAGCGATCTGAGCATCTTTTAACACAACATCTTGCTCTAATAATACCACTCTTCTTTGTAGTTTTCCAATGTTTACTTCATCATTATCATCACTGTCTGATAGTTCAGCAAACTGCATTTTATCTGCAGAAATTTGCATTGCCGCCTCATCATGTTCAGTAAACCCACAGTTGGAACTTCCAGCTTCAAATCGAGCTCCTTTTGAGCTTTATGGAATGTTTGTTTCTTTAGCTGCAACAGTGATTTTAGGGGCATCTTGCACAATGGGCTAGGGCTCAGCACTGGAACTTGTGAGTTTAGGGTCAATAGTGATTTCTGGTTAAGCACATGTATCATCTTCAATGTCCACTTCTTAAGTAGGAACAATTATGGGAGGAGGGTTCCCAGAATTGTCCTGTAATGATGCAAGCAAAGCTTGAAGATTTTCAGCGGTTATCAAATCCAGGCTTCTTTCCTCAACTTTCTCAGAGTCTACTTGATCCATCTCAACCTCAGCATCTTCTTCGTCTATCACCAAATCTTCAACTTCAGCCACCGGTTTCTCTCCAACTCTAGTAATTTGCACATCATGCTCTTTAGCAATCATAGCATTAAGAGGTTTTGATGCTGATATGACGTTTCCAAACTTTCTGTGTTTCTTAAATGGAATTCATCCCAAAAACCTGTGCTTTTTCGCCATATCTCGATTTTTGCTCATTGCGTCAAAGCATCCTGGACCCATTGGCTTTAGGTTTATAAACTTGGTGCTTTTTGACGAGATCTAAGTACTTTTCGTCGAGAATCATCTGCATGAATCGAGGATAGAGCATGAATATCTTCTTCTTCGAATTCTCTAATATCTTCTTCATATTGTCGAATATGAAAGCAAAGAAGTTGTAATCCTAAAAGCAACCATTGCAGTTGTTCGGGTCTTATTTAACTGATCCAAGCCACCTTTGTTCTATGAAAAGCATAACAATAGAACATGCACCAACAGTCTCCAGTAAGGCAGAAAGTGCGCTTCTTCAGTGCCGTTGGATAATCACCCTGGTAGTTCATTTTTCTCAAAGCCTTAATAATTTTGCGCCAAAAATTCGCCAGATCATTCGATTTATCTCCAAACTTTAGTACTTATCGAATTACTGCTTCCGTGATGATGATCTCCTTTCTTTGTATATTAGCTTCGATTGAATCTCCTCCATTTTTTACTTTGGCAGATAACCAAAAGTCATGTATGGTGTCTTTGCATATAACTGGGTTGGTCTTCAATGCATGAGTGATTCTACAGTTATTTAAACCAACGATCATAGAATTGAAGTACTCGAAGTGCTCTGCGGGATGATCTGAAAGATATGTGGCCTGATTATGAAAGGTTTCTACCTCCAGCTTACGTTGTTCAACCATCTTTTTAGCCATTTTCTGTACAAATACCGACCAAGTTAAGTTTTATCATTAAAAACGGTTAACTTAGTTAACTAGGTTGTCCGAACAACATAAGTCAAACGGGTCAACAAGTTAACAAGTCAAACATATCACATTTAAAAGTCAAATGGTCAAAGGGTCAAAGGGTAAAAAGCAGTTTGAACTGGTCAAATATGATTTGGATGGTCAAACGGGTCAATTCAGAAGGGTCAAAGATGATTTAGATGAACCCCATGTCAGATATTTGAAGTTATCAGATTTTGGATAATTATTCGAAATGTATGAAGCTCATCCAAAACTCATGTTGTTTATCCGAAACCCTTCCGAATTGCTTGTTCATGATCCAAAACTCATTTAAAATGCATGTTCAAAATTAAAAACCCATCCGAAATGCATCCGAAAGCATAGGAACCTGCAAACCTTGTAATTCGAATAAGTTTGTCCGAGAGAGATCCAAAATGCTTAGAGTGTTAGAAATGAATTCAAATGATCTGAAATACCTTAATATACTGTTTTGAATTGGGCCTATTCAAAACAGTGGGCCTGGCCCAATTCGAAACAGTGTTCCATTCGAAATGCTAGGCTTATTCGAAAACTGTGAGCCCAATTTAAAATATTGGGTCCATCCCAGATGATGTGGACCCCTCCTTTGTCAGATGATGTGGACCCCTCCTTTGTCAGATGATGTGGACCCCTCCTTTGTCTTGTTCTGAATAGTAATGCCCCTTTTCTAAAACCAACGATCCAACCAACCGAGCAACCTTTTGTAATTATAAAAATACTAATAACAATAAAATAATAATAAATTGATGGAACTTACTACGGGATCAAACTGTTCTTGTACTGATTAAAGAACACTTTTTAGCACTTGCCTAGTCAGACCGGTCCACACGGTTGCCGATATATTTATGTCCCCTTAAACTTATCGCTTCAACCTTTAATTTTTCAACCTCGTGACTTTGTTAGATAACGATTGCTATAACACCAGTGTGTCCCATATCATGACATACCCCCCCACGATCAACGTAAGCACAACAATTCATCGTAGCGATTGAGTATGTCGAGTTCATCCTTTGGTTTTTACAATGTCAGACATATTAGTGTACATGTCAGTACATTATACAGCAAAGTGACCAATATGATGTCTGACGAGGGTTAGGCAAATACCTTATTCGTGTATTTAACTTTGTAAGCACATAGAATTTTCTCATGGTGAGATTTCCTTCCTATTAAGGTTTTGGCCCTTCTTTGGCTCTTTTAAGGATATCCTGATTGTGCCTAGGTCTGCATGTAATCCAGATGCAATAGAAGGGCAGTCCTGATATCCCGGATGACTCATCTGTATACAAACCCGGAACCTCAGACTGTCACACCCCAACTGATGAACATCAAGGCGGGACGAAAAGATTGCTCATTGCTCATAAAATTAAGGGTAAATTACACTTTTCATCCTTTATGTGTTGGTGCATAATGTCTATGTCTTAGTCTTATATCGAGTCTGTATAGTATAGAGCTGAATAGGCTAGTCGTATGAAGTATTTATGTATTGTTGTAACAAGTTCGCTCTAGAATGTCATGTATAGCCAAGTTCGGGCGAACTTAGGTCCTCCATGAGCGAACTTGGTAGCCTATAAATACCTAGCTTGCCTCTCCCATTTGTAACTTTGGCATTTTGGAGGCGAAGCTCTGTCAGTTTGTACTCTTGACGTTTGATCAATAAAACTGATGTTAAACTGATTAAGTCTTGTCTATTGGTAAACACGACGTAATAGTTCCGCTATTATGGACGTTAGATATCAAATTTAGGTTCCTTAGCATCGAGGATCGGTCCTACAAGTGGTATCAGAGCTAGAACAGCCTGATTTGATAGTATCAAGACAAGAACACTTCTATTTCATCTCCATTCTTCTATTTTTCTTAACTTTTTCATCAAAAATGAAGAATTCACGGTCAAAATCTTTTCAATTTTGAATATATCATGTAAAATACAACAAAGATAAACCCTTGAAAGATTGGAGACCAAAATCAACACGAATTGATGTCAAAATTTTGGAAAAACCATGTTTTGCAAAACTTGTCAATCGAACTTGTTTAATCAAGTTCGACCGAACATGTGCTAGAAATTCAGTTTTCAAGTGGATTTCTATCAAGTTCGCTCGAACTTGAAGTGTTTTTGAAGGAAATTTTGCTAAGTCCGCTCAAAGTTAACAAATTTCCATTGATTTTGTATTAAGTTCGATCGAACTTGATTAATATCAAGGAAATTAAAGTTAAGTTCGCCCGAACGTACAAGATCATAATCAAATCCTAGTCAGCAAGTTCGACCGAAGATCAAAAGGAACTTTTTCAAATCAAAATTCACAAGTTCGACCGAACTTGTAAAAAATTCTGAGAATTCTTCATTGGTGCTACAAGTTCGACCGAACTTGTAGTAGAACTAACATTTTCAAAGTTTTCAAGTGTTTTGAGTGTATACATCTCGTTATTCACAATGGATGATATTCAAAGAGCTTTTATGTCCGGTGCCAGTTCGTCAAATGCCAACGTGATGCATCAAGTCAATCTTGATAACGAAATGGGCACGACGTTAAACCGCACAAGCTAATAAGCATGGACGAGTATGAAGCATGGAGAGAGAAATTTACATATTGGGTTCAAGCCATGCACTTTGCAGGCTGGGTGTCGATTGAAAGAGGTTACACTGTTCCGGTGGATGAACATCAGCAAGTTCTCGAAAATTACAATTACCCGACGGTACAGAAAGAAGAATACAATGCTGAAAAGAAGATGATAAGTCTCATCATTCAATCTGTCAAAGAAGATATTCTAGTCTTACTGCCTGAATATACTACTGCAAGAGAACTCTGGCTATCGCTTCAAAAGAAGTATCAAGGAAGAGCGGAGATGATAAAGAGCAAGAAAGCTCTTATTCTGAAAGAGTTCGATATGTTTACCATGTTGAAGAATGAGACCATGAAGCAGATGATTGAGCATTTATGTCATCTTAAAGTCCAAATGCGAAGACACGGTCTCGAGAAGACGGAACAAGAATACATCAACAAGCTTGCAGACACTCTACCAGATGGAGAATGGACTACTTATCTTATGGTTCCGAAGGAAAGTGAAAAATGGGAATTTTTCAAGCTGTCAACATTTATCGATAAACTCGAAGGCCATGAAATGGAACTCCTGAAGATTGCAAAGACAATGAACACTAATGTTGTTCAAGACGTTGGTTTGTACTACAAGAATGGAATGCAAGATAACATTTCAAGCCCAAAGATTCAGACAACATTCAACGCAAGTTTGAACTCTTCGAACAATTCTCCACAGAATCAGAACCAATCACAGTCTCATTATGATCAGAGTCCACAAAGTTCGTTTTCAAGCACTGGTTCAAATTCATCTTATCAAAGTCAAGCAAATCAGAATCAACAAACAAATTATGATTCAAACGTATACAAGTGCAACATCGCAGTGAATTTGAACAATGTTGTTTCGGAACAAGTCGCTAAATAGCATATGTCGCTTCTTGCCACTATTCTGGAGTCATACGAAAGTCTTGTAGCCAGTAAAATTGGAAATCCCGAAATGACGGCATAAGACTATGACCAAGTGGATGAAGAAGAACTCGAGTTGATGGATATTAAGTGGAGTTTAGCTTCGATTATCCGAAGGGTTACCAAGTTTGTTGTGTTAACATGCCGAGACATCGGAAATTCTAGCAATAAACTGGGTTTCGACAAGACAAAAGTGACGTGCTTCAGATGTCACCAAAAGGGACATTTTAAGAGAGAATGTAAAAACCCTGAAGCAACGGGAAATCAAAGTCCATTCGGAGGAGGCAACGAGTATTACAAGAAGTCACTTTAGTACAAGCCTTTCCCGAAGATGACTCAGGTTGAAATCCAAGAGAAACCAAACAGTAGCAACACTGAGAAAGCTATGGTTGCATCAAACAAAGATGATGGTTTCGACTGGAATTCTTATATCGGTAACAATACCGGAGTTGCATTAATGGCTGAAATTGTTGAAGATACTTCTGCAGAAGAAGCAGCGGCTTTGGAGAATATTTTGCTGGAACAATATCTACAACAACAACGTGAAGAAGAGGAGTATATCCACTTGCAGAAGCAAGGAATTTTATCTCCTAATTCGTGTGATAATTTTGCAGGTCATTTTGATGGAAGTTCTCAGGAATAAGTTCCCGAGAAGAAATCTGATGAAGTAATCATTGATGTTACTCAAGAAGTGAATGCCGAAAACCTTAAGGATATTGCCGACAAAGCCTTGATGGCAAATCTAACCAAGGTAGATCCAGAGGTAAATGAAATTGTCAAAGTACAAGTTGTAGAGGTTGAGAAACCTTGTACAAAATGTACCAAACCATGTTCTGAATGTGCCGAAAAATCAAAGATGATCGCTGAACAATGTGCATAATGAACTTTTAAAATATGATTATCGCACAATGAAGGAAGTGTATGACATAATGAAAAATGATTATGGCAGGCTCAATAGAAATAACATTGAACAACATGATACAATAAGGATGTTAAAAGGAACAGTAATGGATAAGCAAAAAGTGATTAATATCTATATTAACACCATTGCTGAAACTAAGCAACAACTCCAGGACATGAAAATTGAAACAGAGTGCGTTCAACAACTTTTGAGAAGCTACACCTGTAACGCATATGTCATTGATCACATTCTTCCGACCATTCCATCGGAAGAGAAACCTAAAAAGAAAATTGGTAAAGAATACAACAATGTTCCTCCACCCCTATGGGATGGATAAGGCACTCAATATTGAGTTGTTATCTGAAAAGAAAATTGAGTTGCCAGAGAACATTGATGTAATCTATACTAAAACAGATGATGACAATGTTGTGGTTAAAAAGGTTGTTGAAAATGTTTTGAACGATTCGGATGAAGGCATCTTTAAAAGCGCCGACTCGATTTCAAGGAATTCTATTCACAGTCCGAAGATGACGATACATCATCGGAGAATGATCTATATGATGATCCTAATGTTGTAATGTACAAGATTAAGGAATCTGATAGATTATACTTTGATGACAGTTTTCCGATTCAGAACGTGAAGGAAGAATTGTTAGACAAATTCTTTAAACTCGTGGAAGTCACATCAGATGATCTGGAGATCAATGAAAAGAAATTTTATTCCAAACCTAAAAGAAATGACTACCAAAGGAGTGGTGGTGATCATCTAGAAAACCGGAGAGTTGGGTTGGGATTAGAAGAATCAGATGAACCTAAAAAGAAAACGTCACCATCATGAATACAAGAATAAAATATGAATTTTGTATATGGGACAAACATGGTTCATGAGGAAAGTTTGATCGGGAAACAATCAAACGATGAGTTCAAGGAACAGAAAGAACTTCGAGATAAAGCCAAAACTACAAGTGGTGCCAAAACAAGTGGTGTAAAAACCACTAAAGGACATCCACATGATTCTCAGACTTGTTTCAAGTGCAACGAAATTGGTTATATTGCACGCCAATGTCCGAAATCAAAGCCGGCTTATCTTTGAAGGAAAGAAAGTTCAAATGTTGTGAAACCAAAGCAACCAGAGTTTTGGCAAATAAGAATTCTAAAAAGAAATGTTAAGAAAGATGAAATGAAACAAGTTTTTGAAAAGAAATTTGAGAATTCAACTTTCGAAAAAGGTGAGTCTTCAAAAGCAAATGAAAACAAGTTTTACATAAAAAAGGCTAACATAAAATCTCAAGCCTGGATTGCAAAGAAACGGTCAACAACATCTGAGATCACTAAGTCTGAGCCTGTTAAGACTAGTGATAGCGTGAAAGAATCAAAATCTGAAATCATAATTGAAACCACATCTAAAACTATCAAAATTACAAGTGGTAACAATTCAAAATATAAAAAGACAGTAAAGTTTTCAAACATAAACATCATAGAAAATCCAGATGATGAATGTGAATTTGATTATGCAGATGAGTGTGGATTCGATTATGCTGATGAGTGTGAGTTTGATTTTGACGATGGTTATCCAATTCAACCCAAGACCAAAAAGGCTTGGGTCTCGCTTTTTAAATAGATTGTTAAAATGTGCAGGGGCTCCAGAGATCCGTACTTTCTAAGTGGATTTTGGATAGTGGAGCGTCCAGGCATATGACGGGAATGAAAGCATTGTTATTCGACATAAAATCTATCAATGGTGGATATGTTGGATTTGCGGGTAACCAGGGTGGAAGGATAGTTGCCGAGGGAAAACTCTCCAATGGCGTTGTTTCATTCGATCACGTGAATTATATTGTAGAGTTGGAAAATAATCTTCTGAGCATATCGCAGATTTGTGACAAGAAGTTCACGGTACATTTCAACGACAAAGAGTGTATTATCTTGAAGTCGGGATTCAAAATACCAGATGAGTGGATTCTGATGCGAGCACCTCGAGAAAATGATCTATATGTTCTTGATATGGGCGTCGCTACCACTTCATCAAAATCAGCGCAATGTTTTGTGACAAAGGCTACTGAAAAGGATTCTATTCTTTGGCATCGTAAGATGGGGCATATTCATTTGCGAAAAATGAATTTCTTGGTTCATAATGATCTTGTAGACGGTGTAAATCTTCGGAGCTTTCATATGTCTAATCACTGCTTAGAATGTAAAAAGGGAAAGCAAATCAAGAAATCTCATCCGAAGAAAATTCGGAACTCAATCACGTTGCCATTAGAACGTCTCCACGTGGATTTATTTGGTCCTGTCAATGTTCGCAGTATTTCAGTTATATTGCTTGGTCGTGACATATGACTATTTGAGATATTCGTGGGTATTCTTTCAGGAATCAGAAGACAAAACGTTTGAGAACTTGGTCATTCTGTTTAAGAAACTCGAGAATCTTTATCATCTGCCGGTCAGACGCATTAGAAGTGACAACGACACAGAGTTTAAGAATAAAAAAATGAAGGAATTCTACAACACGAAAGGGATTCTGCACGAGTTTAGTGCTCCCTATACTCCACAGCAAAACGGTATTGCTGAACGGAAAAACAGAACTTTGATTGAAACTGCAAGAACCATGCTTGCAGATTCTAAACTTCCAATCAGCTTCTGGAGTGAAGCGGTTGCTGCGGCTTGCTATACGCTAAACAGAGTTCTCACTGTCAAACCAACAAAGAAAACATGTTTTGAGATGATAAACCGACGGAAGCCAAATTTGAAGTTCTTAGAACCATTCGGTGCGCCATGTACCGTAATAGACCAAGATGGCAAATTCGAAGCTAAATCTCTTGAAGGTTTCTTTGTCTGATATGCGAGTCCGCTGAGACGAGTATATGTTCCTTTGTTGAGAAAGGTTATTGAAGCACAACACGTGGATTGTTTCAACTATACGGATCCTATTCAAAGGAGAGGTGACGCGTGGCTGTTCAACTATTAAGACGTTTGGAAGTCATTCGACTTGCCGAAAGAACCGTCTGACGAAGAAGTTGCAGCGTTATATTATCTTCACCAGTCAGCGAATCAAGAACAAATCATTAGACCAATTGTGGTTATCAACCCATGAATCCGGATTCTTCATCTTCCGGAGCAGGTCCAAGCAATAGTAGTGGTGTTCAAGTTGAAAATACTTCTGAAGCAGAAGTAACACCTGCTACACTTCCAGTGAATGCTTCTAATGAACCAGAAAACACAAACAGCGCCCAGTACGCCTCAGAATCAGAATTCTGACTCAGATGAAGCACCGGCATTTGATGCTGATAATGAAACTTCATCGGACGAAGAAGTTGAGCAGATATCTAACTTGTTGAATCAATCTGCTAGTCCGAGAAATCAGAACGAAGCTTCAACAAGTACTCCTAATGTTGATGTGAACAGTGATCTGATTGTTTCAAATCAGCAAAGCTCAGTTGATGTTCCAACAGAAGAAATGCCGCGATCATATTCGTACCATCCTTCAACGACTATCATAGGAGAACTACAAACTGGTGTGCATACACGAAATCAAATCAACAAAGCACTTAGTTGTTTCTACACCCGAGTTGCACCAACTCAGAACTACTGCTACTACTCATGTTTCATTTCCCAAATAGAGCCAAAGACAGTTAATGAGGCTCTAGCTGACGAGAATTGGGTGATAGCAATGCAAGAGGAACTTTTACAGTTCGAGAAGTTGGGTGTTTGGAAGCTTGTAGACTTGGCATCAAAGCAGAAAGCTATTGATACAAAGTGGGTCTTCAAGTGTAAAAGAGACGATCGGGGGGTTATAGTTAGAAACAAAGCTCGGCTGGTTGTCAAGGGATTCCACCAGCAGGAAGGTATAGATTATACGGAGGTATACGCACCGGTTGCGATTATAATCTATCCGCATTTTCCTAGCGTTCGCAGCTTGGAAAGGATTTAAGGTGTACCAGTTGGATGTAAAAACTGCATTTCTCTACGGTAAACTTTGTGAACAAGTGTATATCGGCCAACCACCAAGGTTTGTCGATCCACTGAATAAGAACAAAGCATATCTCCTGGATAAAGCCTTGTACGATTTACACCAAGCTCCGAGTGCTTGGTACGAGACGTTATCGCAACATCTCATAGGAAATGGATTCACGAGAGGCACAGTGGATAGCACTTTGTTTACCAGAGAAGTTGGATCGCATCTGATATAATAGTACAAATCAATGTGGACAACATCATTTTCGGTTCTACGGATGACAGTCTATGCAAAGAGTTTGAAAAGATCATGAAGAAGAAATTCGAGATGTCCTCGATGGGTGAAATGAAATTCTTCTTAGGTCTTCAAGCGGATCAGCTTCCAGGCGGGATATTCATTCATCAAACTAACTATGTTCATGACATTCTCAAAAAGTTTGAAATGGATTCTTCGAAGCCGCTTTCCACACCGCTGGCACTGAACCATGGAATTTGCGTAGATGAGACGGGAACAAAAGTTGATGAAACACTTTATCGATCGATGATAGGTTCATTGATGTATCTAACGGCATCACGCCCGGACATCATGTATCCTACATGCTTATGTGCGAGATATCAGTCAAGTCCTCGAATGTCACACTTGCAGATAGTCAAGCGAATCTTCCGTTACTTGAAAGGTTGCCCAAGCACCGGCCTGTGGTACCCCAAGAACGACAATTTTGATCTTACTGGATACGCTGACTCAGACTTCAGAGTGGACAAACTGAACTCGAAATCTACAACTTCAGGATGCCAGTTCTTTGGCACACGTTTGGTAACGTGGCAGTGTAAGAAACAGACCACGGTCTCTCTCTCAACCTATGAAGTGGAATACATTTCTGCTTCCAGCTGTTGCTCTCAAATCCTCTGGATTCAGCAACAGATGAGGGATTACGGTGTGCAGTTTCTTGACACGCCTTTATTTGTAGATAATAAAGCAGCCATCGATATAACTAAAAATCCGGTTCATCACTCACGTATGAAATTCGATACCATTTCATTCGTGATTGTTACGAAAAGAAATTGGTTCGAATAGAAAAATCCACACCGACGAACAAAGGGCTGATTTTTATACCAAAGCATTTCCATTAACAAGATTTAAATATCTAATGCGGCTTAACGGTATTAAAAGTTTGCTTACAGGTGCGGAAGCTGAGGTTGAATACGGATCGTATGACAAATTCACGTGATCCACATTGGTTTGTATGGTTTGTAAATATCTTTCTAGTTTAGTATGTCTAAAATCTAAAATCCAAATATATGTTTTTGATTTTAGGGGAGAAATATTTGGGAAAATTCAAAAACATATGAAAAATTTAAAAATTCAAAAACATTGAAAAATTAAAAAATGTACAAAAACATTGAAAAAGACAAAAAGAATTCGGTGTCACAAAAAGAAATGATAGTACATCAGTGGACTATCACAGTATGCTAAAGAAATGTAAAGTTTAAAAGTGATAAACGAGTCTTACTGTGGATGTGTAGATAGGCTTAATATGTTCAGTAAACTGTTTTTGAGATATAAACTAAATTTTGCAACTGCTTAATCTTGTGGATTGACACATCTTGGACTTAGTACTCCAAAATTTCGTTTGAGAGATTGCCTGATTCTGAGATACGAGGTCCTTATAGATAGTTGATATCTGGGGTATTATACAAGTTCTTCTGATTTTGCGGAAGCAATAGCCTAGAACTTCTATAATACTTTCGCGATAAACCCAAAAAAAATTGCATGCAAAATTGAAAAGTATCGAAAGATCTAATCATTTGTAGTGCTGAAAAGATTCCTTAAATGGAACACACCTTAAAGACGAGCCTTCGTCTCTTTGTCTGTACGGTAGTACTAACCTGAGCTCTCAAGGTCTCGCATAACCCTGATACAGATATCAATTACGCTATATTCACCTGTAGATGAAATTTAGGGAATCTTGATACGGGAGTATATTCAAGAAGTGGAACCACAGATAAGTCAAGTTTCATAATTCTTACCTTAACATATCTTGAAACAGTTGAGAAACGTGGTAAAGTTTAAATGGACAAACATATCGACAATCTAGGTAAACGAATTTAAAACTTAAAGTCATATAAAGGTCAACGGTACAGGTGATATGTCTCAATCAACTGATATGATCCTTTAGACATGAATTCACGAAAATATGTCTGTAAATATGTTTGTACATAGTTTACATTGTTCTGTAGATAGTTTATTAGCTTTACAAATTAAAATCAAAAAGATTTTTAGTGTGTTTTAGCATGAACTTACAAAAATTCAAAAAGATTTTATTTCTACATTGTTTTCAGCAAACCAATGTTGGAGAACGGGTCTTCGAAGTCTGGTAAGATGCTAGAACTGGTGGGAATCTCTTTGACAACGGGCTGGGAGCTAATCTGTAAAAACTGAAAAGCCAAAATGATAAAAGGTTCATTAATTTGAAACTTTGATTTTGAAAATATCAACAATTTGTTCGTAACGGGTCAAACCAGGGTCATTAACTTGGACTCGGCAGACAAATCGGTTAACCAAGGTCATTAGCTTGGACTTGGTTAACTGAGTGGATTTTCATAACTGGTAAAAAGTTGGAAAGTTCAAGGATTAAAATGAAACATTTAAAAAGTTTGATTTTAGGGTTTGGCAAGTTCGGCCGAACTTGCTAAACAAAATCATGTTTAACAAATAAGCAAGTTCCACCGAACTTGCAGATGGTTGATGGGTTCAAAAGCTAAGTTCGCCCGGACTTCAAATGGGCTTGTTAATCTGGGCTTAGCAAGTTCGCCCGAACTTGCTAGAGTATTTATACTCAGCAAGTTCGGCCAAACTCTGTTGTCTGATTTCAAATACCTCTGAGCGAACTTACTTCATCTGAGCGAAGTTGTGATTTTGGTAAAAATACGCCGTTATTCTGCTCGATTTTTTATTGTTCTTAGTGATTGGCACACCATTGACAATGTCTGAGGTATTGATTAGGATTTTGAATCGTAACTTGGATAGAAATTGACGACACAAGATCTGAAATCTTTAAAAATGTTAGATCTAGGTGTTTAATGATAAAATTGAACTTAAAATCTTGTTAATCATTTAAAACAGACCATGGAATCTTCTTAGATTTGAATAAAATGGTTGCTGTCATATTGAACAAGTTTTGGTTGTAGAAGATGACAAGTTCGGCCAAACTTGTTATCAAGTTCGACCGGACTTGTTAACAAAACATGAATAAAGTAAAACAAATGTATGTTCGACCGAACTTCTTAAAACTGTTTTTGAAAAAGCTAATAGAAGTTCGCCCGAACTTGCAATATTGATCTGAGTATTGAACAGAGAATAAGTTCGCTCGAACTTATACTTGTATAAGGAACATGCGTTAAGGCATGTTCGGGCGAACTTGAACAAAACAGAATGTTTTAACACATAATCAAGTTCGCCCGAACTTGATGAAAGTGTTAGAAAATTTTTGAAATCTTTTTCTCGATATGCATGCTAATTATTTTGCGTTGTTTTTCAGGCTCAAGTACCAGCGCGTGCAATATCTGTAGAGTTTTCTAAGACGCACAACACTTGTATTACGCTCGACAAAAGATATGTCCATCTTTGAAAGAGTACGAGAGTATTTTAAAATTTTTGGAAGAATGTCCTATTCATCGGGCTATCACGGAACGCACAGTTTCTTACAATTCTCATATTTTCCATTTCTGGACGAACGCGAGTTTAAATGATGATCAGAAGACGATTATTTCATCAGTGCAAGTCGGCAATGAAGTCAAATCTATTACTGTAACAAAAGATGATATACGCAGAGTCTTGCAATTCAACGATAACAAAGACGATCCGATTTATCTTGATGAGAAGATGGTTAGAGGATGTTTCTTCAGAATGGGATACAAAGGGAGCATGGACAAGCCGACGTTAAAGAAAGGGGAAGTGCCAAATCCCTACAAAGCTTCTCATGCATGCTATTATTCACACATTTAGTCATCGCAAGGCGGGATTAGACGACGTTCAAGATTATTTGGCCTGTATGGCAACGACACTGATTCTGAAAAAGCCGTTCAACTATTCGAAGCTTGTATTTACACACATGTCAAAGAATATGGAGGATTCGAGGTTACGTTATATCCAAGGTTCGTGCAGATGTTGATTGATGAGAAGTTCATGAATATAGCACGAGATTCAAATGATGTGCTTTATCTAGTTCACCTCGGTGAAACGACTGTGAAGAAGCTAATCAAGTTTCAGAAACAAGAATCAGCTCCTGTTGCAAAGCCAGTTTTCGGGGCTATCAAAGATTCGAATTATGTTGCTCCACCAGAAAATAAATGGAGGAAAGACGGAAGTGATGATGAAAATGAGCTTTATGCTGAAAAGGAATGGTTCAAAGACTTCAAGCCAAAAGCTAGAAGTGAATGGTTCTTAAAGGCAGAAGCTGATAAGCCTAAGAAGAAACGAGCGATTAAAAAGGTTGATACTATGCTCGTTGACGAAGATAAACCTGAGAATGTTCAAGGCGAAGCAGGTTCTAGTGCAGTAGTAGTTGTTGAGAGTCAAGAGACTGAGAAAGCTCACAGGAAGATGTTATTTCAGCAACTTCTGAAAATGAAGATCATTCTGATGAAGAACCTGTGAAAGAACCAGAAAAGTCAGCAGCAGAAATATCAGCTGAAAAAGAAAAAGAAATGGATGTTGATTTCGATCCAAATCTTGAGAAAGATTATGATGAGGAAAGGCCAAAGAAAAAAGTTAAACGTGTAAAGTCTGCAACTATTCTTCGACAAAGATTACAAGGTCTCCTCAAACAAAAGGTAGAAAGAAAGCGAAGAAAACTCAAAAAGCTGTAAGCAAAAGATACAAAGGAAAGTTGAAGAGCGCAGAAGTTACACAAGAACCTTCTGGCGCACAGGAGACAGGAGCCACACAAGAACCTCCTATAGAAGAACCTCCTGTTGTTATTCCTGCTGAGATTGAAAGTCAAGGAGTTACACAAGAACCTCCAGTGACTGGATTGCTTGAAGTACCGATTATTCAATCACCGGTTGCTCCAACGAATTCAAATCTAGAAAGTTCTACTCCAAGGAAGTCAACACCAAAGGCTGCTACTCCAAAATCAACACCAAAATCTTCAGGGCCTAATATATTTGGTGATATGCATAGTGATCCAATTAGTCTGCAAGATCTAAATGATTTCTTTCCAGAGACTAATGTTGAACTTTTATAGAAGCGTGTGAAAATCTTGGAAGAGAAAGTTACCAACAATGAAGAAGAGAAAGCAAAGTTAGTAAAGAAAGTGAATCAAAGCTCTGTAGAGAAAGAAATGTTGGACGACAAAGTGAAGGTGTTAGAGAATGAACGAGAATATTTCAAGGCATTGGTCGAGAGTTTGCAAGATGTAAATGAAAAGCTTCAAACAGAGATTGCAGATCTAAAGTCAATCCAAGCACTAAATGATTGAAGATTTTCCAGGATGCAGAAAGTTTTATCTAACTCTATGGGATTGATTTCATTAAAGAGTATGATCGTCTGGATCAACAAGAAGCTAAAGAACGATCTGAAAAAGAGTTAGCTGCGAGTGGTAAATGTAAAGGAGTTGAAGGTGAAGCTTCTAAATCTTCTGAGACTGCAGAGAAACTAGTTGAAGAAAATGTTGTTATAGCTTCTAAGTCCGATATTCCAAAGGTTGATGAATCTGTCAAGCCTTCTAATCCTATAGTTTCTTTTGAAAAGGACGATGAAGAAGCTGAAAAGGAGGATAAAGATGATGATGAAGAGAAAGATGATTCGGAATATGAAGATTGGAATGTTGCAGATGATGACGATGATGATGATCAGGGTGGTGTTGGAATGAAAATTACTGAAGCAAAAGTTACTGATGATTTTGATTTCTCTGATCTTATGAATGATGAGTCGAACAAGATGGATGATAAAAGTGAGGGGGAGTCAGGGCAGAAAGGGCCAACTGATGAGATTGATCTGTTGAATGTTGAAAGATTTATTAAGCCAGTTGTTGCAGTACCCACGAAACCTTTATTGTCAATGCTTGAACATAACATGGAGGAAGGCGAGTTTATACACAACTATACTAAGGAAGATCTTGCAAAGTTAGTTGAAGTTGATGCTGCAGATCTAGTGTTTAGAAGAAGTGTTGATTGTTAACACATTTGAGCCGAATGATTATTAGTATGTTAGAAAATTTGAATCTGATGAGTATAACAGAGTAATTGTTGAAGATTGGTCTTCTGATGACGAAACAGACCAAACTACGAATTATGTCGGTCCTAATTCTGAAAGTTTTCCTACTTTTGAAGAGATGTACAAGCAGTTAGATGAAGACATGTTGAAAGAAAAGATCGAAGAATCTTTACGAGAAGGAAAAGTCCCAAAGCCAATGACTAAAGAAGAAATTGCTCAAGCAAAGAAGTCCTGGTTTAAAGAGATGCCGCGTGAACGTAAGTTTCGACGTCCTCTAGCATTCTTTACCAGAGACAAAGACGTTTCTTTGGGAGATATCTTGAGTTGGGGTTGGTTCAAGGAGCTGAACATTTATGCAATCAAGAGGGAATTTGGAGTGCAATACTGATTTCAAGATATTACCTTATTGGGATGTGGAAGAATTAGTACAGACAGTTAACGTTACATACCACATGAAGGTAATTGATCAATTGTTGTGGAAATTGATAAATTTTGAAGCAGTAAAAGGATTCAGATATTGGAAGCCATTTATTCCTAGTCGCAGAATCAAGACAAACAAAAAGACGGGTGAAAAAGACATTACATTTATAATGAAGTGACCAAGGGTAATGAGAAACATGCCGCTGATGTTGATTGAGCAAAACTTCTATCCATTGTTCAAGTGTGGCAGATAGATCCATCGACTTATGAAGCAGTTATTATTTTAAAGTTTGAAGAACACTTGGATATTTCAAAAGAAAGAGTTGAGGTATTGGTATATCAGGGTATGAGGGGGTTATGGAGGATAATCAGGATTCTTGATCCTATGTGGTTGGTTAACTGCTCCAGAGAAGACATCAAACCTTATTCTACAACAAGATCGTATTTGAAGAACGTGAAAAGGTACAAGCGATGCAGTTTCTGAAAGTGGTTAATGTTTGCTATGTGGAGAGATCTAGAAAGATTAGAGTTTCTGAAAGAGGAAAAGCGTCTTGAAGCTATTCATGAGAGAACTAGGAAGGAAGTGTTAAAAGATTTCAGCACATGAACAAAGTGCCTCCTACAAATCAGACGACGGATCCTAAGCAAGAGCGACGAAAGAAGCCGTACAAGAACTCCTTCGGTCGTGTGCGTTAACGTTTATATGAAGACAAAGTTTTAAAGATTAATACAAAACAAAGACTATATCCAAGGGGGAGTCTGTTGGTGCATAATGTCTATGTTTTAGTCTTATATCGAGTCTGTATAGTATAAAGCTGAATAGGCTAGCCGTATGAAGTATTTATGCATTGTTGTAACAAGTTCTCTCTAGAATGTCATGTATAGCCAAGTTCGGCCGAACTTGCTAAGGAAAGTTCAGGCGAACTTAGGTCCTCCATGAGCGAACTTGGTAGCCTATAAATACCTAGCTAGCCTATCTTATTTGTAACTTTGGCATTTCGGAGGCGAAGCTCTGTCAGTTTGTACTCTTGATGTTTGATCAATAAAACTGATGTTAAACTGATTAATTCTTGTCTATTGGTAAACAGACGTAATATTTCCGCTATTATGGACGTTAGATATCAAATTTAGGTTCCTTAGCATCAAGGATCGGTCCTACATTATGTTTGTAGCGCGTTGCAATAAATGCCCTTCAACTTCAATAATTACAGTCACATTCCTTTATTTTGAAAACTCATTACGCGTTACATCCTTTCCACTAACAGATGTTAGATTCTGTTGTTAAATCCAGTCATGTGAACTGCACATGAGGGTATCATGGTCATTTTATCCCATTTACTCAAATAAAAATAAAAAAAATAGTAACCTTTTGTTCAAAATAAATAAATATATATACTAGTTATGTCTCCTCCATCAAATATATCTCTTTCTAAACTAAAACCACAACCACTTGAGACACCAAAGAGTTTTGAGAGTGTTCATCCAATGTGGTCTTTTCATCTCACGATGAAAACCCCCAATTTACCACACCATTTAAATGTTTAAGATAATGCGTATTACATCTAACAAATCTAAAGCCAAAGTGATATTTGTTTTAAGGGTAAATTACACTTTTCATCCTTTATGTTTGTAGCGGGTTGCAATAGATGCCCTTTAACTTTAATAATTACAGTCACAATCCTTTATTTGGAAAACTCATTACGCATTACGTCATTTCCACTAACAGATGTTAGATTCTGTTGTTAAATCCAGTCATTTGAACTGCACATGAGGTTATCATGGTCATTTTATCCTATTTACTCAAATAAATAAAAAAATAGTAACCTTTTATTAAAAATAAATAAATATATATACCAGTTGTGTCTCCTCCATCAAATATCTCTGTCTAAACTAAAACCACCACCACTTAGACACCACTATCGCCGGTGACCACCATGCCGGCTCTAAAACCACCTACACACGTTTCTACATAAACTCTCTCTCTCTAAACTTATAACACTGCCATCACCGATGGATCCACAACGACCACCACCTCCTATAACCACCACACCATCTAGATGTACAACAACCACACCCTTTCTGGTTGCTTCTGTACACAAATCGGGAAGTGGTAGATTCGACCGTCGGGTTGATTTCTGATTTAGATCTGGTATTCGTAGATTCGACCGTCAGGTTGGTTCTTGATTCAGATTCCGATTTGAAATGCGCAATGTGTTACAAGTGTATAACAACCACCATTGATCTGTTGCCTAAAGTCTCCGGTGGATCCGAACACTGCTGTTCTAAAATAAGCTTTAACTGATCTTTAGATGAAACCCAGTGCACCAGTGAGGGTGCTTTGACGGAGTGTTGATGGGGAGGTGACAGGTTTTATTGGGAAGTGGAGGTTTTACATTTGCTTCCCTCAAAGAACTAACAACATTCGGTTTAACGGTCTGAATCTTCAAAGTCTTATGATGGTCTTCCAACTACCTATTTTTTAGAGTTTACCAAGCGGTATGACTTATGGTCAAACATCATTTGTAATTCTTATTTTGCCTCACAAAACATTTTAAATATACTAGTGGCTTTAGGTGGTGACAGGTGGGATACGGTGGTGGAGTTTGGTTGAAGAGAGAGAAAGAGAGATGGTTGAGAGATTATAGGGTTGGGGAATTGGGAAAGATGTTGCAAAGATGTAATTTTTGATTTTATTTATTAAAAAACATTTTAAACTAAAGCGTGAGATGACCAAAATACCCTTAAATGAATAGACTTATTTTATATTTTTAACTTGGTTAGTGCTAAAGGACGAAAGGTGTAATGAGTTTTTCAAATAAAGACTTGTGACTGTAATTATTGAAGTTAAAGGGCATCCATTTCAACCTACTACAAACGTAAAGAATGAAAAGTGTAATTTACCCTTATTTTAAACTTTATGATTGACTAAAACAACAAAAGTTGAGTATTAACTTAAGAGTCACTAAGCCCGTGTATCAATACATGTTTTTACCCTTTTATACCATACCTTAGATACACTTACCTCGTCAATGTAGAGCATGTGGTCAATGTCACACCTTGCAAAACCAGAGTTGGTATGATCTGATTGGTATCTTCAGTGCACAGTGGAAGTATAAAATGCTAAGACTTCTAGAAAGTGAACTCCCGCTAAGTACTCGAATCCCCATGGGTTTTCCTATTCCAACCGTGCCATAATTTGAAATGTGTAACCTGACAAAGAACATGCGAAAAATCAACATAAAGTTGGCGAGTTCATAGTTCGTTTTAAAAAGACTTAAAATAAATCTTTTTGATAACCGGTTTAATTGTTGTTGAGAAAATATAAAAAAAACCATTTTTCTCAGCATGTCAATTGAAAACTTTTTATTTGTAAAACTTTTATAATCGTCGATGTGCACGTACGACAAAGATAACTCACCTGCATGAGCCTATAACCAACCTCAAGCTAGGAAGTGTCTCGCCAAACCGTTTACTTAAGACGGTAGACTAGAAGGCGGTTATAGTTCTGATATGTAGTAAGGACTTCACTCTATAGTTTTAAGAACCCTACGGCTCTTACGGATGAGTAGAGGACAACCCAGTCCTTGAGTCAGTAAGCAGGACCAACCAGTCCCCTTATTCGTATGAAGGATAACTTACTGGTCCGGTACGGTACCGGTACTGAACCATACCGCACCGGGTAAATACGGTATCGGTACCCACTTTTGGGGATTTTCGGAACCGGTTCTTTGGTAAAAAGTGGGGGTTACGAACTCACCTGAATGGCAAAGAGTAAGCTTCAAATAACAACTAAATGACAAGCAAAGTCTGCATGCGCGTGTGACGACCTAACCGTGTCCTAAGTAATACTAAGACACCTTTTAGGTCTAAGCGGTGTTCCTAGCATACAAGTGAGTCATGTATAATGTTCACTCAACTAGCCAATACTCGATGGACCTCCTTGTTGTTTTGATGTAGTTTGATTCGACGACCTGTTGGTGATATATATCTTTGGCTTATTGACAATATATTTATATAAATTATATATGTTTATATATATGATAAATTATTATTGCTCATCTTTTGTATTTCTGTTTAAAAACTTGTGTCCAGATCTATTAATAATTAACTATCTTCCCCCAAGTCATAACTCGTTTCAATAGGTAACAGATAAATATAAAATAATATATTTATTTTTGGGAAATACACCTCGAATTTAAACGTGTGTAATACTTAAGTCCATTTTATGCATTAGTCAAGTTTTAAATTTACAAAACTCGGTATTGTACTAACAGTAAACACACACTAGGGCAAGTGCACCTATCGCGAGCGTAGTATAGTGTTGGTATGATACCGAGGTTGTCCAAGGACACAAGAGCTTTTAATATCGGTTTAGCGTCAACGTCTAATCATTATAATTTTTTTATAAAAGTTTTGAAAGATAAAATAAACATAAAAATGAAAAGATAAATAAAAATGAAATACAAATAGACAAGATAGAATGACTTGGATCCAACTCCTCTTTTATATATCCTTTGATGATTTTCGCCCTTTCGGACTTTTTAAGAGACTATCTTAGTTATAGTGATAGGCCCCTCTCTTTTGAAGGTGACGTTACCATTGACCAAGTGGTTGAGTCAGCAGGGATACAATCTCAAGAGGCTGAATTATTGAAAGATAATTAAGTAAGTTATTAATGCGAAAAGTGGTAGGCCCCTCTTTTGAAGGTTATGTTACCCTCGGCCAAGTGGTTTGAGTCAGCAGGGATACAATCCCAAGAGGCCGGTTTATATATTAATAGTAGTTTTCATAAGAGGGGTTCAAGCTATTCGCACCCCTGCCATCCAATACCGTACGGTATAGAAGGAAGTCATAGTAAGCTTGAGCCAAATCCTCGTAGGATCTATACACTAAACGAGACAAGAACTTTACTAAACCACCCTTCTAACCCCATTCCACGTAGTTAACGCGCTTTATATGGACCGTAATGACACGAATGAGCAAATCAATGACATCATGAAGAAATGGTTAGAAAAATCACTTTCAACAAAAGAAACTAGTTATTAATGCCATTAATACATACCCAATTAAAAGATTTGTCTTCACCAAGTGATGTAAGAGATTAGCCAAGCATGCCCTTTGTTTGACAAGAACTCTTATTAGATCTCGATACTACTACACACTCTAAAGATGGAAAATGAATGATAGTGGTAGGTGTTGGTGGTGTAGTGGTGGTGGTGTCAAAGTGAGAGAGAAGTGGTTTTCTAAGGGATGCCTTTGAAGGGAACAAACACCCCTATTTATAGCCAGAACAGAGCCCCGCTAACGGCCCCGTACCCGCTGGGCACGACCCTGGCCACCTCCTTCTCTTTCTTCATTTAATGCAGCTGTCAGCAAAGGGTCCCACATGCCCCCGTGTCTCTAGCACGGTCACGTGATCAAATCTTTACTGTACTTTGAATATTCTGCAAATCTTAGCGTTGACCATGCCCCATGCTTTGTTGGACACGGCCCCGTGGTGGCCTGAATTCTGCATTTTATCTTTTCTACATGTCTTACTAATTGACCACTGCCCATGTCTGGCTGGACACGGCCCCGTGGTGGTCTTACGTTTCTCTTGTTTTTGTCTTTGGATGCTGCCAAGGGGCCGGGCATGTCACGTTATTCCTTCCGCTTGTGTCTTGTGTTGTTTTTAGCCGCTAATTTGCTTCTTTTATTCTTTTAAGCACTTTTGGTCCTTAAATAAAAAAGGAACTAAGAAACGTGCTTTTTCCAACGTTAGTACTGAAAAAGGGTTGGTTTTATGCCTCGTTTGTTGTAATTTATATGTTGGATTCTGTACATATCAAATGCCCCCACACTTGAATCTTTTCTTATCCTCAAGCAAAACTCTTAAATGTGGATTACACACCCAAATGGAATTGGTAGAGAAGAAGTTTTGGTGGCTTGCCTTAGAGTGTCGGGAATTCTAGATCTTTATTTTGTTTTGTTTCTATTTTATTTACAATCCTACTCATCATGATTTATTTAGAGCAACTGTTCAAGAAAAATTATTATTTTAGGAATAGAATGCCCTTTTAAAATTTTTTTAGTTATATACAAGCTCACACACCTCAGAAGAGATCACTGAACACTCGACCGAAGATGTATTATTGTGATAACACTCGATCTCGGCGTGTAACTTACTTTTTCCATAAGCTTGACAAGAGATCAAACCTCCTCCTTTTTAACTATAAACCTTTGTGAATATCAAGAGGACTTTAAAAAGGGTTAGGTTTGGGCTAAGGGTAGGTGTTTTTGGGTTAGAAGTTAGTAAAATAACTAAAAGCGTCGGTGTCGTAAATTTTTTTGTGACATTTTATTTGAAATGGATACTTTCAAACAAGATTTTGAAGAACTTGTTTGGTTATTTCAAGAACTACATTCTTTTATGTCAAACTTTTGGAAGACAACCGAGCTTTTTACTAAAAAACTGGTTTTAACTGAAAAGGTCTTTGGTGGGAAGCAAGTGTTTTTATATTTTGTGGGTTTAGAAACAAAAAGGTTTAGGCTCAAAGGGGTTAACTAGGGGAGTTTTTTGGTAGGGGATGAAAAGAAAAATAATGGTTTTGAATAAAGAAATGGGTTAGTCCTAATGCCTCCACAATTTACTTACTTGGTTTAAGTTGGTAAGGACCGGGAATGTATCCTCTTGGCAAGTTCTAGGGTTGTAAGAACCAAGCAGGCTATTCACACAAGAAACGAAAAATTAACATTTAGTTAAAGATATAGGTATATGTATGCTCGGTAAAGGCTCAAGACTCACTTATTGTGGGAATGGGTTTATAGTGTGAACATGCATATATAATCAAAATTTAAAAGGATTTCTTATGCCCATTTTATAATTCTCTTTATTTGGTTCTTTTTATCATGACGCTATCGGGTTGTAAATTTGTAAAAAACATAATTTTTAGAACTTATTAGTCCCAAATTAACCAAGACAAGTAAAAAAATGAATTTTTTTTGAAAAGATCTGGGGTGATTAGCGGTTCCAAAGTGAGTTTTGTGTAAGGCTTGTTTTTACGACATGCAAAATTCAAGGTTTCAGCATCCCCCACACTTAAATTACACATTGTCCTCATTTTGTCCAAAAAAAAGTTTTTTAGTTGATTAGAATGTGTAAAAGCAGGTTAAAAACAAGTTTTCATGTTACTGGGCAGCTGGCCACGGGCCCATATCCGTCCGGCCACGGCCCCGTGGTTAGGTTACCAGTAACAAAAGTTTAACCTGGGGTGTGCTGGGTGAGCATGACCCGGGTCAGGTACCTGTTGAAATAAAATTTCTGCAAATTCACGGGCTCGGGACGTGGTGGCTGAGCACGGCCCTGTGCTGCATATGCTGAAATGTTGAAAAAGATATCGGGAAGCTTCTGTGTACGTGCATGGGGTGTTAGTTTACGTTCCTTTGGTAGTTCCCATCTCTTTGAGCGTGTTTTATTCCAGAAATATAAAACTAAACTAGGAAATATGAAAGTTAAACTAAATTTATACTAGGGATAGTTCCGTGGAATGCCTCCGTTGTCACACCCCCAATTTACCTCTTACGGAGTTTTACCGTGAGGCGTGTAACGTACCAGGATCTAGCCACCAATCACGTTGAAATAACAGTAGATACTATGAAAAACACATCATAACCAATCATGAAAAGTGAACTTTAAATTAAACGATTCCAAAAAATATGTTTAGCGGAAGCAATGTAATCGTTTCAACAATTGTAATCAAAACGTTCTAAGACATAAATAATTTAATGTTCGCAATCCAACATCTCGTCCCATGACACTCCAGCTCTTCAACTGCAAGTTCCCATGTCAAATATCTAATAACCTGCAAGCATGCAGAAAACAAGTGTATCAGCGATAAAGCCGACGAGTTCACAGTTTTTTTTAACACAAAACAAGTAAGTGTTTAGTTTAAGGACATGTTACGAATAATAAACTCGGTACCGATTGACTGTTCTGTTTTTGGTGCCCTCATCAATGTCTATCACCATTGATCAACATATTTAACGTCATTAGTTCACGCCCGTCCTCCCAGGTACGGTGTGACGGTTGTCAAACCTAATAGCGCTATCAACTAATACCCCGTTGCCCTCCAAGCACCTAGTTCGGTATGTAAGTATGGACTTTCCATGATAGAGTTTGAGTTTATTAACTAACATCGAAATTAAACTACCACATGTGTAAAAGTATTCCCCCAAGGAATAGTAGTTTGTCCCCCACCGGGACTCATGCTTGTGAAAGAGTAGCGAACTCACCTTAGTTGCTCGGTTAGTGTTAACGTGCGTCTATGCGTTAATAAAGTGTTTGGTCCGTTACACACGACCTAATGCACAATGAATGTAAGTACGTATACGAGTAGGGTTTTGCAATGCCCTAGGTGTCCAAATGATTAAGTGTTTGTGGTGATTAGGTTGACAAGTTTAACACACAATGGTTTCTCTAGTTGGTGACATGTAAAGTGGTTCTGAGAACTCGAATATAATCAGGATGATAACTCGAATACAAAGTTTACTAACAAACACGGACTTATATGTATATATATATATATATATATATATATATATATATATATATATATATATATATATATTCGGAACAAATATTAAGTGCTCGTAACCACTTCACACATTCGGATATAAACATGTATCCATTCAAACTCGGACTACATATATCAGCATGGGTCTATGTATAAACTCGGAAATAGATGAACATTGATCTATATTTAAAAACTCGAGAATAGATTAATATTGATCTATGTATATAAACTCATAAATTGATTAACATTGATCTATATATATATAAACTCGGAAATAGATTAACATTGATCTATATATATTAACTCGGAAATAGATCAACATTGACCTATATATAAACTCGGAAATAGATCAATGCTGGTCTATACAAACTCGAAAACATAAGGTAACTTGGTATCTCGGACCGTTATGTGTGATATACTTGGACATGTTCACATATATACTCATAAGTTCGAACTCCACTTAACCTTACACACAAATCCGGACATACATACAATATAGTAAACTCGGACTTATACAATATGTAAACTCTCATTTGTTAACAAACCCCGAAACCCAGACCCCCTTACTTATTTGTAAAACTCGGACAATATAACCCAAATTATGTTCAACTCGGAGCATTCATACATAGACATGAATTCAGACTCCTTGTTCACTCCAATACTCGGAGAACAAGTTCGGATCCTGAGTTTAGGAGACAATGTCTTCGTGACTTCACAAAGTCGGACCCTTTGCAAAACACACAGTAGCACGAAATTATGCAAAAATCCAAACAGTTTCACAATACAACAGTTACAGGCAGTATGATAAAAACCCTAATCTTATACATCAACAAGCCTATGAATGGAACAACAATTAAGCAATTCTAGCATGACAATAGCATCCTAATATCAGGCAACCAATTACACATTCGTTGATAACAATTGCACATTCAATCAGACATGATCAACTAAATTCAGAACCATTGTTTGGAGGACTAGGGTTTGCATGAAATCAATTGAACAAGAATTACAACATAAAATCATAAAGCAATTACCTTGGGTTGATTCTAGATAGATTGAAGGATCAAGATTGATGTGTGTGAACATGTGCAGCCAAGAATGATTGGAGAATGATTAGAGAAATGATAATATGCAAACTACCGAAGGATGATGTTGGAATCGGTATGCCCAAGACACATATTAAATTGATGTGGCTAGTACGTTATGATCCAAGTCGGGTCATACCCAATAACAAGCTAGACAAACACACATAATATTTATTTATGATGTGATCAAACAAATAAATATTAACACTTAGAATATTTAGAAATTGGTTTTCTAAATAGTTGCACTTGAGAAACTAATAAATTATATGGATAATTTATTTTGAGAGAATATTTTATATTGTTATTTAATGGGTTAAGTAACATTATAAATAATTGTGGTATGTTGCATAAGTCTTATAACATGTGATGTTATAATTTTATAAAAGTTATAAAATAAATATAAGACTTTTAAAATGAAATGAAAATCTTTGGGTGACAAAAACAAGGCCATATGGCCGAAAATTTTGGTGTTTCCCAAGGTGGTCTTCCACCATTCATTTTGCATGCAATCTTCATCAAATTCAAGACTAGATCTTACAAGATTATATGTAGGATTTTGATGTTTATTTTAAATGAGGGTACACACTTTCTCTCATTAATTTTGAAGTGCAAGAAGAACTCTTGTGAATGCTCTCAAAAATCGGCCAAACATAGTGTTTGTCCAAAAGTTTTTTTTTAAGTTTAATTCAAGTGCAAGAACTCTAAAAAGAGCTCTCATATTTTCGGCCAAAGGTGGTTGTCAAGAGGGTGTTTCAAGTGAGTTCATAAGTGTAAAAATCCTAGCAATCTTGTGGTGTTTGTTGGAAAGCTTGGGGTATACAAGCTTGAGGTCTTCTACTTAGAAGATTACCACTCAAGAAGTATCATCTTCTTCACCTACTTGTTCATTTGGAAGGTAGTATTCTAAACACCTTATGATTGTGTTATGAGAGCATGCATGTTCATATATGGATCCGGGTTTTGGTTTTACATATAAAGTGGGTTTTATATCTTGTAAGTAACATGTTTTAAATAACTATTCCGCTGCGTTTTTATTTTATATGGATAAAATAACTTTGATAAACATGTTCAAAACCCCAACAGATGATTTGTGAGTATGGTTTTAGGGTTATGCAGGAGTTATATTAAAGTTCTTAATCTTGCCATAAAGCACCCCTAACTATGCAACTTTCACATAAGACACATAATAATAAGTATTTACAATTAAACACCTAACTCGCTTATTTGACAGTAAAGCATAATTTCATATCTAAATTAATTGTGTTTAGGTTAAATTATTAACATGAAATTACGGGTTGTCAGATCCGTGGTGCGCCACGTTTATAAGGGTCCTTGGCTGGACACAGAGTTGGTCATACGTTACCTGTCTCACATCCCGTGTTGCATCGGCGGAGAGCGTAATCCAAGCTTGAGTCTATGATATCCATGTAGTTGACCGGGTCATCCTCTATCCTTTGTCCTATCCGTAATTTCATTTCCTTGTCTCCCACCCTCAATGTTAGTTTTCCGTCGCTCATATCCACCATGGTCCCGGCGGTGGCTAGAAATGGTCTTCCTAATATGAGGAGGACTTCGGTGTCTTCTTCCATGTCTAGTATGACAAAGTCAGCCGGAAAGATAAACTCTCCGAATTTTACCAAGAGATTTTTGATGACATCTTAAGGGTATTTAACCGATCTGTCCGCAAGTTGTATGCTCATTTTTGTGGGGCGCGGGTTCCCTAGCCCAAGTCGATTAAACATGGAGGCGGGCATTGGATTAATGCTAGCCCCTAAGTAGGCTAATGCATTTCGTATGGGTGACCCTCCGATGGAGCAAGGGATTGTGAAACTTCTTTGGTCGATTCTCGTTTGGGGGAGTTTGTTGACGAGTACCGCTGAGTATTCTTCACTCAAGTTAACCTGTTGTATTGTTTTGATCGTTCTTTTGTGGGTGAGGAAGTCCCTCATGAACTTAGAGTATTTTGGCATTTGAGTGAGGACTTCGACGAAAGGGAGATTGATATGTAATTTTTAGTAGGTTTATGAACTTGGTGAATTGTTCGTCGGTCTTTTGGCGAAGCAAGCGACCGGGGTAGGGTATCGGGGGTTTTTGGTTGGTTCAGTGTATTGTGGGGTGATAGTTTCTTTGTGGTTTGAAGATGGGTTTATTGGTTGTTCAGGTTGTGTGGTGTTGTTAGGGGGTAAGGGTGTTTCCTCAGGGCCTACTTTCCAGTTTCTCAATGTTATAAAGTTTACTTGTGCCTTTGGGTTGGTTTCGGTATTGCTAGGTAATGCGCCTTGAGGCCTTTCGGAGAAACTTTGGGCTAGTTGACTTATTTTTTTTTCAATATTTTTCAGGCTAGCCCGTTGATTTCGAATGTCGGATTCCATTTGGAGGAACCGATCTGAGTACCTTTTGCCGGTTTCAGAGATAAGGCGTGTGATAACATCATCAAGCCTTTCCCGCCCACCTTGAGGGTAATTTTGTTGCACGTTTCTTGGTTGTTGAAAGTTGGGTCTTTGATTTTGATTTTGTTGGTTACTACCACTTCCTTGTTCCCTCCAACCCAAATTGGGATGGTTTCGCCATCCCGGGGTGTAAGTGTTTGTTAGGGGTCCCAGTGGTCTAGGTCGATTATCCAAGTAGATTACCATTTCCGTTTGATTTTCCATTTCTTTCATACAACTCCAATTTTCATGTGGCCCATGGCACCCTTCACAAGCCATAACCGAGGCAGTTTTTGATAATTCTAGTTTTTTTTTTAATTTTGAAGACAAGGCCTCGATTTGGGCTTGCAAATAAGTGTTTTCATCCACTCTGTGGGTTCTCGGGGCAATAGATTCTGACCCGCGAGGGGTGTGCCTTTGAAAATTGTTTTGAGCAATTTCCTCAATCTGATTGTAGATTTCGGTTGGGCGTCTATTAACTAGGAGACCCCCGGAGCTTGAGTCAAGTGTTTCTCTTGTGTGTGGCAAAAGTCCATTATAGAAAGTGGATACTTGTTGCCACACCTCTAGACCATGGTGGGGGCATTTTCTCAATAACTCATTGAATCTTTCCCAAGTTTCATACAAAGATTCCCCATCCTCTTGTGAATAAGTATTTATTTCAGTCATTAATTTAGCGGTTTTAGAGGGCAGAAAATATTTTTATAGAAATTTTTTGGGAAAGTTCATCCCAAGTGTTAACCGATCAACTTGGGAGGGTGTTTAGCCAAGGTTAGCTCAGTCTTTTAGCGAGAATGGGAACATTCGGAGTCCGATGGAATCGTTTGATGCTCGTTAATCCGAAAATTGTCACATAATTCCAAAAGGTTGGTAATATGTAAATGGGGATCTTCATCGGGTAGGCCGTGGAATGTAGCGGAATTTTGGAGCATTTGTATTAAGTGCGTCGAAGTTCGAAGTTGTTAGCATCGACGTTCGGTGGGTTGATGGCGCCCCCAAGATTACCTACCGTAGGCCGTAGGTAGGGGTTTGTTGCCCCGAAGCTTTCTCTTGATTTTTGGCTTTTTGTCTTTTCCTTAGAAAGCGTTCGGGTTCGTCTAGAGGTTCTTTTATATCTTTGTCGGAACTGGAGCTCATGCGCCGCGTAGAGAATTTAGGCTTGTGATTGAGTTCGGAGTTCTGTGATAAAAAAAATTGTTGGTCAGATAGCTTACCAAGGCCCCGTGGTCCTTGGCCACGGCCCGTGTTGAGAGTTACAATTTTTGTTTTCTGGATCCCAGTTACTAGGGAGTTGGCCACGACCCGTGGTGAACCTCCATGGCCTCGTGTTCGCTCTTCTGTAACTCAGAAAACAAAAACTTCCGGTAAGAAACTGGGCACGACCACGTGTCTGGCCGAGACGACCCATGCTGAGACCTGTAGAATGTGCAAATTTTGCTGAAAAAGAGAAAAATCCTAAAAATTAAAAGAAAAAAAGCTAAAAATAAATAGGCCGTCAATTTTAAACTTTCTTAAAATCATTGTGTCCTCAGCAACGGCGCCAAAAACTTAGTGCGTGTCGAGCGTGATATGATTTTATTAATATTTGAAGTCCGTTTTACGCATTAGTCAAGTTTTAAATTTATAAAACACGATATTGTACTAACACTAAACACACACTAAGGAAAGTGAACCCATCACGAGCATAGTATAGTGTTCGTATGATACCGAGTATAAGGACACAAGAGCTTTTAATACCGGTTTAGCGTCAACATCTAATCAATACAATTTTTTTATAAAAGTTTTGAAAGATAAAAATAAACATAAAAATGAAAAGATAAACAAAAATGAAATTCCAATAGAGAAGATAGAATCACTTGGATCCAACTCCTCTTTTATATATCCTTTGATGATTTTCGTACTTTCGGACTTTTTAAGAGACTATCTTAGTTATAGTAGTAGGCCCCTCTTTTGAAGGTGACGTTACCCTCAGCCAAGTGGTTTGAGTCAACGGAGGGATACAATCCCAAGAGGCCAGTTTTATATATTAATAATAGTTTACATATGAGCGGTTCAAGCTATTCGCACCCCCGCCATCCAATATTGTAGGGAATTGAAGGAGGTCGTAGTAAGCTTGAACCAAGTCCTCTCAGGATCTATACACTGTACGAGATAAGAGCTTTACCAAACCATCATTTCCAAGTAGTTAACACGCTTTATATAGACCGTAAAGACATGAATGAGCAAATCAATGACATCGTGAAGAAATGGTTAGGAAAATTCACTTTCAACATAAGAAACTAGTTATTAAAGTCAGTAATACATACCCAATTAAAAAGTAGCCGAAATACTAAAAATCAAAAGTAATACATAAAAGATTTGTCTTCACCAATTGATGTAAGAAATTAGCCAAGCATGGCCTTGGTTTGACAAGAACTCTTAGGATCAATATTGGATCCCGAGACTACTACACACTCTAAAAATTGGAAAATGGATGATGGTGGTGGGTGTTGGGGTGTAGTGGTGGCAAAGTGAGAGAGAAGTGGTTTGCCAATGGATGCGTTTGAAGGGAACCAAGCACTCCTATTTATAGCCAGAATAGAGCCCCGACCATGGTCCCGTGCCCACTGGGCACGACCCCTGGCCACCTCCTTCTCTTCCTTCATTTAATGCAGCTGTCAGCAGAGGGTCCCACACGCCCTCGTGTCTTCTGGGCACGGCCCCGTGGTTGTACTATGAAGATTCTGAAAATATTAGCGTTGACCACGCCCCGTGTTTGGCTGGACACAGCCCCGTGGTGGCCTAAATTCTGCATTTTATATTTTATGCAGGTCTTGTTAACTAACCATGGCCCATGTCTGGCGGGACATGGCCCCGTTGTGGTCTTCTGTTTCTCTTGTTTCTGTTCTTTGGATGCTGCCAAGGGGGGCGGGCATGTCATGTTATTCATTCCTCTTGTATCTTGTGTTGGTTTTAGCCGCTAATTTGCTTCTTTTATTCTTTTAAGCTCTTTGCTCCTGTAAATAAAAAAGAACAAAGAAACGTGTTTTTTTTCCAACATTAGTACTGAAAAGGGGTTTGTTTTATGCCTCGTTTGATGTAAGTTATATGTTGCAGTTTATACACATCAGTGTGCTTAAGTAAAGAAATTATATACATATATATATATATACATATATATATATATATACACATATTAGCTCCCTAGAAATACTATGCTTGTAAGAGAAGGAAAATTGGTTTCTCGAACAAGTTTATATACATATCTTGTAAAGCCTAGAACACTAATATATAAATATATAAGATAATTAATCCCAATAATTATCTTAATTTATCCATAAGACTATATTTATCAAAACATAATATTGTGTTAAATATATATTCATCCAAAATATACAATTAGAATATTGTATTGGGATTTTATAATGTATCTATTTAATGTAAGAACTTATAAGTTCACCATAATACACCTTAGTGTTCAACCCACCATTTATACTTAAATGACTTTTAGGAAATGTTACTACATAATATTTTTAGTCTTTATTTAAAATATACATGCCTACACTCTTAAAATAAATATATATTTATGAGCTTTAAAGACCAAATAATATAACTACATGATTTTTAACGAGGCTTTAGTAGTAAAGTTTAGACAATAACTCATAATAACACCATTTATTTCAAGAGACCAAGTTATTTATATGCTATTCATGATCTTTAAATAAACAATTAACTACTTGGGTGAACATTTATGTACCAAAACAAGGCTTTTAAATTCATAAGAAATATATTTGAAAGATGAAAACTCGCTTAGAACAAGAAATGGTAGGTAGCTAGAAGAAAACATATTTTGAGCTTGATCCTTGCACCTAACTAGTTTGATCCTTGCACCTAACTTGTAACACTTGAAATACACCTTAGATTTGGGACTTGAAAATGGAGAATTTATGGGTGTTTTTTTGGATGAATTCGGTCAACATAATTCGGTCAATCAAGTGATGTAAGGAGTTTAGCCAAGCATGGCCTTTGTTTGACAAGAACCCTTACTATCAATCTTGGATCCCGAGACTACTACACACTCTAGATGATAGATGGTGGTGGGTGTTGGTGTTGTACTGGTGGCAAAGTGAGAGAGAAGTGGTTTGCCAAGGGATGCCTTTGAAGCGAACCAAGTGCCCCTATTTATAGTCCAAACAGTAGCCCAGCCACGGCCCCGTGTCCAGTTGGCACGACCCGTGGCCATCATCTTCTCTTCCTTCATTAATTGCAGCTGTCAGCAGAGGGCCCCAAACGACCATGTGTCTCCTGGGTACGGCCTCGTGGTCAACTCTTCGCTGTACTATCAAGATTCTGCAAATCTTAGAGTTGAGCACGCCCAATGTTGGTCTGGGCACTTCCCCATGGTGGGCATAGAAGCTTCTGCATGTTTTGTCTTTAAGTGCACTGGCTGACCACGCCCCATGCCTGGCTGGGCACGACCCTGTGGTCAGCTTCTGTTTCTTGTTTTTGTCTTTGGGGGTGTTGCTGAGGGGTCGGGCATGACACATTATTCCTTCTTTGTGTATTTATGTTGGTTTTGGCTGCTTATTTGCTTCTTTTGTTCTTTTGAGCTCATTTTATCCTGAAAATACAAAAGGAATAAAGAAAAGTGCTTTTTCCAATATTAGTACTAAAAAAGGGTTAGTTTTATGCCTCATTTGATGTACTTTATATGTTACATTTTGCACACATCAAATATCCCCAAATTTGAAAATCTTTGCCTGTCCTCAAGCAAAACTCTTTAAATATGGCTTACACACCCAAACAGAACAGGTAGAGAAGAAGTTTTTGTGGTTTGTCTTGAGTGTCGGGAATCCAAGATCTTTATTTTAAATTTTGTTTTTATTTTATTTACAATCGTCATGATTTATTTAGAACATTTTTAAGAAAAAATATTTTATTTAGGCATAACACGCCTCTTTAACATTCTATTTATATACAAGTTGACGTACCTCACAAGTGATCACTCAACACTCGGGCGAAGATGTATTTTTGTGATAACACTCGATTCCAGTTTGGAACGTACTTCTATCATATGCTTGCCAAGCGTTCAATCATCCTCCTTTTTAACTATAAGCCTTTGCAAATATCAAGAGGACTTTGGAAAGGGTTAGGTTTTGGCTAAAGGCAGGTGATTTTTGGGCTAGTAGTTAGCAAAATGGCGAAAAGCGTAAAAGGCGTCGGTTATCGTAAAAACTTTTTGTTTTTTGTGACATTTATTCAAACTAAACATTTTCAAACAAGATTTTGAGGAACTTGTTTGGTTATTGAAAGAACTATGTTTTTTATATGTCACAAGACAACCGAGCTTTTTACTAAAGCAAATGGGTTTTAAAAAAAGGTTTTGGTGGGTGGTGGGCTTTTGTTTTGCGGATTTCTGAAACAAAAAGACTAAGGCTCAAAAGGGTTAACTAGGGGGATTTTAGGTAGTGGAGTAGAAAGAAGGAAAATAATGGTTTTGAATGAAAAGTGGGTTAGTCCTAATGCCTCCATCATTTACTTACTTGGGTTTAAGTTGGTACGGACCGTGAATGTATCCTCTTGGCAAGTTCTAGAGTCGCAAGAACCAAGCGGCTATTCACACAAGAAACGAAAAGTGAGCATTTAAATCAAAGCTGTATGTATGCATCATAAAGGCTCAAAAACTCACTTATTGTGGGAATAGGTTTTTATTGTGAACAAGTATATATAATCAAATTTTAAAAAGATTTGTCATGCCTTTTTATAATTTCTTGTTTGGTTCTTTTTATCACGACGCTATCGGTTGTAAATTTGTAAAAACATAACTTTTAAAAACTTGTTATTCCCAAATTAAACCAAGACGATTAAAAAGAATTTTAGAAAAAAGATTTGGGGTGATTAGCGGTTCCAATACGAGTTTTGTGTAAGGCTTGTTATTAGGACTTGCGAGATTCAAGATTTTAGCTTCCCCACCCCCATACTTAAATTACAGGTGTAAAAGCGTGTTTAAAACAAGTTTTTGTGATACTGGGCTTCTGGCCACGGGCCCGTGTTGTCTGGGCACGACCCCGTGTCCAGAGTGCCAGTATCAAAGTGAGATAGAAGGTTGACCAAGGGGCGTGGCTAGTGAGCACGGCCCGTGGTCAGTTACCTGTTTTTAAATTTTTTCTGCAGAACCTGAGCACGTGGGTGTGTTGGGTGAGCACGGCCCCATGCTGCACATGTTGGGAAGCTGAAAAAGTTGTCGGAAGGTACTGTTTTCGTGCATGGGGTGTGGTTTAAGCGTCCCTTCGGCAGTTATCATATTTCTCGTTTGTTAGGCCATAAGACAAGATCTAAACACCACAACAATAGCTTAAACCATCTTATATTAGAGTTGCGAGATACAAAAGGTCCTAAGATAAATCCTAAAAATTAAAACTTACAAAGTCCTAAAATTAGATAGATGCAAGAAATCTAAACCATAATGAAGTTCTACCCTAGATGCTTACATGTTCAAGAACAAAAAAAACTCGAAAAGGACTTTTTGGAATGTAAGGGCTTCTAAGAACTTCAATCCGGATGGTGCACTCTCTCAAAAGTGATTGAGCATTTCCTCAATCTCCCGAGGGAGGAAGAGGTAGGGCTCTTCTTCCGTATTTTCATACGGGGGAGGAGCGAGAGGTGCGGCGACTACCGGAACCTCGCGTAATACGTCTAGAGGTGGCTCTGGAGGGAGATCATCCCATCCGTTTGGAATGATGATTTCTTGTGCGAGGTTCCAATCTTCTTGTGGGAAGATCGGCTCCATGGGTGGCATCGCAAGAATGTTCAACCCTTGGTGCAAAAGGTTGATTTCATGGAGGCAATTCTCTAATCCCACCGTCAAATAGTTGACTCGGTCGACTAGGGCCTCCTCCACTGATGTCATTTCATCGATTGCTTCCCTCAAATGGTACACATAGCGGACTAGGGTGGCTTCAATCGATGGACTCCTTCCCCGATTATTTCTTATTCTTGAGTTTGCCGACGACGTTCCACTGTTCTGGCTTGACATACTAAGAAAACAAGAGAGAAATTTCAAGAAAAGAAAGAAACTAAAATTTCACACGGCCCCGTGTCCACTGTACACGGCCCGTGCTCGTTCATCTGCAAAAGTTTTGAACTTAAGAACTCATTGTTTTAACTTATTTTTCTGTGGTTTTGAACATTTCTGAACGAAAATAACATATTCAATGTAATAAAACATTTGTTTATTGAGAGTTTTTGGTTTAAAACTTTTATTTTGCTTGAATAAAGCTTGAAGTTATGGAGCTTCAATCGTTAATGGAGGTTTTGAGTTCTTTGAAGAAGAAAGCAAAGAGACAAAAGTGGTAAAGACAAGATGGTTTGAGGGAACCTTTTTAAGAACATACCTTTTCAGGTATATGTGAAAAATCCCAGGAGATCCTTGTCTATGGAATGAGGCCCAACATGCAGCACCAAGGCTGACTTTATAGAAAGCGAAAGCACAGTGACCACGGCCCCGTGCCTGCTAGGCACAGCCCCGTGGTCATGGTTCTAACACATTTGTCTGTATTATAGACACGTGGCGTGTTGGCCTGAACATGACCCCGTGCTGAATTTTCTGGTGGGCACGGGGCGTGTTGGTTGAACACGGCCCCGTGTTTGGAGTTTTTATGAAGTTTTGTCTTATTTAAGGCAAGGTTTTCATGAGATCGGGAGGTTCCTTGCTGGAGGGAACAACATTGAAATGACGAAGGTATCTTAATTGCTCTTGTTTTATGCAATAACGCAAGAGGTTATCGGAAAGGGTAGAACCTAGACTACTTACCGGGGGGCGATACCGACCTTTATTCTACTTATCCGGGCTCTTGTTAAAGATGGTGTATGTCGAATCGCTCAGTTCTATGAGTGCATCAGTGGCGGCCGATGGAGAGTCCTTCATGGCACAATCGACATAGGGACGACTATCGCTAAAGTTTTCACAAGAGATTTGGGGTACTTTCGATGACTTTGATGTTGCTCGGTTCTGAACACGGACTCAACGATTCTCTTTGGATTTGGTCTAGTGATGAATACCTCGCTTTCATCATAAGCTCTATTTCTTTTAATTTTTTTAGAATCATTTCTTCCAATTGACGTAGATCGGAGGAGGTTATGTCTGACGAAGAGGGGTTTGAGGGTATTCGGTTGGATGATAGGGATCGCTTTTACTTTCGCCCATCTTAAGGTTATTACCACAGGAAAATGATGGGTCCGCCAAATAGCGGGGTTCAAAAGTTAGGGTGTAACATTCTATATCTTGATAGTTGACACCATTCACCGTAAGAGTGGCGAAAGTAAAAATAATCAATGTCATCCATGTTTTTGTTAGAGGTTGTCAACCGTTGGGATCAGACGGTCCTGTTTTCAGTAACTGGATGTTGGACACGACCCCGTGTTCGTTTGACATGGGCCCGTGTTGAGCTACTGTTTGACTAAAACAATTTTTTTGTTGTTGTTTATTGGACACGTGGGCGTGTTGGTCGGACACGGCTGGTGCTGAATTCAGCAGAAAGTGCAGAATTTGCTAAAACTGAAAAATTCCTAAAAAGAAAGAGAAAAAATAGGTAAAAATGATTAGGCCGCTGATTTTATGCTTTCTTAAAATCCTTGTGTCTCCGGCAACGGCGCCAAAACTTGGTGTGCATAAAGCGTGTTATGAATTTATTAATATTTTGAGCCTATCGCGTTAGTCAAGTTTGAAATTTATAAAACACGATATCTAACTAACCACACACTTGGGAAAGTGCACCCGTCGTGAGCGTAGTATAGTGTTTGTAAGACACTGAGATCGTTCAAGGACACAAGAGCTTTTAATACCGGTTTAGCGTCAACATCTAATCGATCCAAATTTTTGATAAAAGGTTTTTAAAACATAAAAATAAATCTAAATAAATAAAATAAAATACAAATTGACAAGATAGAATCACTTGGATCCAACTTCTCGTTTATGTACCCTTTGATAGTTTTCGTACTTTTAAACTTTTAAAGAGATTATCTTAGTTATAGTAGTAGGTCCCTCTTTTGATGGTGACGTTACCCTCGACCCAGTGGTTTGAGTAAGCAGGGATACAATCCCAAAGGTTCGGAATATTGGAAGATAACTAAATAAGTTATGAAACACGATATCTAACTAACACCACACACTTGGGAAAGTGCACACGTCGTGAGCGTAGTATAGTGTTTGTAAGATACTGAGATCGTTCAAGGACACAAGAGCTTTTAATACCAGTTTAGCGTCAACATCTAATCGATCCAAATTTTTGATAAAAGGTTTTTAAAGCATAAAAATAAATCTAAAATAAATAAAATAAAATATAAATTGACAAGATAGAATCACTTGGATCCAACTTCTCGTTTATGTACCCTTTGATAGTTTTCGCACTTTTAAACTTTTTAAGAGATTATCTTAGTTATAGTAGTAGGTCCATCTTTTGATGGTGACGTTACCCTCGACCCAGTGGTTTGAGTCAGCAGGGATACAATCCCAAAGTGTCGGAATATTGGAAGATAATTAATAAGTTATTAATACGAAAAGTAGTAGGCCCCTCTTTTGAAGGTGACGTTACCCTCGGCCAAGTGGTTTGAGTCAGCAAGGATACAATCCAAAGAAGCCGGTTTAAAGTTTTAATAGTAATTTAGATATGAGAGAGAAGTGGTTTGCCAAGGGATGCCTTTGAAGTGAACCAAGCACCCGTATTTATAGTCCAAACAGTAGCCTGGCCACGGCCCCGTGTCCAGTGGGCACGGCCCGTGGCCATCATCTTCTCTTCCTTCATTAAATGCAGCTGTCAGCAGAGGGCCCCACACGACCCCGTGTCTCCTGGGCCCGGCCCCGTGGTCAACTCTTCGCTGTACTATGAAGATTCTGCAAATCTTAGAGTTGAGCACGCACCATGTTGGTCTGGGCACGTCCCCATGGTGGGCATAGAAGCTTCTGCAGGTTTTGTCTTTAAGTGCACTGGCTGACCACGCCCCATGCCTAGCTGGGCACGGCACCGTGGTCAGCTTCTGTTTCTTGTTTTTGTCTTTGGGGGTGTAGCTGAGGGGTCGGGGCATGACACGTTCTTCCTTCTTTGTGTATTTATGTTGGTTTTGGCTGCTTATTTGCTTCTTTTGTTCTTTTGAGCTCATTTTATCCTTAAAATACAAACGGAACAAAGAAACGTGCTTTTTTCCAACATTAGTACTAAAAAAGGGTTAGTTTTATGCCTCATTTGATGTAATTTATATGTTACATTTCGCACACATCAAAGCAACAGGTTGTAGTGGATAATGTAGCATGATGAACAATCGTACAGGAGACAAGAAGTACACAAGGACGTACACGTGGCAACAATCAGCTTACGCCGACCACTGTCCCACGATCTCCACTAACCACTGATGGCAGGATAGACAACAAGGACGACTGTCAGGACACGTGGATCCAGTCACCTCGCGCCGAGTGTCTTCACTGCCAGAAGGCACTAACGGTCGTAACATAAGAGATATAACGGATATTCCTTGTTGTCGCTCACAAGCCCAAGCCCATTAGCCCATCTCCTTTACAAAACCACTCTGGCTATAAATTGTGACAACCGGTACTTTTCGGCTTCTAATTACGCGATTAACAAATGTTTAAGGCGATATCAAATAGTGTTTAGGACACGTATTAACTTAATTAGGCTTTTGAAATGCCTAGGAACGCCTATCTAGCTTTACAGTGCACGGTGATTTTTGGGAAAACTGTTGAACGATAAGCGACAACAAATTGACACCGGACAAAATACTGACGAGGCCAACAAACACGAATCTTATACGTATAATTTATGCATACGAACTTGGTTTTGCGAATTTACGGTGCTTTGAATGGCGCCAAACGCTTACGTGTACGAGAAACGCGACCGCAAGAACGCACCGACAACGAAACGGAGGCATCAGACACGCGTATCACCTTCAAAATGGAAATATTATAAAAAATTTAGCTCCATAATTAAATTTTAATATTCGTAGACAACATCGGATCGAAAAACGGACAAGAAACGACAAACGTGTCAAATTTCGCGCTTTTAACGCAACTGACAAACAAACACGTCAAATAACGACTATCGACGCTATTTTACGTTTTAACCAGAAAACTCAGTTATACGACATTATATGACGTTCGGGGGCGAAAACGGGCTTTGGAAACGCGATCGGGCCACTTGAAAACGCTAGAAACGGGCTCGTGGGCCTTGGGCCCAACACACTTCAAACCCTAGCTATAAAGAGCTAGTTTCACACACTAAACACCACATTACACGCACACTTTCTCTCTCTTCCTTCCCCCTCTCTCACTCGTTCTCCCTCTCTCTACAAACCGGCGACGAGCCGGCGAGAATTCCGGCGACACCCAGCGGAGCCGGCATGGTCCACTGCGGCCGGTAACACGCCGACGACGTCTTTCCGGCGGCGGCGCCGCCGTGGGCGGCGGAGGCGGTGGGTTTTCCGGCGATTTTCGTGGTGATGCTTCGGTGAACCCCCCTAAACCGAGCCTTCTAAAGCCGTTTATGGCATCGGTTTCCGATCAGAGCAGTGAAAACGTCTTTTTCGTCTATGGCAGTCGCGGTTTTTCAAGTAAGCTTTGAACCCTTCTTTACCTTCATCTTTTCTTTTATATATGCGAAGATCTACGTTTTCTAGCCATTTTGTTGCTGTTTCAGGAAGTGGTGGGGATGTTGGTTGATGGTGTCGGGACGACGGCAAGCGGGGAGCGAGCCGCTGTCGGCGGCATGGGGGCCGGCTGACGGCGGCGGTAGTGGTGGTGCTATGGTTTGAGTCAGTTTCAGGTCATGATTCTTGTTTGGGTTCAGTTTAGATCTCTCAGATTTTGGTTGTTTCGGGCTCGAGTCGGACAAAGGCACGGTGGATTAACACATGTGACAGGTCAACTCGGTTCAGTAACGGGTCAACTCATCTGTGGTTCGGGTCAACATCAGCTAACTCGGTTTAGTTTCGACTCGACTTGGTGCGACTCGGTTCGACTCAGCCCGGTTTGGTTCAATTCGGCTCGACTCGACTCTGTCAAACCGAGTCTACTCGGTCAACTCAGTCAACAAAATTCAAATCTGGTCAACCGGTCAACTGTCAGGTCATCTATTCGATACACGACTTGGTAAACTATTTACGACATGACATTATAGCATTTTATTATATATAGAATCTAAACGCGACACCGAGCTCGACCCGACCAATTAAAATCATTCATTGTCAAAATTCGAGAAAAAGATATTTAATTATTTGGTATCATAAAACTTAATATTTTAACGTTGTTAGCTAAAATATAGAACGTATTATAGAAATGTGTTGTATAACGTCATAACGAATTTCTGAATCTTGAAATATTGCGTTTTAATATTAAATCGACAAATTTGATTGTTGGGATCGTCCAAAAACAAAGGAAACTCTGTCCAATTTTCGTAAAATTCCGTAATACGAAAAGGTTTATATTTTATAAACGTCTATCGAGATTCAAATGCTTTTATAAAAATAAATACAAACTTATATTTATTTTGACAACGCTTCATGGCTTACAAAAAGAGTTTATAACATCTCTACCAAAGCGATTACAAGATAACAAAACCCGAAACTTATTTCATATAAACAAAGCTAGTGTTTAATCCAAAAGTCTATTGTTTGACAATTAATTATTCGACGTTTACTATCCGACAATTATTCAAAATAAACATAATTAGTATTGTGAATATTGGGAACGTTTATGACTCAAAAGTCTATAAAGTAAATCTAATTATTTTATATTTATATTAAACGTCGATAGTTCGAATACTTTTATAAAATCAATATAAGTGTTTCTATTTATTTCAAAGGTCGACTTTAAACACTTCTATGAACTAAATAGAATTATTACATCTATTTCAAATGTCGATGACTCGAATACTTTCGAAAACACGATGATTTGAATAATTTATAAAATAAATATAACTATTTATATTTAATTTCCAACGTCTAAACGAAATACGACATTTTATCGTGAGATTATAACAAGCGTTAATTCTATAATTTTTATTAATTATAAACAAGACGCTCATTTTCGGACACAAAACACTTCACATATATGAGTATATGTATGTTTGTGCATGTTTACAAAGACTACTACGAGTCGTATCTGTATCCATCGATGTATTTCTATTTACGACAACTATACGACTTCGTAAGTATATTTATATTTAAATATATAAATATATATATTCTAACTCGCTCTCAAACTAAGTCGTCTCCACTACTTAGTGTTCATCCCGAATATAAATAGGATCAAATAACCATAGATTGGTTATTCTAAGTCAAGATAACCATACCTTTTTAGGATCAAAAACAATTTGGTAGAGCTCGGACGTGTAGTTTAGCTACATTTATTTTGAAGCTTATAAATTATTCTTTGACAGGAATACTGTAGTTGCACGCTAGCGAGTCACGCTTTTGGAATAACACTATGGAATCACATTAAGCGAGATTTGCACAAGGATAACAAGGTGAGTTCATAACCCCCACTTTTTACGGTTTTTCATTTTTATAAATGTTTTCGGAGGTGGAAAGACATGCAAGTTTTGCAACAATACACAAAATTTTCGATGAATGAAAATTTTCTAAACCATGTTGCGAAAGGATTTCAATTAACTCAAATGGTTTATGAAAGGTTTATGCTCAACATACCGGTTTTACAAAACACACACATATTTTCAGAACGTGCATGAGTTTCATGGCTAGTGACGGGAATGTCTTAGCTACAACGGGATTGGATTGTCCTATATATAACTAAGGGGACTGGTTGGTCCTGCTTACAGACTCAAATGGGCTAGGTCCATTCTCATTTGTGCGAACTAGTGGGCTAGGCCCACACATGTTCGTGCGAGGCACGAAGGCACAAGGACTAGTTTGTCCTACATACAAATAAGAGGACTGGTTGGTCCTGCTTATAGACACAAGGACTGGATTGTCCACTACTCAACACTAAGGGCCGTAGGGTTGCTTTAAACTGTATAGTGAAGTCCTCGCTACATACTAGAACTATAACCGCCTGCTAGTCTACCGTCTTGAGTAAACGGTTTGGCGAAGCACTTACTAGCTTGGGGTGGGTTATAGGCTCATGCGGGCATGTTGTCTTTGCCGTACGCGGACATTGACGGGTATTCAAATATAACACAACAAGGTTTTCAATTGACATGCTGAGAAAAATGATTTTATTTATGTTTTCTCAACAACTTATAAACTGGTAAACAAAAATATTTGTTTGAAATCTTTTTCAAAACAAACTATGAACTCGCTCAACTTTATGTTGATTTTTCACATGTTTCTTTCTCAGGTTACACATACAAATTATGGCACGGTTGGAATAGGAGAACTCATGGGGATTCGAGTACAAATTATGGCACGGTTCACCTTTTAGAAGTCTTAGCATTAAATACTTCCACTGTGCAATGAAGATATACCAGTCGATCACGCCCGGCTCTTATGCGATCGATTCCACAGAGTGTGACATAAATAAAGGACTTCGTCTACAAATTTAAGGGTCTCTCTCTCCCCAGCTCTCTTACTTAATACACACACTTTTATCCTCAAAACATATACTTATTCTCACGCCAGAGGGTGGTTACGAGGAGAACCCCCCTATTCCCCTCCTCGTAACGAGCTTAAGGGTGTGTTTAGTGTTTTGCAGGATCTTGCTCACCAATCGAACGAGGCGAAAGAAGATTAACCTTATTTTGTCAGACACTGTCCTCAGACTAATCACCTTATTAGTTTGGTGTTTCTTCATTGGCTCCCACCATTTTTAACAATCACTTTTTCATCTTCTTTCTAAAGTCGTTACTCTGTCGCGATGGCAGATCAGAGTACTTCACTCCCAACTTTCGGTGAAATCTCTCGAGTGGGTACGGCAGCGGGCAAAGCGCACGCCCAAAACCAACCCACCGACGAGTATGCCGAAGAAGACTCTACTTAGGTTGGAGCTGTACGCGCAAGTGGTACTCGTACCGCCCAAACGGTAACTCCAACAAACCAAGGTAATGCCTGCAATGTCGGGACTACCAGATGGGGAAACCCCTGAGTCTTGGTTCGCAAAAAGTCAAGCGACACTAAACCTTATTTACATACAGTTACGCACACAACAGGGGGTAATACAGGCACAAACTCATCACGCCCCGTTGATGACTACAATGCCTAGACAGCTAAGTTACGACACTCCACACCAAGAACGCGCACGTAGGCAGCAGCCTAATAAACCAGTATCACCACAAAGATGGAGCGTGCATACAGCGCACGAAACTCACGGTGATTCCAAAAGCTTTTTCTACACGAACACCGAGTCAAGGCAACAAGGACTGATCAGCAGCCGGCTAGGGCCATGCAACATACTCAACGCCGAGTTCAATACCGAAACTGACGAGATTGACCCCACGTACCAGCAAGAGATCACGTCCGTTTTCAGTCGGCTCCTAAAGAACTACGAAGCTTACAAACCAAAGACACACGCTGCATACAACCTGTTGGCCGAACACGATTACAACTTGGTATGTAGGCCAGCGGCTGCAGCCGAACAATCAAAGTTCACACGATAAATCACGCTTGCGCCATTAGAAAAGGCAAAACTCCCATAAACTGTCGGGAAGTTTAATGGCCTAACAGACCCAGATGAGCATGTCCAACTTTTCACAAGCGTCGGGGTACCTGGAGCATGGACCATGCCAATGTGGTGCCATTTGTTCGTCCAAACCCTAACAGGAGCTGCCCGCGCATGGCTCGATAGTCTCCCTGCAGGAAAAATCAAGTCTTGGCCAGACTTCCAAGAGAAGTTTCTGGCACATTTCAGTCAATAGTGGCGATACAAGTGCGACACTTCAGAGGTGATGAATATTTGGAGGCGTGATAATGAAGGGCTCGAGGATTTCATCACCCGATTTAATAAAAAATTCTTGAAATTGTAACACCCCAATCGCGTAATACAACAACCACGGCAGAAACATCGGGGAGTCACGTTACAGGAAATTATTTCACAACACATGGTATTTAAAGTTTTGTATCATTAAATTATTGAATTACATTGTCTTGGAATAATGGAAACAAAATTTCAATTTACATTGTCTTTCAGTTAAAATCACTAAGCTCGCGTCTATCCTATGTGAAGTATGCATTCAAATCGTTAAATAATAATACCTGAAACATATGTGAAAATAAAACGTAAGCATAAAAACGCCTTTGAGTAACTTAGGTTTTGTGACTTAGATTCATAGCTTTGGATATTTAGAGAAAAGATTAAACAGTTTCAAAATAGCCATGAATCCTTGATAAACCTTTGGTAAAAATATTTTGCGTTAAAAAGAGATATGTAGTATATCCAAAAAAAACTTTGGTTTTCAAATATAATAGTATTGTTAGTAGATCAAAATTTACTTTTGCTTATGAATAATGAAATTTATAGTATATCAAAATATACACTGGTTTATGAATAATTAAATCAGTAGTATATCAAACTATACTTTGGTTCATGAACAATAGTATCGGTAGTTTATCAAACTATACTTAGGTTTATGAACCATAGTATTGGTAGTACATTAAGCTATACTTTGGTTTAGCATATCAAACTATGCTTTGGTTTAGTATATCAAACTATACTCTGGTTTAGCATATCAAACTATGCTTTGGTTTAGGAAATCAATAAAAATAAACTTTATGGCTTAATTAGAAAAACTTTGTATGAACACATTATGGTCGTTTGGTAATACATTCAAACCTTATTCGCTGACGTATAGATTTACCACGAAGTAAAATCTATTTGGTGCAAAAATTTGGTTTATGACATTCCCTAATCAAACTTCCAAACAAACCTAGGAAGCGGGAATGGGGTGTCAAGTCCTATAGCGCTATATCATAATACCAATCGGCTTGATTATTGTTAATGAATGTATTTTAGACATGAATACAAATATGCACCAACAAGAGTCTTACAAATTTTGTTAATCATTATTTAAGCCATGGGTAACAGTTTCAAATCGTTAATGGATCAAGTACTATGTATATGTGATATCTGTGACGATTCTAGCATGTATCAATGTCAAACAAGTTATCAATGAATAGAAATTATTATGAATTTTGTGTTTTATTTACGAGTTTTGTATTTTTATCATGACAATTGCACATATTCAATTCTTGCATGATTCCGAGTTTTCAAACGAATTCTGGAAGTGAAACCACAAACTGTTACGTAAACAAAATCAGATTAATGTGACATACACTCCGGAAGAATGACACAAGCCAAACATACCTTAAATAACCTTTATATAACTTAGAAATAAGTTTTGAAGGGTTTGGTATGTCAAAAACAAGTTTATTCGACCACAGGGACTATTTAGGATAAACTGCGAAAGTCTGGTGATTCTCGCAGCGATGTATGCTGCAGAACAAGGTCACAAGCTTAACATATGATAAATCCCTTACATAGCTTAGAAATAAGTTTTGAGGGCTTCGGTATGGCATAATCACACTTTTACAACTTCAGGGGCTATTTTGCAAATTCTGCGAAACTATGCCTTTTTGCGTAATTCGCTATCCGAAACATGTACGGACATTAAAAAATTTTCTAATCATCAAAATATTATATTTTAGTGATTGGAATGCGAAAAATCCATCCGTTACGCATTTACGGTCATTTGCGCGTTCGTTACGATTTTCGTCTAATTAACAGAAAAACGCAACCGTACGACCAAACGGACCGACACCCGGAACATTTTTGAACATTTTCAAGTTTCCTATACTTATTCTACATTATGGAGCTTGAAAATCAGGTTAACGGGTGTTAAAAGTGCCAAATCGAGTCAAAGTGGCTTAAACTACCTTAACGGGTCATAACGGGTCAAAAGCACTTAAGAATTGTTCCAACTCAGAATATTAGCTTTATTAAACCATTTTATATGAGTTCTAATACTCATTTGGTTTATAGGGTCTCATTCTATCTGTTTCGCTGATTAAACTCCCGATATTTACACAATTATCCGATTTTAGGACACACTTGATTTCTCGGACTTTTGAGCTTGTTTGATCTTCGATTCAAGATACAATAGCAATCACAAGTGAGTACATAGTTCCCATCTTTTATGTTTTGCAAATATTTTGGGGTGATTCATATGTGCTAAAATATTTTTGAGTTTACAAATACAAATACTATGGTTTATATAAACAATACGATTTCAATAATGTGAACGAACTTGTTGGTGCGTTGTATCCATAACAAGAATGACATTTCATTAACAATGGCCAAGCCGTCCAGTAGTAAGTTACGGCGCCTAGGACTGACAATCCCGTTACCAAAATTCTCAGGGTTTGTGGGGAAGTTTGGGAAGTGACTGAAAGTGTATTTGTAACAAACCCTTTGGTGGTTTCTTATGTGATTAAGGGACCCCTTGGGTGGTCTCGAACAAGTCAACAAAGGTTTGAATGTATTCACGAAACAACCAAAAGTTTTCACAACTAAAACAAGGAACGATGAACGATTGGTTTATAACAAAGAACGATGAATGATTGGTTTATAACAAAGAACGATGAAGAATGGAGGATTGGTTATGATAAGTTATTTAGATAACGTGACGGGTGTAATGTGATAAAAGCATGGTGGATACGCCGCCGTACTTCCTATATATAAGTGCTTTTACGGTATTACATTCGTGGCGTTATTTGCATCACTTGAACAAATGTTTTCAAACGATGACACGCAACAATTTCAATTAAAGATATAAATCATACAAGTTATTTCAAGAAAATTTACTACTCGGAATTACGAAACAAATGTTTTTGTCAAGCTTTATGGCTACAAGTCTTTTATAAACTATAACTAACTTGTTTTAGATTGGTTAGTTATCATTGCAATACTAAATACTTTTCGATAACAAGGTTTTCAATTAACGACTCTAGTTGTCTGTCGAGGTATTGTAATACGTATTCAAGGCCATAAATTTGACATACTTACGAAACCTATGTACTCGCCGGTATTATTTATGCTGACTCGTTTTCACATATGTTTAAGGGAATGATGCTAGATGATAGTGATGCATGCTCATGTAGGATCGGACGTGGACCTTAGTGCTTATAAAATAAGAAAGACAAATATGCTTGTTTGTTTGTTTAAGTTTGTTTGAAAGTTCTAAAACAATATGACAATATCATCTATGTTTAATATCCAATAAAACGAAATATGAAATACCATGTGTTGTTGAAACAATCTGTTAACGTGAGTCCCCAAGTGTTTTCGTCTCGTGTTGTTTTACGTGATTTGGGGTGTTACAGGTTGGTATCAGAGCACTGTTATAGGGAATTAGGTTATTAGTAATGCTTTGACCTAGACTATAACCTTCCTAGGACCCTAACGCGAGTCTACTTGCATTTAGATTTAAAACACAATAGAATCACCTATCCTTAGGTGAATACCAAAACAAATCCACAAATTTCAAATTCGTTTTTGAAAATCAATCATCTATCCTTAGATGATTTGTTTTTGGCTCTTTGCCTTTAAAGTTTTCAAAATCTCGTTAATGTTTGGGTTTTAGTAATGTGAACACGTGCAATCTGGAAGGGTGGGTGCATGTACCCTGAGTTTTCTGTCTAGTCTAGAGTGTTCGTACAAATCCACTTAATCGGACCAGTCACTCTTACCTGGGAACTCTTGGGGTGAGTGTCCACTTATAGGCTAAAGCATGTCTTCGCGATACATTATAAAGACCCATTTACTTTGATTAGTCGCCGTGCATCATTTGTGTGTTTTGAGAAACAACCAAGTGACCACCATCCTTATGTTTCGTTGATATTTTGATGCCTCTATTGATTTTTTTTTCCGAATATCAATCTCATATATCTTCCTTCATGTTTTCTTTTAGAATGCCTCCTCGATGTTATGCAACTCAGGAGCCGAAATGGCAGCCATGATCGCTCAACAAATTGCTGCCGTACTCCCGAACCTAGTAACTCAAATGAATCAAGCGAACAACAATAACAACAATATAACAATGCAAAAGCTCCATGCAACTACAAACAATTCTGTTCGACTAAACCACTTCAGTTCACTGGGTCTGAAGGAGCTACGGGACTTCTCCAATGGTTTGAGAGTCTCGAAAGCACGTTCTGATTTGTTCAATGTCCAGATGAGCAAAAGGTCGAGTTTGCATCTAGTGTGTTCAAGAAATGAGCTTTGACATGGTGGAATGGTATTATGAGAGATAGAGGTGCCGAAGTGGCCTTAGCTCAAACTTGGGGAGAGCTCAGGGCTCTAATGATGAAGGAATTATGTCCTCATCATGAGCAGAGGGCGCTCGAGAACGAATTTCATGATCTTAAGCAAGACAGTGGTGAGATTCATGCTTATACCGACGGATTTGAGGAATTGAGTTTACTTTGTCCTTCGATGGTGACGCCTTTGGATAAGGCGATTGAGAAGTACATTGATGGTTTGCCTGATCCTGTTCAGGATATTGTTACTGGAAGCCATCCTACATCTGTTCGTCAATCCATTGAACTGGCTGCTACTCTGACTGATTCTCAAATCAGAAAAGGGAAGCTTCACCGCAAGAGTGACAAGAAACAATATAACAAAAGCAATGAAGGGAAACAAAAGGGGAAGAAAACTGAACCATCCAAGAGGTCAAGGAAGCGTAAGGCTTCTCAGAACTTTGCTGTTATTACTCAACCGCACAACCCACTCCAACTGCTCCCAAAAACCAACCAGCTCAACCTCCGGCAAAGAAACCTTATGTGGAACTGCACCGCTTTGCAACCGTTGTAATGGTCATCATCAGGTTCATATACCATGTCGGCAGTGTACTACCTGTGGAAAACTTAGTCACCTGGCGAATATTTGTCGCTTTAACCCAAACCCAGCTGCACAGAACCCTGCTCAACCACAAGTCAATCCTGCTCGACCTCATTTCCCGCCTGATTCCTCTTACAACTGTGGTGAAATGGGTCACTACAAGAACAATTGCCCGAGACTAGCCAATGCAAACAGCACGTGGACGTGCCTTTAACATCAATGCCAATGAAGCTCGTGCTGATAACGAAGTCGTTAATGGTACGTTCCTTGTCAACAATCATCCTGCTTCTGTTCTTTTTGATTCGGGTGCTGATAGAAGTTTTGTGTCACTTGCCTTTGAGCCTTTGCTTTGGATGCCTAGAACTAAACTAGGAAAGTCCTTGTCAGTCGAGATAGCCAATGGTGAACCCCTCGTGCTTGATTCCGTCATTCGTAACTGCTAGTTGAACCTCAATAACCATCTTTTCCCTATCGACCTTACACCAATGCAACTTTGGAGTTTTGACATTATTATAGGAACGGATTGGTTAACCAAACATCATGCCGAACTTATTTTTTTGACAAGATAGTTCGTATACCCATTTCGTCTGGCGAAACCTTGGAAATTCATGGAGAGAAACCCGTTAGTAGCCTTAAACTTATGACATGTACCCAAGCTCAGAAATACTTGCGAAAGAATTATGTCGCCTACTTGGCACATATTGTGGAGCAAACAGGCAAGAGCAAGAATATTCTAGATATTCCTGTTATTCGAGATTAACCTGAGGTATTACCCGAAGATCTATCTGGTTTACCTCCACTACGAAAAGTTGAGTTTTGAATTGATCTTGTACAGATGCTAACCCGATAGCCAAATCTCCTTATCGTCTTGCACCTTCTGAGATGTAAGAATTATCGAAACAACTTCAGGAGTTATCTGACAAAGGTTTCATTCGTCCGAGTTATTGTCCTTGGGGTGCTCCTGTCTTATTTGTGAAAAAGAAGGATGGATCCTTCCGGATGTGTATCGATTATCGTGAGCTTTACGAACTCACGATCAAGAATCGATATCCCCTACCTCGCATTGATGATATGTTTGACCAACTACAAGGTGCTACATGTTTTTCAAAAATCGGTTTGCGTTCTGGGTATCATCAGCTTCGTGTTCACGAGGAAGATATTCCTAAAACTGCCTTCCGAACACGTTACGACCACTACAAGTTTACTGTTATGCCTTTGGGTTTGAGATATGCTCCAACAGTATTCATGGACTTAATGAATCGGGTTTGTAAACCTTATTTGGAAAAGTTCATCATTGTTTTCATCGACGACATTCTCATTTATTCAAACTCTCGAGCCGAGCACGAGCAACAACTTCGTCTGACAATGGAACTTCTAAAGAAAGAGCAACTTTATGCCAAATTCTCCAAATGTGAGTTCTGGCTCAAAGAAGTTCAGTTTTTGGGTCACATTGTCAATGAGCAAAGTATTCATGTGGATCCTTCCAAAATCGCTGCGATTAAGGATTGGAAAACACCCACTACTCCCCCGAAAGTTCGCTCATTCCTTGGTCTTGCTAGATACTATCAACGATTCATCGTGAACTTTTCAAAGATCACAGTTCCCCTCACTGCTTTGACGTAGAAGAATAAGCTATTTGAGTGGGGACCTAAACAAGAGGAAGCTTTCAAAACCTTGAAACAGAAACTCTGTCATGCTCCTATTTTGTCTTTACCTGATGGCAATGATTATTTCGTGGTTTATTGTGACGCGTTGAATTTAGGCCTTGGTTGTGTTCTCATGCAACGAGATAAAGTCATAGCCTACGCGTCGAGACAATTGAAAGTCCACGAGAAGAATTACACAACTCATGATCTTGAGTTAGGTGCTGTTTTCTTTGCTCTCAAGATCAAAGACACTATCTTTATGGCACAAAGTGTGTGGTTTTCACGGACCACAAAAGTCTCCAACACATATTCAATCAGAAGGAGCTGAACATGAGGCAACGACGTTGGGTCAAACTCCTAAACGATTATGACTGCGAAATTCGCTACCATCCCGGTAAGGCGAATATTGTGGCTGACGCGCTTAGTCCTAAAGAACGTGTCGAGCTTCATTGTGTTCGAGTTCGATCCGATGTCCAAACACGTATTCTTGAAGCCCAACGCACTTATGTAACCCAAGGTTTGTTGAAAGACGAACTACCTCACCAATTCGAACATCAAATTGAAACGAAAGACGATGGATTACTCTATCACAAGAACCGGATGTGGATTCCGAATCAACACGACCTCCATACTCTATTGATGGATGAATCTCACAAGTCTCGTTACTCAATTCATCCTGGTGCTACAAAAATGTACAAGGATCTTCGTACCCAGTATTGGTGGCCCGATATGAAGAAAGACATTGCCTTGTATGTATCTAAATGCCTTACTTGTCTCAAAGTCATGGGCGAGCATCAACATCCGTCTGGTTTGTTGGAACAACCAGAAATACCGGTATGGAAGTGGGAGAACATTGCGATGGATCTTATCACAAAACTACCATGTACATCTAGAGGTCATGATGCTATTTGGATAGTCATCGATCGTCTAACGAAGTCAGCACACTTTATAGCAATTCGTGAAGATTTCTCTGCTTACAAACTTGCCAAGATCTATGTTGATGAGATTGTGTCTCGTCATGGTGTTCCTTTGAACATCATATCTGACCGAGATGCTCAGTTCTCATCTCATTTTTGGAAGACTATGCAATCTGCATTGGGAACCAAACTTAACCTGAGTACTGCTTATCATCCTCAAATTGATGGACAATATGAGAGGACAATACAAACACTGGAGGATATACTTAGAGCTTGCGTGATCGATTTTGGTGGTAGTTGGGATTCGCATCTACCGTTGGTCGAATTTTCTTACAATAATAGTTATCACGCCAGCATCAACATGGCGCCTTTCGAAGCACTGTACGGTTGAAAATGTCGTTCACCTGTCTGTTGGAATGAGATAGGTGAGACACAGCTCACTGGACCTGAACTCATCCACAACACAACCGAGAAAGTCAAGAAAATACGCGATAACCTTCTAATAGCTAGAAGCCGTCAAAAGAGTTATGCGGACAAACGACGTAAACCCTTAGAATTTCAAGTTGGTGACTACGTCCTACTCAAGGTATCCCCTTGGAAAGGAGTAGTGAGATTTGGAAAGAAAGGGAAACTTGCTCCACGATACGTTGGACCATTCAAGATCGTTGAAAGAACCGGAAAGGTGGCCTACCGACCTGAGCTGCCTGCTAAACTCGGGAATATTCACCCAACATTCCACGTGTCAAACGTAAAGAAATGCTTAGCCGATACAAACCTCTACATTCCTCTTGACGAGATTCACATTGATGATACAATGCATTTTGTCGAGAAACCAGTGGAGATAATGGACCATGAAGTCAAGAAACTCAAGCGAAGACGAATTCCGATAGTCAAAGTTTGCTAGGAGTCCAAACGTGTCCCAGAGTTTACATGGGAACGAGAGGATGATATGAAAGAGAAGTACCCACACTTATTCTCACGAGTTTCCTCTAGTTAAATTTCGGGATGAAATTTCCAGAAGTAGGGGAGACTGTGATATCTGTGACGATTCTAGCATGTATCAATGTCAAACAAGTTATCAATGAATGAAAATAATTACGAATTTTGTGTTTTATTTATGAGTTTTGTATTTTTATCATGACAATTGCACATATTCAATTCTTGCACGATTCCGAGTTTTCAAACGACTTCTAGAAGTGAAATCGCAAACTGTTACGCAAACAAAATCAGATTAATGTGACATACACTCCGGAACAATGAAAAAATCCAAACGTACCTTAAATAACCTTTACACAACTTAGAAATAAGTTTTGAAGGGTTTGGTATGTCAAAAACAAGTTTATTCGATCATAGGGACTATTTACGACAAACCCGCAAAAGTCTACTGATTCTCGCAGTGACGTACGCTCCGGAACAAGGTCACAAGCTTAACATACCATAAATACCCTTTACATAGCTTAGAAATAAGTTTTGAGGGCTTCGGTATGGCAAAATCACACTTTTACAACTTCAGGGGCTATTTTGCAAATTCGGCGAAACTACGCCTTTTTGTGTAATTCACTATCCGAAACATGTACGGACATTCAAAAATTTTTCTAATCATCAAAATATTATATTTTAGTGATTGGAATGCGAAAAATCTGTCCGTTATGCATTTACGGTCATTTGCGCGTTCGTTACGATTATCGTCGTAATTAACCGAAAACCGCAACCATACGACCAAACGAACCGACACCCGGAACATTTTTGAACATTTTATTCTACATTATGGAGCTTGAAAATTAGGTTAACGGGTGTTAAAAGTGCCAAATCACGTAAAAAACATGTGCAAGGGCCTGTTCTGCCAAATTTGAAACTTGCTGACCAGCAGGGGTCCATGAGGACCGTATCCAGGGACCCATGCGGTCCACATGGGGTGCCCAGATCAGCAGTAGCAAGCTGGCAACAGCCTGTTTGTTTGAGGACAATTAGCATACGATTTTGGCCACTTCTCTTCTGCATTTGACACATAATTAGACACTAATCAAGCCTCTATCACCTGGCATAACACATGTCATGATTTGGTGACCCTTGGAGCATTATAAATACCATGTTCATGCCATTTTTGAACTCTTAATCACTTTCATGCTTCAATCAGCCACAAATCCGAATCTTGCAACCATCTTGGAGCTTCCTTAGTGTTCTTGACCATTCCTTGGGTATTGTAAGTATTTCAATCATGTTTTGATTCAATTCTTGTAGTTTAATTGGATTAAAAGTCACAAAGTTTGACTATTGTTTGACTTCCAGAATTAATCATGGATTGATCAATTTAAAATCCAATTGAACCTTGTATTATGATGGTAATCAAGATGGTTATGATTCCTATTGATCATACCTACTAATTTCTATCATTTCAAGTCTCTATGACAAGTCAAAGTTTCGGTCAAAATGCGAATTATGCGCATTTTATGACGGATCTAATTTCGGGTGTCAAAACAGTTTGTTTTGGTACCAAAACTCTTTTATAAACTCAATTAGACATGTCAAAACATGTCTAAATCGTCACTGTTAATTAAGTGCTTGTTTAGAGTCGTAAGTTGAAGGGTTTGACCATCGCTTTGACTTTCGAATATGACCCGTTTATTGGATATTTGGACCCGACCAAATACAAATTTGTGACCATAATTATGAAGGGAATAATCCTCTGAGGTTATACCTTATGGTCATGTCAATTGGTTAGTGTTATGATTATTAGTTGATATAATCTTCAACAAAGACCAAAATGCCCTTTTTTGCAAATAAATCAACGAAGAGCATATGTAACATAAATTTGACATAAAATCTGATGTAACAACAATATTAAACATATTTTGGTAATTAGGACTTATCATAACACATATCTAACCATCTGAATGCGTAGTTACACAACTGACGCGTTAAAGTGGCTTAAACTACCTTAACAGGTCATAACGGGTCAAAAGCACTTAAGAATCTTTCCAACTCAGAATGTTAACTTTATTAAACCATTTCATATGAGTTCCAAAACTCATTTGGTTTATAGGGTCTCATTCTATCCGTTCCGCCGATTAAACTCCCGATATTTACACAATTATCCGATTTTAGGACACACTTGATTTCTCGGACTTTTGAGCTTGTTTGATCTTCGATTCAAGACACAATAGCAATCACAAGTGAGTACATTGTTCCCCTCTTTTATGTTTTGCAAATATTTTGGGGTGATTCATATGTGCTAAAACATTTTTGAGTTTACAAAATACAAATACTATGGTTTATATAAACAATACGATTTCAATAATGTGAACGAACTTGTTGGTGCGTTGTATCCATAAGAAGAATGACATTCATTAACAATAGCCAAGCCGACCAGTAGTAAGTTATGGCTCCTAGGACTGACAATCCCGTTACCAAAATTCCCGGGGTTTGTGGGGAAGTTTGGGAAGCGACTAAAACTGTATTTGTAACAAACCCTTTGGTGGTTTGTTATATGATTAAGGGACCCCTTGGGTGGTCTCGAACAAGTCAACAAAGGTTTGAATGTATTCACGAAACAACCAAAAGTTTTCACAACTAAAACAAGGAACGATGAACGACTGGCTTATAACAAGGAACGATGAACGATTGGTTTATAACAAAGAACGATGAACTATGGAGGATTGGTTATGATAAGTTATTTAGATAACGTGACGGGTGTAATGTGATAAAAGCATGGTGGATACGCCGCCGGTACTTCCTATATATAAGTGCTTTTACGGTATCCACCATGCTTTTATCACATTACACCTGTCACAAATGTTTTCAAACTAGATAACCTTCTGACAGCTAGAAGCCGTCAAAAGAGTTATGCAGACAAACGACGCAAGCCATTAGAATTTCAAGTTGGTGACTACGTCCTACTCAAGGTATCCCCTTGGAAAGGAGTAGTGAGATTTGGAAAGAAAGGGAAACTTGCTCCACGATACGTTGGACCTTTAAAGATCGTTGAAAGAATCGGAAAGGTGGCCTACCAACTTGAGCTGCCTGCTAAACTCGGGAATATTCACCCAACATTCCACGTGTCCAACCTAAAGAAGTGCTTAGCCGATACAAACCTCCACATTCCTCTTGACGAGATTCACATTGATGATACAATGCATTTTGTGGAGAAACCAGTGGAGATAATGGACCGTGAAATCAAGAAACTAAAGCGAAGACGAATTCCGATAGTCAAAGTTCGCTGGGAATCCAAACGTGGCCTAGAGTTTACTTAGGAACGAGAGGATCATATGAAAGCGAAGTACCCACACTTATTCTCACGAGTTTCTTCTAGTTAAATTTTCAGGCAAAATTTTCAGAAGTAGGTGAGACTGTGGTATCTGTGACGATTCTAGCATGTATCAATGTCAAACAAGTTATCAATGAATGAAAATTATTACGAATTTTGTGTTTTATTTATGAGTTTTGTATTTTAATCATAACAATTGCACTTACTAATTCTTGCACGATTTCGAGTTTCAAACTGTTACGTAAACGTAATTAGATTAATGCGACATACACTCTAGAACAATGACACAAGCCAAACATACCTTGAATAACCTTTACATAACTTAGAAATAAGTTTTTAAGGGTTTGGTATGTCAAAAACAAGTTTATTCGATCAAAGGGACTATTTACGACAAACTGTGAAAGTCTGCTGATTCTCACAACGACGTACGCTCCGAAACAAGGTCACAGGCTTAACATACCATAAATACCCTTTACATAGCTTAGAAATCAGTTTTGAGGGTTTCGGTATGGCAAAATCACACTTTTACAACTTGAGGGGCTATTTTGCAAATTCTTCGAAACTATTCCTTTTTGCGTAATTCGCTATCCGAAACATGTACAGACATTCAAAAATTTTTTAATCATCAAAATATTATATTTTAGTGATTGGAATGCGAAAAATCCGTCCGTTATGCATTTACGGTCATTTGCACGTTCGTTACGATTTTCGTCGTAATTAACCGAAAACCGCAACCGTACAACCAAACGAACCGACACCCGGAACATTTTTGAACATTTTCAAGTTTCCTATACTTATTCTACATTATGGAACTTGAAAATCAGGTTAACGGGTGTTAAAAGTGTCAAATCGCGTAAAAAACAAGTGCAAGGGCCTGTTCTGTCAAATTTGAAACTTGCTGACCAGCAGGGGTCCATGAGGACCGTATCCAGGGACCCATGCGGTCCACATGGGGTGCCCAGATCAGCAGTAGCAAGCTGGCAACAGCCTGTTTGTTTGAGGACAATTAGCATACGATTTTGGCCACTTCTCTTCTGCATTTGACACATAATTAGACACTAATCAAGCCTCTATCACCTGGCATAACACATGTCATGATTTGGTGACCCTTGGAGCATTATAAATACCATGTTCATGCCATTTTTGAACTCTTAATCACTTTCATGCTTCAATCAGCCACAAATCCGAATCTTGCAACCATCTTGGAGCTTCCTTAGTGTTCTTGACCATTCCTTGGGTATTGTAAGTATTTCAATCATGTTTTGATTCAATTCTTGTAGTTTAATTGGATTAAAAGTCACAAAGTTTGACTATTGTTTGACTTCCAGAATTAATCATGGATTGATCAATTTAAAATCCAATTGAACCTTGTATTATGATGGTAATCAAGATGGTTATGATTCCTATTGATCATACCTACTAATTTCTATCATTTCAAGTCTCTATGACAAGTCAAAGTTTCGGTCAAAATGCGAATTATGCGCATTTTATGACGGATCTAATTTCGGGTGTCAAAACAGTTTGTTTTGGTACCAAAACTCTTTTATAAACTCAATTAGACATGTCAAAACATGCTAAATCGTCACTGTTAATTAAGTGCTTGTTTAGAGTCGTAAGTTGAAGGGTTTGACCATCGCTTTGACTTTCGAATATGACCCGTTTATTGGATATTTGGACCCGACCAAATACAAATTTGTGACCATAATTATGAAGGGAATAATCCTCTGAGGTTATACCTTATGGTCATGTCAATTGGTTAGTGTTATGATTATTAGTTGATATAATCTTCAACAAAGACCAAAATGCCCTTTTTTGCAAATAAATCAACGAAGAGCATATGTAACATAAATTTGACATAAATCTGATGTAACAACAATATTAAACATATTTTGGTAATTAGGACTTATCATAACACATATCTAACCATCTGAATGCGTAGTTACACAACTGACGCGTTAAAGTGGCTTAAACTACCTTAACAGGTCATAACGGGTCAAAAGCACTTAAGAATCTTTCCAACTCAGAATGTTAACTTTATTAAACCATTTCATATGAGTTCCAAAACTCATTTGGTTTATAGGGTCTCATTCTATCCGTTCCGCCGATTAAACTCCCGATATTTACACAATTATCCGATTTTAGGACACACTTGATTTCTCGGACTTTTGAGCTTGTTTGATCTTCGATTCAAGACACAATAGCAATCACAAGTGAGTACATTGTTCCCCTCTTTTATGTTTTGCAAATATTTTGGGGTGATTCATATGTGCTAAAACATTTTTGAGTTTACAAAATACAAATACTATGGTTTATATAAACAATACGATTTCAATAATGTGAACGAACTTGTTGGTGCGTTGTATCCATAAGAAGAATGACATTCATTAACAATAGCCAAGCCGACCAGTAGTAAGTTATGGCTCCTAGGACTGACAATCCCGTTACCAAAATTCCCGGGGTTTGTGGGGAAGTTTGGGAAGCGACTAAAACTGTATTTGTAACAAACCCTTTGGTGGTTTGTTATATGATTAAGGGACCCCTTGGGTGGTCTCGAACAAGTCAACAAAGGTTTGAATGTATTCACAAAACAACCAAAAGTTTTCACAACTAAAACAAGGAACGATGAACGACTGGCTTATAACAAGGAACGATGAACGATTGGTTTATAACAAAGAACGATGAACTATGGAGGATTGGTTATGATAAGTTATTTAGATAACGTGACGGTGTAATGTGATAAAAGCATGGTGGATACGCCGCCGGTACTTCCTATATATAAGTGCTTTTACGGTATCCACCATGCTTTTATCACATTACACCTGTCACAAATGTTTTCAAACTAGATAACCTTCTGACAGCTAGAAGCCGTCAAAAGAGTTATGCAGACAAACGACGCAAGCCATTAGAATTTCAAGTTGGTGACTACGTCCTACTCAAGGTATCCCCTTGGAAAGGAGTAGTGAGATTTGGAAAGAAAGGGAAACTTGCTCCACGATACGTTGGACCTTTAAAGATCGTTGAAAGAATCGGAAAGGTGGCCTACCAACTTGAGCTGCCTGCTAAACTCGGGAATATTCACCCAACATTCCACGTGTCCAACCTAAAGAAGTGCTTAGCCGATACAAACCTCCACATTCCTCTTGACGAGATTCACATTGATGATACAATGCATTTTGTGGAGAAACCAGTGGAGATAATGGACCGTGAAATCAAGAAACTAAAGCGAAGACGAATTCCGATAGTCAAAGTTCGCTGGGAATCCAAACGTGGCCTAGAGTTTACTTAGGAACGAGAGGATCATATGAAAGCGAAGTACCCACACTTATTCTCACGAGTTTCTTCTAGTTAAATTTTCAGGCAAAATTTTCAGAAGTAGGTGAGACTGTGGTATCTGTGACGATTCTAGCATGTATCAATGTCAAACAAGTTATCAATGAATGAAAATTATTACGAATTTTGTGTTTTATTTATGAGTTTTGTATTTTAATCATAACAATTGCACTTACTAATTCTTGCACGATTTCGAGTTTCAAACTGTTACGTAAACGTAATTAGATTAATGCGACATACACTCTAGAACAATGACACAAGCCAAACATACCTTGAATAACCTTTACATAACTTAGAAATAAGTTTTTAAGGGTTTGGTATGTCAAAAACAAGTTTATTCGATCAAAGGGACTATTTACGACAAACTGTGAAAGTCTGCTGATTCTCACAACGACGTACGCTCCGAAACAAGGTCACAGGCTTAACATACCATAAATACCCTTTACATAGCTTAGAAATCAGTTTTGAGGGTTTCGGTATGGCAAAATCACACTTTTACAACTTGAGGGGCTATTTTGCAAATTCTTCGAAACTATTCCTTTTTGCGTAATTCGCTATCCGAAACATGTACAGACATTCAAAAATTTTTTAATCATCAAAATATTATATTTTAGTGATTGGAATGCGAAAAATCCGTCCGTTATGCATTTACGGTCATTTGCACGTTCGTTACGATTTTCGTCGTAATTAACCGAAAACCGCAACCGTACAACCAAACGAACCGACACCCGGAACATTTTTGAACATTTTCAAGTTTCCTATACTTATTCTACATTATGGAACTTGAAAATCAGGTTAACGGGTGTTAAAAGTGTCAAATCGCGTAAAAAACAAGTGCAAGGGCCTGTTCTGTCAAATTTGAAACTTGCTGACCAGCAGGGGTCCATGAGGACCGTATCCAGGGACCCATGCGGTCCACATGGGGTGCCCAGATCAGCAGTAGCAAGCTGGCAACAGCCTGTTTGTTTGAGGACAATTAGCATACGATTTTGGCCACTTCTCTTCTGCATTTGACACATAATTAGACACTAATCAAGCCTCTATCACCTGGCATAACACATGTCATGATTTGGTGACCCTTGGAGCATTATAAATACCATGTTCATGCCATTTTTGAACTCTTAATCACTTTCATGCTTCAATCAGCCACAAATCCGAATCTTGCAACCATCTTGGAGCTTCCTTAGTGTTCTTGACCATTCCTTGGGTATTGTAAGTATTTCAATCATGTTTTGATTCAATTCTTGTAGTTTAATTGGATTAAAAGTCACAAAGTTTGACTATTGTTTGACTTCCAGAATTAATCATGGATTGATCAATTTAAAATCCAATTGAACCTTGTATTATGATGGTAATCAAGATGGTTATGATTCCTATTGATCATACCTACTAATTTCTATCATTTCAAGTCTCTATGACAAGTCAAAGTTTCGGTCAAAATGCGAATTATGCGCATTTTATGACGGATCTAATTTCGGGTGTCAAAACAGTTTGTTTTGGTACCAAAACTCTTTTATAAACTCAATTAGACATGTCAAAACATGCTAAATCGTCACTGTTAATTAAGTGCTTGTTTAGAGTCGTAAGTTGAAGGGTTTGACCATCGCTTTGACTTTCGAATATGACCCGTTTATTGGATATTTGGACCCGACCAAATACAAATTTGTGACCATAATTATGAAGGGAATAATCCTCTGAGGTTATACCTTATGGTCATGTCAATTGGTTAGTGTTATGATTATTAGTTGATATAATCTTCAACAAAGACCAAAATGCCCTTTTTTGCAAATAAATCAACGAAGAGCATATGTAACATAAATTTGACATACAATCTGATGTAACAACAATATTAAACATATTTTGGTAATTAGGACTTATCATAACACATATCTAACCATCTGAATGCGTAGTTACACAACTGACGCGTTAAAGTGGCTTAAACTACCTTAACAGGTCATAACGGGTCAAAAGCACTTAAGAATCTTTCCAACTCAGAATGTTAACTTTATTAAACCATTTCATATGAGTTCCAAAACTCATTTGGTTTATAGGGTCTCATTCTATCCGTTCCGCCGATTAAACTCCCGATATTTACACAATTATCCGATTTTAGGACACACTTGATTTCTCGGACTTTTGAGCTTGTTTGATCTTCGATTCAAGACACAATAGCAATCACAAGTGAGTACATTGTTCCCCTCTTTTATGTTTTGCAAATATTTTGGGGTGATTCATATGTGCTAAAACATTTTTGAGTTTACAAAATACAAATACTATGGTTTATATAAACAATACGATTTCAATAATGTGAACGAACTTGTTGGTGCGTTGTATCCATAAGAAGAATGACATTCATTAACAATAGCCAAGCCGACCAGTAGTAAGTTATGGCTCCTAGGACTGACAATCCCGTTACCAAAATTCCCGGGGTTTGTGGGGAAGTTTGGGAAGCGACTAAAACTGTATTTGTAACAAACCCTTTGGTGGTTTGTTATATGATTAAGGGACCCCTTGGGTGGTCTCGAACAAGTCAACAAAGGTTTGAATGTATTCACAAAAAAACCAAAAGTTTTCACAACTAAAACAAGGAACGATGAACGACTGGCTTATAACAAGGAACGATGAACGATTGGTTTATAACAAAGAACGATGAACTATGGAGGATTGGTTATGATAAGTTATTTAGATAACGTGACGGGTGTAATGTGATAAAAGCATGGTGGATACGCCGCCGGTACTTCCTATATATAAGTGCTTTTACGGTATCCACCATGCTTTTATCACATTACACCTGTCACAAATGTTTTCAAACTAGATAACCTTCTGACAGCTAGAAGCCGTCAAAAGAGTTATGCAGACAAACGACGCAAGCCATTAGAATTTCAAGTTGGTGACTACGTCCTACTCAAGGTATCCCCTTGGAAAGGAGTAGTGAGATTTGGAAAAAAGGGAAACTTGCTCCACGATACGTTGGACCTTTAAAGATCGTTGAAAGAATCGGAAAGGTGGCCTACCAACTTGAGCTGCCTGCTAAACTCGGGAATATTCACCCAACATTCCACGTGTCCAACCTAAAGAAGTGCTTAGCCGATACAAACCTCCACATTCCTCTTGACGAGATTCACATTGATGATACAATGCATTTTGTGGAGAAACCAGTGGAGATAATGGACCGTGAAATCAAGAAACTAAAGCGAAGACGAATTCCGATAGTCAAAGTTCGCTGGGAATCCAAACGTGGCCTAGAGTTTACTTAGGAACGAGAGGATCATATGAAAGCGAAGTACCCACACTTATTCTCACGAGTTTCTTCTAGTTAAATTTTCAGGCAAAATTTTCAGAAGTAGGTGAGACTGTGGTATCTGTGACGATTCTAGCATGTATCAATGTCAAACAAGTTATCAATGAATGAAAATTATTACGAATTTGTGTTTTATTTATGAGTTTTGTATTTTAATCATAACAATTGCACTTACTAATTCTTGCACGATTTCGAGTTTCAAACTGTTACGTAAACGTAATTAGATTAATGCGACATACACTCTAGAACAATGACACAAGCCAAACATACCTTGAATAACCTTTACATGACTTAGAAATAAGTTTTTAAGGGTTTGGTATGTCAAAAACAAGTTTATTCGATCAAAGGGACTATTTACGACAAACTGTGAAAGTCTGCTGATTCTCGCAACGACGTACGCTCCGAAACAAGGTCACAGGCTTAACATACCATAAATACCCTTTACATAGCTTAGAAATCAGTTTTGAGGGTTTCGGTATGGCAAAATCACACTTTTACAACTTGAGGGGCTATTTTGCAAATTCTTCGAAACTATTCCTTTTTGCGTAATTCGCTATCCGAAACATGTACAGACATTCAAAAATTTTTTAATCATCAAAATATTATATTTTAGTGATTGGAATGCGAAAAATCCGTCCGTTATGCATTTACGGTCATTTGCACGTTCGTTACGATTTTCGTCGTAATTAACCGAAAACCGCAACCGTACAACCAAACGAACCGACACCCGGAACATTTTTGAACATTTTCAAGTTTCCTATACTTATTCTACATTATGGAACTTGAAAATCAGGTTAACGGGTGTTAAAAGTGTCAAATCGCGTAAAAAACAAGTGCAAGGGCCTGTTCTGTCAAATTTGAAACTTGCTGACCAGCAGGGGTCCATGAGGACCGTATCCAGGGACCCATGCGGTCCACATGGGGTGCCCAGATCAGCAGTAGCAAGCTGGCAACAGCCTGTTTGTTTGAGGACAATTAGCATACGATTTTGGCCACTTCTCTTCTGCATTTGACACATAATTAGACACTAATCAAGCCTCTATCACCTGGCATAACACATGTCATGATTTGGTGACCCTTGGAGCATTATAAATACCATGTTCATGCCATTTTTGAACTCTTAATCACTTTCATGCTTCAATCAGCCACAAATCCGAATCTTGCAACCATCTTGGAGCTTCCTTAGTGTTCTTGACCATTCCTTGGGTATTGTAAGTATTTCAATCATGTTTTGATTCAATTCTTGTAGTTTAATTGGATTAAAAGTCACAAAGTTTGACTATTGTTTGACTTCCAGAATTAATCATGGATTGATCAATTTAAAATCCAATTGAACCTTGTATTATGATGGTAATCAAGATGGTTATGATTCCTATTGATCATACCTACTAATTTCTATCATTTCAAGTCTCTATGACAAGTCAAAGTTTCGGTCAAAATGCGAATTATGCGCATTTTATGACGGATCTAATTTCGGGTGTCAAAACAGTTTGTTTTGGTACCAAAACTCTTTTATAAACTCAATTAGACATGTCAAAACATGTCTAAATCGTCACTGTTAATTAAGTGCTTGTTTAGAGTCGTAAGTTGAAGGGTTTGACCATCGCTTTGACTTTCAAATCTGACCCGTTTGGTGGATCTTCGGACCCGACCAAATACAAATTTGTGACCATAATTATAAAGGGAATAACCCTCTGAGTTTATATCTTATGGTCATGTCAATTGGTTAGTGTTATGATTATTAGTTGATATAATCTTCAACAAAGACCAAAATGCCCTTTTCGCAAATAAATCAACGAAGAGCATATGTAACATAAAATTGACATATAATCTGATGTAACAACAATATTAAACATATTTTGGTAATTAGGAATTATCATAACACATATCTAACCATCCGAATGCGTAGTTACGCAAATGACGCGTTAAAGTGGCTTAAACTACCTTAACAAGTCATAACGGGTCAAAAGCACTTAAGAATCTTTCCAACTCAAAATTTTAACTTTATTAAACCATTTCATATGAGTTCCAGTACTCATTTGGTTTATAGGGTCTTGATGTGTGCTAAACAGACTATAAAATGGAACTACTTTAGACTCTATAAACTAGACACTAAAAAGCTTTAAAAACTAGACTCGACTTAAACCTAAACCACACAATCGGCAAGTGTACCGATCAATGTAGTATAACCTAAGTAAGTCCGGATGTCGAACCCACATGTATCTATTAATTACGCTAATTAGACTCTGAAAGACTAAGACAGACACGACTAAAACTGTTTTAATTGTTTGGGGGGTTACGGAAAATCTACGGAAATCTATATTAAAACTAATTAAAGACTAGGTAACTAACACAAACAATGGATGGAAATTGTTCTCAAGCGATTATGAAGACTACCTAGACTAGAATCCTGGATTGATTTTAAGCGTTTACCAATTAAGTTAATTACTCATTTTCTGGAACCGGGATCTTATGATACTAAACCTATTAAACACCAGCTAAGCCCCTCAACCCTTCTCGAGGTGAAACTTATGGCGTTACCTAGGCCGTTAATCCTACCGGTTGATTAGACGTCTTTCCAGTTGTCTAATATTGTGTGAGTACCCTAATGACGACCTACTCTTTTCCAATTATAGATCTAAGGTAGTTTGAGTATCTAAACTTGACTTGATAGACTAATAAAACCGACAGGTCAACAAAGGCATGATCTTTTTCCAAATACCGACAATAGCAATTCGCCGGGTAAGACCTATCAATAGCCCCTCACTTTCCAGGTATTAGGACTAGTAGAACACTAAGATCTAGCAACCTGTTAACAATCCCTTCTAAGGTTTACTGGGCCCTTCAACCTTAAAGACTATGAACTTATCCTATAATATAGACACTCACCAAAGTTCACAACCTAATACGACTCTATTCCGTGATATAGACAGTCACCAAGAATCATATGAAGCAATAGAAAACAGAAAACTAAATCAAAGCATGCATACACGCCAAGCCAGATAAACAAACTCCTTACAGAGCACAATTAATTCATAATAAACATGTAATTAACGAAAAATGTATAACCTTTATATCAATCCATTCATCAAAGTCTAGGTAGTTAATGCGTTTAGCCTAGCATAGTCAATAACGAAAACAAAACAAGAAAAGTCAAACTAGAATTCATCATTACAAGTTCAAAAAGAGAAAACAAGACAAACAAGGATCATGTAAACCCGAGAAAGTCTCTAATCTTCAATCCTCACTTGATCCAATGATTCTAGAGCTTCGCAAATCTTCAAACTTGGCTTAAACGGCTCTAGAATGGCTGCAAGAACTCCTAAAATTCGTAACTAGGATTTCGTTATGATAAAAATCGCTTAAATCCCCCTAAATCTTAGCTAAAATCCGATCCGTCTGCAGATACCACCTTCTCGCGGGGCGAGAGAAGGTTGGCTTAAACGGCTCGCGGCCCGCGACCGTGTAATATATGTCAGCTGAAATCAGCTTCTCGCGGTTCTAGCCATTCGCGGCCCGCGAGATGGCAATTTTCTCATAATTACATCTTATTTCAGCTCCCAAATTCACCAACTCGTTCCAGGACTTTACCAATTCGTTTTTCCACACAATCATCATGCTTTTCAGCTACTTTAAGCTCATACGTCCTGCAAAACGCAATTGGATCAAAAGACTAACTATTCTACGAAAAACGAAACAAAAAACTACTAAAGATTGTACAAACTAGACACGAATAAATGATGTATTTTACAATACATCAGGTCTCATTCTATCCGTTCCGCCGATTAAACTCCCGATATTTACACAATTATCCGATTTTAGGACACGCTAGATTTCTCGGACTTTTGAGCTTGTTTGATCTTCGATTCAAGATACAATAGCAATCACAAGTGAGTACATAGTTCCCTTCTTTTATGTTTTGCAAATATTTTGGGGTGATACATATGTGCTAAAACACTTTTTAGTTTACAAAATACAAATACTATGGTTTATATAAACAATACGATTTCAACAATGTGAACGAACTTGTTGGTGCGTTGTGTCCATAACAAGATTGACATTCATTAACAATGGCCAAGCCGACTAGTAGTAAGTCACGGCGCCTAGGACTGACAATCCCGTTACCAAAATTCCTGGGATTTGTGGGGAAGTTTGGGAAGCGACTGAAACTGTGTTTGTAACAAACCCTTTGGTGGTTTGTTATACGATTAAGGGACCCCTTGGGTGGTCTCGAACAAGTCAACAAATGTTTGAATGTATTCACGAAACGACTAAAAGTTTTCACAACTAAAACAAGGAACGATGAACGATTGGTTTATAACAAAGAACGATGAACAATGGACGATTGGTTATGATAAGTGATTTAGATAACGTGACGGGTGTAATATGATAAAAGCATGGTGGATACGCCACCGGTACTTCCTATATATAAGTGCTTTTACGGTATTACATTTGTGGCGTTATTTGCATCACTTGAACAAATGTTTTCAAACGATGAAACACAATGATTTCAATTGAAGATATAAATCATACAAGTTATTTCAAGAAAATTTACTACTCGGATTTACAAAACAAATGTTTTGGTCAAGATTTATGGCTACAAGTCTTTTATAAACTATAACTAACTTGTTTTAGTTTGGTTAGTTATCAATGCAATACTAAATACTTTTCGATAACAAGGTTTTCTATTAACGACTCTAGTTTTCTGTCGAGGTATTGTAATACGTATTCAAGGCCATAAATTTGACATACTCACAAAACCTATGTACTCGCCGGCATTATTTTATGTTGACTCGTTTTCACATAGTTTCAGGGAACGATGCTAGATGATACTGATGCATGCTCATGTAGGATCGGACGTGGACCTTAGTGCTTATAAAATAAGAAAGACAATAAATATGCTTATTTGTTTGTTTAAGTTTGTTTGAAAGTTCTAAAACAATATGACAATATAATCTATGTTTAATATCCAATAAAATGAAATATGAAATATCATGTGTTTTTGAAACAATCTATTAACGTGAGTCCCCAAGTGTTTCCGCCGTGTGCTGTTTTACGCGATTTGGGGTGTTACAGTATATATAAAATCATACGGTTTCGAAATCATGAAAATAGTGATAGGCATATATGAATCACCCCAAAACATTTGGAAAATGTAAAAGATGGGACTATGTACTCACTTGGGATTGCGTAAGTGTCCTTGAATCAATGGATTAAATAAAGCTCAAACGTGTCCTAATGTGTCAGATAATATGTTAATAAGTCGGGACATTAAACGAGAGATCGGATAGAATGAAGTCTTACAAACCAAACGAGTGTTAGGACTCATATGATATGGTTTAATAAGCTTACATTCTGATTTGGAAAGGATCCTAAGTGCTTTTGACCCGTTATGACTCGTTAACGTAGTTTATGCTACTTTAAAGTGTCATTTGCGTTAACGTGTGATCGGATGGTTAAACATGTCTTATGATAAGTCTTAAATGCGCAAACATGTTTGAAAATGTTATAACATCAGTTTATATGTCAAAATTTTGGTTAAATAAGCTTAAAATGAATTTATGCGCAAAAGGGCATTTTGGTCATTTTCAAAGAACATATGAATGACTTATCATAGTACTAACTAAACGACGTGACCATAAGGTATAACCTCAATAGGTTATTCCCTATTTAACTATAGTCACTAATATGTGTTTGGTCGGATCCAAAGATCAACCAACGGGTCGGATTCGAAAGTCAAAGCGGTGGTCAAAACCGCTCGACTTACGACCCTGAATAAGAACTAAACTAGAAGTGACGAGTTAGACATGTTAAAACATGTCTAACTAAGTTATAAAAATGATTTGGTATCAAAACTTGGTGTTTTGATACCCGAAAATAGTTTCGTCGTAAGATACACATTTTGTGCATCTTTGACCGAAACTTTGACTCGTCACTTCGACTAGTAAACATGGTAATCAGAAGGTGCAATCGCAAGGGATTATAACCTTCGTGATTACGATCACGGTGCAAAGTTCAATTGAACTTTGACTTGACCAATTATGGTCAGAACCGAAAGTCAAACAGAAAGTCAAACTGTTTGACTTTTGGCTCATAATAGCCAAAATAAGGAAATAGACTAAGGGAGAGTACTTTCTTGTGTTGGAAACACTATAAGAACTTAGAATATGAGGCATCCAAATCTAGAAGCAAGCTCTAAAGAGTTGGGAGAAGAAAGAATGAAATGGCAATGAAAATGGAAGTATTTGGTTGCTATTTATAGTTATTCAAGTGTCCTAGGATCATCACAAGTGTCCAAGGAGGTGGCATGATCCTAGAGTGGTGTTAACACATGTCATTTGAAGGTACAAAGCTGGATTTCTTGAGAACTTGGAGCCCAAGCCTTAAAAGGAGAAGCTGCCATGTTGCAGCCAACATTTTGCTGTCTGGCACCTCCATACGGACCGTACGGACTTACGACTTGTTTTGGCCCCTGGACTTGTTTTATCGTGTTTTATCACTTTTAACCTAATTTTTAGGTTCCATAAAGGTGGATGTCGGTTCCATAAAGGCATATCTAACTTGGATTTTTATGGGAAATGTTTTGGATGTCGGTTCGTACAGCTGTACGGTTACGTGTTTTGCAAAAATACGTAAAATGCTTAAACGAACACCAAAATGATCGAAATTTCGCAACGATTGACATTTTTGCATTCTTATCAATAAAATACAAGATTTTATTGAATAAAAAAAATAAGTGGACTTGTATATGTGGTTCGTGTCTGAATACGAACCAATAGACATTCGTAGTTTAGCGAAAATAGTCTGTGGACTCGTATAAACGTGTTTTTGTCATACCTAACCCTTCAAAACTTATTTCTAAGTTATGTAGAGGGTATTTAGGATATGTGTAGCTTATGTCCTTGTTCCAGAGTGTATGTTGCGTAAAACTGATTACGTTTGAGGATAGAAAATATGCAGATGTCACAGAAATCGGTAATGTAAGCGAAGATCTCATGCGCGCTCACTTCAAGAAAGCAATCAGGTGTGATACCCTAATTAGAACTATCACTGGAAAAGATGGAATGCCAGAGGAATGGGACAAGTTGATGGCAGCAACTAAAGTTGTTGCACAGACAGAGGAATCTCTCACTAAAGGCAGGTCGAATCACTACTCCGATGGCCGTTATTCAAAGTCAAAATGTGCACGAGTTAGGCAGGCGCAACAGGAGGAATAGAGGCTCCGGATGGAACACAAACCAAACCGGCAGCTATGCCGACAAGCATCGTTATGACGATCGACACAGATATCAAGAAGATGCACGAGCAACAATCGACAAAATTGGGTGTAAAAAAAGCAGTCAAGAACGAAAATAAGGAGAGGCATTGGATCCCAATTTCCAAGACGCCTAAAGAGGTTCATATGACAGAGAATTACGATTTCAAAGCTCCACCTCAGATGAAGAACAAAAAGGGCCAAGACCCGAACCTGTATTGCGACTTCCACAAAGACCACAAAGATACAGGTCATTTAACCGAAGACTGCATCAGCTTGCGCATGGAAATCGAGAAAGCCCTCAAAAGTAGGAAGCTCAGTCACTTGGTCAAGAACGTGCACAAAGAAACTAGACAGTTACAATGAAATGATGATGGGGGACAGAAGAAGGTCCATCGTTTGGAAACTCACGTGGTAAACAGTGGACCATCGCGAAAGAGCGCAAAGGATAAGGGTAAGAGCCCAGGTAATGATGATACATGGCACGAAAACAAGTAGTCTTCCCAGTAGCTCGCGAGGGGCCCCACACCACAGGACCTGTCGTCATCACTGGAATTATTGGCCATTACGAGACAGAGTATATGTTCATCGATCCCAGAAGCACGACAGACATCATATACGAGCAATGTTTTAATCAACTGGATCAAGAAGACAAGGCGCGATTAGAGCTAGTGGACTGCCCCTTGTCACGTTTTTGTAACGGAACAGTTTTCCCACTGGGTCAGATCTCTTTCCCGATCACGCTTGGTGACAGGAAGAATTCAAGAACAATTGATGTTACGTTCATGGTTATGCCAGCCAACTCCAGGCATGATGTTTTGATCGGCAGGGAGACCAAAGGTCAGTTACACATGGTGATATATTCCAAGAAAGAGATTATGGTAGTTGATGATACACCCCCACAAAAAAAACAAGAATCTCCGCACACTGAACTGGAGGTGTGGGTCCCGAATAGAAAGTACCCGGACCAAAAGATAACCCTCAGCCCCGCAATATCTGAGAACATTAGGGCGTTATTGAAGAAAGTAGTGTTCCGCAACATCGACATATTCGCCTGGTCACCGCCGACATGACCGGTGTCCCGCACGATGTGGCAGAACACTGCCTCAATACCTTCCCGTCTGTCAAGCCAAAAGTACAAAGAAAGCGCAACCTTGGAGAAGCAAAGGCCAAAGCAATGAATGAACAAGTACTAGTGTTGTTACATGCTGGTATACTGCGAGAAGTACGATATCAAACATGGGTAGCCAACCCAGTGATGTTGAAAAAGCCAACGGAGGGTGGCGCATGTGCGTCGATTACAAAGATCTCAACAAAACGTGCCCTAAAGATTGCTATTCTCTACCGGAGATAGATAAAAAGATCGACTTACTTGCACCATTCAGATGGAAATTTTCTTGATTGTTATAAAGGTTATCATCAGGTGCAAATGGCAGTTCAGAAGACAAGACAGCCTTCCAAAAAGAAATGGGTATTTTCAGTTACACGAAAATGCCATTCGGCCTGCGCAATGCAGGGGCCACATACCAACGCTTGATGGATCAGATTTTGGCGATGACATTGGTAAGCATGTCGAAGTTTATATTGATGATTTTGTGATCATGAGCCCAGAGGAAGATCAAATGCTGAAGGACATCGAAAAAACCTTCAATTCATTACGCAGCGTCAATATGAAACTTAACCCGAACAAATGCTCGTTCGGAATGGAAGAAGGAAAGTGTTTGGGATTTATGGTAACCAAGGGTGGCTTCAAGGTTAACCCAGAGAAAGTACAAGCAATAGAGCGCATGCCTTCACCCAAAAGCATCAAAGACATGCAACAACTAGCCGCTCCCTTGGCCGCGCTAAACATATTTTTTGTCAAATCATGTGTGACACCTGTGCAAAATTTCGGGCTTTCAAAAACATTTTCTTTGAAGGCATTCTGATAGCCAATGCTTAAACGTAACCTGTTTAACGTAAAGTACGATCTGGAACAATGAGACAAGCTAAACATACCCTAAATATCCTTTACATAACTTAGAAATAAGTTTTGAAGGTTTGGGATGTCAAAATCAAGCCTATTCCATCACACTGACTATTTACGTCAAACTACGAAAGTCTGCCGATTCTTGTAGCAACGCACACCCCGGAATAAGGTTATAATCTTAACATACCTTAAATACCCTTTATATAACTTAGAAATAAGTTTTGAGGGCTTCGGTATGGACAAATCACACTTTTGTAACTTTAGGGGCTATTTTGCAAATTCTGCTAAACTATGCCTTTTTGCGTATTTCGCTATCCAGAACATGTACGGATATCCAAAAATTTTTGAAATCATTAAAATATTATATTTTAGTGATTGCTATGTAAAAATATTATCCGTTACGCATTTACGGTCACACACGCGTTCGTTATGATTTTCGTCGTAATTAACCGAAAACTGCGTGCGTACGACCAAGGAACTGACCTCTGGAACATTTTTGGACACATTTCAAGTTTCCAATACTTTAACGTCCTTATGGAGCTTAAAAATCAAGTTAACGGGTGTCGGAAGTGCCAAAACGCGACGAAACGTGCTCAGGGGCCTGTTCTGCCAATTTGTGAAAGTTTCTGCCAGATAGGGGTCTTACGGACCGTAAGAACAAAGTCCATACGGTCCGTAAGGAACCCCCAGCTCACCAGAAATGTGGCAGCAGCTGAATAACTTCATTTCTGACTCATCAAACGAGTGTGCCACCCTTGTTTCTGCATTTGACATGTATTGGGACACTAATCCATCTTCATGGTGATTCATGAACATGTGTAAGCACCTTAGAGCATCAAAAAAATTATAAATACCAATGTTCATCATTCATGTGGACTTTTGATCACTCTATTTCTGCTACAAATTGAGTTGCAATCTGGTTGGGGATTATCTCCTGAGATTTGATAACTATCCCTTGTGTTTGTAAGTAATTCATTCATGTTTTGATTCAAATTTCTTAGTTTAATTGGGCTAAAATTCACCAGTTTGACTTTCTGTTGACTTCCATATTTGATCATAAATTGATCAACATAAAGTCCAATTGAACCTTGAGATATGATGGTAATCAAGGTGGTTATGATCCTTAGTGATCATACTTACTGATTTACAGCATATCTAGTCATTTTGACAAGTCAAAGTTTCGGTCAAAATGCGATAAATGCGCATTTCATGCCAAACTAATTTTCGGGTATCAAAAAAGTTTGTTTTGGTGCCAAAACTCTTTTATAAACTTATTTAGACATGTCAAAACATGTCTAACTCGTCACTTTTGTTTTAGTGCCTTCTTAGAGTCGTAAGTCTAGCGGTTTTGACCACCGCTTTGACTTCAAATCTGACCCGTTTGGTCAACTTTAGGATCCGACCAAGACCAATGTATGACCATAGTATTATAGGGTATAACCCTCTGAGATTATACCCTATGGTCATACCGTTTGGTTAGTCAAATGACAAGTCGACTATGTATTCTTTAAAATGCCGAAAATGCCCTTTTTGCACATAAAATAGTCTTGAATATATAAGAACTTTATTTTGACATCTAAACTGATTATACAACTTAAATAAACTAGTTTTAACATATTATACTTGTCATAGGAGATATTTAACCATCCGAACCCATACTTACTATTATGACCCGTTAAAGTGGCGTAAACCACTTTAGCGAGCCGTATCAAGTCAAAACTTTTGAAATGCTTCCGATTCAGAATGTTAGGTATTATGGACCATATTATACAAGATCCAACTCTTGTTTGGTTTATATACCTCATCCTATCGGATTCTCATTTTCAAGTTTCGACACTAATATGTAATTATCTGATACACTAGGAACCACTTCAGCATTTGAACTCTTGATCCTTTGAGCTTTGTTAGAACATTTGAATAAGATCTATACGCAATCCCAGGCGAGTACATTGGTCCCCTTCTTTTAGGTTTTCCAAATGTTTTGGGGTGATTCATATGTGTAATCAAATTTTCTCAAATGTATGGCATGTATGTGTTTACTAAGTGCTTCTGTGTATTAAATCTGAATATGCAACACGAAAATTGATGACACGACAGTTAAAGAGGTCTTTCAGGGCCTATATCCTGGTAGGATCTTTCTATCTTCATAGTTAGATTCTCAAAGGATGTTTGAAGTACACTCTTAAATCTTCCTATCTTTATAGTGAGATTTCTAAGAAGTACTTTACAAGGAACAATGAATAATTGGTTTACAACAAGGAACGATGAACGATGAACAATTGGTTTATGTGTAGAACTGTTGGTGATTTAGATAATGAAACTAGAGTAATATAATATGAACATGGTGGATACGCCGCTAGTACTTCCTATATATAAGTGTGCTTATTGTATTACCCTTCATAGCCATATCCGAATCACCATTAGGATTATGATTTTGTGATACAAGTTGACAAGACAATGTGAAAAGACTTAATTTCCATTACATCTACCTATCTTTATAGTTAGATAATTGTGGATTGTTTAAAGTACTAATTGGTAGTCCTTGAATGGATTCTGTGTACTTTAATGCGTATTTGACAAGACAATTTGACGAGACAAGTGACAAGACATAATTCACATTACATCTACCTATCTTTATAGTTAGATATTTGTGGAATGTTTAAAGTACTAATTTGGTAGTCCTTGAATGGATTCTGTGTACTTTAATGCGTATTTGACAAGACAATTTGACGAGACAAGTGACAAGACATAATTCCCATTACATCTACCTATCTTTATAGCTAGATATTTGTGGAATGTTTAATGTACTAATTGGTAGTCCTTGATTGGATTCTGTGTACTTTAATGCGTATTTGACGAGACCATTGACAAGTTGACGATTATGTGCTTATGTGGTTAGTTGTGATTAGGATAACGAAACAAGTGTAATACCATAAGAACATGGTGGATACGCTGCTGGTACTTCCTATATATAAGTGTTCTTATTGCATTACTCTTGTAGCGTTATTCGAGTCACTGTAGGATTTTGTGTACGACTGATTTCAATGTTCGATATCCAAATCCTTAAAGAATCCTTTCTTGATTTGTATGATAGATTCTTAGAAGGATATCTAGTATTATTATAAATCATTGATTGATTTCTAATATACTCACGCAAGTATTGACCGATTTCAATATAGTTATTGATTATTCTTAATTGGATTTCTTATAACATACTCTCAAGTTTATGGACGATTTCAATATGTTTACAAAGAACAAAGTACAATTTTCAATGGCATAAAAATTACTTAGTATTAATCATATTGCCATATGCAAAACTCATTTTGTCACAAGTTTCATAATCAAGTTAATGCATTGCAAATACTAAATCTTTTGCCAATCATTGGCTACAAATAGTCCGTTTTCGATCGACAACTCTCGTAGTTGTCGAAGTATTGCAACACTAAACTTTTTGCCATTAATTTGGCTAACAAAACTATGTACTTGCCAACATTGTTTGTTGACGTCTCTTTTTCACATATGTTTCAGGTTGATGATTATTCAAGTATGCTACACAAAGGAATGCATTCGGGCTTTAGACTTCTTTAAACAAAAGACAATTTGTTATATTCATTATATTGTAAAACAATGTTATTGATGATGAAACAATTTAGTACCAGTTGTGGCTGAGCAATTAGTAACGTGACTCCTCGATATTTCCGTGTGTGTTGTTGTATTACGCGATCGGGGTGTTACAGATTGGTATTAGAGCACTGGTTATGGGGAATTAGGTTATTAGAATGCCTTTAACCTAGTCTATAACCCTTCTAGGGACCCGAACATGAGTAGACTTAGGACTCCTATCGTAATCCTCATCCTTACTCGTGCCACAACTACTCTATAATTCATAAATCATCTGTCCTTAGATGGTTTATCCTAAATCCTTGGGTTTTATGCCTTAAGGAATTTCTCAAAAAATTTTTCTTTCAAAACATCTTTAATGGAATGTTTCTCAGTTATTTTCACAAACGTTTTCGTCAAAATATTTCTCGACATGTTCATCTCAAGTATTATATCAAAAATGTTTTCTCAAACGCTCTCAACAAAATGTTTCTCAACTTATTCATCTCAAACAACTTATCAAAAAGATTTCTCAAAATGTTTTACTCTCAAACATTTTCCGTCGAGAACTTGGGTTTTATTAATGTGAACTCATGCAATATGGAAGGGTGAACGCCTGTACCCTGAGTTTTCTGTCTAAGGCTAAAGTGTTCGTACAATCCGCATTTTCGGACCAGTCACTCTTACCTGGGAACTCTAAGGGTGAGTGTTCACTTATAGGCTAAAGCATGTCTTCTCTAAACATTATGAAAACTCATCTACCTTGATCAGTCGAACGATTTACTGCTACCTGAATGTCACTACTCCGACATGTTGCCTTTGGCAATATGTTATGACTATATTCAATGCAATTGGAATAATTTCATTTTTTTATCTCTCGACACTTTACAATCCTACTTCATTTACAATAACTACTTTTATCTTTCAAACTTTCAGAATTTTGTTCACTTGGATGAGAATTTTCAAATTTTATACACGGAGTTTCTTTGTTTTAAAATTTCGATTAAAAATATTTCTATCTTAAAAATTAATTTTAAAAGGTAAAGAATTTTTAACACAAACCATTAATTTGGTTTGTATTTTCTCATCCAAAAATATAACAAAAGTTCATTTTTAAACGAATTTCAAAACAAAATCCCAATACTATTTCCCTAAATACAAGAACAAGATTTTTGAACGAATACCAAGATAAGGTTTCCTATTTCACTATGTTGCTTTAAATTTATAACAAGTCAACGAAATCTAACTTATTTTGTTTTCAATATAGCTACTTCTTCAAAATGCCTCCTCATCGTGACACCACTTGGAACGCTGAAATGGCAGCATTGATCGCACATCATCTAGCTGCTGTACTCCCAGGCATTGTGACCCAGATTAATCAAAACTACAATAACAATAACAACAACAACAACAACAACACAATGTTCCTACGCCATGTAACTACAAACAATTCAACTCGGCTGAACCACTCAAGTTTAATGGGGCTGAAGGAGCAAATGGGCTCCTACAATGGTTTGAGAGTATAGAAAGCACATTCCGCCATGTTCAGTGTACTAGTGAGCGCAAAGTATAGTTTGCCTCGAGTGCTTTCCAAAAGAGTGCACTCACTTAGTGGAATGGGATCATGAGGGCCAGAGGTGTGGAAGTAGCTATGGCACAAACGTGGGAAGAATTCAGGAGCCTTATGTTGAAAGAATTCTGCCCACGAAGCGAAATAAGGGCACTTGATAATGAATTTTACTATCTTAAACAAGATAGTGGGGAAAACCGTGCATACACTGACCAGTTTGAACAGTTAAGCCTACTCTGCCCCACTATGGTCACACCTTTGGATCGGGCCATTGAGAAATACATTGATGGCCTACCTGATCCAGTTCAAGACATTATCACTGGCAGCAAACCTGCAACGCTTAGGGAGGCTAAGGAATTAGCCGCTACCCTAACTGACTCCCAGGTTAGGAAAGGGAAACTTTTTCGAAAGGGAGACAGGAAACGAACTAAGGAAACTACACAAGAGAAAACGAATGAAACAAAGGGTGAATCTTCTAAAAATTCTAAGAAGCGTAAGACTTCAAAGAATTTTGCGATTCCTGCACCAATCCCACTCAACTCAGTATCCGTTAGGGGGTCTTATTGTGGGAAACATCCTCAGTGCAATCGTTGCAACTATCACCACCCAGCAAATTCTCCATGCCGCCAGTGTACAATTTGTGGTCTTTTTGGACATCTAGCTGCGACCTATCGCATCCAAAACCAAGCAGCCCCTACTCAGACATGCCCTCGTTATCCAGCTGGAGCATGTTTCAATTGCGGTGATTTAAATCATTTCAAGCGAAACTGCCCTAAGCTTGCTAATGCTAATGGACGAATGTACAATGTCAATTAGGTTCAAGCTGATGATCAAGCATTCATGATCATTTGAAACTCTACATTTTCTTTTTATTAACCAAGAACTATGAACAATATTTCAATAATATTTGTAATGACAATATAAATTTCAAGAAGTTTTTCTTCATTCTTGTTTTTCGTATTTCGGTTACAAATTCCAATATGATTACACTATGTGTAATTTACAACTACACAACAACTTTGAGGATTCTGTTCTTTATTGTTAGGAACTAAATCTCGCAAGAATAGCATATTATGACTTGCACACTAGTGCGTTCATACAATCGCTGCAAAACAAACACTACAAATACTATGTGCCTATTACTATTACTTTTGTTTTCATGACATTACATGTGTGATTGACCATCTGCCATGTATAGCACATGATTACAAATACATTTTGCATTGTATGTTGACCTAACATACTAAGTACACGATTTACAATACATTTTTGCTTCGTATGTAGACTTAGCATACCTAGCACGTGATTTCAAGACTTTTTACGACATACTTACATTGTTTAAGACAAATTATGCTTAGTATATGATGCATACTACCAGTATGGTTAGTGTGAAACATATATTAATATTCGTACTAGAATAATTACCTACTACTAGTCTTGTTGAATGTAAAACAAGTAGTGTTATCATTACTAGTATGAAACACGCCTAAATTCAATAGTTATTATGTTGCGACGATGTATGTTTGATTTCAATAATGTGTTATGACGATGCTTATCTGATTTAGTTATTGCTTCGACCTTATTATCTGTTTCCCTTACTTAACAAGAGGAGCTATGTGGACCATGTGACGAAACACGTAATTATGGGTGCACACTTAATTACGAGGATCGACACATGAGAATCATAGTAAGCTTTGTTAAGATGGTGGCATAAAATTTAGAGTGTAACGGGAAGGGTATGACGCAATAAGACAACGGTGGATACGCCGATGGTACTTCCTATATATAAGTGTTCTTATTGTGTTATTCTTCGAAACGTTACCAGGATCGCTTGAAGGTTTTGTGTTATCTTGGACCAATATATGATTATGTGATTATTTGATATTTGTTTATTGGATATAATGACGATTGACGAGTACATTCATTAACTCTATTCGAGCCGACCGGAGTATATTACGGTGTTAAAGGTGACGACCTTGATGCCATACGTATGTTGACCCGTCTCCTATGCATGGAATGCTCATGGTACATGGGATGTACCTCGTGGGACGTTAGAAACCGTGTATGTATGGCCAGGCTTAAATGTACACCCCGTTGTTGCTAGGATTTACACTAAAGACTTAGTATAACATAATGCCATTTTTACACAATCGATGACATTTTAAAGATTTAGAAATTCTAAAGGTTGAATACCTTAAGATGCTTTGAATATCCTTGTTTCTGCTTTGGATCCCCCAAACATCCCAACACCAAATGATACTCTGCATCTTTGGAATCTCGAGCCTTGTTATCCTTCATTTGTTTCAAACACACACTCTACAGTCTCCCTCAAATAAAATTTCGGGACGAAATTTCCTAAAGTAGGGGAGACTATGACACCTGTGCAAAATTTCGTGCTTACAAAAACATTTTCTTTGAAGGCATTCTGATAGCCAATACTTAACGTAACCCGTTTAACGTAACGTACGATTCGGAACAATGATACAAGCTAAACATACCCTAAATATCCTTTAGATAACTTAGAAATAAGTTTTGAAGGGTTTGGGATGTCAAAATCAAGCCTATTCGATCACAGGGACTATTTACGTCAAACTACGAAAGTCTGCCGATTCTTGTAGCAACGCACACCCCGGAATAAGGTTATAAGCTTAACATACCTTAATACCCTTCATATAACTCAGATAAGTTTTAAGGGATTCGGTATGGCAAAAACACACTTTTGTAACTTCAGGGGCTATTTTGCAAATTCTGCGAAACTATGCCTTTTCGCGTATTTCGTTATCCGGAACATGTACGGACATCCAAAAATTTTTAATCATTAAAATATTATATTTTAGTAATTGGTATGCAAAAATATCATCCGTTACGCATTTACAGTCACACACGCGTTCGTTATGATTTTCGTCGTAATTAACCGTAAACTACGAGCGTACGACCAAACGAACTGACTTCTGGAACATTTTTGGACACATTTCAAGTTTCCTATACTTTAACGTCCTTATGGAGCTTAAAAATCAGGTTAACGGGTGTCGGAAGTGCCAAAACGCGACGAAACGTGCTCAGGGGCCTGTTCTGCCAATTTGTGAAAGTTTCTGCCAGATAGGGGTCTTACAGACCGTAAGACCAAAGTCCATACGGTCCGTAAGGGATCCCCAGCTCACCAGTGGCAGCAGCTGAATAACTTCATTTTTGACTCATCAAACGAGTGTGCCACCCTTGTTTCTGCATTTGACATGTATTGGGACACTAATCCATCTTCATGGTGATTCATGGACATGTGTAAGCACCTTAGAGAAACAAGAAAATTATAAATACCAATGTTCATCATTCATGTGAACTTTTGATCACTCTATTTCTGCTACAAATTGGAGTTGCAATCTGGTTGGGGATCATCTCCTGAGATTTGATAACTATCCCTTGTGTTTGTAAGTAATTCATTCATGTTTTGATTCAAGTTTCTTAGTTTAATTAGGCTAAAATTCAACAGTTTGACTTTCTGTTGACTTCCAGATTTGATCATCAATTGATCAACATAAAGTCCAATTGAACCTTGCGATATGATAGTAATCAAGGTGGTTATGATCCTTAGTGATCATACTTACTGATTTACACCATATCTAGTCATTTTGACAAGTCAAAGTTTCGGTCAAAATGACATAAATTCGCATTTCATGGCAAACTAATTTTCGGGTATCAAAACAGTTTGTTTTGGCGCCAAAACGCTTTTATAAACTTATTTAGACATGTCAAAACATGTCTAACTCGTCACTTTTGTTTTAGTGCCTTCTTAGAATCGTAAGTCTAGCGGTTTTGACCACCGCTTTGACTTTCAAATCTGACCGGTTTGGTCAACTTTAGGATACGGATCCAAGACCAATGTTATAACCATAGTATTATAGGGAATAACCCTCTGAGGTTATACCCTATGGTCATACCGTTTGGTTAGTCAAATGACAAGTCGACTATGTATTCTTTAAAATGCCGAAAATGCCCTTTTTTCACATAAAATAGTTTTGAACATATAAGAACTTTATTTTGACATCTAAATTGATTATACAACTTAAATAACCTAGTTTTAACATATTATACTTGTCATAGGAGATATTTAACCATCCGAACCCATAGTTACTATTATGACCCTTTAAAGTGGCGTAAACCACTTTAGCGAGCCGTATCAAGTCAAAACTTTTTGAAATGCTTCCAATTCAGAATGTTAGGTATTATGAACCATATTATACAAGATCCAACTCCTGTTTGGTTTATATACGTCATCCTATCGGATTCTCATTTTCAAGTTTCGACACTAATATGTAATTATCTGATACACTAGGAACCACTTCAACACTTGAACTCTTGATCCATTGAGCTTTGTTAGAACATTTGAATAAGATCTATACGCAATCCCAGGTGAGTACATTGGTCCCCTTCTTTTAGGTTTTCCAAATGTTTTAGGGTGATTCATATGCGTAATCAAATTTTCTCAAATGTATGGCATGTATGTGTTTACTAAGTGCTTCTATGTATTAATTACGAATATGCAACACGACAATTGATGACACGACAGTTAAAGAGGTCTTTCAGGGCCTATATCCTTGTAGGATCTTTCTATCTTCATAGTTAGATTCTCAAAGGATGTTTGAAGTACACTCTTAAATCTTCCTATCTTTATAGTGAGATTTCAAAGAAGTACTTTACGAGGAACAATGAACAATGAACAATTGGTTTACAACAAGGAACGATGAACGATGAACAATTGGTTTATGTGTAGAATTGTTGGTGATTTAGATAACGAAACTAGAGTAATATAATAAGAACATGGTGGATACGCCGCTAGTACTTCCTATATATAAGTGTGCTTATTTATTACCCTTCGTAGCCTTATCCGAATCACCATTAGGATTATGATTTTGTTATACAAGTTGACATGACAATGTGACAAGACTAAATTCCCATTACATCTGCCTATCTTTATAGTTAGATAAGTGTGGAATGTTTAAAGTACTAATTGGTAGTCCTTGAATGGATTCTGTGTACTTTAATGCGTATTTGACAAGACAATTTGACGAGACAAGTGACAAGACATAATTCCCATTACATCTACCTATCTTTATAGTTAGATATTTGTGGAATGTTTAAAGTACTAATTTGGTAGTCCTTGAATGGATTCTATGTACTTTAATGCGTATTTGACAAGACAATTTGACGAGACAAGTGACAAGACATAATTCCCATTACATCTACCTATCTTTATAGCTAGATATTTGTGGAATGTTTAATGTACTAATTGGTAGTCCTTGATTGGATTCTGTGTACTTTAATGCGTATTTGACGAGACAACTGACAAGTTGACGATTATGTGCTTAGTTGTGATTAGGATAACAAAACAAGTGAATACCATAAGAACATGGTGGATACGCCGTTGGTAGTTCCTATATATAAGTGTTCTTATTGCATTACTCTTGTAGCGTTATTCGAGTCACTTTAGGATTTTGTGTACGACTGACTTCAATGTTCGATATCCAAATTCTTAAAGAATCCTTTCATGATTTGTAAGTGTAACACCCCGACGTCAGGGAGTCACGTTAACAGATTGTTTCAACAACACGTGGTAATTAAAGTTGTGTTTTATTGAATATTGAAATTTCATAGTTACATTGTCTTGGAATTTAAAACAAACTAATTAAACTATTGTGTTTTATATTTTAAGATACTAAGTCAGCGTCCAATCTTACGTGAGCATGCATCGACATCAAACTTGGTTTCCTGAAACATATGTGAAAACGAGTCAGCAAAAATATGCCGGCGAGTACATAGGTTTTGTGAGTGTGTCAAATTCATGGCCTTGAATATGTATTTGCAATACCTTGTCAGACTACTAGAGTCGTTAATTGAAAACCGTGTTATCAAAAGGTATTTGGTATTGCAAAGATAACTAACCAACCAAAACAAGTTAATTATAGTTTATAAAAGACTTGTAGCCATGAATCTTGACCAAAACATTTGTTTTGTAAATTCGAGTAGTAAATCGCCTTGAAGAAACTTTGTATGGTTTATATCTTTAATAGAAAACCGTTGCATGTCATTATTTGAAAACCTTTGTTCCAAGTGATGTAAATAACGCCACGAATGTAATACGATAAAAGCATTTATATATAGGAAGTACCAGCGGCGTATCCACCATGCTTTTATCACATTACATGCGTACCGTTATTTAAATCACTTACCATAAACCAATCGTCCATTGTTCGTGTCATAAACCATTCGTCGATTGTTCGTGTCATAAACCAATTGTTCATCGTCCGTGTAAACAAATCGTCCTTGTTTTAATTGTGAAAACTTTTGGTCGTTTTGGTGAATACATTCAAACCTGTGTTGACTCGTCTATACCACCAAAAGGTATCTATAAATTGCAATAACAAACCACCAAAGGGTTTATTAAAGTAAACAGTTCCGGTCGTTCCCCAAACTTCCCCACAAACACCGGAAACTTGGTAATGTGATTGTTAGTCCTATGGTACCATAACTTACTACTGGTCGGCTTGGCCAAAGCTAATGAATGTCATTCATGTCATGTATATAACGCACCAACAAGTTCGTTCACATTATTGAAATAGTCATGTTTATATAAACCATAGCATTTGTAATTTGAAATCTTGAAAACAATTTAGCACATATGAGTCACCCCAAAATATTTGCAAAACATAAAAGTGGGGAGCTATGTACTCACTTGGGGTTGCAAAATAACCTTGAATCAAAGATTAAAAAAGCTCAAAAGTCCGAGAAATCAAACGTGTCCTAAAGACGGATAACTATGTAAATATCGGGACATTAATCGGCGGATCGGATAGAATGAGGCCTTGTAAACCAAATGAGTGTTGGGACTCATATGAAATGGTTTAACAAAGTCTACATTCTGATTTGAAAAGATTCCTAAGTGCTTTTGACCCGTTATGACTCGTTAAGGTAGTTTACGCTACTTAACGGATCATTTACGAAAAACATGTTCGGATGGTTAGATATGTGTTATCATAAGTCCAATATGTCAAAAATAAGTTTAATATAGTTGCAACATCAGTTTATATGTCAAAACATTGGTCACATATGCTTAAAGTTGATTTATGCGCAAAAAGGGCATTTTGGTCATTTATTGGGCATAATAGACGGCTTAACATAACACTAACCAAACGTCGTGACCATAAGGTATAACCTCATAAGGTTATTCCTATACAACTATAGTCACATATATGTGTTTGGTCGGATCCTAAGATCGACCAAACGGGTCGGATTCGAAAGTCAAAGCGGTGGTCAAGACCGCTCGACTTACGACCCTAAATAAGCACTAAACTAAAAGTGACGATTAAACATGTCAAACATGTCTAACAAGGTTTATAAAACTGATTTGATATCAAAACAAAGGGTTATTATACCCGAAAATATTTCCGTCGTATAATGCCATTTGAGCATTATTGACCGAAACTTTGACTCGTCACTTCGACTAGGAAATGTGGTAATCAGCAGGCATGATCGCTAAGGATCATAACCGTCGTGATTACGATCACGTTGCAAAGTCCAATTGGACTTTGCTTTGACCAATTAATGGTCAAAGCTGAAAGTCAAATACGGTTTGAATTTTAGCTTGAAGTAGCTAAAATAACTAAACAAAACTAGGAAGATCACTTACTTATGTTTGAAAATACCCAAGAGCTCAAGAAAACTCAGATGGGAGACCTCCAACAAAGTGGGAGTTCTCCTCTTAGAGTTATAGAGAGAAAGGGAAAGAATGAGCAAGTTGAAATGTGAGATCAAGGACCTATTTATAGTTGTGGAGGATGAATTTGATGATCACAAGTGTCAAGGACCATTGTAGGATCATTCCACATGTTCAAAGACGTGTCAAGACCAACAGGTCCCTGCAGCCTAAAACTTGATTTTCGACGCGTTTTGGCACTTTTAACACCCGTTAACCCCATTTTTAAGCTTTATAAAGAAGATAAAGCACAGGGAACTTGAAAAATGCTTAGAAACTTTTCAGATGTCGGCTCGTTTGGTCGTACGGTTGCGGTTTTCGGTTAATTACGACGGAAATCGTAACGAACGCGCAAATGACCGTAAACGCGTAACGAATGATATTTTTGCATTCCAATCATTAAAATACAAGATTTTAATGATTACAAAAATTTTTGGATGTGCGTACATGTTCCGGATAACGATATACGCGAATCGGCATAGTTTCGCTTAATTTGCAAAATAGCCCCTTAGCTTACATAAGCGTGTTTTTGCCATACCGAAGCCCTCAAAACTCATTTCTAAGTTATGTAAAGGTTATTCAGGGTGTGTTTAGCTTATGTCGATGTTCCGGAGTGTACGTCGCGTTAAACTGATTATGTTTATGTAATAGTTTGTGATTTCAATTCCAGAAGTCGTTTAAGAGTTCAGAATCGTGCAAGAACTGAATACGTGCAATTGTCATGATAAAAATACAAATCTCGAAAATAAAACACCAAAATTTTGTTTTCATTGATTGATAATTCGTTCGGAATCGTTATACGATCGGATCGCCACAAATGTCACAGTATGATAGATTCTTAGAAGGATATTTAGTATTATTATAAATCATTGATTGATTTCTAATATACTCACGTAAGTATTGACCGATTTCAGTATAGTTATTGATTATCCTTAATTGGATTTCTTATAACATACTCTCAAGTTTATGGACGATTTCAATATGTTTACAAAGAACAAAGTACAATTTTCAATGGCATAAAATTTACTTAGTATTAATCATATTGCCATATGCAAAACTCATTTTGTCACAAGTTTCATAATCAAGTTAATGCATTGCAAATACTAAATCTTTTGCCAATCCTTGGCTACAAATAGTCCGTTTTCAATCGAAAACTCTCGTAGTTGTCGAAGTATTGCAACACTAAACTTTTTGCCATTAATTTGGCTAACAAAACTATGTACTTGCCAACATTGTTTGTTATGTTTCAGGTTGATGACTATTCAAGTATGCTACACATAGGAATGCATTCGGGCTTTAGACTTCTTTAAATAAAAGACAATTTGTTGTATTCATTATATTGTAAAACAATGTTATTAATAATGAAACAATCTAGTACCAGTTATGGCTGGGCAATTTGTAACGTGACTCCTCGATATTTCCACCGCATGTTGTTGTATTACGCGATCGGGGTGTTACATCATGCAGTGAAGTCATTCCCATTCATAAGCACGCTGCGCAACTACGTAAAGAAGAGCGAGTTCAAATGGACACCAGAAGCGGAGACTGCTTTTAAAGAAATGAAAGAATGGTTGATTCAACTCCCAACGCTGACAGCCCCGCGCAAAGACGAACCACTGTTACTGTAACGAGACATAGTTTAGACTCCAATCTATTATGTGAGCAGAATGCTCACGATATAGAAACAAGGTATTCCATCATGGAAAAACTGGTACTTGCCTTAGTACACGCATCCAGGAGATTCCGAAGGTATTTTAATGGCCATGTCATTCACGTCTTAACCAACTATCACATCGGCACGATTCTCAAGAAACCCGAGATTTTGGAAGACTAGCAAATTGGTCAATCGAACTAGGGGGTCATAACATAGTGTACCGCCCGCACCCAGCTATAAAGGGACAAGTCCTTGCTGATTTTTCCACAGAAATCCCAGAGGGGAAGATTCCAGAATGTGATGATGTCAACACACATCTGCCAGATAACACAGAGGAGCAATGGTTACTATTCACCAATGGTGCATCAAATGAAGATGGCAGAGGGGCAGGTTTACGACTGGTCAATCCAGAGAAAAGCGAGTTCACGTATGCCATAATACTAAACTTCAAAAGCACTAACAATGAAGCAGAATACGGAGCTTTTCTCGCTGGCTTGCGCCTAGCAATCAAGATGGGGGCAGAAACATTCAAGCACACGTTGATTCCTTACTCGTTGCGGGATAAATTAATGGCTTGTACGACGCAAAAGGTGAAACCATGGCATTGTATCTTGAGCAGGCAAAAGAAATAATCTAGAAATTTCAAGCGTTCAAAGTAATACATATCAATAGGAGTGAAAACAAACCAGCGGATGCGCTGAGCAAGCTAGCATCAACAGCTTTTCAACATCTTGCAAAAGATGTCAGAATTGAAGTCTTGAAGAATCCCTCAGTTCCCTTATGACAAGTCAATGTCATTGAGTTAGGTTCACCGTCTTGGATGACACCTATAATTCAATACTTGCAAACATGGATTCTTCCATAGAACAAGGCTGAAGCACGTAAGGTCCAGAACAAAGCGCTATTTTACCAGATTGAGGACGGAGTTCTATATCACTAATCCTTCTTAGGTCCGCTACTACGTTGCATGGACACACAAGATGCCAACTACCTGATACATGAAATTCATGAGGGCATCTGTGGAATCCACTCAGGTTCACATATGGTGGTTGCGAAGATCGTGAGTGCTAGATATTACTGGCCAGGCATGCACCTGGATGCAGTGAAGGAATTACGACTGCGACACGTGTCAACGCCATGCACCCAAAACAATGCGCCTAAAGAATGACCTAATCCCAGTTTCCATGGCATGGCCTTTTTTTTGGGTAAAAGGGTATACCCTGGTGATTGTATTACTATCAAAATAAAACAAGTAGGAAGGCAGAGTGCCAACCTAATTCAATAGTGTGACATGCCACACTAAAGTAAAACAAGCAACAAAAGCAAACCACCAATCAACACAAAACGACACCTAAACACTAAACATCACGAAATACAAACTCAGTAATCCTCATATTTAGGTGTTGTCAACCTCATCCGAAGATGATATCCTCCATGTCTTCAACAATCTTGCAACTCGATCATTCATCTTGAACTTGAAAGAGTGAAGCTTTAGACGGAGTGTCACCTCAATCTGCTCCTCTACCTTCTCCGGCGGTCTCAACTGATTGTTAAAAAACCTCGAGTTCCTTTCTTGCCACACGAAGTAAGCCGTAGCAGCGATCACTAGTTTGCGGACGACCCAAATAAGGAGCTTTGATTTCGCCTTAGGAATAATCCAGGCGATAACATCTTCCCATTTACCATCGATTTGCACCATATCAATCTTATTTCGGATAGAACACCAAATCTGATTAGAATAGGGGCATTCGAAGAATAAATGATCATGAGTTTCCAAGTCTCTATTACAAAGAAGACAGCACATCATATTCATGTTACCCGAAGCATGATTCCATAACTGGATCCGATCTTGTGTTGTAAGCTTTCTCCTACAGATCAACCAACAAAGGAACGCATGTCTCGGAATATAGAAAGAAGACCATACCATATTATACCAACTAACCATATGGCCTGGTCGTCTTAAGGAATCGCACGCCAGATTTGTCGAAAAAGGTTCCGTAACATTACCTTATTTTTTCCAGAGAATGGTATCCATCTTATGAGGTGAAATAGAATTCGGAGGAAGCTGAAAGAGGATAGGAAACATATCACGCCAAGCTTCAGGCCAAACCCATGTATTCTCCTGAACCATATCGGCCACTTTAGAGTAAATCGACAACCCTTCACACGAAATTTGTCTAGGAGTAATGAACGAGCTTAGAGGAAGTGATCGCTCCAATTATAAAACCATAAGAACGTGTGCTTCCCGTTACCTGTACTTGACACAAAGAAATTTTGAACCATCGGCCTCAATTGGAGCAATTTCCTCCAACTCCAACAGATGTTTTGCTGATTGGGAATATCCCAAAAACTCCTATCATGCAAGTGGTAAGAATATACCCATTCGACCCAAAGAGAGTTCCTTCGAGAAAGAATGCTGTAGATATGAAAAGCCAGTAGAGCTTTGTTCACATCCGCCACTCGCCTAATCCCTAAACCACCTTCCTTCTTTGGTAAGCAAACAATTTTCTAAGACACTTTAGCTTTACCTTTAACCATACGGCCTTGACACCATAAGAAGCTCCTAAGTTTTTGCTCAATCTGTTTGACAATACTAGCCGGCAAAATGAAAACCGAAGTACAATAGATATAGAAAGCAGACAAAACGGAAATAACTAATTGAAGTTTACCCGCGAAAGATAGATATTTAGCTTTCCAATCCGTTATTCTACTTTCCATTTTTTCCACCAGCACCTTGCAATCAGAATGTAATAATCTAGATGCGATCAGGGGGACACCAAGATACCTTATCGGAAGCGAACCTTCTTCAAAAGTCATGATAGACAGAATATTACCCTTAACAAGATTCGGAACGTTGCAGAAGAAGGCAGTACTCTTCGTGATACTAGGAATCAGCCCTGAAATATCTTTGAACTCATTCAAAGCATCCATAATAATCTTCACAGAGTTAACCTCACCTCTAGAAAAAAGAAAAAGATCATCTGCGAAACACAAATTCACAATCCTTTGCTTCTCACATCTTTTATGAAATTTGAAAGAAGATTCAATAGAAGTCGCAAGCCGTAGCATGGAAGTTACAACTTCCATAATCAATGTAAACAGATACGGAGACATGGGGTCCCCTTGTCTAAGACCCCTCTTACCTTTGAAGTAACAAAAAATATTACCATTCACACTGACTGAAAAAGAAGTGGTAGTGATGCAGTTCATGATCCAATCAATCATAACTTGATGAAACCCGACCGCTTTAAGATATCACCTAGAAAATCCCAGTCCACCGTATCATACGCCTTTTGGATATCTACCTTAAAAGCACATCTAGGCGACCCGATATCTCTATGGTAATTATGCATAAGTTCTTGCACAAGAAGGATATTGTCAGAAATTCTTCTCCCTGGCACAAAGGCTGACTGATTCAAACTCACCACCTTATCAAGGCCTTCTAAGATTCTTGTTGAAAGAATTTTAGTAATACATTTATAAATCACATTACAACAAGAGATCGGCCGGTAATCAGTGACCTTAGAAGGAGTATTCACCTTAGGAAAAAGAGCAATGATAGTATGGTTTTAGCATTCACTTTGATGTGAAAAAATCTTGTATAGCAGCACTAACATCATCACCAACTATCGGCCAAGCCTTCTTGAAGAAAGTAGAAGAATACCCATCAGGCCCTGGAGCTTTGTTATCATCAATAGAAAACATGGCTGATTTAATTTCAGCAGTCGTAACATCTCGAATCATATGTTCAAACACGTAAGTGTCAAGGACATTCAGAAAGAGGTCTGGGGTTGGCAGACGAGTGGTATCTCCTTTGTGACCAAGAAATGCATTAAAATGATTGACAAACGCATTTGGAACATCCAAGCCCTCATAGAGGTTCCCGTCACCATCTTTAATAATGTCAATACGGCTTAGATGATTTCTACATTTAAGTGAACTATGGAAATAAGCTGAATTGGCATCGCCCGCCTTCAACCAGTCCATTTTAGACTTTTGTTTCAGAAAACGTTCTTCATCGAGTAATGCTTCTTGATAAGACGCCAACAGGACCGATTCTCTTTGTCTTAGAACTCCATCAGCCGGGTTTTGATCAATATTTCTTTGAATTTCATCCAACCCATCATGTAAAGTTTTAACTTTGTTATGCAGATTACCTTGTTTGTAAAGGAAGCTACGAAAAGGATACTTAAGAGCTCTCAACTTTTTGACCACTCTAAACATAGGAACCCCTTCAATCTGTTTCATCCATTCCGCCTTAACAATCTCTTCAAACTCCTTCTTATATCTAATAAAGTTTGGAAATTTAAAAGGCTTTGGTTTACTAACTTGAGTGCCTGGCATCTTAAGAAGACATGGAGTATGGTCAGAAATTCTATAAGGATGGAAAACAGCACAAGCACTTGGAAACTCATCCATAAAATACACATTAGCCAACACACGATCAATCTTTTTTAGAATACCAACTCCCTTCTTCGGTTTTTGAGTCCATGTATAATGCATACCCGAGCTATTCACATCAAACACTTCAAGGTTCTCGACACATTCCTTGAAGTCTCGCATTCCAGTAGTACATTTAGAGGAACCTGTAGCCATATCCTCAAGAAATAAAGAGGAGTTAAAATCACCCATAATCACCCATGGTTTATCATTGACAAACTGCTTGTGCAAACATAAACTATCCCATAATTTTCGTCGTTCTATGTGATAGTTGTTCGCATACACAAAAGAACATAGCAAGGATTTATTAACATGCTTGAAAACAAGTTGAGCGTGCATGACTTGCGGAGTAATGGATCAAACCATAACATCCACATAGTCAGCATTCCAACCTAAGAGAATACGAGTCCCTTTTGAACAAATATTACCGTTAGAGGACCATCTCCAAGTTTGACATATCCTTTTGCAAGCACCCAAAAGCTTCGAAACATTAACATGTGATTCCAAAATAGCACACACCTGAATTTTATTATCAATAATGACATTTCGAACCTCTCTTTGTTTCAGGGGACGGTTCAAACCCCTATATTCCAGCATGCGATGCTATCCATTGATAACATTTGTAGCAGGAGTGCTTGCCCCTGATTTGTCATTGCCTGCTTGCATAAAATCTGAAGTCTCGTTAATCTCAATCACCTCATCACAATCTGAATCATCATCTTCATTTATCACACTACTCGAACCCAAGCATCCAAAGGAATTTACAAGCTTATTACTATTCATAGAAGCAGATCCATCACTCGTTTTGTTTGTACTATGAAAAGAAACAGAACCATCAATCGTTTTGTTTGTACTATGAAGGTTATCTCGGGTAAGAGCTGAATTAGAGGCACTCGGGTGAATATTCGGATCTTTAAAAAGCAGGTTTCCTTGCTTTTTAATTGGCCTATATTCAAACTTCTGCTTATCCTTGAGAACCACTCCTTTTTTAGCCATTTTCTTCTTGTTAACTTCCATAAAACCCTCCACATCAGCCTGCTCCTTCCCTTTACGTTTCTCAGTGATATCCAGCTTAAGCTCTTTAGGGCAGTCATCCTTTGTATGACCAAAAACACAGCATGTTGGACATCTAGGAGGAGACCATTCATACTCCACTTTAACCTAACTAAGAAAGAAACCACCATCTTCCACATTGGGGATAGCAACATAAATTGTTTCCTCTAAGTCTTTTGTAGCGTCCATCTCGATCACCGCTCGAGCATAGCTGCTACAGCCCCAAGACTCCAAACACATATTCGATGTTTCATTATCCTCCTAGGAGATCCTATTTAGAAGCGATCAGACTTAAACCATCTTCCGTATACGCAGCCAACGGAACATCATGCATTTTTACCCAGACCGGAACCTTTTTCAATTCTTCTTTCTTTATTTCCATCTTAGAAGACCATGGTTTTAGAAATATGGGTATATTACGTATAAGCCAAGGTCCCTCTTGAAGAACCTGGTCCATGCCCTCGTTTGAATCAAACTTCAAAAAGAAAAAACCCTTAGCGATCATCATACTCTTTTGCAGCCCATACTTATCCCAACGGTTATTAACAAAATACTCAACTACTGGGAAAGCTAGTCTCTTGCCCAGGAAATATCCAAATAAAACGTTACTGCATTTTTCTTGAACCTTTTTAACTGATTCTATCGGGATTGTAATATCAACACCACCATGTTTATCATTGTTTTCAAGAAACCTAAAGTTAACCTTGCTAGTTTTACGTTCACCTTTAAGTTTATCAGCAAAAGACATTGTTCCTGTTTTGAAAAGATCACTACTCACTGGTTTACCTGTATTCTTGTTTGACTTTTCCAGCCTAATCCCTTCCTGAAGCGGGGTCTCGTTAATAGGGATAGCTTGGGTTGCGGTACCAGCCCCTCCCTTATATTCCAATCCGACAGGTTTTGAAATGGCAGCCAACCCATTAATAACCGATGCACTATTTGTAGAGTACATACCTCTCCTCGGCATCAGTGAATTACTTTCAATATTCGTAACCTTTAAACCAATACCACGTACTGGAGCAGTTCCAGGAGTTGTTTTGACATCTTCATGCATCGTCTCCGTACCCATGTGTTATAGATTATCAAGTTCAGGGTAGTCATCCCCACCAGCATCACCAACTATCTCCATCAGCACCATAAAATACAAACCATGCAACAAAAATCTAGTAGAAACCAAGAGCCGACAACAACGAAAACCCTAATAATAAAAAACCCTAGAACCAAACTTATAATAAATCAGGATCAAAAGATTCTAAAGCCTTCGAATTTGCAAACGAGAAAAAACCCAAAACACTAATTGATCTTGATGATTTATGGCTACAATCTTCAGATTAAAAAACGAAACTAAACCCTATTCTAATCTTTCTTTGGATGCTAACAAGTTCGTATTGCTATTTGGAAGATCAAACAACAATCACAGACTGTTATACAGCTAAGATTGATCAAGAAATTCGGGTTTCATGAAGAACAAGAAAAATCGCCAACTAGGGTTACATCTGCCATCCCACATTTATGGCCATTTCAACAATGGGGGGTTGACATGGTTGGACCATTCCAGAGGCACCTGGTGTAGTAAAATTCATAATTTTCGCAGTGGATTACTTCACCAAGTGGGTGGAAGCAAAGGCACTAGCATCTACTTCTGCGATGATGGTGCGTAAATTTATATGGGAGCACATCATTTGTTGCTTTGGTTTACCACTATGCATCGTCACTGAGAGTGACACCAACTTCGCATCGGAAGACCTACACACCTGGATGCAAGACCTTCAAATCGAACATACCTTCTCTTCAGTCACACACCCATAAGGGAACGGGCAAGTAGAAAGCGTTAACAAAAGCATCGTGGAGGGAATCAAAGCCCGATTAGGCACCAAGCGTAAGGGTTCGGTGGACGAACTCCCAAGCATACTGTGGGCCCACCGTTGTTGGTGCATAATGTCTATGTCTTAGTCTTATATTGAGTCTGTATTGTATAGAGCTGAATAGGCTAGATATGAAATATTTATGAAATGATGTAGCCAAGTTCGGTCATGTATATGTAGTGTATGCATGTTCGGCCGAACTTGCTTATGCAAGTTCGGGCGAACTTGTGTCTATATGGCCGAACTTGTAAACCTATAAATACCTAGCTTGTGTGTCTCATTTGTAACTTTGGCATTGTAGAGGCGAAGCTCTGTCAGTCTGTAATCAGAATGTTTAATCAATGAAACTGACGATTAACTGATTAATTCTTGTCTATTGGTAACACGACGTAATATTTCCGCTGTTACGGACGTTAGATATCAAATTTAGGTTCTTAAGCATCGAGGATCGGTCCTACAAGTGGTATCAGAGCTAGAACAGCCTGATTTGATAGTATCAAGACAAGAACACTTCTATTTCTACTCCATTCTTCTTTTTTCTTAACTTTTGATCACAAAATGAAGAATTCATGGTTAAAATCTTTTGAATTTTGAATATATCATGTAAAATACAACAAAGATAAACCCTTGAAAGATTGGAGACCAAATTCAACCGAATTCATGTTGAAATTTTGAAAAAAAACCATGTTTTTGAAAACCCTCAGGAACGAACTTGTTGGCCATGTTCGGGCGAAGTTGCATTAAAACATCACTTTTTAAGTGATTTTTAGTAAGTTCGCCCGAACTTAGGTGATTTTTGAAGAAATTTTAGTCAAGTTCGCTCGAAGATACTGAATTTTTATAAATTTTACGTCAAGTTCGACCGAACTTGTGTAAAATCAAGAAAGTTTTAAGTAAGTTCGTCTGAACTTGCTTGTATTTCATCGAAATTATGGTGACAAGTTCGCTCGAAGATCTATTTGATTGGTGTATTAAGTTCGACCGAAGATAAACGAAATTTTTTTCAAACAAAATCTAACAAGTTCGACTGAACTTGTTAGAAAATTCAAGAATTCTTCATTTGTTGCTACAAGTTTGACCGAACTTGTAGTAGGACTAACTGTTTTCAAAGTTTTTTGAAAAATTTTCAGCGTACACGTTTCGTGATTCACAATGGAAGATCAAATAAGAGCTTATATGTCCGGAGCTAGTTCATCAAACGCCAACGTGATCAATCAAGTCAATCTTAATAACGAAATGGGAACGACCGTCAAACCACCCAAGCTGATGAGCATGGACGAATACGAAGCATGGAAAGAGAAATTTACCTACTGGGTTCAAGCCATGCACTTTGTTGGCTGGGTGTCAATCGAAAGAGGCTATACTATTCCGGTAGATGAGCATCAACAAGCTCTTAAGAAGTACAACTACTCGACAACTCAGAGAGACGAATACATTGTAGAGAAAAAGATGGCCAGTCTTATCCAACAGTCTGTCAAAGAAGATATTCTGATCTTGCTACCAGAGTATACTACTGCAAGAGACCTTTGGTTGTCGTTACAGAAGAAATACCAAGGCAGTGCTGAAATGATCAAAAGTAAGAAGGCTCTCATTCTGAAAGAGTTCGATATTTTCAGCATGTTAAAGAATGAGACCATTAAGCAAATGATTGAGCGTTTCTGTCATCTCAAAGTGCAAATGCAAAGACACGGTCTTGAGAAGACGGAACAAGAATAGATCGACAAACTTGCCAACGCACTACGAGAGGGCGAACGGACTACGCATTTGACGGTTCTGAAGAATAGTGATAAGTGGGATTTCTTCATGTTGTCGACGTTTATCAATAAATTCGAAGGTCACGAAATGGAGCTTCTGAAGATAGCGAAGTAAAAAAATGCTAATGTTGTTCAAGACATCGGTTTGTACTACAAAACCGGAATGCAAGATAACATTTCGAGTCCAAAAATTGGAACTGCTTTTAGTGCAAACATGAATGCTTCTCCACAGAACCAGAATCATTCACAGCCTCAGTATGACCAAAGTCCACAAAGTTCTTACTCGAGCACTGATTCAAATTCAACATTCCAAAGTCAAGCAAATCAGAACCAACAGCAAAGTTCTGATCCGAATGTCTACAAATGCAACATCGCAGTGAACTTGAACAATGTTGTTCAGAAGAAGTTGCAAAACAACATATGTCACTACTTGCTACCGTCTTAGAATCTTATGAATGTCTTGTTGCCGGTAAGATCAGAAACCCCGAGATGACCACAGAAGATTATGACCAGGTTGATGAGGAAGAACTCGAACTAATGGACATCAAATGGTCCTTAGCTTCGATCATCAGGAGAGTGACAAAGTTCGTTGCACTCACAGGCCGTGACATAGGAAACTCCAGCAACAAATTGGGTTTTGACAAATCCAAAGTCACGTGTTTTAGATGTCGACAAAAGGGACATTTTAAAAGAGAGTGTAAGAACACCGAGGCAACCGGAAATCAAAGTCCTTTCAGAGGAGGGAATGAATATTAAAAGAAGGCACTTCAATATAAACCGTTCCCGAAGAAAACTCAGATTGATATCCAAGAAAAGCCAAACAGTAGTACCACGGAGAAAGCCATGGTTGCATCTACAGAAGATGATGGTTTTGATTGGAACTCTTATATTGGGAAAAAGACCGGAGTTGCTTTGATGGCAGAGATAGTTGAAGATAATTCTGCAGAAGAGGCATCGGCAGCAGCTGAAGCAGCGGCAACAGCAGAAGCAGCAGCTTTTGAACAAGCTATTCTGGAACAATATTTGCATCAACAACAGGAAGAAGAGGAATATATCCATATGCAGAGACAAGGAATTTTATCCTCTAATTCTTGTGACATTTTTGCAGGTCACTTTGATGGAAGCACGAAAGAACAAGTGTTTGAGGAGAAAAAGATTGATGAAGTGATTGTTGATATCACTCAAGAAAAGAAAGTCGAAGACCTCAAGGACATGGCAGATAAAGCTTTAATGGCGAATCTAACCAAGGTAGGTCCAGAGGTAAAGGTTATCGAGAAAGAAGTTGTCAAAGTACAAGTTGTAGAGGTTGAGAAACATTGTACAAAATGTACTAAACCTTGTGTCGAATGTGCCAAAAAATCAAAGATCATCGCTGAAAACAATGTGCATAACGATTTGGTAAAATATGATTATCGCACAATGAAAGAAGCGTATGACAAAATGAAAAATGATTATGGCGGACTCGATAGAAATAACACCGAACAACATGATAATATAAGAATTTTGAGTGGTACAGTAATGGATTAACAAAAAAACTGAAAGAGTTCGACAATTGTTAAGAAGTTATACCACTAACGCGTATGTTATCAATCACATTCTTCCAACAATTACATCGGAAGAAAAACCTAAAAAGAAAGCGGACAAAGAATATAGCAATGTTCCTCCACCACTTTGCGAAAAATACTGTGTTAAATCTGCAGACGGGATGGACAAGGCAGTCAATGTTGAATTACTTTCTGAAAAGAAAACGAGTTGCCAGAGACATTGATATAGTCTATGCTAATTCTGATGATGATAACAACGCTGTGATTAACAAAGTGGTTGAAAATGTTTTAAGGGATTCTGATGATGGCAGCTTCAAAAGCGCCAACTCGAGTTCAAAGAATTCTGATTCACAAACTGAAAATGACGATAAATCATCAGAAGATGGTCTAAGTGACAATCCTAATATTGTAATGTACAAAATAAGGATTCGGATAGACTATACTTTGATGATAGCTTCCCGATTCAGAATGTGAAAGAAGAATTGCTTGATAAATTCTTTAAACTTGTGAAAGTCACATCAGAGGAATTGGTAATCAATGAACAAAAATTCTATTCAAAACCTAAAAGAAACAATTACCAAAGAAATGGTGGTGATCATCCGGAAAACCGGAGAGCGGGGTTGGGTTTAGAAGAAGAAACTGATGAATCTGTAAAGATAACAAGGCAGCCATCAATATAACTAAAAATTCGGTTCATCACTCATGCACAAAACACATTGAAATTCGTTATCATTTCATTCGTGATTGTGAAGAAAAGAAATTGGTACGAATAAGAAAAATCCACACCGACGAACAAAAGACTGATTTTTATACCAAATCATTTTCATTATCACGGTTTAAATACTTGTTGAGAATTAACGGTATGAAAAATTTGCTGACAGGTGCGGATGCTGAGGTTTAATTCGGATCGGATGACGAGTTCGCGTGATCCACATTGGTTTGTAAATACTTTTCTAGTTTAGAATTTTATTAAAAACTAAAATCCAAAAAGATGTTTTTGATTTTAGGGGGAGAAATGTTAGAGAAAATACAAAAACATTCGAAAAGTTTTAAAATCCAAAAACATATAAAAATTAAAAATGTTCAAAAACATTGAAAAAGACAAAAAGAATTCAGTGTCATAAAAGGAAATGATAGTACATCGGTGGACTATTACAGTATGCTAAAGAAATGTAAAGTTTTTATAAAAAGTAATAAACAAGTCTTACTATGGATGTCGATAGGCTTAACACGTCCAGTAAACTGTTTTCGAGATATAAACTAAATTTTACAACTGCTTAAACTTGTGAATTAACACATCTTGGATATATAGACTTAGTACTCTGAAATTTCATTTGAAAGATTGCCTGATTCTGAGATACGAGGTCTTTATAGATAGTTGATATCTGGGGTATTATACAAGTTCTTCTGATTTTGCGGAAGCAATGACCTAGAACTTCTATAATACTTTCGCTTTAAATCCCCAAATTGCATGCAATATTGAAAAGTATCGAAAGATATAATCATATGCAATGCAGAAAAGATTCCTTAAGTGGAACACACCTTAAAGACGAGCCTTCATCTCTTTGTCTGTACAGTAGTACTAACCTGAGTCTCAAGGTTTCGCACAACGCAGATACAAATATCAATTACACTATATTCACCTGTAAGATGAAATCTAGGGAATCTGGATACGGGAGTATATTCAAGAAGTGGGAACCATAGATAAGTCAAGTTTCATAAATTCTACCTTAACATATCTTGAAACAGTTGAGAAATGTGGTAAAGCTTAAGAGGAGAAACATATTGACAGTCTAGGTAAACGAGTTTAAAACTTAAAGTCATTTAAAGGTCAATGGTACTGGTGATATGTCTCAATCAACTGATATGATCCTTAGACACGAATTCACAAAAATATGTCTGTAAATATGTTTGTACATAGTTTACATTGCTTATTTCATTGTATTTCAGCTTTATAGATTAAAATCAAAATGATTTTCGGTGTGTTTTAGCATAAACTTACAAAAATACAAAAATATTTTATTTCTACATTGTTTTTAGTAAACCAATGTTGGAGAATGGATCTTCGAAGTATAGTAAGGTGCTAGAACTGGTGGGAATCTCTTTGACAATGGGCTGGGAGCTAATCTGTTAATCTGAAAAGTCAAAACGATAAAAAGTTCATTAATTTGAAACTTTGATTTTGAAAATATCAACAGTTTGTTCGTAACAGGTCGAACCGGGGCCATTAACTTGGACTCGGCAGATAAATCGGTTAACCAAGGTCATTAGCTTGGACTTGGTCAACTGAGTGGATTTTCATAACTGGTAAAAAGTTGGAAAGTACAGGGTTAAAAATGAAAAATTTGAAAAAAGTTAAAATTTTGAGGTTTGGCAAGTTCGGCCGAACTTGCTAAACAATATCAAGTCTTCACAAACAGCATGTTCGGCCGAACTTGCAAATGGTTTTTTGTTGTTTTAAAAGATAAGTTCGCTCGAACTTCTCTGGGCCTCAGGTTGGACTTAATAAGTTTGCCCGAACTTGACATGGTATAAATACCATTCAAGTTCGGCCGAACTCATTTATCTGTTATCAGAACGCTTGAGCGAACTTGAGCTTTTAGAGAGAATTTGTGAGAAATTGGCACTTTTGAGCCGTTATACTGTTCGATTGAAGTTAGTTTTTGGTGATTAGCACACCAATTACCATGGCAGAGGTACTAATTTGAGAATAAACCATGAATAGAACTGTTAACAAACAAAAATATATCTAAAACTTAAAATCTGATAGATTTAGGTGTTGTTGAACAAAATTGATCATAGATCTTTGATCTATACTTAAAATCGACCGTGAAATTGTTTTTGATTGAACTGAAATGCACTTTTGCATGTTTAAACTTGGTTGGTCTATTGAAGAAGACGACAAGTTCGGCCGAACTTGTTGTCAAGTTCGACCGGACTTGTCCAAAACACAACTAAATGAACCAGAAACATGTTCGACCGAACTTGATTGTTGAAGTGTTTTTGATCCAATCATGTTCGACCAAACTTATGTTAACAAAAAGTGATTTGTTTGTATTGTAAGTTCGCCCGAACTCGTTCTTTAATGTGTAACATGTGTCTCATACATGTTCGGCCAAACTTAGGAAAAATTGAATAATAAAAACTGTAAGTTCGCCCGAACTTGCATTAGAAAAAAGTTGAACATGTTTGTTACATGTTCATGTGAACTTGTTAAAATCAGAGTGTTTAACACTAATCAAGTTCGCCCGAACTTGATTAAAGTATTAGAAAATTTTTTGTGATTTTTTTCTCGAAAAGCGTGCTAATTGTTTTATGTTGTTTTTCATGCACAGATTCCAGCGCGTGTTATCTCAGTTGAGTTTTCCAAAACTCACAATACATGCATCACACTTGACAAGTCTATTTGTCTATCGCTGAAAGAATATGACATCATTTGAAGTTTCTCGAAGACAATCATATTCGTCGTGCAATTACTGAGCGCACCGTATCTTATCGATCTCATATTATTCACTTCTGGATAAACGCGAGTCTAAGCGCTGACGAGAAGACAATCTCTTCTACGGTACACGTTGGTGATGAGCTAAAACTGACCACAGTAACCGAAGGCGATATTCGAAGAATTTTAGAGCTCAAAGATAAAGAAGATGATCCGATTCATCTAGACGAAAAGATGGTTCGCGGATGCTTTTTCCGCATGGGCTACAAAGGAAGCGTAAACAAGCCAACGCTAAAGAAAGGGGAAGTGCCTAACCCCTACAAGCTTCTGATTCATGCGTTGATTCATACTTTTAGCCATCGCAAAGCCGGTTAGATGATGTTCATGATTATTTGGCTAGCATGGCAACGACGCTTATTCTGAAGAAGCCGTTCAACGTTTCGAAGTTAGTGTTTACTCACATGTCAAAGAACATGGAGGATTCGAGGTTGTGCTTATATCCGAGGTTTATTCAGATGTTGATTGATGAAAAATATGCCAACATTGCTCGAGATCCGAATGACGTTCTTTACTTAGTTCATCTCGATGAAACCATAGTGAAGAAGCTTATCAAATTTCAGAAACAAGCTTCTGCTCCTATTGCCAAGCCAATATTCGGAGCAATTAAAGATTCTGATTATATCTCGCCACCTGGAAACAAATGGAGAAAGGATGGTAGTGATGATGAGAAGGAACTTAAAGCCGAGCAAGAATGGTTTAAGGAATTTAAACCTAAGGCGAGGAGTGAATGGTTTTTGAAAGCTGAAGCTGATAAACCTAAAAAGAAGCGAGCATCAAAGAAAGTTGAAACCTTGCTTGTTGATGAGGAGGAGACTGAGAATGTTGAAGTAGTGGCTGGATCGAGCGCTGCAGTTGTTAATGAGAGTCAAGAAACTGTGAAGTCGACTCAAGAAGAAGTAATTTCTGCTACGTCCGAAAATGAAGAATGTAACATCCGTCAAAAACGGATTTACCAAACCCTCTCCGTTTAGCAATCGAACAGTCAGTCAAAAATTTCGTTGCGAATTAAATGCCCAAAATATTTTTAAACGATCCGTAATCAATTATTATACGGGAATATATATTTAGTTTTTGAAAAACTGTCAAAAATCGCAAAATAAAAATGAATTGCCTCTGCCGGGTTTCGAACCCGGGTCTGTACCGAATCAGTTCAGTGTCTTATCTCACACACACAAACCACTGCGCCACTTGTTCTGTTTGATGAATAATAGAATCATGTAATTGATAAAGTGACTTTACGAATTCAAAACCGGCGCCCAAACAATTCAGTCGTCGGAATCCCGGAAATCTCACGAATCTTAACTACAATTTACGTTATAACGTAAACTATTAACCAGACATCGGTTATAACCGATGTTTGAAGTCCGCGACACCTTCCTATAACCGCCGGAAATTTAAATAAACGAACACAGTCCGAAATCAGACCAAATACATCTCGTTTTTCTCCTATAAATTGACCCACAACCGAAGACAAACCTTTTCGCTCAAAAACACATCTTTTCACGGCGTAATTCCACTCGCCGGAATTTCTCTGCTCTTCGCCGGAAAACCGTTTTCTCCATTGCCGAGCCTTACTGAGCCCCTGAGTTTATCCCGGAGATACCCACGCCCTTTCTAAGCTTCCTGGAGACTCGCTGCTACGAGAAACTCATCGCCGGAGGTGATTTCTGTCGCCGGAGTTCTGCCGGAAAACAGAGGAAAGCGAGTCGGTATACTTCACGCTTATTTTCCTTTCTTTTTACTTCTATCTTACCAGTAATTAACCTAAATCGCTAATGAAACTTGAATAAAACTCGAACCAGTCAGACCTTATTTCTGGTTATTTTTTTCAGTGAAGAAGACGATGAATTGTTATCATATAAGTTTAATATAAATCAGGATATTACTCGGGTTAGACAACAGTCCAGCGGTGGACTGTGTGCACGTTAAACATGCAAAGGTCTCGAGTTCGATTCCCGTCTCACACACGCTGCCTTAATAAAAATCATTTTTGTTAAACTGAACCGGAGTCGCCACAGATATATGTTAAGTACATTGTTAACCGGAATAATAACCAACTGGACTGTGTGTTTGTTTACATCACTGGTCACGAGTTCGAGTCCGGTCCTCAGCACCGACTCGGACAATTATCTCTTCTTTTTAAATAAGGCAGAAAAGGAAATATCTATTTTGTATTTAAGTATAATAAAAATCAAATTATATAACATGTTGAACACACAGTCCAGCGGTGGACTGTGTGTTAGATTAAACCACAGGTCCCGGGTTCGAGACCTGTGGAGCGCACCGCCGAATTGGTTTAAAACTGTTTTAAAATAAAATGATTTTCGGTTTAAATTAATTAGTATATATATATAATTAAAATCAGATATATAACGGGTTAGACACGTAGCTCAGTTGGTAGAGCTGCGTGCACGCGTACGAGAGGTCTCGGGTTCGAGCCTCACTCAGCGCACAATAATATGCCATCGAACCGGTCAACGGTCAGGTCAACGGTCAACGGTCCGGTCAACGGTCAGAAAAAAATAATTTTTTTTATTATTTTTATTTAATTATTTTAATTAAAAATCAATTATAAATACTTAAAAATAACATTTTTAAGGTTAGAAAATAGCCTCAAACTCACAAAAATACACCCAACAATCCTACTAAAATAGTTTAATAAAATCCGTTTACTTACCAAACCATAATGCGATTTATCTAGGTTAAATCTCACTCGTGGTTAAAACCACTTCGCGTGCATTCAACGTCATCAACCGAACGCACCCACTGTGAGTGAATCTTACAATTCCCCTTTTAAATTACACGTTTTGGGGTGTGTCATGTGTTATGAAATTAATTTATTTATTTAAACTTGTGCCATACCACATCATGACTTAAACTTAGATTGTTTTATTGTTGTGATTTACTTATATTCCTTTTGTCGAATTATATGAAACTCATACATTAAGCCCATCAGTTCCTCGTGGGAGACGAGTAGAACATCGCGTGCTTCAATTCAAATTCATTATTGTTCATGTGTGTTTCATTGAGTTTATTTTGTTTGTAATTGTGTCATTCATATCATCATGTTTATGCAATTCATTCATCAGGCCCCTCAGTTCCTCGTGAGAGACGAGTTGAGCATCGCGTGCCTTTAATTGTTCCATTATTATTCATGAGTGTTTCATTTAACATCTTATGATTGTTGATCAAGTTACATCTAATTTTACTCATGTTTGGTTGTGCACATATTTCATAATCAATTTAAATAAATTGTTCAAATGTTTTCCATAGGATTCACTCGCCAACATTATGTTGATCCAAAAACCTTTTTACACATGATACAGGTGAACAGGTTGAAGCAAGGATAACATAGGATATGCCTTAGAAGAGAACAAAGAAGTTAGATTGTTAGTTAGATCATGTTGTAGCAATCATTGTAAATTTCCATTTAATTTGTATTAATGAATATGAAACGTTTAATAAATGTCATGAGCTTTGGTGATAACCCAATCATGCCCCGATCACCTTTTCCGCTGCGGGTCGGGGTGTGACAGATTGGTATCAGAGCCATGACTATAGGGATATAGGATAGGTTATTAGACCCTTAGAGCCTATACTATAGTCTGCCTAAATTTTAAATTGATTAGGTGATTACATACAAACTTGTGATATTTATTTGTTTCATATTTGTTTACATTTCAGTCAAACATACATGCTTATATACATATTCATTATACATATACATATTCATTATACACATATCGATGTTCATGAATTCAATTTATTTTCATATTCTCATTATCCAAAGATTTTGTGCAATTTTCAAATCTCATCAAAGTAAGGTCTGCGACGGGCATGTAGTAACTGGAAGGGTACGAGTACCGGTAGTCGGAACGTCCTGTCTAGGCTGGCATTCGTATAAATCCAATATAACGGACCAGTTTGCCTACCTGGGGACCAACGATGAGAGTACGAAGGACCTATTAGGCCAAAGCATGCCACACCAAACGTCGTTCGAACTAACCCTACTTTGAGGTGTCACCGTGTCTACACCTGGACACATTCCGAACATCACACGTTGTATACATATTTCTCGATTTTCTCCCGGTTTTTGTGTACGCAACCAGGCAGAGACCGTGCGAACCATATGAAAAACCGGTATTCATGGGGGCCCACATGATTACACAGGTAAAGTATGGCGGCATGACGGGCCTAACAGCGAGCAAAGCCCAAGACATCCTATGGATGTAGTATTTTTTTTATATATTTATTTTATGAATGTTCATTCTTGAATGCGACCCATGATCTCAAAAGCATCCAACTCATACTCTTGTCATGTATTCATTGTAGATGTCTTCTAACCTCGCCCGTAGGAAGATGAGAGCAAGAAAAGCCCGCGAACGCATGGCCGCCTTAATCGCTCAACAAATGGCTGCCGTAATACCCAACATTGTAATCCAAGTTCAACAAGCACTTACCGTTAATCCTGTCAATCAAGCAAACCAAAACATTTTCAACTCTTCCCCAAATACCACTAAATGTACCTACAAGCATTTCAAATCATGCGACCCTCCGAAATACAAAGGTACTGAAGGCGTCACCGCTCTCCTCCATTGGTTTGAGGAAATGGAGAATACATTTCTAAATTGCGATTGCCCTGACGATCGCAAAGTGCGATATGCTACCGGTCGATTATATGGGATAGCACTTACTTGGTGGAATACGGAGAAGGCAAAACGAGGTGTTGAAGATGCTATGACCTTAACTTGAAACGAATTGAAGGAAATCATGACCAGACGATTTTGCCCAAGGAGCGAAATCAAGAAGTTAGAAGATGAATTTTACTCATTGAAGCAAATGGAAGGGGACCACATCACCTACAACAAAAGGTTCCTCGAATTACATCAAATGGTTCCCAACATGTTCACTCCCCTCTACCGTTTGATAGAGCACTACATTCGTGGTCTTCCGTCAAAGATTCAAGACCCTGTAATAAGTACCAAGCCTGCAACTTTGGAAGCAGCAATGGAGCTAGCAACAGAGCTCACCGAGAACCGAATCCGAAACAAAGACTTCAAGGAGGAGAAGAAGAAGGATAAAGAATCAACTGAAACCTCCGACTCCACTCAACCCGAATCCCCTTCTCAACCCAAACCTAAGAGAAGAAGAGTCGGGCGACTTTTCGCTGCTACTCAACGAAATCCACCAGTTTTTCACGCCATACCCATCCGAGCTATCCCAATCACCCAAGTGGCACCCAACTCAGCTTACCCAAATAAGAAACCATATCTTGGACCTCACCCTCGATGCAACAACTGTTTTTATCACCATCCCCATACCCTACTTTGTCGTCTATGTGCAACTTGTGGACGTTATGGTCATTTGAGCAATGTTTGTCGCACCTTTCAAGACCAAACCTTTTCCCCTACTCAAAACATGGCCCAAACTTATCACCAACCTCAATATCCCATGTTCCCATATGCTCGAGCTTGCTTCAATTGTGGCGACCCTACCCACTTTAGAAACACATGCCCTCAATTGGTTAAGGTTATCAACACTCAAGCCCAATCAAACCCGGTTAAAACCAAGAAAACCCAACCACTATGCCACCAACAAGAGGAAGAGTCTTCAATATCAACGCCAATCCTGTCGAAGATAATGACGGCCCAGATGAAGATACTCAGCTAGTCCTCTTCGACGAGGATCCAGATTCAATTCCTATCGTTTAGTTTATGTTTTTCCATGTGTAGACTGTTAGAGAAATTATTGGATATTATATATTATATATTGTTTTCAGTATATGCTTTTGCCGAGGCCGTAGCTCCCCATCCATCGAGGTTGAGTTTGATCCCCATTTTATTATGCGGTTGTTCAGGGCGTGCCCGCACGATCGGCTCCGTTTGTTTGAGCCTTGATCGGTTATTTCATTTTACATTTCAATACATGCAATACGCTCGGCTCCGTTTGATTGAGCCTTGAGCGCACATTTCAATTTACATTTCCAGTTCATGCAATACGTTCGGCTCCGTTTGATTGAGCCTTGAGCGCACATTTCAATTTATATTTCCAGTCCATTCAATACGTTCGGCTCCGTTTGATTGAGCCTTGAGCGCACAGACAATTTCATTATCAGTATCTTGTGGTTGTGGTGTTTGTAGTAGAGTCGCATCGAACCAACCATAATTTACGGATAAAGTCAATGAAAATTTGACAAGGATATGGTGGATACGCCGATGGTACTTCCTATATATAAGTATTCTTGTCAAATGATCGGAGGCATTATCAGGCGATTATGAGAGGTTCCATGCATAGGCTGTTTGTGTGATGGTTGTTTAGATTAAGTTGTTCAATTTCAGTACATTCAATACGTTCGGCTCCGTTTGATTGAGCCTTGAGCGCACATACAATTCCATTCAATATGTTCGGCTCCGTTTGATTGAGCCTTGAGCGCACAGACAATTTCATTATCAGTATCTTGTGGTTGTGGTGTTTGTTGTAGAGTCGCATCGAACTAACCATAACTTGCGGATAAAGTCAATGAAAATTTGACAAGGATATGGTGGATACGCCGCTGGTACTTCCTATATATAAGTATTCTTGTCAAATGATCAGAGGCATTATCAGGCGGTTATGAGAGGTTCCATGCATAGGCTGTTTGTGTGGTTAAGTTATTCATTTTCAGTACATGCAATACGCTCGGCTCCACCCGATTGAGCCTTGAGCACACAATTTCAATTTCAGTACATTCAACGTTCTGCTCCGTTTGATTGAGCCTTGAGCGCACATCCATTTCATTTTCAGTACATGCAATACGATCGGCTCCGTTCGATTGAGCCTTGATCGCACAGATATATTTCATTTCAGTATTTTATGTTTGTTGTATTGATTGTAGAGTTATAGGACTAATCATAATTCACTGATAAAACTAATGAATATTTGGCAAGAATATGGTGGATACGCCGCTGGTACTTCCTATATATAAGTATTCTTGCCAAAGGATCAGAGGCATTATCGGACGGTTATGAGAAGTTCTATGTAGGATTTATTAGTTTCTTGGTAACCAATCATAACTTGTGGATAAAACTAATGAAAATTTGGCAAGAATATGGTGGATACGCCGCTGGTACTTCCTATATATAAGTATTCTTGCCAAAGGATCAGAGGCATTATCAGGCGGTTATGAGAAGTTCCATGTAGGATTTAGTATTGCCTTGGTTGGAATTTGTGTTACATTTATATCATCATGTTATTTAAAGAGATTGGATTGTGTTCCATTTCTACATAAACTAACCTCTCCATCATAATAAACGAGAGAGGAACTTCCATCATTCAAACATATATGCTATCAGAATGTGGATTCAAATAATTGCTGATGTGTTTATTCATGTTCAAATATTTGCTGATGTGTTTATTCATGTTCAAATATTTGCTGATGTGTTTATTCATGTTCGGATATTAGCTGTTGTGTTTACTTATGATCAAATATCAGCTGTTGTGTTTTTATTTATGTCCCATATAGGTTATAGTGTTAGAAGTTTTGCCTTAGGATATAACCATACTTTCCCAAACGTATCTAAACTCTTATGCATGATATCATTTTAGCAAATCATTTCTGCTTATCAATACTTATACAGTAGGCAACAAAAAGCGATTCCTGAATAGGGTACTTAACCCTTACAAGGAACGTTACCGCCTCGAACAAAAACTTAAGCCTTTATTTTGCTAAGCATACAACTGTCAAACAAAACATCATCATCCTTTTAGTCAAAATATATCATTATTTAAATTCCGGGACGAAATTTCTAAAAAGCAGAGGATACTGTAACATCCGTCAAAAACGGATTTACCAAACCCGCTCCGTTTAGCAACCGAACAGTCAGTCAAAAATTTCGTTGCGAATTAAATGCCCAAAATATTTTTAAACGATCCGTAATCAATTATTATACGGGAATATATATTTAGTTTTTTGAAAAACTGTCAAAAATCGCAAAATAAAAATGAATTGCCTCTGCCGGGTTTCGAACCCGGGTCTGTACCGAATCAGTTCAGTGTCTTATCTCACACACACAAACCACTGCGCCACTTGTTCTGTTTGATGAATAATAGAATCATGTAATTGATAAAGTGACTTTACGAATTCAAAACCGGCGCCCAAACAATTCAGTCGTCGGAATCCCGGAAATCTCGCGAATCTTAACTACAATTTACGTTATAACGTAAACTATTAACCAGACATCGGTTATAACCGATGTTTGAAGTCCGCGACACCTTCCTATAACCGCCGGAAATTTAAATAAATGAACACAGTCCGAAATCAGACCAAATACATCTCGTTTTTCTCCTATAAATTGACCCACAACCGAAGACAAACCTTTTCGCTCAAAAACACATCTTTTCACGGCGTAATTCCACTCGCCGGAATTTCTCTGCTCTTCGCCGGAAAACCGTTTTCTCCATTGCCGAGCCTTACTGAGCCCCTGAGTTTATCCCGGAGATACCCACGCCCTTTCTAAGCTTCCTGGAGACTCGCTGCTACGAGAAACTCATCGCCGGAGGTGATTTCTGTCGCCGGAGTTCTGCCGGAAAACAGAGGAAAGCGAGTCGGTATACTTCACGCTTATTTTCCTTTCTTTTTACTTCTATCTTACCAGTAATTAACCTAAATCGCTAATGAAACTTGAATAAAACTCGAACCAGTCAGACCTTATTTCTGGTTATTTTTTTCAGTGAAGAAGACGATGAATTGTTATCATATAAGTTTAATATAAATCAGGATATTACTCGGGTTAGACACACAGTCCAGCGGTGGACTGTGTGCACGTTAAACATGCAAAGGTCTCGAGTTCGATTCCCGTCTCACACACGCTGCCTTAATAAAAATCATTTTTGTTAAACTGAACCGGAGTCGCCACAGATATATGTTAAGTACATTGTTAACCGGAATAATAACCAACTGGACTGTGTGTTTGTTTACATCACTGGTCACGAGTTCGAGTCCGGTCCTCAGCACCGACTCGGACAATTATCTCTTCTTTTTAAATAAGGCAGAAAAGGAAATATCTATTTTGTATTTAAGTATAATAAAAATCAAATTATATAACATGTTGAACACACAGTCCAGCGGTGGACTTGTGTGTTAGATTAAACCACAGGTCCCGGGTTCGAGACCTGTGGAGCGCACCGCCGAATTGGTTTAAAACTGTTTTAAAATAAAATGATTTTCGGTTTAAATTAATTAGTATAATATATATAATTAAAATCAGATATATAACGGGTTAGACACGTAGCTCAGTTGGTAGAGCTGCGTGCACGCGTACGAGAGGTCTCGGGTTCGAGCCTCACTCAGCGCACAATAATATGCCATCGAACCGGTCAACGGTCAGGTCAACGGTCAACGGTTCGGTCAACGGTCAGAAAAAAATAAATTTTTTTATTATTTTTATTTAATTATTTTAATTAAAAATCAATTATAAATACTTAAAAATAACATTTTTAAGGTTAGAAAATAGCCTCAAACTCACAAAAATACACCCAACAATCCTACTAAAATAGTTTAATAAAATCCGTTTACTTACCAAACCATAATGCGATTTATCTAGGTTAAATCTCACTCGTGGTTAAAACCACTTCGCGTGCATTCAACGTCATCAACCGAACGCACCCACTGTGAGTGAATCTTACAATTCCCCTTTTAAATTACACGTTTTGGGGTGTGTCATGTGTTATGAAATTAATTTATTTATTTAAACTTGTGCCATACCACATCATGACTTAAACTTAGATTGTTTTATTGTTGTGATTTACTTATATTCCTTTTGTCGAATTATATGAAACTCATACATTAAGCCCATCAGTTCCTCGTGGGAGACGAGTAGAACATCGCGTGCTTCAATTCAAATTCATTATTGTTCATGTGTGTTTCATTGAGTTTATTTTGTTTGTAATTGTGTCATTCATATCATCATGTTTATGCAATTCATTCATCAGGCCCCTCAGTTCCTCGTGAGAGACGAGTTGAGCATCGCGTGCCTTTAATTGTTCCATTATTATTCATGAGTGTTTCATTTAACATCTTATGATTGTTGATCAAGTTACATCTAATTTTACTCATGTTTGGTTGTGCACATATTTCATAATCAATTTAAATAAATTGTTCAAATGTTTTCCATAGGATTCACTCGCCAACATTATGTTGATCCAAAAACCTTTTTACACATGATACAGGTGAACAGGTTGAAGCAAGGATAACATAGGATATGCCTTAGAAGAGAACAAAGAAGTTAGATTGTTAGTTAGATCATGTTGTAGCAATCATTGTAAATTTCCATTTAATTTGTATTAATGAATATGAAACGTTTAATAAATGTCATGAGCTTTGGTGATAACCCAATCATGCGCCGATCACCTTTTCCGCTGCGGGTCGGGGTGTGACAAAGAATCTGATAAAGTGCCTAAAAAGACAGAGGCTGAAATAAGAGCAGAAAAAGAAAGGAGATTGGATGCAGATTTTGATCCAAATGCAGAAAAAGAATCTGATGAGGAGAGGCCTATGAAAAAGACTAAACAAACAAAGTCTCCAGCTATCGAAATATCAAAGAAGACTACAGGGTCACCTCACACTAAAGGGAAGCGAAAGGCAAAGAAAGCTCAGAAAGCAGTGAGCAAAGGATACAAGAGCAAAGTGCAAAGCACAGAAGCCACATAAGAACCTTCTGGTGCTCAGGAGAAAGGAGCAACACAAGAACCTCCTCCACAAAAACCTCCTGTTATCGTACATGTCGAAGCTGAAAGGCCAGGAGTTACACAAGAACCTCCTGTGTCTGAATTTGTTGAAGTTCCGATCGCTGAATCGTCGAGTGCTCAAAAAACTTCTGCTCCTGAAAACTCTACGCCGAAGAAGTCTACACCGAAAGCTACAACACCAAAAGATTCAACACCTAAGACACCAAGGGGTAGGATGTTTGGTGATATGCCACACGGTCCAATCAGTCTTGAAGATTTGGATGAATTTTTCCGAGAGACAAATCCTGAAATGTTGGAAAAACGTGTGAAAGTATTAGAAGATAAAGTTGCACAGATTGAGGTTGAAAAGGTCGAGCTTGTAAAGAAGGTGAATCAGAGTGAAGTTGAAAAAGAAATACTTGACGATAAAGTGAAGGTGCTTGAGAATGAACGAGAATATTACAAGGCGTTGATAGAAAATCTGCAGAACGCCAATGAAAAATTATAAACAGAGATTGCAGAATTGAAGAAAATTCAAGTTCTAAATGATCGAAGATTCATCAGATTACAAAAGGTGTTAGCCAATAATCTGAATATTGATTTTATCGCCGAATACGATCGTCTGGATCGTCAAGAAGCCAAGGAACGTGCTGAGAAAGAATTAGCTAAGAGTGGTAAAGGGAAACAGGTTGAGGGTGAAGCCCCTAAATCTACTACTGAGAAATCTTCTGATGTCCCCGAGAAGCCTACTGAAGATGTTTCAAAAGCTTCTGAGTTTGATATACAAAAGGTTGACGAATCTGTCAAGCCTTCTGATCCTACCATTGTTACTGAAGAAAAAGACAATGAAGAAGCCGAGAAAGAGGATAAGAATGACGAAGAAGAAGAAGGATATGAAGATTGGAATGTTGGGGATGACGATTATGATTTTGATCAAGGAGATGATGATTTTGATCAAGGTGGTACAGGCTTAAAGATCAATGAAGCTAAAGTTTCAGATGAATTTGATTTTTCTGATCTGATGGACGATGAATCTAATCGAATGGAAGATAAAAGCCAGGGGGAGTCAGGGCAAAAAGGGCCTTCAGATGATATTGATTTATTAGATGTTGATCGTTTTGTGAAGCCTATGACTGCAATACATACGAAGCCTTTAATACTGATGTTGGAACACAATGTGGAAGAAGGTGAGTTTGTATATAATTACACGAAAGAAGATCTGGGAAACTAGTTGATGTTGAAGTTGAGAACTTGGAGTTTGATTTTGAAGAGGTTATGGATGTTAACACATTTGAACCTAAAGAGTATCAGTATGAAAGAAGGTTTGAGGCAGATGAGTATAATCGTGTGATTGTTGAAGACTGGTCCTCAGATGATGAAACAGAACAAAAATCTAAGAATGTTGGTCAGGATTCAGAAAGTTTTCCTACTTTTGAAGAAATGTATAAACAGCTGAATGAAGAAATGTTGAAAGATAGAATTGCTGAAGAGCTACGTGAAGGAAAAATTCCTAGGTCAATGACCAAAGAAGAGATAGCTGAAGCGAGAAAGACCTGGTTCAAGGAGATGCCTCGTGAACGTAAGTTTCGACCACTAGCATTCTTCACCAGAGGTAAAGATGTTTCTTTGGGAGATATATTGAGTTGGGGATGGTTTAAGAAGCTCAACGTATATGCAATCAAAAGAGAGTTTGGAGTGCAGTACTTCAAATATCTTGCTGACTTAAAGACATTGTCGTATTGGGATATGGAAGAGCTAGTGCAAACAGTGAATGTTACTTATCAGATGAACACAGTTGATCAATTATTGTGGAAGATGATTAAGTACGAAGCTGAAAAAGGTTGGAATCACTAGAAGCCGTTTATTCCGAGACGAAGAATAAAAGTTAACAAGGTTACAGGAGAAAAGAATATAACGATTATGAAACGTCCTAGAGCCATGAGGAAGATGCCACTTATGCCGATCGAACATAACTTTTATCCTTTATTCAAGTGGTGGCAGATTGATCCAGCTACATGCGAAGCAGTAATTGTATTAAAGTTTGAAGATCACTTGGATATTGCTAAGGAACGAGTTGAAGTGATGGGTTATCAAGGTATGAGAGGATTATGGAGGACTATAAGGATTCTAGATCCTATGTGGTTAGTTAACTGCTCGAGAGAAGATATAAAATGCCTTTTCTACAGCAAGATTGTTTTTGAAGAAAGAGAAAAGGTACAAGCGATGCAGTATCAGAAAGTTATCAACGTTTGCTATGCACGTAATGTGAATTCAGTGAAGATGTGGCAAACAAAGTGGATGGATCTGGAAAGAGTTGAATTTCTTAAAGAAGAAATCAGAAGTGAGGTGATTAAAGAAAAGATGGAAAAAGCGGTAAGGAAAAGTTCGCTTAAGATGGCTAACTTTAAAAGACCACCGCCAACTGATCAGACCGGATCCAAGACAAGAGAGACGAAATAAGCCGTACAAGAACTTCTTTGGTCGGGTACGTTAATGTTTATATGAAGTAAGAGTTTTGAAGACTGATAAAAGACGAAGACGATATCCAAGGGGGAGTCTGTTGGTGCATAATGTCTATGTCTTAGTCTTATATCGAGTATGTATTGTATAGAGCTGAATAGGCTAGGATATGAAGTATTTATGAAATGATGTAGTCAAGTTCGGTCATGCATATGTAGTGTATGCATGTTCGGCCGAACTTGCTTATGCAAGTTCGGGCGAACTTGTGTCTACATGACCGAACTTGTAAACCTATAAATACCTAGCTTGTGTGTCTCATTTGTAACTTTGGCATTGTAGAGGCGAAGCTCTGTCAGTCTGTAATCAGAACGTTTAATCAATGAAACTGACGATTAACTGGTTAATTCTTGTCTATTGGTAACACGACGTAATATTTCCGCTGTTATGGACGTTAGATATCAAATTTAGGTTCCTAAGCATCAAGGATCGGTCCTACAACCATACTATGCCTAAAACAAGCAAAAGTGAAACTCCTTTCAGCCTAGTCTATGGCTCGGAGGCGGTTATCCCGGCGGAAATTGGTCTCCCTTCACCTCGCTTGACGGCCGTCAACGCGATAGACAACAAGGCAGAGCGCCGTTTAGACCTGTATTTGCTTGAAGAACGGAGCGAAAACGTGGCTATAAAGGAAGCCAAGTATAAGTCAAAGCTGGAAAAGTATTACGTTGCGCGCGTGCGTGTGTGTACTTTCAATCCAGGAGACTATGTCTTTCGCGACAACGAGGCCTCTAATGCAGAACGCCGGGGAAACTAGCACCCAAGTGGGAGGGCCCATACCTCATCCATGAAGTTTTGGGCAAAGGTGCGTACAACCTACGCACATTGGATGGCCATCTTTTCCCACGAACTTGGAACATGCAACCATTACGCAAATGTTATATGTAATCATGACTCTTTGTAATCAGCAGCCGAGAGCCTAACAAGTTTTATCTAATGACAAGGGTTGTTTACTTTTGTTTCCTTCATATTAACTCCAGTTTCCAGTTTCTTGTTATAAATGCATGTTTAACTTTGAGCACGCGCAAAAACATTAGAGTTGCAAGCTCATGGACCTAGCTTAAAAATTCTCGTACAAACGGTGCGGAATCAGGTTGACACACACATGGGTTGACTTACATTTATCCGCGATATCTATACAAAGTTCCTAAAACAATGCAAAAATTAGAACATGAAAATAAGGGCAAAAGTTAATATATTAACACCAAAGCGCAAAAGCGCATCAAATACATAATATAATCAGGTGCGGAAATACACTAAGGCATTGAAGCCTATTACATAAACCTATCAATTACCATCCAAGCAACACCCCCTACTCAGCTTCATCATCACCATCATCTTCTTCCGACCCGGAGAGCTCAACAATAATCAGGAGGCTCGAATATGGCTTTTAGGCACGCGACGTAATCGTCATGCTCAAGAGCTGCAGAGAACAACTTCATGATAGGAAGAGAAAGCTTGTTGTATGCCTCTTGTTGGGCGACGTATACATTCTGAGCTTCGGAGGTGATTGAGCAATGGCTGTTGTCCTAGTTTTTCTTCATCGCCTCCTTCACGTGCTCCACACACTCCTTATAACCGTCTAACTGACCGACTTGGCGAGTCGCTGTTAGGATCTAAGTTTGAATTAGTTGTGATTTTTGTTTCAAAAATGGAAAGTGAACGTAGAAATCAAAGTAAAATGCAACGGAAATATATGGAAAACACGTATCACAACTAATGGTCATTTGTTTTGCTCATCATGCTTTCAAACTTATAGTTTTTGTATGTAAATTACAAACTCCCCCTTAGCCCAATAAGAACAATGATAGTACAGAAATGCAGAGAAGATGATAGGCGAATGACCTTTTTGATAGACAATTAAAATAGTACAACTGATGAACTATTTATACTACACTTCTAACCTCTTAGCATCTTTGATGACGTTAGGGTTGATAGTGACATGTAACAAATAAAACTAACTCTAAGGACTGCTCTACCTATACTCTGATTAGTGCCAAACACTGTTACATTGAATATAAAACTAATAAGGCTAAACACTGATCTCTATCCTCTGCTTGTGTCTTCTGGTAGACCTTTGATCATTGTCGATTAGTGTGGGTAGATGATAGAAGGCAGAGCTTAGGCAAGGCAGAGTTTATTGAACAGAGCATGTAAACTCTATTATCAGGACCAAACATATGATGTGATTTTGGCTTTATATCATCTGTTACTTTTTGCATGGTTCAATTGCAATAATCTCCCCTGGAACAGATGATGCCAAAACACATTTATTTATGATCTTTATTCCTCAACAGGAGTTCTCTAATCTGCCCTTTGAATTGTAATTCAAAGTTAAGAGACTCCACATCATCTTCATCCTTTTCGAGCAACAGATTCAAATGATCTTGAAGGTCTTCTTCACATAGCTCATATGCATCCTCCCTTCTAATCTTGAGGCATCACCATTTGACTTGAGCAAGGTCAATTCATGGGTGTTTTTGTCAACTTTCCATTTTAGAATTTTTGGGTCAGATGGTTTTCTAGGATGGCTATTTATTGTTGAGGTTGGTGGTAAAACCTGATGAGCAATTTTTGATAAGTCTTCTCTTAGTTTGTCACTTGCTTCATCTGAGTGAAAGTGGATCATATTTCTGATGCCTTCTTTAATAAATTGTGTTCATACCTTTTCTGGTCTTCTTCAAACATCTCCCTTGGCCTTTTTCTTTGATTTAAAGCAAGTGTGGATGGAACAGATGTTGAGACAGACTTTTGAGAAGGTTGAGCTTTATGAACAACAACCTCTGATGGATAAGTAGGCTTCTTTGGCAATGTAGGATCAGTTTTTTTCTTTCTTCAAGCCTCTTATAAGTATCAATCACCTTAACCTCTGACTATCTTGTGATCTGGTTCTTTGACCCATAATTTGCAGCTATCAGTTCTTCCTTCATTCTTCTGAACTTTAAAGCTTTGTCAAGCACATTTTTCTTATACTTGTTCCAATTTGGAGGAGTGGGTTATTTGGGATGATCCTTTAACATTTCTTGCATCCTTTCAACCTCTTCTTTCAAGTGACTCACGGTCCAGTCTTTAAACTGTGCCCTTGTAGCCTTGTATTGTTTATTCTCCATGATGTGCTCAATGTAGCCATTCTTTAAGCTCCCATATTCTCTTTCTGGCAGCTTTTTGCACAAGTCTTTTTAGAAGTCTTCTAATCTTCTGACTTTGCTCAGCCGGTACTGCATGTAATTTTGCACTTCTCTATCTGTCCTTCCCATTGTATCTCTCCTGGTGATATCCTCTGCTGGTTTAGCCTTTAATTTCAGATATTCATCTAGGTTCCTTGGCTTAGGATATCCTTCTAGAGATAGAATTTTCCTCTTATCTGGATCTTCTTCTGAAAAGAAAGAGGATATCCTTCTAGAGATAGAATTTTCCTCTTATCTGGATCTTCTTCTGAAAAGAAAGACTTGATTTCTTCTCTAACAACTTGTAGATCCAATGGGAATTGAGTGGTGAGAGGCAGTATTGTCATTGCAGAGATTTGAGAAGAAGTTGGAAGAGTAACAGCTGTTGTATTGGTCAGTGGTTGTGATAATAATGGAAGTGGTGAAGGTATAATCTTCTCATCTTCTATAACATTTGTCGTTCTTCTTCTTTTAAAGATGATTTTGGGTGATGGTGGTCGTGTAATTCTTGTTGGAGTGGAAATTTGATAAGTGGTGGCTGGAAATGTGATCATAGTAGTGGTTGGGTTAACATCTGCTATAACCACTGATGCATCAACAGATGTTGACACAACAGTAGTTGTAACATCTGTTGTGGTTGTGGAGTTGTTGTAGGTGGTGGTATTTGAGATTTTGTTGGAGCAGAGGTTGTGATAGGATTTTCAACATTTTTGGTTTTAAAAGGTGTGGGTGTTGGTTGTCTTGTTTTTCTAACAGCCCTCTTCTTTTGTTGAGAAGTACCAACATCTTCTTTTTTCCTTTTGTTGTGTAATATTTTGCTCAACCGAAGCTCTGCTCTCATCTCGTACCCTTTCCTTGTTTCTCTCCTTTAGATGTTTTGAGTTTCATTAATTTTTTGGTGCCATCTGGCCTTGGGATAACCATTGTTGGTCTTGAAGATGGATCTGTTTTGAGCTTTAGCACTTCCTTTTAATTGAATTTCTCCCCCTTTTTGGCATCATTTGGGTTGACCAAAATCACAGTAGGAGGAGAAGTGCCAGTGGTATGGAGTAGGTGAGCTTTGATTGCTTTTATATCAGCACAAGTATCCAAGTATCTTGCATCAACCATATCTCTGAGCTCTTGCATGTGATGTTTATGTTGAAGATCATCATAGTATTGTTGTTGTTGAAACAGAGGATATAGAACTTGTTGTAGCTCAGTAGTTGGTAAAACAGTGGATTGACCTTTGGATTGTGCTAACATCTGCTTCATCAAATTTTTGATTTCATCCACAGAATTTTCTATTTTGAGACTCTCTTCGTTAAGTCCATGTATTTTAGCTCATCACCTAACTTAATAAGATCATCTGAACCCCTACCACTTGTGGTAGTTTTATCTGTTTTATCATGAGCAGAGGTTTCAAAACTTGCTTCAAACACAGATGCCCCTTTGTCTTGGTACTAGGGACTTCCAACTACATCAGAGGATACCTTGGTAGCCTCAGCAGTTGTTGCCTTCAACAGAGTTTTATAGATGTAACCACGGTACAATTGAAAACTTGGGAGTTTTGCAACTGTAGTAGCTGCTCTTGTTGAACTATCACCAAGGGTTACTTGTAACCCAAGGGATGTAGCCTCTTTAGTGGTTGATGGGTTAGCAAAGATTAAAGAATCAGAGCCAGTCGGATTCAGGAGTAAAATCTCAGTGATAGGTTGGTGAGAAGAACTGGTTAGTGTCTGTTCTAAATCAATTGCATTCAACAAAGGTAATATGGTGGGTGGTAGTTTCTTTATTGGAGAAGGTTGTGGAGAAGAAAGAGACATTGCTCTGGGAGGGGGGCTGTGGAAGATAGAACCAAGTGGATCTAGAGCTTCATAAGTTGGTGTCCCTGTGTCTACAACCTTATCCTTTTGTGAGGATGAAGGAGGAGTTTGGTAAGCAGGTTGAGATCTTTCTAACATCTGCTATGAAGAAGTAGCAGCAGTGTTTTCAGGTGACTTTTGTGTTGTCACAGGGTTATCTTCTAGGATCTCCTCTTCCAGAAGTCCCTTTTTATTTCTTGGTTTGGCGGGCTTTTTGGATTATTTCTTGGTTTTCTTTTTGGTAAATTTTGGTGTGGGTTTCAAAGCACTGGTGGTAGTGCCCTGATCACCAAGAGCAGTGGGCTCAGTAGCAGGAGGTTGAGATTGAACATTTTGTTCATTTAAAACAGGCTCAGCCTCCTCTACTTGTGTTTTTTATTTTGATTGATTGATGATGCGAGTAAAAGTTTCATGTGTAAGGCGGCAATGTGGTGTCACAACCCCTTGTTTAACATCATCACCAATCTTCTTTTGAAGATAAACACTTAGAAATCTAGGATGCATTAGAAAAGGTGCGTGGTCCTTTTGAATGTTTTCAAAATTTGTCACCAAGTCATTGAACAATACTTGGGAAAAGTTAAAATCAGATTTTGTTAACATAGCATTACCCAAGTATTGTAGGTTCAAAGGTATCTCATTAAAAGCCGTTGACTTGGCAGACATGCAGGTTAACAGAGTATGAAAGAAAAACTTGATTTCAGCGGGAAATTGAGGAGATTGTCTTACCTTTCAGTTGACAACATAACCTCTTTCAATGAACTCGTGTTGTAAATCTGCAATTGGGAAGGTAGTGGCATGATTTAGGTCATTTAACCCAAAAGCCTCTGAAATTGAAGCAGGCGTAACTTCCAACAATGTTTCCCCCACCGTGGTGATAATAAGATAGGCCACATTGTCTGTATAATGCACCTTGGCGTTGCCCATAACTCTCGTAAAGATGTACGATAAATGGGAGCAGTGATTTGCATGAGTTCTTTGTACTTTGACTCTTCCAACGCTTTGATCATTGAATGATATTGCGTATTTGAGTTCGTTTCTTCAAAAATTGCAACGTAGATGTGTGGGGTTTTGAAGTTTAGGATCACCATAATAACAATGATGAAGAACAGTAGTGAAAGTGAAGAAGATTTGAGAGAAAACCGCTTTAAGAATTTTGAATTCGATACGGCAGAGGTAAAAACTCTATTTGGGATTAAACAAGGTTTTATAAAGTGAAAAAGTGGTGACGATGTGGCAAAGATTCGACGGTTATCATCTATCCACGTGTATCCTCTGATAGTGTATGGAAGACAGTTGTTATGGTAAACATTGTTGTGTGTCAATAGTGGATGGAAAGCAGTGTTTTGAATTTACACTATCAGTGGATAAGGTCAATGTAGTGGTTTGACCAATCAGAGGATACACTTTGTCTAGTGGATAGATTTTCCAAGCCTATCAGAGTTTTGAAAGAGCAATGGAGAGAACAGACTTTTGATTTAATTTTGGCTATTTTTAAGGATGGATTTTTTATTTTCTGAAAACATTTTATTGCTATTTACACATGGAACACAAATATTTTTTTCCATCCGTGTTTAGCATTCCAATTCTGGAGATCAGACTTTCAACGTAGATGTATCTAATGCTTTAGTTAGAACATCTGCTAGTTGATCTTTAGTATGGACATGTTGTAAAGAAATCTAACCTTTTTCATAACAATCTCTCACAAAGTGATGTCTGATGTCAATGTGCTTTGTTGTGGAGTGTGAGACAGGATTTTTAATGATGTTTTCAGTTGCTTGACTATCTATCTTGAGAGGAGTCTTCAAAGAAGTTACACCAAAATCCAGCAGTTGGTTCTGAAGCCACAAAAGTTGAGTAGTGCAACTTACAGTAGCAATATATTCTGCCTCAGCAGTGAATGTGGAAACTGCAACTTGCTTTTTTGCTTTGCTAGAACACTAGGCAATCACCTACAAATTGAACTCCTCCTGATGTGGACTTCCTTGTGGTGTGGCAACCAGCAAAGTCACTATCTGAGTAACCTGAAAGCTCAATGCTTCCATTAGCAGGATACCAGATACCAAGTGTGGGAGCACCTTTTATGTATCTGAATATCCTCTTCACAGCAATTAAATTTGACTTTCTAGGTGCTGATTGAGATTTGGCACAAACACATGTTGTAAACATGATGTCTGGCCTAGAAGCAGTTAGGTATAACAAAGACCCAATCATACTTCTATAAAGACTTTGATCAACCAAGTCATCTTTGTCCTCAACAGTGACAAGCTTTGAGATTGCCATGGGTGTGCTACAAGGTTTACAGTCATTCATATCAAATTTTTAAGTAGTTCTTTGACATACTTATTTTGATGAATGAAAGTGTCGTTGTGCTTTTGTTTAACTTGAAGACCAAGAAAACATTGTAACTCACCCATTGCACTCATTTGAAACTCAGCTGCCATGAGTTGTCTAAACTCTTCACATATGGCAGTGCATGTAAATCCAAATATGATGTCATTCACATAAATTTGGACAAGCATCAAATCTTTTCCTCTCCATTTCAAAAATAAGGTTTTGTCAATTTTACCTCTTGAAAATCCAATGGATAAGAGAAAAGTGGAAAGAGTTTCATACCAGGCTCTGGGTGCTCGTTTTATACTATACAGTGCTTTGTTCAACTTGTACACATGATCAGGATAAAATGCATCTTCAAATCCAATAGGTTGACACACATATACTTCTTCCTTGATCTTTCCATACAAGAATGCACTTTTGATGTCCATTTGATACACTTTGATGTTGTGGTTGGCAGCAAAAGCTAAGAACAGTCTGATGGCTTCTATGCTTGCTATAGGAGCAAAGGTTTCATCATAGTCAATGCTCCCTTCCTGTCTGTAGCCTTGAACCACGAGCCTTACCTTGTTCTTGACAACAATACCCCTCTCATCAGTTTTGTTCTTAAAGACCCACTTTGTGCCAATAGGACATACATCCTGAGGCAGTGGTACAAGTTCCCAAACTTGTTGTCTTTTGAACTGAAGGAGCTTCGCTTGCATAGCTTCTACCCAACTATTGTCTCTTAGTGCCTCTCAGTACTTGACAGGTTGTGTGAGTGATAGAAAGCCAGCAAAGAGGCAAATGTTTTGGGATTGGCTCCTTGTGAGCACTCCCTCATTTGTGTTGCCAATAACTTGATCCAATAGATGGCTTTTGAGGAAACTCAATTCACCTTGATATGGAATGATTGAATTTAGAGGTGAAGACTGCAAATGTGTATCATCTGACCTAACCTCTGCTGGTGAATTTGAAGGTCCAACCTTTGATTGGAATGGTGGTGGAGGTATGGGAGGTATGGATGTGAGATTGTGTTGATTTTTGTCCATATTGTGTGGACTTTTATCAACAGTGGTTTGGTTTTGAGAATTGGCAGAGGTTTGTGGATCACCAACTGTTGAACCAATAGAGCTTTCACCATTGTTACTAACATCTGCTCCTCTGGTCGCATGACTGACTTTGAAATTTGAAAGGACACAGTCATATCCTTGATCTTGAACTGTTGATTGTGATGTACCTGCATGGTTAGTCTTGACAGACACATCTTCAAATGTAAATCAGCAGGATTTGCTTCAACACACTTTGTCCTAGAGTTAAAAACTCTATAGGCTTTGACAGTGGTTGAGTATCCCAGAAAACAACCACAATCAACTTTAGCTGCAAACTTTGAAATTGAATCTTTTAAGTTTAAAATGAAGCATGGAAGACCAAAAACTTTGAAGTATGAGATTAGAGGTTTGATTTTGTAAAGAATTTCATAGGTAGTCTTTTGATGCCTGTGGTTAATCAAAACTCTGTTTTGCACATAGCAAGCAGTGTTTACAGCCTCTGCCCAAAAAGACAAGGGTAAACCTAAGTCTGCAAGCATAGTTCTTGCTGATTCAATTAAAGTTCTATTTTTCCTTTCAACCACCCCATTTTGTTCTGGAGTCCTTGGGATGCTATATTGCCTAACAATCCCTTTTGACACACAGAAAGCATCCAACTCCTTGTTCCTAAACTCTGTCCCAATGTCACTTCTAAAAATTTTTACTGGTAGGTCAAATTGCTTTTCAACTTAATTTACAAAATTTTGCAAAATGCTAAAGTTTCATCTTTAGAATGCATGAAGAAAGTCCATGTAAACCTTGAAAAATCATCAACAATGACCAAACAATACCTTCTCTTTGTGAGACTCATGATTTTTACAAGGCCAAACAAATCCATGTGCAGCAATTGCAAGCACTGGGTTGTTTTGGACTCTTCAATGGACTTGTAGGAGGTTTTATGTTGTTTCCCTTTTAAACAGGAAACACAATGCTCTTTACAAGTAAATTGTTTTTAGGCAAACCTCTGATAACACTTTGTGTTGAGAGAATGGAGATAGTTTTGAGATTTGTGTGCCCAAGTCTTCTATGCCATAACTCTGTCTCTTTGTTTGAGGCAATTGAGACCAGGCATGCATTAGACATTGGGTTATCTTTCAACATATCAACCACATACACATTGCCACTCCTATGAGCAACAAGTTGTGCTTTACTCTCAACAATGATTTGATCAATTTTTTTTAACAACTTCTGGTCCTACAATTTGACATGTTTTCTTTGTAAAGAAGGATCCATATCCTTTGTCACTCATTTGTGAAACACTTAGAAGATTGAATTTAGATTGTCAATGAGATTTACATTTTCAAATTTGAGTTTCCCAGCTTGAACACACCCAGACCCCAACACCTTCCCTTTTGAATTATTACTTAAGGATATATTACCCCCTCCATGAGCCATGAAATCTTTGAGCAGGGCTTTACATCATGTCATGTGCCGGAAGCCTCCACTATCTACATACCATAGACTATCAAGGCAAGTAGAAGTTCCCTGCACACAAGTAAATAATTAGTTCAGGTGAGTTTCCAAAGCCAAAATGGCTTTGGATGGGGTCACAGACTGTTCAATCTCAAATTCAGGAGAATGGTCAGTGGTTTGGATTTGTCTTTGTAACTACTGCTATGAACTATTTCCTATCAGATGTTGATAGCCATGAGGATGCCTATTGACTTTTGGCTTTGAGGGTTTTTTGTAACCCTCATAGCTAAAAGGAACCTTTTGATAAATAGGTTGGCCATATCCTCTTGGATATCTGTTTGCAGGTTGTGCATCTGTCACTTGTGCCTCTCTGGGAATTGAGGTTTCGTTCAGTGCTTTAGTAACAGATGTTTCCACATGTTAAAAGGTCTGCTTGGATTATTTCTAGCAGAGCTTAAACCTTGACTTTTAAGATCTTTTATTTTGATATCTTTTACCTTTTCATCATAGGTTTTAAGATAAACACACTCCTGAGTCTTGTGATTTGTCTTCTCACAGAAGATACATTTTCAAAATTTGGGATCACACAAGTTTTGTTAATGTCATAAGCTCTTAAAAGAAAAACGTTTTCAGATACATGATTTCTTTTCTCACAAAAATTGCAAAACAAGTTTTTGACCTTTTCCTTCTTCCTTTTATCAGACTTCTTTTCAGCAGATGTTCTAACATCTGCTGGAAGATCTTTAATAGGAATGACTCTTGCTTTTGGTGCCTTAACACCATAAGTGGTTGTGAAGTCCATTGGCTTAAAACTTTCTAAAATGTCACACTCATCTGACCATGTGGGTTTGAACTGATATTTCTCAACCTCTTTAAAAGTTGAGGAACCCTCAAGCTTTTCCAAAATGATCTTGTTTCCATATTAATCAGTGACTTTTATCTCTTCACCAGCCAAGTTTTTTGGAACAATTTCAACAAACCGAGATTCAATTTTAGCATCATTTTTAGAAATTTGATTATTGTTTTTAAAACCAATACCAAATTTTATGTTGCTCTTCATCTGTTTATCCAACATAATCTCATAACCCTTACAAGACTCAACCCATTTTTCACATGTGATTTGTGTGGAATCTAACTCCTTTTTGCAAACTTGGTATTTCTCTACCATAGTTTGGAGTTGGTCTTTGGTTATACTTGCCTCATGCTTTAGGCTGCTGATTTCAGAATAATTGTTAACCAACTTTGTTTTCAACTCTTTTGTGAGTTTTTCAAAATTTAGTTCATCTTCCAAAATTTTGTTCCTAAGGTTTTCATTTACCATTTTTATGTTTGCAAAAGCTATGATGCATTTTTCAGAACATAGATCTTTGAGGATCTAGGGGGATACCTTAGAAGCAGCCATGAGAGCACAGTCACAATCATCTTCACACACATTTGACACTCATCAGACTTAGACACTTGTTCCACAGACTCATCACCTTCATCAATTGTCTCTAAGGCCATTAAACATATATTTTAATTTTCAAAATAATTTTTGGCCATAAGAGCGAAGTTTTCATCAGTTAATTCCTCTTGCAAACTACTCCAATAAAAAAAGCCTTGAGTGAAAAATCTTTGCTGGTTAACCTCTGCCGGAGCAGTGGTTTGAGTAGTTTGAGTGACATGAGGTACTTGTTGCACATGCACTTAAGGTGGTGTGATGCAGCGGAATATATGGAAAACTTTTATCACAACTAATGGTAGTTTGTTTGCTTATCATGCTTTCAAACTTATAGTTTTTGCTTGTGAATTACAAACCATCCCTTAGCCCAATAAGAACGATGATAGTACAGAAATGCAGAGAATATGATAGGCGAATGATCTTTTTGATAGATAATTAAAATAGTACAACTGATGAACTATGTATACTACCCTTCTAACCTCTGAGCATCTTTGATGACGTCAGGGTTGATAGTGACATGTAACAAATAAAACTAACTCTAAGGACTGCTCTACCTAAACTCTGATCAGTGCTAAGCACTGTTACATTGAATATAAAACTAATAAGGCTAAACACTGATCTTTATCCTCTGCTTGTGTCTTCTGATAGACCTTTGATCTTTGTCGTTTAGTGTGGGCAGATGATAGAAGGCAGAGCTTAGACAAGGCAGAGTTTATTGAACAGAGCATGTAAACTCTGTTATCAGGACCAAACATCTGATGTGATTTTGGCTTTATATCATCTGTTCCTTTTTGCAGGGTTCAATCCCAACAGCCACAACAGTCAGCGAAGCCATAGTCTGGTCCAGCTCGGTGGAGTTAAGGACAACGTTGGTAACCTGCATAGACAATTGAATAGTCAGCCAACAAATAAACAATCAACTAACAGCACAAGGTAAGAACTTACATGAGGAATGTCGAAATCCTTCAACCATTCCGAGTTATTGACCAAGGGCTCGATAGCTACTTGAGTTTCTGCATAATTTTCCTGCGCCATGTTCAAGGCTGATAGAGAGTCCATGCGCACCTCTTCGGCAACATCGGCCCTAGCCTTCTCGGTGCTCAAACTCTCCTCTGACTCGCGCAGGCGACGCTGGAGATCAGCTATCTTAGTGTCCCTTCCAGCCAAGTCTCTATCCTTAGAGACAAGCAGTTGCTCAAGCTCACCTGCGCAGATAACCGTTCATTTAATTTTTGAATTCAAGGTCTTGTTGAAGGCAAGTGTAGGTGGTATGAACCTGTTTAGCCTCTGTGCGTTCATGGTGAGACTTAGCTTCCTCAAGCTTCAACTCAAGCTTAGTATTGGTACAAGTGAGCGTCTCATTCTGAGCGCTAAGGTCTGCAATAGCCTTGGCAGAGACCTCAGCTTGTGCTTTAAGGTTGTTAATCTCTTGACGCGAAGCATACATCTTCTAGTTATCTTTATCACAGGCCTCACCGCCACTTCCTACGCTCTTCAGGGTACGTGTCCTCGCTGGCTTGAACTTCCTTTTCAACCCAAGAAGCCCCTACTCTTCACTCTTCTTGTCGGCTTCAAATTTGGCTTGCTCGGCAGCAAGTTCTTCCTTGGCTTTTTCAAATTTCTTTGCATCAGAGGCCAATCGAAGGCGCAAAGCTTCAACATCCGCTCTTTCCCGGTACATCATGCGCCACTCTCGCATAATCTGGTTACCTGTAAACTCATGGTTGGCTTGTCCAACGACATGGTACTGATAGAGGCGATCATGCTGCCTTTGTTTTTGAAAATTAACCTCAGCGGGGGAAAGATACCCCTAAGCCACTCCCTACATTCTTGAAATTTAAGGAGAGTATCTCCTCGTTTCAATTCCATACAGGAACATGGATATCCTCAGCGCGACTTGAGTCATATGAGCGATAATAATGGCACCCAAGGTATCCTCAGGATGGATGGAAGGGAGTTCCTTGCGTCTTGCGTGAAATGTAACAACACCCTCTCTACCCTCACCTCCACCAGTAGCAACATGGGGCCCCGCCCCCTTATCCGCAACCGACTACTCGACGCCACTAACACTCGCCTCCACCCCTTACCAGATTCTAAAACCGTTTTCTCAACCATCTCCTCCACAGGCTTGTCAATTGGTTTCTCAGTAGTTACTGACTTACCAGCTTCATCAGATTTCTCAAGGTTCCCAGCATCTATCGGCCCCTCACCCTGCGCAACCTCCTCTGCAGGTTGTGCAACTTTGCCCTCAACGACCAATAGGTCAATTGGTTTTTCCTTCACCACTTCAAAAATACCCTCCGCCTTTTGAGACGAACTAGCAGAGGGTGGCGGAGGTACCTGAGCGCCAGATTTGGAGTGAAGGATCCGAAATTTAGGCTTCACCTAGTTTGCTTCTGCACGATGCGCATAAGGTTAAACAAAACGTTGACAAAACCTAACAAAGCCATTAATAAGAAGGCATTACCAGGGGAAACAACAGACATCAATGAGGCAGTGTTCACTTTCTTCCTGATGACAGGTGTAACACCTCGCAAAAAAGTGTCCAATAATGTGAAGACACGTGTCCTAAACCCTATTCCTTTGAAAGGATGACTTTAAAGGGGTAAAAGTCTCAAGAAGCGAAACTTGTGCTTCCGGGTGGTTTCCGACGAACCAGGAATTTTAGAATAATTATTTTATACTCCCAAATGTGCCAACTATCATTTATGATGGCCTGATAACAATTACAAGTCCCAAGATACGTATATTTAAGTTGAGGGGCCAAACTTGTCAAAACTGAAAATCAGGTTCGCTGACAGACCCCTTACAGACCGTAAGGGTCCCATGCTTACGGTCCGTAAGGCATGGTACTGGGCGAATTTTTGCTTGGTCTCCACACATAAGCTTCCAAACCGCCTTATTCGAAACCAGGGGCTGCATGCTTGCTCAATACTCGTTAATGGACACCTGGAGACATCCTAGAACACTTGGTAACACCTGGATTAATCTTGTGATGGCCTCTTGCACTATAAATAGGTGCTTTGGGTGAGCACTTGAACTTGCACCTTCCAAAATCTCTTCTTACTCTCTTTCTTGGCATTCTCTGGGATTCCTGATAAAAAAGGAAGCCCCTCTAGGTCCATTTCGTGCTAGGACCAGTGGTAAGTGTTCTTAGCCACTCTAGTTCAGTTTTTATGCAGTTAAAGGCCGAAAGTCAAAGTTGCCGCAAAACGGCTTTGACCTTCGGCTTAGACCTAAACGGTCCAGCCATTGTTCGAGGCGAATGTGGCTACGTGATCGTAATTAGGGGGTGTTAATCCCTCCAAAGGGCACCTCCTAATTACCACGTTTACCTAGTTAATTGTCGGGTCAAAGGAATTAATAATAAAAGTCAAACTAGTTAGATTTTAAATAAAATCAAATCTGATAATATAGAGGTTATAAAACATATTTTATCACTCTAATAACTTGGTAACTATTATTACGACATATCTAAACATGTTCCAGCCGACAATTCTGAGTTTAGGTCTGGTTCGCAACTAAAAGTCACAAAAGCTTGACTTTTGCTTTGACTTTCAGTTCTGACCCGAATTAGCTTATTTTCCTTACGCATTAGGGTTCCTTTAGGACCATATTATGTTGTAGCATAACCCTCTGAGGTTATATTACCTGGTACTTTAGTAATCTAAGTTTATATGCTTGTTCCGTTATTATGCTTTATGTTAACTAGTATGCCCTTTATGTCAAAAATGAGACTTTTATGGTAGTTGGTCATGCAAACGAATTAGGTACTGATGGGTAAACATATTTAGAGTATTTTGGTGCTCCAAACCTGGTCATAAACTGAAGTTATATAGAAAAGCGAAATTCATGCCTTTATAAGGACTAGAATGCCCTTTAGCATGAACATCATGTTTAAAACATAATTTTGACACAAAACGCTTTACCTACTGTTATGATATCATATTTAGGAATTATTGGGATCTCGGGTCGGATTTATTTTTGACCTTAACCTTGGGTATTTGCATAAAGCTCATAAATGACGATAATACCCTTTTTGCAAATAAAATGAGTTTTACATATAATTAACATGCAAAACCTTTTGCTACTGATATATTATGAAAAATAAAATATTTTAACACTTTAAAGCTGGTCAAATTCTCAGAATCACTTTAACTTCGAAATTGTCGTCATTTGTCAACTTTTACGCTAAATAAGCACACAGTTTGACTTTAAACTATATTTAGCACCTAAGACTTGTTACCTATTGAATTATTAAACGATTTTAAATGATTTTACAGTAGGGATAAGTCATGAAGTCAGAATCCCAATTTAGTCCCTAAAACCATGTGTGAAATGACCAAAATGCCCTTCTGGGGGCATAGTTTGGCCATAAACCTTAACACACGCATAGGTATGATATCCTACCATCTTAATATCATAAAATAAAATTTTTTCACAGAGTGTTAGTGACCAAAACCTCAGTTTACATAAAACCCCTTTTATGAACTTGTAAAATGACCAAAATGCCCTTGTAGGGTTTAGTTCGACTTTAAAACCTTACGGGCATACTTGTTGACATCTTACTGATGTTATAACATATCTTGAGCATAATAACTTAGGAAACTTGTATATATCTTATCGGTTACCCGTATATGCTCATACGCGTTCGGTTCGGCTTATATGACTAGTTTTCATGGACGGACCGAAACATGTCTAACCTTGGCATCTTTTCTTCAAAATCCAGAATGTGTTTAGTTTACCCATATTATACAAGTCTTCATACTTGTTGGGTATAAATTACATTCCTTTCCGATGACCGCTTAATCTAGCGCTTTGTACCGTAACCTTCTTTTAAACTAACCGGTCGAAGTCCTTGACTTAAATAAAGACCGTTAGTATCCTAATAGGTTATATGAAACCTTCCTTCCAGATTAAGTAGCCCGGTAGAAGATACCTTCATACGGTCTTAAGTATCATACGGCTGAGTAGTGCTTACACATAAACTAAGGTAAATACATTTAACTTATTTTCCCTTATACAGGCTTGGGATACGGTAAATTATTGCCGCTTGGTCGGGTGTGGGATCATCTAGTCGGATTGTGATTAGTGAATCTGCATAACCCGTTTTAATTTGTTTCGTTTGATGACATAAACTATGGGGGTTAACAACCATGTCCTGGATATCCTCGGCTCATCTAGGTTATTGATGGCCACGACCTAAGCACGGGGTGTAGGCATACACCTGACAGATGCAAATGCTAAAATATAAATTACCCATAAGTTGGGGATAACTCCTTTGTGGGTTTTATATGTGGTGAGTTAGTTAATCATGTTCGGTTTTCAAACCGACCCTAATAGTATGACAAACATGTAAAACTGTATACAAGATTATAAATGTAATTGTCCGAAGTTATAAAAGATTTGTGCCTTGTGCACCTGAATTAACATTTTCAAATGATTACAAAATGAGTCAGTTATTTGTATTTACCAGTGAAAACTGACGTATTTTCCAAAGACTAAGTGACAGGTACCTCACGGAATAGGCTGGAGCTACTTGGCATAATAAGAGGACTTTGCAAATCCCTAGATGCCTTAAGTCTGTGGAACTCAGTTTATGTATTCATTTATAGATCCGCCTGTGGATCCTTTTTACAACCGTCTGTATATTATTTTATTCGTACTTTAAACTTTTAGTTTGTAATAGTAATTTCTTTCCAAGCCTTCCGCTATGCGATAACTGTGTATAATTGAGTATGATGGTATCAACTACGTCACGATACTCCCCACCGGGCCCACCGGGTTATACATGGAAATCGGGGTGTGACAGGTTGGTATCAGATCCAACGTTGAGTGAATTAAACACTAGCCTTTTTGTGTTTAATCTCAATGACACAGCAGCACATTCTTTAGACTTTCGTGTCTAAATAACGACCTAGGATTACTCTTAACCTTTATTTGATTTATATAGATATTGTTATTTGTATTTTCACAGGCCTCCATATAAGATGCTGCCATATGTCAGAGGAAGAGGGAAAGGTCCAATGAGAGGAGGATCGTTTAGCCATGCGGGGCCTTCTCACCGTCGTACGCCTTCGGAATCATTTAGCTCCGATCCCAATGACGAATGGAGACGTTCATTGGAACCTGCAAGGCGATCCGTTTCACTAAGTACTTCTCCATCTTATCACCATTCCCTTGGGCCACAAGAACCTCTAGAGCCACAACACTCTCACCATTCGCAGCATTCGCTGCAACCGCCCCAATCCCATCATTCTTCCCATCATTCGCACTATCTTTCACCCTATTCTTAGAGACAGTTTAACCCTAACGATTACATTAACTCACCAGCAGGTCATAACCTGTTGGGTCCGGAGGATCATTTCCCCGAGGATATGGATATGGATGATGACCCAGATCCATCTGAGCTGCCTTCGGGAACGCCCACACATCCCATTGACATATCTAGTGGTTCTTCCTTCACAGGATCACCCTATCAAGGACCCGATGAGTTTTCTGAATGGTGGGGACAATGGAAATTCGTGAACACTCCTTCCTCTCACATCACCCCACCACAACCTCCATTAGAGGAACCACATTTTCAAGAAATGACACCATCACCACCACCACTCCCTGAACAGGAACAACCTCCACCGCCTCCAGAAATGCCAAGGAGGAGAAGGAATGCACGTATGTCCGTCGAGGGGGTACACGTTTTACAACCACTCAAGGTTCTAGTAACTATCCTCCCATACCTGAAGATCCACAAATGGGTGGACCTTCGAATCCTGCGCTGGAGATTGATATCGCATCGGCCACCTTTGCACCTCAGCCACCTCTGATGGGTTATGATAACCCAATTCCTACCTACCCACCTTCGATGGAGTATAATCCTTTCGAGCCTCAAGCTCCTGTAGAGTTTAACTACCAACCCCCTGCTATCGACCAATACATTGAAGCAGCCAACCATAATGCTCTCTATCATTCGTCTTATCCTCCATTATACCCAACTGGGTATCCCGTTTATACGTATCAACACCCTATACCTCAACCTTCACCTCAACAACAACCACCAGCCACAACAATTAGAAATTTTGCAAAGGGTGCAAGAGGTAGAACGTAGGGTGGAAAGAGGTGAGAAAAAGAATAGTAAGTTTCTTAAGAATCTTGAAAAATTCATCAGGGAAAAAGGGATGGCGGTTGAAGATTTTCTTTGCTTTTATCTTGTACTTGTTATTTAAATTAAGTCCCTGCGTGGACATTTCTTTTTACTAGTCCCTGCGTGGACATTATCCTTATGTTTTAGTCCCTGCGAGGACTTATTTTCTTCTAGTCCCTGTGTGGACAATTTATGTTATCTAAAGACCCATTTAGGGCAATTTTGTAACCGCTAGTGATATTAATGAAAATCTTCTTTTGGAAATTCTTTGTTCAAACAATCATTTTTTATTGATCTGCCAAGAAATTCCAGAAGATCTTCTTAATGGTATAACCTAGCCTTTGTGTCAATACGAACATGGTTATGACGGTAAAACCCTCTTAAGGCAATAAATCCTTGTTAACATCCAGAACATGTTAACACTCCCGGCAGTGTGGCATGAGAAACCACACCAGCCGTCAAAGTATTTGGATTCTTCCAAGCTTTCATATAGCCTAAATGATCAATGTGATTCATGGCTGATATCATCCAATAGAATGTTAATAATAAGACATTCTTAGGTAATAACTACTCATTCTTCCCGCAAGGCAAACTGCATTGTTTTTATAAATGACAACTGTAGTTTATAACTCTCTGTCAAAAGGCAATGAACTATGTTTAAACCCTTAAAACCTACGATCCAATAAGATCGTAAATTATATTGTCCAAGTGACAAGGCCTTGTGCCATGAAAAAGTATCTATACAGCAATGACAGTTTTGACATATGTTCGCTGTCAATTATTAAGGATTATATCCCATTTAAAAGCCATTGATGGTTCAATAGTAGCCTAGGCTAACTATAGTAACTCCTAAAATTCGTGTTCCTCATAAATGCTATATCCTTTAGCCTATGTGGTTTATTCATACCATGGCTAGTAAAAATCACCAAACGTGATATAACCACTAAGTAAATTATTGTTATCTGGTATATAGCATTCAAAACCTCACCATGGCTGGTTTAGACGAGGCACATAGTCACCCGTTGAAGGGAATGATAATACGAGAATAAATAGCACCGGAGCTGAACTACAAGCCTTGGTTGATGCAGCAGTTTCAAAAGCTGTGGATAGAGTACTAAGGGAGTCGAGTAGTACTCGATCCAAAACAGACTCTAAAACCCATTCTAAACCACAACCATCAAAGAAAGATGAATCTGAGTATTCATCCAATCAGAAGAGTGAATCACACAAACAGACTATGGATGATCAGACACCACATTTCGGCAAAGGTTGTACATACATATACTTCGTCTCTTGCAAACCAAGAGACTTCACTGGAGAAAAAGGGGCCATTGATTGTATGAAATGGCTTGATGAGATGGAAAAAGTGGTGGATATAAGTGATTGTGCTAAGGAAGATGTGGTTAAGTTTGTTTCGCAGTCCTTCAAGGGCGATGCCCTGACGTGGTGGAAAGCGTTGATTCAATCCACCGGAAAAGTTTCTCTGTATATAACCTCTCTTGGGTCAGGTTTGTTGAGTTGGTTAAGGAGACATATTGTCCACAACACGAAGTGGAGAAGGTTGAAGCTGACTTTTTGACCTTATCTATCAAAGATATGGACTGCAGATCGTATGTAACCAGTTTCAATGCGATGTCAAGGCTTGTTCCTTACTTGGTCTCTCCTGAACCAAAGTGCATTGCACGCTTCATAGGTGGTCTAGCCCCTGAAATTAAAGGAAATATCAAGGACTCAAACCCTACCACCTACAGCTCAGCTGTAGACTTGTCCTTATCCCTCACACTGGATGTGATTAGGAGTAGGTCTAAAAGACCTCAGATGAGGGAAAGAGGAAAAGAGAATATGATCAAACTTATCATTCCAATAAGAAGAAAAATGGGAAATTTTGGGTTTAAGAAAAACCCGAATCAGTCAAGTGACAAGCCCCTGTGTAAGAACTGTAACAGGAGGCACTTCAGGAAGTGCACCTTAGATCCACAGGCCAAGCCTTGTGGGATTTGTAAGAAAAAGGGGCATAAGACATTAGAGTGTAGGGATTTGAAGGATGCAACCTGTTATGGTTGCAACGAAAAAGGGCATATCAAGACTAACTACCCAAAGAATGCTAAGAATCCTGATGAGGCTAAGAAGACAAACGCAAGGGTGTTTCAGATGAATGCCAGGGAGGCAGTAAAGGATGACAAGGTTATAACAGTTACCTTCCTCATAAATGATATCTATGCTAGAGTTTTGTTTGACTCAGGTGCAGATAAGTCTTTTGTAGATCTTAAGTTTAGCGAATTATTGAACCTTCATGTTAAAACTCTAGACATTAAGTATGAGGTAGAACTCGCTAATGGTACCTAAGAAACTGCCTCGACGCTTCTTGATGGATGTTGTATAACCATTAAGAATCAATCTTTTCCGTTATCCTTTCTGCCAGTGAGATTGGCGGGATTTGATGTGATTTTGGGTATGGATTGGTTATCGCATAACCATGCCCAAATTACTTATGATAAGAAACTTGTCAACGTCAAAACCCTTCTGGAGAATCGATTTCTATACAAGGAGATACACACCATGGACTGCCTGATAATGTATCAATACTTAAAACATCCAAGTGTTTAAAGAATGGATGTGTCATCTATATGGCACAAGTGACATTGGACGAATCAAAACCAAGGATAGAAAACATTCCAGTCATCTCTAAATATCCAGATGTATTCCCGGATGAACTACCAGGATTACCTCCCGAGAGGCAAGTAGAATTCAAAATCGATATTATACCTGGAGCAACACCGATTGCACGAGCTCCATACCACTTAGCACCAACCGAGATGAAGGAACTAAGAACCAATTAGATGAACTGTTGGAAAAAGGTTTCATTCAACCTAGCTCATCACCTTGGGGAGCACCTATACTGTTTGTGAAAAAGAAAGACGGTTCAATGCACCTGTGCATTGACTACCGCGAGCTAAATAAGGTAACTATAAAGAACCGCTATCCATTGCCCAGGATCGACGATCTGTTTGATCAACTTCAAGGGGCAAGTTTCTTTTCAGATTAACCTAAGGTCGGGATACCATCAACTCAGAGTTAAAACTGAATATGTGCCTAAAACCGCGTTTCGAACAAGGTACGGCCATTATGAGTTCTTAGTGATGCCTTTTGGGCTCACTAACGCACCCGCTGCATTCATGGATCTCATGAATAGGGTCTGCAAGCCATATTTGGATAAGTTCATCATCGTATTTATAGATGGACATACTTATTTACTCTCGTAATCAGGAAGATCACAAGAAACACCTTCGATGCATCTTAGGACTTCTACAGCAGAAGAAGTTTTATGCTAAATTCTCCAAATGTGAGTTTTGGCTTCGCGAAGTCCAATTCCTTGGACATGTTGTGAGCGAGCGGGGTATCCGAGTGGATCCCGCTAAAATAGAAGCAATCATGAATTGGGAAGCACCTAAGACGCCTACTGAAATTCGTAGCTCTTTGGGATTAGCGGGATATTATAGAAGATTTATCGAAAACTTCTCAAGAATAGCCGCACCATTAACTTCTCTGACCCGCAAGAATATAAAATTTAATTGGGGTCCTAAGCAGTAGGAGTCCTTTGAGATCCTCAAGCAGAAAGTGAGCAATGCTCCAGTTCTAACCTTGCCGGAAGGCATAGATGAGTTTGTTGTTTACTGTGATGCTTCGCACATTGGCATGGGTTGTGTGCTTATGCAACGGGGTAAAGTAATCGCCTACGCATCATGACAATTAAAAGGGCATGAAAAGAATTACACCACCCATGATCTAGAATTGGGTGCCGCTGTATTCGCACTTAAGTTATGGAGACATTACTTATATGGGACTAAATGTGTGATATACTCGGATCACAATAGTCTCCAACATTTGTTTAACCAAAAAAGAGCTCAACATGAGGCAACGACGTCGGATGGAAACTTTAAACGACTACGACTGCGAGATTCGCTACCATCCTGGCAAAGCAAATGTAGTCGCCGATGCATTCAGCCGAAAGGAAAGAATCAAACCTATTCGGATTAATGCCAAGAGTATCGAACTTAAGAACAGTTTAAACGAGAAGCTATTGGCTGCGCAGAAAGAAGCAATATTGGAAGTTAACCTTCCCGAAGAAAAACTAGGAGCAACTTTTGATCAGTTGTCACATGGGAGGGATGGAATCCTCAGACTAAATGGTCGAATTTGGGTTCCTATTCATGGAGGACTTAGAGATATAATCCTTCAGGAAGCCCATAATTCCAAGTACTCGGTTCACCCTGGGGGTGACAAAATGTAACAAGATTTAAAGGCAAACTATTGGTGGATGGGTTTGAAGAAATCCATAGCCACCAATGTAGCTAAATGTCTAACGTGCTCTCAAGTTAAAGCTGAACACCAAAAGCCGTCAGGACTACTACAACAGTTAGAACTTCCCACATGGAAATGGGAAATGGTAACCATGGATTTTATCACCAAGTTACCTAATACAAAACATGGAAATGATACAATTTGGGCCATAGTTGACAGATTAACAAAGTCAGCTCATTTCTTACCCATCAAAGAGACACATAGCTCCGACAAACTAGCTCAGATATATGTAGATAAGATTGTGTCTCTCCATGGAGTGCCAATATCCAATCTATCCGATAGGGATACTAGATATACTTTTCATTTTTGGAAAAGTTTCCAACAATCTCTAGGAACCCGACTAAATTTTAGTACCGCTTACCATCCTCAGACGGATGGGCAGAGCGAGCGTACAATTCAGACATTAGAAGACATGCTCCGGGGATGCGTCATTGATCTAGGAGGTAGTTGGGATGATCATCTCCCCTTGATTGAGTTCTCCTACAATAACAATTACCATACCAGCATTCAGGCTGCGCCTTTTGAGACTTTATATGGACGAAAATGCAGAACACCCGTCTGTTGGGCAGAAGTAGGAGAAGCTCAGCTAACAGGACCTGAGATAGTCCTAGAGACGACAGAAAAGATCGTTCAACTCCGTGATCGTCTAAAGGCTGCTAGAGATAGGCAGAAGAGTTACGCAGATAAAAGGTGAAAACCTCTAAAGTTCGAGGTAGGAGACAAAGTTTTACTAAAAGTGTCACCCTGGAAAGGAGTGATGCATTTTGGTAAGAAAGGCAAGCTAAGCCCGAGATACATTGGACCATTTGAAATCATTGAATGTGTTGGTAGTGTGGCTTGTAGGCTAAACCTACCTAAAGAACTTAGCGATATTCACAGTGTGTTCCACATCTGTAATTTAAAGAAATGTCTAGCGGATGAATCGCTAGCAATACCTTACAAAGATGTGCAAATAGATGAAAGCCTGAAATTTATCGAAAAACTGATCGCGATCGAAGATCAACAGGTAAAGAAGCTTCGAAGGAAGAAAGTGCCAATTGTAAAAGTAAAGTGGGATGCCCGTAGAGGCCCTGAGTATACGTGGGAGGTTGAGTCCACTATGCGACAGAAATACCCTCACTTATTTCAGTAAATCTCGATGTCGAGATTTCTTTTAAAGGGGTGAGGATGTAACACCTCGAAAAACGTGTCCAATAAGGTGAAGACACGTGTCCTAAACCCTATTCATTTTAAAGATGACTTTAAAGGGGTAAAAGTGTCAACAAGCGAAACTTGTGCTTCCGGGTGGTTTCCGACGAACTGGGAAATTTAGAATAATTATTTTATACTCCCAAATGTGTCAAATATCATTTATGATGGCCTGATAATAGTTACAAGTCCCAAGATACGTATATTTAAGTTAAGGGGCCAAACTGTCAAAACTGAAAATCTGGTTCACTGACAAACCCCTTATGGACCGTAAGGGTCCCATGCTTACAGTCCGTAAGGCATGGTATTGGGCGAATTTTTGCTTGGTCTCCACACATAAGCTTCCAAACCGCCTTATTCGAAACCAGGGGCTGCATGCTTGCTCAATACTCGTTAACGGACACCTAGAGACATCCTAGAACACTTCGTAACACCTGGATTAATCTTGTGATGGCCTCTTGCACTATAAATAGGTGCTTTGGGTGAGCACTTGAACTTGCACCTTCCAAAATGTCTTCTTACTCTCTTGCTTAGCATTCTCTGGGATTCCTGATCAAAAAGGAAGCCCCTCTAGGTCCATTTTCGTGCTAGGACCAATGCTAAGTGTTCTTAGCCACTCTAGTTCGGTTTTTATGCGTTTAAAATGCCGAAAGTAAAAGTTGCAGCAAAACGGCTTTGACCTTCAGCTTAGACCTAAACGGTCCAGCCATTGTTCGAGGCGAATGTGGCTATGTGATGGATCACGGTGGGTGTTAATCCCTCAAAAGGGCACCTCCTAATTACCACGTTTACCTAGTTAATTGTCGGGTCAAAGGAATTAATAATAAAAGTCAGATTTTAAATAAAATCAAATCTGATAATATAGAGGTTATAAAACATGTTTTATCACTCTAATAACTTGGTAACTATTATTAGAACATATCTAAACATGTTCCACCTGACAATTATGAGTTTAGGTCCGGTTCGCAACCGAAAGTCGCAAAAGCTTGACTTTTGCTTTGACTTTCAGTTCTGACTAGAATTAGCTTATTTTCCTTATGCATTAGGGTTCCTTTAGGACCATATTATGTTGTAGCATAACCCTCTGAGGTTATATTACCTGGTCCTTTAGTAATCTAAGAATATATGCTTGTTCCGTTATTATGCTTTATGTTGACTAGTATGCCCTTTTTGTCAATAATGAGACTTTTAAGGTAGTTGGTCATGCAAACGAATTAGGTACTGATGGGTAAACATATTTAGAGTATTTTGCTGCTCCAAACCTGGTCATAAACTTAAGTTATATAGAAAAGCGAAATTCATGCCTTTATAAGGACTAGAATGCCCTTTAGCATGAACATCATGTTTAAAACATAATTTTGACACAAAACATTTTACCTACTATTATGATATCATATTTAGGAATTATTGGGATGTCGGGTCGGATTTATTTCTGACCTTATCCTTGGGTTTTGAATAAAGCTCATAAATGACGTTAATACCCTTTTTGCAAATAAAATGACTTTTACATATAATTAACATGCAAAACCTTTTGCTACTGATATATTATGAAAAATAAAATATTTTAACACTTTAAAGCTGGTCAAATTCTCAGAATCACTTTAACTTCGAAATTGTCGTCATTTGTCAACTTTTACGCTAAATAAGCACATAGTTTGACTTTAAACTATATTTAGCACCTAAGACTTGTTACCTATTGAATTATTAAACGATTTTAAATGATTTTACAGTAGGGATAAGTCATGAACTCAGAATCCCAATTTAGTCCCTAAAACCATGTGTGAAATGACCAAAATGCCCTTAATGGGGCATAGTTTGGCCATAAACCTTAACACACGCATAGGTATGATATCCTACCATCTTAATATCATAAATTAAATTGTTTTCACAGAGTGTTAATGACCAGAACCTCAGTTTACATAAAAACCCCTTTTATGAACTTGTAAAATGACCAAAATGCCCTTATAGGGCTTAGTTCGACTTTAAAACCTTACGAGCATACTTGTTGATATCTTACTGATGTTATAACATATCTTGAGCATAATAAATTAGGAAAATTGTATATGTCTCGGTTACCTGTATATGCTCATACGCGTTCGGTTAGCTTATATGACTAGTTTTCATGAACGGACCGAAACGGGTCTAACCTTGGCATCTTTTCTTCAAAATCCAGAATGTGTTTAGTTTACCCGTATTATACAAGTCTTCATACTTGTTGGGTCTAAATTACATTCCTTTCCGGTCACCGCTTAATCTAGCGCTTTGTACCATAAACCTTTTTTAAACTAACCGGTCGAAGTCCTTGACTTAAATAAAGACCGTTAGTATCCTAATAGGTTATATGAAACCTTCCTTCCAGATTAAGTAGCCCCGTAGAAGATACCTTCATACGGTCTTAAGTATCATACGGCTGAGTAGTGCTTACAAATAAACTCAGGTAAATACATTTAACTTATTTTCCCTTTACGGGCTTGAGATACGTAAATTATTGCCGCTTGGTCGGATATGGGATCATCTAGTCGGATTATGATTAGTAAATCCGCATAACCCGTTCTAATCTGTTTCGTTTGATAACATAAACTATGGGGGTTAACAACCATGTCCTGGATATCCTCGGCTCATCTAAGTTATTGATGGCCACGACCTAAGCACGGAGTGTAGGCATACACCTGACAGATGCAAATGCTAAAATATAAATTACCCACAAGTTGGGGATAACTCCTTTGTGGGTTGTATATGTGGTGAGTTAGTTAATCATGTTCGGTTTTCAAACCGACCCTAATAGTATGACAAATATGTAAAACTGTATACAAGATTATAAATGTAATTGTCCCAAGTTATAAAAGATTTTGTGCCTGGTGCACCTGAATTAACATTTTCAAATGATTACAAAATGAATCAGTTATTTGTATTTACTAGTGAAAACTGACGTATTTTCACGAATTAGGCTGGAGCTACTTGGCATAATAAGAGGACTTTGCAAATCCCTAGATGCCTTAAGTCTGTGGAACTCAGTTTATGTATTCATTTATAGATCCACCTGTGGATCCTTTTTACAACGTCTGTATATTATTTTATTCGTACTTTAAACTTTTAGGTTGTAATAGTAATTTCCTTCCAAGCCTTCCATTGTGCTATAACTGTGTATAATTGACTATGATGATATCAACTACGTCATGATACTCACCACCGGGCCCACCGGGTTATACGTGGAAATCGGGGTGTGTCAACAGGTTTGCTAAAAGCAACCTTCTTCGGGGAAGGCACGCCTTTTTCACCAGACTCAGCGCGCGACCTTTTTGAAGAGTTTTTTCTAGCAAGCTCCGGGATCGGGTCCTTTTTCTCCTCAACCGCAGGGTTAGACGTCGGCGTCGCGCCATATAGCTGTTCTATGGTGCTCGTGTTTCCCGAACTTCTAACCCCTGCTCCACCTCCAGTTATGCCTATAGAGTACAATGCCTCTAAGGAGTCAGCAGCAAGTATATAATCATCCAAGTTACGCTGTCGAGAGCACCCATACCTTTGCGTGGCGCCGCAGCAGACGTGGCCGCAGTCACTTCCGCTTTAACGGGATGCGCACCCTCGACAATAGAGACCTTCTTCTTCTTGCTTTACCTTTTTAGTTTCCGATCCTCATGATACTTACAAAGATAAACCAGGCTACCTGCAAATGCAGTAGGAGGAATATTTATTCCATGATTAGATGACGCAATGGATTCCCTGCTGGAAAGTAAGACCATATCTTCTCCAGCAGGGGTTATAGCGCGACAAGGCCTAGGGTTGAATATATGCGAACCTTCAGCCCCGGTAGGCGGCACAGAGAAAGCTCGAGCAAAAATATGATACATGAAATTGTTCTGAATTTGTTCATATCAAGGCTCCTCATCTTCACGAAGAGGCCTGGTGCCCATAACCCACGCGTGCGTCGGAAACACACGATGATAGAGCGCGACCTCTACAAGAAAAAATATATATATACGTATAAAGTCAGAAGTGTATAAATAAAGGAAATATATTCAAAGTCATGAGTTACCTTGGCCTTCCAGAAGGAGCATCGGGACGGTGCTAGTAAAAGGCCACGTGTCACTCATACCCGCAACGACCAAGATGTTTTCCCCGAAAGCCTGATTAGGCAAGCATAACAAATTCTCGTACCAAGCAACACCCTTGGGTATTCGAAGCGTTTCCTTAGGAATAGGCTCAGGGTCCCCGAACTGCATGGCAATAAGAATAACCCCCTCCCGTATGTAGAAAAACTTCCCCCTCCAATCATGCAAACTCTTGAGAGGGTTGATGAGCAACCTCTTAGACCCACGAATGGCGAAGGAATAAAAACTTAAGATTCACCTGCACCTGATAGAAAGCGCAGAATTTTTCTATAGTGGGTTCTTCACCTTGAGAGCGTAGACAAAACTCAAAATGACGGAGCTTGACCATCCCAAGAGGGGACAGTTGGGACACATGAATGTGATAATGCGAAAGAAGGGCTCCAAAGAAGTGGGTAGCAGGCAGGCGGAAGTTACCCTCGCCAAAAAAATCAGAAAATAAGGTAATATACCCCAGAGGGGCATCAGCGGTAGTTTGCCCTTGAGATGGGAACCGCACGTCCCACTCAGCAGCAAACTGGTTGCCCCAGGAAAACTGTTCAAAAGATGCATGATCCCACTTCAATGGTGGCATGTTACCACCAATTCTTCTACTTACACATCTTCTTGATGATCAGACATGATGATCAGAGGGGAAAACGAAGAAAAAGTTGAAGGTTTGAAGAAATCTGGAGAATTTATTAGAAGATCTTCAAGAACTGCTTGAAGATTTGAAGATTCAAAGAGAAAGAGGAGAGAGTATGAATGAGAAGTATTTGATATCTCTGATTCTCCATCTATTTATACCCATCGCATTAAATGCGATGGGTAACTGTTCTCGACAAGTGGGTTGGACGGCCATTAGGAGGGCGACACGTCAGGCGGCGAATTCAGAACGACGGTTGCCACGCATGCATGACAACCTCGTGCCTGATGATGAACAAACAAGCATGACTGCAACAGCGACGACATGCTATCTGCAATGTCAGAAGTCACATCAAATGTCGTCATCGCCAACAAACCGTCACCCTCGCCACCAACCTGTCAGCTACTCATCATTTCAAATTTCTAGACAATTCCGGCTCAAAAATAAGAGTTATCTTCATAGAAAAACAACAGAGTCGCGCCGTATTCGTCAAGGCTCACACACTTTGTTTTTATCTTATAGTCCAGAGCTCCAACCACTTACTGTTAGGATCTGAGTTTGATTTACTTGTAGTTTTTGTTTCAAAAATGGAAATATGATTGAAATTGAAAGTAAATGCAGTGGAATAGAATGGAAAACTTTTACTACAAGTAAAGGTCGTTTGTTTTCATCATCATCATGCATTCAAGTTTATAAACTTTGCATGTGATTCACAAACTCCCCTTCAGCCTATTGCAATAGTTTGATAGTACATAGAAGGAAGAAGATGATTGGTGTAAAGATCTTTTTAACAAGACAAAATTCACTGTTACATCGACTTAGCTATTTATACTAACTATCTAACCTCTGAGCATCTTTTGATGGCATCAGGGTTGATAGTAGTGACATTTAACAATAAAGTAACAAACTATAAACACTGATGTCTAACATCTGATAGTGCAGATGTTTAGGTAGCAGACTTCTAGGAAGACAAAGTTTAGGTGATCAGATGATGTAAACTCTAATAGATGGACAAAAACCGCAAATGGAGTATTTTGGCTTTATATCATCTGTTCCTTTGTAAAGGGTGCAATCCCAACAATCTCCCCCTGGAACAGATGATGCCAAAAACACCTTTTGTTCTTGTCTTTATTCCTCAACAGGAAATCTCTGATTTGTCCTTTAAACTGCAATTCGAAATTCAGAGATTCCTCATCATCATCATCCTTTTCAAGTACCGGATCCATAAGTTCTTGGAGGTCTTCTACACACAGCCCATATGCATCCCCATTCTCATCTTGGTAGCATCGCCATTAGACTTGAGCAAAGTCGATTCGTGGGAGTTTTTGTCAACTTTCCACTTTAAAAGTTTTGGGTCTGATGGCTATCTAGGATGGTAAGTTATGGTTGAGGTAGGTAGAATTGATTGACTTGCCATCTAATAAAGATCTTCTGCAAGCTTTTGACTAGTTCATCAGTATGGTAATCAATCATGTTTTGGATTCCTTCCTTTATATGCTCATACACTCTCTTATCTTCTTCTTCCATAACCATTTGCCTTTTTCTTTGATTTGAGGCCAAAATAGATAAAGCTGATGTTTCAGATGGTTTTGAAGAGTGTTGGGTTTGATGAGCTGTATCCTCTGCTACATACACTGGATTCTTTGGCAGAGATGGATCTGGTTTTCTTCTTTGTTCAAGCGATCTGTATGTATCAACCACCTTAACCTCTGTCCACCTCATAATTTGGTTCTTTGACCCATAATTTCCAACAATCAACTCTTCCTTCATTCTTCTTATCTTTAAATTCTTTTCAGGCATCTTCTTATGTTTATTCCAATCTGGAGGAGTTGGCTTTTTGAGAGGATCTTTCAGCATTTCTTGCATTTTGTACCTCTTCTTCCAACTCTTTCACAGTCCAGTCTTTGAATTGTGCCCTTGTAGCCTTGTATAACTTTGTTTCCATGATGTGATTGATGTAATCTTCTTTAAGGCTTTTATCTTCTCTCTCTGACAGATGTTTGCTCAAGTCTCTTGCATAGTCTTCTAAAAATCTGACTTTGCTCAAAAGATATTGCCAGTAATTTTGTATTACTCTGTCAGACTTTCCATGGGTATCCCTTTTTGTGATATCCTCTGCTTGTTGGACTTTAAGCCTCTTGTATTCTTCTAAGTTTCTTGTTTTGGGATAACCTTTCAAAGATGGGAATTCCCTTTTATCTGGATCTTCTTTTGAAAAGAAAGATTTGATCTCTGATTTTACAGCTTGTAAATCCAGTGGGAATTGAGTGGCGAGAGGTACTTTAGTAATTTGAGAAGAAGGAGGTTTAACAGCTACTATGGTGGGCATTGGTTTAGATGACACAGGTAAAGGAGAAGGGATGATCTTGTCATCAAATTCAACATTTGTGGTTCTCATCCTTTTGAAACTAAGATTGGGTGATTGTGGTTGTGGAATTTTTGTGGGCGTGGGTAGAGATATGGTGGAAGTTGGAATTATGACCATAGCAGTGGTTGGATTAACATTTGTTATAACCTCTGATGTGTCAACAGATGTTTTTTTTGGGTAATGGGTTACCCCTGTGATTCTATATATTAACCAACCAAATAATACAAGTAGTGAGGATAATCTCCCACTAGTTCTATCATGAGACACACCTCATGACAGTAAATCAAGCAACAATATAAAGCAGTAATCAAAGACAAGTACAACTACTAGACTAGAATCTAGAACCACTAATCACAACAGATGTTGACACAGCAGATGTTGTAACATCTGTTGTGATTGGTTTATCAACTGCTTTTGAAGAAGGAGGTGTAAGTGTTTTTGTGGGAGCAGAGGATGTGGTTGGATTAGCAACTGTCTTAGGTTTAGAAGGTATGGATGCTTATTGCCTTGTTTTTCTAACAGGCATCTTCTTTGTTGAAGAACCAACACTTTCTTTTTCTATTTGCAGAGCTATCTTTTTCTCAACCAAACCTCTGCTCTCAACCCTTACCCTTTTCTTTGTATTCTCCTTTTCCCTTGCAAAGATATCAGCTATTTCATCAACCTGTTTAGAACCATCTAGCCTAGGGATATCCACTGTTGGGCGTGCATCTTTGTCATCAAGCTTTAGCACTTCTTTCTTTGAAGGTATCTCCCCCTTTTTGGCGTCATCAGTGTTGACTAAGATTACGGTAGGAGGAGGAGTACCAGTGGTTCGAAGGAGATGAGCCTTGATTGCCTTAATATCTGCAGCAGTATCCATATATCTGGCATCAACCATGCTTAACCTCTTGCATTTAATGTTTGTGTTGAAGATCAACATAATATTTTTGTTGTTGAAACAGAGGGTCTAAGGCTTGTTTGAGATCATCAGTGGATAGGACAGAGGGTTGGCTCTTTGTAGCTGATATCTGCTCCAGTAAATCCTTGATTCAGGAACAGAGCTTTCAATTTTGGTAACTCTCTCCGTCACATCCTTGTATTGTAGATCATCACCTAACTTAATAGGATCATCTAAACTCCTACCAAAAATGGTAGTTTTATCTATGTTATCATGAACAGGGTTTTCAACCCTTGTTTCAAACATAGATGCCCCTTTTTCTTGGTTCTGGGGACTTCCCATATAAACAGAGGTTACTGTAGTAGCCTCAACAGTGGTTGCCTTCATCAGAGTCTTAGGAATGGAACCACTATCCAATTGCAAACTTGAGAGTTTGGCAATTGTAGTGATTGCTCTTGATGAACTATCCTCTAAGGTTACATGCAACCCAAGGGATGTATCCTCTTCAGCTACTGATGTGTTAGCAAAGAATAACAAATCTAACCCAGTCACTTATTGTAGTATATTCTCAATGATAGGTTGGTGAGAATAACTGGTTAATGTCTGTTCTAATTCAATTGCATTTAGCAAAGGCACTATGGTAGGTGGGAGTGATTTTGTTGGTGAAGGTTGTGGTGCAGAAAGAGACAATGCCGTGGGAGAGGGGCTGCGGAAGATAGAATCAAATAATCCTAGAGCTTCATAATTCGGTGTCCTTGTGTTTACAACATTTTTCTTTTGTGAGGAAGAAGGAGGAGTTTCAAAGCCAGGTTGAGATTCTAACATCTACTGTGAAGAAGTAGCTGCACTGTTTTCATGTGATTTTTGTGTTATCACTGGTTAACCTCTGGGATCTCATCTTCCAGAGGGCCCTTTTTGGGTTTGGTGGGTTTTCTGGTAGGTTTTGTTGGTTTCTTTTTGGAGATTGCTGGTGTGGGTTTCAGGGCAGTGGTTGTAATGCCCTGATCACCAGGAGCAGTGGGCTTAGTAGCAGGAGGTTGAGATTGAACATTTTGTTCTTGTAAAGCTTGCTCAGTCTCCTTACTTGTGTTTTGAAAACTTTATCCTTATTTGTAATTCTAGTAAAAGTTTCATGAGTTAGGCTGCCTGGTTGTATAACAGCGCCTTGTTTAACATCATTATCAAGTAACTGATTATGAAGATAAACATTCAAGAATTGTGGATGTATTAGAAAAGCTTTTTGTTTTTTCAATATTATTAAAATTTGCCACAAGATCATTGAACAGTATCTGTGAAAAGTTAAAATCTGATCCAGTAGAATGGCATAGCCCAGTTACTAAATGTTTAATGGTATTTCATTAAAAGTTGTGGTCTTTGCTGTGAGACAAGTTAAAAGAGTGTGAAAGAAAAATCTCATCTCAACAAGAAAATTGGGTTTATAGATTGTCATACCTTTAAGTTGTCCAGTGTAACCCCTTTCCAGAAATTCGGCATGCATCTCATTTGTAGAGAATGACACAGAATGTGCCATATCATTCAATTCGAATACTTGAGAAATCAATTGAGGGCTGATTCGCATCAGTGTTTTGCCCACTCTTGATACAATAGCATAAGGAACATCTTTTTGAGAATGAACCTCTGCGTTTGCCCAAAATTGCCGTTGTGCGTCTTGATAAATTGGGGCTATGACGGTTAACAGATGCTTAAATTTTTTATTCTTTCAAGATTTGTATCATTGAATGATATCTTGTGTTTGAATCGGTTGCATCAAGAATTGTTGTATAGTTGTGAGGAGTTTTGATTATGAGGGTGAATGGTGGTGGATCTGGTTTGGATTTCTCTTTAGGTTTAGATTTGGGTGCCATGATTGAAGAAAAACCGTTTTGAGAATTTTGAATTCAACACGGTAAAGTGAAACCTCTGTTATAGATAAAACAGGATTTTATAGGGTTTTGAAAAGAGATGATGACATGTCATCTGACGCAAACAACTGGCATATATTGTCTGACCACGTGTAACCTCTGTTTGAAAATGGAAGACAGTTGTTTAGATAAGCACTGTTTGAGAACATGGGCAGTGGATGTGAACAGCGTTTTTGAAAATATCAGAGGATACACTTTTGACAGTGGATAGACTTTTCTAAAACGACCAGTGTTTTGATGCTATCAGTGGTTTGAAACATACTTTAAAGAATATTGAAAAATTCAGTTTAAGCTATTTTTAAGGATGAAATTTTGATTTTATGAAAACATTTTATGCTATTTACACATGGATCACCAGAAAAATTGTTTTTAATCCATGTTTAGCATTCCAATCCTAGAGATCAAGCTTTCAAAAGTAGATGTATCCAATGCTTTTGTTAGAACATCTACTAGCTGATCCTTAGTATGGACATGTTGTAAAGAAATCAAACCTTTTTCATAGCAATCCCTCACAAAGTAATGTCTGATGTCAATGTGTTTTGTTGTAGAGTGAGAGACAGGATTTTTGATGATATTTTCTTCTGCTTGACTGTCAATTTTAAGAGGAGTCTTTAAAGCAGTGATACCAAAATCCAAAAGTTGATTTTGAAGCCACAGGATTTGTGCAGGGCAACTTGCGGCAACAATGTATTCAGCCTCAGCAGTGGATGTGGAAACTGCAACTTGCTTTTTACTCTGGCAAGACACTAGGCAATCACCTAGGAATTGGACACCTCCTGATGTGGACTTCCTTGTTGTCTTGCATCCAGCAAAATCACTATCTGAGTAACCTGAAAGCTCAATATTTCCATTAGCAGGATACTAGATACCAAGTGTGGGAGCACCTTTTATGTACCTTAATATCCTTTTGACAACAATAAGATCAGGCTTTCTAGGTGGTGACTTTGATCTGGCACAAACACATGTTGGAAACATGATGTCTTGCCTGGAAGCAGTTAGGTACAATAAAGACCCAATCGTACTTCTATAAAGTGTTTGCCAAGTCATCTTTATCAACAATAATGACCATCTTTGAAGTTGCCATGGGTGTGCTGCAAGGTTTACAATCATCCATATCAAACTTTTTAAGCAGTTCTTTGACATACTTATTTTGATGGATGAAAGTGCCATTGTGCATTTGTTTGACTTGTAATCCAATGAAACATTGCAACTCACCCATTGCACTCATTTCAAACTCTGCTGCCATGAGTTTTCTGAACTCTTCACACATGGCAGTGCATGTGGATCCAAAAATGATGTCATCCACATAAATTTGGACAAGCATCAAATCTTTTCCTTTCTATTTTAAAAACAAGGTTTTATCAATTTTACCTCTTGAAAAACCTATGGAAAAGAGAAAAGTGGATAGAGTTTCAAACCAAGCCCTTGGTGCTTGTTTAAGACCATATAGTGCTTTGTTTAACCTGTACACATGATCAGGATGAAATTCATCTTCAAATCCAGGAGGTTGGCACACATACACTTCTTCCTTGATCTTTCCATACAGGAATGCACTTTTGATGTCCATTTGAAACACTTAAATGTTGTGGTTAGCAGTAAAAGCTAAGAACAGTCTGATGGCTTCTAACCTTGCCACAGGAGCAAAGGTTTCATCATAGTCAATGCCATCTTCCTGTCGGTAGCCTTGAACCATGAGCCTTGCTTTGTTCTTGACAACAATACCCCTTTCATCTGTTTTGTTCTTGAAGATCCACTTTGTGCCAATTGGACTTACATCCTTAGGCAGTGGTACAAGTTCCCAAACTTGTTGTCTTCTAAACTGAAGGCTCCTCTTGCATTGCTTCTACCCAACTATTGTCTTTTAGTGCCTCTTGGTACTTGACAGGTTGGATTAGTGATAGAAAGCCAGCAAAGAGGCAATTTTTTTGGGATTGGCTTCTTGTGAGCACTCCCTCATTTATGTTGCCAATAACTTGATCTAATGGATGGCTTTTAAGGAAGATCAAATCAGCTTGATATGGGACAAGTGCATTTTGAGGTGAAGCTTGCAAATGTCTATCATCTGAGCCATCCTCTGTTTTTGATGGTCTAGCCTCTGATTGGAATGCAGGTGGTGGTATGGGTGGTACGGTAGTGAGTGTTTGTTGATTTTTATCCAGATTTGATGGATTTTTATCAATAATGTTTTGGTTTTGAGAGTAGGCAGAGGATTGAGAATTAACCACTGTTGAACCAGCAGAGCTTTCACCATTGTTACTAACATCTGCTCATCTGCTTGAAGGACAAATCTTGAAGTTTGGAAGAATGCAATCATATCCTTGCTCTTGTGGTGATGACTGTGATGTACCTGCAGTGTTAGTCTTGACAAAAACATCTTCAAAAGTAAATTTATCTAGATCAAACAGTGCAGCAGGATTTGCTGGGATTTTCAAAGATGAAAGTTCATTGAACTTCACATTCAGAGTTTCTTCAACAAGCTTGGTCCTAGACATGCATTAGACATAGGGTTATCTTTCAACATATCAACCACATACACATTGCCACTCCTATGAGCAACAAGTTGTGCTTTGCTCTCAGCAATGATCTGATCAATCTTTTTAACAACCTCTGGTCCTACAATTTGACAAGTTTTCTTTGTAAAGAAGGATCCATATCCTTTATCACTCATTTGTGAGACAGTCAGAAGATTGAATTTTAGATTGTCAATTAAATTAACATTTTCAAATTTGAGATTTCAAGCCTGGACACACCATGAACCCAACACCTTCCCTTGTGAATTGTTACCAAAAGATGTATCACCCCCTCCATGAGCCAAGAAGTCTTTGAGAAGGGCTCTACATCCTGTCATGTGCCTGGAGCCTCCACTATCCACGTACCATAAACTATCAAGGCAAGTAGAACCTCCCTGCACAGAAGTAAACAATTAGTTTAGATGAGGTTCTAAAGCCAGGATGGCTCTGGATAGGTTCATAGATTGTCCATTCTCAAATCCAAGCTTATGGTCAGTGGTTCGAGTTTGCCTTTGTATCCACTGTTGTGAACCATTTCCTGTCAGATGTTGGTAACCATGAGGATATCTATTCACTTTGGGCTTTGAAGGTTTTTTGTAACCTTCATAGCTCATAGGAACTTTTTGATAAACTGGTTGTCCATGTCCTCTTGGATACCTGTTTGCAGGTGGAGCATCTATCACTTGTACCTCTCTGGGAACAGAGGTTTTGTTCAATGCGTTTGTGACAGATGTTTCAACAGATTCAAAGGTCTGCTTAGATTTATTTCTAGCAGAGCTTGAACTTTCTTTATCAAGAGCTTTTTCTTTCATCTCTTTAACCTTTTGATCATAGGTTTGAAGATAAACACACTCATGAGTTAGATGATTTGTTTTCCCACAGATAAAACATTTTAATCATTTGGGATTACATGCTTTTTGTTTGTCATATGCTTTTAAAAGAAAACAGTTATCTGCTACATGGTTTCTTTTGTTGAAAAATTCACAAAACAGATGTTTGATCTTATCCCTCTTCTTTTTATCGGATTTCTTCTTAGCAGATGTTGTAACCTCTGCTAGAAGGTCTTTGATGGGAATGATTCTAGCCTTTGGTGCCTTGACACCTTCAATGGTTGTGAAGTCCATTGGCTTGAAATTTTGAAGAATATCACATTCATCTGATCATGTGGGTTTGAATTGGTATTTCTCAATTTCTTTAAATGTTGAAAACCCTTCATGTTTTTCAAGAGAAATATTGTTACCATTTTTATCAGTGATTTTTATCTCATTTCCAGCCAAATTTGTTGGAACTACTTCAACCTTTCCAGAATCAATTTTTGTAACATTTTCAATGGCTTTTTCTTCAGTTTCAAAACTAATGCCAAATTTTATGTTACTCTTGATCTGTTTTTCTAGCATAATTTCAAAACCTTTTGAAGATTCTACCCATTTTTCACATGTGATCTGGGTATCCTCTAACTCCTTTTTTGCAAAATTGGTATTTATCTACCATAGTTTGGAGTTGGTCCTTGGTTATGCTAGCTTCATGCTTTAGGCTACTTATCTCAGAATCTTTTGAAAGCAATTTTGATTTTGACTCTTTGATAAGTTTTTCAAAATTGAGTTCATTTTTTAACATTTTTTTCCTAAGGTTTTCATTCACCTATTTAATGTTAGCAAAAGCTATTATATATTTTTCTGAACAGAGATCCTTTAGAATCTGAGGTGATACCTTAGAAGCAGCCATAAGAGCACAATCACAATCATCTTCATCATCATTTGAATCCCATTGTAACACCCCGACCGCGTAAAAACAATAAACCGTGGCGGAAACGTCGGGGAGTCACGTTAACAGATTGTTCCAACAACACGTGGTAAATAAAGTTATGTTTTATTGAATATTAAAATTTCATAGTTACATTGTCTTGGAGTTTAAAACAAACTAATTAAACTATTGTCTTTCAAATTTTAAGGCACTAAGTCCGCGTCCAATCCTAAGTGAGCATGCATCATATCAAGCAGTGTTCCTTGAAACATATGTGAAAACGAGTCAGCAAAAATATGCCAGCGAGTACATAGGTTTTGTGAGTGTGTCAAATACATGGCCTTGGATATGTAATTGCAATACCTCGTCAGACTACTAGAGTCGTTAATTGAAAACCGTGTTATCAAAATGTATTTGGTATTGCAATGATAACTAACCAATTAAAACAAGTTAGTTATAGTTTATAAATGACCTGTAGCCATGAATCTTGACCAAAACATTTGTTTTGTAAATTCGAGTTGTAAATCGCTTTGAAGAAACTTTGTATGGTTTATTTCTTTAATTGAAAATCGTTGTGTGTCATTGTTTGAAAACCTTTGTTTCAAATGATGCAAATAACGCCACGAATGTAATATGATAAAAGCACTTATATATATAGGAAGTACCAGCGGCGTATCCACCATGCTTTTATCACATTACACACGTACCATTATCTAAATCACTTATCATAAACCAATCGTCCATTGTTCGTGTCATAAATCATTCGTCCATTGTTCATCGTCCGTGTAAACAAACCGTCCTTGTTTTAATTGTGAAAACTTTTGGTCGTTTTGGTGAATACATTCAAACATGTGTTGACTCGTCTGTACCACCAAAGGGTATCTTTAAATTGCAATAACAACCACCAAAAGGTTTGTTAAAGTAAACAGTTTTGGTCATTCCCCAAACTTCCCCACAAACACCGGGAAACTTGCTAACGGGATTGTCAGTCCTATGGTACCATAACTTACTACTGGTCGGCTTGGCCAAAGCTAATGAATGTCATTTGTATCATGTATATAACGCACTAACAAGTTTGTTCACATTATTGAAATCGTCATGTTTATATAAACCATAGCATTTGTAATTTGAAAACTTGAAATTAATTTAGCACATATGAATCACCCCAAAATATTTGAAAAACATAAAATAGGGGACTATGTACTCACATAGTCGCCGCAAAACATGTAAAAGAGGGGTCTATGTACTCACTTGGGTTGCAAAATAACCTTGAATTAAAGATCAAACAAGCTCAAAAGTATGAGAATTCAAACGTGTCCTAAAACCGGATAACTATGTAAATATCGGGACTTTAATCGGCGGATCGGATAGAATGAGGCCTTGTAAACCAAATGAGTATTGGGACTCATATGAAATGGTTTAACAAAGTCTACATTCTGATTTGAAAAGATTCCTATGTGCTTTTGACCCGTTATAACTCATATGAAATGGTTTAACAAAGTCTACATTTGGATTCAAAAGTCAAAGCTATGGTCAAGACCGCTCGACTTACGACCCTAAATAAGCACTAAACTAAAAGTGACGAGTTAAACATGTTAAACATGTCTAACAAGGTTTATAAAACTGATTTGGTATCAAAACAAAGGGTTTTGATACCCGAAAATAGTTTCGTCGTATAATGCGCATTTTGCGCATTATTGACCGAAACTTTGACTCGTCACTTCGACTAGTAAACTTGGTAATCAGTAGGCACGATCGCTAAGGATCATAACCATCGTGATTACAATCACGTTGCAAAGTCCAATTGGACTTTGCTTTGACCAATTAATGGTCAAAGCTGAAAGTCAAACACTGTTTGACCTTTAGCTTGAATAGCTAAAATGAATGAACAAGGCTAAGTTAGAACACTTACTTGTGCCCAAGGCAGCCAAGGATGAAGAAAACGACTTAGAAAACTCAGTTGGGAGACCTCCAACAAAGTGGGAGTTCTCCACTTAGAGTTATAGAGAGAAAGGGAAGGAATGAGCAAAGAATTTGGTTGAAGATCAAGGGTATTTATAGTTTTTTTTTTTTTTTTGAAGCCACAAGATGATTCCAAGTGTTAGGAGATGTTGTAGGATCATTACAAGTGTTTAGTGAGGTGTTACAACTAGGAGAAGTGTGGCAAAAACGAGTTATAGGTGTCAAGTCAAATGAACAAGAAGCTTCCAAGTAATTGCTGAAAACTGGTGTCCCCCGTGCCACGTGACAGGTGCATAGGTGTCCCTCGCGCCACGTGGGGGAGCTCAAAATCAGAAAAGTTTCAAAAATGGCAGAAACGTCCCTGCAGCATATTTGAAGTGTTTTTGACGCATTTAACACCCGTTAACCTCATTTTTAAGCTCTATAAGGACGATAAAGCTTAGGGAACTTGGAATAAGCCCATAAATTTCACGGATGTCTGTTTGTTCGGTTGTACGGTTGCGGTTTTTGGTTAATTACGATGGAAATCGTAACGAACACGCAAATGACCGTAAACGTGTAACGAATGATATTTTTGCATTCCAATCATTAATATACTAGATTTTAATGATTACAAAAATTTTAGATGTGCGTACATGTTCCGGATAACGATATACGCGAATCGGCATAGTTTCGCAGAATTTGCAAAATAGCCCCTGAGCTTACATAAGCGTGTTTTTGTCATACAGAAGCCCTCAAAACTTATTTCTAAAGGGTATTTAGGGCATGTTAAGCTTATGTCGATGTTCCGGAGTGTACGTCACGTTAAACTGATTACGTCTGCGTAACAGTTTGTGATTTCACTTCAAGAAGTCATTTAAGAGTTCGGAATCGTTCAAGAATCGAATACGTGCAATTGTCATGATAAAAATACAAATCTCGTAAATAAAACACAAAAATTTCATTGATTGATAATTCGTTCGGAATCGTTATACGATCGGATCGCCACAAATGTCACAGTCTCCCCTACTTTAGGAAATTTCGTCTCGAAATTTAATTGGAGGAAACTTGTGGAAACTAATGTGGGTATTTCGCTTTCATTTGATCCTCTCGTTCCCAAGTAAATTCTGGGCCACATTTGGATTCCCAACGAACTTTGACTATCGGAATTCGTCTTCGCTTGAGTTTCTTGACTTCACGGTCCAAAATCTCCACGTGTTTCTCGACAAAGTGCATAGTATCATTTACATGAATTTCGTCAAGGGGAATGTGAAGATTTCTGTCGGCTAAACACTTCTTTAGATTGGACACGTGGAATGTTGGGTGAACGTTCCCAAGTTTAGGAGGTAGCTCAAGTCGGTAGGCCACCTTTCCGATTCTTTCAACGATCTTGAATGGTCCAACGTATCGAGGTGCAAGTTTACCTTTCTTTCTAAATCTAACTACTCCTTTCCAAGGGGATACCTTGAGTAGGACGTATAACAACAGTTACCACAGTAGCATTCAAACAGCCCCGTATGAGGCCCTTTACGGTCGAAAGTGTCGATCACCACTTTGTTGGGCCGAAGTGGGTGACACTCAACTGACGGGATCTGAACTAGTTCAGGAAACGACCGATAAGGTCCATCAGATTCAAAATCGTTTGCAAGCCGCTCAGAGCCGACAGAAGAGTTGGGCTGATGTACGCAGAAAACCATTATCGTTCAACGTTGGTGAACGAGTGTTGTTAAAGGTACCGCCGTAGAAAGGTGTTATCCGATTTAGAAAGTCAGGAAAGCTAGCCCCGCGCTACATTGGGCCATACGAGATCCTAGCCAAGGTATGTCCGGTAGCGTATCGGTTGAAGTTACCAACCGAACTTACTGCCATTCACGATGTCTTCCATGTATCAAACCTGAAGGAATGCCTGTCGGACGAAGCTACCCAGGTATCTTTGGAAGACATACACGTTGACGATAGACTCCACTTTGTGGAAGAGCCGGTGGAAATAGTTAATGGTAGTGTTAAGCAATTAAGACATAACAAATATCACTGGTTAAAGTCCAGTGGAACTCTAAACAAAGGCCGGAATATACCTGGGAATGGAAGGATGAATTCCGTAGAAAATACCTCCACCTCTTCCTAGCATGACAAAGTAAATTTCGGGGTCGACATTTCTTAACCAGGGTAGACTGTGATACCCATGACAAAACCAGGTACACCTTAATTGGTCCTAAACTTAAAGCATGACTAAAACTATAATTGTGCGTAAACCTTGTGAAATTTCATGACTTGGGTGTTGTGTGAGACGATATATGTTATATCTCGGAGGAATCCGAGAGCACGTCATGGTTGACATGACACTACTAAGGACCAAGATGCGAGGTTGGCATCCTTAGCCTTGAACAACGTGTTAAACTGAGACTTGACGTTTAACAGCGCATTAGACCTTTGACGTTGATTATTAGTTTATCGGTAGCCTTATTTAAGATTCCGAGTTCCAGGAGTAACTTAGATTTGTGCCATAGACTATGACATAAGGTTTAAAAATAATCAAAGCCCGGGCACGAAAAACGAAGCAGCTCCCGGTTGGCGAAACGCATTCGTTCCGGGCATAACATAAAGCAACCGAATGTGCAAGGAACGATCGATCAAGCTTAAAAACACTTAAACGGACGTCAAACGATTCTTTTATGATTAAACGTAACTAGGTTTGGATTTTTAGACGGTTATGCGTAATTTTTAAAACCGAGTCTTTTGACACTAAGTACGCGCAAAATTGAGTCTGTCACGCAAATCGAGAACGCGCGCCGGACCCGAAACGAACCCATACTTATCTGTAGGATAAACATCATCTTCACGCACGTAAAACAAAGCACGAGATGGCCCTAGGGGCCCACCTCTATGCCGCCACCACCCCCCATGGTTATAAATGTTTTTTTTCTTTTTCTTTTATTTTTAATCAAAAATTTCAACATCACCTCTCAAAAATCTGCTCTCAACTTTCATTCTCAGCAGAATTCTTCCATAAACAAGATCTAATTCAAAGGTATTAGCCTTAATACTCATAATTCTAAGTCCGTTTCTTCGATTAAACGCGATTTCTAGTCGAAAAACGCTTTTTAATCCATGAATTTTGGGGTTTTAAACAAATTTTATGGCTGAATATGAACACCACATATATCCCTGGTGTTATATGGCAGCCATGGTTGCTAATCAATGGGATTTGATACCCTAATCAACTCTTATTCGACAAAAATCGCTTAACTATTCGATTAACCGAAAAACAATAAATTAAAGCTTGATTGAACTAAGTTCTAGCATATTTGGATTGTACTTGGTGTGTAGGTACTGAATATAGCCTTTACACACTTCTGGGATCAAGATAAATGCTTGGAAACGGAAGAATCGCTAGGTATATCATCTGAAAACCAAATCTAGGCTAGGCAAAAAATTGTTTTGCCTATAACTTGGTCCGTGTAGCTTGTTGTGAGCTGAAATTTGGTATGGCGATGTAGGGTATTACCAGGAAGGTCCACGTAAAAGTTTAGAATTTTTGGAATTTGCTACGAGTTTTGGTGAATTTTTAACCTTTTTTACAGAAAGAATTTCTGGAAAAATATCAAACAGATTCAATAAATCACTAAATTTTACAAAGACACTAAGGAACATATGTGGAATGAACTGGAAAAATTCGGAGTCCATTGGTTGAATTTTGATTTGGGTTAAAAATTCGCGTCTTTTCGAGTTTTCAGTAGCCGGGAACGCACCGAAACGAAATTGGAAAATCAAAAAAATTTCTGAGAAGTTCCTGGAAATGTATAAGGTGTTCTGGAATGTTTTTGAATTTTTTAACTACTGATGGTATTTAATTGGAATTATGTGGTTAAAAATAGTTTTATTAATAATTTATTTAAATAAGTAAATTAACAAAATAAATTCCCAAACATTTTTCTCATAATTTACAGATTTATATAAAAATTTACAGATATTTATATAAAATATAGATTAAAGGGAATTTATTAAATTAAAAATAGATTATTTTAAAGTAATTTCGGCAGTTTACCGTATAACGAACCTGCCGGAACTGGGAACAGACCCAACCTGACAAATACTATAATTGAAACACCGGGAGTGTTCCGGGAGATTCCCGGGCAAATTGGACACTTGGGATGTGTCCTAAGACAACTTGGGAGAATTCCCAGACGGTGAAAATGGAAACCTAATTTTTGATAACCTAGACTCCCTAAACACTCAAACTCCCTTAATAAAAAGTTAATCATTCTTAAATAACAACGTGTTAGCACTATTGGTATTTCCGTACCATTATCCGAACACGTTAAACTACTGACTTTGGCTGGCACGCGAACAGGTGTCCGGAAGCCAAACTAAAACCTGACGTTCATCACCATACCAGTGTCCTATAGACTCAATCCGGAGTATCCAAGTTATGACCATTACCAACTTAGATACTAATTTGAGTCTATGCTTGCATGTGTGTTATTAAAGTTGATCAAGATATTCGACGACTCTTGTGTTAAGACCCCTATTGGCCCTGTGAGTTTTACTACCCGCTTTTAACTGTTTTATTGTTTTACTTTGGGGGGGGGGGGAATGCATGTTACAAACTGTGTTGGTTACACAAACTTATAAAAGGAATTTTACTTCCCTAACACATGAACTGGTTATAAACTGTGTTGATTACACCAATCTGGGAGTGAGTTTTACTCTCCCATTTCTAAATTGTGATACTGTTTCTGAGATGATTGGCGTGTTATGAAACTGAGTTAATTGCACCAATATATGATGTGAATTATCTAACACACAAAGTACCTCCCTCTGTAAGACAAGTGATTAACGTAAGCCTGTGGACAGTGGATAGTACTATCAGTTTGACCAACCCAGTGCCACGACTGACAGTGTGTCGGCACTAGGCTATTGCACTCGTCCTAATTTGGTTGTGTTGTTAGGCATAACTACTAAGGGGCATTGAACTGCACGTGACGCAGTGTGTGGATCGGGAGTGTCTCTGTGACATGACCCGGGGTAAAACAGTCAGGTTTCACTTGCTTCCTCGTGTAATTCCATCTGTGACTATGACTGTGACCGTCATTGTGATTATGACCAGTGCAATTTAAACTTGTTAACACATATTGTTGCACAGCAATTAAACCCGTGGAACTCACGCAGCGTTTAGCTTACCTTTTCAAAACTAACATGCATTTCAGGTAAAACTAAATAGGAGTAAGGAACGTGCGTGTGGATGGATTTAGTAGTGAACTGTAGAGAATAAGAGTTGTGATAGCTCGTAGTACTGTACTGAAACTTATGGTGTGTAATATAATACTGATTGTAGGTTGTAACCGAGGTTCTCTCTATCTATGATATCACGTTTTTAAACTATGGAGAATTACCATGTGTCTGCCGCACCCCGCAATTGTCTGCCGCTGCGAGTCGGGGTGTGACAGAAGATGGTATCAGAGCCTTCTGTTATAACGAACTAGGTCTCTCCAAAGAACCTAGACTATAATCCTATGTTAGTCTTCACACGCTGAGAACCTTTAGAAACTGAGTAGTATGGCTATTACCAGGAAGCCCTGGTGGGGCAAATAAATTATTGTGGTCCGGAACACCATAATTTATCTGCTCATACTTGGGGGTTCTGGGAACGTCATTGAGATAGGACGAAAATCCGTCTACTAACGTCACCAACCGCAAGTAATTTTTACAAATCTTAAAATTGAAACTGCGTGCAATACGTGCTTATTTGTATATTTGTGGAATGTGGAGTTCAGTATTTTGGGTCAGTCCAATCAGCATTGTGGGTGGTTTTCTTTTTTCAGGTAACATGTCTGATCGTTCGAGTCACCAGTCGAATTCGCATATGGAGACTGATCCTAAGGAGGATCCGTTGACACCCCTTCTGACATCGAGCTACTCGCCAGATCCTTCTAGTTATTGTTATGGTCCGTACCCACCCAGACCTCGTACTAGGCGCGAGGGGGAGGCCTCGAGCGCCTACCGTTCCCCACCTCACCATCCGACTAGCTCCTCGGAGTATAGTCATACCCCGGATGTTGCCATACCCGTAGGACCTATTCCTAGGAGCCCTACTCCCGCCACGGGGCATTGGGAGTGGGAGCCGGTAGCACCTAGGTTACCTGCACCGGAGACTCCTCCTGAGCCTTATACTCCTTCTACCTGGAGTGCTTACTCACTCTCTTCACCTAGTTCTCAAGGAGTACCCCTTATCCGCCTCCGACAGACGGCTCGTCGGAGGGTACTTACACCTGTACCAGTGTTCACACCACCTAGGTCCCCTATTCGTCTGACACCCGTACCTATAGGGACCTAGCAGCACTTCACTGCTCGTTTTCTGACCCCACCTCGAGAGGACCCTTCCCCGTTTCACAGATATGAGCGAGGGGGCCCTTCCCCGTTTCACAGATATGAGCGAGGGGGCCCTTCCCAGCCATTTAGAGAGCCTTCTCCACCTGTCTGGGGTATACCTGTTCCTCCTCAGGAGGTGCCTGCTCCCATCACCGAGAGCAGCTTGATGGGATTTCTGTTCAAGCAGATTTCATTACTACGGATGGCACGGGTTGAGGATGAGCAGCAGCAGAGGTCGATGGGAGACTACTTGATCGTCTTACAGCAGTCGATCATCGCGTTACAGAAGGGTATGGTGTATGTTCACCATGAGCAGGATCATTTCCGTGCGCTGGTATACGGATGCATTGGTGCTATGTAGGGTTGATCGTAGGTTTTGGAGGGTTGGCATGGTGGATGTGGCGTTCTTAGTATGGTTTTTCTTTCAGTATAGATAGAGATGATGTATCTTTTGTACATCCTACCAAGCACTGGGTTATACCCATGTCGAGGTGGTGATGCAGTCATAGTGGTTTCACATTTTCTTAGTTGGCAGTCTCGTTGCATCGAGTATGTACGTCACTTTGGTGACCTATTTTGGCAGCACATCTATGCACTGGCCCTGATGGGTTAAGTCTATGTGCAAATTTTGATGCTTGCATGATGATGACTTTACATATATATATGACGATGCTTTTGACTATATGTGCCGTGGATTCATGTGTGTGATGAAGTGTGTGTTATGTTTAGCTGAACATGTAATATGTGTTAACTAGATATGTGACATTGATACCTAGACATCTATGGTTTATAGTAGAATGGCCCCGAAACGCGCACCACAGATGACTAAGGCAGAAATTGCGCAAATGATAGCGCAACAGCTGCAGGCTGCTACTCCCACGATTGTGGTGCAGGTTAGCGCCGGTATTAATGCTAATCCTCAACCAAATCCGCAACCAGGACTCGTAGGTCAAAATGACAATCCAAAAAACGCGCAAAATAAGGTTAGACTGGTTTGCACGTATACACACGTTATGGACTACAACCCAATGGAAGTTAGTGGAACTGAAGGACCGGGTGGATTAGTGATAGGGAATAAGCAGGAAGCCTAGAAGGTAATCGAGTCGGGGCAGTAACACCGAAGAAAGGGAAAGCAACTAGCCAGAGTTACACCATGACTACCCCCACGGGTAACTCTGATGGCTACAAAGGAAAGGCCCCGAAATGCAACAAGTGCGCTTCCCACCACCCGGGAGTGTGTCGAGCGATGAAATGCTTGAGATGTCATAGAGATGGGCATTTTTCCTGGGACTGTAGGGTGCCCATGGAACCCAATCCCAAACCAACTCATTTTCAACCTGCTAGGCCTCAACCTTTCAGCAGCGACCTCAGCAACCAGCCCCCACAGGTTGCCTATCCCCGTGCGTGCTTAGGATGTGGCAGCACGGAGCATCTTCGTAATAGTTGTCCGAAGTTAGCTCAACAGATTGCAGGAAGGAGCACACAGAACCAAGCGTCTACCTCGAATGCAACTCGAGGTCATGCCTTTGTCATGGGACCTGGTGATGCACGCCTGGATCCCAACGTGGTTTCAGGTACGTTCCTCGTTTCCAATCAATTTGCTTCAGTGTTATTTGATACGGGAGCCGATAGAAGTTATGGGTCGATTGCATTTTTGCACTCTTGAATATGCCTGTTGTTGACCTGAAACACCCTATACAGTTGAACTTGCAAGCGGGAAACCAATTACCAGTCACCAACTTATTGTTAATTGCCCTATAACCCTTAACGGTTACCAGTTTACTATTGACCTTTTACCAGTAAAGTTGGGTAGTTTTGATATTGTCGTACGAATGGACTGGTTGTCCAACCATCATGCGGAAGTGTTATGTGAACAAAAGGTTGTGAAGATTCCTTTATCCCCCACAGGTGTAATTATGGTACAAGGAGAGAAGTTAGGCGCCACGTTGAACCTTATATCTCACCTTAGGGCGTTGAAGTGTATACGACAGAGATGTGACGTGTTCTTAGCTAGCGTCATATCGGAGGAGCCAGCCGAGAAACGTATTGAAGGCATTCCGGTGGTATGTGAATACCCTAACGTGTTCCCGGAAGAACTGCCCGGATTGCCGCCCAATCGGCAAGTCGAGTTTCACATCGACTTAATACCGGGAACGGCACCCGTTGCCAAGGCTACATATCGTCTTGCACCGTCTGAGATGCAAGAGCTATCAACGCAGTTGCAGGAGTTACTCGACCGTGGTTTTATCCGTCCTAGTTATTCCCCCTGGGGAGCCCTAGTTTTGTTTGTAAAGAAGAAGGACAGTAGCTTCCGAATGTGCATCGCCTACCGGGAATTGAATAAAGCCACTATCAAGAATCGGTACCCTCTTCCGAGAATCGATGATCTCTTTGATCGGCTGCAAAGAGCCCGATACTTTTCTAAGATAGATCTTCGGTCAGGTTACCATCAAGTGAAGGTCCAAGAGGTCGCTATTCCTAAGACAACGTTTCGAACTCGTTGGCCACTATGAATTCCTGGTTATGCCCTTTGGGTTAACCAACACACCTGCGGTGTTCATGGACCTCATGAACAGGGTATGTAAGCCATACCTTGACAAATTTGTCATCGTCTTCATTGACGATATTTTGATCTACTCCAAGAGTAAGGACGAGCAGAGCATCATTTGCGTGCTATCTTGGAGATACTACGAACCGAACAACTATACGCTAAGTTGTCTAAGTGCGACTTTTGGTTACAAGCCGTACAATTTCTAGGGCATGTGGTGGATCAGTATGGAATTCATGTAGATCCAAGCAAGATAGAAGCAATCAAGAACTGGCCAGCGCCGAAATCTCCAAAAGAAATACGCAAATTCTTGGGATTGGCCGGATACTATCGTCGCTTCATCGGAAACTTCTCGAGTATTGCGCAATCGTTAACCGCATTGACGCAGAAGGATAGGAAGTACGAATGGGGTGAAGACCAGGAAACAACGTTCTAGCTGTTAAAGAAAAAAGTTATGTGAGGCCCCAATCTTGACGTTACCCGAAGGCAATGACGACTTTGTCGTATATTGCGACGCATCGCGACAAGGGCTTAGATGTGTCCTTATCCAAAGGAATAAAGTTATCGCGTACGCTTCTAGACAACTGAAGGTGCACGAGAAGAATCACACGACTCATGACCTGGAACTAGGAGCAGTTATATTTGCATTAAAGATTTGGAGACATTATTTATATGGTACCAAGTGTACTATATATACCGATCACAAAAGCCTCCAACATATCTTTGATCAAAAAGACTTGAACATGCGGCCACGCAAATGGGTGGGAATTGTTAAATGATTATGATTGTGAGATAAAGTACAACCTGGAAAAGCTAACGTGGTAGCAAATGCGCTAAGAAGAAAGGATCGAGTTAAGCCCCTTCGAGTAAGAGCCTTGGGAATGATCGTGCAGACAAGTCTGACAGATCAAATCCGGAACGCGCAGATGCAAGCCCTGAAGGAAAGCCAGTTACCCGGTGAAGGATTGCATGGGAACGAGAAAAGTTTTGAAAGGGAAACAGACGAGGTATTGTACTTTAAGAATCGAGTGTGGATTCCTGCAAGGGCAGAGCTGAGACAAGTAATAATGGACGAGGCTCATAAATCGAAATATTCGATTCATCCCGGTACAGATAAGATGTACCTGACCTGAAAGAGTTTTATTGGTGGCCGGGAATGAAAAAGGACGTAGCCGAATGCGTGAGCCAATGCTTAACTTGTGCGCGAGTCAAGGCCGAATATCAGAAACCCTCGGGGATGTTGCAACAACCCGAGATACCTCAGTGGAAGTGGGAACAGATCACGATGGATTTCGTGACCCATCTTCCGAAAACACCTCGTGATCATGATGCGATCTGGGTAATCGTAGATCGATTGACCAAATCCGCACATTTTATTCTGATTCGCACTACCTATAAGACCAACCAGTTGCTCGAAATTTATACTAATGAGATAGTAGCTAGACATGGTGTCCCGATTGCTATTATTTCCGATCGCGACAACCACTTTACTTCACGATACTGGCAGAAACTACAAGAGGCTTTGGGGACGCGAATTGATTTAAGCACTACTTATCATCCCCAAACCGATGGCCAATCGGAATGCACGATCCAGACACTAGAGGACTTGCTTCGGGCCTATGTCCTAGACTTTGGAGGAAGCTGGGACAAGCATCTCCCACTTGTTGAATTCCCGTATAACAACAGTTACCACAGTAGCATTCAAACAGCCCCGTATGAGGCCCTTTACGAACGAAAGTGTCGATCACCACTTTGTTGGCCGAAGTGGATGACACTCAACTAACGGGATCTGAACTAGTTCAGGAAACGACCGATAAGGTCCATCAGATTCAAAAGCGTTTGCAAGCCGCTCAGAGCCGACAGAAGAGCTGGGCTGATGTACGCAGAAAACCATTACCGTTTAAAGTTGGTGAACGAGTGTTGTTAAAGGTATCGCCGTGGAAAGGCGTTATCCGATTTGGAAAGTCAGGAAAGCTAGCCCCGCGCTACATTGGGCCATACGAGATCCTAGCCAAGGTATGTCCGGTAACGTATCGGTTGAAGTTACCAACTGAACTTACTACCATTCACGATGTCTTCCATGTATCAAACCTGAAGAAATGCCTGTCGGACGAAGCTACCCAGGTATCTTTGGGAGACATACACGTTGACGATAGACTCCACTTTGTGGAAGAGCCAGTGGAAATAGTTGATGGTAGGGTCAAGCAATTAAGACATAACAAAATTTCTGTGGTTAAAGTCCGGTGGAACTCTAAACAAGGGCCTGAATATACCTGGGAACGGAAGGATGAATTCCGTAGAAAATACCCTCACCTCTTCCCTAGCATGACAAAGTAAATTTCGGGGACGAAAATTCTTAACCAGGGGAGACTGTGATACCCATGACAAAACCAGGTACACCTTAATTGGTCCTAAACTTAAAGCATGACTAAAACTATAATTGTGCGTAAACCTTGTAAAATTTCATGACTTGGGTGTTGTGTGAGACGATATATGTTATATCTCGGAGGAATCCGAGAGCACGTCATGGTTGACATGACACTACTAAGGACCAACGATGCGAGGTTGGCATCCTTAGCCTTAAACAACGTGTTAAACGGAGACTTGACGTTTAACAGCGCATTAGACCTTTGACGTTGATTATTAGTTTATCGGTAGCCTTATTTAACATTCCGAGTTCCAGGAATAACTTTAATTTTTGCCATAGATTGTGACATAAGGTTTAAAAATAATCAAAGCCCAGGCACGCAAAATGAAACAGCTCCCGGTTGGGGAAACGCATTCGTTCCGGGCAAAACATAAGGCAACCGAATGTGCAAGGAACGATCGATCAAGCTTAAAAACACTTAAACGAATGTTAAACGAGACTTTTATGATTAAAGCGTAACAGGGTTCCGATTTTTAGACGGCTATGCATAATTTTTAAAACCGAGTGTTTGACACTAAGTACGCGCAAAACAGAGTCCGTCACGCAAATCGAGAACGCGCGCCGAACCCGAAACGAACCCATACTTATCTGTAAGATAAACATCATCTTCATGCACGTAAAACAAAGCACGAGGTGGCCCTAGGGGCCCACCTCTATGCCGCCACCACCCCCCCCCCCCCAATGGTTATAAATGTTTTTTTTCTTTTTCTTTAATTCTTAATCAAAAATTTCAACATCACCTCTCAAAAAACAACTTTCATTCTCAGCAGAATTCTTCCAAAAACAAGATCTAATTCAAAGGTATTAGCCTTAATACTCATAATTCTAATTCCGTTTCTTCGATTAAACGCAATTTCTAGCCGAAAAAACGCTTTTTAATCCATGAATTTGGGGGTTTTAAACAAGTTTTAGGGCTGAATATGAACATCCCATATATCCCTGGTGTTATATGGCAGCCATGGTTGCTAATCAATGGGATTTGATACCCTAATCAACTCTTATTCGACAAAAATCGCTTAACTATTCGATTAACCGAAAAACAATGAATTAAAGCTTTATTGATCTAATTTCTAGCATATTTGGATTGTAATTGGTGTGTAGGTACTTAATATGCCTTTACACACTTCTGGGATCAAGATAAACGCTTGGAAACGGAAGAATCGCTAGGTATATCATCTTTAAACCGAATCTAAGCTAGGCAGAAAATTGTTTTGCCTATAACTTGGTCCGTGTAGCTTGGTGTGAGCTGAAATTTGGTATGGTGATGTAGGATATTGTTAGGAAGGTCCACTTAAAAGTTTAGAATTTTTGGAGTTTGCTACGAGTTTTGGTGAATTTTTAACTGTTTTACAGAAAGAATTTCGGGAAAAATATAAAACAGATTCAATAAATCACCAAATTTTACAGAGACACTAAAGAATATATGCGGAATGATCTTGGAAAATTTGGAGTCCATTGGTTGAGTTTTGATTTGGGTTAAAAATCCGCGTTTTTGCGAGTTTTCGGTAGCCGGGAACGCACCGAAACAAAATTGGAAAAATCCAAATATTTTTTGAGAAGTTCCTGGACATGTATAAGGTGTTCGGGAATGTTTTTGGATTTTTTAACTACTGATGGTATTTAATTGGAATTATATTGTTAAAAATAGTTTTATAAATAATTTATTTAAATAAGCAAATTAACAAAATAAATTCCCAAACATTTTTCCCATAATTTACAGATTTTTACAGATTTATATAAAAATTTACAGATTTTTATATAAAATATAGATTAAATGGGAATTTATGAAATTAAAAATAGATTATTTTAACGCAATTTCGGCAGTTTATCGTATAACGAACCTATCGGAACTGGGAACTGACCTAACCCGACAAATACTATAATTGGAACACCGTGAGTGTTCCGGGAGATTCCTGGGCAAATTGGACACTTGGGGTGTGTCCTAAGACAACTTGGGAGAATTCCCGACGGTGAAAATGGAAACTCAATTTTGGACAACCTAGACTCCCCAAACACTCAAACTCCTTAATGGAAAGTTAATCATTCTTAAATAACAACGTGTTAGCACTATTGGTATTTCGTACCATTTTCCGAACACCTTAAACTACTGACTTTGGCTGGCACGTGAACCAGTGTCCGGAATCCAAACTAAAAACTAATACTACCCTGACATCCATCACCATACCAGTGTCCTATAGACTCAATCCGGAGAAAAAATTCCTGACCAGATCCAAGTTATGACCTTTACCAACTTAGATACTAATTTGAGTCTATGCTTGCATGTGTGTTATGAAAGCTGATCCAGATATTCGACGACTCTTGTGTTAAGACCCCTATTGGCCCTGTGAGTTTCACTACCCCGTTTTTAACTGTTTTATTATTTTACTTGGGGTGGAAGGCATGTTACAAACTGTGTTGGTTACACAAACTTACAAAGGGAATTTTACTTCCCTAACACATGAACTGGTTATAAACTGTGTTGATTACACCAATCTGGGGATGAGTTTTACTCTCCCATTTCCAACTTGTGATACTGTTTCTGAGATGATTGGCATGTTATGAAACTGTGTTAATTGCACCAATATATGATGTGAATTATCTAACACACGAACTACCTCCCCTCTGTAAGACAAGTGATTAACGTAAGCCTGTGGACAGTTGGATAGTACTATCGGTTTGACCAACCCAGTGCCACGACTGACAGTGTGTCGGCACTAGGCTACTGCACTCGTCCTAATTTGGTTGTGTTGTTAGGCATAACTACTAAGGGGTGTTGAACTTCACGTGAAGCAGTGGGTGGATCGGGAGTGTCTCTGTGACACGACCCGGGGTAAAACAGTCAGGTTTCACTTGCTTCCTCGTGTAATTCCATCTGTGACTATGACTGTGACCGTCATTGTGATTATGACCAGTGCAATTTAAACTTGTTAACACATTACACAGTAATTAAACCCATGGAACTCACGCAGTGTTTAGCTGACCTTTTCAAAACTAACATGCATTTCAGGTAAAACTAAAGAGGAGTAAGGAACGTGCGTGTGGATGGCTTTAGCAGTGAACTGTAGCAGAATAAGAGCTGTGATAGCTCGTAGTACTGTACTGAAACTTATGGTGTGTAATATGATACTAATTGTAGGTTGTAACCGAGGTTCACTCTATCTATGAAATCACGTTTTTAAATTATGGAGAATTACCACGTGTCTGCCGCACCCTGCAATTGTCTTCCGCTGCGAGTCGGGGTGTGACACGATAATCGATACACAACCTTAGGATAATCTCGAACAACGGGGATATCCTGAATAGTTTTGCTTTTGCCTTTCTCCTCTACGATATGTGCCAGGAAGGCAACATAGTTCTTTCGTAGGTACTTTTAGGCTTGGTTACAGGTCATGAGTTTAAGATTACTAGCAGGTTTCTCTCCACGAACTTCTAAGACTTCACCAGAGGGAAGACGTATTCGAACTATCTTGTCAAAATAAACAACTTCAGCATGATGCTTGGTTAACCAATCCATTCCTATGATGATGTCGAAACTCCCAAGTTGCATTGGCGTGAGGTCAATGGGAAAAAGGTGGTTATCGAGGTTCAATTGGCAATCACGAATGACAGAATCAAGTTTAAGAGGTTCGCCACTAGCTATCTTGACAGTCAAGGGCTTTCCTAGTTTAGTTCTTGGCATCGAAAGTAGTGGTTCAAAGGCTAAGGATACGAAACTCCTATCGGCACCCGAATCGAAAAGAATAGAAGCAGGATGATTGTTGACAAGGAACGTACCGTTAACGACTTCGTTATCAGCACGGGCCTCGTTGCCGTTAATGTTGAATGCTCGTCCACGAGCTTGATTGGCATTGACTACTTTCGGGCAATTGTTCTTGTAATGGCCCATCTCGCCACATTTAAAACATGACCCGAGTGGAGAGTGAGGTCGAACGGAATTTGCTTGGGGTTGGACAGGGTTCTGAGCAGCTTGGTTTGGAACAGATCGACAAATGTTGGCCAAGTGGCCAAATCGTCCATAGATAGTACATTGACGACATGGTTGATGAACTTGGTGGTGACCGTTGCACCGATTGCACAACGGTGCAGTACGAGCACATGGTTGATGAACTTGGGTTGAGCGGCTGGTGTGGGTTGTGTAGTGATGGCAAAGTTCTGATAAACCTTACGCTTCTTCGATCGTTTATAAGGCTCAACTTTGTTTCCCTTTTGTTTCTCTTGACTGGTTTTGGTGGATGATTTCTTATCGCCTTTGCGATGAAGGTTACCCTTTTTGACCGGAGACTCGGTCAAGGTTGCAGCTAGCTCAATGGCATGTCAGACAGTGGTTGGGTTACTAACGGTAACAATGTCCTGAACAGGGTTAGGCAATCTATCGATATACTTCTCGATCACCTTATCCAAAGGCGTCACCATCGAAGGACAGAGTAAACTCAACTCCTCGTACCGGTCAGTATAAGCACGATGCTCACCACTATCCTGTTTGAGATCATGGAATTCGTTTTCGAGCGCCCTCTGCTCATGACGAGGACAGAATTCCTTCATCATTAGAGCCCTAAGCTCTTCCCATGTTTGAGCTAAGGCCACATCGGCACCTCTATCTCTCATAATACCATTCCACCATGTAAGAGCTCTCTTTTTGAATACACTCGATGCGAACTCAACCTTTCGCTCATTTGGACATTGAACAAATCGGAACGTGCTTTCGAGACTCTCAAACCATTGCAGAAGCCCAGTGGCTCCCTCGGACCCAGAAAACGAGAGTGGTTTAGCCAAACAAATTGTTTATAGTTGCACGGAGCTAGTGCATTGTTATTATTATTGTTGTTCGCTTGATTGAGTTGGGTCACAAGATTTGGGAGTACAGCAGCTATTTGCTGAGCTATAATGGTTGCCATTTCGACATTTTGAGTTGTATCACGTCTAGGAGGCATTCTAAAAAGAAAACACGGAGGAAAATATGTGAAATGGAAATAAATCAAGAGAGGTGTTGAAAATAATCGATGAAATAAGGATGGTGGTCATTCGTTCGTTTCTCAAAACAAACAAATAACACACGGTGACTAATCAAAGTAAATGGGTCTTTATAATGTATCGCGAAGACATGCTTTAGCCTATAGGTGGATACTCACCCCAAAAATTCCCAGGTAAGAGTGACTGGTCCGATTAAGTGGATTTGTACGAACACTCTAACCTTGGACAGAAAACTCGGGGTACATGCACCCACCCTTCCAGATTACATGTGTTCACATTAATATAACCCAAACTTTGACGAGATTTGAAAACCTGCTAAAAGAGAGCGACGATTCATTTTTGACTTTATGCCTTAAATTATGTCTTGTTTTTGGTGATCACCTAAGGATAGGTGATGGTAGTGTATTAAGAATCTAAATGCAAGTAAACTCGCGTTAGGGTCCTAGGAAGGTTATAGTCTAGGTCAAAGCATTACTAATAACCTAATTCCCTATAACCAGTGCTCTGTAACACCCCGGCCGCGTAAAAACAATAAACCGCGGCAGAAACGTCGGGGAGTCACATTAACAGATTGTTCCAACAACATGTGGTAAATAAAGATGTTTTATTGAATATTGAAATTTCATAGTTACATTGTCGTGGAGTTTAAAACAAACTAATTAAACTATTGTCTTTCGAATTTTAAAGCACTAAGTCCGCGTCCAATCCTAAGTGAGCATGCATCACATCAAGCATTGTTCCCTGAAACATATGTGAGAACGAGTCAGCAAAAATATGCCGACGAGTACACAGGTTTTGTGAGTGTGTCAAATTCATGGCCTTGGATATGTAATTGCAATACCTCGTCGGACTACTAGAGTCATTAATTGAAAACCGTGTTATCAAAAGGTATTTGGTATTGCAATGATAACTAACCAATTAAAACAAGTTAGTTATAGTTTATAAAAGACTTGTAGCCATGAATCTTGACCAAAACATTTGTTTTGTAAATTCGAGTTGTAAATCGCTTTGAAGAAACTTTGTATGGTTTATATCTTTAATTGAAAATCGTTGTGTGCCATTGTTTGAAAACCTTTGTTTCAAGTGATGCAAATAACGCCACGAATGTAATATGATAAAAGCACTTATATATATAGGAAGTACCAGCGGCGTATCCACCATGCTTTTATCACATTACACCCGTACCATTATCTAAATCACTTACCATAAACCAATCGTCCATTGTTCGTGTCATAAATCATTCGTCCATTGTTCGTGTCATAAACCAATTGTTCATCGTCCATGTAAACAAATCGTCCTTGTTTTAATTGTGAAAACTTTTGGTTGTTTTGGTGAATACATTCAAACCTGTGTTGACTCGTTTATACCATAAAAGGGTATCTTTAAATTGTAATAACAACCACCAAAGGGTTTGTTAAAGTAAACAGTTTCGGTCGTTCCCCAAACTTCCCCACAAACACCGGGAAACTTGGTAACGGGATTGTCAGTCCTATGGTACCATAACTTACTACTGGTCCGCTTGGCCAAAGCTAATGAATGTCATTCGTGTCATGTATATAACGCACCAACAAGTTCGTTCACATTATTGAAATCGTCATGTTTATATAAACCATAGCATTTGTAAGTTGAAAACTTGAAATCAATTTAGCACATATGAATCACCCCAAAATATTTGAAAAACATAAAATAGGGGACTAAGTACTCACATAGTCACCGCAAAACATGTAAAAAGAGGGGTCTATGTACTCACTTGGGTTGCAAAATAACCTTGAATAAAAGATCAAACAAGCTCAAAAGTCTGAGAATTCAAACATGTCCTAAAACCGGATAACTATGTAAATATCGAGACTTTATTCGGCGGATCCGATAGAATGAGGCCTTGTAAACGAAATGAGTGTTGGGACTCATATGAAATGGTTTAACAAAGTCTACATTCTGATTTGAAAAGATTCCTAAGTGCTTTTGACCCGTTATGACTCGTTAAGGTAATTTACGCTACTTTAACGGATCATTTACGTAAAAATATGTTCGGATGGTTAGATATGTGTTATGATAAGTCTAATATGCCTAAACAAGTTTATTATAGTTGCAACATCAGTTTATATGTCAAAACATTGGTCACATATGCCTAAAATTGATTTATGCGCAAAAAGGGCATTTTGGTCATTTATAGGGCATAATAGACGACTTAACATAACACTATCCAAACGACGTGACCATAAGGTATAACCTCAGGGGGTTATTCCCTATACAACTATGGTCTCATATATGTGTTTGGTGGGATCCTAAGATCTACCAAACGGGTCGGATTCGAAAGTTAAAGCGATGGTCAAGACCGCTCGACTTACGACCCTAAATAAGCACTAAACTAAAAGTGACGAGTTAAACATGTTAAACATGTCTAACAAGGTTTATAAAACTGATTTGGTATCAAAACAAAGGGTTTTGATACCCGAAAATAGTTCCGTCGTATAATACGCATTTTGCGCATTATTGACCGAAACTTTGACTCGTCACTTCGACTAGTAAACGTGGTAATCAGTAGGCACGATCGCTGAGGATCATAACCATCGTGATTACGATCACGTTGCAAAGTCCGATTGGACTTTGCTTTGACCAATTAATGTTCAAAGTTGACTGTTTGACTTTTAGCTTGAATAGCTAAAATGAATAAACTAGGCTAAGTTAGAACACTTAATTGTGCTCAAGGCAGTCAAGGATTAAGAAAAAGACTTAGAAAACTCAGTTGGGAGACCTCCAACAAAGTGGGAGTTCTCCACTTAGAGTTATAGAGAGAAAGGGAAGGAATGAGCAAAGAATTTGGTTGAAGATCCGTATTTATAGTTTTTTTTAAGCCACAAGATCATTCTAAGTGTTAGGAGATGTTGTAGGATCATTACAAGTGTTTAGTGAGGTGTTACAACCAGGAGAAGTGTGGCAAAAACGAGTTATAGGTGTCAAGTCAAATGAACAAGAAGCTGCCAAGTAATTGCTGAAAACTGGTGTCCCCCGCGCCATGTGAAAAGTGCATAGGTGTCCCTCGCGCCACGTGGGGGAGCACAAAATCAGAAAAGTTTCAAAAATGGCAGAAATGGTCCCAGCAGCATTTTTGAAGTGTTTTTGACGTGTTTAACACCCGTTAACCTTATTTTTAAGCTTTATAAGGATGATAAAGCTTATGGAACTTGGAATAAGCCCAGAAATGTCAGGGATGTCTGTTTTTTCGGTTGTACGGTTGCAGTTTTCGGTTAATTACGACGGAAATCGTAACGAACGCGCAAATGACCGTAAACGCGTAACGAATGATATTTTTGCATTCCAATCATTAAAATACTAGATTTTAATGATTACAAAAATTTTTGGATGTGCGTACATGTTCTGGATAATGATATACGCGAATCGCATAGTTTCGCAGAATTTGCAAAATAGCCCCTGAGCTTACATAAGCATGTTTTTGTCATACCGAAGCCTTCAAAACTTATTTCTAAGTTATGTAAATGGCATGTTTAGCTTATGTCGATGTTCCGGAGTGTACGTCGCGTTAAACTGATTACATCTGCGTAATAGTTTGCGATTTCACTTCCATAAGTCGTTTAAGAGTTCATAATCATGCAAGAATCGAATACGTGCAATTGTCATGATAAAAATACAAATCTCCTAAATAAAACACAAAAATTTCATTGATTGATAATTCGTTCGGAATCGTTATACGATCGGATCGCCACAAATGTCACACCCATGGATCAGATAGAGAGTTCTTTTCCACATCAACAGTGTTTTGTGCAATCACTGGTGCAACCACTGCTTCATCACAATTTTGAATTTTATCGGACTTAGACATTTGTTCAACAGAATCATCACCTTCAACAATTGTCTCTAAGGCAATTAAACAAAAATTTTCATGTCTCTAAGAGCAAAGTTTTCATCAGTTAATTCCTCAGACAAACTACTCCAGTCCACAAAGCCTTGTGTGAAAAAGCTTTGCTGATTGAACTCTGCCGGAGCAGTGGTTTGAGTAGTTTGATTGCTTTGTGGTGCTTGTTGCACATGCACTTGAGGTGGTGATGTTTGGACATACTGAATTTGTGGAACAGTGGTTTGGACATAGTGTACAGGAACAGTGGCAGCAGGGTGTGCATAATGAGCAGTGTATTGCACTTAATGGGCAGGGGTATAATGGGAATATTGGGCAGTGCTTTGTCTGTGCTGAGGTCTAGGGACAGGACGTGTTACAATAGGTCCTGAAACTTGAGATCTATATTCTCTGGCAAAGTGTCCTAGCCTGTTACATTTATAGCACTTGATTTTAGATTTATCTAACCCAACCTTTGACCCCTCATGCAACCCTGGCTATTTTCTACCAGTTCTTTTGTAAAACCTGCTTGCTCTCACAGTTAGCAAAGCAACTTGATGTAAAATTTCCATTTCTTCTAAGTCATTTAGATCAAAATGTTGGAGGTCATTTAACTCAAAAGAGAGATTATCTGAGGTTTGGCATTCCCCATAGCAGTAAAAGCATAATTGGGTGGATAAGAATCAGAGTTATAGTTTCCTCCAGAGGTTATATCAATAAAATGATCATAACCCTGATCCTTTCCATTGCCAGAACCCTCTTCATGACTGTAAAGAGTAGTGTTACCCAAGGTATAGTCGTCTGTTACTTTCCCTGACTCTTGCAACTTCTTTTTCTGGTTCAACTCTCTCTCTCATATGTGAGGAGTCGACCACGAAGTTGTGTGAGGGTCATTTCTTTAAACCCAACAGATGTTCGAGTAACGTAAGCTACAGTCTCCCATTTTTCTGGTAACGATCTTAAGGAACGACTATTGACAGTCGAATTAGGAAATTCCACGTTAACCAGTTTCAATTCACTGATGAGACAGCTAAAACGTTCGAACTGTTGTGTTAACGACTCACCCTTTACGTGACAAAACGTTTCATACTGTTGATTCAGAACTTCTCTATTTTTTTCGATCACTTCTTCAGTACCACCGAATTTCTCTTTTACCTTTGCACTATTGTAGTGGAGCAGACCAGCATACGCAGATACAACAAAGCTAAATGCCTTAGTATACAACTCTATTTTCTGGAAATCCTGCTGGAGTAATTTTCAGGACTTTTTGGCACTTGAGTATTGGGATCCTCTGTACTGGGAACCATAGGAACATGTGGTCCATATACAATGGATCGCCAACAACCGTTGTTTTGCTGAGCTAAAATGTGACCCATCCGACGCTGCCATATGAAATATTCATTTTGTTTCAGCATCGGTGGTTTAAACATAGATCCAATGTTTTAATCCTGTGTGTTTTAAGACATTTCTGCTTGTTTTCAACAGATTTGTGTTTTAAAAACTTTGAACGTAATAAAACTCTGTTTTCAAGTAAAACTATCAAACTAATTAGCAGGGAGAGCTGATCTTTCAAATCAAATTGATGTTAATCAAATTTTGATTTACCAAGCTCTGATACCAATTGTTAGGATCTGAGTTTGATTTACTTGTAGTTTTTGTTTCAAAAATGTAAATATGATTGAAATTGAAATTAAATGCAGCAGAATAGAATGGAAAAATTTTACTACAAGTAAAGGTCATTTATTTTCATCATCATCATGCTTTCAAGTTTATAAACTTTGCATGTGATTCACAAACTCCCCCTTAGCGTATTTCAATAGTTTGATAGTACATAAAAGGAAGAAGATGATTGCTGTAAAGATCTTTTTAAGAAGACAAAATTCACTGTTACATCGACTTAGCTATTTATACTAACTATCTAACCTCTGAGCATCTTTTGATCACGTCAGGGTTGATAGTAATGACATTTAACAATAAAGTAACAAACTATAAACACTGATCTCTAACATCTGATAGTGCAGATGCACTGTTACATTGAATATAAAACTAATAAACGAAACTCTGATGCCCATCCTCTACTTGTTTTCTTCAGTCAGACCTTTGATATATTGGTTTAGCAGATGATGTATAGGTAGCAGACTTTTAGGAACACAAAGTTTGGGTGATCAGATGATGTAAACTCTGATAGATGGACCAAACCGCAGATAGAGTATTTTGGCTTTATATCATCTTTTCCTTTGTAAAGGGTTCATTCCCAACACTTACTTCACGCAAGGAAGCAGCACTGGACTGGGGGGGACTTGAAGGGGTATGGTCCCATAAAATGCGCCGAATAGGGGAAGCAACCTCTAGCCATGCGTATAACCATACCCAACATAGACATAAATGAGAGCATGTCAGACCTCGTGCGGACCATAAGGACATCTTAAGATCATGTGCAGGTCGAAACAAGGACCAAAACCTTGTTCTGACACTTAGCCATTTCAGAAAAAGACTAGGCTCTTGCGACCTTGCACCAGTTGTGCAGTGTTTCCGAAACTACATAGCTGATAGAAGCGCAAGTGGCACGTGAACAAGTATGAAAGGTACAAGTTGCAGAGCTGTGGACCAATGGGAGCGCAACAGGCTGTAGTGGATCGTGTAGCACGATGAACAATCATGCAGAAGACAAGAAGTACACAAGGACGTACACGTGGCACCAATCATCTTACGCCGACCACTGTCCCATGATCTCTACTAACCGCTGATGGCAGGATAGACAACAAGGACAACTGTCAGGACACGTGGATCCAGTCACCTCGCGCCGAGTGTCTTCACCGCCATAAGACACTAACGGTCGTAACAGAAGAGACATAACGGATAATCCTTGTCGTTGCTCACAGGCCCAAGCCCATCAGCCCATCTCCATTACAAAACCACTCCGGTTATAAATAAAGGACTTCATCTACAGGTTTAAGGAACTCTCTCTCCCCGGGTCTCTCACTTAATACACACACTTTTATCCTCAAAACATATACTTATTCTCACGCCGGAGGGTGGTTACGAGGGAAACCCTCCTATTCCCCTCCTTGTAACGAGCTTAACGGTGTGTTTCGTGTTTTGTAGGATCTTGCTCACCAATCGAACAAGATGAAAGAAGATTAACCTGTGTAGACACTGTCCTCGGGCTAATCACCTGATTAGTTTGGTGTTTCTTCACACGTTAAAATATAAATTCATATAAAATCATTTTTTAAATGCATATAATAGTATATTATGCATAATACTAATTGAACATTCTTCCCAAGCATCGTGATTGTTAAATCACCAACTTTCGTGGTCCTCAAAATGGATAACCTCGTAAGGGTAATTATTAAAATTACCTAATGCAATAAACCATGTATTCCCCGGGTATTGCTAGACTTGATAGACTCGATTAGCACATAATTAAGTCTAAATGCACATAATTAATTGGATAAATAGTGATTAGGCAGTACGAATTATCCTGTAATTTTGTCGTTTGTCACATTCTCCCCATGTTAAAGAAATTTCATCCTCGAAATTAAGACCATGTTATCTCTTTAGAGTTATGTTATGCGTAGGTAGGTACGAATAATACCAAAGTGAATGACTATGAATCTGAATCAAGACTTGTTCGAATTATGTGAATACAAGGACATACTACAACAATAAGAACTCAACGTTTCTTCAACTGATTTTTTTCAAGAATCGATGCCAAGTGAACGAGGTGTACTAATACACTCACTAGTGTGACTAAGTTTACATGGGTCCAAAAAAAAGAGGAATTCAACCAACAGATGTCCAAATGAACGTTCATAGTCTACAAATGAATTTTATAAACAATAGCATTTACTACCAACAGAAACTTGCGTTGGTCGTTGAATAAGTGAAACTTAGAATCAATAAGCTCAAAAGAAATAGGATCACGAAAGTGATTTGTCAACTATCAAACTATAACATGAAAAAAAATCAGTGTGTTGACATTATTGAATTTCAAGGATACACCGAAATACAACTGAATTTAGTGTATCATTGTCTTAGTACGTAATTGCATTAAGACTATTTCAATGAAGAGTCAAAAGAAAGGCGTATATGGTTTTGCATGAAACGTATGATCATTATTAGCCCAAGCTACAAGTTTATACCAATGCCACCAGGTGTTATACTGATTGAAGTCATTCAATAATAGTTGTGACCGAACAAGTTCACCGTGTTTGAAATCAGGTGCAAGGCTCAACGAAGTAAATCTGAGTATTTGCTCCAATAAATCCCATAGAATTTAAAATTGAAGACGAAAGAAAAAAATAAACATAATTTTCGGTCGATAGTGTAATAACAATAAATATCATAAAATTTTCGACCGATGATGAAAAAATCAACGAATATCGTAAAAATTCCGATCCATGGTGTCAGAATCGTTAAGAGGTACACCGGAATATCACATGAATATGTGTACCATTATCTTATAACACAATTGTATCAAGACCACTTTAAGACATAAATCAATAAGATGGATTTAAAAATAAATAACTAAATGAATAATAAATCCGTACATGAGGTGTGCAAGCGAGATTAACGCAAGCTTCAAGTTAGTGAAAACGCCACCACAAGGTGTTGTAACCAACAAATGATTTAATGGAGTTAAAGACCAACAAGTCTACAATGGTTCGAAACAAATGAAGTGCTTGTCGAGATTGCTTTGAATATGATGGCCTCAATGCATCATATGGAACCTTGAATTGAATATATCGATCATGAGAAAACTACATATATATGAGAAAACTAAAAAACTAACGAAAAAGCCTAAAAAACATGCCAATTTTTTTTACAATTTTATTATAAAAAATCGTTGCTTATAATGTATAAAAAAAAAATTCAAATTTTTTTTAAAAAAAAAAGTTGTACTGCACATGTGCATTATATGTGTACTGCACATATCCATTATATGTGTATGCTGCACATGTGCATTATATGCTTAAAGTTAGCGTTCGAGTTTAGTTTAGCTTTTAGGGTAAAGTTTTTTGGAGGTTTAGGATTAGGTTTTTGGGTGTGGGGGTTTAGGTTTTTTGGGGGTGCAAGTGGGGGGTTTAGGGTTTTTTGAAGTTTATGTTTACGGTTTAGATTTAGGTTTTTTTTGGGGGGTAGGGGTGGGGGTTTAGGTTTTTGGGGGTGGGGTGGGGTGGGGGTTTAGGTTTTTGGGGGTGTTGGTGGGGGTGGGTTAAGTGGTTTAGGATTTTCCGTATCACTATACATGTGCAGTACAACTTTTTTTTTAAGTTTTTTTATATATAATTTTTAGCGATTTTTTTTATAAAAAAATAAAAAAAATTGTATGTTTTATAGGCTTTTGTCGTTAGTTTTTGGTTTTCTCATTTAAAGTGGTTTTCTCCTGATCTGCAAGTTCAAACAATTGAACTTGGTTTAGGTACAATCCAACTATAAATACATGTATCATCAAGGAAATTTCGATAATGTTACAATGAAAAAAACCATGTATGTAACTTGACAAGAAAAGTAGTTTTCAAGAATTCATTGACCCGATATCAAGGAGTCAATACTCACAATAATGCAGGTTATCCAGATCACAAAACAATAATTGGATATAGTGAAATAATATTCGACTATTGATAAAATAACCATTTGGAGTGAAGTCCCTGATGGCCTCCAAGAATCAAGTTAACCACATGCGTAATGAATAATGCATGCGTACATATGAATTTATCAAGAAACGAAGCGGTGTTCGCTATCATGAAAGAAATTCTCGTGATACAATGACCATTAGGAGGAGTTGAGGTGTGAAAATCTACTCATTTTATGCAAAAGTTGAAATTTCAATAAAAGAAATATGAGGACTTTACCTGGAATTTTCAATGATGACCGTTTGTTGCGTGACATTACCACGGAATGTCGAATATGGCATAATTGTCGTTAATTATGGGTAGGGGGAATGCGAGGACATGTGACTTCTTTTGCAACATAAACAATCGTGATTACCATTAGACTAAGTACCAAGTGTTGAAATCTCGTTTGAACGTACCTTAGCATGATTCATGTTGCTTACAGGACCACGTGACAAATTTCCCACATTCTGGTCGGTAGTTCTCCCGCTGACGGGATTAGCATCTTTGTCGTAACGTCTTGCTTTCTCAAGGTTGTGCCTCAAAAGTCGTATGTGATGTACTTCGACATCCATTGATGTATAGGTTATGTTTCAAGTATATTTGCGTATTCGTATTCCGTTTTGCGTAGATTACCTGCTCGGATAATTAAATAGCATCAACAATACATATAATGGCGTTTTCCCGAGTTATTAGCCACAGTTCCTAAGTAATGAACTTCAACGACATAAGTTTTCCAAAGGCCCTAAATGCATGTTACCAAAACTCTCAAATTTTTGCTTCCTGTAAGTAATTGTTTCGTGTACCGTGTAAAAAAGCAACACTAGCGTATGTTTAAAACCAAAATGTTGACTCATTGTTTCGGCAATAGTTGGAACCCATATTCGAGTCCTAGGCGTTCTGTATGTATTCAAAGTCTTAATGATCTAATGTCCCCAAAGGAAAGTGAGGTTAGAGCCTAGGCATCTCCATAGAAACATAATTCGCTGAAACCTATAGCTCTGATACCAATCTGTCACGCACTGCAAAATCAGAGTTGGTGTGATCTAACTGGTATCTTCATTACACAGTGTAAGTATAAAATACTAAGACTTCTAGAAAGTGAAAGTTCGCTAAGTACTCGAATCCCCATGGATTCTCCTGTTCCAACCGTGCCAAAATTTGAAATTTGTAACCTGAGAAAGAACATGCGAAAAAATCAACATAAATTTGGCGAGTTCATACTTTGTTTGAAAAAGATTTAAAATAAATCATTTTGGTAACTGGTATAAATGATGTTGAGAAAACGTAATAAAACCATTTTTCTCGGCATGTCAATTGAAAACTTTGTATTTGTAAAACTTGTATAACCGTCAATTTCCAGGTACGACAAAGACAACATGCCCGCATGAGCCTATAACCAACCTCAAGCTAGGAAGTGCCTTGCCAAACCGTTTACTCAAGACGGTAGACTAGCAGACGGTTATAGTTCCGATATGTAGCGAGGACGGCACTGTACAATTTTAAGAACCCTACGGCTCTTACAGATGAGTATAGGACAACCAATCCTTGAGTCTATAAGCAGGACAAACCACTCCCCTATTTGTATGCAGGACAACCCAGTCCTTGAGTCTGTAAGCAGGACCAACAAGTCCCATTATTCGTACGCAGGACAATCCGGTCCTTGAGTCTGTAAGCAGGACCAACCAGACCCTTATTTGTATGCAGGAAAAACCAGTCCTGTTGTAACTAGGACAATCCTGTCACAAGTCATGAAACTCATGCACGTTTCGAAAATACGCGTGTTTGTAAAATCGGTATGTTTAACATAAACCTTTCGAGTTAATTGATTTTCAATTGCAACATGGTTTAAAAATAAGAATTTTCGTCCATCGAGATATTGTGTACTTATGCAAAACTTGCATCTCTTTCCACCCCTGAAAACATTTATAAAAATATAAAACTGTAAAAAGTGGGGGTTATGAACTCACCTAAACGGAAAAGCGTAATCTCCAAATAACAACCAAATGACAAGCAAAGTCCGTGTGCGTGTGTGACGACCTAACCGTGTCCTAAGTAATAATAAGACACCTTTTAGAACTAAATGATGTTCCTAGCATACAAGTTGGTCGTGTATAATGTTCACCCAACTAGCCAAACTCGATGGACCTCCTCGTTGTTTTGATATAGTTTGACTCGACGACTTGTCGGTGATATATATCTTTGGCTTATTGAAAATATATTTATATAAATTATATATACATATAAATGATAAATTATCATTACTCGTCTTTCTGTTTTTGTTTAAAAACTAGTTTTAACCCATCCCCAAACCAAACAAACTCAAAATTTGGTGGATCGAATGAGTGGAAGATGATGGTTAATGATGATTGTGGATCCAAGAACAATATTCAAACTCCAAAAATTCATCACTCCTCAAAATAGGTCAAAAATCAAGTTTTAACCCGTCCCCAAACCAAACAAACTCAAAATTCGCGATGCGAGAATTGGAGACCCGTCGCCGACGGCCTGATGACCCGTCGACGACGGGCTGTGCTTTTTGGTTATTCTCCCAACGGAGTAACTTGCTGTCTACGATGAAACTTGGGCGACGAGTGAGAATACACAGGGCGTCGCCGACGGGCCAATGTGGCGTGGGCGACGGCACCCCTAAACTCCAGTTTCTGAATTTTTCGTTTCTTGATTCCGATTGATCCTGTTCGCGTCCCGGTGCTCCATTTGGCTCCCAATTAGCTCCTTAAACTCCGTAAGACCTGTAAAACACAAACCTTAGGAATTAAAAGTTACGTAAAAACGTTAACTTAAACCATAACAAACACCGGTTTACACCCACGCATCACATCCCCACACTTGTCTTTTGCTTGCCCTCAAGCAAATCTGTTTTTCACTTTCACGTGGGTCAAACGGAAAATACACTCTCCAATCTTGAGACGTAATTTAAGGTCTCAAGTCATACCCGGTTCAAGAATTTTACAATTTCAAGTTATTTAACACTCAATGGACTAATCATATGAAAATGGTTATTCAAGATTAACCCGCCCTTAAAACCCACAACATATGCATATCCCTCACAATGTTCACTCCACTCAGTTTACAATTTGGCTAATTTATATGATGTATTAGCACTTTTGAAAATGGTCACTCAAAACCGAATAGAACATATACCCACATATGCTTGCAACTCAATCATTCTCCACCACCGAACACGAATACTAAGCACAAGTTAAAAGGTCTTTAGAGAGTTGTAACTGGGCTAGGCTAAGGGTATGGAATAGGATATTTAAAGTGGCTAAGGTGATGCAAATTCGATCTTTATTAGGATTACATTAAACCGACTAAACACAAGTCGACAAATAATAGGCTAAAACGTCCGCCTTTTATTCACAACTACCGCACATCTTTTTGTGTTTTTCTTCGATCATTCTTTTCTATTTTTCATAGTATTTTCTGATTTTTTTCAAACTATATACACAACTAATACTATGGTCGAATTTCCATCACACGGGTTAGAAAGGTTTAAGGTTAAAGGCTAATTTGGGTGATCAAACGAAAGGATTAGGCTCAACATTGGCTACTAGGGAATATGTTTGGGTAAGGCTAGATAAATGGTGTAAAACAAAAAGGTTTACCTATTGTCTTAATCATTCTCATGCTTGCATTCGGTCTATGGTCTCAAACGTATCAAAAGATGCAAGTTCTACAATACATGACTAACAGACCACTCAAACAAAGAAACATGTATATGCATAATGTCTACAAGTGGCTCAAAGACTCACATATTAAGGGTATGAAATGTGATATGCACAATTACAAGTTTCTTAGGCGAATTATTCCCAAATAACCACCCATTAAATACTTTTCATGCCTTTAACTTGAACTCGACCATGACAAAAGACCAAATGGTTCATGCCATCTCTCACTAACTTAGTTACTTTTTCTTTTAGATTGCTTCAAACAAAGACATTTTTGAAAAAAATTTTGAAATTTCCCCCCATCCCCACACTGAAGGTTAACATTGTCCTCAATGTGTAGTGTTTAAATGAACGGGTCAAAATCGAAAAACTTTTACTCCCCCATCCCCACATTGAGGTTAACATTGTCCTCAATGTGTAGAATTAAGGCTCTTTATAATGCACAAAGGATGTGACACGGCTAATTTCCCAAAACTTTCACCCCGGAGACTAAAATACAATTTACACTCCACTTATTATCTAACTAAAAATCAAAGTAAAAAGAAACGTATGCACCTGATTTCTGAGCTCGTTCTTCATTTGCTCCACATCCTTCAACAAAGCGGTCGTCTCACGAACATAATGTACCTACAAATCTCAACCCTTGTGTAGAAGCATGCTTCTCACAACCATCAAAATTTGTTAGTAACCTAGTTCTACCACTTTTATGAAAATATCACCGATCCATACGTTAATTTACTTTGACTTATGTAGAAAATAATGTACAACAATAACAATCCTAACTCACTTTCATAGGAATCATGGTTGCATTTAGCTTATGCAACAAGCCCTTTTAAACCTTCCGATAGCTCGGAAGGACGATTAGGTCTCGTGAGGGTTATATATGGAACACACCCACAAAGTTCGTTTAACTAGGAAAGCATTAAAATCTAACTATAACAAAAACTAAAAACAAAAAGGTACAACAACAACATAAAACATACCTCGCCTACCTTTGGTACTGTTCGTTCGGGTCTTTAAGCGGTTACGGGTTGTATGGGAACCCAATGAGGGAAGACAAGATATCCTTCCAATCATCGAGCGGTCCAGGTTCCCCTTCAGCTAGTGGTGGTGGCTGTATCAGGATAAAACTTGAGCCCGCATTTCGGGCCAATGTGGAGATGGGTCGGAGGGTCCTTGAGGCACGGGGAGGTCCTCATAGTTGAACCATGGTGTATGTTGCTGAAACGGCAACCCGGCCATCAAATTCCGATGGTGCCTCTCTCGATCATGCAGGATCTTGGCGTTATTGATGGCTATTTGTTAATCTGTAGCGGTCGCCATCCAACGCCTATCCTCATAGGCCACTCGCTCCCTACGGAGATGATCTTTTTCCTCCTCCCATGCTCTTTGTTGAGCATTTTCTTGAGCCCGCTGTTTCTCCATCAAATCGAATTGAGATTGTTGCTGCGCTTGAAATAACTGTTGCTCTTCCCAATATTGTTCAACTTTGGCCATATGGGCAGCTTCCCTCGTTCCAATGGTTTTGATACTGAGTTTGGAAGCCTTGCTCCCATTGGCGCCTTTCCTCATGGTACCCGCGATTCTCCCCAATACCCGCGGATACGTTGTCATACACCCCAGTTGCCCCCGATTATAATTGGTGTAATCCGGCCAACGCCGGGAGATAAAGATTTGAGCAACCTCATTTGAAATTTCCCGATGTTGTCGGGCATATCTCTGTCTCGGTCCCCTCGGACCGGCCTGTTCTTCTTCCTCTTCCACATCATGCATTTCCTCTTTTGTACAGCCCCTTGGGCTGCAGTGGGATCCGTAAACGTGAATTGGCGACCCTGATCATCTTTCACCGTATATTGGTGACCATAGACCTCCACGCTAATCTTCCAATGCCGCCTGATTGAGGCGAAACAAACTTGATCAATTGGCTTTGTTACCCATAACGAGTCGGAGGGTAAAGCGTTTTGCTGTAGGATCATTGCGCTTATCAACCTCACATACGGTATCATTTTTTGGTGCATGATTCATGTAACATTTGTAAAAATAGGGTTTTCAAAACCCGCTCCGTTTTGTAATCAAGTATCAAGTTATAAAAGTTACATTAAATATTTATGATTATTTTGAGTTAAAACGATACATAATTAATAAATAAACTAAACTATAAAAATTATAGTTGATAAAAAGTTAAAACAAAATAAAAAAAAAAATTATGAAGCTGCCGGGACTCGAACCCGGGTCAGCCGGTTACAACATCAAAGCCTTAACGCACACACACATCACCACTCCGCCACTTGTTTGTTTTCTGTCATCTTTAGGAAACAAATAAGTTTTATGGACTAAGGTAAATCAATCGATTTTACAAATTGTAACTGAAATCGGTTATCAAACACCCAAAGTCGATTTGGATACTCTCGATTCAGCGAGTATAACCGATAAACGGACGATTCCAATCAATGCTGCCATGAGTGTAACTTGAATTCGGAAGTAGATCGGTTTAATAACCGAAAGTTGTCAATTCTCGAACTACTTCAATCCTAGACCCTTCCTGCGACTCAAAACACTCCGCAAAGCTTTCAATTGCATTTCCGCAACCTTACAGTCCACCGGAGAAGCTTAAATCAAATCGCCGGAAAAATTCTGCAAGTCGCCGGAAAACCGGGACTCACATCCAAACGGTATTTCCTCCGACTCTTTCTGTTTCAATCATGTGACTAATCAGTCACTAACACAACTCCATCATCAGAATCGATCCTAGTCAACGTTTGTCGAAAATCTTACCTTCGCCGGAAAACTCCTGAAACTGCCGGAAACACACCGTGAACGGGTATGATCTCCCAAACTTCTGTTAAACCTTGTTTAAGTGACTCAACTTCTTAAATAATCGAACAAAGCTGTTAATTGGTTCCAACAGCCGGAGTTCACCTTCAGTACCGACGAACCTCTGCCGGAATTCTGTGAACAACCTCAATCGGTACATCTTTTTCCCCAAACTCTCTCCATTCTTTACTTTTAAATTACTTGTAATGTCTGAAAAGCGTATAAGTCATGAATCGGTCATAACAGTCGGAATATGCTTATCTGTGTAAAATCAACGAAGAAGATGAAGACGCAATACAACTTAAGACTAATTAAAATCGGTATTTTAAACGGGTTAGACACACAGTCCAGCGTTGGACTGTGTGCAAAATACACACGCACGTCCCGAGTTCGATCCCTGCTACACGCACACCTTGTGTAATAAAATGCCTTTTTGATCAAAAACTAAACCGGGTTAACTCAGTTAGTTATTAAGTATAATAAAAACCGAGATAATAACCGGGTTAGACACAAAGTCCAGCGGTGGACTGTGTGCAACATGAACCATACGTCGCGCATTCGAAATCCGTCACTTGCACCGGTCCGTTGAATTAAAATGTTTTTGAAATTAAAGAGAATTTCGGATTAACTGAATAAGTGTATAAGTATAAATAAAAACAAGATTATTTCGGGTTAGACACGTAGCTCAGTTGGTAGAGCTGCGTGCACGCGTACGGGAGGTCGCCGGTTCGAGCCTCACCCGGCGCAAACTAATACGCTGACCGACCGGTCAACGGTCAACGGTCAACGCTAAATAAACAATTTTTTTTATATTTTTATTTATTTAATTTAATTTAAAAATCAATTAAAAATACTTAAAAATAACATTTTTAAAGATAGAAAATAGCCATAAACTCACAAAAATATATCTAAAAATTTCATTAAAATCCTTAATAAAATCCACCCATTTAATATATTTTTCCGTAATTATTTAGGTTAGTAATCTTCGTTATTCCGCTCATCTAATTCGTGCGCATATCACCATCTCCAATCCAACGCACCCAAGGTGAGTGAATCTTTACAAATTCCCCGTTTTAATCACGTTTTGGGGTGTATCATGTGTCTTGATATATACATTATATACTTAAACCATTGTGCATACATCATATCATGAACCAGTGTATACAGTTTGTTTCCTGTTGTGTTGTTATTGTTGGATGCAAGTTTATTATTTTCAGTACATGCAATTTCATAGGCCGCCGCTCCCCATTACATTATGAGCATTGAGCATGTTCCCCATTTCATTATGAGGTTGAACCTGGCGTGCCCACATACTATCGGCTCCGTTTGATTGAGCCTTGATCGCACAGACATTTTCATTTTCAGTACATGCAATACGATCGGCTCCGTTTGATTGAGCCTTGATCGCACAGTTTCATTTATGTTATTTACAGTATGATGTTGGTATGTTCATGTATGCTGCCATGTGTTATTGTATGTATAGTTGTGACTGCTATTTGCCATTACTTGATTATTTACATTTGCTCATCTATGATTATGCACAATTTTTCATTGATAAACTAACCATAAATTCATTAATAAATGTTTATCTAATAAGGTTCACTCGCCAACTTATGTTGACCCAAAAACCCCCCATTTTACACATGATACAGGTGAAGCAGCAGCAGCTAGGAACACATAGGACTTGGACTAGAAGAATAAAACGATTTAGTGTTGGGATTGTTATGCTTGGCTTATTTTCCTTGTATTGAATGAACATGTTTGGATTTTTGAAATGTAACTTTGACTTTATTAAATATGAAACATATTAGTAAATGTCATGAGCTTTGGTGATAACCCAATTATGTCCCGACTCTTATTCCGCTGCGGGTCGGGGTGTGACAGATTGGTATCAGAGCCATGACTATAGGGATATAGGATAGGTTATTAGACCCTTAGAGCCTATACTATAGTCGATTAGAAACTTATAAGATTTTTGTGTGTTACATGCCAAATTTCATGATGTTATATGTTTTATGTTAAATGTTACATTTAATATTGTGCAAGCATGTTCATAAGTATGTATTATCATATAATGCCTATCATGAATCGTATACTCATAACATATCACATCCATGAAAGCACACACCACTTCATGATTGCTTTTACAATGATTTTCATGTTTTCAAATCTCATCAAAGTGAGTTCTCATGACGGGCATGTAGTAACTGGAAGGGTACCAGTACCGGTAGTCGGAACGTCCTGTCTAGGCTGGCATTCATATAAATCCAAAATAAAGGACCAGTTTGCCTACCTGGGGACTAACGATGAGAGTACAAAGTACCTATTAGGCCAAAGCATGCTATACCAAACGTCGTGTGAGCTAACCCCACTTTCAGTTGTCATTGTGTCTACACCTGGACACGTTCCGACCAAACATCTCATGAACATATTTTGTGGTTTGCATTCGGGGGATGTGAGTGTTAAATTGCCAATACTAATGTGAATCCTACCAAGCCAATAGCCAAGGGGGCCCACATGACTATGTAGGTGAAGGTATGGGGGACATTTGAGGCCCAACATGAGCGAACCCAACACATCCTATGGATGTAGTTGCATTATTGATATTTATGTTATTTTCATTTTCTTAAAGACACGTGACACCTAAAAAGACATCATAAACTCACAATCTTCTCATTGTATGATCCTGTAGATGTCGTCTAGACAGCAACGAAGGGGTAAAAGATCGGGAAGGTCTCAGGAACGTTTGGCCACTCAGATCGCGAAACAAATGGCCACGATACTTCCTGACATTGTGGTCCAAGTACAACAAGCCCTTACTACAAATCCTACTAACCCTCCCCAACAACAGGACCAGAACATCGACAACCCTCCTACCAGCAAGTGCTCTTACAAACATTTTTAGTCTTGTGATCCCCCTAAATTTGAAGGGACCGAGGGTGTCACTGCTCTCCTACATTGGTTCGAGGAGATGGAAAACACCTTTCTAAACTGCGATTGTCCTGAGGATCGCAAGGTTCGATACGCCACCGGGAGACTATTTGGGGTAGCTCTCACTTGGTGGAATACTGAGAAAGGGAAGAGGGGAACTGAAGATGCGATGGCCTTAACTTGGGAGGAGTTAAGGGAAATCATGACTAGATGTTTCTGTCCTAGAAGTGAAATTAAAAAGCTGGAGGACGAATTTCATTCTCTAAAGCAAAAGGAAGGTGATCACACCACCTATAACAAGAGATTTTTGGAGTTGAACCAAATGGTTCCAAATCTGTTCACACCAACCTATCGTCTGATAGAACATTATATTCGAGGACTTCCCTTGAAAATCCAAGATTCAGTTCTCAGCGTTTCACCAGTAACACTTGAAGCTGCTATGGAGTTAGCAACTGAACTGACCGAAAAACCGAATTCGCAACGGGAAGTTCAAAGAAGAGAAGAAGAAAGCCCCTGTTGGGGACAAACTTCAAACCACCCCATTCCTTCCTCTAAGTTCGCTAATAAGAAGAAGCGCAACACCAGAAATTTTGCAGTTACCCAAACCAACACCCCTATTCCTGCTGCACCCATTACTCAAGTCACTCCTTCACCCGCACCATACAGAAGACCCTACACTGGCCCGTTACCAAAATGTAACCGTTGCCAATATCACCATTCCCCTGAACATCCTTGCCAATACTGCACCGGCTGCGGTCGCGCAGGACATACTGTTCAAACCTGCCGCATGCCTCAACGAACAAACCGCCACCAACCTTTAACCCAACCCACCAATAGTTAATGGGTCAAGCCCAACAACCCCTACCATTTCCACCCACCCAACATTTAGCCCAAACATACTACCAACCCAATTATCCTATGGGCCAACCTATGCGGGCTTGCTTCAATTGCGGCGACCCAAGTCATTTCAGAAACACATGTCCAAGGCTGGTTAATATTATTCATGCTCAGGCCCAAGCCAACCCAGTAAATCAAGCGAACCAAGCTCCTCCACCTGCAATAGGAAGAGCTTTCAATATCAATGCTAACCAGGCCAGAGCTGACGGCAATGTGGTCAACGGTTCGTTCCTTATAAATGGTAGATATGCCTCTATGTTATTTGATACTGGTGCGGATAGAAGTTTTGTATCTTTAGAATTTGAACCTATCTTAAACAAAAATCGGGATAAGCTCGCGGAATCCATAACGGTAGAAGTTGCGGACGGGAAACCAGTTTCATTAGACTCTATTTTACGCAACTGTACACTCACCTTAAACGACCACGATTTCTCAGTCGACCTTATTCCTATGAAGCTGGGAAGTTTTGACATCATAATCGGTATGGATTGGCTCAGTCAACATCAGGCGGAAGTTGTATGTCGTGAAAAATTTATTCGTATTCCTCTTTCAAACGGTCAGACTCTTCGAATCATTGGAGAAACCTCGTCGAAAGGGCTCAGCTTAATGTCTTGTCTTCAAGCTCAAAAATATCTTCGCAAGAATTATGTCGCGTTTTTAGCTCATATCATCAAAAAGGGAACCATGGAGAAGAAGCTTGAAGACATTCCTGTAGTAAAAGACTTTCCACAAGTTTTTCCTGACGACATTTCAGGACTTCCTCCAGTTAGAGACGTCGAATTCCGTATTGATCTTATACCTGGTGCTACACCAGTTGCAAAGTCTCCATATAGGTTAGCCCCCTCTGAAATGCAAGAGCTAGCCAGTCAATTGCAAGAGTTGACTGACAAGGGATTCATACGTCCTAGCTCGTCGCCTTGGGGTGCACCTGTCCTTTTTGTAAAGAAGAAAGATGGATCTTTTCGTATGTGCATTGACTACAGAGAGCTCAACAAGTTAACCATCAAGAATCGCTATCCTTTACCTCGCATTGATGATCTTCTTGACCAACTACAAGGTGCCAGCTGCTTTTCAAAAATCGATCTTCGATCTGGCTATCATCAACTTAGAGTGCATGAAGAAGACGTCCCTAAGACTGCTTTTCGAACTCGTTATGGCCACTATGAATTCATGGTTATGCCATTTGGATTAACCAACGCACCAGCTGTCTTCATGGACCTAATGAACAGAGTCTGCAAACCTTATCTTGATCGATTTGTTATAGTCTTCATCGACGATATTCTTATTTATTCAAAATCTAAAGCTGATCATGAGCGTCATTTCGACTCGTTCTTGCACTTCTAGAAAAGGAAAAGCTTTATGCCAAGTTCTCCAAATGTGAATTCTGGTTAAAAGAGGTGCAATTCCTCGGGCATGTAGTTAATGACAAGGGAATACATGTTGACCCTTCAAAGATCAAAGCAGTTCAAGAATGGCAAGCTCCACGTACACCAACTGAAGTAAGATCTTTTCTTGGACTAGCTGGCTATTATCGTCGGTTCATTTCAAACTTCTCTCGCATTGCTGTACCACTCACGGCTTTAACTCATAAGGGAAAACCTTTCGTATGGGGACCCAAGCAAGAAGAAGCTTTTCAAACTCTTAAACAAAAACTTTGTGATGCACCAATCCTCACTCTTCCTGAAGGTTGTGACGATTTTGTAGTCTATTGCGACGCGTCAGGGCAAAGATTAGGCTGCGTCCTCATGCAAAGAGGAAAAGTCATAGCTTATGCCTCGAGACAACTCAAGACGCATGAAAAGAATTACACCACTCATGACCTAGAACTTGGAGCCGTTGTATTCGCTCTTAAGATATGGAGACATTATCTCTATGGTACTAAGTGTGAAATATACACTGACCACAAGAGTCTTCAACATATCTTCAATCAAAAAGAGTTAAACATGAGGCAACGAAGATGGGTCGAACTCCTGAATGATTACGACTGTGAAATTAGATACCACCCTGGTAAAGCAAATGTGGTGGCTGATGCACTTAGTCGAAAGGGTTATGCGAACTCCATTCATCTTCTATGTTCGCAAATTATAACCGACATTAAAGATCAAATTCGAGAAGCCCAACACGTTTCAATAACAGAAGAAGATGTACGAAAGGAGATGTCCTGTGGAGCCGAGCTAAAACTTGAAACTAAATCAGACGGTATTCTGTATTACCTAGATCGTATCTGGATTCCTAACCACAACAATCTGTGTGAAACTCTTATGAATGAAGCTCACAAAACGCGATATTCTATACACCCAGGAGCCGATAAGATGTATCAAGACCTACGATACACCTATTGGTGGCCTGGAATGAAGAAGGATATTGCCGTTTTTGTTTCCAAGTGCCTCACATGTTCCAAGGTGAAGGCTGAACACCAAAGACCCTCAGGACTTCTAGTCCAACCGGAAATACCTGTATGGAAGTGGGAAAATATAACCATGGATTTCATTACCGGGTTACCTCGCACTTCTGGTGGGTATGACACAATATGGGTAATTATAGACCGACTTACAAAATCAGCTCACTTTATTCCTATCCGCGAAGATTTCAAAAACGAAAAGCTTGCACGTATTTATATCAACGAAATCGTAAGCCGACATGGGGTACCGTTAAGTATTATTTCTGATCGTGATGGTCGTTTCACCTCACGAACATGGCAAGCAGTACAATCCGCTATGGGCACACGATTAGATCTCAGTAACGCCTATCATCCTCAAACTGATGGACAGTCTGAGCGCACCATTCAAACTCTTGAAGATATGCTTAGAGCATGTGTCATAGACTTCAAGGGAAATTGGGACGCCCACCTACCATTAGTTGAATTTTCGTACAACAACAGCTATCATTCGAGCATCGGCATGGCACCTTTTGAAGCCTTATATGGTCGTAAGTGCCGATCTCCTGTATGTTGGCACGAAATTGGGGAAGCACAAATTACTGGTCCAGAATTGATCCAAGAAACCACAGATAAGATTCATCAAATTTGAAACAATCTTTTAGCGGCTCAAAGTCGTCAAAAGAGTTATGCAGATAAACGACGGAAGCCCTTAGAGTTTAACATTGGTGATCATGTGCTTTTAAAAGTATCACCGTGGAAGGGAGTAGTTCGTTTTGGTTAAAAGGGGAAGCTAGCACCTCGTTACGTAGGACCTTTCAAGATACTCGAAAGAGTAGGTCCTGTAGCATACAAGCTTGACCTACCAGAAGAACTCAACAGGATTCATCCCACATTCCACGTGTCGAACTTGAAGAAGTGCCTCGCTGATGAGAATCTCCATATTCCGCTGGAAGATATTCAGATTGATGAATCTATGCATTTTATTGAAAGACCAGTGGAGATCATGGACTACGGGGAGAAACGTCTTCGACGAAGTCGCATTCCAATTGTTAGGGTACGCTGGGAGTCGAAACGGGGACCTGAGTTTACTTGGGAACGTGAAGACTCAATGCGTGAAAAATACCCGAATCTTTTTCCTACTACTTCAACTACTCAAATTTCGGGACGAAATTCCTAAAAGTAGGGGATACTGTAACATTTGTAAAAATCGGTTTTTCAAAACCCGCTTCGTTTTGTAATCAAGTATCAAGTTATAAAAGTTACATTAAATATTTATGATTATTTTGAGTTAAAACGATACATAATTAATAAATAAACTAAACTATAAAAATTATAGTTGATAAAAAGTTAAAACAAAATAAATAAAAAATTATGAAGCTGCCGGGACTCGAACCCGGGTCAGCCAGTTACAACATCAAAGCCTTAACGCAGACACACATCACCACTCCGCCACTTGTTTGTTTTCTGTCATCTTTAGGAAACAAATAAGTTTTATGGACTAAGGTAAATCAATCGATTTTACAAATTGTAACTGAAATCGGTTATCAAACACCCAAAGTCGATTTGGATACTCTCGATTCAGCGAGTATAACCGATAAACGGACGATTCCAATCAATGCTGCCATGAGTGTAACTTGAATTCGGAAGTAGATCGGTTTAATAACTGAAAGTTGTCAATTCTCGAACTACTTCAATCCTAGACCCTTCCTGCGACTCAAAACACTCCGCAAAGCTTTCAATTGCATTTCCACAACCTTACAGTCCACCGGAGAAGCTTAAATCAAATCGCCGGAAAAATTCTGCAAGTCGCCGGAAAACCGGTACTCACATCCACACGGTATTTCCTCCGACTCTTTCTGTTTCAATCATGTGATTAATCAGTCACTAACACAACTCCATCATCAGAATCGATCCTAGTCAACGTTTGTCGAAAATCTTACCTTCGCCGGAAAACTCCTGAAACTGCCGGAAACACACCGTGAACGGGTATGATCTCCCAAACTTCTGTTAAACCTTGTTTAAGTGACTCAACTTCTTAAATAATCGAACAAAGCTGTTAATTGGTTTCAACAGCCGGAGTTCACCTTCAGTATCGACGAACCTCTGCCGGAATTCTGTGAACAACCTCAATCGGTACATCTTTTTCCCCAAACTCTCTCCATTCTTTACTTTTAAATTACTTGTAATGTGTGAAAAGCGTATAAGTCATGAATCGGTCATAACAGTCGGAATATGTTTATCCGTGTAAAATCAACGAAGAAGATGAAGACGCAATACAACTTAAGACTAATTAAAATCGGTATTTTAAACGGGTTAGACACACAGTCCAGCGGTGGACTGTGTGCAAAATACACACGCACGTCCCGAGTTTGATCCCTGCTACACGCACACCTTGTGTAATAAAATGCCTTTTTGATCAAAAACTAAACCGGGTTAACTCAGTTAGTTATTAAGTATAATAAAAACCGAGATAATAACCGGGTTAGACACACAGTCCAGCGGTGGACTGTGTGCAACATGAACCATACGTCGCGCGTTCGAAACCCGTCACTTGCACCGGTCCGTTGAATTAAAATGTTTTTGAAATTAAAGAGAATTTCGGATTAACGGAATAAGTGTATAAGTATAAATAAAAACAAGATTATTTCGGGTTAGACACGTAGCTCAGTTGGTAGAGCTGCGTGCACGCGTACGGGAGGTCGCCGGTTCGAGCCTCACCCGGCGCAAACTAATACGCTGACCGACTGGTCAACGGTCAACGGTCAACGCTAAATAAACAATTTTTTTTATATTTTTATTTATTTAATTTAATTTAAAAATCAATTAAAAATACTTAAAAATAACATTTTTAAAGATAGAAAATAGCCATAAACTCACAAAAATATATCTAAAAATTTCATTAAAATCCTTAATAAAATCCACCCATTTAATATATTTTTCCGTAATTATTTAGGTTAGTAATCTTCGTTATTCCGCTCATCTAATTCGTGCGCATATCACCATCTCCAATCCAACGCACCCAAGGTGAGTGAATCTTTACAAATTCCCCGTTTTAATCACGTTTTGGGGTGTATCATGTGTCTTGATATATACATTATATACTTAAACCATTGTGCATACATCATATCATGAACCAGTGTATACAGTTTGTTTCCTGTTGTGTTGTTATTGTTGGATGCAAGTTTATTATTTTCAGTACATGCAATTTCATAGGCCGCCGCTCCCCATTACATTATGAGCATTGAGCATGTTCCCCATTTCATTATGAGGTTGAACCTGGCGTGCCCACATACGATCGGCTCCGTTTGATTGAGCCTTGATCGCACAGACATTTTCATTTTCAGTACATGCAATACGATCGGCTCCGTTTGATTGAGCCTTGATCGCACAGTTTCATTTATGTTATTTACAGTATGATGTTGGTATGTTCATGTATGCTGCCATGTGTTATTGTATGTATAGTTGTGACTGCTATTTGCCATTACTTGATTATTTACATTTGCTCATCTATGATTATGCACAATTTTTCATTGATAAACTAACCATAAATTCATTAATAAATGTTTATCTAATAAGGTTCACTCGCCAACTTACGTTGACCCAAAAACCCCCATTTTACACATGATACAGGTGAAGCAGCAGTAGCTAGGAACACATAGGACTTAGACTAGAAGAATAAAACGATTTAGTGTTGGGATTGTTATGCTTGGCTTATTTTCCTTGTATTGAATGAGGATTTTTGAAATGTAACTTTGACTTTATTAAACATGAAACATATTAGTAAATGTCATGAGCTTTGGTGATAACCCAATTATGTCCCGACTCTTATTTTGCTGCGGGTCGGGGTGTGACAATTCACGCGTGTCCCACATGTTTATCATCACAATTTGGCACCATGACAACTTTGGCGCACCAACCAACAATGAATGTAGCACCCTACAGTCGGGCCCTTTACCTTCCCGCGGTCTCCAAACCGCACCATGACATTCTCAAGAGATATACCTTGGAGGATCCGCCCCTCCAATGACAGATCGTTTCTCGACTCACCTAACCCACCGGACCCCGGCAGCACAGTGACTAACATGCCGGCTAGGTCAGCTGGATTCACCTTGTTATCCAGAAATTGGTCAACGGTGTAGTAGTAATAAGCATCCGCTCCCAACGAATCAAAACGAGCAATACAATTCATGTGCTCGAACGACATAATCATCTGGTTCTTCCCAATGTCACCAACCAATTGCCACATGATTGGTGGTCCATCCCTGTTTAAAAACCGTAATGTTGACAGCCACTCACAAACTGCTGCCAAATAAACCCTCGGTGTGATGTCTTCACACCAATCCAAAACTCTCTCCCAGCCAAGCCTTTCAAACTTTTGGGCAATTCCTATAGCCCTGAACTCCTCCATGTTAACAGACCTCTCCGGAACAGCTCGTGCCGGGACCGAAGTGGTGACGTTCCCGGAAACCATCTTCCATCTCCACATTTTTGCTTCCATTTTTTTATTGTTATACCTCGACAACGGTTTCTTCTTGTTGTCGTTCCGCTGCGAAGCTGTAAGGCTATTTCTGAATTCATCCCAATCCTAGTCCTGCCGTTCCAACTGACCATCATCCTCTTCAACATTACTTAATTGTTCCCATTTCTTTTGGACATATCCTGAGCCCGAACCGGCTCGTGAAGATGACCCTTCACCGGATGTCTTACTTCTTTTTCAGGAAAACATGGCTACAATCAAACACAAGGAACCAATTAGTATACCCAAAACTTCAAACACTCCAACTTTTGAACATAAACAATGATGTTGATTGAACTTTTGCTTTAGATATAAATTAGCTTGTTTAAACTTAAAAGTGGCAACTTTATAATCTAAAACTTAATATTCATCGTGTTTATTCCCAAATCCATGGAAGTTCAACAAGATTCAACATCATGATCATGTTCAAGCATACTAACAACATGTGTAATCACATCACAAAAGTTGTTGTAAGCTCAAATCCCACCCAAATCATCTATTCATGCTCAAATATAAGCTATAACATCATACATTGCAATAAACAACCTACTCTAAACCAAAAAGTTTAAAAATTTCGGAAGAAATTGACTAACCATATGATATCATGCTTAAATATGAGAAAATACCTTTTATGTAGCTTAAGCAAGAAGAACTAGAGAAAGAAGAAAAGCTTGAAGTTTGATGAATTTCTTCAAAAAAACCAGAAATTTCACGCCCAGAAATCTTGCAAACTAGCAAGAATCACTGAAAACAAAGTTCGGGGTTTTGTTCCTCTCGGAAAAATACACAAAATAGGCTCAAGAATCACTGGATTTGGTGGAGATTTGAAGAAGTTATGAAGGTTTGAAGATTAGGGTTATTATGAGGGAGATGAAGAAGATGGAAGATGAAATGAGTTGTGGTGGGGATGAATGCAGAGGATTTGTGGTATAAGAGAGATTAGAGATCAGATGTAGGGTCTTATGGGTCAATTGTGTGGTTAAAATAAGGTTTGGGTCGAGTTTGGTTGACTAAAAATGGGTTTCGGGTCAAAAAGATGCGTCAAAAACCATTCAGCGTCGGCTGACAAACCAAGAACCGTCGCCGACGGTGCTTTGGTCCGTCGCCGACGCCCTCCCAAAAGTGGGATTTCTCAATTTTTCACCCAACGCACTATCCTGCTGTCTACGACACTTTTCACCCGACGGCCATCATTTGGCACCCCGTCGGCGACGGCCAGAAGCCCCGTCGTCGGCGGTACTCCTAAACCCCCTTTTTAGAAACTATGGGCAAAAACATGAATTTTTACAAAAGGAGCCTAGCTTAATTTAAATCCTAAAAAATAATAAAAAAAAATCTTTTTGTGTGACGCTTTTGGTTTTAATATTCACTACCAACCTATCGTTCCTGATCCTACTACCCCCCAAAAAGTCGTGTATTGTCCCCAATACACATAAAAGATTCCAAACACATACCTCATGTTATCGAGACTCGTTTATAGCTTCTGGAAGCTCACACATCTCAAAGAGTTGTTAGATCAAAACAATAAGCATAACTATTCTAAAACAATGAACCCAAACAATAAAAAATAGTACATAACTCCACAAAACGTGTTACCGGTTCTCAAATGACCTCGTAGTATGGTACGCCCACCACGAAGCTTACCACTTCCGTGTTCTTCTCGCCTTTATCATCATTACCATCAAGAAATGGTTTTAGACAATGACCGTTAACCGTTTGCTTTGACCCATCCTTTGGGTCCTCAATGGTGACATCACCCAATTTTCCGACCCGTGTGATCACGTATGGGCCCATTCACTTACTCTTTAGCTTCCCGGGAAAGAATTTAAGCCTTGAGTTGTAGAGCCAAACCTTTTGCCCTACCATAAACTCTTTTGGCTTCAACTTTGCGTCGTGTGCTCGCTTCATTCCATCCTTGTATTTCGAAGCACACTCATACGCCTCCTCCCGAAGCTCTTCCAACTCGCATAACTTTAACATTCGCTCCTTACCTGCATCGTCATATTTCATGTTAACCTCTTTAATAGCCCAAAAAGCACGATGCACAAGCTCAACTGGCAAATGACAATTTTTACCGTAAACCAAATAGTAAGGTGTGGTGCCAATCGGTGTTTTATGTACCGTTCGATAGGCCCATAAAGCATCGTTCAACTTTGTCGACCAGTCCTTACGGTTCGGTCGAACAGTCTTTTGCAAATCTCTTTGATTTGCCTGTTGGATACCTTTACCTGACCGCTTGTTTGCGGATGATAGGGGGTAGCAATTCGATGGTCAACACCATACCGTTTCAATAGTTTGCCAAAGTTAAAATTTTTGAAGTGGGATCCTCCATCACTAATGATTAATCGGGGGATCCCAAATCTAGAAATTATATTCGTTTGAACAAAATTGCAAACCACGGTTGGTCATTTGTCTTGGTAGCGATCGCTTCAACCCATTCGACACATAGTCAACCGCCACCAAGATATACATGTTGCCATGCGAATTAGGAAAGGGGCCCATGAAATCGATCCCCCACACATCAAAAATATCTACAATAAGGATCGGTTACATGGGCATCTCATCCCGTTTAGAGATACCCCCCAATTTTTTACACTCAACGCAATTTTTAGCAAAAGTAAATGCGTCTTTGAAGATAGTTGGCCAATAAAGCCCACTATTGAGCACTTTGTGCCCAGTTTTGTGACCACTGAAATGGCCCCCACATGCAAATGAATGCAAGTGCATCAAAACACTCGGGATATCCTCGTCTGGAATGCATCTTCGAACAACTTGATCCGGACATATTTTGAACAAGTCCGGTTCCTCCAACGTATAGTATTTGATTTGCGACATGAAGTGTAACCTTCTCCTCCGATCCCAATGAGCCGGCAAGTCACCTGTAATCAAATAATTCACAATGTTAGCATACCAAGGTAAAATAGTTACTTTCAAAATATGCTCATCTGGGAAGGCGTCATCAATCTCTACACGCTAAGAACCCTCTTCCACCATCAATCGGGACAGCTGGTCCGCCACCACGTTTTCACTACCCTTCTTGTCCCGTATCTCTAGGTCAAACTCTTGTAGTAGAAGGGCCCAACGGATCAATCTCGGCTTTGCATCCTTTTTCTCCATGAGGTACCTGACAGCAGTGTGATCAGAATATATAACAACCTTGTTACCCCATATGTAATCCCGAAATTTTTCCAATGCAAATACCACCGCAAGTAGCTCTTTTTCGATAGTTGTGTAATTCAACTGTGCATCCGAAAGAGTCTTACTTGTGTAGTAAATAGCAACGGGTTTCTTCTCTACCCTTTGACCCAACACGGCTCCAACCGCATAATCGCTCGCATCGCACATGATTTCGAATGGTAAAGACCAATTCGGCGATTGCAATATTGGGGCCTCCACTAATTTCTCTTTCAAAATGTTAAAAGCGGTTTGACACTCTTTGTTGAAATCAAACGGTTGGTCCTTAAGCAACAATTTACATAAAGGTTTCATAATATCACTAAACCCCTTAATAAACCTTCTATAAAACCCGCATGACCTAAAAATGATCTATTTTTTTAACACTCGTGGGATACGGTAAAGTAGAGATGACTTGCACCTTTGCACGGTCGTCGACCTCTATCCCACGACAGACACTACATGCCCCAACACAATCCCTTCCTAAACCATAAAATGGCTCTTCTCCCAACTCAAAACTAAATTTTTCTCAACACATCTTTTCAAAACTTTTTCGAGTTGGTCAAGGCATGCCTCAAAGGATGACCCAAAAATTGAGAAATCATCCATAAAGATCTCTAAGGACTCCCCACCATGTCCGAGAATATACTAATCATACACCTTTGAAAGGTGGCAAGGGCATTACATAGCCCAACGGCATTCGCCTAAATGCGAAAGTACCATAGGGGCAAGTAGATGTGGTCTTAGCTTGATCTTCTGGATGGATAGCTATTTGGTTGTAACCCGAATACCCATCTAGAAAGCAATAAAATTTTTGACCCGCTAATTTCTCAACAATTTGGTCAATAAAAGTTAAAGGGAAATGGTCTTTGGAAGTTGCAGAATTTAACTTCCTATAATCAATACAAATCCGCCACCCGGTTACCGGCCGGGTGGCAACCTCTTCTCCTGCGTCGTTTATGACGACTTGAATGCCTGCCTTTTTCGGGACCGGTTGCGTTGGGCTCACCCACTGGCTATCAGAGATGGGGTAAATAATACCCGCATCTAGCCACTTCAACACCTCCTTCTTGATGGCCTCTCGCATGTTGGGATTTAATCGCCTTTGTGCGTCACGAGAAGGAGTGATACCATCTTCGGTGATGATTTTGTGCATCACCACTGAAGAACTGATTCCCTCCAGATCAGCAATGGTCCACCCAATAGCGGCTCTATGGGTGACCAAGACCTCCAAAAGCTTTTCCTCTTGCTCTCCGGTTAAATTAGCCGCAATGATCACCGGAAGCGTGTTGCCCTCACCTCCATAAGCATATTTCAAATGCTTGGGCAACACCTTCAATTCAACCACCGGAGGTTCTTCTAGTGATGGCTTCAGTTTCGTATCAATCTTTTCTGGAAGACTTTCCACTTGATGTGTCCAAGTGGGTCTTCCTTCCTTTGCCGCCATCACTTCCATCTTTTCCACCTCCTCATCCATGCTTTGTAACCTGTCGAACATAAAACACTCCTCCATTGTGTTTTCCTCTTCGACATTAATGTCGCATAGAGGTATACCCTCGTTAATGACGTCCGCCATATAGCATTCGTCACCAACTAGAGGATTCGTCAATCCCGAAAAAATGTTCAACCGCAACCGATGGTTACCAATGGTCATGTCGACTGTACCCGTTTTAAAATTGATTTGGGCATTTGATGTTGCCAAAAATGGTAGACCGAGTATAACCGTTGGTTGTTTGGTTCGGTCCAAAGAAACATAATCGAGTACAAGAAAGTCCACCGGATAATAAAAGTCATCAACTTTCACTATCACATCGGTGACTATCCCACTGGGCAGTTTGGGTGTCAATCTGCCAACACCACGGTGGTGTTAGACGACTGAAGTGGACCAAACTCATATTGGTCATACAAACTACCCGGCAAGATACTCACACTCGCCCCAAGGTCCAGAAGTGCCCGTGTCATTTTAAACTCACCGACTTGAAAGAAATAATGGGCGCCCCCGGATCTTGTAGCTTTGGTGGAAGTGCACCCGAAAGAATCAAACTAACGTTTTCAGTCAAATCAAGTTTCTTGGGAAACTTGTTAGTTCGTTTCTGGGTGCACAATTCCTTTAAGTACTTCCCATAGGAGGGCGCTTGTTTGATCGCATCAAAAAGAGGTAGGTTGATTTTTACTTGTTTAAAAATTTCCCACATTTCCTCTTGTTGTGGGCCAAGTTACGTAACCACCTTCTTTATCCCAACAAGGCTTCAGGGGGCGGTATTAACCTCCACACCCTTTTCCTTAGCCTTTGGGACGGGGACGGTCACAATGGGGGTATTTTTACTATTTTCAGAAACATTTTTACTTTTACCCGTTTGACCGTCAACACTCTCCTCATCACTGACATCTTCCACCACCCCTTCAACAAACTGAGGTGGTGGTGACTCGACACCACTATTTATGACTCGACCACTACGTAGAGAAATTTTATTAATTGGTACCTCACGTGTTTTCTTCGAGTTGGACCCTTGATGCTTAGGGTTTACGGTGGTATCACTTGGAAGTCTTCCTCCACTTCCTCGCATCTGAGCTACCTCTTCAGCAAGTTGCCCCACTTGCTTTGTCAACACCTCATGAGATTTATCCCTCATCTCATTTGCCTTTTTCATCTCCTTGATGTCATTGCTAGATTCTTTCACAACATTCAAGAGTGCATCAATCTTGGCACTCAAGTCATCACCACCGCCTTGAGAGTTCGAATTACCTCCCCCGTTACCACCTTGGTTGTACCCCCTTTGATAATTTCCTTCACGGTTCTGATACGATTGATTACTACCTTGGTTGTAATTTCTTTGATAGCCCCCGTGATTACCACCTTGGCGGTTTTGGTATAATGATCCTCCTTGGTTACACGCATTGAAGTTCGGGTTTATTTGATTTTCGGTGTTCCCATAACGGAAATTAGGGTGATTCCTCAACCCGGGATGGTAAGTGTTCAAGTTCATGTCATTATACTTCCGATCACCAAACACTTGATTCACTTCTTTAGTGTCTTCAGCTTTTCCATTTGACATGCTATCGTTCTATGATCGAGTCCCCCACACCCATCGCAACCCGTGAATTGTACCGCGTTAACTTCCTTTTCTTCATACGGGCCAATTCTCGTTCCAATGTAGAAATATGGTCTCTTGAACTAGAGTCAAGGTCGAGTAGTGACCGGGATATAGGGTGCTTCTTAGCTCGGTCGGCTGACTCTTTAGCTTTCGATCTTTTAGCCATTCTCTCGAGAAACTCCCAATCGTAATCTTCATTATTACTCAAAAATGTTCCGTTACTAGTCGACTCCAAATGATTCCATGTTTCTCCGTCTAAGCCTCTCACAAAGCACTTCACCAATTCCCACTTTTCGATTTGATGATGAGGACATTTTTGGATCAATTCTTTATACCTCATAAAAGCCTCATGTAACGGTTCACTCAAGAGTTGCTTAAACGCTTGAATCTCATCGCGCGCGTCATCAATCTTGGCCATCGAGTAATACTCATCAAGGAAGGCTTGTTGCATCTCCGCCCAAGTGTGAATGCTATTAGTGGGCAATGTTAAAAACCATTGCTTAGCCTTGTCCTTTAATGAGAATTGGAAAAGACATAAGCGAACCTCGTCTTGAGTGAAATGACCACCCCCAATAGTGCTACATATGGCCGAAAACTCCTGTAAATGCGTATATGGTTCATCATTCGACCGTCCATTAAAATGTGGAAGTATGTTGATGTAGTTGGGTTTGCAATCAAAAGCAACCCTTCCTCTTGGCGGTGGTACAATCGGAGAATCAGTTTCAGATAGCATCGGTCGGAACCGACCGTAAATTCCTTGCGGTGGTTGACGTTGATTGTTGTTGTTGCGATTGTATCGATTATCCCTTGGTGGACCGTTCACCTCTTAGTCCCCCATTCTTTGCTCCCCTCTTCTATCACCATCTCGATAACCCCCTTGATTCCCACCACCCACATATTGTGGAATCCGATTACGATTGGCATTTTGATTGTTGTAATTGTTGCTGCCATCGTTTCGGTTCCTATTGTTGTTACGTGGTTGACGGTTGTTCCCATAACCGTCATCTCTACCTTGGTCATAACCGTATCCATCATAATCTCCCACAACATTCGCATATTGATACCCCCCTTCGTTATAACCAAAATTCCCACCGTCGTGGAAAGACCCTTCATTGTCATTCCCCATCCATCGTCTTCAACCCGATCATTATAATATTCCCCATCGTCCGAGTATTTCGTGTGAACGCTCACGTGTTCTGGTGATTGATAACCTGGTATACTATAAGGTTCATCATCCAGGGTATTATTCCTCAATTCATCAAGATTGATGAATTGGTCTTCATTCGCGGGATTGCCACGATTCACATTAACACCACGGTTGGCGTTAGCGTTGCGGCTGTTGACATTTGGTGGTAATGGGTTTTGTTGGTTTTGGTTTTGAGGTGGAGGTGTACGGGCTCGTTGGTTGAGGTTTTGATTAGGACCGCGATTTTGAAATGGTGGTGTAGGTGGTCTTGAGTTGTTACCACCGGTTGATTGTTTGGGTTTTGAGGTGGGTGATTTGGGTATTGGTATTGATGTTGGTTAGCATTTTGGTTATCCATTTGAACGGTTCCAACGGATGAGGTGCTTGGTGTGTTGGGCTTTGGTGGATTAGAGACAACGGTTGCCTCTAATCGGTTGGCTAGATTTCGTCTAACAACCCGCTCAATCTCCGGTTCAAATACTAACGGTGAAGTTCTTCTGGAGTTCCGTGTATGCATGCACTACCTGTAGCCTGCACAAGTAACACACCTGCGTAACACAAAAGCAGGTATGATAATACGAAAATGAGCACTTAAACAGTTAATCACAAAAAACAATAAATCCAAACGCAAAGTGCACTAACTCCCCGGCAACGGCACCAAAATTTGATCGAGGTATCGCGCCTCGGTCAAAGATAATATTTATAAACCCGATTTATCCTTAACTATGACTTAGTGGTAGCACTGGGTCGATCCATGAAGAGTCTGTGGTTTGCGTACGGACAAGATTGATTTGAAATAAGATTGTCACTTTATGAAGCTTGCTACAAAAACGATTAATTTGCTTATTTGAGAAAGGTGTTGGAATGAACCAACAAGTTGTTTGATTAATTAACTAACAGAACTTGAAAGTTTGCAATAAAAGTAAATGCGATTGTAAGACAATATAGAGAAAACAAGGTACACACCCGGTTCAGTGATTGCACTCCTAGGGTTTCTACACGTTTTAGGTTTGACTCAATTGCAAAAGTGATTAACGAATTTAGTGTCACGAGGCTTAGGTGCCAATAGCTATCAACGTTACAAAGAACGGACAAAGATGCACTTCATTACCAAGAACATGTAAATCCTAACCTAGACAAGGCATAAATGCACATAAACATTTCATAAAGTCAAATTTAATCTTCAATCGACAATTTATGAATTCAATACAAATGAAGGACAATTGTCATAAGCTTCAAAATCAAATAGCAAATTGTCTCAAATCAAACCAATAACAATGTTTAACCCTAGACTTACAAAAACCTACACCGGGGTTAAACCTCCGGGAATTAGCCGCTCATGGTGAACATGACACGATCAATGGATGATGAAAGCTCGAATCTTGGCATCTTGAACTTGGAGGTGATGATGGAAAGTGGTTAGGGTTTGTGATAAATGATGGTGATGAGTGGATGGATGCTTGAAGGATGATGATGATGGTGTTGGGATTAGGGTTTTGGATCGAAGGGTGTAATTGGGTGGATCGGATGAGTGGAAGATGATGGTTAATGAAGATTGTGGCTCCAAGAACAATATTCAAACTCCCAAAATTCGTCACTCCTCAAAATAGGTCAAAAATCAAGTTTTAACCCGTCCCCAAACCAAACAAACTCAAAATTCGCGATGCAAGAATTGGAGACCGTCGCCGACGGGTCATCAGGCCAATGTGCTTTTTGGTTATTCTCCTGACGGATTATCTTGCTGTCTACGATGAAACTTGGGCGACGGGTGAGAATACACGGGGCGTCGCCGACGCGCCAATGTGGCGTCGGCGACGACACCCCTAAACTCTAATTTCTGAATTTTTCGTTTCTTGATTCCGATTGATCCCGTTCGTGTCCTGGTGCTCCATTTGGCTCCCAATTGGCTCCTTAAACTCCGTAAGACCTGTAAAACACAAACCTTATTAGAAGTAGGCTATCCAGAATTAAAAGTTACGTAAAAACGTTAACTTAAACCATAACAAACACCGGTTTACACCCACGCATCACACGCTAAAGAAACAGAAAAATGAGGAACAATATGGTAAGTTTCTAGAGTTGTTCAAGCAGTTGCTTATAAACATACCATTTGTTGAAGCCTTGGCCCAAATGCCTAAGTACACGAAGTTCTTGAAGGACATCCTCTCGAATAAGCAGAAACTTGAGGATATGTCTTATGTTGTGATGAATGAGAGTTGCTCATCTGTTCTTTAGAACCGTAGTCCAGACAGCTTTACTCTTCTGTGCCTTATTGGTAATATGTCGGTTAGTCACGCATTGACGGATCTGGGAGCAAGCATCAACCTTATGCCCTATAAGGTTTTCGCTAAATTGGATCTAGGTGAGCCTTCACCTACAAGGATGAGCATTCGACTAGCGGACCGTTCCATTAAGTATCCACGAGGATTTGTTGAGAATATGATTGTCAAGATCGACAAGTTTGTGTTTCCTGTGGATTTTGTTATTCTGGATATGGATGAGGACCCTAGGGTGCCCTTAATACTCGGGTGTCCGTTCTTGAACACTGCACGGACGATTGTAGATGTAGCCGCGGGCCAGATTACACTCCGAGTTAATGATGAGCATGTGACCTTTGACATCAAGCAGTCAATGCAACACCCGCAGAATCAGGATGATGCGCTTGTACTATGTTGACATTGTCGACACGTATGTGAGCACCCATTTTCATGGCACAATCGAGGAGATTTATTCGGACACACATCTATTGTGGGGGGACCTAGATGGCATTATGCAGGAGGGCCACTACTTAGAGCAGTCAGTCTAAGAGACTGGTGATGATGGTTCCCAGAGTCCGGATCGAGTTATGGAAATTGATCTTGGAGTTGAGGAGAAGTCGAAGCCTTCAGTTGAAGATCTGTCGTCCTTAGAGCTTAAGGAGCTTCCGCCACATCTCGAGTACGTGTTTCTAGAATAGGAGAGCCGTCTGCCGGTCAATATCTCATCATCTTTGTGAGACGAGGAAAAGAGCAAACTTCTCGATGTACTATGACTTCATAAGAAAGCCTTAGCGTGGAAGATCATGGACATCAAAGGAATCAATCCTTCATTCTGTACTCATAAAATTCTTATGGAGGATGATTACAAGCCATGTGCGCAGCCACAGAGGCGACTGAATCCGAACATGCAAGAGGTTGTGAAAAAGGAGGTGATTAAGTTGCTAGATGCGTGTTTGATCTATCCTATCTCTGATTCAGTTTGGGTTAGTCCCGTGCAAGTAGTGCCCAAAAAGGGTGGCATGACGGTAGTTACGAATGATAGGAATGAGCTTATTCCTAATCGAACAGTCACGGTATGGCGTGTTTGCATCGATTACCACAAACTCAACGACGCCACCCGCTAGGACCACTTCCCGCTTCCATTCATCGATCAGATGTTGGAACGTCTGTCGGGGAAGTCTTATTACTGTTTTCTGGATGGGTTCTCCGGGTACTTTTAGATTCCTATCGCTCCTGAGGATCAGGAGAAGACTACCTTCACATGCCCATTTGGCACATTCGCCAACCGGCGTATGCCTTTCGGGTTGTGCAATGCACCGGCTACCTTCCAGCGCTGCATGGTATCGATTTTCCATGATATGATCGAGGATTCCATGGAAATGTTCATGGATGTCTTTTCAGTTTTTGGTGATTCCTTTGATCATTGTTTGGAAAATTTTGAGGAAAATGTTGAAGAGGTGCGAGGAGACTAATCTAGTCCTAAACTGGGAGAAATGCCACTTCAAGGTGAGAGAGGGTATAATTTTAGGACATAAGATTTCTCAAGCTGGGATGGAAGTGGATCCAATGAAAGTTGACATCATTTCTCGACTTCCACCTCCCACCTCGGTTAGAGCGATTCGGAGTTTCCTTGGTCATGCGGGGTTCTATCGGCGATTCATTAAAGATTTCTCAAAGATTGCTAGACCCATGACCCGTTTGTTGGAGAAGGATGCTCCGTTTATTTTTTGTGATGAGTGCTTGAAGGCCTTTGACCTTCTTAAGCGGAAGCTTGTGGAGGCCCCTATTTTGGTCGCACCGAATTGGACCTTGCCGTTTGAGATTATGTGCGACGCAAGTGACTATGCGATAGGGGCTGTGTTTGGACAACGAAAGGATAAGCACTTCCATCCGATCTACTACGCTAGCAAAACTCTTCACGATGCGCAGGAGAATTACACCACCACGGAAAAGGAGCTTTTGGCGGTAGTTTTTGCGTTTGACAAATTTAGGTCGTACTTGGTGTTGTCGAAGACAATTGTTTACACTGATCATGCGGCCATTCGGTACTTGTTCAACAAGCAGGATGCTAAACCACGTCTCATCAGATGGATTTTATTGCTGCAGGAGTTCGATATCGAAATTCAGGACAAGAAGGGGTCATTGATGTTGCGGCCGATCATCTTTCTAGGTTAGAGCAAGGGGATTCGGAGGATACGCGTTGGGAACCAATAAATGACAATTTCCCGCACGAGTCCCTCATGAGTGTGGAAGTGAGAGATGAGTCGCCTTGGTTTGCCGACTTTGGAAACTACCTTGCATGCGGGACCCTTGTTAAAGGATTGACACATCAGCAAAAAAGGAAGTTTTTTGCAGACCGTAAGTACTACATTTGGGATGATCCATTCTTATTTCGAGTTGGCGCGGATCAGGTGATTCGAAGATATGTATCTGGAGAGGAGGCAGTTGATATTCTGCGGCAGTGTCACGAGGGGCCCACAGGAGGACATCATGGAGCCAACTACACTGCAAAGAAGGTGTTAGATTCTGGTTTTTATTGGCCCACCATATTTCGTGATGCGCAGAATTGGGTTAGAGCGTGCGATGCGCGCCATAGGGCAACTAACATATCCGCGCACGACAAGATGCCTCAGAATTCGATTCAGCTTTGTGAAGTGTTCGATATATGGGGTATCGACTTCATGGGCCCATTTCCATCCTCACGCGGAAACAAGTACATCCTAATAGCGGTTGACTATGTATCGAAGTGGACCGAGGCGCAAGCCTTACCCACCAATGATGCTAGGGTGGTTGTGAGGTTTTTGAAAAGCTTGTTCGCCCGGTTTGGTGCCCTGAAGGCACTTATTAGTGATCGAGGGACGCATTTTTGTAATGCGCAGCTTGAGCGAGCCTTGTCCCGCTATGGCGTTCATCATAGCTATCTACGCCATATCTTCCACAAACAAGCGGGCAGGTGGAGGTCACTAACCGGGGTTTGAAGAGGATCCTTGAGCGGTCGGTAAGTCAAAACCACAAGGATTGGTACGAAAAACTAGATGATGCGCTATGGGCTTTCTGGACTGCATATAAGACACCTATTAGGACCACTCCGTTTAGGTTGGTTTATGGAATGGCATGTCATCTACCGGTGGAGCTAGAGCACAAGGCATTGTGGGCTTTAAAGACAGCGAATTTGGACCTAAAGAGCGGTGGTGAGACCCGCTTTTTGCAGATTCACGAGCTTGAAGAGTTGAGGAGTCATGCCTATGAGAACTCCATCTTGTATAAGGAGCGAGTTAAGAAATTGCACGACAGGCGTTTGAGAGAACATAAGGATTTTCAAGTGGGAGACCTTGTTTTGTTGTATAACTCACGGCTACGTTTGTTCCCTGGAAACCTGAAGTCTCGATGGTTGGGACCGTACATGGTTAAGGAAGTATTCCCGTATGGAACCGTGGTGATTAAGTACGCTAGTGGGGTGACTTTTAAAGTCAACGGTCATAGGTTGAAACTCTACATTAGTGGACCGGTTGACTCGGCAGTGGAGGTGATCGAACTCGACGACCCTCACGCATCATAAGTGTGGGGAAGAGAGTCTATGATACTGACTCGATGATTAAAAATGTAGCATGCATGTCTGCGCACGCGTAGGGGTAGTTTCGTCTTATTTTTATGTTTTACGTTTTTTCTTGTTTTTGGTTTGTTTTTCGATTTTCTGTTAGTTTGTACAGTTTCGGTCCACACCTTAGGTTGTTTCGAAGTGGAAATATGTTCCAAACAGGTTATACTCTGCAAAATTAGCGAATTCTGTGGTGAAAACCGAGTTGGGAACATTCTGTATGAAATCTGTGCTAAAACTGCAATATGACGCACGACCGTGCCAATCACCGGCACGGCCGTGCAACCCACTGCATCTGCATAGCACACCCGTGCCAACCATGGTGCCGGACACGCACGACCGTGTGGCCCAACCGCACCCCCGTGCAGGCCGAGACCCCAAGTGCACAACGGTGAACTCATTGATTCGCACGTCCGTGCCAAATCCCGCACGCCCGTGCACGTGAAAATCAGCACATGTGACAACTGTGAAAAATCCCCGGTAAACTTTGATCGATACAAGTCGAGGTAACCGGACGTGATATGTATATCATGATCCTTGTTGTGATTACGTGTGATGATACGAATTCTTGAACATATTACACCGACTATAATAGGAGTATATGCAAGGTAATTACGAAAAACGTTAAGTTAACGCTATGCGTCACCTACATGGCAAGACAGAGTCGTCAATGAATTGACGACTCTGGGAATACGTATTAGTAAACATATGACTTATACGGTGTGGCAGAGGTGTGCCACACTCCTGAGGAAATCAGATACACCATACCCATTCCACAACTTCGGTTAGAAAAAAACCGTAGATGCGCGTAAACCCTAATTAGGGGTGCAAATTAGATGCTTTATAAAACGATACCGATTAGGTGTCGGATGAATCCGAGAGCACGTTATGATAGACATAAGAGTCACAGGGGCCAATGGTGCAAAGTTGGTATCCCAGTCCGTTGCAAACATGTTAAACGGGGGCTTTCCGTTTAACAGCGCATTAAAGGTTTGACAGCGATTATTAAGCGAACAATAGGGCCGTTCCGGATACTGAGTGCACGAAACATCTTAGTTACGAGCCATAGACAATGATATAAGATTTAAAGACATTCGGAGAATGGGCACGCAAAACGAGGACTTTCCCGGTTAGGGAAACGCCTTCATTTTGAGAACAATGAAAGACAACCAAACATGCAACAAATGGTCAATCAAGGCTAAAGATACTTAAACGACACTAATACGAGGTCATTTTAATAATAAACGTAACTTGGTTCGGGTTTCGAGATGGTTATGCACGATTTTCAAAACCAAGAATATTGACACAAAAAACGCGAAAAAAGGAGCCCGTTTGGCGAATCGGGTGCACGTCTGAGACCCGAAAATGAACCTAAACATGCAAACGAAGATAAACGTCATCTTTTAGCATGAAAAGACGAAGCAACACAAAGCAGGGGGTGGGGGCCACCACATGCCTTATTTAAACCATTTTTTTCTTTTTTTAAACCATTTTTCTTTTTTTCTTTGTCTTCTCACTCATTTCCTGCACAAAACTTGAAGAACACAACTGCTATCACTTATATCCAGCCCAAATCAAAGGTAATTAACTTATTTCAATAGGGTTTTGATGGGGTTTTGTATACTAAACATGATTTAGCAAAGAAAAATGATTTTTCACCATGGGTTTTGATGTTTCAAGAAAGTTTATGGGCTGATTAGAAACACCTCAGGTCATCCCTGATGTTCTATGATGCCCAAGAACACTAATCAACGCTTTATGATACCCTAATCGCGTTATATTCGACCAAAATCGCTTAAAGATGATTCTAACCGAAAAACACTAAACCAAGGCTTTATTGACATGGGTATTGCATATTTGGTTTGTTCTTGGTATGTAGGTACCGTATATGGCTCACACACAATTCTGGCCTCAACGGAATCGAAGGAATCGCTAGGTATATCGCCCGAAACTCGTAACTAGAATAGGCAGAATTTATTTTTACCATAACTTGGTCCGTGGTATTGGATTGAGCTGAAAATTGGTGTTGTATTGAAGGGTACTGAGATAGACCTTCACCTAAACGTTTAGAATTTTTGGAATTTTTTGCGATTTTTGGTGAATTTTTAACTGTTTAAACAATATAAATTCGGAAAAATAGAAAAGACTTCAATAAATCAACAAAACTTACATGGATACTAAAGAACATGTATGAAACATCATGTAAAAATTTGAGAGCCATTGGTTCAGTTTTGGTTTTCGCGAAAAATCGTCGTTTTTATGAGTTTTCGCTAGCCGGAAACGCACTGTAACGAAACCGGAAAAGTCCCAAATTTTTCCAAGAAGTTCCTAGATATATTAGGTACCTTCTGGAATTTTTCAAGAATTTTTAGAAGTCGGGTGATACATGGCGTTAATTATTCGGTTAAATGCAGTTTTAGAAAGAATTTATTTAAGTTATAAAAATAGCTTTATAAATTCCCAAAATATTTTTCGTTGAATCTATATACTTTTACTGATTTCTACAAAAATTTCCAGAATTTTATAAATTATGTAGATTAAATGGGATTTTTCGGCTTTCAAAACGCTTCTTTTAACTAATTTCAGCAGTTTACCGGACAACGAACCTGCCGGAACTGGGAACGGACCGAACCCTATCTTGACTATAATTGGAATAAAAGGGAGTATTCTGGGAAGTTCCAGGGTAAGCTGGACACTCTGGGTGTGTTCCACCACCGTTTGGGAGAATCCCCGACGGTGAAAACGGAAACTCAAATTCGGGTGACCTAGATCCTCCAAACGTCCGGATTTCCTTAATTAATACTTAATCTTTTCTAAATGAGAAAGTGTTGGCACTGTCTAGATCTTAGTGTCGTTATCCGAACATATAGAACAACCTCTACTAAAAGTAGTTAGTGAACACTGTAAGGTATCCTACTAGCGAGTACCCGGATGGCCTTGTGGGGCAAATGGGTTATTATCGTCCGGTAATAACAGACTTGCTCATACGAGGCAGTGTTGGGAAAGTCGCGGTAATAAACACACTTAAATACGTGTAGTGATACATACGTGTACCAAGGTGATAGTGCGTGTATGTTTGTGCGTGGATTGATACATGAACTGGGATTGGTGGATAATACGTTACTGCATATGCCTTTGGGATAGGCAGAAAACTGGTATTATAGTCCATTCCACATTCCTACTGATCACATATTTAATATACACTAGAATTGGAGTCCTATCACTCTACAGTTGTTACATATACGTTATGATGTGAGAACTCAAGTCTTTATTACGATATGATCTCACCAACTCTATCCTTATAGTTACTATAACGACGATTATATACCAGAATGATACTTAAAAAAGAATATAGATACACAAAGAACGCACAGGTCGTTCTGATAGACTGACGATACAATCTCACCAACTCTATCCTTCTAGTTACTATAACGACGATTATATACCAGAATGATACTTCAAAAAGAACATAGATACACAAAGAACGCGCAGGTCGTTCTGATAGACTGGGAGGACGTGTACGGATCCTTACTCCACTTCTCGTTGCTTCACATTCGATTGTTATACAATCGCAGAGTTCAAACATCTTACGAAACTTTCTCGTCCTTGGATCAACGATTCATTTGATTGTCCGTTGGATTCCTCTTCTGCTTTGACTTCAGTTTGTTGGTCCTAAATAACAATGCTTTAACTTAAAATGGCAAGTTGATTTCAACTTTATTTGAAAATAATGTGCGGAATTAGAAATTAACTTGTAAGAAACAAAGATACAGAATTTTCAAGTTTATATCACTTTTGAAAGATTACAAAAGATAATTGAAAAGTTATTTTATAATACAAAACAATGCTTAAGAATTCTGTGGGAGTGAAGGGCAATGGAGTATATAAGTTGTAATACTTGCAATGCTCTGCTCCATCGATCTTCAGTTTGGTGATCTCTATTTATAGAGAATAACTAGCATGAATACACAATTGTTTATTCATGCAAGTGTATATTGTGGCAAATCGTTTCATATGTCATGCTTACTACTTCCACTTGTATCATAAATGTCCTTCAACTGAGTTACCTTATCTTCAAATGCAAGTGGACATTATGATTGGTCACCAGATTTCTGATGACTTCTTATCAGAATCTGATGAGATTTCATCAGATTTGATCAGATCTTTTCTAGTCCTTTCTTCGAACACTTAGACAAAGATATCCCATCAGATCTGATTCAGATGCTTCTTCTTATGGCCTATGATCATGTATCCTTTTGTTGACTTGGTCCTTTGACTTCTTCTTCATCAGATCTGATCAGATTGATCAGACTTTCTTTCTTCATTTTTCTTCAATACTTTATTCTTACACATAAAGTTTCCTAACAATTTCCCCCTAAGTATTGTAAGTAAAATTAAGAATATACAACCAAAAACTTACAATCAGAAATGCAAGATGAAACAAAAACAACCACTTAAACAACTTTCAAACAAACAAATCAAAGAAAAATTGACCATAGTAATCATTGTCTTGATAAATTCAATAATAAAAATCTTTCATGCTGGGCTTCCACTTCTGAGGGATTGATTGCCTGCATTCCTCATACATGGTTTTTACGTACTCCCTATCTTGAATTCAGTCAGCATTGATGTCTTCAATTTGTTTCACCAAGTGTTCTTTCTTCTTATCCTTCTTCTGTTCCTGCTTTTTCCTCATGATCTTTTTAATGTATGTCAAAGTTCTGTTTGAAAACTTACATATTTCATCAACTCTGAACACTTTTCTCCCTTCTTCATCTTTATAGATCACTGCTAGCTCAGGTGTTTCAACAATGCTACCTGTTCTGGCATCCTTCATTGCTTCAGGGATTTTAGTGTTTGGTGCTGTGATCAGAGGTTTGCCATTGACCAAGTGTTTGTAGCGAAGGAATAGGTCAAAATCTACTTGGCATATGTTGGTTGCTATCTCCCTTCCACGTTCTGAGAAGCTATGAAGTGCTTTTCTGTTTTCTCTTTTTCTTAGATATTCTTGTGCATACATTCTTCTTAGCTTAACTATATCCAGTGGATGCAGACGTTCCATAATTTGACTGTCAAGGACCTGTTGTTCTTCACCATCTTCTCTCCTGATATAATACATGTTTTGATGCCATACACCTTTGAGAGGAGTTTTGACTAATCTGTCTGTGATGTATACACTCTTGATGGGATTTCTGTATTCCCCAGAGACATCCTTCTTGTCTGTTGCCTCTCATTGTGAGGGAATTTCTGGTGATTGGGTCCATCTTGCTAGGAAGAGGTTCTTCGTCTTTTTCGTAATATTCCTTTAGAGCAACCTCTGGAAAGAGTACTTCATGGTCATCCACGGTCTGTATGATTCTTGTAATGTTTGGATCTTCTGTTGGAATCACAGTAGGCTTCTTTGATGAAGTGTGACCACTTTCTTCCCATTTCCTTTTCTCTCCAGATATACACTGTTTGCTGAATTCAGTTTGACATGAAAGAGTGGGTTCCACAATTTCTTTTCCTTTCTTTTTGTCTCTGGATGAGGACTGAGTTACGTGTTGAGCTCTTGTTCTTAATGATGGTTCTGTTTGTGTTTGAGATTGTTGTAGTGGTGGTTGGGTTGGTTTTGATTGAATTAGTGCTGATTGAGGTGATGATAGAGTTTGTGTTGAGGGGTGTAAGATAAAGGCTGTTTCTCTAGAGGTAGAGATAGGATGAGGTGAAAGAGGGAAAGGGCTCATTGTCCTTTGTGGTGGTTCAGTTGAGTCATTAGGTTTGAATGGTTTTGGAGCTGGTATTCTGAAAAGAGGTTTTGTTGATGCAGTTGCAGTTGCAGTTTGTTTGAGTACATCCTTCTGGGTTGTGCCAGGCATTTCTCTTCTTTCAGGAATCTGTTTCAACAAATCTGGTAGGCTCGCCTTAGTGGCTTGTGCAATATTAACACAGAGTCTCTTTAATAGATCTTTTACATCTTCAGTCAGCTTTGTGTTTGTAGCACTTTCTTCTCTAATGCTTGCCATCTGCCCCTGTAGTTCTGTTTTGCTTTTGCTCCAGTTCTGCATTTGTTCTTTTAATAAATGCACCATCAGATCATTGTTCTTCTCAACTTCCTTCAGCTTTTCCTCCACTTTTGTGAAATTTTCTACAATACTTGTCAGATTCTGTGCTGTTGTTCTTGATTCAGCATTTCCTTTTGTCTTCACAAGTTCTTTCATCTTTTCTTTCATCGCTCTGAATTCCTCACCCAATTTCTGAAATTCATGAGAGATCTTCTTCACATCTTGAGAGGTGACTGGAGATTCTTGCAATTTGTTAAATTTGTCTGTGTTTGCTTCTGATTGTTTTCTGATGGATTCAACAGATTTTGACAAATTTCTGATGTCATATTTTTGTTGCTTCATCTCATTAAACAGATTATCTAGTTTTTTCTTCAAGAGGAGACTTTCTCTCCTAATCCATTACATCCTCTATCACCTTTTTCAATGATGATTCAAGATTGGTTGTAAATGGGTCGTTTGGAACAACAGATGTTCCTACTAACATACCAGCAGAAAACACATTTCTTGCTGTTTAAGGAACTCCCATGTCTTGATCATAAGACCAATTCATAGGTTTCCTACCAGAATCATGCAACACAGGCATTTCCTGGATTTCCTCAAATCCTTGAACAATTCTTTTGGAATGTTCTCCTTGAGTTCTAGGATAACACAAAGTATCCAACAGTTGTCTCTGATCAAGTGGATGTTCTCCACTTGTTGTAGTTTCAACCTCCTCATTATCAGATTCAGAGTTGATGCTTAGAGCCATACCCAATTGGGCTTCAACATTAGGTACTCTTGTTCTTATTTCAAAATTAGCCTCAACAGATTCTAATGAGGTTTCATCAGAAGTTGGTTTTTAAAATTAAGATCAGGGTTTGATTCAAGGTGTGCACCTGTTTCAAGAATATCATGTTGTTGACCTTCTCCGGCTAGCATTGAGTCTGAATCAGTTGCTTCATCTTTAGTGTATGAGACTTCATCAGATTCTTCATTTGTTCCATACTCCTCAGCATTATTTTTGTCACCAGCAACTGATGTAGACACCATTCTTGATCCACAATCATCTGCTCCTGTTGGCTTGACCAATTCCTCATGCCTTTTGATAAAGGGTGAGTCTGCAGGAATCAACTTCATCGTACTTTGAGGCAAGGAAGGAAGATCACTGGGAAGGGCCCAAGCACTTGCTGCAGCAGTCCATGGAGTCATCACCATTAGTTTCCACAATACATCATGAGTAGGGACTTCCATGTTTCTTTCAGCAAAAACTTTTGTTACGATGATTGACCAAAACCTTGCATGTGGAAGATGTGTTGTTGTTCTTCCTTTATGGGTGAATATGCTGGTTTTCAGTAGTGAAAAGATTTCTTTGGCATAATCTACATCTTCACCCTTTATCAGCCCATACATGATGTTCAATATTGGAATTGTTGTTTGATCAGCACCTCCTATCTTCCCTGTGAGGCAGCTATTGATTATATCCATAAAGACTTGCCAAAGTCCTAGAAGTTCCTTTCTTTTGAACTGGCTAATTTGAGTGATTGGAGCCTTGTACCCAAGGGTTCTGAATACCGCCAAGAGTTCTTCTTTGACTGGAGGGATGTGATATTCTTGTTTTTCAGGGATCTCCATCCATCTTCTGATGTTTTCTTCATTGACAGTGATTCTGATGTTGCCCCACACATGTGCAGTTAATACTGTTCCTGACTTCTCTGTTGTATGCACTGTTTGCTGCAGAATTTGTTGAGGAACTTCATAGCCTCCTGTTAAAGCATTTTTTATTGGACAATTGATCAGAAACTCTACAAGAATTCTGACCCTTTCATCATGCTGCCCATGATCAGTGTTGAGAGCTAGATTGTTCTTTTTCTCTGTCTAGCCATTTTGATTTCTTGACAAGGGGAACTTCATGTTCCACAGCTGGAATATTGAGGTTCAAGGAGCCGGAAGAAGACATGATGTGGTAATTTTGAGGTTTTGTCTTGTAGAAAAAAGGTTATGATTTTTAGCGTTTGGAATTTTGAAAGCTTGAAACTTTTGGAGGTGAATGTGAGAGATTGTGTATTTGGTCGGTTTATATAAGTTTTGTTGTCCCACGTGATTGGTGATTAGCTGTGTTAATAACCATTTAAATGTATGTTTAATGCTGACACCTTTGGGTTATCTAAAGAAAAATGTTTCAAAAATTTTTTTGATTTTATCTTTTCTTCTATTGGTGCCTGCTACCCGCCAATCTTCACTTTTGCACAAGTGGGTCCACGATTTTGAAGATTGGTCCATTTGCACAAGTGGGTCCACGTTTTTGAAGAGTGGTCCACTTATTTCCTTTCTTCCTGCTAACCGCCAATCTTCACTTTTTGTTGACTCTATCTTTCCCCTTTTCTGTAAGTCAGAAACTCAAAACTCTGGATCTTCATTTTTCTGTTGACCTTATCTTCAACAGATTATTAAGTGGACTTCTGTTATTTTTTGTTGACTTTCTGTTCATGTAGATGAACAACAGGATTTTTTTTAAGAGAGAGAGAAAGAAAGAGAGAGCGAGTAGAAATTCTTCTGAGATACTTACATTGATTTGGAGTGTCTTCAAATAATGATTATGAATTTTTCTAATAAAAAGGTCAGATTTTCTGATAACGATGATCAGATGTTCTGATAAAAATGATCAGGGTTTCTGATAAAAATGATCAGATTTTCTGATGATCAATGATTAAGAGTGTTTTTCTCATTAAAATGATATGATTTTCTGATTGTCAACGATTAAAATTTTTGATGAAAATGATCAGATTTTCTGATAAAAATGATCAGATTTCTGATAAATATGGTCAGATTTTCTGATAAAAATGATCAGATTTTCTTGATAAAAATGATCAGATTTTCCGATGATAGTAGAAAAAGATATTGGAATTAAATTGAGAACTTGTTAATCCGCAAATTTTCATCTCCTATCGTCTGTTCGAAAAATTGCATTGGATGTGGTCAGACTTTCATCAGAAAAAGTTGATCTTTTTAGAAGAATCAGAAACATATGCTGTTTTTGAAACAAGAAAAAGTTGTTGCATTTGAAATAAGAAAAAGTTGTTGCATTTGAAACAAGAAAAAGATGTTGTATTTGAAACAAGAAAAAGATGTTGCATTTGAAAAAAAAATTTGTTTTAATCAACATATCTTCATCTCCCTTTATTTAACCTTCTTGTTTTTCATTTTTTTTAAATTCTTCAAGGTTTCCTCTTATCTTTTAAAACATCAATAGTTTCTAAAAATTGTGATCTCATATGAGAGTTTTTATGAATTTATTAGAAATTCTTCTTGAAATGTTGTGCTTATCATAAATTTCCCCTGAATTTCTGATCTCATCAGAAATTCCCCCTGAATCTTTGATCTTATCAGAAATTCCCCCTCAACCAAATATAGATATATAAATATACATACATATATATATATATAAATATACATACATATATATATATATATACATATGTAATTAAGTACAAGAGATACAAATATCTAAAACGAAAAACAAAGAAAAGTTAAAGTATCTCTTCATTGCTAAGATCGTCATCTCCAAAATCTCCATCTCCATACATGATCTGCACCATTTCCCAGAGAGGTGTTTCATGCCCTGTGTTATCGTCTGTTGGTATGAGGGCAACAATGTGTTGTTCGTCTTGAACAAGCATTCTTGCTCTAATATATGATGCAGGAATTCCTCCAAAGTCCAGTTGAGAGGTTATGATTTTCATCAAGAACCTTGGGTAGATGAGGAAAGCCTTAAAGTCATTCATCAGATAGGAAGCGTAGTTATAGGGGAGATGATTTACTAAGGCATGGAGAGGATCCATTATCCTTAGAGTAATCTCAAACCAACTTGAGGCTTTCCTCGTAAAGCAAAAGGTAAACTTGGTTACCAAAAACTGCCAAGGTTCAATGAACCCGCTTTTGAAGATGGGGACTCTTTCTTGAGGATCATGGTATCCCATCATAGCCAAGGTAGCATGCCTGTCTGCCAAGGAGAAGGTGGTTGGAGGACAGTCATCTCTTAGCAAGAGAGCTTCCCTGATAGTGTGCTCATTTAAGCAAATGAGCATGTCGCCCATCACCCTCCCTGCAATGGTGGTCAGCCTTCCATCATCTACAACCAGCCGTGCAGATTTCAAAACTATTGAAGAATGTCCGGAAACACTTGAACGTGCATGGAAAGAGCAAAAGCTATTGGACTGCTCAGTAGAATGTTTAGAATGGTGGAGCAATTTACATATCTTGGATCATCTACGTTCATCCTTACTCTTGCATTGTGCCTTTGGAAGTACAGCAAAGGGAATCGATTGCTATCAATTCTTTCCATGGTGGTTGTGTGTGAAGTGAAGAAGATGAGCATTTCAAAAAGTTTTCAAGTGAAAGTGTATGTGTAAGTGTGTGTCTATTTAAAGACAATAAGTACATGCCTTAAATGTTTTCACCGGTTAAGATCTTGATTATACCGATTCTACTCCACTTCAAGATATGGTGTCAGATTCGTTTAGAACTAAAAGTTGCCATATTCTCCCTCCTCATTTATGTATAGGCGGCACCCTGGTCATTAATTTTCTGTTGAGAGGACAGGTGTAGCCTTCTTTCCTTTAACCATGCTGAGTATGCGTGTGAAGTTGATGTGATGGGGGTAAAAAAATAAATAAGAAAAATGAAAACTTGGGGAGTTATCTTTGTGACGTATACTTTCCTCATGCATTAGATATTCCTAGGTTAGTGAAAAATGAAGTTTGAAAAGAAACTAAAAAAAATTGTACAAGTTATGTGTGCAATTATGATACAAAGGAGTTATATGCAAGTGACACTTTTTCTGTTGGGAACAGCGAATAATTTTCTTGTCTCTAATGAATTGATCAGATTTCTGATGGGACCATCACATTTAGTTTTGACAGAATTCTGATCAGAATTTTTATCAGATTTCTGATCAATTTATTAGAGCCCGTTTATTATTAAACTTTAGTTTCATCAGAAAATTTTTTGGATTCAGTAGTTCCATTGTATCTCTTGTTTATCATTCCCAAATTGCTGATTAAATAATTATGTCTTTTCTCATCCAAAGGCTTTGTAAAAATATCAGCAAACTGATTTTCTGTTGGAACAAAATACATTTCTATATTTCCTTTTTCCACATGATCTTTTATGAAATGATGCCTGACATCAATATGTTTCGTTCATGAATGGTGAACAGGATTTGAAGTTATTGCTATTGCACTCTTGGAATCACACAGGATTGGTATTTTTGTCAGATTCACTACATAATCTTTGAGTTGTGTTTGCATCCACAAAACTTGTGAACAACAGCTTGCTGCTGGTAGAGGTGGAAACACGGTTTTGTTTCTTACTTGCCCAACATACAAGCTTTTCTCCAAGCATCTGACAAGCACCTGATGTGCTTTTTCTGTCCAGTTTACAACCCGCGTGATCTGCATCTGAATATGCAATTAGGTCTAAACTAGTTCCCTTAGGGTACCATAAGCCATGATCAGGAGTGCCTTTTAGATACTCAAAAACCCTTTTACCTGCTTTTAAATGAGATTCTTTGGGATTACACTGATATCTAGCCAGAAAGCATGTTGAAAACATTATGTCAGGTCTGCTAGCTGTTATATATAAGAGTGATCCAATCATTCCTCTGTAGGTTTTATGAAACATTTGCACCATCAGGATCAGAATCTAACTTGTTTCCTGTGGCCATAGGAGTTTTTGATGATGAGAAATTTTCTAATGAATATTTCTTTAAACTGGTTTTAGCATATTTGATTGATTCAAAAATATTCCTTTAGATTCGTGTTTTACTTGGAAACCTAAAAGGAAGCTTAATTCTCCCATCATTCTCATCTCAAAATTGCTTGTCATCAATTTTTCAAACTTTTTACAATGATTTGAGTTGGTTGATCCAAATATTATGTCATCAACATATATTTGTACCAACAAGTGTGCCCTTTGTGTGTTTTGAGAAACAGAGTTGTGTCTATAGTACCTTTGGTAAAACCTGATTGGATCAAAAAGTTTGAAAGAGTTTCATACCATGCTCTTGGAGCTTGTTTCAACCCATACAAGGCTTTGTTCAGTTTATAAACATGTTTTGGAAATTTTGGATCAACAAAGCCTTTTGGTTGCTGCACATATACTTTTTGATCAATCTTACCATTCAGAAAAGCAGACTTTACATCCATCTGATAAACTTTGAAGCCTTTTGAAGCTGCATAAGCAAGAAAGATTCTAACTGCCTCCAGTCTTGCTACTGGTGCAAAGGTTTCATCATAGTCAATTCCTTCTTGTTGATTATACCCTTTTACTACCAATGTTGCTTTGTTTCTGGTTATCATACCTTGTTCATCAGATTTATTTCTAAATAACCATTTTGACCCTATGACAGATTTGCCATTTGGTTCAGGTACTAGGTTCCACACTTGACTTCTTTCAAACTGATCAAATTCTTCTTGCATGGCTTGAACCCAGTCTGGCTCCTTGAGTTCTTCATTTGTTGTTCTTGGTTCAGTTAAACTTAAGAAACCAACATGAAGACATTCATGAACAGTTGCTGATCTTGTTTTAACACCATCTTGAGGGTTTTCTATGATATTTTCTGTTAAGTAACCCTTTATCCATCTTCCACTTGTAGCAGTATTTGTTGAATCAAGTGATGGATTTTGTGAAGAACTTGCTGCTTCCTCCTTATCGATGTTCTATTCTGAGCCTGAGTCTTCAGACATTTGTTCTTGATTTTCTGATGTAGTATCTGATGCCTGATTTGTTATTCCTTGTATTTCATTTGATGGCTCTAAGTTTTCTACAGAGTTAGAGTGTGACTGGTTTTCTGGTAAATTTCCATAATTTCCCTCCCAGTCATACCCAAGCAAAGCAGTTCATTTGTCAGTTCTGTCAATAGGTGTTCATTATTTGTGAATTTTCTTTTTATGAGAAACTTATGATGTCATCAGAAATTTCTGTTTCTGATGAATCATCAAAAGAGACATACAGACTTTCTCTGATTGTTCTGCTATTTAAAACAAATACTTTGTAAGCTTTTGAAGAGAAAGAGTATCCAAGAAAATTCCTTTTTTCAGCTTTTGTGTCAAATTTCTCTAAACTATCAAAATCTTAAAAAAATAAAACATCTACATCCAAAGGTATGTAAAAATTTAACACTTGGTACCCTTTTGTTTATGATGTGAAAAGGTGTTTTCTGATGTCTTTTGTTGTTTTGTGTGTAACATGCATTTGCTACTGCTTCAGCCCAAAAATAGGTTGGCAGTTTGGCATACGCCAGCATTGTTCTTGTTGCTTCTACCAAAGTTCTGTTTCTTCTTTCAACAACCCCATTTTGTTGTGGGGTTCTGGGAGCAGAAAAATCATGAGATATTCCTTTTTCTGTTAGGAAGTTCTCAAGTTTTGCATTTTTGAATTCTGTCCCATTGTCTGGTATGATTTTTCTTACAGTTAATTTTAACAGATTTTCAATTTTCTTAACAAAATTTATGATTAAATCTGGTGTTTCACTCTTTTGCCTCAAAAATTCCACCCATGTGTACCTTAAATAATCATCAACAATAACTAAAATGTATTTCTTTCCAGAAAAAACTTTCAGTGCTTATTGGTCCACAAAGGTCCATATGTAAAACTTCAAGATTTTTAGAGATAGAAGATTCTACCACAGTTTTGTGTGAGCCTCTTTTTGACTTTCCCAACTCACATGCTTCACAGAGTTTGTCTTTTCTTGAAGTAATAGAAGGTAATCCTTTTACCAGGCACTTTCTTGCTAATTTGTTTAAAGTTTTATTATTTATATGAGTCAGTCTTTTATGCCATAACCAACTGTTTCCTTTATTTTCTTTTATAAATAAACAAAATTGTGGTTCTTCAATTTTGTTGTTGAAGTCAAAGAAATAAATTGATTTTCTTATCCTTTTTCCTCTAATATAAATTTTATCATATTCAAGACCTATTAATAAGCAAGTATCAGGTAAAAATGTTACCTTAAATCCTTTGTCACAAAACTTACCACAACTTAGAAGGTTATATTTTAAACCTTCTACATGTGCCACTTTCTCAATTGTTATTGTACCATATGTTATGCTTCCATAACCTTTTACCCTACCCTTGACTCCATTACCAAAATTTACAAATTTACCTAGCTTTTCTACATAGTTGCTAAGTAAGCTCCTATCCCCAGTCATGTGCTTGGAGCTTCCTGAATCGCAGTACCAAATCTGCTGCACATGATGGTCCTTTAATGAAGAGGTTAGTGATTTTTTGGTACCTAGATTTTCTTGGGTACTTTATCAGATGAGTACAAAGCATATAATAGTTTTCCTTCATCATCTGTTGATCTTGATCTGTCAGAGTCTGTTGATTCTGACTGATAAGCTTTCTTTACTAAATCTGTTGCCATCTGATCAGATCTGATAAGATTTCTGTCCAATGCTGAACCATTGACAAATTGTTGGTTTTTGTTCAGATGATGTTGAATTACTTTCAGAATATCAACACACATACATCCCACCTTGTTAGAGATGTCTGATGGAATGATTTTTGATGAAAGCCCATTTTTCTGAGATTTTTGAAAAATATTTTGACCCTTTTTGTTTTTTTCTTTTGTATGATCTTATTTTATTTTTTATTAGAGCTGACCTTCTTTGATTCTAGTCTTGACTCAGAACAAGATGTCATGAAGTCAGATTCTTCTGATAAATTTGATTCATTGTCAAAATCTGATTGTGGTTTATCTGAAGCTTTTATAAACACTGTAGGATTATCTTTTGTTGTTTTTGTATAACCCAATCCTTCTCCTGATTTTTTGAAGTTGTTTCAATGTAGTCAATGAAATCCTTTGCTTATTGAAAACCTTTTACATTTACCTTATTTTTATGAATTTCTGCATGCAAAAATTTTCTCTTTTTCATAAAAATTGATTTTTGTGTCTTTGATCAAACTTTCTTCAAAAAAATTTCATTTTCTTGACAATGTTTCAACATGTCTTTAAATTCATCGGATTTCCTTGTTTCTGTCAAGTATTTCTCCTGTAATTTTTGAAAATCTTCCAATAATTTGTTTATTTGATTTTGAAGTTCTTGATCATTTTGACTTACATTGATTTCTGATGCCTCATTGTCAAGTTTTGCCATAAGACAATAAGTTGGCCATTTCTTCCTGATCATCATCTGATGAGTCATCAGTCATCCAGGTATCTGTCCATACAATCAGGCTGACTTGTTGATGTTGTTGTTTCTTGGCTTCTTCTAGCTTCTTTTCATAGTAAGCTAGATCTTTTAACTTTTTGTTCTTGCATTCCGATGCATAGTGACCCTTTGTTTGCATCTGTAGCATACCACTTCTGACTTGCTTTCTGCTCTTCTTTCCTTGGATCTAGCTTCCATCTTTCCTTTATCACTTTTTTGAATTCTGGAACTTCCTCCCTTCAATCTTTGCTCAAAGGTTTTGGTGAGCAAAGCTATTGCTTCAGCAAATGCAGAAAAGTCTGATGGATTTTCAGAATTTTCTGATGCTAAGACTAGGTTTTGTGGGTTAGAGGATTGTCGATCAGGTGTGATTGATCTTTGAGAATTTGATATTAAGGCTATAGGTCCACCATATTGTTTTGAGTTTTCAAAGATTTATTGCTCTCTTGGGAGTAGAATGCTATATAGATCATGTAGGTTCAGATTTCCTAGCTCTAATGTAGAAGCTATGGTCATGGCAAGATTTTGCCATTCTCTAGGCAAAGCATCAAGAAATTTTACATTTCTTTCATCATTGGTTTTTTCAACTCCATGCTTTTTTAGTTTATTTAAAATTTTTATCAATCTATTGTAAGCATCAGTGAGTGTTTCATTTGGTGAACATTTAAACCTTTCTAAGCGGAGACATGATTTGTTCTCATGTTTCTTTTCATTTTGTCTCCTCCTTCACAAAGATTCTCAAGTTGATCCCATATTTATTTTGCAGATGAGCATGCATAAACATAAGAGAATTTGTCATTTGGAAGTGCCATAATCAGAAGTGATTTGGCCCTTTCATCTGTTTCTACCAGTTTCCTGTCTTCTGGGCTCCAAGTTTTCTCTTGTTTGGGAGCCCAAGAAGCAGAGATTTCTGGTGAGTCATCAGATGCTAGAACGCCAGGTATTTCAACACGTGGTATATGTGGGCCACACACAATGGATTGAAACAGAGCTCGATCATGTCCATTAAGGAAATTGATCATCCTGATTTTCCATTGGGGGTACTCCTCTCTGACCAACGTCGGAGGCTTTGACATAGAACCCATGTTGAAAGCACTGTTCCAAGACTGAAAGTTTGCCATTTTTAGTCAAAGTTTTTGAACTTTTGAAAAACAGAGTATTATCAAAGATACTCGAGCAGTTGATCAATTTGAAAATGTTTTATTCAATGTGCTCTGATACCAATTGTTAGTCCCAGATAACAATGCTTTGACTTAAAATGGCAAGTTGATTTCAACTTTATATGAAAATAATGTGCGGAATTAGAAATCAACTTGTAAGAAACAGAGATACAGAATTTTCAAGTTTATATCACTTTCGAAAGATTACAAAAGATGATTGAAAAGTTATTTTCTAATACAAAACAATGCTTAAGAATTCTGTGGGAGTGAAGGGCAATGGAGTATATAAGTTGTAATGCTTGCAATGCTCTGCTCCATCGATCTTCGGTTTGGTGATCTCTATTATAGAGAATAACTAGCATGAATACACAATTGTTTATTCATGCAAGTGTATATTGTGGCAGATCGTTTCATATGTCATGCTTACTACTTTCACTTGTATCATAAATGTCCTTCAACTGAGTTACCTTATCTTCAAATGTAAGTGGACATTATGATTGGCCACTAGATTTCTGATGACTCCTGATCAGAATCTAATGAGGTTTCATCATATTTGATCAGATCTTTTCTGATCCTTTCTTCGAACACTTAGACAAAGATATCCCCATCAGATCTGATACAGATGCTTCTTCTTATGGCCTATGATCATGTATCTTCTGTTGACTTGGTCCTTTGACTTCTACTTCATCAAATCTGATCAGATTGATCAGACTTTCTTTCTTCATTTTTCTTCAATACTTTATTCTTACACATAAAGTTTCCTAACACAGTTGGTTATTCGCGTAAAGTAATATGAGGCCCGAATATCGTGGTGAACGGAACATTGATCATGTATATGGGTGTGGTGGATATGTTGCGGTACTTCCTGTATATAAACACCTGGCTACATTATCAAGGTACCGTTACTCAGGGCAGACAGGCTTCATGTTGTGATCCATTTGTTATGTTTTGGGCAATGCAGTGTTGAGACTTCGACCCTATTTGATGCGATAGATGATGCCAAAATTGTCATAACTACGATATCTATACATGTTTCCGGTAATTCTAAGTGAAAGGTAGTTTGGGTCGACATATAATGACCTTTGGGTATATCCTGGGAAGGTCCTTTTTTGAATACGTAGTACAACTTTCTAGGGGTACTACACCCTGGTAGTACTCTGTACTGAACAGTTTGGGTATAGCCGGTGATAGCTTATCCACATCGATTTACCCAATGATTGATTCATGATATGTAACAATGTTTCTGTCTTTGGTAAGACAATTCAACGTGATTTATTTCTTTTGGCGGGATTTGCTAGAACGTACAGTCATATATTCAAAATCATTACGTTAAGAAGAACAAACTATACTTATGTCGCCGACCGTCGTCTATGAAGCTATTCGGTTGAAGCGTATATTTCCTTTACTAGCTGTTGTTCGCTAGTGATACAATCTCTAATTCTTAGTAAGGACACGTAATTAGCATCGGTATTGATAATCCAAGGAGATTTAGGGGTAACACATAAATGGAGAAACTTATCCGATGTAATCAAAGTTCGGCAAGGAGTTGTGTGGATGCGGATCTGATTGTAATAAGACTCATGGAGGCGAAAACATTTTTGTCCATATTCCTTGTAACCGTTAATACTTCGTATTAACAGGACACTCATATGTATACGTTTATTTATAAATATACAACATTATCCGCAGTCCAATCCAAGTGTCAATTTGGTAAATCTCGGTTGGGGGTGACGTCACCCCAGTGCGAAGTAAGAAAACTACAATCATGAAGTAATTCGTTTCATTGCTTCAAATAAATTCAATTCTCCTTACTAACATTGTTGGAAAGTGTTGAGGTCCGGTACATGTAGTTACTAATTTGATACACCCTATCCTTTTAATCAATGTTCAGCCATGCTACGGTACGTTAGCTTCCTATGGAATTACGGCAGGTATTTCGGTGATAGAACCAAGTGGCATACAACCTTGAATCCTATCGATTTAGTTTAGACTAATACAAGGTAAATCCCTAGTAACTAGAAGTAATAATAAATGAGCGGTACGAAGGACCCGTAACGAAGCTACCTCTTAATGTATATTTAATAAACAAAATGACACAAAGCGAATTTTTCGTCGGATGATTATTTTATATATATATATATATATATATATATATATATATATATATATATATATATATATCTAATTCGAAGGACGGTATTTAAAAGACACATATAAAACTTTTATATATCAAATGATCCCTTGTTTTTAGCCTCGCATAACTTAGTAAAAATTTTCCAGTGAAAGATGAGGTCGCATTTGAGTAGTATTCGAGTACAGTAATCCGATGACTAACCTATGTGACAACTTTTATCTAACCCTGCAGACTCTAGACCACCGGTTCTTCCGGTCCTTTTTCAGTAATATTTTTGCAACGGCCATACTAAGTATTCATCTCGATAATGGTCGTAGGAGTAGTCGGCATAGTATTACCATTCCTAAGCAGGGCGACGAAATAACCATGAGAAGGAATGGTACCGTAACCCGGACGAAAGGGAATGACGCCCAAGCTCTATATACACGGGGTCATGACCTAAATTCTTTCACTTTCCGTACCCCTGAGATACTAAGTCTTGAATCAATATCACCCGTGTGAGGGTGGTGCATTCGTTCTAGAAATCGCATAGGGGGATACATGGTTCTTTGATTCCTTTCGGTTAAGCCTTTTCGCGTCACATTACCTACGACGGCCGTGCGATTGGTCCTGAGTAGGGATCAACTCAGATACTTATATGTCTATAAAACATATTGACTCCCCAACTCTACGATAATAATACCCGGAGAACACCATATGTCTCCTCCTCTTCCTTGAAACATCTGAGGAGTCCAAATATATATACACGATGTTATTCACGATTCATAGGGGAGGACTGAAAATCCCTTCGGGCCGTTGTAAAGGTGTTATTTGGTAACGGTCTCCTACATGTGTAGGAGGATGATGCATGAGATACACTGACTTTCATCCGTTGATTGGATACAAAGTGAATGATACCCTACTCTTGTGAGTAACCAAGAGTTTTCGAATTAGAATTTGATTGTTGATTCTGATTTGCTTGACTTTGGTATGAACTATTTGAACTGGTGCTTGAGAACAAAGACCTTTGTGGACTTTGATCATACTGAGGATGTGATTGGCTCTGATTCTGTGGAGAAGAATTCATGTTCGCACTGAATGCTCCCTGAATCTTTGGACTTGAAATGTTGTCTTGCAAACCGGTTTTATAATACAGACCAACATCTTGAACAACATTCGCCTTCTTCAACTTTGCAATCTTCAGCAATTCCATTTCATGGCCTTCAAGTTTGTCGATAAATGTTGACAACTTAAAGAATTCCCATTTTTCACTTTCCTTCAGAACCATAAGATAAGTAGTCCACTCTCCATCTGGTAGAGCATCTGCAAGCTTGTCGATTTACTCTTGTTCCGTCTTCTCAAGACCGTGTCTTCGCATTTGGACTTTAAGATGACAGAAGCGTTCAATCATCTGCTTCATGGTTTCACCCTTCAGCATGTTGAAGATATCGAACTCTTTCATGATGAGCGCTTTCTTACTTTTGATCATCTCTGTGCTTCCTTGATACTTCTTTTGAAGCGAGAACCAGAGTTCTCTTGCAGTAGTGTATTCAGGTAGCAAGACGAGAATATCTTCTTTAACGGATTGTTGGATAAGACTGATCATCTTTTTCTCAGCAATGTATTCTTCTTTCTGTGTTGTGGAGTACTTGTATTTCTCCAGAATGCTATCGAGATGCTATTGTTCCGGTCCATGGAACATGTTATCCTCTCTCGATTGACACCAGCCTTTGGAATGTGCATGGCTTGAACCTAATATGTAAACATCTCTTTCCATCCTTCGTACTGTCCATGCTCAATAGCTTTGCGGTTACATTTGTGCCATCTCCTGTTGTCAAGATTGACTTGTTGGATATCCATGCGATTTGACGAACTAGTGCGTATAATATGCTTTGTAGATACCATCGCGATAATGGTTAGTATATTAAAACATTTGAAAACTTGTGAAATGTTCAGATTTATTACAAGTTCGGTCGAACTTGTAGATGAATGAAGAATTCAAGATTTTTTCACAATTCGGTCGAACTTGTGAATATGATTTTAAAATTTCTTAATACCATCGTTCCGAAACTTGTTAAAATGGATTTTTAAAAGATCTTTGTAATTCAAGCGAACTTAACAAAACTCTTGATATTAAATCAAGTTCGGATCGAACTTGATATAAAATCAGTGAATATATGGTAGATCTTTGAGCGAACATTGGCAAAACTTTCGCTCAAAAACCTCAGTTCGAGCGACTTGGTAAAATCATGAAAAAGTGGTTTTTTAGCCAAGTTCGTCGAACTTGGTACAAGTTCGACGGTTAGGGTTTGCAAATGGTTTTTTTTAATTGACATCAATTCGTTGAATGTGGTCTCAATCTTTCAAGGGTTTATCTTTGTTGTATTTTACATGATATATTCAAAATTGAAAAGATTTTGACCGTGAATTCTTCATTTTTTGTGAAAAAGTAATGAAAAATAGAAGAATGAAGATGAAATAGAAGTGTTCTTGTCTTGATTACTATCAAATCAGGCTGTTCTAGCTCTGATACCACTTGTAGGACCGATCCTCGATGCTAAGGAACCTAAATTTGATATCTAACGTCCATAATAGCGTAAATATTATGTCGTGTTTACCAATAGACAAGAATTAATCAGTTTAACATCAGTTTTATTGATTAAACGTCAAGAGTACAAACTGACAGAGCTTCGCCTCCAAAATGCCAAAGTTACAAATGAGAGAGGCTAGCTAGCCATTTATAGATGATCAAGTTCGCCTGAGGGAGACCTAAGTTTGCCCGAACTTGCCCTAGCAAGTTCGGCCGAACTTGACTCAACATGTCAATCATGGGTGAACTTGTATCAACATTACATAAATACAATGTTTTGCTAGCCTATTCAACTCTATACTATACAGACTCGATATAAGACTAAGACATAGACATTATGCACCAACATAAACACTGATTAACAACAACCTAATCATTGAACACACCAAATCAAGCCATTTGAACCCAAAACTTTTGAAAAACTTGAAAACTTTGAAAAACTTTCAAAATCTTAACAAATATCAGTCAATCAAGAGCACAAAGGCTCTGATACCAAACTGTGAGTCCCAAATCAGTCTTGGATCACAGTGATGGTGATTGGCAAACACCCAAACACCTATTGATTAGGGGTTTGAATGATATAAGTAAGAAAACAAGAAAAACTAAGATGAAGGTGAAGAATCTTGTCCAAGATGTAATCCCATAATAATAATAACAATCATAGATCCTGGATATTGATTTAGAACATTTAAATCCGACAAAAGCACAAAGATAATCACAAAAGAACCTTGGTCCAAGAAACTTGGAGCCAAAGGATACAAGCATTCATTATATATAGCAACTGACCTCCCAGCGTAACTAATAAATACGCTGGGAGGATAAATATGCCGCCTACTAGTACAAGTCCACAAAATTACAGTTTTGGCCTTTCTATTTTGACTAACTATTACAAATAAAGCTCTAATCTATGAAACTCAAATACCAACGGTCTCAAAACGATCTAACACCAAAACAGTTCCGAAATCCTGCAAATCAACAACAAAAACGCATGAACAAGTCTGAATTTTTCGAAACCCTACAACAGCCTCCAAAAAATTTCGAACCAGCCTTCAACAACTCTCAAAAACCCTATTTTTTGCAGCAAACAATTCTGAACCAAGCCAATCAAGAGCCTAATGCTCTGATACCAATTGTAGGTCCCTTAATCATATGGATCTTTTACAGAATTGTCTGTCTAACCTAGAGTGCAGAATCCTCTAGATCAGATTGTAACAGAAAATAGTAGAAACAGACTTAAATTCAAACTGGTCTTGTATTGATTATCCAACATAAACATTTACAATCAACCTAGACCTCACTCAACCTCACAGCCTATTTCTGTGATCTTGTGTCTCTCTCTCTTGTCTCTAAACTTTCTCTAAGTCTTCAAACCCTAATCATAAAACATGTTTATATATCACATGTCTGTGAACATGGCTTTTAACTGGGCTAGGCCATTTCCTAAGCCCATTACAACAATTAACTCACTAAACAATATTGCTAAGCCCAATACAATATATCCAAAGACTAAATACTTAAACTATTAAGCTATTGTCACGGAATATGCACCAACAAATGGTGATGGCAATGGTGGGAGATGATGTTGAGAAAAATGTAGAGAGAAGCAAAGTATGTGTAGAGAAAGATGGGGATAAAGTGTGGAGAGAACTACTCTTGATGGTTTCGTGATATTTCAATATCTGGTTTTGTAGAGAGAAACCAGGGGCTGAGTATTAGGAATTTAAAAACTAGGGACTAAGTAAAATGTTCCAAATGTTTTCATCAAATTTAGGAATTTACTTTTTCAACGAGTATTTATTAAATAATTTCAATCTCTATTTGCTAGTAGGAATTTAACCTTTTTAATGAGAATTTATTAAATAATTTCAATCTCTATTTGCTATATTAAAATAAAATAATAATACATGAATATACTTTCTTTATATAATTAATTTTGTGGAAATTATATAATTAATGTTGTGAAAATTTTGTTTGATGTTTATTTTTATGTGGAAATTATATAATTAATGTTGTGGAAATTTTGTTTTAATATTTATTTTTAATCAGGACATGTGTGTACAACATTTAAGTATTTAGCTTAGTAGCCTATTGCATCCTTTTTTTATTTTATTAACAAAGTATAACTATTGATGATTAATATGTATTATACTAGAAAATTACCACACATGTTGCGTGAGGAAATTCAGTCAGTGTCGGTTTAATTCCGTTCATTACGGTATTAGTAGAATACTCAAACTCGGTATAACAACCGCAAGAGAAGCTAAAAAGGATATCAACATGTGTTTTACATTTATCAACAAATTATTGATGTGTTTTAAATTTATAAGCCTTGGTTTTGACGAATTGTACACTCGTATCACCCTACGAAAAAAACACATGAAAACGCTAATAAAAGCTAATTTTATAGAATCCGTACAAAGTATTTAGCATTTTTAGCACAAAATCTATGATAAGATTAAAATAAAATACAGCAGTTTAAAATTAGAATCAGATTAAAAGAAAATACATGAAAATCAATTTTCTCATTTAGTAAATTTTAAAATATGAATTTTAATTAATTTGTCAACTACATTCATATAGTAAGTTTTAATATATGAATTTTAATTAATTTGTCAACTACATTATTTACGTAAAAGTGAAGCATTAATTTTGCTTTTATTTGTAATATTTTTAGTCGGTCCAAAATAAACATAAAAAAATATTTAGCCCAAACATAAATTGTTAGTCCAGTTTTTCCCTTAATGTGATACTACTTTTATATTATATCCCGCGCACGTTGCGGCGCGCCAAATCGAATCATTGTTGGTTTAATTACATGTATGTTTGTGTTTCGATTACTTATACATTACTACTCAAACACGATCTCCAAAAAAGTTTATATCCAAACATAGATAAAAATATATCCATCATATAGCAACTTTATTAAAGTTAAGAGGCAACAACTTATTACGTTGAAATGGTGAGTAATCCGAATTCATACAATTGAATATAAATGTGTTTATAATTGACCTGACTTGTTTTCAAACAAAATTTATGTCGAAACCTAGCGTCGTATGCGGCGTGATAAATTATAGACTATAATTGACCCAACTCATTCAACATCGGTTCGGTTCGTCATAGTACCAGTACTCGATATAGTTTACCATACCAAATTTGAATACATCTCACAACTCCATTTTTAACGAAATATATCGGAAACCATAGGAAATGAACGTCGGCACCGAGACAAAAGCTTTTCGGACGATATCAATTCGGTTCGTCACAGTAAAAAAATCAAGTATATTCCACCTGTTCGATTTTGAACAAAACTTGTATTGAAACGTACCTTTCGACGTCTCTCAGGATTGTCGGCTCACAACAATGACATACTCAGAACTATATTTTATATTGTATGTTAAACGTTATAAGTGGAAAACAAAATACGCTTAAAATAATTATAAAAATTAAATATTATATTAATAAAAGGAAAAATGTAACTTTGCTTCGTAAGCATAAATGGATATATAGTAAGCTTATTACGCATAAAGATTGTTACTATTTTTTCAGTATTTTGTTCCTAACTAGTTATGCCCAGTCCGTGTTGCGGGGCGATGGCCGAACAATGAGCGAGTGTTAGGCAGCTTCTTGACACGGAAAACAATTAAATCGAGTCAAGCAATTAAAACAAAACACTTTTATAGTTTTGCTAAAAAAAAACTAAAACAGTGGCAATACTGTAATTTTTAACTAAGGGAAAGTTTTATTTTTTGACTGGGTTAAAATCGTAATTTGCCAAAAGCTAAAGTGATGGCAGTATTGTAAATTGGAACCAGGGGAAATTGTAAATTTACGCAGGGGCAATTCATAAATTTGAACTTGGGGTAACACAATAATATAAATTTTAACTAAAGGCACAATCGTAATTTTAGGCTGGAGGCAAAACCATAGTTTTATTTTGAACAGAGGCGAAATCGTAATTTTGAGTTAGGGGCAAAAGCATAATTTTATTTTGAACAGGGGCGAAAACGTAATTTTGAACTGAGGGCGCAATAATAATTTTTTAAAGGGGAAAATCATATTTTTTTAACAGATGGCAAAATCGTAATTTTTTGCTGGGGGCAAAAACATAATTTTATTTTGAACGGGGAGCGAGAACGTAATTTTGAGTTGAGGGCAAAATCGTAATTTTGAATCGAGGGCAAAATCGTAATTCTGAGCTGATGACAAAAGCGTAATTTTATTTTGAGCTGAGGCAAAACCGTAAAGCAGTGACATAACGGTAATATTACGATAAATATAAAATAGTAAAAAGGGTTGTCCAACGGGGAAGTGCCAGACAGGTGCCTGACACTATTCCCTCATTTGATTTTTTGTAGTATGGTAAATAAATAAATTAATATGGTGTTTTTAAGAGAATGAAAATATGAAATTGATAGTATGAAAAATTAATGTAAATATAGATGCATAACAGATAATAATAGAATTGTTAGTAACGAATGATGTGTAAAATAAAAGCAAATTATATCTTTTGCTAGTATAATTGGTCGTAAAGGTTAAACATATCCTAAGATGTCAAACATTTTAATCTTCGTTTAATTTTGAACGTACCAAATAGTTTTTTTTTTACTAATGAGAAATCAAAAGAAAATACCTAATATTTTGTCATTTAATTGAAAATAAAAAAAAATAAGAAATAGATATGTTACAGGTTTGGACTGGCTTTGGATATTTTTGTTTTTTTTTTTTCACACATAAGAAGGAATTATAAAACTTATAAAATTTATATAGTATAAATTTATATTTAAAATAGTATAAATTTATATTTAAAATAGTATAAATTTGTAACATTGGTGTGCATTGCAACTTGTATCCTTTGCTTTTTAGGTTGGACAGTGGTTTTTGATAAAACCATAGGTTGGTTTGCCCATTCATATATGTATGACATGTGTAACAAATTTGGTATTAAAGGTCTTTCATCACCTCTTTGATCATATCCCATTCTCTCACATCTCTCTCTCTCTCTCAAACACTGTTCTCTAGCCTCTCCATTTTATAAACTCTCTTTCTCTCTCTAAAACACTTTTTACGGCGAATACCGGCGTAACCGTTTACACTCCTTTGACGGTGTTATTTTATACAGAGAAAATGGAATGTGTTTCTAGAGAGAGAAAATATTGACCTGTGTGTTGCGTTGCAGTTGCCGACGCTTTTCCAGCCGTCGACGATGGTGACGGAACTTATTTGGTGTTTTCGTTGACTGATGTAGAGGGTTTTAAAACCGATGTATGTTTCATGCTTTGTGCTTGGTGGTGTGTATTGTCGGTACCGGTGACGGCGCCGAGATCGGTGAATAACCAACATCTTCACACAGTTTGCAACCAATGGTTTGTGTTTGATGTTTTTGAGGTGTTGATGGCGGTGACGGTACCGATGTTGACGAATGTGGCTATGATGAGGTGTAGTGTTAGTTGAACATTCTTCAAAGTGGTATGGCATGGATGGCGGATGGTAGGTTTTGTACCTATAACCTCGTTGCAACCACTTCTTTCAACACTTCTGAGCCTAATTTTGCGATTTTGATTTTCATGTTTGTTTACGTTTTATAGCCATTCTAAATTTTCATGATTTGTATGTTTTTCCGATTTTGAATTTTATTTGGGTTTATGAGCTTGTGAAGATAGAGAGGTAATGGGATAGAGAGAGAGAGAATAGAAAAATGATAATACCCTTATATGGGTTTTAAATTTGTGATTATGAGATTGAAAAACCCTATTATTATATTAGTATAACAATTTTTATAACACCACAAATATAAAAATAATATGGGTCTTAAATTTGTGATTATGAGATTGAAAAACCCTATTATTATATTAGTATAACAATTTCTATATCCACCACAAATATAAAAATACATAATAAATATGAGTATATTAAACTATGGTGAAGAACTAAATAACGTATTCTTCGAAATTTCAAATTGTTGAATTAGTTGTTTTGATTTTGAATAGATGTGTTTGTATGGGTTGGTAGTTTGGATCAGATGGGAATCATGTATGGCTAAGATTATTCTTCTTTCAAAAATATATAATTGATTTGGTTTATGGCTAAGATTATTCTTCTTTCAAAAATATATAATTGATTTGGTTTATACACTTTCACCCAGCGATAATATGCTATCGACGAGTTAAAAGGCAAACAAATCATGACTCTTCGTTTGACTTCTTAATTCATAATTTGTATAATATTTATGGGAACCTAATATACTAATAATAATTGATTGGAACATTAAAGTAATTTGTTGAAGACTCCAATAATACAACTTACATTTAACTCACGCTATTATGATTATGCAAATGGATTGAATATTATAAAAAACCATTAAGGGTGTCACTAATTATTTTTTTGGGTTGGAAAAATTATTTTGCCATTAGCAATCAATGTTAATTATATGTATTTTAAACGATTTTAGGTTACTTAATATGTCGACAAATTAATAATCGTTAAGAGACTTTGCGTGTTTGCTAAGAGACCCCGCCACAACGCGGCGGGACTTGTACCTAGTTAGACATCAAGAACCTAATTGAAAAATCTTTAATTGATATAACTTTGTGTTTTTCATCTGGACATTCTATCTATCCCCCTTCCATTCTTTCACTCTCTAACTTTAGTGAGACAAAAGGAATTGTGTTTGCTCTGGTCAGGCCCAGCCCGGAGAGGGTGCAGGGTGAGCGACGGCTCAGGGCCCAAACTCTCCAAAGGCCCGAAAATTTATTTATGTTTTAATAAGGTTATGTTATAGAACTTAGAATATATAAGTAATGAATTGGAAAATGACATCATGAGGCACATCGTCTAGTGGTTCCTATGTGACTTTATTACCAAGTAGATCTGGGTTCTATTCTTGATAAATACAATTTTAAATGATTTTGTCTTAATGCTTGTTATATATGCATTAAATGCAAATGACATTAATTGTTACATTAAATCAAAATGGGAACCATAGTTACTTCTAAAATCTAGTTTAAAAATGATTATTTATATTAATTTCTAAATAAATTTGTATGTTTTCTAAAAGTTTATATTTTAGGGACCCGTATTTTATCTTATTTTATCTTTGCACAGGGCCTATAAATTTTCGAAGATTTTCGGAGACGGCCCTGACTCTGGTCAACATCCTTTTCTCCATCTTCATCGCCGGAAATACCTACCATTACCACTAAAACCCTTGCCGCCTCCACCACGAAACCACCTAACCGCGCCCACTATCTGCTGCCGTCCTCAACCGAAAAGAAATTTGTTGATGTTATCTTACTATTCTTTCTTCACTCCACACTGTTGAAAACTTAGAGAGGGAGAGAGACAAACACACTTGAGGAGAACCCCATCTAACTGATCCATGGCGATGAGTTTATCCGGCATTCCGAAGACTCTAAGGTAGATTGGGGTTCTTCATAACACACAGTCAAAAGACAGATAAAACACACCGTCTCTCTCTATGGCAATATCGTAAATTAGTTGGAGGATTGAAGGAAGGGCAAAAATGTAATTTCGTCGGTGCATTGTTGCACCGACCATTGATTTTAAGGTTATATAAATATACGTTATCTGTTCCTTTTATTACCCGTTTAAATTAGTCGCTTCTTGTTATTTTCTTTAATGTTAATAAATTAATAAAAAAATTATATATATTATTTGTGTATGTACGTATCATTTGACCTGCCCATTTATAACTTATTAACATATACTAATTAGATGCCTTTTTAACGGACAAAACCAACATTTTTATTATACACCTTTCATACCATACTTTACAAATGAGATTTTACTAATGTGTTGTTAAATATATTTTTTTTCAATAGCCGAATCCCACTTTTAAGAGAAGAACTGTTTATGTTAGTAGTTAAATCAACTAAAATTTCACATTTTAAAAAGTTTCAATATTTACAGCACACCCCACATTCTAACCTAATAAAAACTACCACACAGTCACCAATGTCATTTCAACAACCGCCATCTACGTTTGCATGTAACATACCACCGTCATTTATTCATACATTTGTTTGTTTTTCAGAGATATAGAAGCTGATTCCATCTATTTTCATGTTTTCAACTGAAGATATAATCTGAAGCTTACAAGCTGAAAATATAAGAATATTTATTTTTATAAATTGATACTCTCTGCAGAAACAATCATAATACACTTTGTATCTTCACAATTAACATATCCATGATCAAGTATCCAACTCTCATTTTATTTAATGTATCTTCACAATTAATAAATTAAAAAATTATTAACTGAAAAAAAAAACAACCCAATCTTCACATTATTCAACGTGAGCAGCAACCATCTTCAACAACCCCATCTTCTTCAAGATTCAACCCCATCTTCTTCAAGATTCAACACCTTCATCAAGATTCAACACCTTAACAACCCCATCTTCAACAAGCATAGCATACCTCCTGGACCTAACCCCTAACCCAACTGGTGAGGTCGAAGATGGTGATGGTTTGGAGTTCGTCGGTGGAGTTCGTCGGAGGAATCAGTGGTGGTGGTTGAGGGGGCGGAAGGAGAGGGATCGGTGGTGGGTGAAGGGGCGGTGGTGGTGGCCGGCGTCGTAGGTTCCTCTGAAAGAGGCCTTCATGGTTTTGTGTGGAATTGAGAAGAAGACGAGGATGCTGGAGATGTTGGTAGCAGGATGTTTGAAGGAGTTGTGTGAAGATGTTTGAAGGAAGGGTTCATAGCTTTTGTTTTAAGATGAAATAAGCCATATTCAGATCTGTTTAAAAAAACAAACAGTCTTCAAGGGAAATGTCTGTGCACGTCTGCAAACAACAATCCCTTGAAGATGTTTGAAGAAAAACAAACACCCCCTTATTTCTTCTCTCACCGATTCACTCTCCCCTTTCTTTTTTCCTCTGTTTCCGATCGTGATATGAATTTTGTTCGCCCCTCATTTGGCGTCGTATGTTTTCATTTTTCCATTTGAAGTTTAGCTTCTGTATTGTTCTTACTCTAATTCATAAAGACATCTATAATCCACATCCTGCCGCAACACGCAGGTTGACATCAACTCGGTTAAAACATATTGTAATAAAATAATCAAAACAAAAAAAAGGATTTAAGAGGAAATAGAAAGTGAGCATATCCGATAAAAGTTGTGTATAAAAATAGAATACTATAACAAAACGCTCCTTCAAAGTGATTGTATAATAGGTAAACGACCATCCACTTTAATTAGTACTATTTTTTGTGGTTATTTATGTTGGAATACCCGAATCCGTCAATCAGAATATAACTAAACATATCTAAAAACATCGATAATCTTTAAAAAATGTCATCCCTTACATGTGATATTTTCTTTGTTTAAAAAAATCCCTATACGCTAGGTTACATTGACCATGGCAGCAAGCTTAAAGATAGCATAACTTGTGGCATGGATGCTTCAATAATCAATATCATACTTTGACATAGATCGAGAATTGTCATTTTGTAACTATGTGGTCCAAAATATGAATCGGATTAACACTTATCGTGTGACCTGTAAATAGATATGTTAGATGGAAATACTCGAGGGTAGCATGTGATAGAACACTAAATGGTAAAATCTACCAATTCAACTTGGTCCAAAAACCTTAAATGTTTGCAAGTTTTGTACTAGAATAGTTGGATTGTATGAAAATTGACCAATGACACTCTTGCAAGCGTTGTACTAGACTCCAATTGACGTTATCACGTACTAGTATAGAGTTGAGGGTGGCACGTGTTACACGTTAATTCTATCAATAAGAAGAAAGTCTTTTTATAAAATAATTATGAAATTTGAATGGTTATAATGGCACTTGTTTTTATTCAACTGTATTGTTCTTATTTAGATTCGAGGGTGGCACGTGTTACACGTTAATTCTATCAATGAAGAAGAAAGTCTTTTTATAAAATAATTATGAAATTTGAATGGTTATAATGGCACTTGTTTTTATTCAACTGTATTGTTGTTATTTAGATCCAGTAGTTAGCATATATTGGTTTGAAATTATACAAGTTTAATCTTGGAAAGAGAGTTTATAAATTTTAAAACACCAGGTTCTTTAATATTTTACCTATTAAACCAGGTACAACTAAAGAAATTAAACCTACTTTTTTCCTAACCAACCCAAAACTTTTTTCCTAACCAACCCAAAATCAAAACTAAACTAGTATAGTATGTAACTTGGTAAATTTAATTACCACTTTAATGAAATCATACCTTTTATTTGTCTTATTTTAGAGTAGTTACATGTCACCTTAAGTCCTAAATTTGTCATTATGCAGCGTCCACTTCATCGGATTATTCATACATTAATTTACTAGGTTAGCAACCCGTGTACTACACAGATAGCATATATATAATGTGAAAATCATTTGTTCATATCTCGTAATTACACAACTTATAATGATAATTATGCAACTCATGCTACAATTATGTACATTGTACATACATAATTAAGTAACTTATAAAAATTATTACGCAACAATGATAATTAAACATGTTATACACACAAAACAACAACTACTTTTTTTCTATTTTATAAATAGTTGATTTTTTAAATGTATAGCAAGACTATACTTAAGTTAAAGTTCTTTTTTTTTAAATAATATAAAACATGTTACAAATAATTGTAACAATAATTTAAAATATAACATAAATATGGGTTTATTTTAGTTTGCTAATTAAAAATAGTGAGAAATAATATGGAGTTGACAAGGGGTAAAATTTTAGGTGAATACTCTAGGAATAAGCCAAATGTAATCTTATTTTTATTTATAATTATAAAAATAAAGATTAGTATGTAACATAGACTACACAGATATGCATAAATAAGTTAGCTAGATTTTACCTTAGAATAGTATAATATAAATTGATGACGGGGTAGCTCAAGCTTTAATAAAATGGATTTTACACATTAACGCTTGAGAGGTTAAAAGGTTAAAGGGTTCGTTTCCCGCCAACTCGGGAGAACAGCATGTGAACAGTGAAGCATTAACTCACTGATTGCTTGTCCAAGTCTCTCACTGCCGAAAAGAGAACATGTGCACAGAGAGCATCCTATTAACCGCAGGTCAAAAGCCTTCAACCCTCAAAATGGGTAAACCCCCCACTGCAGCAAAGGTTCACCAGTCAAAGGCTTCCCCTTTGGGAAGATCCTTTTCCTATATAAAGAGGCAACACACAGCCATGCAGGGATATACTAGATCAGTGGAGACTAGACCATACTCTCTGATCTTCTCTTCTTCCTTGAGAACTTGCTCTATGCATGTTCCTTCTCTTCACTTCAAATAACACAACTCCACTTAGCATCAACATCCTAGAACCGAAATCACTTTGGTCTCGGGTCCTAAGTGAATAACAACAACAAACACTAGTGAACCTCTCTCTACGTCTTGCAAACATAGGGGGACCCCACGACCTGCGTTAGGCTAACAGGAACTCTCGAAGCCTTTTAGCCTAACCAGTCCACTCGTTATCCTTGGTCTCATATCTGTTGTAACAACAAGTTGGCGCCCACTGTGGGGCTACGCCGCTTACTTTATCTTAAAGACCAGTAGTGTAGCTCCATTTTTCTTCAATATCAGCATGTCAGGAAACGAATCTTCGGGAGAAGTTAATCAAGTACCACGTACTTTAACGTCCATCGTTAGTCCAGCCTCACCGGTTGTGACAACCCCACTCTCCACCCCTGGAGATACTTCTATCGGAATCTCTTTCCCTGAGTTCTTCTAAACGCCAACTCCTTCCCGTTCTAGGGTTCCTTCCCCACAAATCGGCACCTCGAGTGCCCCAGAACGTGTCGATTTAACCCCTGAAGGAGTTGCAAGAAATTTCTTACGGTTGAGGACTCTCCTCAACCAGCACGTAAGTCAAGAACGAGAAAAAGGGGTCAGAATAAGGTTGGATTATGACGAGCCAGAACCGTCTTTATCGCAGGGACCACCACCTCCACCTTTCAGCAATTCACAACCCATGGCCTCTGGCCATGAAGCTGGCCCAAGCACAGTTTACCAACCTTTTAACCCTACCCCTTATTCTTATGGAAGGCCTAACCCAACAGCCTTCCCCATATTCACCTCTCAATCGGTCACGACTAGTGCACCAGTCGGACATTAGACCACCTTTGAGCAGCTATGGCAGCCTCCAGTAACAAGTGTTCCCCCTCCGGTTGCCTCCACATGGGAGCAAGCATTGGCTACTTTGCCTCTGGCACGAAGCGCTGTTATGAATACCTCCATGGGAATGCCTGGTGCTGCACAACCAGAAAGCCTTCAAGGCTTTAACTTCATGCCCCAAATGACGGCTCAGATGATGGCATATTTTCCTTGGTCTCAGCTCATCAACCAAGTGTTGAATACTCACCAAGGAGCGACTAGTCAGAATCTTGCTACCAGGGCGGAAGAAGACCTTGCAAAACCTTACAAGCCCAGCAACCTGTCATGCTTTTCCCAGCAAATCGCCGACTACGACTTCCAAATAAAGATCAAGATGCCGTCTCATATAAAAACATATGATGGAACCGAGGATCCAGAAGATCACCTACAGATCTTCACCGGCGCAGCTAGAATCAAAAAATGGTCCAACGCTGAGTGTTGCCTCATGTTCATGCAAACTCTCGTTGGATCCGCCAGGATATGGTTCAACGACCTACCCGCCAAAAGCGTTTGAAGCTTCGATGATCTGAGCAAAGGGTTCCTGGCCAATTTTTCACAGCAAAGGAGGTACGTCAAAGACGCCACTGTGATTTTCTAAATCAAGCAAAGGGACGACGAAAGTCTCCGAGAATTCATTGAGAGATACAAAAGAGAAGGTCTCACCTACGTAGGTGCAGACGAAAAAATGAGGGTAGCTGGTTTTATGAGCGCTATCACCACCAAATATCTCACAAGAGATTTTAACAAGAGCCTACCCAAGACTCTTGAAGAAGCCCTTGAAAGGGCTGAAGCACATATACGGGGAGAGGAAGCAGTGGATATCAAAGAACAAAGGAAACATGCACCTAGCTGGCGAGGCAGCAGCCCAAGCAGAAAGAGGGGAAATTTCGGTCACTACGATAAACGGTTCAAGGGTTCAGACTCCTGGAAAGCTGAACCTCGGAACCCTTCAAGCAGAGAAAGAACTATCAATTTCACAACCCTGACCAAAACCCCTCAAGAAATCCTAGCGACTGAGGAAATCAAACACAACTTCCGACCCCCAAGACCTTTGCCCACAAATAAGATGAACGAAAACTCCACTCAATACTTCGAGTTCCACGAAGAAAAAGGTCACCACACGAACGATTGTTTTCAACTCAAGAAAAGAATTGAGGAAGCCGTTAAATCCGGGGAATTGGCTCATTTAGTAAAGGGAATCAGGGACAAAATGGCTGGGGGGAAGAACAAAGAAGTAAACATGGTGAGTATCGATCAAGAGGTTTCTCGCAAAAAGCAACGATTGGAGGCTTGGGAGCTTCAATGTGTCTGCTTCCCACCACCTCAGGGAAACCTACTTTCAAACCCCTGGTAGTCGAAGCGATGGTGGTGACAAGTAAGACAAGCAAAGCCTACATTGACACAGGGGCAACCACCGAGATTATGTTTGAAAAGTTCTTCAAGTGTCTCATTGAGGAGGAACGTTCAAGGCTTCAACCCTCTGGGTCATCCATAAAAGGTATCGCTGACATTCCCCTCAAGCCTTTAGGCCAGCTAACCCTTGATGTCTGTTTTAGTGAAGGCCAGATGGAAAGAACCAGGCCACTTACTTTTGTGGTTATCGACATCCCTTCCAACTATGATGTTATCATAGGAAGGCCAGGTCAATGTGCATTTGGTATAGCTGTTTCTGTCGGCCAAGGCACTGTCAAGTTTCCCACTGAAAAAGGGATTGCAACCCTTCAACCAACTCAGGAAGCTTACATGGTTGAAGGAGAAAGTTCAAGAAATGAATACAATGAAGGATTGATCATAAACCCCAAGTTTCCTGAACAAAGGAGAAGGGTTAATATGAACTTGTCCCAGAAAACTTTATCATACCTTGGGAAGCTGCTCATACACTATAGCGATGTCTTCGCTTGGTGCCCGGAAGACATGATGGGTATCCCTCGAAGCATTGCTGAACATGAGTTGAGAATACCACCAGATGTCAAGCCTGTGGTCCAAAAGAAACGGAGTCTAGCTCCTGAACGAAGCCTGGCAGCATGCCAAGAAGTTGAAAAACTTGTTCTTGCCAGAATCCTACAAGAAGTAAAATACCAATCATGGATTGCCAACCCTGTCATGGTTTGAAAACCCGACAAGTCTTGGAGGATGTGCATCGACTTCAAAGACTTGAATAAAGCATGCCCAAAGGATTGTTATCCTTTGCCAGAAATTGACCTCAAAGTCGAATCCCTTACCGGTTATCCTTTTAAGTGTTTCCTCGATGCTTACAAAGGATATCAGCAAATCCTCATGAAAGAAGAAGATGAAGAAAAAACCGCATTTCACATAGACAAGGGTATTTTTTTGCTATAAAAAGATGCCTTTTGGCCTAAGAAACGTCGGTGCAACCTACCAACACCTAATTGACAAAGCATTCGCCAGTCAAATTGGAAAAAACATGGAAGGTTACATCGATGATTTAGTGATAAAAAGCAAAACTGAGTATCAAATGCTCGACGATGTTCAAGAAACCTTTCAAAACCTGAGAAAAATCAACATGAAGCTCAACCCGGTAAAATGTTCATTCGGGTTCGAAGAAGGCAAATTTCTGGGGCATATTGTGGGGAAACAAAGTATAAAAGCTAATCCAAATAGGTCATAGCTGTTTTGGAAACAAAATTCGCACAAAACAAAAAAGAAGTTGAGAGTCTAAACGGAAGGCTTGCAGCTTTGAAGCGTTTTACCTTCAAGCTCGCTGAGAAGTCTCTCCCCTTTTTCAAAACACTCAAGGGGTGTGCAAACAAAAAAGATTTCAAATGGACGGAAGAGGCAGAAGAAGCCTTTAACCAGATGAAGCAACACTTAGCTTCACTCCCGACCATAGCAGCCCCAGAAAGGGGAGAAACAATCTCTGTCTACCTCTCAGCTGCTGAAGAACCCATAAGCGCGGTCTTAACTATCAAACGAGACAAAGTTCAGGTACCCGTTTATTTCTTCAGTAAAACATTAAAACTGGCTGAGATCAAATATCCTCCTTTGGAAAAACTTGCTTTAGCCCTAGTTCAAACGGCTAGAAGGCTTAGAAGGTACTTTCAAGCACACCCAATGCAAGTGGTCACTGACCAACCCATCAAAAGTGTGCTTGAAAAGCCAGAAAATTCAGGACGATTAGCCAAATGGGCTGTGGAACTAGGTGAACATAACATCACCTATGTCCCCAGAAAAGCTATCAAAGCCCAAGTCCTGGCAGATTTTATCGTTGAAATACCAAAGCAAGAAATCACTGAAGTTAATGTCACAGCCACTGAACCCTCTGACCTTGAAGCCTGGAAGCTTTTTACCGATGGGGCTTCCAGCATTGAAGGGTCAGGGGCGGGGCTCATTTTAATCAACCCTGAAGGGTTAGAATTTACATACGCTCTTCGACTTGAATTTCAGACCACTAACAACGAAGCTGAATACGAGGCACTAATCGCTGGTCTAAAGATAGCCAAAGAAATGAAGGTTCAAAGGCTTCAAGTCTTCACGGACTCGTTGCTCATTTCAAGTCAAGTCAATGATAGCTATCTAGCAAAAGAACCCAACATGAAAAAGTATCGGGAGAAGTCAAAAGAGTTGATGAACACATTTCAAGCATGTACCATCAAGCAAGTCCCCAGATCCCAAAACAAAAGAGCCGTCGCTTTAAGCAAACTTGCATCACTCACGTTTGCTCACCTTACCAAAAAAGTGTTGGTTGAAGTATTGAAAACCCCCTCCATCCAAGAATTGGAGGTTCAAGACGTAATCACTAAAGAAGGCCCTAATTGGATAACTCCCATTGAAAATTTTCTCAAAAATGGTGAATTACCCATTGATCCGATAGAGGCCGAAAGGGTTCGAGTGAAATCCAGACAATACATGTTGCAAGGGAAAACCCTTTTCAAGAAAGGATACCTTGCACCATTGCTGAGATGTGTTGGTCCTGAGCAAAGCCAATATCTAGTCAAAGAGGTTCACGAGGGAATATGTGGATTTGGACCAAGATCAGTGGTTTCTAAATTGATGAATCTCGGGTATTTTTGGCCCTCTATGCATCGAGATGCCACGAGCAACTAAGAAAGTGTGAAGCTTGTCAAATACATGCACCGGTTCCCAAGAGCCCCAAACACGATCTCGTTCCCATCACTTCAGCCTGGCCATTCCACAAATGTGGAATGGATATGTTGGGCCATTCCCACAGGCCAAGGCTTGAGTGAAGTTTTTATTAGTAGCAGTGGACTACTTTACCAAGTGGCCCGAAGTTAAGCCACTTGCAAAGATAACAGGGAAACAAGTTATCGACTTTGTTTGGGAAAACATCATATGTCGCTTCGGGTTGCCATGAGTTTTGGTAACGGATAACGAGAAGCAATTCGCTGAAAAGCCTTTCAGCACATGGTGCAAGGAATTCAGAATAACCCAAGTCTTCAGCTCGGTCGCATACCCGCAATCCAATGGTCAAGTCGAAAGAATCAATCGTAGCATAGTTGAAGGTATCAAGAGCCGGCTAGGAAAACATGAAAACAATTGGCTCGAAGAACTCCCAAACGTCCTATGGGTGATAAGAACAACGGAAAAAACAAGCCATAAAAGAACACCATACAGCTTGGTATTTGGCTCAGAAGCTGTAATTCCAGCGGAGATTGGAGTTGTGACTCAAAGAACACTCAACATGGACCTCGAAACAAACAACAAAGAGACCATGTTGAACTTACAACTCCTCGAAGAAATTCGTGATCAGGCCGCCATTCAGGAAGCCAAATACAAACAAAAAATGGAAGCCTACTACAATGCAAGGGTAAAACATGAACGTTTCAACCAGGGGATCTCGTGCTTCGAAACAACGAGGCTAGCAAAAAAGAAAACCAAGGAAAAATTGGCCCGAAATGGGAGGGGCCATACACAATCCTTGAGGCCCACAAAGGAGGATCCTACAAGTTGACCGACGCAGAAGGAAAAAAGCTTCCCAGGCACTGGAACGGCCAAACCCTTAAAAGGTTCCATGTCTAGACAAGAAATTTAGAATGTATTTCAAGAGTTGTATAATCCCCCCTTTTGTCAACGAAAAACCTCTTGAATGAATGATGAAGCTTTTATCATAACTTGTCTTAACTATCCTATAATCAGGTTGAGAACCTTGCAAAAACTCCATGGCAAGGGCCATGTAAGGGGATGAGCTCCCAGGCCACATCGCTCAATAGGTTCAAGGGTTAAATGAACCTATATTAGGGGTGAGTTCCTAAATCAATGCAACTCCATGAGACTTAGAAAATTTTTCAACAAACTTGTCTCATAGACGGGTCTGAACAGCCTACATCAAATCGTTCCTTAAACTCCTGAAAAAAGTTTACGAAGCAAAAACACACTAAGTAGTAATATAAAGGATAGACAACATGTGCTTTTTACCTAATGAAGCCTTGAAGCCAAAGTGACTGCAGCATTAAATCTTCTTAAGGAAAATTAGATAAACAGACACATAAAATAAACAAGACAAGCAACCATCAAAACATAACAAAAAAATAAAAGCATAAGAATACATAAACATAAAGGCCTATGGGGCCTAAACATTATCCATACAGCCATCAAGGCTAACCAACATAAGAAACCATAAGGGTTTCAAAACCTAGAAATTGTTCAAAAGGTCATCAAGGCCAACCACAACCATAACACAGAAACCTTAGGGGTTTCTGCCAAACCTAGACATTGTTCAAAAACATAAAAACGTTGTTTAAAGATGCGAAGAAAGTTACGAATGAGTTTAAAAGTTTTACTTTGCATCACCAACCACAGACTTTGAGGCACCGGCTTCATCACCTTTCACTTTCTTAGCCTTCTTCTTCTTCTTCTTTTTACCTTCCTCAGCCGCCGTCCCCGAAGCTTCAAGGCTTAGATCCTTCGAGCCTTCTTCAGCACCAGAAAGGGTCTCCTCACTGTCCCTAGAGCATGAGCATTTCTTTGACAAAGATTTGAACACTTCTTTGCATGCAGCCTCTTTCAAATCCTGCAAAACAGATATAGGCTTGCCAAAACACTTCGACCTCACCAACATAAGGATAGGTCAAACGCTCCATCTCTCGGACTGAATCTTGGAAAACTTTGAAAGCTTCAGGCTGATAAAGGGAAGACTTTTCCTGAGGATCGCCGGATTCACAGGCCTTGTAGCCAGCAACATAACCTTGATGCCTTCCATGGGCTAAAATTTTACCATACACACCACCCAAGATACTGTTAAACTCGGCAGAATGAAGAAGATAGGTAACTACCTGCTGAAAACCTTGCTCAACAAGCCACTTGTTATCATCATTCGCCTGAGCAAGGGAGGCTGCCATCCTATCTCTCTCCCCCATAGAAGCCTCCAGCTGCTTCTTCAAATCACCGATCTCTGCCTCATGCCTTTGAGTAAGCTCACCAACCTTTTTCACCCATGCTTCCTCTTTCTTCGCAAAGCTCTCACTCTCCTTCTTCAACTCATCAATGGAAGCCTTCATCTCGTCTCTATTCTTTGAAAATGCTTCATACTCATGCATTCGTTTACGAAAACGGGCAATCCCTTGAGGTAGAATAGCGGTAAAGTTGCAAGCGCTCAACATCAAACGAGATAACATCATGTCATCCTCCATCTCAACAATGGTACCACGGACCATTGGAGGGGCAAAATGATTCAGCACGTCTTCACAAACAGCTGCATCCTTGAAGCTGTCGCTAACTTTGACATTCCAGTTTGGCACATATACAGCATCTGCATCCAACCCTCCAGACTCACTAACACTTTTGGCAGAAGAACCTGCCACGGATACAACCTTCTTAGCATCACTTTTCTTCTTCCCAACCAACGAAGATAAACCTTCCTTTTCACCCTCAACATCAGTAACCAAGTCGTCTGAAACCTCCACCTCACCACTCGGATTAATGGGACCGGAACCTGAAGGTTGGTCAACACCTTTGATCAAACGGCGATTTGAACGCCAGGTAGCACCCTTCACAACAGATTTAGAAAACCCCTTCACATTTGGCACATTCAAATAACCGGATCCCTCGAATCTATGTTCCATCCCTTTCACAACAGCATCCTCCCCCTTCGTGGCTTGAGCATCATCAAACCCAACATCCGATGTATCATCACTTTTGATAAAATCAAGAGCAGACATAACTGCAAAAAACCAACACAAAGGTGTTAAAACATAAGTGACGATACAACAAAATTTAATTACACAAAAATAAAACGCACACCCTGTCCATCCCTCATTAAAACAGGATCTCGATCCTTTTTATCCCACAATTTGCTAACACCCAACAAAACTAACAAATGTTCAGGGAGCGGACGAACCCTCGAAGAACAAGCCCTAAGGGCATCAAGGAAACAACTGTTAACCTCATATTCTAAGGGTTCTTGCTTATTGAGAACAGCATCCGGATGCCTCCACACCATTTTAAAAGGAACTATAGTCTCAGACACCCAAAAGAAATGGTTTTTTCCAAACACCAAGACTGGTAACCATAGATGAAACCAAACAAGTATCAGCCTTGGCGGTTTCAAACGTATACCAGTCACCATTCTTTGCAAGACGAAAAAACCGCCGAAAGGCCAAAAGAGTTGGGTCATACCCATTAGCACGACACAAAAGTTCAAAATGCAAAACCCTAGACATCCCATGTGGATGGATCTGACCAAATGAAACATGATAATACTCCAGGATATTCAAGACAAACATAAAAAATGGATGACGAAGGTTAGAAAACTCGAAGTGGCGACAATACAAAGCAATCGACCCAAGAGGACATCAATCAATCAAAACATCACAACCTGATGCAACTGGTTTAAAATCTAAACCAATACCCCATTCGATACAAAAAGCCTCTACTTCTTCTTGGGTCAAATAGGAATATGTATTCGACAGATCCTTCTTAGCACCCATATGAACTAATCAAAAGAGGAAAGCAGAAAAGAAAACTAACCTGGTAAGAAGAAGGAAGAATATGGAGAAAAACTTGGAAGTAAATGAAAGAGTTTTGATAATTATCTCTAAAATAAAAAGATAAATAAATGAATAATAGGTGTTATAATTACCCAGCAGTTACTCGGGAACCGCCCTCCTGCAAAAAACTGCTCCTGTCGTGTCAACCGTCTTGTCAAAATTCAAATTTCAAAATCTCAACTGCAATAAACCCTTCAAGTCTTCAAGCCTTGAAGCCTTTAAGCAAAAGAAAAAATCTGCAAAAGTCAGAAGTGTTTGAGCTTACTTCCCAAAAACCTTTGACTTGGGGGGCTGATGACAGGGGTAGCTCAAGCTTCAATAAAATGGATTTTACACATTAACGCTTGAGAGGTTAAAAGGTTAAAGGGTTCGTTTCCCGCCAACTCGGGAGAACAGCATGTGAACAGTGAAGCATCAACTCACTGATTGCTTGTCCAAGTCTCTCACAGCCGAAAAGAGAACATGTGCACAGAGAGCATCCTATTAACCGCAGGTCAAAAGCCTTCAACCCTCAAAATGGGTAAACCCCCCACTGCAGCAAAGGTTCACCAGTCAAAGGTTTCTCCTTTGGGAAGATCCTTTTCCTATATAAAGAGGCCACACACAGCCATGCAGGGATATACCAGATCAGTGGAGACTAGACCATATTCTCTGATCTTCTCTTCTTCCTTGATAACTTGCTCAATGCATGTTCCTTCTCTTCACTTCAAATAACACAACTCCACTTAGCATCAACATCCAAGAACCGAATTCACTTTGGGTAATGGGTTACCCATGTGATTCTATATATTAACCAACCAAATAATACAAGTAGTGAGGATAATCTCCCACTAGTTCTATCATGAGACATACCTCATGACAGTAAATCAAGCAAACAATATAAAGCAGTAATCAAAGACAAGTACAACTACTAGACTAGAATCTAGAACCACTAATCACACAAAGAAAAATAGTAATCAGCCTCCATTATCGGAAATGAAGTTGCCATTTATCTTCCATTTACCTAGCAGCCTCTGAACATTCGCACAATCTTTGAACTTAACCCCCATCAGCTTGTACCGAACTGTCTTTAATATTTGTTCGCATATGGTATCTGGTGGCCTAGATTGATTCTTGAATAATCTCGCGTTACGTTCTTGCCATATTATGTATGCTGCACAGGCAACAAACACTCGACTTGTATAATGCGCTGCTGTTTTTGAGCGAGCACGAGCCAGAAGCCAGGCCATAATGTCACTCCATCTGGGTCCAACCGTTGACATACCTACCTTATCTCTAGTCTTGTTCCATACCTGTTTAGAAAACTTACATTCAAAGAAAAGATGATCATGGGAGTCAACATTCTCATAGCACAAAAGACAGCACATCATATTCATGTTTTTCCTTCTCGAGATATCCCACTGGAGAATCTTATCCTGAGTTAGCAATTTCCGTCGGATAATCAACCACATAAAGAAAGCATGCTTAGGGATGCACTGATTAAACCAGACTACTTCAGCCCAATCCACTTCCGGCTCCCTTATCCGAATCGAATGCCAGACACTTGAGGAAGAAAACTCAAGTATATCATCCCCATCCTTCCAGCAAATTTGGTCCACTTTATTTGGTTCCAGATAAATCTGATCCAATTGAGTCAATTCTGGGAACAAGTCTCTCCAAGCCGATGGCCAAGCCCAAGTACTTTGATTATATATATCCGCAACCGTATCATGAAGTGTAAATCCCGCATTGGAAATGATCCTAGGAGACAAGAAGTTAGATAACGGACCAAGTTGACTCCAATTATCATACCATGCTGACGTATTATTCCCATTGCCCACTCTCGACCACACGTGATCCCTGATACTAGGCCTCATCTGAAGAAGCTTTCTCCAGCTCCAGCTACAATTCGTAGCTTCCTTATATACCCAGAAACTGCAGCCTTTTAATCTGTAGGAGTAGATCCAGTTAACCCATAAGGACTCCCTCTTGTTCAGAATGCTCCAAATATGCTTTGCCATAAGAGCTTTATTCGAATCTCCAAGTCGCCTAATACCCAGGCCGCCCTCATACTTAGGGACACAAATAGAATTCCATGAGGCTTTAGCTTTTCCTCTATGATAATTTCCTTTTTGCGCCCATAGGAAATTCCGTAATTTAGCTTCAAGCTCCTTAATAATTTGTGCTGGCAAGATAAAAACAGCGGACCAATACAAATGCAAAGCTGAAAGTACCGAGTTGATAAGCTGCAACCTTCCTGCAAATGATAAAAACCTATTTTTCCAGTTTTGAATACGCTGCTCTATCTTTTCAATTAAGACATTGCAATCTCTAGAGAGCAGCCGAGAAGAAATAAGCGGAACACCCAAATATTTAATCGGCAACACGCCCTCCTCAAATCTCAGGGTCCGTAGAATTTCAATTTTAACATTGTGTGGAACATTGCAGAAGAAGGCAGTACTTTTTTGGATACTAGGGACCAATCCAGACATGTTCGTGAATGTAGCCAGTGCCAACTTGATACAGCGGGCAGAGGAGATATCTCCACGGGCAAATAGAAACAAATCATCAGCAAAACAAAGATTGATAATTTGTTGTCTTTCACATCTATTGTGAAATCTGTAAGAGGTATCAAGCCGAGCATCCCTCTGCAAAAGACATGTAAGGACTTCCATGACAAGAGTGAATAAATACGGAGATAATGGATCTCCTTGTCTTAACCCACGGCCACCCTTGAAATACCCATGCAGATTGCCATTCACACTGATAGAATATGTCGTAGTTGACACACAAGTCATAATCCAATCGACCATTTTACTATTAAATCCGAACCCTATAAGAATATCCTTAAGAAAGTTCCAATCAACAGTATCATAAGCTTTTTGGATATCCACCTTGAACACACATTTCGGAGGCCCGTAATCCCTGTGATAATTATGTAACAACTCTTGAGTAAGCAAAATATTATCAGAAATTTTCCTACCTGGAATGAAAGCTGACTGGTTTATACTGACAATCTGATTAAGCATCCCCTTCATCCGATCCGCCACAATCTTACTAATACATTTATAAATCACATTACAACATGCATGGGCCGGAAGTCCGTAATCAGGGATGGCGTCACTTTCTTCGGCACAAGCACTATCAGGGTATTATTAATTTCCCATAGGAGTTTACCAGTCCTGAAGAAGTCCATAATGGCATTCGACACCTCTTGACCTATGATATGCCAAGCATTTTTAAAGAAGGCTGCCGAAAAGCCATCAGGCCCAGGGGCTTTCTCATTACCAATCGAGAACATGGCCGTTTTCACCTCAGCAGCAGTAACTGGACGAATCATATGCACCGCATCCTCTGAGTTCAACTTATTCATGAACAGTTCGGCAGGGGCCTAGAGTGACCATATCCTTGGTACCCAAGAAATTGCTCGTAGTGTTTGACAATCGTATCCCGGACATTATCCCCCTCAAACAGAACCCCATTTGAATCCTTAATGCTATAAATCCTGGAGGAGTGATTCCTACTTATCAGGGTAGCATGGAAGAATTTCGTATTTGCATCACCAGCTTTCAACCATTCCACTTTAGATTTTTGGAGCATAAATCGTTCCTCATCGAAACAAGCTTCCTGAAATTCCTTATTAATTTTTACTTCCTGCATTCGAAGATCCATATTAAACGGCTCAACATCAATATTCTGTTGAATAGCATCCAGCTTACCTCTTAGAATCTCAACTTTCTTGTGTAAATTTCCTTGTTTCAATAAGAGAGCCCGAAATGGCTTCTTTAAAAGGCGCAGTTTCTTTACCACACAAAATTGAGGAACCCCATCAATGGCCATATCCCAATGCTTCTTAAAAATATCAGTGAATTCCGGTTTGTGAACCAAGAAATTAGCAAACTTGAATGGTTTAGGTTTCATCTTACCAGGAGATGGGATCTTTAACAAACATGGCAATGATCTGATATCCTATACGGCTGAAAAACCGTGTAGGAGTTAGGAAACTCAGCCAAAAACGCAGTGTTACCCATAACACGGTCAAGCTTCTTTAGCAGCCCCACGCCTTTTTTAGGCTTTTGATTCCGTGTAAAATGGAATCCCGAACTATTAATATCAACCACCTCCAACTCAGTAACACACTCTTGAAAGTCCCTCATACCCGCTGAGCCATATGAAGATCCCATGGAATTATCCTCCAGAAAAAGAGCTGAGTTGAAATCTCCCAGAATAACCCACGGATTATCACCCACGAAACCTTTATGCCGAACAAGCTGTTGCCATAAATCCCTCCGAGTGACATAGTAATTTGCTGCATAAACCACCGAGCATAGCAGGCTCCTCTTTTCAAGTTTAAAATTCAACTGAATATGCATTACCTGATCCGTTTGGGCAATGACCATAACATCAATCTCCATCGGGTTCCAACCTAAGATGATCCTAGTACCTTTATTACATCTACTGCCATTGGAGGTCCAATCCCAACCCCTAAACACGGTTCTACATACTTTATGAAGGTTACCAATATCCACATGAGATTCTAAGATTGCACAAAACGATAGATGATTACTCCTAACCACATGACGAACCTCGTTTTGTTTGAGAGGCCGGTTCAAGCCCCTAATATTCCAGGCTGCTAGACTAATCATTAGACACTACCGTTGTAGGAGTGCTTGCCCCTTTTTTACGATCAGGATTAGAAGATTCCTTTGAGATGAATTCATCCATTTCATTATGCACTTCAATCACCTCCTCATCCTCAAAATGTTCCTGGTTACTTGTCGCAGCATTAATACTATGGTTCCCATCCACCTCTACCTCATTTAACACCTCAAACGAATTATTTGAGACAACACTCCCCATCGACGGCCGAGTGGGCAGCTCATTCTTCCATTTACCTATTAGCGGTCGATACTCAAATTTTGGTTTGGGCTTATTTATCTGGAACCCTCCTTTCCTAGCTACTTTTTTGCTAGACACGATGGTGAAACCTTTCGCATCAATTTTAGAGCGTACCTTACCTTTCCCATTGCCTTGTTTTACTGGAAATCTAGGTTGAATCTGCTTAGCAGTGTTAGTTGGTTCCCTTTTTTGCTTGGGGCAGGAATCCATAGAATGGCCAAACACACAACAACTAGAACATCTAATCGGCTTCCATTCATACTCCACATACATAGTTTCCTTGCTAAAGCCCTCCCCGTTTACCTCCGGTATTGCGATCGTCAGCTCCCCTTTCAACGCCTTGTCCGCTGAGATTTCTATTAAGGCTCTGGCATAACTGCTACGGCCCCAAGTGTCCATACACATCGAACTAGTATAGGAGTCCAATAGTCTTGGAACACCAATGGCAGTAGCGATCATACTAAGGCCATCCTCGGTGTATGCAGCCAGCGGAACATCATGAATTTTCACCCAGACTTGGACCTTGGTTACCTCCTTCTTTTCCAACTTTGAAGTCGGTGTCCATTCAGTTAGGAAGATAGGTTGTGATCGTATAATCCATGGACCCTCCTTTAGAGCATCTAGCATACCTTTATGATCCGCAAACTTAAAGAAAAAGAAACCATTCGCATTCATCATTGACTTCTGCAATCCAAATTTCTTCCAGTTATTGCGAACAAAGTACTCCACAACCGGGAACACAATACGTTCTCCTAGGAAATACCCATATAAAGTATTGGCTAACTTATCTTGTACCGCTCGAACAGAATCACGCGGGAGAACAACATCGCAACCCTCATGTATACCAGTACTAGCAAGAGATCTAAAGTTAACTCTTTTGGAATTTGTAGCCGTAACCAAATCTGCATACGTCATGGCTTCCGAGAGTTCACCTTTAGAATTACAATCCTTCTGCAAATCTGAAGTAGCCACTTTCCCCTCATCTCCGACTCCTGCATGAAGGCCATGACCGTCGCCCATCCCAACATTGTGGGAGTCCCGCTTTTCCAAGGAGACAGGTATCGTGACATTAGTTATTTCCTCACTAACCTGAATCTGAGTAGACATTGTACCACGCCGAGGAAGCGCTGTGTGCCAATCTATATTGACCACTCGACTAGCAATACCCCTAATCGGCAATGGCGGCTTCCCACGATGATCCTGATTATTATCCGAAGCGTTTATACATCCATCCATACCAGAAATCACTAACTCTCACTTCAAACAAGACTAAATCACACCATGCAACACGTAGACGAAAATCAGAAACCAAAAGAAACGGAAAGAAAAACCCTAATCTAGCGATAACCCTAGGCCATGCTTCTAACAAAATCGTATAGAGGTCTTGTTTAGTCAAGGTTTCTGCCTAACCAGAAGGACCGATAAAACAATATATCTATACAACCAGTTCGGAAACACAGATTCAGGCGGCGATTGAAAAAACAAAGTCGAAAAACCTACTATCCAATCGATCCTATATGCCACCAGAGTTCGTATTGAAGATTTGATTACTCAAACCCCTAATAACAGATCTGTTGCACACATGTTCACGATCAAAATCGTAGGATTGAAAGAAGAACAAAAAATCGCCGGCTAGAGAGAGAGCAACCGAATTTACTTTGGTCTCGGGTCCTAAGTCAATAACAACAACAAACACTAGTGAACCTCTCTCTACGTCTTGCAAACGTAGGGGGACCCTACGACCTGCGTTAGGTTAACAAGAACCCTCGAAGCCTTTTAGCCTAACCAGTCCACTCGCTATCTTGGTCTCATATCTGTTGTAACAACATAAATCAATGTAATATTAAACCTCAGTGAGTTGTATTATGATTTGAATTTTTACGTGTTTGTGAGTTTTTGCAATCAAACAATGGTTTTTAATTAATTAAACAATTAACTTCCGTTGCTTTTGAAACTAACTAGGATTTTCAACATCGCCGCGTTGCGGCGAACTTCTTTTGTTATTTACTTTGTGCTTACATTTGTTTTGAAATCACTACCAGCGCGTTGCGCATGAAACCGCCGATAAGAATAAAAGATAACCAAAAAGTTGTATGGTAACGATGCTGTTCGTATGAAACCGTGGTCATAGATGTACAAATGGTACTGAGTACATGTACCAAATTTCCTGAATCGAAAGATCTTAAGTACCAATTCGATACCGACTTTTAGCGTTCCTGATACCGGTTCACTACCGGTTTTTACCTTCATATACCGGTACCGTAAACGGTATTTTCGGTACCAGTACCAATTCGGTATCGGTTGGCACCGAGCTCATCCCTACCCCTAAAACTAAAAAAAATCCTTAAAAGTTGAAGAAAATCAACAAAAAAAAGTTTAACGATACCGTTATGGTTCGTACGGTACCTGTGATCAGGGATGTTCAAATGATACCGAGTAGCAATACCGAATTTCCCGAACTAAAAGGTTTTTATCAATTCGGTACCAACTTTTAGCGTTTTCTGTACAAGGCTGGTGTCGATTTTTACCTTCATGTACCGATACCGAACATGACCGTACAGGTATTTTCGATAGCAGTTGACACAAAGATTATACAAACCCGTGATACAAAAAGAATCATCAAAGTTAAGAAAAATAGTATAATGTATTCGAGTTAAAAAGTAAATCAAGTAAATTTAATAATTAGTAGAGTAAACTGTCAAAATGGTCCCTAAGGTTTGTTCATCTTTTCCACTTTAGTCCAAAACTCAAACCTTTTGAATCTGGGTCCATGTGGTTTCAATTTTGTTGCCATTTTCATCCAAAAACAAAATCTGGTCAGATTTTTCAGTTAACATCCAGTTTTTTTTTTGTCTTTTTCCTTCCTTATAATGAAGGGCAAAATGGTCTTTTAACGTTTTATTATAACAAATTTAAAAAATCTAACCATTTTGCCCTTCATTAAAAGGGAAGGAAAGACAGAAAAACTGGATGTTAACAAAAAAATATGACCAGATTTTGCTTTTGGATGAAAATGGTAACAAAATTAAAACCACAGGGACCCAGATTCAAAAGGTTTGAGTTTTGGACTAAAGTGACAAAAGTGAACAAACCTTAGGGACCATTTTAACAGTTTACACTAATTAGTATTATAATAATATTAAAATACTAAAAGTATTAAAAACCATATATGTTATTATAATATTATATTATTACTAATCATTAGCTTGTATTTTTAATAGTAGTATAATATAATATAATTAATCAATAAAAAAACATGAATTAGGAACATGGCATTAGTAATTCTTAATCCAACGCGTGGTATTAAAGCTTGGTTGTTGATTACTTAATCCAACGCGTGGTATTAAAGCTTGATTGTTGATTAGTTGACTAATCATTTTTAATTCATATTCTATTCTTTGCTCTTGTTTCATCTTTAAAACTTCACCTTGAATAAACAAAGAATTTCTTCAAATCAATTCTTGACATTTATCAAAGACTGGTTTCTTGTACAACTGCTATAGATACATTTTATTAGTCTTATCATAAGCAATAATCCTTATTTCCTAAAAGAAATTCTCTTATTTTTACCTTAAACAAGAATAACATTTCAGTTTCAAACTTTGGCGAATGCTCTGTTTAGCAAAATCGTTCAAAGTCTGAGAGAAGTTTTTGATTTGTCATCCCGCTAGAATGCGGTGTTTGAGTGCCTGAAGGGTCCCATGCTCAGGATTTTTTGACCGTCATCCCGATTGAGGGGTCGGGACAATGCATGTCTGCAGTAGAATACAGACTCATTCTCAAATACCGGTTGATGATCCCTATGTACCCGGAAGATGAAACCTGCCCGATATGCCGTAAAACCTGTATGGATAAATACGGGGAGCACACAGTTCATTGTAAGGCCATCCGTAGTCATAAAGCCCCCGGGTGGGCGTTATGCGACAAGTGACGAAATGCGTAAGAGAGGGGCTTTATATAACTTGAGTTTGTAGTGGGGTTATACATGTACATGGCTTTATATATATGTATGTATGTATATGTGTGTGAGAGGGGAAAGATTCATCACGCAGTGAAATGCATCGCGCCACCTCCAACTTTCTCCCCTATAGCGCCTGCCATAGTGGTGTTGGCGGCGCTATGGGGGCGCTATGCCCACTTTTGACATGATATGCCGCCCCACTACGGATGCTCTAAATAGCTCCCTGGGTTCAAATATCGATTGACTGGGTGCGCAATGTTTTGTGGGACATCCTGAGAAGAGCTGAGATTTCTGTTAAGAAAGACGCCCCTATGAATTTCCTCACGGACCCTAGGGAAGGGAGATCTACTTTGCGACCAGCGGACCTGCTTGTCTTTGGTTGGGCTGGGGGGAAACATGCTTGTGTGGACCTCACGGGGGTTTCCCCTTTGGTTGGTTAAGGGAAAATGGGTTTGTAGCTAGACAACCAGCAAGAAAGGCAGAATCAAAGAAAGTGGATAAGTACGCTAAAGCTTGCGCAGAGAACCAATATGTCTTTGTCCCCTTTGCCTTTGATACATTTGGCTCTCTAGCCCTAGAAGCTATCCATTTCTTGACCAGGGTCCAATGGGTTATCCACAACAATTGTTCAACCCTAGGGGGCAGGGGTTTGTCTTTGGAATGTTAGGGTTTGCAATTCAGAAAGGGATGGCGGCGCAGCTTGTTGCCCGTCTACCTTCTGTTTTGATGTAACTTGACAAGTTTTTTGGTGAAATGTGAAATTAAACTTCACTAAAAATTTCAAACAAACTAAAACAATAAAACAAACACAAGGCAATAAAGAGTTTTTATCACACTATGGTTACAAGCATTCTAAACGAAACAAAATATCTTAATCATAATGCTTTCTTATATAAGATAACTAGGTTACAACCCCGTGTATTACACGGATTAAGTAAATAAAACATTAAATAGTTAATTATGAAGATTTAATAATTATATAACGATATTTCTAAGATGATTTTCTGTTATCCAAACAAAATTTTGTGTCATGTATGATCAAAACTTGTGATGTTTGTCAAGTTTATAAATATGAAAGCATTTGAACCATCGATTAAAAGACAAACTGTATCATTGACTTTCTCACGAGTTTTAACAGTCATGTGAACATACATTTAATAACTCAAGTTTTATTTAAATAATAGCGTTCTTAATTTATTAGTTCTAAAAAAATTATTGAAATGTTCAGATTAGGCATATAGCAATTAGCTAATTAGATAACTTACAGCTACAAAATAATATTTAAAATAATTGTATTAATATAAATTATAGGTAATTATTAAATTGTATATTTAAAATTTAAATATCTAGACGTGAGTTGCATCTTAAACGGATGGTTGTTTTTAGATAAATTTATTAGTATGATAAATGTAGTTATTATTCTTCTTGCATTTAAATGTATTAAATAAATAATTTGTTAAGCAAGAAAATCGTTCCCTCCACCCTTGTTATGAAAATGCTTCATATTTGTTCCAATTATTAAGATATAATTTCTAACCTAGTAATTAATATAAATAAATAATAAGATATTTTATGGAACTTTATCCGTAATTTTCTTAAATGTTTGAAACATATTAAATTTAATAATAATTAAATAATAATTATCTACAATTAATAAATTTATTAGTATGATAAATGTAGTTATTATTCTTCTTGCATTTTAAACATATTAAATAAATAAATAATTTGTTAAGCAAGAAAAAATCGTTCCCTCCACCCTCGTTATGAAAATGCATCATATTTGTTTCAATTATTAAGATATAATTTCTAACCTCGTAATTAATATAAATAAATAATAAGATATTTTATGAAACTATTAAATGTTTGAAACATATATCAAATTTAATAATAATTAAAAAATAACTATCTACAATTAAGGGATTAAGATATAATTTCTACCTAGTAATTAATATAAATAAATAATAAGATATTTTATGGAATTTTATCTGTAATGTTCTTAAATGTTTGAAACTTATATTAAATTTAATAATTTAAATTAAATAATAATTATCTACAATTAAGGAATTAAGATATAATTTATAACCTAGTAATTAATATAAATAAATAATAAGATATTTTATGAAACTTTATCCGTAGTTTCTTAAAAGTTTAAAATATATATTAAATTTAATAATTTAAATTAAATAATAATTATCTATAATTAAGAGTGGTATAGAATAATGACAAGTGCCTCAAAGTTGATTAATTAAATAATAATTATCTATAATTAAGAGTGGTGTAGAATAATAACAAGTGTCTCAAAGTTGATTTCTTTTATTATATAGTAATATAGATATAGATATTGAAACAAAGTTGATTTCTTTGTGATATAGATATAGATTTGAAATAAAAACACATCAAAAGAATTAGTGGAAAACCCTACAAATGACTATTACCATAAACATACATACATACTCAGATCGTGTGACTCAACCACACTAAATTAACTAAATCACATCTAACCATAGAGTTTTTTTTTTTCCTAAAAGGGTGTAGGTGGAAAAAATATTTATCAAAATGGGTGATTTGGAAAATATTTACCATAATAGGTGGTTTTATATATTTCTTTATATTTTTAACTCCATTATAATTGTTTTCAGTTTTATTTCTTATCTAATAAACCTATTATCACTTATTAATTTTTTTTTCTTTAACCAACGCATCAGTTTATATTAGGGAAAAAGGGTAAATGCACGGTATCCGTGACCGCGGAAGGGTTCTCCCTCCCCAAGCTAGCTTAGCCCCATAGCTGCCTGGCGGTTACTACCCAGCAGGATTATTCGGGCTGAGCTGGACTCGAACCCACGTCCTCCTGTTTGGAATGGGTGAGACTGGCCACTGGTCATCTCAAACATGCTGCCACTCGTCTCTACTTACATCCATGGACGTCTTAACTTAAAACACTTCATATTTTTTTTTTCTAACTTATTATAATATTTTTCTTTAACATTTTTGAAAGTTTGGCTTTGTATCTAACTTCCTAATGTTTTGTGAATTCGTTTATCCGCTGCTTCTAGCTTCTCTAAAGCACTTGACCAAAAATCCATGTTAACTCGTAATGTCGTACAACTATTTTAGAATGGTCCAAATAAGAGGTCTGGAGATTAATATTTCAAAAGTTGCTTAATCTTAAAAATACCATGTGTTTTGGTGGCTTATAATCTATAAATCCGAGTCAAGCCGCTCGACATAAGCTTGCTAAAAGTTTGAAACAAGCTAAGTATAAACGGCAAGGACCTGAACTCGAGCCTAAATCAACTTGTTTAATAAACAAGCTCAAGCCCAATCTTCACTTCTTGAGCTCAAACCGGCTCGCGAGCATAGATTAACCTATTTGTGTTATATTTTAATGTATATTTATATAACACTTAGCGGTGTAAACGAGCCAACATCAAGATCTCATAAATCTCATAATTTAAACGAGCCGAGAAAAATACAATGAGATGGCTAAAGAAAAAAATAAAAAAGTGATAATAAGTGAATTGACTAAAAAGTAAAAAGAAATTATAAAATAGTGATAATAAGTGAATTGACTAAAAAATAAAAAGAAATTAAGTTTGATAGATTAGTTTAAAGTAAATAAATAAATTAAAACACCTATTTTAGTAAATATTTTTTAAATTACCTATTTTGATAAATATTTTCTCCACTAACACCCTTTTTAAGAAAAAAACTATATAACCATATCAACCTTTAAAAAAACAATTTATTTAATCTAATCAACTTTATCAACATAAACAAATTATATTTAGATAATAGAATATAAAATAATAATAATATTAATATTATAATATTATAATAATAATAACACAAAGAATAAAAAAATAGTAGAAAAGAGAGTACGTGGCAGTACGGGGTGGCAAGTTGCAGGCTTCCCATTGGATCACAACCTTCAGAAAAATGACCCTAAAATAACGACAAAAAACAAAACCCCCCACACTCTCATTCTCCCCAAAATTTCTCACACAATAATAATAATATTATTATTATATCTCATTTTCCCCAATTCAACCTCAATTCCGTTCAATTTCCGTCATGTCCACGGTGGAGCAACCGTCCTCCACCGCCACCACCGCTTCACCGCTCGATAAACCGCTCCACCAGCTCACCGAAGATGACATTTCGCAGCTCACTCGCGAAGATTGCCGCCGCTTCCTCAAGCAAAAAGGTCCGTTACTTGTTGGTTTTTCGTGATTGAGCTTTGAAATTGTGTGAAATTGAGTTTAGATTGTTCCGTAGGGATGCGACGGCCGTCGTGGAACAAATCTCAGGCGATCCAGCAGGTTATTATGCTCAAAGCGCTGATGGAACCGTCGCCGGACTCCGATGACGGTGGCCGGAAACTCTACATTGCGTCTCGGCAGCAACAAACTCCGGCCGCTCCTGTACGTGACGGTTATTACATGATCTATACACTTTTTAACTTTACCTAATTTTTTATAAGTGATTAGTGGATATAATATTGTTAATACTTTATGCTTTTGTATATTATATATATATTATATTATATTATGTTATTGTGTTGTATTACTGTTTGATCTGTGATTAGCTTACTGTGTTGGTTGCTAATTTTGGTTGATTGTTAATTTATTTATTATATAAATATATGAAACTGTGAAATGTAGGTCCAAAAAGGAACGAGTGCGGATACGGAGATCTGTGTTTCAGCGGAGGAATCGGTACTGGGTCACCGGAATGATACGGAGAAGTGTGATGTTTTAGGGGATAATGATTCTGCTGTTCCTCCTCCTCCTCCTCCTCGGTAACTTTTCGGATCATTTGTTTTTATGAGATGTAATGATTGTAGATGTTTCAGGAATGCTGAAATAGATTGTGAGGGAAGGAATTTGTTGCTTTTGTTATTATTGTGTTTGGTGGTGTTTGTTTAAGCTTGACATTATTACGTTAACTTTAGAAGTGAGCTGATTTTATGAGTTTTGTTAAGTGTTTTTGTGCTTGTGTTTTGGTTGGTGGTAAGATTTGCATTGTTACTATATTATTACGTTTTCATCTTTGATATTTCTCCCTTCTTATTGGTGGTTAGTCTTAGGTATGCTAGTTAATGCTAGAAAGCCTATTTGGAAAGTGAATCATTAAGTTCAACTCAGTCCATCTGTTCTTTCACTATATTTTCAAGAGTGAAAGAATGTTGCATTAAACATCTTGCTTAGGGTATTCACTGCCTTAGTTTGGCTTTTTGGAAGTACGCAACGTCACACAACAAGCTTTTGACTGACCATAAACATTAAAGGTTCCTGCAAGTATTCTTACCAGATATATTTCATTTTGAGCTAGGTGTAGGTTGAATATATCTCTTCAGCTAATTCATATGTTTTGAATTGGCATTCCAGAACTCTAGAACTCCTCGTTTGTTAAGACTTGATAGACAAGTCTTGTTACTTATTTATTGTGTCTCTCTACAATTCCAGCTTTCCATTGATGTGTAGTCTCATCGGTTGATGTGTAGTTATATGTTTTGAATTAAAAACAGAGGTGCTGGGCTGGGCTCGCCATGAATCCTTGGTATCAATCTTGGCAGTGTGATGGCTTGCAAGTTATGAATCACTTCTTTTTATGTAACACGTGACCTCAAAGGTTATTTATGAACATTTGATATTTTTTGACATTCTAGTCTCTGGTTTGACATTTTTCTTTTAGCTTTCCGTTATACATGGGAAAGCCTCATAGGCATTACACACTGTTAACAGTACAATTTTGAGAATGTTTTATATATAGCAAAGTGGACGAAAGTATTTTGTTTTGCATAATATGGAAGGAAAAGATGATTGACCTCATTTGTTAGAAAATACTAGTTTCCACCTTTACGGGGTATATTCTAACAAATCAACTGCTGTTATTTGCTTCATTAGTTTTCACTTAAGATGGAGCCGTTAGATAACTGGATCATGTTTGAACAAGTTTGGAAAACCTGTAGTCTATGCTTCCTAAACCCTATCAGTATTCTTGTATTTTTATATGTATGTATGGATTACAACCCAAACAAGGCAATTCTGAGTGATATGTTGATCTTGTGAAGGCCAATGTGTGTATGGCCTGATCAAGGATTTAATGTCCTTTCAATTAACGAAAAGCTACAAAGCAATACAAAAAATAGAATACAACAAATTTATACTCACATCCTTGGTTTTAAATTGCGTGATGCGCTCCGATGCGTTTAGTTCGAAAATCTGATGCCCAATGCGTGATGCGCGATGCGAGCGCATCACGTATGTAAAACAAATTATAAAAACATACTTAAAGTAAAACAAATGACGTAATAAGAAGATAAGAGTTGTGCTAATTATTGAAAAAACCCAACCCATTTCATAAAATCTGGGAAAAACATGAAATACAATGTTGCGTGCATTAGAGCGCATTATGCGAAATTGGCGCAATATTCTCGCATCAAGTAAACGCAACGCATCAGATGATGCGATGCGCTCCCATCGGCGCGCATTTTAAAACCAAGCTCACATCTTACTCATTAAGTTGATTTTTACATTGAACATTTAAGTAGCTGGTTACTCTATTAGAGGAGCATCAAATATTATAAGTAATTCCCATGTTTATATTAGCACTAATGACGACAATGGATTAACTTCCGTATTTATGCGTATGACAGACAAATAGTCCAATTAAGGCTTTACATATAATATTGATTCTGGATTGCTAACTTCTTACCTAAATCTTCCAGGGTTAGTGGCGGGACAGAAGAGACAAAAGGGCAAATGACGATATTTTATAGTGGCAAAGTGAATGTATATGATGATGTCTTGGCTGATAAGGTATATGATGTATCTTAAATATTATACAAACTTCAGCTTCTAACACACTGATGTCACTAACTGAGCAATTTCAGGCACAGGCACTATTCCAGCTTGCTGCAAGCCCGCTCCGGTTTCCTCAGGAATATCCATATGACGGAAACATGTTGCAAGATCCAAGCATCAATGTGGGCCCCGTGGTTTCGCCAGTTTTGCAAACAGGTTGTTTAGTTTATCACTAATTTTATGCATCGGCTGTTTTATTTTTCATTAGAAAGTAATTTAAATGAATGATATCTTAAGTAATCAAAGAGATGTGTTTATGAGAGTGTACCCCATGCATTATTTCTAATGTGTAATATCTATGCTTTACAGTGAGAGTGACGGACAACTATCGATTGCACAAAGAAGGCAGCGTATTGCGTGAAGATAATTCTGGTAACTGTGCAAATCTAGTATAAATTTCCTTCTTGTTTTGCAAACAGGTTGTTTAGTTTATCACTAATTTTATGCATCTGGTGTTTTACTTTTCATTAGAAAGTAATTTAAATGAAATGACATTTTAAGTAATCAAAGAGATGTGTTTATGAGAATGTACCCCATGCATTATTTCTAATGTGTAATATCTATGCTTTACAGTGAGAGTGACGGACAACTATCGATTGCACAAAGAAGAAGGCAGCGTATTGCGTGAAGATAATTCTGGTAACTGTGCAAATGTTATATCAAATTTCCTTCTTGCTGTTTATGCATCAAAATTGTTGTATAATCTAATTATCCGTGTTGATTGCTTTAATCATCGACTCGTTTGTGCAACAAAATTATTTTCATTTCTAACTAGTCAAAAGGGTATAATAAAAAATTAACTAAAAGGTAGTTAATTAAATGGGTTTCAAAAGTCGCCCAAAGTGTATTTTTAAATGCAGAAAAACTTAATAAATCATTTTGTTTAGAAAACTGTATCAATGACTTGTAATAATATCAGACACGCAGCACACGCTGAATAATTATATAAATAAAATATTTTTTTTGGCCAAAAGGTGTTCTCCTTTTAACAATTTTTCTTGCTTTTTAATTGAATTTCGAAGCTGAAGGTTCAGCAAGCAGAAAAGCATCAGTTCAGAGATATCTTGAGAAGAAAAGGTACCTTCAATAATTGGTTAAATTGTCATGTTATTTGCGCTTTTTTTGTTTTCTTCTGACGTTGTTGTTAGGTGAAGGTTTAAGAGCAAGAGGAAAGCAGGAGCTACCTTTGATGTTTACGCTAACCATCAGATTGGAAACCATAACCTAAACGAGCAGCCCCCTCTTCTTGTGAGACCACCAAACACCCCTAACCGCTTTAGCTAAATTTAAGTCATCTATTCACGTCTTCCAGTCTCTTTCCCATCCTTGCTGACAAAAGGTAACCTTTATAACATCCCTTTGCACTGATAATTTCCACCTGAGTAAATAATAGGTTAAATAGAAAAACTATCACAAAAGGAAACTGGTCAAATTGGTTGAACAAGTTACAAGTTGAATGCCACCCAAGAGCAAACCCCAGTGTACAAGACTCCCAAATGCAACCGGGGGGGGGGGGGGGGTCTTTTAAATAATAAATTCCACTTGAAAAAATAATAGGTTAAACAGAAAAAAAAGGGGGGGGGGGCTGTTGTTGGCATTCTTGCCTAGCCATTCTGCAAGAGGTTGTTTCCATGACTTGAACCCGTGTGTCTTTTTTAGATATATACAAAGTACAACCATCTAAGTTGTTCTGTTAAAAAAATAGATCACCCGTTAGACCCGTCCATTTATCACTTCTACGAGGGTTATCAACTTATCATGACCAGTTTAATATTCAAATGTATATATTTTCCCCTGCTCTTCGTTTCTAGAACAACTTAAACATTACTTGCCTGCTAAAGTATAGCGTTATGTTATTTGCATATTGCATTGATCATGCCACTTCTTTCGTTATGCAAATCTTGTACATGTTACTTAACTATCTGGATAACACATGTACTCTCCCTGGTGTTTTATCACCCATGGGTGGCTATTTCAACCGTTTATGAGAAAACGGGTTGAATTGGCTCTCTTTTAATGCAAACGATTTAAATGTGTAATTTTTATAAACTTACCCAAAAGTTCAAAACGAAAATGAGTCAAATGAATTGAGCCAGGTTAAAAGTTTCCAATAACATAATTATGTGTTTTTAACCCCCTAAATTTTTCTATCATAAATATAACAGGATCATATTGTAATGTTAGTTTTTATGTTTATATTAAATTTATTAATAATTTGTAAGGAGAGACAAAATTTTAATGGGACAACTCACAACTTCATATAATTCTTAAGGTGGAAAAATGGGCGGGTTGGGTAACTGGTGAAACAGGTCTTTTTTTTCATACCTGTCGGCCTGCTGCCAGTCCAGCACTTTTTGTCCATTTTTTGAATTTAGAAATAATCAGTATATTAAAATATCATGACCATTGACCAAAAGCTTTACTGCTTCATATAGTAAACATACTTTTTCGTTAAATGGTACAATTTAGGACGTTGCAAGTGTTTTTTAGTACATTTTGGGCAATTTTTACCTGTTTGACCTATTAATCCATCTGTTGAGTTTCATTTTGAGCTATATTAAAAAATTTGAACCAAAAGTAACCCATTATAAGTTTAATGGGTCGATATTGCCACTTCTGTATCTTTTATTTTAAAACTCATCGTTTTATTCATTTCTGAGAAAGTGACGACCATCTATAGAATACTAGAGCCATCATATTCGGCAGGTTGGACGGGTTTGGTAATGGGTCAAAATGGAGTGGGTCGGTTTGTTGACCTTAAGGTTATGAATTTCTCACACAACAGAACCTAACACGAAACTCGCAGGTTCGGACAGTTTCAGGTCGAACCATGAACACGTTTAGTTAAATGGGTCGCATCTGTGTCAACCCATTTGTTTATTTATTTATTTTTATTTTGTTTTCAGTAAGTTTATTGCGTATATTTATGTCCGATATTGAAAGTTTTAAAAGTTAAATTGGCATATTTTAAACTAAAATGCTTCAGAAAATAAAAACAGTATCTGAATTAAGAATTTTAAAGTATTAATATAGTTCAAACAGATCGTGTTCATGTCAACCTGCGAATACACGTGTTGTGTTCAAGTTCGTGTGTGTGAGTCGGGTTTGTTTTGGTTCGACTTTTGGGTTCGTGTAGCAGTCATCGTTGACCTAGCACATTTTATATCCCTTTTTAAACGTAACATATAAATAATTGGTCAGATATGATTTCGTAAACAATAAAAATAAATCGATTTGAAGACTATGCATTTGAAATTTGGATTGCACTTTTGTCAACTTTCAACTTGCCTGGTGCACATTTTATAAATGGGTCGAAATTGACATGTTTTAAGTCTGTGCAGGTATGCCTGTTCCTTTGAAGACGATGAAGGATGTAAAAAACTTTAAGGATACATAGTAGGCCTCGATTGCAGTACCCTAGTTAAGTAGAGTGGAGTATTCTTAGTTTGATTGTTTTAGGATGTTAGGCTTTCTGAGGTTGTTGCTTGCTTTCATAGTCTTGTTTTGTACCTTGTGCTCATCCGCATCCGGCAATAGTTTTGTAAAATGGTTGTGTTGGTTTAAGGAATTGTGAGTAAGAGAGTTCCTTGAATGGTGCATACCGTTTGTTACCTATTTAACGACTTAGCCCCGCTTTTGTGACCTACACACGACAAGTGTTTTTAGGAGGTTGATAAAGGGTTTTTACCTTTTGGGTTCGAGAATTCTTTGAACTTATAAAAAAGATTGTCGTTTGATTGGAAAATGAATGAAACTGAAATACATGTTTTCTTAAATTCCAAAAGCTTTATAAAAACGAGGGTTCACTAGTTGATGCTTCGTCCTGTGACGTCTCATTACCTTGGATGCCTCTTTGTCTAGCATATGGTTTGTTTGGTTCACCGTGAATAACAAACACTGTAGACCATTCCATAGTCTAGAAGCCTTAGATTGTTTCTGCAGTTCAAAGATGTTTAGGCGTTTATCAATGTCTCATGAAGATGTAAAGTCTGATTAGCGAAACGAAGATGAAGATGAACACAGAAGTCGGTCCTTCATTGCATTATGCAAAACAAATGTACGCCAAACTTATGGCAAATTCTAATTTTGTTAAATTCCAATCCTTTGATGGATTTTAATTTCTTTGAAAATGTTCTCTAGCCCTTCCAAGTTCCCTCATCACTGAAAGCAGTGGCGCATGCAAGGTTTTTTTTTCCTATGTTAGAATTTCGGGTCAACTCAAATAAAAGTGGTTCATGGGATTAACCCAATTGACTATTTGATTGAATTTCTTGGTTTTTTGTTGTAAATCTGTATTATTTAAAGATTATGTAACCGTTACTGTGCTATAACTACGAATCATTTTGTTACTGATAAATGCCACAATTTTCAAATGAACAGATTTTGAAGACGAGTTCAAGTTCCATTAGTGTGGATCATGACCAAGACAAAATGTCAAACCAATCTATCAGTTTCAAAAAGATTCTAAGACGATTGGAGCTTATCCACATGAAAAGCATATGATTAGATCATGCCAAATTATTTTCAGAATTGCTTTCATATAGAATATTACTAAAATATTAATTAGTTAGTTAAAAAGGGGACTACAACTATACTAAGTTAATTAAAATGATAATAGCTTGACTAAATATAAAATTAAAAAGAGAGTTATAATAGATTAGACCTTAAAACTAGTGGACAAACGACGCTCTTGTACTTGTTGCTATGAGTTCACTCATCAATTATTATAGGTTTACCCAAAAAGTTGATTCATTGCATCTACTAAATATTTCAATATCAATGGGATCATGTTAACCCGAACCATATAAGGTGAGTCCACCCCTGACTGAAAGCATCTTTAAGGCGTGACGAAATCCTATATGAATGTACTGGTTGAACAACATATGAAAAATGGAGTTCTTAGGTTAGATTGGGTTGGATTGTCAATAAGTTTACTTGTTTAGTTCTTTTTAGATTTCAACAATTAGATATTTTATAAACACAAATTATAAAAACTATGTATTGATGCAATACATCAATAGTAATTGTAAAACCGCATGAAGAGGGCGTGGGTTTCTGGGGTTGTGGCCTCTCCAAGTCATGCACACAGGCATGCGACGACGTAGAGGGCAACATGGGGTTGAAGGCAGGGGAAATTCCACCGGCGTGGAGGACATTTACGTGGCGATGTGTCACAATGTGGTTTGGGTGTGGGTTGTAGCCGTTGCCCCTCAACGGTTATATTTAAAAAAAGAATTACTTTTAAAATAATTAACTTCTCCTATATAATCAAACTAATTCTACAATTTTAACTTACAGAAACTCAATTTTCTTCTTATTTTCTCCTTAAAATTTAGAAAAAATGGCAGCGATTCCATGTACCAAAGAAGAGGACATCGCGTTGTGTGAATTTTGGATCGAAGCGGTTACCCACTGTACGCCTCGTAATCACTCGGGTTTATTTTGGGGACGTATCTTACAATAATTTTGTGTTCATAAGGGTGACATCACCCGAACCATGGATGCACTTTCTTCGCGTTTCAAGACTATTGGATAGTGAAAGATTTGAGACGGTGTACAACGCTGTGCAAAATGAGGGTGGTGACCTTTCGGAAGACGACGTCATACAAGTCGCCCTCATTAACTACATGCACGCATTCAATCGTGACTTCAAACATGTTTCGGTGTGATAGAAAATTAGATTTTTTGTTTAGTTATGTTTAGATTTAACATTTAATTTAATTATGTAATGTTTTGTTTAGGTTTTTCATGTGTTTTTTTTATGTTAAGTAATGTTTTTAGTTTTTAAATTATGTAGTGTTTTTTTTATTAATGTTATTTGTTTAACTAGTATTAATGGTTTTTTTTTTTAAATTAATTAGTTTTGTTATAATTTTAAATATAAAATAATAATAAAAAGTGTGTACCACGTGTTGAATAACGCCACCCTCTCACGCCCTATCCCACTCCTCTCATTTTTGCATCACGCCACTTTTCTAACGTGTGCTGACGTGGATGACACATGTCACATAACTCCCCATTTTAAGTCCTCCCACTCCATATAGTCTAAGGGTGGTTGGGGTACTTACCTAGCAACTCACAAGTTTCCTTAATTGTTAGGATCGCTCCTCCAATGCATAGGAACCTAATTTGTATCTATAGACATCGTATGCGAAATTTACGTGATTAGTTAATCGAATACACAAAAATTACTGTTTAAAGATCGGTTTATTAATGTTCAAAGATGTTACAATATAGTTTCCAAACCGACAGAGCTTCGCCGTCTACAATGCAAAGTCTCTGAATGTTACAAATGAAATCACAAGACACATATATATAGGGTTACAAGTTCGCTTGAATTGTGTCATGGACAAGTTCGGGCGAACTTGTCCCTAGACATACATAAACTTCGATATTTCGCTACTAAATACAGACTCGACTTTATACGATGACGTAGGCAACAAACATATGCATCAACATTAATTTATCTTAGGACCCCTTTAGTTTTGTCCGAATAGTAAATATCGCCTGACTGGTGGAAGTGTAAATCAATGTTGTTACTTCATCTCTTCTGTCATTCGACTTCACGTTTGGTTCTCTCTCGTTATCGACCTTATCTACTACACCCACTTCGTATCTCTGACGTTCGCACTAACGTAAATTGATACAATTGTTAACTCCAAGTCAGAACAGTTGATAACTTGTGTCGTTGTCACGCTTTCAACGTTACTATCCTAATATTTATCAGTGTTTTCGTCTCTTTTATTCGGATGTTTTATCTTATCGCTATGTAATGCATTTATGATTTGTTTTGTTTCTAGTTCATGTTATTGTAGTTTCACATCATCACTCATCACGGCTTACATTTCCCTATAGTTTATGTGATGTGGGTATCGTCTCAAGGGAAGGCCCTTGAGGGTCTGTCGTACGGATCGTTCTGACACTAATTTGGCAAACCTAAGGTAAACGTCCGGAATCCGTTTGCATATACGACATTGTAGACAAGTTTGATACTGTTTAATCACTGTTTCATTGATTAGTAGACGTTACAGATCCTAGAAACACTTGGACAGAGCTTCGCCGTCCAGTACACAAAATATCTGAATGTTAAAAATGAGAACACAAGTCACATATTTATAGGAGAACAAGTTCGCTCAAAATGTGGTTAGGAAGTTCGGGCGAACTTGTCCTTCCCACTACAAGTTCGGGTGAACTTGTTTCTCATGATACATAAACTTAACATTTCGCTCCTATACACAGACTCGATCTTATACGATGACGTAGGCAACAGACATATGCATCAACATACTCCCCCTTGGATGTTGCCGTAGTCATCATTCTTCAATTAAGTTCCCGAATCTTTAATGTTCTCTTGATCTTTTTTTCTTGAATAACTTTAACTTCCTTGATCTTCATAGCATCTACAATCCTTTTCTCTTTTATTCTCGAGCTTGTCTTGATAAAACTTTAATCACCATGCTCCTCCTTGCTTTGAGCTTTCTAGTATCTTCAATCAACGTTTTTATCTAGCTCCCCCTTAAAATCTACTTCCTGTTTCAAAGTTCCTCAAACATTAAAATAAACATTTCAGATTCAAACTTTGAAATTTCAAAAACACAAACATTTCAAATTTTAATCTTCTATCAGTTTTTAAACCCTCTCAAATAATCAAGTCCAAATTAATGACCTTGAATATCTGATTTATGTATCAAGTTCAACTTAATGATCTTGATTAAACATTTTGATACTAAACTGACACATTTATTCAAATGTAAGTTTCAAATTAATGAACTTTTAAACTTTTCAGATCAATTTTCAAAAGTTTTTAGATTTTGTTCAGTAATTCTAGACTTTGAAAATTAGCTTTTCATCATCAATGGTCAAAACTAAAAGATAATATAATCTTTTTGTTTTTATGTAATGAATATCATGCTCTAACTATGTACAAACATATTTACAGGCATATTTTTGTTGAGTTTGTGTTAAAGGATCATATCAGTTATTTGAGACATATCACAAGTACCATTGACCTCTTCATGACACTAAGTTTTAAACAAATTTACCCAGATTGTCGATATATTTTTCCTCTTAAACTTCAACACATTTCTCAATTGTTCCAAGATACGTTATCTAGAATTTTAATAAGCTTGACTTAACTATGGTTCCCATCTCAGAATATACTCCCGTATCAAGATCCCTAGATTTCATCTTACAGGTGAGTATAGCGTAATTGATATCTGTATCTGGGTTGTGCGAGACCTTGAGAGCTCAGGTTAGTACCACCGTACCGACAAAGAGGAGAAGGCTTGACTTAAAGTAGTGTTCCAATTTTGGAATCTTTTGAACTGCAATTGTAGTATCTTTCGATATTTCCAAATTTAATGCAGTTTTAGGGTTTTAATGCAAAAGTATTATAAAATTTCTAGGCTATTGCTTTCGCAAAATCAGAAGAACTTGTATAATACCCAAGATATCAACCATAAAGACCTCGTATCTCAGAATCAGGCAATCTCTCAAACGAAATTTCAGAGTACTAAGTCCATATATCCGAGAGATGTTAATCCACAAGTTTAAGCAATTGTAAAATTTAGTTTATATCCCGGAAATAATCTACTTAACGTGTAAAGCCTATCGACAAATCCATAGTAAGACTCGTTTATCACTTTTTAAACTTTACAAATCCTTAGCATACTGTGATAGTCCACTGATGTACGATCATTTCCTTTATACACATAAAACTCCTTTTGCCTTTTTCAATGTTTTTGTACTTTTTGCATTTAATATGTTTTTGGATTTTCTGAAAATTTTTTCTCCCCCTAAAATTCAAAAACATATTTGAATTTTTATTTATAGAAAAACATTGACCAACCGATGAGAATCACTTCAATTCACCATCCATTACTGCTTCACAAATTTTCTTTTAAGCACTCTCACCCTCATGATGACAAAAGCCTTAACACTATTTGTGTTTATAAAACATTTTCCTCCATGATTTTTGTCTGTTCAACAGTGAGGGTTCTGTGAATTTTCCAAATTTTCTTCAAAAATTTGTAAATTTTCAAGTAAACGTTATTGGAATATGTAATAAGGTCTTTATATAGAACTTGATAACCCGGCCCGTTTTCATTGTGTGCCATAGAACTCCATTCTCAGTAATTTACTTTCTTCTCAGAAGTTCCTGCACAAAAATTCAAACAGTGTTAGGACCGTCCTCCTTAAGCATAGGGACCTAGATTTGTTTCTAACGTTCAATTAGGCGGAAATTAATGACGTGCTAATCAAATAACAAGAATTACTCATTTAATGTTTGTTTATTGATCAATATTGTTCAAGACATTCAAGTCCCGGATCCGACAGAGCTTCGCCGTCTCTATGCCAAAATCTCTGATCCTTACAAATGAAATCCCAAGGCACCTATTTATAGGATCACAAGTTCGCTGGAATGGTTAACAAGTTCGGGCGAACTTGTTGTTAGTACAGTATGTCTATGTCTTATTCTTGTATCGAGTCTGTTTAGAATAGGTGAGATCGCGTTAGAAAAAGGCATATTTATGTGTGTTGAGGACCAAGTTCGCCCTGAACTAAGATGTGAGAACAAGTTCGGCCGAACTTGTTCTAGACAAGTTCGCCCGAACTTGTTCACCATCCCAGCAAACTTGAGATCCTATATATGGGTGCCTTCGGATTTCATTTGTAAGGATCAGAGATTTTGGCACAGAGACGATGAAGCTCTGTTGGATCCGGGATTTGAATGTATTGAACAATATTGATCAATAAACAAACATTAAATGAGTAATTCTTGTTATTTGGTTAACACGTCATTAGTTTCCGCCTAATTGGACGTTAGAAAAAAATCTAGGTTCCTATGCTTAAGGAGGACAGTCCTATCAAGTGGTATCAGAGCCTGGATACCTAGATTTGGTGTAATCACTCCAAGAATCACTCTATTTCATCTCTTTTCTACCATTTTCTTAACTTTTTCACACATTTGAAGAATTCATGGTCAAAAATGGTTAAAAATTTAATATGTCATGTAAAATACACTTGTGGTAAACCCCTGAGAGTTTGGACATCAAATTCAATCGACTTGATATCAAAAAGTTCAAAAAACCATGTTTTGCAAACAAGTTTCGGCCGAACTTAACATCAAGTTCGACCGAACTTGATTAAAATTCCATTGATTTTAATCAAGTTCGCCCGAACTTACTGTTATTTCAAATATTATAGACAAGTCCGCTCGAACTTATTTAACTTTCCTTCAATTTTATCAAGTTCGCCTGAACTTGATTAAAATTTGTTGAAGATTTAGCATAAGTTCCCCCAAACTTAACAATTCTCTTGAAAATCATACATTAGTCCGACCGAACTTAATCAGGGAGAAAATTTTCAAATCTCAACCACAAGTTCGCCCGAACTTGTGTAAAAATAAACTGATTTCTCACAAACTGCAAGTTCGCCCGAACTTGTCAGTGTACTGATTATTTTTCGAAGTTTTTGAACGTGTGTTTTCAGGAAAATTCGTCTGATTTTCAAAATGGAAGATCTTCATAACACGTTTGCTGCTGGAGTAGCTCAAGCTTCAACGTCTAATGCTAATGCGGTTATCCAGATGAATCTCGACAATGAGTTGGGTACTACTCAGAAACCACCGAAGCTAATGAGTATGGACGAGTTTGAGGGATAGAAAGAAAAGTTTGTAAACTGGGTACAAGCTAACCAGTTCCACAAAAGGAATTTTAACAACTGTCGAAAGAATGGTGGTAATTTTCCTGAGAACAAGAGAGTAGGGTTGGGTTTGGAGGAAAGTGAATATGAGCCGAAGAAGAACCAATCATTTCATAAATACAAAGGTAAACACATGAAGTTTGTGTATGGGACAAACACGGTTCAGGAAGAAGGTTTGATAGGTAAACAATCGAATGATGAATTCAAGAAGGAGAAAGAAATTCGGGACAAGGCTAAGTCCACAAGTGGAGTGAAACCCACTAGTGGACATGCTCATGATACTCGGACTTGCTTTAAGTGCAATGAAGTTGGTCACATTGCTCGCAAGTGTCCGAAAACAAAGCCTGTGTTTCCACAAAGAAAAATAATGTCAAAAGATGAGAAACAAAAGCAACCAGAGATTGTGAAACCAATCACAATATTAAAAAGAAGCAAAGAATCTAAATTCGAAGTGAAACCTAAAATTGAAACAAGGTATAAAAACTCAATTTTTGAAAAAGGTGAAACTTCAAAATTTAATGAAAACAAAGATTCTCGTTTCTATATCAAGAAAGAAAGAAGCAAGTCACAATCATGGGTTGCTAAAAAGAACACGTCATCATCTGAAAGTGACACGTCTGTTTCTAAAAAAGCTAAACATTTCAAATCAAAAGAGTCAGTAATAAAAAATGATCTTTCAAAGTCAAAATTTTCAAAACAAACAAAGAAGGAAAATGTCGAAAAGTGTTCAAATTGACATCGAACGAAATGTTTGATGATGATTTTGATTACTATGATGAGTTTGAAAGTGATTATGATGCTTATCATGTTAAGCGCAAGACCAAAAAGGTCTGGGTTTCACTATTCAAGTAGTTACTTTTTATGTGCAGGGGCTCTAAAGATCCACATTGTCGAAGTAATATCTGGATAGCGGAGCTTCAGTTCACTTAACTTTTTCCGAAAATGTCATATCTTTGTCATTTTGAGGGGGAGTAGTTGAAAAGAAAAAATTTGTGAAGAACAAATTGTGCAAATCCACACCGTTGAACAAAACACTGATTTTATATCAAAAACCATTTATTCTTTCACGTAAATGATTAGTGGTTTAATTGTTGAACAGGTGCAGATGCAGAAGTTGAAAATGGGATCGGACGACGAGTTCTCGTGATCCTCATTGGTTTGTTATCTTTTTAAGATAGAATTTCTTAAAAACTAAAATCCAAAAATATGTTTTTGATTTTAGGGGGAGTAAGAAAAATTTTAGAAAAATAAAAAACATATGAAAAAGTTGAAAAATTCAAAAACATGTGAAAAAAATCAAAAAGTACAAAAACATGAAAAAGACAAAAAGAATTTTGTGTCAAAAAGGAAATGATAGTACATCAGTGGACTATCACAGTATGCTAAAGAATTGTAAAGTTTAAAAGTGATAAACAAGTCTTACTGTGGATGTGTCGATAGGCTTACACGTTTAGTAAATTGTTTCTGAGATATAAACTAAATTTTACAACTGCTTAATCTCGTGGATTAACATCTCTCGGATATATGGACTTAGTACTCTGAAATTTCGTTTGAGAGATTGCCTGATTCTGAGATACGAGGTCTTTACAGATAGTTGATATCTGGGGATTATACAAGTTCTTTTGATTTTGCGGAAGCAATAGCCTAGAACTTCTATAATGCTTTTGCTAAAAAACCCCTAAATTGCATGCAAAGCTGAAAAGAATCGAAAGATCTAATCATTTGCAATGCTTAAAAGATTCCTTAAGTGGAACACTACCTTAAAGACGAGCCTTCATCTCTTTGTCTGTACGGTAGTACTAACCTGAGCTCTCAAGGTCTCGCACAACCCAAATACAGATATCAGTTACGCTATATTCACCTGTAAGATGAAATATAGGGAATCTTGACACGGGAGTATATTCTGAGATGGGAACCATAGTTAAGTCAAGTTTCATAATTCATATCTAACATCTCTTGGAACAATTGAGAAATGTGTTGAAGTTTAAGTGGACAAACATATCGACAATCTAGGTAAACGAGTTTAAAACTTAATGTCATCAAAAGGTCAACGGTACTAGTGATATGTCTCAAACAACTGATATGATCCTTAGACACGAATTCACAAAAATATGTCTGTAAATATGTTCGTACATAGTTTACTTTGTTTTGTACATAGTTTATCTGCTTTACAGATTAAAACCAAAAAGATTTTCAGTGTGTTTTAGCATAAACTTACAAAAATACAAAAATATTTTATTTCTTCATTAGTTTTTACAAGCCAATGATGGAGAACGGTTATTCGAAGTCTGGTAAGGTGCTATAATGGTGAAAATATTGATGACATCTGTTAAAACCAAATATGACCAAAAGTGTTGAAAAAGTTCATTAAATTGAAATTTAAAATTGAAGAAAACATTGGTTTGTTCAAGATGGTTTCAAATCGAGGTCATTAATTTGGACTTGATAAATGAAATTGGTTAACCAAGGTCATTAACTTGGACTTGGTCAACTAAGTGGATTTCATAATTGATAAACATGTGAATGGTCAAGGTCTTAAAAGTTAAAAGTATTCAAGGTCATTAATTTGAACTTGAAAAACTAAATATTTTGAAAGATGAAAAAGGAGATTAAAAGTTGAAATGTTGAAGTTTATAAAATTTCAAAGTTTGAATATGAAATGTTTATTTGAATGTCTAAGAACTTTGAAACAGAAAGGAAAGTTTTCGTTGATTTAAAGATATCAGAAAGCTCAAAGCAAGTGGGAGCATACCTCACAGCTAGGGGGAGCAAGGTGATTAAAGTTTTATCAAGTCTAGTTAAAGAAAACGAGTAGAATTGAAGATCAAAGACGTTAAAGTTATTCAAAAATAAAGATCAAGAAAATATTAAAGACTCAGGAGCTTATTTGAAGTCAAATGACTACGGCAATATCCAAGGCGAGTCTGTTAGTGCATATGTCTGTTGCCTACGTCATTACACTAGAACAAGTCTGGAATGAACAAGAGCTTCTGAAGACTGATCAAGACAAAGACGATATCTAAGGGGGAGTCTGTTAGTAAAGTATGTCTATGTCTTAGTCTTGTATCGAGTCTGTTTAGAATAGGTGAGATCGCGTTAGAAAAATGCATATTTATGTGTGTTGAGGACCAAGTTCGCCCGGAACTAAGATGTGAGAACAAGTTCGGCCGAACTTGTTCTAGACAAGTTCGCCCTAACTTGTTCACCATCCCAGCGAACTTGAGATCCTATATATAGGTGCCTTGGGATTTCATTTGTAAGGATCAGAGATTTTGGTACAGAGACGGCGAAGCTCTGTCGGATCCGGGATTTGAATGTATTGAAAAATATTGATCAATAAACAAACATTAAATGTGTAATTCTTGTTATTTGGTTAACACGTCATTAGTTTCCGCCTAATTGGATGTTAGAAACAAATCTAGGTTCCTATGCTTAAGGAGGACGGTCCTATCATTTGTCTTGAACAAGTTTGGCCGAACTTGTTCTCACATCTTAGTTCCGGGCGAACTTGGTCCTCAACACACATAAATATGCCTTTTTCTAACGCGATCTCATCTATTCTAAACAGACTCGATACAAGACTAAGACATAGACATACTGTACTAACAGACTCCCCCTTGGATATCGTCTTTGTCTTGTTTAGTCTTCAGAAGCTCTTGTTCATTCCAGACTCGTTCTAGTGTAATGTCGCAGGCAACAGACATATACACTAACAGACTCCCCCTTGGATGTTGCCGTAGTCATTTGACTTCAAATAAGCTCCTGAGTCTTTAATATACTCGTGATCTTTATTTTTGAATAAACTTTAACATCTTTGATATTTAATTCTTCTCTGTTTCTTGAGCTAGTCTTGATAAAACTTTAAACATCTTGCTCCTCCTTGCTGTGAGCTATGCTGCCCCTTGCTTTGAACTTTCTGGTATCTTTAATCAACGTTTTATCCAGCTCCTCCTAAAACTTTACTATCTCTTAGACATTCAAATAAACATTTCAGATTCAAACTTTGAAATTTTTGTAACCTTAACATTTCAAAATTTAATCTTCATTTTCATCTTTCTAAAACTTTAGTTATTCAAGTTCAAATTAATGACCTTGAATACTTTCACATTTAAGACCTTGTCCACTTGATAGAATTTTTCAATTATGAAATCCACTTGGTTGACCAAGTCCAAGTTAATGACCTTAGTTAACCATTTCGTTTATCAAGTCCAAGTTAATGACCTTGATTTGAAACCGTTGTGAACAAACTACATGTTATCTTCAATTTTAAAGTTTCAATTTAATGAACTTTTTTCAACACTTTCGATTATTTTGGTTTTTAACAGATGTCATCAAGATTTTCATCATTATAGCACCTTACCAGACTTCGAAGAACCGGTCTCCATCATTGGTTCGTAAAAACTAATGAAGAAACAAAATATTTTTGTATTTTTGTAAGTTTATGCTAAAACACACTGAAAATCTTTTTGGTTTTAATCTGTAAAGCAGATAAACTATGTACAGAACAAAGTAAACTATGTACAAACATATTTACAAACATATTTTTGTGAATTCGTGTCTAAGGATCATATCAGTTGTTTGAGACATATCACCAGTACCGTTGACCTTTTTGAGACTTTAAGTTTTAAACTAGTTTACCTAGATTGTCAATATATTTGCCCACTTAAACTTTGACACATTTCTCAATTGTTCCAAGATATGTTAGGTATGAATTATGAAAATTAACTTATCTATGGTTCCCATCTCAGAATATACTCCCATATCAAGATTCCCTAGATTTCATCTTACAGATGAATATAGCGTAATTGATATCTGTATCTGGGTTGTGCCACCTTGAGAGCTCAGGTTAGTACTACCGTACAAACAAAGAGATGAAGGCTCGTCTATAAGGTGTGTTCCAATTAAGGAATCTTTTCAGCACTGCAAATGATTAGATCCTTCGATTCTTTTCAAATTTTGCATGCAATTTAGGGGTTTTTTTTAGCAAAAGCATTATAGAAGTTCTAGGCTATTGCTTCCGCAAAATCAGAAGAACTTGTATAATACCCCAGATATCAACTATCTATAAAGAACTCGTATCTCAGAATCAGGCAATCTCTCAAACGAAATTTCGGAGTACTAAGTCCATATATCCAAGAGATGTTAATCCACGAGATTAAGCAGTTGTAAAATTTAGTTTATATCTCAGAAACAATTTACTGAACGTGTAAAGCCTATCGACACATCCACAGTAAGACTTGTTTATCACTTTTTAAACTTTACATTTCTTTAGCATACTGTGATGGTCCACTAATGTACTATCATTTCTTTTTTGACACAAAATTCTTTTTGTCTTTTTCAATGTTTTTGTACTTTTGAATTTTTCAACTTTTTCATATGTTTTTGATTTTTCTAAAAATTTTCTTACTCCCCCTAAAATCAAAAACATATTTTTGGATTTTAGATTTAAGAAAAACTATTTTGAAAAGATAACAAACCAATGAGGATCCCGAGAACTCGTCGTCCGATCCCATTTTCAACATCTGCATTTGCACCTGTTTAACAAATAAACCATTAAACTCGTTTACATGAAAGAATAAATGATTTTGACAAAAATCAGTATTATGTTCAGCGGTGTGGATTTGCACAATTTAATCTTTTAAGAATTTTCCTTTTCAACTACTCCCCTCAAAATGACAAAGCTATGACATTTTCGGAATAAGTTAAGTTGCATGAAGCTCTGCTATCCAAACTCAACTTTGACAAAGTGGATCTATTGGAACTCCTGCACAACAAAGTAACTACTTGAATAGTGAAACCCAAACCTTTTTGGTTTTGGGTTTAACTTGATAAAGATCATCGTAATCACTTTCAAATTCATCATAGTAATCAAAGTCATCATCAAACATTGCATCCGATGTCAACTTTGAAGACTTTTCAACTTTTTCGTTCTTTGTTAATTTTGAAAATTTGACTTTGAAAGTTCATTTTTTATTTCTGTTTCGGTTGATTTGACATTTTTAGATTTATCAGAAACATACTTTTCACTTTCAGATGATGACGTGTTCTTTTTAGCAACCCAAGATTGTGACTTGCTTCTGGCTTTCTTGATACAGAAACGAGAATCTTTGTTTTCATTAAATTTTGAAGTTTCACTTTTTTCAAAAATTGAGTTTTCAAACCTTGTTTCAATTTTAGGTTTCTCTTCTAATTTAGATTCTTTGTTTCTTTTTAACATTGTGATTGGTTTCACAATTTCTGGTTGCTTTTGTTTCTCATCTTTTGACATTGTTTTTCTTCGTGGATACATAAGCTTTGACTTTGGATACTTGCGTGCAATGTGACCAACTTTATTGCATTTGAAGCAAGTCCGAGTATCATGTGAGTGTCCACTAGTGGGTTTTACTCCACTTGCGGATTTAGCCTTGTCCTGAAGTTCTTTCTCCTTTTTGAATTCATCGTTTGATTGCTTACAAATTAATCCTTCTTCCTGAACCGTGTTTGTCCCATACACAAACTTCATATGTTTACCTTTGTATTCGTGAAATGGAGACTTTTGGTTCTTCTTCAGTTCATCTTCGCTTACCTCCAACCCAAACCTGCTCTCCTGTTCTCAGGAAAATCACCACCATTCTTTCGGTAGTTGTTAAAGTTCCTTTTGGGTTTTGAGTAAAATCTTTTCTCATCAATTTTAAGATCATCTGACGAAACTACAAGTTTGAACAATTTGTCAATTTGATCTTCTTTCACGTTCCGAATTGGAAAGCTATCATCGAAATATAATCTATCAGATTCCTTAACCTTGTACATGACAATGTTATTCACTTAGATCACTTTCATATGATGTATCGTCATCTTCAGATTGTGATTCAGATTTGTTCGAACTCGAGTTGGCGCTTTCAAAGCTGCCGTTGTCAGAATCATTTCCTAAGACATTCTTTACCACATTTTTCACAATCGCTTCACTATCATCATTTTATTTCATATAGACTACGTCAATGTTCACAGGCAATTGATCTTTTGTTTCAGATAAAAACGTTAAATTTTTGCCTTTTCAATATCATCCTCTTTCTTGCGGCAGTAACTCGCAAGTAGTGGCGGTGGAACATTTCCATACTCTTTACGCTTTGTACTTTTCGGTTTATCATCATTTTTCTCCGACTTAATCGTAGGAAGATGTGATCAATGACATATGCGTTTGTGGTGTAACTTTTTAACAATTGTCTTACCCTCTCTGTTTCTATCTTCATGTCTTGAAGCTCTCGCCTTGTTTCAGCAATAGTGTCAATATACATGTTAATTGTTTTTTGTTTTTCAGTTACTGTTGCACTTAACATTGTTACATTAACACTTAATTCAAGATTAGTTTTTTCGACATTACAGTTAGTTCCTTTCATTTTCTCAAAGCTTATTTTATTGTTCTGTAATCATATCGAAAGTTTTCGTTATGTACAGTCATTTCGCTTATGATTTTTGACTTTTCAGCACATTGCTCAAAAGGATTTGCGCACTTTGTGCAAGGTTTTTCAACCTCCACAACTTTCACAACCTCCTTTTCAATAACTCTTACCTCAGAACTTACCTTCTCCTCTTCTGATTTCTTTTCTTCACTCACCAACTCAGAAGATGCTGTATCAGAACAACCTGCAAAACTAGAAACACTATTAGAAGAATTAGCAATCTGCAACATCGTGTGATGATAGATCTCCTCTTCTTCTCTTTGTCGCATGTATTGTTCTAGGATTGCGTTCTCCAGAGCTGCATTCTCGGCAGACATATCTTGATCTTCCACAATCTCAGCCATAAGAGCAACTCCAGTCTTCTTGTTGATATACTTGTTCCAATCAAAACCTTCATTTTCATTTGAAGCAACCATAGCTTTTTCTGCAGTGTTAGATGTTTGATCTTGGATCTCAACTTTCCTTGGTAATGACTTGTATTGCAATGCTTTCTTGTAGTAATCATTGCCACTTCTGAAAGGACTTTGATTTCCACTTACTTCTTGGTTTGGACATTCTCGTTTGAAATGTCCTTTTTAACGACATTTGAAGCATGTGACTTTTGTCTTGTCAAATCCAAGCTTGTTACTTGAATTACCAATATCTCTGCCAGTTAACGCTACAAATTTGGTAACTCTTCTGATGATTGATGCGAAACTCCACTTTATGTCCATTAGTTCCAGCTTTTCTTCATCCACCTGATCGTAATCCTCAGCAGTCATTTCTGGATTTCCGATCTTCCCAGCAACTAAACATTCATAAGATTCTAGAACTGTAGCAAGAAGTGCTATGTGCTATTTAGCCACTTTCTCAGGAAATACATTCTTCAGGTTAACAACAATGTTGCATTGGAAAACATTCGGATCAGAACTAGATTGATGTGTCTGATGTGACTGACTGTTCTGATTTTGAAACGAAGAATTTGAACCCATGCTTGAATATCCAGTGTTCGGAGAACTCTGATTCTGTGACGAATAATTCGTGGAATTCATATTAGCACTGAATGCTGTTTAAATTTTCGGACTCTGAATCGGAATATCTTGAACACCTCCTTTGTAACCGACATCTTGAACAACGTTTGCATTCTTCGATTTTGCAATTTTTAACAATTCCATCTCATGGCCCTCTAGTTTGTCGATGAAAGATGACAACTTTAAATGCATCCATGCTGGACCGTTCTTTAAAACCACCAGGTAAGTTGACCACTCTCCCTCAGGAAGTGCATTAGCCAACTTTTCTATCTGTTCTTCAGTAGTTCTCTTGATGTCGTGCCTTCGCATCTGGACCATTAGATGACAATATCTGTCAATCATTTGCCTCATAGTCTCTACTTTGATCATTGTAAAGATCTCAAATTCTTTTTGATTAACAGTTTTTTGCTCTTTATCATCTCATCGCTTCCTTTGAACTTGTCACAAAGAGCTTGCCACAAGTCTTGTGATGTTTCACATTCAGGTAGTAATATCAAAATATCTTCCATCACAGACTGTTGTATCAGGCTAATCATTTTCTTTTCAGCTACCTATGCATCTTTATCAGCAGGTGTAAACTTAACCAAAACTAGATCTTGTTCGCGTTCATCTTTTGGCCATTTGTATCCGTTTTCAATCGCAACCCAGCTGTGGAACTGATTAGCTTGTACCCAGTTTACAAACTTCTCTTTCCATCCCTCAAACTCGTCCTTACTCATTAGCTTCGGCGGTTTATGAGTAGTACCCATCTCATTATCGAGACATCAAATTAACCGCAATAGCATTAGATGTTGAAGCTTGAGCTACTCCAGCAGCAAACGCGTTATGAAGATCTTCCATTTTGAAAACTGACGAATTTTACTGAAAAACAATCAGTACACTGACAAGTTCGGGCGAACTTGTAGTTGGAGAAAATCAGGATTTGCTTTAACACAAGTTCGGGCGAACTTATGGTTTTGAAAAATCAGATTTTGAATTTACACAAGTTCGGACGAACTTGTGTTTAACTTTTGAAAATTTCTCCCTGGTTAAGTTCGGGTGAACTTATGTTGATTTTCAAGTGAAATCTCAAGATCGGGCGAACTTGTAACTGAAATTCAACAAACTTTAATCAAGTTCGGGCGAACTTGATAAAAATTTGAAGAAATATGAACAAGTTCGAGCAGACTTATTGAAAATCCTTGAAATATCAGTCAAGTTTGGGCGAATTTGATTAAAATCAAAGAATTTTAATCAAGTTCGGGCAAACTTGATGTTAAGTTCGGCAAAAACTTGTTTGCACAACATGGTTTTTTAACTTTTTGATATCAATTCGTTTGAATTTGATGTCCAAACTCTCAGGGGTTTACCACAAGTGTATTTTACATGACATATTCAATTTCTAACCAATTTTGACCGTGAATTCTTCAAATGTGTGAAAAAGTTAAGAAAAATGGTAGAAAAGAGATGAAATAGTAGTGATTCTTGAAGTGATTCCACCAAATCTAGGTATCCAGGCTCTGATACCACTTGTTAGGACCGTCCTCCTTAAGCATAGAAACCTAGATTTGTTTCTAACGTTCAATTAGGCGGAAAATAATGATGTGTTAATCGAATAACAAGAATTACTCATTTAATGTTTGTTTATTGATCAATATTGTTTAATACATTCAAGTCCTGGATCCGACAGAGCTTCACCGTCTCTGTGCCCAAATCTCTGATCCTTACAAATGAAATCCCAAGGCACCTATTTATAGGATCACAAGTTTGCTGGGATGGTTAACAAGTTCGGGCGAACTTGTATTGAACAAGTTCGGCGGAACTTGTTCTCACATCTTAGTTCCGGGCGAACCTGGTCCTCAACACACATAAATATGCCTTTTTCTAACGCGGGTCTCATCTATTCTAAACAGACTAGATACAAGACTAAGGCATAGAAATACTGTACTAACAGACTCCCCCTTGGATATTGTCTTTGTCTTGTTCAGTCTTCAGAAGCTCTTGTTCATTCCAGACTCGTTCTAGTGTAATGACGTAGGCAACAGACATATGCACTAACAAACAGTTAATTGAATAGTGACACCCAAGCCTTTGCAGTCCTAGGTGTTATTTCTTCAACCTTAATTTTGACTTTCTTTTCACAATCAGGTTTATTTTGGACTTTCTCAAGTTTCGGAAAGTCTTCTAACCTTTCAATTTTCACCGATTGTGTAACTTCTTTTTCTTTTACCAACCATGATTGATTTTTCGTTAAAGCTTTCTTGAAATACAATGTAGAAACTTTTTGTTCATTACTATTCGAGGATTCACCAGTTTCAAAATTTGAAAACTTAGTAATATCTGGTTTCACCTTGTTTGTAGTTTCTGTACATTGTTTCCAAACCTAAGTTGATACTCCAGAATTTTTGTTATCAATATGAGCAGATTTAGTTTTAATTTATAAACATTTACTAGCAATGTGTCCAGTTACTCCACATTTATGACACTTCCTGTTCTCATATCGATCTTTTCTATCAAACCATACACTCAAATCATAACATTGAATTGAACTGTGGTATCCATCTTTCCTGCTTTTTCTGTAACTTTGATTTGATGTTGAAGCACTGTGGTCCGACCTGCACTACTTATTTACAATTTTTTGTGAGTTTTGATTTACAAATTTTTGTGAATTTCTATAATAACTGATCGTACCGATGAGCTTTTATTTTTCTTTTGAAAGTTTTTAGAATTTTTAAAACTGTGTTTTTCCTTTTGTTTTTGTTCTCATTCTGCTTAGAAGATTTTTTGCGTTGAGCATTCACCTTTCTTAGTAGATTGTAGAACAGTTTCTTGAAAATTTTCTTTTAGTTTTAAAAATATTTTATTTTTGTTCTTTTTATCAGTTTTATCATCAGTATCATCATCACAATCCTCAATTATGACATTGTCATAATTTGCAATATTGTCACTTATTAAACTTTCTTTTTTATTTTCATTGATCGGTTTTGGACATATCTGATCTAGAATCAATGACGAAGTCACAAAACCTTTCAATTTCTTTTCTAAATCAACAGCTTTATTTTTAGCATTCTCAACGTCTTGTTCAAGTTTCCTGATTTTTCAAGATGCGAGTTTATTATAATTTGTTTTTCAAAATCAGTTTTATTTAAAACAAAATTTTCATTTTCTAAAATTTTTATTCTATTTTCAAAAATCTTTTCATTTTCTTTTAATTTTTTATTTTCTAATGTCAAACTCTCAAGATTATTCAAGGGTTTGGCATTATCTACCAGATAATCATTCAGATCTACATCAAAGACTGGGCAGATTGGTATAGAACTTGAAGACTCATTTGTAGATGTACTTGAACTTGTGCTTCATAGTTCTTTGCCATTATACTCCCTTCTTTCTTCAACTGATCATTTGAACTTTGCGTTTCCAAATCATTTCGTTGATCACTGATAAGATCAGACCTCTTTAGTAATTCCACTTTATATCCCTCTAATTTGTCAATGAAGGTAGAAAGCTTGAAAAATTCCCAGCTCGGACTTTCCTTTAAACCCCATTAAGTACGTTGTCCATTCACCCTCCAGAAAGCATCAGCCAATTTGTCAATATACTCTGCTTCTGTCTTATCAAGACCATGCCTTCTCATCTGCACTTTCAAATAACAAAATCGCTCTATCATTTGTTTCATTGACTCGCTTTTCAGCATTGTGAAGATGTCAAACTCTTTCATGATTAGAACTTTCTTGCTCTTAATCATCTCAACACTATCCAAATATTTAGCACGTAGAGCATTCCACAACTTCTGTGCGGTATCACATTCTGGTAGTAGAATCAAGATATCTTCATTTATCGATTGATGTAACAAGGTTATCATATTCTTCTCATGAACATCCTGGTAGAAGAAATTTGCTCGTTTCCAGTTCTCGAATTTTTCTTTCCAGCTTTCATACTCGTTCATACTCATCAACTTTGGCGGCTTCACGGACCCCATTTCGTTTTCCAAAATTATCTGTCGTTCAAAAAACACTTGAACAATGATTAGCAAACAGACAATTTTAATAAAATTTGACTTTTTAATCGACAATTTTAACGTATAGGGTCGCTAAAAACGTTTAAAATTTTTTCGAAAACTGTTTTTACCAGATTAGAGCTTTAAACTCGTCTCGTCGATACGAATCTAACGATATATGATGTCCGAGACGTTTTTCTTAATTTTCATGCCTTTTTTTAGAAACCTTGGAAAAGTTCGGGCGAACTTGTCGCAGCTTGTGAAAATCAGCTACTTAACATGTTCGGGCGAACTTGTATTGAGATTTATGAAAATATAACCCTGAGAACAAGTTCGAGCGAACTTATGTGAAAATTCAAGAGAAACAGCAAGTTCGGGCGAACTTGTAAAGAAGTTCAACAAATTTTGATCAAGTTCGGGCGAACTTGTAAAGAATTTCAACAAATTTTGATCAACTTCGGGCGCACTTGATTAAATACGATGAAAAACAGCTAAGTTCGAGTGGACTTGAGTGAAATCTTTGAAAAATCAATCAAGTTCGGGCTCACTTGATGAAAAATCACTCCAAAAGTGAATTTTTCAGTCAAGTTCGAGCGAGCTTGTTGATAAATTCAAGCGAACATGTGTTTTTAAACATGGTTTTTTCAAAATTTCGACATGATTCGTTTGTTTTAAGCTCTGATCTTTTCAAGGGTTTTATTATTATGGATTTTAAGTATTATACTTGAAAATCAGTCCATTTTGTCCGTGTAATGTCCAAGAAAAGTTTAAAAAGAATGAAATGAGTAGAAAGTGAGATGTTCTATGTTCAGTGTCTTTAAATTAGGCCAATCCTGCTCTGATATCAATTAAGGGTCCGTTGTACGGATCGTTCTGACACTAATTTGGCAAACATAAGGTAAACGTGCGGAATCCGTTTGCATAGGCGACATTGTAGACAAGTTTGATACTGTTTAATCACTGTTTCATTGATTAGTAGACATTACAGATCCTGGAAACACTTGGACAGAGCTTCGCCGTCCAGTACACAAAATCTCTAAATGTTACAAATGAGAACACAAGTCACATAGTTATAGGAGAACAAGTTCGCTCCAAATGTGGTTAGGTCAAGTTCGGGCGAACTTGTCCTTCCCACTACAAGTTCGGGCGAACTTGTTTCTCATGATACATAAACTTAAAATTTTGCTCCTATACACAGACTCGATCTTATTCGATGACGTAGGCAACAGGCATATGCATCAACATCCCGCATAACTATGGATGTAGGTACTGTCTTCATTAGTCACACCCTTTTTGGGTTCAAGACTCATGCATTAGTTGTTTGTGGTTTGGATATGTTTATTTAATTAGTAAGTTTGACGTCGCATAGAACCAATCAAAGCCGCTAACGAAGCTGGTGAAATTTGATAAGAACATGGTGGATACGCTGCTGGTACTTCCTATATATAAGTTTTCTTATCAAACTATCAAAAGCCTCGTTAGACTGGTCAAGAGAAGTTCTATGTAAGCTGTGTTCGTGTCGTCAATCATGATCCGAATAATGAAGCCTATTTGATAAGGACATCGTGGGTACGCCGCTGGTACTTCCTATATATAAATGTTCTTACCTACTATCAAAAGCCTCGTTAGACTGTTCATGAGAAGTTCTGTGGTGTCAATCATGAATCGAATAACGATGTGGATAAAAGTTTGATAGAGACATGGTGGATACTTCCTATATATAAGTGTCTGTCAAATTTTCAAAAGCAGCGTTAAACTAATCATGAGAGTTTTAGTTATTTTGTTGGTTATGTGTATGGAGATTTCAAATTCTATGATTTCGCTCATTTAACTCAAATTGTGGCATTTTATGAGAATTTTTTTAAGATCCCAAGTCGTGACAAGGATTGTAGTTTGGGCATCATGAGTATACCTCACGACTCAGTTGCAAACTTACTCGTGTTATAAGTCATCTTTGGGACCCAATTTTCTATTTAGCTGCAATACATCCTCGATACGCCAATCTTGGGCTTCAAGATTGTAATGGTCAAAGAGCCTATGACTGGCTACCTTATACATAACAGTTAACGTTTTTCATTACGGTATGTTTGGCATATAAAGCGATTCCTTATATATAACCCTTGTCAGGAACGCTACCGCCTCAATAAGTCTACACAATTTGATAAGGCATAGTTTGAGCGTATTCCTAGTAACGTTAGGACTGGTGTTTAACACTAGTTACCTGACCTTTCTAAGGGGCATTCCGATCCTAAGATTCGAGTTCCTAATACTATTACCAAATCAAATTGATATCGTTTAAGCATATGGAAGACCCTACACTGAATCCCACACGGACAGTTTCCTTCTAATTTCGGCACGAAATTCTCAAAAGTTGGCGAGACTGTAACATCCACTAAAAACGGGTTTCAACAATACCCGACCAGTTATGTAAACTGGATTCCATAGTATTAAATGAGAACAAAATACTTTATATTATTTAGTTCTTTATTTATTATTTTATGATGTGTAACTTATTCATTTAACTGAACTTTTGGGGACCAAAAACGTTAATTTCATAAATATATTTTGTTAACTTCATTAAAGATTATAAAAGAAATCATTTACTTAAGTTTATGTGAAATGTTGGATGAAGTTAGATTTTATTTAACTAAGTAAATTGTAGCATTAAACCAAGTAGACCTTATAAATGGACCTTAATGAAATCGTTACATGTCTTTTGATCTTTCAACATCCTTCATAACCCTAGAATAATAAAAACTCAATTAAGATTATCTTAAAGCCACCACTAAAGATAATCAAGAAACTTGAATGAGTTTATGATTAATTCATCCAATTGAGACTAGGTCTCACTTGATTCTAAACATCATTCCCATAATATCCAACACTCAAAAGCCTGCAATCAACACTCTAAGTTCATGAATTTTATCAAGAACGCAAGCTAGGGCTCCAAACTTCTAGGAACGATTTCTCCTTCAATTCTCAACCAAATTAGGTAATTCTTAATCCTAATCTTATAAATTTTCTGTGCTCTACAAAACCCCTATATTCATTTCCGTGATAGAGGGCATTATCAGTTCGAATTTAGTTTCATGATAATTAGGGTTCTTGAACATTCTATTTTGGGGCTTTTAATCCTAGAGAGATGATTGAATTTGATTTTAGGATACTGATTATTATCACATATATGAGTAGTTCATGGAAATTTTGGGAATTTTCAGACTTATTATGGATTTATTATGAGTTTTAGCATATTATATTAGTTTATAAATTATGGGAAATATCTAGTTTATGAAAACGTTATATCCCAAGATATATATTCTGGATATTTTTTGAAGTTCTTTTAGTGTGGAATTTTAACAAGTTTCATGTTTAAGTTTCTAATTCATTATAAAATATAGATTAAACAAATTGTAAAACTAGATGTAATATTTTTATAAAATGACTAATTCATTTATTACAAAAAATACTCATTGTGACAAAAAGAGTAATCTCATTTGATTTGTTATAACTCCTAGCGGATATAATTTTTTTTTGGTTACTTAAAATTGTTAAGATTTAATAGTCACAAAATATAATAATATTTACTTATATAATATGCTACTATTTTCTATAACATTTTGTTAATCAAGAAACTCATATATAATCATATATGGACTTTGAGTTATAATTGGGTATTTAGTTGTTAAGTATATGGTAAAAATGTATCTCTTTAATTTTGTTGGAAAAGTTTTGTAAGTATATTTAAGGCATTAATATATAATTAATTCTAAATTTAATTCCCTCTAAAATAATAAATCATAAACAAGGTACATTTATCTATATATACATAATCATTTAATTTAGTTTCTACAAAGTTGGTTAAGAATATTTTTACATATATTAATTTTCAATATTTTATACAAAAGTCCCCAAATCAAGAACCAAATTTACTGGGTCCAACTTTTATCATTCCGTTTATTTAGAATATTTGTTATATCTAGTTTAGGGTGATTTGATCATTTGATTTACCTCGTATACTCGTGCGGTAATTCTCGTGGATTAATTCTTCGCAACCTGTTTATCTCCCCTTTTTAGTCATTAAATATTTTTGGGGTGTTTCATGTGTCATGTTTTTCTAATGTTTTCTATTTGATTAAAAAGCATGCAGAGTCAATGTGTCACTATATGTATCACGTATATTGTTTCTATTATTTCTAGTATCTAACATTGCATTTGTGCGTATATATGTGTTTACTTGCTTCGTGTCACAGGTTTCGCATGGATCCACCTGGCTCACTAATTCCCTACGACCATGGGTTGTAGCCTAGTACCGCCACCAGTATTAGACTCGTTCCACGAGGCTGAGTCTAATGCATGCTATAGTCATTGAGTCTTATTGTTTCTATTGTATCTATATTGTGATTGTGGTGATTTGTTGATTGTGGTTGTAGTGATTATGGATGTTTCTACAATACATGTAATTGCATGTTAAATATATTTTTAGTAAGATTTCTAAGTAAAACAATTTAATTGATAAAGCAAAACACTTTATTTAAAATATAGATCTATTCACCAACATTTTGTTGACCCAAAACCTTTTTACGCATGATGCAGGTACACAACTAGGAGATAGTGTTGAAGGCAAAAACACTTAGGACATGCCTTAGTAATAAATTAAACCATTGTTCATAGTTGTTTATCTTTTGAGAAATGTATGAATTATGATAAATGTTTTTTTTATGATTATGTGTAACAACTTTAATTTAGTGACTTTAAATATCTAAACTTATAATAGTATCATAAGCTATGGGCAATCATCATGCCCCGTACCATTCCGCTGCGGGTCGGGGTGTGACAACATTGTACTCCCTTTGATTTAATGAAATTTGAATTTTATTTCTCTTGTTCTTTAAATTGATCTGCTATAAATCAATGAATCTGTAGCTCAAGAATACAAATGGGAAGCCAACATAATGGCAGTGATGGTAATGCGGTTCACACTGACCAAGAAGTTGGAGGAGGTAATCTCTGGTCCTTAATAACCGAAGAAGTCGGCAAAGCCATGGCCGAAATTGTGGCCAAATATAAAGGGCTGACACCATCAAGGAAACAATCTACTTCTACTCCCACATCATCAATTCACAAAACTCAAACCCAAAGTTCTCACTTCTCCTCATCTAAGAAGGAGAATTGCGAATCTAAAAGTGTCGCAAGAAAAGAGTGCCGATATCATAAATAAGGATGCTATTAAAAATATTTCGTCTCATGTAAACCCCATGACTTCACGGGGGAGAAAGGAACAATTGACGCCCTTAAGTGGCTAGATGAAATGGAAATTGTTATAAACATCAGTGGCTGCGCTGAGAGGGACATAGGCAAGTACGTGTCCCAGTCTTTTAAAAAAGTTGTGTTGACATGGTGGAAGGCCATGATACTAGCATCAGGAAAGGTCCATCTACACAACATGGGATTCGAAAAGTTAGTGGAACTCATCCGTGAGACATAGTATCCACCTCATGAAGTGGAGAAGATAGTCAGAGTTTTTGAAGCATATAATGAAGAATTTAAACTACAGGGGATATTTATCAAAGTATAATTCGTTGTCTAGACTAGTACCATACCTTATTACCCCAGAATCTAAACGTATCGCAAGATACATTGGGGGTTTAGCACCCGAAATAAAGGGTATGCTGAAATCCTCACACCCGAGTGCCTTCAGATCTACTGTAGATCTGACATAGGCAAGTACGTGTCCCAGTCTTTTAAAAAAGTTGTGTTGACCATGGTGGAAGGCCATGATACTAGCATCAGGAAAGGTCCATCTACACAACATGGGATTCGAAAAGTTAGTGGAACTCATCCGTGAGACATAGTATCCACCTCATGAAGTGGAGAAGATAGTCAGAGTTTTGAAGCATACAATGAAGAATTTAAACTACAGGGTATATTTATCAAAGTATAATTCGTTGTCTAGACTAGTACCATACCTTATTACCCCAGAATCTAAACGTCTCGCAAGATACATTGGGGGTTTAGCACCCGAAATAAAGGGTATGCTGAAATCCTCACACCCGAGTGCCTTCAGATCTACTGTAGATATGTCCCTCTTCCTAACAGAGGATGAGATTCTATTAAGGGCAACAAAGACATAATTAAATAATAAGAGGAAACAAGAAGACAACCTTCCCCGAGACTCAAAGAAAGGTAGATTCGATTCTAAGAAAAATCAATCAAGGACCAGTGGTCCTAAACCTGAGTGTAAGACTTGTGAGAAGAAGCACTTTGGAAAGTCTAGGTTTGAGCCAAAAAAGAATTGTGGTATTTGTAAGAAAACTGACCAGAAGACACATGAGTACCGAGATATTAAGAATGTCATCTGCTGTGAATGTGGTGAGAAAGGCCCCAATAGGACCAATTGTCCAAAGAATACAAGAGATGGAAAGGCCAAAGCTGGTGAGACCATGCCAGATCTTTCCAGCTAATCGCAAAAGAGGAGGTCAATGATACGAAAGTCATTACGGGTACGTTTCTTGTTAATGATATTTTTTTGCAAGAGTTTTATTCGATCCAGGAGCTGATAAAAGTTTTTAGACCATAAGTTTTGTGAATTACTAAACCTACCTTTAAGAAACCTAGGATTAACATATGAGGTTGAAATGGCGGATGGAAACATAGAAATAGCCTCCATAATCTTAGAAGGTTGTGTTATAACCATTAAGAATCAATCTATCCCTATAAGTCTCCTATCCATGACTCTTGTGGGATTCGATATAGTCCTAGGCATGGACTGGTTATCCTATAACCAGGCCTTAACTATCTGCGGTAAGTAACTTATGTTGATGCATATGTCTATTGCCTACGTGATCGTATAACGTCGAGTCAGTATTTAGGAGCGAAATATCGAAGTTTATGTATATAAAGGGTCAAGTTCGCTTGAATAGTATGTTGAACTTGCATCCTATCCAGCGAACTTGTTCTCCTATAAATAGGAGACTTCTCATTTCATTTGTAAGATTGAGAGATTTTGTCATGACAGAGGCGAAGCTCTGTCCAACTGTTTCCAGGATCTGTAATGTCTTCTAATCAATGAAACAGTGATTAATCAGTAAAGAACTTGTCTACAAAGCCGCCTATGCAAACGGATTTCACACGTTTACCTTAGGTTTGCCAAATTAGGACCAGAACGATCCGTATAACGGTCCTACAAGTGGTAACAGAGCAGGATTGGCCTAATTTGAAGACATTGGACATAGAACTTCACATCTTCTACTCATTTCATTCTTTTTAAACTTTTCTTGGACAATTCATAGACAAAATGGACTGATTTTCAAGTATAATACGTAAAATCCATAATAGTAAAACCCTTGAAAAGATCAGAGCTTAAAACAAACGAATTCATGTCGAAAATTTGAAAAAACCATGTTTGAAAACACAAGTTCGCTCGAACTTATACCTCAAGTTCGCCCGAACTTGGCTTAAATCATCAATTTTTTGTTGATTTTAAACAAGTTCGCCCGAACTTGTTGAAATTTTCAGTGATTTTTGTACAAGTTCGCCCGAAATTGTATAAATTTCATACAAGTTCGCCCGAACTTGGTTAAAGGTGAATTTTTTCTGAACTTTCATACAAGTTCGCCTGAACTTGTTAAATCTGATTGTTTGTTAGCACAAGTCGCCCAAACTTGTCTCACAAGCTATTACAAGTTCGCCCGAACTTGTCTAAGGTTTCTAAAAAAAATTAGTTTTCCGAAAAATTCGGGAAAAACAATTTAAAGCTCAGACATCATACATCGTAGATTCGTATCGACGAGACGAGTTTAAAGCTCTAATCTGGGAAAAACAGTTTTCCGAAAAACTTTAAACGTTTTTAACTAACCGATACGATCAGAATGTCATATTTTTCGTCGGGTTTGAAAGATATTGATTTTGAAAACATGAATGATTGGAAAGAATTGATTTCTTATTGGAGTATTAATAAACGTACAGTCATTTGGATTGAAAGGTTTAAAATGTTTAAACATAAAAAGGATGAATCTGTGCTTGATCTAATAAAACGTTTTTCTGTCATGAATGGGAATTTATCACATTATATTCCTCTTGAAGATAAGTTTTCAAAATTAGAAAATGCATTACCGTCAGAATGGGATGATTTTGTGAAAGAATCAAAGAAAAAAATTAGATTTACGGACAATTATCTTTATGGAGTTATAAATGATATTTTGGATAAAGCTGAAATTGAAAATACTCGTCAAAGTTATAATAATTCTGATATTTGTCAATCTTTTACAGATTTATCCGTAGATCAAGTGAAGAACTGTGAAATACAAATTTCAAGTACATCTATAAATGGATCTTCAAGTTCTAAACCAATCTGCCCAGTTTATGATGTAGATATCTATCGGGCAGATAATGTCAAACTCTTGAGTGAGATTGAGAGTTTGACATTAGAAAAAAAATTTAAAAGAAAATGAAAAGAATTTTGAAAAAAAAATATAAATTTTAGAAAATGAAAAACTACAAATGGTAGTAGATTTTCAAAATGAAATAAAAATGTTTAAAAATTCAAAAATTGTTTTTGAAAAATTAAATATAGAAAACAAATAGTAATAAATTCTAATATTGAGAAAATAGCTCAACTTGAAAAAGAAGTTGAGACTGTTAAAAATAAAGCTGTTAATTCAGAAAAATTATTGAAAGGTTTTGTGACCTCCTCATTAAAGTTAGATCAGATATGTCCAAAGCCGATCAATAATAATAAAAAGGAAATTCCAATAAGTAACATTGTTACAAATTATGACAATGTCATAATTAAAGATTGTGATGATGATATCGATGATGAAAGACCTAAAAATGATAAACATGAAATACTTTTAAAACTAAAAGAGAAATTTCAAGAAACTGTTCTACAATCTTCTGAAAAAGGTGAATGTTCAACGCAAAAACCTTATAAGCAGAATGAAGAACAAAAACGAAGTTCTAAAAAATCTAAGACTTTTAAAAATAAAAGTTCATCGGTACAATCATCCAATCATTATAAAAAATCAAACAAATTTGAAAAACAAAACTCACAAAAATTTGAGAATATGGTGCAGGTCGGACTACAGTGCTTCAACGTCAAATCAAAGGTACAGAAGAAGCAGGAAAAATGGCTACCATACGTCAAATCAGTGTTATGATTTAAGTGTATGATTTGATAGAAAAGATCGATATGATAATAGGGCGTGTCATATTTGTGGGGTAACTGGACACATTGCTAAAAAATGTCTACAAATTAAACCTAAACCTGTTCATATTGATAAGAAAAATTTTGAAGATTTGAAAGTACCAAATCAGGATTGGAAACAATGTACAGAAACTACAAACAAGGTGAAACCAGTTATTACTAAGTTTTCAAAACTTGAAACTGGTGAATCCTCGAATAGAAATGAACAAATAGTTTCTATATTGTATTTTAAGAAAGCTTTAACGAAAAATCAAACATGGCTGGTAAAAGGAAAGGAAGTGACACAATCAGTGAAAATTGAAAGATTAGAGGACTTTCCAAAACTTGAGAAAGTCCAATATAAACCTGATTGTGAAAAGAAAATCAAAATTAAGGTTGAAAGAAAAAACACCTAAGGCTATAAAGGCTTGGGTGTCACTATGCAACTAATTGTTTAAATTTTTGTGCAGGAACTTCTGAGATGAACGCACATTACTTAGAATTAAGTTCCATGGCACACTTTGAAGACGGGCGGGTTATCATGTTATATATAAAGGGCATTTTTACAAAACATGGTCCAAAAACGTTTACTTTAAAATTTTGAAATTTTTGGAGAAAATTTTTCAAAAACACATTTCAATAACATTTACTTGAAAGTTTTACAAAATTTTGAAGAAAATTTGAAAATTTCACAGAACCCTCACTGTTGAACAGACAAAACTCAGGGATATAAATGTTCTATAAACACAAAGGTGTCAAGGTTTTTGTCATCATAAGGGGGAGAGTGCTTAAAAAGAAAAATTGTGAAGCAGTAATGGATGGAGAATTGAAGAGATTCTCATCGGTTGGTCAATGTTTTCTGTAAATCAAAAATTCCAAAAGTATGTTTTTGAATTTTAGGGGGTGAAATTTTTTTTCAGAAAATCCAAAAACATATTAAATGCAAAAAGTACAAAAACATGAAAAAGCAAAAAGAGTTTTGTGGTTAAAAAGGAAATGATAGTAAATCAGTGGACTATCACAGTATGCTAAGGATTTGTAAAGTTTTAAAAGTTTAAACAAGTCTTACTGTGGATGTGTCGATAGGCTTTACACGTTCAGTAAATTGTTTCCGGGATATAAACTAAATTTTACAACTGCTTAAACATGTGGATTAACATCTCTCGGATATATGGACTTAGTACTCCGAAATTTCGTTTGAGAGATTGCCTGATTCTGAGATACGAGGTCTTTATAGATGATTTGTATCTGGGGTATTATATAAGTTCTTCTGATTTTGCGAAAGCAAAGGCCTAGAACTTCTATAATGCTTTTGCAAAAATCAATAAAAACTGCATTCAATTGAAAATATCGAAAGATATTACAATTGCAGTACAAAAAGATTCCATTTTGGAACACTACCTTATAAGTCGAGCCTTCATCTCTCTGTCGATACGGTGGTACTAACCTGAGCTCTCAAGGTCTCGCATAACCCAGATACAGATATCAATTACGCTATATTCACCTGTAAGACGAAATCTAGGGAATCTTGATACGGGAGTATATTCTGAGATGTGAACCATAGTTAAGTCAAGTTTCTTAAATCTATCTAACATATCTTGGAACATTTGAGAAATGTGTCAAAGTTTAAATGGACAAACATATCGACAATCTAGGTAAATTTGTTTAAAACTTAGTGTCATGAAAAGGTCAATGGTACTTGTGATTTGTCTCAAAAACTGATATGATCCTTTAACACAAACTCAACAAAAATATGTTTGTAAATATGTTTGTACATAATTAGTGTTTTGATTTTCATTTCATAAAAACAAAAAGATTATATTATCCTTTAGTTTCGACCACTGATGATGAAAAGCTGATTTTCAAAGTCTAGAGTTGCTGAACAAAATCTAAATTTGTTTTTTTATAGTTGATCTGAAAAGTTTAAAAGTTCATTCATTTGAAACTTACATTTGAATAAATGAATCAGTTTAGTGTCAAGATTTTTAATCAAGATCATTGAGTTGAACTTGATACATGAATCAGTTATTCAAGGTCACTAATTTGGACTTGAATAACTGAGAGGTTAAAAACTGATAGAAGATTAAAATTTGAAATGTTTGTGTTTTGAAATTTCAAAGGTTGAATCTGAAATGTTTATTTGAATGTTTAAGGAACGTTGAAACAAGAAGTGGATTCTAAGGGGGAGCTGGATAAAACATGTTGATTGAAGATCCCAGAAAGCTCAAAGCAAGGGGAGCATGGAGATTAAAGTTTTATCAAGACAAGCTCGAGAAGAAAAGAGAAAAGGATTGTAGATGCTATGAAGATCAAGGAAGTTAAAGTTATTAAGAAATAAAGATCAAGAGAACATTAAAGACTCAGGAACTTAATTGAAGAATGATGACTACGACAACATCCAAGGGGGAGTCTGTGGATGCATATGTTTGTTGCCTACGTCTTCGTATAACGTCGAGTTAGTATTTAGGAGCGAAATATCGAAGTTTATGTATATAAAGGGTCAAGTTCGCTTGAAAGTAGTATGTTGTAGTCAAGTTCAGCCGAACTTGACTAAGCAAGTTCGCCCGAACTTGCATCCTATCTAGGGAACTTGTTCTCCTATAAATAGGAGACTTGTCATTTCATTTGTAAGATTCAGAGATTTTGTTACGACAGAGGCGAAGCTCTGTCCAAGTGTTTCAGGATCTGTAACGTCTTCTAATAACTGAAACAGTGATTAATTAGTAAAGAACTTGTCTACAATGTCGCCTATGCAAACGGATTCCGCACGTTTACCTTAGGTTTGCCAAATTAAGACCAGAACGATCCGTACAACGGTCCTACAACTTATCGAAATTAAATCCCCTTCTGGTGAGTCACTTACCATTTGCAGAGACCATTATTATGGATTGCCCGAGAAAGTATCCCTGCTTAAGGCGTCCAGATGTCTGAAAAGAGGATATGTCATCTACATGGCACACGTAACCATTGACGACCCAAAACCAAAGATTGAAGATATTCCTGTCATCTCTGAATATCCATAAGTGTTCCCTTAAGACTTGCCCTGGATTGGCACCAATAGCTAAGGCTCCATATCGTCTAGCACCAATGGATATGAAGGAACTAAAAACACAGCTTAAAGTGCTGTTAGAGAAAGGTTTTATTCAACCTAGTTCCTCTCCCTGGGAGCTCCCATTCTGTTTGTGAAGAAGAAAGTCAGTTCAATGCGGATGTGTATAGACTACCGTGAGCTGAACAAGATTACGATCAAGAATCATTATCTCTTTCCAAGAATTGACGATTTATTCGATCAATTACAAGGAGCAAGTTTCTTCTCCAAGATTGATTTACGTTCAGGATATCACCAGTTGAAGGTGAGAAGTGAAGATGTTTCCAAGACTGCTTTTAGAACTAGATATGGTCACTATGAATTTTTGGTGATGCCCTTTGGACTCACCAATGCACCTGCAATATTCATGGACCTCATGAATAGGGTTTGCAAACCATATCTAGATAAGTTTGTCATCGTCTTCATAGACGACATAGTTATCTATTCTCGTTGTAAGGAAGACCATGAGAAACACTTGAGGTGTATACTGGAATTACTAAAGAATGAAAAGCTTTATGCAAAGTTCTCGAAGTGCGAGTTTTGGCTCAGAGAAGTCCAATTTAGGGACATATGATTAGCGAACGTGGTATCCAAGTAGATCCCGCTAAGACTGAGGCTATCATGAATTAGGAAGCACCCAAAACACCTTTTAAGATTCGCAGTTTTCTAGGATTAGCAGGCTATTATCGTAGGTTCATCGAGAACTAATTAAGAATAGCTACTCCCCTAAATGTGTTAAATTCGGAAGAACGTGAAGTTTGACTGGGGCCCAAACAGAAAGAATACTTTGAGATTTTGAAGCAAAAAACTGAGTAATGCCCTTGTCTTATCATTACCTAAAGGAGTTGAAGACTTCGTTGTGTAATGTAAGGAGACAAAGTAATTTCTTATTCATCACGACAACTTAAAGTGCACGAAAACAATTACACCACTCATGATTTAGAGTTACGTGCAGTAGAGTTTGCTTTGAAATTACGGAGACACTATTTGTATGGCACAAAGTGTATTATATACGCTGACCATAAGAGTCTTCAACACATATTTAATCAATAGGTTTTAAATATGCACCAACGTCATTGGATGGAAACCCTGAATGTCTACGAATGTGAAATTCATTATCATCCAGGTTAGGCAAATATTGTAGCTGATGCTCCTAGTATAAAGGGAAGGATTAAGACAATTAAAGTGCATGCTAAAAGAATTGAGCTACGAACTAGCTTGAATGATAAACTGTTAGATGGTCACTAGCTTGAATGAGAAACTGTTAGAAGAACTTGGTGGAATTGTGGAACAGTTAATACATGGTAACGACGGAATTTTGAGTCCTAAGAATATAATCTGGGTTCCTGTATTCGGAGGACTCAGAGATTGATTCTAGAAGAATGACATAATTTAAGATATCCCGTACATCCTTGTGGAGACAAGATGTGCTAGGATCTAAAGAAGAATTATTGGTGGATAGGCATGAAAAATGCTATAGCCACCCATGGAGCTAAGTGTCTGACGTGTACGCAAGTGAAACTGAACATCAGAAACCGCCCCTGGTTGTTGCAACAATTAGAAATACCCACTTGGAAGTGGGAGATGGTAACAATGGATTTGATTACCATGTTACAAAAAAACAGTCGTGGCAACGACACCATTTGGGTTATAGTCCATAGACTGACTAAGTCAGCCCATTTTCTACCAATTAAAGAGACTTATAATTCAGATAAATTGGCTAAATTATATGTTGACAACATAGTATCTCTACATGGAGTACCATTGTCTATAGTGTAAGATCGTGATATTCGGTACACATCTCACTTTTGGAAAAGTTTCCAACAAGCTCTAGGCACTCACCTAAACATCCACGACTTACCATCCATAGACCGATTGTTAGAGTGAGCATACAATCCAGACTTTGGAAGACATGCTGAGAGCATGCGTGATTGATTTACGTGGTAGTTGGGATGATCATTTACCACTAATCGAATTCTCCTACAATAATAGTTACCACACCAATATAAAAGTTGCTCCATTTGAGGCTTTATATAGGAGAAAGTGTAGAACACCTGTCTGTTGGGCAGAAATTGGAGAGAATCAACTGTCTGGGCCCAAGATAGTTCTAGAAACTACAGACAAGATCATACAAATCTGTGACAGGCTCAAAGCTGCCCGTGATAGACAAAAGAGCTATGCGGACAAGAAGAGGAAGCCTCTTGAATTCCAAACCAGATATAAAGTTATGTTAAAAGTACTACCTTGGAAAGGTGTAATGAGATTTGGATAGAAGGCAAGTTAAGCCCATGATATAGGACCGTTCGAGATAATGGAATGAATCGGTTATGTGGCTTATAAGCTTAAGCTGCCCGAGGAACTAAGTGGAATACATGATGTATTCCACATATCAATAATGTATTCCACATATCAAATATGAAGAAATGCCTAGCCGATGAGTCGCTAGCAATGCCACATCATGATGTCCTGACAGATGAAAATCTAGGTTTCTTGAGAAACCTTTATCGATTGAGGATCTACAAGTCAAAAAGCTCTGAAAGAAAAAGATCCCCATTGTGAAAGTAAAATAGGATTCCCGCCGTGGCCCAGAATACACATGGGAAGTTGAGGCGAATATGAGACAAAAGTACCCCTATCCATTTGAATAAATCTGGAGGGCAAGATTTCTTTAAGGGGTGAAGATGTAGCATCCCGTGTAATTTAATCAAATTATAACGCGACACGTGTCCAAACTCTGCGTACAGTTCTGATTTTTGGAAGAAGAGGGACAAATATTGTCAAAATGGGGAACTAAGCAAAGTATAGGCACTAAAAGGGTAAAATCCAAAAATCCAGCTTCTGGTGGTCCCTTACGGACCACAAGGGGTATCCCTTATGGTCCTCAAGGGAGGTTTAAATTTGTGAGGCGGTGAAACCCCTTACGGACCGTAAGGCTCACCTCTTACGGCCCGTAAGAGGTGCGCTGACAGCAAACAACTTGCTGGCAACAACCTTCTTCTCTCTATGCCATCTATCTCCGGATCTTGCCACCTTAACTCCCGTGCTTCCACCTATTTGGACACTAATCAACATACTAGATCTTCAAGGGGCACTTGTCAACATCTCATGATTGTTGTTCAAGTATAAATAGGCCTTAAAGTTGTGCATTTTCATTCACACTTTCACAAATCACCCTAAATCTTTCTCTTAGAGCTTCTTTGGAGTTTAGGAGCAACTCTTTGGTGTCCTTAGTAATCTTCAGGTCTAGGAAGTCCTTCTCCTTTAGTCAATTTCATTAATTTAGCTAGTATTCAACTGAAAGTCAAACAATTTGACTTTTCATTTTGACCACTATTGTCAAGTCAAAGTTCGAATCGAACTTTCCTACGTGATCGTAATAATGAAGGTATGAATCCCTGCGATCATACCCTCCGACAATCATGTCAAGTAGGCGAAATGACGAGTCAAGCATGTTATATATAAAAGTCAAAAAATAGAAAAATATGTGTTTTGCGATAATTGAATTTCTAACTATCTAAACCACTTGTTGTAGTATCATAACAATTGTATAAACTTATAAAATTTATTTTGATATGTCCAACTCGTCATACTAAGTTAGCACTCATTTTTATGTCAAAAGTCAAGCAGTTTGACTTATGCTTTGACTTTTGATTCCAACCCGTTTGGTCTACTTTGAAACCCAATCAAGGCATGTTTTTTGACCATAATATTATAAGGAATAACCCTCTGAGGTTATACCTTATGGCCATACCCTTTGAAGGATAATTCGACGAGTCAACTATATATACTTTTAAAAATGTCAAAAATGCCCCTACGGCATAAAAATGGTTCTAAAACCTACGAAGCACATAATCTGACCTCAAAACTGATTATATGATGTTTTGAAATATGTTTTGACATAACAGACTCGTCATAGACCCATTTGACCGCGCGATACAATGCTTACCATATGGCTAGTTTAATATATATAAAATATATAAACTAGTCAAATTGGGTTTAAAATTTTTAAAATCATTCCAAATCAGAATGTTTGGTTAAATAACCCACACCCAACGAGGGTTCACACTCGGAAGGGTATAAACCACATTCTAACCGGTCAACCCTTAATCAAGCGAAACCGAATAAAATTCTAAGTAACGGGTCGAGTTATATAACTTCCCTACTGACTCGTGAACATTCTAGCAGATATATAAATCTGTTTCATTCTGAACTTTAGAGCCTTTCAGATAATCATGCCTAGGATATAAACTTGATTATGGCTATGCTTCAAGAACTTATTTAACAGTTTATTTAAGCAAAGGTACTCTTATCCTATTTTTATTTAAAAACTTGATATATGGTATTAGCCACTTGGGGCGGGTATTATATAAATGGGCAAATGCTTTCATAAATATAAGAATCTGATTTAATTCGTATTGCTTGAATAACATTAAACATTGGGGTTAATGGTATCTTGGTCGGACGTCCCGACTCAACAATTAGGAATGGCCAAATAAAAAATGCGCAGGGTAGTAGGCATACACCTAGAAGATGTTATATTAAAGATGGTGTGTACCATGATCACATACCGTCATAGATTTCTGGTACTGATATGCACCAAATGCAACATAATTGTATCAAATACAGTATAAAATCAACCCTTTTTAATACTAATGTTGGAAAAAGTATGTTTTTTTGTATACTTTTGATTTTCAGGACTAAAAGAGCTTAAATGTACAAAATGAACAAATTAACAACAAAAACCAACATAAGTACAGAAGACGGGAAGATGACACACTATACCAACCCTCCGAGCTTCACCCCTAGACCAAAAACAACGAATCAGAAGTCAAGCACGGGGTCGTGCTTTTTCGGGATGGGGCCGTGCCCTTTCATAATTCCAAAACTGAAAAGATAAACAGAAGCAGACAAGAGACACAGGGTCGTGTCCAGTGGACACGGGCCGTGGTCAACCTCTAGATTTGAGAATCTTGGATAGTAAAACAAGTACAATGGCCACGGGGCCATGCCGTTGAAACACGGGGCCGTGTAAGCATATGATCTGACAAGCTCATTAAATGAAGACAGAGAAGAAGGAATACACGTGGTTGTGCCCACAGGGCACGGGCCGTATGAAACCATTGTTTCCAGCTATAAATAGGGGTGCTTGGTTTCATTCCAAGTCATCCCTTAGAAAACCACTTCTCTCACACCTACTACCAACCCACCATCACAATACCACCATCATCCACCATATTCATCCATCATTCATCCTTAAAGTGTGTGTAGTAGTTCGGGATCCAAGATTGATCGTAAGATTTTTGTCAAACAAAGGCCGTGCTTGGCTAATCTCTTACGTCACTTAGTGAAGATAAGTTATTTATGTATTTCTTTTGATTTCCTAGCTTTGGCTAACTTTTTAATTGGGTATGAATTAATGACTTTAGTTTTTTATACTGAAAGTGAACTTTATTCTATCATCTCTTCAAGTTTTGTAGATTCACTCATTCGTGTCTTTACGGTCTATATAAAGCACGTTAACTACCTGGAAGGGGGTTAGAAGGGTGGTATGTGTAAAGTTCTTGCCTTGTTCATTGTATAGATCCTGCGAGCACTTGGTTCAAGCTTATTAGGACTTCCCTTGAGGCAGATAGCATCAAATCGGGGGAAGTAAGAATGGCCTGAATCCCTTATAAATAAACTACTATTAAAACTTTAAACCGGCCTTAAGGGACTGTATCCCTACTGACTCAGATCAATATGGCCGAGGGTAGCGTTGCCTCCAAAAGAGGGACATGCCATATTTTCTATTAATAACTTACTTAATTATCTTTCAATATTCCGGCCTTGTGGGACTGTATCCCTGCTGACTCCGACCAATATGGCTGAGGGTAGCGTTGCCTCCAAAAGAGGGACACGCCACTTTAACTAAGATAATCTTTTAAAAAATCCAAAGTGTAGAATTCATCAAAGGATACGTAAATAACAAGTCGGAACCAAGTGATTCTATCTTGTCTATTGTTTTCTTTTATTACTTAGTCTAATTTTTATGTTTACTTATTAAAAATATTTTCTAAAAATTTAGATTAGACGTCAACGATATTCAGGTATTAAATGCTCTTGTGTCCTTGGATGATCTCAGTATCTTACCATCACTATACTACGTCAACGATGAGTGCACTTGCCCTAGCGTGTTGTAGAGAGTGATAGTTGCATATCGTATTTTTATAAATTTAAAGCTTGAATAAATGGCGCCATTGCCGGGGACACAAGGATTTTAAGAAAGTTTAAACTCGGCGGCCTTATATTTTTATGCTTTTTCTAATTTTCTTTTTAGGTTTTTCTTTTTTTTCCTCAAAATTTTCTACTCTCTACAGAAACCACACGGGACCGTGTTTGATCAACACAGGGCTGTGTTAGTTTCTTAGTAACTCAAAACAGTTTTCTGACAGATATGAGTTGCAGTACGGGGCCGTGTCTCAACAACAATTTCTAGAAAACAGTACCATCTGATCCCAGCGGTTAAAACCTAATGTGGCAATAATGGATGTTAATGATTATTTTTACCCCGCCAGTCTTACGATGGATGTTGTCAATTATGTGGTGGAATTCATAAAGATTTAGAATGTCCCATTCTAAAAATTAATCCTCATTATTTAGACCCATCGTTTTCCTGTGACGATCACCTTAAGATGGGCGGGAGTAAAAACAATAACTATTATACTCCTGAATTCCATTAAACCTCTTCCATAGGAGACATAAGCTCGGAAGAACTAAATAGAAAAGATGATTCTCTAAATACTCAAAGAAATAGAATCCATGATGAAGGCACGATATTCATCAAGGAACAAAAGCAACAAAGATTCGATGGAGCCACATTCAGGAATAAACGATAGCAAGGCCAACGAGTCTACCCTAGCTCTGAGTGAAAACAAAGATGATAGTCGTCCCTGTATCGACCTCGCAATGAAGGACTCTTTAACGGCTTGTGAACTTCACAAAAAACGGTTTAGACCAGAGCGAGTCGACTCACACATTCTTTAACAAGAGCCCGGAAAAGGTAAATAAAAGAGGGTTCACCCTCCTACTTTTAGTTTAAAATTCCACCTTTCCGACAACCTCTTGCATTTTTGTATCTCTCGCCGGAACCTAAGTTATATTAAACACTTCGGTGTTGTTCCAACCAGTAAGGAACCGCCAGATAAAACACAGGTCTTTAAAAAAAACTCCGACGAAGCTTCATAAAACCCTAAGACACGGGGCCGTGCCACTTTCCCACAGGCTCGTACCCCATCTTTCCTCAGAACATGAGGGCGTGTTAAGAAGACACGGGGCCATGCCACCCGTACTTTTTAACACGGGGCCGCGTCCCCCCTAACATGGCCTGTGTTTCACTAAAAGACAACATTCTCTAACTCATGCAGACGACACGGGAACGTGCCTCCTTCAACCTTCAAACCTCCATTGAAGCTTGAAGCTTTAAGCTTCAAAAGCTTCAATTGTTAGGTCAAAAGCATGGTTTTTAGCCCAAATTTTACAAAAATACTATTATACAACAATAGTTTAAGTTACTTACGTTCAGAAATATTAAAAACCAACAATTTTCACTTAAAATAAAGGTTAATGGGCTAAAATATCAGAGTTGTTGAAGTACACGGGGTCGTGTGACTCGTCTGTAACTCAAAAAACTTTAACAGTTAGTCATGTTTAACTAGCATGTCGAGCCAGCAGAGCGGTACGTCTTCAACCAGTTCACGAAACAACCAAAGAGGGAGGAGGTTATTGCTTGAAGCCACTCTAGTCTGCTACGTTTGCGCTTTGCGAGAATCCATCGTAGAAATGATGATGGTGGAGGAGGTCCTCGTGGATCGAGAGAACTACCTCACTCTTGCCTTGGAGGATAGCTTTAGGGTGATAAACCTTCTTCACCAAAGGTTGAACATCTTGGTGATGTCCTCGATGGAGCCAGTCTTACACCAAGATGTCTGGAAAATCGCTAACGAGGTGATTAATCCCATCAGGTGGGACGAAATACACCCAGAACCTCTCATTAATGCCTACTTTGAGGGTCCGATAAACCCCAGTCCTCTTCCACAAGAGGAGGTCGATGATGAGCCCTTAATCTTCCTTTCGAGGGAGATTGAGGAAATGCTCAACGACCTCTAAAGGAGCATTCTCGGAGAATAGCTTAAAGCCCTTATTTTACGAAAACTATTTTCGGTTTTTGCTAATCTTTCATAGATTTATCGAGGGGAAAGCTATTCAGATTTAATAATCTCGTAGGGTATCCACTAACTATCAATCTATCTTAGGACTTTAATCTTTTTGTAATTTTTATTTTCCTTTTCTAGTTGTAATGATGAATGGATGGAATGAAATGTGATGTTTTGAAAACAAAAGTGAGCGAAAATATGGAAATGGCCAAAGGGACGTTGGAACAACACCCCAAGCACGTAGACAAACACTTCCCGAAGCAAATTCTTCAAAAAAGTAAGTGCAGCACAGGGTCGTGTAAGGTAAGCACGCCCTCGTGGCTCAAGTTTGCAGGAAACAATCTTGCATCTGGAACATTGACACGAGGTCGTGTTCCAAAGACACATCCTCGTTCCTTGTAGGACCGATCCTCGATGCTTAGGAACCTAAATTTGATATCTAACGTCCATAATAGCGGAAATATTACATCGTGTTTATCAATAGACAAGATTTAATCAGTTAATCGTCAGTTTTATAGATCAGACGTTCTGGTTACAAACTGACAGAGCTTCGCCTTTGAAATGCCAAAGTTACAAATGAAGTAGGCTAGCTAGGTATTTATAATGATGCAAGTTCGCCCTAGGAGATACCTAAGTTCGCCCGAACTTGCCTTAGCAAGTTCGGCCGAACTTGGCTATACATTAAAGTCATAGGCGAACTTGCTTACATTGTTCATAAATACTTCATTCACCTAGTCTATTCAGCTCTATACTATACAAACTCGATATAATTCTAAGACATAGACATTATGCACCAACAGACTCCCCCTTGGATATAGTCTTCGTCTTGTATCAGTCTTCAAAAAACTCTGTCTTCATAATATCCTTTAATGCACCCGACCGAAGAAGTTCTTGAATGGCTTCCTTCGTCGTTCTTGCTTTGGATCAGGCGTTTGATCAGTTGGCGGTGGTCCTTTAAAGTTAGCCATTCTTAGCGAACTTTGCCTTACCGCCTTTTCTATTCTTTTTGTAATCGCCTCATTTCTGGTTTCTTCTTTTAGAAACTCTAGTCTCTCCAGATCCCTCCACTTCGTCTGCCACATCTTTCTAGAATTGACTTCGCGTGCATAGCAAACATTAACAACTTTCTGATACTGCATCGCCTGTACCTTTTCTCTTTCTTTAAAAACAATCTTGCGGTAGAAAAGGCATTTTATATCTTCTCTCGAGCAGTTAACCGACCACATAGGATCTAGAATCCTTATCGTCCTCCACAAACATCTCATACCCTGATGACCCATCACTTCAACTCGTTCCTTAGCAATATCCAGATGATCTTCAAATTTTAACACAATCACCGCTTCGCAAGTAGCTGGATCTATCTCCCACCACTTGAATAAAGGATAGAAGTTCTGTTCGATCGGCATAAGTGGCATATTCCTCATGGCTCTAGGATGTTTCATAATTAACGTTATGTCCTTTTCCCCTGTAACCTTATTGATCTTAACTCTTCGTCTTGGAATAAACGGCTTCCAGTGATTCCAACCTTTAACAGCTTCGTACTTAATCATCTTCCACAACAACTGATCTATTGTCTTCATATGATAGGTAACATTCACTGTTTGTACTAACTCTTCCATATCCCAGTACGACAATGTCTTGAAATCAGCAAGATATTTGAAGTATTGCACTCCAAATTCCCTTTTAATTGCATATACGTTAAGCTCTTTAAACCATCCCCAACTCAGTATATCTCCCAAAGAAAAATCTTTATTTCTGGTAAAGAATGCTAGTGGACGTCGAAACTTATGTTCACGTGGCATTTCCTTGAACCAGGACTTTTTCGCTTCAGCTATCTCTTCTTTGGTCATCGGTTTAGGAATCTTTCCTTCTCGTAATGCTTCAGCAATCTTATCTTTTAACATATCTTCATTAAGCTGTTTGTACATCTATTCAAAAGTAGGAAAACTTTCTGAATTTTGATCGACGTACTTAGCTTTCTGATCTGATTCATCATCTGCGGACCAATCTTCAACTATCACTCGATTGTACTCATCAGCTTCAAACCTTCTCTCATACTGATACTCTTTCGGTTCAAATGTGTTAACATTCATAACTTCCTCAAAATCAAACTCTAAGTTCTCAGCTTCAACTAGTTTCGCCAAATCTTCTTTTGAATAATTATGTGCAAACTCACCTTCTTCCACATTGTGTTCCAACATTAGCATCAAAGGCTTCGTAGGTACTGCAGTCATAGGCTTCGTAGAACGATCAATATCTAACAAATCAATATCATCTGAAGGCCCTGTCTTCCCTGACTCCCCCTGATTTTTATCTTCCATCCTATTCGATTCATCGTCCATAAGGTCAGAAAAATCAAACTCATCAGATACTTTGGCTTCATTGATCTTTAAACCTGTACCTCCCTGATCAAAATCATCACCACCTTGATCGTAATCATCGTCATCATCACCAACATTCCAATCCTCGTAACCTTCTTCCTCTTCATCCTCTTTATTATCTTTTTCAGCTTCTTCATTGCCTTTTTCTTCGGAAACAATAATAGGATCAGAAGGCTTGACAGATTCGTCAACCTTTTGGATATCAGACTCAGAAGCTTTCGAAACATCTTCAGTTGGTTTCTCAGGAACATCAGAAGATTTCTCAGCAGAAGATTTAGGGGCTTCACCCTCAACATGCTTTCCTTTACCACTTTCAGCTAACTCTTTCTCAGCACGCTCTTTTGCTTCTTGACAATCCAGAAGATCGTATTCAGCAATGAAATCAATATTCAGATTGTTTGCTAACACTTTCTGCAATCTGTTGAATCTTCGATCGTTCAATGCTTGGATAGTCTAGAGATCTGCAATCTGAGTCTGCAATTTCTCATTCGCGTCTTGCAAACTTTCAATTAGTGCTTTGACATACTCCCTTTCATTTTCTAATACCTTCACTTTGTCGCCAAGCAACTCTTTTACAACCTCACTTTGATTCACTTTCTTAACAAGCTCGGCCTTTTCAACCTCATTCTGTGCAACTTTCTCTTCTAACACCTTCACACGCATTTCTAGCATCTCAAAATTAGATTCTGGGAAAAATTCATCCAAGTCTTCGAGACTGATTGGACCATGTGGCATATCACCAAACAGATTTCCTCTTGGTGTCCTTGGTGTTGAATCTTTAGGTGTTGCAGCTTTCGGTGTTGACTTCTTAGGAGTAGAACTTTCTGGAACAGAAGTCTTTGGAGCAATAGGAGATTCAGCGATAGGAATTTCAACAAATCCAGACATAGGAGGTTCTTGTGTAACTCCTGGCCTTTCAGTTTCAACATGAACAATAACAGGAGGTTCTTGTGGAGGAGGTTCTTGTGTGGCTCCTTTCTCCTGAGCACAAGAAGGTTCTTGTTTGGCTTCTGTGCCTTTCGACTTGCTGTTGTATCTCTTACTTACAGCCTTCTGAACTTTCTTTGCTTTTCTTTTCCCTTTGGTATGAGGTGATCCTGTAGTCTTTTTAGAGATTTCGATTGCTGGGGACTTTGTACGCTTAGACTTTTTCTTCGGTCTCTCTTCGTCCGATTCTTTTTCAGTGTTAGAATCAAATCCGCATCCAATTTTCTTTCCTTTCTGCTCTAATCTCTGCCTCAGTCTTTTCTGGCTCTTTGGCAGGAACTTCTTCATCAGATTCTTCATTCTCAGAAGTAGCAGAAATCACATCATCTTGAGTCATTTTCACAGTTTCTTGACTCTCAATAACCATTGCAGTGCTCGATCCAGCAACTGCTTAAACATTTTCAGGTTCATCCTCGTCGACAAGCATAGTTTCGACTTTCTTCGCAGCACGTTTCTTTTTAGGCTTATCAGCTTCTGCCTTTAAAAACCATTCGCTCCTTGCCTTTGGTTTGAATTCCTTAAACCATTCTTGCTCAGCCTTAAGCTCTTTCTCGTCATCACTACCATCCTTTCTCCACTTGTTATCAGGTGGCGAGATATAATTTGAATCTTTTATAGCTCCAAACACTGGTTTCGCAACAGGAGCTGAAGCTTGCTTTTGGAACTTGATTAGCTTCTTTACTGTTGTTTCATCAAGATGAACCAGATACAACACATCATTTGGATCTCGTGCAATGTTAGGATACTTCTCGTAAATCAACATCTGAACAAATCTCGGATATAGGCATAGCCTTGAATCTTCCATTTTCTTCGACATGTGAATAAAAACCATCTTAGAAACATTGAACGGCTTCTTCAGAATAAGCGTCGTTGCCATGCTAGCCAAATAGTCTTGAACATCATCTAAACCGGCTTTGCGATGGCTGAATGTGTGAATTAGAGCATGCATTAAAAGCTTGTAGGGGTTTGGTACTTCCCCTTTCTTCAGCGTTGGCTTGTTCACGCCCCCCTTATAACCCATACGGAAGAAACAACCACGCACCATCTTCTCGTCTACATGAACCGGATCGTCTTTATTATCTTTGAACTGCAGAATCCGTCGAATATCATCTTCGGTAACTGTAATCGGTTAAACTTCATTGTCGACTTGCACAGATGAAGTGATCGTCTTCTCATCTTCGCTTAAACGTGCGTTCATCCAGAAGTGAACAATATGTGATCGATATGATACGGTGCACTTTGTAATAGCTCGGCGAATATGACTTTCCTTAAGAAACTTCAATATACTGTCGTACTCCTTCAGTGACGGACATATAGACTTGTCAAGCATAATGCACGTATTGTGAGTTTTGGAGAACTCAACAGAAATTACACGCTGGTATCTGTGTCTAAAAAATGATGCAAAACAATTAGCACGATTTTCAAGAAAAAGTCACAAAATTTTTCTAACATTTATATCAAGTTCGGGCGAACTTGATATATATGTTCAACATTCTGCCTAAGTTCGCCCGAACATGTATTAAACACATGTTCAACATTGAATGATAAGTTCGGGCAAACTTATATTAACAATTTACAGTTTTTCAAGATCCAAGTTCGGGCGAACTTCCACATGATATTCAAAATCAAATACATGAAGTTCGGTCGAACATATCTGGATTTTCTTTAATTATTTTTGGACAAGTCCGGTCGAACTTGACAACAAGTTCGGTCGAAGATATTAAGATTTCATTTATTCATATGTTTAGACAAGTCCGGTCGAACTTGACAACAAGTTCGGCCGAACTTGTCGTCTTCTCCAAAGAAACCAACTTGTTCAAAACAGTTAAACATCCTTTTCACTTCAATCAAAACATGTTATACAGTCGATTTTATGTATAGATTAAGGATCTAAGTTCAATTTTAACCAACACCATCTCGATCTATCAGATTTTTAAGTTTTTATTAATTTTTGTTCATTACTGGTCCAAACACAGTCCAATAATCAAATCTCACCTCAGCCATGATAATTTGTGTGCTAATCACCAAAAACAGACTTAATTTGGACAGCGTAACGGTATGAAATTGCCAAAAACACTCAAATCTCTCTCAATGCTAAAGTTCGCTTTAGAGGGTTATTAAGCTGTTGAATGAGTTTGGCCGAACTTGATTGATATTTATACCATGTCAAGTTCGGGCGAATTTGTTAAGCCCATTTTGAAAAGCCCAACTGAAGTTCGAGCGGACTTAGCTTTTATCATTAACTAACCATCTACAAGTTCGGTCGAACTTGCTGTTTGTTAAACTTGATTTGTTTAGCAAGTTCGGCGAACTTGCCAAACCACAATTTTGAACCTTTTCAATTTTTCAATTTTAACCCCTGAATTTTCCAACTTTTTATCAGTTATGAAAATCCACTTAGTTGACCAAGTCTAAGCTAATGACCTTGGTTAACCAATTTGTCTGCCGAGTCCAAGTTAATGACCCCGGTTTGACCCGTTACGAATAAATTGTTGATATTTTCAAAATCAAAGTTTCAAATTAATGAACCTTTCATTGTTTTGACTTTTCAGATTAACAGATTAGCTCCAACCCGTTGTCAAAGAGATTCTCACCAGTTCTAGCACCTTACCAGACTTCGAAGATCCGTTCTCCAACATTGGTTTGCTGAAAACAATGTAGAAATAAAATCTTTTTGTATTTTTGTAAGTTTATGCTAAAACTCACCGAAAATCTTTTTGATTTTAATCTGTAAAGCTGAAATACAATGTAATAAGCAATGTAAACTATGTACAAACATATTTACAGATATATTTTTGTGAATTCATGTCTAAGGATCATATCAGTTAATTGAGACTTATCACTAGTACCGTTGACCTTTAGTAGACTTTTAAGTTTTAAACTTATTTACTTATATTGTCGATATGTTTGTCCACTTAAGCTTTACCACATTTTTCAACTGTTTCAAGATATGTTTAGGTAGAATTCATGAAACTTGACTTATCTGTGGTTCCCACTGCTTGAATATACTCCCGTATCCAGATTCCCTAGATTGCATCTTACATGTGAATATAGCGTAATTGATATCTATATCTGGGTTGTGCGAGACCTTGAGAGCTTAGGTTAGTACTACCGTACAGACAAAGAGATGAAGGCTCGTCTTTAAGGTGTGTTCCACTTAAGGAATCTTTTTAGCAATGCAAATTATTAGATCTTTCGATTCTTTTCAATATTGCATGTAGTTTGGAGGTTTACAGCGAAAGTATTATAGAAGTTCTAGGCCATTGCTTTCGCAGAATCAGAAGAACTTGTATAATACCCCAGATATCAACTATCTATAAAGACCTCGTATCTCAAAATCAGGCAATCTTTCAAACGAAATTTCGGAGTACTAAGTCCATATATCCAAGATGTGTTAATCCACAAGATTAAGCAGTTGTAAAATTTAGTTTATATCTCGAAAACAATTTACTAAACGTGTTAAGCCTATCGACACATCCACAGTAAGACTCGTTTCTCACTTTTAGAACTTTAAATTTCTTTAGCATACTGTGATAGTCCACTGGTGTACTATCATTTCCTTTTATGACACTGAATTCTTTTTGTCTTTTTCAATGTCTTTGTACCTTTTGAATTTTTATATGTTTTTGATTTTAAAATTTTCGAATGTTTTTGTATTTTCTCTAACATTTCTCCCCCTAAAATCAAAAACATCTTTTTGGATTTTAGTTTTTAACAAAATTTTAAAGTAGAAAGATATTTACAAACCAATGTGGTTCACGCGAACTCGTCGTCCGATTCGTATTCAACCTCAGCGTCCGCACTTGTCAGCAAATTTTTCATAACATTAATTCTCAGCAAGTATTTAAACCGTGACAAAGAAAATGGTTTGGTATAAAAATTAGCCTTTTGTTCGTCGGTGTGGATTTTTTCTATTCGTAGCAATTTCTTTTCGTAGCAATCACGAATGAAATGATAACGAATTTTAATGTGTTTTGTGCGTGAGTGATGAACCGGATTTTTTGTTATATCTATGGTTGCCTTGTTATCAACGTAGGCGGAGTGCCTAGAAATTGCAGACCATAGTCTCTCATCTGCTGTTGAATCCACAGTATCCGTGAACAAAAGCTGGAGGCCGAGATATACTCAGCTTCACAGGTAGAGAGAGTGACCGTAGTCTGTTTCTTACAATGCCAGGTTACCATTCTTGTTCCGAAGAACTGGCATCCCGCTGTAGTTGATTTTGAGTTCAACTTATCTACACCAAATTCCGAATCAGCATAGCCCGTGAGGTCGAAATTGTCGTTCTTCGGGTACCACAAGCCGGTGCTTAGGCATCCTTTCAGATATCTGAAGATACGCTTCACGATCTGCATGTGTAAGATCCTCGGGCTTGACTGATATCTGGCGCATAGGCAGGTTGGATACATAATATCTGGGCACGATACCGTCAGATACATCAGCGATCCTATCATCGATCTGTATAACGTCTCGTCAACTTTGGCTCCAGTCTCGTCAACACAAATGCCATGATTTAGAGCAAGAGGCGTAGATAGAGGCTTCAAGTTTTCCATTCCAAACTTCTTCAAGACGTCGTGAACATACTTAGTCTGATGAATGAAAATACCATCCGGAAGCTGATCTACTTGCAAACCAAGAAAGAACTTCATTTCGCCCACCGAGGACATTTCGAATTTCTTTTTCATGATTCCCACAAACTCCTTGCAGAGACTATCGTTTGTAGATCCAAAGATGATGTCGTCAACGTAGATTTGAACTATAATTGATGGCCATCAACTTCTCTGGTGAAAAGAGTACTATCCACAGTTCCTCTGATAAAGCCGTTTCCGAAGAGATGTTACGATAACGTCTCGTACCAAGCTTTCGGGGGTTGGTGTAGTCCATAAAGAGCTTTATCCAGTAGGTACGCTTTCTTCTTGTAAAGTGGATCGAAAAACCCCGGTGGTTATCCAATGTACACCTTTTTGCGTAATTTGCCATACAGAAAAGCCAATTTGACATCCAATTGATAGACCTTAAATCCTTTCCATGATGCGAAAGCTAGAAAAATTCGAATAGATAACAATCGAGCTACTGGTGCATAAACTTCCGTGTAGTCTATTTTTTCCTGTTGGCGAAATCCCTTAACAACAAGCCAAGCTTTGTTATGAACAATAACCCCTCTATCATCACGTTTACACTTAAAGACCCATTTTGTATCAATTGCTTTCTGATTTTTTGGTAGGTCTTCAAGCTTCCACACACCCAACTTCTCAAACTGCAATAATTCTTCTTGCATTGCTTGTACCCAGTTTTCATCGGCTAAAGCTCCATTAACTGTCTTTGGCTCAATCTGAGAGATGAAACATGAATAGAAACAATAGTTCTGGGTTGTAGCAACGCGTGTGTAGAAACAACTGGGTGCTTTATTAATTTGCCCTCGAGTTCTAACACCAGTTTGAAGTTCTTCGATAATATTTGTTGACGGATGACAGGAATATGATCGCGGCAATTCTTCACTTGGAACATCTACTGAGTTTTGCTGATTCGTGATGTTGAGATCAACAACCAATTCAATGTTTGGAGAGCTTGATGAAGCTTCATTTCTGTTGCTCGGGACTACAGATTGATTAAAAAGACTTGTTATCTGCTCCACTTCTTCATCTGAAGAAGATGATTCCCCATCAGCATCAAATGTTGGTGCTTCATCTGAATCAGAATTTTGATTCTGAGGCATCCCGGGCTCCGTTGTTGTATTCACTGGTTCAGTAGAGGCATTCGTTGGAGGAGTATCAGGTGTTGATAATGACTCAGAAACATTTTCAGCCGGAACACCACTATTGCTTGAACTTGCGCCAGAAGAAGATGGATCCAACGTGGGTTGATTAACCACAATTGGTCGAACAATTTGTTCTTGATTCGTTGACTGGTGAAGGTAATATAACGCTGCAACTACTTCGTCAGTCAGTTCTTTGGGCAAGTCAATGACTTCCAAAGGTCTTGATAGTTAAACAGCCACGCGTCACCTTTCCTTTGAATAGGATCCGTGTAGTTGAAACAATCCATGTGCTGTGCTTCAATAACCTTTCGAAATGAAGGAACATATACTCTTCTCAGCGGACTCGCATATCCGACAAAGAAACCTTCAAGAGATTGAGCTCCGAATTTGCCATCTTGGTCTATTACGGTACATGGTGCACCGAATGGTTCTAAGAACTTCAAATTTGGCTTCCGTCGGTTTATCATCTCAAAACATGTTTTCTTTGTTGGTTTGACAGTGAGAACCCTGTTTAGCGTGTAGCAAGCCGCACCAACCGCTTCACTCCAGAAGCTGATAGGAAGTTTAGAATCTGCAAGCATGGTTCTCACAGTTTCAATCAAAGTTCTGTTTTTCTGTTCAGCTACTCCGTTTTGCTGTGGAGTATAGGGAGCACTAAACTCGTGCAGAATTCCTTCATTTTGTTATTCTTAAACTCTGTGCCGTTGTCACTTCTAATGCGTCTGATCGGCAGATGATAAAGATTCTCGAGTTTCTTGAATAGAATAACCAAGTTCTCGAATGTTTCGTCTTTTGATTCTTGAAAGAATACCCACGAATATCTCGAATAGTCATCTGTCACGACCAAGCAATATAAGTCTACTGAGATGCTTCGAACATTTACAGGACCAAATAAATCCATGTGGAGACGTTCTAAAGGCAGCTTGATTGAGTTTAGAATTTTCTTTGGATGAGATTTCTTGATCTGCTTTCCCTTCTTGCATTCCAAGCAATGATCAGACATCTGAAAACTTTGAAGATTACAAGATCATTATGAACCAAGAAATTCATTTTTCACAAATGAATATGTCCCATCTTACGATGCCAAAGAATAGAATCTTTTTCAGTAGCCTTTGACACAAAACATTGTGCTGATTTTGATGAAGTGGTAGCAACACCCATATCAAGAACATATAAATCATTCTCTCGCGGTGCTCGCATCAGAATCCACTCATCTGGTATTTTAAAACCTGGCTTCAAAATAATACACTCTTTATCATTGAAATGGATTGTAAATTTCTTGTCACAAATCTGCGATATACTCAGAAGATTGTTCTCAAGTTCTGCAATATAGTTCACACGATCAAAAGAAACTACGTCATTGGAGAGTTTTCCCTCGGCGACTATCCTTCCACCTTGATTTCCTGCAAATCCAACATATCCACCATTGATAGCTTTAATGTCGAATAGCAATGCCTTCATTCCTGTCATATGCCTGGACGCTCCACTATCCAAAATCCACTTTGAAAGTACGGATCTCTGGAGTCCCTGCACATTTTAACAATCTATTTAAAAAGCGAGACCCAAGCCTTTTTGGTCTTGGGTTGAATTGGATAACCATCATCAAAATCAAATTCACATTTATCAGCATAATCGAATTCTTCATCTGAATTTTCTATGATGTTTATGTTTGAAAACTTTACCTTCTTTTTATCTTTTGAATTGTTTCCATTTGAATTTTTGACAGTTTCAGATGTGGTTTCAATTATGATTTCAGATTTTGATTCTTTCTTGCTATCACTAGTCTTAACAGGCTCAGACTTAGTGATTTCAGGTTTAGATTATTTTGTGTTATCAGTCTTTACCAGCTCAGACTTAATAACACCAGATGTTGTTGATCTTTTCTTGGTAATCTAGGCTTGAGATTTGATAGTAGCCTTCTTGATATAAAATTTGTTTTCGTTTGCCTTAGAAGTTTCTCATTTTTCAAAAGTAGAATTTTAAACTTCTTTTCTATTTTAGGTTTAACTTCTGGCAAAGATTCATTTCTTTTCAAAATCTTGATTGGTTTTTCAAACTCTGGATACCTTAGTTTTACAACATTTAATTCTCTTCTTCGAGGATAAGCCGGTTTTGATTTCAGACATTGTCGTGCAATATGACCCATTTCATTGCACTTGAAACATGTCCGATTATCAAATGGATGTCCTTTATGGGTGGTTTTATCCCACTTGATGTTTTGGCACCTCTTGTAACCTTGGATTTATCTCGAATTTCTTTCTCCTTTTTAAACTCATCATTTGATTGTTTACCAATCAAACTCTCTTCATGAACCGTGTTTGTCCCACGTACAAAATTCATTTTTTTGTTTTTATAATCATGAAATGGTGACACTCTCTTTATTGGTTCATCTGATTCTTCTAGACCCAACACTGCTCTCCGGTTTTCTGGATGATCACCACCATTCCTTCGGTAGTTGTTTCTTTTAGGTTTGGAATAGAATTTTCGTTCGTTAATTTCCAATTCCTCTGATGTGACTTCCACGAGTTTAAAGAATTTATCAAGCAATTCTTCCTTCACATTCTGAATCGGGAAGCTATCATCAAAGTATAGTCTATCTGAATCCTTAATTTTGTACATTACAACATTAGGATCGTCACTTAGACCATTCTCTGACGACTTATCGTCTTTTTTAGACTGTGAATCGGAATTCTTTGAACTCGAGTTGGCGCTTTTAAAGCTGCCGTCATCAGAATCACTTAGAACATTTTCAACCACTTTGTTAACCACAACACTGTTATCATCATCAGATTTAGCATAGATTATATCAATATTCTCTGGCAACTCATCTTTTTTTCTTAGAAAGTAACTCAACATTGAGTGCCTTATCCATCCCGTCTGTGGTTTTGCGACAGTACTTCTCGCAAAGAGGTGGAGGAACATTGCTATATTCTTTGCCAGTTTTCTTTTTAGTTTTTTCTTCCATTGAGATTGTCGGAAGAATGTGATCAATAACATATGCATTTGTGGTATAACTTCTCAACAACTGTTGAACTCTTTTAGTTTCGATTGTCATGTCTTGAAGTTTTTGTCTTGAAGTTTTTGTTTGGTTTCAGCAATGGTGTTAATATAAATGTTAATTGCCCTTTGTTTATCCATTACTGTTCCACTCAACATCCTTATATTATCGTGTTGTTCGATGTTATTTCTGTCGAGTATGCCATAATCATTTTTCATTTTATCATACGCTTATTTCATTGTGCGATAATCGTATTTCAACAATTCGTTATGCACATTGTTTTCAGCGATGATCTTTGATTTTTGGCACATTCGACACAAGGTTCATTACATTTTGTACAAGGTTTCTCAACCTCAACAACTTGTACTTTGACAACTTCTTTCTCGACATTTTTTACCTCTGGACCTACCTTGGTTAGATTCGCCATTAAAGCTTTATCTGCCATGTCCTTGAGGTCTTCGACTTTCATTTCTTGAGTGACATCAATGATCACTTCATCAATCTTTTTCTCCTCAACCACTTGTTCTTTCGAGCTTCCATCAAAATAAGTGTCTTCTTGCTTTTGATCATTTCAGCGCTGCCTAAATACTTCTTCTGTAATGACAACCAAAGATCTCTTGCAGTAGTATACTCTGGTAGCAAAATCAGGATATCTTCTTTGACAGACTGCTGGATGAGACTGATCATCTTTTTCTCAGCAATGTATTCGTCTCTCTGTACTGTCGAATAGTTGTACTTTTCAAGGGCTTGCTGATGTTCATCTACCGGAATAGTAGCCTCTTTCAATTGACACCCAGCCAGCAAAGTGCATGGCTTAAACCCAGTAAGTAAATTTCTCTTTCCATGCTTGATACTCGTCCATGCTCATCAGCTTGGGCGGTAGTCGTTCCCATTTCATTATCAAGATTGACTTGATTGATCACATTGGCATTTGAGAACTAGCTTCGGACATAAAAGCTCTTAGTTGATCCTCCATTGTGAATAACGAAATGTGTACTCTGAAAATTTTCAAAAACTTTGAAAACAATTAGTCCTACTACAAGTTCGGTCGAACTTGTAGCAACAAATGAAGAATTATCTGATTTTCTAACAAGTTCTGTCGAACTTGCTAGATTTGTTTTGAAAACTTTGCTTAAACTTCGGTCGAACTTGAAACACAAATCCAACAGAACTTCGGGCGAACTTATCTTCAAGAATTTGATAAAATTCTAGTAAGTTCGGGCGAACTTACTTAAATTTTCTGAGAAATTTACACAAGTTCGGTCGAACTTGATGTAAAATCAATGAAAAATTGTGTAACTTCGAGCGAACTTAGCTGAAATTTCTTCAAAAACTACTCAAGTTCGGGCGAACTTGCTAAAAATCACTTGAAAAGTGATGTTTTAGTATAAGTTCGGCCGAACATGGCCAACAAGTTCGATCAAGGAGGTTTTCAAAAACATGGTTTTTTCAAAATTTTGACATGAATTCGGTTGAATTTGGTCTCCAATCTTTCAAGGGTTTATCTTTGTTGTATTTTACATGATATATTTAAAATTCAAAAGATTTTGACCGCGAATTCTTCATTTTATGTTCAAAAGTTAAGAAAAAGAGGAGAATGGAGTAGAAATAGAAGTGTTCTTGTCTTGATACTATCAAATTAGGTTGTTCTAGCTCTGATACCACTTGTAGGACCGATCCTTGATGCTTAGGAACCTAAATTTGATATCTAACGTCCATAATAGCGGAAATATTACGTCGTGTTTACCAATTGACAAGATTTAATCAGTTAAACGTCAGTTTTATAGATCAAACATTCTGGTTACAAACTGACAGAGCTTCGCCTCTAAAATGCCAAAGTTACAAATGAAGTAGGCTAGCTAGGTATTTACAATGATGCAAGTTCTCCCTAGGAGATACCTAAGTTCGCCCGAATTTGCCTTAGCAAGTTCGGCCGAACCCCTATACATTAAAGTCATGGGCGAACTTGCTTACATTGTTCATAAATACTTCATTCACCTAGTCTATTCAGCTCTATACTATACAGACTCGATATAAGACTAAGACATAGACATTATGCACCAACATTCCTGGCTTCTAGAAAATTTTTGGTACTGGCACTTTTGACACGGGGCTGTGTCCCCCAAACACGCCCCCCTGTCTAGTGCCTGGTTATTGAAAAATTAGTTGTTTTTAACCCTCGATTACGCATTTAATCAATTTTAACCAATTTTTGACACATTAAGGACAATGTGTAATTTAGGTGGGGGGGAGGGAAGATTAACTTGAATTTGTTTAAATTTGTTTGTTCTAAATCAAGCCTTACACAAAACTCTCATTGGAACCGCTAAAAACACCCCAAATATTTTTCAAAAATGTTATTTTTAGTTTGTTTGTCTTGTTTATAGTTTAAGTTAGAAACCAAGATCTAAAAAGTTCAAGTTTTTATAAACTTACAACCGATCGCGCCATGATAAAAAGAACCATATAATAAAAATTTATAAAAAGGCATGACAAATCTTTTTAAAATTTGATTGCACATATAATTTCACACTTTTACCCCTTTCTCCCACAAAAATGTGAGTTTTGACCCTTTACCGAGCATCCAAATTCATATCTTTACTAAATGCTCATTTTTCATTTTGTGTGAATAGCCGTATGGTTCTTACAAATCTACAACTTGACAAGACAATACATTCCCGGTCTTTACCAACTAAACCATGCAAGTATATGATGGAGGCATTAGGATTTTTATTTTTCAACTTTATTTTTCCCCCACCAAAAAAAATCCCCTAGTTTAACCCCCTTTGAGCCTAAACCTTTTATTTCAAAACCCGCAAAACGCCACTTTGCACAAATCACCCCACCCAAAACCAATATTTATTTTTACACCATTTGTTTTAGTAAAATGCGGTTCTTTTGAAATGTATATAAAAAGAGATGACTTAATTTATTCTATAAAAAAAGTTAGTTTCTTGAAATAAAATAAGCAAAATTTTTGCTTATAAGCCTTTAGTTTGTACCTAAGTTCCAAATAAACAAATTTTCAAAAGAAAACCGACATTTTACGCTTTTAGGCACTTTCCAATAAAACTACCCTACCCCTAGCCAAAACCTTTCATTTTAAAGTCCTCTTGATATTTAGAAGATTACGTTAAAAAGGAGGAGGTTTGACTACTTGTCAAGCATATGGTAGGAGTAAGTCCCATACCGGTATCGAGCGTTTCACTTATACATATTCGGCCGATTGTTGAGTAATCACTTGTGAGGTATGTGAACTTGTATCCAGCTAAATGAAATTTTATAAGGGCATGTTATGCCCAAAAATATTTATATTCCTTAAAAAGTGTTCCAAATAAATCATGTCGAATAGGATTGTAAGCAAAATAAAAACAACAATAAAAAAGACTTGGATTCCCAACACTCTATAAACAAGACTCAAAAACTTCTTCTCTACCAATTCCATTTGGGTGTGTAAGCAATATTAAAAGAGTTTTGCTAGAGGACAAGCAAAGATTCAAGTGTGGTTGTATTTGATATGCGCCAAGTGCAACATATAAATTGTATCAAATCCAGTATAAAATCAACCATTTTTTAGTACTAATGTTGGGAAATGTAAGTTTCTTTGTATACTTTTGATTTTCAGGATTAAAAGAGCTTAAATGTACAAAAGGAACAAATTAATAACAAAAACCAACATAAGTACAGAAGACAGGAATATGACACACTATACCAACCCTCCGAGCTTCACCCCAAGACCAAAAACAACGAGTCAAAAGTCAAGCACGGGGTCGTGCTTGTTCGGCATAGGGTCGTGCCCTTTCAAGATTCCAGAACAGAAAAGACAAACGGAAGCAGACAAGAGACACGAGGCCGTGTCAAGTGGACACGGGCCATGGTCAACTTCCAGATTTGCGAATCGTGGATAGTACAGCAAGTACAATGGCCACGGGGCCATGCCGTTGACATACGGGGTCGTGTAAGCATCTGATCTGACAAGCTCATTAAATGAAGACAGGGAAGAAGGAAGACACGGGGCCGTGTGAGTCACTGTTTCCTACTACTAACACCGCCACCATAATACCACCATCATTCATCCTTAGAGTGTGTGTAGTAGTCTCGGGATCCAAGATTGAACGTAAGAGTTTTTTTCAAACAAAGGCCATGCTTGGCTAATCTCTTACATCACTTGGTGAAGACAAGTTATTTATGTATTACTTTTGATTTCCTAGCTTTGGTTAACTTTTTAATTGGGTATGTATTAATGACTTTAATAACTAGTTCTTTATAATGAAAGTGAACTTTATTCTATCATCTCTTCATGTTTCGTTGATTCACTCATTCGTGTCTTTACGGTTGTTGGTGCATAATGTCTATGTCTTAGTCTATTATCGAGTCTGTATTGTATAGAGCTGAATAGGCTAGGTATACGAAGTATTTATGTGTATTGTAGCCAAGTTCGCCCATAAATGTACATGTCTATACATGTTCGGCCGAACTTGCATAGGCAAGTTCGGGCGAACTTGTGACTACTTGGGCCGAACTTGTTGAACTATAAATACCTAGCTTGTGTGTCTCATTTGTAACTTTGGCATCTCAGAGGCGAAGCTCTGTCAGTCTGTAATCTGAATGTTTGATCTATAAAACTAACGTTTAACTGATTAATTCTTGTCTATTGGTAAGACGTAATATTTCAGCTATTATGGACGTTAGATATCAAATTTAGGTTCCTAAGCATCGAGGATCGGTCCGACAAGTGGCATCAGAGCTAGAACAGCCTGATTTGATAGTATCAAGACTAGAACACTTATATTTCTACTCCATTCTTCTTTTTTCTTAACTTTTGATCACAAAATGAAGAATTCATGGTGAAAATCTTTTGAATTTTGAATATATCATGTAAAATACAACAAAGATAAACCTTGAAAGATTGGAGACCAAATTCAATCGAATTCATGTCGAAATTTTGAAAAAAACATGTTTTTGAAAACCCTCAAGAACGAACTTGTTGGCCATGTTCGGCCGAACTTGATCTAAAAATCACTTTTTAAGTGATTTTTAAGCAAGTTCGCCCGAACTTAGGTGATTTTTGAGGAAATTTAAGTCAAGTTCGCTCGAAGATACTGAATTTTCATTAATTTTACATCAAGTTCGACCGAACTTGTGTAAAATCAAGAAAGTTTTAAGTAAGTTCGCCCGAACTTGCTTGTATTTCATCGAAATTGTGCTGACAAGTTCGCTCGAAGATCTGTTTGATTGGTGTATTAAGTTCGACCGAAGATAAACGAATTTTTTTCAAAGTAGATCTAACAAGTTTGACCGAACTTGTTAGAAAATCAGAGAATTCTTCATTTGTTTCTACAAGTTCGACCGAACTTGTAGTAGGACTAATGGTTTTCAAAGTTTTTGACAAATTTTCAGCGTACACGTTTCGTGATTCACAATGGAAGATCAACTAAGAGCTTATATGTTCGGAGCTAGTTCATCAAACGCCAACGTGATTAATCAAGTCAATCTTGATAACGAAATGGGAACGACCGTCAAACCGCCCAAGCTGATGAGCATGGACGAATACGAAGCATGGAAAGAGAAATTTACCTACTGGGTTCAAGCCATGCACTTCGCTGGCTGGGTATCAATTGAAAGAGGCTACACTGTTCCGGTAGATGAACATCAACAAGTTCTTGAGAAGTACAATTACCCGACAGCTCAGAGAGACGAATACATTGCAGAGAAAAAGATGATCAGTCTCATCCAACAGTCAGTAAAAGAAGATATTCTGATTCTGTTACCAGAGTATACTACAACAAGAGAACTTTGGTTGTCGTTACAGAAGAAATACCAAGGCAGTGCTGAAATGATCAAAAGCAAGAAGGCTCTCATTCTGAAAGAGTTCGATATCTTCAGCATACTAAAGAGTGAGACCATTAATCAAATGATTGAGCATTTTTGTCATCTCAAAGTGCAAATGCGAAGACACGGTCTGGAGAAGACGGAACAAGAATACATCGACAAACTTGCTGACGCACTACCAGAGGGTGAATGGACTACGTATTTGATGGTTCTGAAGAATAGTGATAAGTGGGATTTCTTCAAGTTGTCAACATTTATTGATAAACTCGAAGGCCACGAAATGGAGCTTCTGAAGATAGCAAAGTCAAAGAACGCTAATGTTGTTCAAGACATCGGTTTGTACGACAAACCGGAATGCAAGATAACATTTCGAGTCCAAAAATTGGAACTGCTTTTAGTGCAAACATGAATGCTTCTCCACAAAATCAGAACCACTCACAGCCTCAGTATGACCAAAGTCCACAAAGTTCTTACTCGAGCACTGGTTTAAATTCAACATTTCAAAGTCAAGAGAATCAGAACCAACAACAAATTTCTGATCCGAATGTTTACAAATGCAACATCGCAGTGAATTTGAACAATGTTGTTTCAGAAGAAGTTGCAAAACAACATATGTCACTACTTGCTACCGTCTTAGAGCCTTATGAATGTCTTGTTGCCGGTAAAATCGGAAATCCGAGATGACCGCAGAAGATTATGACCAGGTAGACGAGGAAGAACTCGAACTAATGGACATCAAATGGTCCTTAGCTTCGATCATCAGGAGAGTGACAAAGTTCGTTGCACTCACAGGCCGTGACATAGGAAACTCCAACAACAAATTAGGTTTTAACAAATCCAAAGTCACATGCTTTAAATGTCGACAGAAGGGACATTTTAAAAGAGAGTGTAAGAACACCGAGGCAACCAGAAATCAAAGTCCTTTCGGAGGAGGGAATGAATATTACAAGAGGGCACTTCAATACAAACCGTTCCCGAAGAAAACTCAAGTTGAGATCCAAGAAAAGCCAAACAGTAGTACCACGGAGAAAGCCATGGTTGCATCCACATAAGATGACGGTTTTGATTGGAATTCTTATATTGGGAAAAAGATGGAGTTGCCTTGATGGCTGAGATAGTTGAAGATAATTCTGCAGAGGAAGCAGCGGCGGCAGCTGAAGCAACGGCAGCAGCTGAAGCAGCAGCTTTCGAACAAGCTATTATGGAACAATACTTGCATCAACAGCAGGAAGAAAAGGAATATATCCATATGCAGAGACAAGGAATTTTATCTTCTAATTCTTCTGACAGTTTTGCAGGACATTTTGATGGAAGCTCGAAAGAATAAGTGGTTGAGGAGAAAAAGATTGATGAAGTGATCATTGATGTCACACAAGAAATGAAAGTCGAAGACCTCAAGGACATGGCAGATAAAGCTTTAATGGCGAATCTAACCAAGGTAGGTCCAGAGGTAAAGGTTGTCGAGAAAGAAGTTGTCAAAGTACAAGTTGTAGAGGTTGAGAAACCTTGTACAAAATGTACTGAACCTTGTGTCGAATGTGCCGAAAAATCAAAGATCATCGCTGAAAACAATGTGCATAACGATTTGTTAAAATATGATTATCGCACAATGAAAGAAGTGTATGACAAAATGAAAAATGATTATGGCAGACTCGACAAAAATAACATTGAACAACATGATAATATAAGAATGTTGAGTGGTACAGTAATGGATAAACAAAGAGCAATTAACATTTATATCAACACTATTGCTGAAATCAAACAACAACTTCAAGATATGACAATTGAAACTGAAAGAGTTCGACAATTGTTAAGAAGTTATACCACCAACGCGTATGTTATCGATCACATTCTTCCAACAATCTCAACGGAAGAAAAACCTAAAAAGAAAGCGAGCAAAAATATAGCAATGTTCCTCCACCCCTTTGCGAGAAATACTGTGTTAAATCTGCAGACGGGATGGACAAGGCACTCAATGTTGAATTACTTTCTGAAAAGAAAAGGGAGTTGCTAGAGAACATTGATATAGTCTATGCTAAATCTGATGATGATAACAACGCTGTGATTAAAAAAGTGGTTGAAAATGTTTTAAGTGTTTCTGATGATGGCAGCTTCAAAAGCACCAACTCGAGTTCAAAAAATTCTGATTCACAGTCCGAAAATGATGATAAGTCGTTAGAGGATGGTCTAAATGATGATCCTAATATTGTAATGTACAAAATTAAGGATTCGGATAGACTATACTTTGATGATAGCTTCCCGATTCAGAATGTGAAGGAAGAATTGCTTGACAAATTCTTTAAACTTGTGGAAGTCATATCAGAGGATTCGGTAATCAATGACGAAAATTCTATTCCAAACCTAAAAGAAACAATTACCGAAGAAACGGTGGTGATCATCCGGAAAACCGGAGAGCGGGGTTGGGTTTAGAAGAAGAAACTGATGAATCTGTAAAGAAACCGTCACCATTTCATGAATATAAAACAAAAACATGAAGTTTGTATATGGGATAAGTACAGTTCATGAGGAGAATTTGATTGGTAAACAGTCAAATGATGAGTTCAAGAAGGAGAAAGAAATTCGAGATAAAGCCAAGGTTACAAGTGGTGCCAAAACCTCTAGTAGGGAAAACCATGGTTAAAGGATATCCACTTGATAATCGGACATGTTTCAAGTGCAATAAAATTGGTCATATGGCACGACAATGTCCGAAATCAAAACCGGCTTATCTTCAAAGAAAAGAAGATTCAAATGTTGTTAAACCAAAGTAACCAGTGTTTGCGAAACCTATAAAGATTTTGAAATGAAATGAATCAAAACCAGAAGTTAAACCAAAGTCTGAAAAGACTTTTGAAAATTCCATTTTCGAAAAAGGTGAAACTTCTAGGTTTAATGAAAACAAGTTTTACATCAAAAAAGCTAATATCAAATCTCAAACCTGGATTGTCAAGAAAAGGTCAACAACATCTGGTGTTGTTAAGTCTGAGCTAGTAAAGACTGACAACACAAAAGAATCAAAGTCTGAAATCACTAAGTCTGAGCAGGTAAAGACTAGTGAAAATGTGAAAGTAGTTAAAACAGAAATCAAGAACGATAATGTCAAATCTGTAAAAGATAAGAAAAAAGTAAGATTTTCAAACATTAACATTGTTGAAACAGATGATGAATCTGATTTTGATGATGTTGATGAGTTTGAATATGCTTTTGATGATGGTTATCCTGTAAAACCCAAGACCAAGAAGGCTTGGGTAGAGCTTTTCACCTAATTTCTAAATTTTGCAGGGGCTCCAAAGATCCGTACTTTCAAAGTGGATTTTGGATAGTGGAGCGTCCAGGCACATGACGGGAATGAAGGTATTGCTATTCGACATTAAAGCTTCAATGGTGGATATGTTGGATTTGCAGGAAATCAAGGTGGAAGGATAGTCGCCGAGGGAAAACTCTCCAATGGCGTAGTTTCTTTTGATCGTGTGAACTATATTACAGAACTTGAGAACAATCTTCTGAGTATATCGCAGATTTGTGACAAGAAATTTACAGTCCATTTCAATGATAAAGAGTGTATTATCCTGAAGCCAGGTTTCAAAATACCAGATGAGTGGATTCTGATGCGAGCACCGCGAGAGAATGATTTATATGTTCTTGATATGGGTGTCGCTACCACTTCATCACAATCGGCACAATGTTTTGTATCAAAGGCTACTGAAAAAGATTCTATTCTTTGGCATCGTAAGATGGGGCATATTCATTTGCGAAAAATGAATTTCTTGGTTCATAACGATCTTGTAGAAGGCGTAAATCTTCGAAGTTTTCAGATGTCTGATCATTGCTTGGAATGCAAGAAGGGAAAGCAGATCAAGAAATCACATCCGAAGAAAATTCTAAACTCAATTAAGTTGCCATTAGAACGTCTCCACATGGATTTATTTGGTCCTGTAAATGTTCGAAGCATCTCAGGAGACTTATATTGCATGGTCGTGACAGATAACTATTCGAGATATTCGTGGGTATTCTTTCAAGAATCAAAAGACGAAATGTTTGAGAACTTGGATATTCTATTCAAGAAACTCGAGAACATTTATCATCTGCCGGTCCGACGCATTAGAAGTGACAATGGCACAGAGTTTAAGAATAACAAAATGAAGGAATTCTGCAACGCAAAAGGGATTCTGCACGAGTTTAGTGCTCCCTATACTCCATAGCAAAACGGAGTAGCTGAACGGAAGAACCGAACTTTAATTGAAACTATGAGAACCATGCTTGCTGTTTCTAAACTTCCAATCAGCTTCTTGAGTGAAGCAGTTGCTGCGGCTTGCTACACGCTAAACAGGGTTCTCACTGTCAAACCAACAAAGAAAACATGTTTTGAGATGATAAACCGATGGAAGCCAAATTTGAAGTTCTTAGAACCATTCGGTGCACCTTGTACCGTAATAGACCAAGATGGCAAATTCGGAGCAAAATCTCTTGAAGGTTTCTTTGTCGGATATGCGAGTCCGTTGAGAAGAGTATATGTTCCTTCATTTCGAAAGGTTATTGAAGCACAGCACGTGGATTGTTTCAACTACACGGATCCTATTCAAAGGAAAGGTGGCGCGTGGCTGTTTAACTATCAAGACCTTTGGAGGTCATTTGACTTGCCCAAAGAACCAACTGACGAAGAAGTTGCAGCGTTATATTATCTTCATCAGTCAGCAAATCAAGAACAAATTGTTCGACCAATTGTGGTTAATCAACCCACGTTGGATCCATCTTCTTTTGGCGCAAGTTCAAACATTACTGGTGTTCCGGCTGAAAATGTTTTTGAAACATTATCAACACCTACTAATCTTCCAACGACTGCCTCTACTGAACCAGTGAATACAACAACGAAGCCCAGTATGCCTTAGAATCAAGATTCAGATTCAGATGAAGCACCAACATTTGATGCTGATGGGGAATCATCTTCTTCAGATGAAGAAGTGGATCAGATAACAAGTCTTCTTAATCAATCTGCAGTCCTGAACAACAGAAATGAAGCTTCATCAAGCTCCCCAAACATTGAATTCTTTGTTGATCTCAACATCACGAATCAGCAAAACTCAATAGATGTTCCAAGTGAAGAATTGCCGCGACAGATTGAGCCTAAGATAGTTAGTGAAGCTGTAGCAGATGAAAACTGGGTACAAGCAATGCAAGAAGAATTATTGCAGTTTGAGAAGTTGGGTGTGGAAGCTTGAAGACTTACCAGAGAATCAGAAAGCGATTGATACAAAATGGCCTTTAAGTGTAAACGTGATGATAGAAGGGTTATTGTTCGTAACAAAGCTAGGCTTGTTGTCAAGGGATTTCACCAGCAGGAAGGGATAGACTATTTGGAAGTCTATGCACCAGTAGCTCGATTGGAATCTATTCGAATATTTCTAGCTTTCGCATCACGGAAAGGATTCAAGGTCTATCAATTGGATGTCAAATCGGCTGTTCTATATGGCAAATTACGCGAGAAGGTGTACGTTGGACAACCACCGGTACCTACCGGATAAAGCTCTTTATGTCTACACCAAGCCCCGAGAGCTTGGTACGAGACGTTATCACAACATCTCGTCGGAAATGGCTTTATTAGAGGAACTGTGGATAGTACTCTTTTCACCAGAGAAGTTGATGGCCATCTGATTATAGTTCAAATCTACATTGACGACATCATCTTTGGATCTACAAACGATAGTCTCTGCAAAGAGTTTGAGGGAATCATGAAAAAGAAATTCGAAATGTCCTCGATGGGCGAAATGAAGTTCTTTCTTGGTTTGAAAGTAGATCAGCTTCCGGATGGTATATTCATACACCAGACTAAGTATGTTCACGACATCTTGAAGAAGTTTGGAATGGAAAGCTTGAAGCCTCTATCTACGCCTCTTGCTCTCAATCACGGCATTTGCATTGACGAGACTGGAGCCAAAGTTGACGAGACGTTATACAGATCGATGATTGGATCGCTGATGTATCTGACAGCATCGCGCCCAGATATTATGTATCCAACCTGCCTATGCGCCAGATATCAGTCAAGCCCGAGGATCTTACACATTCAGATCGTGAAGCGTATCTTCAGATATCTGAAAGGATGCCCAAGCATCGGCTTGTGGTACCCGAAGAATGACAATTTCGACCTCACGGGCTATGCTGATTCCAATTTTGGTGTAGATAAGTTGAACTCAAAATCAACTACAGCGGGATGCCAGTTCTTCGGAACAAGAATGGTAACTTGGCAGTGTAAGAAACAGACTACGGTCGCTCTCTCTACCTGTGAAGCTAGTATATCTAGGCCTCCAGCTGTTGTTCACAGATTCTGTGGATACAACAGCAGATGAGAGTCTATGGTCTGCAATTTCTAGACACTTCGCTGTATGTTGATAATAAGGCAGCCATCGATATAACTAAAAATCCGGTTCATCACTCACGCACAAAAGACATTGAAATTCGTTATCATTTCATTCGTGATTGCTACGAAAAGAAATTGGTACGAATAGAAAAAATCCGCACCGACGAACAAAAGGCTGATTTTTATACCAAACCATTTTCTTTGTCACGGTTTAAATACTTGCTGAGAATTAACGGTATGAAAAATTTGCTGACAGGTGCGGACGCTGAGGTTGAATACAGATCAGACGACGAGTTCGCGTGATCCACATTGGTTTGTAAATATCTTTCTAGTTTAGAGTTTTATTAACAACTAAAATCCAAAAAGATGTTTTTGATTTTAGGGGGAGAAAATGTTAGAGAAAATACAAAAACATTCGAAAATTTTATAATCCAAAAACATATAAAAATTCAAAATGTACAAAAATATTGAAAAAGACAAAAAGAATTCAGTGTCATAAAAGGAAATGATAGTACATCAGTGGACTATCACAGTATGCTAAAGAAATGTAAAGTTTAAAAGAGATAAACGAGTCTTACTATGGATGTGTCGATAGGCTTAACACGTTCAGTAAACTGTTTTCGAGATATAAACTAAATTTTACAACTGCTTAATCTTGTGGATTAACACATCTTGGATATATGGACTTAGTACTCCGAAATTTTGTTTGAAAGATTGCCTAATTCTGAGATACGAGGTCTTTATAGATAGTTGATATCTGGGGTATTATACAAGTTCTTCTGATTTTGTGGAAGCAATGGCCTACAACTTCTATAATACTTTCACTTTAAACCCCCAAATTGCATGCAATATTGAAAAGTATCGAAAGATATAATCATATGCAATGCCGAAAAGATTCCTTAAGTGGAACACACCTTAAAGACGAGCCTTCATCTCTTTGTCTGTACGATAGTACTAACCTGAGCTCTCAAGGTCTCACACAACCCAGATATAGATATCAATTACGCTATATTCACCTGTAAGATGAAATCTAGGGAATCTGGATACGGGAGTATATTCAAGAAGTGGGAACCACAGATAAGTCAAGTTTCATTAATTCTATCTTAACATATCTTGAAACAGTTGAGAAATGTGGTAAAGCTTAAGTGGACAAACATATCGACAATCTAGGTAAACGAGTTTAAAACTTAAAGTCATTTAAAGGTCAATGGTACTGGTGATATGTCTCAATCAACTGATATGATCCTTAGACACGAATTCACAAAAATATGTCTGTAAATATGTTTGTACATAGTATATATTGCTTATTTCATTGTATTTCAGCTTTACAGATTAAAATCAAAAAGATTTTCAGTGAGTTTTAGCATAAACTTTCAAAAATTCAAAAAGTTTTTTTTTCTACATTGTTTTCAGCAAACCAATGTTGGAGAACGGATCTTAGATATCTGGAAAGGTGCTAGAACTGGTGGGAATCTCTTTGACAACGGGCTGGGAGCTAATCTATTAATCTGAAAAGTCAAAACGATAAAAAGTTAATTAATTTGAAACTTTGTTTTTGAAAATATCAACAGTTTGTTTGTAACGGGTCAAACCGGGGTCATTAACTTGGACTCGGCAGACAAATCGGTTAACCAAGGTCATTAACTTGGCTTGGTCAACTGAGTGGATTTTCATAACTGGTAAAAAGTTGGAAAGTTCAGGGGTTAAAAATGAATAGTTGAAAAAGTTAAAATTTTGAAGTTTGGCAAGTTCGGCCGAACTTGCTAAACAATTCAAGTTTAACAAGCAGCAAGTTCGACCGAACTTGCAGATGGCTGATTGATTGTTTTTATGATAAGTTTGCTCGAACTTACTTCGGGCCCTCATGTTGGCTTAAACCATTCAATTTCGGTCGAACTCATTTACATGTTATCAGAAACACTTGAGCGAACTTGAGTTTAGAGAGAATTTGTGTGAAATTGACATTTGTATACTGTTATTCTGTCCAATTGAAGTTTGTTTTTGGTGATTTGCACACCAATCACAATGGAAGAGGTATAGAATTGAGATTAAACCACGAATTGAACCGTTAACAAACAAAACCAGATCTAAAATTTAAAATCTGATAGATTTAGGTGTTGTTCGACAAAAATGAACATAGATTCTGAATCTACACCTAAAATCAACCGTATAACTTCTTTTAGTTGAAGAAAAACGGTTGTTTAAATGTTTGAACTTGTTTGGTCTATTGAAGAAGACGACAAGTTCGGCCGAACTTGTTGTCAAGTTCGACCAGACTTGTCCAAAACATGATTAATAGATCCAGAAGCATGTTCGACCGAACTTGATTATTGAATTGTTTTGATTCAATCATGTTCGACCGAACTTATGTCAACAAAAAGTGATTTGTTTAAATCGTAAGTTCGGCCGAACTTGTTCTTTAATGAGAAACATGTGTTTCATACATGTTCGGCCGAACTTAGATAAAATTGAATAATAAAAATTGTTGTAAGTTTGCCCGAACTTGCATTTGAAAATGATGAACATGTTTATCACATGTTCAGGCGAACTTGATCAAAAAAGAATGTTATAACACCTAATCAAGTTCGCCCGAACTTGAACTTGATTAAAGTGTTAGAAAATTTTTTGTGATTTTTTCTCGAAAAGCATGCTAATTGTTTTATGTCATTTTTTTTAAACCACGGGGTGTCAGCCCAGTGGCCAGCCTCACCCATTCCAAACGGGAGGACGCGGGTTCGAGTCCAGCTCGGCCCGAATAATCCTGCTGGGTAGTAACCGCCTGGCAGCTATGGGGCTAAGCTAGCTTGGGGAGGGAGAACCCTCCCGCGGTTAGGGATACCGTGCATTTACCCTTTTTTTCTGTTTTATGTCATTTTTCAGGCACAGGTTCCAGCGCGTGTTATCTCAGTTGAGTTTTCCAAAACTCACAATATAAGCATCACGCTTAACAAGTCTATTTTTCCATCGCTGAAAGAATATGATAGTATCTTGAAGTTTCTCGAAGATAGTCACATTCGCCGTGCAATTACTAAGCGCACCGTATCATATCGTTCTCATATTGTTCATTTATGGATGAACGCAAGCTTGAGCACTGACGAGAAGACAATCTCTTCTACAGTATAGGTCGGTGATGAGCTAAAGCCGATCACAGTAACCGAAGGTGATATTCGAAGGATTTTGGAGCTCAAAGACAAAGAAGATGATCCAATTCATCTAGACGAAAAGATGGTTCGCGAATGCTTTTTCCGCATGGGCCACAAAGGAAGCGTAAACAAGCCAACGCTGAAGAAAGGGGAAGTGCCTAACCCCTACAAGCTTCTGATTCATGCGTTGATTCATACATTTAGCCATCGCAAAGCCGGTTTGGATGATGTACATGATTATTTGGCTAGCATGGCAACGACGCTAATTTTGAAAAAGCCGTTCAACGTTTCGAATTTAATTTTCACTCACATGTTGAAGAACATGGAGGATTCGAGATTGTGTCTTTATCCAAGGTTCATTCAGATGTTGATTAACGAGAAATATGCTAACATTGCTCGAGATTCGAATGACGTTCTTTATCTAGTTCATCTAGATGAAACTACAGTGAAGAAGCTTATCAAGTTCCAGAAACAAGCTTCAGCTCCTATTGCCAAGCCAGTATTCGGAGCTATAAAAGATTCAGAATATGTCTCACCACCTGGAAATAAATGGAGAAAGAATGGTAGTGACGATGAGAAAGAACTTAAAGCCGAGCAGGAGGGGTTTAAAGAATTCAAACCAAAGGCAAGGAGTGAATGGTTTTTGAAAGCTGAATCTGATAAACCGAAAAAGAAGCGAGCGTCAAAGAAAGTTGAAACTTTGCTTGTTGATGAGGAGGAAACTGAAAATGTTGAAGTAGTTGCTGGATCTAGCGTTGCGGGTGTGGTTGAAAGTCAAGAAACAGTGAAGTCGACTCAAGAAGAGGTAATTTCTACTACTTCCGAAAATGAAGAATCTGATAAAGAGCCTGAAAAGACAGAGGTTAAAATTAGAGCAGAAAAGGAAAGAAAGTTGGATGCAGACTTTGATCCAAATGCTGAAAAAGAATCTGACGAGGAGAGACCAAAGAAAAAGACGAAGCGTACAAAGTCTCCAGCAATTGAGATATCAAAGAAGACTACAGGGTCACCTCATACTAAAGGGAAACGAAAGGCTAAGAAAGCTCAGAAAGCTGTGAGCAAAAGATACAAGAGCAAAGTGAAAAGCACAAAAGCCACACAAGAACCTTCTGGTGCTCAGGAGAAAGGAGCCACACAAGAACCTCCTCCATAAGAACCTCATGTTATCGTTCATGTCAAAGCTGAAAGGCCAGGAGTTACACAAGAATCTCCTGTGTCTGAATTTGTTGAAGTTCTGATCACTGAATCGCCTAGTGCTCAAAAGACTTCTGCTCCTAAAAGTTCTACACCGAAGAAGTCTCCACCGAAAGCTACAACACCAAAAGATTCAACACCAAAGACACCAAGGGGAAGTATGTTTGGTGATATGCCACACGGTCCAATCAGTCTTGAAGACTTGGATGAATTTTTCCCAGAGACTAATGCTGAGATGTTAGAAAAACGTGTGAAGGTATTAGAAGATAAAGTTGCACAGATTGAGATTGAAAAGGCTGAGCTTGTAAAGAAGGTGAATCAAAGCGAAGTTGAAAAAGAAATACTCGACGATAAAGTGAAGGTGCTTGAGAATGAACGTGAATATTACAAGGCATTGATAGAAAGTCTGCAGGATGCAAATAAAAAACTACAGACAGAGATTGTAGAATTGAAGAAAATTCAAGCTTTGAATGATCGAAGATTCATCAGATTACAGAAGGTGTTATCTAACAATCTGAATATTGATTTCATCGCATATACGATCGTCTGGATCGTCAAGAAGCCAAGGAACATGCTGAGAAAGAATTGGCTGAGAGTGGTAAAGGGAAGCAGGTTGAGGGTGAAGCCCCTAATTTTTCTCCTGAAAAATCTTCTGATATTCCTGAGAAGCAAACTGAGGATATTTCAGAAGCTTCTGAGTCTGATATCCAAAAGGTTGACGAATCTGTCAAACCTTCTGATCCTACTATGGTTATTGAAGAAAAAGACAATGAAGAAGCCGAAAAGGAAGATAAGATTGAAGAAGAGGAAGAAGGTTATGAGGATTGGAACGTTGGGGATGATGATGATGATTTTGATCAAGGTGATGCTGATTTTGATCAGGGTGGTACAGGTTTAAAGATCAGTGAAGCTAAGTTTCTGATGAGTTTGATTTTTCTGACCTCATGGACGATGAATCGAATCGAATGGAAGATAAAAGCCAGGGGGAGTCAGGGCAAAAAGGTCCTTCAGATGATATTGATTTGTTGGATATTGATCGTTTTGCAAAGCCTGTGACTGCAGTACCTACGAAGCCTTTAATACTGACGTTGGAACATAATGTAGAAGAAGGTGAGTTTGTACATAACTACACGAAAAAAGATCTGCCGAAACTAGATGAAACTGAAGCTGAGAATTTAGAGTTTGATTTTGAAGAGGTTATGAATGTTAATACTTTTGAACCTAAAGAGTATCAGTACGAAAGAAGATTTGAAGCCGATGAGTACAATCGTGTGATATTGGAAGATTGGTCCTCAAATGATGAATCAGAACAGAAAGCTAAGTATGTTGGTCAGGATTCAGAAAGTTTTCCTATATTTGAAGAGATGTATAAACAGCTGAATGAAGATATGTTGAAAGAGAGGATTGCTGAAGAGCTAAGAGAAGGAAAAATTCCTAAAACGATGACCAAAGAAGAGATAACTGTAGCGAGAAAGTCCTGGTTCAATAAGATGCCTCGTGAATGTAAGTTTCGACGTCCACTAGCATGCTTCACCAGAAATAAAGATGTTTCTTTGGGAGATATACTTAGTTGGGGATGGTTATCAAAAGAGAATTTTGAATGCAATACTTCAAATATCATGCTGATCTAAAGACATTGCCGTATTGGGATATGGAAGAGCTAGTGCAAACAGTGAATGTTACTTATCATATGAAGACAGTTGATCAGTTGTTGTGGAAGATGATTAAGTTTTAAGCTGATAAAGGTTGGAATCATTGGAAGCCGTTTATTACGAGACGAAGAGTAAAGATTAATAAGGTTACAGGGGAAAAGGACATAACGTTAATCATGAAACGTCCTAGAGCCATGAGGAATATGCCACTTATGCCGATCGAACAGAACTTCTATCCTATATTCAAGTGGTGGCAGATTGATCCAGCTACTTGTGAAGCAGTGATTGTGTTAAAATTTGAAGATCATCTGGATATTGCAAACGAACGAGTTGAAGTGATGGGTCATCAGGGTATAAGAGGTTTGTGGAGGACGATAAGGATTCTAGATCCTATGTGGTTGGTTAACTGCTCGAGAGAAGATATAAAATGCCTTTTCTACAGCAAGATTGTTTTTGAAGAAAGAGAAAAGGTACAGGCGATGCAGTATCAAAAAGTTGTTAACGTTTGCTATGCACGTGAAGTAAATTCTGGTAAAATGTGGCAAACGAAGTGGAGGGATCTGGAGAGAGTTGAATTTCTTAAAGAAGAAACCAGAAGTGAGGCGATCAAAGATAGAATGGAAAAAGCGGTAAGGCAAAGTTTGCTCAAGATGGCTAACTTTAAAAGACCACCGCCAACTGATCAGACGCCGGATCCGAAACAAGAGAGACGAAAGAAGTTGTACAAGAACTTCTTTGGTCGGGTACGTTAATGTTTATATGAAGACAGAGTTTTGAAGACTGATAAAAGACGAAGACGATATCCAAGGGGGAATCTGTTGGTGCATAATGTCTATGTCTTAGTCTATTATCGAGTCTGTATTGTATAGAGCTGAATAGGCTAGGTATACGAAGTATTTATGTGTATTGTAGCCAAGTTCGCCCATAAATGTACATGTCTATACATGTTCGGCCGAACTTGCATAGGCAAGTTCGAGCGAACTAGTGACTACTTGGGCCGAACTTGTTGAACTATAAATACCTAGCTTGTGTGTCTCATTTGTAACTTTGACATATCAGAGGCGAAGCCCTGTCAGTCAGTAATCTGAATGTTTGATCTATAAAACTGACGTTTAACTGATTAATTCTTGTCTATTGGTAACACGACGTAATATTTCCGCTATTATGGACGTTAGATATCAAATTTAGGTTCCTAAGCATCGAGAATCGGTCTTACAACGGTCTATATATAAAGCATGTTAAATTCCTGGAAGAGGATTAGAAGGGTGGTACGGGTAAAGTTCTTGCCTCGTTCAGTGTATATATCATGTGAGGACTTGGTTCAAGCTTATTAGGACTTCCCTTGAGGCAGATAGCATCAAATCGGGGGAAGTAAGAACGACTTGAATCCCTTATAAATAAACAACTATTAAAACTTTAAACCGGCCTTGCGGGACATGCCACATTTTGATTAATAACTTACTTAATTATCTTTCAATATTCTGGCCTTGCGGGACTGTATCCCTGCTGACTCCGACCAATATGGCTGAGGGTAGCATTGCCTCCAAAAGAGGGACACGCCACTTTAACTAAGATAATCTCTTAAAAAACCCAAAGTGCAGAATTCATCAAAGGATACGTAAATAACGAGTCGGAACCAAGTGATTCTGTTTTGTCTATTTTTTTCTTTATTACTTAGTCTAATTTTTTATGTTTACTTACTAAAAACTTTTCTAAAAATTTAGATTAGACGTCGGCAATATTCCGGTATTAAAAGCTCTTGTGTCTTTGGACGATCTCGGTATCTTACCATCACTATACTACGCCAACGATGGGTGCACTTGCCCAGCATGTTGTAGAGCGTTATAGGTGCATATCGTGTTTTTATAAATTTAAAGCTTGAATAACGAGTGAAAAGTACTTAAAACATATCTAAAAATCACCCACGCTCAAAGCACGTCAGTACCCAGCTATATTGACAAGCATGTAAAATCGACCGTATAACTTGTTTTGATTGAAAAAAAATGGTTGTTTAAATGTTTGAACTTGTTTGGTCTGTTGAAGAAGACAACAAGTTCGGCCGAACTTGTTGTCAAGTTCGACCAGACTAGTCCAAAACATGATTAGTAGATCCAGAAGCATGTTCGACCGAACTTGATTATGGAATTGTTTTGGTTCAATCATGTTCGACCGAACTTATGTCAACAAAAAGTGATTTGTTTAAATCGTAAGTTCACCCGAACTTGTTCTTTAATGAGAAACATGTGTTTCATACATGTTCGGCCGAACTTAGATAAAATTGAATAATAAAAATTGTTGTAAGTTCGTCCAAACTTGCATTTGAAAATGATGAACATGTATCATATGTTCAGGCGAACTTGATCAAAAAAGAATGTTGTAACACCTAATCAAGTTCGCCCAAACTTGATTAAAGTGTTAGAAAATTTTTTGTGATTTTTTCTCGAAAAGCATGCTAATTGTTTTATGTCATTTTTCAGGCACAGGTTCCAGCGCGTGTTATCTCAGTTGAGTTTTCCAAAACTCACAATATATGCATCACGCTTGACAAGTCTATTTGTCCATCGCTGAAAGAATATGATAGTATCTTGAAGTTTCTCGAAGATAGTCACATTCGCCGTGCAATTACTAAGCGCACCGTATCATATCGTTCTCATATTGTTCATTTATGGATGAACGCAAGCTTGAGCACTGACGAGAAGACAATCTCTTCTACAGTACATGTTGGTGATGAGCTAAAGCCGATCACAGTAACCGAAGGTGATATTCGAAGGATTTTGGAGCTCAAAGACAAAGAAGATGATCCAATTCATCCAGACGAAAAGATGGTTCGCGGATGCTTTTTCCGCATGGGCTACAAAGGAAGCGTAAACATGCCAACGCTGAAGAAAGGGGGAAGTGCCTAACCCCTACAAGCTTCTGATTCATGCGTTGATTCATACATTTAGCCATCGCAAAGCCGGTTTGGATGATGTACATGATTATTTGGCTAGCATGGCAACGGCGCTAATTTTGAAAAGCCTTTCAACGTTTCGAATTTAGTTTTCACTCACATGTCGAAGAACATGGAGGATTCGAGATTGTGTAATTATCCAAGGTTCATTCAGATGTTGGTTGACGAGAAGTATGCTAACATTGCTCGAGATCCGAATAAGGTTCTTTATCTAGTTCATCTCGATGAAACTACAGTGAAGAAGCTTATCAAGTAACAGAAACAAGCTTCAGCTCCTATTGCCAAGCCAGTATTCGGAGCTATAAAAGATTCAGAGTATGTCTCGCCACCTGGAAACAAATGGAGAAAGGATGGTAGTGACGATGAGAAAGAACTTAAAGCCGAGCAGGAGGGGTTTAAAGAATTCAAACCAAAGGCAAGGAGTGAATGGTTTTTGAAAGCTGAAGCTGATAAACCGAAAAAGAAGCGAGCGTCAAAGAAAGTTGAAACTTTGCTTGTTGATGAGGAGGAAACTGAAAATGTTGAAGTAGTTGCTGGATCTAGCATTGCGGGTGTGGTTGAAAGTCAAGAAACAGTGAAGTCGACTCAAGAAGAGGTAATTTCTGCTACTTCCGAAAATGAAGAATCTAATAAAGAGCCTGAAAAGACAGAGGTTGAAACTAGAGCAGAAAAGGAAAGAAAGTTGGATGCAGACTTTGATACAAATATTGAAAAAGAATCTGACGAGGAGAGACCAAAGAAAAAGACGAAGCACACAAAGTCTCCAGCAATTGAGATATCAAAGAAGACTACAGGGTCACCTCATACTAAAGGGAAACGAAAGGCTAAGAAAGCTCAGAAAGCTGTGAGCAAAAGATACAAGAGCAAAGTGAAATGCACAGAAGCCACACAAGAACCTTCTAATGCTAAGGAGAAAGGAGCCACACAAGAACCTCCTCCACAAGAACCTCCTGTTATCGTTCATGTCGAAGCTGAAAGGCCAGGAGTTACACAAGAACCTCCTGTGTCTGAATTTGTTGAAGTTCCAATCGCTGAATCGCCTAGTGCTCAAAAGACTTCTGCTCCTGAAAGGTCTACACCGAAGAAGTCTACACCGAATGCTGCAACACCAAAAGATTCAACATCAAAGAGACCAAGGGGAAGTATGTTTGGTGATATGCCACACGGTCCAATCAGTCTTGAAGACTTGGATGAATTTTTCCCAAAGACTAATGCTGAGATGTTAGAAAAACGTGTGAAGGTATTAGAAGATAAAGTTGCACAGATTGAGATTGAAAAGTCTGAGCTTGTAAAGAAGGTGAATAAAAGCGAAGTTGAAAAATAAAAACTTGACGATAAAGTGAAGGTGCTTGAGAATGAACGTGAATATTACAAGTCATTGATAGAAAGTCTGCAGGATGCAAATGAAAAACTACAGATAGAGATTGCAGAATTGAAGAAAATTCAAGCTTTGAACGATCGAAGATTCATCAGATTACAGAAGGTGTTATCTAACAATCTGAATATTGATTTCATCACAGAATACGATCGTCTGGATCGTCAAGAAGCCAAGGAACGTGTTGAGAAAGAATTGGCTGAGAGTGGTAAAGGGAAGCAGGTTGAGGGTGAAGCCCCTAAATTTTCTGCTGAAAAATCTTCTAATATTCCTGAGAAGCCAAGTGAGGATATTTCAAAAGCTTCGGAGTTTGATATCCAAAAGGTTGACGAATCTGTCAAACCTTCTGATCCTACCATTGTTACTGAAGAAAAAGACAATGAAGAAGCCAAAAAGGAAGATAAGAATGAAGAAGAAGAAGAAGAAGGTTATGAGGATTGGAACGTTGGGGATGATGATGATGATTTTGATCAAGGTGATGATGATTTTGATCAGGGTGGTACAGGTTTAAAGATCAATGAAGCTAAGTTTCTGATGAGTTTGATTTTTCTGACCTCATGGACGATGAATCGAATCGAATGGAAGATAAAAGCCAGGGGGAGTCAGGGCAAAAAGGGCCTTTATATGATATTGATTTGTTGGATATTGATCGTTTTGCAAAGCCTGTGACTGCAGTACCTACGAAGCCTTTAATACTGATGTTGGAACATAATGTAGAAGAAGGTGAGTTTGTACATAACTACACGAAAGAAGATCTGGCAAAACTAGTTGAAACTGAAGCTGAGAATTTAGAGTTTGATTTTTAAGAGGTTATGAATGTTAATACTTTTGAACCTAAAGAGTATGAGTACGAAAGAAGATTTGAAGCCGATGAGTACAATCGTGTGATTGTGGAAGATTGGTCCTCAGATGATGACTCAGAACAGAAAGCTAAGTATATTGGTCAGGATTCAAAATGTTTTCCTACATTTGAAGAGATGTATAAACAGCTGAATGAAGATATGTTGAAAGAGAGGATTGCTGAAGAGCTAAGAGAAAGAAAAATTCCTAAACTGATGACCAAAGAAGAGATAGCTGAAGCGAGAAAGTCCTGGTTCAATGAGATGCCTCGTGAACGTAAGTTTCGACGTCCACTAGCATGCTTCACCAGAAATAAAGATGTTTCTTTGGGAGATATACTTAGTTGGGGATGGTTTAAAGAGCTCAACGTATATGCAATCAAAAGAGAATTTTGAGTGCAATACTTCAAATATCTTGCTGATCTAAAGACATTCCGTATTGGGATATGTAAGGGCTAGTGCAAATAGTGAATGTTACTTATCATATGAAGACAGTTGATCAGTTGTTGTGGAAGATGATTAAGTATGAAGCTGATAAAGGTTGGAATCACTGGAAGCCGTTTATTCCGAGACGAAGAGTAAAGATTAATAAGGTTACAGGGGAAAAGGACATAACGTTAATCATGAAACGTCCTAGAGCCATGAGGAATATGCCACTTATGCCGATCGAATAGAACTTCTATCGTATATTCAATTGGTGGCAGATTGATCCAGCTACTTGTGAAGCAGAGATTGTGTTAAAGTTTGAAGATCATCTGGATATTGCTAAGGAACAAGTTGAAGTGATGGGTCATCAGGGTATGAGTGGTTTGTGGAGGACGATAAGGATTCTATATCCTATATGGTTGGTTAACTGCTCGAGAGAAGATATAAAATGCCTTTTCTACAGCAAGATTGTTTTTGAAGAAAGAGAAAAGGTACATGCGATGCAGTATCAAAAATAACGTTTGCTATGCACGTGATGTAAATTCTGGTAAAATGTGGCAAACGAAGTGGAGGGATCTGGAGAGAGTTGAATTTCTTAAAGAAGAAACCAGAAGTGAGGCGATCAAAGATAGAATGGAAAAAGCGGTAAGGCAAAGTTCGCTCAAGATGGCTAACTTTAAAAGACCACCGCCAACTGATCAGACACCGGATCCGAAACAAGAGAGACGAAAGAAGCCGTACAAGAACTTCTTTGGTCGGGTTTGAAGACTGATAAAAGACGAAGACGATATCCAAGGGGGGAGTCTGTTGGTGCATAATGTCTATGTCTTAGTCTATTATCGAGTCTGTATTGTATAGAGCTGAATAGGCTAGGTATACGAAGTATTTATGTGTATTGTACCCAAGTTCGCCCATAAATGTACATGTCTATACATGTTCGGCCGAACTTGCATAGGCAAGTTCGGGCGAACTTGTGACTACTTGGGCCGAACTTGTTGAACTATAAATACCTAGCTTGTGTGTCTCATTTGTAACTTTGGCATCTCAGAGGCGAAGCTCTGTCAGTCAGTAATCTGAATGTTTGATCTATAAAACTGATGTTTAACTGATTAATTCTTGTCTATTGGTAACACGACGTAATATTTCCGCTATTATGGACGTTAGATATCAAATTTAGGTTCCTAAGCATCGAGGATCGGTCCTACAACGGTCTATATATAAAGCACGTTAACTGCCTGGAAGAGGGTTAGAAGGGTTGTACGGGTAAAGTTCTTGCCTCGTTCAGTGTATATATCATGTGAGGACTTGGTTCAAGCTTATTAGGACTTCCCTTGAGGCAGTTAGCATCAAATCGTGGGAAGTAAGTACGAATTGAATCCCTTATAAATAAACAACTATTAAAACTTTAAATCGGCCTTGCGGGACATGCCACATTTTGATTAATAACTTACTTAATTATCTTTCAATATTCTGGCCTTGTGGGACTGTATCCCTGCTGACTCCGACCAATATGGCTTAGGGTAGCGTTGCCACCAAAAGAGAGACACCGCCACTTTAACTAAGATAATCTCTTAAAAAAACCCAAAGTGCAGAATTCATCAAAGGATATGTAAATAATGAGTCGAAACCAAGTGATTCTGTTTTGTCAATTTTTTTCTTTATTACTTAGTCTCTTATTTTATGTTTACTTACTAAAAACGTTTCTAAAAATTTAGATTAGACGTCGGCAATATTCCGGCATTAAAAGCTCTTGTGTCTTTGGACGATCTCGGTATCTTACCATCACTATACTATGCCAACGACGGGTGCACTTGCCCTAGCGTGTTGTAGAGCGTTATAGTTGCATATCATGTTTTTATAAATTTAAAGCTTGAATAAACGAGTGAAAAGTACTTAAAATATATCTAAAAATCACCCACGCTCAAAGCACGTCAGTACCCAGCTATATTGACAAGCATATAAAATCGATGACAAGAAATCTATCCCAAGAAATACTCAATGATTACCTACGGGTTATCATAATATATATATATTGACATGTGCGTGTATATACATGTTTCTACAATGAATTTTTACACACGATTCGATTTTAAATTTATAGAAATGATTTATACTTCAACATTAAAACACACACGAAAGGGCAAGTGTACCCCGTCATATATATAGTAAAGTATCGGTAAGAACCAAGTATCGATCCAAGGATGCGGGCGGAGACGATAATACTAAACCTTTATTATTATTCTACCGGTAGAAAACATAAGTTGATAATTTTTTAAGCTAGAAAATGACTAAAACATAATCTTTTTGTTTCTTTTTCTTTTCAAAAACATAATAGTCTCCAAATATGAAAAATAGATATATAGCCTTGCTTTATGAACAACCGGAATATGTTAATTAAGTGGATATGTCACTAAGTCACTTGGTCGATTCTCCATTTTTTTAAGACAATTAGTATCCCTTTCGGGAATCTTAATATGACAACTCTTCGGAAAGTTAAAACGATAAACACACTTTAACCACCTAAAATTGTTCTTTAACGCCCTATTGATGAATATCTATGAAAATCCCTTAAAAATAAGCTAGTCATCCGTTAGGAGTTTTCTAACCTCACTTAATCAAGGAAAGCGACACCGATAAACACAATGTAACCACCGAGACAAGCATAACCGAGTTCATTTTACAAATCTTGAACACAAATCCACCAAGAAAGCAATTTTGGCCTAAATTACTAACAAAGTTATAACTTATGTCAAGAATCCGTAACAATACCATCCAACCCACTAAGGTCGTTCCGTGAGGGAAAACACTCTTGATTATTATTAATTACCCCTTGCTAAACCAATACCCATTTCTAGTTTCATGGTGTAAACATTTTAATCAAGCTAAAAGTCTTCTAATACATGATTAATTAAGCTTCTTCTTACAAATATCCTAACTAACCACATACTAATCATCCAAAATAATTAACTATAATCAAGAATCCAACATCAATAAACAAGGTTGCAAACTAATCATCAAGGATTAACATAAAAAGTTGTTAAGTGTCATTACAAACATGATTAACATACTAATGATTGTTTAATAAGCAAGGAATACATAATGTTTTTGCCCTTAGGCTACATAATACATAAACAACAATCTAATGCTTGAAACATAATCAAAATCATGGAAAGATTCAAGAATCAAACCATAAACAAGCTTAAGATTGAAGACCTAGATAGTAACGGAGCTTCTAAGCACAACGGGGGCGGAGCCCAAAAATCGCCAGAATCGCTCCCAAAAGTCCAGATTAACGACCAGAATGCGTTATGTGGTTGTTATATAACTTTTTCAATTGGCACGGCCGTGCCAATAAAGTGCACGACCGTGCACTGTTCATCGTATCTTGTGACGTCAGCAGATCTGGGCAGATATATCAAACTGGCACGACCGTTCCAGGCGTGGCACAGTCGTGCATGTCCGAGTTTCAGGCCGCACTGGTAGTGCTCTCCGGGAAATAGGCTTGGCATGGTCGTGCCAAGTCGCGCACGGTCGTGCGTGCCGACGAAACTGGTGGCACTGTCTTTGGCATTGGTGATGCAGCCTTTGTCTCCGCGTTGGCATGGCCGTGCCAACATCCACAAGGTCGTGCCGATTGATCTACACTCCACAGAATCTTCGTAACTCTGCCGATTTGCCTGGAAAATCCAATTTTTCGTCATCTTCTCGTCCGGTACGATGTTTAAGGCCTGTAAAATAAAACATAGCTGATTAAGTGCCAAAACTTCGGTTTTATAGCCGAAAACACGTAAACAGGGATAAAATGGGGGACTAAAGTATGTGTATTTTTACATATATCAAACCTCCCCACACTTGAACTTTTCTTGTCCTCAAGCAAACTAAAATAAAAATAGAATAAAGGAAAATTTCTAACGAGTTTAAGTAATTTACGAACTACGTAACTAATATGCATAGATAACGGTTAGCCGGTTTTTCGAAAGACATCATCAATGAATCCAAACCAAATAAGCACATGTGAATATATGTAAAGATAACCAAAAAGCCATGATTCCACTTTCGATTGACCTAGCATGCAAATTTTCACACACCTCACAATGTTCAGACATACTCGGCTATATTTGTGGGACGTACATAAGATGTGTATGTGTAAACACTTGACGTCTAGACAATGAATCGTGTAATATCATAAGCTTGTCAAAAGATATAATCTCCACCAACTAACATGCAAAAAAAGCGTAAATCAAGAGGTCTTCATTGTAAGTGCAGCTCCTGCTGGGTAATTGTGGCTATATCAGTTCTGGTCAACGGTCAACAAAGTTAAAGGTCCAAGTCAAGAGAAGTCAAAGAATAAACTTCTTGTGTCCGAATTTATTATATGATTGGATAGAGTCATAAGGACGCGGAGTAGTCCGAGTTTGTTTAGGATGTTTGTCTGTCCGAGTTTTGTATATCCCAGACAATATGTTGTGTTCGGGTTTAGTCCCTAGCCTATATATATGTGTGTATAGTGAAGGTTAGGGCAAGCTTGGTGCACCTCTCACAACCTCCATCCATTTTCCTGATGTGCACATTCTAGAGAAAGAGATACTATGTGTTAGTGAGAGAAAGCTAGGGTTTAGATCTTTGTGATCTAAACCAGCTTGTAGAAGATGATGTATACTCGTTCGGTATGTAATCTGTGATGATTGTAATGAAATGAATGAGTTTCTCCTGCATCTTCTTCTCCATCTATCATGTTCTTGTTGTTTCACGTCTTGAATCAAGTGCAATGTTGATGTTCGTCATCGATCCAGTGCTTTCACATTCATGGGTTGTAATGGTAGGCTAGGGTGAAGGGTGCGGAATGAACATTTACAAGTGACTAAATGGTTAAAACTCGGTAGTTATGTTTAATAAGCATAAACGAACAAAAACTATGCATAGATAGCGTGTGAAAGACAATTTCCGTATTTTCGAGCTAATCGACAATTTCCTACTATTTTAGCACTGAAAATTGCTCGAATTTTGTCGTCTTCACCCTTGTTTTAGGGTTTTATATTTTCTAATTTTTTTGTACAAGACGAATTAACTACCAAAGGTGCTAATTAAACGTTACTTTAACCGAGTTTAACACTAAGGGTTAAAAATAAAAAGGCTAATTTTCGCTAAGTGGGTTAATTGGTAGGGTTAAAGAAAGAAAAACACGAGAAAAGGCTTAACGTGGTGAATCCTAGTGGTTGATGTAGCGTTTGAGGGAAAATAAATGAAAGAAAAGGGCTAGCATCAAAAGTTCTTCTGAGCGCCTTTATCACTTTTACACAATCGCACATGTTTATGGTCTCGACAGGTTACTAGGGACAAGTTCTAAATTACACGAAACATCCGGCTCACTCCTAATCCAAAATGAACAAGTATCTAACGAATCTAAGGCTCAAAACATGCTCGCATAACGGAGGGAAATGGGTAAAAGTGTGAAAATTAACATGTAAGTCTTTCTTTGTTTGTCATGTTTTTAGTTGTCTTTTTTGAAATTTATTATTAGGCTTGTCGGTTCTTCATCGGTTCCGATGCTTTCTAAAACGACAACTAACCGGTTTATTTGATTGAAAATAATTAATTATTATTATTATTTTAATATATAAGTGTTTATTTTATAATATAATACTAATATAGCAGTTTTTTTAGGACAAACAAAGTCACAATGTTAAACCCTCTCCCCACACTTGAATTTCGCATTGTCCCCAATGCGAAACCCAAAAATAGAGAAAAAGGAGAATAAGACTCCCCTGACAATGAAGAAGATGAAGGAATGAACCGCAGACTCGGTTTTGTCTATCTTCCCCCCGTGTATTTCGTCCCTGCATGAATGTCACAATAACACAAAAAACCGCGACAACAACTGATCTCAAAGGAAAAATAAAAATAAACCTACGATAGATAATAATAAAAACCGTCCATACATAAAACCAAAGGAAATAAAGGAAAATGTCTGAAAAATAAAATTACATATCCGCGGGTGTTTGAAAGAATAACAAAAAATGAACACCCGATAAATAAAGACAAATAAACTAATAAAAATAGATCGCAACACCAAGCACCCACGCCCCCCGACTACTCATCGGCGTCGTCATCATGGCGGGGTCCAGATGAACCCGCCCCACCGCCAGTCTGATTCCCAAATGGGAACTGTGGAGGATCACCAAAGTAGTTCAGGTGGGCCTCGCGGAGACCACCGAATATGTATGAAAATCCGGCATGCATTTCTTGTCGCATGAAATCTTGATTTACTTGCATATGCTAAAACTGTTGATAGAACTCAGGATAAGACGGGATGTCCGGTGGCCAATCTTGGTGCAGAGGGTATTGGTGCTGATGCTGATGCTGCTACTATATAAAACCATGGTCCTCATGCACAGGCGGGTCGTGCATCACCTCATCCTCTCCTCCCTCGTTGACCGGAGCTGCCGACAACGGGTCCCAAATCTCATTATTCAACCCCTTCAGCCTTGGACCATTATCGGTTTCAACGACCAAGCCTACGGCCTTCAATGAGTGAATATCCACTGGATATCCCTCTTCCATCAATGTCAAACCGGCGACGACATCGTCAGTCATAATACCCAGCGCGTAAGAGAGTTGGGTGACGTACTCACCCCCGTGAATCTCTCTACTAGAAGTCCTCCCTGAGCTTTTCAAGAAGAACTCCGCCATACGCGCTGCGAGGTTGATATGAATCCCTTCCGCAAGCGCATAAAGATAGATACCATCAGGTGTGGGACAATTTCCTCCACTGTCCATGCAGCTTGCTATTGTATGACGGAAGATATGGTGAAGGACCCATAGAAGTGGGTCCCTCAACCAAGATGCCTTCGCCGTACGAGGCACGTAACCTGGGCCATCGCCCAAAACTCCGAACGTTGCTGCTCACTTGCAAACGTGTATAGATCGGTGAAAAGTTCGGAATTTATTTCGTCCCTTGTGTAGATTCCTAGTTTTCTCCCGAGCTTGGCAACCGTCCAATTATGCCACTGGCCGCCTAACCGAAAGTTTATCCGTTTCTTTCTTCGGAAATCTGGATTCCTGCTTGCTTTATGTTTTTCATAAGAGTATGTGGCGAAAAACTCTAAAGTGAGCTCAAGGTAGACCGGCCGGTTGATGTTGAGCAACCTGGCGAATGGAAGTGATAACATGTCTTGTAGTCTCTGCGATTGATTGATTTCTTCCATTACATCCCAGCTTAGCCTTTTTGGTGTGCCAAATCGGTTCTGACGTTGCCATAGTTCATTTAAGGCGGTGATGTAGGGGTGATGCTGCTGGTTGTTTTGATCGAATTGAAGGAATGGGTGATTCATCTGCATGAGGAAATGGGTTAGAAACATGCTAAAAAGAAAACATTTTGAACCGAGCAGCCTAAAACAGTTTTGCGAAGATTTTGTTCGTATCTGGGCGTTTGGAACGGTCCTGCCGATTATAGCACGGTCGTGCGACCTGTGGCACTGGCAGTGCCAGTGGTAATGCAACCCAGATCTTCGCAACACTAGGAGTGGCACGACCATGCCACAGCATGCACGGTCGTGCGTGTCCGAAAATCAACAAACCCTTGGTGAACCAGCAAATTGGCACTACCGTGCTAGACTTGGCACTACCGTGCATGTGCTGCAACTGCAACTGATCTGCCCCAATCACCGAGATTTTCAAATTCTTTTAAAAAACAACATATTTCTGGGTGATTGGGCAGTAGAGGTCCGACAATTGTTCACAAATTTCACAATTCTTACAAGATTTAGGGTTTCGTTTGTATTTATGAAGAGAACCCCAAATTTCTTGAAGAAAATCAAGAACCCTAATGTAACACCCAATCGCGTAATACAACAACACGCGGCGGAAATATCGGTGAGTCATGTAACAAAATTGCTCAGCCACAACTGGTACTAAAATGTTTCATTATTATTAACAATGTTTTCAATGCAAGGCATACATATAACTTTCTTTTGTTTAAGGAAGTCTAAAGCCCGTATGCATTCCTATGTGTAGCATGCTTGAATAGTCGAAACCTGAAACATATGTGAAAACGAGACATCAACAAACAATATTGGCGAGTACATATTTTTTGTTGGCCAAGTAAATGGCAAAAAGTTTAGTGTTGCAATACTTCGATAACTATGAGAGTTGTCTATTGAAAATGGACTCTTTGAAGCCAATGAATGGCAAAAAGATTCAGTATTGGAATACATTAACTTGATTGTGAAACTTGTAATAGAATAGTTTTGTATATGGCAAGAAGATTAATACTAAGTAATTTTTATGCCATTGAAAATCGTACTTTTTCATTGTAATCGTCTTGAATTTGGTCATAAAACTTGTGAGTATGTTATTAGAAATCCAATCAAGGATTAATAACAACAATATTGACATCTGTCATAACTCGCGTGAGTATTATTAGAAATCAATTCAATGATTTGAAATACTACTTTGGTTATCCTTCTAAGAATCTAACATATAGAAATATGAAAGAGTTCTACAAAGATTTAGATATTGTACTTTGAAACAATCGAACACAAAATCCTAATGTGATTTGGATAACGCTACAAGAGTAATAAAATAAGAACACTTATATATAGGAAGTACCAGTGGCGTATCCACCATGTTCATATGGTATTACACTCGTTTTGTTATCTAAATCACAACTAATCACAATAACCACATAATCATCGTCAACTTGTCACATTGTCTTGTCATACGCATTAAAGTACACAGAATCCAATAAAAGACTACTAATTAGTACATTAAACATCCCACGAGTATCTAACTATAAAGATAGATAGATGTATTAGGGATTTTGTTTAGTCACTTGTCTTGTCACATTGTCTTGTTAAGTACGCATTAATGTACACAGAGTCTAATAAAGGACTACCAATTAGTACATTAAACATCCTACAAGAATCTAACTATGAAGATAGATAGATACTTTAAGGATTTAGTTTAGTCACTTGTCTTGTCTCATTGTATCACAAAATCCTAAATCCTAATGGTGATTCGGATAAGGCTACGAAGGGTAATACAAAAAGCACACTTATATATAGGAAGTACCAGTGGCGTATCCACCATATCCTTGTTATATTACTCTAGTTTTGTTATCTAAATCACCAACAATTCTACACATAAACCATAACCATTGTCTTGTAAAGCACTTCTTAGAAATCTCGCTATGAAGATAGGAAGATTTAAGACTGTACTTAAAGTATCCCACAAGAATCTAACTATAAAGATAGAAAGATACTATAAGGATTTGTTTCGTGTCCCCAATTGTCATGTCTTTGCATAAAAGGAATATTACACAAAAATGCACTTAGTAAACACATTATCGCCATACATTGTGAAAAATTGATTACACATATGATCACCCCAAAAACATTTGAAAAACGTAAAAGAGTGGAGCTAAGCACTCGCCTGGGATTGTGTATAGATCTTGTTCAAATGATATAACAAAGCTCAAAGGATCAAGAGTTCAAGTGTTGAAGTGGTTCCTAGTGTAACGGATACTATGTTAGCGTAACGGGGCATAAATCGAGGAATCGGATAGAATGAGGTATTGTAACCCAAATGAGTGTTGGAACTCATATGATATGGTTTAACAAAGCGTACATTCTGATTTGAAACCTATCCTAGGTGCTTATGGCCCGTTATGACCCCTTAAGGTAGTTTACGCTACTTTAACGCGTCATTCACGCAAATGCGCATTCGGACGGTCTAACTAGCCCTATGATAAGTATTATATTCCCTAAAATGTTTAATTATGTTGCATAATCAGTTTAGGTGTCAAAACTTTGGTTACATATGCTTAAAATGAAATTATGCGCAAAGAGGGCATTTTGGCCATTTTCCTAACGCATATAAACTACCTACCATACAACTAACTAAACGAAGTGACCATAAGGTAAAACCTAGGAAGGTTATTCCCTATACAACTATGGTCACCTAATGTGTTTGGTCGGATCCTAATGATCGACCAAACGGGTCGGGTTCGAAAGTCTAAGCGGTTGTTTATACCGCTTGACTTGCGACCCTAAATAAGCACTAAACTAGAAGTGACGAGTTAAACATGTTAAAACATGTTTAACTAAGTTAGAAAACTGTTTTGATACCCGAAAATAGTTTCGACGCAAAATGCACATAAACGTGCATTTTGACTGAAACTTTGACTCGTCACTTCGACTAGTCAACGTGGTAATCAGTAGGTATAGTCGCAAGAGACTATAACCATCGTGATTACGCTCACGTTGCAAAGTTCAAACGAACTTGGACTTGACCAATTCATGGTCAAAGCTGAAAGTCACTGTTTGACTTTCTTGCTTGAAATAAATAAACAAGCATGAAAGAACACTTACAAGTGTTCTAGGCTGGAAATGGACTAAGAATGCTCAAGTATGAAGCCTCCAACTTAATGTGATAGCCTCAATTTAGAGCAAGAGTGAAAAAGAATGAATATGAGCAAGTTGGAATGAAGAAATTGGTGGCTATTTATAGTATTCTTGGAGCTCTAGGATCAATCCACGTGTCAAGAGTGTTCTCCAAGGTTGTATAGGATTGCAACAAGTGTTAGAACCAGGTTTCAAGGCTTGATCACCACACAACTTGTTCACCAAGCAAGAAAACAGCTGGCTGCCAAGTTTATGTGAGCTGGGTGCCTTACGGACCGTAAGGATCCAGGCATACGGTCCGTAAGCTGGAATCTGGGGCCGAAGTTTGCTTTTTGGCAGCTTTGGCCCCTGAACTTGTATTATCGCGTTTCGTCGTTTCTAACACCCGTCAACCTAATTTCTAAGCTTTATAAGGTTGAATAAGCATAGGGAACTTGAAATATGTCCAAAACTATTCGGGTGTCGGTTCGTGTAACATTTGCAAAATTTCAACCGTTGTACCTTTCGACAGTTTCTGTGTTTAATAATATTATTTACAAAATAAGTAATCTTACAAGGACCTTAGTCGCAACCCCAGGTCACGCACGACGAAATCCGACAAAAAAAAAACTTGGACCTCTCAGGCGCCATGCGCCAGAAACCCTGTCATCTCCCGTGACGCGAGGGAGAGTGCCAGGACACGTGGCTCCGTTTCACGACACGTGTCCAACCTACCTTAGACCGGTGGCAATCTCGGCCTAGCTGACCTCCCCCGCGCCACGCGAGAGACACCCTGTCTCCTGGCGCGACGCGCGGGAGAGTCAAATTTCGGGTATATAAAGGTCGGCCTGGGACGAGTTCAAATCGCTCAGTTCGATCGAAAATCGACGTCTCGTTCTCTCTCAAAGCTCTGTTTAATTACCGAGCCCCCCCCCCCAAACCCGAAAACCTACGAAGCTCTGCTCCGTTGTAAGTATCTTAACCCCTGATCCCTAATTCGTCACCCTACCCGATTGATTTAGGACCCATCAACGATGTCGAGGCTCTGCGTGACTAAGTCCGTTGGGGTTTTGTCTCGTGTAGTATCGTCACCCTGCCCGATTGATTTAGGACCCACCAACGCATGTCGAGGCTCTGCCTGACTAAGTCCGTTGGGGTTCTGTCTCGGGTAATATGGCCACCCTACCCGATTGATTTAGGACCCACCAACGCATGTCGAGGCTCTGCCTGACTAAGTCCCTTGGAGTTCTGTCTCGTGTTGTGGGGCTAAAGTGACTTGGGTAATTTTACTAACACGTGATGCATTGTATTATTATTAGGAACTCAGAATTTGCACCAGGAAGCTTTAAGTTAAAAATCCTAAAGCTACAGGCGAGTACATAGTTCCCCTTCTTTATGTTTTCTAAATGTTTTGGGGTGATTCATATGTGCTAAACTATCTTTCAAAACCTACTTACTACTTATGGTTCTTGTGAATATATAATTCCCCTCTTTTACATGTTTGGAGGTGAATTATATATTTCAACACTAACAAAACTTATTTACCTATGGTTTATATATACAACATGCTTTACATTGTACGAAACTTGATGGTATGTTGAACATGACAATGATACATTCATTAACTTTAATCACGCCGACCGGTAGTATGTTATGGTACCATAGGATTGACAACCCCATTCCCGCTTCCTAGGTTTGTTTGGAAGTTTCCTCTAGGAATGACAGAAACTGTGCAACACATTTGACAGACCTTTATTTATAAAGGTTTGTCCGACAGTCAACAAGGCTTGAATGTATTCGCCAACAAACCACACTTGTTTTATACAAAAAGGCAAATGGTTTTATATACATAACAAGACATTTTGTTTACACAAAACATTTGGTTTATACAAAGATATATGTTTATACAATACAAGACATTTGATTGATTCATACAATGTCACCAATGGTTTCTAAATAAACCACACAATGTTTCTCTTAAATTGAATGATTTCTCATACGACCTTAGAAAAGAAACATTTTTGTCAAAGATTCATGGCTACAAAGATTTATTTAAAATAACAACTGTTTATTAAACGTCATTCAATATTCAAAAGCCATGAGTCGTGACAAAACTTATGTTACTCGCCAGCATTCAATGTTGACTTTATTTTCACATATGTTTCAGGTACTAATACGTGATTAAGTATGCTACACATAGGATGGACGTTGGCCTTAGCTTGATTAAAAATAAAATAGTTGTTGTATTTTGTTTCGAATTCTCAAAGACGATGTAATTTATGAGGGTCCGTTATACAGATCATTCGGGCACTAATCTGACAAACCTAAGGTAAATGTGCGGAATCCGTTTGCTTAGGCGACATTGGATACACTCATTTGTTTCTATTTAATCATTGTTTCATTAATATTCAACGTTACAGATCCTGGAAACACTTAGACAGAGCTTTGCCGTCTCTGTGCCAAAATCACTGAAGTTACAAATGAAATGTCGAAGCTCCTATTTATACTAATCACAAGTTCGCTGGTGGGAGTGCAAGTTTGGGCGAACTTGCTTACTCATGTTCGGCCGAACTTGACTTCAACCTTACATTTACAAACGAACTTAATCTTTAACATACATAAACTTCGTCATTTCGCTTCTAAATACTCACTCGATATTATACGATGACGTAGGCAACAGACATATGCATCAACAGACTCCCCCTTAGATGTTGCTGTAGTCATCATTCTTCAATTAAGTTCCTGAGTCTTTAATGTTCTCTTGATCTTTATATCTTGAATAACTTTAACATCCATGCTCTCCCTTGCTTTGAGCTTTCTGGTATCTTTAATCAACGTGTTTATCTAGCTCCCCCTCAAATGATGCTTCGAATCTCTAAGATTTGACGATTAAGAACAATCACACGTATCCACACACAAACACTTTCTTAACAGTCTCGTTGGTCCGGCTCACATTCAATATTATCAAGTTTCAATGGAAGATTTTGAAAGAAAATCTTTTTGGATTTTGAATTTTGAATGCAGAAATGTAAACAAACTAAAATGTAATATTTACAGTTTGTATTTTTGTGAGAAAACGTGCTAGAGGATCATATCAGTTTTTGAGACATATCACCAGTACCGTTGACCTTTTAATGACTTTAGTTTTAAACTTGTTTACCTAGATTATCGATATGTTTGTCCACCTAAACTTTAACACATTTCTCAATTGTTCCAAGATATGTTAGCTAGAATTATGAAACTTGACTGAACTGCGGTTCCCACTTCTTGAATATACTCCCGTATCAAGATTCCCTAGATTTCATCTTACAGGTGAATATAGCGTAATTGATATCTGTATCTGGGTTGTCCGAGACCTTGAGAGCTCTGGTTAATACCATCGTATCGACAAAGAGATGAAGGCTCGACTTATAAGGTAGTGTTCCAAAATGGAATCTTTTTGTACTGCAATTGTAGTATCTTTTGATATTTTCAATTGAATGCAGTTTTAGGGGATTTTTGCAAAAGCATTATAGAAGTTCTAGGCCATTGCTTACGCAAAATCAGAAGAACTTGTATAATACCCCAGATATCAACCATCTATAAAGACCTCGTATCTCAGAATCAGGCAATCTCTCAAACGAAATTTCGGAGTACTAAGTCCATATATCCAAGATATGTTAATCCACAAGTTTAAGCAGTTGTAAAATTTAGTTTATATCCCTGAAACAATTTACTGAACGTGTAAAGCCTATCGACACATCCACAGTAAGACTTGTTTATAACTTTTTAAACTTTACAAATATTTAGCGTACTGTGATACTCCACTGATGTACTATCATTTCCTTTTCGCGCACAAGTAATCTCATTTTTTCAATGTTTTTGACATTATTGAGATTTTCTACTGTTTTTGGCTTTTTGAAAAATTTATCTATCTAAGATGTTTTGAAATAATGTTTTTCAATTTTACAGGAATTTTACAGAAATTTTTGTTTTTTTACAATTTTAAAATTTTTCTCCCCCTCAAATTGAAAACATCTTTTCGAAATCGAAAATAAGAATCTTCAATTTTAACCATTTAATGACTTTTTATGAATGTGAACGCGAGACTACCATTTTGATTGTGTGGAACACCAATCCTTTCAAATTATTTCCACTACACGAACAACCACTTCTTCTGAAATGACGCGTACATGAAGTTTGGTTATCCTGCACATTCAAACAATCTTCAATTAGTTTTGAATTGAAACCCAATCCATTCTGGATTTAGGTTTACCAAATTCATTAACATCTGAAGTAAACAAACATTCACACTCTTTTTGATATTCAAACAGTTTGATAAAAACTTTATTTGAAAATTTTACTTTCTTTTATTTTTTAACTGTTTGATCTATCAATTTATTATCCACTGTTCTCTCTTTTGTCCTCAAATTTGTATCGATGAATTCGTTTTTCTTGACTGTGAGTAAAATGATTCATCAGAACTTTTATCTGATTTCTTAGATGTATCCGAGGACAAAATCTTTTCTAAATACTCTCTAACTTTTTTTCTCTTTTCTCAATTTGTCTTTCTGCCCTTGCGATAATTTCACTTTCAGTTCTTTGGGCTTTTCTTCTGTTTTTACTGTCTTCTTCACAGTTTTTCTGTTCTCCCCCTGAAATTTATCCGACGATCTTCTCTTCGAATTTATCGGACAATTTCTGGAAATATGACCTTTGATTTGACAATTATAGCATCTTCTCGTATCAGATCTCTTTCTCGGGCAGTTAACAGCAATGTGTCCATTTATTCCACAGTTGTAACACACCCTGTTATCGTACCGATCTTCTCTAACAAACCATAGACTCAAATCATAACATTGATTTGTTTTGTAATAGTCAACTTTCCTACTTCTTTTGTAACTTTGATTTGACTTTGAAGCACTGTAGTCCGACCTGCACCACTTATTTTCAATTTTTTGTGAGTTTTGATTTTCAATTTTTTTGAATTTTTATAATGATTGGATGATCGTACCGATGAACTTTTATTTTTGTTTTGAAAATTTTTAGAATTTTGTTTTTCATTTTGTTTTTGTTCTCCATTCTGCTTTTAAAAGATTTTTGCGTTGAGCATCTGTAGATTGTAGAACAGTTTCTTGAAATTTTTCTTTAAGTTTCAAAAATATTTCATTTTTATCATTTCATCATCGGTATCATCATCACAATCCTCAATTATGACATCGTCATAATTTGTGAATTTATCACTTATTGAAATTTCTTTTTTATTCTCATTGATCGGTTTTGGACATATATGATCTAGAATCAATGACAATGTCACAAAACCTTTCAATTTCTTTTCTAAATCAACAGCTTTATTTTTAGCATTCTCAACTTCATTTTCAAGTTGAGTTATTTCTCAAGATGAGAATTTTTTGCTTTTTGATTTTCAATATTAGTTTTTTCAATAACAGATTTTTCATTTTCTAAAATTTTTATTTTATTTTTCAAATCATTTTCTAATTTTATAGAATTTTTGTTTTCTAATGTCAAACTTTCCACATCTTTCAAAAGTTTGACATTATTAGATCTGGATTTTTCACAATTTGAGCACACAGATTCAGAACTTGAAGCTTTATTCTTTGGAGTTGAATTTGTCTTGAATATACCGGCAGAAAAAATCTTAGTAAAATCAACAGCATGATTCATATTTTCATCTATATAACAACCCCTCTTAATATCATATTTCAAAACAGATTTTGCTTTAAGACATATATTGATTCTTCTGCTTATTTCAAAAACCACATCTAAGCTTATTTTATCTAGCATCTCTTCTATCAAAGTTTTCTTCTTCTTTTTAATTTCTAAATCGTGTTTTTTAAACTCAAAGAAAAACTCATTTGGATAAAGCTTTGAAAATCTAGATCCTTTTTCAATTCAATCAAATATTCATCCCATTCTAAAGGTAACGCTTTTGCAAATTTTGAAATTTGTTCAGCCCTTGACATATTTATATTGTATTCTTTTAAATTGTCAATTAATTCATCATAGCGTTTTTTCAACTGTTCCAATGATTCATCTTTTTTACACAAAAAATGTTCAAATCTCTTAACCCAAATATTTTTATTATCACTTTTATTCCTCGAATACCCAATACCATCAAACTAATCATTTATTCTTTCAAGCTTATCATTTTCCATTTCGTCAAACATTTTAAACACAATTTATTTGTTAAACCACTTGGTTCAAAAATCTCAACTCGAAACACTCCAATACTTGCAACAATCTTTACCCACAAATACTCACTAATAAACCCAAATCAAACTTTTAGTCAAAGCCTAGTTCACGCTAGAAGCCCACACAAAAATCACGATCCAAATTGTACTCAAATCATTCGGTCCACTTAGCTAAACTTGGTTCAACTTGAAACCCAAAGTTTAGCCCAAATAAAACCTTTTTATCTTCAAAAACCTCGACCCACTTAACTTTCGATTGACCCAATAGCACTTGTTTTAACAAAAAAATCACGGGCCAATACACTATCCACTTATTCTATATCTTGACCCTGTTTAGAACTGGTCCAAAAGAAATTAAGCCCAAACAAAAAATAACCAACAAGTTTTATAGGCCCAAAATAGCCTTGTTGAAAATTACTTTCTCTAAACCTTATGTAAAAATTCGTTTTTATGTCAACTTTTTATTTCTTCAAAATTTTATTTTTACGAAACACAAGAAAAAAATTGAATTGATTTTTATTTTGAAAACTAAAATCCTAAACTTTTAACCTAAAAGTCACGTCATCACATTTAGGGCTGTTCTTTTTTATTCGAAACCCGAAAACCGATCCGAATTTGAAGTCATCCGAACCCGAATTAGAGAATAACCGAAAAACTCGAACCCGAACAACCCAAACCCGACCAACCCGAACCTTAAATGGGTCGGTTATCGGGTCACTTTTTCCCAACCAAAATCCGAACAACCCGACCCGAACAACCCGACCCGAATAACCCGAAACTTGAAACCCGAATAAAAACCCTAACATTAGTTGTCTTTTTTATAGATGCGATTTGATTTGGAGTGTTTTGTATTTCAAACATTAAGTTTTGAGACTTTTGAATATTGTCATACCATATTGTTAAATAATGTTTGAATTGTGATGATATTTCTTTAACATGATATATTTGATAATATTTTGTGGAAAAAAAAACGTTCTATTTTTCATTTACATCTAAATCCGAAACCGAACAACTCCACCCGTACTAACCCGAACCCGAATAATCCATACCCGAACAACCCGAACTTTAAATGGGTTGGTTATCGGGTCACTTTTTCCTAGCCAAAAACCCGAACAACCCGACCCGAAAAACCCGAAGAACACGCCTAATCACATTATGACCTTTCCTAGTCTTGTTGTTTTTTTATTATTATTTTTTATAATCCTAAAAAAAACTCAAAACTTTTTAAACTGCAAATTCCAAAGAAATTATTAAATGTCCCCTTCTTTTAAAACCCTAATATGACATCTTATAACAGCCGCAAACCACTTTAACACAGCAAATTTGTTACTTTATTTCTTCTTGATATTTTTATGCAACACCACCAAATTCTTTTTACAACACCACAGTTTGTCACAAATTCTCCTTTCTTCTTCTCCAGCAAACAGAAATATATTTTCAACCTGCAAGTCCAATTCTTAGATCTATGAACCGAAATATGAACCGATTTATGATTCAACCCGAAAAGCTGAGATCTAAACCTCTATAACCACTCCTCACAACAACAGCAACTCAAAAACAGATTTCAGAATACAGATCGAAGAAATCTCGAACTCGGTTTCAATGATTTCAACAAAAATTCTCAACTCATAACGTTCAACAACAACAAGCACCAACTGCAACTGATCTTTCTTCGTAACAAGAACAACAAGCAGTGTTTCGTTCTTTAGTTTCAGATTGGATAACCATACAACTTCAACAATCAACAAAACTGTAACTTTAGCAGTTCTCGGATCATGAATAACAACAACTCAAACCGATTTTATTTCTCAGATCCTCACAACAACTAAATCGGAATCAGATCTTGTTTGTTAGTTATATCTTTAATGAAGTGTTCTGATATATTTTTTAACTGATGTTCAAGAAATATGATTTTATGAACAATATACTCTGATTTCAGTCAATTTTGTACGTGAAAACCAACCTGAAAACAAAGTAAACTGTCCGAAATGTTCAGAATTTAATCCGAAACAAATCGAATCAAATCGAAACTTATCGAAAATCACCAAATCAAACTGAAAGTCGATTGAACACAGTCCGATACTCAATCAAATCAGTCCGAAATTGATCAACTTAGTCAAAAACTCTCAAAATGAATCGAATTTTAACCAAAATTGATCTAAACAATCCAAAATTCTGAAACGACACACTGAAAGTAGTCGAAAAAGTCCGAAATCAACCGAAACTCAATTCGATATCACCGAAATGAACCGAAACTCAAACGAATCAGTCCGAAATCCACCGAAACTCGTCCGATTTCAATCACGATTACACGCAGAGCTTACCGAAGCTCAGATACCAATTTGTGACATCCCGGTTTTTCAGATATCTTAAACGCACTACTTCACGGTTATTTGTTCCTACGTTAATTTGGTTCGGAGACTTAAATTGCACGCTCGAAATAATTACGATAATTTCGTGTACTTGTCAAATAAATTATGTGCTACGTATTAAACGTTTATAAGTTGGTGCGTTATTATGTGATATCCGATTTCGTGTTTTATTTTAGTTATAAAGTATAAATGTAGTAAATAGATAAATGAATCGAATCGAGCCGCGACACGAGCCAACTTCACTTCCTTGCGACTCAAGTAGTTAATCTAAACTTGAGGACCAAGTGTTAGACCCAAACCAACCCACCCGAACCCCTTGCGGCCGTGAGTACCCAAACCGTAAACCCCTCCCTCTTCTCCTTACTCTTGCGCTATATATACACACACATGCATGCTTTGCTTCACAAAAACAAAACACAAAAACCCTAGTTGAGAAATCAGCCGACGCCAGCCCCTCATTCATCTTCTCGATCGCAAGACAGCCTTGTTACACTCCTCTTGAATCGCGGCAGCCCTCCCCTCACCATTCTTCTTCTTCTCGGTCGCAAGTCTCGCCAACATCCGAATCAGTCCCATCTAGTTCTCGGCTCATTAATCCTATTGTTAAGGTTAGAATTTTATGTTATTTCGCTAATCATACTTGGGTCATGAATTATGGATCGTGTGTGTGTGTAATGGTGGAAAGTATTTGGATGATAATCGGCTGATTTGGCTAGTTTGCAAGTTTGATGTTTTGCGGAATTAAGAAACGTTAGGCTGCGTTTGTTAATAAAAACTATATGTTATGATTAGGGTTTGCATGGGTATGATATATATGATAGTATATGACTGAAAATTCTGTTCTTGATCGCATATGTTCAATGTATCGATGGTTTAAGCGAGTTAGATTGTGATAAAGTGCTGAATCAGGATGCTGAATGGTGTTTACAGCCAACTTCAACTGGCTGTAACTTGGTTATTATTTATCGAAAAACGGATTTTCTGAAGTCTAAAACGTAGAGTTTTGAAAACGATTCTAATGACGCTGGATTCATATTTTTCTGAAGTCGTTTGATATTTTTAAGTGGCCAATTAAGTTCAGTAACTAAATCTATGAAAATCCTGAAAATTTGTTAGTTGTTTATCAAGTCGGATCTAATAATCTGTAGGGAGTCGAATCATGAAATTTGTACAGCAACTAGATATGGAAATTTCCGGGAAACTCCCACTAGAATTTTGTTAATTGGACGAATGGTGATTTTTAAATGAATTCTTCCGTGGACTGCAGTCAGAAAGCGACGAATCTGACTGCAGCCTAGCATATTAATATTTACGAATAATTGGTAAAGTGTTAGGACTTGAAAAATTTATATAAAATTCTACAGTATAGTTGTCACCTTCTGTAAAATAATTGGAATTTTTGGAACGTTGGAACTATTTTATAAAAATCCTTGAAAACAGCCTAATTATGAGTATATAAGCTGAAACTTGATAACTTGCGAATGTATGTACCAAAGTGTTGTATGAATTGATTGTGTTCATGATAAGTTGTTTGATCACTATATGGGCATGATGATACTTGTATGCATGATTTGAGTTTTAGGAATTGTCATTGTATGAACCGCATTGTGTGTTAGTATGTGTAAGACTTGTATCAGTGTGATCGCACTCTAACTCTAAATCAATTGACTTGTTAGGACGCAATTAGCGGTCCCATCATTTGCTACATCTGTGTTACACTAACCGAGCAACTAAAGGTGAGTTCACGGCCCCTAATTTTATCCGGTTTTAAACAACAGGGGGAGAAACATGTATACACTCTACAATTCTATCTCTTTACGTTATACGAAATTAACGTCACATAACTATTCGGTAACTAAGTTAATGTTAATGTACGTTATGGTCACTAAGCAGCTATATCACACAAGTCCTCGACAATCTCTCGGATAGTTAGTATTGGGTTTAAATAGCGGGGAAATTATAAGTAGTACTGGGCCCGACAAGCCCCATCCGAGCTAGTCGCGCTAGCCGACCGGGTATGGTCAACGGGTGAATAATTTGGCCTAACTTCGCCATGATCAGTGATAGGCCTGGCAACACGGAGGCACAACAGTCAGCTTCGATCGCGAACACTTACGTGACATAACTTTAGGCTAGCTACCTATATATATTAACATTGAACTTAATTACGAATCAACAATATTATCCCGGGTTAGGGATAATGGAACCAACAACTTTATTATTCCGGGTAAGGAGTAATGGAACTATCATTATTATTCCGGGTAAGGAATAATGGAACTATCAGTATTATTCCGGGTTGAGAATAATGGAACTAAATCGTTATCCCGGGTTAGGGATAACGGGGGAAACAAACTTATAACCGAACAAACGAATTTATGAAAACCTGTGAACTCACTCTTCTTTAATGTTGACACTTGTTTCTTTACATGTTTCTCAGGACGCTAGGAGCTCTAGGTGCACTCACTTGCATTGATCAAGACACCGTTTATCGAGTCTCATTTACAAACATTGTTTTGGGTTTTTCATTTGTTTTGGCGTTTGTGTTGGCGCCCGTTTCTCTACTTATTTTTATGCTTCCGCTCAACCATAAAAACTAATGCTTCCGCTAAACATTGGAAACTAACTAAGACAATATAAAATCTACAAGGAATGGTTAAACAAATGATTTTGGAAAACGTATTATCAAATCATATAGAGTCGTTCGACGTACTAGTGTCTCAGATTCTGGTTTGTTCACACGCCTCGCGGTAAAACTCCGCAAGTGGAAATTGAGGGTGTGACAGATTGGTATCAGAGCCACTAGCTATAGAGAACCAGGTTTGCATTTAAAAGTAGACCTAAACTATAGCTGATTACACGACACTAGACGTAGTTTGGCACCGAACTGTTATATCTTATTATGTGATGTACCACAACTGTGTTATGTAGAACATGAATGCATAGTAAGAAATGAATGCAACTCATAACTAACTACACAACCTAACAGGCAATGTCATCATCATCATCATCATCCGACAGACTTACGCAACCAAGGGCGCCAGGAAAGGCACCTATGGTGGAACCCTTACCATCTTATAGCGTGGAGACACGCTCAGCTGCGAGGAAAAGGCTCGCTCTAGGGGAGGAGTCGTCATCACGCCCAACCATCGCTGTGCCGGTCGAACCGGTTAACTCGGTAGAAGTAGGAAACGACCTACTTAGAGATATGATACGGAAACAACAGGAACAATTGGAAAGAATGCACGAAACCATCCTAGCACAGGGATGGATGATACGACAATTGACTGGTAAAACTGGATCGCTCGAGGAAGAGCAACATACGAGTAGGATAGCTCGTAACACTTTAGCCAGAGACCTTCGTGCTGAGCAGCTAAGGGCTGACTGGCTAGAAGACAGAGTTCTTGAGTCGAGCTGGAGAATTCAAGAACTAGAACAAAATCAGGCACCTGCACCAGTACCTGCACCAGCACCGGCCCCTCCAGTGCCGGGGGCCCTCCAGTGCCGGAAGAGGATCCGGAAGAGGATCCGGAGGAGGATCCAGAAGAGGATCCAGAAGAGGATCCAGAAGAGGACCTAGAGGAGGATCCAGAGGAGGATCCGGAGGAGGACCCAGCTGTAGAAGCTGGAAATGCCGCGCAGGATGACGGCAACGATAGCGATTTGGGAGATGGAGACGTAGAAGACTGACACGTCTCGCTTATTTTATTTACTTTCCTTCAGTCTATTTATTTTCCCACTTGTGTTTAAACTTGAAACTTTATAGTAAACTGATATGTTTGGTTGGCACTTTGTAAGACGTTGAAACCTTATTTAATCAAGTATTTCTTTTGACTATTTAATTTATTTGAGTTGACATAACTTGAAGAATTATTTAAGTACGGAATAGGATAACTATATTGGATATATAGACTTATCGGTGTGTGTTGTCTTACGAAGATCTAAATGGCAACTGGACGTCGCGGAAACCTTAACATGACGCCCGAAGAATTAGCTGCAATGATCCAAGAGCACGTGAACGCAGCTCTAGCGGGTGTTCAGAACCAACCGGCAGGTAACCATTATTAAATTTTCATGGGAAAATCTAATAGTTGGGCTAGTAGAATTCCTCGCTGACTACCTGTCCTCTGTCAGCAGGAGGGGGTCTTAACCCCTTCAAGATGTTCCTCGACGCGAAGCCAAGCAAATTCACGGGGGCAGAAGGACCCATAGGATTGGTGCGCTGGATCGAAAAATCTGAATCAGTATTTGAAATGTGCAACTGTCTGGAGGCCAACAAGGTCAAGTATGCAGCCTCAACATTGGAAGATGGGGCACTAACTTGGTGGAATGCACAAGTCCAAACGCGTGGACTTATTGCTGCAAATGCAATGGCCTGGGCCGAGTTTAAGGCCCTAATCAAAGAAGAGTACTGTCCGCGAGACAGAGTTCAACAGTTGGAGCAGACATTATGGAACCACAAGATGGTGGGATCTGAAATCGAAGCATACACAGCAAAACATCATGATTTGGTATTTCTATGTCCCGATCTAGCCAACACTGTTGAGAAACGACTCGAGTTCTACCTTGGGGGTCTGGTCCCTGAGATTCAGGGTATGGTGATGGCTAGCAACCCTGCAACTGAACATCAAGCAATTAGATTGGCGCACAAACTCACCGATAAGGCGGTGGAACAAAAGAAGTTGCCAACTCGGGGTACAACTGAAGTTGCCTCTGATAATAAAAAAAAGTTTGAAGACTCGTCTGTTCGACAGTCTTCGTCATCCCAGCCACAACAGGGGAACCAGAAACGGTTCAATAATTACAACAGCCACCGGGGTCACCAAAATCAGCCCGCCAACAACAACCAGAACGCAAGCGGCTATGTAGGTCGAAAGCCGCAGTGCAATCGCTGTAATCTTCATCATCACGGCCCTTGTGCCGGGAATCGCTACCAACGATGTGGCAAGGTGGGACATGTGGCAAAGGATTGTCGCGGGGAAATCATGTCCCGACAAAACCAAAATCAACCCCAGGGCCAGCAACAGGGTGTTAACCGGGGATGCTATCAGTGTGGTAGCACTGCCCACTTCAAAAGAGACTGCCCACAGCTCCGTAACAACAACATCAACAATGGTGGGAACAACCACAACCACAATAACCACAACAACAACAATAACAACAACAATAATGGAAATGGTGGCACAGGAGGTGCCAAAGGGCGTGCATTTACGCTGGGCCGCGGAGAGGCCAGAAACGATTCGAACGTGGTCACCGGTAAGTTTCCCCTTAATGAACATTTTGCTACTGTGCTTTTTGATACGGGTGCGGATAGGAGTTTTATATCTGAATCTTTTAGGAAGAACCTAAATATCACGCCCAAACTTCTAGAGGCCCCTTATATCATAGAACTAGCCGATGGTAAATCTGTAGACGTGACCCATATAGTATCCGGCTGTCAACTCAAACTCGCGGGTCACACCTTTACCATTGATCTGATGACAACTACCCTGGGAAGTTTTGACGTGGTAGTCGGAATGGAATGGCTATCCGACGTCCGAGCTGAAGTTCTCTGTTTCGAAAAATCTATCCGTATTCCGCTCTCTAACGACGAAATCTTGACGGTGCAAGGCGAGAAGGCAGGCGCCGTCACAAACATCATCTCTTACATGCAAGCGCAGAAGTATCTTCGGAGGAAGAACTCTTTCGCTTTACTCGCACTGGTTACCGAACAGCCTAAGGACGAGAAACGTATAGAAGACATCCCTGTCGTCCGTGATTTTGCTGATGTATTCCCAGAGGAATTACCTGGTCTCCCACCCCATCGACAATTGGAGTTTGAAATTGAATTGGCGAACCATGCAACTCCTATCGCCAAGGCCCCATACCGCCTAGCTCCAGCCGAGCTGCAGGAGCTGTCTACCCAACTTCAGGAGCTGTTAGAAAAAGGATTTATCCGACCAAGCGCTTCGCCATGGGAGCTCCAGTCCTTTTTGTCAAGAAGAAGGACGGGACCTTCCGCATGTGCATCGACTACAGGGAACTCAACAAGGTTACGGTCAAGAACCGATACCCGTTACCTCGCATCGACGATCTCTTCGACCAACTTCAAGGGTCAAGCTACTACTCCAAGATTGATCTACGGTCCGGTTACCACCAGCTACGCGTCAGGGAGGAGGATATCGCTAAGACGGCATTTCGTACTCGGTATGGCCATTATGAGTTCTTGGTCATGCCCTTCGGTCTCACCAACGCACCCGCGGTGTTCATGGACCTCATGAACCGTGTGTGTAAACCATACCTTGACAAGTTTGTCATCGTGTTCATCGATGACATACTCATCTACTCTAAAGGTGAAGAAGAACATGCTGAACATCTACGATTACTGCTGGGATTACTTCAACAGGAGAAACTATATGCCAAGCTTTCAAAGTGTGATTTCTGGATTCGGGAAGTTCAGTTCCTCGGGCATATCGTAAATAAAAAGGGTATCCACGTCGACCCTGCCAAGATTGAAGCTATCAAAATCTGGGAAGCACCCAGGACACCGACGGAGATCCGCCAATTCTTGGGTTTGGCTGGTTACTACAGACGTTTCATCGAGGGATTTTCAAAGATCGCGCAACCGCTTACTACCCTCACCCAGAAAGGCATCAAGTATGCTTGGGGTGACAAGCAGGAAGCGCATTTCAATTGCTGAAACAGAAACTTTGCAGTGCACCCATTCTGTCCTTGCCGGAAGGGACAAATGACTTTGTAGTATATTGTGATGCTTCCATTCAGGGGTTGGAATGCGTACTCATGCAACGCGACAAGGTCATCGCGTATGCGTCCCGACAATTGAAGGTTCACGAGAAAAACTACTAAACACATGACCTGGAATTGGGAGCAGTGGTGTTTGCACTTAAGATTTGGAGACACTACCTCTATGGAACGAAGTGCACAATCTTTACAGACCACAAGAGCCTCCAACACATCTTTGATCAGAAGGAGTTGAACATGCGACAGCGTCGCTGGGTCGAACTCTTGAACGATTATGAATGTGCCATTCGGTATCACCCGGGTAAAGCTAACGTGGTAGCTGATGCCCTCAGTAGGAAGGAACACTTGAAACCTCGTCGGGTACGAGCATTACAGCTCACCATTCATTCGGGGTTACCCGAATAGATACGCGACGCGCAGTTAGAAGCAGTTAAGGAAGAAAACATCAAGGCCGAATTGGTGGGAAAAATGGAACGCGATTGGGAAGTAAAACCCAATGGAGCCCGGTATTTCATGAATCGCATATGGGTACCTCTCTACGGAAACCTCAGAGAGCTAGTCATGGACGAAGCTCACAAATCCCGATACTCTGTCCATCCTGGTTCGGATAAGATGTATCAAGACCTTAAAGCTGCGTATTGGTGGCCCAACATGAAAGCTGATATAGCCACCTACGTGAGTAAGTGTTTGACTTGTGCAAAAGTCAAGGTAGAGTATCAAAAGCCATCGGGACTACTCCAACAACCTGAGATCCCAGTGTGGAAATGGGATCAGATCTCGATGGACTTCATCACTAAACTCCCGCGAACTTTGGGTGGTTGCGATACCATCTGGGTAATCGTGGATCGTTTAACTAAGTCCGCACACTTCCTAGCTATTAAAGAAACAGATAAGATGGAGAAGTTGACTCGCATCTACATTAAGGAAGTAGTTTCTCGGCACGGAGTGCCAACGTCCATCATCTCAGACAGAGATGCTCGCTTCACGTCCAACTTTTGGCAGTCACTTCAGAAAGCGTTGGGCACACGCTTAGATATGAGCACAGCTTATCACCCTCAGACTGATGGTCAAAGCGAAAGGACCATACAGACCTTGGAAGACATGCTCAGGGCATGCGTAGTAGACTTCGGGAATAGTTGGGAAATCCACCTGCCTTTAGTGGAATTCTCGTATAACAACAGTTACCATACGAGTATATCGGCAGCACCGTTTGAGGCATTATACGATCGTAAATGTAGATCACCGGTCTGTTGGGCAGAAGTCGGTGACAGTCAACTCACAGGCCCTGAGTTGATACTTGAGGCTACTGAAAAGGTTGTACAAATCAGAAACCGCATGGCGGCGGCACGAGATCGACAGAAAAGCTACGCTGATCAACGACGCAAACCGCTCGAATTTCAAGTAGGCGACCGCGTCCTACTGAAGGTGTCACCCTGGAAGGGTGTAATCCGCTTTGGAAAATGAGGCAAACTAAACCCACGGTACGTAGGTCCGTTTGTGATCTTGAAACGTATTGGACCCGTAGCTTATCAATTAGACCTTCCTGCCGAATTCAGTGGAGTTCACAACGTTTTTCACGTGTCAAATCTGAAGAAGTGTCTATCAGATGAAACTCTAGTCATTCCATTGGATGAGATTCAAGTGGATGAACAACTGCACTTTGTGGAACAACCTATCGAGATCATGGATCGTGAGATCAAGACTCGAAGGCACAGCAAGATTCCGATCGTTAAGGTTCGTTGGGACTCTAAGCGTGGACCGGAGTTCACGTGGGAAAGAGAGGACCAAATGAAAAGCAAATACCCACACCTCTTCGCAGCTGAGCAGCAAACTAACTATACCAGCAACTAAATTTTCGGGACGAAAATTCTTTCAACATGGGGATGATGTGACAACCTGGGAATTTCTTGTAATTTCGCGTACCATTGTTAACGAACTAACACTTTGTGCGTGGCACTCTAAACATGTACGCTGCATTCTAAACCGGGTTTACTCAATTTTCGGGACGAAAATTCTTTCAACATGGGGAAAATGTGACATCCCGGTTTTTCAGATATCTTAAACGCACTACTTCACGGTTATTTGTTCCTACGTTAATTTGGTTCGGAGACTTAAATTGCACGCTCGAAATAATTACGATAATTTCGTGTACTTGTCAAATAAATTATGTGCTACGTATTAAACGTTTATAAGTTGGTGCGTTATTATGTGATATCCGATTTCGTGTTTTATTTTAGTTATAAAGTATAAATGTAGTAAATAGATAAATGAATCGAATCGAGCCGCGACACGAGCCAACTTCACTTCCTTGCGACTCAAGTAGTTAATCTAAACTTGAGGACCAAGTGTTAGACCCAAACCAACCCACCCGAACCCCTTGCGCCCGTGAGTACCCAAACCGTAAACCCCTCCCTCTTCTCCTTACTCTTGCGCTATATATACACACACATGCATGCTTTGCTTCACAAAAACAAAACACAAAAACCCTAGTTGAGAAATCAGCCGACGGCAGCCTCTCATTCATCTTCTCGATCGCAAGACAGCCTTGTTACACTCCTCTTGAATCGCGGCAGCCCTCCCCTCACCATTCTTCTTCTTCTCGGTCGCAAGTCTCGCCAACATCCGAATCAGTCCCATCTAGTTCTCGGCTCATTAATCCTATTGTTAAGGTTAGAATTTTATGTTATTTCGCTAATCATACTTGGGTCATGAATTATGGATCGTGTGTGTGTGTAATGGTGGAAAGTATTAGGATGATAATCGGCTGATTTGGCTAGTTTGCAAGTTTGATGTTTTGCGGAATTAAGAAACGTTAGGCTGCGTTTGTTAATAAAAACTATATGTTATGATTAGGGTTTGCATGGGTATGATATATATGATAGTATATGACTGAAAATTCTGTTCTTGATCGCCTATGTTCAATGTATCGATGGTTTAAGCGAGTTAGATTGTGATAAAGTGCTGAATCAGGATGCTGAATGGTGTTTACAGCCAACTTCAACTGGCTATAACTTGGTTATTATTTATCGAAAAACGGATTTTCTGAAGTCTAAAACGTAGAGTTTTGAAAAACGATTCTAATGATGCTGGATTCATATTTTTCTGAAGTCGTTTGATATTTTTAAGTGGCCAATTAAGTTCAGTAACTAAATCTGTGAAAATCCTGAAAAATTTGTTAGTTGTTTATCAAGTCGGATCTAATAATCTGTAGGGAGTCGAATCATGAAATTTGTACAGAAACTAGATATGGAAATTTCCGGGAAACTCCCACTGGAATTTTGTTAATTGAATGAATGGTGATTTTTAAATGAATTCTTCCGTGGACTGCAGTCAGAAAGCGACGAATCTGACTGCAGCCTAGCATATTAATATTTACGAATAATTGGTAAAGTGTTAGGACTTGAAAAATTTATATAAAATTCTACAGTATAGTTGTCACCTTCTGTAAAATAATTGGAATTTTTGGAACGTTGGAACTATTTTATAAAAATCCTTGAAAACAGCCTAATTATGAGTATATAAGCTAAAACTTGATAACTTGCGAATGTATGTACCAAAGTGTTGTATGAATTGATTGTGTTCATGATAAGTTGTTTGATCACTATATGGGCATGATGATACTTGTATGCATGATTTGAGTTTTAGGAATTGTCATTGTATGAACCGCATTGTGTGTTAGTATGTGTAAGACTTGTATCAGTACTAACTCTAAATCAATTGACTTGTTAGGACGCAATTAGCGGTCCCATCACTTGCTACATCTGTGTTACACTAACCGAGCAACTAAAGGTGAGTTCACGGCCCCTAATTTTATCCGGTTTTAAACAATAGGGGGAGAAACATGTATACACTCTACAACTCTATCTCTTTACGTTATACAAAATTAACGTCACATAACTATTCGGTAACTAAGTTAATGTTAATGTACGTTATGGTCACTAAGCAGCTATATCACACAAGTCCTCGACAATCTCTCGGATCGTTAGTATTGGGTTTAAATAGCGGGGAAATTATAAGTAGTACTACTGGGCCCGACAAGCCCCATCCGAGCTAGTCGCGCTAGCCGACCGGGTATGGTCAACGGGTGAATAATTTGGCCTAACTTCGCCATGGTCAGTGATAGGCCTGGCAACACGGAGGCACAACAGTCAGCTTCGATCGCGAACACTTACGTGACATAACTTTAGGCTAGCTACCTATATATATTAACATTGAACTTAATTACGAATCAACAATATTATCCCGGGTTAGGGATAATGGAACCAACAACTTTATTATTCCGGGTAAGGAATAATGGAACTATCATTATTATTCCGGGTAAGGAATAATGGAACTATCAGTATTATTCCGGGTTGAGAATAATGGAACTAAATCGTTATCCCGGGTTAGGGATAACGGGGAAACAAACTTATAACCGAACAAACGAATTTATGAAAACCTGTGAACTCACTCTTCTTTAATGTTGACACTCGTTTCTTTACATGTTTCTCAGGACGCTAGGAGCTCTAGGTGCACTCACTTGCATTGATCAAGACACCTTTTATCGAGTCTCATTTACAAACATTGTTTTGGGTTTTTCATTTGTTTTGGCGTTTGTGTTGGCGCCCGTTTCTCTACTTATTTTTATGCTTCCGCTCAACCATAAAAACTAATGCTTCCGCTAAACATTGGAAACTAACTAAGACAATATAAAATCTACAAGGAATGGTTAAACAAATGATTTTGGAAAACGTATTATCAAATCATATAGAGTCGTTCGACGTACTAGTGTCTCAGATTCTGGTTTGTTCACACGCCTCGCGGTAAAACTCCGCAAGTGGAAATTGAGGGTGTGACACAATTGTAGGCCCGATCCTCGATGCTAAGGAACCTAAATGATATCTAACGTCCATAATAGCGGAAATATTACGTCGTGTTTACCAATAGACAAGAATTAATCAATTAATCATCAGTTTCATTGATTAAACTTGAGATTACAAACTGACAGAGCTTCGCCTCCAAAATGTCAAAGTTACAAATGAGGAGCACTAGCTAGGTATTTATAGAGCCTCAAGTTCGCCCGAGGATAGGAGTAAGTTCGCACTAAACGCTGTCCCAATTTTCGGACTTGAAATGTTTTCTTGCATTCCACTTTTGTAGTACAACCCAACGTCTTGAACTACATTAGCGTTCTTTGACTTTGCAATCTTCAATAGTTCCATTTCATGGCCTTCGAGTTTATCGATAAATGTTGACAGCTTGAAGAATTCTCATTTATCGCTTTCCTTCAGAACCATTAGATAAGTAGTCCACTCTCCATCTGGTGGAGCGTCTGCAAGCTTGTCGATGTACTCTTGTTCCGTCTTCTCAAGACCGTGTCTTCCATTTGGACTTTTAGATGACAGAAGCGTTCAATCATCTGCTTCATAGTTTCACCCTTCAGCATGTTGAAGATATCTAACTCTTTCATAATGAGAGCTTTCTTGCTCTTTATCATCTCCGCGCTTCCTTGATACTTCTTTTGAAGTGAAAGCCAGAGATCTCTTGCAGTTGTGTATTCCGGTAGCAAAACGAGAATATCTTCTTTGATGGATTGTTGGATAAGACTGATCATCTTTTTCTCAGCAATGTATTCCTCTTTCTATATCGTCGAGTAATTATACTTCTCAAGAACTTGCTGATGTTCATCCACCGGAACAGTGTAACCTCTTTCAATCGACACCCAGCCTGCGAAATGCATGGCTTGAACCCAATACGTAAACTTCTCCTTCCATGCTTCATACTCGTCCATACTCATTAGCTTGGGCGGTTTAACAGTCGTTCCCATTTCGTTATCAAGATTGACTTGATGAATCACGTTGGCATTTGACGAACTAGCTCTGGACATAAAAGCTCTTTGAATATCATCCATCGTGAATAACGAGACGTGTACACTGAAAATACTCAAAAACTTTTGAAAAGGTTAGAAATACTACAAATTCGGTCGAACTTGTAGGTTGGAATGAAGAATTCTTGATTTTGTCACAAGTTCGGTCGAACTTGTGACTTTGATTTGAAAATTTTCACTTGATCTTCAGTCGAACTTGAGACACAAACAACCAAAATCTCGAGCGAACTTGCAATCAGAAATTTGATGAAACTCTAGCAAGTTCGGGTGAACTAACTCAAAAGTTCCTTGAAATTACATAAGTTCGGTCGACTTGCTATAAAATCAGTGAAAAATCAGTACTTCGAGCGAACTTGATCAAGATTTCTTCAAAAAACTACTCAAGTTCAAGCGAACTTGCTAAAAATCACTTGAAAAGTGACTTTTTATATCATGTTCGGCCGAACTTGATTAACAAGTTCGATGATTAGGGTTTTGGAAAACATGGTTTTTTCAAAATTTTGACATGAATTCGGTTGAATTTGGTCTCCAATCTTTCAAGGGTTTATCTTTGTTGTATTTTACATGATATATTCAAATTTGAAAAGATTTTGACCGTGAATTCTTCATTTTATGTTCAAAAGTTATGAAAAAGAGAAGAATGAAGTAGAAATAGAAGTGTTCTTGTCTTGATACTATCAAATCAGGCTGTTCTAGCTCTGATACCACCTGAGGGTCCGTTATACGGATCGTTCGGGCACTAATCTGACAAACCTAAGGTAAATGTGCGGAATCCGTTTGCTTAGGCGACATTGTATACACTCATTTGTTTCTATTTAATCACCGTTTCATTAATATTCAACGTTACAGATCCTAGAAACACTTGGACTGAGCTTCGCCATCTCTGTGCCAAAATCACTAAAGTTACAAATGAAATGTCAAAGCTCATATTTATACTAATCACAAGTTCGCTGGTGAGAGTGCAAGTTCAGGCGAACTTGCTAAGTCAAGTTTGGCCGAACTTGACTTCAACCTTACATTTACAAGCAAACTTGATCTTTAACATACATAAACTTCGTCATTTCGCTCCTAAATACTGACTCGATATTATACGATGACGTAAGCAACAGACATATGCATCAACAATTTATAAGTTCAATAAAAGGAAACTTTATTACCATGTGTTTGAATCAATTTGTAACATGACCCCCCGACGTTTCCGCCGCGGGTTGTTTACGCGGTCGGGGTGTTACAGGTTGGTATCAGAGCCATGGTTATCGGGAATTAGGTTATTAGTAACACTTTTGACCTAGACTATAACCTTCCTAGGACCCTAACACAAGTTATCTTGCGTTTAGATTTTAAATACAATACCATCACCTATCCTTAGGTGATTACAAAACAATACAAAATCTCACATTCATTCTTAAAAGTCAAGATTTCCCAAAATTTTACAAGAAATCATCATCTATCCTTAGATGATTTGTTTTTAGGCTTTTAAAGCCTTAAAATGTTTTCAAAATCTCGTCAAAATATGGGTTTTAATAATGTAAACACGTGCAATCTGGAAGGGTGGACGCCTGTACCCTGAGTTTTCTGTCTAAGGCTAGAGTGTTCGTACAAATCCACTTAATCGGACCAGTCACTCTTACCTGGGAACTCTTGGGGTGAGTGTCCACTTATAGGCTAAAGCATGTCTTCGCTATACATTATAAAGACCCATTTACTTTAATTAGTCACCGTGTCGTTTATTCGTTTTAAGTAACGAATAAATGGATACACTCCTTATGCTTCGTTGATGTTTTAATATTTCTTTTTAACCAACCTTTTTCAATCTCACTCGTTTCCTCTCATATTTCCTTTTCTTTTAGAATGCCTCCTCGTCGCGACACTACTCAAAACTCCGAAATGGCAGCTATGATCGCTCAACAAATGGCTGCGATACTTCCAAACCTTGTGACCCAACTCAATCAACTCAACAATAACAATAACAATAACAACAACAGTGTACTGTGTAATTTCAAACAATTCAATTCGGCTAAACCACCCAAGTTTAATGGGTCTGAATGAGCTACTGGGCTCCTACAATGGTTTGAAAGCATTGAGAACACTTTTCGCCATTGTCAATGTCCCAATGAGCGCAAAGTAGAGTTTGCTTCAAGCGTATTCCAGAAAAGAGCGCTCACCTGGTGGAAAGGGATCATGAGGGATCGAGGTGCGGATATAGCAATGTCACAAACTTGGGCAGAACTTAGAGCTCTCATGATGAAAGAATTTTGCCCACGCAATGAGATAAGGGCACTTGAGAATGAATTCCACGATCTCAAGCAAGATAGTGGCGAGAATCGTGCCTACACAGATCGGTACGAGGAATTAAGCCTACTATGTCCCACTATGGTCACTCCCTTGGATAAGGCCATTGAGAAATACATTGATGGCTTACCTGATCCCGTTCAAGACATCGTTACTGGTAGCCTTCCAGCCACCGTTAGGGAAGCTATTGAACTAGCTGCAACTCTAACCGATTCTCAAGTCAAGAAAGGGAAACTTTTCCGCAAAGGTGACAAGAAACAATCTGCTAAGAATACCCCAGAGAAACCAAAAGAAACCAAAACTGAACCTCCCAAAACTCAAAGCGGAAGGCTTCCAAGAATTTTACTGTTGTTACGCCAACCAACCAAGTTACCCCCAACCAACCAGCTCAACCGCTGCTAAGAAACAATATGTTGGTACTGCACCCTTGTGCAATCGATGTAACCGTCATCACCAACATCATTTACCATGTCGCCAATGTACCCTCTGTGGACGATTTGGTCACTTGGCTAACGTTTGTCGTTCTGCACCTACCCTGAACCAAACTGTTCCAAATCCTGTTCAAAATCAAGCAATACCTAACCGCCCTCATTTCCCACCTGGATCCTGCTATAATTGTGGTGATCTTACTCACTACCAAAACAATTGCCCGAAGCTTATTAATGCTAATCTAGCTCGTGGACGTGCATTTAACCTGAATGCTAATGAGGCTCGTGCTGACAATAACGTGGTTAACGGTACTTCCTTGTTAATAACCATCCTACTTCTGTTCTTTTTGATTCAAGTGCCGATAGAAGTTTTGTATCCATAGCATTGAACCTTTTCTTTTGATGCCCGAACTAAGCTAGGAAAACCTTTAACGGTAGAAATAGCTAATGGCAAACCCCTTTTACTTGATTCCATTATTTTCAATTGTCAACTAAACCTCAATAACCATCTTTTTCCCGTTGACCTCACGCCAATGCAAGTTGGGAGTTTTGACGTCATAATCGGAATGGACTGGTTAACAAAACACCATGCTGAAGTAATCTGTTTCGATAAAATTGTTCGTATACCTCTTCCATCTGGCGAAATCTTAAAAGTTCATGGAGAGGAACCTTCTGGTAAACTCAAATTCATGACGTGTACCCAAGCCCAAAAATACCTACGAAAGAACTATGTAGCCTTCTTGGCACATATTATGGAAAAGAAAGACGAGCAATAGTATTCAAGACATCCCCATTGTTCGGGATTTTCCGGAGGTATTTCCGGAAGATCTACCTGGCTTACCTCCGGTACGCTAAGTGGAATTTCGCATCAATCTTATACCTGGTGCCAACCCAATTGCCAAATCCCCTTCTCGTCTTGCACCATCTGAAATGCAAGAATTGTCGAAACAACTCCAAGAGCTTTCAGACAAAGGTTTCATTCGTCCGAGTTTTTCACCTTGGGGAGCTCCTGTGCTTTTTGTGAAAAAGAAGGACGGGTCCTTTCACATGTGCATCGATTATCGTGAGCTCAACAAACTCACGATTAAAAATCGATATCCCCTACCTCGTATTGATGATCTTTTTGATCAACTACAAGGTGCTACCTGTTTTTCAAAGATCGACCTCCGTTCAGGGTATCATCAACTTCGTGCACAAGAAGAAGATATTTTCAAAACTGCTTTTCGAACCCGATACGGCCATTATGAGTTTACGGTCATGCCTTTTGGATTAACAAATGCTCCTGCCGTTTTCATGGACTTAATGAATAGGGTTTGTAAACCATATTTAGATAAGTTCATCATTGTTTTTATCGATGACATCTTGATTTATTAAAAATCTCGAGCTGACCACGAACATCATCTGCATCTAACGATGGAGCTTCTAAAGAAGGAACAACTTTATGGCAAATTCTCCAAGTGTGAATTTTGGCTAAATGAAGTTCAATTCTTAGGTCACATTATCAATGAACAAGGCATACATGTGGACCCCGCCAAAATCGCAGCGATCAAGGATTGGAGTATACCTACTACTCCTACCGAAGTCGTTCTTTTCTTGGTCTAGCCGGTTACTACCGTCGTTTTATCGCAAAATTTTCCAAGATTGCGGTTCCACTCACTTCTTTAACCCAAAAGAGTAAACCATTTGAATGGGGACCCAAACAAGAAGAAGTTTTTCAAACCTTGAAACAAAAGATTTGTGATGCTCCTATTCTATCCTTGCCTGATGGCAATAACGATTTCATTGTATATTGTGATGCCTCAAATCTAGGCCATGGTTGTGTTCTCATGCAAAGAGACAAAGTCATAGCATATGCATCACGACAATTGAAAATCCACGAAAAGAACTACACAACTCATGATCTTGAGTTAGGTGCCGTTATTTTCGCTCTCAAAATTTGGAGACATTACCTCTATGGTACTAAATGTGTGATTTTCACTGACCACAAAAGTCTCCAACACATTTTCAATCAAAAAGAACTAAACATGAGACATCGGCATTGGGTCGAACTTCTGAACGACTATGATTGCGAAATTCGTTACCATCCTGGTAAGGCGAATGTCATAGCAGACGCACTTAGTCGCAAGGAACAATTCAAACTTCATTGTGTTCGTATCTAATCAGATATCCACTCTCGAATTTTTCAAGCCCAAAGTACTTGCGTAACCCAAAGCTTGATGAATAATGAACTACCTCATAATCTTGAGCTTCAGCTTGAAACTAAAGATGATGGGTTACTCTATTTCTTGAATCGTATATGGATTCCAAACTTACTGATGGAAGCACACAAGTCACGTTATTCTATCCATCCTGGTACGGACAAAATGTACATGGATCTTCGTACCCAGTATTGGTGGCCGGGTATGAAAAAGGATATAGCTTTGTACGTGTCTAAATGCCTTACTTGTCTTAAAGTCAAGGCAGAACATCAACGTCCCTCCGGTTTGCTCGAACAACCAAAAGTTCCGGTATGGAAAGGGAGAACATCGCTATGGATCTCATCACTAAGTTACCATGTACTTCTAGAGGCCATGATACCATTTGGGTAATCATTGACCGTCTGACTAAGTCAGCACACTTTTTGCCAATTCGTGAGGATTTCCCTGCTGACAAACTTGCTAAAATCTATATTGACGAGATCGTATCTCGTCACGGTGTTCCTTTGAATATCATTTCAGATCGTGATGCTCGTTTCTCATCTCGATTCTGGAAAACCATGAATCAGCCATGGGAACCAAATTAAATCTAAGCACTGCTTATCATCCTCAAACGGATGGACAAACCGAAAGGACAATCCAAACACTTGAGGATATGCTTAGAGCTTATGTGATTGACTTTCGTGGTAGTTGGGATTCGCATCTATCTTTGATCGAATTCTCCTATAACAACAGTTATCACTCCAGCATCAACATGGCTCCATTCGAAGCTCTTTATGGTCGAAAATGTCATTCACCTGTCTGTTGGAATGAAGTTGGTGAAGCTCAAATCACCGGACCTAAACTCATTCAAGAAACAACAGACAAAATCATGAAAATTCGCAATAACCTTTTGACAGCTAGAAGTCGTCAAAAGAGTTATGCTGACAAACGACGCCAAACCTCTGGAATTCCAAATTGGTGACCGTGTTCTTCTCAAGGTATCCCCTTGGAAGGGTATGGTCATATTTGGAAAGAAAGGTAAACTAGCTCCTCGATATGTGGGACCTTTTAAGATCATTGAAAAGATCGGAAAGGTATCCTACAAACTTAAACTACCTCTTGAACTTGGAAATGATCATCCAACTTTTCACGTGTCCAACTTGAAAAAGTGTTTAGCCGATGAAAACCTCCACATCCCTCTTGATGAAATTCGTATTGACGACACTATGCATTTTGTTTAGAAACTTATGGAAATTATGGACCGTGAAGTCAAGAAACTCAAGCGTAGTCGAATTCCAATTGTTAAAGTTCGCTGGGAATCTAAACGTGGCCCAGAATTTACCGGGAACGAGAGGATCAAATGAAAGCAAAATATCCACATATTTTCTCTCAAGTCTCCTCCAATTAAATTTCGGGACGAAATTTCCCGAAGTAGGGGAGACTGTAACATTTGCAAAATTTCAACCGTTGTACCTTTAGACAGTTTCCGTGTTTAATTATATTATTTACAAAATAAGTAATCTTACAAGGACCTTAGTCGCAACCTCGGGTCACGCACGACGAAACCCGACACAAAAAAAAAACTTGGACCTCTCAGGCGCCATGCGCCAGAAACCCTGTCATCTCCCGCGACGCGCGGGAGAGTGCCAGGACACGTGGCTCCGTTTCGCGACACGTGTCCAACCTACCTTAGACCGGTGGCAATCTAGGCCTAGCTGACATCCCCCGCATCACGCGAGAGACACCATGTCTCCCCGCGCGACTCGCGGGAGAGTCAAATTTCAGGTATATAAAGGCCGGCCTGGGACGAGTTCAAATCGCTCAGTTCGATCGAAAATCGACGTCTCTTTCTCTCTCGAAGCTCTGTTTAAATACCGAGCCCCCCTAAACCCCTAAACCTACGAAGCTCTACTCCGTTGTAAGTATCTTAACCCCTGATGTATCGCTCCGTATTTTCGCGTTTATTTAACTTTTGATTATTCATTCATTTAAGTATTTATTCATTTATTTTATTAATTTACTCATTTAGTTAATCATTCATTCTTTATTTTCAATTATTAAATAAATAATTATTTACTCATTTAAATTATTTAAAAAGAATAAGGATTTAATTTTACAAAGTTTATTTCTTATCATTTAACGTAGTTAAGTTTTAACCTAGTTTAATAATAAGTTAACTTGCAGGGACTGATTATACCATTTATTAAACTTATAATACATGGACTAAATTGTAATTCTTTGAAAGATTAAAAGCTGATAAAAAATAATAAACAAAAATTGGCGTGCCGAGACTCGAATCAGCGCACCCGTCTTCAAACACACACAACTTGACCGGTAACGCTATGACCTCATTTTGTTATGTTTAGAAACCGTATTATATTTATATACTAGTTACGCTGTTTCTTTGTTTTCCAAAACTGCCGCCAAACATCAACGCGTAATAGCTGTTCATCTTCCATTTTTTTTGCGACTCTTGATTGTCCGGGATTAGATTATAACCGCATTTCCATTATTCCGTATTCAATCCATTGAAGGTTTTTTTTTTTATCTTTAAACCAATCACGTATCTTCACTCGAAACCCGACTCGATTCGGTTCCGAGTCACTTATAAATACCGAGGCACATAACACCATCTCATTCTCGCCATCACCTCGCTTTCACTCCCTCGTCACACTCTCCCATCTCGCAACCTCTCTGCCACAATAATAAGTCCGCCGGAAAAAACTGTTAGTAACCGGAAAGTTGCCGGAGAAGACGACCGCGCCACCGGAGGTCCGCAAACCGCTCCTTCGCTTCGGTATATCTTTTCTTCCTTTTCTTGGCCTCTTTTTAATCAGTGTTGGAATTTAAACAAACTGTTGTGTTTATATATGTATAAAGCCATAACAGCAAGTTCAAATATTTAAACTAGGAAGAGGGTTATTGTTGCTTAATAGTTAAATGTTTTATAAAAACAGAACAAACACCAAGCTGAAATAGCCCAGCTGGTGTGATGCGCGCTTGCTAACCTGGGATACCCGAGTTCGAACACTGTCCGAATTACTCGCTGTTTACTGCAGTTGTTGTTTGTGCTGGCCCTTATTGGGCCACACTTTTTCTGGATCAGTTAATTTGTTTTTCACCTTTGGTCACATTTTTGTTTCCTTTGGGCCAGACTAATTAGTCTTGGATTTTGTAAATTCAGAATTTAGTATAATTTGTTAAATCTCATTAATAGGTTATCAAAAGTTATTACTGAATGTTAATGCAAATAGTATTTTAAAAATTATTACTATCGTTACCATTATTATTATTATTATTATTATTATTATTATTATTATTATTATTATTATTATTTAAATCAGTATTAATTGTTATTATTGTTATTATTATGATTATTATTAATATATCAGTACTTGAAGTCTAAATATTACTATTATTAGTAGTATTATTATTTTTATTGTTAATTATTTTCAAGATACCAAAATTATCATTACCATTACAAAATTAATCGAAAGCAAACAATTAAAACATTCTTTGATCTAAACAAATACACTATCGTTCCTTAACGTGATTCAAAAATCTTAACGAATTCATCGTCTTATTCTAGGATAATCACTTTGATCGATCCTTCAACATACTCGTGCGAATTTTCAAGAAATTTTATACGCAATCTAACGTGAGTATACTTGATCCCTTTTTGTGTTTAAACACTTTGGGTGCAACATGTATTTGTATCAAAACACACCATCACATGAGACTTATTTATTCACGCTCTATTCATAATTTTAAACATGAAAACATGTGATACTTGTTAATCTCATATGCTCTGTAAACACTTCATGTCTATATGCTCATTAACTTTGCTAGCCTACCTTAACAATTATAGCGCTATAGGATTAACGCACCGCCCTTGAGTCTTGGGTATTGTTAAGTAAAACATATTAACCTCCCTTGAGTCTTGGGGAAAGGCACATTGTGTTGGAAACTTAGGTTTGACATATAGTGACATCGTTTCAGCATATTAGTAACTAGTGTTATGTTATCATGTTGGATATGAGCATTCAAACTTTTTTATTTTATTATGATATGTATCAAACCTGTATACTCGCCAACCTTTGTTGATTTTTTTATTTTAAAACATGTTGCAGGTTAACAGTCAAGTTGAAGATGAAATAAGCTAGGATGGCCTAGAAACTCATCTATTTAACAAATTATGTTTGGGACTTATTTATGTTTATTTGAGACAATGTATGAATTTTAGACTATTTATGAAATCGAATTTAAATTATATTGTCACATTTAGTGTTATGATGTTTTGAACAATTTATTCGTCTCATCCCGATGTTTCCGCCATCGGTTGGGGGTGTGACACCTGATCCCTAATTCGTCACCCTACCCGATTGATTTAGGACCCATCAACGCATGTCGAGGCTCTATCTGACTAAGTCCGTTGGGGTTCTGTCTCCTGTAGTATCGTCACCCTCCCCGATTGATTTAGGACCCACCAACGCATGTCGAGGCTCTGCCTGACTAAGTCCGTTGGGGTTCTGTCTCGGGTAATATGGCCACCCTACCCGATTGATTTAGGACCCACCAACGCATGTCGAGGCTCTGCCTGACTAAGTCCGTTGGGGTTCTGTCTCGTGTTGTGGGGCTAAAATGACTTGGGTAATTTTACTAACACGTGATACATTGTATTATTATTAGGAACTCAGAATTTGCACCAGGAAGCTTTAAGTTAAAAATCCTAAGGCTACAGGCGAGTACATAGTTCCCCTTCTTTATGTTTTCTAAATGTTTTGGGGTGATTCATATGTGCTAAACTATCTTTCAAAACCTACTTACTACTTATTGTTCTTGTGAATACATAATTCCCCTCTTTTACATGTTTGGAGGTGAATTATATATTTCCACACTAACAAAATTTATTTACCTATGGTCTATATACACAACATGTTTTACATTGTATGAAACTTGATGGTATGTTGAACATGACAATGATACATTCATTAAGTTTGATCACGCTGACCGGTAGTATGTTATGGTACCATAGGATTGACAACCCCATTCCCGCTTCCTAGGTTTGTTTGGAAGTTTCCTCTGGGAATGACAGAAACTGTGCAACACATTTGACAGACCTTTATTTATAAAGGTTTGTCCGACAGTCAACAAGGCTTGAATGTATTCGCCAACAAACCACACTTGTTTTATACAAAAAGGAAAATTGTTTTATATACATAACAAGACATTTTGTTTACACAAAACATTTGGTTTATACAAAGATATATGTTTATACAATACAAGACATTTGGTTGATTCATACAATGTCACCAATGGTTTCTAAATAAACCATACAATGTTTCTCTTAAATTGAATGATTTCTCATACGACCTTACAAAAGAAACATTTTTGTCAAAGATTCATGGCTACAAAGATTTATTTAAAATAACAACTGTTTATTAAACATCGTTCAATATTCAAAAGCCATGAGTCGTGACAAAACTTATGTTACTCGCCAGCATTCAATGTTGACTTTATTTTCACATATGTTTCAGGTACTAATACGTGATCAAGTATGCTACACATAGGATGGACGCTGGCCTTAGCTTGATTAAAAATAAAATAGTTGTTGTATATTGTTTCAAATTCTCAAAGACGATGTAATTTATAAGTTCAATAAAACGAAACTTTATTTACCATGTGTTTGAATCAATTTGTAACGTGACCCCCCGACGTTTCCGCCGCGGGTTGTTTACGCGGTCGGGGTGTACAGTTCGTTTGGTCGTACGATTGCGTTTTTCGGTTAATTACGACGAAAGTCGTAACGGACGCGCAAATGACCGTAAATGCGTGACGAATGATATTTTTGCATCCCATTAAAATACAAGATTTTAATGACGGCCAAAATATTTGGATGTCCGTAATACGCGAATTTGCATAGTTTCGCAGAATTTGCAAAGTAGTCCCTGGAGTTAAAATAGAGTGTTTTTGCCATACCGAAGCCCTTAAAACTTATATCTAAGTTATATAAAGGATATTTAGGGTATGTTTAGCTTATGCCCTCGTCCCAGTGCGTACGTTACGTTAAAAGGGTTACGTTTAAGTATCGGTTATCGGAAAGCCTTCAAAGAAAAAGTTTTTGAAAGCCCGAAATTTTGGCACATAATCACATAATGGTCCAACATAACATAAAATCTTTAAGTGATCCTGGTAACGTTCTGAAGAATAACACAACAAGAACACTTATATATAGGAAGTACCATCGGCGCATCCACCGTGGTCTTATTGCGTCATACCCTTCCCGTTACCTAATCACTCTAGATTTTATGCCACCATCTTAAAAAGGCTTATTATGATTCTCATGTGTCGATTCCCGTAATTAAGTGTGCACCCACAATTACGCGTTTCGTCACATGGTCCACATAGCTCCTCTTGTTAAGTAAAAGGGAAACATATAATAAGGTCGAAGTAACATCTAAATCAAATAAACATCATCACAACACAACATCTGTCAAATCGAATTGTGTTTTCATACTAGCAATGATAGCACTACTTGGTTTGCATACAACAAATTTAGTAGTAGGTATTTCATTCTAGTACAAATGTTAATACATGTTTCATTCTAACCCAACTGGTTGTATGCAACATATATTGAACATGCATTGTCATCATAATGTAAGCATATCGAGAAAATGTTTTCAAATCATGTGCTAGGTATGCTAAGTCAACATACTAGCAACTGTATTTGAAAATCGTATACTAAGTATGCTTGGTCAACATACGAAGTAAGATGTATTTGTAATCGTGTATTATACATACTAGACAAACAATTCATGTATGTACTGCCATGATCACAAAATAGTAGTAACTTGCACATAGTATTTGTAGCGATCGTGTTGCTAAGTTCGTATGAATGCACTAGGGTGCAATTATAGTATGCTAAATTACAAGATTTGGTTCCTAAAAAACGGAATCCTCGAAGTCGGCCTGTAGTTGTAATCAGACATAGTGTAATCACACTAGAATTTGTAATTGAAATACGAATAACAAGGATAAAGATAGACTTCTTGAAATTTATACTGTCATTGCAAACATAATTGAAATATGTCCATTGTTTTCGAAAAATAAACATAAAATGTAGAGGTTCAAATGATCATAAGTGCTTGATCATCAGCTTGAGCCTCATTGACATTGAACACTCGTCCATTAGCATTGGCAAGCTTAGGGCAGTTTCGCTTGAAATGATTTAAATCACCACAATTGAAACATGCTCGAGGGCGAGACTGAGTAGGGGCTGCTTGGTTCTGGACACGACAGGTCACAGCTAGATGTCCAAATAGATCACAAATTGTACACTGGCGGCAAGGAGAATTTGTTGCATGATGATAGCTGCAATGATTGCACCGAGTTTGCTTTCCATGATAAAATCCCTTAAAGGGTACTAAGTTTAGTGGAATTGGTGCGTGAATTGCAAAACTCTTTGAAGTCTTACGCTTCTTAGAATTTTTAGAAGATTCAGCCTTTGTTTCCCTTGGTTTCTCCTTAGTAGTTTCAATGTTTCGTTTCTTGTCTCCCTTTCGAAAAAGTTTCCCTTTTCTAACCTGGGAGTTGGTTAGGGTTGTGGCTAATTCCTTAGCCTCCCTAAGCGTTGCAGGTTTGCTGCCGGTGACAATATCTTGGACAGAATCAGGTAGGCCATCAATGTATTTCTCAATGATCCAAAGGTGTGACCATAGTGGGGCAGAGTAGGCTCAACTCTTCAAACCGATCCGTGTAAGCATGGTTTTCACCACTATCTTGTTTTAGGTAATAGAACTCGGTTTCAAGTGTCCTTATTTCGCTTCGGACAGAATTCTTTCATCATAAGATTCCTGAATTCTTCCCACGTTTGTACCATAGCTATTTCTGCACCTCTGTCTCTCATGACTCCGTTCCACCAAGTGAGTACTCTCTTTTGGAAAACACTCGAGGCGAACTCTACCTTGCGCTCATTAGAACACTGAACATGGCGGAATGTATTTTCTATACTCTCAAACCATTGTAGGTGCCCAGTTGCTCCTTCGGACCCATTAAACTTGAGTGGCTTAGCCGAGTTGAATTGTTTGTAGTTACATAGCGTAAAAACATTGTTGTTGTTGTTGTTATTGTAATAGACTTTGGGCCACAAGGTTTGGGAGTATAGTAGCTATCTGCTGAGCGATCAATGCTGCCATTTCAGCGATCCATGTGGCCTCACGGTGAGGAGGCATCTTGAAGAAGTAGCCATAATGAAAATAAAATAAGTTAAATTCTGTAAAATTGTTATAAATCTAAACCCATAGTGGATTGAAAATCTTAACTTGGTATTCATTAAAAATCTTGTTCCTGTACTTAGGAAAATAGTATTGTGAGTTTTGTTTCGAAACTTGTTTGAAAATGAACTTTTATTATACTTTTGGATGAGAAAATACAAACCAAGTTAATGGTTTGTGTTGAAAATTCTTTATCTTTTTAAAATTAATTTTTAAGATAAAAATGTCTTTAATCAAATTTTTTTAAATAAAGAAACTTCGTGTATAAAATTTGAAAACTCTCATCCAAGTGAATAATTTTTTTTTGAAAATTCGAAAGGCGAAAAATAGTATTTGAAAATGAAGTTGGAATATAAAGTATCGTGAATGAACTAGAATTTGTTTCAAATGCATTGGATATAGTCGTAACATATTACCGAAAGTAACATGTCGGAATAGCGTCACAAAAAGAGAAATTTGTTTCGATTGTTTTGAAATAAAAACACATTACCGAAGGTAACATGATGGAATAGTGTCACAAAGGTTGTAGTGTTTAGAAATTGTTCGACTATTCAAGGTAGATGGGTTTTCATAATGTTTCGAGAAGACATGCTTTAGCCTATAGGTGAACACTCACCTTAAGAATTCCCAGGTAAGAGTGACTGGTCCGAAAATGCGGATTCGTACGAACACTCTAGCCTTAGACAGGAAACTCGAGGTACAGGCATTCACCCTTCCAGATTGCATGTGTTCACATTATTAAAACCCAAGGTTTCGATGAAAATGTCTGAGAGTAAAACATCTTGAGAAATCTTTTGATAAAATGTTTGAGATAAATAAGTTTGAGAAACATTTTTGAGAAAACATTTTGAGAAGTATTCTAATGAAAATGTTTAGAAAAAAATATTTTGAGAAATACTTTAAGGCATAAAGCCTAAGGTTTTAGGATAAATCATCTAAGGATAGATGATTTGTAACTCATAGAATAGTTGTGGCACGAGCAGGGGTGAGGATTAGGATAGAGATCCTAAGTCTATTCATGTTCGGACCCCTAGGAAGGTTATAAACTAGGTTAAAGGCATTCTAATAACCTAATTCCCTATAACCAGTGCTCTGATACCAATTCTGTAACACCACAATCGCGTAATACAACAACACGCGGCGGAAATATCGGGGAGTCACGTTACAAAATTACTCAGCCACAACTGGTACTAAAATGTTTCATTATTGTTAACAATGTTTTCAATGCAAGGCATACATATAACTTTCTTTTGTTTAAGGAAGTCTAAAGCCCGTATGCATTCCTATGTGTAGCATGCTTGAATAGTCGAAACCTGAAACATATGTGAAAACGAGACATCAACAAACAATGTTGGCGAGTACATAGTTTTGTTGGCCAAGTAAATGGAAAAAAGTTTAGTATTGCAATACTTCGACAACTACGAGAGTTGTCTATTGAAAATGGACTCTTTGAAGCCAATGAATGGCAAAAAGATTTAGTATTGCAATACATTAACTTGATTATGAAACTTGTAACAGAATAGTTTTGTATATGGAAACAAGATTAATACTAAGTAATTTTTATACCATTGAAAATCGTACTTTGTTCATTGTAATCGCCTTGAATTCGGTCATAAAACTTGTGAGTATGATTAATAACAACAATATTGACATTTGTCATAACTCGTGTGAGTATTATTAGAAATCAATTCAATGATTTGAAATAATACTTTGGTTATCCTTCTAAGAATCTAACATATAGGAATATAAAAGAGTTCTACAAGGATTTAGATATTGTACTTTGAAACAATCGAACACAAAATCCTAATGTGATTTGGATAACGCTACAAGAGTAATACAATAAGAACACTTATATATAGGAAGTACCAGCGGCGTATCCACCATGTTCATATGGTATTACACTCGTTTCGTTATCTAAATCACAACTAATCACAATAACCACATAATCATCATCAACTTGTCACATTGTCTTGTCATACGCATTAAAGTACACATAATCCAATAAAGGACTACCAATTAGTACTTTAAACATCCCACGAGTATCTAACTATAAAGATAGATAGATGTATTAGGGATTTTGCTTAGTCACTTGTCTTGTCACATTGTCTTGTTACGTACGCATTAATGTACACAGAGTCCAATAAAGGACTACCAATTAGTACATTAAACATCCTACAAGAATCTAACTATGAAGATAGATAGATACTTTAAGGATTTAATTTAGTCACTTGGCTTGTCTCATTGTATCACAAAATCCCAAATCCTAATGGTGATTCGGATAAGGCTACGAAGGGTAATACAATAAGCACACTTATATATAGGAAGTACCAGCAGCGTATCCACCATGTCCTTATTATATTACTCTATTTTCGTTATCTATATCACCAACAATTCTACACATAAAACATAACCATTGTCTTGTAAAGCACTTCTTAGAAATCTCACTATGAAGATAGGAAGATTTAAAACTGTACTTAAAGTATCCCACAAGAATCTAACTATAAAGATAGAAAGATACTATAAGGATTTGTTTCGTGTCCCCAATTGTCATGTCTTTGCATAAAAGGAATATTACACAAAAATGCACTTAGTAAACACATTATTGCCATACATTGTGAAAAATTGATTACACATATGAATCTCCCCAAAAACATTTGAAAAACGTAAAAGAGGGGAGCTAAGTACTCGCCTAGGATTGCGTATAGATCTTGTTCAAATGATATAAAAAGATCAAAGGATCAAGAGTTCAAGTGTTGAAGTGGTTCCTAGTGTATCGGATACTATGTTAGCGTAACGGGACATAAATCAAGGAATCGGATAGAATGAGGTATTGTAACCCAAATGAGTGTTGGAACTCATATGATATGGTTTAACAAAGCCTACATTCTGATTTGAAACCTATCCTAAGTGCTTATGGCCCGTTATGACCCGTTAAGGTAGTTTACGCTACTTTAACGCGTCATTTGCGCAAATGCGCATTTGGACGGTCTAACTAGCCCTATGATAAGTATTATATGCCCTAACATGTTTAATTATGTTGCATAATCAGTTTAGGTGTCAAAACTTTGGTTGCATATGCTTAAAATGAAATTATGCGTAAAAAGGGCATTTTGGCCATTTTCCTAAGGCATATAAACTACCTATCATACAACTAATTAAACGAAGTGACCATAAGGTAAAACCTCGGAAGGTTATTCCCTATACAACTATGGTCACCTAATGTGTTTGGTCGGATCCTAATGATCGACCAAATGGGTCAGGTTCGAAAGTCTAAGCGGTTGTTTAGACCGCTTGACTTGCGGCCCTAAATAAGCACTAAACTAGAAGTGACGAGTTAAACATGTTAAAACATGTTTAACTAAGTTAGAAAAATGTTTTGATACCCGAAAATAGTTTCGACGCAAAATGCACATAAACGTGCATTTTGACCGAAACTTTGACTCGTCACTTCGACTAGTCAACGTGGTAATCAGTAGGTATAGTTGCAAGAGACTATGACCATCGTGATTACGCTCACGTTGCAAAGTTCAAACCAACTTTGACTTGACCAATTAATGGTCAAAGCTGAAAGTCAAACACTGTTTGACTTTCTTACTTGAAATAAATAAACAAGCATAAAAGAACACTTACAAGTGTTCTAGGTTGGAAATGGACTAAGAATGCTCAAGTATGAAGCCTCCAACTTAATGTGGTAGCCTCAATTTAGAGCAAGAGTGAAAAAGAATGAATATGAGCAAGTTGGAATGAAGACATTGGTGGCTATTTATAGTATTCTTGGAGCTCTAGGATCAATCCATGTGTCAAGAGTGTTCTCCAAGGTTATATAGGATTGCAACAAGTGTTAGAACCAGGTTTCAAGGCTTGATCACCACACAACTTGTTCACCAAGCAAGAAAACAACTGGCTGCCAAGTTTCTGTGAGCTGGGCATGCCTTACGGACCGTAAGGGTCCAGGCATACGGTCCGCAAGCTGGGATATGGGGCCGAAGTTTTCTTTTTGGCAGCTTTGGCCCTTGAACTTGTGTTGTCGCGTTTCGTCATTTCTAACACCCGTCAACCTAATTTCTAAGCTTTATTAGGTTGAATAAGCATAGGGAACTTGAAATATGTCCAAAAATATTTTGGGTGTCGGTTCGTTTGGTCGTACGATTGCGTTTTTCGGTTAATTACGATGAAAGTCGTAACGGACCCGCAAATGACCGTAAATGCGTGACGAATGATATTTTTACATCCCAATCATTAAAATACAAGATTTTAATGATGACAAAAATATTTTGATGTTCATACATGTTCCAGATAACGAAATACGCGAATTGGCATAGTTTCGCAGAATTTGCAAAATAGTCCCTGGAGTTAAAATAGATTGTTTTTGCCATACCGAAGCCCTTAAAACTTATATCTAAGTTATATAAAGGATATTTAGGGTATGTTTAGCTTATGTCCTCGTCCCGGTGCGTACGTTATGTTAAACGGTTTATGTTTAAGTATCGGTTATCGGAAAGCCTTCAAAGAAAAAGTTTTTGAAAGCCCAAAATTTTGGCACAAGGGTTACACCTAAGTCTAGAACTAGAATAAAATGCAAAACCTAAGTAAAACACATACCTTGAGTGAAGAATTTGAGAGATCTTGCACAAAAGTGGAGAAGTTTTTGAGGGGAAACTGGTCTGGAACGGGGGTGCGGCTAGGGTTTTAAAGTTATGAAAAGTTAATTGCAGAAAAGTGCCTTAAGTACCCCTCTGACATAACGGTCCTCGAAAATTGGCACGGTCGCGCCAATGGGCACGGCCGTGCGGATCCGGCATCGCAGCTGGTTGGGCTTGGTTCTCGGATGGCACGATAGTGCGACCTCGGTGCCTGCTTAACTTGGCACGGTCGTGCCAATGGTGGCACGGCCGTAATTGCAGCCCAGTTCAGCATTTTCTTCACAGAACCCATTTTCGGGGGCTGTTCCGCCTGGTTTCCGCCACTTTTGTAAGTTATAACTTGTTATAACATTGTATTCACTCAAACTCTTCGCTCGATACGATTAAAAACTGTACAAACAAACGGGAAATCGGAAATCTATGCTAAAAACGGCAAAAATACAACAATATAAAAATAAGACAATACCACCCCTAGGCGTGCAAAACACGTATGCTACATTTTTAATCGTCGAGTCGATAGCCTAGACTCTCCTCCCTTACTTATCACGCGTTTTTGACTTACTGACCGCTCAAGGATTCTCTTCAAACCCCGGTTAGTAACCTCCACATGCCCGCTTGTCTGTGGATGGTATGGTGTAGATAGTTTATGATGAACACCATAACGGGACAAGGCTCGCTCAAGCTGCGCATTATAGAAATGCGTCCCTCGATCGCTAATAAGTGCCTTCGGGGCACCAAACCGGGCAAACAAACTCTTTAGAAACCTCACAACCACCCTAGCATCATTAGTAGGTAAGGCTTGCGCCTCGGCCCACTTCGATACGTAGTCAACCGCAACTAGGATGTTCTTGTTTCCGCGTGAGGTTGGAAATGGGCCCATGAAGTCGATACCCCATATATCAAACACTTCACAAACCTGAATCGAATTTTGAGGCATCTCATCGCGTGCAGATATATTTGTTGCCCTCTGGCAAGCATCGCACGTTCTCACCCAATTCTGCGAATCACGAAATATGGTGGGCCAATAAAAACCAGAATCTAACACTTTCTTCGCGGGGTAGTTGGCTCCATGATGACGTCTGGTGGGCCCCTCGTGACATTGCCGCAAAATATCAATCGCCTCCTCTCCAGACACACATCTACGAATCACCTGATCCGCGCCAACTCAAAAAAAGAACGGATCATCCCAAATGTAATACTTAAGGTCCGCGAAGAATTTCCTCTTTTGCTGATATGTCATGTCACACCCCGACCCGCAGCGGAATGGTACGGGGCAAACCGATTGCCCATAGCTTTTGACACTATTATAAGTTTAAATATTTAAAGGCACCATTGGTCACACATAAAATAGATTTCAAATATCAATAATAGTTACAAAATCAAATAAATAAAAGCAACATATCCTAGCCGGTTTATTACTAAGGCCATCCTACATGTCTTCAACTCTAAATCCGCTCACCCTTGTGTACCTGTGTCACGCGTAAAAGAGTTTTGGGTCAAGAAACATGTTGGTGAATAGATTCAATTTTTATTTGATAAGGGTTTTTGTTTTATTATTTTTAGAAAAACCTTATTTTATAACATGCATTATCAAATGTAAAACTAGGTCTTCCAACATAACAAAAATTCAACACATAACTCATAAGCAACACAAACATAAAAATATTAGTAACCATAGACACATAGAGATTCAAGCCCCGAAAGGCGAATCTGCGAAACAATGATGGCGATACCGAGTTCGACCCATGGCCGTGGGGAACCGGTCAGCCAGGTGGATCCACGCGAAACCTGTGACACAAAGCGAGTAACACATAGATGCACGTATAGAGAAACAATAGAAATTAGCAACAAGGGCACATAAATAGCATGTTATCATTTAAATAATAAATTTGAAATCAAGCACGAGATACACCCCAAAAAAGAGTTAATGGCAAAAGGGAGAAAATAGTCGAATCTACTCACGGGGTGCATTCCGTTTGATCCTGTTTAAACCACACGAACTTGAGAAACCTCCAAAAGATAGAATTACCCTAATATATAAAATAACGAAAAAAGATATATAGCCACGAAAAGAAAAATTAAATCTATAAATCATATATGTTGGTTTTTAACTCATGAACACTAAGTGGGTAATCAAACTCGTTGACTTATCGATCATCCCGGCGACGGAGACTATTACGAATCTTGAATTGTTAATTTAACCGGACTACAAAGGTTCAAGGTTATATAAAATTTATAACTATCCTAAAAGAATTTTATACCCAACCAGTTTATTACAGAAAATGACACTCGAACACCTAGGATGTACTTTACATTACTTTTTATTTTGAACAAAACTAGATATTAATAGACAGTTTGATGTACATAAAATAGTTAAATAACAACTTATGAGCCTTTTCACTAAATTAAAAGAAAATGGTTTTCTATATCATTTCTCACTTACCAACCAAAATAATTATGACTTCAATATACCTTCCTGAAATTTCTTTGCTTCAAAATATATTCTCATCACAACACTTGAGATATCAACGTTCAAGATAATAAATTATTATTATCGGTATTTATCAAACTAGTATAGCAGGTTAAAATAGTTACAAGTAATTCAAGAATTAAGAAAATGATTTACTTGTTACATTGGAGATTCATATGAATTTTGCTGAAAGATCTATACATATTTAAATATCATTTCTTAGCTGATGTGATGAAACGATTACCAACAGTAGGTTGAGCACTTCAGCACTTATATTCTATTTAACTTAAGCGTCGCCGGTACAATCGAAACAAAGCGGGAAAACGTATAAGCGTAATCAAATTAAAAAAAAAGGATCATTGTGGTACCTTAACCCGAAATAATTCAGGGGAGTGAGTTCTGAGTGGGGATACCAGAATGTATTACGCAGTGCGAAAGGTGCGGCGTTGGTCACCGCGGCGAATGGCTTCTGACGGAAAAACAAATTGGTAGCAGAAGCGAGTGGTGGTGTATCGGAACAAAAGAGGGCAGCGACGGACGGTAGGGCGACTCTTCTGCCCCGTGTTCCAGCACTCTATGACGATAAAGATCCATACGTTGCGAAAAAGGCTTTTTGTTTACGATTCTAGCCAGGCGCGATGGTTAGAGATACTCCATTAGTATGTCGATCGCCCAACTTCTATGGTTTTTTTTTAGATGGCCAACATAACACTTGTCTTTGCCTCTTTGACATCACCTAAGGTATGAAATGTCGAGAGGGAGTGAAACAGAACTATTGAGCAGGGGCGTAGCCAGAAATTTTTTTCTACGGGTTCAGAAATTTTCTAGTGTCTGGATTAAAGGATTCTACGGGTTCGATGGAGAAATTTCTACGGTGCGATGTCAAAATACACCTATACATAACACTAAAAAAAATTCTGATACGGGTTCGGGGAACCCGTACCCATCTATTTAGCTACGCGCCTGCTATTGAGGGAGAAAGCAAAGACTCATCACCAATTCCGGTCATTGGTTGCTATTATTTCTTCTTATTCCCACAAAATAATCTATATTCATTACATTTAATTAGATAATTCAATGTTTTCAGTTTTATCTAATTAAATACTCTATTAGTTGAAATTTCATTCCAAACCGATCAAATGCAAAAACGTTTACGGTGATTATTATTATCATTATTGTTTAGCGTTTTGAAATTAATGGCCATGATGGCTTAAATTGAAGTATTAACACAATACATATAAATTCTCACATAGAAACTTTTATCTCCTAGACTTAACTACATTAGGATTTTTTTTACAAAACCCACCTTTACTGAATAAATTCTACACCAGAATTTCATACGGTAAATTAATGACTGTTACTATTTAAATAGAAATCTCTTTAATGATTGCAATCGAACTCAAATAATTGAATGGTCACTTAAGGACTATAGAAAGGTTAAAAACAATAAATTGAATGGTATTAAATTTTCCCTCAAATTGATTATGTAAAACTTAAAAGTAAATATATACAATATTGGTATGGTTTGTGGGAGATTAACAATCGGATGATGTTTATAAAGATTAACCGTATTTAACCCAAAACTTATATTTTTAACCCATATATATTTATGTCAACTAAAATTAGTAAAGATAATAAAAACTCGTATTTTTATTTATCTCGCTTAGGATCCGGTTTTACAATGGTTCGGGTCTTCTTGGATCCGTTTTTGTCGGATGTTACATGTCAATCCTTTAACAAGGATCCCACACGCAAGGTAGTTTGAAAAATCAACAAACCAAGGCAACTCATCATTCACTTCCACACTCATGAGGGACTCGCGAGGGTGATCATCCGTAACATTCAACGAACCCTTCTTATCTTGAATCTCGATGTCGAACTCCTGTAGCAAAAGAATCCACCTGATGAGAAGCGGTTTAGCGTCTTGTTTGCTGAACAGGTATCGGATGGCTGCGTGATCGGTGTACACAATCGTCTTCAACAACACTAAGTACTAAATTTATCAAATGCAAAAACTACCGCCAAAAGTCTTTCTCCATAGTAGTGTAGTTCTCCTGCACATCATGTAGAGTCTTGCTGGCATAGTAGATCGGATGGAAGTGCTTGTCCTTCCACTGTCCCAACACGGCCCCTATCACATAATCACTCGCGTCGCACATAATCACTCGCGTCGCACATAATCTCAAACGGCAGAGTCCAATCCGGTGCGACTAATATAGGGGCCTCTACAAGCTTTTTCTTAAGAAGGTCAAAGGCCTTCAAGCATTCCTCACAAAAGATAAACGGAGCATCATTCTCCAACAAACGGGTCATGGGTCTAGCGATTTTTGAAAAGTCTCTGATGACTCGCCTGTAGAACCCCGCATGGCCAAGGAAACTTCGTATCGCTCTAACCGAGGTGGGAGGTGGAAGTCGAGAAATGATGTCAAATTTCGCTGGGTCGACTTCCATACCTACTTGCGATATCTTATGCCCAAGAACTATGCCCTCTCTCACCATTAAATGGCATTTTTCACAGTTCAGCACAAGATTCGTCTACTCGCATTTTATCAACATCTTCAAATTTTCCAAACATTGATCGAAAGAATCACCGAAAACTGAGAAATCATCCATGAACACCTCCAAACATTCGTCTACCATGCAACGCTGGAAGGTAGCCGTTGCATTACACAACCTGAAAGGCATACGCCGGTAGGCGAATGTGCCAAAGGGGCATGTAAAGGTAGTCTTCTCCTGATCTTCAAGAGCAATAGGAATCTTGAAATACCCGAAAAACCCATCCAAAAAACAGTAATACGACTTCCCCAATAAACGTTCCAACATCTGATCGATGAATGGAAGCGGGAAGTGGTCCTACGGGTGGCGTCATTAAGTTTGCGGTAATCGATGCAAACTTGCCATCCCGTGACCGGGTTGGAATAAGCTCATTCCTATCATTCCTAACCACCGTTATACCACCCTTTTTGGGCACTACCTGTACGGGACTAACCCAAACTGAGTCGGAGATAGGGTAGATCAAACCTGCATCTAACAACTTTATCACCTTCTTTTCACAACTTCTTGCATGTTCGGGTTTAGTCGTCTCTATGGCTGCGCACACGGCTTGTAATGGTCCTCCATGAGAATTTTATGAGTACAGAAGGAAGGATTGATTCCTTTAATGTCCATTATCTTCCACGCCATGGCTTTCTTATGAAGTCGCAAAACACTAAGAAGTTTGCTCTTTTCCTCGTCTGAAAAGATGATGAAATGATAACCGGCAGACGACGCTCCTCGTCTACAAAAGCGTACTCGAGATGCGGTGGAAGCTCCTTAAGCTCTAAGGACGGAGGATCTTCAACTAAACGCTTTGACTTCTCTGCAATCTCACGGTCAATCTTTGTAAATCAATCCGGACTCTGGGAACCATCATCACCAATCTAATAGACTGGCTGCTCAAGTCGTGGCCCTCCTGCGTAATGCCATTTAGGTCCCCACACAACAGATGTGTGTCTGAATCGATCTCCTCAATCGTGCCCTGTAAACGGGTGCTCACATAAGTCTCGACAATGTCAACATAATAGAGCGCATCATCCTGACTCTGCGGGTGCTGCGTTGACCGCTTGATGTCAAAGGTCACATGCTCGTCATTCACTCGGAGTGTAATCTGGCCCGCGGCTACATCTACAATCGTCCGGGCGGTATTTAAAAGTGGACGTCCGAGTATCAAAGGCACCCTAGAATCCTCATCCATATCCAAGATAACAAAGTCCATGGGGAACACAAACTTGTCGATCTTGACAAGCATATTTTCAACAAACCCTAGTGGATACTTAATCGGATGGTCAGCAAGTCTAATGCTCATCCTCGTAGGTGAAGGCTCACCTAGATCCAGTTTGGCAAAAACCTTATAAGGCATAAGGTTAATGCTCGCTCCCAAGTCAGCTAGCGTGTGACTGACAGACATGCTGCCAATAAGACAAGGTAATGTAAAGCTTCCTGGATCTCCCATCTTCGTGGGCAGACGGTTCTGAAGAATAGCTGAGCAACTCTCATTCATCACAACAAAGGACATATCCTCAAGTTTCTGCTTATTTGAGAGGATGTCCTTCAAGAACTTAACGTACTTAGGCATTTGGGCTAATGCTTCAACAAATGGTATGTTTATGTGTAACTATTTGAACAACTCAAGAAACTTACCATATTGTTCTTCATTCTTTTGCTTCTTTAGCCTACCTGGGTACAGAACTGGAGGAGTATAATCTTTGACCGGCCTCTGGAGCTGTGCTATACTTGCTGTGCCTCACCTAGCGTGCACCTCGTCTGAAGCATCAGTCTGGACCGTCTCAGTGATCGCTGGTGAATCCGATGTGTCAGGTCCCATGGTTTTACCACTCCTCGTCATAACGGCATTCACATGCCCTCTTGGTTTCGGCTCCGTATTGCCCGGGAGACCACCTGAGGGTCTCTCAGACATCATTTTGGCCAACTGCCCTACCTGATTCTCAATGTTTTGAATCGAGGCCTTCTGACTCCGCATCTCTCCCTCGTGAGCTAAGAAACGTTCTTCATTCTGCTGGTAACGTTTCTCAGCTAACTGATTCGCACTAGTAGAGTTGCTTAGAAGTTGGGCCATTATCTCCTCCAGCTTGGAATTTTCCTGAGGGGCTTGTTGCTGGGAACTACTCCCAGCGCCCTGATTTTGATATGAATACGGTTGGGGCTGGTAGGATTGATTGTAAGGCTGGAATGACTGGCCTTGAGCCTGCTGTGGTGTTGGAGCTCGCTGAGTAAATCCTAGTGGGTTCTGGTTACCCGTATTACCTCAACCCAAAGTTCGGGTGATTTCTCCATCCCGGATTATACGTGTTGCTGTAAGGATTATTTTGCGGCCTCGCTTGATTGCTGACGAAATCTACCTCCTCCTGGCCCGCAAACCTAACTCCCTGGACAAACGCACCTAACTCATGCGAAACTCCACACTGGTCACATCCCGAAGTAGTCTGTGCTACTGTTTGGGACTGTGATTTATCAAACTTCGCTGATAATGCTGCGATCTGTGCAGTCGTCAACAACATGAACTCCTATGTCACACCCCGACCCGCAGCGGAAAAGGTGATCGGGGCATAATTGGGTTATCATCAAAGCTCATGACATTTATTATATGTTTCATATTCATTAATACAATTTAATGGAAGTTTACAATAAATGATGCAACATGTTCTAACTATCAATCTAAGCTTCTTGGTTCTCTTCTAAGGCATTTCCTATGTTTTCCTTGCTTCAACCTGTTCACCTGTATCATGTGTAAAAGGGTTTTTGGATCAACATAAAGTTGGCGAGTGAATCCTATGGAAAACATTTGAACAAGTTTATCCAATTGATTATAAACAATGTGCATAACCACATATGAGTAAATGTAGATGTAAATTTATTCACACAACAAACAATATTGAATATTTCACACACATACACCAAATGATTGTTTGAGGCACGCGTTGTTCGACTCGTCTCCCACGAGGAACTGATGGGCCTAATGAATGCGTTTTGAGGCACGCGTTGTTCTACGAACTGATGGGCCTAATGAATGAGTTTTGAGGCACGCGTTGTTCTACGAACTGATGGGCCTGATGAATGAGTTTTAAGGCATGCGTTGTTCTACGAACTGATGGGCCTAATGAATGAGTTTTAAGGCACGCGTTGTTCAACTCGTCTCCCACGAGGAACTGATGGGCCTAAATAATTTGCTTACAACTTTGACAATATGTAATACATCACAACCAACAATAGTTACATTCTAGTTTAGATCATATAATGGTATAGCACGAGTTTGCATAAGAGAATTAGTTTAAGCGACACATGATACACCCCAAAACATGAATAAAAAGGGGAGTTTGTAAGAATTCACTCACATTGGGTGCGTTCGGTTGATGAGGTTGAATGCACGCGAAATGGTTTTAACCACGAGTGAAATTAACCTAGATAAATAGCATTTTGGTTCGGTAAGCAAACGGATTTTATTAATCTATTTTAGTAGGATTGTTGGGTGTATTTTTGTGAGTTTGAGGCTATTTTCTAACCTTAAAAATGTTATTTTTAAGTATTTTTAATTGATTTTTAATTAAAATAATTAAATAAAAATAATAAAAAATTTCGACTTTTTCTGACCGTTGACTTGACCGTTGACCTGACCGTTGACCGGTTCGAGTGCATATTGTTGTGCGCTGGGTGAGGCTCGAACCCGAGACCTCCCGTACGCGTGCACGCAGCTCTACCAACTGAGCTACGTGTCTAACCCGTCATATATCCGATTTTAATTATATATATATATTAAGTAGATTTAAACAGAAATCCTTTATTTTAAAAACGATTTAAATCCAGAGAACCGGTGCGCTCCACAGGTCTCGAACCCGGGACCTGTGGGTTAGCGTACACACAGTCCACCGCTGGACTGTGTGTCTCACTTGGTTATTAACTCGGTTATTAATATACTTAACATATACCTAAAATCAATCCGGTTCAGTTTGCGAAAAAAAGGAATTTTATTAAGGCAGCGTGTGAGGAAACAATATTCGAACTCGAGACCTTAGCGTTTAATGTGCACACAGTCCACCGCTGGACTGTGTGTCTTACCCGGTAAATAACTTGATTTTAATTATACTTAACCATTACCGAAACATCGTCTTCTTCACTGGTTTTAACCGGAAGTGACGACTGACTGGTTCGAAGTGTTGATTCAGGTTTCTTTAGCGTTTTATGATTAATTACAGATGAGATAAAAGTAAAAAGAAAGGAAATTAGGCGTGAAAAGTACCGACTGGCTTTCCTCTGTTTTCCGGCAGAACTCCGGCGACAGCAATCTCTTCCGGCGACGAGTGTCTTGCAGCAGAGAATCTTCAGAAAGCTTACAAAGGGTGTGGGTGACTTCGGTAAAAGTTTAGGGGGTTCAGTAAAGCTCAGAGATTAAGGACTCGGTTTTCCGGCGACGTACAAAATATTTCCGGCGAGTGAGTTTTCGCCGAGAAAGGGTGCGATTTGAGAGTGAAAGATTTCTGGTGAGTTGTGGGTGAATTTATAGGGTAGTATCGAGATGTATGGGGTCTGAATTCGGTCTCAATTCGAAGTCAGCCGTTCTCCGGCGGTTACGGCTGATGTCGCGGGTTCAGACGTCGGTTATAACCGTCGTGGGAGTTAATTCTTCGGTTAACTTGAGCGGAAACGTAAATTAACGGCGAAGTCGTCGGGATTTCCGACGACTGCTATTTGGGCGCAATTGACTGAATTTGACTTCCGAACATTATTATTTGAATTAATTGATTCCTTTTATTATCAGAAAATCAAAGTGGCGGAGCGGTTGATTGGCTGGGTGATAAGTCGTTTGTTGAACCGGTACAGACCCGGGTTCGACTCCCGGCAGAAACAAAACATTTTTATTTTGCGATTTTTAACAGTTTTTCAAAAACTAATTATATATCCCCGCATAATAATTGATTATGTATCGTTTAAAATTATTTTGGGCATTTAATTCGCAACGAAAATTTTAACTGACTGTTCGGTTGATAAACGGAGCGGGTTTGGTAAATCCGTTTTTGATGGATGTTACAGTATCCCCTGCTTTTTAGAAATTTAGTCCCGAAATTTAAATAGTGATATATTTGACTAAAAGAATGATGGTGTTTAGTTTGACAGTTACATGTTTAGAAGAAATAAGGGTTTAAGTTTTTGTTTGAGGCGGTAACGTTCCTTGTAAGGGTTAAGTACCCTATTACAGGAATCGCTTTTTGTTGCCTACTGTAAAAGTATTGATAAGCAGAAATTGATTTGCTAACTTTGATTTCATGCATAAAAGTTTGAATATGCTTAGAAGGTTAGGGTCATATCCTAAGGCAAAAATGCTAATACTACAATCTACACAAATAAACACAACTACTAATAATTGAATCCACATTCTGATAGCATATATGTTTGAATGGTGATGGTTCCTCTCTCGTTTGTTATGATGGAGAGGTTAGTTTATGTAGAAACGGAACACAATCCAATCTCTTTAAATAGCAAGATGATATAAATGTAACACGAATTCCAACCAAGGCAATACTAAATCCTACATGGAACTTCTCATAACCGCCTGATAATGCCTCTGATCCTTTGGCAAGAATACTTATATATAGGAAGTACCAGCGGCGTATCCACCATATTCTTGTCAAATTTTCATTGGTTTTATCAGTGAATTATGATTAGTCCTATATAACTCTACAACCAATACAACAAACATAAAATACTGAAATGAAATATATCTGTGCGATCAAGGCTCAATCAAACGGAGCCGATCGTATTGCATGTATTGAAAATGAAGTTGTCTGTGCGCTCAAGGCTCAATCAAACGGAGCCGAACGTATTGCATGTACTGAAAATGAAATTGTCTGTGTGCTCAAGGCTCAATCAAACGGAGCCGAACGTATTGCATGTACTGAAAATGAGTAACTTAATCTAAACATCAATCACACAAACAGCCTATGCATGGAACCTCTCATAACCGCCTGATAATGCCTCCGATCATTTGACAAGAATACTTATATATAGGAAGTACCAGCGGCGTATCCACCATATTCTTGTCAAATTCTCATTGACTTTATCCGCAAGTTATGATTAGTTCTATGCGACTCTACAACATAAACAAACACAACAACCAGCGCTTGAGTCTTAATTCTGATAGTATATATGTTTGAATGATGACAATACCTCTCTCGTTTATTATGATGGAGAGGTTAGTCTATGTAGAAGTGAGACACAACTCAACTTCTTTAAATGATGAAACTGAGATACGTCGTGAGGTATGATGATATGAATATTAAATCAATGAGTATAAAACAAACTGAACTAGTAATTTGCATTAAAATTCTTGGATAAATTTCCAATTGAGATACGTGAAAATTGAGATAACATAAAGGAAAAAAAACATAAAAACTAAGTGGTTGGTGTTGAATCTTGATTCTTGGTGAGAGAAGGCTAGTTAAGTGGTTGGTTTGGACCGTAATATCTTCAACAGGATTGGCGTTGATGTTATAAACTCTTCCTCTTGCTGGCGGTGGAGCTGGGTTTGTTTGATTTGCTTGGTTAACTGGGTTTGCTTGAGCTTGGGCGTTTATGATGTTAACCAAACGAGGGCACGTGTTTCTAAAATGGGTAGGGTCGCCACAATTGAAACAAGCTCGAACATATGGGAACATGGGGTATTGAGGTTGTTGATATGTTTGGACCATGTTTTAAGTAGGGGGTGGGGTTTGGTTTTGAGAGGTGCGGCAAACCTTGCTCAAATGACCGTAACGTCCACAATTCGCACATAGTCGACAGGGTAAGGTAGATGGATGGTGATAGAAACAGGTGTTGCATTGAGGGTGAGGTCCGATGTAAGGTTTCTTATTTGGGTAAGTTGAGTTGGGTGCTACTTGAGTGATTGGGATAGTTTGGGGAGGTACAACTTGCGAAGCTGGTTGGTTGCGTTGGGTGACGGCGAAGATTTGCCCATCTCGTTTTCTCTTAGAAATAGGTGGTGTGAGGATTCGGTTCGGGTGGAGTTTGAGGTTTCGGTTGATGCTTTATCCTTCTTCTTCTCCTCCTTGAAATCTTTGTTCCGGATTCGGTTCTCGGTGAGCGCTGTTGCTAGCTCCATTGCTGCTTCCAAAGTTGCAGGCGAGGTACTTATTACAGAGTCTTGAATCTTTGATGGAAGGCCACGAATGTAGTGCTCGATCAAACGGTAGAGGGGAGTGAACAAATTTGGAACCATTTGATTTAACTCAAGGAACCTCTTGTTGTATGTGGTGTGGTCGCCTTCCTTTTGTTTCAAAGCATGGAACTCATCCTCCAATTTCTTGATTTCGCTTCTTGGGCAAAACCGTCTTGTCATGATTCCCTTCAACTCTTCCCAAGTCAAGGTCATAGTATCTTCAACACCTCGTTTGGTCTTTTCTGTATTCCACCATGTGAGTGCTGTTCCAAGTAAACGACCAGTGGCATAACGCACTTTGCGATCATCGGGGAAATTGCAATTTAGAAAAGTGTTCTCCATTTCTTCGAACCAATGGAGGAGAGCGGTGACACCTTCAGTACCTTCGTATTTTGGAGGATCGCAGGATTTGAAATGTTTGTAGGTGCATTTAGTGACTTTTGGGGAAAGATTGACAGTGTTTTGATCTTCTTGTTGGGTTGGGTTAACGGAATTAGCGGTAAGGGCTTGTTGAACTTGAACTACGATGTTGGGTATTACGGTCGCCATTTGCTGAGCGATTTGGGCAGCCATGCGTTCACGGGCTTTTCCTGCTCTCATCTTCCTACGGGCGAGGTTAGAAGACATCTACAAGGAATACATGTCAAGAGTATGAGTTGGATGCCTTTGGAATCGTGGGTCGTGTTTGGGAATGAACGTTCATAAAATAAATATAGAAGAATAAATCTACTACATCCATAGGATGTCTTGGGCTTTGCTCGTATTTGGGCCTTGCATGCCGCCATACTTCACCTTCGTAATCACGTGGGCCCCCATGATTACCGGGTTTTTCATATGGTTCGCATGTGTTAGCCTGGTTACGTACACTAAAACCCGGAGAAAATCGAGAAATATGTAACGTATGATATTCAGAATGTGCCCAGGCATGGACACGGTGACATCTCAAAGTGGGGTTAGTTCGAACGACGTTTGGTGTGGCATGCTTTGGCCTAATAGGTCCGTCGTACTCTCATCGTTAGTCCCCAGGTAGGCAAACTGGTCCGTTATTTTGGATTTATACGAATGCCAACCTAGACAGGACGTTCCGACTACCGGTACTTGTACCCTTCCGGTTACTACATGCCCGTCGCAGAACTTAATTTGATGAGATTTGAAAATTGCAACAAAATCCTTGAATAATGAGAGTATGAAAACAAATTGAATATATGAACATTGATATATGTATAATGAATATGTATATAAGCATGTATGTTTGACTGTAATATAAACAAATATGAAACAGATAAATATCACAAGTTTGTATGTAACCACCTAATGAATTAAAATTTAGGCAGACTATAGTATAGGCTCTAAGAGTCTAATAACCTATCATATATCCCTATAGTCATGGCTCTGATACCAATCTGTCACACCCCGACCCGCAGCGGAAAAGGTGATCGGGGCATAATTGGGTTATCATCAAAGCTCATGACATTTATTATATGTTTCATATTCATTAATACAATTTAATGGAAGTTTACAATAAATGATACAACATGTTCTAACTATCAATCTAAGCTTCTTGGTTCTCTTCTAAGGCATTTCCTATGTTTTCCTTGCTTCAACCTGTTCACCTGTATCATGTGTAAAAGGGTTTTTGGATCAACATAAAGTTGGCGAGTGAATCCTATGGAAAACATTTGAACAAGTTTATCCAATTGATTATAAACAACGTGCATAACCACATATGAGTAAATGTAGATGTAAATTTATTCACACAACAAACAATATTGAATATTTCACACACATACACCAAATGATTGTTTTGAGGCACGCGTTGTTCGACTCGTCTCCCACGAGGAACTGATGGGCCTAATGAATGAGTTTTGAGGCACGCGTTGTTCTACGAACTGATGGGCCTAATGAATGAGTTTTGAGGCACGCGTTGTTCTACGAACTGATGGGCCTGATGAATGAGTTTTAAGGCACGCGTTGTTCTACGAACTGATGGGCCTAATGAATGAGTTTTAAGGCACGCGTTGTTCTACGAACTGATGGGCCTAATGAATGAGTTTTAAGGCACGCGTTGTTCAACTCGTCTCCCACGAGGAACTGATGGGCCTAAATAATTTGCATACAACTTTGACAATATGTAATACATCACAACCAACAATAGTTACATTCTAGTTTAGATCATATAATGGTATAGCACGAGTTTGCATAAGAGAATTAGTTTAAGCGACACATGATACACCCCAAAACATGAATAAAAAGGGGAGTTTGTAAGAATTCACTCACATTGGGTGCGTTCGGTTGATGAGGTTGAATGCACGCGAAATGGTTTTAACCACGAGTGAAATTAACCTAGATAAATAGCATTTTGGTTCGGTAAGCAAACGGATTTTATTAATCTATTTTAGTAGGATTGTTGGGTGTATTTTTGTGAGTTTGAGGCTATTTTCTAACCTTAAAAATGTTATTTTTAAGTATTTTTAATTGATTTTTAATTAAAATAATTAAATAAAAATAATAAAAAATTTTGACTTTTTCTGACCGTTGACTTGACCGTTGACCGTTGACCTGACCGTTGACCGGTTCGAGTGCATATTGTTGTGCGCTGGGTGAGGCTCGAACCCGAGACCTCCCGTACGCGTGCACGCAGCTCTACCAACTGAGCTACGTGTCTAACCCGTCATATATCCGATTTTAATTATATATATATATTAAGTAGATTTAAACAGAAATCCTTTATTTTAAAAACGATTTAAATCCAGAGAACCGGTGCGCTCCACAGGTCTCGAACCCGGGACCTGTGGGTTAGCGTACACACAGTCCACCGCTGGACTGTGTGTCTCACTTGGTTATTAACTCGGTTATTAATATACTTAACATATACCTAAAATCAATCCGGTTCAGTTTGCGAAAAAAAGGAATTTTTATTAAGGCAGCGTGTGAGGAAACAATATTCGAACTCGAGACCTTAGCGTTTAATGTGCACACAGTCCACCGCTGGACTGTGTGTCTTACCCGGTAAATAACTTGATTTTAATTATACTTAACCATTACCGAAACATCGTCTTCTTCACTGGTTTTAACCGGAAGTGACGACTGACTGGTTCGAAGTGTTGATTCAGGTTTCTTTAGCGTTTTATGATTAATTACAGATGAGATAAAAGTAAAAAGAAAGGAAATTAGGCGTGAAAAGTACCGACTGGCTTTCCTCTGTTTTCCGGCAGAACTCCGGCGACAGCAATCTCTTCCGGCGACGAGTGTCTTGCAGCAGAGAATCTTCAGAAAGCTTACAAAGGGTGTGGGTGACTTCGGTAAAAGTTTAGGGGGTTCAGTAAAGCTCAGAGATTAAGGACTCGGTTTTCCGGCGACGTACAAAATATTTCCGGCGAGTGAGTTTTCGCCGAGAAAGGGTGCGATTTGAGAGTGAAAGATTTCTGGTGAGTTGTGGGTGAATTTATAGGGTAGTATCGAGATGTATGGGGTCTGAATTCGGTCTCAATTCGAAGTCAGCCGTTCTCCGGCGGTTACGGCTGATGTCGCGGGTTCAGACGTCGGTTATAACCGTCGTGGGAGTTAATTCTTCGGTTAACTTGAGCGGAAACGTAAATTAACGGCGAAGTCGTCGGGATTTCCGACGACTGCTATTTGGGCGCAATTGACTGAATTTGACTTCCGAACATTATTATTTGAATTAATTGATTCCTTTTATTATCAGAAAATCAAAGTGGCGGAGCGGTTGATTGGCTGGGTGATAAGTCGTTTGTTGAACCGGTACAGACCCGGGTTCGACTCCCGGCAGAAACAAAACATTTTTATTTTGCGATTTTTAACAGTTTTTCAAAAACTAATTATATATCCCCGCATAATAATTGATTATGTATCGTTTAAAATTATTTTGGGCATTTAATTCGCAACAAAAATTTTAACTGACTGTTCGGTTGATAAACGGAGCGGGTTTGCTAAATCCGTTTTTGACGGATGTTACATCCTGGGCATGAAGATGTCCGGCTCCTCTCTCCACCATGCCGTGAACTCGACTTAAACGCAACTTTCTTGATAATCGCGTAAGCTTCATTAGGCGTCTTTGTCCCTAGATTGCCACCTGCATATACGTCTAAACTCTCCTGCGTGTCATAGTTGAGCCCCTGGTAGAAAGTCAAAACTAACTACCTCTTGGAGAAACCGTGGTGCAGAACATCAAGTAACAAGTCTCTGAATCGCTCCCAGGCTGCGTGTAAGGACTCCCCGTCATCCTGGCGAAATGTCATGATCAGGTTCCTCAGCTTAGTCGTCTTTTCTGGCGAAAAGTACTTTTGCATGAATAACTCCGCCATCTCGTCCCAAGTCCTAATGGAGCCAGCAGGAAGTGACATAAGCCAAGATCTAGCCTTGTCTCGCAAAGAAAACGGAAAAGTCGCAATCGAATCACGTCATCCGAAACATTCAATGTCTTGAAAGTAGAGCGCACTTCCAGAAATGCAACAATGTGTCGACCGGGATCCTCATGCTCTCGTTCATCAAACTGCACCAAATTTTGTAACATATTTATTATACTAGATTTTATTTCAAAATTTGGCGTTAAAATTGTCGGTCGGGCGATGCTCGGCTCCAAACCACCACATCCGGGTTGGTTCGTCTCGTTCAATGGTCGGTCGTCGTCCGCCATGGTCGTGTCTCCCTCGTCCTCTGAGCTCTCGGTCTAAGAGGGTACCACCGGCTCGTCCCTAGCTGCCTCAATTTGATGAGCAACCGCGCGAGATCTCTCTCGAAGTCGCCTCCTCAGATCACATTCGGGTTCGTCAGATGGTTCAACAGTGGCGGGTGCGAGGGTTGAGGACATCAAGTTGCAAATGAAAACCGACACATATGAATATTATATTATTATTATTATTTTTATTTTTTGCTGCTGTAATAAAACGAATTTTCCTATTTTAAAATATACATTTTTTAAAAAAATTGGAGGTGGGCCAAAAATTTATATAAAAATCAAAAACTCATAAAAGTACTCATGTATAGCGGATTGCGAAATTTGGAGGTGGGCCAAAAACTTGAACCGGTAATGATAAAAATGGATTTTTCGATTCCGAAATTTCAAGAAATAAATGATAATTAGTTTGAATTAGAACAAATAAATGGAATAAAAATTTAACCAATGTTTGAACAAGCATAAAAACGAATAAATTTCATAAAAATATTAACAAATGAATAAATAAATAATGAAATCGAAATATTCACAAATAATTATAAGTATGTACACCAGTAAGATATCGACTCAGGTCGTTCCTAAAACTCGTCACATCCCCGGCAACGGCGCCAAAAACTTGACGTGTGCGTGCACATACATGTTTTTACAATGAATTTTTACACACGATTCGGTTTTAAATTTATAAAAATGATTTATACTTCAACATTAAAACACACACGAAAGGGAAAGTGTACCCAGTCATATATGTAGTAAAGTATCGGTAAGAACCAAGTATCGATCCAAGGATGCGGGCGGAGACGATAATACTAAACCTTTATCATTATTCTACCAGTAGAAAAGATAAGTTGATAAGTTGTTTAAACTAGAAAATAACTAAAACATAATCTTTTTGTTTTTTTTTCTTTTTAAACATAATAGACTCTAAATATGAAAAATAGATATATAGCCTTTCTTTATGAACAACCGGAATATGTTAATTAAGTCGGATATGTCACTAAGTCACTTGGTCAATTTTCCATTTTTTTAAAGACAATTAGTATCCCTTTAGGGAATCCTAATATGATAACTCTTCGGAAAGTTAAAACGATAAACACACTTTAACCACCTAAAGTTGTTCTTTAACGCACTATTGATGAATGTCTATGAAAATCCCTTAAAAATAAGCTAGTCATCCGTTAGGAGTTTTCTAACCTCACTTAATCAAGGAAAGCGACACCGATAAACAAAATGTAACCATCAAGACAAGCATAACCTAGATTATATCACAACCTAGTTCATTTTACAAATCTTGAACACAAATCCACCAAGAAAGCAATTTTAGCCTAAATTACTAACAAAGCTATAACTTATGTCAAGAATCCATAACAACACCATCTAACCCGATAAGGTTCTTCCGTGAGGGAAAACACACTTGATTATTATTAATTACCCCTTGCTAAACCAATACCCATTTCTAGTTTCATGGTGTAAACATTTTAATCAAGCTAAAAGTCTACTAATACATGATTAATTAAGCTTGTTCTTTCAAATATCCTAACTAACCACATACTAACCATCCAAAATAATTAACTATAATCAAGAATCCAACATCAATAAACAAGGTTGCAAACTAATCACAAGGATTAACATAAAAAGTTGTTAAGTGTTATTACAAACATGATTAACATACTAATGGTTAAGCAAGAAATACATAATGTTTTTGCCCTTACGATACATAATACATAAACAACAATCTAATGCTTGAAACATAATCAAAATCATGGAAAGATTCAAGAATCAAACCATAAAAAAGTTTAAGATTGAAGATCCGGATAGTAACGGAGCTTCTAGGCATAATGGGGGCTTGAATCAAAGCAAAACACGTTGTTCTGGAGCCCAAAAATCGCCAGAAGCGCTCCTAAAAGTCCAGGATAACGACCAAAATGCGTTCTGTGGTTGTTATATAACTTTCTCAATCGGCACGACCGTGCCAATAAAGTGCACGGTCGTGCAGTGTTCATCGTATCTTCTAACGTCAGCAGATCTGGGCAGATATTTCAAACTGGCACGACCGTGCCAGGCGTAGCACGGTCGTGCATGTCCGAGCTTTAGGCCGCACTGCCAGTCGCACTAGCAATGCTCTCCGGGAAATAGGCTTGGCACTGTCGTGCGTGTCGACGAAACTGGTGGCACTGTCTTTGGCACTGGTGGTGCAGCATTTGTCTCCGCGTTGGCACGACCGTGCCAACATCCGCACGGTCGTGCCGATTGATCTTCTTGTCAGGTACGATGATTAAGGCCTGTAATGGAAATCATACCTGATTAAGTGCCAAAACATTGATTTTATAGCCAAAAACGCGTAAAACGGGGATAAAATGGGGGACTAAAGTATGTGTATTTTTACATATATATATCACATATCAACTGATTTATTTAAATGATTTCAAAACGAGTCGGTTAATTGTAAAAACATGTATATACACGCACACGATGGGTGCACTTACCCTAGCGTGTTGTAAAGCGTTAAGTTGCATATCGTGTTTTTATAAATCTAAAGCTTGAATAAACGAGTGAAAAGTACTTAAAATATATCTAAAAATCACCCACGCTCAAAGCACGTCAGTACCCAGCTATATTGACAAGTATGTTAAATCGATAACAAGAAACCCATCCGCAGAAATACTAAGTGATTACCTACGGGTTATATATATATATATATATATTGACGTGTGTGTGTATATACATGTTTTTACAATGAATTTTTACACACGATTTGATTTTAAATTTATAAAAATGATTTATACTTCAACATTAAAACACACACGAAAGGGCAAGTGTACCCCGTCATATAGGTAGTAAAGTATCGGTAAGAACCAAGTATCGATCTAAGGATGCGGGCGGAGACGATAATACTAAACCTTTATCATTATTCTACCGGTAGAAAATATAAGTTTGATAAGTTGTTTAAACTAGAAATGACTAAAACATAATCTTTTTGTTTCTTTTTCTTTTTAAAAACATAATAGACTCCAAATATGAAAAATAGATATATGGCCTTGCTTTATGAACAACCGGAATATGTTAATTAAGTCGGATATGGCACTAAGTTACTTGGTCAATTCTCCATTTTTTAAAGACAATTAGTATCCCTTTCGGGAATCCTAATATGACAACTCTTCGGAAAGTTAAACGATAAACACACTTTAACCACCTAAAATTGTTCTTTAACGCCTTATTGATGAATGCCTATAAAAATCCCTTAAAAATAAGCTAGTAATCCGTTAGGAGTTTTCTAACCTCACTTAATCAAGGAAAGCGACACCGATAAACACAATGTAACCACCAAGACAAGCATAACCTAAATTATATCACAACCGAGTTCATTTTACAAATCTTGAACACAAATCCACGAAGAAAGCAATTTTGGCCTAAATTACTAACAAAGTTATAATTTATGTCAAGAATCCGTAACAACACCATCTAACCTGCAAAGGTCCTTCGGTGAGGGAAAACACTCTTGATTATTATTAACTACCCCTTGCTAAACCAATACCCATTTCTAGTTTCATGGTGTAAACATTTTAATCAAGCTAAAAGTCTACTAATACATGATTAATTAAGCTTCTTCTTTCAAATATCCTAACTAACCACATACTAATCATCCAAAATAATTAACAATAATCAAGAATCCAACATCAATAAACAAGGTTGCAAACTAATCACCAACGATTAACATAAAAAGTTGTTAAGTGTCATTACAAACATGATTAACATACTAATGGTTGTTTAATAAGCAAGGAATACATAATGTTTTTGCCCTTAGGCTACATAATATATAAACAACAATCTAATGCTTGAAACATAATCAAAAACATGGAAAGATTCAAGAATCAAACCATAAACAAGCTTAAGATTGAAGACCCGGATAGTAACGGAGCTTCTAGGCACAATGGGGGCTTGAATCGAAGCAAAACACGTTGTTACCGGAGCCCAAAAATCGCCAGAATCGCTCCCAAAAGTCCAGGATAATGGCCATAATGCATTATGTGGTTGTTATATAACTTTTTCAATAGGCACGACCGATTCAATAAAGTGCACGGTCGTGCACTGTTCATCATATCTTCTGATGTCCGCATATCTGGGCAGAGATTTCAAACTGGCATGGTCGTTCATGTCCGAGCTTCAGGCCGCACTGCCAGTCGCACTAGCAATGCTCTCCGGGAAATAGGCTTGGCACGGTCGTGCCAAGTAACGCACAGTCGTGCGTGCCGACGAAACTGGTGGCACTGTCTTTTGCACTGGTGGTGCAGCCTTTGTCTCCGCGTTGGCACGGCCGTGCCAACATCCGTACGGTCGTGCTGATTGATCGGCACTCCACTGAATCTTTGTAACTCTGCCGATTTGCCCAGAAAATCCAATTTTTCATCATCTTCTTGTCCGGTACGTTGTTTAAGGCCTGTAAAACAAACATACCTGATTAAGTGCTAAAACTTTGGTTTTATAGCCAAAACGCGTAAACGGGGATAAAATGGGGGACTAAAGTACGTGTATTTTTACATATATCACATATCAACTGATTTATTTAAATGATTTTCATAATGAGTCTGTTAATTGTAAAAACATGTATACACACGCACACGATGGGTGCACTTGCCCTAGCGTGTTGTAGAGCGTTAAGTTGCATATCGTGTTTTTATAAATCTAAAGCTTGAATAAACGAGTGAAAAGTACTTAAAATACATCTAAAAATCACCCACGCTCAAAGCACGTCAGTACCCAGCTATATTGACAAGCATGTAAAATCGCTGACAAGAAATCTATCCCCAGAAATACTAAATGATTACCTACGGGTTATCATAACATATAGATTGACGTGTGCGTGCATATACATGTTTTTATAATGAATTTTTACACACGATTCGGTTTAAAATTTATAATAATGATTTATACTTCAACATTAAAACACACACGAAAGGGCAAGTGTAACCAGTCATATATGTTGTGAAGGTCCGTGATCAGGCGGTTCTAGACGGAAGTTAGTGGATAAACGTAAACCGATTCGGCAGAATGTTTTTACAGAAAGGAGTAGAAGTAGAATGCAGCGGAAGTCTTCATTCATACCGAAAGAGTATACATCATTATAAGTCCAGCTGCTGGAGTTCCTAGAGAGAATCCGGCAGCACCTCCCCGTAGGGATGCCAAAAACTTAAATGAAGACACACATATATATAGTGGTCCATGTTCGCCCGGATGTGCTATAGTCAAGTTCGAGCGAACTTGACTAAAGACACATCAAGTTCGAGCGAACTTGACCAATACAGGTCAAGTTCGGACGAACTTGATCCCTTTTACACTGAAATCTCCGTATTTCGGTCGTGTGTTCGATTCTAACCTATACAATATTCAACACGCTCTATCTAGCCTATTCGACAAGTGACGAACACCAGGTGCACCAACAAGTAGTAAAGTATCGGTAAGAACCAAGTATCGATCCCAGGATGCGGGCGGAGACAATAATACTAAACCTTTATCATTATTCTACCAGTAGAAAAGATAAGTTGATAAGTTGTTTAAACTAGAAAATGACTAAAACATAATCTTTTTGTTTCTTTTTCTTTTTAAAAACATAATAGACTCAAATATGAAAAATAGATATATAGCATTGCTTTATGAACAACCGGAATATGTTAATTAAGTCGGATATGTCACTAAGTCACTTGGTCAATTCTCCATTTTTTAAAGACAATTAGTATCCCTTTCGGGAATCTAATATGACAACTCTTCGGAAAGTTAAAACGATAAACACACTTTAACCACCTAAAATTGTTCTTTAATGCCCTATTGATGAATGTCTATGAAAATCACTTAAAAATAAGCTAGTCACCCGTTAGGAGTTTTCTAACCTCACTTAATCAAGGAAAGCGACACTGATAAACACAAAATGTAACCACCGAGACAAGCATAACCTAGATTTAATCACAATCAAGTTCATTTTACAAATCTTGAACACAAATCCACCAAGAAAGCAATTTTGGCCTAAATTACTAACAAAGTTATAACTTATGTCAAGAATCCATAACAACACCATCTAACCTACTAAGGTCCTTTGGTGAGGGAAAACACTCTTGATTATTATTAATTACCCCTTGCTAAACCAATACCCATTTCTAGTTTCATGGTGTAAACATTTTAATCAAGCTAAAAGTCTACTAATACATGATTAATTAAGCTTCTTCTTTCAAATATCCTAACTAACCACATACTAATCATCCAAATAATTAACTATAATCAAGAATCCAACATCAATAAACATGGTTGCAAAGTAATCATTAAGGATTAACATAAAAAGTTGTTAAGTGTCATTACAAACATGACTAACATACTAGTGGTTGTTTAATAAGCAAGAATACATAATGTTTTTGCCCTTAGGCTACATAATACATAAACAACAATCTAATGCTTGAAACATAATCAAAACCATGGAAAGATTCAAGATTCAAACCATAAACAATCTTATGATTGAAGACCCGGATAGTAACGGAGCTTCTAGGCACAATGGGTGCTTGAATCAAAGCAAAACACGTTGTTCCGGAGCCCAAAAATCGCCAGAATCGCTCCCAAAAGTCCAGGATAACGACCAGAATGTGTTCTGTGGTTGTTATACAACTTTTTCAATCGGCACGATCGTGCCAATAAAGTGCACGACCGTGCACTATTCATCGTATCTTGTGACGTTAGCAGATCTGGGCACATATTTCAAATTGGCACGGTCGTGCCAGGCGTGGCACGGTCGTGCATGTCCGAGCTTCAGGCCGCACTGCCAGTCGCGCTGGTAGTGCTCTCTGCGAAATAGGCTTGGCACGGTCGTGCGTGCCGATGAAACTAGTGGCACTATCTTTAGAACTGGTGGTGCAGCCTTTGTCTCCACATTGGCACGGCCGTGCCAACATCCGCACGGTCGTGCAGATTGATTTGCACTCCACAAAATCTTCATAACTCTGGCGATTTGTCCGAAAAATCCAATTTTTCGTCATCTTCTTGTTCGGTACGCTGTTTAAGGCCTGTAAAACAAAACATGCTTGATTAAGTGCCAAAACTTCGGTTTTATAGCCAAAAACTCATAAAACGGGGATAAAATAGGGGACTAAAGTATGTGTATTTTTACATATATCGCATATCAACTGATTTATTTAAATGATTTTCAAAACGAGTCGGTTAATTGTATTAACATTGAAAACTAACGTATTTTCAAAAAAATTAAATCGCAGGTAACGAACCTTGAATATAGGCTGGAACTATTCGGTCAAGGAAAAGCTTTGGAAATTGCGACTCGACTGCTTAAAGGCCTATAATGTCCTAAGCTCACTTTATATCTGATCCTACTTTGTGGGACTTGTATTGAACGACTTTTATAAATTTTAATTAATAACTTTTCAATCTTTTATAATTATTACTTTACCATTCTATCTTTCGCTGTGTATTGTGAAATTTGTTATCAATCATCATGCATAAACCCACCGACTAGGCCTACCGGAAATCGGGGTGTGACACATTGACAAGGCACCGACATAGATTTCTTGTCCCTGACTGTATTAACAAGCATATAAATCTGGTGACAATAAATCTATCCTAAGAAATATTAAAATGATTACCTACGGTTTTCATGATATATATAAAGAGATTTCAAAATGATCTTAAGAAAGAGTCAGTTATTAGTATTTACTGGTGAAAACTGACGTATTTTCAAAAGATTGACACAGGTAACAAACCTTGATAGTAGGCTGGATTCGGTTCGGCCAGAAAGCTTTGGAATTTGATTGACACATGTAACAAACTCCTTTGCTAAAGACCTATGATGTTCAAAGTGTATTTAGTTTCGATCCTACTTTGTTGGATGTTTTCTCTTGAACAAGTTGCTATACATTTTATTTCATATATTTCAAGCTTTTATATTTAATATTTTATCATCCTATCTTCCGCTGCCAACTGTGGTTATCAATCGTCACGCATAAACCCACTACCCGGGCCCACCAGAAATTGGGGTGTGAAATGTTCATATCAGAGCTGCAATTTGAGTGAATTTGGCACTAGCCTTTTGTGTCCAAACTCAAATATCACAATCGCAGATTCCATAGGAAAACTATGAGTCTAAGTCTTCTAAGACTAGGCAAGTAATCCTATATATAATTATTGATTTTAAATATATATATTTGACAAGAAAGATGCCGCCAAGATAGAGAGGACAAGAAAAAGGAACTATGCGAGGACGAGGATCTCTACACCTACAGTAGTCACATTCACAAGATTCACACTCAAAACATTCGCGACACCCGTACTCACACCCACAAGTGAATCTTTCCATGCTTCCAATTACCTTAAGTCCCCACATCCTAGCCAATATCAACAAGATAGTGACTCTGACCCGGAGATGCCACCCTCCGGAACTTATCAACACCCAATTGAACTGTCCAGTGACACCGCTTCATATGTCGGTTCCTCGTATCAAGGTCCAGACGAGTGAAACGAATACTTTGGAGTTTGGACAATTTACCTTCTACAACACCCCGGGGCACCAATCGCCTGCCTATGTGCAACCAGAGGTACCCCCTCCACAAGACGATGCTCCGGTGCTACCTCACCAACTGGTGGAGCAGCTGCAACAGAGAAAACATCGCACCACGGCAAGAATGTCTGTCGTGCAGGATAAATTTGGTTCTTTCCCACCTCTTCCCCCATCATCAAGCCACTAAGCACCAATCCTAGAGGATCCACAAATGGGCGGACCCTCCAACCACGCTACAGATTTTGCGCTTACGGGTTATGATAACCCAGTCCCCACATATCCAAACCCATCCGAATATAACAACCCTTATACCTCAACCGCAATGGACTATGCCCATACAGAAACCACCTTATTACCCCTACATGCAGGCGCTCATTTAGAATACATCCCCACCTTTTCCACCCACATACCAAAACCTCGGTTATCAAAACCCCGGCTATCATTACTCTATTGTTCCGCAACCACAGCCTCCTCAACCACCAGCTCCCCTTGAGGCAATAAACCAACATAATCTGTTATTATTATTTTCCAGTGAAAACTGACGTATTTTAAAAGACTGACACATGTAACGAACCTTGATAGTAGGCTGGATACGGTTCGGCCAGAAAACTTTGTAATTTGTGACTCCATGGCTAAAGACCTATGATGTCCAAATTCTATTTTATTTGATCCTACCTTGTGGGATGTTTTCTACCGAACAAGTTGTTATACATTTAATTTAATATATTTCAAGCTTCTATATTTAATATTTTATTATCTTATCTCCAGCTGCCAATTGTGAAACTGTTATCAATCGTCACGCATAAACCCGTCGTCCGGGCCCACCGGAATCATGGTGTAACATGTTATCTCCACGCAAAGGCAAGAGCTTACCAACCCGAAGTCTCATCCAAAACCTTTAACCTCCGTTAAGAGCATCAACATGATGTTTTGACTAATGTAGACATAGAAAATATGAACAACCAAAGTTAATGGTGTCGCAAAATTGTTGGTAGATTTTAAGGATCATGCGGAAACTCTAATGACCCAAGTTAATGGCCACACCATTATGTCACTCACTTTTAATAAACTATGTTTAATAATTAAAGTCATTAACACACACACACACATCTTGCTTACCCATGATCTTCCTTAGCTAGCTTGACATCAAGGGGGTAAGTTTCCTCCAAACACTTCAATAATCTAGCCAAGAATGGCCATAGAAGAAGATAAGATTAAACTTGAAAAGATTATATAAATCATTAAAAGCTTGATTACACTAATGATTCTTGAGTTTCTACTAATGATTATAATGATTAGAGAGGTTTGGGTAGAAGAGAGGTGTGTAGTGGAGAAGAGGGGAGAAAATAAGCAAGTGAAAATGGTGGAGAAGGCCTCTATTTATAGGCTGGCTGGGGGCAAGGCATGTCCCGTGCCTAGCTAATTGACTGGCTATACCTGGTAACCTAGGCACGTGTCGTGTTATGTAGGTACGGGTCGTGGTTAACTTTGTGGGCCCCATGAGATCTTCCAAATCTTCCAGAAGCTCTTCTTTTGTCTTGTACTGTTGAGGCACGGGGCACGCCTTCAGGGCACGGGCTGTGCCCGACTTTCTTTGCATGATCATCGCGCATAGGGCTTCTAGAGGTATCTGGTGGTGTCGGGATCCGAGGCACGGGGCGTGTCTTCCGAGGCATGGGGCGTGTTTGGATAACTTTTTCTATTTTTCTTTGCTTTTCACCCGGTTTTGCTTCCTTTGTTAATCTTGGGTTATTTTTGCCGTGAAAATTAAATATAAACCAATTAAAGCCTATTTTGAACATTTCAATAAAAAAGCATATTTAGAAATGGATAATAATTTGATATAAAAGATGATAGGATCTGAGTTTGAATTACTTGTAGTTTTTGTTTAAAAAATGGAAAATGATTGAGTTTTAAAAGAGATTTGCAGCGGAAATAAATGGAAAACTTTTACTACAAGCAATGGTCGTTTGTTTTCGTCATCATCATGCTGTCAAGTTGGTAAACTCGCATGTGATTCACAAACTCCCCTCAGCCTTTGCAATTGAAATTTGGTAGTAAGAAAATGCAGAGAATATGATATGCGAAAGTTGATCTTTTGATAGACAAGATAAACTGTTACACAAGTTACCTATTTATACTAAACTATCTAACCACTGAGCATCTTTGATGACGTCAGGGTTGATAGTGACAGGAAACTATATGTAACTAACTACAAACACTGCTAATACTAACTATCAATGCTTAGCACTGTTACATTGATTATCTATCTATGACTAAGCTATGATCTCTATCCTCTGATCCTTGTAACTCTGGCAGACCTTTGCAACTTTGTGAAGTCAGATGATAGGAGAGCAGTCTTTAGGGAAAGCAGTGTATGTACAACAGAGGTTGTAACCTCTGATAGTTTAACTAAAGCTCGGATAGTGTTATTTGGCTTTGTATCATCTGTTCCTTTCATAGGGTTCAATCCCAACAATCTCCCCCTGGAACAGATGATGCCAAAACACTTTATTTTTGGTCTTTATTCCTCAGGAAGAATTCTCTTATTTGACCTTTGAATTGAAGTTCAAAGTTAAGAGATTCTATGTCATCAGCATCCTTCTCTAGCTCTAAACATAATAATTCTTGGAAGTCTTCTACTGTAAGCCCATAAGCAGCTTCCATGGATAGTTTAGTGGCATTACCATCAGACTTGAGCAGTGTCAATTCATGGGTTTCTTTGCCGACCTTCCACTTTAGAATTTTTGGGTCTGAAGGTTTTCTTAAAGGAGCTTTTATTGCTGAGGATTGAGAAGGAGCTATTTGTGATAAATCTTTAGCCAGCTTGGCACTTGAATCATCTGTTGGATAATCAATCATGTTCTGTATACCTTCTTTGATGAATGTATCCTCAAACTCTTTGTCAGTCTTTTCAGACATCTCCCCTTGCCTTTTTCTCTGTAACAGGGCAAGTGTGGAATGGGCAGATGTTGTGCTGGACTTTTTGGAGAGTTGGGCTTTGAGAATAGCATCTTCTCTTGAATAATCAGGTTTAGGAGGCATGGATGGATACTTTTTCCTCCTTTCTTCCAACTTTTGTAAGTGTCTATCACCCTGACCTCACCCCATCTCATCACTTGGTTCTTTGAACCATAATGATTCTGAATTAGTTCATTCTTTATTCTCTTCAACTTTAAGTCTCTTTCAGGCATATCTTTCTTGTGTAAATCCCAATTGGGAGGAGTTGGCTTTTTGAGAGGGTCTTTCAACATTTCTTGCATTCTGTTGATTTCTTCTCTTAGCTCATCTATGCTCCAATCCCTGAACTATGCCCTTGTTGCCTTATACAACTTCTTCTCCATGATATACTCAATGAGTTCACTTTTGAGTAGCTTATCTTCCCTTTCTGACAACTGGTTGCTCAGGTTCTTGACAAAGTCTTGTAAAATGCTGGCTTTACTTAGTTGAAAAGACATGGCAATCTATATTTCTCTATCATCTTTACTAGCTGATTCTATTTTGGCAAAATCCTCTACTTGCTTCCGTTTCAATTCCAGGTAATCATCAACATTTGCAGGTCTTGGATAGCCATCGGGATAGGGTTGTTCTTTTGTTAGGGTCATCCTCTGAAAAGAAACTTAGGATCTCTTCCCTGACTGCTGGTAAATCAAGAGGATACAACTTTGCTGCAGGAGTAACTTCAAGAGTTGAAGATGTTGTAGGCACTGATGTGGAGGTCACTGGTTTTGATGATAGTGGAAGAGGTGCATGAATCTCATCATCATTGATCACTTTTGTGATTTTTCTCCTTTTGAACCTTAAAGTGGGTGATGGTGGTAGTGGGATCTTAGGTGATGTGGATAATGGATGAGTTGATGTGGGAAATGTGATCATGGCAGTGGATAGAGTTGCATCTGCTGCAACCTCTGCTGTATCAACAGATGTTGACACAACAGGTGCTGTAACATCTGCTTGTGTGGATGTGGGTTGTCATTTTGAAGATGTGATAGTTTTTGAAGCAGAGGTTTTAATGGTTTGATTGGTTGCAGGCTTAGTTTAGGAGGTGTGGATGTTGGTTGCCTGGCTTTTCTAGCAGGTATCCTCTTTGATGAAGTACCAACCTCTCCTTTCTCTTTTTGTTGTTCAATCTTTTTCTCAACCAACACTCTGCTCTCCTTGATCACTGTCTTCTTGTGACTAGCCCTTGCCTTGGCCACAGTTTCATCAGTTAAATCTATCTTCTTTGAACCATCAGGCCTGAGAATATTTAATGTAGGTCTGGCCTTATCATCATCTATTTTCAGCTTTTTGTTTCCCAAAGGTTTCTCCCCCTTTTTGGCTTCATCTGTTGTAACAAAGATAACCGTTGGAGGTGCATGGCCAGTGGTTGTGAGTAGATGAGCTTTGATGGCTTTAATGTCTGCTGTAGTGTCTTGATACCTTGATTCAACCATGTTTCTAACATCATTCATCTGGTGCTTGTGTTGTAGATCCAAATAATGTTGTTGATGTTGAAACAGAGGGTTAATAGCTTCTTTGAGATCAGCAGTGGATAGAACAGAGGGTTGACTTTTTGTAGCTATCATCTGCTTCAGTAAACTTTTGATTTCATCAACAGAATTTTCTATCTTTGTCACTCTCTCCGTCAAATCCTGGTATTTTAGCTCATCACCTAATTTAATGAACTCCTACCTGAAGTGGTAGTTGCAGCTATGGTATCATTAGCAGTGGTTTTAGTACCAGCTTCAACCATAGATGCCCCTTTGTCTTGGAATTGGGGACTTCCCACAACAGAGGTAACAATTGTTGCCTCAACAGTGGTTGCCTTCAACCAAGTCTTAGTAATGAAACCACTGTCCAACCGAGAACTTGGGAGTTCAGGAATTGTAGTGGCTGCTTGAGTTGAACTATCACCAAGGGTTACATGTAACCTAAGGGATGTAGCCTCTTCATGTGCTGATGGGCTAGCAATGAATAAAGAGTCAGACCCAGCCTCTTGATGAAGTATATTCTCAGTAATAGGTTGTTGAGAAGTGCTGGTTTGTGTCTGGTGTAATTTAATTGCATTCAGCAATGGTAACATAGTAGGTGGAAGTGTAGTCATTGGTGAAGGTGGCTGTGTAGAAAGCGACAGTGCCCTAGGAGAGGGGCTGTGGAAGATAGAACCAAGTGGATCTAGAGCTTCATAATTTGGTGTCCCTGTGTCTACAACCTTTTCCTTTTGGGAGGAAGAATGAGGAGTTTCAAAGCCGGTTGGAGATCTTTGAACCATCTGCTGTGAAGAAGTAGCAGCAGTGGTTTGTGACTTTGGTGCTGTCACCGGGTCAACCTCTGGGATCTCATCTTCCAGAGGACCCTTTTTGGGTTTATTGGGCTTTTGGTAAGTGTTTTGGTTTTCCTTTTGAGGATTTTTGGTGTGGGCTTCAGAGCAGCGGTTGTGGTGCCCTGATCACCAAGAGTAGTGGGCTCAGTAGCAAGACGTTGAGTTTGAACATTTTGTTTAGGTAAAACTTGCTCAGCCTCCTCTACTTGTGTTTTCCCAACTTTATCTTGGTTTGTTATTCTGGTGAAGGTTTCATGAGTGAGGCAGCCTGGTTTAGTCACAGCGCCTATTTTACTTTCAGGACCTTTGATTTGATCTTGTAAGTAAACACTCAGAAAACGTGGATAAACCAAAAAAGCTTTTCTTTTTGAAATATTTTGAAAATTATTCACAAGATCATTGAACAGTATCTGGGAGTAGTTAAAATCTGTGTCAGTTAAAATTGCATACCCCAGATATTGCATGTTCAACGGAATTTCATTGAAAGCAGTGGTTTTTGCTGAGAGACAAGTTAGAATTGTGTGAAAGAAAAATCTCATCTCAGTAGGAAAGTTAGGTTTAAAGATGGTCATACCTTTCATCTGGCCTACATAACCTCTTTCCAGAAACTCTGCTTGGATCTCATTTTGGGGAAATGACACAGGGTGTTCTATGTCATTTAACTTGAAAACTTGAGAGATAGATTGGGGACTAATTTGCATCAACACTCCCCCTACTCTTGAGATTATTGTATAAGGAACACCAGCAGCAGTTGAGTGAACGTTAGCATTATTCCAGAAGTCACGAAGAGAATCAATGTAAATTGGGGCTTTGACTTCTAACATGTGCTTGAATTTCAACTTTTGCAAAATTCGTATCATTGGATGATAGCGAGTATTTGCGTTGTTTGCTTCAAGTATGGCGGTGTAATTCTGTGGGGTTTTGATGATCAGAGTGTAGGGTGGAAGTGCTTGTGTGGATTTCTTCGAAGATTCTGATTTGGGAGCCATGGTGTTAGAGAGAAAAACTGTTTTGAGATTTTTGAAATCGACACAGTTTAGGGTAAACACTGGTAAGGGATAAAACAGGGTTTTTATAGGGTTTTGAAAAATTGAACATGACGTGGCATCTGATGCAAGATCTGATGGCTAACATCTGGCCACGTGTAACCTCTGATGAGAAAAGTACTGATTTTTAACACTATCAGTGGATAGCTATCAGTGTTTTGAAAAAGTGGTAAAAATGGAAGTCAGAACTTTAACAGTGGATAAGATTTTGAAGCCTATCAGAGGTTTTGAGCAAACAAATGTTATGAGCAGACTTTTATAGATTTATTGAAAAATTTCAACTTTAACTATTTTTAAGGATGAGTTTTTGATTTTCTGAAAACATTTTGATGCTATGTACGCATGGATTTACAAGAAAACTTGTATCCATGTTTAGCATTCCAATTCTTGAGATCAAGTTTTCAAAGGTAGATGTATCCAATGCCTTGGTTAAAACGTCTGCCAACTGATCTGAAGTATGGACATGATGCAAAGAAATCAAACCTTTTTCATAGCAATCTCTCACAAATGATGTTTGATGTCAATGTGCTTTGTAGTTGAATGAGAAAGTGGATTTTTAATGATGTTTTCCGCAGCTTGACTGTCCAATCTAAGTGGAGTCTTTAGTGCAGTTACACCAAAATTCAGCAACTGGTTTTGAAGCCACAAGAGTTGAGCAGTGCAGCTAGCAGCAGCAATATACTCTACCTCAACAGTGGATGTTGAAACTGCAACCTGCTTTTTGCTTTGCCAAGACACTAGACAATCACCTAGGAATTGACATCCTCCTGATGTGGACTTCCTTGTAGTTTTGCACCCAGCAAAGTCACTATCTGAAAAACATGAAAGCTCAATATTCTCATTAGCTGGATACCAGATACCAAGTGTGGGAGCACCTTTTATGTATCTGAATATCCTTTTTACAGCAATAAGATCAGACTTTCTAGGTAATGCCTGTCATCTGGCACAAACACATATTGCAAACATGATGTCTGGCCTTGATGCAATTAGGTACAATAAAGACCCAATCATGCTTCTATAAAGAGTTTGATCAACAAGGTCATCTTTACCATCAATGGTGACTAGCTTGGTGATTGCCATGGGTGTGCTACATGGTTTACAATCATCCATATCAAACTTTTTAAGCAGTTCTTTCACATACTTGTTTTGATGGATAAATGTACCATTTTGCAATTGTTTAACTTGGAGACCAAGAAAACATTGGAGCTCACCCATTGCACTCATCTCAAACTCTGCTGCCATGAGTTTCTGAAACTCTTCACACATAGCAGTGCTTGTGGATCCAAGAATGATGTCATCCACATAAATTTGGACAAGCATCAAATCTTTTCCTTTCCATTTTAAGAATAGGGTTTTATTATTTTACCTCTAGTAAACCCTATGGATAAGAAAAAGTGGATAGATTTTCATACCAGGCTCTTGGTGCTTGCTTCAAGCCATACAATGCTTTGTTGAGCTTGTAGACATGATCAGGATGGAATGCATCTTCAAAACCTGGAGGTTGACAGACATACACCTCTTCTTTGATTTTTCCATACAAAAATGCACTCTTTATATCCATTTGATACACCTTTATAGCAGCAAAAGCTAAGAACAGGCGAATAGCTTCCAACCTTGCTACAGGAGCAAAAGTCTCATCATAGTCTATACCTTCTTCCTGTCTGTAGCCTTGAACCACGAGCCTTGCTTTGTTTTTGACAACAATACCCCTTTCATCAGTTTTGTTCTTGAAGACCCACTTTGTGCCAATTGGACTTACATCTTTTGCCAGTGGCACAAGCTCCCAAACTTGTTGTCTCTTGAACTGAAGGAGTTCTTCTTGCATGGCTTCTACCCAGCTGTTGTCTTTCAGTGCCTCTTGGTACTTGACTGGCTGTGTGAGTGATAGAAAACCAGCAAAAATACAAATATTTTGGGATTGGCTCCTTGTGAGCACCCCAGATTTGATGTTGCCAATAACTTGATCTGATGCATGGCTTTTGAGATAAATCAAATCACCTTGGTATGGAACAATAGCCTTTTGAGGTGATGGCTGCAAATGTGTATCATCTAAGCTAACCTCTGCTGGTGAATTTGAAGTATCAGCCGCTGATGTAAATGGAGGTGGTGGTATTGGGGGTATAGAGGTAACATTCTGATGATCTTTGTGCCCAAATGTAGGACTTTTATCAACAGATGTTTGATTTTGTGAACTGGCAGAGGTTTGAGGATCAAACACTGTTGACCCAGAAGTGGCAGAGTTTACACAAGAGCTTGTGGCACCTGATCCTCTGTTGGAAGAATTGACTTTTGTTTGTGGAAGCACACAATCATATTCTTGATCTTGATCTTCTCTAGATGATTGCGGTGTACCTGCATTGTCTAGCTTGATAGAAACATCAGCAAATGTGAATTTATCTAAATCAAAAAGCTCTGCAGGATTTGCTGGGATTTTCAGTGATGAAAGTTCATTGAACTTCACATTCAAAGTTTCTTCAACACACTTGGTCCTAGAGTTAAAAACTCTGTAGGCTTTAGCAATGGTTGAGTATCCCAGAAAATAACCACAGTCAATTTTGGCTGCAAACTTAGATATAGAATCTTTTAAGTTCAAAATGAAGCATGGACATCCAAAATCTTTAAAATAGGAAATCAGAGGTTTGATTTTATACAAAATATCATAGGCAGTCTTTTGATGCCTGGGGTTAATCAAAACTCTGTTTTGGACATAGCAAGCAGTGTTTACAGCCTATGCCCAGAAAGACAAGGGTAAACCAGAGTCTGCAAGCATAGTTCTTGTTGATTCAATTAAAGTTCTATTTTTCCTTTCAACCACCCCATTTTGCTCTAGAGTTCTTGGAATGCTATATTGTCTAACAATTCCTTTTGACTAACAAAAAGCATCCAACTCCCTATTTTTAAACTCTGTTCCATTGTCACTCCTAAAAATTTACTGCAGTTTCATCCTTAGAGTGGAGAAAGAAAGTCCATGTAAACCTAGAGAAATCATCAACTATCTCTAGGCAATACTTTTTGTGTTTTAAGCCCATGATTTGCACTGGGCCAAACAAGTCCATGTGAAGCAATTGTAAACACTGGCTTGTTTTGGACTCTTCAATTGATTTGAAAGAACTTTTATGTTGTTTTCCTTTTAAGTAGGAAACATAATGTTCTTCACAGGAAAATTGCTTGTGAGGCAAACCTCTTACAAGACTTTGTTTTGAGAGTGTGGTGATAGTTTTAAGATTTGTGTGTACAAGTCTTCGATGCCATAACTCAGTCTCTTTGCTAGAAGCAACTGAGAATAAGCATGTTCCAGACATAGGATTATCTTTTAGCATATCTACCACATACACATTCCCACTTCTGTGTGCAGTGAGTTGTGCTTTGCTCTCAGCAATGATTTGATCAATCTTTTTAACAACCTCTGGTCCCACAATTTGACAAGTTTTCTTAGTGAAGAAGGATCCATACCCTCTATCACTCATTTGTGAGACACTCAGCAAGTTAAATTTCAGATTGTCAATTAAATTCACATTTTCAAACTTGAGTTTACCAGCCAGAACTGACCCTGACCCTAGAACCTTTCCCTTTGAGTTTTACGAAAAGATATATCACCCCCCATGAGCCATGAAGTCCTTGAGAAGGGCTCTACATCCTGTCATGTGCCTGGAACCTCCATTATCTACATACCATAAGGTATCAAGGCAAGTAGAGGGTCCCTGCACATCAAGTAAATAGATCAGTTAAGATAGGTCTCCAAAGCCAAAATGGCTTTGGATGGGGTCACAGATGGTCCAGCCTCAAGTCTAGGACAATGGTCAGTGGTTTGGATATTTTCTTGTAACATCTGCTCTTGACCATTTCCTATCAGATGATTGTATCCATAGGGATGGTTATTCGCTCTTTGCTTTGAAGGCTTTTTGTATCCTTCATAAGTAAGAGGAACCCTTTATAGGCTGGTTGGCCATACCCTCTTGGAAATGAGTTTGATGGTGGGGCATCTGTCACTTGCACCTCTCTAGGAACAGAGGTTTTGTTTAAAGCTTTTGAAAAAGATGTTTCAGTTGGTTCAAAACTCTGCTTAGATTTATTTCCAGCATAATTTGAACCTTCTCTTTCTAGTGCTTTTGCCTTGATCTCTTTTACCTTTTGCTCATAGTTTTTGAGATATGCACATTTTTAAGTTAAGTGATTTGTTTTGTTGCAGATGGTGCATCTTGAAGAATTTTTGATAACACAAGTTTTGTTGATGTCATAGGCTTTTAAAAGAAAACAATCTGCAGCCACATGATTTCTTTTTTCACAAAATTCACAAAACAAGTTTTTAATCTTTACTCTTCTTTTCCTATCAGACTTTTTATCAGCAGTGGTTGTAACCTCTGCTGGTACATCTTTGATAGGGATCACTAGTGCTTTTGGGGCTTTAATACCATCAGAGGTTGTAAAGTCCATTAGCTGAAAGTTTTCTAAAATATCACATTCATCTAACCAGGTTGGTTTAAACTGATATTTTTCAATTTCTTTATCTTTTGTTGAAACCTCTGATTTTTCTAAAACAATTTTGTTTCCAGATTTATCTGTGATTTTTATTTCTTCACCAGCCAAATTTGTTGGGACAATTTCAACCAACTCAGAATCAAGTTCAGCAACATTTTCTCATTTTGGTCATAGGTTCTAAAACCTACACCAAACTTAATGATGCTCTTGATCTGAGCACCAAGCATAACCTCATAACCTTTACAGGACTCAACCCATTTTTCACAAGTGATTTGGGTTTCTTCTAACTCCTTTTTACAAACTTGGTATTTTTCTACCATAGTTTGGAGTTGGTCCTTGGTTATGCATGATTCATGTCTCAGGCTACTCATTTCAGAATCTTTTTCACTTAACTTTGATTTTAACTCTTTAATCAGTTTTTCAAAATTAAGTTCATCTTCTAAAATTTTGTTCCTCAGGTTTTCATTCACCTGCTTAATGTTTGTAAAAGCAATGATGCATTTGTCAGAACATAGATCTTTAAGGGTCTGAGGTGATACCTTTGTAGCAGCCATGAGAGCACAATCACACTCATCTTCACACACATCAACATTCCATGGGTCAGCAGGAGAGTTCTTTTTCTTATCAGCAACATTTTCCTTTTCTTCACTTGAAACCACTGTTTCATCACAAACTTGAACTTCATCAGTTTTTGACACCAACTCCACAGATTCAACACCTTCAGCAATTGTCTCTAAGGCCATTAAACAAAATTCTTGTTCAATTTTTGGCCATTAAAGCAAAGTTCTCATCAGTCAAATCCTCAAGCAAGCTACTTCAGTCAACATAACTTTCTGTGAAAAAGCTCTGTTGACCAACCTCTGCTAGACTAGCAATGGTTTGAGCAGGTTGTGTGACAATGGGTACTTGTTGTACATGCACTTGAGGATGTGATGGTGCCTGAACATATTGAATTTGTGAAGCAGTGGGTTGAACATAATGCACTGGAACAGTAGTAGCAGGATGTGCAAAGTGGGCAGTGTTTTGAACATGCTGAGCATGGGTATATTGGGAATAATGAGCAGTGTTTTGTGTGTGCTGAGGTCTAGGACCAGGATGAGTCACTATTGGTCCAGAATTTTGAGACCTGCATTCTCTGGCAAAGTGTCCTAACCTATTACACTTATAACACTTGACTTTTGATTTATCCAGCCCAACCTTCAATCCCCCATGCAATCCTGGGAATTTCCTACCAGTTCTCTTATAGAATTTACTAGCCCTAACACTCAATAGGGCCAGTTGGTGCAAAATATCCATTTCTTCAAGATCAGAAGGTTCAAAATGTTGCAAGTCATTCAGCTCAAAGGATAGATTATCGAGGTTTGGCTTTCCCCACTAGCAGTGAAAGCATAGTTGGGTGCTTATGTTTCAGATCCAAAGTTCCCACCAGAAGTAATATCTATATAGTGATCATAACTTTGGCCCTTACTGCTGCCAGATCCCCCTTCTTGGCCAAAAAGAGCTATATTACCTAATGAGTAATCATCAGTCATTTTTCTAGAATCTTGCAACTTCTTTTTCTGGTTTAACTCTCTCTCATAAGTGAGGAGTATCCCATGAAGTTGTGTCAACGACATTTCTTTAAACCCAACAGACTTTCGTGTTACATAAGCTACAGTCTCCCACTTATAAGGTAACGATCTAAAGAAACGACTATTGACAGTCGAATTAGGAAAAACCACGTTAACCAGTCTAAGTTCACTGATGAGACAGCTGTAACGTTCGAACTGTTGTGTTAGAGACTCTCCTTTCAAGTGACAAAACGTTTCATACTGCTGATTTAGAACTTCTCTGTTACTTGCAATCACTTCCTCAGTCCCATCGAATTGCTCTTTCAGTGCATCCCATAACTCCTTTACACTATTGCAATGGAGTAGACCAGCATAAATCTCATTGGGTAAGGCCGAAGCAACTATGCTAAATGCCTTAGCATCCAATTCAATTTTCTGGAAATCCTGCTCCAAAAAGTTTTCAGGATTTTTTGGCATTTGTTTAGTTGGATCCTCTGTGCTTGGAACCATCGGAACGTGAGGTCCATAAGCAACAGATCTCCAGCAACTGGTGTTTTGCTGAGCAAGGATATGACCCCTTCGTCGTTGCCAAATGAAATATTCATTTCTTTTGAGCATTGGCGGTTTGAATAAGGATCCAGAGTTGGCATCCTGTGTGTTTTGAGACATTTTCAGTTGATTTTACACAGATTTCTGTTTTAAAAACTTTGAACGTAATAAAACTTTGTTTATCAAGCAAAAACAACCAAACTAAATAGTAGAGAGCTGATCTATTCGAATCAAATCAATTGTTAGATCGAATTTGATGAATCAAGTTCTGATATCAATTGTTAGGATCTGAGTTTGAATTACTTGTAGTTTTTGTTTCAAAAATGGAAAATGATTTTTAAAAGAGATTTGCAGCGAAAATAAATGGAAAACTTTTACTACAAGCAATGGTCGTTTGTTTTCATCATCATCATGCTTTCAAGTTGGTAAACTCGCATGTGATTCACAAACACCCCCTCAGCCTTTGCAATTGAAGTTTGGTAGTAAGAAAATGCAGAGAAGATGATATGCGAAAGTTGATCTTTTGATAGACAAGATAAACTGTTACACAAGTTACCTATTCATACTAAACTATCTAACCACTGAGCATCTTTAATGACGTCAGGATTGATAGTGACAGGAAACTATATGTAACTAACTACAAACATTGTTAATACTAACTATTAGTACTTAGCACTTTTACATTGATTATCTATCTAATGACTAAGCTGTGATCTCTATCCTCTGGTCCTTGTAACTCTGGCAGACCTTTGCAACTTTGTGAAGTCAGATGATAGGAGAGCAGTCTTTAGGAAAAGCAGTGTATGTACAACAGAGGTTGTAACCTCTGATAGTTTAACCAAAGCTCGGATCGTGTTATTTGGCTTTGTATCATCTGTTCCTTTCATAGGGTTCAATCCCAACAAAAGATGTGCACTTTTGCTTATATCAATAACCCAACCGCTGATGTTGTGGAGCATACGGACAAAATATGCTCATACAATACTACTACCCCACTATCGCTGTCATCATGTATCCTTGCTACCTTATACCCTACAATCTGGACATATATGTTCAAGGGCGCCTCTTGAGCCTCATCATCTTCTAATAAGGCATTAATATCGGTACCTTAATACATTCCTCATTTACGTCCCTTTTAGGTTTGACTATTCTTGGATAGGGACCCTCATCCCTTCTCCTTATCAACGCGACAATTGTCTACTTGGACATGAGGCCACCCTGAGGGTTTGTTTGGTGATTTTATACACCAATTTCTACTAACCACACTTCCGTCTCCTTTTGCCTACTTCTCAAAACTTCACAAAACTTCTAGATCATCACAACCAGGTCCCTGCAAGTCTATTAAAACATGATTATCACGTCATTATTTAAATATAATCCTGTCGAGATAACATGTTAAAATGCCTTAACCGTGGAACCAAGATGTTATATGTGTTGAATTCGATTAGGACTCTTATGCATCAAGCAAGTAGCTAATATCATTAGATACCACGTGTTAGGTCTATGAGTTTCTATATTCATAGTTTCTTTAATCGTTTACAAGTTTGAAATCTTTTTGTTATTTATTATATAACTTTTTTTTGTAAATAATTAATATATTTGATCATGATTTAATTAAAAATGTAGATGGAAGCATGAGTGAAACCTGGTTGTTAATCTTGATAAAATACTTTTTGAACTATTTTTAATGATGTCTAATTATATTGTTTAGAACTATTTTTGTCAGGGATATACATTTTTGGGATTTTTACATATTTCCCCTTTCTAAGCCGCGTTATTACGTATTTCCCTAAACCATAAAATCAATTACATATTTCCCTTTCTGAGAAATTACCCAATAACCTATCTGCATAATAACCCATCTGCCAAAACCGTACACCACAACATCACGTTTCTTTTTTCAGCGACGTTCCTTCTTCTTCCCACCAAAACTAACGCCCATCAAGGGGTGTTTTAAGTGAGTAAATTTAGTTTTAAGTAATGTTTGTTTTGTTTTGAATTGAGTCAGCAGACAGGTGATATGGTTATCCAATAGGTTTAGATAAGTGTGAGTCTATTTCATTTTATCCATTTATTAGAATCTGAGTCATGGTTGGTTAGGATTTGGTTTATTATTTGAAGGGGTCTTTGTTCTAGTTTTTCAATGAATAAAAAAGTTATTTTTCTTTTTGTTCCAAATCTCCTGTTCGTTGTGCATCAAATTGGTTCTATCTTTTATATCTTTTGTTCAACAAAGAAGTTTATTGTTTAAACTTTGATCCAAACTTTTGATATCCATTAATCGCATCTGTTCATCTTCTTTAAAAAGATCGCATCTGTCTAGCAAATAATAATTTTTGTTATGTTAAAGAAGAAACACCAGTAGTTCACTCATACAGATTACACACAAATTTATTCTTTTTAAGGTTTTATATTAGTTTTGAGCATAATTTGACATTTTGAAGTTGTTCACAATAATCAATTTGTGTTTTTTTACTCTACATTTATCATTCCCTATAATTAATCAAACTCTATAATTAATCTATATTTATTGATATCGTAAAAAAGTGGCATTACAACAGTGGCAACTTTGAGTACCGATCTAGTACGTGAATGGATTCTTATAGAAGGAAAAACACTCATATAAAAACCGCTATTGTTTTGGCTTTCAAAAATGTTTTTACATTGACACTTGCATATACGACTATGATGATTTGATTGAAGAGGTTGCCACTCATTATGGTTTTATTATGAGTATTATGGTTTTGTGTGTATTGTTTGACAAGAGTAACAAGTAGAAGAATTGAGGTGATACTATATAAATTGGGTAAATATGTAATTGTATTAGAATGGGGACATATGTAAATATTCATTTAATAGTTCATTAAGGGTAAAATTGTCATAAATAAGAGTCATTTTAATGAAAAGGGGAAATATGTAATATATGAGTTAGAGAGGGGAAATATGTAATTGATTTTACGGTTTTGAGAAATACGTAATAAAGCAGCTTAGGAGGGGGAAATATATAAAATCCCTACATATTAAGATCATATCTAGTTCACGGTTAACCAACCTGTAAACGAACCGGTATAACTTTCGTAACCGATTAACCGAAACCGCCATCACCGATCGGTTATGGTTATTATATACGTTTAACCGACATCTTAGTTATGGTTATGGTTTTAGGCCAAAACTGACCCAAACCGACCTATACATACCCCTCAGAACATGTATGAAGTTACTTTTTTCTGATTCATTAAAATAAGCTAGATTTAAATGAAGTTACTTGTTTCTAACTAGAAGATTGACCCGCACACGTTGCGCTGCGGCCAACGAATTGACATGTTGTTGTTCAGATTCACATTTACAAAGTGTAAAGATGTTTTTGTTGGTTAAGTCTGTATTACTATCTTATACAAATACAATTAGCGGTATCATAATTACTATGTTACATGAATTGTATCCATATAAATAACCTATCGTATCAAGCCCCCCTGCGTTGCAGCTGGGGCATAAAACCATGATAAATAGCACCAATGCCACATTATAGCCAACGACCACCAACATTGAAGTTGCGGCGTCTTAACGTGGAGAAACTAGACCAATAATAAAACATAGAAAATAATAACTAACTCGATTTAGGACTCGTGCGTTGTGACGAACTTATTAACCGGGAAAAAATAGACGACGTAAATACACCGAACCACACACGTACGTTGCACCATGTTAACTCGCAAAATTCAGAACGAAGTGTAACAACCTGATCTTTCGGATTGTTATCCGAATCCATATTATTACCGTTATTCTTGTTTCTGTATCGTTTTGTTATCTGAGATTTCTTATGATGGTAAATTATTTGGGAAACACACTATTATGTCGCTTATATATATCGCATTTACTTGCTTAAACTACTCGCAACGCTCATCGCATCGCAACTCAATCGCGTTACTTTATGTTATTTACTTTGCATTATGTGTGTTATGTGTAACGTGTGTTTTGTATGGTTATTACGCGCTCTCGCTCGCTCACTTAAAACTCGTTTAAACGCTTGAGTTTTCATCACAACGCTAAATACCTCGTTAAAACGCTCGAAAACGTTTAAAATAACGAAAACGAACGAAAACATCGAACCGAAACTGGACAAGTTCGCACGAACTGCAAGTTCGCACGAACTGCAAGTTCGCACGAACTGCAAGTTCGCACGAACTGATACCATATCCACCCTCTCCTATAAATACCCAGCACCTCCACACACTCCCCTCTCGCTGCCACTTCGCACCAGAACTCCCAAATCCGCATTTCTTTTATTTCCAAGTAAGAAACGACTCGTTTTATGCAAACCACAACGTTCCACTATGATTTTGCACAAGGTTACCTTCGATTTCATCAAAACTTCTCTATTTACGAAAACCTTCATCTTTTTCCATAAAACTTCTTATTTTTAACTTAGATCTACACTTAAAATAGTATTTTGGGCTTAGCCTTGGCTTCCCAAGTTAGAGATCTTGATGATTTCGACTCACCAATTGTTAGATCTGAGAAAACTGTTTAAAGCATTGATTTTTACACTAAGAACGGACTAACCGACGTGTGTTTCGTTCACTAAGTAGTGGAACGAGGCATTGTATGAAATATACTTGAAATGGATTCGAAATCACGTCTGTTTCAAGCGAAAAGTCAGATCCGGAAGCACAAAGGCGCAAAACAGCCAACTTTTGCGAACCGGACTGTTCCGTACGAAGTACTACTTCGTACGAAGCTAGTCCAAGTTCCCTTAAGTGGCTAACTGCTCTAAAAAGACCTCCCCAGCTTTGGTTTTACTCAGTAGCTCAAGGTTGGAAGGATGGACACTTGATTTCCTCGACGAAAGACGTGAAAAGACTCGATTTTCGACATGAAATAGTCAAGTTCGCACGAACTGGTCTGTTTCCCGAACAACTTCGCCGTTCAACTGATTCAGCACCATGGAAGACTGATGCACTTCTGTTCTCGCTCGCACGCTGACCCGGCACTCTCCTCGCTCCCGAAGACCAGCTGTGTTTGCTGTTTATGCACCCATAGTGAGTATACTTGAACCCTTTTTCGCTTAAAACACACTTTTGGGTGTTACATACGTTCTCTACATCAAATCACGCTACACACAACGCTAAACTCTTTTAACGCTAACTGCTCTCACATGTTATACGTGAATCGCTGAATGTTTGTTTGCTATGTGTGAATAATGAGGACTTGCAGACCACCATTAGCAACGATAGTACTATAGTTTGGACACAGCACCCAATTGGTTCGGGGGTTGTTAAGGCTCGCATATTACTTTACGTGCGTGTTCGCTATTGTGAACACGTATTGCGCATACTCCACCTCACAGTCGTGTTGGTTAGCTTGTATCATTATTGTTAGCTTACTTAGATTCACTTTCTCTACGTGTACATGTTGGTTATGCGTAAACACTTTATCACTATTATTATGCGATTAAACTTGTGTACTCACCTTTACATTATTGTATTGACTTGTATTTTAACGTATGTAACAGGTTGAGGATGTTATCGCTACAAATCGAACTTTGGATTTTGCTTTAGAAACTTGTAATAATCTAGTTGTCAAATTTTGAATTGTTTAAGAATGTTTGGATTTGTAATGATTATGGAATGATTATATGTTAATTGTATGGGAAATTGACGTTTTAAATATTGTCGTTTATAATAGTCGTTATGGATTCTCTCGAACAATCTGATTCGCTTAGTGTCTTGCCCCGATGATTCTGCCATCGGTTCGGGTGTGACAGATTGGTATCAGAGCCATAACTATAGGAAATTAGGTATAATTGTCATGTTCGACCTAGTCTATAGTTTAAGTAACAAATTTGACCGCTCTTCGACTTAAATACTTAAACTACTTGTCTTAAACGCTTACATGCCTTTCCTAAGTCTAACACAATGTACACGCTTGAAAACGCTCGTGTAACGCAAACGAGTGATTATGTCGAGATTAGGTGTGAAAACCAAGAACTCTCGATAAGATCACTCACTCCACGTACTATTTACTTCACGAGATTCTTTCGTTAAGTTAGGAGTGATATCCATACCTTGACGAAAATCTCCACCTCTATTTCAGTTGAGCTCCCGACATGTTCGGTGAGAACCACAAACATGGAACGAAGTTGTTAAGTTAGGGGTGAAACCCGCATCTTAATAACTAATTCCACTCTTCGATTTTCAATCTCACCAAAGTCTCGATTATTTCGATGACACGAGGCACGACGTAACTGGAAGGATAAATGCCGTTAACCGTAGTACGGCGTGAGCATTTGTCTATTAGGCCAAATCGTGTGCCGAACTCAAAGAATATTCGAACCACTTTGGGTAGTCGCTGTCTCAAAACCCAGGATTTTCCAAATTGTTTTAAGCCTGCAATCGACGATTTTACGCATCATCGAGCTTTATTATTAAATATGTGTTTAAATTTGTGAATTTTACGCTTTATCGATATCTCGATTTATCGCTTTTCACTTTACGAAAATACGCACAACTCGCACAGCTCTCGTAATCTAAAACGCTAATTAATCGCGAACCAAACTAAAATGCTCAACCCACTTACGCGAATGCCCTCATACGCGGTATTGCTCGCTTATTACGCTATACTACTCGCATCTCCTATGCGCTACGCATGATTTGATTAAAGGTGAATACGTGCAAAATATTTGCTTACGTGCTTATGTGCCTGCGTGATTATGTGTTTACGTGCTTATGTGCTTATGTGGATACGTGCTTACGTGTTTTGTGCCTTGTGTGAAAAATAATAATAATAATAAGTATATGTTGTAAAATGCAAGCTTTTAAAAAAAACTCATCATAATCGAATCTCATCTAATTTCCCTATGTGCCATTCTACAGAATCTCACTTTAGCAAATGGCATCTATGGGTTCTCACACTCGTCGCACTGCTCAAAGGAACAACGCTGACAAGCGCATCGCTTCCCTCGTGGCCAAGGAGATGGTCAAAGTGATCCCTCAAATCGTCAGCGAGATCCAAGCCGTGAGCAGCAACTCATCTGTGGACTCTAAGGGCGATACCCCAAAATCTCGGTTTAGTTTCAAGCAATTCAAAGCCTGCGGTCCGGCAACATTCACAAGCGAAGATGGACCAATCAAAATGTTTCACTGGTTCGACTCGATCGGAGTCACTTTTTAGGCAAAGGGGATGTCCTGAAAACCTCTGCAGCGTTAACGCCACTGGAGTCTTTCAGTCAAGGGCACTTGACTGGTGGACTGGCGAGCGCAACAAGCGCGGTAACGACGAAGCTTACTCTCTCGCGTGGGAAGAACTTAAGGAGCTCATGATCAAAGAGTTCTGCACCCCGCACGAAATCCAGAAGTTGGAAAATGAATTTTGGGGTATCAAACAAATCGGTGGTGACAATGTTAGGCTCACCGCCCGTTTCAAGCAGCTCAGTCTCATCTGTCCAGGTCAAGTGGATACTACCGAGAAAGCTATAAAGAAGTATCTTCGCGCTCTCCCCGACTGTGTCGTCGACTTTGTTCATACAGTAAGACCAACTACCATCGAAGAGACTTACCAACTCGCAGCTGAGATCAACGGCAAGCGAGTCTTAGCTGGAGCTTTCAAGGTCCCGACAAAGAATCTTAGCCAAGCTACTGTTGAGCCAAGTGCCGATACCGCACCATCTCAAGCCACCAAGTCAAACCACCAGAATCGCAAGCGAAAGAGCAACAACAAGAACTGCGCAGTAGTTCCAGCACCGAACTCCCAGTCTCGGCAAGCTGCTACTCCCCACGCACCAGCTGCTAAGCGTGCGTACACTGGACCTCACCCTCTGTGCTCTAAGTGCACCTATCACCATGCGGTTGGAGGAAACTGCCGCTTTTGTGTCAACTGCAACGTCTATGAGCATTTCACGGCGCACTGCCGCACTGGTCCATGTCAGCAAGCTCCTCCCGCTCTCGCAGCACCGCCAGCTCCTCTCAATGCTATGCCAGTCAATCAAGCTTCACAGGCACCAGGAGTACAAGCACGTGCGTGCTACACATGTGGTGATCCAAACCACTTCAGCAATGTCTGCCTGAATCGTGTTGTGAAGCAAGAGCCGCAGCAGCCTCAGCAACAGCCACCACAGCCATAGCAGCAGCAACAACCACAGGCTGTGCGTGGAAGAGCTTTCAACATCAACCACCACCAGGCTCAGAACAACAACAATGTTGTCAATGGTACGTCCTCATTAATGGTATTTATGCTTCTTGCTTATTTGATACTGGATCCGATAACTGTTTTGTATCGTTAAAATTCGAAAAACTTTTAAAATGTAAAGGCGCAAACCTCCCAAGTACCTTCGACGTTGAATTGCCACCGGAAGAACCGTTACCGTTAACTCCGTCCTACGTGATTGTACTCTCGAACTCAACAATCACAATTTCCTGATCGACCTCATACCTATGCAATTAGGTAGTTTTGATGTCATAGTAGGCATGGATTTTCTTCGCGAGAATCGTGCTGAAGTCGTCTGTTTTGATAAAATGTTTCGATTTCCCCTTCCTAACGAAGACCAACTACGTGTTTACGGTGAAACTCCCTCAAAGAAGTTGATTCTTTTGTCATGCACCCGAGCGAACAAGTATTTGCGCAAGCAGTACATCGCTTTCCTAGCCCATATTGTGAACATGGAGAAGGAAAAGAAAACCTTGAAAGACGGACCCATTGTTTGTGATTTTCCTAAAGTTTTCCTCGACGATTTACCAGATTTACCCCCTACTCGGTGATGTCGAGTTCCGTATTGATCTAGTTCTCGGTGCTACACCTGTCGCTAAAGCTCCCTATTGCCTTGCACCATCCAAAATGCGCGAGCTATCTAGCCAACTTCAAGAACTTCTTGATAAAGGCTTTATACGCCTGAGCACCTCACCTTGGGGTGCACCCGTTCATTTCATGAAAAAGAAGGATAGATCGTTCCGTATGTGCATCGACTATAGGGAACTTAACAAACTTACAATTAAGAATAGTTATCCTCTTCCTCAAATCGATGATTTATTTGACTAACTCCAAGGTGATACTTGTTTTTCGAAGATCGATTTAGGTTTCGGATATCACCAGCTACGTGTACACGAGCAAGACATTCCGAAAACCGCCTTTCGTACTCGCTATGGCCATTATGAATTCGTGGTCATGCCTTTTGGACTCACAAACGCGCCTGCGGTCTTCATGGATTTGATGAACCGTGTGTGCAAAGCCTTTTTGGATCGTTTCGTCATTGTTTTTATCGATTATATCCTCATTTACTCGAAGTCGAGAACCGAACACGCGCGACATCTTCGTTTAGTTCTTGAACTTCTTCAAGGAAACCGGCTTTACGCCAAGTTCTCCAGGTGTGAATTTTGGCTTAATGAAGTTCAATTTCTCGGTCACGTCATCAACGACCAAGGAATCCACGTCGATGCTGCCAAAATTGAAGCTGTAAAGAGTTGGAGTACCCGAAGAATCCGTTCAAAATCCGTTCCTTTCTCGGATTGGCAGGTTACTACCTCCGGTTCATCGCCGACTTTTCGAAAATCGTTGTACCCCTCACCTCTTTGACTCATAAGGATAAACCTTTTGTTTGGGGTTCTGAATAGGAAGAAGCCTTTCAGACTCTCAAACGTATGCTTTGCAACGCTCCCATTCTCGCACTTCCCAATGGAGATGAGATTTCGTTGTTTATTGCGATGCCTCTAACCTAGGTCTCGGTTGTGTTCTCATGCAACGAGACAAGGTTATCGCGTATGCGTCTCGACAACTCAAAATCCACGAGAAGAACTGCACTACCCATGATCTCGAACTCGGTGCAGTTGTTTTTGCGTTAAAGATATGCCAACACTACCTTTATGGTACAAAGTATACGGTCTTCACCGACCATAAGAGCTTACAACACATCTTCAACCAGAAAGAACTAAACATGCACCAACGCAGATGGGTTGAACTTCTCAAGGACTTTGATTAAGAGAATCGTTACCATCCCGGCAAAGCAAACGTTGTAGCCGATGCTCTCAGTCGAGAAGATATGTGTGTAGCATTCATGACGTTCAAGCCCAGAATAAACTCGAAACCCTGATTCACGATACCCAACATGCATGTTTCATTGAGAATACCTTGTATGAGGAAATGAAATGTGGTGCCGAAACCCAGCTGGAGAACAAGTCTAACGGGATCTATTATTTTCTGAATCACATTTGGATACCTAGCCGCAATAACCTTTTACTTTTGACTGAAGCCCATAAGTCTCGATATTCCACCCACCCTGGTGCCGACATGATGTACCTGGACCTCCGTTCTAGGTATTGGTGGTCGGGCATGAAAAAGGATATCACTCTGTATGCTTCGAAATGCTTAACTTGTGCGAAAGTTAAAGCCGAACGTCGAGCAAGCCCGATACCCCGATGTGGAAATGGGAGAGTATAGCTATGGATTTTGTTACGAAACTCCCTCGCACATCTTCTGATCACGATAGTATTTGGGTTATCGTCGATCGCCTCACGAAATCTGCTCATTTCATTGCCATACGAGAAGACTATAAGGTTGAACGATTAGCACGAATCTATACCGACGAAGTCATTTGTCGACACGGGACGCCTCGGGACATCATCTCTGATCGTGACGGTTGCTTTACGTCACGTCTCTGGGAGACTTTCCAATCTGCACTCGGTACTAAACTTAATCTTAGTACCGCATTTCATCCTCAGACCGACGGTCAGACTGATCGCACGATTTGCACCCTCAAAGACATGCTTCGATCGTGTGTTATAGATTTCGGTGTTAATTGGGATACGTAATTACCTTTAATAGAATTTTCGTACAATAACAGTTATCATACTAGTATTCAAACGGCACCTTTTGAGGCATTATACGACAGAAAATGTAGTTCGCCTATTGTATGGCACGAGATCGGAGACGTTCAGATCACTGGTCCCGAGTTAATACAAGAAACGACAGACAAAATCCTCCAAGTCAGAGACAACCTTCTGAAAGCTCGGAGTCATCAAAAGAGTTATGCCGATAAACGCCGCAAGCCCCTACAATTCGAAGTGTGAGATCACGTTCTCTTAAAGGTTTCACCTTGGAATGAGTGATCCGTTTCAGAAAGAAAGGAAAACTAGCGCCACAATACGTGGGTCCCTTTAATATTCTGGAAAGAATTGGTAAAGTGGCCTACCGACTCAAATTACCGAAAGAACTCAGCAATGTACATCCGACTTTCCATGTCTCAAACCTCAAAAAAGTGTTTGGATGAAGGAAATCTTCATGTGCCACTTGAAGACTTGCAAATAAATGAGACGCTGTATTTTGTAGAAAAGCCAGTAGAGATCATGGACCGAGAGATCAAGAAACTTCGACGCTCTCGCATTCCTATTGTGAAGATCCGATGGGAAGGCAAACGCGGCGCCAAGTTCACTTAGGAACTCGAAAGTGATATGAAAGCTAAATATCCTCATCTCTTCGTTAGGGCCGCCACCTGAATTTCGGGACGAAATTCCCTAAAGGAGGGGAGACTGTAACAACCCGATCTTTCGGATTGATATCTGAATCCATATAATGACCGTTATTCTTGTTTCTGTATCGTTTTGTAATCCGAGATTTATTATGATGGTTAAATTATTTTGGAAACATACTATTATGTCGCTTATATATATCGCACTTACTCGCTTAAACTACTCGCAACGCTCATCGCATCGCAAACTCAATCGCGTTACTTTATGTTATTTACTTTGCATTATGTGTGTTATGTGTTATGTGTGTTTTGTATGGTTATTACGCGTTCTCGCTCTCGCTCGCTCACTTAAAACTCGTTTAAACGCTTGAGTTTTCATCACAATGCTAAATACCTCGCTAAAACGCTCGAAAACGCTTAAAATAACAAAAACGAACGAAAACATCGAACCGAAACTGGAAAGTTCGCACGAACTGCAAGTTTGCACGAACAGGCCAAGTTCGCACGAACTGCAAGTTCGCACGAACTGGTGCCATATCTACCCTCTCCTATAAATATCCAGCACCTCCACACACTCCCCTCTCGCTGCCACTTCGCACCAGAACTCCCAAACCCGCATTTCTTTGATTTCCAAGTAAGAAACGACTCGTCTTATGCCAACCACAATGTTTTCCACTATGATTTTGCACAAGGTTACCTTCGATTTCATCAAAACTTCTCTATTTACGAAAACCTTCATCTTTTTCCATAAAACTTTTTATTTTTAACTTAGATCTACACTTAAACGAATATTTTGGGCTTAGCCTTGGCTTCCCATGTTAGAGATCTTGATGATTTCGACTCACCAAGTGTTAGATCTGAGAAAACTGTTTAAAGCATTGATTTTTACACTAAGAAAGGACTAACCGACGTGTGTTTCGTTCACTAAGTAGTGGAACGAGGCATTGTCAGAAATATACTTGAAATGGATTCGAAATCACGTCTGTTTCAAGCGAAAAGTCAGATCCGGAAGCACAAAGGCGCAAAACAGCCAACTTTTGCGAACCGGACTGTTCCGTACGAAGTACTACTTCGTACGAAACTAGTCCAAGTTCCCTTAAGTGGCTAACTGCTCTAAAAAGACCTCCCCAGCTTTGGTTTTACTCAGTAGCTCAAGGTTGGAAGGATGGACACTTGATTTCCTCGACGAAAGACGCGAAAAGACTCGATTTTCGACATGAAACAGTCAAGTTCGCATGAACTGGTCTGTTTCCCGAACAACTTCGCCATTCAACTGATTCAGCACCATGGAAGACTGATGCACTTCTGTTCTCGCTCGCACGCTGACCCGGCACTCTCCTCGCTCCCCAAGACCAGCTGTGTTTGCTGTTTATGCACCCATAGTGAGCAGACTTGAACCCTTTTTCGCTTAAAACACACTTTTGGGTGTTACATATGTTCTCTACATCAAATCACGCTACACACAACGCTAAACACTTTTAACGCTAACTGCTCTCGCATGTTATACGTGAATCGTTGAATGTTTGTTTGCTATGTGTGAATAATGAGGACTTGCAGACCACCCTTAACAACGATAGTACTATAGTTTGGACTCAGCACCAGATTGGTTCGGGGTTGTTAAGGCTCGCATATTACTTTACGTGCGTGTTCGCTATTGTGAACACGTATCGCGCATACTCCACCTCACAGTCGTGTTGGTTAGCTTGTATCATTATTGTTAGCTTACTTAGATTCATTTTCTCTACGTGTACATGTTGGTTATGCGTAAACACTTTATCACTATTATTATACTATTAAACTTGTGTACTCACATTTACATTATTGTATTAACTTGTATTTTAACGTATGTAACAGGTTGAGGATGTTATCGCTGCAAATCGGACTTAGGATTTTGCTTTAGAAACTTGCAATAATCTAGCTGTCAAATTTTGAATTGTTTGAGAATGTTTGGATTTGTAATGATTATGGAATGATTATATGTTAATTGTATGGGAAATTGACGCTTTAAATATTTTCGTTTATAATAGTCGCTATGGATTCTCTCGAACAATCTGCTTCGCTTAGTGTCGCGCCCCGATGATTCCGCCATCGGTTGGGGTGTGACAGACTGGTATCAGAGCCATAACTATCGGGAATTAGGTATAATTGTCATGTTCGACCTAGTCTATAGTTGAAGTACCAAATTTGACCGCTCTTCGCCTTAAATACTTAAACTACTTGTCTTAAACGCTTACATGCCTTTCCTAAGGCTAACACAATGTACACGCTTGAAAACGCTCGTATAACGCAAACGAGTGATTGTGTCGAGATTAGGTGTGAAAACCAAGAACTCTTGATAAGATCACTCACTCCGCGTGCTATTTACTGCACGAGATTCTTTCGTTAAGTTAGGAGTGATTTCCATATCTTGACGAAAATCTCCACCTCTATTACTGTGGAGCTCCCGACATGTTCGGTGAGAACCACAAACATGGAATGAAGTTGTTAAGTTAGAGGTGAAACCCGCATCTTAATAACTAATTCCACTCCTCGATTTTCAATCTCACCAAAGTCTCGATTATTTCGATGACTCGGGGCACGACGTAACTGGAAGGATAAATGCCGTTAACCGTAGTACGGCGAGAGCATTTGTCTATTAGGCCAAATCGTGTGCCGAACTCAAAGAATATTCGAACCACTTTGGGTAGTCGCTGTCTCAAAACCCAGGATTTTCCAAATTGTTTTAAGCCTGCCATCGGCGATTTTACGCATCATCGAGCTTTATTATTAAATATGTGTTTAAATTTGTGAATTTTACGCTTTATCGATATCTCGATTTATCGCTTTTCACTTTACGAAAATACGCACAACTCGCACAGCTCTCGTAATCTAAAATGCTAATTAATCGCAAACCAAACTAAAACGCTCAACCCTCTTACGCGAATGCCCTCATACGCGGTATTACTCGCTTATTACGCTATACTACTCGCATCTCCTACGCGCTACGCATAATTTGATTAAAAGTGAATACGTGAAAAATATGTGCTTACGTGCTTATGTGTCTGCGTGATTATGTGTTTACGTGCTTATGTGCTTATGTGGATACGTGCTTACGTGTTTTGTGCCTTATGTGAATAATAATAATAATAATAAGTATATGTTGTAAAATGCAAGCTTTTGAACAAAAACCTATTATAATCGAATCTCGTCTAATTTCTTTATGTGCCATTCTACAGAATCTCACTTTCGTAAATGGCATCTATGAGCTTTATTATTTATGCTTAATACATACTTAAAATGATACAAAATGTATGACATATCAATGTGTTGGCTATAATTAGAGTTATAAAGTTACCATCTAACCAATTATCTATTTGTGTATTCTCTCTCGTTCAAACTTCGTTTACCAAATGTAGTCTTTTTTTCAGGTTGAGCCAGGTTTTATTTATTTTAAAAGGCCAATATAATATCATTAGAAATCTTGCGAGTTGCAAGCACCAATTGTATAGAATCCTCAAAAAAGAAACATATTACCGTACATGGAGGCAATCCACCACCCATACTACAATACAAACCCAAAATAAGGCGCCAAGACACAACCAAAAAACTATTACAACATGAAACTAAAGCTGGACCAATTCCTCATGTTGCTGCAACTTATTTCGATCTATTTTTTACCCAAAGGATTGTGACGGCTTGACTTCAATCACTTTTGACACTAATATTTTATGTAATATATACCTAGAGAAATAGATAACAAAACATTTTAAAGGAAATAAAACCAAACTGAAATACTTCTATAAATTAAATAATTAGTGTCTAATAGTCTCGGTGTAAACTCATCCCTTGAAGCAACGGAAAAATATCAACAGGATAAAAGTGATGAAACTCCTTGTCTACAGACCTAAATTAACTTAAATGACAAACATGTAGTACCTGCATGCCACTCCTCTAGCAACAGACCTAAATTACAGAAAGGAAACATAGGAAAGGTTTGAAATTGGCTTAACAATCTAATTAGAAATCGATATAGCTAAATTAAGTTAAGTTTTTTCACGGATCATTCTAAAAGTTAACCACAAAAACTTAATAAAGATACAACATGCGACCAACAAAACATTAGATTTGAGATCACACGTTACAAAAACGTCCAAGGGAAACAAAATCTATAATGCAAATATCCAAAATCACCTATGTCAAGAGCAAACAATACAATAAAGTGTATGAATAAATTAAAGACAGTACATGTCACATGAAGAAGCTTAGTGTATTCAATGAGTTTATAGATAATAGATGTTGTATTAGTCTGTATATATGATTTATCAAAAAAAAAAAAGTACAACATAATCCTATTTCACAAGAATATATAAAAAGACCGATGTTAATTAGACACATACCTCTCCGAATAGCAAAACAAATTGCTGGAGCGTAGTTACTCGATCTCCTAGTTTTTCTTTTCGGGCTTGAAAACCCAACAATGATTTGATCATTAGAGTTTCTATTTGCACGTATTCAGTTGATTTCCTCAAAAAGAATGCCAAATGAATCATCTTTAAAAAAATTACATCAAAGTTAATTACTACAGTTAGTATTATTCATAATTCATTTTTTATTCTGTGTGACAAGGTACCATCACTTACAAAAAAAAATCATGAAAGCAAAGCTGTACATACCTTATATGTCGGCAATAGTGATGTTTCGAGACGCGGTCGCTTGAATGCAGGTTAAACTGAACTTTTCTTCACTGATAATCCAACGTCCTGAATAAAAAATAAAAAAAACAAAGTCACGTTGAAACCCTAATCTTGATGAACATAAGTATTTTCATTAAATATTTCATCTTTTTGTAACCTTGATGTTATGATGATTAGGTTTCTCTTCATACATAGACCATATCCGAAACCAATTTCAACAGGCAAACCTCTTTATGGTGTGCCAGACCAAATGAATTGCCACCACAACCAGGAGGCAAGTAGAAGAACACTAATAGGTGGTTAACAGGAGATCGATTGCCGATTTAGGGTTGTCGTCGGGAGTAGTGAGATGAGGTTCGATTGATCAAGATAACGGATTTAAGGATTCAGTGTAATTTGGAACATGGGTATTTCGTACACTATTTTGTCTCGAGTTTTGGAGGTACCTACACACATGAAAAAAAAAGAAAATTTTTGTAATTTACGTGTGCAGATATAAAGTATTTTAAAAGTAACATCTAACTAAAAACCATTAGTAAATTGCACAAAACGTCCTTTATGTATCACCAATCTTGCTGGTTCCAGCCTTAATGTTTAAAAGTTGCCAAAAACATCCTTTATGTTTATTTTTGTTGCGGCTTTCATCCTTTGTCACTAACCTAGTTATTAATCCTTGTTAAATGGCCTCACATGCATAGCATGTGAGGGTAAAACCGTCTTTTCTGCTAGTGAGGTTATAAAACCCAAATAAAATCCCAGACCCTGTCTTCATTGCTCCTCTTCTTCATTGCATTTGGAAGCAGCATAAGGCGATCTCAGATGAAACGGAGTATCCTCCCTTGCGGTGGCGGAGTAGATCCAAACATCTCCGACGAACCTGCCTGATAATACTTCACATGAGTTCTACCAGTAGCCGTAATATGCGACCGTAACGCTTCTAACAACCGCAGCGCACCAGTAGCCACAACATCAGCAGTATAATCCGGAATCTCAAACGAAACGGCGACGTGCGATTGCGCCGCGAGGTTATAGATCTCGTCAGGCGAGATCGTGTCGATCCAACGGCGGAGAGAAGAGGCGTCGGTTAGATCGGCGTAGTGGAGCTTCATACGCGCCTTGTGAGCGTTGTGTGGATCGATGTAGATGTGGTTGACGACCGTCGGATCAGACCGTGAACTTCGTAGCCTTTGTCTAACAGGAGTTCAGTGAGGTACGAGCCGTCTTGACAGGTGATTCTGGTGATTAGAGCTACTTTTGATTTAGGTGGAGATAGGGCGGTGCCGCCGTTAGCGGTGGCGGTGACAGTGGTTTCAGATCTGTCGGTGGTGGATGCCATTGTGGTTTTGACCGTGTGTGTTTTGGTGTGTGAGGGTTTTGACGGGGAAAGTGTAGCGGTTATTTATAAAGGGGGCGAGTGGAGTGACGCGGTTGGTAGGTTTTCGGGTGGGAGGCGAGGCGGTGAGAGGGAATTACCGGTGGTTTTTACGGAAATGGATGGTGAGGGGGAAATTGGGGGGATAAAGGATCTTCAATCAAGAAGGTTGAAGAAGAGGAGCAATGAAGATCTTCAATCAAGAAGGTTGAAGAAGAGGAGCAATGAAGAAGAGGAGCAATGAAGACATGGGTCTGGGATTTTATTTGGGTTTTATAACCTCACTAGCAGAAAAGACGGTTTTACCCTCACATGCTATGCATGTGAGGCCATTTAACAAGGATTAATAACTAGGTTAGTGACAAAGGATGAAACCCGCAACAAAAATAAACGTAAAGGATGTTTTTGGCAACTTTCAAACATTAAGGCTGGAACCAGCAAGATTGGTGAAACTTAAAGGACGTTTTGTGCAATTTACTCTTACACTTGAGCATTGAAGTTTGAAATGGAAGGCCAAGATATTTATAAAGACCACGTAAGGCAGCCTACAAACAAAGTAAAACCATAAGCATATACAAATAGAAGAGTAAAATGCCCGGATATTTCATGTGGTTTTGTAAAGTAACACCTATAGTCCCCAACTTTTGAAAATTACACCGATGCTCCTTGTTGTTTACTTTTGTTACTCGGATAGTCCCTGGAGTAGATAGAGGTTAGTTTTCTCCATTAAGTCCATCTGAAATTACTTATTTACCCTTACTTTTATTAAAATATAAAAAATAATCACGCGCATATATAAACACAACACACACTCTGACTCACTCTCATTTCTATCACTCTCCCATCTCTATCTCTTTCTCCATCTCAGAGAAAGCAACACCACCTACCGCCAGCACCACCACTGCCACCACCACCTAAAAAGGGGATGATTGTCACACTCTGACCCGTAGCAGAATGGTACGGGGCATGATGATTGCCATAGCTCATGACATTATTATAAGTTTAATATTTAAAGCCATTAATTTACAATGTCAAATAACATATATCAATCAATAGTTGTACATACAATGTTCAAAAATGAACATAACAAAATTTTCCGATTTATTTTCCTAAGGCCCATGCTACGTGTCATCTTCAGTTGCTTATCAACATTGCTCCTGCACCACATTAGAAAAATATATGTTTTTGGTCAACAAATTGTAGAAAATGGTTTAGTTTTTATTTTAAAGAAAATTATATTTGAACATGCTCATAAGGTTAATATAGAGACTTTCACATGTCACTATATAACTAACAGTGCACATATATCAACATACACATAACAAAACAATAAAATTATACCAAGACCAAAATAGCTCACAACAACAATAGCGTCCATTAGGCTCAAGCCCCGAGGAGCGAGTCTAATGTGGTTGGCGATACTAGGCTACAACCCATGGCCGTGGGGAACCTAGTCAGCCGTCGATCCACTAGATACAATAGCATGCAATAGACTGATATAGCATCTAAGTTAAAAAAAAAAGATGAGACACATGAACATCCAGATATCAACACTTTGATTTAGCATGTTAAAAGTAGAATAAAACATAGATTTAAATAACATGATGCACCCCAAAATTTGTAAAATTAAAAAGGGGAATTTGAAAGAAATTACTCACAGGTTGCAGAGAAATGTTCCACGAGCATTACCGCACGAAAGGAATAAATAGAATCTAGAAATAATAATCACCCTAAAACATAAATAAACGGAAAAGCCAAAAGAACGAACAATATATTAATTTTAGGAAATTGGGTTCTCCTATTTGGGGGCTTAGATTATATAAAACATTTATTCGGCAAAATAACCAAATCGATACATATATAATATATATATATATATAAATATATTTCTAGAACTATTAATCGTGACAAATTCCAAGCAACATCAATTTAGTAGGTTTTAATGTTTTGTAAATGCCCACATTTAGACAAATTCACTAAAAACTTCTAACAAATTTATAAACCAGATTTAATGATTATCACCCATTTTAAATTCCAATAATAAATTTTATATTTGCTTAAAAGAAAATCCATTAATCCTTTGATAAGACATGAAGAAACCCTAGATCAACTAGACCGAAATCTAAGTAGATCTATGGAATGGGCTCTGCATAAAAGGGTTAACCCTCCGTTTGGTTTCACGATGGATGGTGAATAATACAGTAATTCTGCTGAACCTGCAAAACAGAACACCGTTAGCTCGCCACGGGGAGAAGGGGGGTTCACTCCGTGACCACCCTCCGGCGTGAGAATAAGTACAGGTAGTCGGAAGTAAGTATTGTAAGAGAGAGAGAGAGTATTTGAGAGTGAATACCTTTCCTTAAACTCCAAGTTACTTATTTATAGCCGGTGTTTGGCGCCAAAAAGAGAGATTGTTAACTTTAACGGAATCTTCTGCTATTCCGTTAACGTTTTATTGGCAATCCGTTAGTGCACACGGATCGTGAGCTCATCAGCGGTTAGGGAGGTGCCACGTGTCAACATGAGATCACTACATCTTATAAATGTGAGCATGCCATCACCGTGATCTTCCTCAGTCGTCCAGATGCTGCCATGTGGCAATTGGTTATAACCGAAGAGATGCTTGCACGATTGGGTGTTAATGGCTTCTAGAAGGTTTAACAGCTGTTACCCATCTATTATTCGTCACGTGTACATTCTGTTACAACAGAAAAGATTCCATTTGCTTCTGACTAAGTCAAGGATTTTGCTAAGGGAAAGTTTCTCAGGATTTACTGTTTCCTTGCGCGAGAAGCGCAATAGTTAATCTGATCTTCCTTCTTCTCCTTGCTGCTTACCGCAACGTTTGGTGGATACTTGCTTTGATATAAATATTTGTGCAAGGTTTGTGCATGAAGCATTATCAAACGAGAATGTTCAAGGTTAACTTTGAACCTTGCGCAAGCCCGCGCAAGTTAGTTAAATGAAGCATTAGCAAACGAGAATGTTCAAGGTTAACTCTGAACCTTGCGCGAGACCGCGCAAGGTAGTTAAATGAAGCATTATCAAACGAGAGTGTTCAAGATTAACTTTGAACCTTGCGCGAGCCCGCGCAAGGTAGTTAAATGAAGCATTTATCCCAAGAGAATGTTTAGGCTTTTAACTTTGAACCTTGCGCGAGCCCGCGCAAGGTAGTTATATGATCCTTTCCTCTCTTGGATATTTTGGCGCATAGTTCTAATAAATCTTATTTTGGCAAAGAAGTCTGCCCGCAGTTTTCTTAGAAGTTATTAATGGGTATGGTTTCCTTGATTGGCGTGAGGTTTTTGGGACCATACCCCTTCAAGTCCCCCCAGTCCAGTGTTGCTCCTATGTAAGAATAGAAAGTAGGTGGAGCACTGGACTTAAGATAAATGTGCTGCGCTAGGTAAGGACTAGCTTTTCGTTGCTTTATGCATCTTGATGACGTGTCGTAAGTGAATTTTGAAAAAGTATTTGAATTTCAAATATACTTAGACACGTGTCACTTATCTGGATGGTGTAGTTGGTGACGACGCACGTTTTTGAGACGTGGTGGTACTGTTGACAGGCTGTCAACAGTACATGTCTTACCGTATTTAATGCTTTTCGGCGACACTCGCGCGCGTGGGGCGTTTACTGTTCCCCACTCGCCCCAGCGGTTACTTGGGGATACATGATGGTCGCAAAAGTCGCTGCAGTCAAATCGTGCATGAATTGCGGTTAGTATATAAAGGGATCAACGATCCATTTGCTTCCTCACCAAATCACAACTTTAGAGAAATTTGTGTTCAAAAGTTCCGGCGACCTTCAAAGTTTTCTAAGTTTTCTTCAAAGTTTTTGTTATGGCCACCGGTGCAAGTTCTGTTGAGATGTCGTCGTCAAGTTTGCCACCGTTAAAGTGGTCGAAGAAAGATTTTGATAATCTTGCCACCAATTTTCTTTTTGCTCTGTCCTGGAAAGCGTTTTTTCCGGTGGTGAATGCCACGACGGCTGATGCGCCGGCCGGTTATATTACATTATTTTACGATTATTTTGCCGAAGGGAACTTCCGGCTGCCGGTGACCCATTTCTTGCTGGAAATTATTGGTTTTTACAAGATTCACATTACTCAGTTGAGCCCGATTGGAATGGTGAGGATCCGGCATTTTGAGTTCGTTTGCCGATCGATGCAGATCGTGCCGTCGGTCGAGAAGTTTAGGGTTTTCTACCAGCTGCACTGCTCGTTAGGTTTTTATTCGTTCCAACAGCGTGTGCAAGCCAAACGATTGCTGCTAGTGCCGCCGAAGTCCTACCACGACTGGAAGCAGAAGTTCTTCTTCATCAAGGCGGCGGTGATCCCGATGAAGATGACATTCCGGGCCGGTGATGAGATCGAGCTGGAGACCCTTCCCATACCTGCCGACGAGGTATGGTATCAAGATATTAAAGATGTGCCCAATATCGTTTTGCCGGAAAGGGCCCTCATCGCCGCGGGGATGAGTATTTTCTGGAAGAAGGAACGCCGGGAAAACCGGTGTATACCAAAGATGGAACTGGTATGTAACCCTTTAACTTCCTAGCAATATCTTTTAACAGATATGTACTGATGCAAAAATGTTTGTTATGTAGCTGCGCCTCTCTACTTGGTCTCTTTCAAGAGAGAGAAAGGGAAAATGGTCGTCGTGCCTCTTGCTGATGGTGAGGAAATTTGGTTCTCACAAATCTTGGGGAACTTTGAGTTGCCCAAGAAGGAGGATCTGGAGGCGCAACCATCTTCGAAAACTGGTAACTAAGTTCTTACAAAGCCTAAGTTGATATTGCAATATTACTCTTGAACATTTTTTCTAAGTAATATTGCAATATAACTAATGGCGCAACCTTTGCTCAATATGATTGATTATGTAGGTGATTTGCTAAACTTAGGCGTAGGCCCTGATTCGTCGAAGAAGAAGAAACCAACTACTGTTGCAGCTGCTGTGCCTCCTCCTTCCAACCCAGATCAGAAAACCAAGGCATCAGCTGCTGCGAAAGCTGAGGGCAAGAAAGGTACGCGTCTTGTATCTGACTCTTGGTGCAATTATGTGGTGGTGTCGGACTCACTGGAGGGTCTTGCACCTGTAGGTTCGAAGAAACCAAAGCCCGAACCCATTGACACCTCCTCTCTTCCAACTGCGAACCCAGATGATCCCTTGGAAGTACCTTCTAGCCCGGAAGAGGCGTTGAAGCGCACTTCCAGGAAGAGGAAGGAGGCAGAAACTAAAACCCCTGAGCCAACAAAGGTTGCGCGCCCGCGCATTGGCAAGAAGGGCAATCTGGATGCCTTTGCAAAGAAGTTCTCACCTGGTACGCTTAGTTTGTTGCGCATTTCTGTCATAAAAGTTGCGCAGAATCTTATACTTGGTATTTGTTAATATGTTTTGCCGAGAAAATGGTGAAGGTTGCGCCGGCCACCTCATCTGCTATACCATTGCCGCGCAGGCCTGAGAATGTTGAGGAGGGAGATGCGGGGCAAGAAACTCCTGTTCTTGATGCCGACCCCATCGTCCCGGAAAGTATTGAGAAAGTGGCTCCGGAAGAAGAGCCCAAAAATTTTGATGCTGAGAATCCTGCTGGCGAGCAGGCTAAAGATACGGCTACAGATGTTGGGGAACCGTCAAAGTTGATATCCAAGGGAGCCGGACCTTCAACATAAAGCGAAGGCATTGTGTTTGTTGAGGATTCGGAGGAGGAGTCGCCTATTCCCCCAGAGGAGACGCCTGGGATTATTATTATCGCTCTTATTCTAAAAGGCGGGCCTCTGCGATTCATCAGCCCGTGTGGAAAGTTAAGCAGGGCGATGTTTTCACTGATTGGCACTCCTGTAGGGAGTGGTATAAGGGCATCTTCCCGCCAGCGGAGGTGAAGCGCCAGGAAGAAAAAGACCACGAGGCTACTTACGAGTCATATCTGCAAGAGTCCGCCCGTCGTCCACTATAAATAGAATTGTGCGCGAATGGCGCAGTATGAACAAGGAGTGGGATGGGGTTGAGCTTGAGAAGGCGAAGGCCAAGCTTGAGAAAGAGAAGACGTTGAAAATGCTTGTTGATTTTGAGGCGGAAAAGGCCCAGTTTGAGGAAGAGAAGAAGACTGAAGAATGGGTTGCGCTGTCGTGGAAGCGCAAGTGTGAGGCCTCTGCTGCGCAGTATGCGGACGAGCGCAAGCACTTTGTGGAGGCTTGCAATCGTGACAACAAAGAAAAAATTTCTCTGCGCAACAAAATTGAGAAACTCAAAAAAGAGAAAGCTGATGCAGTTGCGACAGCAGAAGAGGCGCGCTCACACAGAGAAAGGAGCAAGCAGAATGAGGTATCAACCAAAATGACTCTCCTTCTTAAGAATAAAGAAATTGATGATCTAACTGCTATGCTCTTTGACCAGGCGCAGCTGCAAGCTGAGGTTGATAGTTTGAAAAAAGATATCAACCTTCACCGAACAGAGAAAGCTGAGTTGATCCGCCGTTTAACTGAAGGCGAACAAAAACTTAACGACACAGAGGTCGCCCGCTCTAACGCAGAAAGCTTGGCCGAATCCCTCATGAACCAGCTTACCTGGTTGCGGGAGTATGGGATTGTGGAGGTAATATTCCCTTTTCTTTATATGTCTGGTTTGATTGTCGCAACATATACTAATTGTATTTGTATACAGATCGCAAATGCCATCCTTAACTCTACGGAGTTGGATGAGAGAGTGGCAGAATTAATGATGGTGGCGCGCAATGACGGGCATGCCGAGGGCTATAGAGAATGCACTTTGCACGTGGCCCATGCGTTGAAGACCGAATGGGATACCAGCCGTGCTGCCACGCATGGGTTAAATATTGCCGCCATTTATTCTGCTGCCAAAGAAAAATATGATCAATTGCAAATTCCGATTATGGACCTTGTGGACGCCGCGGTGCAGCAAGACAACTTTGTTGATAAGCTAAAGGAGATCTTTTCTTCAACAGAGAAGCAGGCGGGAACCAAATCCATAGACTAGGAAATTTGTAATTTTTTACTTTAAGAGAACTTGTAACGTTGCGCCACTGCGCAAGTATTGTGGATGTGAATATAATATATTTCAGCTTTACAATGTTTGCATGGGACCAATTACTTGTGTAGGATAGACAAATGAACAATTTCTTTTCTCATGTGTGAGCGTAAGTATTAAGTTAGCTTGTGGCTCATGAGTTTGTGTTTTTGTTTATCCAAAGGAATTGCATGCATTTGTAAATGAACATATACAAGACTGTAAGTAGTGGCAAAGTATTTTATTCATACTGATAAAGCGCAAAGCTATGGCTGCCACTAAGATTACATAACAAAATAAAGTAAGCAGTCTCGTTACGCAACGCTCAGAAGTTGCTTAGAGGACTGAGATTACATATAACATCGGCGTAGTTGTTGGGCGTTCCAGGTTCGAGGAACGCCGGATCCGTCCATACGCTTCAGAGTGTACGCGCCTTTTCCCAATACTTCATTTATCACGTACGGACCTTCCCATCGCGGGGCTAACTTCCCGGTTTTTCAGAATTCAACGCTTCATTTTCGCGAATAACAAAGTCACCAGGCAAAAAGGAACAGATGCGCACCCTTTTGTTGTAATACTTTTCAAGCTGGGACTTGTATTTAGCTTCGTGAATTGCTGCATTTTCTCGTCGTTCTTCCAATAAGTCTAGGTCGATGCGCCTTTGTTCTTCGTTATCTTGTTTTTCCAAAGCTAGCATTCTTGGAGATGGTAACCCAATTTTGGCAGGAATCACAGCTTTCGTGCCGTACACAAGGCTAAAAGGAGTTTCTCTAGTACTAGTCTTGGGCATAGTTCGGTGTGCCCACAAGATGCTAGGCAATTCATCAACCCACCCCCGCAGTGCTGTGCCAAGGCGGGCCTTGATACCGTCGACCAACTGTTTGTTTATGCTTTCAACTTGGCCGTTTGCTTGTGGGTGCGCAACAGAAGCAAAAACATGTTGGATTCCCATGTCGGTCATCCATGTTTGCAACTCTTCAGCCGAAATTTGGACCGTTGTCTGTAATAATGCGCATGGGCAGACCAAAACGGCAAATAATGTATTCCCATATGAATTTGCGAATTACCATCGCTGTAGTGGAAGCTAAAGGTTTGGCTTCAACCCATTTGGTGAAGTAATCGACCGCAACAATGATAAACTTTACTGCGTCGGGCGCATCCGGAAATGGTCCCACTAAGTCGATGGCCCATTGTTGAAATGGCCAAGCTGTTGTGACGGGTACCGAAGGATTCTTTGGGTGCAACGTTTTAGGGGCATGCCTTTGGCAGGACATGCATTTGCGCAAGATCTCTACCGCGTCAACGTACATTCCGGGCCAATAATACCATGTGCTTTTCACTTTGGCAACGACCATGCGCGGCCTAGAATGTATGCCACATAGCCCCTCATGGACCTCCCTGATTAGGTATTGCGCGCCATGTTTGTCAACACAGCGGAGCGAAGGACCCAGGTAAGAGCGTCGATACAGAATACCGTCAATCATTTCATAATTGAGGGCTTTGCATCGTAACTTATGTGCTTGCGCTTTATCTTCTGGTAAAGAACCATGTAACAAACACATCACTATTGGAGACATCCGTGATGGATCTCCTACTTCGACCATTGTCACTTGTCTGAGAGGGACTGATGGATTACTTAAAACCTCGATGTAAACCTCTTTTGCCAAATGCTTGAAACTAGTTGCAGCGAGTTTGCTTAGAGCGTCAGCATGTTTGTTTTCGCTTCGCTTGACGTGTGTGATTTTAAATTGTTGGAATTGTGCTATAAGAGCCTTGGCTTGCGCCAAGTATAGAGCCATGATATCTCCCTTTGCATCGTACGTTCCAACTACTTGCTCAGCAACTAGTAATGAATCAACATGGGCTTCTAAATTTTTTGCACCCATTTTGATAGCGAGGCGTAAGCCTGCTAGGAAAGCTTCATATTCGGCCTCGTTGTTGGTGCTTTTAAAATCCAACCGTATTGCATATGTGAATTCTGCTCCCTCTGGACTCATTAATCGAAGACCTGCTCCAGCCCCATCACTGTTTGATGCGCCATCTGTAAACAATGTCCAGGCTCTATTGTCGATGACTGGGACTGGGTTTTGGATTGCTTGGCATTCTTCAAGTTTATCGGCAGGAATTTCAGCAATGAAATCTGCCAAAACTTGGCCTTTGATAGCTGGTCTAGGTTTATAACAGATGTTATAACCTCCCAATTCTATTGCCCATTTCGCAAGTCGTCCAGAAACATCTGGTTTGGCCAAGACTTGGCCAATGTGAAAATTTGTTAAAACTGTAATAACATGTCCAGAAAAGTATCTTCGTAGCCTGTGCGAAGCATGGACCAATGCTAAAACTAATTTCTCCATGATTGAATACCTTGTCTCTGGATCGTTCAACTTCTTGCTGATATAATAAATTGGAGACTGGACCCCTTCGCGCTCTACCAACAAGACAGCACCTACTGCTACCTCAGATGCAGCAAGATATAAGACCATGGGTTCTTTTTCACGAGGAGCAGTAAGTGTGGGAAGTTGAACTAAACAATCTTTCATCTGCTGGAAAGCTTGATCAGCTTCAGAAGATCATGCGAACTCTTTGCTCTTCGTACAATTGCGCAAGGTTCGAATAAATGGATAAGACTTTGCAGCGTGATTGACGAGGAAGCGGTTTAGCGCAGCTAACCTTCCAGCCAAACGTTGCATCTCTTTGATGGTAGTAGGAGAAGACATTTTTTGTATTGCCTCGACCTTCTCGGGATTAACTTTGAAACCGTCTTTGGTGACGATGAAACCCAAAAATTTGCCCTCCTCCATGCCGAAGGAGCATTTGCTGGGATTTAACTTTAGATTTACCTCGCGCAGAGAATCAAAAGTTCGTTGGATGTTGTCTAGCATAGTGTATTCTGGATTACTCATAATGACCAAATCATCAATGTAGACTTCCACAGTTTTCCCAATGTCATCTCCAAACACAGTATCCATCAATCTTTGATAAGTAGCTCCCGCATTGCGGAGACCAAAAGGCATCTTGGTATAACAAAAAATGCCCTTCTCCATGCGAAAAGCGGTTTTATCTTCGTCCTCTTTTTTCATCAAGACTTGATGATAACCTTTATAACAATCTATAAAACATTTCCAGCGAAAGGAAGCAAAATGAGTCAACCTTTTTGTCAATCTCAGGAAGAGAATAACAATCTTTCGGACACGCCTTGTTTAGATCTTTAAAATCTACGCACATCCGCCATCCGCCATTATGTTTCTTTACCATGACTAGGTTTGCCACCCAGGTCTGGTATTTGACTTCGCGCAGAATACCAGCATTTAATAACTCGGTGACTTGTTCGTTCATTGCCTCTGTCTTTTCTGACCCGAGGCTGCGCTTTTTCTACACAACTAGTTCTGCTGATGGAAATACATTCAGGCAATGTTCTGCAACGTCACGCGGGACACCAACCATGTCAGCAGGTGTCCAGGCGAAAATGTCTTTGTTGCGAAACAACAGTAGTTTAAGCTTTGCGCGAATTTCAATACTGACTGCAGGCCCTAATAAGATTGTTTGCTCAGGGTACTTATTGTTGAGTACCTACTTTTCTGGTTCGTTGCTTGGCAACGTCTTGCCAGCCTTCATATATGGTTCCTCAATTGACATGATTTCTTTCCGCGCATAAAGTATAGCTATACCATTTGGTGTCGGAAAACCACAAGCAGCATGCGGAGCGGAGGTAATCATACTAAAATCACGTTGCGCGCGGCGTCCCAATAGTACATCATGACGGGAATTTGCCGGCATCACCATGAAGTTGACGTTACTCGTTCGAGAACACCTCCCATCAGATAACGTAACATGAAAAAGGATTTGTCCTAGAGGAAAGACAGCCTCATTGCAGAACCCAGTTAATGGAAAATCAACTGGTTCCAAGCGTGCCTTATCCTCAGGATCTAGTTGCTTGAAGCACTGCTCATACATGATATCCATGGAAGTACCCGGATCTATAAACATATAGTCTGTTTGGTAGTGCCCAAAGATACCGGTGATAACTACTGGCCGGTCTTCTTGAGGACCTCCTGGAACGATAGGAAAAATGACTTGCTGTTCGTGCCAAGTGTTGTTTTGAAAATGTTGAAGGCTACGCTTGCACGATGATCCACCTTGAATCATGGAAACGTGTTGTTTTATTTTCTTGTTACTAGGCCTTCGTTCTCGTGCGTAATCTGTTTAATCTCTTTGCGCACATTCTGGACTAGATGTGTAAGCTTCCCACTCTTTAATACTTTCTCAATCTCTGTGCGTAGACTGATGCAGTTATCTGTTGTGTGGCCTGTGTCTCTATGATAGTCACAGAACAAATTTGGGTCTTGCCCTTTTTTATTTTTCATTGGTTGCGGCTGTTTAAACTGATAATTCTCAGTGCTAAGAACCTCAGCCGGCGATTTCGTTAAGGGAGTCCACTGACGTTCCCTATTCTCTTGTTTAATCGCTTTTTGAGTTGTTATCTTGTTGATTGTTTCTTGCGCATCAATTGGTGAATAAGGAGAATATGAATTCTGACTTGATTCTTTCCAATTTCTCTTGCGACTACCTCTACTCAGGTCTTGCGGACGATTCTGAGGTAGAGGTGGCCTGTTAGAACTTAAGTTGCGCTCAGTCTGGGCGTAGACTTTGGCTGCCGCCATGAGTTTATCCCAGTTTTTTGGAAGGCCAGTTGTACCGGACAACACTTTAATCATTTCGTCGCACCTTACCGCATACTTGAACTGCGCGCGTATAAGGTCTTCATGGACATCTCCAACACCTCTTTATTGTAACGCGTTATAAAATCTTCGAGGCTTTCATCGTCCCTCCGCCAGATGTTCATTACATCTGAGGAGTCGCGCACGTATCGCCGTTGCTGACTAAAGTGTGTAAGAAAATTTTCTTTCAAGTCATTCCAAGAGGAAAGTTTACCTGCCGGCAAATTATCAAACCAAAGGCGCGCAGCGCCAGTAAGGGTTTATACAAATAAGTGACACCATATTGGCAATGTCCAGCACCCAAGTAACCCTGCACCGGTAAAGAGGCGCATGTGATCATCAGGATCGGTCAAACCGTTAAACTTTCCAACGTTGGATGGTAATTTCGCTCGCTCCAACGGAACCAGTGCTATCTCTCTAGTAAACTTTGATTGCTCAGCTGCTTCGGTTGGGCGATACACCAAATTGTAATCATGCTCAGCTTCTGGATTGTATACTGCACGTACTTTTGGCCTGTAACTGGCATGATCTGCAGATATGCGATTGAAAATACTTGCACTTTCCCCTTCGTCATAGGTTCTATCAAGCTCATCGTGTTGGGTGTCCCGTTTCTGCGAAGATCGCGGGCCCAAACGAGAGTGGACAGATGCGCCACGTTGAACGTTGTCTTCTTGCCTTCAATTACCAGAATGAACAGGATCATTCCTGGTTTTAGAATACATTTCTGTTCCATCTTCAGGCATGCGCGAAGGGGAACGAGCATGACTTTGAGTATTATAACTCAAAACTCGAGGTGCCGGCGAAGCATGGACCTGAGGAGCGTTAACCGGAGCTTGAAAAGCTGGAGTTTCAGTTTGAGCACATAACTGAGCATACATAGCGTTTAGAGTCGCTTGAGATTTGATTAACCATGATAATGGAGTCTCTCCAGGTGGTAAAATCGACGTAACATCAACCTGAGGAGCCGCCGGCGTTACAGGAATACTCGCATGATTAGGATCATACTGAGCATTAGCTTCGCCGGAAGAATCCTCAACTATTTGTCCGTCGACCTGAGGTCTGACAACAACGCGTCGAATCCCAGATCGAGGACCTTGAAAAGATGATCCGACAGCCATGATGCTGCAGATCTAAATGAAACGAAACGAAAGGTGAGAAAGAATCGAAATCGGTGGGCGCCAATGAAGAAACCCTAGATCAATTAGACCGGAATCTAAGTAGATCTATGGAATGGGCTCTGCATAAAAGGGTTCATGATGGATGGTGAATAATACAGTACTTCTGCTGAACCTGCAAAACAGAACACTGTTAGCTCGCCACGGGGAGAAGGGTGATTCTCTCCGTGACCACCCTCCGGCGTGAGAATAAGTACATGTAGTCGGAAGTAAGTATTGTAAGAGAGAGAGTAGTTGAGAGTGAATACCTTTCCTTGAACTCCAAGTTACTTATTTATAGCCGGTGTTTGGCGCCAAAAAGAGAGATTGTTAACTTTAACGGAATCTTTTGCTATTCCGTTAACTTTTGTTGGCAATCCGTTAGTGCACACGGATCGTGAGCTCATCAGCGATTAGGGAGGTGCCACATGTCAACATGAGATCACTACATCTTATAAATGTGAGCATGCCATCACCGTGATCTTCCTCAGTCATCCAGATGCTGCCATGTGGCAATTGGTTATAACCGAATAGATGCTTGCACGATTGGGTGTTAATGGCTTCTAAAAGGTTTCACAGCTGTTACCCATCTATTATTCACCACGTGTACATTCTGTTACAACAGAAAAGATTCCCTTTGCTTCTGCACTAAGTCAAGGATTTTGCTAAGGGAAAGTTTCTCAGGATTTACTGTTTCCTTGCGCGAGAAGTGCAAGTTAGTTAATCTGATCTTCCTTCTTCTCCTTGCTGCTTAACGCAACGTTTGGTGGATACTTGCTTTGATATAAATATCTGCGCAAGGTTTGTGCATGAAGCATTATCAAACGAGAATGTTCAAGGTTAACTTTGAACCTTGCGCGAGCCCGCGCAAGATAGTTAAATGAAGCATTATCAAACGAGAATGTTCAAAGTTAACTTTAAACCTTGCGCGAGACCGCGCAAGGTAGTTAATGAAGCATTATCAAACGAGAATGTTCAAGATTAACTTTAAACCTTGCGCGAGCCCCCGCAAGGTAGTTAAATGAAGCATTTATCCCAAGAGAATGTTTAGGCTTTTAACTTTGAACCTTGCGCGAGCCCGCGCAAGGTAGTTATATGATTCGTTCCTCTCTTGGATATTTGGCGCATAGTTCTAATAAATCTTATTTTGGCAAAGAAGTCTGCGCGCAATTTTCTTAGAAGTTATTAATGGGTATAGTTTCCTTGATTGGCGCAAGGTTTTTGGGACCATACCCCTTCAAGACAATTATCTAAAATTATAGAAAGATTATATAAGAATCTCAAAATAATTATATAATGTATAAAAATCAATACAAATATTTAAGAATTTATTCGTGATAAACTGGTATTTTTTTTGAATAATTAAAACATGTATAAATCCAAGTTATATCCATGAATTACCAAATATTATGAAAAAAATATAAAAATTCCCTAGTGATTAAAAAAATATAAAATTCCCTAGTGTTTATATAATCTGAAATACCCAATAAAAATGTTTATTGAATTTATTTGAAATTATCTTGTATTTTATATTTGATTTAACTAGTGATTAAAACATAAATAATTCTTCAAAATTCCAATTGATATCTAACAATTCCCAAAAATTACCCAAATTATTCTAACATGATACATAACAGATTATACCCTCAATTTCGTTAAAACACAAGTCTAAACCTAAGAGCCCCAAATTTTATGAACGAAGAACCCTAGTTTCAACTAAAATAAAATTCGGATAAAATCAGCCTTCTATCACTAAAATTGATAGAGGGCTTTTGTAGAGGATGAAAAATAAACAATATTAGGATTTGGAATCACCTTAAAAGGTCGAGAATTGAAGGAGATATAACCACTTGAACATACGAGCCCTAGAACGTTCTTCGATCAAATTCGCGTCGTGTAGTTGATGAAATGAAGAAATTTACAATGGGGTTTTGGATGGTTTGCTCAAGAGAACATGTGGTTTAATTTACAGAGGTTAATTTGCCGATTTGGGTAAAACCTATTTGATGTTCTTGAAAGTTAACAATGGTAGTTAAAATAGCAAATCATTTTATCAAATCCGGAAGTATATGGAACGATTTGATGTTCACAACATAAATCTTCATAATGTGGGAGTAATTTGGATATAAAACGAAGTTAAATCGTCAAATATAACGAACCGTCGCGTCGGGTCGGGTGAATGTGGGTGTTAGGTCACGTTAGCTGTGTTAAAGGATGAAGATGGAGCTGATTTGGCGGAGTCGGGTTGTGTTAATAAGTATTACGTGCTAAGTGTCTTGATAAAAGCTGGGTACCCGGGTTCGAATCCCTGGTAACACGGTTTTGTTATTATTATTTTTTTTCTTTTCATTTCATTAGCGCAGGTCCAACTTATATGATATAAGAAGAGAGATCCATCACAATTTAGTGCATAGTCCAGTTGCTTTAGTTGTGGTTTGTTCAAAACGCGTGCCTGTGTTCGAGTCTCACTGAACCTGGTTTTTTATCTTTATTTTTTAAACACATATTTCATTAATTGCATATTAAACCCTGCACTTTATAACTTTCATTAAATGACAACCTGATCCCTAAATTTTACATAAGTTATATCTTGCTTAACTTATAATGTCAACTAACTAACTAACCTAGTTAATTAGCATTATATGATAATTACCAACTAACTTATCTAGGTTTACTAACCTAGTTAGCTAGTTAGTTTATTAAACAAATTACTAACTGAGGTAACTGAGTTTTCTTAAACAAATTACTAACTGAGTTTGCTAACCTCGTTAGTTAACTCCTTATAAAGATAACTAACTGAGTTAACGGGGTTTACTAACCCAGTTAGTTGATTTCTTTTAATTTTATAGTTTCCATTAGTTACAAAAACAACCCATTAACTTGTACTTTATTTAACTAACCAATCTAACTTTGTTAAAGATTCCTTTATATAAATCTAACTGAACTAACTAAGTTTCTTTATAAAGTTAACGTATTTAATTTGATTATACTCCAACGCGATACGTGACGATTAATTAAATGATAAAAAGAAAATTAATTGAAAAGGGGTCCGGTTTTACAGTTCGGGTCGGATTTTGGAGGTCCGTTTTTTTACGGGTGTTATAATGATGACGGTGGTCATGGGTTATGTTGATGGTGACGGTGTTGTCAAAGGTGGGGATCGAAGTTCTTGGGCGGTGGTGATGGAATTCTTTAGCCGTGGTGGAGAAGTTGATCGGAGAGGCTGACCGGAGTTCTTGGGCAGTGGTGATCGGAGTTCTTGGGCGGCGGTGGTTGAGGATGGAGGAATTATATCTGTACGTGAGATGTTTTATATCTTAGAATCTAAATCCCCAATTGCATCTGAAAAACCCTAATTTTTAAGTTTTGAATCTGAAACTAAAAATTGTTAAGAAATTAGTTGTATATTTGTTTCTGTGTTCATGAATCAGGTTAATGTTGTGGAAAGTAGTTAATTTTGGGTATACATGATGTGTTCATGAATTTGGTGAAACTGGTGTCTTTACCATGTGGATGAAGGGATCTGGGATAAAGGAGGGAGTTAAGGTGACGGAGATGTTGATGTTGATGGAGTTGCAGGTGGTGGTACGTGGTGGAGGCAGGTGGTGGTGGTGAGTGAGTGTGTGTGTGTGGAGAGATACAAGGGCTTAAAGGGTGAATAAGAGAGGGGTAAATAAGTAATTTCAGATGGACTTAATGGAGAAAACTAACCCCCATCCACTCCAGGGACTATCCGAGTAACAAAAAGTAAACCAAAGGGAGCATCGGTGTAATTTCCAAAAGTTGGGGGCTATAGGCGTTACTTTACAAAACCACAGGGACTATCCTGGCATTTTACTCATAATAGAAAGTTGTCCATACATTTTGGAACTATCAAATTTACCGAACCGAAATATTTTTGGTACCCATGCAGCACCCACATGTAGCATTTTCGGTACCGGTGCGATACCTGTTTTTACTTTTAAATACCGGTTCGTACAGGTACTGAAACGTCTCGTACCATACCGGGTATTTTCAGTACTGGTACCAATGCCCATTTTTGGGCGGTATTTTCGGTACCGGTACCGGCTCTGTACCGGTTGTTACCAAGCACATCCTTAACATAGATTAATAACCTCGGGGTCTTCTTAAAGTTCAATAGCATCAATAATAGAAGGGTAGTTCCCTGCATGCGGTTCGCTATATACAAAAAACCAGGCCTCCTAACTCTAGTTCATGGAAGGACGAACTATGATCTCCCCATCCAAGCTTTATACTCCATATATATATATATATATATATAATAGAGTTAATAAGTACATGTAATCTATAAATAAGATATATACTTGATAATATATTTTTTCCATAAACAAATAATATATATATATATATATATATAATAGAGTTAATAAGTACATGTAATCTATAAATAAGATATATACTTGATAATATATTTTTTCCATAAACAAATAAGAATAGTCAAGGCACTGCAGAATACCTGTATAGATCCATAACCAATACCACTTGCAACTGACTTACCTTCACGATTTCAAGCGCAGGTGGTAACGGAATCCTCCCGGGCCTTGCAAGTTTGGGTTTTATGACCTGTAGACAAAATCATAATCACAATCAACTCAATTCTTTTCTTTTTGTATTCATAGATATGGCCATTTTGTACCATTTACTTATAAATTGGTCAATTCAGGTTATATTCAATCTCTAACAGGTTACATCAAAAAGTTTGAATATAAAGAGAACACTTTAGATGCATTGAACAGTCAACGTGTCAAGAATTGCCGCAAGTGTGTACGTTTAATGCATATAACCTCCTATACCATTTTATTATATAACTAAGATAATATAAAAATAATATAATATTACCTCTCTCAGCTCTTTTAATTTTGTATCTAATCTCCCAGCTTTGTTGTAAGCTTGCTGATTTTTATACCGCTTACTCTACAACCATATTCAATTAAAAAGAAAGCACCCCAAAGTAAATTAGTGTGCAGATGGAAGAATTAGGGTGGCAGGGGCACTCATCACTCACCACCCACCCATCACTCACAACATCCAATCACCATACGCCACGTCATCAAGCCAAATTCCGTCGCTAGTGATGGATTTTACTAGGGGTGCCCATCACTCCATCACTAGTGATGGGTTTTTTTTAAATTATAAATTAAAATACAATTTTAATTTTTAAATTATTAATTTCATTTAAATAAAAAAACTTTATACTTTATAAACACCATCAGGCCCACCATAATATCTGGCCCATCTTAGTGAACAGGCCCACCATCATATATGTATAAACACCTTCACCCCCTCAACACAAACCCTAAATCATATCAGCCGCTCTTCAGCCCTTCTCCACCGGAAAAAATAAACAGAAGGTTTTTTTCTCATAAACTCCTCCTTCCAAGGGTCACAAAACGAAGGCTCTCATCATCAACAGTAACAAAATCACGCGTGATAATGGCAACGCGTTTTAAATTCCACGCGTGGAAAACAGGGGCGGCGACGGTGTTTCACGTTATAAAATGCGTGGAACTTGGTTCATCACGCTGCGCCCCGACCCCCCTTAGCACCCAACCTCTTTTTTTTCATCTTTTCATCTCATGCAACAGATTCTTGCATGTGTTTTCTACCTTCTTGATCCAGTTTTCCAAACCCCCAAGAAAAGAAGCAACACTATGCCAAACAAATAAACATAAAAAGAAATATGTCGAACTGAAAATCATTGGTACCAGAACAACCGTAGATATACACATTATAGCCCCGATTAAACACACGCCAAGACGCACATAATTACCAGCCTCTACACCCCTACGGTTCACATATCTACACCAAAAAATGCACACGACAAAGTAATTACATCCCACATCCTTCACCCAGCATGTACCGATAAATCTAACCTGTGTAGAATCCTCAAAAATGTTAAAAACGGAAACCCCTGAATTGAAATTTGATCCCAAAGACCGGACTTAATCGCCCCTAGAAAGCAATAAAATTTGATGCCAAAGAACCATAATCTTGATAACCAAAAAAAAATGCCAAATGTACATTGCAAGGATAGTGCATCTCATAGATATTTGGACTGAACAATTCTAAAACATGTACATGTTTTCCGAGAGACCAAATACAATTCTTCCTCAAAATAAAGATATACAATATTATAGTTTAAGAGGAATAGTTACAATGTACTAACATGTCTCCACCTTCACAATATCCTATAATAATGCATACATAGCATCCATGTAACAAAAAAAATACTTGAAAGCACAGATAGAATGAAAATCATGTGCTGATTTTGAGAGATAGAATTAACCATTTTGTAACCACTACTATTTTAGTACTATTATAATAACTTTATATTATAATAGTTTTATGTTTTAACCTTTTGAATGTAATCCCAAACTTTCACATTAGTGATTTTGTTCCCATCTTGATATTAATATTAAAAACTATTAAAGAAACAAAAAACTTATTAAAAAACATAAAACTATTACATCAGTGATTTTGTTCCGATGTTCCATTGTCCATTTAGTGGGAGGCCCGTCCCCACCTAAAAAAAGTAACAACGTTTAAAGCTCACAACAATAAGACTTACCGAAAAGCTTTAAGATGTTCAAACAAAGTTTTGGTACTCTAATTCAAGGCTGTTGTACCAAAAATCTAAATTAAGGAGCCCCTAATCAATTGACACGTGACCCTAATTCTTTTCATTTATTATATATAATATAATAATAGAAGATCATACTACATGAATATACTAAAATCATAACAATAATAATAACAAGATTTTTGCTAAATTAATTAGATTATTATAAATTATAATAATTTACAAATAAAAAAACACAACTTGCAACAAAGCAATGCATGAAACACCATATTAACACATAGTACAATACATTAATGCTAAAACCTAATGTAAATTATTAGTATATAAATTTAAAAAATTAAGCGCTAAATTTAAAATGAAGAAAAATAAATATGTAATGTTTTTTGAACGACAACCTTTATTAAACACAAAACCCGCAGCCTTACTAGCACGAAGTTAACAACAAATGAGAATTACCAACAAACAGACATTACAACAAAAAACTCCTTCCACTTTGGCCAGTCTAACATCACACTTCTAGCTCCTTTTTTTTTTGAACGGCTAACTGCTTTCCACGTGTAAACCCACCCTTTCGGAGCTATGTCCAAAGGCCGACTACTCGACCACCGCTAGAAAGCGTAGCACACCCCTGATGCGCAGAAACCCCGTAGAATAGGTAAAACTGCGCTCCCCTGGCTCGAACCTGGGTAAAACCTCAGGCCAAACCTTCACCGAGATGGGAACAACCACTATGCCATAGTGGAGGACCCTTCTAGCTCCTTTTTTAATCCACCAAAAGCTCAAAGTTTAACTTCTCCCAGAATCCTTTCCACCTTCACCGGCATGTTGGAGAAAATATGATTGTTTCTAGCTTTATATACCAACAAGTCACAAGGATAATAGATTTGATCGCCTTTCTTTATGCTACTCCCGCTAATGTATCTTCATTTTGTTTAGATTACAAACACAAAGTTTAAATAATTAGTAGAGTATATTTTGGTAGTTTTGGTTTGGCCAGTTCTGCCACTTAAGTCTAAATATCAAAGTTTTTGTATTTGGGTCCCTGTGATTTTATTTTTATTGCCATTTTGATCTAAAAATGAAATCAAACCAGATTCCTATAATTAAACCCTCAAGTTTTGTCCTTTTACACAGTGGTAATTTTTTCATTTACGTTTTATTATAACCCATTATTAATTAAAAGTAATAAAACTCACCACTTATCTTCTTCCCCCATCTCCATCTCCCCCTCTCTAACCCACCACAACCTCCTTCACCTCCACTCTCAACCCACCACCACCGTCTCCTCCACCTCCACCCACCACCACAATGAATGGTTATGATTTAATTGACCTGATGACACTTAAAAGCTAAAGGGAAAGGTATTATTGGAATAAAATAACGTGCTCAGTTTCAGTTTTCATTTGAGATCTCAGAGGCAGAGATTCCGTCATTGTCCTCTGCTGTGGAGTCTTTCAACCACCGACACTAAAACACACCTGCAGTTCGATCCCTGTTTTCGGTGAAACTGTTTCACACATTCATGCCAATCAACACCCCTCTGTCTCTCTCTCTCTTCTCTCTCTTTCTCTCTCTAACACCCCTCTGTCTCTCTCTCTCTAACACCTGTTTGAACCATCAGCAAAACCACCACAGCTTCACCAGTTTGTCACCCATTTCTTTCTCTCTCACAAACTCACACCTATCAACCACCACATGACCACCGTGCATACCATAATCGATCATTCCACTCTCCTTGACACCATCTTCTTCCTTCTCGGAGAAGCAATCGGAACCCTCATCGTAACTGGTTCAGAGAACCTCGGAATCGAAGCAAATGAAAAGCTTGTAGACAATCTTTATCGACATTTGATTAATGATCCAGTTGAGAACACGTAGGCTGCTAATGGAATTGTGATTGTGATAAAATTTCTAACTCCAAACTTCTTTAATTCGTTGTCAGGTTCTTTTTTATGATTTTGAATTGGCTCTGTTATGCATTTTGGGGTTTATTTATTCAATTAGTTGTATATTTTAAATCAGCTCTGTTTATGATTTTGGGGATCTGTTATGAATTAGCTATTTTTAAGATTTATGTAGTGACTTTGGTTGTGGGATTTGACTTTTGACGGTGGCGATGGTGGTTTGACGGTGGTCGTGCGTTTTGAAGGTGGTGGTTTGACAAGGGTCGTTTTGATGGTGGGTGGTGTTAGAAAGAGAGAAGAGAGAGGCAGGGAGAGAGAGGGGGGGTGTGCAGAGTTTTGATTTGATTTTATATATATATATATATATATATATATTAATGCACAAAATGACCTTTTTGCCTTTGAGGAAAAGGACAAAAAACCAGGGATTTTTTTAAGAAATCTGAGCTGACTTTGCTTTTGGACCAAAATGGCAACAAAAATGAAACCATATGGACTCAAATATAAAAACTTTGAGATTTAGACTAAAATAGCAAGACTGGCCAAACCACAGGGACCAAAATGACAGTTTATTCTAATTAGTAAAACAAAGTGATGAGTTAATTACACAGACCATGTGGTTTATAGCTAATTTCGTATTTGGGTACTAACTTTTTTTATAACAGGTTCAGGTCTCATGGTTTCAATTTTGTAAAACATTTTGGTATAAACACCAAATAATGACTAAAATACCCTTCCATGCTTTACATTAAGATTATTTTAAATGTAAAATTATTTTTGTATATAACAAAAAATTTTAAATCAATTTTACCAAAAAAAATAAATGAAATTTATTTTTGTATATAACAATTAATTAGTTAATTACATGTAATATGTGAAAATTATTTTTAAATGAAAATTATTTTGTAATTTAGTTTTAATAAAAAAAAACAAAAATATTTTAATGTAACATTTTAATGTAAATGTTTCAACTTATTTGTATCAACCCGATCTATTTTTATTCGACTTGTTCATCAATCTTAACTAACGAAAATAAATGGAATATGAAGCTTCTTATGTATATAAGAATTCTTGAGTTTAGATATTAAAAAAATAATATTTCTATACATATTAAATTTAGCAATACTAGTTTTACATATTAAAATTTAACCATATTAATTTTTTCTAAAATATTTATTTAAGTTTTAACATGCTCTTATCTTAGAATTTTGAATGTAATCCGTTGGATATTGCAAATGTGTCGATTATCATAAAAGATTCCAAATCAACGTTTCTTATGTTTGCCTTCTTATAACTGAACTATACGTTGAGTTTTCATTTTAGTTTTTTTATACGAAGTAAAAAACCACTATTACACAGTTGACTTATTTAGAACTTCATTTTTATTTAAAATAAAAAATGGATTGAGTTGACGCAAATAAGTTGAAACATCTATATTAAAATGTTACATTATCGTTTTTCTTTTATTAAAACTAAATTAAAAAAATAATTTTCATAAAAAAAATTCATTTAAAAATAATTTTCACCTATTACATGCAATTAACTAATTAAATTGTTATATACAAAAATATTTTTCATTTAATTTTTTTTTGTAAAATTGATTTAAAATTTTTTATTATATACAAAAATAATTTTACATTTAAAATAATCTTAATATAAAGCATGAAAGGGCATTTTAGTCATTATTTGGTGTTAATACCCAAATGTGTTACAAAATTGAACCATAAGACCTGAACCTGTTACAAAAAGAAGTTAGTACCTAAAGACGATATTAGCTATAAACCACAGGGTCCATCTGTGTAATTAACTCCAAAGCGATATTACAATAATTCTAAGACCGTGGAGTATGGTGGGGCCGGGGTTTGGGGCATGGGTTGACAGGTGGGCTGGATGGGCTCCACTGGCAAGACCCAAAAATTTGGGGGTATGGTGGGGCTTGAGTTTGGGGCGTGGCTTGGCCAAATTCCTTTTATTTTTTTCCTTTTTTTTAAATTAACGGATAAACTATAGGGTATGGTGCACCCAATGTCCACCCGCCAGCTCAGATAGGTAGCCCCGCCCAACGCCCGGGCTGAAACCCCCGCCCAAAGAGCCACGTCCAAACCCAAGCCCAACTAGGGTGATCACATGGGCGTTTCCCTCCAACCCACCCCTAACCCACACCCATACCCACAGTCTAAAAAAGATTAATACTTGTAACTTTTTAAATAAGTTAGTGAGATAAACAAACCTTTGTAAATTTAAATAAGGGAATTAATATATCCACACCCCAAAATTTTATTTTTCACACCCTTTATACTGGTTACAACCCGCATAGAATATTCTGACATAACAAAAATTGAGTTATATAATGCTATACGACTCGTGTGGATGAAGAAAATATTGGGTCGTATGACATTATATGACGTTTGGGTCGTATAACATTATATGGGTCATATAATGTTATGTGGCTCGTATAGATGAAAACAAATATACATTTTCTAATATATTTTTTTGCAATATTCTCATGTACAATCTGTATAACTCTATACGAATCATACAGAACTAGGGTCGTAGTTACCCGTGTATTGCACAGAAACGCGGTTGGAATTCAGAACATATAACATACCATGAAAAAGATAAATAAATTTGTAAAATTAATTAAAATGATATATTAATGGGTTATGCTATTTGCGTCGTAACTCGCTCCGAACATCAAAATAATAACAAAAGGTAAAACGATATAGTAAATAACAAAGGTAAAAATAAGGTAAACGAAATTGGTCGGTTTTGGCGCGCTCGTTATAACAAAGAAAAAAAGTTAAACAATATGTTCAAAAGAGTATCGACGTGTTCGTAAAAAAATATTAAACTAAAAAAACCTTTGTCACGCTCGTTATAGCAAAGAAAAAGAAGAATAAAAAAATATGTCTAAAACGGTGTTAACGTGTTCGTTAATAAAACTATTTAGGGGTAGAAAAGTAGTTTGGTTAAAGTAAAAGAAAAACAATACAATAGTTAAACTAAATGGATTGTAAATAAAAAATATTAAATGGCGAAATATAATAAAGGACAAAATATTGATGAACTTATAAAAAATGCATTAGATGTTGTTTTTATCTTATATATTATGATGCGGGTGAACCCGTTCTGGAATGGGATCCCGGTTGAAGATTACCTGAAGATTTGAATAATATTTAATTCCTAAATTACAGAGTCTTTTATTAGTTATCGTATCTTTTATTTATTTTGTTTATTCATGTTTATCTCTAAGATTTTTAGTTTCTAGTATAAATAAGGGTCTAGGTTTTATTGTTTAGATAGTTTTTGGTTTATTATTGAATAGAAAGAACCATGTTCTTGAACCTTTGTGGTTCCTTTATCGTCTTTGATTAACTAATTGTTCTTAAGTCGTTTGATTACACTCGAAACTGCATCATATTATATAGAGTAAATTGCACAAAACATCCTTTATGTTTCCTCAAACTTGCAAGTTCCAGCCTTAATGTTTAAAAGTTGCTAAAAACAGCCTTTATGTTTATTTTTGTTGCGGGTTCAATCCTTTACAGCTAACCACGTTATTTTCTTCAGCTAAGTTCTCTCACATGCATAACATGTGAGGGTATATTCGTCATTTTGGTTGATCTTCCACCCACTTCAATTATAAAAAAAAGAATATTTAAGTTTTAACCTAGTTTAAACAAAGTTTGGTAAAACGTACGCGACTACAGAGGAGCACGATTACCGTTTGATAGTGTTTAAATCTAATTTCGGCGTCCTAAGCGTCACCATTTGCTGGATCCGACTACTGAACACAGTGTTACGAAGTTCTCTGATTTGACGGCATCGGAGTTCCATGAGAGGTATCTAGGGTTGAAGAGTCGTTTGTCGTTTCCGTCTGATGCGAATAAGGCGCCGATTCTTCCAACTGATGATAATCCTGAAGAGTTTGATTGGCATGATCAAAATTTATGTTAATCTTTACAGCTTAGTGGGCTAGCTTAACAAGATTCCTATCTTAATTCCGGGTTCGCCGGAATCCGGCAAAGTCGCCGGAGAAGAAGACCGGAAAAGAGGGTGTTTGGTTTTTAAAAGTTTGGTTTTATTGCACATTAGTCCCTGCGGTTAGAATTTTTTTAAAATAGATTAAACCTTAAATATTCTTTTTTCTTATAATTGACGTGGGTGGAAGATCAACCAAAATGACGAATATGCCCTCACATGTTATGCATGTGAGGGAACTTAACTGAAGAAAATAACGTGGTTAGCTGTAAAGGATTGAACTCGCAACAAAAATAAACTTAAATGCTGTTTTTAGCAACTTTTAAACATTAAGGCCGGAACCTGCAAGTTTGAGAAAACCTAAAGGATGTTTTGTGCAATTTACTCTATTATATATAACTAGTGGGTTATACCCGCGCTGTGCAGCAGGGCGGCCCATTTTTAATGGAAGCGTGGACACAATAGTAAAAAATAACATTAACGGAAAGAATTCGTTTGATATCGGTTTGGTTCATTAAGACATCGACACTTACCAAAAGAGAAACAAAAAAAATCATGATACGATCAAAAAAATACCGAGATATGTTTACATCGATAGAACAATAGAAACGAATATCAGTTTCGGTACTGACGTTGTTCGATCAGTATTAGACCGTTCGTTTTGTTACATATACAACACCAGGTTCGATTAAAACTTAAAAAAGAAAAAGAATAACCAAAAAATAGAAAACAGAAAGGAAAGATGAAAAAAATTTCTCAAAAAACAAAAATCATAAAAGAACAAAAATTACTGTAGCTAAAAAGTTTATAAATTACATATATAATAATAAGTAGGAATATAAAAATAATCATATAGAACTAGAGATATGAAATATTTTTTTTTTGAACAGCAAACAACATTTTATTCATCACCAAGTTTGATAATACAATGGTTAGTAAGCTACTAAACCAATCACATTTACATCATCGCCTAGAACAAAGATTACATACAAACGAAAACAGTGAATTATTCTTTTATCTTTCCGAATCAAAGGTTACCCAATTGCTCCATTCTTTTATCTTTATCTTTCCAAATCAAAGATTACATACAAACGAAAACAGTGAATTATCCCCCACCCTAACCCAGTTGGGTAAGTTGGGCCGGTTTCTCCCTGTAGACTCCGGTTCGACTCCCGGCTTGGGCAAAAGGTGCGGGACGTCCCAATGATGGATCGTTTCCTACCGAGGCATGGTTCGATCCGGAGGGCAACCCGGTTTTACCCAGCTGTTACCCCAGCGAGGCTCTTGTAACATTTGTAAAAATCGGGTTTTCAAAATCCGCTCCGTTTTGTAATCGAATATCAAGTTATAAAAGTCACGTTGAATATTTACGATTATTTTGATTTAAAACGATACATAATTAATAAATAAACTAAACTATAAAAATTATATTTGATAAAAAGTTAAAAGAAAATAAATAAAAAAATATGTTGCTGCCGGGACTCGAACCCGGGTCAGCCAAGAACAACTCCAACGACTTAACACACACTCACATCACCACTCCGCCACTTGTTATTTTCTGTTATCCCTAGGAAACAAATAACATGTATATACAGACTAGGTTAAACCGGTTTCACCAGCTGAGAAACGGAAATCGGGAAATCAATCGTCAAATCGTTTGATTACTCGCGCATTCACGTTCATAACCGATGAACCGATGTCATTAATCAATTCAGAGGTGATTGAACATCAATTTTCATTACTATCGGTTTTTATAACCGAAAAGAATCAAAGTCCCAATTACTTCAATTCCAGACCTCTCTCGCGACTCAGAAACGTCATACCAATACTCCATTTCACTCTCGTCACATTTTCAGACCGTCAGAACGTCTAAATTAACTCGCCGGAATTTTCTGCAAAAGTCGCCGGAAAACCGTATTCAACCCCAAACGGTAAATCTTTCAATATCATTGTAATTCAACAATTGTTAGACTATTTCTAACTTAAACCTCTCAATTGAAATCGAATTCAGGCGCTGTATTCAACTAATTCCAGTTCGCCGGAACTCCCCTGAAAGTCTTTATTTCCGTCTGTGAAACGGTAAGGACCTTCAAACACATCGTTAACGTTTGTTTATCACTTCAATTCCACAATCGACTAATAAAAAACGGCTAATCGTTTGTTCAGTTGAGGTGCACAAAAACAGAGACCGACGCCTGCCGGAACTCTGTAACCAATCGTTCACCGGTATGTTTTTCCTCTAATTGTCATCCCTGCTATCTCTTATCAGTTTGTGTAATGCTTAGCAATCGAATTAACAGGTTTTAATGATGTAAACTGCTGTCGGTAAAAATCCAGTGAAGAAGATGAACTTTGACAATACTATAAGTATAATTAAAATTGGTAGTTTAAACGGGTTAGACACACAGTCCAGCGGTGGACTGTGTGCAAAATACACACGCAAGTCCCGAGTTCGATCCCTGCTACACGCACTCCTTTTGTAATAAAATGCTTTTTTGTTTAAAAACTAAACCGGGTTAACTCAGTTAGTTGTTAAGTATAATAAAAACCGAGATAATAACCAGGTTAGACACACAGTCCAGCGGTGGACTGTGTGCAACATTAAATCACACGTCGCGCGTTCGAAACCCGTCACTGGCACCGGTTCGTTGAATTAAAATGTTTTTGCAATTAAAAGAATTTCGGTTAAACTGAATAAGTATATAAATATAATTAAAAACAAGATTATTTCGGGTTAGACACGTAGCTCAGTTGGTAGAGCTGCGTGCACGCGTACGGGAGGTCTCGGGTTCGAGCCTCACCCGGCGCAAACTATGTCACTGACCGAACCGGTCAACAAGTCAACAGGTCAACGGTCAACGGTCAACGCAAAATAAACAATTTTTTTTATATTTTTATTTATTTAATTTAATTTAAAAATCAATTAAAAATACTTAAAAATAACATTTTTAAAGATAGAAAATAGCCTCAAACTCACAAAAATATATCTAAAAATTTCATTAAAATCCTTAATAAAATCCACTCATTTAATATATTTTTCCGTTATTATTTAGGTTAGTATTTCTCGTTGTTCCGCTCATCTAATTCGTGCGCATCTCACCATCTCCAATCCAACGCACCCAATGTGAGTGAATCTTTACAAATTCCCCGTTTAATCACGTTTTGGGGTGTATCATGTGTCTTGATATAAATATTATACTTAAACCATTGTGCATACATCATATCATGAACTTGTGTATTCAGTTTGCTTCTGTTGTGTAGTTATTGTTGGATGCAATTTATTATTTTCAGTACATGCAATTTCATAGGCCGCCGCTCCCCATTACATTATGAGCGTTGAGCATGTTCCCCATTTCATTATGAGGTTGAACCTGGCGTGCCCACATACGATCGGCTCCGTTTGATTGAGCCTTGATCGCACAGACATTTTCATTTTCAGTACATGCAATACGATCGGCTCCATTTGATTGAGCCTTGATCGCACAGTTTCATTTATGTTATTTATCGTATGATGTTGGTATGTTCATGTATGCTGTCATATGTTATTGTATGTTATAGTTGTGACTGCTATTTGCCACTGCTTGATTATATACATTTGCTCATCTATGATTATGCACAATTTTTCATTGATAAACTAACAAGTAATTCATTAATAGATGTTTATCTAATAAGGTTAACTCGCCAACTTATGTTGACCCAAAACCCCCCATTTTTACACATGATACAGGTGAACCAGCAGCAGCTAGGAACACGTAGGATTGGACTAGAAGAATAAAATGATTTAGAGTTGGGATTATTATGTTTGGTTTATTTTTCTTTGTATTGTGTGAACATGTTTGGATATTTGGAAATGTAACTTTGACTTATTTAAATATGAAACATATTAGTAAATGTCATGAGCTTTGGTGATAACCCAATTATGCCCGACTCTTATTTCCGCTGCGGGTCGGGGTGTGACAGTTCTCGTGTGAGGGCAGTATGGTTTCCGGCGAAGGTCAGTCAGAGCGGCAGCCGGGGGCCGATAGAACATCGCGTCTGCGAATGCTGGGCTGACGGGTAACCATCCTTGATGGGAACCCGGTGACCAATGGTCCATGTACATATTGAAAGTCACCCTTCAAAAAAAAGGTTATGGGGCATGGGGCGGGGGTTGGGGCATGGGTTGGGGGTGGGCTTGGGTTTCAGCGTGGCCCGTTGGGGGGGGGGGGCTTTCAGACCGAGCGTTGGGCGGGGCTACCAAGATGACATGGCGGAGGCTGATTGACCAAGAGTTATTGCCGTTGCGTTAGCCGTTGGCAACGGCAATTTTTTTAAAACAAAAATATAAATACCAAACAACTCTATTCAATTTTTTACTACAACTACTCTACATCTTCTATAATCTTATTTTCTTTCTCATCCAACCTCAATACAAAAAAAATGAATCCTCATAACCGTACTTTCGACCCGAACAATCCGTGGGCATACCACGAAACACCGACACCTAGCCCACCATCCAATCGCCGTATGGCTCCATTTTTAATACACTCCGCTATGCCGGATATGGTCGCTTACGCTGTCACACCCCGAAATATCAGAGCTGGCGTGACTGGACCGGTATCTTCATTGCACAGCGGAAGTATTATGGTACTAAGACTTCTATAAAATGAACGTCGCTAAGTACTCGAGTTCCAACTGGGTTCCCCTATTCCAACTGTGCCATAGTTTGACAATATAACATTAGAAAGAAACATGCGAAAAATCAACAAAAAGTTGAGCGAGTTCATAGTTTGTTTGATTTGTTTCAAATGAATCTTAAAACATTTGAGAATCTTGCTTTTGAAAACCGTTTTGTGAGATTATAGTATCTCAAAGCGTTTGAAATGTCATAACTGTATATCGTTATTAAAATGTTTTCCATTATGTTTGTAAACCGATACATGTAACTGTTGTGTTTGTAAACCGGTGATAAAATCATAGTATGTAAAGTGCCTATGGAATATAAGGATCAATTAGCGGGTAGCGAACCCCTAATATTATGTACCATAAGTAAATAACCAAACCGAGACAACTTTGTTCTCAATTGGGCTCACAATAGCACCCCACGGTTAACGAACTAGGAATGAAGCGTGTCTCAAGCTCAGTAGATCTACACCTTTTGCACCTTGGTCACTAAGTGATTAATGGTTACCAATGTCATAATCCTATTTACGTACATAGATCTATTGTCATCTAATTCCATAGCTACATACCGAATGTCATAATTTGTGTCGTTAGGCCTAGCCCATGTTATCTTGTTATTCGTGTTATTGGGCCTAGCCCATGTTATCTTGTTATCCATGTTGTTGGGCCTAGCCCATGTTATAAATTCAAGTATGTTTCGAAAACGCGTATAGTCTTGTAAAAAAAACTGATAGGTTTGGCATAAACTTTTCATAAACCATTTGTTTTAACTGAAATACGTTTGTAATATGGTTTAGAAATATATGATTTGCGTTTATCGAAATATTGTGTGCTTTTGCAAAACTTGCATGTCTTCCACCCCGAAAACATTTATAAAAATATAAAACTGTAAAAAGTGGGGGTTATGAACTCACCTTGTTATCATTGTGCAAAGCTAGCTTAATATGATTCCATAGTGTCGTTCCAAGAACGTGAATTTGCTAGCGTGCAACTATAGCAATCCTAGCAAGAAATCAAGCTTATAAGGTTCTAATAAGACAATGTAGTTAAACTACGTGTCCGAGCTCTACCGAATCGTTAATAAACGATCCTAAAAGGTGTTATTATCTTGGTTTGAAATAACCACTCTATGGTGGCTTGATTCCATTTATAATCGAAATAAATGCCAAGCCTTGGAAGCGATTTAGTTTCCGAGAAGTTGAAGATATATATATTTATATATACATATAAAGTAAATATATAAATATATTTATGAAGCCGTATTAGTCGTCTCGAAAGGAAATACGTGAATGTAACAACATTGAAAATAATAAGTTGTAGACTCGTATAATATGGTTGTACGGTTTTCGAATAGTCGACATGTATGTAGATGAAAGAAAAAAAATGATAATAATAATAATACGACTCTTGTTTGTTTGTAAACGAATAACTTGATTGATTATATGTGAAAACCGTACGGTAATATGTCGTATGCCGTTTAGGCGTTAGGAATAAATATATAAGTTACATTTATTTTATACAACTTTCGAGTTGTGAACGTTTAAAAGAAATATAAATAATACTTATATTTATCTTATAGAATTATCGACTATAATATTTTTGAAATAAATATAGATAATTATATTTATTTTATAGAAGAATTTTTATAAAAGAAAGTCCGAGTTTTTGATGTTTGAAATAAATATAAATAGTTATATTTATTTTATAAAGTTATCGAGTTTTGTTATCTCGTAATCACGCTCGTTGAAAATCATCGAATCGCTTTTGGAAAGTCATAAGTGTTGTCGAAATAAATATACTTTCATATTTATTTTTATAAAAATTACTTGAACTCGATAGGTTTTGTTTCTATAAATAAACATGTTTCGTTCTACGGGATTTCACGAAAACCGGGCAGAGTTTCCTTTGTTTTTGGAGAGTCCCGTGTCGATACATTTTACAAAACACAACATATTCAAAACTTAACAATTTAATGTAACGACAATATAAGTATACCCATCCAACATTCCAAAAACAACACCAATTCCCTTTGTTCCGCAATAAATCTAACATATATATGTATAAATCCGTCAAAACTTTCGCATAACCATTCGATAGGTGAAAAATTAAATGGGATTATCCTAAAACCGACAATGTATAACGTTGCTTAGTCGGGTCGAGCTCGGTTTAGCGTTTAACGATATGTTTATAAAAAAAATATTGTAATTTTCACGTCGCTAATAATTTACCAAATTGCGTCGGCTGGTTGACCCGACAGTTGACCGAGTTTCGACTAAGTGACTTCGTAACCGAAACCTACTTTTTTCTTACTGTAGCATAGGCCTTCGCCACTTCAAACGGGTGCTTCGCCCCTCTTTTTTTTTTCTTAGAAAGAGCGAGGCCTTACTTATTCAGGGGGGTGAGGGAACCGTAGGAAGGGGGGACGAACCGCCGAATTTACATCTGAAATTGCCAACACGAACACAAACGAAATCTTGAATTTCGTATAGAAAGAAAACGAACCACTTCTATTCTCGGAGCCCACGGAGCGGTATATGAAGAATGGCTTTTTGGTCCCTTTCGTCGGATCACCGTGTTGACCAGGTTGACTGAGTGGACCGGGTTTGACCCGAGTTGACTGAGTTGACCGGGTCGAACCGTGTTGACTGAGTTTGACCGAACTCAAATCTGATGTTGACCGTAGTTTGACTTGTTGAACCGTATCAAGCTTGAAACGAACCGAGACCCGACTTGGAACTGAACTGAACCAAAACGAACCAAGCAGAGCCAGAGACCCATGGCGTCACCACCGCCACTGTTGTGGTGTCTCCGGCACCGGTAAACGGCCTGTCGCCGTTCGGCCACCCCCGCCTTCATCACCTCGGCTGCCCTCTACCTCGAACCTCTTCCTGATACATCAAGCAACGAGCCGGATACGTGTGGATCAAGAAAGATCTGAAAAAGTAGAGAAGAAAGGGGGGTTTACCAGTGAGTTTTCGCACTGCCGGAGCCTCGAACCACCATCGCGACCGTCGCCGGCCCCATCTGCGACCGCCGCTGCTGTGGTCTTCACCGCAACCACCGTCTGCCGCCGGTACCAGCTTCCCTCTCCGGTTCTCTCTCTCCCTCTCCTCTGCCGCTCTCTCTCTCTCTCATCGGGTTACTGGGGTGTAAGGGATGAGGGTTGGGTGTGTGTACGGCCGACCGGAGGCTCAACGCCGGAGCGCCGGCCGGGAACCGGCTCCGGTGGCTCGCTCTGCAGAGAGAAGGGGAAAGGGATAAGGGGGGCTAGGGTTTTTATGAAAGAGATGAGTGTTATGTGTTTATATATACTAGGGTTTGGAAGTTGGTTGGCCCAAGGCCCGTTAGTGCTTTGTGTGGCCCAATGACATTTTCTCGGCCCGTTATCGTTTCCGAACTTTGTTGAATGTCACGTATCGCTTATTTAAGGTCGAAAATGCTTGAAATTATGTCGGAAATCGTTACTTGACGCGTATTTTGTCGGTTGCGCTAAAACGTGTAAAATGCTTTGTTTGTCGTTTTTAATACGTTTTTCGATCTGGTTTCCACTGCTATTATTAGAATTTGAAAACGAAGCTAAATATATCATAATACATCAATATTTAGGCGTAGCCTGAGTCCAGTGTTTCCGTTTCGTTGCCGGTGCGTTCCTTCAGTCGCGTTATTCCTTCGCATTCGTGTTTTGTGACTGTTCAAAGGCAAGATATATTCACAACGCTAAATTTGAGTATATAAATATACGTATAAAATTCGTAATTGGAGGCGTTGCCAGTATTTTGTCCGGTGACAGTTCGTTGCGCTTATCGTTCAACAGTTTTCCCGAAATTCGCCATACGCGCACTGTAAAGTTAGATAGGCGTTCCTAGGCAATTCAAAAGCATAATTAAATTAATATATGTCTTAAACACTATCTATTATCGCCCTAAACGTCTGTTAATCGTGTAATTAAAAGCCAAAAAGTACCGGTTGTCACATACGCATCGTTTCTCTCGAATCATGTATATACGAACTTTCCTCATAGTGACGATTCTATACCTACACCGAACCAACAAAACAACATCAACCTATCCCAAACCGAAACCGTCCCCGAAACTCAACTACCTATTGACTTCCGGTTCCAAACCCATCAAGAGGAGAAGTCACAAGAAAAAAACGGAGTCCGAGAAAACGACAGAAAGCACCAAAAGAAAACAACAAAAATGGGTCGGTAAAGAAGATGTTGCATTGGCGAGGGCTTGGGTTCAGATATCTCAATATCCAGTTTTAGGTATTTTTTTAAATTTTTTACCCCTTATTTTTTAATAATTTAAATATATTAAATGGTTATTTTTTTAAATAGGAAATTCACAACATAGAAACCGTTTGTGGGGCGCGGTCAATAAGCTATTCCACGAAGAAATGGAAAAGGAGATGTATCATGAAAATGATAGCTTATCCTCGAAGTGGACCGAGATAAGCGACCAAATAACCAAGTTTAGTGGTTATTTGCATAAGGCAAGGCAAAACCCAAAAAGTGGTGAAACTGAAGCCGACTATGTTACGAATGCATTGGTAACATTCAAAACGAATGTCGGGACCGACTTCCGGTACTTGCATTGTTGGGACATTTGTAAGTATCATCCAAAATGGGTGAACATCCCCAGTGGTAGCGAAAGTACCACGTCATCCAAAAGGGCTAGGACACCCTCGTCACAAGCCCAATCAGATGCACGAGATCAAGAGTTTGACCTCAACTTAGACGACTTCGATGATTCGCCAAGCCGGCCATAATTCGGAATAGAGGCCGCTAAAAGGCGTGCTAAAAGTTCCAAATCGGGTTCGCCATGGCCTTTAGTTAGGAGTTCGGGCTCGCGTAGGGGTGTCTACAACAATCAGTTGGAAGATATTGCAACCGAGTTGGATACATTTAACGTATTCCAACAACAAATGGCCGAAATCCGTAAGAGCAAAGAAGCTAGGGACGCCCTAAAACAAAGATGCGATGATATGAAATTTCTAGCCCAGCCCACCGACCACCTATCAGGTGAAGAGTTGGAACTAATGTTGTAGACGAAAGAAGAGATAAAGAAAAAAATACTCCAAGCACTAGAAAGTTTTTAGAAATTTTGGGTTTTTTTAAGACTTTTAATGTAATTTATTGTATTTTCTTTGTAATTTATCTTTTTAAAAAAACATAAAGTTTGGGCTGACCACGCCCCAAACTCTCAGGCCCACGTACCCACAGCCTAAGTAAATATGAAAATAATCATATTCTACAAGTCGCTCCTCACTCCTAGGCAATATCTTTAAAACAAAAAGCAGTCCTGTAATCAACAAACCTATGTACAACATGCATTAAAACTTGTACTCACTACCGGCACCAATAAATTCCCCAACCCAACAACAAACAACATACCAGGAGCTGCAATCTTTATGCTTTCTAACGGGTAAAAAAGTCGGTGGGAAAATGAATAGAAAACAAAGAAAAAGAGGAAACTTTTCATTTTACCAAAAAAAGAAAATAAAAAATTGAATTTTTCTTCAGATTCCTTCACTTTTATCTTGTGGGATTTGTTCATTCAGATCATTAGATTAGTGGGTTTGTGTAGTTTCTTTAAATTCTTTAATTTGGTGAAGAAATTTTATATCTTTACTGTGGATCTTTCCTTAATTTAAAAAAAGGTTGGTAACCCTCTCTGGTTCGTTTTTTTTTTGATTTTTTTAAAGATTTGGTGAGTTTAATGTGGTTTTGGTTTTGTTGCAGAGATCTTGTGTAATTATAGGGGTTTGGTGATTTATGCTTCTTTTTAAGGAAGCATTAAACACTATGTTTGGTAAAGTTTATCAAACCCTCTAAAGAAAAAAGGTCTGATCATCAGCAAATTAAGAAAACCCATATTAAAAGTTGGGATTTTTAAGGGTTAATTGTTATTGATTCATTCAAATTTGGGATTTTTGAGCTTGTAAAATGTTCTTGATTGATTAAAGTTGCAAACTTTGCCTCAAAAAAACCCTAATTTGGATATTATTGTGGAGATTTGGGATATCTTCCATGTGTTATGCCCCATGAGGACATTCTTTCCATCCGAATCTTGTAAAGAATCACATCTTCATGCTTTGAATCCACAATCATGGCTGCAAGTTGAAAGAGGAAAGCTTTCAAAAGTTTCATCTCACTCTTCTTCTTCTTCTTCATTGTAAGTTTTCTATTTGCTAACTTAAAGCGTATTATGTAAGTTACCGGTGGTTTTCGGTGTTTGGATAGACTACTCTTGCATATGATCATCTCACTGTTTAGGGGTCAAATACTCACATTTGATCCTAGCCAAACACTCAACTCCAACAAAATTCGAAAGTGATTATTTTAAGTCGAAGCAATGGAAACACATCCAGTTTTTTATGAGTTTTATAGTCTTATTATTATAAGTTGTAACCTACTTCAGCTTACATTTATCTAGTCGTTTAGGGGTCAAATAATGAGTTTTAAACTAGTTCCAAGAGAACTGATAATAAATAAAAGGGTAGAGTAAAGTTACATATATAAACTTATGGTGGGAGGTTCTAGTGAGAACCGTTCAATAGTTAGGAGCCAAAGGAACCACTTTTGGCCCTTGGATGAATATATCGGATCGTTTACGTTATGTTTCTTCAACTCCATGAATCGCTCTCTTTCCCTCCTCATCAGTTCATGATCAAAGTGATCGGAAGACGGTTAAATGGTTCCTCTAATTATTTAATGGTTTTCAGTTCAACCTACCTCTATGCTTGTGTTACCCTTATTTTATCTCTTTACATAATTAATTAGAATGTGCCTAACACATAGCAGATCAAAGATGAGTATTGCTACCTAAGTAGCAGAAGCACATCCACAGAACATCTCCTGCTTCACATTTTATTAAAGTCGATTCTTCTTACCTTTGATAGTTTAATGCGTATTTCATCCTTTTAATTGTGTTTACTTATCCTATTTGCAGAGAATCTCTAATCAAAGTCCGCGATCCATCGATTCTACCATTTTTTAAACCTGTCGATTACGTAGAAGTTTTAGCCAATATCCACAAAGGACTCGAATCATGTCCTCCACATGAGCGTTCAAACCTGCATTTATTACGATATCAAGTCTTTAAAGGCCTAGGTGACATTAAACTAATGAGAAGAAGTCTTAGGCTGGCTTGGCTCAAAGCAAATATGGTTCATGAACAACTCGTTTTCGGGGCATGGTTAAAATATGAAAAACGAGGTGAAGAACTTATATCGGATTTACTCTCGTCATGTGGTAAATGCGCAAAAGAGTTTCGATTGATAAACATCAGTTCTGAGCTCCCGTCTGTCGTAAACACTAGTTTTCCTGATGGTGCAATGACGAATCAAAAAAATTGTTTATCGGGAACCGTTTCGTTTCAAATCGGGGATACGAAAATTGTTTGTGATAGGCAAAAAATGGCGGCCCTTTCGCTTCCATTTCGTTCTATGCTTAACGGATGTTTTATAGAATCAGTTTCAGAGGTCATAGATTTGTCGAAAAACGACATTTCATTAACGGGTATGAAGGTGATTAGCGAATTTAGCTCGACGGGTATGTTGCCCGATTTACCAACGGATCTTTTACTAGAAGTCATGGTGTTTTCAAGTAAATTTTGCTGTGAGAATCTTAAAGATTCTTGTGATAGGAAATTCGCCACACTCGTTTTATCACGAAACGATGCGGTTGAACTTATGGGATATGCTCTCGAAGAGAACTGTCCGGTTCTTGCGGCCTCTTGTTTGCAGGTTTTCCTTCAAGAACTCCCAAATTCTCTTAATGATGAACGTGTTGTTGACTTGTTGACTAGTGTTAACAGTCTGCATAGTCCGGTTATGGTGGGGTCCGCTTCGTTTTCGCTCTACTGTTTATTAAGCCAAGTTGCTATGGATCTTGATCCGGGATCTGATAAAGCTGCCTGCTTTTTGGTACACTTAGTTGACTCTACGGTAAACAGTCAACAAAAGATGGTGGCATATCATATGTTCGGATGTGTGAAATTACTCAAGATGGAATATAACGAGGCCGAAAGATTCTTCGAGGCTGCATTGACCGAAGGGCATGTTTATTCTGTCACGGGTTTGACCAGAATCAGTCAAATTAAGGGCGAAAAGGTTGACTCTTTTAAGAAACTCACTTCTATTATTTCAAATTACACTCCTATTAGATGGATGTATCAAGAACGATCGTTATACTGCGAAAATAATGAAAAAAAGTGGGAAGATCTCGAAAAGGCAACGGAACTGGATCCGACATTAATGTACCCGTATATGTACCGGGCGGCTTCTTTGATGAAAAAACAAAATGTGCAAGATTCAATGGTGGAGATTAACAAGATTCTTGGTTTTGAACTCTCGGTTGAATGTTTGGAGTTGAGGTTTTGTTTTCATTTGGTTCTTGAAGATTATCAATCGGCGATTCGTGATGTGCAGGCGATTCTTACTATTTGTCCGGATTTTCGGATGTTTGAAGGGCGGGTACCCGCGACACAGTTTCGAACGTTGGTTCGTGAGCATGTTCGAAGTTGGACAAGTGCAGATTGTTGGTTGCAGTTGTATGATCGGTGGTCTGATGTTGACGATATCGGGTCACTTTCTGTTATATATCAAATGCTGGAGTCTGAAACGGCTAAGGGGGTTTTATATTTTAGACAGTCTTTGCTTCTACTCAGGTATTATGTTGTTGTTATTATTATTATTATTATTATTTATTTTTTTAACATTTACAAACTGAATGCATATGTATAGCATTCATTATATGTATGTATATACGTGTGAATGTGTGGCTTCGTTAGACCTTGTAGGTACCAAATCTTGATATTAAAATATAGTTGTTGGTAATGTCAACACCACAAATTAGAGGTGGGAAGATGGGAGGGTTGGGTAACGGGTCGAATTGGGTAGTTTTTAGTGAGTGTCAACCGTCGAATTGGGGTTTAGGGATGTTCACGGTCCTGTTCGGCCGGTTTTAACAGGATTTCTGGGCTGAACCGGTAGCTACAGTTGGCTGGGTAGTCCGGACCAGCTAAAATGGTTTGGCTGGCGGTTTGGGCTGGTTTTTTTTTTTTTAACATGCTATTGTACCATTAGATATTCAAAAGCTTGGTAAAATGGCAGACATAATAAACGACCTAATATTTTACCTTTACGTATTAAAGGGTTTATGAAAAAAGTGGAAAAATGAACTTAAGAGCATGATATTGGTTAAATTAATAATCTATACATCTAATTACTGTTAGATTTCTATAAGTGAAAAAAGTTATTTTATATTTATTTTTTCTTAAAATTATTTACCTTAGGTACCAAATCTTGATATTAAAATATAGTTGTTGGTAATGTCAACACCACAAATTAGAGGTGGGAAGATGGGAGGGTTGGGTAACGGGTCGAATTGGGTAGTTTTTAGTGAGTGTCAACCGTCGAATTGGGGTTTAGGGATGTTCACGGTCCTGTTCGGCCGGTTTTAACAGGATTTCTGGGCTGAACCGGTAGCTACAGTTGGCTGGGTAGTCCGGACCAGCTAAAATGGTTTGGCTGGCGGTTTGGGCTGGTTTTTTTTTTTTTTAACATGCTATTGTACCATTAGATATTCAAAAGCTTGGTAAAATGGCAGACATAATAAACGACCTAATATTTTACCTTTACGTATTAAAGGGTTTATGAAAAAAGTGGAAAAATGAACTTAAGAGCATGATATTGGTTAAATTAATAATCTATACATCTAATTACTGTTAGATTTCTATAAGTGAAAAAAGTTATTTTATATTTATTTTTTCTTAAAATTATTTACCTTAAAAAAAGTTTTAATATCTCGTCTGGTTCTGTTTACCCATCCGGTTCCAAACCGTAAACCGAAGCATATTACTCCTAACCCGCCCGAGCCGGTTGATTTAGCTCGGTTTGAGCGGTTTAGTCAGTTTCAATGGTTTTTGAACATCCCTCTAGTTGGGTTGACCGACACACACTTTTGTCCAGTTTTATTTTTCTATAAATAGTTGAGGCATTACATATGTAACATGATGCCATAATATAACGTGTCTAATTGTCATTTTTTCTTGTTCTAATATATGAACTTAATAAAAAAAACAGTTGTGGTACATGTTAGGTTTCTTGCAAATCTTGAACTTTACTGATCAATACTTATTGCAGGTTAAATTGTCCGGAAGCAGCGATGCGGAGTTTACAGTTGGCCCGCCAGCATGCATCAAGTGAACATGAACGTCTAGTTTATGAGGGTTGGATATTATACGATACGGGCCATTGCGATGAAGCGTTGAAAAAAGCGGAAGAATCTATTAAGTTGAGTAGATCCTTTGAGGCCTTTTTTTCTAAAAGCATACGCTTTGGCAGATTCTAGCCAAGATCCTACGTGTTCTTCAACCGTTTTAGCACTTCTTCAAGATGCCCTTAAGTGCCCTTCCGATAGGCTTCGCAAAGGGCAGGTTTGAACAATCTTTATCCCTAAATTTTGACCCGTTAACCTATACAGCCCGATAGGCTGTAAATGAACCGAAAGAACACGAACTAAGGCATGTTTGTGTTCGTTCATTTAACTCTAACCGAACACGAACACAAATCGAACACAAATTTTTGTTCATGTTTGTTTATTAAGAAAACTAGGTTTTAAACCTCGCGCGCTTCTTGGGCGCGCGGTGAAAATAATCACCATGAAAAACATTTATTTCATTTTGTGCAAAACAAGAACAATTAAGAGAGTACAAAAACCTGGGCCATCTTCTCCCTGAAGCATTGGAAAAAATAAACATATTACATATGACATCCTACTAATAGAAAAAAGCTAAATAAAGTGTTATGTTTACACAATCCAAAACAAATATATTACATATAGCATCCTAAAAGGTGTATAAGCTAAAGCTCTCCCCTAAGCCACCTTTTCTCTACAGCAATGGAAAATGATCCCGAAGGAACTACAACTCCTCCCTGTATCATGCACCACACCCTCCTATTCGCATACCTCCACCAGTCTCCATCCAATGAAGCCATCACTTGGGACGGATAGTATTAATGCATATTCATCGAGCTTTTGATAACTGAAAATGGAATGGTAGTAGTGATTTAAATTCATGATACTAAAGCAGTGTAGTGGAAATACAAATAAAATGATGGTAAAGGTTCTAATTTTATTGCATTATTATTATCTCAATCCCTTCGGATACTATTCCTTATACTTAAATGCACATTAGCGCAACGTTAACACAAACAGAATCACTATGCTATTAAACAAAATAACATCATGACACATCTATATTGAAACTATATTAAATTTAATAAAAGTCTAACTGAACCAAAGTAATCATAGTATCTTTGTATGGATGCCTAATTAGCAATAAAACCTCATGTTCATCAAAACTATTCCTGTTGAGGACCAAGAAGCAGAAACAATTATCCATTTTATGATCTGATACTTATCCAAATTGCAAATTACAAATAGAAAGTTAACCATTATTTAACATGTATGTACATAAAATTTACCAATTATTAATTATTCATCTAAATTAACAATTATCCACTTTATGATCCTACACCTAGCCAAATTTCAAATAAACAGTGTAACAAACGCATAGAAAGATACCTATTTTTCATAATATATATGTACACAAATTTACTTATCATTAGTTTTCGTTCAAATTAATTTTTGAAAATCCTTCTGGACTCACAAAAGGGATTAGGAAGCAGCACTTCTCCTATACAATTTGAACCGTATAGAGATTGTTCACTATTAACTTAGAAGTATAGAAAACTGCGAAACAAACATAATATGCTAACTGTACAATAGTATAGTCCAGTAAGCTTCTTTTAATTCACTACTAAAACGGAGAGCTTGAACTTACCATTTTGGAAATGGATTTCCAAAGTATAAATAATTCATAGCTAATGGTTCGTGAATAACTGCATGTGGCTAGAAATTTGGTCAGAAACTCTCTTTCTTGAACAGACAAATGAGTTTATCATACCTACAAGTCTACAACAGGCTCAAGAAAACAAAACACATTCAAGATGGTTCAATGTTAGGTGTCATATAAACATAACATTATGCAATTTTCTTATTTAGATCTTAAAAAGTACAATGAATCAAAGTAGTTGAGTGAAGCCAATCATGACTAGGATAGTCTTTCGGTATCCTGCAGTTTGCAACAAATGCTCAATTTGAGGTTCGTCAAGATCGGGATCGCTCTCATCAATCACTTGATTCACTAGTCGACAAAATTCCCATATCCAATTCTGAGACATGTGTTTTGACAGATTGTATATATCTGGATGCTCTTACTATTAATTCAGATAAATAACCAAAATAGAGAGAAAGGGATTCAAAATACTAGCATTTATAGATTTTCATTTACTCAATGTTGATTTTGCATCTCATTCAACTTCATCTTGTATGTTTCATTTATGACCAAATGCTGCCGAGCAAGGTTTATTTAGTGCTTTCGGTACATACAGTTTTCCCACCACAACGCCCGGATGGGTACTAAATACAATCTGTTAAAACACATTTAAAGCAGCTCAATTCTAAACATGACCCATTTGAAGCAAAAACCCTTTTTGACATGTTATCCAACCAACCAACCAACTATTGAGTTGAAACTAAAATCAAATTGAATATAGTTCAACCTGAGATCAAGAAAACCAGACCTTTCCACTAGCTCTGCTATCTGGGGGATTTACTGGGTATGGTTGTTGTTTTTATGAAAAAAATTAGTTTGATTTGTTGTGAGATTGATATACTTTGTAAAATTATGCAATGGAAGAGCTGCCTGCTATAACAATGTAGTTCAAACTATATTAAAAATTATGTAAAATATAGTTCAACCTGAGATCAAGAAAACCTGCTCAAGTGGGTGATGCTGACATTCTATCAAACAACTGGTGCGCATGACAGAAAAATGCTTAATTTTACAAAGTATATCAATCTCACAGCAAATCAAACTATTTTTTTTTCATAAAAACAACAACCATACCCAGTAAATCCCCCAGATAGCAGAGCTAGCGGAAAGGTCTGGGAAGGGTGAGATGTAGACAAACCTTACCTCTATCCTTGAGGATAAAGAGGCTGCTTCCAAAGAGACCACCGGCTCTGAAACCCACAACATCACAATTAAAAGGAGACAATCACATGAAAACAATCCACCTAACATGAACGCATTTAATAATAATAATAATAATAATAGTAATAAATAATAATAAAATAATAAATAATAATAAGAGTTAATTGTCCGGATGGTCCCTGTGGTTTCACGTTTTTTCATGTTTAGTCCCCATCTTTTGGAAATAGCAGGCACGCTCCCTATGGTTTGTTATTTTGTTACTAGGATAGTCCCTCGAGTAAATGTCAGGGGACTATCTGAGTAACAAAATAACAAACCATAGGGAGCATACCTGCTATTTCCAAACTAACTGATATTTACTCAGGGGACTATCCGAGTAACAAAATAACAAACCATAGGGACCATACCTGCTATTTCCAAAAGGTGAGGACTAAACATGAAAAAACGTGAAACCACAGGGACCATCCGTGCAATTAACTCTAATAATAATAATAATAATAATAATAATAATAATAATAATAATATTAAAAAAATGTAAATTAAAAAAATAAAAATAAAAATTAAAATTTCCTATGTCCTGCCTAAACCCCTTTGTATCATCCCTTAGAAGTCCTTAAGCCTAATCTTACGTCTCCACGAACTCCTATCATGGATCATGTCTTCAGAGAGGTGCAACTCTACTAAATCATGTCTAATCCGTTCATCCCAAGTTAATTTGGGCCTACCTCTACTCTTCCTCTCCACCAGGGTGAGAGTTTCTACTGCTCCATCAGTTGCCTCTTCTTCACATGCCCAAACCATCTTAATATCCCCTCGTTTATCTTTCCTGATATACTAGCCCCTCCCAATCTTTTCCTAAAAACCTCATTTTTTATCCGGTCTAACCGCGTGTGCCCACACATCCACCTTAGCATCCTCATATCTGCTACGTCCATCTTGTGTCCTTGTGCTTTCTTGATAGCCCAACAATCCGTCCCATATAACATAGCAGGTCTAATTGCAACTTTATAAAATTCTATTTTTCATAAAAACAAAACTATTAATAATGCTGGGCAACAAAGGGTTACCTCACCAAGCTTCATTTCTTCCCACTGAGGTTTCAAATTTCACTTAAAGATTAGAAACCAAAATACATCCGGACATCCAGAATCAAAAGATAACAAACTTACATGATTAAACCTTGGTGGATACGAGGGAAAACAAAGAGATTGAACGGTGTATGAGTCGAACCGGGGTCTCCCGAGAATACAATCACGGCCCCAACCACTTTACCAGAAGTTAAAACACATTCTATTCGTAACACTAATCATATATAAAGACAACCAAAAAGGGAGGAAATGAAAAAAAAGAACAAATGAGGAGATGACACCTAGCCAATGTTACTATTCCCAAGCTTCATATTATTATTATATTATATTTATAATATAACACAAATGAACGAACATAGATAGACATCCACGAACATAAATGAACGAACAAAACGTGTGCTTATGTTCGTTCGTTTAATTAAATGAACAAAAAATTGTGTTCATGTTCGTTAGTTTATTAAATAAACGAACATAAACGAACAAGTTCACAAACTGTTCACGAACGTTCGGTTCATTTACAGTCCTATGGCCCGAATTGTGTTACGTTTTTATCTGTAAAGTTTATTAAATAAACAAACATAAACGAACTTCCCGTCGAACAAGTTCACGAACTGTTCATGTTTTTATCTGTAACGGGTCAAATGAACTTTTGACATATGAAGACAGATACTTAAAACTGTGGCAAGCGTTGAACAATCTTGGAAGCGTTTATGTAGATTCTGGGAAACTAGACCTTGCAGCCGATTGCTACATTAACGCGCTTAAAATAAGGCACACGCGGGCCCACCAGGGACTTGCTCGTGTCCATCATTTAAAAAACGACAAGTCTGCTGCTTATGGGGAAATGACAAAGTTAATTGAGAAGGCACGGAATAATGCGACTGCTTATGAAAAGAGATCAGAGTATTGTGAACGTGAACATACGAAGTTAGATCTTGAAATGGTTACTCGTTTGGATCCTCTTCGGGTTTATCCGTACAGATATCGTGCAGCAGGTTAGTTGGCTCAAACTTATATCTGATTCTGTTGAGGTGAAAATTTCCGTCATTTTATTTTTAAACGAAAACATGTTGAACGGGTTAAAAGTCGTTCAAACTGCTTTTGGAAAGCATAAGGCCTCGTGAACCATTTTGTTAAAAAAAGTAGTTTTTTTTTTCAATAAAATTGTGTTTGTAATCATTATTGACCTTACTATCTATTAAGAGCTTGATCTTTTCTGACAAAAAGTGTTACGGTCAACCCAACCCAACCCAGCTGAATCGTCGACTGACTCGTTTTGACATTTTAACCAATCCACTTGGCCACTTAGTTTGAGGCCTCAGGATCTATTTAAATGAACACCTATTCATTCAATTTAAAATTATATAAATACATCTAACAAATAAATTATAATTTATTATTTCAGAAAAGAAAATTCAATAATTGGTAGTTCTATATGAAAAATTTAAACACGTTAGTCAACTACAAAAGCTGAGCTGACTTCCTAGCATATTAGAGGTGGTACAATAGGCGGTTTGGGCGATTGGGTAACAAGTCAAACCGGGTAAAAATTTGTTACGTGTTGGGTGGTGACCCAAAACACGTTTATGTCCATTTTTATCGAATAATTTTTTTGTCAAATATAAAACGTCTTGGATTTTTTATATATTCTTGTGGGGCTCTCCTCTAATTCGGTTAGTGGTCAAATTCCATCCAGTCTTGATGGACAATCACAAGGAGAAAGAAGCGATCACTGAGCTATCAAGGGCAATTACATTCAAAGTGGACCTACGTTTATTGCATTTACGGGCAGCGTTTCATGAACATACAGGGGATGTTTTGGGTGCCATGCGGGACTGTCGAGCCACCCTATCTTTTGACCCCAATCATCAAGAAATGCTTCAACTTCGTAGCTGTGTAAACAACCAAGAACCATGAATATTCAACAACTTAGATGCAATGTTACATAAATGGTGAAGAAAAGGAGAGGTTTCTTAGTTTGTCTATGATAAAAATGTAAACACATGATGAATCTTGTAAGCGTTAATATGTGTGTTGTGATATCCCGGGTTTTTCGGATAACTTAAACGCGACACTTGTCGAATAATGTATATGCTAAGTATTAAACGTGTACGAGTTAAACGAATACGTGATGTGTGTGGTGTGATTGTTTTAGTTATAAAGAAGTGTGGTAGATATGTACACGAACTGAACCGAACCACGACACGAACCAACCTTGATTCATTGTAACTCTAGGAATTAATCAAGTTAGGACTCAAACATGTCTTGGCCGCGAGATCAAAACCTAAAACTAATTCGGCCAAGATCAAACCCAAACCCGTAACAAACCTAAAACTATTCGGCCGATCAAACCAAACCAAACCAACCCGTGTGCAACCCAAACCGATATCAAGCCTAAGCTTTAAACTCCAACCACTCGGCCACAAGATCAAACCAACCCAAGTTCTGGCCGCGAGATCAAGCCCAAACCCAAACCAAAGCAATCCAAGTATCATCGGCCACAATGCTTATCCGAACCGTAAACCTTATCATTTTTGCGCCTATAAATACAAACCATGCATGTGTCATTGACAAAAACACAAACCCTAACAAGCAAACAGCCGTCGGCTGCCTTACTCTCACCATCCTCTCGGTCGCAGCAAGCAGCAGCCGAAGTCTTCATCTTCTTCAACCGAAAACAGCCCTTTTCTTGTTCCCTTGATCGGCAGTTCAGTCTTGATACACTCCATCTCGATCAGAAACAGTTTAGCTTGAGCCCTCAGTCACGAGATCAGCAGTTGATCAGTTCATCGATCACAAACAGTCTCCTTCATCATCAATCTCTCGGCCGCGAGCACCCTTGAACACCGATCTCTTATAGTACTCACGGTTCGTGTACATTATCATTAAAAATCTGGAATTTATCATATGTTGCTAGATCATATTCGAGTATATATGTCTTGATTGTTGCTGTTCTCAGATTTGCATGATTTTATAGTTTTGGATTATTGATACTAGATTTAAAGTTGGAATGAGTTTGAAAGCTGAATATATATATAGGCTGTGTTTTGTTTGTAATAACTAGAAGTAAGAACTAGGGTTTGCATGGATAGGTTATTAGTATTAATCTATGACTAGAAATCAGTTCTAGATCGCCTAGGTTAATCGCATGAACGGGTTATACGAGTTCAGGATAAACATATGCAGAAAACAGTCTGCTGAATAATAGTTACAGCCGACTTCATCTGGCTGTAACTTGATCGTTAGTTGTCGAAAAACGGATTTTCTGATGTCTAGAACGTAGAGATTTGAATAAGGAATCTAATGGCGCTGGATTCATAATTTTCTGAAGTCGTTTGATATTTTTAAAGGGCTAAATAAGTTCAGTAACTAAAACTGTGAAAATCCTGAAATTTTGCTAGTTGTTTGTCAAGCTAGATTTTAAAATCAATAGGGAGTTGAGTCATGATTTTTGTACAGCAACTAGGTATGGAAATTTCCGGGCAACTCCAACTGGAATTTTGTTAATTGGACAATCAGTGATTTTTAAATAAATTCTTCCGTGAACTGCAGTCAGAAAGCGGTAAATCTGACTGCAGCCTAGCATATTAATATTTATGGTTAATTGGTAAAGATCTAGGACTTGGAAAAATTATATAAATTTCTATGGTATAAATGTCACCTACTGTAAAAATATGGGAATTTTTGGAATGTTAGAACTATTTTATAAAAATTCTAGAAAACAGCTGAATAATGAGTGTTAAGCAGAAAATTGATAACTTGTGATTTTATGCATTAAAGTGTTGCATGGATTTGGAATATGTTCATGATAAGTTGTTTGATTACTATGATCACATGAGAATACTTGCATGCATGTTTGAGTGTTAGATATGTTGTTTGTGTGTATCACTTTGTGAGTAAATTACGTGTAGAATTTGTATTGGTGTGTTCACACACTGACGTGGAAGTAATTGGTTTGTCAGGACGCAACTAGCGGTCCCATCTCTTATAACATCTTTGCTACACTAACCGAGCAAATAAAGGTGAGTTCACGGCCCCTAACTTTATCCGGTTTTTAAACAACAGGGGGAGAAACATGTATACACTCTCAAACTCAATCTCTTTACGTTATACGAATTTAACGTCACATAACTATACGGTAACTAAGTTAATGTTAATGTAATGTTATGGTCACTAAGCAGCTTTATCACTTAAGTCCTCGACAATCTCCTCGGATCGTTAGTATTTGGGTTTAATAGCGGGGGAATTATAAGTGGTACTACTGGGCCCGACAAGCCCCATCCGAGCTAGTCGCGCTAGCCGACCTGGTATGGTCAACGGGTGAATAATTGGCCTAACACCGCCATGGTCACGTGATAGGCCTGGCAAAACGGAGGCACAACAGTCAGCTTCGATCGCGAACTCTTACGTGACATGACTTTAGGCTAGCTACTATATATATTAACATTGAACTTAATTACGAATCAACTTAATATTCCGGGTTTGGAATATTGGAAACATCAACTTATTATCCCGGGTTGGGGATAATGGAAATAACAACTTAATATTCCGGGATGGGAATATTGGAAGCAACAACTTATTATTCCGGGATTGGAATAATGGAACTGATACGTTATCCCGGGTTGGGGATAACGGAGTAATCAAACTATAACCGAACAAACGAATTTATGAAAACCTGTGAACTCACTCATCTTTAATGTTGACACTTGTTTCTTTACATGTTTCTCAGGACGCTAGGAGCTCTAGGTGCACGCACATGCATTGAACAAGACATCTTTATCGAGTCTTATTTATTAATATTGTTTTGGGATTTTTCATTTGTTTTGGCGTTTGTGTTGGCGCCCGCATCACTACTTATTTATGCTTCCGCTCAAACTTTAAAACTAATGCTCTGCTAAATATTGGTAATTGATATAAAATCTACAATGAACGATTTTGGAAAACGTATTATCAAATCATGTAGAGTCGTTTGACGTACTAGTGTTTCAGATTCTGGTTTGTTCACACGCCTCGCGGTAAAACTCCGCAAGTGGAAAATTGAGGGTGTGACATGTGTATTCCTTTAGATTCTTCACTCCATTTCTTGTCTTACTAGCATTGTCCTATACTACATCGTTCTATTGAAAACCAAGACCCTAAGGCCCTTTCTTGTGCATTAGACGATTTTTCACTCAAGAGCGTGTTATGAAATAATAGAATAGGGAATGTTACAGTATAAGTCATAGTTAAGGGGGGTTAATTGTAACATTGGTTAGGGGCTTGAACCGGCCTCTCAAACAAAACGAGGTTCGTCATGTGGTTAGGAGTAATCATCTTTCGCTTTGTGCAATCTTAGAATCTCATGTGGATATTGGTAACCTTCATAAAGTATGTAGAACCGTGTTTAGGGGTTGGGATTGGACAGTAGATGTAATAAAGGTACTAGGATCATCTTAGGTTGGAACCGATGGAGATTGATGTTATGGTCATTGCCTAAACGGATCAGGTTATGCATATCCAGTTGAATTTTAAACTTGAGAAGAGGAGCCTGCTATGCTCGGTGGTTTATGCAGCAAATTACTATGTCACTCGGAGGGATTTATGGCAACAGCTAGTTCGGCATAAAGGTTTCGTGGGTGATAATCCGTGGGTTATTCTGGGTGATTTCAACTCAGCTCTTTTTTTGGAGGATAATTCCATGGGATCTTCATATGGCTCAGCGGGTATGAGGGACTTTCAAGAGTGTGTTACTGAGTTGGAGGTGGTTGATATCAATAGTTCGGGATTCCATTTTACATGGAATCAAAAGCCTAAAAAAGGCGTGGGGCTGCTAAAGAAGCTTGACCGTGTTATGGGTAACACTGCATTTTTGGCTGAGTTTCCTAACTCCTACACGGTTTTTCAGCCGTATGGGATATCAGATCATTGCCCATGTTTGTTAAAGATCCCATCTCCTGGTAAGATGAAACCTAAACCATTCAAGTTTGCTAATTTCTTGGTTCACAAACCGGAATTCACTGATATTGTTAAGAAGCATTGGGATATGGCCATTGATGGGGTTCCTCAATTTTGTGTGGTAAAGAAACTGCGCCTCTTAAAGAAGCCATTCCAGGCTCTCTTATTGAAACAAGGAAATCTACACAAGAAAGTTGAGAGTCTAAGAGGTAAGCTGGATGCTATTCAACAGAATATTGATGTTGAGCCGTTTAATATGGATCTTCGAATGCAGGAAGTAAAAATTAATAAGGAATTTCAGGAAGCTTTTTAGATGAGGAACGGTTTATGCTCCAAAAATCTAAAGTGGAATGGTTGAAAGCTGGTGATGCAAATACGAAATTCTTCCATGCTACCCTGATAAGTAGGAATCACTCCTCCAGGATTGATAGCATTAAGGATTCTAATGGGGTTCTGTTTGAGGGGGATAATGTCCGGGATATGCTTGTCAAACACTATGAGCAATTTCTTGGGTACCAAGGAAATGGTCACTCTAGGCCCCCTGCCGAACTGTTCATGAATAAGTTGAACTCAGAGGATGCTGTGCATATGGTTCGTCCAGTTACTGCTGCTGAGGTGAAAACGGCCATGTTCTCGATTGGTAACGAGAAAGCCCCTGGGCCTGATGGCTTTTCGGCAGCCTTCTTTAAAAATGCGTGGCATATCATAGGTCAAGAGGTGTCTAATGCCATTATGGACTTCTTCAGGACTGGTAAACTCCTACGGGAAATTAATAATACCCTGATAGTGCTTGTGCCGAAGAAAGTGACGCCATCCCTGATTACGGACTTCCGGCCCATTGCATGTTGTAATGTGATTTATAAATGTATTAGTAAGATTGTGGCGGATCGGATGAAGGGGATGCTTAATCAGATTGTCAGTATAAACCAATCAGCTTTCATTCCAGGTAGGAAAATTTCTGATAATATTCTGCTTACTCAAGAGTTGTTACATAATTATCACAGGGATTATGGGCCTCCGAGATGTGCGTTCAAGGTGGATATCCAAAAAGCTTATGATACTGTTGATTGGAACTTTCTTAAGGATATTCTTATAGGGTTCGGATTTAATAGTAAAATGGTGGATTGGATTATGACTTGTGTGACAACTACGACATATTCTATCAGTGTGAATGGTAATCTGCATGGGTATTTCAAGGGTGGCCGTGGGTTAAGACAAGGAGATCCCTTATCTCCGTATTTATTCTCTCTTGTCATGGAAGTCCTTACATGTCTTTTGCAGAGGGATGCTCGCCTTGATACCTCTTACAGATTTCACAATAGATGTGAAAGACAACAAATTATCAATCTTTGTTTTGCTGATGACTTGTTTCTATTTGCCCGTGGAGATATCTCCTCTGCCCGCTGTATCAAGTTGGCACTGGCTACATTCACGAACATGTCTGGATTGGTCCCTAGTATCCAAAAAAGTACTGCCTTCTTCTGCAATGTTCCACCCAATGTTAAAAATGAAATTCTACAGACCCTGAGATTTGAGGAGGGCGTGCTGCCGGTTAAATATTTGGGTGTTCCGCTTATTTCCTCTCGGCTGCTCTCTAGAGATTGCAATGTTTTAATTGAAAAGATAGAGCAGCGTATTCAAAACTGGAGAAATAGGTTTTTATCATTTGCAGGAAGGTTGCAGCTTATCAACTCGGTACTTTCAGCGTTGCATTCGTATTGGTCCGCTGTTTTTATTTTGCCAGCACAAATTATTAAGGAACTTGAAGCTAAATTAAGGAATTTCATGTGGGCGCAAAAAGGAAATTATCATAGAGGAAAAGCTAAAGCCTCATGGAATTCTATTTGTGTCCATAAGTATGAGGGCGGCCTGGGTATTAGGCGACTTGGAGATTCGAATAAAGCTCTTATGGCAAAGCATATTTGGAGCATTCTGAACAAGAGGGAGTCCTTGTGGGTTAACTGGATCTACTCCTACAGATTAAAAGGCTGCAGTTTCTGGGTATGTAAGGAAGCTACGAATTGTAGCTGGAGCTGGAGAAAGCTTCTTCAGATGAGGCCTAGTATCAGGGATCACGTGTGGTCGAGAGTGGGCAATGGGAATAATACGTCAGCATGGTATGATAACTGGAGTCAACTTGGTCCGTTATCTAACTTCTTGTCTCCTAGGACCATTTCCAATGCGGGATTTACACTTCATGATACGGTTGCGGATATATATAATCAAAGTACTTGGGCTTGGCCATCGGCTTGGAAAGACTTGTTCCCAGAATTGACTCAATTGGATCAGATTTATCTGGAACCAAATAAAGTGGACCAAATTTGTTGGAAGGATGGGGATGATATACTTGAGTTTTCTTCCTCAAGTGTCTGGCATTCGATTCGGACAAGGGAGCCGGAAGTGGATTGGGCTGAAGTAGTCTGGTTTAATCAGTGCATCCCTAAGCATGCTTTCTTTATGTGGTTGATTATCCGAAGGAAATTGCTAACTCAGGATAAGATTCTCCAGTGGGATATCTCGAGAAGGAAAAACATGAATATGATGTGCTGTCTTTTGTGCTATGAGAATGTTGACTCCCATGATCATCTCTTCTTTGAATGTAAGTTTTCTAAACAGGTATGGAACAAGACTAGAGATAAGGTAGGTATGTCAACGGTTTGGATCCAGATGGAGTGACATTATGGCCTGGCTTCTGGCTCGTGCTCGCTCGAAAACAGCAGCGCACTATACAAGTCGAGTGTTTGTTGCCTGTGCAGCATACATAATATGGCAAGAACGTAACGCGAGATTGTTCAAGAATCAATCTAGGCCACCAGATACCATATGCGAACAAATATTAAAGACAGTTCGGTACAAGCTGATGGGGGTTAAGTTCAAAGATTGTGCGAATGTTCGGAGGCTGCTAGGTAAATGGAAGATAAATGGCAACTTCATTTCCGATAATGGAGGCTGATTACTATTTTTCTTTGTGTGATTAGTGGTTCTAGATTCTAGTCTAGTAGTTGTACTTGTCTTTGATTACTGCTTTATATTGTTTGCTTGATTTACTGTCATGAGGTGTGTCTCATGATAGAACTAGTGGGAGATTTTCCTCACTACTTGTATTATTTGGTTGGTTAATATATAGAATCACAGGGGTAACCCATTACCCAAAAAAAAAATAATTGTAACATTGGTAAGAAGTTGTTTGGTCGTTGAGTTGTTAATAGGGTTGTTGTGTCTGTATTACGGCATCCAGAATGAACTTTCTCTCTCTAGCTTCCTTCCTCTCTCTATCTTTTGGATCGTATCAGTGGTATCAGAGCTTCCATTCCTCATTACTTGTTATCGTTGATTATGGCGACGCGAAATCAAGAAGTAGACCAGATGTTGAAGGCTCATGATAAGGTGATTGGAGATCTCAAATCTTCAATCGAATTACTGATGAAGCAAAAAGAGAAATTGACAGCAGCAATTACAGTTTGAACGCGAATCAAAGTAATTCAACCAGTGGAACAACAAATCGAGTTAATCAGAGCGTCAATCTGGAGCAGCGGCTGAATTATCGATCGATGAGGCTCGGTAAGGTCGATTTTCCGAAATTCGATGGTGATGATGGGGAAGGATGGATCTATCGTTGTGAACACTTTTTCACAATTGATGAAACACCTGAGAATTTGAAGCTTTAATGTGCGGCGATTCATCTGGAAGGAGATGCGCTCCAGTGGCATCGGCCCTTTCTAAAATCTCGAGGTGTAACTGTATCAGAAGAACCGTGGCAAGATTATGTTCGATCTATATCCACTCGATTTTCAAATGCAATGTTTGAAGATGCGATGGAGAATTTGGCTTCGTTATATCAGGAAGATCAGTTGGAGGATTATTGTCTCGCCTTCGATTGTGAACTGAATAAGGTAACAATTCCTGAAGAGTATGTTGTTAGTTTGTTTCTTAAAGGACTTAAGCCTGAAGTTAAAGGTCCTGTTAAGATGTTCAAACCTAAAATATTGCATGAGGCATTTGGTTTAGCTAGAATTCAGAATATGAATGTGTGTTATTGGAGAAACTTGCATCAAGTAGTTATGGCATGGAGAACTGGACAGCTGTAAGCTCTAAAACTAGCTATACTAATGGAGACAATTGAAGCGATACAAAAGCATTAGGGCCTAAGAATGCTAGTACGCATTAGGGTCTATGAAGACTATAGGATCTGCGTTAGCTACTGCTTCCACTAGTTCCAATAATAATAATGCTAGAAGGCTATCAAGTAAAGAATTGGAGCTAAAAAGAGAAAAGGGAGAATGTTTTTGGTGCTCAGAAAAGTTTGTACCTGGTCACAAGTGTAAGAAGAAGCAACTGTTTATAATTGAGGTGGATGATGGAGGTGTCAATGGGGAAGATGAAACATGAAGGAAAATCAAGAGCCGTTGATATCTTTGAATGCAATGATGGGCACTCCGTTCTCAACCATGAGAGTGCAAGGGTCAAGAGAGACAAGGCAATTGCATATTCTTATTGATCCTGGCTCTACTCATAATTTCATTAATCTGAATTTGGCCAAAAAGTTGTAGTGCCATGTTAAGGATGTGAAGGCTATGAATGCAATAATGGCAGATGGTCAACAATTGATTTGCAACCATGTCCGAAGTTCCAATGGAGTATGTAGGGTAAATGCTATACAGCTAAGGTATTATTGATTCCCTTAAATATTTATGACATGATTCTTGGAATTCCATGGCTCTTACTCTTGGATGACATATTGTGGAATTTCATTCACATGACTACGAAGTTTAAGCTAAATGGTGAAGTGTGTGAGCTTAAGTGCATAAAGAATAATAAATCTTCATTGTGCACAACTGAGGTTATGAAGGAAGTGTTACACAAACCTGCACAATTGACTGAGTTGTTTGGTATACAGCTGCTGGAAAATATAGACGACTGTAATGGTCTTGGATCTGAAGTAACACAAACTGAAGGTTTTAAGGAGTAAATTGCCATTTTTAGTCCCTGAGGTTTGACCAAAATTGCCACTTTAATCCAAATAGTTTTTTTTCTTACCAGTTTAGTTCAAATAGTTTTGTTTTCTGCCACTTGGTCACTGACTTTTGTCATTTTCATCGACCACCTCCCACCACCCTGCAAGATCACCTAATCTAAGATCTCACTCAACGACAACCAACAGGTGTGCGGAATCCACCTGATGATCAACCACTGTAGGATGAATAACTAGAATGAAAGATTTAGGAGAGAAATCAAGAATACGCAGTGTATTCTTGATGTTAAAGGTGAGTGACGTCACACACACAGTAGCCGCCAGACAAACACACACAATGATTAGGGCACAACTTTCCACAAAAGAATCGTTGTCTTGTCTATTCCACTTTAAGGTATAAATACAAGACAAACTCCGGACAAGAACATTTCCGGAGACAACATAAAGGCCCAAGGCCTAAAACAACAAAACTCGGACTCCCATACAAAAGGGAAGTCCGGACAACGCCTAAACAACAAAACTCAGACTTGGTGTCTATTACAACCAAGTCCAGATTACATACACCAAGTAAACTCGGACAAGATAATCCATGATAAACTCGGACAAGACTAAATATTAAGATATTACATAATGACCCTTCTAATTGAGAGCCTGCACTTATTACACCCTAAGTGCATTAACAAACTCCCCCTTAATCAGTGCAGGGTCTTCATGTAGACTTGAACACTTCATCCTTGCTTCGAGTACTCGCTTCCTGCCCAAACATGGTTCTTCACACAGAATTGAACAACTTTGATAAACTTCTTGGCCAGTTCACGATCTTCTTCACGATACTTCAATGGCAGGCGACGAAGCTTTCTTAGATGCTCTTCCCTTAGATTAACCATCCAAATAGGTTCCAGGATCCGTACAATCTCTTCAGTTGTTTTAACCTGTGTGATCACAGCATCTCCGGTTTTACCGTTTAGATACCAATAACCTATGCCATCAATCTTATCAAGATCAAATTTTCTCATAGGGATTTTACGAAGGCATCTAGCTGGAGGATAAACACATCTCTTTACCTGTGAACTTGTTCAGATACTTAACCGCACGCCCGACAGCAGGTTTGAACATCTTCCACTTGCTCTCTCGACTCTCTGCAACTAAGTGAGGAATTAAACCTCTAATACTGCCAACGTTTGTGTGGTTGTTTAGGTCCAGTTGAGCAAGATGATGCAAATCTCTCGCAGGAAGAGTTCGAAGGAATTTTGCCCATGGCCTGAAATACTGAATTCTGTCGGTACGCTTGATCATAACAAGGCTATGTTGTTCATTGAAGTCCCAACTACGGATCTGCCCCGAATATTCACCTTTTGCGTTAATATATCTCTTCCTTTGAGTTTCGTCTTAAAGAGGTTTGAACTACTTATGTGCTAACTTGCGAACCTACATATTAAAACCAAAAAGATTTTCAGTGTGTTTTAGCATAAACTTTCAAAATTACAAAAAGATTTTGTTTTCTACATTAGTTTCAACAAGCCAATGTTAGAAAACGGATCTTCGAAGTCTGGTAAGGTGCTAAACTGGTGGAAATCTGATTGACAACAGGCTGGGAGCTAATCTATAATATCTGATAAGCGAAAACGATTAAAAGTTCATTAATTTGAAACTTGAATTTGAGAAAAACCAACAGTTTGTTCATATCGGGTCGAACCGAGGTCATTAAGTTGGACTCGGCAGACAAATCGGTTAACCAAGGTCATTAGCTTGGACTTGGACAACTGAGTGGATTGTTAAAACTGGAAAAAGTTGTAAAAGTTGAAAAGTTCAGGGTCAAAATTGAAAATTTTGGTTTTGGGTTTGATCAAGTTCGCCCGAACTTGTTCAGGGCTTACTTACAATGTTCTGATCACAAGTTCGCCTGGACTTGATATAAATGTGATGTTTATATGCTTATCAAGTTCGCCCGAACTTGATGTATGACTTTGTGAAAATTGTAAAAAATTGCTAATTTTGTCTCGATTCTCGTGTTTGCAGAATATCCAGCTTTCGTTCAACAAATTTCACAACACGTGCTTCAAGCTTGACAAGACTGTCTGTCCATCTTTGTCAGCATATGACAGTATTATTGATTTCATGGAACGTATTCCGATTCACAAGGCGATCACGGAGAAAACAGTGGTATATAGATTGCATGTCTACAGATTTTGGAGCGCCGCGTCACTAAACGAAGACAATACAATGATCAAATTGATTGTCCGTGTAGGAAACGAAGACAAGGAGATGACAGTGACAGAAGCTGATATTCGGAAAGTGTTAAACTTCAACGATGAAGCGAATGATCCAATGATGCTTGATGAGAGGATGGTTCGTGGATGTTTTCGTAGAATGGGTTACAAAGGGCACGTGAATGAATATACATTAAAGAAAGGGGAGTTCCGAATCTCTACAAGTTCTTGATGCATGCAATTATTCATGCTTTTAGCCATCGAAAAGCGGGTTTAGACGATGTACAGGATTATATGGCGTGTATGGCTACTGCGTTGGTTCTAAACAAAAAGTTCAACTTCTCGAAGCTTGTATTTACTCACATGAAGAACAACATGGGAACGAGCAGACTTGTTATGTATCCGATATTCGTACAGATGCTCATCGATGATAAATTCAAGAAAATAGCGAAGGATCCAACCGATATCTTATATCTTAGCCACATGAATGAAGTCACTGTGAAGAAGCTGATTACTTTCCAGAAACAAGCTTCAGCGCCGGTCGCAAAGCCTATATTTGGTGCTATGCTTTCTGCTGATTATATCGCACCACCGGAATACAAATGGCGTAAGGAAGGTAGTGGTGACGAGAAAGAAGTTAACACTGATTTAGAATGGATGTCAACATTCAAGGAAAAACGCAGCAATTGGTTCTTAAAGAAAGTAGTTGTTGAAGAAAAGAAGAAAACTTCCAGGAAATCAAAGAAAGTCGAAAGAATGTTGATAGATGAAGATGAACCTGAAAATGTACAACCTGAAACTGGTTCGAGTGTTGCTGTGAATATTGAAAGTCATGAGACAGAAAAGACTACTCAAGAAGATGATGTTATCTCTGCGACGTCAGAAAAGGACGAAGATAGATTCTCTCGAAAAAGCAACAAAGAAAGCCATAGCTGAAAAAGAATCAGAGAAGTTAAAGGAAACTGATGCTGATTATGAACCAGAGATTGAAAAGGGTTCTGATGAGGAGAGACCTAAGAAAAAAGCGAAACGTGTTAAGTCTTCTGCAACATATACAACATTGAAGACTACTGGTTCTCCTAGTACAAAAGGCAAGAAAGCTTAGAAACCGAAAAGCAGACGTTATATTGGAAACAAGAAAAGCACAGAAGTCCCACAAGAACCTTCTGGTGCAAAAGAATCAGGAGTTACACAAGAACCTCCTGCAGCTGGAAAGTTCAAACTTCTGCTATTCAAGAGACGATTGTGCAAACAGGAGTTACACAAGAACCTCCTTAGTCTATTTTTCTTGATATTCCGATTATAGAGTCTCAAGATCCACCAATGATGTCACAGCCAGAAAGCTCTATTCCAAAAGAAGTTCCTACACCGAAGAGTACTCCAAAGTCAACACCAAAGACTACTCCGAGGTCAAAGATTTTTGGAAATATTCCAAATGAACCAGTTGATATTCAAGATCTGAATGATTTCTTCCCAGAATCTGATATTGATGAACTGGAAAAGAGAGTCAAAGTTCTAGAAGATAAAGTATCGAAAACGAAGCTGAGAAAGCTGCTTTGGAACAGTTGGTGAAACAAAGCGAAATCGAGAGAGAAATCTAGAACGACAAAGTAAAATTCTTGGAAGGTGATCGTGGATACCTTAAAGCCCTAATTGAAAGTCTGCAAGATGCAAATGAAAGATTGCAGAAAGAGATAGCTGAGTTATGATCGGAAAGGGATTTGAACGATCGAAGGTTTTCAAGGCTTCAGAAAGTTTTATCTAACAGTCTGGGAATCAACTTCAAGGAAGAATATGAAAAACTGGATTTACAAGAGGCGAAAGAGAAAGCAGAAAAAGAAATTGCAGAACAGGGGAAGGGCAAACATGTGACTGAGGGAATGCTTGAAATTACAGAGCCTGTGATTGAATCTGCGAAAGCTTCAGAGTCTGAGATTATTCATGAGAAAGAGACTGAACAGAAAGACGATGAAGAAGATGAAGATAAAGATGATGATGAGCCCGTTGATGATTCAAAAAATGATTTCGATAACGATGATGGAAATGATGATGATCAAGGTGGAGTTGGTTTAAAGATTGTTGATGCTAAAGTATCCAATGAATTTGATTTTTCTTCGCTACTAAGTGATGATACAAATATGATGGAAGATCAAAATCAGAGGGAGCAAACATGGCAAACAGGACAAACTGATGAAGATATGACAGATGCAATTGTTGCAAATCCTGTTGTTGCTATACCTTCGAAGCCATTGGTATTAATGCTATAACATAATTGGAGGAAGGTGAATTTGTTGTTTGAAGGAAGATTTGGCTAAGCTGCTGAACGTTGATGCTGAAATGTTTGATTTTGATTTTGATTTTGAAGAGGATGTGGTTAACATTGATACATTTGAACCGAATGAATACTGCTACAAACGAAGATCTGATGCAGATGATTATGATAAGGTGATTATTGAAGATTGGTCAGATGATGAAACAGATGAAGCAGAGAAGTATGTTGGTGTAAATACAGACAACTTTCCTACATTTGAAGAAATGTACGAGCAGCTAAATAAAGATCTGTTGAAAGAAAAGATTGCTGAGTCTATGCGAGAAGGTAAAGTTAGCCGATGACTAAAGAAGAGATTGCAAAAGCAAAGAAGTCCTGGTTTAAAGAAATGCCGAGAGAAAGAAAGTTTCGACGTCCATTAGCATTCTTTACCAGAGATGCAGACAAGTCATTGGGTGACATCCTAAGTTCGGGTTGGTTGAAAGAGCTGAATGTCTATGCCATTAAACGTGAATTTGGGGTTCAATACTTCCGATATTTGGCTGATTTTAGTACGTTACCGTATTGGGATGTGGAGGAATTGGTGCAAACAAGGAATGTGAGCAACCACATGAAGTTTATTGATCAATTATTGTAGAAAATGATAAAGTTTGAAGCGACGCAAGGATTCAAGTACTTGAAACCGTTTATACCTAAGCGTCGAATCAAAATGAATAAGCAAACGGGAGAAAAAGACATAACGTTGATTATGAAACGTCCTTGTGCGATGAAGAACATGCCCCTAATGCCAATAGAACAAGATTTCTATCCGTTGTTCAAATGGTGGCAGGTTGATCCTACAACGTGTGAAGCAATTATAGTGTTGAGGTTTGAAGAACACTTGAATATCACAAAGGAAAGATCAGCTGAAGTGTTTCAGAAAGAAGGGTTATGGGGTTATGGAGAACGATACACATACTAGACCCGATGTGGCTAGTGAATTGTTCGAAAGAAGATATTCGATGTTTATTCTTTAACAAGATATGTTATGAGAAGCGTGAGGAGGTACAAGCGATGCATTATCAAAGGATCGTAAATGTTTGCTACGCTCACGGCGTAAATTCAGGAAGAATGTGGGAGTCTAGCTGGAGAGAGTTAGAGCGAAAAGAGTTTTTGAAGGAAGAAAGGCGTCTGGAACGATTTCAAGAAAAGACTAAGGAGGCAAGACTTAGATGTTTTCAATTTATGACTAAAGTGCCACCTACAGATCAAACGCCGATTCCCGCGCAAGAAAGAAGCCTTACAAGAACTTCTTTGGGCGCTACAGATGAAAGATAGAGTTTTAAAGACTAATAAAGACAAATACGATATCCAAGGGGAGTCTGTTAGTACAGTATGTCTATGTCTTAGTCTTGTATCGATTCTATTTAGATTGGGCTAGATTACATTAGAAAATGTCGTATTTATGTAATCTACAGATCAAGTTCGCCCGGAGATTGAGATCCATGAATAGCGCAGGTGCGTTAGTGAGACCGAATGGCATGACCAAAAACTCGTAATGGCCATACCGAGTGCGAAATGCTGTCTTAGCGATATCCTCCTCCCTGACGCGTAGCTGATGATAACCGGACCGTAAATCAATCTTAGAGTAGTAACTTGACCCTTGCAGTTGGTCGAATAGATCGTCGATGCGAGGTAACGGGTATCGGTTCTTGACTGTAACTTTGTTGAGTTCTCTATAGTCGATGCACATGCGGAAAGTCCCGTCCTTCTTCTTGACAAACAGGACTGGAGCTCCCCATGGCGAAACGCTTGGTCGAATAAATCCTTTTTCTAGTAGCTCTTGAAGTTGGGTAGACAGCTCCTGCAGCTCGGCTGGAGCTAGGCGATATGGAGCTTTGGCGATAGGAGTTGCATTGCTTGCCAATTCGATTTCAAACTCCAATTGTCGATGTGGTGGAAGACCAGGTAGTTCTTCTGGGAATACATCGGAAAAATGACGGACGACAGGGATGTCTTCTATACGTTTCTCGTCCTTAGGCTGTTCGGTAATTAGCGCGAGTAAAGCGAAGGAATTCTTTTTCCGAAGATACTTCTGCGCTTGCATGTATGAGATGATGTTGGTGACGGCGCTTGCCTTATCGCCTTGTACTGTCAGGATTTCGTCGTTCGAGAGTGGAATACGGATAGACTTCTCGAAGCAGAGAACTTCAGCCCGGACGTCGGATAGCCAGTCCATTCCGACTACCACGTCAAAACTACCCAGGGTAGTTGTCATCAGATCAATGGAAAAAGTGTGGCCCGCGAGTTTGAGTTGACAGCCGGATACGATTTGGGTCACATCTACCGATTTACCATTGGCTAATTCTATCACATAAGGGTCTCTAATGGTTTAAGCGTGAGATTTAGGTTCTTCCTAAAAGACTCAGATATAAAACTCCTATCCGCACCCGTATCAAAAAGCACAGAAGCAAAATGTTCATTAAGGGGAAACTTACCGGTGACCACGTTCGTGTCGTTTCTGGCCTCTCCGCGGCCCAATGTAAATGCACGACCTTTGGCACCTCCTGTGCCACCGTTCCCATTATTGTTGTTGTGATTATTGTTGTGGTTGTTGTGGTTGTTTCCACCATTATTGTTGTTGTTGCGCAACTGTGGGCAGTCTTTTCTGAAATGAGCAGTGCTACCACACTGATAGCATCCCCGGTTTATACCCTGCTGCTGACCTTGAGGCTGATTCTGATTTTGTCTGGACATGATTTCCCTACGACAATCCTTTGCCGCATGACCTATCTTGCCACATCGTTGGCAACGATTTCTGGCACAAGGGCCGTTATGGTGAAGATTGCAGCGGTTGCACTGCGGCTTTCGACCTACATAGCCGCCTGCATTCTGGTTGTTGTTGTAGTTGTTGTTGTTGTTGTTGTTGGCTGAATGACTTTGATGACCCCGGTGGCTGTGGTAATGATTGAACCGTTTCTGGTTCCCTTGCTGCGAATGTGATGACGAAGACTGTCGAACAGTGGAGTCTTCAAATTTTCTTTTGTTATCTGGGGCGACTTCAGTGGTACCCCGTGCTGGCAGTTTCTTCTGTTCCACTGCTTTATCGGTGAGTTTGTGAGCCAATCGGATTGCTTGATGTTCAGTTACAGGGTTACTAGACATCACCATACCCTGAATTTCCGGAACCAGACCCCCGAGATAGAACTCGAGTCTTTTCTCCACCGTGTTGGCCAAATCGGGACACAGAAATACTAAGTCATGATGTTTTGCAGTGTAAGCTTCAATTTCCGATCCCACCATCTTGTGGTTCCATAGAGCTTGCTCCAATTGTTGCACTCTGTCTCGTGGACAATACTCCTCTTTAATTAGGGCCTTGAACTCAGTCCATGCCATTGCGTTCGCAGCTATAAGCCCACGTGTTTGGACTTGTGCATTCCACCATGTCAGTGCCCCATCTTCCAGTGTTGAGGCTGCGTATTTGACCTTGTTTGCCTCTAGGCAGTTGCACATTTCAAAAACAGATTCCGATTTTTCGATCCAGCGGACCAGTCTAATGGGTCCTTCCGCCCCCGAGAATTTGCTAGGCTTTGCGTCAAGGAACATCTTATAGGGGTTAAAGCCCCCTCCTGCTGACAGAGAACAGGAAGTCAGCAAGGAATTTTACTAGCCTCACTATTAGATTTTCACGCGAAAATTTAATAATGGTTACCTGTCGGCTGGTTCTGAACACCCGCTAAGGCTGCGTTCACATGCTCTTGAATCATGGCAGCTAGCTCTTCGGGCGTCAAGTTAAGGTTTCCACGTCTTCTAGTCGCCATTTAGATCTTCATAACACAAACGTACCCCGATAAGTCTATATATCCAATATAGTTATCCTACTTCGTACTTTAATAATTAGTAAGTTATGTCAACTCAATATGTTAAATAATCAAAAGAAATACTTGATTAACTGGAATTTCAACGTCTTACAAAAGTGCAAATCAAACATACGAACCCACTATAAAGTCTCAAGTTTAAACACAAGTGGAAAATAATAAACTGAAGGAAAACAAATAATATAAACGAGACGTGTCAGTCGTCTACGTCTCCATTCCCCAAGTCACTGTCGTTGCCGTCATCCTGTGCGGCATCTCCAGCTTCCTCAGCTGGGTCCTCCCCCGGATCCTCTTCAGGATCCTCCTCTGGATCCTCCTCTACCGGCACTGGAGGGGCAGGTGCTGGTTCAAGTGCTTGATTTTGCAGTTCCTGAATGTTCCAACTGTTTTCCAGGACTCTGTCCTCCAGCCAGTCGGCTCTTATCTGCTCAGCACGCAGATCTCTGGCTATGGTGTTTCGAGCTATCTTACTCGTACGATGCTCTTCCTCGAGCGAGTCGGTCTTTCCGGTAAGGTGTCGGATCATCCATCCTTGTGCTAAGATGGTTTCCTGCATTCTTTCTAACTGTTTTTGTTGTGTATACAGGATTCTAAGCATGTCAATTCCTATTTCTACAGGATTAACTGGTTCAACCGGTACAGCAATAGTTGGGCGTAACGACGACTCCTCCCCCAGAGCGAGCCTTTTCCTCGCCGCTGAGCGTGTCTCCACGCCATAAGGTGGTATGGGTTCCACCATTGGTGCCTTTCCTAGTGCCCTTGGTGGCGTAGGTTTGTCGGACGATGATGATGATGAGGATGATGACATTGCCTGTTAGGTCGTGTAGTTAGTTATGAGTTGCTTTCATTTCTTATTATGAAGGCATAATCTACTAAACACAATTGCGATATTGCATAACAAGATATAATAATTCGGTGCCAAACTAAGTCTAGTGTCGTGATATCAGCTATAGTTTAGGTCTACTTCTAATGCAAACCTGGTTCTCTATAGCTAGTGGCTCTGATACCAATCTGTCACACCCTCAATTTCCACTTGCGGAGTTTTACCGCGAGGCGTGTGAACAAACCAGAATCTGAAACACTAGCACATCGAACGACTCTATATGATTTGATTATACATTTTCCAAAATCATTTGTTGTTAATTTTATATTACCAATATTTAGCATGAGTATCAGTTTTTAAAGTTTGAGCGGAAGCATAAATAAGTAGTGATGCGGGCGCCAACACAAACGCCAAAACAAATGAAAAATCCCAAAACAATATTAATAAATAAGACTCAATAAAGATGTCTTGTTCAATGCATGTGCGTGCACCTAGAGCTCCTAGCGTCCTGAGAAACATGTAAAGAAACAAGTGTCAACATTAAAGATGAGTGAGTTCACAGGTTTTCATAAATTCGTTTGTTCGGTTATAGTTTGTTACTCCGTTATCCCCAACCTGGGATAACATATCAGTTCCATTATTCCAATCCCGGAATAATAAGTTGTTGCTTCCAATATTCCCATCCCGGAATATTAAGTTGTTATTTCCATTATCCCCAACCCGGGATAATAAGTTGATGTTTCCAATATTCCAAACCCGGAATATTAAGTTGATCCGTAATTAAGTTCAATGTTAATATATATAGGTAGCTAACCTAAAGTCATGTCACGTAAGAGTTCGCGATCGAAGCTGACAGTTGTGCCTCCGTTTTGCCAGGCCTATCACATGACCATGGCGATGTTAGGCCAATCATACACCCGTTAACCATACCCGGTCGGCTAGCGCGACTAGCTCGGATGGGGCTCGTCAGACCCAGTAGTACTACTTATAATTCCCCCGCTATTTAACCCAAATACTAACGATCCGAGGAGATTGTCGAGGACTTAAGTGATAAAGCTGCTTAGTGACCATAACATTACATTAACATTAACTTAGTTACCGTATAGTTATGTGACGTTAAATTCGTATAACGTAAAGAGATTGAGTTTGAGAGTGTATACATGTTTCTCCCCCTGTTGTTTAAAAACCGGATAAAGTTAGGGGCCGTGAACTCACCTTTATTTGCTCGGTTAGTGTCGCAAAGATGTTATAAGAGATGGGACCACTAGTTGCGTCCTAACAAACCAATTAATTGCACGTCAGTGTGGAATCACACCAATACAAATTCCACACGCAATTTACTCACAAAGTGATACACACAATCAACATATCTAACACTCAAACATGCATGCAAGTATCCTCATGTGATCATAGTAATCAAACAACTTATCATGAACATATTCCAAAACCATGCAACACTTTAATGCATAAAATCACAAGTTATCAACTTTCTACTTAACACTCAATTATTCAGCTGTTTTCTAGGATTTTTATAAAATAGTTCTAGCATTCCAAAAATTCCCATATTTTTACAGTAGGTGACATTCATACCATAGAAATTTATATAATTTTTCCAAGTCCTAAATCTTTACCAATTAACCATAAATATTAATTCACTAAGCTGCAGTCAGATTTACCGCTTTCTGACTGCAGTCCACGGAAGAATTTATTTAAAAATCACTGATCGTCCGATTAACAAAATTCCAGTTGGAGTTGCCCGGAAATTTCCATACCTAGTTGTTGTACAAAAATCATGACTCAACTCCCTACTGATTTTAAAATCTAACTTGATAAACAACTAGCAAAATTTCAGAATTTTCACAGCTTTAGCTACTGAACTTGTTTGGCCCTTTAAAAATATCAAACGATTTCAGAAAATTATGAATCCAATGCCATTAGATTCCTTATTTAAATATCTACGTCCTAGACATCAGAAAATCCGTTTTTCGACAACTATCGACCGAGTTACAGCCAGATGAAGTCGGCTGTAACTATTACTCAGCCACTGATTCAGCATCTCTTTATCATAAACTCATGTAATCCCGTTCATGCGATTAATCTAGGCGATCTAAAACCGATTTCTAATCCTAGATTAATACCAATATCTCATCCATGCAACCCTAGTTCTTACTTCTAGTTATTATAACAAAACACACTTGCAACCTTATGAGATCCGCAAACAAGTATACATGCATATCAACAATGATCAATTCAGCCGATTACATATAATACATCTAATATCCGAAAACAATCATGCGTATACACACAGTCAATTCAGCAGACTACTTGTAAGCACATATAGTCCGAAAACAAGCTGATCAATTCGTTCAAGCAGATATATATACATCCGAAACAATACAATCATCCATCTCATTCAATCATGCAAATCCGAGAACAACAAAATCAGTATACATATACCCGACTACGATCTAGAAACATATGATAAATTCTAGACTTTTAATGATAAGGTAATCGAACCGTGAGTATGTTAAGGAACCGGTGATCCTGGATAGTTGCGACCGAGACTGAAGATGGCGATGGTTGCTGCTGCGACCGGAAGAAAAGAACAGGAAAGCTGTTGCGACCGAGGTTGAAAGGGACCAGCTGTTAGCGACCGGGAAATTGAACAAAGCTGATCAGATCGAGATGCTGAAGGAGAGAAGATGTTCGCGATCAAGAGGGATGAGAGTAAGGCTGCCGACGGCAGTTTATGTTTAGGGTTTTGTGTATGTGAATGAAACATGCATGGGGTTTGTTTATATAGGTGCAAAAGGGGATAAAGGTTGCGGTTTGATCCTGGATTCGCGGCCGAGGGACTAGGGTGGGTTAGTTTGGTTTGGTCATGTGGCCGATTAGTTTGAGTTGGTTTGGTTTGGTTTTGAACAAAATAAGTTTGCGGTCTTGGGCTTGATATCGACCGAGAATGATTTGAGTTGTTCACAAAGGGTTTGCGGCTTGATCTTGCAGCCGAGATAGGTTTCGGTTTAAGGTTTGATCTCGGTTTGTGCTTGCGGTTTCGGTTCCGTTCGTATACATATCTACTGTAATTACTTTATCACTAAAACAATCATACAAATACTTATCACGTATTCATTTAATTCGTACACGTTCATACACATAGCATATACTTTATTCGACAAGTGTCACGTGTAAGTTATCCGAAAAACCCGGGATATCACAGAAACCTTAAACACTTCTAAAATATGTACACTAAGTATGTTTTGTGAAGTTGGAGCAAGGAGATCATATCGGTTTTTCATGTCAATATCCAACACAAAACTGTGAATTTCTGTTTTAGCAATTAGAATGATATTAACAGTTCAAAACGTTCAACGGTATTGTGGTCCACTTAAGCTTTAGCACGCTTTCAAACACTGCCTTCGAGATATGAGATTAAGTGAATTAATTACTGACTGTAACTATGTAATCCCACCCCATAATATACTCCCGTATTGAAACTACCAAACATTGCATCTTACAGGTGAGTATATCCGAAAAATCTCTGTATCCGGCTAAATGCGAAACCTTGAGAGCTCAGGTTAGTGCCACCGCACAGACAAAGAGATGAAGGCTCGATTTAAAGGTGTTGTACCATCGTTTGGTATCTTATTCTGTAGAATTTTTAGCAGTTTATTCTATGTACCCGGTGGTAGCATAGATTTGAAATTTGTACATCTGGTGATGACAACTTTAGAATAGATCATCCCGTGATGATTGTTGAGGCATAAAAGAAATCCACCAAGAGGGTTTGCGCACTAACGAAGCGGTTAGCAAAGCATTATACGAGGTCTAGCCATTGCTCACACAATATCAGAAGACCAAGTATAATACCCCAGAGATTTAGCAAACATAAAGACCTAGTATCTCAAAAGTTTGGCAATTTGTCAAATGAAATTACGGTAGCAAGACCATATATCCGAGGGATGTGTCACACACATTACGCAGTTCATTATGTTTATATACCAAAGGCATGTTCTTATTTACGCGTAAAGCCTACCGAAGCAACATATGATGAAGCTGTTACAATTAACGTTTATTATATATATATTACCATAATCATGCATTAGATATGACAACCAATGTACTATCATTTCTCCTATATCTCAAAAACAACTTCATTTTTCATTTTTGTGATGTTTTTGTGTTTTCCTTAAAAAAATCCTACAACTAAATAAAATAATTTTAGTTTTTTTTTTTGAAATTTTGAAGGCAGTAAGAACTGTACATGAAATTAAAATAAAGTTTCTATGTAAGTTTCTGAAAGCATTTTACTCTGGGTTGATCATGTCGATCCTTCGGAGCAGATCCTCAAATCTAGCCCGGTCGAAGGTCTTAGTATAAAGGTCTGCAAGATTATCCAAAGTGTCTACCCTAACCACCTCGATTAACCCTTTTCAGCACAATCACCAATGAAATGATGCCTAACATCTATGTGATTAGTGCATGAATGATTAACCGGATTATTTGTTATGGAAATGGCAGAGTTACTATCGACCAAAATTGGGGTTCGAGTAAAATTCAAACCGTAGTCCGTTAGCTGCAGCTGAATCCACAAAACCTGAGCACAACAGCTCGAAGCTGCAATATACTTGGCCTCACACGTGGATAAAGACACAACAACTTGCTTTTTGCATTGCCAAGACACAAGACAGCAGTTATGCATCGCCTGAGGTTGATTTCCTGTTGAATGGCACCCTCCGAAGTATGCATCAGCGTATGCAATCAAATCCAGACCTCCTTCAACTAGATACCACAATCCAAGCTTAGGCTTCCCTTTCAGGTATCTGAAGATGCGCTTGACTGTAGCCAAATGAGATTCCATTGGAGTAGATTGGTACCTAGCACATAAACAAACAGAAAACATAATATCGGGACGTGAAGCGGTCAGATACATAAGAGAGCCAATCATTGCCCGATATAGAGTTGGGTCCACTTCAGGATCCTTCTCCTTTTCGGCAGTCAGCTTGTGATTTGTCGGCAGAGGTGTGTCGAAAGTTGAGCTATCTTCCAATCCAAATCTCTTGAGAATTTCGTGGGCATACTTAGTTTGATGCACATACGTCCCTTCTTTCTCTTGACTGACTTGAAGACCAAGAAAGAAAGACAACTCTCTTATTGCACTCATTTCAAACTTCGACTTCATCACCTTCTCGAACTCGCGACACAATTCTTCATTTGAGGAACCGAAAATTATGTCGTCCACATAAATTTGTACAATAAGAAAATATCCCCCTTTCTTCAAAATGAATAATGTGGAGTCGATCACACACGCGTGAACCCATGCTCCAAAAGATGTTTTGATAACGTCGCATACCAGGCACGAGGAGCCCGATGAAGACCATACAAAGCTTTATCCAACAAATAGACTTTATTGTCGGAGTCTGGAGCTGCGAACCCAGGTGGTTGAGATACATACACAATTTCAAATAGTTCTTGTAAAGGAAAGCGCTCTTGACATCCAACTGACAGACTTTAATGCACATGTGAGCAGCAAAGGCAAGAAACAAACGAATAGCTTCCAGTCTTGCTACAGGAGCATAAACCTATGTGTAATCAATCCCTTCTTCTTGATTGAATCCTTGAACAACCAACCGTGCTTTATTTCTGACGACCACACCTTTTTCGTCCTTCTTGCATTTAAAGACCCACTTAGTGTTGATTGCATGCTGACCCTTCGGAAGATCGACTAAATTCCACACCTTTAACTTGTCGAACTGAGCTAATTCTTCTTGCATTGCCTCACACCATGAACTGTCTTTCAAAGCCATCTGGTAATTTCCGGCAACTTGAGAGATAAAGCATTCATGAAGGCTTAGATTGTAAATCGGTTCCTGCTTGTTTTCTGTAAACAGACACTGCATCTCCGAAAGGCTTCTTTGAGTTTGCACTTCGGCATTTGGATTCCCATTAATATTATCAACAGGATGATAGGTATTTGTTCTTTGAACAGGGATAGCTGGAGCTTGAAGATTGCTTTCCAAATTATATTAAATCTTCCACTCAGCACTTGCACTACTACTTGCTTCAGAGAGAAGGGGACCCGCTTCATTAGGGAACTGAACAGTAACCACATTGTTTACTATCGATGGTTCAACGACTGGATCTCCTGATGCGACTTTCGGAGTCACGTTAGTGGGAATACTTGCCCTCCAGCTAGCATCCACTTCGTCCTTATCTACCAAATGCGTGTAGACTACCTCCGAATCTGCTTCTGAAACAACAGGAGGATCAAACGAATCAAATAATTTCTCATAATCATATCCATTTTTAGGACCAAATTCGGACGGTGGAGGGTCGTAACTCAAAGGAGTTACATCAAACACGACCTCCACAATTCGTTTTTTAATGTTATAAATACGTTTATTTGGTGCTCCATTAACGTAACCCATAAAGAAACCTATCTCTCCAAGTTTGCCCATTTTTGGAGTATCCTAGGTTCGTTTGATAACACATTTTATCCCAAATGGTTGAAACCCAGACAGATTTGGTTTCTTGTTATTGAGAAGTTCATAGCAAGTTTTATCTTCCCTTTTGACCGTAAGCACATGGTTAAGCACATAGCATGTTGTGTTTACCGCCTCAGCCCAGAAGAAAATAGGTAATTTTGATTCAGAAAGCATAGTACGAGCTGCCTCAATTAGGGTACGGTTCTTTCGTTCTGCAACACCATTCTGTTGGGGAACATAAGGTTCGCTAAACTGATGAACTATTCCAATTTCCCGACATAACTCGTCCATGTGTTGATTTTTAAATTTAGACCCGTTGTCATTTCGGATTTTCTTAATAAGTAGTGAATAATTTTTCTCAAGTTGTTTAAAGAGATCTCTTAAAATACTGTGTGTTTGATCCTTAGCTTTCAAGAAAAATACCCACGAATATCGTGAGAAATCGTCGGTGACAACAAGACAATAGGACATACCACCAATGCTAGCAACATGGATAGGGCCGAAAAGATCCATGTGAAGCAATTCAAGTGGTTTTTGGAATGAGTTAACGGATTTGGGTTTATGAGGCTTTCTTTTGATTTTCCCTTTTTCGCATGATTCACATTTGTTGTGCATATTAAAGCTACATAAAGGAACCCCCAACACTAAGTTTTTTTTCACTAAGTGGTTCTTTTTTCGCAGATGCACATGGCCCATTCGTCTATGCCATAAGTAAGATTGATCTTCAGTCGCTTTTGATACTAAACAGGTCACTGGAACAGATGAGTTGACCAACGGGCGTATGTCCATGACATAAGTGTTATTCACCCTTGGAGCCCTCATAACGATCCAATCTTCAGGAACAGCAAAACCTGGACGTAAAACGAAGCAAGCTTTATCGGTAAACAACATCGAATACTTGTTATCGCATATTTGAGATACCGACATCAAAATTATGCTTCAGCTCTTCGACGAAGTTCACTTTGTGCAACGTAATCTTTCCATTTGACACCGAACCTTCACCAGTGATATAACCACCTTTTTCACCGGCAAAGTTGACATAACCACCACGAATTGGCTTAAGATTTTCCAACAACTCTTTATTTCCGGTCATGTGTCTGGAACAACCACTATCGATATACCAAATATAGATAGCCCTCTTTAGCTGCTCCTACACTTACCATAAGGAAATCAGTTAGAATGTGAGACCCAAGCCATGACGGTCTTGGGTCATCCCATTTCATCAATATACGAAAATTATTTGAAATAAACGTCTCCACCACTGCGTCCTCCATTTCCATTTCGGAAGTTGTTGGAGTGATTCCCTTTGAAACGGGAATTGTATGGGGTTCACGATCGGTTCGTGTAACCAGAATAAAGGTTTGCCCTCTATGGTTTTGATGGCTGAAATTTTGACTTCTTGGAGTCTCAAAATTTCGACTAAACCTTGGCGATTCATAGTTTCTTGAGAATGGTCTGGATTGATTAACCGAATGCGCTTTTTGATTGTGATATCGGGGGGGGGGGGTGAAGCACTTCGGTCATTTGCAAACTGGTTCTGAGCATAAGGTCTAACATAGTCTCCGTTAGAACCTCTAGAACGTTTCTCACTAGCATCGTGTGTTTGTGATGAACTCTCTGATCCACGATTTGGACAAGTATCGAATGGTTCCTCACATTGATCTTGACGTTGTTGTGATTTAGCATTTGATTTAACGACAGGTTTCGGTTCTTATTTAATCACTTTTGCTTTCTTAACCTTTTGATTTTTATTGTTTTTCTTATCAACTTTAGATGTTTCATTTTCAGGTTTTTCAACAAACGGTTTTCTTTGATCAGGATTGACGAGAGATTTCCCATTGTCATTTGGACTCTCAGCAGCTAAGTGTCCTTTCAACCGACACTTGTAAAATTTTCGAACTTTTGTAGCATTCTTTGGACGTTCCTCTTGACTGTTCGAAGATGATGAAGCATTTGTTGGATTCTTTAAGATTTGTGAGATAGATTGAGAATTTGATTCCGTTTCTATTTTCTCAACTTCCTTATTGAAATCTTCCCCTTTAACAAAATCAGTTTTGGAAACATTTTTTGCTTTCTTTTGAGACTTCCCACGAGATTTGGGTTTCTCACTGGCATTCTGAACTTGATTAAAAATTTCCAAAATTTTGTTACTGATTAAGTTTTCAATATTAAATTCACTTTTCTTTGCAGCTTCTTCAAACTTCGATTGTTCTGAGTCCGAGGAAATCTCGAGCTCATAATCCATCCCACTTGGCGGATCAGCGGTCAGAGGATTCGTTGGAACAAAGTTAGCTAACTCTGGATCAATGCTTGCCATCGATGTATAGTTGTGGTTAGTTGGTCGAGGAACCTTACTATACCCGATGCCAAACATTTCCTCTTCGGTTTCCTTGATACGTTGGCTATTGATACAGAAATTCATCACTTCAGATGAATTTCCAAACTTTTCAATTTTTCTTTCCAAATATAAAATCAGATTATCCTTTTCTAAAATGATTTTGTTCTTTTCCAAAACACAATTTTGATTTATTTCAAGCTCAGATTTTAATTCTTGATTTTTAAGAGTTGCTTGAGCCACACGTCTTTCAAATTTATAGATGTCATTCTTTAGAGACTTTATCTTAATTTGGTGTTCTTTATCCGAACAAGATAGAACAACAATGAGTTCTCTAGATTTTTCAAGATCTGCAATTAGATGTGTGTTGTGTAGAGCGTATCTATCGATTTTTGTAGCAAATTCAACGCATCTAGCACAACGTTTATCGATAGGATTCGATTTTACCTCAACACCAGCCATGAATGCACAATCCTCCTTTGCTGTGGAACTTTCATCCAATTTCTGTGCTTCATCATCAGCAAATTTCTGCATTTCGGCTGTTGAGATCTTGAACTCGAAGCTTCCACCCTTTCTTTTACTTTCTGACCCTTTTGTTTCTTCTTCATTTAAGTTCTCTTCTTTTTCAACAACTTCATTAACTACCAATACGTCACTCATAACCTCAGGTACAACGCAAGTTCCTCCATACTAGCTTCTTCAATAATTTCTTCACATACTTCGTTTTTGACTACTTCATCAGATACTTCATCTTGGACAATTTCCGCCATAAAAGCTTGCGAAACAATTGCTACTGACAAGTCTTCTAAGGCACAACCCTAGTCATAGGGTTCGGTCACTTCTTGTAATGGTTGAGCAACTAAGGCATTGCTAGAGGAAGGAGCAAGGTTGTCTGAAGTGTTTGTTCGAGAGTTCGAAGTAGAGCCACAGTTGGCATTAGATTGATTCATTAAGTTGTTTCCTTTTTGAGAACTTCCTTCTCTGTTAGGTCTCTCCATCTTTGGCTTGCGACAATCACGGGCATAATGACCATAGATACCACAGTTGTAGCACTTAACCTTTGATATATCAATACCCATACGTGTCTTGGTTTGACCACCGATAAACTTCTTTCCCGTCTTCAAGAGAAACTTCTTTGCTCTTCTCACCAATAACGCCATATTGAGTTGAAGATCAAGTTCCTCCATTTCATTTTGATCAATTTGATCAAAGTCCTCATCAAGACTAGATTGTTCTACAAGTTTTCCAAGACAAAAGTTCTCATATGCCGTCATAAATGAAGCTAGAAGACTCATGTTTTCTTCTATCAACTTTAAACAGTTCGATCCAACTTAGGAATGTAGAAGTTACTTGCTTGAGATTTCTGACTACCACCGGAGGAATACATTCCTTGATTCGAACTTAGAGTTGGATAGTCCGTGTTATTGCTTACAAAAGCATGATGATTTGCCGAGTCTTCATTTCCTGAGCAGAAAACAACACCGGCACCATTGTTGCTTCCTTTTTCAATTGTTTTTGAAGCTTTATACAACTGAGAGTCTTGGATCTTCTCAAAGTCAGAAGCTTGATCCTCCATATTCCAAGCATAACCCTTTAACTTCTAAATGGTAGTTTCTAGTGTAAGCTCATCAAACAGGACATTTTCTCTAATTAAGGCAGTATACATGTTCCATTCATGAGAAAGACAGTTCAAGAACTTCTCAACTTTCTCAAACCCAGTGTAAATATTTTCTTCACTTCGGTCAAACTCACTTAACAAGTGATAAAACCTATTCACGATGTCATCAAAGGATTCGCTCTTTAATGCCTTAAACACAACGAATTGCGTCTTCAAACGTTCTAAACGTCTCTTCTTGTACATTGCATTTCCTTCATAACGTTCAATCATGCTATCCCATAACTCTTTCGAAATGCTTCTTTTGCGAAAAGTATGAAGTATGGATTGGGTATGAGCCATAGTTATCATGGACATAGCTCTTTCTTCACATTTGTAGAACTTTTTCTGCTCATCCGTCAGAGCTAGATAAGTGTCAATAATTAAAGTTCTAATCAGGGTTGCTCCACAACCTTTAACGATACACAGCCAAATCTTGATATCCTTAGCTCTCACATATCTTTCAAAACGTTCCTTCCATTCAAGAAAGTCAAATTTGTTTATTAGAAAAGGAGGTTTGTCGCTACTCCCCACTTCAGCATTGTGTTTGAGATTCTGAACCATTGAAGTGAGATTGTTTGCCATTTGAACAGTATTGAAAGAACCAGAGAATTCACAGAAAGTCAACTGAAGGTTTTAAGCAGAGAGCTTGACTGAGAATGTTTCTAAGTCCTAAACTCGGAGAGAAAACACGGAGTGAAAAGTCTGAGAGATATCAAAGTGTAAAACCCCAGACCTACAACCTGAAATGAAACACAATCTCGGATTCTAACCAAACTCGGAATAACTATCCAGATTTACAAACTCGGAACACCTTGAACCTTAGTCAAACACCGGATCCTATTAACTTTAACTTCGGACAAGAGTTAAATTCGGACAAAAGTTAGTTAAACTCGGAATGCACAAAACAGACCTCAGACTAGATTATACAAGTAAAATTCGGAGTCTTAAAAAATAGACTTAAACTCGGACCTCTAAGATAAACTTAGAGTCTCTCAAATCCGGAAACAATCCAGAACCAGAAAATACAAAAAGAATCTGTATCCCGGACTGAATAACCCGGATGTGAAGGAGCTGCTTCCAAATATCTCACCAATGTGACTTCACACTGGATCACCAATAGTCCGGAAACACAAACAGTAAATTTAAAACTATAGAAAGTATTTTTAGAATCAAACAAGGAATCTTTCACCAACCTTCAAAAACCCGGTATGAACACCATAAAAACCTCTGTAAAACCTAGATGAAGATCAACACTAAAATTCACTAAACTACTCAAAATCCATCACAAAATCACTAAACATGAATGAAGAATCAAGAATAACTCACAAAAACTCTTTGAACAATCACTAAACCCTGTCAAAGTTTGAACTTTTCTCACAAAACCTTCAAACTAAGAAACACCTACAGTAGTATGAGCACACTACTCTCATACCACTTGTAAGGTCACTAATACAAGATCTCACTCAACAACGACAACCAACAGGTGTGCGGAATCCACCTGATGATCAACCACTGTAGGATGAATAACTAGAATGAAAGATTTAGGAGAAAAATCAAGAATACACAGTGTATTCTTGATGTTGAAGGTGAGTGACGTCACACACACAGTAGCCGCCAGACAAACACACACAACGATTAGGGCACAGATTTCCACAAAAGAATCATTGTCGTGTCTATTCCACTTTAAGGTATAAATACAAGACAAACTTCGGACAAGCACATCTCTGGAGACAACATAAAGGCCCAAGGCCCAAAACAACAAAACTCGGACTCCAATACAAAAGGGAAGTCCGGATAACGCCTAAACAGCAAAACTCGGACTTGGTGTCTACTACAACCAAGTCCGGATTACATACATCAAGTAAACTCGGAAAAGATAATCCATGATAAACTCGGACAAGACGAAATATCAAGATATTACATAATGACCCTTCTAATTGAGAGCCTACACTTATTACACCCTAAGTGCATTAACACACCCACCCCAACACAACCTTCTATCATCGCCACCACCTACCTGCACCGTCACCACCCACCCCACCACCACCACCACCCACCATTTCCACCACCGACCACTTTTCCGCCACCCACGTCATCAACCAACACCACCGCCACCATTTTCACTATAAACCGGCACAACACCATCCCTATATACCATCGCACCTGCAAAAAAAGAAAGAAATAAAAATGTGATTTGACCAAAATTCACCTAAGTTACTAAAATTTTTTAATGGAGTTAGTGGGTTGGATGAAAATGACAAAAGTCAAGGACTAAAATGGCAGAAAACAATAACATTTGGACTAAAATGGCAAGAAAAAATTATTTGGACTAAAGTGATAATTTTGGTCAAACCTCAGAGACCAAAATAACAATTTTCTCTTTTAAGGAGTTTCATAGCCTATTAAGTGAAGAGAAGTCGACTGATAATGCCATTGGGAATTTTCCGAATGGTCTGCGTTCGAGGGTTCCTGATTTTACTACTTGAGGTCAAGTAGTACTTTAAAAAGGGGGTATTGTTACGAAATAATAGAATAGGGACTGTTATAGTATAAGTCATAGTTAAGGGGGGTTAATTGTAACATTGGTAAGAAGTTTTTAGGTTGTTGTAGTTTTTGTTCTTTATTTAAGGATTTTTCCCCAAAACAGTTCATCCTTCACCAATCTTTACTTTTTAGATGTCATTAACACCTTTTATACTGGGATTTGAGTAAATATGGTTTTCGTCCTTGTAGTTTGGCAAAGTTCTTGTTTCAAGTCCGATACAAGCTATAGGTGCTATTTGTGTAACTTGAAAAAAATGGTAATACATGAACTAGAAGCTTGTTTTTTATAACTTAGTCTGGAAACAGGTGAATGAGGGTTGCCCCATGTTCTCGACTCATTTTGTGATGGCCAAAGTATTCTATAACTCGCAGGAAAATCAAGCTCATAAACAGGGTTGGGTTAGTAATGGACATGATTGTGACACCCTGTTATTTTGAGCATGTATTAGTGCGACACGTGTTATGAATAAATAATAAGACAAATTTTATTGAATTTGATGTAAATTGTTGATATTTGATGTGTTAATAAATTTAAAGTTTACTGGTATGATGGCCGTCCTCAATGAGGGCCCATGGATTATTCGATCACAACCTTTGATTTTATGTGAGTGGACTCCCACTACTAAGCTGATAAAAAAGGAGGTTAAGAATCTGCAATTATGGGTCAAGATACATGATGTTCCTTTAGCCGCGTATACAGAGGATGGTCTTAGTTTGATTGCTACAGACATTGGTGATCCCAAGCATCTAGATTCTTACACTACTTCGATGTGCTTGGAGTCCTGGGGTCGAAGTAGTTATGCTAGAGCTTTAATTGAAGTGTCAGCTGATAAGGAACTTAAAAAGGAAATTACTATGGCAATTCCAGAACTTGAGGGTGATGGGTATGTCAAGGAGACTATGTCTGTTGAGTATGAATGGAATCCGCGTAGGTGCTCGCATTGTTGTGTTTTTGGCCACTCAGATGAGCATTGTCCTAAACATCATAAGAAGCCGGGAAAACAAGTGAGTGATGACAAAGCTCGTAAGCCTTATGTTCTAGGACAAAGACCTGATAAAAAGCCTGTTGTTGATGAGGAAGGGTTTACGAGAGTGTATACCAGGAGAGTGGCTCGGAAGACGGGTTTTCAAGTTAACAAACAAAAGTCGAAATTTGAGTATAGGCCGGTTGGAGCTAAGTCGAAGGATATCTTGTATAAGTCGGAATCTTTAAATACTGTTATGTCTAGAAATCCATTTGAGGTCTTAATTGATGATAATACGGAGAAAGGTCAAAGGAGTAAGGAGGGAGAAGGTGGACAACAGGAGGCGGATGATGAAGAGGTCATGGAAGTATATAATGAAACTGACGAGTTTATCACGGAAGGCACTTGTAATCCTAATGCTAAAAAAGGGGCAAGCACTCCTATCCCGAAGGTTTCCAATGGTTAGTCTTGCTTCATGGAATATTAGGGGGTTGAACCGCCCTCTAAATCAAAAGGAGGTTCGAAAGATAGTTAAAGATAGTTATCTCAGTTTTTGTGCTATTTTAGAATCTCATGTTGATGTCGGTAATCTTAGTAAGGTCAGTAACTCAGTGTTCCCTCGTTGGGATTGGACTTCTAATGGGGGTTCTTGTGATAAAGGAACTCGTATTATCATAGGTTGGAACCCGATGGTTTTTGATTTGATGGTGTTGTCTCAAACGTCGCAAGTCATGCATATTCAGTTATTCGTTAAAGAAGACAAGAAATGGTTATTCTGTTCGGTTGTGTACGCAACTAATTACTATATCACTCGGCGAGAATTATGGTCCCAGTTATCTATGCATAAACTTATGGTAGGTGATAAGCCATGGCTGATTATGGGAGATTTTAACTCGGCTCTATACCTGGAGGATAAGTCTATGGGTGCCTCCTCTGTCTCAACGGGTATGCGAGACTTTCAAGCTTGTGTTTCAGATATTGAGGTGATGGACTTTAACCAGTCGGGTCTCCATTTTACATGGAACCAAAAGCCAAAGAAGGGTGTTGGCTTGCTTAAAAAAATTGATCGTATCATGGGCAATACTCCGTTTATTACTGAGTTCCCTAATTCAGTGGCTATTTTTAATCCTTATAGATTGTCAGATCACTCTCCTTGTGTTCTAACAATTAAACGAGCTGTTACTAGTAAGCCTAAGCCCTTCAAGTTTGCGAACTTTTTGGTTCATAAGCCTGATTTTCTAAGAATTGTGAAGGAGTCGTGGAAGATGAGTGTTAATGGGGTTTATCAGTTTAGGGTTGTGAAGAAGCTTCGGATGCTAAAGACTCCGTTACGTGCTTTACTCTTTAAGCAAGGCAATCTCCATAAGAAGATGGCTGATCTTCGTGGTAAACTGGATGACCTTCAAAAGGATATTGATAAGGATCCCATGAATGCTGACCTTAGAGCTCGAGAAAGGAAGCTGAATTCTGCCTTTCAAGAAGCGTCTCTTGATGAGGAAAGGTTTTAAAGCAGAAGTCTAAGATGGAATGGTTAAGAGCTGGCGACGCTAATACTGCTTTCTTTCATGCAGCAGTGAAGAGTAGGAACCATCGAAGTCGAATCCAAGTTGTTTTGGATACGAATGGTGTAGTGCATGAAGGTGATGCGGTTCAAGATGCTTTTGTGAAACATTATGAAAATTTCTTGGGTAGCCAAGATGATTTATCCATGCATCCTACTCCTGATCTGTTTACTAAGGTGGTGAACCCGATTGATGCTTCCCTCATGATCCGTCCGGTTACGATGGATGAGGTTAAGAAAGCCATGTTTTCTATAGGTAATGACAAAGCTCCAGGCCCGGATGGTTACACTGCTGCTTTCTTTAAAGTGGCTTGGCCAATTATAGGTAATGATGTTTCTATGGCAATCATTGATTTCTTTCATACAGGCAGATTACTGGGCCAAATCAACCATACTCTTGTTGCACTAGTTCCGAAGAAACCCTCGCCAGTTATGGTTTCTGATTATCGTCCTATAGCCTTCTGTAACGTATTATTCAAATGTGTTAGTAAGATTATTGCTGATCGTATAAAGGGTGTGCTCCATCAGGTTGTTAGTATCAACCAATCTGCTTTTATTCCTTGTAGGAAAATCTCGGATAACATCTTGCTGACTCAAGAGCTTATGCATAATTATCATAGAAATTCATGTCCACCCCGGTGTGCTTTCAAGGTGGATATTCAGAAAGCTTATGATACGATTGATTGGAGGTTCCTGAAAAATGTTCTGATTGGGTTCGGCTTTAACACAAAGATGGTGGATTGGATTATGGTTTGTGTTTCCACAACATCATATTCTGTTTGTGTTAATGGGAATGTGCATGGTTATTTTAAAGGTAAGCGTGGCCTTCGACAAGGAGACCCGTTATCTCCTTATTTGTTCACGCTGGTTATGGAGATTTTAACGTGTATATTACAGCATGCTTCTAGGATTGATACATCCTTCAAATTTCACAATAAATGCGAAAGGCAGCGTATCATTAACCTGTGTTTTGCATATGATTTATTCTTATTTGCGAGAGGAGATGTTGAGTCGGTGCAGTGTGTCTTCAAGTGTCTTTCGAATTTTTCAAACATGTCCGGTCTAGTTCCTAGTATTTAAAAGAGCACAGGGTTTTTCTGTAATGTGCCAGCTCATGTTAAAAACCATATCTTGTCTTTCATGTCGTTTATGGAGGGGTCTCTTCCAGTAAAATACTTGGGGGTTCCTCTTATTTCTTCTAGCCTTGTGTACAAAGATTGTAGTGCCTTAGTTGAAAGGTTGGATCAACGGATTTCAAATTGGAGGAATAAACTTCTCTCATTTGCGGGTGCAGCTTATAAACTCTGTTCTTTCTTCAATGCATATTTACTGGTCTTCAGTTTTTATCCTGCCTAACCGTATCATTCAAGATCTGGAAGCTAAAATGTGAAACTTCTTATGGTCTTCGGATGGTTCCTATCATAATGGGAAGGCTAAAGCTTCCTGGAAGTCTGTTTGTGTTCCAAAGTACGAGGGTGGCTTAGGTATTTGTCGTATTGGGGATGTTAATAAAGCGCTTATGTCTTCTCATATTTGGAGCATTCTTGTTGAGTGTGATTCTCTTTGGGTTGCTTGGATCCATTCGTACAGACTTAGAGGTAAAAGCTTTTGGATTTGTAAGTCGGTGGCGAATTGTTGTTGGAGCTGGCGGAAAATATTACAACTTCGGCCGTTTATTAGAGAATTTGTTTGGTCCAAGTTGGGTGATGGTAGTAATACTTCAGCTTGGTACGATTCGTGGTGTCACTTGGGGCCGCTTGGTAACTTCTTGACTCCTAGAACCATCTCAAGTGCAGGTTTTACTCTTAATAATACAGTTTAGGAGATTCATGTTAGTGGTGTTTGGAGGTGGCCAGTGGCGTGGAGGGATATGTTCCCGGTTTTAAATCAGCTAGATGATATCCATACAGATCCGAATAGGTCTGACCAGCTCCTATGGAAGGATGATAATGAGTTAGTTGCATACTCTTCGTCTCAAGTGTGGCATTCAGTTAGACAGAGAGCAGCAGAGGTGGATTGGGTTAAGTATGTTTGGTTCTCGCAGTGTATTCCAAAACATGCTTTCTTTATGTGGCTGGTGATTCGTCGTAAGCTCCTCACTCAAGATAAAATTGTGCAATGGGATATTTCCAGAAGGAAAAATATGAATATGATGTGTTGTCTTCTTTTGCTATGCGGAAATTGATTCCCATAACCATTTGTTCTTCAATTGTAACTACTCAACTCAAGTTTGGATCACGGTTCACGGAAAAGGGGGTATGAGTACTGTTGGCCCAGAGTGGAATGCTATCGTTGACTGGCTGGGGGCTCGGGCTGGGTCTAAGTCAGCGACCAACTATATTAGTAGGCTTATTGTGGCTGCTGCGACGTATTTCATTTGGCAGGAACGTAATGCGAGACTTTTCAAAAACCAGATGAGACCGCCAGATGTTCTAAGTGATACAATTTTGAAAACGATTCGATATAAGCTAATGGGAGTCAAGTTCAAGGATTGCCACAATGTGTGAAGATTGCTTGAAACATGGGGGATTTATAGCAACCGAGTGGAAGATGAAGAAGGCTGATTATTTATTAGTTTTCATGTTTCTCTAGATTATTGTCTAGTAGTTTGTCTTCGATGTTCTTGGTAGTTTAGTATGTTTTTTTCTTTGGCTTACATTCATGGGGAATTCCCATGTTTGAACTAGTATGGGTGTTTCCATGCTACTTGTTTTTGGTTTTTTTATATATAAAATCACCGGGGTAACCCTTTACCCAAAAAAAAATTATGTTGGCAATCTTAAGATAAACGCTTATCGCGTAACGGTTAAAATGCGAAACGAACGTCGGTGATCGCCCGATTAATCTTAAAATCCTTAAAACACTCCGTTATGATTAAAATAAGATATTTAATCATGTTCCTGAGGAAAAATAAATTAAAACGGTTAGAAACTCTATTTTTCGAGTTTAAATGCGTACCGCGCCACACAGTGCGCATTCTGCCAAATACGGGCAACGCAGCCAGTCCAGGCAAATAAAATATTGTTCAACAATATTTTAGTGAGTTTATTTTTATAGAGCGTTAAAAAATAATTTAAAACGCGTTTAAAACGAGATTAAAACGCTAGATAAAATACCCGGTATCCAGTAAAATACCAGTGTTTAGCCTATGTATGTGTAATATATGTATGTATGCGTGTAGTGTGAGTGTGTAAGAGGAGGTGGCGGCCCTGGGGCTCCCTCTCTCTCCTCTCTCTTCCACTTGTTGGTCTTGGAAAGCATGTATGATGATTATACCTTTTGCATATCTTCTAAAATCTACCAAAATCTAAGAATCAAATCACAAAACAATCAAACTCTCTCTACTAAGCTCGGCCGAACACACCCCTATACCCATCCATTTCAAATTTTCAAACTATTTCTTGAAGGTTCAAAGACCTTTCAAGGTGATTTCAAGTTCATATGAAGGTTTAAGGTAATTCCAAGGAGTTTCAAGCTAGAACCAAGCTTCATCTCCTCATTTTCATTCAAAAACCCACTAAGAACCTTGAAGGATGTGTAGAATCAATTTGTGTGAATTGCGCTAATTTAATTACGCACCCAAAGGTGAGTGTCACTTAACCCCTCTTTTTACTGTTTTATAACTGTTTTGGGGGAAGAACACGCCTTAAAAGGATAAGTATACGCTTTTGTATAAAATATACCTTTGATTAAACTATGGATATGTTTCGGTTATGATTGTTACCAGTAGAGCTCGGTAGTTTTGATGTAGTCGTTGGAATGGATTGGCTATCCAAGAACGGAGCTGAGATTGTTTGTTCAGAGAAACTAGTGCGTATACCTCGCCCTAGTGGTGAAGCGTTAGTGATTCATGGAGATCGATCAGTTCGGAAATTGAGAGTCGTTAGAGTTATGAAGATGCACAAGATGTTGCGTAAGGGTTATCCCGCGTTCTTAGTAAACGTGGTTGATACCAAAATTGAAGGTATGAAGATCGAAGAGATTCCTTTAGTTCGTGAATATCCAAAAGTTTTTCCTGAAGACTTACCTGGATTGCCCCCTGAGAGACAGATCGAGTTTAGAATTGATCTTGTTCCTGGTGTTGCACCGATTGCAAAATCTCCTTATAGATTAGCGTCTTCGGAAATGAAAGAATTGTCGAATCAGCTTCAAGAGCTATTAGACAAAGGTTTCATTCGCCTAAGTTTTTCACCATGGGGAGCACCTGTTTTGTTGGTGAAGAAGAAGGATGGTTCCTTCAGGATGGGTATAGATTATCAGGAGCTGAACAAGCTAACTATCAAGAATCGGTACCCACTACCGAGGATTGATGATCTGTTTGATCAATTGCAAGGATCCAGCTACTACTCGAAAATTGATTTGCGTTCAGGTTATCACAAATTGAAGATTGCTGATGAAGATGTTCCGAAGAGAGCTTTCAGAACACGTTATGGCCATTATGAATTCTTAGTTATGCCCTTTGGCTTAAGTAATGCGCCTGCAGTGTTCACAGACCTCATGAATAGGGTATACAAACCCTATTTGGATAAATTTGTGATAGTATTCATTGATGACATACTTATCTATTCATGAACCAAAGAAGATCATGAGCAACATTTGAAGACGATTTTGGAGCTACTGAAGAATGAGAAGCTGTATGCCAAGTTCTCTAAGTGTGAATTCTAGATTCGAGAAGTTCACTTTCTCAGACATGTCATAAATGAGAAAGGTATATACGTGGATAAATCGAAGATTGAAGCTATTAAGAATTGGGAAGCACCAAGGACTCCTTCAGAGGTGTGACAGTTCTTTGGACTTGCAGGATACTGCAGAAGATTCATTGAGAATTTTTCCAGAATAGCGCAACCATTGACGCTATTGACCCAGAAGGACAAGAAGTTTTATTGGACAGAGAAGCAAGAGAAAGCTTTACGGATGTTGAAGGAAAAGTTGTGTAGTGCACCAATTCTTTCCCTGCCTGAGGGAAATGACGGTTTTGTTGTATACTGCGATGCGTCACGTTTGGGCATTGGTTGCGTGGTTATGCAGAAGGATGATAGCCTGTGCATCCAACCAACTAAAAGTGCACGAGAAGAACTACACAACTCATGATTTGAAGTTAGGAGCCTTTGTGTTTGCCTTGAAGATTGGAGACATTATCTGTATGGCACGAAGTGTACGATTTACACAGACCATAAGAGCCTCCAGCATACCTTCGATCAGAAGAACTTAACATGAGACAACGACGTTGGGTAGAGTTACTCAATGATTACGAGTGTGATATTCACTATCACCCAGGTAAGGCAAACGTTGTTGTGGATGCGTTCAGTAGGAAGGAGCGAGAAAAGCCTCTTCGCGTACGTGCTTTGGGTTTAACCATACAGATGAATTTGATCAATCGAATTCGCAATGCACAACGAGAAGCTTTGAGAGATGAGAATCTGAGTAGAGAAGGCTTGAGAGGGGTGGAATGTGAATTGGTACAAAAACGGATGAAATGATGTACTTCTTGAACCGAGTTTGGGTTCCGCTAAGGGGTAACCTTCGTGAACTGGTTATGAACGAAGCTCATAAATCCAAATATTCTATTCACCTAGGTTCTACCAAGATGTATCAGGACTTCAAAGAGTTATATTGGTGGCCGAATATGAAGAGAGATATTGCGGTGTATGTTAGTGAATGTCTGACGTGCTCAAAGGTTAAGGCTGAACATCAGAGGCCGTCTGGGGTTCTGCAGCAACCAGAGATTCCTAAATGGAAATGGGAGCATCTTGCTATGGACTTTATCACCAAATTACCCCGTACGTCACGTGGACAAGACACCATATAGGTAATTATGGATCGGTTGAAAAAGTCTGCTCATTTCTTACCCATTAAGGAAACATACAAGACCGAGAAGATATCGTGGTTGTACCTTAACGAGATTGTAGCCCAGCATGGAGTACCAGTGTCAATTATCTCCGATAGAGATGGACGATTTGATTCTAGATTTTGGCGATCCAAGAGTCGCTGGGGAAGGATATGTTGAGAGCGTGTGTGATTGATTTCGGTGGAAGTTGGGATACTCATCTACCATTAGCTGAGCTTTCCTACAACAATAGTTATCACGCGAGTATCAAAGCCGCTCCGTTTTAAGCATTGTACAGAAGGAAGTGTCGATCACCCATGTGTTGGGCTGAAGTAGGTGAAAGGCAACTAACCAGACCTGAGCTTATCCAGGAAACCACCAATAACGTTGTCCAGATCAAGGAAAGGTTGAAAGCTGCCACCGATCGACAGAAGAGTTATGCAGACAACCAAAGGAAACCGTTGTAGTTTCAAGTTGGAGATTGTGTTCTTCTGAAAGTGTCACCTTGGAAAGGTGTTGTTAGGTTTGGGAAAGGGGGAAAGCTGAGCCCGCGTTACATAGGTCCTTTCAAAATCGCATCTCGGGTTGGATTAGTCGCGGACATGCTTAAGCTGCCACATGAATTGAGTGGAGTTCAGGATGTGTTTCATGTTTCCAACTTGAGAAAGTGTCTGTCAGATGAGACACTAATTATACCTCCTGACGAGGTTCAAGTAGACGATAAACTGAGATTTATCAAAGAACCTGTTAAAGTTCTGGATGAGAAGATTCAGAAGCTTAGGAGGAGTCGGATTAAGTTGGTCAAAGTTCGTTGGAATTCCAAACGTGGACCTGAGTTCACATGGAAATGACAGGACCAGATGCAATAGAAATATCCGCATCTCTTCAGGTCTAGTGCGAAAACGAAACTTGTAGTGTAAGAATTTCGAGGACGAATTCCTTAAACATGGGAGACTGAGACACCCGGTTATTTTGAGCCTGTACTTGTGTGACACGTGTTATGAATAAATAAAAACGCAAATTTTATTGAATTTGATGTTAATTGTTGATATTTGATGTGTTAATAAATTTAAAATTTACTAAAAATTATATTGGCAATATTAAGATAAATGCTTATCGCGTAACGGTTAAAATGCGAAACGAACGTCGGTGATCGCCCGATTAATCTTAAAATCCTTAAAACACTCCGTTATGATTAAAATAAGATATTTAATCATGTTCCTGAGGAAAAATAAATTAAAACGGTTAGAAACTCTATTTTTCGAGTTTAAATGCGTACCGCGCCACACAGTGCGCATTCTGCCAAATACGGGCAACGCAGCCAGTCCAGGCAAATAAAATATTGTTCAACAATATTTTAGTGAGTTTATTTTTATAGAGCGTTAAAAAATAATTTAAAACGCGTTAAAACGAGATTAAAACGCTAGATAAAATACCCGGTATCCAGTAAAATACCAGTGTTTAGCCTATGTATGTGTAATATATGTATGTATGCGTGTAGTGTGAGTGTGTAAGAGGAGGTGGCGGCCCTGGGGCTCCCTCTCTCTCCTCTCTCTTCCACTTGTTGGTCTTGGAAAGCATGTATGATGATTATACCTTTTGCATATCTTCTAAAATCTACCAAAATCCAGGAATCAAATCACAAAACAATCAAACTCTCTCTCTCTACTAAGCTCGGCCGAACACACCCCTATACCCATCCATTTCAATTTTTCAAACCATTTCTTGAAGATTCAAAGGCATTTCAAGGTGATTTCAAGTTCATATGAAGGTTTAAAGGTGATTCCAAAGAGTTTCAAGCTAGCACCAAGCTTCATATCCTCATTTTCATTCAAAAACCCACTAAGAACCTTTTTATTCAAAAACCCATTTTGAAGGACGTGTAGAATCAATTTGTGGGAATTGTGTTAATTTAATCACGCACCCAAAGGTGAATGTCACTAAACCACTCTTTTTATTGTTTTATAACTGTTTTGAGGGAAGAACATGTCTTAAAAGGATAAGTATACGCTTTTGTATAAAATATACCTTTAATTAAACTATGAATATATTTTCGTGGAAAATACATGGTTTTGATATAAATATGTTTCAGGGAGAAACGGTTTTGATATAAATAGATGTTTTCGGGGAGAAGCGGGATTTGATTAATGATATATGCGTTTCGGGGATGAAACAGGGATTATTGCGGTGTTTTGGGGATAAACGACTGTGTAGATTTAAAAATGCTTAAATCTAAGTTGGGACCAATTTGCTCGGTCTCAAGAGAGTAAGTAACGGAATAGGCTTACGCTTCGGTGGGGACGCGGGAAATTCGTACAACACATAGTATTAAATTTTTCATTTTAGAAAAATATATGTATTATACGTGAGGCATGCATTATATAAGAGACCCAATGCGGTCTCTTGATCAAGTATTGTCGCTTAATCATTAATATAAAATGTGTGGAATTGTTGGTAGATCTATCGGGTTGACCACCCCATTGTAACCGATAGCTCCGGGTTAAGTCAAGCGACAAATTTATATTATGTATTGTCTAGCTTTGATTATACCTTCATAGTAAATATATCGCTCGTAACGTCTTGTAAACTTACGAATCTGAACATTTGATGCTAGAAATTTAATACGCCTAAACCTTGGGAAGACATCAGGATTATGTAAGGCTTTCATAAAGGAAAAATGCTTACGATGACTGACCCTCGGCATTTTTATTAAGGAAAAATTAAACTGACTTTCTTAAGATTATATGGATGTTTTATTAATAAACACATAATATGAAAGTTTTTCCTTGGATCAAATTAATTATAACTTGAATTATACGTGAACTCACATTCCTTTGTGTTGACACTTGATTTTAAGGTGTTCTTCTGGTATATGAGTTCGGCTTCGGGAATCTTTGGTGTATCTTATGGTTGTGATGCATGTTTTTAATCAATAATATTTTGGACAACTTTTAAAGTTTTTGTGGGACCATGTTTGTACTAAGATCCATAAGGATCAAGACAACTTAATTATGTTATGGTTGTGTTTAAACTTTAAACTTTAAAAATTATGTTTTAATTAAGTTAAATGTCCAAAATCAATTATGCATCGTCCACTAAGATATTATGGGCACCAACTTTCGTCACCATTACGTTTGTATTTCCACTGCGACGTTTTAGGGTGTTACAATGATGTCCCAAATTTCACTTATTTACACCAAGCATTAGGATAAACAACACTAAGTAAATAAAAGTACATATTTGCATACTCCGTGCCAAAATAAAACATTAAAACTCAAAAAGGACAGGGAGTAGTGAGAAAACAAGTTGTTTCTAAATTTCTATTTATAGGTAGAAATGAAGTTAAATACATACATGGTTGCAGAGTTTTTTCGAATATCAAGTTTACAAGTGATAGAGGATATTTTATTCAAATAAATCTTATCCATTCAGAGTTTTGTCAAATATCAAGTTTACAAGTAATAATAGATATTTTATTCAAATAAATCTCATCCATTCAATTGCATATCAACTTACAATTTGGTCTCATAAGATCCTTATCTACGCTCCATCACTCACCACCCACCCATCACTCACAACATCCAATCACCATACGCCACGTCATCATGCCAAATTCCATCACTAGTGATGGATTTTACTAAGGGTGCCCATCACTCAATCATTAGTGATGGTTTTTTTTTTTCTTTTTTCTTTTTTCTTTTTAAATTATAAACTAACAATACAATTTATTTTATAAAATTATAAATTAACAATAAAACCATAAAATTATAAATTTCATTTAAATAAAAAATAATATTTCTAAAAATACAACTTAAAAATAAAACATATAAAATCATAAAGATACATAAACAAAGTCTACTCTTCGTCCGAATCCGGAAATTCCAAACCTAAAGAACCTACATATTCAATTAAATCATATCTCAACTGAAAGTGAAGTTCTTCACTGCGCAAGTCTTGGTGGACATTTTCTGGAACGGAATTTTGTGTTGGAGGATCGGCACGCAATCTGGAGAAATTGCACGTCCATCTTCTTTGATTAGCATATTGTGCAATATGATGCATGCATATACTATGCTATGGATTGTTTTTTATTCATCGCACGAACCGGCCGTCCTAGTATCCCCATCTACTCTTTAAAACTCCAAAAGCCCGCTCAACATCTTTTCTTGCCGATTCTTGCAACTTTTTGAACGCCTTTTCTTTAGGCTCGGTAGGAAATGAAAGGGCTTTCACAAAAACAGACCATGATGGGTAGATACCATCCACAAGTAGAAACCCTCGTATGTAATATTTTCCGTTAACCATAAACGGACAGAAAGGTGCGGTACCATCTCTTACGTTTTGAAACAACGGCGATGTATACAAAACATTGATGTCGTTGTTTGAACCGGGAACACCAAAATACGAATGCCAAATCCATAAATCATTCGAGGCCACCGCTTCAAGTAAGATGTTTGGCCTTTTAACGTCACCCCTAACATACGCCCCTCGCAACTCTCTTGGACAATTTCTCCACTCGATATGTGTACAGTCGATGCTACCGAGCATCCCAGGAAAATGCCATCTAGCCTCATGTGTGGCGTAAAGACGTGAGATGTCGTGTCTCGTCGGTCTACGTAGAAACTCTTTGGCATACAACTTAATGATGGCGTTACAAAAAAATGCAAACACTCTCACGAGGTTCTTTCCGACATTTGTAAGTATTCATCAAATTGATCGGGAGGGTTACCTGTCGCAAGTTGGCGAATCGCGGACGTGCATTTTTGTATCGGAGTGAAACTACGTTTGCCCCTCCCGTCGTAACGTTCTTGAAACCATTGTTTGCTCGCTTTAATGTCTCCGTCAATCTTTAAAAATAATTCCTTTGGCAAACGAAACCGCTCCCTAAACGTTTCGGCATTGTAGACCGGATTCTCCACAAAGTAATCATTCATTAACACCTCGTTGGCATGTATTCGATCACCAACAACCATTTTCTTCTTCGGACGGCTCGAGCCTTCAAGCACGTTATACACCTTCTCAAAAAATTCAAGCATGTCGTTGTCGGAAGGCGTATCGCTTTCGCTATCCATCGGAAACGAATCGGAAGAAGATGTCATTGAAGGAATATAGAAGATGGAGAGTAGATTGAAAGTATGTAAAGGTTTTGGGTTGTAAGATGGTATTTTATAAAAAATTGGTTTGTGTATTTTGAATATATATAAACAAAATTTCAAAAAATCATCATCATCCAACGGTCAACAGCAACGGTCATCGAGCAACGGATACATTTCATCACGCGTCGCCGGCACCACGCGTTTATCTCACCACGCGTTGTGGTGGTGACCGGCGGTCGTGTGTAACACGGTATAACGCGTTGTGGTTCTATCCACCACGCAGTGCCCCGCCTACCCTAAGTATTTCCATTTGCAAGTCTTCCCCACTTGCAAATGTAAATATATTAATATCACTTGTTATATTATTAGATCTTAACATAATTATTTCTTCCCCACTTGCAAATGTAAATATATTTATATCACTTGTTTTATTATTAGATTTTAACATATATTATTTAATTATTTATTTGTTTATTTACTTTTTGGTTATTACAATGATATGCAGACGAAAGTCATGTTCTACAAATTATCAATTTCAGTTCTATCTAAATCCTGTAGTTCCACTTATAACGAAAAGTTATAAATCTTTTCTATACATATGAATATTTTCTTATATAAAAATCATCATCGAATTTCTCCTATAGAATAATCCAAAATATTTATTGAACTTTTTAGGAGTTACATAAGTTTTATACAATGTTGTCACTTATTTATCTATTGTTATTTATATCTTGTTTGTTCACATTCAGTTAAGTCACATTTCCTTTCTTCGTGACATGTTCCAACGTGCTGATAGTGGACAAGAAAAGCGAGACTCTAGAGTCGCCAGTATATCATATACAAATTCTAATGAGCATAACATTTTCATTTAAGGATTTTGAACTTTTGTTTTGGATCTAGTGCTAATTGAAGAATTATGTTTTTTTATGATTTATTTGAAAGTGATCTAAGGATAGTTGTTACAGTTTTTACTAATTGAAGAATTATGGTTTTTTTATGATTTATTTGAAAGTGATTTAAGGATAGTTGTTACAGTTTTTACTAAAAAAAATAGTTGTGTCATGAGGTTGTTACATTTTAGAGTAAATTGCATAAAACATCCTTTATGTTTTCTAAAACTTGCAGGTTCCAGCCTTAATGTTTAAAAGTTGTTAAAAACAGCCTTTAAGTTTATTTTTGTTGCGAGTTCAATCATTTACAGCTAACCACGTTATTTTATTCAGTTAAGTTCTCTCACATGCATAACATGTGAGGGTATATTCGTCATTTTGGTTGATCTTCCACCCACGTCAATTATAAGAAAAAAAGAATATTTAAGGTTTAATCTATTTTAAAAAAATTCTAACCGCAGGGACTAATGTGCAATAAAACCAAACTTTTAAAAACCAAACACCCTCTTTTCCGGTCTTCTTCTCCGGCGACTTCGCCGGATTCCGGCGAACCCGGAATTAAGATAGGAATCTTGTTAAGCTAGCCCACTAAGCTGTAAAGATTAACACAGATTTTGATCATGCCAATCAAACTCTTCAGGATTATCATCAGTTGGAAGAATCGGCGCCTTATTCGCATCAGACGGAAACGACAAACGACTCTTCAACCCTAGATACCTCTCACGGAACTCCGATGCCGTCAGATCAGAGAACTTCGTAACACGGTGTTCAGTAGTTGGATCCAGCAAATGGTGACGCTTAGGACGCCGAAGTTAGACTTAAACACTATCAAACGGTAATCGTGCTCCTCTGTAGTCGCGTACGTTTTACCAAACTTTGTTTAAACTAGGTTAAAACCTAAATATTCTTTTTTTTATAATTGAAGTGGGTGGAAGATCAAACAAAATGACGAATATACCCTCACATGTTATGCATGTGAGGGAACTTAACTGAAGAAAATAACGTGGTTAGCTGTAAAGGATTGAACCCGCAACAAAAATAAACATAAAGGCTGTTTTTTAGCAACTTTTAAATATTAAGGCTGAAACTTACAAGTTTGAGGAAACATAAACGATATTTTGTGCAATTTACTCTACATTTTATGCTTACTATAGATATAGCTTAGTTACTAAAGGTTAGTATACCATTTACGCAAGTGGAACTTGATGGTATACCCATTTATGCACTAAGTGCAAGTGAACCACTTTACTAAACTAGAAGAACAAAATTGTAACAAGGAATCAAATACAAAACTTTGGGGTGTTTGTTTTTGTGAAAAGTTCTTCAATACCTCTTATGTATGTCTCATACAGACCACACACAGATGTTTGAGTCTGTAGTGCTTTTGTTTTCTCGATGTGATTTCATTAAAAAGGTGTTAGATACCTCTTCTTGGGGCAGATGTGGACTTGGGTCTTCTAGCCTCTTTACCCTTCTTTCTTTTTGCCCAGATACACAACCTAAAAGAACCCTAGCTCCTTCTCCCCTTCACACACCGCCGATCCACTCCTCCTCTCCTTCCATCGCCGACCTCCTCCGTAGCCGCCGTCAACCACGCAGACGCCAGCTCAGCCGTCGTCAACCACTCCACCCGTCCAGCCGGCGCCGTCAACTACTCCACTCCAGCCAAGCCGTCGCCATCAACCACTCCACCACCCCAGCCGTCCACCAGCTTTTTCCTCAAGCACATGTATGTTTTATTGCTTTTTTTTATGATTTTAGTTCTTAAATTTGTAATTATGTATTTTTTTGTGAAAAAGAAACCCTAACAGCCGATTTCATCTCCTCCGACGACTCAGGAAGAAAACAATTTTTTTTGTGAAGGTAACCAGAGGTGGGAGCGTAATGCGGCTGCGGTTCCTGGGGAAACGGTTAACCAGTGCAAAAAGCAGTTTACTTTGCTCAAAGACAAATTTAAAACTAAGAAAAAGTGATTTCCTGAATCTTCATGCTCTCCAATTTTGACATCTTGAAGGGAAAAACATATTTTTGTTACAGTGCAGATGAGGTTTAAAACTAGAAACCCTTAATCATAATAGATATTTTTTTGTTAAGAACTTTAAGGTGCAATTTTTGTTATTGTTATTTATTATTGCGAATTCAGATGACAGTATAACATGTGGGATCTTGTTTTTTGTTGTTAATAGTGTATGCATTAGTTGAAAGTGTTTGGATTTAATTCTGTTTGTTGATTACTTAAAAGAACACATTGGAGTTTATTTATATTATAGTTTATTCAAGCAGCTTGCATAAGTTAAAAAACAAACAGTCTTTCTTTTGCACACTGCAGAGGTTTGGTTCACCTATTCTGCTACAGATGTCTACAGATGTGGTTCGTAGACTGCAGATGTTTTACCTCTGAAAAAACAAACAGCACCCAAGGCCAACTAATTTAAACACCCTAATAACAAATCATATCTGTGGCAAATCATGTCAACTAATTTCAACACCCTAAGGTCACCCGTAGTGGGGCGGTTTGAGTGGGGTTTTGTTGCCGAAAACGCCCCAAAGCGCCGGCAACACCACTACGTCGGGTGCTTTGGGGGCTGATTTTTGAACCCGTGTTTTGTTGAAGACGGCGTTTTGCTAAACTCTCCACTCACACACACATATATACATACATTTATATGTATAATTAGAGGGTTTATTTATTAATTAGGTAATGATGAGGTAGGGGCGTTATGACTACGGCATATAATGTTAAAACGCCTCAAAACGCCCACTGCTGATGTGGCACGCCACATGTCAGAAAACGCCACTTCAGGAGCGTTTTGACTACACCTGACCTAATAACAAATCATAATTAATTTGAATTTGCTGTTAATTGACAATAACAAACAAAGAATAATCCGTGGATCAACCCAACCACCAAAAATCCACAGGTTCAACAATGTAAAAATGAAAAGAGACAAAAATTAGGTTAATAACGTAGTATTGTTAGTTAAAAAGGTTTTTTTTTTACATATTTCTCTCTCCTAAGATGGCTTATTACATATTTCTCCAAAAAAAAAATCAATTACATATTTTCCTTTCCTAACCCATATGAATTACATATATCCTCTTTTCATTAAAACCACTCTTATTAATTACTATTTCATCCTTAATGAACTTATTAAATGACTAATTGCATATAAATTATAAAAACTTTAAGGTGATACTAACTAAAACTACAAATTATTAATACTTGTTAAAAGATAGATCAACGGTAAAATGTCATAACTCATAAGTTAACCTACATTATTTACCGCCTAATTTTCTTTTCTTTTATTTATTTTTCCGTAAATTCTTATAATTCTGTGATTTGCTTGTAGCAAACCTATACCAATTACTCATTACTTCAGTTAAGATGTAAATTCGTGAAATCAAAAATGCGGTTTAACAATATGGTAAATCAACGATAAAAAGTCATAAGTTCACCTCTATTATTTACCTTTTAAATATATCTTCCGCTATATTCATAGGGTTCTATGATCTTTTTTCCGTTATTACTTGATCAGTCCTTGATAATAAAATGAAACAGAGACAAGAAATTAAAATTGATTGACACGGGTAAAGAATGTATATTGTAAAAGACATTACTATAAGGTATAAACATTAAAATAATAATCTAAGTTCTTATCTAAAAGTCATTATAAATTATGAAAACTTTCAAGCGATATTAAAAAACTACAAATTCTTAATAATTATTGTTTAAGAGCTAAACCATGTCATAGTTATTCGTTGATCATGAAAAATAATATTATAAATCAGGAAAATAACAAAAATGGTGATGGTTGAAATGGGAAATATGTAATTGTTATTTAATAAGTTCATTAACGGTAAAATAGTAATTAACAAGAGTGATTTTAACGAAAAGGGAAATATGTAATTCATATAGCTTAGGAAGAGGAAATATGTAATTGAACTTTTTGTTTAGGGAAATATGTAATAAGTGATTTTAAGAGGGAAAAATATGTAAAAAACCCCACACAAATTAAATCGGCATCATGTATATTCATAAAGTTCCCTAATGTTCGGATGATTACACTTGAACTACATAAGCGTAAAATACAATGTGGCATATGATGATCAACCAGAGAGTATTGAATAAAATAATAATAATAATAATAATAATACAACCTAGGATAATAATAATGGATAATAATAATAATAATAATAATAAAAATACAACCTAGGAAATGATGATCAACTAGAGAGTATTGAATGAAGAATGGATAATAATAATACAACCTAGGGAATACTAAAGGGTAAAAATAATTTAAAATACCCTCATCAAAGGCTAGGGTGAGTCGAAAATCAAAATAACCAAACTGTAACAAAAAAATCAAACTAAAACAAAAACCAACGGTTTAGTTTTTGAATTTATAATAACTGAACGGTTTTCAGATAACCATTTTCAAAAACTAAAAAAAATCAAATTGATAAGGAGAATTGGATTTTATAACTCCAAACTAATCAAATTTGGCCACTTCTACTCCCAATATTCACTTTGGTTTCCACCAGCCCCAACTTAATATTTGGGTTGCTATGTCACCCGTCGTTAACAAGACACTAACCAAGTTAGTGTTTTTTTTTTTTGTTGACGTGGCCAATTTATCCAATGTGGCATGCTGACATAGATGTGGAACATATTTTATAAATAACAAAATATTTAAATATTTATATATGTATATATAGATATATTACATAAAAAATTCAATTTATAAAATTTTCGCCTCCCTCTCTCTTTTAACACCACCACCATCCGCCGCCACCTACCCCACACCACAATACTGTCATCCGCCACACCAGCATCCTCCGCTGCCATCCGCCCAACCCCCATCCTCCACTGCCATGCACCACATCCACCACCAGAGATTTGTTAGGATAAGTTTCCAAAACCATTTCCTCATGCCATAACCACTGCCATCGCCTATTCCACCATAAAAACGACATCATCGGAACCTTAGATTACCTTCACCCACACCGTCAACAATCATCCTCACTCCTACCTTCGAATCTGAGACCCGACTGAACCACCATCATTCCAATTCCGGGTAAATAATTACCAGCATGAAATTCACCATGCTCGAGACCTTTGGCTGTAGTATTCCACAAGCTAGAAAAGCGGTCAGAGGACTAATCCCTCTTATTTCTCTCTACAGAACACACACACACAACTATTATTAACTGGGATTTTGAGGGTTTTATGGTGACTCGGTGACGGAGATTGGCGGTGAACGACGGTTTTATCGTCGTCGAAAGGACCGATTTTGTCGTAGCCTTTAACAAAGTTAACAGATTCTTCCATGAGTGAGATTTGTGCAGAATGTCGTGTAGCAGAAGAAGAGGCATATATAATGACTTTCAAAAGAAGCTATTTGATTTTGTATAATGATAAGGTTATGTTATTTGGGGAAGATGACGATGAATCGTTGAAGATAAAGAACCGATGAAGATGATGATTTTTTGATTTTGTATAATCGTAGGGGTTATTTGATTTGGTGATGATTTATTGCCTTCTGTACATATACATATACATATTTTTTTCCTATCACATTTGCATATTAATTTCTTAAAATTTAGATATATTTTAAAAAAATATTTTTTCCATCAACATACCATGTCCTAAAAAACAAGACACGTCATCAAAATTTGGCCACGTCAGCAAAAAACACTAATTGAGTTAGTGTCTGGTTAACGATGGGGTGACACAGCAACCCAAGTGTTAAGTTGAGTGTCACACCTTGACCCGCAGCGGAAAAGGTGATCGGGGCATGATTGGGTTTTCATCAAAGCTCATGACATTTATTATAATGTTTCATATTTATTATTACAATTTAAAGGAAATCATACAATCATATCATACAAGTTCAACATGTTCTATACATCTTTCTAGGCTTCATTATTTTTCTTCTAAGGCACTTTCCTATGTGTTCCTTGCTTCATCCTGTCCACCTGTATCATGTGTAAAAATGGTTTTTGGATCAACAAAAAGTTGGCGAGTGAACCTTGTTAGAAAACATTTATTATTGATTTCTTGTTATATTTATTATGGAAAATTGTGCAATAATCATATGTGAGCAAACGTAAATAAACATAAAATAACAATAACAAACAATAACATACAATAACAATCCACCTTGCATGAATATATAACATGAATGATAATGTAAATGTTGGCAACGTCTCGTTCACGCTCATAGGTAATGGGGAACGGCTCACGCTCATAGGTAATGGGGAGCAGACGGCCTATGATGAAATGTCTGTGCGATCAAGGCTCAATCAAACGGAGCCGATCGTATGTTGGCAACGCCTCGTTCACGCTCATAGGTAATGGGGAACGGCTCACGCTCATAGGTAATGGGGAGCGGCGGCCTATGATAATGTATGTACTGAAAATGATAAATATAATCTAAACATTAACCACATAAACATATTGAATACACATTTGATCATGGATATGATGGATGCACAATTGTTTAAATGTAATAAATAGTAAGACACATGATACACCCCAAAAACATGATTAAAACGGGGAATTTGTAGAGATTCATTCACATTGGTGCGTTCGTTTGACGATGTTGAATGCGCACGAGTTTAGAGTGTTGATCGACGAGGAATAACTAACCTAAATAATAACGGAAAGGTACGGTAAATAAGTGGATTTTATTAACAATTTTAATAGGGTTTTTAGATTTATTTTTGTGAGTTTAAGGTTATTTTCTAACTTTAAAAACATTATTTTTAAGTATTTTTAATTGATTTTTTTAAAATTAAATAAATAAATAAAAATATAAAAAAATGCTGACTTTTTGGGTTGACCATTGACCGTTGACTGTTTGACTGTGACTGTTGACTGTTTGACCGGTTCGATCGTGTGTATGTATGCGCTGGGTGAGGCTCGAACCCGAGACCTCCCGTACGCGTGCACGTAGCTCTACCAACTGAGCTACGTGTCTAACCCGAAATATTTCTGTTTTTAATTATATTTATACATTATTTAATTTAATCCGAAATCATTTATTTTAAAAAGGATTTAATTATATCAGACCGGTGCCCTCAACAGGTCTCGAACCCGGGACCTGTGGTTTAGTGTTGCACACAGTCCACCGCTGGACTGTGTGTCTAACCTGGTTAATATACTGATTTTTATTAAACTTAACATCTCTCTGTGAGTTGATCCGGTTCAGTTAAAAAGGAAACATTTTTATTACAGAGAACGAGATTGTGTCAAGGATCGAACTCGCGACGTGTGATAAATGTTTGCACACAGTCCACCGCTGGACTGTGTGTCTAACCCGGTTTAATATCTCGTTTTAATTATACTTATACAATAGTTCAACTTCATCTTCTTCGTTCAAAGATACAGACGACAATTAATCAACTGTTCTTGTTTAATTCAATTAACGAAATTTATAAGCGATTGAAATTTATAACGAAATATTAATAAGCGATGTATTATCAAATAACACAAGTGGCGGAGTGGTAGGATGTGTGTGAGTTAAGTCTTGGAGGATTTTACCCGGCTGACCCGGGTTCGAAACCCGGCATCAGCAATTTATTTTTATTTCATTATTTATTCTAAATTTTCAATTATAGATTTTAAATTCTAATATATTTATTAATTATGTATTGTATAAAATTAATTTGAGCATTAAATACGCAACGAAATTTTTAACTGGATGTTCGGTTAATAAACGAAGCGGGTTTGGTTAACCCAGTTTTTTACGGATGTTACAGTATCCCCTACTTTTAGAAATTTCGTCCCGAAATTTAAGTAGTGGCATGTTTGTCTCAAAAGGATGGTGTTTTAATTTGACAATTACATACTTTGAAGGGAGTAAGAGTTTAAATTTTGTTTGAGGCGGTAACGTTCCTTGTAAGGGTTGAATACCCTGCTACAGGAATCGCTTTTTGTTGCCTACGATAAAGAATATTGATAAACAGAGTTGATTCACTAAGTATACTTTCATGCGCAAGAGTTTTGATACGTTTGAAAAGATAAGGTTATATCCTAAAACAAAACTTCTACTACTAAAACCTATATGAACCTCTCATAACTGCCTGACAATGCCTTTGATCCTTTGGCAAGAATACTTATATATAGGAAGTACCAGCGGCGTATCCACCATATTCTTGTCAAATTTTCGTTGGCTTTATCGGTAAATTATGATTAGTTCTATGTGATTACAACAACCAAAACTCGAGTCTTAATTCCGAATGTATACATGTTTAAATGATGACAGTACCTCTCTCGTTTGTTCTGATGAAGAGGTTGGTCTATGCAGAAGTGGGACACAACCCAACTTCTTTGAATGATGAGATGATATGAATGCTAAATCAGTGAGTATAAACAACTTCAACCATGACCTTACTAAATCCTACATGGAACTTCTCATAACCGCCTGACAATGCCTCTGATCCTTTGGCAAGAATACTTATATACAGGAAGTACCAGCGGCGTATCCAACATATTCTTGTCAAATTTTCATTGGTTTTATCAGTAAGTTATGATTAGTTCTATGATGTGACCCTAGAACATAAACAAACACAACAACCAAAGCTTGAGTCTTAATTCTGATAGTATACATGTTTGAATGATGACAGTTCCTCTCTCGTTTGTTATGATGGAGAGGTTAGTCTATGTAGAAGTGAGACACAGCCCAACTTCTTTAAATAATGAGATTGAAATACGTTGAGATGTACGATGATATGAATGCTAAAATCAGTGAGTATAAAACAAACTTCAACCATGTCATTACTAAATCCTACATGGAACTTCTCATAACCGCCTGACAATGCCTCTGATCCTTTGGCAAGAATACTTATATATAGGAAGTACCAGCGGCGTATCCACCATATTCTTGTCAAATTTTCATTGGCTTTATCAGTAAATTATGATTAGTTCTATGTGACTCTAAAACATAAACAAGCACAACAACCAAAACTTGAGTCTCAAATCTGAAGGTATACATGATTGAATGATGATAGTACCTCGCTCGTTTGTTATGATGAAGGGGTTAGTCCAGGTAAAAGTGAGACACAACCCAACTTCTCTAAATGATGAGACTGAGATACGTCGTGAGGTATGATGATATGAATGTTAAATCAATGAGTATAAAACAAAACTGAAATAGTAATTCGCATAAGATTCTTGGATAAAACTTCCAATTTATAATCGAGATACGTGAAAATTGATATAACATAAAGAAAAACATAAAAACTAAGCGGTTGTAGTTGAATCCTGATTTTTGGTGAAGGAGACTAGTTGGGTGGTTCATTTGGGCCGTCATTATCTTCAACAGGATTGACGTTGATGTTGTAAACTCTTCCTCTTGCTGGTGGCCTAGTGATTAGGTTTTCTTGATTTGCTTGGTTAACTGGGTTTGCTTGAGCTTGGGCGTTGATAATGTTAACCAATCGAGGGCACGTGTTTCTAAAATGGGTAGGGTCGCCACAATTTAAACAAGCTCGAACATATGGGAACATGGGGTATTGGGGTTGTTGATATGTTTGGATCATGTTTTGAGTAGGGGGTGAGGTTTTGGTTTTGAGGGGTGCGGCAAATCTTGCTCAAATGACCATATCGTCCACAATTCGCACATAGTCGACAAGGTAAGGTAGATGGATGGTGATAAAAACAGGTGTTGCATTGAGGGTGAGGTCCAAGGTAAGGTTTCTTATTTGGGTAAGTTGAGTTGGGTGCTACTTGAGTGATTGGGATAGCTTGGAGGGGTACGGCTTGTGAGGCTGGTTGATTGCGTTGGGTGACAGCGAAAAGTTGTCCATCTCGTTTTCTCTTAGAAATGGGTTGAGAAGAGGATTCGGTTTGGGTGGAGTTTGGGGTTTCGGTTGATGCTTAATCCTTCTTCTTCTCCTCCTTGAAGTCTTTATTCCGTATGCGTTTTTCGGTGAGCTCTGTAGCTAACTCCATGGCTGCTTCCAAAGTTGCAAGATTTGAAATGCTTGAAGGTGCATTTAGTGGTATTTGGGGGAGGGTTGATAACATTTTGATCTTCTTGATTGATTGGGTTGTCGGGATTAGCGGTAAGGGCTTGTTGAACTTGAACTACGATGCTGGGTATTACGGCCGCCATTTGTTGAGCGATTTGGGCAGCCATGCACTCGCGGAATTTCCTGATTTCATTTTCCTACGAGCGAGACTAGAATCTACAAAGAATACGTACCAAGAGTATGAGTTGGATGTTTTAGGGATCATGTGTCGTATTTTAGGAATGAACATTCATAAAATAAATATAGAATAATAAATCTACTACATCCATAGGATGTCTTGGGCTTTGCTCGTAATTGGGCCTTGCATGCCGCCATACTTCACCTTCGTAATCATGTGGGCCCCCATGATTACCGGGTTTTTCATATGGTTCGCATGTGTTAGCCTGGTTACGTACACTAAAACCCGGAGAAAATCGAGAAATATGTATGTAACGTATGATATTCGGAATGTATCCAGGTGTGGACACGGTGACACCTCAAAGTGGGGTTAGTTCGAATGACGTTTGGTGTGGCATGCTTTGGCCTAATAGGTCCTTCGTACTCTCATCGTTAGTCCCCAGGTAGGCAAACTGGTCCGTTATATTGGATTTATACGAATGCCAACCTAGACAGGACGTTCCGACTACCGGTACTGGTACCCTTACAGTTACTACATGCCCGTCGCAGAACTCACTTTGATGAGATTTGAAAAATGAAAAATGCGACAAAATCTTGAATAACGGAAGTATGAAGATGATTTGAATATGTGAACATTGAAATATGTATGATGAATATGTATGTAAGTATGTATGTTTGACTGTAAGTATAATTCACTATGTATCACAAAATGTAATATTGGAAGTGTTTGCATGCATTTGTGTATGTAATAAATATGAAAGAAATAAACATCATGAGTTTGCATGTAACCACATAAACAATTAAAATCTAATCAACTATAGTATAGGCTCTAAGGGTCTAATAACCTATCCTATATCCCTATAGTCAAAAGCTCTGATACCAATCTGTCACACCCCGACCCGCAGCGGAAAAGGTGATCGGGGCATCATTGGGTTTTCATCAAAGCTCATGACATTTATTATAATGTTTCATATTTATTATTACAATTTAAAGGAAATCATACAATCATATCATACAAGTTCAACATGTTCTATACATCTTTCTAGGCTTCATTATTTTTTTCTAAGGAACTTTCCTATGTGTTCCTTGCTTCATCCTGTCCACCTGTATCATGTGTAAAAATGGTTTTTTGGATCAAAAAGTTGGCGAGTGAACCTTGTTAGAAACATTCATTATTGATTTCTTATTATATTTATTATGGAAAATTGTGCAATAATCATATGTGAGCAAACGTAAATAAACATAAAATAACAATAACAATAACAAACAATAACATACAATAACAATCCACCTTGCATGAATATATAACATGAATGATAATGTAAATGTTGGCAACGTCTCAGTCACGCTCATAGGTAATGGGGAACGGCTCACGCTCATAGGTAATGGGGAGCAGACGGCCTATGATGAAATGTATGTGCGATCAAGGCTCAATCAAACGGAGCCGATCGTATGTTGGCAACGCCTCGTTCACGCTCATAGGTAATGGGGAACGGCTCACGCTCATAGGTAATGGGGAGCTGCGGCCTATGATAATGTATGTACTGAAAATGATAAATATAATCTAAACATTAACCACACAAACATATTGAATACACATTTGATCATGGATATGATGGATGCACAATTGTTTAAATGTAATAAATAGTAAGACAAATGATACACCCCAACAACGTGATTAAAACGGGGAATTTGTAGAGATTCACTCACATTGGGTGCGTTCGTTTGACGATGTTGAATGCGCACGAGTTTAGAGTGTTGATCGACGAGGAATAACTAACCTAAATAATAACGGAAAGGTACGGTAAATAAGTGGATTTTATTAACAATTTTAATAGGGTTTTTAGATTTATTTTTGTGAGTTTAAGGTTATTTTCTAACTTTAAAAACATTATTTTTAAGTATTTTTAATTGATTTTTTTAAAATTAAATAAATAAATAAAAATATAAAAAAATGCTGACTTTTTGGGTTGACCATTGACCGTTGACTGTGACTGTTGACTGTTTGACCGGTTCGATTGTGTGTATGTGTGCACTGGGTGAGGCTCGAACCCGAGACCTCCCGTACGCGTGCACGCAGCTCTACCAACTGAGCTACGTGTCTAACCCGAAATATTTCTGTTTTTAATTATATTTATACATTATTTAATTTAATCCGAAATCATTTATTTTAAAAAGGATTTAATTATATCAGACCGGTGCCCTCAACAGGTCTCGAACCCGGGACCTGTGGTTTAGTGTTGCACACAGTCCACCGCTGGACTGTGTGTCTAACCTGGTTAATATACTGATTTTTATTAAACTTAACATCTCTCTGTGAGTTGAACCGGTTCAGTTAAAAAGGAAACATTTTTATTACAGAGAATGAGATTGTGTCAAGGATCGAACTCGCGACGTGTGATAAATGTTTGCACACAGTCCACCGCTGGACTGTGTGTCTAACCCGGTTTAATATCTCGTTTTAATTATACTTATACAATAGTTCAACTTCATCTTCTTCGTTCAAAGATACAGACGACGATTAATCAATTGTTCTTGTTTAATTCAATTAACGAAATTTATAAGCGATTGAAATGTGATGGACAGAGAGGATTTTTGGAAAAGAATGTACCGGAACAGGTGTCTTTCTCAGAACTCCGGCAAGGATCGTCGGCTCTGTTTTGTGAACTCCGTCTGTTCGGATCGATTAACAGTTTTGATTGATTAGATGTGAAATTGAGTTACTAAACAATGATTAACAGAAGGTTTAGGTGATTATACCGATTCACAGCGTGATTCTGGAAATTCCAGAAGTTTTCCGGCGAAAGCAGAATATTCGGCAACGCCGTCTGGGAATGATTCTGGGTGATGGATTGATGTTAGTAATAGTCTAACAATGGATTGAAACAGAAAGAGTCGAGGTATTTACCGTGTTGATGTGAGTCTCGGTTTTCCGGCGAAAGTTCGTTGATTGTAGAAAATCTCCGGCGAGTGAAATTGATTCGGGAAATGGTGCAATTTTGAGCGAAATGATTTCCAGAGACTTGGGTGTGTATTTATAGGGAAGAATCGCGATGAATTTAGTCTGATTTCAGTCTTGATTCGTTGGTCAGATTTTCTCCGGCGGTTATGACAGATGTCGCGGAACTAGACATCGGTTATAACCGATGTCGTTGTTAATACGTACGTTAAGTCAAAAGAAACGTCGATAATTGGCGAAATCGTCGGATTTTCCGGCGAGAGTGATTTGGGCGCGCTGAGTGACTGAATTAAACTTCGAGTTTCATTATATGTATTAATTGTTTCGATATATTATCAAATAACACAAGTGGCGGCGTGGTAGGATGTGTGTGAGTTAAGTCTTGGAGGATTTTACCCGGCTGACCCGGGTTCGAAACCCGGCATCAGCAATTTATTTTTATTTCATTATTTATTATAAATTTTCAATTATAGATTTTAAATTCTAATATATTTATTAATTATGTATTGTATAAAATTAATTTGAGCATTAAATACGCAACGAAATTTTTAACTGGATGTTCGGTTAATAAACGAAGCGGGTTTGGTTAACCCGGTTTTTTACGGATGTTACATTGAGGGTGGTGAGAGGCAAAGTGAATATTGGGAGGGACAGCGGTCGAAATTGATTAGTTTTGAGTGATAAAATCCAATAACCCAATAGATAAGTTACTATAGTAGGCCCAACTAATTATTCGTTTGTTTAAGTTTAAGTTGTTTAAATGTTTAACCCAAGCTAATAGGATATGTTAATTATTATTATTATTATTATTATTTTTATTATTATTTAATTTGTTCTATATTATAAACCAAAAAGGTTGCACCCGCGATATCAATATGTTATTAAAATGTATATCTTTGATTAAGGTTGAGAGTTCTAGTTCTAAGTAAAGAAAACTTGTAGATTTAAGGCTCTAGTCCATGAGTGTGTGACTTGATCGTTAGGGAGGGATGGGTGCTTACCGACGGAAACACCACAGCTCGATGCTTGATGGAGTCGTGACAGTGTATCGATTAGTGACTGCCTCAACGCATCTCTCTTGGTCTCTCATCTCCTCTCCACACACGACATCTCTCTCTCTCTCTCCCTCTCTGATCTCTTTTCATTGGTGACTACTACCTGAAATGCATACCCAATTCATGGTACCTGATGGAGTGACACTACCGTTAAAAGTTTTAAAACTTGAAAATTAAATGTGTTATAGAACTAGCCTAATAGAAAAAGAATAGAGGAGAGACGAAGGGAGAATAAATTAGTATTTCATACATTGATTGTTTTTAATGGGATTCACTAGGAGTATATATATTTACTATATCTACAATCTTCATGGAGGGGAATAGTGTCAGACAACTGCCTGACATTTCTCTATTGGTTCAACCAAATTACAATTTTTTCTCGTTTAAATTTACAGTTTTGCAATTGGTTTTGTTTTTTTCCCAGCCAAATTACGATTTTGTCCCGAGTTCAAATTTACAGTTTTGCCATCGTTTTTGTTTTTTTTCTTGTCAAATTACGATTTTGCCCCAGTGTAAACTTATAGTCATGGCATCGTTTTATTTATTTATTTATTTTTTGACAAAACTATGGTAGTGTTTTGTTTTAATTGGTTGACTCGGTGTAATTTTTTTTCGTGCTAGACGGTTGCCTCAAACACGCTCATTTTTCCTAGAAAATTACAATTTTGCTTCCAATTTAAAATTATAGTCTTTCCATCGTTTTAGTTTTTTTTAGAAAAAATATGGTAATGTTTTGTTTTAATTGGTTGATATTATGCACAAGTAACCAAAATAAAAACACACATGTTATGAGAGAGAAATATTCGACTTAATGCCCCGCAAACGTAACAAAAACTAAGTAGTTGAAGTTCAAAACTAATATATTTTCGGTGTTATAACAAATTAATATGTAGTTATACATTTTCTCTTCCCAAAACCATAACTCCCAAAATCATGAGAAGATTCAAGAATATGGTGTTATCACCCCCAACATTCTTACTTGTTTCTACAATAATAATAATAATAATAATAATAATAATAATAATAATAATAATAATAATAATATCCTCCATCAATAAATCAGCAACTTCATCTCCATCATGTATGATCAATTACAACAACGGTGGTGTTCTTCAGTCTCCAGATTGTGCTGCTGAATGGGGTTTCATGGTCGAATTGCTGAAAACTTCTAGTAAAGCTTGTGAATTTGCTAGTCTTCAAGGGCATAGGAAGTATCAAGAGGATCGTGTGTCTTGTAATGTTGGTATACGCGTACCTTTAATCGGTAAGAATGGGGGATTCCTGCTATTTTGACTTTTATGAGTCAAATGTGTTGTTTGGTTTAGTCTGTGTTGGAATCTGGGCTGCTCATGCTTTAAACTCTACATGATTTTACACGACCCATGAAAAATTCATATTATTTTTGTTTCGGTTGACGCAGTTGTGTTTAAAATATGCTTTCTCATTTTTAAAGAGATAATAAAATAGTTTAAGTAAATATAAAAACATTTTTAAAAACTAAGAAAATAAGTAAATGGATTCGACTCGAACACAACCAGTTTTAGCTATATGTTTTAGACTAAACCCAAACCTCGTGTTGGATTAAGAATTTATACCTCTGGTTGAAATCATCTTTTAGCTATGAAATTAAGAGCAATAGAGCATAAAAATCTCAACTAAGATTTGGCTTGTGATATGTCAGTTTGACTTCTTAGCGTAAATCTGTATTTCATGCATTGTTTTTGACAAATTTGTTGCCACTTTGACTTTCAGAAGTCAAATTAGTGTATAATCTCAATTTTCATATTGGATAAAAATTTGTTTGATTGTGCAGAAAAAAAATAAATGTTACATTATCTCATTCATGCTTGCTATAAATAGATAAATAATATTGTACAAGTATATATAAAGTATATATAAATATTAGGAATATCGGATTTTAATAGTTCCAACTATTCGCCGTTGGCCGCTAACAGTCCCTACTTCAAAAATAACCACTAGCAGTCCCACTATTAACATATTGGCCTCCAATGGACTCTGACTAGCCGAACCATAACGCCATGGTCACCGGAAAAACGTTTTTGGCCTAAATATTAATGATTAATGTAAGAGGGAGGACGCGATTGCAGGGAAAGATGCAATGCATGAGGCGAAGGTCGATTTACTTGCAGTATTTGATGGTCATGGAGGCATAGAAGCTAGTGAAATAGCTAAACATCACTTGCTAGATTACTTTCTTGTTCAGATCATTGCGAGCGCTTTCAAAAAAGCATCAGTTGTTTATCATCACCATGATTCAATCACATCGACACAACGGTAAGCTTCATTTATTTCGTTTCAAAACAATTCACGACATTCTCATTGGGATAAAAAATAGTTAGTTGTTCATTAGGGCAAACAAAGTTACTTTTCTATTAAGTGGGATTGCCCTTCGCAACGCAAGTGAAAGTTAGGGCTGTCATTGGTCACATTGGCAATATGGATTATTATTATTGGGTCGTAGTTTAGATTATTAAAATCCAATTTGCCTTAAATTTATTAAAAGTGGTAAAATGGATGGGTTGGGCAGAATGGATAACAAGCTATAACAGGTATTGATGGAGTTAGGTTGACCATATGACTAAAAAAGTATATGTTACTTTTAGAAATCGATATATGATTTTGAATAAAGTGATCTAGGATGTTTGTTGTATGCAATAAATTGCCCAACTTGTTTCTTTGACTTTGGTGTACGTAGTTCTCATGGCGTTTTACTAGCCATTGATGACAAATCTTTACATGACATCTTGAAAGAAGCATTACTGGGCGCGATTCGTGATATTGATCAGAAATATTCAATGGCAAGTACCTGTAATTAACCCTTATGCTCTTCAAGATTTTATTAAAACCTAATCATGTTTTCTTCATTTGTGTATGCAGGAAGCAGTTAAGAAGAAGTATAGTGCGGGATCGTTGTTCTTTTGTTGAATGATGAAGAATTGCTTGTTGGCAATGTTGGTGATTCCAGAGTGATCTTATGTGCAGGTAAGATCCCTCTTACAGGGTGTTTGGATGTTTATTTTGAAAGTCTTTATTGTGACACCAACCACATGCGTAAATTACATAGGGGTGGAAACGAGCTGAGCCAAGACTAAGCTTAGGCTCGGCTCATTTCAAGCGCTATTTATAAAAAAAAGTCGGATTCTTTTGTACGACCATAATGAAGTTTTGACTCTAAGATCAGATTTTAGAAGTCAACTGTTGTTGAAAATCTACAGGGTATGCTGAGCAATTGACTCATGATCATCATCCAGACAGAGATGATGAACGGGCCTGAATAGAAGGTGCTGGTGGTTTCGTTCTTGACTGGGATGTGCCACGTGTCAATGGCATACTGGCCGTTTCTCGAGCCATTGGTGATGTTTCTCTGAAAAGGTGAACTTCACTTGCTTTTAAATTTTTTTTTAAAGCTAATTGCATTGTTAACAAACATATATAGAGGCCATTGAAGTATGCAATAGTGTCCATTAAGAGAAAAGTGCACGGATAGTCCCTGTGGTTTGCTCCGCTTTCACCTTTAGTCCTACATTTTCAAAATTACAGCTATAGTCCCCAACTTTGACAAATTCGTTCTCGGATAGTCCCTGAAGCGGATGAGGTTAATTTTCTCAGTTAAATGAGGTGTGAAATGACTAAAATGCCCTAATAATAAATAAATACCCTCCACCTACTCACCCCTTTCCCCTTTTCTTCTCTCTTTTTGGTTCTGCCCTACACAACCAAACCACCATGACCACTTCCACCTCCACACCACCACCACCAAATCCCAACCGCCACCACCATAACACCCAACCCCTTTTCTTTCTCTCTTTCGTTCTAGTTCTTCTCATTCTTTGTCTGCTGAGTTTTTTGGTTACGACCTGTGAAGTGGTCAACCAACATCGATGAAGTCGTTGTGGTGGCGGTGGGTGTATCCGGCCTGTGCCGCTCATCTCGCCATCTTTCCGGCTTTGGTATACCCATTGTATTACCTCTTTGTACGATGGTATATGTTTGCTACGGCGTCATAAGCCATCGGCCAGTTCTGATGATGCCGGTGTGGTGGCGGTGGTGATGAACCTGTTGTTTATTTATGTATATGTTACTGATTAGTAACAAAATCTGTAAATAAGTGATGGTTGGGAACAATGATTTCACGGTTGGTAACGCGGTTAGTTGTTTTGCTGGGTTTGGATTTCGTGCTGGTTCTTCTCTGCCGGAAAAACGAACCTAGGTTGAATTTCTAGTTAGATTAGGTGGATTAATGTAGCTCTATTTAGGATATTATCAATGAATGCATTTCTCTTGCTATGTCAAATTCGTTCATTTCTTTGCAGTTAACTAAATCAAATATGTGAAATCCAACTCTTTTGAATTACTTAAGATCCTTTTAATTGAATTTCAAGTTGTAGAGTCTGTTGTTACTTGTTAAGTTTTGTAATTGTGAATTACCAATTACACTCAATGTAGTTCAACAATAACATTATTGTAATTTCACTGTTTGTAGTTTTTTTCAATGTATATCTCAGATTATACATATGTTTGTAGTGTATAAGCCTTTTAATTCCCCGTTTTCCGGTGAAGGGTGATGGTAGCTATGGATTCTCCTGAGGTTTGTGATAAGGATCAGATAATGGATATGGGACAACACACCACAAGGATACATATTATTGATTTTGGTATTCTTTACGGTTTTCAGTGGCCCATGATTTTGTAGCGTGGTGGTGGTGGTGGTGGTCCTGCATAAATCTTTAAATATTAATTATATATATTTATTTAATACATTTTGTTTATACTGAAGGGTATTTTAGTAACTTCACATCTACTTAACACCAAAAACTAACCCCCATCCACGCCAAGGACTATCCGAGAACGAATTTGCCAAAGTTGGGGACTATAGCTGTAATTTTGAAAATGTAAGGACTATAGGTGAAAGCGGAGCAAACCACAGGGACTATCCGGGCACTTTTCTCTGTCCATTAATATCAAATCTGACCATAAAAAAAGCTCAAAAGTGATAAAATGACCATTATACCCCTCATTGTTTGGATTCGGTTAGGTATGGTGTGATTGCTGAACCAGAAATGGTATCTTGGCGAAAGATGACTGCTAAAGATGGGTATTTGGTTATTTCAAGTGATGGTGTTTTTGAGAGTTTGACTCTTGAGAATGTTTGTCAACTTATTGAAGCTGCAGATATTCAAGAAACCGGCACCACGAATGATAGATTTCCCTTTCTACCCTCGTATTCATTGCCATATTGTATTGTGCAGACAGCATTGGAGAGGGGTAGTAGTGATAATTTGAGTGCTATTGTGGTTCCATTGGCACAAGCACCTGGTGAAGTGCACAAAGATGAGTTGTGACAATGCTTAGGGAAATTTTGACACAGTGTTGATTATTATTTATCAAGTTATAGTCAAGTATATTGGTTAAAATTGCATCAACCTTATACAAGTATAGTGACTTTTCAAAATTCTTATTTTCAAAACTATAAAGTCACTCTGGTCCACGTGTTGCAAGCCATAGCATGGGTATCTGTTTCATGTGACCCGACTCGACTTGACTGTGATGTAAGAATATGTATGTATGTATCTATATTTAGAGAGAGAAAGTGCTAGTAGCTACATTTATATGGAGAGTTGGTTTATTGATGATAAACATTGTAGCAAACTCACATGCTGCCGCATGAACCATGGCATATTGCATTTATTGTAGCAAGTACCTTTTTCATCTATAGTGCAAGACACAGGTATTAGCCAGCCAACAGGTCACACACTAAACAATTACACCGAATAAACATTCACAAAGTGTTACAGTTGGGTTCAACATGTCCTGCTGGGCCTGATGTTTTTCAAGGGATGGTAAATCTTTCAAATGGTGGTGGACTAACGGCGGAACCAGACTTTTATAACTGGGGCGCGTCGCGATGTTATATTTACATACACATACGTATATTAATTACCTTTTTCCGTATTACCACCCCAATGATGATTCTAACTTGTCAACAATTACCAAAACATTTTAATCAATAAATATCGTAGAATTTATTATTTTAATCAATAAATATCCTGGTCATTGATCTACACACGTGTATGGCTAGGATTTCATCATCAAATCATAAAATAAACTAGTGTATTTCATCATCAAATCATGACCATTGAACTACACACGTGTATGGCCAGAATTAGTTCGCACTGTTCGCAAATACACTAGTGTTCACTCTTGAACCTAATCATATATATATATATATATAAGATAAGAATCCGTTAGGAACCACCCTTTATTGTGAGAACCGCGAGAACCAGTGTGAACACAAACAGTAATACCTTAAAAAATCTAAAAAACACCCAATTTTTTTTTAATTTTTTTAATATTTTTTTTTTGAAAAATTCGCTATATTTTGTCAACAAAAAAAAATATTTTTTTTTCAAAAAAAAAAATTGAGTAACAGTTATCCATGCACATATGCATTTTTATCATTTCTTTGACAAATTCCGTAATACAATATAAACATTGGACAATTGTACTTTCATTTACACTACCACGTGTAATACACTAATGTTTACGTTACCAAAATTAAGAATGCACATGTGCATCTGTATGTATCAACATGAAATAAGGTGTTTTGGTACACTACTTTGAATACACTTTCTCTTTCATCTATCATTTCATCCATAATACACTACCATGCACATGTGCATATGTATCATTTCTTCGACAAATTCCGTGATACGTTACAAATATTAGACAATTGTACTTTCATTTACACTACCATTTGCAATACACTACTTTTTACGTTGCCAATATTATAAATGCACATGTGCATCCATATGTATCAACATGAAATAAGGTGTTTTGGTACACTACTTTGAATACACTTTTTCTTTCATCTATCATACCATCCATAATACACTTCCATTACCTCCTACTATCCATAATACAATACCATTACCTCATACCATCTATAAGGGTCAGGATACAATAGGAAGTTTCTATCACTAGGAAGGATAGGAAGTAATCTCGTCCGTCAAATTACACTATCAACGGCCATGATTAAAATTTAATAAAAAACTCTCATTTAAACACACGGTCCGGGCTTTGAAGGGTATTATCGTCAAATTCCAACTACAACCGCTTTGAATCTACAGAGAAAACTTCTGAAGAAGTTCATTATGTTTTTCATCCGATTGAAAAAAACACACACAGATTGAGATTAGTGATAATCAAAATCCGTTGAAGTTCATGGCATCTTCGAGAGATAATTTGAAGGTTTACCTTCGAATTACTGATAAGAAAAACGTATCGCAAAACCCTAAATCATCAAAGAAGCAACGACAAACTTCAGATGAAGAAAACAACGATCAACAACCAAAAAATACAGAAAAATCAACAAGGAGAGAACACACTGGTAGAAAACGAAAAGAGATTTCTGATAATGGTATATATTTATGCTTTTTAAACTTTAAACTGCATTCATGTTAGAAATAGCCTACTACTAGTAAGGTTGTTAACTATTGCAACTGTTAACAATTACGTTTTAATTTACAACTGTTACCTATTTGCTTTTTATCTTACCATTGTATATGCAGTGCATAGTAAGTTTTGCTGTTAAGTATTGCGTTTTATATTAAAACATTGAGCTACCCCTACTTTTTATCTTAAAATTGTTAACAATTTCGTTTTATATTAAACTGTAACCTAATAATTTCAGGGGTGTTATAATTGTTATAATTTTAGCAAGTTTTGCTGTTAAGTATTGCGTTTTATATTAAAACATTGAGCTACCCCTACTTTTTATCTTAAAATTGTTAACAATTGCGTTTTATATTAAACTGTAACCTAATAATTTCAAGGGGGTTATAATTGTTATAATTTTAGTATGGTTTGCTGTTAAGTATTGCGTTTTATATTAAAACATTGAGCTACCCTTACTTTTTATCTTAAAATTGTTAACAATTGCGTTTTATATTAAAACTGTAACCTAATAAGTTCAAGGGTGTTATCATTGTTATAATTTTAGTAAGGTTTGTTGTTATCTATTGCTTTTTACTAACTTTTTGTATCATTATTATCAGATAAAAGCAACAAGAACAAATGAAAAGGACAAGAAAGAAAGTGGTGATTGAAACTTCAGAAGAAGAAAATACTGAGAGAGCTATAGTTCTGCATAATTCTGAAGAACAACAAATAAATTCTGGTAACATAAATCACATAAAACATTATTTCATAATCAAAATATTTGTAGTTTTTAATACCCTACACTTGTATATATCAGATGATGATTTTGTTGATCCCCCACCAAGAGTGAAAAAAAGGAGATCACTGAGGATAGACAAAGCCCCAGAACGATCATATTACGATTACGATGGAAGTAAAATCACTATAAGATGTGCAGTCAATAATCTTCCAACGTATATCAATACTTGTCAAAAGATCAAAAGAAAATTGTGAGCGAAATAGGCTTTGGCAGTGCACTATCCATGAACTTGCATTCAGTTCCTGGAAATTCGGATATTGGCTTGTGAATAACTATGATGCTGAAAATGATATGACAAATATTGGAGAAGAAAAAATTAAGATAACTGCTAATTTGATTCAAAAGGTATTTCAAATATCAAATACCAAATGGCAAAATAAAGATTGAGGAAAAAAGAGGCCCAAAGATACAGACCTTATAATAAGGTTCTGGCGGGGACAATTCAGTGAGCAACTTCTGAAGAAAATGTATATTGGGAATCTGATTAAATTTTTAAAGACTAGAAATGAACTTGGAAGAATGTTCAAACTGAACTTCTTGGTTATATTATGTACCGTCATGGCAGAGGCGATGCAAAGCAGTAATGTAAACCAAAGGTTTTTGCCTTCAATGAAAAGTAATATAAATGTCCAAGATTTTAGTTGGTGTGAATATATGCTGAATTGTTTACGGCGTACAAGAAAACGATGGCCTGGAGGTGACAAGACCTTCTGTGGACCTATTGCAATGCTAGCGGTATGAAATCTGATCTTAATTTTATCATAAAACGCAATTTATATTATCTCTTATCTAAATTCTGAATGCTTTATATCATAAAGCGCAATTTAAAGTCATTGTCATGTTTTTTAAATCCTAAATACTTTATCTCATAAAACGCAATATATAGTCATTGTTATTTGTTATCTATCTTTATATAATAAAACGCAATATATAGTCATTTTTAATGATATCTTTACTTCCTAACACGCAATAATTACTTAATGCCCATAATATAAAAGTTGAATAATGGGTGAATAATATCTTTATAAAATGCAATGATTTATACAGATTCTATATGCTTACAAAAAACAAGGATTGAGTTTTTGTTAAATCCTAAATACTTTATCTCATAAAACGCAATATATAGTCATTGTTATTTGTTATCTATCTTTATATCATAAAATGCAATATATAGTCATTTTTAATGATATCTTTACTTCCTAACACGCAATAATTACTTAATGATAAAAGTTGAATAAGGGGTGAATAATATCTTTATAAAACACAATGATTTATACAGATTCTATATACTTACAAAAAACAAGGATTTGAGGATAATGAAGAAGAATTCTCTCTGGATATGGTTAACTCTACAACTTTACAAGAATTTGAAGATGAATTAGAAATCGCTGCACAAAATGAAGGTAGGGTACTTGTAAAACAGAAAAATGTGGCGAAGAAAAAATCAAAGAAGAAAGAAGAGGAAATGGAATATTATGTTTATCCATCTGAATCCGAAAATGAAAATGAAGAAATTTATGATGCTGAAGAAAACAATGATGATGATGATGAAGAACAGAGTGAACGCAACCAAAACAGCTAACCAGAGTTTGTTGAAGCAGAAGAACAAAACATCTTACTAACTGTTGATGTTAATTGGATTGCACTTGAAGATAGTCAAAAAACCCAACATAACCCCAATGAAAATGAAAAAGCACCAACATAAAGTGAAGGATCATGGGGACGTTTCTTCGAAAAACCTTCAGAGGGAAATAAAAAAAACTGTGGGTTGACAGTCAATGTCGGTTGCGTAATTTCATACCATCACAAATGCATATTGAAACAACAAAAGGTCTTTCTGAAATGAATTCAACAAGAAGTGGTGATGAAATTCTAATAAGCAAAGAAGGTGAAAAACGAAATGAGCAGCATATTGTGTCAACCTTAGATGATCATTTCAAAAGCTTCGAAGAATCATTCTGAACAATCGAATCCTATATAGATGACGTTATTGAACAATATCCAAACAGTGAAATTGTTCATAACAAAGTTAATGAATGGTCATTATTAATGGAGAAATTGAACAACGTAGCTAAAGTGTAACCAAGTTACCTCTGATTCAAGAATGATCGAAACTCAAAGTGATCAACAAACACCATCATGCTACTTAAATTTGAACGAAAGTCATAATGAAGAAAGAGAACAACATATGCTAAGCCCTACATCATCTGCAAAACACAATGAAGATACTACAGTTGTGGTCCAAAGCTCATGTCCTGAAAAAACAAATGAGAATCCGTCAAGTATTGAAAAACGCAATGAAACATCACCATTTAGTGAAGAAACTCCATCAATCATTATGGAGATGATCCAGAAAACAGATGAAGCAGAGAGAAGATCAAAACAAAAATCAATTGAAAATTATGAGGGACCATCATTTGATTTGAAAATTTCTCAAATTTCAAATGAGATAGAAACAGCAGTGGAAGATACTACTAATCCTGCAAATCAAAAGGATGCATCAAGCAAAGAAGTTGAAATAAGTATTCAAATTACACGAATACAAACAATGCTTGATAGAGTTGATGAGAATGTGACTGAAAAGGAAATCAATGATGTTATTGGAAGCACATCATTCCTCAACCCAGAAGAAGAAAGTTATGAAACACCAGCAAAATCAATTGATGAAAAAGAACAAACGACGTAAATCAATAAAACAGAAGAGATAATTACAAAGATAGTACGACTAGAACGTCAGAAAATGTAGGCGAAGCGTTATGTTCACCATACTATCAAAGAAAAGTAGAAATGAATGATGTTAGAACGAAGATTGAAAACAACATATCGGGATATGCATTCCACGCAGTAGGCGACATGATGTACGAAAACTTTTATATTTAAAAAGTCAAACGCAAAAGAAAAATCATATATAATTCAGTTGTTATAATTTTTTTTTGCAGGGACACTCTCTTTATGATAACTGATCATGTATCTTTGCCAAGCTGGGCTGTCGAAACAATGAGGCCAGGATTATACATAACAGGAGAAGTAATAATTTCTTGGGCTTATATCTTGAACGAAGAAGAAAAAAGAAGATAAAAAGACAAATTAAAAGAAAGATTTTTCTGTAAAATTTAGATGTTGGTAAGATCTTTAAAACGCAATTACTCTGTTTTATTATGTTCTTCGTTTTGTATGAAGTTATTAGATCTTTTGGTGGTTCATATAATCTAAATATTGATGTATAAAACACAATAACTTCAACACTAATGTTTGTTGATATAATTTATCTAAAATGCAATAGAGTTTTAATTTGTTTATTTTAATGCAGGCTTACACATTAGATAAAACTACAAAAGAGATGTTAGAAGAGTTCACATAGAATATGACAAAAAATCTAAAAGGTTCAAAGATAAAAATCATCGATGATTTTTATCTTATCCTTGTGCCAATACTCTATCGAGAGCACTTCTATGTGATGTCGTTCAATCTTTATGATCAAGAAATAAATATCAATGACAACAGTGCAGCAGATGTTTTAAGTTCTGAGAAATATGACAATGTGTCTCTGAAAACAGTAAGTTATGCTTTTAAAACGCAATATAAACAAAGTAATGTTTATTAACCTGAAATTTAATTTATTTTTCTGTAGAGGAATGCTTTGGTTGCTTACCTTAAATCAGTTAAACATCCAAAGGCAAATAATTTGAAGAACATAAGGGCTAAAAGAATGGAGATGAGTTGGAGAACAAAGGATAACTCAATCGACTATGATATATTCTGTATGCGTCATATGGAAAGTTATAAGGGTGAAAGTGTGGATAATAGAACTGTGGATTTAACAAAGAATATGATGAAACCCAAGAAAATATCAAGAATCCAAGGGGACCTGTGAACAAACAGACCGCACAACTTGAGGATTTAAGGCAAAAGTATATCGCAAAGATACTATTGCACAATCTCAATGAATGCAGAGATTATATTATTGAAGATTTAAAGAAGTATTGCAGTCTCAGTCCACAACTTAAAAAAATAGATTATAACACTAGTTTAGAAAGGATTAAGAGCAGGCTTGCCAGTGCTGGTTTATAAACTTGATATTCTAATACTTTGTTACAATATAACGCAATACATTATCTTGTTATTCATTTTTGATGAAATAGCTTATTATTTTAAAACGCAATCTTTTGTTTATAATACAACATTGTCTTATACTTTGTTGTTATAAAACATAATGGAATGTCTGTTATGTATGCATGTGCTAACTAATAAAACGCAATGATTACACAAAATTAATAACATTCTAAATCATTATAAAACACAATGATTATTTTTTGATCCTATAAAAAATAAAAAAAAACTAATAAAAAGTAATTTAAAAATAAAACGCAATAAGAAAGACAAAACAACAATGTAGTTACAAAAAGATGATTGTTATCAATGAAAACTAAAAAAAGCCTTATAGATTCCTGACAAAGGGAATAAATATCATTACTACCTGTTTTATTCAATAAGGTAAACTACCTCATTACTACTACTACATACTACTACAACTAGTGTTGTAAAATTCACGACTAGGCGGCGACTAGTCGGCGATTAATCGCTAGTCGTCCTGTTACTGAGTAATTTTTTTTAAATCGGTCCATTAATCGACTAGGCCCGACTAGGTCCGACTAGGCCAACAAAAATCAACGATTCTAGCCAAACTCCATCAAAAAACATGTATATTCGGGCCAAAACCTCTAAATTCCGGTCAGTTTTCAACCAAATCATATGAATTCCAACAATTAATCATGTATACTTAAATAAACTAGTTGAGTAAGATTAAAAACCTATCTACTTGAAATATTTACCTATAAAAATGTATATATGTATAGTAAAACTGAAAATTACATATTAAAAACCCGATTAATCCTAATTAATCCCGAGTAGTCGCTAGTCCCCACTTCACCGGCCGACTAGCGACTAGCGAGTTCTCCAAACTTGACTACAACTACCACATTTAATAACAGAATACCCATTATATAAGAACCAAAAACCCTAAATTATATTCACAGCATTCACATACAAAAAACCCCAACACAAACACACAAATGGCTAATCAAGAATTGTCAGTTTGGTGGTTTCAAAGAGGAAATTTCATACTACAATATCTTGATGGCCATAAAATAAGATATAATTCCATAGCATCAGTACTAGAAAACTGCAACGAAAATGTATTGAGAAAAATGAATGAGCTAGGAATACCACCAGCATGTTACAGAGAAGAGACAAAAACTATTCAAAATTCTGAACAAAAGGTATGGAAATCCAAATGAAATGGTGATTGAGGATCCAAAAGTTACATCTTGGGAGTTCATTGATGACAGTTTCAAGGTTGCAGTAACTTGGGATGATGGAAAAGTTGATCTATTCGACCCCAAAGACATATCTTCCTGTGATGATTTAATCTTAATAAAGCAATTATCTGAGATTCCAATCATCAACAACTCTGGAAGCAAATTTGCAGAGAGACTTCAGAGTGCAGTGATTTCACAGGTGGAACTATGGACTCAATCCGAAAGTGATAAAGAAATCCCAAATGGAAGCTTAGGATTTTCATCTGAAGAAGAGACCAACTTTGATCCATAATGTTGATTATTGATTTCCAGTAACTGTGGTTTGGTAATTTATCTTTTCGTGGTTGTTGTTTTTATTTGATGTTTTTATTTCTTTGTTGAATGCTAATGGTGGTAGTATGGTACTATAATGAAGATGATAACAATAATTTTGAGGTTTGTATGGATGGTGAACAGGTGTTTATGGTTGTTATGTTCATCATCTTTCATGTAACTTTTATCATCTCATCTATAATTATAATGTTTAAATAGTCTTTTGCTTTTCATAAAACGCAATAAATACTATGCATTGTTCTAAGGATCATTTAAAGTATTGATTATACCTAAAACGCAATTGTACAAAATAAGCTGAAATAATTGAAGGTATAATAAAATGCAATAAATACTAAGCATTGTTCATAAGGAACATTTAAAATATTGATTCATACCTAAAACGCAATAGTACAAAATAAGCTGAAAATAATTGAAGGTATAATAAAACGCAATATAAAACAAGACCTGCTTTATTAGAATTTAAAATTTCAATACAAAATTTATTAAAAAAGAAAAAAAAACAAAAGATGGAAAGTTACATTGTTTTAATCTCCTTACATGTACGACTGTTGTGTCCTTTACCACCACATACACGACACGACTTCTGGATCTTTGAGGATTTCTGAATTGCAATTTCACGATTAGTCTTTAACCTTTTCTATACACCACATCCTTTTGTCCTTGTTTTGATCGGAACACGAATCGTAGAATTGGAATTTTCAATATTACCACAAATATCAGCAAACCTATCTTTACGACTAGGCGGTGGCGCAACAACCATAACCTCATCTGCTTTATCCTTATAACTTTTGATATATTCTCTGTACCGACACAATTCATCTAAATCACCAACCAACCTATTAACAACATATTCATTTGCTACAATGATTTCTCTAAAAACTCTATCAATTTCACTACTCCTACCAATCTCATCAAACCGAATATTACAGTCAATTGATCTGTTTGAAACAACCTCTCTCATCCATCTTCTGAGAACATATCTTCTTGGAAACTCAGTAATATTATCAAACCTTAGAACATAAAAGATATGGCGGTACAGTACTCCAAATTGTGCAAATCGTTTACAGGTACAACATACATTTATACCATCTCCTTTTATACTATATTCAACCTGTAATAAGATAATAAAAAAGTATATAAAATGACAGAGATGTAATATAAAACGCAATAAATAGTCTCAAATATAATAACAAAAGTTTAATTAAAAAAGAATTTAATTTAAATTTAAAAATGATAAAATGCAATAAACATAATGATAAAATTCAGTTACTTTTAAAAGTTTTAATAAATAAACAATTTTACTTAATACATAAAACGCAATATTATTTTATATTACATCTTGAATAACGAAGTGCATGGCTGATTAAAATCCTTTATCTGAAAAAATTAAACATCACTAACTGTATCATGAATCTTTGACATACATTTTGTAATGGCGCCGTCAATTTCCTTCTGAACATCTTCAAAAATTGTTTTGGTATATATTTCCGAAGCTTGTTTCTCTAATATGAAGTCACTTCAAATCTTAGACTGAATATACTTGGTATCATGATCATTTCTCCTATGTTCAGCCTTTGAAATTCCATTGCGATTTCAAAATGAGTGAAAAATTCAACAAGGGTACACTTTGGATTACAAAACTATCCAAAAAAGTAATTCTCACTTTCATATCTAGATGTAGTACGCATAAGACCATCCAAATTCTCTCCACGGTAATAAGAGGGTATCCAATCAAATCGAAGATCATACATAGTCTTTAACCATTCATGGTTTTCTAATCCAAAAGTAGACATTATTGAATGCCATTCACTTTCAAAATCTTCTGGAATAATATTATCATTCCAAACTACATGAGTCATTCTTGTATTGAAGTCAATGTTAGATGATAAAACAGGACCAACCTGAATAAAAAGCAATAAAATAATTTAATAAAAAAAAGATAAAACGCTTTATGTAAAAACTGGTTCTGGAATGTAGTTTGTAAAATTTATAAAATTTGAAGATTATTAGATAATATACTATAACGCAATAATATGCATTTGAATTAAAAAGGATTCTTCATAAAACGCAATGTAATACCTTTGTCTTCAATTTCTCCCATATATGCCACATACATAGCCTATGCCTAGTTCTTGGAAGAACATCGAAATAGCTCTCTTCATTGCAGCATCTTGATCAGTAACAACAACTTTAGGCTCATTTCCAAAAGCATTAACAAAAGAACTTAAAAGCCAACGATAAGAATCTGCAGTCTCAGAACCAAGTAATGCACCACCAAATGTTACATTCCTAAAATGATAATCAATCCCAGTAAATGGTACAAAAACCAAATCATATCTACAAAAAAAATAGGTAGTGCATTAGAAATCATTAAAAAAATTGATATAAAACGCAATAAAGTTAGAAAAGCTTACTTGTTGGATTTGTAAGTAGCATCAAAACCTACTATATCACCAAATACAACATAATTTCTTTTTGAATGCTCATCAGCCCAAAAAAACCATTTCAATCTATTATTTTCACTAATAACATAATCACATGTATACCCAGTAGTAGATTCTTTCTTCCTAATAAGACGCCTAATGTAACACCCTGTGTTTTTACGTCCTATAAATTTTCAACACGGGTCCCGCTGATCCTCGTATGTCGTGTGCTAGATGAGAGGGACTAAAATCGCCAACATATTATTTTATAACCTCTGAAGGGTGAATAATTAAAGTTGAGGGGTTAAACGTGTCAACATGCTTAACCTATGCCTCTGAGTGACCTTTTAACAAACCCGGAGCTTAGTAGTGTTCAGTTATACGTTCATGAATACCCGAAACCTAACTTGAGGGGCCAAAGGTGCTGAATATGGAAGTTATTCGAAGTTGTAAGGTTGAGGCACTGAACTTGACAAGAAAGAAACATGTTTGGCTGTCTCGAAGCCGGGTCGCGGGCCGCGACCGGCCTGGCCTACCTCTCTCGCGCCTCGCGAGAGGGTGCCAGTGACAGCCAGCATGTGGAGTCGTGGCAGCCTGCATGTTTTGCACAAATACGCGAGTTTGCCACCCTCTAGCAGCTCAAGACATGTCCCTTAACACTTGTACTCATCCTAAAATAATCACCAACACCTGGAATGATCTGGTTCAAGCTCTTCAAGTATATATAGAGGCCTTGTGTGCCTTGAATCCTTGCTCATTTCAGAAACTCATCTCTTATCTCTTGCTCTGGCTTTCTTGGAGATTCCTGACCATAAGGAGACTACACTTAGTTCTATTTTCGTGCTAGGACGTTGAGTAAGTGTCCTTAACTCCTCTTGTTAAGTTTTATTAGGCTTTAAGCCAAAGTCAAAGCGTTGACGTAAAAACGCTTTGACTTTTGGCTAAGACCATTACGGTCCAGCAATTGTTCGGTACGAACATGGCTACGTGATCGTAATTAGGTAGGTATTAATCCCTTAAAAGGGCACCTCCTAATTACCACGTTTGCTTGGTCAATTGACGGGTCAAAGTTATTAATAAAGAGTCAAACTGGGTCAGATTTGAAAATAAACTCATATATGATAATGTAGGTGTTATAAATATGTTTTAACACTTAAAAAACTTGGTAATAATTATTAGAACATGTGTAAACATGTTCGGCTCGTCAATTCTAGGATTAAGGTCGGTTCGCAACCGAAAGTCGTGAAGTTTGACTTTTACTTTGACTTTCGGTTCTGACCCGAATTAGCAACTTTAGTTATTAATTCTAAGTTGCATTGTGACCATGTTTGGTTATAGTATAACCCTCTGGAGTTATATCACATGGTTACATAGTAATCCGAGCTTTTATGCAAGTTTCCGTTAATTATGTCAAACTTTGCTAAAATGCCCTTCATACTTAAAAATAAGGTTTTAAATACAAATGAGCATACAAATAAGTTATGTACTGATATATAAACATGACTAACTTATTTTGATGTCAATAATCTGGTCATAACCTGAGTTTTGTTTAAATACCGAATATTATGCTTTTACAGGACCAAAATGCCCTTTCGGCATCCAAAAGGGTTTTTAACATAATTCTTCAACCAAACTCATTACCTACTGATGTAAAATCAGATTGTAAACTGAGTTATGCACAAGTCTTTGTATAATACCGATAAATGTCGATATTACCCTTATGATGCATAAAATGATTGTAAAGATACTTTTCATAACCAAATCTTTTGCCTACTGTTATAATATATTAAATAACTTATTTTGGTTATATAAACCTGATCATAACATCAGTTTTCCTTAATCATCCTTGAATATCGTCATTTAGCGACTTTATCGCCATTTAGGCGCATAGTATGGGTTAAAACCATATTAAAGCACCAAGACTTGATACCTACTGATTTAAAAACTTATTTTATATATAATTATAGTAAGTACAGTAACTAAACTCAGATTCCCAAGTAACTTATCAAGCTATGTGTGAAATGACCAAAATCCCCTTACGGAGCATAGTTTGGTCTTAAACTCTAAACCACACACATACTCGATATCCTACTGATATAACATCATAAATAAACTATTTTTTACAGTAAGATTATGACCATTACATCAGTTTGCTCATAAGTTCTTTTACAAGTCATAAAATGACCAAAACGCCCTTTTGAGGCGTAACTTGATTTTAAAACCATAACGAGCATACATGTTGATATCATACTGATATTACAACATGTTTTAAATATAATTGCATATGGAACTTGTATAAGACTCACCCGGTTACCCGGTTTCGCTTATATGCGTACGGTTCGGCCTACGTAACTAGTTTACGTAATTAACCGAAACGGGTTTAACCTTATCATTTTATTTTCAAAATCTAGAATGTAACATGTTTACCCATATTAAACAAGTCTCCGTGCTTGTCGGGCTTAAACTGCATTCTATTCCGGTCACCGCTTAATCTAGCGTCTAGTACCGTTATTATCCTTAAGCTACCCGGTTCGAGTCTACAAAGTAGATAGGACCCGTTAGCATTCTAATTGGTTATAAACACCATCATTTCCAGACTAAGACCCTCCCGGTAGATTGCCGTCTAAGCTTACTTTTGAATATTCGGCTGAGTTACTTATCTTATTTGAAGAATTTGCTTAGGTAAATACTTTTAACTTATTTTCCCTGTACGGGCTTGGGACACGGTATAATAATACCGCTTGGTCGGGTATGGGATCATGTTATCGGATTGTGATTTACTAAATCCTTATAACCCGTTTTATTCTGTATTGTTTGATAACTTAAACATTGGGGGTTAATTCGACCATGTCTGGGATATCCTTGGCTCATTTAAGTTACTAATGGCCACGACCTTAAGCGCCGGGTGTAGGCATACACCTGACAGATGCTAATGCTAATAAAATATTAAATCCCTCTGGTGGATTATTTAAAGTGGCGTGTCGGTTAATCAGGTTATTCGGTTTCTGCACCGGACCCCATATGTATTGACAAACATGTAAAACTGTAAACAAGGTCATTTTGAACTATCCCAAGTTATTTATAAAATGTGCCAAGTGCACCCAAAATCATTTTAATAAATGTTTTCAAAATGAGTCGGTTATTAGTATTTACCAGTGAAAACTGACGTATTTTCAAAAGATCAAGTTACAGGTGGCAACACACAATAGATTGGGAGTTGCGCTATATTGACGATAGAGGATCTTGAAAGTCCCTAGGTTGCTTAAGTCTGTTGAACAAATACTTTGTACATATTTATTCGATCCGCCTGTGGATCTTTTCATTACAAGCCTTGTAATTTATTTTTGAACTTTGGACACTCGGTTTGTAATAGTAATTTAAACCCAAGACTTCCGTTGTGCTGTTTTGTTTGGTTATGATGTTATCAACTACGTCACGATATTCCCCAACCGGGCCCACCAGGTTACACGTGGAAATCAGGGTGTGACAGGTTGGTATCAGAGCCAATGTTCGAGTGAATTAAATACTAGCCTTTTGTGTTTAATCTCGAAAATACACAATAGCACATTCCTTAGACTTCCGAGTCTAGGCTTTGACCTAAGAGTATTCATTTCATTATTAAGTTATTATTATTGTTTGCTTTGTTTTAACTTGTTATTGAAGCAGGAAACATGCCGCCAAAATTCAGACGAGGAGGCAAGGGCAAGGGTCCCATGAGGGGCGGACCCTCAATGACTGGACCATCTTTCACTGAACCATCTTTTAGACCACCATACAGACCATCTCTAGCCGGAGCAGCTAATTTGCCCGATTACAATCCTTACGAGGGATCCGGAGATTCTTCGTCTCCTTTCGAACCGTATAGACATTCGATTCACACGAATATTCTCCACCCCAATCACATTCTCAACGTTCTTACCATTCTCACCATACCCACCAATCTCACCATTCACATTCCCATTCCCATCAGGAATACTTCAACTCTTATTTTGATAACCCTGTCAACCAACCTTCTCCTGAGACCCCTCCAGTCGACTCGCCAACGCATATGGAGGAAGATTCCGATCCGGAGGAGTTTTCACAAACCGGATCATACGGCCATCCTATCGAGTTGTCTAGTGGCTCGAACTCCTTGGCAGGATCTCCGTTTTGAGGTCCTGATGATTATGAGCAAAGATGGGCGCAATATGTGTTCGTCAACACACCCTCCTACCACAGCACTCCCCAACATCATGCCCTATCACCACATCCTCAAATTGAGGATGAACCTATGCAGCCGGTGGAACAACCACAACCACCTCCGGAGTCATCATCACAATCACGCCGAAGGCGCGGAGCGCGTATATCTTTACGTGCTGGTCAAAGGTCGGGTTCGCTACCACCTTTGCCACCATCTTGCCATATCATCCCCGAGGACCCACAAATGGGCGGGCCCTCAAACACTTCACCTGTGGCGGTTCCAACCCCACCACCTGTTGCTGATCCGATGCCCCAACCGGCAGTTCAGCCATCTTCAACCGGTTTGGGTAACCCAATTCCTACATATCCAGATTTATCTGGATATGGTGCTGATTTTACTGCTCCTTCATACGATCCGTACCTTGAAGCAGCCATGCACAATGCCCTCTATCATTCTCCTTATCCTAATTACCCACCTTCTTACCCTTCCTATGCGGCTACCGGGTATCCGCCATATACGTACACGCATCCGGGTACGCTTCAACCGCAACCACCTCCACCTCAGCCTCAACCCCAACCACAAGTACAACTCGAGGCCATTAATGAGGCCTTAGAACAAGTCAGGGAAATGCGGCAACAAGTAAAGAAATCAGAGAAGAAAACGACCAAATTTATCAAGAAGCTTTACAAAGCCGTAAAAGGGAGGAAGGATGAGTAGACCTCGTATTCCTGTTTAATTTTAATTTCAAAAAGTCCCTGTGTGGACATTGTTATTTCTTTAAGCCCCTGCGTGGGTATGTTTTCCTTATTATAGTCCCTGCGCGGACTAAATTTTGTATTAAGACCTCCTTAGAGGCAGAATATGTAATCCTTATCGTTTTAGTGAAATTTTGGAATTTTGTTTTAAGCAACATTATTGTTACTTCCTTTGTTCATTCGAGCGTCTCGATTTTAATTCGATTTTATCGCTCCGCTATAAATTCCAAAAGATCTTCTTGATGGTTTACACATGCCAAGTGATTATGTCACGTTAATTGGCAAAATAAATGGTAGTTAAGATGGAATAATCTTCTACCATGATAGTTAGAAAGATTATCCCTTCTATCGAGAAGTAGTAACCTGTTAAACCATTTTAAGACATCATTCTATGTTAATATTCAAGTGATATTAACACTCCTGGCGGCGTGGCGAGAGGAACCACACTAGCCATCAAAATATTTGAACTTTGATTCAAACATAATAAGTCTAAACGATCGTCGTGATCAAGACGAATGTCATCGTTATGATGATAAACATTCTAACACCCATTAGAGGTGTATTACCTACGGGTTATAATATAACATCCATTAGTGATGTAGTGCCTACCGGTCATCTATATGCTATGTCCATTAGTGACAATGACAGTTGTAGTCTTTGACTCTCTGTTCAAATTTTAGTAGTCTACGTGACAAAGGCCTTTTATGCCACATCTTTTGTTCTGATGTCAAGCTTTTGAGCTATCTTAAATTGTCAATATGACAATGATAGATGCGACATTACGATCTGCTATCTATCTGGACTATGTCCAATACTCTAGATACCTATGATGGTCCTTTTGAGGCCTAGGTTATATTCTTTCGATTTTGAAAGTCAGAGTGATTTAGCCATACCACGACTAACATACCTAATTTGGCATATAACACAAGGAATCTAGAATGGCTAACTCAGGAATTCAAACAGCCATCACAACACCAATGACCATGTTAATGCGACATCGTCATTAACGAGGACGAATTCCAAGCTCGCATTGATGCAGTCGTGGGTAAGGCTATGGAAAAAGCCTTCGAAAAATTTAAGGAGTCAAGTGCCACTCGCTCAAAAACCATATCGAAATCTGTCACGAAACCTCCTCCCTCCGATGAAAAGGAGAGTTGCGTGCATTCCTCCAATGAGAGGAACGAGGGCAAGAAAAAGGAACCTCGCGATGAAGAACATACCTCAAAGGGAGGATGTTCATATAAGTATTTCATCACATGTAAGCCCCGAGACTTCAACGGGGAGAAGGGGGCTGTGGAAACCCTCAGATGGTTGGACGATATGGAAACTGTAGTGGACATTAGTGGTTGTGCGGAAAAAGACATCGTGAAGTATGTGTCTCAATCTTTCAAGGGCAATGCCCTAATTTGGTGGAAGGCATTGATGCACTCGACTGGAAATGTGCATCTGTACAACTTAGGATGGTCTAAGTTTGTAGACCTGGTTAAGGACACCTATTGCCCACCACACGAGGTAGAAAGGATAGAGGCGGACTTCATAGCCCTCACCATGAAGAATATGGATTGTCATAGGTATGTAACGGATTACGACTCCTGCTCCAGACTAGTATCCTATCTAGTCACACCGGAGCCTAAGCGCATTGCGTGATTTATCAATGGATTGGCCCCGGAGATAAGGGGTATGGTTAAGGCTGTTCAGCCTGCCACATACAAGTCAGCGGTAGAGTTATCTCTCGCCCTCACCCAGGACTACCTGAGACGCATGTCGGTCAAATCTGAAACCGATGGTAAGAGAAAAAGGGAGGGTGACAACTCCCAGAAGTTCAAGAAGAAAGGAAAGTTTGAATCCCATAGGAACAAAAACAGGTCCGAGGATAGGCATGTGTGTAAATCTGCAACAAAAGGCATGGGGGCCAGTGTAGGTATGACCCAAAGGCTAAGCCTTGTGGAATTTGTAAGAAAATAGGACATAAGACCCTGGAGTGCAGGGATATTAAGAATGCCACTTGCTTCAAATGTGGTGAGAAAGGCCACATAAAAACTAACTGCTCAAAGAATGCAAAGGATGAAAATGCAAAATCTAGTGGAGCTAAGAAAACCAATGCTCGAGCCTTTCAGATGAGTGCTCGAGATGCTGTCAATGATAACAACGTTATAACAAGTACTTTCCTCATCAACGATACCTTTGCTAGAGTTCTATTTGATTCGGGGGCTGATAAGTCGTTTGTTGACCATAAGTTTAGCAAACTATTAAACTTACCCGTAAGAACTCTAGACATAACGTATGAGGTAGAACTTGCTGACGGAACCATTGAAACCGCTTCATCCATTCTGGATGGATGCTTTATATCCATCAAGAATCATTTGATTCCTATCTCTCTTCTGCCAATGAAATTGGTGGGGTTTGATATAGTCTTAGGCATGGATTGGTTATCCCATAACCAAGCACGCATTGCCTGTGATAAGAAACTAATCGAGATCAAAACCCCATCCGGTGAAATGCTCACCATCTTTGGAGATATACACTACGGGTTTCCAGAATAAGTTGCTATGCTTAAGGCCTCCCGATGCATGAAGAGAGGTTGTGTCATCTATATGGCACAAGTAACTGTTGATGAACCTAAGCCAAGGATTGAAGATATACCCGTTATCTCGGACTACCCAGATGTCTTTCCTGAGGAATTACCCGGTCTACCTCCTGATAGACAAGTCGAGTTTAGGATCGACATTCTACCTGGACCTGCACCTAACCTTACCATTTAGCACCAACAGAAATGAAGGAATTAAGAACCCAGCTCAATGAACTTTTAGAAAAAGGCTTCATACAACCCAGTTCGTCACCATGGGGAGCTCTAATCTTGTTTGTTAAAAAGGACGGTTCAATGCGTATGTGCATTGACTACCGTGAGCTTAACAAGATAACGATCAAGAATCGTTATCCATTGCCCAGGATCGACGATCTATTCGATCAACTACAAGGGGCAAGTTACTTCTCGAAGATAGATTTACGATCTGGTTATCATCAACTTAAGGTTAGAAGTGAAGATGTCCCAAAGTCCGCTTTCATGACGAGATACTAACATTTTGAATTCCTAGTGATGCCTTTCGGGCTCACTAATGCACCCACAGCATTCATGGAGCTCATGAATAGAGTCTACAAGCCTTACTTAGACAAGTTTGTCATTGTCTTCATTGACGACATACTTATCTATTCTCGTAATCAAACCGATCACGAGAAACATTTAAGGTGCATCCTAGAGTTATTACAAAAAGAGAAGTTGTATGCAAAATTCTCTAAGTGCGAATTTTGGCTTCACGAAGTCCAATTCCTTGGACATGTGGTTAGTGAGCGTTGTATCCAACTGGATCCCACCAAGATTGAAGCGATAATGAATTGGGAAGCACCGAAAACACCTACAGAAGTACGCAGTTTCCTAGGACTAGATGGTTACTATAGAAGATTCATTAAGAATTTCTCAAGGTTAGCCACTCCCCTGACTGCTTTGACCCGTAAGAATATCAAATTCGACTAGGTCCAAAGCAGCATGAATCTTTCGAGACCTTGAAGCAAAAGCTGAGCAATGCTCCAGTTTTAACCTTGCCAGAAGGCATTGAGGAGTTTGCGTTTATTGTGATGCATCACACACTGGTATAGGATGGGTGCTTATGCAAAGAGGCAAAGTGATCGCCTACGCATCACGACAACTTAAAGTGCATGAAAAGAATTACACCACCCATGATTTGGAGTTGGGTGTCGTTGTGTTTGCACTTAAACTTTGGAGGCATTATTTATACAGAACCAAGTGTACTATATACACCGATCACAAAAGCCTCCAACATTTGTTCAATCAAAAGGATTTGAATATGCGACAACGCCGTTGGATGGAAATCCTTAATGATTATGATTGTGAAATCCGATACCATCCCGGAAAAGCAAATGTAGTAGCCGATGCGCTTAGCCGCAAAGAAAGGATTAAACCTTTAAGGATTAACGCCAAAAGCATTGAAGTCAGAAACAGTTTGAACGAAAAGCTACTTGATGCGCAGAAGCAAGCCCTGGTGGAGGCTAATATTGAGAATGAGGAATTAGGTGGAACTGTTGAACAGTTAACACCTGGAGGTGACGGAATCCTCAGATTCAATGGACGGATTTGGGTTCCAACTTTTGGAGGACTTAGAGAACTAATCCTCCAGGAAGCTCATAGTTCCAGATACTCTGTTCACCCAGGAGGTGATAAGATGTACCAAGACTTAAAGTCTAATTATTGGTGTATGGGTTTGAAGAAATCCATAGCCACCTATGTAGCTAAGTGCTTGACGTGTTCACAAGTTAAAGCGGAACATCAGAAACCGTCAGGACTTCTTCAACAACTCGAGATTCCCACTTGGAAATGGGAAATGGTAACTATGGATTTGATCACTAAGTTGCCAAAGACCAAGCGTGGTAATGACACGATTTGGGTCATCGTAGATAGGCTGACTAAGTCAGCACATTTCTTGCCAATAAAAGAAACGTTTAGTTCGGACAAGTTGGCTAAGATGTATGTGGACGAGATTGTGTCCCTACATGGACTGCCAGTGTCTATTGTATCCGATAGAGATACAAGATACACCTCTCATTTTTGGAAAAGCTTCCAGCAATCTTTAGGCACTCGTTTGAACTTTAGTATGACTTATCATCCGCAGACTGACGGACAGAGTGAGCGTACCATTCAAACTTTGGAAGACATGCTACGTGCATGTGTGATCGACTTAGGTGGCAGTTGGGATGACCACCTACCCTTGATTGAATTCTCCTATAATAACAGTTACCATACAAGCATCAAGGCTGCACCTTTTGAGGGCTTGTATGGGAGAAAGTGTCGAACGCCCGTCTGTTGGGCGGAAGTTGGGGAGGCCCAACTATCAGGACCAGAGATTGTTCTAGAAATGACGGAAAAGGTTGGACAAATCCTTGACCGTTTAAAAGCTGCACGAGATCGACAGAAAAGTTACGCTGACAAGAGGCGCAAACCTTTGAAGTTCCAAGTAGGGGACAAAGTCATGATAAAGGTATCACCTTGGAAAGGTGTAATGCGTTTTGGTAAAAAGGGTAAGCTAAGCCCAAGATATATAGGGCCATTCGAGATCATCGAATGTATCGGTTCAGTGGCTTACAAGCTTAAGCTGCCTGAAAAGCTAAGTGGAATACATGATCTGTTCCACATTTCCAACTTAAAGAAATGTCTAGCTGATGAATCGCTAGCAATTTCACACGAGGATGTGCAAATTGACGAAAACCGGCGTTTCATTGAGAAACCGATAGCGACCGAAGATCGTCAGGTTAAGAAGCTTCGTAGAAAGTACGTGCCTATTGTAAAGGTCAAGTGGGATGTTCGACGAGGTCCCGAGTATACATAGGTAGTCGAGTCCATGATGCGACAGAAGTACCCCTACCTTTTTGAATAAATCTCGAGGTCGAGATTTATTTTAAGGGGGTGAGGATGTAACACCCTATGTTTTTACGTCCTATAAAATTTCGACACGTGTCCCACTGATCCTCGTATGCCGTGTGCTAGACGAGAGGGACTAAAATCGCCAACATGTTATTTTATAACCTCTGAGTGGTGAATAATTAAAGTTGAGGGGTTAAACGTGTCAACATGCTTAACCTATGCCTCTGAGTGACCTTTTAACGAACCGAGAGCTTAATAGTGTTCAGTTATACGTTCATGAATACCCGAAACCTAACTTGAGGGGCCAAAGGTGCTGAATATGGAAGTTATTCGAAGTTGTAAGGTTGAGGGACCGAACTTGACAAGAAAGAAACATGTTTGGCTGTCTCGGAGCCGGGTCGCGGGCCGCGACCGGCCTAGCCTACCTCTCTCGAGAGGGTGCCAGTGACAGCCAGCATGTGGAGTCATGGCAGCCTGCATGTTTTGCACAAATACGCGAGTTTGCCACCCTCTAGCAGCTCAAGACACGTCCCTTAACACTTGTACAACACATGGAATGATCTGGTTCAAGCTCTTCAAGTATATATAGAGGCCTTGTGTGCCTTGAATCCTTGCTCATTTCAGAAACTCATCTCTTATCTCTTGCTCTGGCTTTCTTGGAGATTCCTGACCATAAGGAGACTACACTTAGTTCTATTTTCGTGCTAGGACGTTGAGTAAGTGTCCTTAACTCCTCTTGTTAAGTTTTATTAGGCTTTAAGCCAAAGTCAAAGCGTTGACGTAAAAACGCTTTGACTTTTGGCTAAGACCATTACGGTCCAGCAATTGTTCGGTACGAACATGGCTACGTGATCGTAATTAGGTAGGTATTAATCCCTTAAAAGGGCACCTCCTAATTACCACGTTTGCTTGGTCAATTGACGGGTCAAAGTTATTAATAAAGAGTCAAACTGGGTCAGATTTGAAAATAAACTCATATATGATAATGTAGGTGTTATAAATATGTTTTAACACTTAAAAAACTCGGTAATAATTATTAGAACATGTGTAAACATGTTCGGCTCGTCAATTCTAGGATTAAGGTCGGTTCGCAACCGAAAGTCGTGAAGTTTGACTTTTACTTTGACTTTCGGTTCTGACCCGAATTAGCAACTTTAGTTATTAATTCTAAGTTGCATTGTGACCATGTTTGGTTATAGTATAACCCTCTGGAGTTATATCACATGGTTACATAGTAATCCGAGCTTTTATGCAAGTTTCCGTTAATTATGTCAAACTTTGCTAAAATGCCCTTCATACTTAAAAATAAGGTTTTAAATACAAATGAGCATACAAATAAGTTATATACTGATATATAAACATGACTAACTTATTTTGATGTCAATAATCTGGTCATAACCTGAGTTTTGTTTAAATACCGAATATTATGCTTTTACAGGACCAAAATGCCCTTTCGGCATCCAAAAGGGTTTTTAACATAATTCTTCAACCAAACTCATTACCTACTGATGTAAAATCAGATTGTAAACTGAGTTATGCACAAGTCTTTGTATAATACCGATAAATGTCGATATTACCCTTATGATGCATAAAATGATTGTAAAGATACTTTTCATAACCAAATCTTTTGCCTACTGTTATAATATATTAAATAACTTATTTTGGTTATATAAACCTGATCATAACATCAGTTTTCCTTAATCATCCTTGAATATCGTCATTTAGCGACTTTATCGCCATTTAGGCGCATAGTATGGGTTAAAACCATATTAAAGCACCAAGACTTGATACCTATTGATTTAAAAACTTATTTTATATATAATTATAGTAAGTACAGTAACTAAACTCAGATTCCCAAGTAACTTATCAAGCTATGTGTGAAATGACCAAAATCCCCTTACGGAGCATAGTTTGGTCTTAAACTCTAAACCACACACATACTCGATATCCTACTGATATAACATCATAAATAAACTATTTTTTACAGTAAGATTATGACCATTACATCAGTTTGCTCATAAGTTCTTTTACAAGTCATAAAATGACCAAAACGCCCTTTTGAGGCGTAACTTGATTTTAAAACCATAACGAGCATACATGTTGATATCATACTGATATTACAACATGTTTTAAATATAATTGCATATGGAACTTGTATAAGACTCACCCGGTTACCCGGTTTCGCTTATATGCGTACGGTTCGGCCTACGTAACTAGTTTACGTAATTAACCGAAACGGGTTTAACCTTATCATTTTATTTTCAAAATCCAGAATGTAACATGTTTACCCATATTAAACAAGTCTCCGTGCTTGTCGGGCTTAAACTGCATTCTATTCCGGTCACCGCTTAATCTAGCGTCTAGTACCGTTATTATCCTTAAGCTACCCGGTTCGAGTCTACAAAGTAGATAGGACCCGTTAGCATTCTAATTGGTTATAAACACCATCATTTCCAGACTAAGACCCTCCCGGTAGATTGCCATCTAAGCTTACTTTTGAATATTCGGCTGAGTTACTTATCTTATTTGAAGAATTTGCTTAGGTAAATACTTTTAACTTATTTTCCCTGTACGGGCTTGGGACACGGTATAATAATACCGCTTGGTCGGGTATGGGATCATGTTATCGGATTGTGATTTACTAAATCCTTATAACCCGTTTTATTCTGTATTGTTTGATAACTTAAACATTGGGGGTTAATTCGACCATGTCTGGGATATCCTTGGCTCATTTAAGTTACTAATGGCCACGACCTTAAGCGCCGGGTGTAGGCATACACCTGACAGATGCTAATGCTAATAAAATATTAAATCCCTCTGGTGGATTATTTAAAGTGGCGTGTCGGTTAATCAGGTTATTCGGTTTCTGCACCGGACCCCATATGTATTGACAAACATGTAAACTGTAAACAAGGTCATTTTGAACTATCCCAAGTTATTTATAAAATGTGCCAAGTGCACCCAAAATCATTTTAATAAATGTTTTCAAAATGAGTCGGTTATTAGTATTTACCAGTGAAAACTGACGTATTTTCAAAAGATCAAGTTACAGGTGGCAACACACAATAGATTGGGAGTTGCGCTATATTGACGATAGAGGATCTTGCAAGTCCCTAGGTTGCTTAAGTCTGTTGAACAAATACTTTGTACATATTTATTCGATCCGCCTGTGGATCTTTTCATTACAAGCCTTGTAATTTATTTTTGAACTTTGGACACTCGGTTTGTAATAGTAATTTAAATCGAAGACTTCCGTTGTGCTGTGTTTGTTTGGTTATGATGTTATCAACTACGTCACGATATTCCCCAACCGGGCCCACCAGGTTACACGTGGAAATCAGGGTGTGACAGGTTGGTATCAGAGCCAACGTTCGAGTGAATTAAATACTAGCCTTTTGTGTTTAATCTTGAAAATACACAATAGCACATTCATTAAAGAAGTTTAAAAACCTAAAAAGCAACAAGTTCAGTAAAACGCAACAACTTATAAACATTTTGTTTTCAATAGAACAATGATTAAAATGAACAAATTACTGTTAAATTATACAACATTAGTAGTTTATCATATCAAAAGCAATAAATTAAAAGAAAAAAAAAACCAATTGCAGAACGTAATTGAATAAATTTGGGCAAAATAACAGAGTCTGCTATGATTAAAAGTAGAATTGATGGTAAACTTACCAACAAAGTCTGCGAAATCCATTAATAATCTCGAATTCTCGTTCGAAACTAGTTTAATGCTTGAAAAAAAGGTTGAATTTACGATCGTTTCGATTTAGGGTTTTGAAATCGCAAATTCTGTTATCCAACTGAAAGTGGAGGTAACAATATCTGGTATAATATTAGAACGGTAATAAGAAGGGGTAAAATGACAAAAATACCCCCGCCTTCTAAATTTAAAAATTATAGATGAACGGCTAAGATGGATTCCTATACTTCCTAGCAAAAATAAACTTCCTATTCGATCCTCACATCTATAATACAATACAAATACCAATATTTTCACTTTATTACATGTATATCATCACCATTTATACCATCCAATCAACATATTACATATCATAAAGTGACAACTATAATCAAACCATCAACCACTAGATATAACTAACCAAAAAACATGTATATGGGCCTACTTCATCATTCAAAAACACAAACTTTTTATACCAAAACACGTTATATAATGGTTATACAAAATGATGCATATGTGCATTTTGAATATTGGTAATGTAAAAAGTAGTGTATTACGGATGGTATTGTAAATTAAAGTGCAATTGTCTATTACTGATAATGTATTACGGAATTTGTCGAAGTTATGATACATATGCACATGTGCATGGATAGCTGTTACTCGAAAAAAAAAGTTTTTTTAGGGTAAGAAATGTAGCGATTTTAAAAAAAAATAGTAAAAAAAAATTGAGTGCTTTTTTTTTTTATTTTTTTTAGATTTTATTTTGCAATAAAGGCGGTTATCGTATAAACCTTACCATATATATATATATATATATATAATATATATATATATATATATATATATATATAGGAGAAAGATTCGTTAAGAACCACCCTTTATTGCGAGGATCGCGAGAACCGGTGTGAACACAACCAAAATTACCTAAAAAATAAAAAAAACACACAAATATTTTTTTAATATTTTCTAAAAATAGCTATATTTCATCACTAAAAAAAATTCGAGTAACAATTCATGTACGTGTGTATGTGCATCATTTCTTTGACAAATTCCGTATGCATTACCAATGTTGGACAATTGCATTTTCATTTACAGTACCAGCCATAATACATTACTTTTTACATTAATAATATTAGAAATGCACATGTGCATCTATACGTATGAACATAATATCACGTTTTTTGGTATACTAATTTGAATACACTTTTGCTTTAATCTATCATACCTTCCACAATACACTACCATTACCTCCTACCATCTATAATACAATACCATTACCTCCTACTATCCATAATACAATACCATTACCAATATTTTCACTTTATTACATGTACATCAACACCCGTTATGCCATCCAAACAACATATTACATCATAAAGTGACAAATACAACCAAATCATCAACCACTACATATAACTAACCAAAAAAGATGTAAATGGGCATACTTTATCATTCAAAATCACAAACTTTTGTACCAAAACACGTTAATATTCGTAATGTAAAAAGTAATGTATTACGGATGCTACTGTAAATGAAAGTGCATTTGTCTACTATTGTTACTATATTACGGAATTTGTTCAAGAAATGACACATATGCACATGTGCATGGATAATTGTCACTCGAAAAAAATTTGGTAACGAAATATAGAGATTTAAAAAAATGTTATGTGTTTTTTAGATTATTTAGCTATTTTTTTTGTGTTCACATTGGTTCTCACGATTCTCGCAATAAAGGTGGTTCTCGCATGAACCCTACCCTGTATATATATATATATATATATATATATATATATATATATATATAGGGAGAGGATCATGAGAAAACTACATATAAATGAGAAAACTAAAAAACTAACTAAAAAAAGCCTAAAAAACATACAAATTTTTTTATATCTTTTTACAATGTTTTTATAAAAAAAGCTAGTTTTTATGTATAATAAAAAAACTTGTACTGCACATCTGCATTATATGTGTACTGCACATGTGCATTATATGTATATACCGCACATGTGCATTATATGTATATGCCGCTCATGTGCATTATATGCTTAAAGTTAGGTTTTGAGATTAGTTAAGATTTTAGGGTTAGGTTTTTTGAAGATTTAAGATTAGGATTAGGTTTTTGGGTGTGGGGGAGGGGGGTTTGTTTTTTTTTCTTTTTTTTTTGGGGGGGGGGGGGGTTGCAGATGGGGGGTTTAGGTTTTTTGAGAGGTGTGAGTGGGGGGTTTAGGTTTTTTAGGGTTTATGTTTACGGTTTAGTTTTAGGTTTTTTTTGTGTGGGGGGTTTAGGTTTTTGGGGGTGGGGGCTTTAGGCTTTTGGGTGGAAGGGTGGATTTAGGTTTTTGGGAGGTGGGGTGGGGGGTTTCGGTTTTTAGGGGGATGTCGGTGGGGGTGGGTAGGTGGTTTAGGCTTTTCCGTATTAGTGCACATGTACCGTATTAGTAGATAAAGATTAAGAAAATTATTGAAAATTTCTGGCAAGCCGTGTATCACTTAATCTCATACCCGTATCAGAATCCGGCATAGCTTTTAAACATGTTTAATTTGATACCCAGCAAGATTTCTTGAAAACATTGGACTATTGATGTTAGTATGGTGTTTTTTTCACAAATATGCTAAGGTGGTTGTTATTTTCTTCTTGGATGAAGAAAGCTTGAATCCCATAAATGATTCTAGTTGTGGAGAAAAGGAATAATTGGTGTAGTTGATGGCCTAAGATGATTTTAGCTTACACTCTTTTGGTTATTATCTTTTATACTTTAAAAGTAAAAAGTGTCCGGATAGTCCCTGTGGTTTACTCCGTTTTCATCTTTAGTCCCTATACTTTTAAAATTAGAGCTATAGTCTCCAACTTTGACCAATTCATTCTCAGATAGTCCCTGACTTAAATGAGGATTAGCTTTCTCAGTTAAATTGATATAAAATAACTATAATACCCTTACTGTTCAATTAATAACTAAAAAGTTAAAACAATATAATTAATATTTAGATTTTATGTGACCCCACCCACTCATCTTCCTCACTCTAAACCACCATCTCCACCTTCACCACTATCTCATTCCCTCTATCGAAAACCCACCCCCACCTTCACCATAACCACTACTGCAATCATCTCCACCATGTTATCTTCAGTCTTCACCTCCTATAATCAGCAACAAAAACCCAACCCATTCACCAAACACATAACCAACAAATTCTGACCTCAAACAAATTATTCAAATTTCAAGAAACAACAAACAAACATGTTAATCTTTATACCAAATCCTGCAAACCAAATCATCTTTTGGGATTATCCATAAAGAATTTTGACCTCAAACAACAACTAAACAGTGAAGAAGCTACCCGGAGTGGTTCCGATGTCGGTGGCGGCGCTAATCAAAGGCTCGACTTGACGGAGGAGCCACTCGATTGTTTGACCGTGGGCTTGACAGAGTGGTTCCGATCTCTGATTTTGCCGTTCACAGTTGATTGTTTTGAGCAGCGCGTTAAAGTAACGGTGACATGAGTGGTGACACTCTCCGGCGGTACTTTAATCGACACTGTCAGGTACCAAAAAACCCTCCTGTTAACTCTTTGATTACTGCCTAAATGTGGTCTGATTGAAAATTGATTTTGGTTTATTGATTTTTGAAATTTGTGGATGGTGGGTAGATTACGAAAGGTGGACGATGGGTAGATGGTGGCGGTGTTGGAAGGAGATGTGGGTACAGTCTGGCGGAGGCCGGTGGTGGTAGTGGCGGGTGGTGGTGGCGGCGGCGGTGATGGTGGCGGCGGTAGAGGTGAAGGTGATGGTCGTCTGAATGTTTTGTATATGTAGTCATACATTTTCTAATTGGTTTCATAATATTTATATACACACACGTATATATATATTTATTTAATATCTTTTGTTTTATACATAAGGGTATTTTAGTCATTTCACACCAACTTAACCGAGAAAACTAACTTCTATCCATGTCAGGGACTATCTGAAACGAATTTGCCAAAGTTGAAGACTATAGCTGTAATTTTGAAAGTGTAGGAACTAAAGGTTACATAGATAAAATTTTGAAAAAACCCGTTCTGGTTCACGATTGTCTATGACCAGCACATTGATCAACCCGACCCACATCAAATACTACCATTTTGACCATAACCTGATACAAGGTATCCCACAAGGTGGTTTTGCCATGGTACACATAGAAGACTCAGATTCCACCATGGATATGAATACATATATGTTTATATTCTTACAAAACAGGGGCGATTAAAGTCCCAACTCATATCCCTCTCTTGCATAACTACACAATTTGAAATTATAGAATCTAAGCTGTAATTAACCCCTTCTATGTACACATTAAAACAATATATGATAAACGATGTACCTCTGTGTCCCATCTCATTCTTCTGGTAATCCCGGGCCAGCCCGTTTCTTGTTAAGAGGATGGACAGGGAACCTGTCGGTTAACCACTTAACGGAACAATTTCATTTACCTAAACTACCCCCGTTTTATAGAACTTCTCAAGCTTTCATCTGGCAATGTCCATGAAATCAAATGGCCACCAGAATCACCGCTCAAAAGTTGTTTCAAGTCACTTGTGATGTAAAGGGCGGTAACCGAGTGTTTGTGACCCCTTAGCACCTTGCGTAGGACCAACGTGTACTCAGGCACCTGACCACCTAACCCTAACCCAAATGTCTGACTTTGACTTTGGGTTTGCATACATTCACTGGAGTTATGAACCATTTGCCAAACCTTGACCGTGCCACTCTGATGACCCGAGACATACCAGTTGGTTTCCAGCCAATCAGAGAAGCTACAAGTGGCAACAGACAGTATGAAATCAGATGGAAGTTGTGAAGTGTTGACAACTGATAAACAGTCACCGTTTATACTCCAAACCCCAAGCATAATCCCCGCAGCTGTCACGATCTCACCAGTTAACTCGTTCATATGAATTGCCGAAACAGGAGACGAGAACACGGGAAGCTGTCTAATGAAAACCAACGAGCAAAGATCCCATAAGACCACGGTGCAGTCATCTGCACCGCTTATAATGACCATGTACCGCTGGCAAATGTGAAGACACGTGATTTTAGCAGAGTGAGCCGAAAGTGATTTTTCCAGTTGTAATGTCCGTGGTGCACGGGGCCCATTGTAGCTACTAACGCGCCAAACACAAACCAACCCATCGTCTGCACCAGTGACCAGAACCTGACCATCATGGCTAGCACTGGCACACCGGATCTGGTTTCCACCATGAAGGTTTTCATGGGTTGAAAGAAGCTTGTCTTGATCATAGCTCATATATCTCAAACTACGGTCAGGAAAACCCCACGCGACATAAGTAGCGGCATAGGCACGGGGTTTTAACAGATTGTTGGGACCCACCATGAGAATTTTGTCATTTAATGTAACGATTTGTGCTATGGAAGATGCACTTTTACGAATCTCGTGTGGAACAAGATAATGAGAGTATTTGAGTGGACTGAACGGAACCTTTTTATCTTTCCGTCTCTTCGGGTGGGCCCGTTGAAATAGCTGCTTTGGTGTTTGCCCAAAGTGATTAATTTGGGCCAAAATCGAAGCTTTCATTGCAGGATTGGTAACTGCATCTATGTCCACACTTCCTTCATATGTGTAATGGTAGAAAACATTCACTGCTTCCTCAGCCGCCTGTCGAAACGTAAACTTAAATATAATGAGGTGCTTCAGAAAGGGGTAGCGGCACCCGTTTACCTTCTATCTCGATGTAATTATTAATGAGTTTTTATTAATTTGATAATCATTTATAGTAATTGAGTAAAAAGCCATTTTCGTCCCAGAGGTTTGACTACTTTTGCGACTTTTGTCCAAAGGTTTGAAATCTTGTCATTTTCATCTAGCTCGTTAACTCCATCCAACTTTTTCAGTTAAGTCAAGGGGTATTTTCGTCTTTTTTTTAACTTAAAGGGCAACTCGTTATTTTAAATACTTGTACATTATGCTAAATGCTTGTACATAAAGTGAAAAAGTACCCCTGACAAAAAAGACGAAAATACCCCTAACTTAACGAAGAAAAATGGATGGAGTTAACGTGCCAGATGAAAATGACAAGATTTCAAACCTTTTGGATCCACATGTGGAGAAACAAACCTTTGGACGAAAGTCGCAAAACTGGCCAAACCTCACGGACCAAAATGGCATTTTACTCAATACTAATTTGTTCAAATGTTAATACTCACCTTCCCACGTTGTTTATAACCGAAAATAAGGTCTATCCAGTGATGTAAATGCTCCGAAACATAATCAGATTCAAGAGCTTCCCTATGCTTTCTAATAAACTCTCTCGCACTACCATTGGCCCAAGGTGGCAACATAACATCTCCGACCTGAAAAAAGCATCGAGTCACGCAGCATGTTCGAAAAAATCGGTAGCAAGTCTGCTGTAACAGACCTTTTCTCCTGATTGTTTCTCTCCGAGGTCAAGATGGAATCGGTTTTCCAAGAATTCTGGCATATAAAAGAACTCTGGAATGAGTTCTTTTACGTCAGATGTGTTGCCTCTTCCAGCAGCACTTAACCATGTATCCCCGACACTATTGAAAAGGCGGTCAGCATGGTCAAACTGACCACCCTGCAGCTTTTGATTCTCTGTACTGAATGGTGGCAACCTTAAAAGATAGAAAAGAACAATCCCAGCACTAGAATAGTGAGAACCGTAATGAAATTTCGGAATCTCGGGATCGTCCCAGCTTTCAAACCTGCCATAAAGCAGAAAAGATAAAATGGCGTTGGGTCAGAGGTAAATTTTGGTACAGGTGCGGTTGGGTTGGTTGAGAACACTTTTGTTGAAAACTTTGTAAAGTACACGTATGGTCCATGTGCTTTACCAAAAGTTTGGATTTGGTCCCTAGCTTTCCAAAAGTACACGGATGGTCCCCTATGGTTTGCACTTTGTAACTCATTTAGTCCCCAGCCAACATATCTAAAGGTTTTAGCATGTCCAAGTTAGGAACTAAATGCATTACAAATTGCAAAGCACAGGGACCATTTGTGTACTTTTGGAAACCTAGGGACCAAATGCAATATTTTGGTAAACCACAGGGACCATTTGTGTACTTTTGGAAACCTAGGGACCAAATGCAAAATTTTGGTAAACCACAGGGACCATCCGTGTACTTTACTCTAAATAGTTTGTAACATTTGGTTACAAAAGTTATATTATTTCAGTGATAATCTATATATAAAAATGAGTTAGGAGGTTTATATCCACTTAAGCAAACTTATTTTATTTTACCAGTTTGACCTGTTAGTGTAAAACGCAGCCCGAATCCACCCATTCATAAGTAAATAGATCCAAATTAGTATACATAGATTCAACCTTTTCTTGAACTCATCTTCTCCCTCTTCTTTTTGACAGCCCATGGGTTTATTAAGTTTACGGAAAGATTTTTCATCTGTTAAGTCGAGATTTTTACTCTCATAATCCGCTAAAATCCACGGGAAGACTGGATATTGTGTAAGATCACTATACCCACGACCCGCAAGCGTGTTAAGATGCATCAGGTATTGGAAATTAGTAATTTCTCCATTTTGCCACCTCTTGGAGAACGATTTCGCCATTATCTTAAACGCACTTTCGTGTTTCATTGATCCAGATATTGTGGGGTCCAACATGCTGTTTCTAGAAAGATTCATGGCCAACAAATTCTTGAAAACTTCTTCCCGCTCTTTTTTGTGGAAGACGAGCAGATCATTGCATCCATCCATACTGAATATCTCAACAGCAACAGGACGTAACTGGTAATCCCGTTTCAGGATTTCATGAACGCTATTAAGCTTCCACATTCGCCATAAATGAGATATGTTACCACTGTTACTCACTTTTTCTTTTCCCACGCACCACCGTTGTAGACCCAAGCGCGTGCTTCACTGTGCGGTTTTACCGTCGTATATTGTGAATCCATGCTCAGAGAGAAATCTTTTGTTACACCTAAGGCTTGATCAATAACCGAAAGTTCATCTTCACATTCCTTCTCATATATGCAACCGGATTCATCGATGTAGAAATTCTCTATCACGTATAAACAAAGTTCACCGATAAGAAAGATCCCGTCATGTTTATCAAGACCGACGACTCGTTCACAATTGTATTTGAACTTTATTTTCTCAGCATGTAACAGATACGGTCGAATCAAATACTCCCGTTGTTACTCAATTCCTTATCCCGTTTACCCTCAGTTGCGCTGATCTCATCGAATCTTGTTGAAGATAGTTTCTTTGGAGAACTTAAAATGGACGTTTCTTGAATGCTTTCTGACAACGGTGCAGTTGCTAAGCTGGACTTCATACTGAATCCAGCAGCCGAATGAAGACTTTCATCGTTAATGCTACTATCCACATCGTTAATGTTGTTCCATCCAATTTTTACACCATCGGATTCCTTAAATATCGATTCGTCAAACATTGTGTAGTCAAACGACTCCGCCTTTGTGTCACTAGACAAAAGATTAGCAAATGGATAAGGACCAGAATCCGAATCGATAACATCAGTTTCGATTTTCTCCTTCTCGACTTCAAATTTCCCGCTTAAAATGTGTTGGACTGTGTTGACTTTCAGTTTGCACCGCTCCAACTTCTTGCGCATTCTATACGGGCCTTCGATCGGGCAAAGTTGCCACTCGGGGTCATCCCTTGAAATGGATTTCGGCAACGAGAATATACCTTGTTCGTGTATAAGTTGTTGAAGATGCGTTTGCCACTCACTCTCAGCATGAAGTACCCAACCGTATTTATCTTGACGGACGACTCGTAATTCAGCCGACATTGCGTCACGAACCGATTCCAATGCCGTTCTCCTTTCGTTAACCTGCTCCCAATGTCTTTGATCCAGTTTCATTGAATCTCGTAACTTTCTACCGATCTCCTTCTTACGACGACCATCCATACCTTTTATCCTTATTCCCGGGAACTTAATGGATGCCGCAACATATTGGACCCACATAATAGCAGCAGATTGTTCCAAAGTTTTATTCACAAATATTTCTGATACATTTAGCCACTCGAAAAACATGGAGACACCACTGGTAAGAAGAAGGTCAAAACCACCATGTAAAACATCCAAAACCGGGCCCTGATTTGGTTTTGAGACAAGCAGGTCTTCAAGTGCAGCCCGCCGGTGCACTAGAAGATGCTTGAAGATGTCCACGGCTAAGTTCCGTGCGCTCGGTCTTTGATCATGTAGAAGCGAGATTAAATTTATACAAAGGCAACAAGTTAAATCGGTATCGGGATTACTCGGGCAAAAGATTATCCTGCTATGCGCGACTAATAACTGTAAAACCGCGCATATGTCCATCACGCCATCTTCTTGTGAACCATTGGTGAATAGTCTCTTTTTTGGTTCGACTTGTAATCCTAATCGTGAAAGAAATTCATCTTCTCCGATTGATAACAAAAACAAAGGAAGGAAACAATGCATTATAACACGGTTCATATTCTTTAAAATGGTGTATACGTAAGCATCAAGTTGCTTTGTTCCTCTTTTGATTGACAAAATCCCTTTACCAACAGGAAATGCTTGTTCGATTCTACCGTCTTTATTCGCCAGTTGTAACATCGACAACAAGAACTCAAGTGTTTTCAATACAGAAGATGGTTGAGGAAATGCACCCATATACATACGATCCACTATCAAATAACACAATGCATCTAAATTCAACGACCATCGGGTTTTATCAAGTTTTTTCTCGTCTTCTTCATCGTCACGCAGGAGCCGTCTTTCTAGAAAGTTCATGAGTCTAGTAAGACACAAACCTTGGAAAACCAATACAGAATCAGAATCGACATTCAATGGGACGGTGTCCATAATGGTTTCAATAAATGGTGTTGCTTTTATCTGTTCGGTTACAAAATCAGCAAGAACTTCCGACATGAAGTCTAGAATGGCGGTTGCCCCCACATAACACGGACCGCCACCATAACCGGAGTCATCAACATCAAGAAGCAGCTTTGGATTAACCGTTGTAAGAGTATTAGTCGTTATTTGCGATGAGGGTTTCAGGTCGGGAGTTGACCCAAATTCGGTCCAAGATACAGAAGATACCACCGAAGGAGACGCAGTTGATCCTAACCAAGATGGAAAACTGAGAACTTGTGATGGAGAGGGTGCTGACTGTGACTGAAACCGAGAATACGATCTCTCAGATAAAATCGGAGAATCGTATATACTTAAAGATGGAGAACCACCCGGTGATCCAGTTGGGCGAACCTTAATCGGGGTGATTTTGAGATCGTGAAAATTTAACTTCTTGCTGTCGGTTGGCTGGTCAACTTCTTTTTCAGTTTTGTTGACATCAATGTTGTCGGTATCAACGGGGATGTCTTCAGAACCTGCTATTCCGTGAACCGGAGGGAAGCTTGTGAGGCTTATGGAGGTTGTAACCGAATCTTCTAGCTCACCTGGCAAGCTGGAAAACGTGTTCTGAGAACTACTACTGTCATCGGCGTCGTTTACGTTTTTGTCTTCGGTCTTTACCGACAGCTCTTTTACCATTGTCACCGCATGAGCAGCCCTATATCATAGAACAAACAAGTTAGATATTATTAAACCAAAGAACAGCGTATTCTTTCTTAGAGGAGGTAAGACCTGACACATGAGAAATAAAGATCGACACAGCTCCCAATAAACTCAGCTCGTCTACATACAGCGGAAAACGGAGGACACATTTTGGCAAGGTCAACCATGAACCTAATAACCGATGCCGTAGCGGACGGAGCGGAAGCTTCGCCGCCCATAAGACGGGCGGCGTAAGTTTTGTGCATCAAAGCTTCACCCTGAAGATCGCCTGTCATATCGGTGCTTCCATCAACAAGCTCTGTCACAAGGCCGCCGTCAACTTGAGTTTGGATAGACAACCGATCAAATGCCGATTTCGCCATCGCGATTATGGAGTCCAAAAGTTCTAAGAACTTAAAGTCCACATTATTCCCATCATTTGGAATAAGGGCATGAAAATCAAGCATGCGAACTTCTGGTAATCGTGGATACACGGGCTTCCCGAATATTAAGCAAAACAGAACGTAATAAATATCGGGAGTATCGTAAAAACTCGGTAGCACCCTCATTAATCCTTGATATCCTCCGTTTGTCCTAAATTTGAAAGCGAATGTAGACGATGATGTAAGACAAACACCGAGAAGAGTCATGATCCATCTCATACTTGTGGGATGAACACCTTCATCAAGAAAACAAGTTAATAATTTTGATGACACAATCTTATGCCATTGCTCAAGTAGCTCTTCTGATGTTATTTTAACTAAAAGATCAATTAGCATCTCAAGCAGCATATTTCTAACAATAATATGCTTCCCCATTGACTCTCTCAGTATTTGAATCCGTGAGGTCGGTTTTGGGGGTCAAAGGTCATAATCACAAACCGAACAACATGTTCCATTTCAGAAATGACAAAATCGTCCTCCAAGATAACTCCTAAAAGCACGACTAACTTTTCTAGTACGGGAACCTCAACATCGCCTCTTTGTAGGGTTACAAGCAGATGTTGTACGAGGTTAATTCTTCTCAAAATTGTGAGATTATGATTCCGGTACCAATGCATCGAAACAAGATTCTCGAGAAACCCTAGAAGAGCGATTTGAATGGGGATTTCAGCTGCTACCCAGACAGTCCAGTCCAATAACACATGCTCAACCATATCTGCATTTGAAAGAACTATGCAATTTGATGTTTCGCGAGGTATGTCGTTATCAAGTTCTAAAATATGGCTAAAAGTGTCTTTTGGCATAGAAAAATCATCCAAGTCTTCATAAGAAGTGGCTGGAAAAACTTCGTCATGAAATTTGGATAAATTAAGCTCATCAAACGTTGTTTCGTTCACCGTCAATGAAGGTGATACATTATCCTGAATTTCTTCCAACCTTTTGGGTTCCGGAAAAGAAGCCTCACAAGCGGCAATTTGAAAAAAGATCTCAAGTGAATGCATATCAAACATCGACATTCTCGAATGCAGAAAGAGAGCTAGCAAGTGATACCCTCTAAATGCTTGCATGTCTCTAATGTTTTGTGGATTTTGATTAAGTGCACAAGCGAGCAGCATTAGTGCCGTATGTAGCATGCCACTAGTTTCTGCTACTTCAATTAGGGCTAAGACAACAGCTATTCCACCAATGGGACGCACGGTTTCACCTATTGTACAATGCTTACATACATATACATCACCATGAAGACGTCCAAAGCGTGGTATACCTGAAGAAGAAAGATTATTTATCAACTTCAGAAACTTATATGATACAGATTCTATTACCAGTCACAAATTCATAACAAACAGACCTCCAATAGGGGAAGCAGCAGCTGACAATGGATCAACTAAATTGAGCATTGACAATGTTCCGGAAGCCGGAAATGCTTCGGTAGACGTTCCATCAAATGCAAATATAAGTTTCCGTCCAGACAGCTGTAACGACAGGTACCCCAATCGTTCAAAGTCCCAAACGATTCCACTACGATCAGTCCTAGGGTTTCCTTGCTTGTTACCACTCTCACCCCTTTGACTACTGGAAGTCAACGTGAAATCCGTTTCTAAAGAATCTAAAATGGCCATACTACCCCCACGACAAGCCTGGTTAGGAACAAACTGCAAAACATTCGTATCTTGGAAAAGACCCCTATACCCTCTGCCGAGAATATACATAAAGTATATGGAACCTGGTGTCAATACTTCTTCAAAAAGATAGCAAGACCGTAGCGTCCATGACATGTCACTAATACGCGCACAAGTTATTGGTGTCCCGATGATTACCTGCAGAGACTTGCCAATTGGAGATGGGGAATACCCTAGTCTTCCCCTATGTCTAAGCTTCCCGTTAAGATACACATATGCGACACTAGCCTGGAATAATCCCGGTTTGCCATGAACCACCGCAAGATGATGCCATTGGTCCTCATTTAAGTCTATCCCTGAAAACGTCAAGGAAGAAGAATTGCTGGTTGCAAGGGTCAAAGTTCCATCATCTTGAAGATGAAGTTCTGCGTAAAACACATCACCACCATCTGTAGCACCAACTGAGAATATGCGTAGAACCTGTGGGCCTGTGGGGGTGTTGGTTGTATTTCTTCTAGAAAATACAGGTTCGGAAGATTCTGTGTCTTTCGTGTTCAATTTCAAGAAATTACGATACTGAAACCAACAAGCAAACGAATAACCTGCAGCAGGGGGCCATGATCTCTCTCCTAATGACACGTGTATAGACGCATATCCGATTTTTCTCATATCCATTTCCACAAAGGATGCAAGAGGAACATCTTCTGAAGTCGGGTCTTGCCTAATAACAATCTTTTCCATCATATTAACAAGAATATGACCAGGATTCCTCTGTCTCGCTTGAAGAAGACATCTTATAATCGTTTTAAGTTCTGCTGCTGATAACCTGAAACCACCTACATACACTTAGATAAATATTTCTGGAAAGATGAAGAATGGATATAATTTCGAAACACATGAGAAAGTTTAACCTATAAGCCCCGAGTACTTCAACAATCTTTAAAGCATGGGAAAGAAGAGAGGATGAACCCGAAAGGAAAGGATGTATTGTCTCCAGAAGAAGTTCCACACAGCCTGAACAAAAGAACACATGACAAAATAAGATAAGGTTTGATTTTAAAACCTGCTTATAAATGGGTAAATTCGAGTTATGTTTTATATCTAATACATCAATATGGTTAGATAAGGTTATGTTAAAAAGCAAGAGATCAAATTGTTCAAGCAAGTCAAAGTTGCCCAAAATGCATTTTGATGGATAAAAACAATTTAAGATACCAGCAGTTAATGCATTTTTAGTTGATAGAATGCCAGTTTTACCCTTGATGCATTTCAGATACCAGTAAAGCGCATTATTTTGATAAAGGTAATCAAGGGTAAATTGGGAAAGTTAGTAAAAAATAACCATTTACTAAAAAAGGTGGACAAAAAAATGTGATATGCTAAAACGGTAATGTGCACAATAAATTTGGATAGAAGCATTTTAATTTCCGACAAAAAGTATAGGTCAACACCACTAACTTCTAGCCTTCAAGTGGTACTAAAAAATCTCTGTTGTAAATCAAACACTTTTGACCCGTTACCAGAACTGCCAGTTTGCAAGAACACGTGTCACATACGTAAAGGGAATTAGCTACCTGCAGATGTGAGGTTTTCTTGATTAAAAGGGCCAGCACAAGCAAGCTCTTCAATAAGTTTCAGCAACTCGAGCTGCAGTTTCGGTGAAAAGAGTAACAATGAACGAATCAAAACTCTAAGTGCGCCAGCGTTATATATTCTTTCCTTATCCGGAAAAAACGAGCCCGATTGAGTAATTATCGGAAAACTAGCAGACGAATTTCCAACAGCGTTTATTTCAGGGGTTGTAAAAGGGGGGAGTACAATCTCGAGCGCAAGTTCAAACAGCAGCTGCGTTACTTGCCGTTCACACTCCACACAAATCAAGCCAGACTCTAGTAAAAGATCGTAGAAACTGTCAGAAGAGAGAATCGAGTTTAACTTTTCTCGATTAACAGCGTTATTGCACACCCCAGCTGTTGTTACACGCAGTAAGTATGTGAAAACTTTCATGCAAACAGTTAAACGAGACGAATCGCGCTGCCCTTTATTATTCTGGAATCTATGAAGTGTTGTCAAGAGAAGAGAAAATCCAGTGGCTTCACCAAATACTCTTTGAACAGATGCATTAGCTCCTAAAACCCGCCATATTGCTCCGAAAACGTCACATTTTGCATCGGCTTGAAGATCGTATTGAGATCCTAAAGCACTAGTTACCATCCCGCTCTTTGAAATTTCAACCAGTGTGCTCAGTTCCTCAGAATGAACCTAATGAATATAGAATTATCCGTAAAAATGATTAGAGAAGCTTAAAATTAAATGTTCAAAACAGAACAATAAGCAAATATAAAGAGTAAAATGCCATTTTCATCCCAGAGGTTTGGCCAGTTTTGCAACTTTTGTCCACAGGTTTGTTTTTCCGCATCTGGAACCAAAAGGTTTGAAATCTTGCCATTTTCATTCGACTCGTTAACTCCATCCATCTTTCTCCATTAATTCAGGGGTATTTCTGTCATTTTTCTTAACTTAAAGGGCAATTCGATCTTTTCAGGGGTATACTGTCTTTTTACATAAAGTGATAAAGACCGAATTGCCCTTTAAGTTAGTAAAAAAGACGGAAATACCCCTGACTAAACGGAGAAAAATGGATTAAGTTAACGAGCCGGATGAAAATGGCAAGATTTCATACCTTTTGGAGATGCGGAAAAACAAACCTCTGGATGAAAGTCGCAAAACTTGCCAAACCTTAGGGACAAGAAATTACTCAAATTTAAAAGTTGGCAAACCTGAGCAGAATCTTCAATAATTAAGCATGATAACACGCGCAAAACCCCAGGACGGTGTATATCAGAAACCAAAAACGGAAGAGCAGTGTTAACACCATTAGCAGAACGAAATGTCACCTGATTATGTTCTGCTTTTTTCAATAGATAAAACAAACAATTCCAGGCAACGGAGACAGTGCCAGCGGTTTCAAAAAGAGAGAACTTCCCAAAACCAGAATCCAATAACCTTGGAGATGAAATAATTGCGTTTTTACTGTCTAAATGTTTCTTAAAGCAGCTGGGGATGTTACCATTATCCTCGGGGCTAGAAAGAAACTTGTGCTGCTTGAGATCATCTAACAGAACTTCCAACACACCGACTTCCCGCAAGACCTTTTTGTACCGTTGTTCGAACGATAATAGCTTTATGAAGAATGATAAGATAGTGTGCTTCAGTTCGGATGTCACTTGCTGTTGTAATAAGCAGCAAAGAGCGAGCAATTCTTGTTCGGGTATGCAGTTAACAACTGTTACTGCGTATTCAAGAATCTTAAGAATGATTTCTTGCAAAGAAGATGGAAATCTGCCCATGTTTAGGATCAGTAACGGCACGGTTCGCAACTGCTGACACAACATGTAATTCTCAAGATGACTTGAAAAAATCTTGAACATTCTATTTAGCACTTCTGTCTGTAAATCCCTGCTATCGGCTTTCAAACAAATGTCTTGTAACACTTGGATGGCGTCAATATCTTTCACTTTGCAATTGTCTTTTTCCCAACCGTCACGGTCGGAAGACGAAGTTTGTCTCCTGCGATTACCCTTTGACTTGGTCAACCCAGTGTCAACCGGACCCGTTTGAGATAAACTGACTAGAACATCCAGCAGCCTCGACAGCGTTGGTGAGAGACCTTGTGATGATGTACCCTCCATTGCTGACTCAGCAGTTTCGAAACCATTATCTTTTGAAAGAACTAACGCAAACTGAACAAGGTACTGATATCCATGCGCATTACGAACATCTTCCCTGAGCCTGATATCACCAGCCTCAGGTCTATATGATAACTCTATGCATTCAAGCAACAAGTCGACAATGCTCATTGTATACGCAGGGTCTCCGGTTTCCGGTTTGAAGTCCTTTACGGTGTTTAGCAGTACTTTCATCTGCAGGGGATTAGTAATTGTATTACATCTGTTGACTTGACGTAACAGAGAGAGAATGGGATCATTACCAGTTGATGCTTCCTTATGTACTTTGCAGTGCTTCCATTGTCATTAGCCATAAGAAGACCAAGTATCTGGATAAATACACGACGATAAAACTATAATAAGATACATCTGTTGATGCTAAAGATAATCATTATAAGTTATAACAACCATCCTTCCTCTTATACAAGTCTCAACATATAATTTAATGATGGTAAAGATAATGATTAGAGTAAAATGCCATTTCCGTTCCTTAGGTTTTGGCTAGTTTTGCGATTTTCGTCCAAAGGTTTGTTTCTTCGCATTTGGATCCAAAAGGTTTGAAATCTTGCCAATTTCATCCGGCTCGTTAACTCCATCCATTTTTCTCCGTTAAGTCAGAGCTATTCCGTCTTTTTTGTTAACTTAAAGGGCAATTCGGTCTTTTCACCTTATGTAAAAAGACCGGATACCCCTGAAAAAACACCAAATTGCCCTTAAAGTTAACAAAAAAGACGTAATACCCCTGACTTAACCGAGAAAAATGGATGGATGGAGTTAACGAGCCGGATGAAAATGGCAAGAATTCAAACCTTTTAGTTCCAGATGCGAAAAAACAAACCATTGAACGAAAATCGCGAAACTAGCCAAACCTCAAGGACGAAAATGTCATTTTACTCTAATCATTATAACAACCGTCGGCTACATTAATTCATCAAGTTCAAAGGACACCTGCATTGCATGTCGATGGAGCTGAATGTTGTGCAAGGGTACACGACCTTCTTTATATCTTGAATTTAATATCAAAGATCCATTAGCAACCATCTCAAAAAGTAAATGAAGTGATTTGTCTTCAATTAAACTTTGAGCAGCTGCATGATGACTTGCCAAAGCCTTCACAATATGCACAACACTACCTTCTACCTTCAAGAACGAAACCAACTATGTGATAAATTATAGTGTCATATTGATATAGGCAAATATATATGTGATGGCACGTAGTATACCTCCAGCCGTCTGTCTGGACCTGTGTTATCCATGACTTCAGCCTCGTCATCAATCGAAATAACCTCACGCCTTGTATTTTGTCTATCAGGACCCAAAAGGGCATTGAGAATATGAATGAGACAACATAAGATCCCAGAATCAAGGAGAGATTGTTTATCAATAGGCTGCCAACAACATATACAAGTCCCTTATTCGATATCGCTTTAATAGGAGTCTGAATATGATTCTTTTACAGTATAAAGTTTATAGTGTGAAAACAGATAACAGAATGTACCCCGAAAACAAGGTATTCCACTGCCTGCAAAAGATTTGAACCAGGCTGAATCCCATCCTACATAAACATCCGCACGAATATTACTGCAGATTCATAACTCATCCAATAAAGAAAGATACTTGAAGGCAAACCTGTGTGACATCTGAAAAATAGCCTATCAAACTTTCGATCTCCAACGATCTTGCTTTGCTTCTCAATCCTAACTTCTCAATATCGGTTACAAATGCTCTACCCACGACAAAAGAAAATATGTGTGTCTCTACTAACCTGCATAAAACAACACTTATGAAGGTCAGCAAATACTAAAATGTTGCTTTACAGATCTACAAAAGATGTAGATCTGTAATCAGTTGTGCTGCATTAGAATGTTGTTATCATACATGGTAATCAGTTGTGCTAGATTAGAATGTTGCTTTACAGATCTACAAAAGATGTCAACGGTCATATTCAAGGCCTTTTCTTTCTCCTGCATATACAGATACAATTCATAAACCTGCAATGACAATTTTTACGAAAGAGAAAAACTTGAAAGGTAATTGTGTGCATGAACCTTCTCCGAAGATGATGAACGGAACTCTTCCCAATGTCTCTTAAAATCCAATTCCATTTCATATTTGTCTCTGCCATGTCACGGGCTTTACATCATTAATAACTTTTAAAAATAAATCAAAATTTGAACAGATTATTAGCATAAATAAGCCTCAGACTGTAAAAACATTCAACGTACTTAGAATATATTTCGAAATATTATATTCTTACATGTAGTGTAGCAAGTGATGTACATCTTTCTATGTTGCATTTTTCTTCTATTATAACTTTGTAAAATACTATTACCATCGCCACAAGAAAGAAGTGCATTTCCGATTTTGGTGATTCAACACAGTAATGTTCCATTTCGGTGTCGACATAATGATTCCATTTTAGTTTAGTATCTTCAAATTTTTAATAACTTGGTCTAGCTATCCTAACTTTTTACTCTTTAGGTAAAAGGAATTTATAAGTTCTAGCACCAATATTAACTCATTTGCAATGCAGTTAATATCGGTGGGATATCGGTTATCATCCCTCTATTATATCGGTGTCAAATATTGGTCCGGTTCCGATATTTGACCAATATTGACCGTTATTTTGAATGCCTTGGTTGATGTGGACTCGAAGGAAGACATCATGGCTTACGATTAGATCATGTTTCAAATATTGGCACTTTTGAGTTTTGACTTTTGATATTACTACTAATATTATATATGTGTTACGTTTTATATATGTGTATATATAAACTCTGCATGATATTAGAATTACCGATATCTCACTCAGATAACCTATATCTCAAATATCGGCCCTTGACCGATATTTGATTTTGGACCACATTAATTGCATAGCTCGTTTGACTTTAATAAGTCAGACATGGAGTTCCTTTTTTCCTCTTTGCGCTTTTTTATTCTGGCTAGCGGCTTTTTTGCGGCTTGAGTGCGCCTATGGCATTAGGAAACAACTTGAAAGCTAATAATATCTATCTCTTAAACCCTCAAACCTTTCCAAGTGGTACTTGAAGCTATTCACAAGTTAAACAATCTCATCTGACACTAAAAAACAATACAATCTCATGATGAGCAAGCAATCTACACATTAATAAAACACAAAAGAACCTAACCTCGAAGAAGATGACAAAAAGTAATTGTCCGTTGAAGACCTCGCATTATCATTATCATTGCAAAATGGCGATGGAGAAGCAGATGAGGGTGACGACGATGACGATGCTGATGAAGGAGATGATGCAGACGCTGTTGACCGTACCTTCTCCTTGAAGTCTTTAATCAATGTTATCCATTTCATCATTCAATTTCCCCAAAATCAAACAATGTTTTGATCGGACCAAGTGAATTAGGGTTTCGATTTGGAAGATGAACATGAGAATTGGAAATTGAAGGATCTGAGATGATAATGTTGGTTGAAAAATGTTGATCGGTTTGTATATTCAAATTACAATGCGTTGATTTCTCCTTTTTTAGGAGATTGATTTTTTTTTTGTGCCCTATGTATGCATGTATGTATGTCCTTTGTTTCTCGATTTGCAAATAGCATTCTTCTCTGAAACCTTGATTTCTGGGAAGAAAGTGCTAAACCCTTTTGAATTTGTATTTCTTCATGTTCTTGATGATTTTGAAAGGGGATGGAGCAGGGAAGCTATTTTGGACCTTTAAGTATGCAACAATGACAATTTAAGTCCATGTATTATCATCTCATCTTTTGCATTACAGATTTTTTTTTACTTTTCATGTTTCATGGCATTTTGAAAAGGGTGACGTGAACATAAAAGTTGGTGATGTTTTGGACCACTAACCCACTTGCTAGATACTAGATAGGGGTGTTTATAAGATTTTATTTTCGGGTTTTTAGTTTTTTAGGTTGGGTTGTTCGATTTTTTGATAGGAAAACGTAACCCGATAACCGACCAACAAAGCCATCCCTGAGAACTCTCAAAAACATTTAGGCCCCGGGCGACAAAAAGAATTAGGCCCAAAATTGTGGTTAAGGGGAAATGAATTAAAAAAATAATACCTTAATGGTGAAGTCAAGGCTTGAACTTGAGACCTCTACATTATCTTGACATAATTTTTCTACTCCACCACTAACACTTTTTTTGCATAATAGATGAATGCATATGTTATATATATAATTTAATATGTATATATAAAAGCTTATAAAAACCTTTCGGGCCCTTTGAAAATTTGGGCATCGGTCGACGACACGGGTTAGCCGGCCCTGCCGACCAATTTAAAGTTTGGGTTAGTCGGATTCAGGTTAGCTCAGGTCGGGTTGTTTGGTCTTCGAGTTTAGATGTAACATCAAAACAAATGTTTTTTTAAACAAAATATCATCAAAATTATATTGCTACTAAAAAAAATATCATCAACATTCAAAAATCATTAACAATATGATATTGTAACGTTTAAAAGTTTCAAAACTTAATATTCCAAATGCTAAAGACTCCAAACCAAAACACATCTTAAAAAAACAATAGATATTCAAATTTTTTGGGTACACATCTTAAAAAAAAACAATAGATATTCAGATTTTTTGAGTTTTTGTCTGAGAAAAAGTGACCCGATAACCGACCGATAGTAGTTTCTGGTTGCTTGGGTTTGGGTTCGAATTTTCCGGCATTCTCTAATTCGGGTTCGGATGGCTTCGAGTTTGGGTCGGATTCAGATAATAATGGACAATCCCACTTTTAAAGGGAAGTCTCATATTTAAACTTGGTCAAGGACGTAGTTTAGAATTTTGGTATAAAGAAGAACATGAGTACCATTTATCGTTCAAAAAATAAAATAAAATTGGTAATTTAAATTTAGTTGAGGCTTTGGTGGATTAAAGATTGAGTGTTGGTGTTAGTGTTGTTGGAGGGAAAAATGATTTGGCGTTGTGCTCTAATATCTCATATACGTTCGTGATTTATTTTTTCAGTTCACGCCACTTTGATATAAATGTTTGGTGATAAATATTTGTTCCCAATAATTGTTTTCGTTTTGATTAGTACCTATTTAAAAAATACGACATACTGAAAATATATAGATATACTTTTCTTTAAATACGAAATAAAAGTACTGATCACCGGGTTGTCCGATACGTGTATCCAAGTTTTGGTTAAAATAAGTTTGTCCTCGCTTGTCCATTTTACCGCAACTCTTCACCGCTTCGGACCATCTCCGTCTCGGTTTTCATCTTGTGGCTTCTCTTTTATACCTTTGGAGCCGGTTGTTCACCAAAAATTTGTGGTTGGGTTTCCTGAACGAACTTGGGTGTAGGGTCTATTGGGGATATAGGAACTTGTTATTGGTAAGGGATGTTTGGTAGTGGACTTTGAGATGGGAAATAGAAACGAGTTGTTGTTGATGGAAGTTGTCAAAAGGGAATCTGAGATAAAACTTGCATGTTGATAAAGATGCGTAAGCTGCTAGGTCAGGTCAATGAATCGGAATTTGTATTTTATGTTTTTGATGTGGACTATTATTCGGGTTCTCGGGTCGGCCATATGCGTTGTTTGGGTCGAAAGAGCGGTTGTGTAGATGCATTTTATTTATAAAGCATAAAGAAACTTTATAAACTTTTGGGAGGAGTAGAACAGATTTGTGAAAAAGGGTGTGAATGTGAGTTATTTTATGAGGTAATTGAGTTATTTACATTGAAAAAATATCTTTTTTAAAGACACAATTGTTGATTAATAATTAGAATTCAACCCAACCAATCATCATCGTCCACCGCCAAACCCATTTTGCCCCCACGCCCTGTGAAGATATTACACGCGGCCAAGGTGCATCGCCTAAAACAATGAGGATGGGGTGTGTGGAGGGGCTTGCCCTCCCCCCTCGGCGCCTCGACACTTGGTAGTCTTAGAATGAGGGTGTTTCTCAGCCGCTTAACAAGGGTGGAGTCGTGGAGGGAAGAGATAAGTTTCTGCATGTCATTTGATTGGGTCTTGGTGTCAGTTAAAGCGTGTCCAAAACTAGAGTAAATTACAAGGTTTGTCCTTTATGTATACACCAAATTGTAGGCGCTGTCCTTTAATGTAAAAGTTGACAGGTTCTGTACTTAATGTTTTAAAATCTTGCATGTTATATCCTTTGAGCCTAACCCAGTTAATTTTTTTTTGTTATGTATGGTCACCCTATGGTGTTTTAGTCTTTTTACCCCATTTATCTAATATCATTTAAAAAAAGAAAACAAAATAATTTAAAATATTATTATAACTATATATAATATATATATATATAAACTATATATATATATCTGAAATCAATAACCACAACCCTCCACCGCCACAACCACACTTCATCTATATAACCAAAACACCTGCAGCAAATCAAACTTTCCCAAATCCCCTTCAAACAATCACCCACAATGCCAAAACAGACCTACAAAGTATGATTCTGTTTCCGACGAAGGTTCCGACTAGCCGCCACCGAATCTCCGTTGCAGTCGGTCACCATCCACAACCCACCACCGCTCCGGGCACCACCACCTGCAACCGCCCCTAACAGCCCCTTCATTACCACTTCGACCACCATCTGCAACGCCCCTAACACCACCTCCACTACCGCTAACCCACCTTCACCATCCACCACTATCGCATCCATCATCACATCCCCACCATCACATCCATCTTCACCATCCACAACCGAACACCATATCCACCACCGCTAAACCACCTTCACCGTCCAAACCCCATCGTCTCCACCATCTCAGATAAAACCAGATCTAAGAATGTTTAGCTTGTGATATAGAGAGAGAGAAGAGAGAGAGAGAGGAGAGAAAGAGAAAGTTTAGTGAGAGGGTGTGCAGATTGTTTCTTTAATTGTAAAACTTTTATAATTTTTACATATTAGCCCCTTAATATAAGTTATCTTACACAATAGTCCACGTGAAAGTGAAAAGACAGGAATTCCCTCATGTGCAAGGCACATGACCATACTTAACTAAAAAATTAACTGGGTTAGGCTTAAAGGACAAAACATGCAAGATTTTGAAACATTAAGTACAGAACATGTCCACTTTTGCATTAAAGGACAGGGCCTACAATTTGATGTAAACATAAAGAACAAAACTTGTAATTTACTCCCAAAACTATGTAAATAACTTCTCTTTCACAAAATAATATTAAAATAATCAACGTGCCTATATTAAAAAGGAAAAGAAAAAGAATTATAGGAATATAATATTACATAAAACAACAAAAATAAAAATAAAAGAGCATAAAACCCACATCAGCACCTCCTGCAAATCATTCTTCACCTCCAGTTGGCGACCACACACCAGCAACTAGGCATGTAGATGAATCGAACGTTCATAAATTGTTCGTTTATGTTCATTTATTTAGGTGGTGTTTGTTTTTCTAAAAAAGATCTACGTAGGATCTTCTGTCTGCGCTGCGCAGACCAGCGCAGACATTGTCATCTGCAGACTGCTTGTTTTTCCAAAGACGTTTCATTAAAAAACGTCTGAGCGGAGCTCTTCTTGGTGCAGACTTGGCGGGGCTACTTCTAAGATCTTCTAAGGTTTGTAGAGGGTTAAACACCACTACTACCCACCACCACCACCACCGTCTAGTACCACCACCACCGTCCACTACCATCACTGTCCACCGTCCACTACCACCACCGTCCATCACCACCACCACCTACCACCGTCCATTACCACCACCTACCACCGTCCATCACCACCACCACCGTCCACCTCCACCACCCACCGTCCACGTCCACCACCCACCATGACCGTGCAGCACCACTACCACCGTCCGTACACCACCACCAGTTTATTTTAGAAGTCTACAAACGTTAAAAAACACAAACAGTCTTCTTTTTGCAGACTGCAGAGGTTTGGTCCACCTCTTCTTCTACAGATATCTACAAATGTGGTCCGCAAACTGCAGACATTTTACCTCTTAAAAAACAAACAGCACCTTAATAACTGAACGAACATGAACACGATTTTTGGTTCATTCAATTAAACGAGCGAACATGAACACATGTTTTGTTCGTTCATTTATGTTCATTATTTGCAAATGTTCATGTACGTTTTAAATTAAATACATAAATAATTATATTTATATCAATATTAAGCATAAAATGAACTTTCTAACTATTTATATAAATATAACTAACTCGAATATGGGCTTCTAATAATAAAAATGGGTTTTGCAATGCAATTTATCGTAATGAATCACTAATTCATATAAAAAAATAATTTATGTTCGTTTATGTTTAATGTAATATGTTCATTTATGTTTGTTCAACCATGTTCATTTGTGTTGTTGATTGTTTATTAAGTTATGTTCATTTAAGGTTGTTTGTTTATGTTCGTACGTGAACTGTTCTTTAGGTTTTAAATGAAACGAACATGCCCATTTTCTTAATAAACGAACATGAACAAAATATGTGTTCGATTATATGTTCGTGTTCATGTTTGTTTAAAATTAAATGAACGAACACGAACATGCCTCTGTTCATGTTCGTAAGGTTCAATTTACAGTCCTACCGGCAACCTTTGTTTTTTTTATGTCTACCAAATCCTAGATCTGATATCATTTTCCCTACCAGAAATATGCATATACTTGTTGACCATAATTCCCCATCTGAAAACTTGTTGTCTGGTCAAAATCTGAGACCAAACTGTGGGGTTAAAAAGAAAGTCGTTCCTGGCCAGAGGGGAGGCGATGGTCGATGGGTTGGTGTGAGGCAGAAGCGATACAGAGTCGAAGGAGATATGATGTCTTTTAAAAACCAAAAATGAGTTGTGTGGCTGTGGCATAGTTGCGCATCCTAATCAGAGATGGGTCATAGGTGGGAGTTAGATTTTGAAGACCAGAAATTAGTTGAATGGAGAAGGAAGAAAGTGGTTGGATATACAAACTATCACCGGTTATTTTAGGTCGCTGGAAATTGTAGTTGATGGCCGAAAATACATGATCGAGTTGAACAAGAAGGATCAAACTTTTGAGGGTTCAATTAGTTGAACAAATCTAAAATTTGGTTGTTTTTAGGTATTAAAAATGTTTTGATTATATAATGTTGGGATTGAACCCTTACAAAGGAACATATGATATAAAGCCAAAATCCTTTATCCGCGGTTTGGTCCAACTAACAGATTTTAGATCCTCTGTTTACCTAAACTTTGCCTTCCTAAAGTCTGTTACCTATGCATTGTAACCCTTGTACCAAAATTTCGAGCTTTCAAAAACTTTTTCTTTGAAGGCTTTCTGATAACTGATACTTAAACGTAACCCGTTTAACATAACGTACACACCGGGACGAGAAGATAAGTTAAACATACCCTAAATATCCTTTATATAACTTAGAAATAAGTTTTGAAAGGATTGGTATGTCAAAAACAAGCCTATTCGATCGCAGGGACTATTTATGACAAACTATGAAAGTCTGCCGATTCTCGTAGCGATGCACACTCCGGAACAATGACATAATCTTAACATACCCTAAATACCCTTTACATAACTTAGATATAAGTTTTGAGGGCTTCGGTATGGCAAAAACACTCTATTTTAACTCCAAGGACTATTTTGCAAATTCTGCAAAACTATGCCAATTCGCGTATTTCACTATCCGGAACATGTACGGACATCCAAATATTTTTGTCATCATTAAAATCTTGTATTTTAACGATTGGAATGGAAAAATATCATTCTTCACGCATTTACGGTTATTTGCGCGTCCGTTACGATTTTCGTCGTAATTAACCGAAAACCACAACCGTACGACCGAACGAACCGACACCATGACATTTTTGGGTATAATTCAAGTCCCCTATGCTTTAACATCCTTATAAAGCCTAAACTTTGGGTTAACGAGGGTTAAACGCGTCAAAAACACCTTAAAACAAGTGCAGGGGCCTGTTCTGCCACTTTTGAAACTTGTGAAGTGTGATCAGCCTAGCCCGACCGCAGCTTACGGTTGCCAGAACGTAACTTACTGTTGGGGCTGCCAGCTATGTAATTTTTTCTTGATGGCCACTCCAAGCTTCCAAAACCCATCAATTCGAAACCATGGGCTTCTAAACTGCTATGACACATGTTTGGACACTTGTTATCATCTCTTGAAGCCTCCTAACACTTGGAATGATCTTGTGCATCATCCACAAGTGTAAATAGGCCTTCAAACTCACCTCACAATTTGCTCATTTATTCCCTTTCTCTCTATAACTCTAAGTGGAGAACTCCCACATTGTTGGAGGTCTCCCAACTGAGTTTTCTAAGTCTTTTCTTCATCCTTGGCTGCCTTGGGCACAAGTAAGTGTTCTAACTTAGCCTTGTTCATTCATTTTAGCTATTTCAAGCTAAAAAGTCAAACAGTATTTGACTTTCAGCTTTGACCATTAATTAGTCAAAGCAAAGTCCAATTGGACTTTGCAACGTGATCGTAATCATGATGGTTATGATCCTTAGCGATCATGCCTACTGATTTACCACGTTACTAGTCAAAGTGACGAGTCAAAGTTTCGGTCAAAAGTGCGCATTATTTGCATTTTATGACGGAAACATTTTTAGGTATCAAAACACTTTGATTTGATATCAACACAGTTTTCTAACTTAGTTAAACATGTTTTAACATGTTTAACTCGTCACTTTTAGTTTAGTACTTGTTTAGGGTCGTAAGTCGAGCGGTCTTGACTACCGCTTTGACTTTCGAATCCGACCCATTTGGTCACCTCTAGGATCCGACCAAGCCCATTATTATGACTATAGTATTATAGGGGATAACCCTCTGAGGTTATACCTTAAGGTTATACCGTTTGGTTAGTCAAATGACAAATCAAATATGTATTCCTTATAATGCCGAAAATACCCTTTTTGCACATAAATTAGTTTTAAAGATATAAGAACATTGTTTTGACATCTAAACTGATTATACAACTTATATAAACTAATTTTGGCATATTAGACTTGTCATAGGACATATTTAACCATTCGAACCCATAGTTACGTTTATGATCCGTTAAAGTGGCGTAAACCACTTTAGTGAGCCGTATCAAGTCAAAACACTTTGTAATGCTTCCAATTCAGAATGTTTGATATTATAAACCATATTATACAAGATCCAACTCTTGTTTGGTTTATATACCTCATTTTATCCGATTCCTCGTTTTCAAGTTCGGCACACTAACATGTAGTTATCCGATACACTAGGAACCACTTCGACACTTGAACTCTTGATCCTTTGAGCTTTGTTATATCATTTGAACAAGATCCATACGCAATCCCAGGTGAGTACATTGCTCCCCCTCTTTTACGTTTTCCAAATGTTTTGGGGTGATTCATATGTGTAACCGATTTTTCTCAAATATATGGCATGTATGTATTTACTAAGTGTTTTTTGTGTATTATTCCGAGTATGCAACACAACGATTAGCGATATGAACCAAATCCATGTAGGATCTATCTATCTTTATAGTATATTCTTATTGGATATTTGAAGTATAATCTTAAATCTTTCTATCTTCATAGTAAGATTTCTAAGAAGTACTTTGCACGACGATGGTTATAGTTTGTGTGTAGAAATTGTTGGTGATTTAGATAACGAAACTAGAGTAATACAGTAAGAACATGGTGGATACGCCGCTGGTACTTCCTATATATAAGTGTGCTTATTGTATTACCCTTCGTAGCCTTATCCGAATCACCATTAGGAATTAGGATATTTGTGATACAATGATTCACTGTGACCAAACCAAATCCTTGTAGCATCTATCTATCTTTATAGTTAGATCTTTGTGGGATGTTTAAAGTGCTAAATTGATGTCCTTGAGTGGATTCATTGTGTACTTTAATGCGTATGTTATAATTCAATGTGACCAAACCAAATCCTCGTAGCATCTATCTATTTTCATATGTTAGATTCTTAGAAGGATATCCAAAGTACATAAATCATTGATTTGATTTCCAATAGTACTCACACGAGTTATGATGAATTTCAGTATTGTTATTGTTAATCCTTGATTGGATTTCTAATAACATACTCACAAGTTTATTACCGATTTCAATATGTTTTCAAATATCAAAGTACAATTTTTCAAAGGCACAAAAATCAACTTAGTAATAATCGTAATGCCATATACAAAACTCTTTTGTCACAAGTTTCACAATCAAGTTAATGTATTGCAATGCTAACTCCTTTTCGCTATTCTTTGGCTTCAAAAAGTCGATTTATAAATGACAACTCTCATAGTTGTCAAAGTATTGCAATACCAAACCGTTTGCCATTTATTTGGCCAACGAAACTATGTACTCGCCAACATTGTTTGTTGATGTCTCTTTTCACATATGTTTCAGGTTTCGATTATTCAAGCATGCTGCACATAGGAATGCATCTGGGCTTTAGACTTCTTTAAATCAAAAGACAATTTCTTGTATTCTTTATATTGTAAAACAATGTTAACAATAATGAAACAATTTAATACCAGTAGTTGTGAGCAATTTGTAACGTGACTCCCCGATATTTCCGCCGCGTCTTGTTGTAATACGTGATTGGGGTGTTACATGCATCATCTGCTACACCAATTATCAAAGGTCTGACAGAAGAAAAGAAGCAGAGCTTGGTCATCAGAGTTTTAGTTTATTAGTTTTAAATTCAATGTAACAGTGCATTTGCACTATCAGATGTTAGGCATCAGTGTTTTGAGTTTGTTAGTTTATTGTTATATGTCACTATCAACCCTGACGTCATCAAAAGATGCTCAGAGGTTAGATAGTTAGTATAAATAGTTGAGTCAATGTAACAGTAAACTTTGTCTTCTTAAAAAGATCTTTACACCAATCATCTTCTTCCATTTCTATACTATTAAACTTTGTTGCAATAGGCTGAGGGGGAGTTTGTGAATCACATGCAAAGGTTACAAACTTAAAAGCATGATGATGATGAAAGCAAACGACCTTTACTTGTAGTAAAAGTTTTCCATTCTATTCCACTGCATTTACTTTAAATTTCAATCATATTTCCATTTTTGAAACAAAAACTACAAGTAAATCAAACCCAGATCCTAACAATTGGTATCAGTGTTTGGTTAATCAAAATTTGATTAATATCAATTTGATTTGAAAGATCAGCTCTCCTTGCTAATTAGTTTGATAGTTTTACTTGAAAACAGAGTTTTATTACGTTCAAAGTTTTTTAAACACAATTCTGTTGTAAACAAGCAGAAATGTCTTAAAACACACAAGAATCCAACATTGGATCTATGTTTAAACCACCCATGCTGAAGCGAACTGAATATTTCATATGGCAGAGTCAGATGGGTCACATTTTAGCTCAGCAAAACACCGGTTGTTGGCGATCCGTTGTATATGGACCACATGTTCCTATGGTTCCCAGTACAGAGGATCACAATACTCAAGTGTCAAAAAGTCCTGAAAATTACTCCGAGCAGGATTTCCAGAAAATATAATCGGATGCTAAGGCATTTAGAATTGTTGCATCTGCCTTATCCAATGAAATCTATGCTGGCTGCTCCACTGCAATAGTGCAAAGGAGTTGTGGGATGCACTAAAAGAGCAATTCGGTGGTGCTGAAGAAGTGATTGAAAACAATAGAGAAGTTATGAATCAACAGTATGAAACGTTTTGTCACATAAAGGGTGAGTCATTAACACTACAGTTTGAACGTTTTAGCTGTCTCATCAGTGAATTGAAACTGGTTAACATGGAATTTTCTAATTCGACTGTCAATAGTCGTTTCTTAAGATCGTTACCAGAAAAATGGGAGACTGTAGCTTACGTTACTCGAACATCTGTTGGTTTTAAAGAAATGACTCTCACACAACTTCATGGTCGACTCTTCACATATGAGAGAGAGTTGAACCAGAAAAAGAAGTTGCAAGAGTCAGGGAAAGTAACAGATGACTATACCTTGGGTAACACTGCTCTTTATAGTCATGAAGAGGGTTCTGGAAATGGAAAGGATCAGGGTTATGATCATTTTATTGATATAACCTCTGGAGGAAGCTTTAACTCTGATTCTTATCCACCCAACTATGCTTTTACTGCTAGTGGGGAATGCCAAACCTCTGATAATCTCTCTTTTGAGTTAAATGACCTTCAACACTTTGATCCAAATGACTTAGAAGAAATGGACATTTTACATCAAGTTGCTTTGCTAAGTTTGAGAGCAAGCAGGTTTTACAAAAGAACTGGTAGAAAATATCCAGGGTTGCATGGGGGTCAAAGGTTGGGTTAGACAAATCTAAAATCAAGTGCTATAAATGTAACAGGCTATGACACTTTGCTAGAGACTGTAGATCTCAAGTTTCAGGACCCATTGTAACACATCCTGGCCCTAGACCTCAGCACACACAAAGCACTTCCAAATATTCCCAATATACCCCTGTTCATCAAGTGCAAAACACTGCTCATTATGCACACCCTGCTGCCACTGTTCCTGTGCCCTATGTCCAAACCACTGTTCCACAAATTCAGTATGTCCAAACATCACCACCTCAAGTGCATGTGCAACAAGCACCACAAAGCACTCAAACTACTCAAACGACTACTCCAGCAGAGGTCAACCAGCAAAGCTTTTTCACACAAGGCTTTGTGGATTGGAGTAGTTTGTCTGAGGAATTAACTGATGAAAATTTTGCTCTTATGGCCAAAAGTGATTTAGAACATGAAAATTTTTGTTTAATGGCCTTAGAGACAATTGTTGAAGGTGATGAGTCTGTGGAACAAGTGTCTAAGTCTGATGAAAGTCAAAATTGTGATAAAGCAGTGGTTACACCAGTGATTACACAAAACACTGTTGATGAAGAAAAGAACTCTCTATCTGATCCATGGGATTCAAAGGATGGTGAAGATAATTGTGATTGTGCTCTTATGGCTGCTTCTAAGGTATCACATCAGATCCTAAATGATCTCTGTTCAGAAAAATGTGTAATAGCTTTTGCTAACATTAAACAGGTGAATGAAAACCTTAGGAACAAAATGATAGAAAGTGAACTTAATTTTGAAAAACTTATCAAAGAGTTAAAATCAAAATTGGTTCAAAAGATTCTGAGATAAGTAGCCTAAAGCATGAAGCTAGTATAACCAAGGACTAACTCCAAACTATGGTAGATAAATACCAAGTTTGCAAAAAGGAGTTAGAGGATACCCAGATCACATGTGAAAAATGGGTAGAATCTTCAAAAGGTTTTGAAATTATGGTAGAAAAACAGATCAAGAGTAACATAAAATTTGGCATTGGTATTGAAACTGAAGAAGAAGCCAAAGAAAATGTTACAAAATTTGCTTTTTGTAAAGGTTGAAATAGTTCCAACAAATTTGGCTAGAAATGAGATAAAAATCACTGACAAAAAGGGTAACAAAATTTCTCTTAAAAAACATGAAGGGTCTTCAACTTTTAAAGAAATTGAGAAATACCAATTCAAACCCACATGGTCAGATGATTGTGATATTCTTGAAAATTTCAAGCCAATGGACTTCACAACCATTGAAGGTGTCAAGGCACCAAAGGCTAGAATCATTCCCATCAAAGACCTTCCAGCAGAGGTTACATCATCTATAGAGAAGAAATCTGATAAAAAGAAAAGGAAAAGATCAAACATCTGTTTGTGAATTTTGCAACAAAAGAAACCATGTAGCTGAAAACTGTTTTCTTTTAAATGCATATGACATAAACAAAACACATGTAATCCCAAATGATTCAAAAAGTTTTATCTGTGGGAAAACAAATCATCTAACTCATGAATGTGTTTATCTTCAAACCTATGATCAAAAGGTAAAAGAGATCAAAGCAAAAGCTCTTGAGAAAGAAAGTTCAAGCTCTGCTAGAAATAAATCTAAGCAGACCTTTGAACCTGTTGAAACATCTGTCACAAAAGCATTAATCAAAACCTCTGCTCCCAGAGAGGTACAAGTGATAGATGCTCCACCTGCCAACAGGTATCCAAGAGGACATGGACAACCAGTTTATCAAAAAGTTCCTATGAGCTATGAAGGTTACAAAAAACCTTCAAAGCCCAAAGTGAATAGAATCCTCATGGTTACCAACATCTGACAGGAAATGATTCACAACAATGGATACAAAGGCAAACTCAAACACTGACCATATTCCTGGATTTGAGAATGGACAATCTGTGAATCCATCCAAAGCCATCTTGGCTTTGGAATCTCATCTAAACTAATTGTTTACTTCTGTTCAGGGAGCTTCTACTTGCCTTGATAGTTTATGGTATGTAGATAGTGGAGGCTCCAGGCACATGACAAGATGTAGAGCCCTTCTCAAAGACTTCTTGGCTCATGGAGGGGTGATATATTTTTTGGTAACAATTCAAAAGGGAAGGTGTTGGGTTCAGGGTGTGTTCAGGCTGGGAATCTCAAATTTGAAAATGTAAATTTAATTGACAATCTAAAATTCAATCTTCTGAGTGTTTCACAAATGAGTGACAAAGGATACGAATCCTTCTTTACAAAGAAAACTTGTCAAATTGTAGGACCAGAGGTTGTTAAAAAGATTGATCAGATTATTGCTGAGAGCAAAGCACAACTTGTTGCTCATAGGAGTAGCAATGTGTATGTGGTTGATATGTTGAAAGATAACCCTATGTCTAATGCATGTCTGTTCTCAGTTGCCTCCAGCAAAGAGAGAGAGTTATGGCATAGAAGACTTGGGCACACAAATCTGAAAACAATCACCACACTCTCTAAAAATTATCTTGTCAGAGGTTTACCACATAAACAATTTACTTGTGAAGAACATTGTGTTTCCTGTTTAAAAGGTAAACAACATAAAAGTCCTTACAAGTCAATTGAAGGGTCCAAAACAACCCAATGTTTGCAATTGCTGCACATGGATTTGTTTGGCCCTGTAAAAATCATGAGTTTAATGAAGAAAAGATTTTGTGTAGTCAGTGTTGATGATTTTTCAAGGTTCACATGGACCTTCTTTTTACACTCCAAAGATGAAACAGCCGGTATATTGCAAAATTTTGTCAAACAAGTTGAAAAGCAGTATGACCTTCCTGTAAAAATCTTTAGGAGTGATAATGGGACAAAGTTTAGAAATAAGGAGTTAGATGCCTTATGTGAGTCAAAAGGGATTGCTAGGCAATTTAGTGTCCCAAGAACTCCAGAACAAAATAGGGTAGTTGAAAGGAAAAATAGAACTCTAGTTGAATCTGCAAGAACCATGCTAGCAGACTCGGTTTACCCTTGTCCTTTTGGACAGAGGCTGTAAACACTGCTTGTTATGTTCAAAACAGAGTTTTGATTAACCCCAGGCATCAAAAGACTGCCTATGAATTTCTTTACAAAATCAAACCTCTAATCTCATATTTCAAAGTTTTTGGTTGTCCTTGTTTCATTTTGAACTTAAAAGATTCTACCTCCAAGTTTGCAGCCAAAGTTGACTGTGGTTATTTTTTAGGATACCTAACCACTGCCAAAGCCTACAGAGTGTTTAGCTCTAGGACCAAGTGTGTTGAAGAAACTCTGAATGTGAAGTTCAATGAACTTTCATCTTTGAAAATCCCAGCAAATCCTGCTGAACTGTTTGATCTAGATAAATTTACATTTGAAGATGTGTCTATCAAGACTAACACTGCAGGTACATCACAGTCATCACCACAAGAGCAAGGATATGATTGCATTCTTCCAAACTTCAAGATCTGTCCTTCAAGCAGAGGAGCCGATGTTAGTAACAATGGTGAAAGCTCTACCGGTTCAACAATGGTTAATTCTCAATCCTCTGCCTGCTCTGAAAACTAAAACAATATTGATAAAAATCCATCCAATTTGGATAAAAATCAACAAACAGTCACTACCATACTACCCATACCACCACCTCCATTCCAATCAGAGGCTGGACCATCAAATTCACCAACAGAGGATAGCTCAGATGATACACATTTGCAAGCTTCACCTCAAAATGCGCTTGTCCCATATCAAGGTGATTTGATCTTCCTCAAAATCCATCCATTGGATCAAGTTATTGGCAACATAAATGAGTGAGTGCTCAGTAGAAGTCAATCCCAAAACATTTGCCTCTTTGCTGGTTTTCTATCACTCATCTAACCTGTCAAGTACCAAGAGGCCCTGAAAGACAATAGTTGGGTAGAAGCTATGCAAGAAGAGCTCCTTCGGTTTAGAAGACAACAAGTTTGGAAACTTGTACCACTGCCTAAGGATGTAAGTCCAATTGGCACAAAGTGGATCTTCAAGAACAAAACAAATGAAAGGGGTATTGTTGTCAAGAACAAAGCAAGGCTCGTGGTTCAAGGCTACAGATAGGAAGAAGGCATTGATTATGATGAAACCTTTGCTCTTGTAGCAAGGTTAGAAGCCATCAGACTGTTCTTAGGTTTTGCTGCTAATCACAACATCAAAGTGTTTCAAATGGACATCAAAAGTGCATTCCTGTATGGAAAGATCAAGAAAGAAGTGTATGTGTACCAACCTCCTGGATTTGAAGATCCATTTCATCCTGATCATGTGTATAGGTAAACAAAGCATTGTATGGTCTTAAACAAGCACCAAGAGCCCGGTATGAAACTCTATCCACTTTTCTCTTGTCCATAGGTTTTTCAAGAGGTAAAATTGATAAAAACTTGTTTTTAAAATGGAAAGGAAAAGATTTGATGCTTGTCCAAATTTATGTGGATGACATCATTTTTCGATCCACATGCATTGCCATGTGTGAAGAGTTCAGAAAACTCATGGCAGTAGAGTTTGAAATGAGTGCAATGGGTGAGTTGCAATGTTTTCTTGGTTTACAAGTCAAACAAATGTACAATGGCACTTTCATCCATAAAAATAAGTATGTCAAAGAACTGCTTAAAAAGTTTGATATGGATGATTGTAAACCTTGCACACACCCATGGCAACATCCAAGCTGGTCACTATTGTTGATAAAGATGACTTGGTTGATCAAACACTTTATAGAAGTATGATTGGGTCTTTATTGTACTTACTGCTCTAGGCCAGACATCATGTTTGCAACATGTGTTTGTGCCAGATCCCAGTCACTACCTAGAAAGTCTGATCTTATTGCTGTCAAAAGGATATTCAGGTACATAAAAGGTGCTCCCACACTTGGTATCTGGTATCCTGCTAATGCAAATATTGAGCTTTCAGGTTACTCAGATAGTGATTTTGCTGGATGCAAGAAAACAAGGAAGTCCACATCAGGAGGTGTCTAATTCCTAGGTGATTGCCTAGTGTCTTGGCAGAGTAAAAAAACAAGTTGCAGTTTCCACATCCACTGCTGAGGCAGAATACATTGCTGCTGCAAGTTGCACTGCACAAATCCTGTGGCTTCAAAATCAACTTTTGGATTTGGTATCACTGCTTTAAAGACTCCTCTCAGAATTGATAGTCAAGCAGCAGAAAATATCATAAAAAATCATGTCTCTCACTCAACAACAAAACACATTGACATCAGACATCACTTTGTGGGGGATTGCTATGAAAAATGTTTGATTTCTTTACAACATGTCCATACTAAGGATCAACTAGCAGATGTTCTAACAAAAGCATTAGATACATCTACTTTTGAAAGCTTGATCTCTAGGATTGAAATGCTAAACATGGATTAAAAACAGTTTTTCTGGTGATACATGTGTAAATAGCATAAAAATGTTTTCAGAAAATCAAAATCTCATCCTTAAAAATAGCTTAAAATTGAATTTTTCAATAAATCCTTAAAGTCTATTTCAAACCACTGGTAGCATCAAAACACTGGTCGTGTAGAAAAGTCTATCCACTGTCAGAAGTGTATCCTCTGATAGTTTTCAAAACACTGTTCCCATCCACTGCCCATGTTTTCAAACAGTGTTTATCCAAACAACTGTCTTCCATTTTCAAACAGAGGTTACACGTGGTCAGACGTTAATCGTCAGTTGTTTGCGTCAGATGACACGCCATCATCACTTTTTCTAAAACCCTGTTTTATCCATAACAGAGGTTCACTTTGCTGTGTTGAATTCAAAATACTCAAAACGGTTTTCTTTTCAATCATGGTACCCAAAGCAAAATCTAAAGCGAAATTCAAACCAGAACCACCACCATTCACCCTCATAATCAAAACTCCTCACAACTATACAACAATTCTTGATGCAACCGATTCAAACATAAGATATCATTCAATGATAAAAATCTTGAAAGAATCAAATTTTTTGCATATGTTAACCGTCAAAGCCCCAATTTATCTAGACGTACAACGGCAATTTTGGGCAAACGCAGAGGTTCATTCTGAAAAAGATGTTCCTTATGTTAATATATCAATAGTGGGCAAAACACTGATGCAAATCAGCCCTCAATCGATTTCTCAAGTGTTCGAATTGAACGATATGGCACATCCTGTGTCATTCTCTACAAATGGGATGCATGCTGAATTTCTAGAAAGGGTTACATTGGACAACTTAAAGGTATGACAATCTTCAAACCCAATTTTCCTGCTGAGATGAGATTTTTCTTTCACATTCTTTTGACTTGTCTCTCAGCAAAGACCACAACTTTTAATGAAATACCATTGAACATTCAGTATCTGGGCTATGCCATTTTAACTGGATCAAACTTAAGCTTTTCTCAGATCTTGTTCAATGATCTTGTGGCAAATTTAATAATATTGCAAAAAGGAAAGCTTTTCTGATACATCCACGATTCTTGAGTGTTTATCTTCATAATCTGTTACCTGAGAATGATGTTAAACAAGGCGCTGTTACACAACCAGGCAGCCTAACTCATGAAACTTTTACTAGAATTACAAATCAGGAGAAAGTTTCCAAAACACAAGTAGAGGAGGTTGAGCATGCTTTACAAGAACAAAATGTTCAATCTCAACCTCTTGCTACTGAGCCCACTGCTCCTGGTGATCAGGGCATTACAACCACTGCCCTAAAACCCACACCAGCAATCTCTAAAAAGAAACCCAAGAAAATCTCCAAAAAACCCACCAAACCCAAAAAGGGCCCTCTAGAAGATGAGATCCCAGAGGTTAACCCAGTGATAACACAAAAATCACTTGAAAACACTGCTGCTACTTCTTCACAACAGATGTTAGTATCTCAACCTGGCTTTGAAACTCCTCCTTCTTACTCACAAAAGGAAAAGGTTGTAAACATAGGGACACCAAATTATAAAGATCTAGATCCACTTGGTTCCATCTTCCATAGCCCCTCTCTCAGGGTAATGTCTCTTTCTGCACCTCAACCTTCACCAACAAAATCACTGCCACATACCATAGTGCCTTTGCTGAATGCTATTGAATTAGAACAGACATTAACATGTTCTTCTCACCAACCTATCAATGGGAATATACTCCCATAAGTGATTGGGTCTGATTCTTTATTCTTTGTTATCCCATCAGCAGCTGAAGAGGTTACATCCCTTGGGTTACATGTAACCCTAGGTGATAGTTCATCAAGAGCAGCCACTACAATTGCTAAACTCCCAAGTTTACCTTTGGACGGTGGTTACATTCCTAAGACTCTGATGATGGCAACCACTGTTGAGGCTACTACGGTAACCTCTGATTATGTGAGAAGTCCCTAGTACCAAGACAAAGGGGCATCTATGTTTATAACAGGGGTTGAGACCCTTGTTCATGATGATGTAGATATAACTACCATTTTTGGCAGAAGTTCAGATGATCCTATTAAATTAGGTGATGATCTAAAATACAAGGATTTGACGGAGAGAGTTACCAAAATTGAAAGCTCTGTTGATGAAATCAAGGATTTACTGAAGCAGATATTAGCTACAAAGAGCCAACCCTCTGTCCTATCCACTGATGATCTCAAACAAGCCTTAGACCCTCTGTTTCAACAACAAAAATATTATGCTGATCTTCAACACAAACATCAAATGCAAGAAGTTCGAAACATGGTTGATGCCAGGTATATGGACACTGCTGCAGATATTAAGGCAATCAAGGCTCATCTCCTTAAAACCACTAGTACTCCTCATCCCACAGTAATCTTGGTCAACACTGATGATGCCAAAAAGGGGGGAGATACCTTTAAAGAAAGAAGTGCTAAAGCTTGATGAAAAAGATGCACGTCCAACAATGATTATCCCTAGACCAGATGGTTCTAAATCAGTTGATGAAACAACTGATATCTTTGCAAGGGAAAAGGAGAATACAAAGAAAAAAGTAAGGGTTGAGAGCAGAGCTTTGGTTTAGAAAAAGATAGCTCTGCAAAAAGAAAAGGAAAATGTTGGTTCTTCATAATAGAAAATGCCAGTTAGAAAAACAAGGCAATCAGCATCCATACTTCCAAACCTAAGTCAGTTGCTAATCCAATCACATCCTCTGCTCCCACAAAAACACCTACACCTCCTTCTACAAAAGCAGTTGATACACCAACCACAACAGATGTTACAACACCTGTTGTGTCAAAATCTGTTGACACAGCAGAGGTTATAACAAATGTTAATCCAACCACTGCTATGGTCATATTTCAACTTCCACCATATTACTACCCACACCCACAAGAATACCACAACCACACTTGTCACACCCTCAATTTCCACTTGCGGAGTATTACCACGAGGCGTGTGATCAAACTAGAATCTCAGACACTAGCAATTTCGAACGACTCTATATGATTTATTAAAACGTTTTCCAAAAACATTTATTGTAAACATGCATAGTCATTTTCAAAGTTCCAAGGTTTCAAAGTTTAGCGGAAGCATTAGAATAAAGTAACGGGCGCCAACATAAACGCCAAAACCAAAATACAAAAAATAATCATTAATAAAGACTCGATAAAAATGCCTTGATCAAATGCAAAGTGAGTGCACCTAGCGCTCCTAGCGTCCTGAGAAACATGCAAAGAAACAAGTGTCAACATTAAAGAAGAGTGAGTTCACAGGTTATTATAAGTTCACAAGTTCGGTTTAAAAGATTGTTTTCCCCCGTTATCCCTAACCCGGGATAACGACATAGTTCCATTATTCCTAACCTGGAATAATAATGTTGGTTCGTAAATAAGTTCAATGTTAACATGTAGGTAGCGAGCCTAAAGTTACGTCACGTAAGAGTTCGCGATCGAAGCTGACTGTTGTTGCCTCTGTGTTGCCAGGTCTATCACTGACCATGGCGAAAGTTAGGCCAAATTAATCACCCGTTAACCATTTCTGGTTGGCTAGCGCGACTAGCTCGGGTGGGGCTTGTCGGGCCCAGTAGTACTACTATAATTTCCTCGGCTATCTAACCCAATACTAACGATCCAAGAGTTGGTTGAGGACTTCCATGATAAAGCTACTTAGTGACCATAACATACATTAACATTAACTTAGTTACCGAATAGTTAACGGTGTTAATATCGCATAACGTAAAAGATTGAGTTGTAGAGCGTATACATGTTTCTCCCCCTGTTGTTCAAAACCGGATAAAATAGGGGCGGTGAACTCACCTTAAATTGCTCGGTTAGATAAACGCAAAAGAAGCAAATGATGGAACCGCTAATCGCGTCCTAACATGCCAACCGATTCAAAGTTAGTGTGTGAACACACTGACACAAAACCCTACGCATAACTAACACACAGTACGACACACGTAATAACCAATACGAAACCATAATCATGCATGCAAAGTATCACCATAAAAAATAGCGACCAAATCAACTTGTCATAAACACAAGATAACTCATACAACACTTAGATACACACAAACGCAAGTTATCATGTTTCAGCTTGTACACTCATAACTGGACTGTTTTCGAGAATTTTTATAAAATAGTTCCAACGTTCTAAAAATTCTATTTTTTACAGGAGGTGTCAATTAGACTGTAGAAGTTTTTGAAAATTTTCAAATCCTAAATCTTTACCAATTATTTATAAACATTTATATACTAGGCTGTAGTCAAATTCGTCGCTTTCTGACTGCAGTCCACGAGAAAAATCATTTAAAAATCATCGTTCATCCGATTAGCGAAATTCCAGTGGGAGATTTTCGGAAACTCCCGTCTCCAGTTACAGTACAGATTTCGTGACCTAACCCCATACAGACTATGAGATCCGACTCGATAAACAACCTGCAAATTCTGTAGAATTTACGCAGCTTCAGCTGCTGCACTAAATGACCATTTAAAAATAGCAAAAGACCTCAGAAAAATATGAATCCGGCTCCATTTGAAGCGTTTTTAAAAAATACACGTTTTAGGCTTCAGTAAATCCACTTTTCGATAAATAATGATCAGGTTACAGCCAACTGAAGTTGGCTGTAAATGTCAATCAGCTTACTGTTTTCGACTTTATCGCATTAGAACATGTGTAAACGGCCATGACGCTTAGTTGTATCGATTAACAGCAGGTTAACTTGTCAAATATCATCTAATATATCAGTATTCATGCAAACCCTAAGCATATATCATGATCTTTATAGATAAAACGCAGCCTACGATTTTAATGCTGAAACATATCATCACAACCGCAAGGATTCGCATATTCATCCGAACTAATCATACACCACAACACTTTTTCTAATAATATCATACAAGCACATAATCATGATCAAGACTACACAAAACCTAGTGTGAATCGTAATACAATTAAACCCTAACCTTGAAACGATGACAATTAGCGAACCGAGACAAGCTTGGAATCGATCCGAGGGGTGTAGGGCTGTCTGCGCGACCGAGAGAGGGGAGGGGGGCTGCTTGCCGTCGCACACCACAAGGGAGTAGGTTTTAGGGTTTTGCCAAAACTTCAAGAAAACTAATCGTGCATATATACGTATGCATACATAAGGGCAAGGGGGGCGGTTTGGGCTTGTCCTTGGGCCGCAAGGGAGGGGTGGCGGGTTGGGTTGGGTTCGCAAGGGGGGTGTGGGTGGCGGGTTGGGCTTGTGTGGTCACAAGGTCGACACTTTCTGCGGCTCGGTTTGGTTTGGCTATTTAATTTTTTTTACAATTCGATAACACAAGGCTTATAACTAATAAATCGCGAAATCAAAGCGTGATACAATAATCTACAAGCGTCTAATAACACATAGCACGTAATCCAGATATAACTCGTTAGAATTTCAATAATCCACAAGCGTGTAATAACACATAGCACGTAATTCAGATATAACTCGTTAGAATTTCCAAACATTGTGTATTCCCTAATACTAAAGTTAGCGTAGTTATTGCGAGTGCGTAATTTAATTCTCCGAATTAAATCAGCGTAGGAATGAATAACAATAAAGTAGCGCGTTTCAGATACCTGAAAAGCCGGGATGTCACATTGTCCCCGTGTTGATAGAATTTTCGTCCCGAAAATTGAGTAAACGCGGTTTAGAATGCAACGCACAAAAATTCAGTTTGTTAGACTGGTATAAGGAAATCCCAGGCTGTCATATCATCCCCATGTTGAAAGAATTTCGTCTAGAAATTCAGTTGGCGGTAACATCAGATTGCTGCTCAGCTGCAAAAAGGTGTGGATATTTGCTTTTCATTTGGTCCTCTCTTTCCCACGTGAACTCCGGTCCACGCTTAGAGTTCCAATGAACCTTGACGATCGGTATCTTGCTGTGCCTTCGAGTCTTGGTCTCACGGTCCATGATCTCGATAGGTTGTTCCACAAAATGCAGTTGCTCATCCACTTGAATCTCATCCAATGGAATTACTAGGGTCTCATCTGATAGACACTTCTGCAGATTGGACACGTGAAAAACGTTGTAAACTCCACTGAGTTCGGCAGGAAGGTCTAACTGATAAGCTACGGGCCCGATACGTTTCGAAATCACAAATGGGCCTACGTACCGCGGATTTAGTTTGCCTCGTTTCCCAAAACGAATTACACCCTTCCAAGGTGACACTTTCAGTAGGACGCGGTCACCTACTTGAAATTCGAGCGGTTTGCGTCGTTGATCAGCGTAACTTTTCTGTCGATCCCGTGCCGCTGCCATGCGGTTTCTGATTTGCACAATCTTTTCAGTAGCCTCAAGTATCAACTCAGGACCTGTAAGTTGACTGTCACCGACTTCTGCCCAACAGACCGGTGATCTACATTTGTGACCGTACAATGCTTCAATCGGTGCTGCCTGAATACTCGTATGGTAACTGTTGTTATACGAGAATTCCACTAAAGGCAGATGGATTTCCCAACCGTTCCCGAAGTCTACCACGCATGCCCTAAGCATGTCCTCCAAGGTTTGAATGGTCCTTTCACTTTGACCATCCGTCTGAGGGTGGTAAGCTGTGCTCATATCTAAGCGTGTACCCAACGCTTTCTGAAGTGACCGCCAAAAGTTGGACGTGAAACGAGCATCTTTGTCTGAAATGATGGACGTTGGCACCCCGTGCTGACAAACTACTTCCTTAATGTAGATGCGAGTCAACTTATCCATCTTATCTGTTTCTTTGGTCGCTTGGAAGTGTGCAGACTTAGTTAGACGATCCACGATCACCCAGATGGTATCACAACCACCTGGAGTTCGCGGGAGTTTAGTGATAAAGTCCATCGAGATCTGATCCCATTTCCACACTGGGATCTCAGGTTGTTGAAGTAGCCCTGATGGCTTCTGGTATTCCACCTTGACTTTCGCACAAGTCAAACACTTGCTCACGTAGGTGGCTATATCCGCTTTCATGTTGGGCCACCAGTACGCGACTTTAAGGTCTTAATACATCTTATCCGAACCCGGATGGACAGAGTATCGGGATTCGTGAGCTTCGTCCATAACTAGCTTTCTGAGGTTTCCATAGAGAGGTACCCATATACGGTTCATAAAATACCGGGTACCATTGGGTTTCACTTCCCAATCGCGTTCCATCTTTCCCACAGATTCGGCCTTGATGTTCTCTTCCTTAACTGCTTCTAGCTGCGCGTCGCGTATTTGTTCGGGTAACCCAGAATAAATTGTGAACTGTAGTGCTCGTACCCGACGAGGTTTCAAGTGCTCCTTCCGACTGAGGGCATCAGCTACCACGTTAGCTTTACCCGGGTGATATTGAATGGCACATTCATAATCGTTCAGGAGTTCGACCCAGCGACGTTGTCGCATGTTCAACTCCTTCTGGTAAAAAATATGCTGGAGGCTTTTGTGATCCGTGTAGATTGTGCACTTTGTTCCATATAGGTAGTGTCTCCAAATCTTAAGTGCAAACATAACTGCTCCCAATTCCAAGTCATGTGTCGTGTAGTTCTTCTCGTGGACCTTCAACTGTCGGGATGCATACACGATGACCTTATCACGTTGCATGAGCACACATCCCAATCCCTGAATGGAAACGTCACAATATACCACAAAATCATCCGTCCCCTCTGGCAAGGACAAAATGGGCGCACTACAAAGCTTCTGCTTCAGTAATTGAAATGCTGCTTCCTGTTTGTCACCCTAAGCATACTTGGTGCCCTTTTGGGTGAGAGTGGTAAGCGGTTGTGCGATCTTGGAAAATCTCTCGATGAAACGTCTGTAGTAACCAGCCAAACCCAAAAATTGGCGGATCTCTGTCGGTGTCCTGGGTGCTTCCCAGTTCTTGATAGCATCGATCTTGGCAGGATCAACGTGTATACCCTTTTCATTCACGATATGCCCGAGGAACTGAACTTCCCGAATCCAGAAATCACACTTCGAAAATTTGGCATATAGTTTCTCCTATTGAAGTAGTTCTAGCAATAACCGCAGATGCTCAGCATGTTCTTCTTCACCCTTAGAATAGATGAGTATATCATCGATGAACACGATGACAAACTTGTCGAGATACGGCTTACACACGCGGTTCATGAGGTCCATGAACACCGCGGGTGCATTGGTGAGACCGAAGGGCATGACCAAGAACTCGTAATGGCCATACCGAGTGCGAAATGCCGTCTTGGAGATATCCTCCTCCCATACGCGTAGCTGGTGATAACTGGACCGTAGATTAATCTTGGATTAGTAGCTTGACCCCTGAAGCTGGTCGAAAAGATCATCGATGCGAGGTAAGGGGTACCGGTTCTTGACGGTAACCTTATTGAGTTCCCTGTAGTCGATGCACATGCGGAAGGTCCCGTTATTCTTCTTGACAAAAAGGACCGGAGCTCCCCATGGCGAAGTATTGGGTCGGATAAATCCTTTTTCCAACAATTCCTGAAGTTGGGTAGACAACTCTTGCAGCTCTGCTGGAGCTAGGCGGTACGGGGCCTTGGCGATTGGAGTCGCATGGCTTGCCAATTCGATTTCAAACTCTACCTGTCGATGTGGTGGAAGACCGGGTAACTCCTCTGGAAACACATCGCGAAAGTCACGAACGATGGGGGTATCTTCAATCCGCTTCTCGTCCTTAGACTGCTCGGTGACCAGTGCAAGCAAAGCAAAATAGTTCTTCTTCTGAAATACTTCTGATGTAAGAGATGATGTTCGTGACGACGCCTGCCTTCTCGCCTTGCACCATCAAGACTTCGTCGTTAGAGAGCGGAATACGGATAGCTTTCTCGAAACAGAGAACTTCAGGTCGGACGTCAGATAGCCAGTCCATTCCGGCTACCACATCAAAACTACCCAGAGTAGTTGTCATCAGATCAATGGTAAAGGTGTGACCCGTGAGTTTAAGTTGACATCCGGTCACTAGATGAGTCACATCTACAGATTTACCATCGGCTAGTTCTATGACGTAAGGGGTCTTTAGGGGTTTAGGTGTGAGATTTAGGTTCTTCCTAAAAGACTCAGATATAAAACTCTTATCCGCACCCGTATCAAAAAGTACAGTAGCAAAATGATCGTTAAGTGGAAACTTACCGGTGACCACATTCGAGTCGTTTCTGGCCTCCCCACGGCCTAGCGTGAATGCACGTCCTTTGGCACCTCCTGTGCCACCATTTCCATTGTTGCCATTGTTGTTATTGTTGTTGTTGTTATTCCCACCATTGTTGTTGTTGCAAAGTTGCGGGCAGTCTCGCTTGAAATGGGCAGTGCTACCGCACTAATAGCATCCCCGGTTATTACCCTGCTGCTGACCCTGGTGCTGGTTCTGATTCTGTCGTGACATAATCTCCCCGCGGCAATCCCTAGCCGCGTGTCCTGCTTTGCCACATTGTTGGCAGCGATTTTCGGCGCAAGGGCCGTGATGAAGGAGGTTACAACGATTACATTGCGGCTTCCGTCCTGCATAGCCGCTCGAGTTCTGGGTGTTGTTGGTAGACTGATTGTTGTGACCCCGATTGTTTTTGAAATTGTTGGACCGCTTCTGGTTTCCTTGTTGTGGCTGGGCTGATGAAGACTGCCGAGCAGGTGACTCTTCAAATTTCCTTTTGTTGTCAGGGACAATTTCAGTCGCACCCCTAGGTGGCAACTTCCTTTGCTCCACCGCCCTATCGGTGAGTTTATGTGCCAGCCTAATCGCTTGTTGCTCCGTCGTAGGGTTGCTAGACATTACCATGCCCTGGATCTCAGGGACCAGACCCCCAAGATAAAACTCAAGTCGTTTAACGATGGTGTTAGCCAAATCGGGACAAAGGAACACCAGATCATGATGTCTTGCCGTGTACGCTTCAATTTCTTACCCGACCATCTTGTGGTTCCATAATGCTTGTTCCAATTGCTGAACTCTGTCCCGCGGACAGTATTCCTCCTTGATTAGAGCATTGAACTCGGTCCAGGCCAATGCGTTCGCCGCAGCAAGTCCACGCGTTTGGACTTGTGCATTCCACCAGGTTAATACCCCATCTTCCAACGTCGAGGCAGCATACTTGACCTTATTAGCTTCAAGGCAATTGCACATTTCAAAAATTGATTTAGACTTTTCGATCCAACGGACCAGTCCTATGGGTCCTTCAACTCCCGTGAAATTCCTCGGTTTCGCATCCAGGAACATCTTGTAGGGGTTAAGACCCCCTCCTGAGGATAGAGGATAGGTAGTCAGCGAGAAAGTCTACTAGCCAAACTATTAGATTTTCCCATGAAAATTTAATAATGGTTACCTGCTGGTGGGTTAGGAACACCTGCCAGAGCAGCATTCACGTGTTGTTGGATTAAAGCGGCCAATTCTTCAGCTAACATGTTGAGATTTCTGCGACGACCGGTTGCCATTTCAGATCTTCGCAAGACAACACAAACACACACCGATAAGTATATATCCAATATAGTTATCATATTCCATACTTCAATGATCACACAATTTATGTCAACCCAACAAATTAAACAATCAAAAGGAACATTCGATTAAATAAATTGTAATGTCTCACAAAATTCCAACCAAACATATCAGTTTAATTATAAAATTTCCAAGTTCAAACATAAGTGGAAACAAACAAACTAAAGGAAACAAAACGGAGATTGGCGAGACGAGTTAGTCATCTATGTCTCCATCTCCCAAGTCGCTATCACTGCCGTCTTCCTCTTCAACGTTTTCAGCTTCAACAGCCGGGTCCTGTTCCGGCACTTCTTCCTCCGGATCCTCCTCCGGGTCTTCCTCTGGATCCTCCTCTTCGACTTCTACGGCGCTGGACGGGCCGTTGCCGGGTACTGGGATAGGTGGTGCTTGGTTTTGCTCCAGTTCGTGAATCCTCCAACTGGACTCAAGAACTCTGTCTTCGAGCCAGTCAGCCCTCAGCTGTTCAGCACGAAGGTCCTTAGCTAAAATGCTTCGAACTCTCTTATTCTCATCTTGCTCTTCCTCGCGCTCTTCAGTTTTACCAGTCAGCTGACGTATCAGCCATCCCTGTGCTTCGATAGTCTCTTGCATTCTCTCCAGATGTTCCTGTTGTTTCCTTAGCACAGCTCTAAGTAGATCGTCCCCCACTCCTGAAGAGTTGACCGGTTTGACCGGTACAACGGTGGTTGGACGGGAGGACGACTCCCCTCCTAGTGCGAGTCTTTTCCTGGCAGCTGAGCGTGTCTCCACAACACCAGGTGGTGAGGGTTCGACCATGGGTGCCTTCCCCGGCGCCCTTGGTTGTCGAGATCTGTCGGATGATGATGATGACATAGCCTGCTGGGTTGGTGTAGTTTGTTACGAGCTAGGTGTATCACAATATATATATATATATATATATATGTATATCACATAGAACAATTGTAGTATTAGACATAACAAGATATCACAGTTCCGTGCCAACTAAATCTAGTGTCGGGTAACAGCTATAGTTTAGGTCTACTTTAAATGCAAACCTGGTTCTCTATAGCTAGAGGCTCTGATACCAAATCTGTCACACCCACAATTTCCACTTGCGGAGTATTACCGCGAGGCGTGTGATCAAACCAGAATCTCAGACACTAGCAATGTCGAACGACTCTATATGATTTATTTAAACGTTTTCCAAAAACATTTATTGTAAACATGCATAGTCATTTTCAAAGTTCCAAGGTTTCAAAGTTTAGCGGAAGCATTAGAATAAAGTAACGGGCGCCAACATAAACGCCAATACCAGAATCCCAAAAATAATCGTTAATAAAGACTCGATAAAAATGCCTTGATCAAATGCAAAGTGAGTGCACCTAGCACTCCTAGCGTCCTGAGAAACATGCAAAGAAACAAGTGTCAACATTTAAGAAGAGTGAGTTCATAGGTTTTTATAAGTTCACATGTTCGGTTTAAAAGATTGTTTTCCCTCGTTATCCCTAACCCGGGATAACGACATAGTTCCATTATTCCTAACCTGGAATAATAATGTTGGTTCGTAAATAAGTTCAATGTTAATATGTAGGTAGCGAGCCTAAAGTTACGTCACGTAAGAGTTCGCGATCGAAGCTGACTGTTGTTGCCTCTGTGTTGCCAGGTCTATCACTGACCATGGCGAAAGTTAGGCCAAATTAATCACCCGTTGACCATTCCCGGTCGACTAGCGCGACTAGCTCGGGTGGGGCTTGTCGGGCCCAGTAGTACTACCATAATTCCCCGCTATCTAACCCAATACTAACGATCCGAGAGTTGGTTGAGGACTTCCGTGATAAAGCTACTTAGTGACCATAACATACATTAACATTAACTTAGTTACCGAATAGTTAACGGTGTTAATTTCGCATAACGTAAAAGATTGAGTTGTAGAGCGTATACATGTTTCTCCCCCCGTTGTTCAAAACCGGATAAAATAGGGGCGGTGAACTCACCTTAAATTGCTCGGTTAGATAAACGCAAAAGAAGCAAATGATGGAACCTCTAATCGCGTCCTAACATGCCAACCGATTCAAAGTTAGTGTGTGAACACACTGACACAAAACCCTACGCATAACTACCACACAGTACGACACACGTAATAACCAATACGAAACCATAATCATGCATGCAAAGTATCACCATAAAAAATAGCGACCAAATCAACTTGTCATAAACACAAGATAACTCATACAACACTTAGATACACACAAACGCAAGTTATCATGTTTCAGCTTGTACACTCATAACTGGACTGTTTTCGAGAATTTTTATAAAATAGTTCCAACGTTCTAAAAATTCCATTTTTTACAGGAGGTGTCAATTAGACTGTAGAAGTTTTTGAAAATTTTCAAATCCTAAATCTTTACCAATTATTTATAAACATTTATATACTAGGCTGTAGTCAGATTCGTCGCTTTCTGACTGCAGTCCACGAGAAAAATCATTTAAAAATCATCGTTCATCCGATTAACGAAATTCCAGTGGGAGATTTTCGGAAACTCCCGTCTCCAGTTACTGTACAGATTTCGTGACCTAACCCCATACAGACTATGAGATCCGACTCGATAAACAACCTGCAAATTCTGCAAAATTTACGCAGCTTCAGCTGCTTCACTAAATGACCATTTAAAAATAGCAAAAGACCTCAGAAAATATGAACCGACGCCATTTGAAGCGATTTTAAAAAATATACGTTTTAGGCTTCAGAAAATCTACTTTTCGATAAATAATGATCAGGTTACAGCCAACTGAAGTTGGCTGTAAATGTCAATCAGCTTACTGTTTTCGACTTTATCGCATTAGAACATGTGTAAATGGCCATGACACTTAGTTGTATCGATTAACGGCAGGTTAACTTGTCAAATATCATCTAATATATCAGTATTCATGCAAACCCTAAGCATATATCATGATCTTTATAGATAAAACGCAGCCTACGATTTTAATACTCAAACATATCATCACAACCACAAGGATTCGCATATTCATCCGAACTAATCATACACCACAACACTTTTTCATAATAATATCATACAAGCACATAATCTGATCAAGACTACACAAAACCTAGTGTGAATTGTATTCAATTAAATCTTAACCTTGAAACGATGACAATTAGCGAACCGAGACAAGCTTGGAATCGATCCGAGGAGTGTAGGGCTGTTTGCGCGACCGAGAGAGGGGGGGCTGCTTGCCGTCGCACACCACAAGGGAGTAGGTTTTAGTGTTTTGCCAAAACTTCAAGAAAACTAATCATGCATACATACGTATGCATACATAAGGGGCAAGGGGGCGGTTTGGGCTTGTCCTTGGGCCGCAAGGGAGGGGTGGCGGTTTGGTTTGGGTTGGGTTCGCAAGGGGGGGTATGGGTAGCGGATTGGGCTTGTGTGGTCACAAGGTCGACACGTTCCGCGGCTCGGTTTGGTTCGGCTATTTATTTATTTATTTATATTTTTACAATTCGATAACACAAGGCTTATAATTTATAAATCGCGAAACGTAATCCAGATATAACTCGTTAGAATTTCAATAATCCACAAGCGTCTAATAACACATAGCACGTAATTAAGATATAACTTGTTAGAATTTCCAAACATTGTGTATTCCCTAATACTAAAGTTAGCTTAGTTATTGCGAACGCGGTAATTTAATTCTCCGAACTAAATCAGCGTAGGAATGAATAACAATAAAGTAGCGCGTTTCAGATACCTAAAAAGCCAGGATGTCACATTGTCCCCATGTTGAAAGAATTTTCGTCCCGAAAATTGAGTAAACCCGGTTTAGAATGCAACGTACAAAAATTCAGTTTGTTAGAATGGTATAAGGAAATCCCAGGTTGTCATATCATCCCCATGTTGAAAGAATTTCATCCCGAAATTCAGTTTGCGGTAACATCTGATTGCTGCTCCGCTGCAAAAAGGTGTGGATATTTGCTTTTCATTTGGTCCTCTCTTTCCCACGTGAACTCCGGTCCACGCTTAGAGTTCCAACGAACCTTGACGATCGGTATCTTGCTGTGCCTTCGAGTCTTGGTCTCACGGTCCATGATCTCGATAGGTTGTTCCACAAAATGCAGTTGCTCATCCACTTGAATCTCATCCAATGGAATGACTAGGGTCTCATATGATAGACACTTCTTCAGATTGGACACGTGAAAAACGTTGTGAACTCCACTGAGTTCGGCAGGAAGGTCTAACTGATAAGCTACGGGCCCGATACGTTTCGAAATCACACATGGGCTTACGTACCACGGATTTTGTTTGCCTCGTTTCCTAAAATGAATTACACCCTTCCAGGGTGACACTTTCAGTAGGACGCGGTCACCTACTTGAAATTCGAGCGGTTTGCGTCGTTGATCAGCGTAACTTTTCTGTCGATCCCGTACCGTTGCCATGCGGTTTCTGATTTGCACAATCTTTTCAGTAGCCTCAAGTATCAACTCAGGACCTGTGAGTTAACTGTCACCGACTTTTGCCCAACAGACCGGTGATCTACATTTGCGACCGTACAATGCTTCAAATGGTGCTACCTGAATACTCGTATGGTAATTGTTGTTATACGAGAATTCCACTAAAGGCGGATGGATTTCCCAACCGTTCCCAAAGTCTACCACGCATGCCCTAAGCATGTCCTCCAAGGTATGAATGGTCCTTTCACTTTGACCATTCGTCTGAGGGTGGTAAGCTGTGCTCAATTCTAAGCGTGTACCCAACGCTTTCTGAAGTGACCGCCAAAAGTTGGACGTGAAACGAGCATCTCTGTCTGAAATGATGGACGTTGGCACCCCGTGCTGAGAAACTACTTCCTTAATGTAGATGTGACTCAACTTATCCATCTTATCTGTTTCTTTGGTCACTAGGAAGTGTGCAGACTTAGTTAGACGATCCACGATCACCCAGATGGTATCGCAAGCACTCGGAGTTCGCGGGAGTTAGTGATAAAGTCCATTGAGATCTGATCCCATTTCCACACTGGGATCTCAGGTTGTTGAAGTAGCCCTGATGGCTTCTGGTATTCCACCTTGACTTTCGCACAAGTCAAACACTTGCTCACGTAGGTGGCTATATCCGCTTTCATGTTGGGCCACCAGTACGTGGCTTTAAGGTCTTGCTACATCTTATCCGAACCCGGATGGACAGAGTATCGGGATTTGTGAGCTTCGTCCATAACTAGGTTTCTGAGGTTTCCGTAGAGAGGTACCCATATACGGTTCATGAAATACCGGGTACCATTGGGTTTCACTTCCCAATCGCGTTCCATCTTTCTCACAGATTCGGCCTTGATGTTCTCTTCCTTAACTGCTTCTAGCTGTGCGTCGCGTATCTGTTCGGGTAACCCAGAATGAATTGTGAACTGTAGTGCTCGTACCCTACGAGGTTTCAAGTGCTCCTTCCGACTGAGGGCATCAGCTACCACGTTAGCTTTACCCGGGTGATATTGAATGGCACATTCATAATCGTTCAGGAGTTCGACCCAGCGACGCTATCGCATGTTCAACTCCTTCTGGTAAAAAATATGCTGGAGGCTCTTGTGATCTGTGTAGATTGTGCACTTTGTTCCATATAGGTAGTGTCTCCAAATATTAAGTGCAAACACAACTGCTCCCAATTCCAAGTCATGTGTCGTGTAGTTCTTCTCGTGGACCTTCAACTGTCGGGATGCATACGCGATGACCTTATCACGTATCATGAGCACACATCCCAATCCCTGAATGGAAGCGTCACAATATACCACAAAATCATTCGTTCCCTCTGGCAAGGACAAAATGGGCGCACTGCAAAGCTTCTGCTTCAGTAATTGAAATGTTGCTTCCTGTTTATCACCCAATCATACTTGGTGCCCTTCTGGGTGAGAGTGGTAAGCGGTTGTGCGATCATGGAAAATCCCTCGATGAAACGTCTGTAGTAACCAGCCAAACCCAAAAATTGGCGGATCTCTGTCGGTGTCCTGGGTGCTTCCCAGTTCTTGATAGCATCGATCTTGGCGGGATCAACGTGTATACCCTTTTCATTCATGATATGCCCGAGGAACTGAACTTCCCGAATCCAGAAATCACACTTTGAAAACTCGGCATATAGTTTCTCTTGTTGAAGTAGTTCCAGCAATAACTGCAGATGCTCAGCATGTTCTTCTTCACCCTTAGAGTAGATGAGTATATCATTGATGAACACGATGACAAACTTGTCGAGATACGGCTTACACACACGGTTCATGAGGTCCATGAACACCGCGGGTGCATTGGTGAGACCGAAGGGTATGACTAAGAACTCGTAATGGCCATACCGAGTGCGAAATGCCGTCTTGGAGATATCCTCCTCCCTGACGCGTAGCTGGTGATAACCGGACCGTAGATCAATCTTGGATTAGTAGCTTGACCCCTGAAGCTGGTCAAAAAGATCATCGATGCGAGGTAAGGGGTACCAGTCTTGACGGCAACCTTATTGAGTTCCCTGTAGTCGATGCACATGCGGAAGGTCCCGTCCTTCTTCTTGACAAAAAGGACCGAAGCTCCCCATGGCGAAGTACTGGGTCGGATAATTCCTTTTTCCAACAATTCCTGAAGTTGGGTAGACAGCTCTTGCAGCTCTGCTGGAGCTAGGCGGTACGGGGCCTTGGCGATAGGAGTCGCATGGCTCGCCAATTCGATTTCAAACTCTACTTGTCGATGTGTTGGAAGACCGGGTAACTCCTCTGGAAACACATCGGGAAAGTCACGGACGATGGGGATATCTTCAATCTGCTTCTCGTCCTTAGACTACTCGGTGACCAGTGCGAGCAAAGCAAAAGAGTTCTTCTTCTGAAGATACTTCTGAGCTTGCATGTAAGAGATGATGTTCGTGACGACGCCTGCCTTCTCGCCTTGCACCATCAAGACTTCGTCGTTAGAGAGTGGAATACGGATAGCTTTCTCGAAACAGAGAACTTCAGCTCGGACGTCGGATAGCCAGTCCATTCCGGCTACCACATCAAAACTACCCAGAGTAGTTGTCATCAGATCAATGGTAAAGGTGTGACCCGCGAGTTTAAGTTGACAGCCGGTCACTAGATGAGTCACATCTACAGATTTACCATCGGCTAGTTCTATGACGTAAGGGGTCTTTAGGGGTTTAGGTGTGAGATTTAGGTTCTTCCTAAAAGACTCAGATATAAAACTCTTATCCGCACCTGTATCAAAAAGTACAGTAGCAAAATGATCGTTAAGTGGAAACTTACCGGTGACCATATTCGAGTCGTTTCTGGCCTCCCCACGGCCTAGCGTGAATGCACGTCCTTTGGCACCTCCTATGCCACCATTTCCATTGTTGCCATTGTTGTTATTCCCACCATTTTTGTTGTTGCGAAGTTGCAGGCAGTCTCGCTTGAAATGGGCAGTGCTAACGCACTGATAGCATCCCCGGTTATTACCCTGCTGCTGACCCTGGTGCTGGTTCTGATTCTGTCGTGACATAATCTCCCCGCGGCAATCCTTTGCCGCGTGTCCTGCTTTGCCACATCATTGGCAGCGATTTCCGGCGCAAGGGCCGTGATGATGGAGGTTACAACGATTACATTGAGGCTTCCGTCCTGCATAGCCGTTCGAGTTCTGGGTGTTGTTGGCAGACTGATTGTTGTGACCCCGATTGTTTTTGAAATTGTTGGACCGCTTCTGGTTTCCTTGTTGTGGCTGGCCTGATGAAGACTGCCGAGCAGGTGACTCTTCAAATTTCCTTTTGTTGTAAGGGACAATTTCAGTCGCACCCCTAGGTGGCAACTTCCTTTGCTCCACCGCCTTATCGGTGAGTTTATGTGCCAGCCTAATCGCTTGTTGCTCCGTCGTAGGGTTGCTAGACATTACCATGCCCTGGATCTCAGGGACCAGACCCCCAAGATAAAACTCAAGTCGTTTAACGATGGTGTTAGCCAAATCGGGACAAAGGAACACCAGATCATGATGTCTTGCCGTGTACGCTTCAATTTCTGATCCGACCATCTTGTGGTTCCATAACGCTTGTTCCAATTGCTGAACTCTGTCCCGTGGACAGTATTCCTCCTTGATTAGAGCTTTGAACTCGGTCCAGGCCAATGCGTTCACCGCAGCAAGTCCACGCGTTTGGACTTGTGCGTTCCACCAGGTTAATACCCCATCTTCCAACGTCGAGGCAGCATACTTGACCTTATTAGCTTCGAGGCAATTGCACATTTCAAAAACCGATTTAGACTTTTCGATCCAACGGACCAGTCCTATGGGTCCTTCAACTCCCGTGAACTTGCTCGGTTTCGCATCCAGGAACATCTTGTAGGGGTTAAGACCCCCTCCTGAGGATAGAGGACAGGTAGTCAGCGAGAAAGTCTACTAGCCAAACTATTAGATTTTCCCATGAAAATTTAATAATGGTTACCTGCTGGTGGGTTAGGAACACCTGCTAGAGCAGCATTCACGTGTTGTTGGATTAAAGCGGCCAATTCTTCAGCTGACATGTTGAGATTTTTGCGACGACCGGTTGCCATTTCAGATCATCGCCAGACAACACAAACACACACCAATAAGTATATATCCAATATAGTTATCATATTCCACACTTCAATGATCACACAATTTATGTCAACCCAACAAATTAAACAATCAGAAGGAACATTCGATTAAATAAAATGTAATGTCTCACAAAATACCAACCAAACATATCAGTTTAATTATAAAATTTCCAAGTTCAAACATAAGTGGAAACAAACAAACTAAAGGAAACAAAACGGAGATTGGCGAGACGAGTTAGTCATCTATGTCTCCATCTCCCAAGTCGATATCACTGCCGTCTTCCTCTTCAGCGTTTTCAGCTTCAACAGCCGGGTCCTGTTCCGGCTCTTCTTCCTCCGGATCCTCCTCCGGGTCTTCCTCTTCGTCTTCTACCGGCGCTGGAGGGGCCGGTGCTGGTGCGGGTACTGGGATAGGTGGTGCTTTGTTCTGCTCCAGTTCGTGAATCCTCCAACTGGACTCAAGAACTCTGTCTTCGAGCCAGTCAGCCCTCAGCTGTTCAGCACGAAGGTCCTTAGCTAAAATGCTTCGAACTCTCTTATTCTCATCTTGCTCTTCCTCGAGCTCTTCAGTTTTACCAGTCAGCTGACGTATCAGCCATCCCTGTGCTTCGATAGTCTCTTGCATTCTCTCCAGCTGTTCCTGTTGTTTCCTTAGCACAACTCTAAGTAGATCGTCCCCCAGTCCTGAAGAGTTGACCGGTTTGACCGGTACAGTGGTGGTTGGACGGGAGGACGACTCCCCTCGTATAGCGAGTCTTTTCCTGGCAGCTGAGCGTGTCTCCACGCCACGAGGTGGTGAGGGTTCGACCATGGGTGCCTTCCCCGACGCCCTTGATTGTCGAGATCTATCGGATGATGATGATGACATAGCCTGCTGGGTTGGTATAGTTAGTTACAAGTTGCGTATATCACAATATATATATATATATATATATATATATATATATGTATCACATAGAACAATTGTAGTATAGCACATAACAAGATATCACAGTTCCGTGCCAACTAAGTCTAGTGTCGTGTAACAGCTATAGTTTAGGTCTACTTTAAATGCAAACCTGGTTCTCTATAGCTAGAGGCTCTGATACAAAATCTGTCACACCCTCAATTTCCACTTGCGGAGTATTACCGCGAGGCGTGTGATCAAACAGAAATCTCAGACACTAGCAATATCGAACGACTCTATATGATTTATTTAAACGTTTTCCAAAAACATTCATTGTAAACATGCATAGTCATTTTCAAAGTTCTAAGGTTTCAAAGTTTAGCGGAAGCATTAGAATAAAGTAACGGGCGCCAACATAAACGCCAATACCAGATCCCCAAAAATAATCGTTAATAAAGACTCGATAAAAATGCCTTGATCAAATGCAAAGTGAGTGCACCTAGCGCTCCTAGCTTCCTGAGAAACATGCAAAGAAACAAGTGTCAACATTTAAGAAGAGTGAGTTCACAGGTTTTTATAAGTTCACATGTTCGGTTTAAAAGATTGTTTTCCCCCGTTATCCCTAACTCGGGATAACGACATAGTTCCATTATTCCTAACCTGGAATAATAATGTTGGTTCGTAAATAAGTTCAATGTTAACATGTAGGTAGCGAGCCTAAAGTTACATCACGTAAGAGTTCGCGATTGAAGCTGACTGTTGTTGCCTCTGTGTTGCCAGGTCTATCACTGACCATGGCGAAAGTTAGGCCAAATTAATCACCCGTTGACCATTCCCGGTCGGCTAGCGCGACTAGCTCGGGTGGGGCTTGTTGGGCCCAGTAGTACCACTATAATTTCCCCGCTATCTAACCCAATACTAACGATCCGAGAGTTTGTTGAGGACTTCCGTGATAAAGCTACTTAGTGACCATAACATACATTAACATTAACTTAGTTACCGAATAGTTAACGGTGTTAATTTCGCATAACGTAAAAGATTGAGTTGTAGAGCGTATACATGTTTATCCCCCTATTGTTCAAAACCGGATAAAATAGGGGCCGTGAACTCACCTTATATTGCTCGGTTAGATAAACGCAAAAGAATCAAATGATGGAACCGCTAATCGTGTCCTAACATGTCAACGGATTCAAAGTTAGTGTGTGAACACACTGACACAAAACCCTACGTATAACTAACACACTGTACGGCACACGTAATAACCAATTCGAAACCATAATCATGCATGCAAAGTATCACCATACAAAATAATGACCAAATCAAGTTGTCATAAACACAGGATAACTCATACAACACTTAGATACACACAAACGCAAGTTATCATGTTTCAGCTTGTACACTCATAACTGGGCTGTTTTCGAGAATTTTATAAAATAGTTCTAACGTTCCAAAAATTCCAATTGTTTTACAGGAGGTGTCAATTAGACTATAAACTTTTCTGTAAAATTTTTAAATCCTAAATCTTTACCAATTATTTATAAACATTTATATACTAGGCTGCAGTCAGATTCATCGCTTTCTGACTGCAGTCCACGAGAAAAATCATTTAAAAATTATCGTTGATCCGATTAACAAAATTCCAGTGGGAGATTTTCGAAAACTCCCATCTCAAGTTACTGTACAGATTTCGTGACCTAACCCCATACAGACTATGAGATCCGACTCGATAAAAACCCTGCAAATTCTGCATAATTTACGCAGCTTCAGCTGCTGCACTAAATGACCATTTAAAAATAGCAAACGACCTCAGAAAAATATGAATCCGGAGCCATTTGAAGCGCTTTTAAAAAATACACGTTTTAGGATTCAGAAAATCCACTTTTCAATAAATAATGATCAGGTTACAGCCAACTGAAGTTGGCTGTAAATGTCAATCAGCTTACTGTTTTCGACTTTATCGCATTAGAACATGTGTAAACGGCCATGACGCTTAGTTGTATCGATTAACAGCAGGTTAACTTGTCAAATATCATCTAATATATCAGTATTCATGCAAACCCTAAGCATATATCATGATCTTTATAGATAAAACGCAACCTATGATTTTAATACTCAAACATATCATCACAACCGCAAGGATTCGCATATTCATCCGAACTAATCATACACCACAACACTTTTTCATAATAATATCATACAAGCACATAATCATGATCAAGACTACACAAAACCTAGTGTGAATCGTAATACAATTAAACCCTAACCTTGAAACGATGAAAATTAGCGAACCGAGACAAGCTTGGAATCGATCCGAGGGGTATAGGGCTGTTTGCGCAACCGAGAGAGGGGGGGCTGCTTGCCGTCGCACACCACAAGGGAGTAGGTTTTAGGGTTTTTCCAAAACTTCAAGAAAACTAATCATGCATACATATGTATGCATACATAAGGGGCAAGGGGAGCAGTTTGGGCTTGTCCTTGGGCCGCAAGGGAGGGGTGGCGGGTTGGGTTCGCAAGGGGGGGGGGTTGGGCTTGTGTGGTCACAAGGTCGACACGTTCCGCGGCTCGGTTCGGTTCGGCTATTTATTTATTTATTTTTTACAATTCGATAACACAAGGCTTATAACTAATAAATCGCGAAATCAAAGCGTGATACAATAATCTACAAGCGTCTAATAACACATAGCACGTAATCCAGATATAACTCGTTAGAATTTCAATAATCCACAAGCGTCTAATAACACATACCACGTAATTCAGATATAACTCGTTAGAATTTCCAAACATTGTGTATTCCCTAATACTAAAGTTAGCGTAGTTATTGCGAGCGCGTAATTTAATTCTCCGAATTAAATCAGCGTAGGAATGAATAACAAGTAGCGCGTTTCAGATACCTGAAAAGCCGGGATGTCACAACAATCACCTGATCTCAAGTTCAGAAGGAGAAAAACCACAAATGTTATACTTGATGACAAGATCATCTATTCTCCTATACTTGTGTCATCTAAACCAGTGTCCACCATAGTAGTTATCAAACCTCCTTCTTTTCAAATTATAGAAGTGCCTCTTGCCACTCAATTCCCACTGGAGTTACAAGCTATCAAATCAGAGATCAAATCCTTCTTCTCAGAAGAAGATCCAGATAAAAGGGATTTTCCATCTCTGAAAGGTTATCCCAAGCCAAGAAACTTAGAAGAATTCAAAAGGCTTAAAGTTCAACAAGCAGAGGATATCACCAAAAGGGATACCAAGGGAAAGTCTGACAGAGTAATACAAAATTACTGGCAATTTCAGTTGAGCAAAGTCAGAAGCTTAGAAGATTATGCAAGAGACTTGAGCAAACAACTATCAGAAAGAGAAGATAAAAGCCTTAAAGAAGACTACATCAATTACATCATGGAAACCAAGTTATACAAGGCTACAAGGGCACAATTCAAAGATTGGTTTGTGTAGGAACGTCCACGATTAGCACGAGAACCTAAATTTGTTATCTATTGTCAGATTAGGCGGAAACTAATGACAAGTTAACCAAATAAAAAGAATTACTCGTTTAATTGTTGTTTTCATTGATCTTAAGTTCAATACATTCGAGATCCGAATCCGACAGAGCTTTGTCGTCTCTGTGCCAAAATATCTCCACGTTACAAATGAAATCACAAGGCTTCTATTTATAGATGCACAAGTCCGCTTGTGAGAGGATGTAAGTTCGCCCGAACTTGACTTCTCAAGTAACTCTCAAGCGAACTTGCTATCTAACACTCTTAAATACACCTCATTTCACCTATACTATACAGACTCGATACAAGACTATTACATAGACGTTATGCACCAATAGACTCCCTTTTGGATATCTACTTTGTGTTGTTCGGTCTTCAGAAACTCTCGTTTATTCCAGACTCGTTCTCGTGTAATCACGAAGGCAACAAACATATGCACCAACAGACTCCCCCTTGGATGTTGCCGCAGTCATCTTCTTTTATAGACATCTTTGACAATAATCATCCTCGTCAGTCTTCAAGTGACATAGTCTTCTTTGAACGCCTTGTAATCATCAGACTTCAAATAAGTTCATAAGTCTTTATCTTTATCCTTGAATAAGCATTAAACTTTATGATCTTCAAACTTTCTCTTTTTCTTCAATTTATCTTGATAAAACTTTAAATCTCCAAGCTCCCCCTTGCTGTGAGCTACGCTCCCCTAGCTTTGAGCTTTATCTTCAATCACGTTTCATCCTGTTCCCCCTAAAACTTTTCTTCCCGTTTCAAAGTACTTGGGAATTCAAATAAACATTTCAGATTCTAACTTTGAAATTTTGTACCACATGTATTACATACCACCTGTACAAAACTTGTACTTCAAATTTTAATCTTCATTTTTCAGTTATTTCAAGTGCAAATTAATGATCTTGAAACATTTAACATTCAAAACTTTTTCAATTTATTTAATTTTTCAATTATTGAAATAAAATCCACTTTAGTTGATCAAGTCCAAGTTAATGACCTTGATTAACTAATTTTGTTTACCAAGTCCAAGTTAATGACCTTAGCTAAACCCGTTGTAAACAACTGATATTATCTTCAATTTTAAAGTTTCAAATTAATGAACTTTTTCTTACCAGACTTCGATGATCCGTTCTCCAACATTGGCTTTTTGAAAATCTTTTTGGATTTTAAAAAGGTTTATGCTAAAACATATTAAAAATCTTTTTGATTTTAATCTTCAAAACAAGTAAAGAAAGTAAACTATGTACAAACATATTTACAGACATACTTTTGTGAATTTGCGTCTAAGGATCATATCAGTTTGTTTGAGACATATCACCAGTACCATTGACCTTCTGAAGACTTTAAGTTTTAAACCCGTTTACCTAGATTGTCGATATGTTTGTCCACTTAAACTTCATCACATTTCTCAATTGTTCCAAGATATGTTAAGTAAGAATTATGAAACTTGACTTAACTATGGTTCCCACCTCTTGAATATACTCCCGAATCCAGATTCCCTAGATTTCATCTTACAGGTGAATATAGCGTAATTGATATATGTATTTGGGATATGCGAGGCCTTGAGAGCTCAGGTTAGTACTACCGTACAGACAAAGAGATGAAGGCTCGTCTTTAAAGGTGTGTTCAATTAAGGAATCTTTTAAGCACTACAATGATTAGATCTTTCGATACTTTTCAAATTTTGCATGCTAATTTGGGGTTTTTATATGTTTTGAATTTTCAAAATTTTCATATGTTTTTGATTTTTCAACAATTTTTAAAATTTTCTTACTCCCCCTAAAATCAAAAACATATTTTTGAATTTTAGATTTTTTAACAGAATCTATTTGAAAAATAAAACCAACCAATGTGCATCCCGTGACCTCGTCGTCCGATCCTTTTTCCCAATCCTATGTCTGCAATTGTTTAACAAACAATCATTAAAATCATTTACCACTTGTAAAAGCAGTTTGAATATGTAAGAACTTTGAAATCAGTTTTTCTGTTCAACGGTGTGGATTTTTATAATTTTGACTTTTCAAAAATTTTCTTTTAACAACTCCCCTCAAAATGACAAAGATTTGACATTTCTGGATAAGTTAAAATTTTATGAAGCTCCTCAATCCCGAATCAACTTTGATAATCTGGATCTTGGAACTCCTGCACATGAAAGGATTTAGGTAAAAAATTCAACCCAAGCCTTCTTGGTCTTGGGTTTTGGATATAACTCCTTATACACCTCTTCGTAATCACTTTCGTATACTCTTTGATAAGCATATTCAACATCACAAACTTCAAACTCACAATCAACTTTACCTTTTTCTTCCTTGATTGATTTGACATTTTCAGTTTTATCACAAACAACCTTCACTTTTTCAGGTGATTTCTTTTTAGCAATCAAAGCTTGAGAATTAACTCTAGCTTCCTTGATATAAAACCTAGAATCGTTGTTTGACTTTGAATTCTCTCCCTTTTGAAAAATTAAATTTTCAAATTTTGATTCATTTTTAGGTTTTATTTCAAGATTGGATTCAACATTACATTTCATTTCTTTGATGTCATCTTTTCTTTTTACAATCCTGATTTGATCATTTTCAGATTGCTTTTGTTTTACCTCTCTTGAAACTTCTTTTCTTCGGGGATACACCGGCTTAGACTTCGGACACTTGCGAGCAATGTGACCAACTTCATTGCATTTAAAGCAAGTCCGAGTGTCATGAACATGTCCACTAGTGGAATTTACTCCACTTGCAGACTTAGCCTTGTCCCGAAGTTCCTTTTCTTTCTTGAAATCATCGTTTGACTTCTTACCTATCAAGCTTTCCTCCTAAACCGTGCTCGTTCCATACACAAACTTTCTGTTCTTACCTTTGTATTCCTGGAACGTTGAATTCTGATTCTTCTTCGGTTCATCTTCAGCTTCTTCCAAACCTAAACCTGCTCTCCTGTTCTCAGGAAAATCACCACCGTTTCTACAGTAATTATTAAAATTCCATTTCGGTTTAGAATAAAACTTCTTTTCATTTTTCTCGAGATCATCTGATGAAACTTCCACAAGTTTAAACAGTTATCAGTTTGTTCTTCTTTCATATTCTGAATCGAAAAGCTATCATTGAAATATAATCTATCAGATTCCTTAACCTTGTACATGACAACATTAGGATCATCACTTAGATCATTTTCTGATGATATATCGTCACTTTCAGCTTGTGATCCAGAACTATTTGAACTTGAGTTGGCGCTTTTAAAGCTGCTGTTATCAGAATCATTCCCAAAACATTCTTTACCACATCTTTTATCACCGATTCATCGTCATCGTTTGATTTCGTAAAATCTACGTCAATGTTCTCAGGCAATCTATCTTTCTTTTCTGAAAGAAGTAAAAGATTAAATGCCTTTTCAATATCATCATCTTTCTTGCAGCAATAACTTGCAAGAAATGGTGGAGGAACACTTCCGTATATTTTACGCTTTGAATTATCAACATTTTCCTCCGACTTGATCGTAGGAAGAATATGATCAATGACATATGCGTTTGTGGTGTAACTTTTTAGTAATTGTCTGATTCTTTCTGTTTCAATTTTCATTTCGTGAAACTCACGCTTTGTCTCAGCAATTGTATTAATGTACATGTTAATTGCCTTTTGTTTTTCAATAACTGTGGCATTTAACATGGTGACATTAGCATTAAGTTCACTGTTAGCTCTTTCAACATGTTTATATTTGCCTGATATTTTGTCATAAGCTTCTTTTATGGTTCTGTAATCATAACGAAAGTTTTCGTTATGTTCAGTCAATTCTCTTATGACTTTGACTTTATCCAGACAAGGTTCACAAGGACTTGCGCACTTTGTACAAGGTTTTTCAATCTCCACAACTTTCACAACTTCCTTTACAGACATGCTTACCTCAACTTTTACCTTTTCGGCTTCTGCTTTCAACTCTTCTTGCTTTTGCATCTCAAGGTAAGCTATTCCTTCTTCCTCTGTTTGTTGCATGTATCTTTCCAGAACTGCATTCTCCAGCACAGCTTCTTCCTCAGCTCTCTGCATTAATGCTTCTTGAATAGCATTTTCGATAGCAGCATCCACAAATGATGTCTCAGATACATTCACAACCTCTGCCACCATAGCAACACCAGTCTTCTTTCCGATGTATTTGTTCCAATCGAAACCATCATCTTCATGATTGGCAACAAGGGCTTGTTCAGCTTTCTTTGCATGTTTATCTTCAACTTCAATTTGTGTTCTATTTGGATATGATTTGTATTGCAGCGCTTTCTTGTAATATTCATTACCGGTTCCAAAAGGGGTTTGGTTTCCACTAGCTTCTTGGTTGTGGCATTCAAGTTTGAAGTGCCCTTTTTGCTGACATCTGAAACAAGTAACTTTCATTTTGTCGAAACCAAGTTTATTGTTTGAATTACCAATATCCCTTCCAGTGAGTGCTACAAATTTTGAAACTCTCCGGATAATCGATGCTAAGTACCATTTGATGTCCATCAATTCCAACTCTTCCTCATCTATCTGATCGTAATCCTCAGCTTTCATTTCAGGATTTTTGATCTTTCCAGCAACAAGACTTTCATATGATTCCAGAACTGTAGCAAGAAGTGATATGTGCTGTTTCGCAACTTTTTCAGGAAACACATTCTTTAAATCAACTGCTATGTTGCATTGGAAAACATTTGAATTAGAAGTGGATTGGCTTGTCTGATGAGATTGATTTTGAGAAGAAGAATTTGAACCAACATATGAATAACCAGTGTTTAGAGAATACTGATTTTGTGACGACTGATCTGATGTATTCATATTTGCAGACGTTTGGATTTTTGGACTTTGAATCGGAGTATCTGGAACACCACCTTTGTAATAAACTCCGACATCTTGAACAATATTAGTGTTTTTGGATTTTGCAATCTTCATCAATTCCATTTCATGGCCTTCAAGTTTGTCAATGAATGATGACAACTTAAAATGCCTCCAAGATGGACTATTCTTTAAAATCATCAGATACGTTGTCCATTCTCCTTCTGGAAGTGCATCAGCCAGCTTCTCAATTTGCTCTTCATTAGTTCTCTTGATATCATGTCTTCGCATCTGGACCATGAGGTGACAATATCTATCAATCTTTTGCTTCATTGTCTCTCCTTTGATCATCGTGAAGATCTCAAATTCTTTCTTTATCAAAGCCTTTTTGCTTTTGATCATTTCATCACTACCTTTGAATTTTTCGCAAAGAGAATTCCATAATTCTTGAGAAGTATCATATTCTGGTAATAATATCAAGATATCTTCTTTGACATAATGTTGTATCAAGCTGATCATTTTCTTTTCAGCAACATATTTCTCTTTGTTAATCGCTTAAAACTTGTTCAGTGGAAGATCTTGATCACGCTCATCTTTGGGCCATGTATAACCATCTTCAATTGCAACCCAGCTGTTGAATTGATTCGCCTGAATCCAATTAACAAACTTTTCTTTCCATCCCTCGAACTCGTCCATACTCATCAACTTCGGTGGTTTCTGAGTAGTTCCCACTTCATTATCGAGGTTCATCTGATTAACCGCAATTGAATTTCAGGTTGAGGCTTGTGCTACTCCAGCTGTAAACACGTTATGGAAATCTTCCATTTTGAAAATCTGAGAATACGATCAAAACACTTGACAATTGATTAGTAACAAGCAAGTTCGGTCGAACTAGTATCAAAATAGATTTTGAAATCAAGTTTCAACAAGTTCGGTCGAACTTAGATAACAATTTTCAGAATTTTATCACATATACTCAAGTTCAGTCGAACTTGGTATTTCTTTTGAGAATAATCACACTTTGAGCGGACTTGTGTAAGATTTCCGGACAAACACTTAAGTTCGGTTGAACTTAGGTAATTTTTCAATGAGTTCGTCAAGTTCGGGCGAACTCGTGAATAAAATTCAATTAGATTCGATCAAGTTCGGTCGAACTTAACCAAAATTAATGAAATATTTTTCAAGTTCGAGCGAACTTCTCACAAAAACCTTGAAAATCCTATCAAGTTCGGTCGAACTTGATAAAAATCAGTGAGATATTAATCAAGTTCGGTCGAACTTGATGTTAAGTTCGGCCATGACTTGTTTAAAAAACATGGTTTTTGCAACTTTTTGATGTCAAAACGTTTGAATTTGATGTCCAAACTCTCAGAGGTTTGTTATTAGTGTGTTTTATATGACATATTCAAAATTGAACAAAATTTGTCTGTGAAATCTTCATTTTTGTTCAAAAATTAAGAAAAATAGAAGAATGGAGATGAAATAGAGAGATTCTTGTCTTGATTTCAACAAATTCAGGTATCCAGGCTCTGATACCACTTGTAGGAACGTCCACGATTAGCACGGGAACCTAAATTTGTTATCTATTGTCCGATTAGGCGGAAACTAATGACAAGTTAACCAAATAACAAGAATTACTCATTTAATTGTTGTTTTCATTGATCTTAAGTTCAATACATTCGAGATCCGGATCCGACAGAGCTTCGCCGTCTCTGTGCCAAAATATCTCCACGCTACAAATGAAATCACAAGGCTTCTATTTATAGATGCACAAGTCCGCTTGTGAGAGGATGTAAGTTCGCCCGAACTTGACTTCTCAAGTAACTCTCAAGCAACTTGCTATCTAACACTCTTAAATACACCTCATTTCACCTATACTATACAGACTCGATACAAGACTATTACATAGACGTTATGCACCAATAGACTCCTTCTTGGATATCTACTTTGTCTTGTTCGGTCTTCAGAAACTCTCGTTTATTCCAGACTCATTCTCGTGTGATGACAAAGGCAACAGACATATGCACCAACAGTTTGTGAGAGAGTTAGAAGAAGAAGTACAAAGAATACAAAAATGTTGAAAGATCCTCTCAAAAAGCCAACTCTTCCAGATTGGAACAAACATAAGAGGACGCCTGAAAGAATTTGAAGATAAGAAGAATGAAGGAAGAGTTAATTGCTGCAAATTATGGGTCTAAGAACCAAATCATGAGGTCGACAGAGGTTAAGGTGATTGATACATACAAATCACTTGAAAAGAGAAGGAAAACAGATCCATCCCTGCCAAAGAAGCCAGTATATGAAGCAGAGGATACAGCTTAGCAGACCCAACATTCTTCAAAACCATCTGAAACATCTGTCTTATCTATTTTAGCCTTAAATCAAAGAAAAAGGCAAATGGATATAGCAGAAGAAGATAAGAGAGTGTTTGAGCATATAAAAGAAGGAATCCAAAACTTGATTGATTACCATACTGATGATACCAGTCAAAAGCTTGCAGAAGATCTTTCTCAGATGGCTAGTCAATCAATTCTACCTACCTCAACAATAACTTACCATCCTAGAAAGCCATTAGACCAAAAAATTCTAAAGTGGAAAATTGACAAAAACTCCCACGAATTGACTTTGCTCAAGTCTAATGTCGATGCTACCAAGATGAAAATGGAGGATGCATATGGGCTGTGTGTAGAAGACCTCCAAAAACTTCTGGATCTGGTACTTGAAAAGGATGATGATGATGAGGAATCTCTGAATTTCGAATTGCAATTTAAAGGTCAAATAAGAGATTTCATGTTGAGGAATAAAGACCAAGAATAAAAGATGTTTTTGGCATCATCTGTTCCAGGGGGAGATTGTTGGAATTGAACCCTTACAAAGGAACAGATGATATAAAGCCAAAATACTCTATCCGTGGTTTGGCCCAACTATCAGAGTTTAGATCCCCTGTTTACCTAAACTCTGCCTTCCTAAATTCTGTTACCTATGCATCAACTGCTACACCAATTATCAAAGGTCTGACAGAAGAAAAGAGCAGAGCTTGGTCATCAGAGTTTTAGTTTATTAGTTTTAAATTCAATGTAACAGTGCATTTGCACTATCAGATGTTAGGCATCAGTGTTTGGAGTTTGTTAGTTTATTGTTATATGTCACTATCAACCCTGACATCATCAAAAGATGCTCAGAGGTTAAATAGTTAGTATAAATAGTTGAGTTGATGTAATAGTAAACTTTGTCTTCTTAAAAAGATCTTTACACCAATCATCTTCTTCCATTTCTGTACTATCAAACTTTGTTGCAATAGGCTGAGGGGGAGTTTGTGAATCACATGCAAAGTTTACAAACTTAAAAGCATGATGATGATGAAAACAAACAACCTTTATTTGTAGTAAAAGTTTTCCATTCTATTCCGCTGCATTTACTTTAAATTTTAATCATATTTCCATTTTTGAAACAAAAACTACAAGTAAATCAAACTCAGATCCTAACATATAAAACCCACTAATATAAATTATATCCACGTTAGCATTAAAAGATAATAAAAAACAGAAGACAAAAAGGTTATTTGGTAACCTAGTAATTGCACACTATTAAACACTAAATTGAAGTTTGGTTACTCTAGAAAAACAAAAAACGTTTTGGATGATTTGATTGGAACAATACACAAATTTGGTTACATTTATATGACATTTTCCATTATTTATAGTATTGTTTAGTATTTAGTATTTAGTATTGCTGTCAGTGACTGTCCCATAATTTTTTTTCATGAGGTGATGAACTTTTTTTGGGGTCATTTGTGTATCGCTAAATATCAAACCTTTCCGTCCGGTTCAGGTCAAGTTATGTCGCGTCAAATCACGTAATAAAACGATAAAACCAAATTATATTTTGATCACATAATCTTATATTATTTAGATTCTCTAAATTTACAAATTCAAACCCAACTCAAATAATCTATCAAAAAATTATCTATTAATCTATCATTCTATCATCTATAATAAATGAAAATAAGTTAGGGTCACGTGTAAATTTGAGGCTCCTAGACGTGATTTAGGAGGGAAAATTTTCAGGTTATTATATTTTTTAATGAAGCCCTGTTTACCCGCCCGATGGTAGACCCGATTATATACCCCTTCATTCTCTCCATCTAACCCTGATCACCTCCAAAGCTACCATTTCATCTCTTACAGGCGTTCTTTCTTTTCTTTTGTTTTTCTCCATCATAAACCCTGACGGCGAACCTTTTGTCATTACAACCTCATCGATGGTTTATGTGTGTTGATTATGAATTCAATATTATGTGTTCTCGGTAGGTTTTTATTGCGTATTTTTTTTTCATAATTTTGCTATTTGTAATATGTAATCCTACTCATTCACAACTTTTACGATTAGGGTTTTAAGTTCCTTTTTATCGCATCACCACTTCAAGTTACAATTTCTTATTCCCATCCTTCATTCATGTTTGGTTTTTTCTATCAGGATCCATTCCCCTTGCACATAATCAAAACATATGATTTGTCATTTACAGGTAAATATGACAACTGATTCAAGGCTGTTTGAGATTGCTTATTGGTTAGTTCTTAATTTTTTTAAGAATCAAATTGTGCTTATATTTAGGTTTAAGAAAAAAAGTGAGATTCTATTAGAGGGGAGAGGAGTTTTTGCTGGTTCAAATCTGATTAAGTTGTTGATAGTGTCTTAAGGTGTGTTCTTATTCAATATAATCATTTAAAAATCATCTATAATTATGTTAACTAGGGTTTGAAGTTCTAATTATGGTACGTTCCCATTTAGGGTTGGAAGAATCTATTTGATTATGTGCGTTCCCATTTAGGGTTGGAAGAATCTACTTGATGGCTTCAAACCATATATAAGTAACTCATATATTTGAGCACTTAGTCGGTGCAAATTATTTTTGGTTTTTTCTTATTAGTTTTATGTTTGAACTACATTCCTACAGGTCCTATTAGGTGAAATCTGACATTTGGTGATGATAGCTTTATAAAGTATAAGGAGCTTTATGAAGTATAATACACTAGTGTTAAGCAGGTGCAAAATGTTGCATTTGTTCTTGTGGCAGGAGGGCTTGGGGAACGTCTTGGATACAATGGAATCAAGGTCTTGCCACCTTTTATTTTTGTATTTTATGTAACATCCGCCAAAATCGGATCTCTGAAATCCTACCCGGATTGGAAACCGCACTCTTTTCGATTAAATAAAAAATATATATTATAAGAACCTTTTATGAATTCTTAATAAATTCAATATTTTATTAGTTGAATAATCTTTGGATTAAAACCAGAATAAGAATGGAGGTTTAGAAGCGAAACCGAGTTAGAATTGGGCTAAATCATGAGGGAAATGATTAACTACGTTTAAAAAATGATAGTTTAAAACAAGTTTTAAACTTAAAAAGGGTTGAAATTGTCAAAACTTCAAAGTAATAAGTTAAGGGGGTTGTTTTGTAATTAATAGAAATTATATATTAAAATCAAGCTAACTAACTAGGTTACTAAACCTAGTTACGTAGTTAGTATTTGTTATATAATATTAATTAACTCGGTTAGTTATTAGTTAGTCTTATTATAGAATCACACTAACTGAGTTAATGTGATTAGTTAAACAGGTTAGACAAGTACATAATGTACAGGGGCCTCAATGAAACTTTCGAAAGTATTTTAATTAAAATTATAAAACAATGAGCGGTCTAGAACTTGAACCCAAGACCACTGATTCCACAGATGCCACATGCACCAACTGGGCTACAGCCCTTTTGGTAAAAGAACCTGAATCTCTAGTTCCTTTAAACTTAACCCTCCCATTTATGTTTAATGGAAAAAATATATATAGGGAAACCAGACGAGATGGACTAGACCTCGGGTTCCCTCGTGAACCAAGCAATATGCGCGACCAGCTGAGCTACACCTTTCTTTGTGATGATTTATGATCTGTCTTACTGAAATACACAACCAGACGCAACCAGAAACCTTTCCCTTTCTTCCTCACGTCGCATACCAGATCCAAACCCAATCGATTCAGCTCCCACTATGTTCGCCGTAATGATGGTAATGTCCAATCGATCTATTACACCTTATATTGATTAATGTAAATTCAAAGATTAACTCACCATTATAGCTTTTAGACATCAATTGAGTTTTCTTTATTTTGTAAAATTAGACCCTCATTCCTGTACCATTTCAATCCCCTGATCAAACCATGCAAAACCCCACTAAAAGTTTCGTGTTTCATCAACCACACATCACGAATTTGATCGAAGAACTTTCTAGGGCTCCAAACTTCATGTGATGATATCTCCTTCAATTCTTATCCTTTTCAGAATATTCCAAATCCCAACTTGCTTAGTTTTTCATGCTCTATAAAAGCCCTCTATCAATTTCAGTGATAGAAGGCTAATTTATCCGAATTTAATTTTAGTTGAAATTAGGGTTCTTCATACATAGAATTTGGGGCTTTTAGGTATAGGCTTGTGTTTTGATGAAATCGATGGTAGAGTATTGATATATATAATACTAATATATCGTGTGTATGTTTTGGGAGTTTTTAGATATCAACTGGAATTTTGTTGAATTATTTATGTTTTAATCACTAGTTAAATCAAATAAAAATACAAGATAATTTCAGACAAATCCAATAAACATTTGTCACACCCTCAATTTCCACTTGCGGAGTTTTACCGCGAGGCGTGTGAACAAACCAGAATCTGAAACACTAGTACGTTGAACGACTCTACATGATTTGATTATACGTTTTCCAAAATCATTTGTTGTCGATTTTATATTACCAATATTTAGCATGAGTATCAGTTTTTAAAGTTTGAGCGGAAGCATAAATAAGTAATGATGCGGGCGCCAACACAAACGCCAAAACAACTTGAAAAATCCCAAAACAATACTAATAAATAAGACTCTATAATGATGTCTTGTTCAATGCATGTGCATGCACCTAGAGCTCCTAGCGTCCTGAGAAACATGTAAAGAAACAAGTGTCAACATTAAAGATGGGTGAGTTCACAGGTTTTCATAAAATCGTTTGTTCAGTTATAGTTTGTTACTCCGTTATCCCCAACCCGGGATAACTAATCAGTTCCACTATTCCAATCCCGGAATAATAAGTTGTTGTTTCCATTATCCCCAACCCGGGATAATAAGTTGATGTTTCCAATATTCCAAACCGGAATATTAAGTTGTCCCGTAATTAAGTTCAATATTAATGTATATAGGTAGCTAGCCTAAAGTCATGTCACTAAGTGTTCGCGATCGAAGCTGACAGTTGTGCCTCCGTTTTGCCAGGCTATCACATGACCATGGCGATGTTAGGCCAATCATACACCCGTTGACCATCCCCGGTCAGCTAGCGCGACTAGCTCGGATGGGGCTCGTCAGACCCAGTAGTACTACTTATAATTCCCCCGCTATTTAACCCAAATGCTAACGATCCGAGGAGATTGTCGAGGACTTAAGTGATAAAGCTGCATAGTGACCATAACATTACATTAACATCAACATAGTTACCGTATAGTTATGTGACGTTAGATTCGTATAACGTAAAGAGTTTGAGTTTGAGAGTGTATACATGTTTCTCCCCCTGTTGTTTAAAAACCGTATAAAGTTAGGGGCCGTGAACTCACCTTTATTTGCTCGGTTAGTGTGGAATAGATGTTATAAGAGATGGGACCGCTAGTTGCGTCCTAACAAACCAATTAATTCCACGTCAGTGTGTAATCACACCAATACAAATTCCACACGCAATTTACTCACAAAGTGATACACACAAACAACCTATCTAACACTCAAACATGCATGCAAGTATTCTCATGTGATCATAGTAATCAAATAACTTATCATGAACATATTCCAAATCCATGCAACACTTTAATGCATAAAATCACAAGTTATCAACTTTCTGCTTAACACTCATTATTCAGCTGTTTTCTAGGATTTTTATAAAATAGTTCTAACATTCCAAAAATTCCCATATTTTTACAGTAGGTGACATTTATACCATAGAAATTTATATAATTTTTACAAGTCCTAAATCTTTACCAATTAACCATAAATATTAATTCATTAAGCTGCAGTCAGATTTACTGTATTCTGACTGCAGTCTACGGAAGAATTTATTTAAAAATCACTGATCGTCCGATTAACAAAATTCCAGTTGGAGTTGCCCGGAAATTTCTATACCTAGTTGCTGTACAAAAATCATGACTCAACTCTCTACCGATTTTAAAATCTAGCCTGATAAACAACCAACAAAATTCCAGAATTTTAACAGCTTTACCTACTGAACTTGTTTAGCCCTTTAAAAATATCAAACGATTTCAGAAAATTATGAATCCAGCGCCATTAGATTCCTTATTCAAATCTCTACGTTCTAGACATCAGAAAATCCGTTTTTCGACAACTAACGACCAAGTTACAGCCTGATGAAGTCGGCTGTATCTATTATTCAGCAGACTGTTTCAGCATTATTGTTACAATTATTTCGCACAATTCGATCATACGGTTAACCTAGGTGATTATAAGCCGATTTCTACTCATAGATTAAGACTAATAACCTATCCATGCAAACCCTAGTTCTTACTTCTAGTTATTACCAACAAAACACAGCCTATATGTATTCAACTTTAAAACTCATTCCAACTCTCAATCTAACATTACCAAACTGAAACTATATCATCATGCAACCTAAGAGCAGCAACTATCAAGACACATAATTTTGAAACAATTAACCATTCAAGCATGCATGTATCCGAAACATTTATACCAATCCTTTCAAGCATGCATATATATATACATATATCCGAACAATACAATCATCTATCATATTCTATTATGCAACTCCGAACACAACACACTTAAGACACGTATAACCGAACATGATCTAGCAATAAAAGATAAATCCTAACCTTAAGTGACAAGGTAAGCGGCCGTAACTTGGATGTGAATGGATTTGGCTTGAAAGTGATCCGCGACCGAGAAAGGCTTGTTGATAGAGTAGGCTGTTTGATCGACTAGAGGTGAGCAAAGACTAATCTCGCGACCAAGATGATGATGGCTTCGGCTGATGCTTGCTGCGACCGAAAGAAAAGAAAAAGAAAGCTGTTCGCGATTTATGGAGCAAGAGAAGGCGATTAGAGTTTGTGTTTTAGAAGGAAGCATGCATAAGTTTCGTAGATATAGGCGCAAGAGATAAGGATTTCGATTTGGGATAAGTATTGTGGCCGAGGAAGTTGGGTGAGTTAGTTTGTTTTGGATGTGATCTCGCGGCCAACTCGAACAACAAACGAGCCACAAACCGCTACACCACCTTAAACGTTTGGTTTGGTCTTGACCGAATAGCTTTAATTTAAGGTTTTGGTTTGATCTTTTGGCCGAACATGTTTGGGCTGTTTTGGTTTGGTTTTGAACAAAATATATTTGCGGTCTTGGGCTTAATATCGCGGCCAAGGATTAGAGTGGTTTGGTTTGGGTTTTGATCTTGGCCGAGGACTTGACTTGAGCTAGAGTTTAAAAAAACTTGTTACTCCTAGAGTCGCAATGAACCAAGGTTTGGAACGTGTCGCGGTTCGGTTAAGTTCGTGCACATATCAAATCTAAATATTCAATCACTAAAACAATCACACAACACGTATTCATTTAATTCGTACACGTTCGTACACATAGCACGTAATTAGATTGACACGTATTACGTTTAAGTTATCCGAAAAACCCGGGATATCACATTATCCCCATGTTGAAAGAATTTTCGTCCCGAAAATTGAGTAAACGCGGTTTAGCATGTAACGTACATGTTTAGAGTGCCACGCACAAAGAGTTAGTTCGTTTATAATGGTACGCAACGTTACAAGAAATTCCCAAGTGTCATACACAAAGATTTCCAAGTGTCATGTACAAGAATTTAGTCAACAATAGTACACGAAAGTATGAGAAAATTTCAAGGTTGTCACATCATCCCCATGTTGAAAGAATTTTCGTCCCGAAAATTTAGGTACTGTCATCGTTAGTTTGCTGCTCAGTTGCGAAGAGATGTGGGTATTTGCTTTTCATTTGGTCCTCCCTTTCCCACGTGAACTCCGGTCCACGCTTAGAGTCCCAACGAACTTTAACGATTGGAATCTTGCTGTGCCTTCGAGTCTTGATCTCACGATCCATGATCTCAATCGGCTTTTCTACGAAGTGTAGTTGTTCATCCACTTGGATCTCATCCAATGGAATAACTAAAGTTTCATCTGATAGACACTTCTTCAGATTTGACACGTGAAATACGTTGTGAACTCCACTGAGTTCGGCAGGAAGGTCTAATTGGTATGCTACGGGTCCGATTCGTTTCAAGATTTCAAACGGGCCTACGTACCGTGGGTTAAGTTTGCCCCGTTTTCCAAAACGGATTACACCCTTCCAGGGTGACACCTTTAGTAGGACGCGATCGCCTACTTGGAATTCGAGCGGTTTGCGTCGTTGATCAGCGTAGCTTTTCTGTCGATCTCGTGCCGCCGCCATGCGGTTTCTGATTTGTACAATCTTTTCAGTAGCCTCAAGTATTAACTCAGGGCCTGTGAGTTGACTGTCACCGACTTCTGCCCAGCAGACCGGTGATCTACATTTACGACCGTATAATGCCTCAAATGGTGCTGCCGAAATACTCGTGTGATAGCTGTTGTTATATGAGAATTCTACTAGAGGTAGGTGAATTTCCCAATTATTTCCGAAGTCCACTATGCATGCCCTAAGCATGTCTTCCAAGGTTTGTATGGTCCTTTCGCTTTGACCATCAGTCTGAGGGTGATAAGCTGTGCTCATATCCAAGCGTGTTCCCAACGCTTTCTGGAGTGACTGCCAGAAGTTTGACGTGAAGCGAGCATCTCTATCTGATATGATGGACGTTGGCACTCCGTGCCGAGAAACTACTTCCTTAATGTAGATGCGAGTCAACTTCTCCATCTTATCTGTCTCTTTAATAGCTAGGAAGTGTGCGGACTTTGTTAAACGATCCACGATCACCCAGATGGTATCGCAACCACCCAAGGTTCGCGGGAGTTTAGTGATGAAATCCATTGAGATCTGATCCCACTTCCACACTGGGATCTCTGGTTGTTGGAGTAGCCCCGATGGCTTTTGATACTCCACCTTGACTTTTGCACAAGTCAAACTTTACTTACGTAGGTGGCTATATCGGCTTTCATGTTGGGCCACCAATACGCAACTTTAAGGTCTTGATACATCTTATCCGAACCCGGATGGATAGAGTATCGAGATTTGTGAGCTTCATCCATGACTAGCTCTCTGAGGTTCCCGTAGAGAGGTACCCATATGCGATTCATGAAATACCGGGCTCCATTGGGCTTTACTTCCCAATCGCGTTCCATTTTTCCCACTGATTCAGCTTTGATGTTTTCCTCCTTAACTGCTTCTAACTGGGCGTCGCGTATTTGATCGGGTAGCCCCGAATGAATAGTGAGTTGTAGTGCTCGTACACGGCGAGGTTTCAAGTGTTCCTTCCTGCTGAGGGCATCAGCTACCACGTTAGCTTTACCCGGGTGATACCGAATGGCACACTCATAATCGTTCAAGAGTTCGACCCAGCGACGCTGTCGCATGTTCAACTCCTTCTGATCAAAGATGTGCTGGAGGCTTTTGTGGTCAGTGAAGATTGTGCACTTCGTTCCATAAAGGTAGTGTCTCCAAATCTTAAGTGCAAACACTACTGCTCCCAATTCTAGGTCATGCGTCGTGTAGTTCTTCTCGTGAACTTTCAGCTGTCGTGACGCATACGCGATGACCTTATCGCGTTGCATGAGTACGCATCCCAATCCTTGAATGGAAGCATCACAATACACTACAAAGTCATCTGTCCCTTCCGGCAAGGACAAAATGGGTGCACTGCAAAGTTTCTGCTTCAGCAGTTGAAATGCTGCTTCTTGCTTGTCACCCCAATTATACTTGATACCTTTCTGGGTGAGGGTAGTAAGCGGTTGTGCAATCTTTGAAAACCCCTCGATGAAGCGTCTGTAGTAACCAGCCAATCCTAAGAATTGGCGGATTTCCGTCGGTGTCTTAGGTGCTTCCCAGTTTTTGATGGCTTCAATCTTGGCAGGGTCTACGTGGATACCCTTTTCATTCACGACGTGCCCGAGAAACTGAACTTCCCGGATCCAGAAATCACACTTCGAGAGCTTGGCATATAGCTTTTCCTGTTGAAGTAATCCTAGCAGTAATCGTAGGTGCTCAGCATGCTCTTCTTTACTTTTGGAGTAGATGAGTATGTCATCGATGAACACAATGACAAATTTGTCGAGGTATGGTTTACACACGCGGTTCATGAGGTCCATGAATACCGCAGGTGCGTTAGTGAGACCGAATGGCATGACCAAGAACTCGTAATGGCCATACCGAGTGCGAAATGCTGTCTTAGCAATATCCTCCTCCCTGACACGTAGCTGATGATAACCGGACCGTAAATCAATCTTAGAGTAGTAACTTGACCCTTGCAGTTGGTCGAACAGATCGTCGATGCGAGGTAACGGGTATCGGTTCTTGACAGTAACCTTGTTGAGTTCCCTATAGTCGATGCACATGCGGAAAGTCCCGTCCTTTTTCTTGACAAACAGGACTGGAGCTCCCCATGGCGAAACGCTTGGTCGGATAAATCCTTTTTCTAGCAGCTCTTGAAGTTGAGTAGACAGCTCCTGCAGCTCGGCTGGAGCTAGGCGGTATGGAGCTTTGGCGATGGGAGTTGCATTGCTTGCCAATTCGATTTCAAACTCCAATTGTCGATGTGGTGGAAGACCAGGTAGTTCTTCTGGGAATACATCGGAAAAATCACGGACGACAGGGATGTCTTCTATACGTTTCTCGTCCTTAGGCTGTTCGGTAATTAGTGCGAGTAAAGCGAAAGTGTTCTTTTTCCGAAGGTACTTCTGCGCTTGCATAAATGAGATAATGTTGGTGACGGCGCTTGCCTTATCGCCTTGTACCGTCAGGATTTCGTCGTTCGAGAGTGGAATACGGATAGACTTTTCGAAGCAGAGAACTTCAGCCCGGACGTCGGATAGCCAGTCCATTCCGACTACCACGTCAAAACTACCCAGGGTAGTTGTCATCAGATCGATGGTAAAAGTGTGGCCCGCGAGTTTGAGTTGACAGCCGGATACGATTTGGGTCACATTTACAGATTTACCATTGGCTAATTCTATCACATAAGGGGTCTCTAATGGTTTAAGCGTGAGATTTAGGTTCTTCCTAAAAGACTCAGATATAAAGCTCCTATCCGCACCCGTATCAAAAAGCACAGAAGCAAAATGTTCATTAAGGGGACACTTACCGGTGACCACGTTCGTGTCGTTTCTGGCCTCTCCGCGGCCCAATGTAAATGCACGACCTTTGGCACCTCCTGTGCCACCGTTCCCATTGTTGTTGTTATTATTGTTGTGGTTGTTGTGGTTGTTTCCACCATTATTGTTGTTATTGCGCAACTGTGGGCAGTCTTTTCTGAAATGAGCGGTGCTACCACACTGATAGCATCCCCGGTTTATACCCTGCTGCTGACCTTGGGGCTGATTCTGATTTTGTCGGGACATAATTTCCCCACGACAATCCCTTGCCGCATGTCCCATCTTGCCACATCTTTGGCAGCGATTTCCGGCACAAGGGCCGTTATGATGGAGATTACAGCGGTTGCACTGCGGCTTTCGACCTACATAACCGCCTGCATTCTGGTTGTTGTTGTTGTTGTAGTTGTTGTTGTTGTTGGAACGATTTTGATGACTCCGGTGGCTGTGGTAGTGATTGAACCGTTTCTGGTTCCCTTGCTGTGGATGAGGTGACGAAGACTGTCGAATGGTGGAGTCTTCAAACTTTCTTTTGTTATCTGGAGCGACTTCGGTGGTACCCCGTGCTGGCAGTTTCTTCTGTTCCACCGCTTTATCGGTGAGTTTGTGAGCCAATCGGATTGCTTGATGTTCTGTTACAGGGTTACTAGACATCACCATACCCTGAATTTCCGGAACCAGACCCCCGAGATAGAACTCGAGTCTTTTCTCCACCGTGTTGGCCAATTCGGGACACAGAAATACCAAATCATGATGTTTTGCGGTGTAAGCTTCAATTTCCGATCCCACCATCTTGTGGTTCCACAAAGCTTGCTCTAACTGTTGCACTCTGTCTCGTGGACAGTACTCCTCTTTAATCAGGGCCTTGAACTCAGCCCATGCCATTGCATTTGCAGCTAATAGTCCACGTGTTTGGACTTGGGCATTCCACCATGTCAGTGCCCCCTCTTCCAGCGTTGAGGCGGCGTATTTGACCTTGTTGGCCTCTAAGCAGTTGCACATTTCAAAAACAGATTCCGACTTTTCGATCCAGCGGACCAATCCAATGGGTCCTTCCGCCCCCGAGAACTTGCTTGGCTTTGCGTCAAGGAACATCTTATAGGGATTAAAGCCCCCTCCTGCTGACAGAGAACATGAAGTCAGCAAGGAATTTTACTAGCCTCACTATTAGATTTTCACGCGAAAATTTAATAATGGTTACCTGCCGGCTGGTTCTGAACACCCGCCAATGCTGCATTCACATGCTCCTGAATCATGGCAGCTAGCTCTTCGGGCGTCAAGTTAAGGTTTCCACGTCTTCCAGTCGCCATTTAGATCTTCGAAACATAACATAAACACACTCCGATAAGTCTATATATCCAATAGAGTTATCCTACTTCGTACTTTAATAATTATTAAGTTATGTCAACTCAATATGTTAAATAGTCAAAAGAAATACTTGATTAACTGAAATCTCAACGTCTTACAAAAGTGCAAATCAAACATACGAATTCACTATAAAGTCTCAAGTTTAAATACAAGTGGAAAATAATAAACTGAAGGGAAACAAATAATATAAACGAGACGTGTCAGTCGTCTACGTCTCCATCCCCCAAGTCACTGTCATTGCCGTCATCCTGTGCGGCATTTCCAGCTTCCTCAGCTGGGTCCTCCTCCTGATCCTCTTCAGGATCCTCCTCTGGATCCTCTTCTGGATCCTCCTCTTCCGGCACTGGAGGGGCAGGTGCTGGTTCAAGTGCTTGATTTTGCAGTTCCTGAATGTTCCAACTATTTTCCAGGACTCTGTCCTCAAGCCAGTCAGCTCTTATCTGCTCCGCACGCAGATCTCTGGCTATGGTGTTACGAGCTATCTTACTCGTACGATGCTCTTCCTCGAGCGAGTCGGCCTTTCCCGTAAGGTGTCGGATCATCCATCCTTGTGCTAAGATGGTTTCCTGCATTCTTTCTAACTGTTTTTGTTGTGTATGCACTAGGATTCTAAGCATGTCAATTCCTATTTCTACAGGATTAACCGGTTCAACCGGTACAGCAATAGTTGGGCGTAATGATGACTCCTCCCCCAGAGCGAGCCTTTTCCTCGCCGCTGAGCGTGTCTCCACGCCATAAGGTGGTATGAGTTCCACCATTGGTGCCTTTCCTGGTGCCCTTGGTGGCGTAAGTCTGTCGGACGATGATGACGATGAGGATGATGACATTGCCTGTTAGGTCGTGTAGTTAGTTATGAGTTGGTTTCATTTCTTATTATAAAGGCATAATCTACTAAACACAGTTTTGGTATATTGCATAATAATTCGGTGCCAAACTAAGTCTAGTGTCGTGATATCAGCTATAGTTTAGGTCTACTCTAATGCAAACCTGGTTCTCTATAGCTAGTGGCTCTGATACCAATCTGTCACACCCTCAATTTCCACTTGCAGAGTTTTACCGCGAGGCGTGTGAACAAACCAGAATCTGAAACACTAGTACGTTGAACGACTCTACATGATTTGATTATACGTTTTCCAAAATCATTTGTTGTCGATTTTATATTACCAATATTTAGCATGAGTATCAGTTTTTAAAGTTTGAGCGGAAGCATAAATAAGTAATGATGCGGGCGCCAACACAAACGCCAAAACAACTTGAAAAATCCCAAAACAATACTAATAAATAAGACTCTATAATGATGTCTTGTTCAATGCATGTGCGTGCACCTAGAGCTCCTAGCGTCCTGAGAAACATGTAAAGAAACAAGTGTCAACATTAAAGATGAGTGAGTTCACAGGTTTTCATAAAATCGTTTGTTCAGTTATAGTTTGTTACTCCGTTATCCCCAACCCGGGATAACTAATCAGTTCCACTATTCCAATCCCGGAATAATAAGTTGTTGTTTCCATTATCCCCAACCCGGGATAATAAGTTGATGTTTCCAATATTCCAAACCCGGAATATTAAGTTGTCCCGTAATTAAGTTCAATATTAATGTATATAGGTAGCTAGCCTAAAGTCATGTCACTAAGTGTTCGCGATCGAAGCTGACAGTTGTGCCTCCGTTTTGCCAGACCTATCACATGACCATGGCGATGTTAGGCCAATCATACACCCGTTGACCATCCCCGGTCAGCTAGCGCGACTAGCTCGGATGGGGCTCGTCAGACCCAGTAGAACTACTTATAATTCCCCCGCTATTTAACCCAAATGCTAACGATCCGAGGAGATTGTCGAGGACTTAAGTGATAAAGCTGCATAGTGACCATAACATTACATTAACATCAACTTAGTTACCGTATAGTTATGTGACGTTAGATTCGTATAACGTAAAGAGTTTGAGTTTGAGAGTGTATACATGTTTCTCCCCCTGTTGTTTAAAAACCGTATAAAGTTAGGGGCCGTGAACTCACCTTTATTTGCTCGGTTAGTGTGGAATAGATGTTATAAGAGATGGGACCGCTAGTTGCGTCCTAACAAACCAATTAATTCCACGTCAGTGTGTAATCACACCAATACAAATTCCACACGCAATTTACTCACAAAGTGATACACACAAACAACCTATCTAACACTCAAACATGCATGCAAGTATTCTCATGTGATCATAGTAATCAAATAACTTATCATGAACATATTCCAAATCCATGCAACACTTTAATGCATAAAATCACAAGTTATCAACTTTCTGCTTAACACTCATTATTCAGCTGTTTTCTAGGATTTTTATAAAATAGTTCTAACATTCCAAAAATTCCCATATTTTTACAGTAGGTGACATTTATACCATAGAAATTTATATAATTTTTACAAGTCCTAAATCTTTACCAATTAACCATAAATATTAATTCATTAAGCTGCAGTCAGATTTACTGTATTCTGACTGCAGTCTACGGAAGAATTTATTTAAAAATCACTGATCGTCCGATTAACAAAATTCCAGTTGGAGTTGCCCGGAAATTTCTATACCTAGTTGCTGTACAAAAATCATGACTCAACTCTCTACCGATTTTAAAATCTAGCCTGATAAACAACCAACAAAATTCCAGAATTTTAACAGCTTTACCTACTGAACTTGTTTAGCCCTTTAAAAATATCAAACGATTTCAGAAAATTATGAATCCAGCGCCATTAGATTCCTTATTCAAATCTCTACGTTCTAGACATCAGAAAATCCGTTTTTCGACAACTAACGACCAAGTTACAGCCTGATGAAGTCGGCTGTATCTATTATTCAGCAGACTGTTTCAGCATTATTGTTACAATTATTTCGCACAATTCGATCATACGGTTAACCTAGGTGATTATAAGCCGATTTCTACTCATAGATTAAGACTAATAACCTATCCATGCAAACCCTAGTTCTTACTTCTAGTTATTACCAACAAAACACAGCCTATATGTATTCAACTTTAAAACTCATTCCAACTCTCAATCTAACATTACCAAACTGAAACTATATCATCATGCAACCTAAGAGCAGCAACTATCAAGACACATAATTTTGAAACAATTAACCATTCAAGCATGCATGTATCCGAAACATTTATACCAATCCTTTCAAGCATGCATATATATATACATATATCCGAACAATACAATCATCTATCATATTCTATTATGCAACTCCGAACACAACACACTTAAGACACGTATAACCGAACATGATCTAGCAATAAAAGATAAATCCTAACCTTAAGTGACAAGGTAAGCGGCCGTAACTTGGATGTGAATGGATTTGGCTTGAAAGTGATCCGCGACCGAGAAAGGCTTGTTGATAGAGTAGGCTGTTTGATCGACTAGAGGTGAGCAAAGACTAATCTCGCGACCAAGATGATGATGGCTTCGGCTGATGCTTGCTGCGACCGAAAGAAAAGAAAAAGAAAGCTGTTCGCGATTTATGGAGCAAGAGAAGGCGATTAGAGTTTGTGTTTTAGAAGGAAGCATGCATAAGTTTCGTAGATATAGGCGCAAGAGATAAGGATTTCGATTTGGGATAAGTATTGTGGCCGAGGAAGTTGGGTGAGTTAGTTTGTTTTGGATGTGATCTCGCGGCCAACTCGAACAACAAACGAGCCACAAACCGTTACACCACCTTAAACGTTTGGTTTGGTCTTGACCGAATAGCTTTAATTTAAGGTTTTGGTTTGATCTTTTGGCCGAACATGTTTGGGCTGTTTTGGTTTGGTTTTGAACAAAATATATTTGCGGTCTTGGGCTTAATATCGCGGCCAAGGATTAGAGTGGTTTGGTTTGGGTTTTGATCTTGGCCGAGGACTTGACTTGAGCTAGAGTTTAAAAAAACTTGTTACTCCTAGAGTCGCAATGAACCAAGGTTTGGAACGTGTCGCGGTTCGGTTAAGTTCGTGCACATATCAAATCTAAATATTCAATCACTAAAACAATCACACAACACGTATTCATTTAATTCGTACACGTTCGTACACATAGCACGTAATTAGATTGATACGTATTACGTTTAAGTTATCCGAAAAACCCGGGATATCACAACATTTTTGTTGGGTATTTCAGATTATATAAACACTAGGGAATTTTTATAATTTTTCCTTAATTTTTGGTAATTCATGGATATAAAACTTGGATTTATACATGTTTTAATTATTCAAAAATATACGTTTATCACGAATAAATTCTATGAATATTTTTATTGATTTTATATATTATGTAATTGTTTTGAGACTTATATAATTTTTCTATAATTTTTCTATAATTGCCTTATCAAAGGATTAATGGATTTTCTTTTAAGTAAATAAAAAATTTGTTATTGGAATTTAAAATGGGTGATGATCATTAAATGTGGTTTATAAAATTGTTAGAAGGTTTTAGTAATATGGGATTTACAAAACATTAAAACCTACTAAATTGATATTTCTTGGAATTGTCATGATTAATAGTTCTAGAAATATCTTTATGTAAATATATATCGATTTGGTTATTTTGCCGAACAATTGGTTTATATAATCTAAGTTCCCAAATAGGATACCCAATTTCCTAAAATTAATATATTGTTCGTTCGTTGGCATTTCCGTTTATTTATATTTTAGGGTGATTATTATTTCTAGATTCTATTTATTCCCTTCGTGCGGTAACGCTCGTGGAACATTTCTTCGCAACCTGTGAGTAATTTCTTTCAAATTCCCCTTTTTTAATTTTACAAATTTTTGGGTGCATCATGTTATTTAAATCTATGATTTATTCTATTATTAACATGCTAAAATCAAATTGTTGATATCTAGATGTTCATGTGTCTTATCTTTTTAACTTATATGCTATGTCAAGTCTATTGCATGCTATTGTATCTAGTGGAACCACGGTTGACTAAGTTCCTCACGGCCAACGGTATTAGACTCGCTCTCCGAGGCTTGAGCCTAATGCACGCTATTGTCGTTGTGTGCTATTTTTGGTCTTGGTGTGTTTTATTATTTTGTTATGTGTCTTTGTTGGTATATGTGAAATGTTAGTTATATTAGTGGCATGTGACAGTCTTTATATTAACCTTGTGAGCATGTTGATATATAATTTTCTTTAAAATAAATACTAAACCATTTTCTACAAAATAAGGAATTGCTCACCAGCATGATTGTTGACCCAAAAATATAATTTTCTAACGTGGTGCAGGAGCAAGATTGATAATCAAGTGGAGAGGACACTTAGCATGGGCCTTAGGAAAATAAATCGGAAAATTTTGTAAAGTTTATTTTTGAACATTTTATGTATCACTATTGATTGATATGCGTTATCTGACAATTTAATTCAATGGTATTAAATATTAAACTTATAATAGTGTCATGAGCTATGGGCAATCATCATGTCCTGTACCATTTCGTTGCGGGTCGGGGTGTAACATTTTAAGTTGTAATTCATCATTATTTGTTTTCTCTATCTAACAACACTTGATAAAACTTGATCCATTTTGTAGATAGCACTTGCAATGGAGACAACATGAACCGTTTCTTACAACTCATAGAGTCATCTAATGCTTATCTGAAGCTACCTATAAACAGTTTCAAGGTTGTTTACATTTTTATATGGACCAACCCAAAGTCAAATATGGATATAAAATGTCAACAAAGTTACTGACACTAGTGTTTGTGAATTGTAGGTAAAAGTAGACGAGACGTGTCTTTTGTGATAATGATTTAAGACGATACACTTGCACTCATGTTATAACTGTTTTATCAAGTAAAATTATTTTTTCAATAAAGGATGTTGGTTTGAAGTATATAATAACGAAGTACACAATGTTCTTTTCTTTTTTATGTCTTTAGATTGGAGGGGATTTGCATGATGGGGTTAAGTTATGACTTTTAAATTGTATATAGTTTTATTTTCATATAATTTCAAAATCTATTTATATATTTTATGGCTTTTTATTGGTGAAACTTTTGGATCATGCTATATTGGATGGTGGCAGAGGCAGAAGTTTGGTAAATTGGCAGATTTGGCCCCTAGACTCGTTTCGTCGAGTTTTGTCACTTTTAACCTCTTTAATCTAATTTTTAGGCTCTATAAATGTGTTAAGGCATATGTAACTTGGATTTTTCCTAGAAATATCGTGGATGTCGGTTCGTTCGGTTGTACGGTTGTACGGTTACGCGTTTCGTAAAATTACGTAACACGCTTTAACGAACACGAAAATGATCGAAATTGCGCAACGATTGACATTCTTGCATTCTCATTAATAAAATACAAGATTTTATTGAATATAAAAAATGTTTTGATTTGTATATGTGGTTCGTATCTTGAATACGGACCAACAGACTTTCGCAGTGTGTCGAAAATAGTTCCTGGACTTGTATAGGTGTGTTTTTGTCATACATAACCCTTCAAAACTTATATCTAAGTTATGTAAAGGGTATTTAGGGTATGTGTAGCTTATGTTCTTGTCCCGGTGTGTTGTTACATGAAACAGATTACGTTTAAGTATCGGTCAACGAATTACTTCCAAAAGAAAAAAGTTTTTGAATGTCCGGAATTTTGCACAAGGGTTACAATCAAGAATATCAAATGATCAGAGTTTTGATCACTACATTGATATATCAACTGGAATCAATTCTGATCAATATTCCTCAAACAGTGCTTTCACAACAAAAGATGACAATCATAGTTTTGATAATTGTCATTTATTCTTGATGATTTAAAACTATTGACCTCACTGACTTAGAGGAAATGGATATTCTGCACCAAGTGGCCCTACTAAATCTCAGAGCAAATAACTTTTATAAAGAACTAGTAGGAGATATCCATGACTCAATGGAAGGTCAAGGTAGGGTTGGATCAATCCAAGATAAAGTGTTTTAAGTTTAATATGCTAGGTCATTTTGCTAGGGAGTGCAGAAATCAAACAAAAACTTTGCACCAATTATAACCTATCTAAATCAAAGACCTCAATCAATTAGTCAACAACACTTTTATCAAAATAACCAAAATATCCCTGCACCAAAATGTTCAAAACATTGTGTAACGCCCTAAACCCGGATGGGTTGACGTGTCGATATAATAGTGGATTAGAACATAAGTCATAATTCCATTAATTAAACCAAGGTTGGTGATATGCACTAAATGCAAACATATAACTTGTATGAAGTAAGGTATAAAAAGCCAACCCTTTTTAGTACTATTGTTGGAAAAAGTGTGTTTCTTTGTATACTTTTGGTTTTCAGGAGTAGAAGAGCTTAAATGTACAAAAGGAACAAATTAACGTCAAAAACCAGCTTAAATACAAATGAAGGGAAGTTGATACATCATACCGACCCTCTGAGCTTCATCCCAAGACAAAAAACAACAATTCAGAATACAAGCATGGGGTCGTGCCACAAAGGCATGGGGTCATGCCACAAAGGCATGGGGTCTTGCCCCACTCAAGATTCCAGGAAAAAGGAAGAAGAAAAAGACAAACAGAAGCAGACAAGAGACACGGGGCCGTGTCCCATGGACACGGACACGGATCCTGGTCAACTCCTAGATATGCAAATCTTGGATAGTACAACAAGTAGAAGGGGCACGAGGCTGTGCTGTTGACACACGAGGCAATGTAAGCATATAGACTGACACAACTCATTAAATGAAGAAAGAGAAGAAGAAGAAACGTGTCACTGGTGTGCGTGAAGCGTGATATGATTTTTTTTATTTTAAGTTCATTTTACGCATTAGTCAAGTTTTAAATTTATAAAACACGATATTATACTAACATTAAACACACATTTGGGCAAGTGCACCCATCGTGAGCGTAGTATAGCGTTGGTAAGATACCAAGGTTGTCCAAGGACACAAGAGCTTTTAGTACCGGTTTATCCTCAATGTCTAATCGTTACAAATTTTTGGATAAAAGTTTTTAAACATAAAAGTAAATCTAAAAACGAAAAGATAAATAAAATGAAATACAAACAGACAAGATAGAATCACTTGGATCCAACTCCTCTTTAATGTATCCTTTGATAATTTTCGCACTTTCGGACTTTTTAAGAGATTATCTTAGTTAAAGTAGTAGGCCCCTCTTTTGAAGGTGACGTTACCCTCAACCCAGTGGTTTGAGTCAGCAAGGATACAATCCCAAAGGGTCGGAATATTGAAAGATAATTAAATACGTTATTAATGCAAAAAGTAGTAGACCCCTCTTTTGAAGGTGACGTTACCCTCAGCTAAGTGGTTTGAGTTAGCAAGGATACAATCCTTAGAAGCCGGTTTAAAGTTTTAATAGTAGCTTACATATGAGGGGTTCAAGCTATTCGCACCCCGCCATCCAATACCCGTGGGGCATTGAAGGAGGTCCTAGTAAGCTTGAACCAAGTCCTCGCAGGATCTATACACTGAATGAGACAAGAACTTTACCAAACCACTCTTCTAACCCCCTTCCAAGTAGTTAACGCGCTTTATATAGACCGTAAAGACAGAATAAGCAAATCAATGAGCATAAAGAAATGGTTAGGAAAATTCAGTTTCAACATAAGAAACTAGTTATCAAAGTCACTAATACATACCCAATTAAAAAGTGCCGAAAGATTAAAATCCAAAAGTAATACATTAAAGACTTGTCTTCACCAAGTGATGTAAGAGATTAGCCAAGCATGGCCTTTGTTTGACAAGAACTCTTACGATCAATCTTGGATCCCGAGACTACTACACACTCTAAAGATGATAGATGGATGATGGTGGTGGGTGTTGGTGTTATAGTGGTGGTGGAATGGTGGCAAAGTGAGAGAGAAGTGGTTAATCAAGGGATGCCTTTGAAGTGAACCAAGCACCCCTATTTATAGTCAGAACAGTACCCCGGCCACGACCCCGTGTCCAGTGGGCACGGCCTGTGGCCGGCTTCTTCTCTTCCTTAATTAATTGCAGCTGTCAATAGAGGGCCCCACACGACCCCGTGGCTCCTAGGCACGGCCCCATGGTGTTGGTGCATAATGTCTATGTCTTAGTCTTATATCGAGTCTGTATAGATTAGCGTTGAATAGGCTAGCGAAACGAAGTATTTATGTGTAATTGGGACAAGTTCGCTGGAAGTGAACATGTATTGTCAAGTTCAGCCGAACTTGCCTTGGCAAGTTCGCCCGAACTCACATCCTTTACCAGCGAACTTCTAGTCCTATAAATAGCTAGCTTGTCATCCTCATTTGTAACTTTTGGCATTTTAGAGGCGAAGCTCTGTCAATTTGGAGACTCGACGTTATATCAATAAAATTGACGTTTAACTGATTAATTCTTGTCTATTGGTAAACTCGTCGTAATATTTCCGCTATTATGAACAATAGATATCAAATCTAGGTTCCTATGCATTGAGGATCGGTCCTACACATGGTCAACTCTTCGCTGTACTATCAAGATTCTGCAAATCTTAGAGGCTGACCACGCCCCATGGTGGCCTGGGCACGACCTGTGGTGGGCATGGAAGCTTTTGCATTCTTTGTATTTAAGTGCAAGGGATGACCACGCCCCATTCTTGGCTGGGCACGGCCCCGTGGTCAGATGCTGTCTCATTGTACTGTCTTTGGGGTGCTGCTAACGGGTCAGGCATGTCACTTTATTCCTTTTTCTTGTATTTATGTTGGTTTTGGCTGCTTATTTCCTTCTTTTGTTCTTTTAAGCGCATTTGGTCCTGTAAATTCAAAAGGAACAAATAAACGAGCTTTTTCCAACATTAGTACTAGAAAAGGGTTAGTTTATGCCTCATTTGATGTAATTTATATGTTGCATTTTATACACATCAGTGACATTTGTGCCTTTTCAACCATTGTACAATCCCGAACAATTTCAAATCCAATGAAATCTTGTAACATTTGCACGTTTTAAGTCCTTGTACAATTTCAAACTCTCACACCTTTTCTGGAAATAAAATCATAAATTATTACGCAAACGTAATCAGTTTGACATGAAGTACACTTCGGAACAAGGACATAAGGTAAACATACCCTAAATACCCTTTATATAACTTAGAAATAAGTTTGCGGGGTTCGGTATGGCAAAAACATGCTTATTCAAGCTCAGGGACTTTTTGCGACAAACTGCGAAAGTCTGCCGATTCTCGTGTTTTTGAATACGAACCACATATACAAATTCAAATATTTTTGTAGTTAGTAAAATCTTGTGATTTATTGATGAGACTGCAAAAATATCAATTGTTGCGCAATTTCGGTCATTTTCATGTTTTTTATAGAGTTCGTCGTAATTAAGCAAAAAACGCAACCATACAACCGAACGAACCGACATCCATGATATTTTTGGGCAAAATTCAAGTCATATATGCTTTAACATCCTCATAGAGCCTAAAAGTTAGGTTAACGAGTGTTAGAAGTGACAAAACATGACGAAACAAGTCCAGGGGCAAAATCTGCCTAAAATGGAACTTGTGGCCAGGGTCGCTTACGGTAGCCAACATAAGCTACGGTAGGCACTGGGAGAATTGCCTGAAGCCCATGGTTTTCTTATGCTTGGAGCCCAAGAATCCGTATTCCCCAAGTTTTAACCTGCATTTGACATTTGTTTTGATCACCTTTGATCTTTGCCACCTCATGGGACATGTGGGATGATCCTAGAACTCCGAAAACACTATAAATAGCCATTGAAACTCCTCCATTCCTTGATCATTTGATTTCTTTCTCTCTAATTAATCATTCCTAGAGTTTGCTTCTTCTTAGAGGCCTCCTACTGAGTATTATTGCCTCCCTAGAAGACAAGTAAGTGTTCTTTCCTAGTCTTGTTCATTATTTTAGCTTAATTTGAGCTAAAAGTCAAACAGTTGACTTTCTGTTTGACTTTTAGTTCTGACCATAATTGGTCAAGTCAAAGTTCATTTGAACTTTGCAACGTGATCGTAATCACGAAGGTTATAATCCCTAGCGATTGCACCTTCTAATTACCACGTTTACTAGGTGAAGTGACGAATTAAAGTTTCGGTCAAAGATGCACATAATGTGCATTTTACTACGAAACTATTTTCGGGTATCAAAGCACCAAGTTTTGATACCAAATCATTTTTTATAAACTTAGTTAGACATGTTTTGACATGTCTAACTCGCAAATTAAGTGTTTATGGTTAAATTAGGGTCTTAAGTCGAGCGATCTTGGACCCGCTTGACTTTCGACCGACCTGTTTGCGATCTTACATCGACCAACATATTTGTGACCATAGTTGTATAGGGAATAACCTACTGAGGTTATACCTTATGGTCACGTTGTTTGGTTAGTGTTATGATAAGTCACTTTTATGTTCTTAAAAATGACCAAAATGCCCTTTTTGCGCATAAATCAATTTTAAGCATATGTAACAAAAGTTTTGACACATAAACTAATGTTACATTATCAAACATGTAAGACTTATCATAAGGCAAATTTAACCATCTGAACATATATTTACGCAAACTACCTGTTAACGTAGCGTAAACTACCTTAACGAGTCATAACGGGTCAAAAGCACTTAGGATCCTTTCCAAATCAGAATGTTAAGCTTATTAAACTATATCATATGATTCCCAACACTCGTTTGGTTTGTAAGACTTCATTCTATCAGATCTTCCGTTTAAAGTCCCGACACACTAACATAGTTATCCGACACATTAGGACACGTTTGAGCTATGTCTATTCCATTGATCCAAGGACACTTATGCAATCCCAAGTGAGTATATAGTCCCCTCTTTTATGTTTTCAAATGTTTTGGGGTGATTCATATGTGCCTATCACTACTTTCTTGTTTTCATGACATAATACATGATTTGTTTATCTAGACATTTTGCTTCGTATTTTGACCTAGCATACGTAGTACATGGTTTTCAAAGACATTTTGCTTCGTATGTTTACATTATTCTAGACATTTTGGTGCGTCGAACTCGACAAGGATACATTCATTAACATTGATCACACCAACCGGTAGTATGTAATGGTACCATAGGGTTGACAATCTCATTCCCGCTTTTCCTAGGTTTGTTTGGAAGTGACCTTAGGGAATGACATAATCCGATGAATATTGATAAACCTTTGTCCTTATAATGGTTTATCCGACAGTCAACAAGGCTTGAATGTATTCGCCAAGAATCCATAATTATATGTTTACACAATGAAAACAACGATTTTATAAAACAAAACCTTTGATTAAATAAGACATTTGTTCAATCAAAAACATTGTTTTATACATGACATTTTGGTCATACAAGACACTTGCTTATACATGAGAATGGTTTATACATGACACATTTTACACAAGACATGACATATTTTGGTTATTAAGTTAACCTTGCATTATTTCTTTTAAAACATTTGATTTTCATATGATTTTATAAAAGTAACACTTTTATAATGATTCATGGCTACTTTTGAAATAGTATTAACATTTGCTTTCAACATTCAAAGCCATGAGTCTCAACCACAAAACCTATGTTACTCACATGCATTTTTATGCTGACGTTTTATTTTCACATATGTTTCAGGAGCAATCGTTTGATGATTTGGTTGCATACTTCACATAGGATGGACGTGGGCCTTAGTGACTTTAAAACTTGAAAGATAATTTTATTGCATTTGGTTTCGTTATTCCTAGACAATGTAATTCAATAATTCAATAAAACAAAACTTTAAATACCATGTGTTATGAAACAATTTCCTGTAACGTGACTCCCCGATGTTTCCTCCGCGGTTTGTTGTTTTACGTGATCGGGGTGTTACAGCACGGGGTCGTGTAAACCGCCTGTTTCCAACTATGGGTGCTAGGTTCAATTGTAATCCATCCCTTAGCAAACCAACCACAACAATACCACCATCATCCACCACATTCATCCATCATGCATCTTTAGAGTGTGTAGCAGTCTCGGGATCCATGAATGATCGTAAGAGTTTTGTCAAACAAAGGCCATCATTGCTGATCACTTAGTGAAGACATGTCTTTTATGTATTACTTTTAATTTCCAAGCTTTGGTTAACTTTTTAGTTAGGTTTCTATTAATGACCTTAATATCTAGTTTTTTTTATATTGAAAGTGAACTTTATTCTATCATCTCTTCATGTTTTGTTGAATCATTCATTCGTGTCTTTACAGTCTATATAAAGCATGTTAATTGCCTGGAGGGGGTTAGAAGGGTGGTTCGGGTAAAGTTTGTTGATGCATAATGTCTATTTTCTAGGTCTTGGATCGCGTCTGTATGTTTAGAGCTTGAAATGTTTGATTTTGTAATGTATTTATGAGATTATACACAAGTTCGGCCGAACTTGTGTGTGGATGATCAAGTTCGCCCGAACTTGATCAATCCATCTACACACTTTGCCCAAACTTGTAGGTCTATATATAGATGGTCATGGGTCATTCATTGTAAGAACTTTGCGACATGGACGACGAAGCTCTGTCTGTTTGGAAACTGAATGTATATGATTTGGATATGAATAAATAGACATTTAAATAGTAAACTTGTGTATTTGATTAACATTTCATATAATTTCCGCTTATATAGGACACTAGATACAAATTAGGTTCGTTGACAGTGGAGGATTGATCCTAACAAGTGTTATCAGAGCCATGGATACCTAATTTGCTGAGATCTACACAAGACACTCTCTATTTCTACTCATTTCTACCATTTTTCTTAACTTTTTCACAAAATTGTTGAATTCATGGACAAAAATGACTAAAATTTGAACATGTCTTAGATAATCACCTAAATACAAACCCATGAAAGTTTCAGAATCAAATATTATCGAATTCATGTCAAAATTGTCAAAAAACCATGTCTTGTAACCAAATTTCGCTCGAACTTGATTGAAAATCATCAAATTCTGTTGATTTATCAACTTCGCCCGAACTTGTTTGAATTTCAGTGAATTTTTGACTAAGTTCGACCGAACTTGTCAATATTTGTTGAAATTTTCAATAAGTTTGCCCGAACTTGTAGAAAACTTGGAAATTTTTCAAAGCCAAACACAAGTTCGCCCGACATCTTCACGATGATCAAAGCCAAAACCATGAAGCAAATGATTGATAGATATTGTCATTTGATGGTTCAAATGCGAAGGCACAATATTCATAAGACTGATGAAGAACAAATTGATAAACTAGCAGACGCACTTCCTAAGGGGGAGTGGTCCACTTACTTGATGGTTTTGAAGAATAGTCCGGGTTGGATGCATCTTAAGTTATCATCTTTCATTGACATGTTAGAAGGACATGAAATGGAGTTGTTGAAAATGGCCAAATCAAAGAATACGAATGTTGTGCAAGATGTAGGTGTGTACTACAAAGGAGGTGTTCAAGATATTCAAAGTCCAAAAATTCAAACAGCATTTAGTGCGAATATGAATTCTTCGAATCATTCGTCAGAAAGTAAATCGAACATTCAATCATACCTGAGTTATGATCAGAGTCCTACGAACACGGGATATTCAAGTGCTGGTTCAAATTCTCCATTCCAGAATCAACTGAATCAGACTAATCAGAAAAATCATTCCAGTTCTGATCCGAATGTTTTCCCGTGCAACATTGCGGTAAGTCTGAAGAACGTTTTCCCTGAGCAAGTGGCTAAACAACATATAGCGCTTCTTGCAACCGTACTCGAATCATACGAAAGCTTAGTCGTGGTGAAGATCGGATATCCAGAAATGACGGCTGAGGATTACGATCAGGTTGATAAAGAGGAATTGGAACTAATGGATATCAAGTGGAGCTTAGCATCGATCATAAAAAGAATCACGAAGTTTGTAGCGCTAACTGGAAGAGACATTGGTAATTCAAGAAATAAGCTTGGATTTGACAAGTCGAAGGTAACATGCTTCAAATGCAGACAGAAGGGGCATTTCAAACGCGAATGCACCAACCAAGAAACAAGTGGCTACCAAAGTCCTTTCGGCAACAACAATGATTATTACAAGAAAGCGTTGCAGTACAAGCCATATCCAAAGAGAACTCAAGTTGAAGTTCAAGATAATTCTTCAAAGCCAACTGAACAAGCTTTAGTAGTGTCCAATGAAGAAGAAGGCTTTGATTGGAATAAGTATATTGGAAAGAAGACTGGAGTTGCTTTGATGGCAGAGATTGTGGATGAATCAGAGTCGTTGGTTGATGATGCAACTCTGGAGAATGCGATTCTAGAAGAATATCTGCAACGAACAGAGGAAGAGGAAATGATAGTATATCAGTGGACTATCACAGTATGCTAAGGAATTGTAAAGTTTATAAAGTGATAAAAAAGTCTTATCGTGGATGTGTCGATAGGCTTTACACGTTCAGTAATTGTTTCCGGGATATAAACTAAATTTTACAACTGCTTAAACTTGTGGATCAACATCTCTAGGATATATGGACTTAGTACTCCGAAATTTCGTTTGAGAGATCGCCTGATTATGAGAAACGAGGTCTTTATAGGTGATTGATATCTGGGGTATTATACAAGTTCTCTGATTTTGCGGAAGCAATAGCCTAGAACTTCCATAATGCTTTTTCTACAAAACTACAACAAAACTTAAAGAATCGAAAGATCTAATCAATTGCAGTGCTTAAAAGATTCCTTAATTGGAACACACCTTAAAGTCGAGCCTTCATCTCTTTGTCTGTACGGTAGTACTAACCTGAGCTCTCAAGGCCTCGCATAACCCGGATACAGATATCAATTAGGCTATATTCACATGTAAGATGAAATCTAGGGAATCTTGATGCGGGAGTATATTCTGAGATGGGAACCATAGTTGAGTCAAGTTTTCATAATTCTAACTAACATATCTTGGAACAATTGACAAATGTGTCGAAGTTTAAGTGGAGAAACATATCGACAATCTAGGTAAACAAGTTTAGAACTTAAAGTCATTAAAAGGTCAACGGTATTGGTGATACGTCTCAATCAACTGACATGATCCTTAGACACGAATTCACAAAAATATGTATGTAAATATGTTCGTAAATAGTTTATTTGATTTTAGATTTAAACCCAAAAATATTTTCAGTGTGTCTTAGCATAAACTTTTGAAAACTCAAAGAGATTTTATGTCTACATTGTTTTCAACAGCCAATGATGGAAAACGGATCTTCGGAGTTCGGAATGGTGCTAAGTTGTTGGAATCTTGACGACAACGGGTTGGGAGCTAATTTGTAAAATCAAAATGCACAAAAAACAATGAAAAGTTCATTAGTTAGAAACTTTAAAATTTGAAGAAAACATCAGTTTGTTCATAACGGGTCAAACCGAGGTCATTAATTTGGACTCGGCAGACAAAACGGTTAACCAATCTCATTAACTTGGACTTGGTCAACTGAGTGGATTTTCATAATTGGTAAACATGAGAAAGTTCAGGGTTAAAATTGAAAAGTTTGAAAAATTTAAAATTGGGAATAACCAAGTTCGGCCGAAGTTCCATAAAGAAAAATTGTTTAAAGATGGCTGAACTATGGGCGAAGTTATCTGTTTGATATTGATAATAAGTAGTCAAGTTCGCCCGAACTTGACTAACTATAAAAAGTCAAGTTCGCTCATATTTTCATTCACTTGTTTCACCTGAACTTCGAGCGAACTTGAGAGAATTTGTGAGATCTGTGAAATTGCAAGTTTTGTGCCGTTACTCTGCCCGATTTGAACGTGATTATAAGTGATTGGCACACTTATTGTCATGGCTGAGTTATTAATCGTGAAAATCATCCATAAAAACGACTTGATTGAACTTATCTTGAACCAAACTGATATAATACATTAGATTAAATGGACAAACTGAACGATGAATTGGTTTAATAAACATGTATTAATAAAAAACAAACCATAAATTAGATCAATTGAACATGTTTAAATGTTGCAGGTTGTTTGGAGATGACGACAAGTTCGTCCGAACTTGTTGAGTTGATTTGTAATCAACTTCGGGCGAAGTTGTCATGATTTCTGATAAAATATGAATTTGCAACAAGTTTGCCCGAACTTGTTGTGAATATTTCAAAAACCTGTTTGACTAACAAGTTCGCCCGAACTTGTGAAAAAAAGTTAAAACCTGTTTGCTGATGCATGTTCGGCCGAAGTTGTTGATTGTTTTGTATTGTTTAACATTCAAGTTCGCCCGAACTTGATGATTAATTTGGTGAGAATTGTGAAATGTGCTAAGTATTTTATTTTCTCAGTTCGCAGAATATCAAGCTTTCGTTCAACAAGTTTCATAATACTTGTATTTCGCTTGACGAAAAGATTTATCCAACTCTGACAGCATTCTCAGAGATCTTAGAATTTTTAGGGCGAATTCCGATTACGAAGGCGATCACGGATAAGCATGTCGTATGTAGATCTCATGTTTATTTCTTCTGGAACTCAGCGTCCTACAACGAAGCAACGAAAGTTATAAAGTCTGCAGTTCGTGTCATAAGATAAGGAATTTTTTATCACCAAAACTGATATCCGAAGGGTTTTAGAGTTTAATGACGATGTTAAGGATCCGATAAGCTTCGAGGAAAGAATGGTCAAGGGATGTTTCTTCCGTATGGGCTACAAAGGTCACGCGAACGAGCCAACGATGAAGAAAGGCAGTGTTCCTTTGCTTTCAGTCACAGGAAAGCAGGGCTAGACGACATACAAGATTACATGGCATGTATGGTTACTGCATTGGTACTGAACAAGAAATTCAACTTCTCAAGAGTTATATTCAATTTCATGTTGAAGAATATGGGAAAAGAAAGGTTGGTGATTTATCCGAGGTTTATTCAAATGCTGATTGACGAAAAGTTTCAGAATATAGTGAAGGATCCGAATGATATTCTATATTTGAGTCACATGGATGAAACTACGTTGAAGAAGTTAAAGACTTTCCGCCATTATGGACATTAGATATCAAATCTAGGTTCCTATGCTACCAGGATTGGTCCTACAGTTAGAAGTGTCAAAAGTTAAGTTTATGTTGTGTATGTAATCACTTCGTACGAACTGGCTAATTCGTACGAAGTAAACACTTCATACGAATTAACCCTTGTACGAAGTGAGGAGTATATAAATAGGTTGCTTTGTTCATTCATTGTAATAGTTTTTTGCAAAGTTGACGATGAAGCTCTGCCGGATTTCATCCATATTGAAAATGTTTATCTAATCAATGAAATCAACTCATAAACAGTAAATCTTGTCTAATTGTCACTAATTCATATAGTTTCTGCATATATTGACTAGATATCAAATTAGGAACCTTTGCTAAAAAGGAACTCGGTCCTACACCAACACAGAATGAAGAACTGTCAAGAATCTTCACAGCTAATCTATTACAACTATTCCTTATAATTACAAGCCCCAGATTTTATACTTGGAACATAATGTGGAAGAAGGAGAGTTTGTCCACGATTATACAAAAGAGGAGATAGAAGCTATGCTGGGAGCTGATGAAAATTGGTTTGATTTTGATTTTGAAGAAAAGTTGAATAATATCACTACTTTTGAGCCGAATGATTATGTCTACAAGCACATTACAGATGCAGATTCTTATGATCAGGTGGTAGTTGAAGATGCGTCTGATGATGATAATGAAGCAACAAAGTACTCTGGTGTTGACACAGATAATTTTCTAAATTTGAAGAGTTATTCAGTGATTTAAATGATGAAATGTTGAAAAGAAAGATAGAAGAAACTGTTACAGAAGGTAATGTGCCTAAACGTCTATCTAAAGAAGAGATTGTTGAAGCAAGAAAGACACAGTTTCGAGATTTACCCAAAGAAAGGAAGTTCAGACGACCGCTGACCTTCTTTACGTGCGATAAAGACAAATCATTGGGAGATATATTAAGCTAGGGTTGGCTTCCAGAGCTGAATGTTTATGCTGCGAAAGAGAATTCAGAGTTCAGTATTTCTGATATTTGAATTATTTGAATAGTTTACCATATTTGGATGTCGAGGAGCTTGTGCAGACAAGGATGATTGATTTTCAGATGAAATTTCATGATCAACGTCTCTGGAGATTAATTAAATATGAAGCAATTCACGGTTTCAACAAATGGAAACCATTTATACCAAAGAAGCGAATCAAAGTTGATAAAGTCACTAAAGAGAGGGATGTTACACTTGTGATGAAACAACCAAGAACAATGAAGAATTTGTCGTTGATGACTATAGAGCAAGATTTCATGAATTCTTTCAATGGTGGCAGATTGTTCCTAAATCAAGTGAAGCAGTGATAGTATTGAAAGCTGATAAGAATCAAAAGATCACTGATGAAGTCACAGCTGAAATGATTGAACGAAGAAGAATTTTGGGTTTATGGAAGACAATACGAATACTAGACCCTATGTGGCTAGTTAATTGTTCGAAAGAGGATGTGAAATGTTTGTTCTTTAACAAGATTAGTTATGAGGTCAGAGAAAATACACAGGCGTGATCAATACTTGTTGATGTCTTTTTCACATATGTTTCAGGTTTCAATTATTCAAGCATGCTACACATAGGAACGCATCTGGGCTTTAGTCTGTTTTAAACCAGAGACAATTACCTGTATTCTTTGCTTTGTAAAACAATGATTAACAAAAACGAAACACTTTAGTACCAGTAGATGTGCAATTTGTAACATGACTCCCTGATATTTCTGCCGCATCTTGTTGTATTACGCGATTGGGGTGTTACAGATTGGTATAAGAGCACTGGTTATAGGGAATTAGGTTATTAGAATGCCTTTAACCTAGTCTATCACCTTCTTAGGGACCTAAACATGAGTAGTATTAGGATCTCCATCCTAATCACCATCCTCATCTTTACTCGTGCCACAACTACTCTATGATTTACAAATCATCTAACCATAGAAGATTTATCCTAAATCCTTAGGCTTTATGCCTTAAGGGACTCCTCAAAATATTTTTCTCAAAATACTTTCATCAGAATATTTCTCAAAATGTTTTCTCAAACATTTTCATCAAAATATTTCTTGACCTATTTATCTCAAACATTTTACCAAAAGGTTTCTCAAAATGTTTTACTCTCAAACATTTTCATCAAAGTCTTGGGTTTTTATAATATAAACACATGCAATCTGGAAGGGTGAATGCCTGTACCCCGAGTTTTCTGTCTAAGGCTAGAGTGTTCGTACAAATCAGCATTATCAGACCAGTCACTCTTACCTGGGAACTCTTAGGGTGAGTGTTCACTTATAGGCTAAAGCATGTCTTCTCCAAACATTATAAAAACCCAGCCACCCTGACCATGTCAGAAAATTCCTAAACACTACTACCTTTGTGACACTACTCCATCATATTACCTTTGGTAATATGTTTTTATTCAAAAACATTTGAGACAAATTCCATTTCACCTCAATACACATTGTTATCCCATTTTATTTTCAAATAGTATTTTTTGTCTTTCATAATTTCAAAATTTTATTTATTTGGATGAGAGTTTTCAAATTTTTATATACAAAGTTTCCTTATTTTAAAAATTCGATTAAAAATATTTTTATCTTAAAAATTAATTTTTAAAAGGTAAGAATTTTCAACACAAACCAAAAACTTGGTTTGTATTTTCGCATCAAAAATTATAACAAAAGTTTGTTCTCAAGTAATTCTTATTTCAAAACAAAATCCATAACACTATTTTTCCTAAATACAAGAACAAGACTTTTGAACGAATACCAATTTAAGATTTTCAATTCAAGATGGTTTATTAAACTTATAACAAATCTATGAAATCTCACTTATTTGATTTCACTGTAGTTATTTCTTCAAGATGCCTCCTTGTCGTGACGTCACTTAGAACACTGAAATGGCAGCAATGATCACTCAGCATCTAGCTGCTGTACTCCCAGACATTGTGACCCAGGTTAATCAAATCTACAACAATAACAATAAAAACAATGTTATCACACCCTGCAACTACAAACAATTCAACTCGGCTAAACCACTTAAATTGAATGGGTCTGAAGGAGCAGTTGGGCTCCTACAATGGTTTGAGAGTATAGAAAGCACATTCCGCCATGTTCAGTGTCTTAGTGAGTGCAACGTAGAGTTCGCCTCAAGTGTTTTCCAAAAGAGAGCATTCACTTGGTGGAACGAAGTCATGAGAGACAGAGGTGCAGAAGTAGCTATGGCACAAACGTGGGAAGAATTCAGAAATCTTATGATGAAAGAATTTTGTCCACGAAACGAAATAAGGGCACTTGAAACCAAATTTTATTACTTAAAACAAGATAGTGGTGAAAATCGTGCCTACACTGATAGGTACGAAGAGTTGATCCTACTCTGCCCCACTATGGTCACACCCTTGGATTGGGCCATTGAGAAATACATTGATGGCCTACCTGATCCAGTCCAAGATATTGTCACTGGCAGCAAACCCGCAACAGTTATGGAGGCTATCGAACTAGCCGCTACCTTAACCGACTCCCAAGTTAGAAAAGGGAAAACTTTTCGAAAGGGAGATAAGAAACAAACTGTTGAAACCACACAAGAGAAACCAAATAAAACAAAGGGTGAACCTTCCAAAAATTCTAAGAAGCGTAAGACTTGAAAGAATTATATGATTGCTACACCAATCCCACTTAACTTAGTACCCGTTAGGGGGTTTTATCATGGGAAACAACCTCTATGCAATCGTTCAACTATCACCACCCAGAAAATTCTCCATGCCGCAAGTGTACAATATGTGGTCTTTTTGGACATCTAGCTGCGACCTGTTGCATCCAAAACCAAGCTCCCCCTACTCAAGCACACCTTCGCTATCCAGCTGTAGCATGTTTTAGTTGCGGTGATTTAAATCATTTCAAGCGAAACTGCCCTAGCTTGCTAATGCAAATGGACGAGTATACAATGTCAATGAGGCTCAAGCTGATGGTCAAGCACTTATGACCATTTGAGCCTTTACATTCATGTTTATTACCTACAGACAATGAACATATTTCAACTATATTTGTAATGACAATATAAATTTCAAAAAAAATTTCTTCATTCTTGTCATTCGTATTCCATTTACAAATTCCAATGTGATTACACTATGTGTACTATACAACTCCATACCAACTTCGAGGATTCTGTTCTTTATTATTAGGAACTAAATCACTTAGTTTAACATATTGTGATTGCACACTAGTGTGTCCACACAATCTCTGCAAACGATTTTTACAAATACTATGTGCTTATCACTACTATTTTTGTTTCATGACATTACATACATGATTTGTTTTGTATAGTACATGATTACAAATACATTTTGCTTCATATCTTGACCTAGCATACTTAGTACACGATTTACAAATACACTTTCGCTTAGTATGTTGACCTAACATACCTAGCACACGGTTTCAATATATTGTCATGACAAACTTACATTGTTTATGACAATCCATGCTTAGTATATGATGCATACTACCAGTTTGGTTAGTGTGAAATATATATTAACATTTGTACTAGAATGAAATACCTACTACTAATATTGTTGTATGCAAAACAAGTAGTGGTATCATTTCTAGTATGAAACACGTTCTGATTCAATAGATGTTGTGTTATGATGATGCGTATTTGATTTAGATGTTGCTTCGACCTTATTATATATTTTCCCTCACTTAACAAGATGAGCTATGTGGACCATGCGATGAAACGAATAATTATGGGTGCACACTTAATTATGAGGTTTGACGCATGAGAATTAGTAAGCCTTGTTAAGTATGGTGGCATAAAATCTAGAGTGATAGGGTAACGGGATGGGTATGACTCAATAAGAACATGGTGGATACGCCGATGGTACTTCCTATATATAAGTGTTCTTTTTATGTTATTCTTCGGAAAGTTACCTGGATCGCTTGAGAATTTTATGTTATCTTGGACCATTATGTGATTATCTGTTATTTGTTCATTGGATGCACTGACCGAGAGAGTACATTCATTAACCCTATTCAATCTGACCGGGAGTATATTGTGGTGTTAAAGGTGACGACCTTGATGCCATAGGTATGTTGACCGTCTCCTATGCGTGAGATGCTCTTGGTACATGGGATGTACCTCATGGGATGTTAGAAACCGTGTACGTATGGCTATGCTTGATTGTACACTCCTTTGTTTGCTTTGGATTTACACTAAGTGCCTAAGTATAACATAGTGCCACACAATACAATTTTTGTACACACGATGACACTTTTAGATTCATAAGTTCAAAAGGTTTGAATACCTTGAGATACTTTGAATATCCCTACTCACACTTTGAATCCCCCAAAATTCCCAACACCAGATGATGCTCTGCATCTTTGGAATCTCGAGCGTTGTTATCTTTCAATTATTCCAAACACACTCTACAGTCTCCTTCGAATAAAGTTCGGGACAAAATTTCCTAAAGTAGGGGAGAGTGTAACCCCTGTGCAAAATTTCGGGCTTTCAAAACCTTTTTCTTTGAAGGAATTTTGTTAAGCGATACTTAAACTTAACCTGTTTAACGTAACGTACGCACCGAGATGAGGACATAAGCTACACATACCCTAAATACCCTTTACATAAATTAGATATAAGTTTTGAGGGTTTCAGAATGCCAAAAACACATTCAGACAAGTCCAGGGACTAAACTACAACAACTGTGAAAGTCTTCCGACTCGTATTCCTAATACGGACCTTGCGTAGACATCCAAAAATTCTCGTAATTAATAAAATATTGTATTTTATTGAAGAGATTGCAAAAACATCAATCGTTGCGAAATTTCGATCATTTTCGAGTTCGTTAAAGCGTTTTACGCATTTTCGCGAACGCGTAACTGTACAACCGAATGAAGCGACATTCATGACATTTTTGGACAAAATCTATGTTACATACGCCTTAACGCCTTTATTGATCCTAAAAATTAGGTTAACGAGTGTTAGAAATGACGAAACACGACGAAACAAGTCAAGGGGCTATTCCTGCCAACTTTCAAATCTACTGCCCAGCAACAAGGCTTACGGACCGTAAGCCAAGGGTCGTACGGTCCGTAAGCAGGTGCCAGACAGGAGCATTGCAGCTGGCAGCTTCCTACTTCTTCCTTGGCCTGCAAGTCCGCGTTTTTGCCACCATTTCACCTCCTTTGGACAAGTGTGATGGCACTAATCAATTCCTTGATGACTCATGGACACTTGGCTTGATCTTGTGAGCTCATTCACACTATAAATAGCCAAGAGTTCTTCAATTCCAACTTGCTCATTTCTCATTTCTTCCTTCTATGTTCTTGGAGCTTGTTTCCAGCTTTTGGAGACCTCCTACTGAGTTATTATAGTGTTTCCCAACACAAGTAAGTACTCTCCCTTAGTCTATTTCATGTCTTTAGTTGTTTCTGAGCTAAAAGTCAAACAGTTTGACTTTCCGTTTGACTTTTGGTTCTGACCATTTTTGGTCAATTCAAAGTTCAATTGAGCTTTTCAACGTGATCATAATCACAAAGTTTATGATCCCTAGCGATTGCACCTTCTAATTACCACGTTTACTAGTCGCAGTGACGAGTCAAAGTTTAGGTCAAAGATGCGCATTATTTGCATTTTACGACGAAACTATTTTCGGGTATCAAAACACCAAGTTTTGTTACCAAATCAGTTTTGCTACTTAGTTAGACATCTTTGGACATGTCTAACTTGCCACTTCTAGTTTATTGCTTATTTTGGGTTGTAAGTCGAGCGGTCTTGACCACCGCTTTGACTTTCAAATCCGACCCGTTTGGTCGATCTTAGGATCCGACCAAATACATATTTGTGACCATAGTTGTATAGGGAATAACCCTCTAAGGTTATACTTTATAGTCACGTCATTTGATTAGTGTTATGATAAGTCGCTTATATATTCTTTAATAATGACCAAAATACCCTTTTTGCGCATAAATCCATCTTAAACATATGTAACCAACTTTTTGACATATAAAATGATGTTGCAACTTTATTAAACTTATTTTGGCATGTAAGTCTTATTATAGGACTAGTTTGACAATTCGAATGCGTTTTTACGCAAATGACACATTAAGGTAGCATAAACTACCTTACGAGTCATAACGGATCAAAAGCACTTAGGATTCATTCCAAATCAGAATTTTAAGTTTATTAAACCATATCATATGAGTTCCAACATTCATTTGGTTTATAAGACTTCATTTTACCCGATCTCCCTTTTTAAAGTTTCGACACACTAACATGTAGTTATCCGATACACTAGGAACCACTTCAACATTTGAACTCTTGATCCTTTGGGCTTTGTTATATCATTTGAACAAGAACTATACGGAATCCCATGTGAGTACATAGCTCCCCTTTTTTACGTTTTTCAAATGCTTTGGGGTGATTCATATGTGTAACCATTTTTTTTTCAAATGTATGGCATGGATGTGATTACTAAGTACTTTTTGTGTATTATTCCTATTATGCAAAACACGACGTTTGAGAACACGAACTAAATCTTTTTAGGATCTTTCTATCTTCAAAGTTAGATTCTCGTAGGATATTTGAAGTACGGTCTTAAATCTTCCTATCTTCATAGTAAGATTTCTAAGAAAAGCTTTACACGCCAAAGCCGATTATTATTGTTTATGTAGAGATTGTTGATGATTTAGATAACGAAACTAGAGTAATACAATAAGGACATGGTGGATACGTCGTTGGTACTTCCTATATATAAGTGTGCTTATTGTATTACCCTTTGTAGCTTTATCCGAATCACTGTTAGGATTTAGGGCTTTATGATTCATTAATTCAAAGTGACTAAACCAAAGCATAGCTTGATATGCTACCAAATCCTTAAAGCATCTACCTATCTTCATAGTTAGATTCTTATAGGATGTTTAAAGTACTAAATTGTTGTCCTAGATTGGATTCTTCGTGTACTTTAATGCGTATGTGACAAGACGATTGTGACGAGACGATGTGGCTAAACCAAATCCTTAAAGCATCTATCTATCTTCATAGTTAGATTCTTGTAGGATGTTTGGAGTACTAAATTGATGTCCTTGATTGGATTCTTTGAGTACTTTAATGCGTATGTACAAGTCGATGACCGAGTTGGTGATTATGAGTTATTGTGATTAGTTGTGATTTAGATAACAAAACGAGTGTAATACCATAAAAACATGGTGGATACGCCGCTGGTACTTCCTATATATAAGTGTTCTTATTGTATTACCCTTGTAGCGTTATCCAAATCACTTTAGGATTTTTGTTCGATTGTTTGAAAGTTCAATATCCAAATCCTTGTAGAATCCTATCATATTTTTATATGTTAGATTCTTAGAAGGATATCCAAGTGTAATACCCCGACCATGTAAAATCAACAAACCGCGGCGGAAACGTCGGGGAGTCACGTTACAAGATTGTTTCACAACCATGGCATTTAAAGTTTTGGTATTATTGCATTAATATTGTTTACATTGTCTTGGGAAATAAACGGAAACAAAACATAATTAAATTGTCTTTCTAGTTTTATTGTGACTAAGGCCCGTCCATTCCTACGTGATCCATGCATTGTAATTCGTCACACCTAAGCTCTTGAAACATATGTGAAAACGAGTCAACATAAAAAGTGTCGGCGAGTACATAGGTTTTGTGAGTGTGTCAAATTCATGGCATTGTATAGTTATTGCAATACCTCGTCAGACTGCTAGAGTCGTTTATTGAAAATTTGTATCAAATGTGTTTGATATTGTAATATAATTAACCAACCATAACAAGTTGGTTAAGGTTTATGAAAATCTCATAGCCATGAATCTTGACCAAAAACATTTCTTTTGTAAAACCGAGTAGTAAATCGATTTAAAAGAAAACTTTGTATGGTTTATATCTTTAAGTGAAAATAGTTGTGTGACATCGTTCAAAACATTCGTCCAAGTGATTCAAATAAGGCCACGGTATGTAATATGATGAAAGCACTTATATATAAGAAGTACCATCGGCGTATCCACCATGCTTTTATCATATTACACCCGTCTCGTTATCTAAATCACCAATTGTAAACCAATCATTCAATCATCCTTTTTATAAACCAATCGTTTAATCCTACTTGTTATAAACCAATCGTTCAGTCGTACTTGTTATAAACCAATCGTTCAATCGTCCTTGTTTTTAATTGTGAAAACTTTTGGTCGTTTCATGAATACATTCACACCTTTGTTGACTCGTTCGAGACCACCAAAGGGTCTCTTTATTGTATAAAAAACCACCAAAGGGTTTGTTACAAATACAGTTTTGGTCGTTCTCCAATCTTCCCCACAAACACTGGAAATTTTGGTAACAGGATTGTCAGTCCTATGGCACCATAACTTACTACTGGTCGGCTTGGCCACAGTTAATGAATTTCATTCTTGTTATGGATATAACGCACCAACAAGTTCGTTCACATTATTGAAATCGTATTGTTTTATATAAACAATAGTCTTTGTTTTAGAAAACTTGAAAAGGATTTAGCACATCTGAATCGCCCCAAAACATTTGTAAAACGTAAAAGAGGGGAGCTATGTACTCACTTGGGATTGCAAAGTAATCTTGGATCAAATGATATATCAAAACTTCAAATGATCAAAGATTCAAGCGTGTCCTTAACTCGGATAACTATGTAAATGTCAGGACTTTAATCGGAGGATTCAGATAGAATAAAGCCTTATAAAACAAATGAGTGTTGGAACTCATATGAAATGGTTTAATAAAGTTAACATTCTGATTTGGAAATGATCGTTACAACTTGTTAAGGTAGTTTACGCTACTTTAACGGGTTAGTTGCGTAAATATGTGTTCGGATGGTTAGAAATATGTTACGATGAGTCTTTTATGCAAAAATAAGTTTAATAGAGTTGCAACATCAGTTTATATGTCAAAATTTTTGTTACATATGCTTAAAATTGATTTGTGGGCAAAAAGGGCATTTTGGTCATTTATAAAGGCATAATAGGCGACTTAACATAACACTAACCAAACGACGTGGCCATAAAGTATAATCTCAGAGGGTTATTCCCTATACAACTATGGTCACAAATGTGTGTTTTTTTAGATCCTAAGATCGACCAAACGGGTCAGATTCGAAAGTCAAAGCGGTGGTCAAGACCGCTCGACTTACGACCCTAAATAAGCACTAAACTAAAAGTGAGAGTTAGACATGTCAAAACATGTCTAACTAAGTTGCAAAAATGTTTTGGTATCAAAACTTAGTGTTTTGATACCTAAAAATAGTTCCGTCGCAAGATGCACATAATGCGCATTTTGACCGAAACTTTGACTCGTCACTTTGACTAGTAAACGTGGTAATCACTAGGCATGATCGCTATGGACAATTACCCTCGTGATTACGATCACGTTGCAAAGTTCAATTGAACTTTGAATTTGACCAAAATGGTCAGAACCGAAAGTTAAACAGAAAGTCAAACTGTTTGACTTTTGGCTCAAAATAGCGTAAATAAAAGAACAAGACTAGGTAGAACACTTACTTGTGTTCTAGGATGAAGAATGCTCAGATGGGAGGCCTCCACAAGGTGGTAGTACTCCAGCTTAGAGCAAGAAGAAGGAGAAGAATGAATGAGCAAAGAAAAATGGCCAAAAATGTGCACCTATTTATCGTAATCTTGAAGCCACAAGATCATCACACATGTCCAATGTGTTGGCATGATCTTAGGGAGGTCCTAACATGTGTCTCTTGCAGGTACAAAGCTGGCCATTTCGAGATCTTGGAGAACAAGCAAAGAAACAAGAAGCTTGCAGCAAACTGTTGTGCTGGACATGGCTTACGGACAATATGGGGTCCATCCTTACGGTCCGTAAGGCCTAGACCTAGCAGCAAGTTTACAAATTTGGCAGAACAGGCCCCTGGACTCGTTTTGTCACGTTTTAGAATTTCTAACATCTGTTAACCTCATTTTTAAGCTTTATAAGGACGATAAAGCTTAGGGAACTTGAAATATGCCAGGAAATGCCACGGATGTTGGTTTGTTCGGTTGTACAGTTGTGTTTTTGGCTTAATTACGATAGACGCTTTAATTAATGTGAATACGACCGTAATTGCATAACGAATGATATTTTTGCATTCATATCACTAAAATACAAGATTTTAATGATTAAAAATTTTTCTAAATGTGCGTACGTGTTCCGTATTAAGAAATACGCGAATCGACGTACTTTCGCATATTTGTCAAAATAGTCCCTGGAGTTGCATAAGTATGTTTTTGCCATACCAAAACCCTCAAAACTTATTTCTAAGTTATGTAAAGGATATTTGGAGTATGTGTTGATCCTAGATAAAAATGCTTTGGCTTAAAATGGCAAGTTGATTTCAACTTTATATGAAAATAATGTGCGGAATTAGAAACCAACTTGTAAGAAACAGAGATACAGAATTTTCAGGTTTATATCACTTTTGAAAGTTTACAAAAGATGATTGAAAAGTTATTTTCTAATACAAAACAATGCTTAAGAATTCTGTGGGAGTGAAGGGCAATGGAGCATGTAAGTAGTGATACTTGCAATGCTCAGCTCCATCGATCTTCGGTTTGGTGATCTCTATTTATAGAGAGCAATTGGCATGAATTCACAATTTGTTTATTCATGCAAGTGTTTGTGGTGGCAAATCTTTTCATATGTCATGCTTACTACGTCCACTTGTATCATCAATGTTCTTCAACTGAATTATCTTATCTTCAACTGTAAGTGGACATCATAAATGGTCATCAGATTTCTGATGACTTCTGTTCAGAATCTGATGAGGTTTCATCAGATTTGATCAGTCTCTTCTGATCCTTTCTTCGAACACTTAGACAAAGATATCCTCATCAGATCTGACTCAAATGCTTCTTCTTATGGCCTATGATCATATTTCTTCTGTTGACTTGATCCTTTGACTTCTTTTCATTAGATCTGATCAGATTGATCAGATTCTCCTTCTTCATTTTTCTTCAATACTTCAATCATACATATAAAGTTTCCTAACAATTTCCCCCTCAGTATTGTAAGTAAAATGAAGAACATACAACCAAGAACTTTGCAAGATAAAACTTAAACAATCACTTAAACAGTGTTCAAACAAACAATTCAAAGAAAACTTGTTCAACCATAGCAATCATTGTTTTGACAAATTCAACAATAAAAGTCTTTCATGCTGGGCTTCCACTTCTGAGGGATTGGTTGCTTGCATTCCTCATACATGGTTTTTACGTACTCCCTGTCTTGAATCCAGTCATCAATGATGTCTCCAATCTGTTTCACCTAGAGCTCTTTCTTCTTGTCCTTCTTCTGTTCCTGCTTTTTCCTCATGATCTCTTTAATGTAAGTTAAAGTTCTGTTTGAAAACTTACATATTTCATCAATTCTAAATATTTTTCTCCCTTCTTCATCTTTGTAGATCACTGCTAGCTCAGGTGTTTCAACAATGCTACCTGTTCTGGCATCCTTCATTTCTTCAGGGATTTGAGTGTTTAGTGCTGTGATCAGAGATTCGCAATTGACCAAGTGTTTGTATCGAAGAAACATATAAAAATCTACTTGGCATATGGTAGTTGCTATCTCCACTCCACGTTCTGAGAAGCTATGAAGGACTTTTCTGTTTTCTGTTCTTCTCAGAGATTCTTGTGCATACATTCTTCTTAGCTTAACTATATCTAGTGGGTGCAGACGCTCCATAATTTGGCTATCAAGAACCGAATGTTCTTCACCATCTTCTCTTCATATGTGATACATGTTTTGATGCCATACACATTTGAGAGGAGTTTGAACTGATCTATATGTGATGTGTACACTCTTGATGGGATTTATGTATTTCCCCCATAGACATCCTTCTTTTCTGTTGCCTCTCATTGTGAGGGCATTTCTAGTGATGGGTTCATATTGCTAGGATAGGTTCATCATTTTTTCTGAAATATTCCTTTAAAACAACATCTGGAAAGAGTACTTCATGGTCATCAACTGTTTGTATGATTCTTGTAATGTTTGGATCTTCTGTTGGTTTCACAACACGCTTGTTTGCTGAATTTAGTTTGGCTTGAGAGAGTGGGTTCAACAATTTCTTTCCCTTTCATTTTGTCTCTAGATGAGGACCGAGTTAAGCGTTGAGCTCTTGTTCTTAATGATGGTTCTATTTGAGTCTGAGATTGTTGTAGTGGTGGTTGAGTTGGTTTTGATTGAGTTGGTGTTGATTGAGTTTCTATTAAAGGGTGTATGATCAAGGCTTTTGAGGTAGAATGAGGTGAAGGAGGAATGGAACTCATTGTGCTTTGTGGTGATTGGTTTGAATCTTTTAGCTTAGTTGGTACAGGAGCTCGTATTCAGAAAAGAGGTTTTTGTTGGTGTAGTTGCAGTGTGTTTGGGTGTATATTTTCGGGTTGTACCAGGCATTTCTCTTCCTTCATGAATCTGTTTCAACAGATCTGGCAGACTTGTTTTTGTTGCTTGTGCAATATTAACACAAAGACTTTTTAATAACTCTTTTACATCTTCACTCAACTTTGTGTTAATGGCACTTTCTTCTCTGATGCTTGCCATCTGCCCTTGCAGTTCTGTCTTGCTTTTGCTCCAATTCTTCACCTGTTCTTTTAATAGATGCACCATCAGATCACTGTTCTTCTGAACTTCCTTTAGCTTTTCTTCCATTTTTGTGAAGTTTTCTGCAATACTTGACAGATTCTGCATTGTAGATTCTGATTCAGCATTTCCTGTTTTCTTCACAAGTTCTTCTTTCATAGCTCTGAATTCCTCTGCTAGTTTTTGAAATTCATGTGAAATCTTCTTCACATCTTGAGAGGTGACAGGTGATTCTTGCAGTTTGTTTAGTTTATCTGTGTTTGCTTCTGATAGCTTTCTGATGGTTTCAACAGATTTTGATAGATTTCTGATGTCAGACTTCTGTTGCTTCATTTCTTTCAACAGATCATCCAGTTTTTCTTCCAGAGAAGATTTTCTCTCCTGACTCATCACATCCATTGCCTTTTTTCAATGTTGCTTCAAGATTGGTTGTAAGTGGGTCATTTGGAACAACAGATGTTCCTTCTAACATACCAGCAGAAAACACATTTCTTACTGTTTCAGGAAACCCCATGTCTTGATCATAAGACCAATTCAAAGGACTCCTACCAAATTCATGCACTACAAGCATTTCCTGAATTTCCTCGGATCCTTGAACATTTCTTTGGAATGTTATCCTTGAGTTCTAGGATAACACAAAGTATCCAAAAGTTGTCCCTAATTAAGTGGATGTTCTCCACTTGTTGCAGTTTCAACCTCCTCATCAGATTCTGATTTGACACTCAGAGCCACACCCATCTGGGCTTCAACATTAGGTACTCTTGTTCTTATTTCAAAATCAGCCTCAACAGATTCTGATGAGGTTTCATCAGAAGTAGGTTTTGTGAAATTAAGTTCAGGGTTTTTTCCGAAATGTGCACCTGTTTCAAGAGTATCATGTTGTTGACCTTCTCCGGCTAACATTGAATCTGAATCAGATGCATCATCTTTAGTGGATGAGACTTCATCAGATTCTTCATTTGTTCCATACCCCTCAGCAACATTTTTGTTACAGCAGCTGATGCAGACTCCATTCTTGATCCATAATCATCTGGTCCAGTTGGTTTGATCAATTCTTCATGCCTTTTGATAAAAGGAGAGTCTGCAGGGATCACCTTCATCATACTTTGAGGCAGGGGAGGAAGATCACTGGGATGAGTCCAAGCACCTGCTGCAGCAGTCCATGGAGTCATTACCACTGGCTTCCACACTATGTCAAGATTAGGTACTTCCATGTTTCTTTCAGCAAAAAAAATTGTTATGATGATTGACCAAAATATTGCATGCAGAAGATGTGTTGTTGTTCTTCCTTTGTGGGTGAATATACTGGTTTTCAACATAGAGAATATTTCTTCGGCATAGTCTACATCTTCACCCTTTATCAGCTCATACATGATATTAAGTACTGGAATGGTTGTTTGATCAGCACCTCCTATCTTCCCTGTGAGACAGCTATTGATTATATCCATAAAAACTTACCAAAATCCTGGTAGTTCCTTTCTTTTGAACTGGCTAATTAGAGTAATTGAGGGCTTGTACCCAAGATTTTTGAATACCGCCAAAAGTTCTTCTTTGACTAGAGGAATGTGATATTCCTGTTTTTCCAGGATCTCCAACCATCTTCTGATGTGTTCTTCATTGACAGTGATTCCGATGTTACCCACACATGCGTAGTTAATTCTATTCCTGAGTTCTCTGTTGTATGCACTATTTGCTGCAGGATCTGTTGTGGAACTTCATAGCCACCAGTTAAAGCATACTTTATTGGACAATTGTTCGGAAATTCTACAAGAATTCTGACCCTTTCATCATGCTGCTCATGATCAGTGTTGAGAGCTAGGTTGTTCTTTTTCTCTGTGTCTAGCCATTTTGATTTCTTGACAAGGGGAACTTCATGTTCCACAGTTGGAAAGTTGAGGTTCATGGAGCCGGAAGAAGACATGATATAGTGATTTGAGGTTTTGGCTTGCAGAAACAAAGTTGTGATTTTTAGGGTTTGGAATATTGAGAGCTTGAAGCTTTTGGAAGTGCATGTGAGAGATTCTTAGTTGGGTCGGCTTTATATAGGCTTTTGTTGTCTCACGTGATTGGTGATTAACTATGTTAATAACCCATTAAATTATATGTTTAAAGCTTGACACCTTTGGGTTATCTAAAAAAACTGTTTTTTTTTTTAAATTGGTGCTTGGTAACCGCCAATCTTTGCTTTTACATAAGTGGGTCCACGTTCTTGAAGAGTGGTCCACTTGCACAAGTGGGTCCACATTTTGAAGAGTGGTCCACTTATCTTCTTGCTGCTAACTGCCAATCTTTCACTTTTGCATGATTTTATCTTCCCCCTTTTCTGTAAGACAAAAACTCAAAACTCTGAGCCTTTTGATTTCTGTTGACTTTTTCTACAACAGATTTGTTCGTGAGATTCTGTTGACTTTCTGTTCAAGTTTTTTTTTTGAGATGAGAGTGAATGAGTAGAGTTTCAGAGAGATTACCTACACATGCTTTTCTGGTGCTACTTCAAGGAATATATTTTGTGTTTCATCATTATCATTCCATTTGAAAATTTAATTAATCAAATTTTGAAGTCATTTTAAACTTTGTTATATCAGAAACTTCCTTTTCATGTCATAAAAAATTCTTTCTAAAAACTTAAGTTTATTTATCTTTGTTTTAACTCCCCTCCTTTGTGTTTGAGAAAATTTTCAGATAAGAATGAACTGATTTGTGATAAACATGATCAGATTTTCTGTTGAAGATGATCAGATTTTGATAAATGTGATCAGATTTTCTGTTGAAGATGATCAGATTTCTGATATATGTGATCAGATTTTCTGATATTCTTGAACAGTTTTTTGATAAATATGATCATTTTTTTCATCAGAAGAAGTATTTGAATCAAGAAAAAGTTGTTGCATTTGAAACAAGAAAAAGATGTTGCATTTGAAAGAAAGAAATTTGTTTTAATTATCTTAACATCATCTCCCTTGTCCATTGTTTTTAGAACAAAAATTCAAGGATTCCTTTTAAGACAAGCAGTTCCTGAAAAATGTTGATCTCATGTAAGAACCCCCAATTTTATCAGAAATTCCCCCTGAATTCTGGATTTCATCAGAAACTTTTCTTGATTTCTCAAGCTCATCAGAAATTCCCCCTGAATTCCTGAGTTTGTCACAAATTTTTCCTGATTTTTCATCAGAAATTCCCCCTTAATAAAAAAAAATAGATATTAACACATATAAATTTAAACACAAGTAGCTATGTACACAAAAAGAAAACAAATAAAAAAAAAAGTTAAACTATGTCTTCATCACTTGGATCATCATCTCTAAAATCTCCATCCCCATACATGATCTGCACCATTTCCCAGAGAGGTGTTTCATGTCCTGTGTGTTCGTCTGTTGGTATGAGGGAAACAATGTGTTGTTCTTCCTGAACAAGCATCCTTGCTCTGACGTATGATGCTGGAACTCCTCCAAAGTCCAGCTGAGAGGTTTTCACTTTCATCAAGAACCTTGTGTAGATGAGGAAAGGACGACCTCCCCTTAGGTTGGCCCTAAAGTCATTCATCAGATAGGCTGAGTAGTTGTTGGGGAGATGGTTCACTAAGGCATGGAGTGGATCCATTATCCTCTGAGTGATCTCATACCAACTTGAGGCTTTCCTTGTAAAGCAAAAGGCAAACTAGGTCACCAGAAACTGCCATGGTTCAATGAACCCGCTTTTGAAGATGGGAACCCTTCCTTGAGGATCATGGTACCCCATCATGGCCAAGGTAGCCTGCTTGTCTACCAGGGAGAAGGTGGTTGGGGGACAATCATCTCTTAGCAAGAGTGCTTCCCTGATAGTTTCCTCATTTGAACAAATGAGCCTGTCCCCCATCACCATTCCTGCAATGGTAGTCAGCCTACCATCATCTACAACCAGTCGTGCAGACCTCCAAAACTCTTGAAGGATTTCCGGAAACACTTGAACGTGCATGGAGAGGGCAAAAGTGATTGGGCTGCCAAGCAACATGTTCAAAATGGTGGAGCAGTTTACATATCGTGGGTCATCCACGTTCATCCTTACTCTTGCATTGTGCCTTTGGAAGTAAGGGAGAGGGAATCCGTTGCTCTCAATGCTTTCCATAGTAGTAGTGGTTGTGTGTGTTAAGTGAAGAAGGTGACAATTTTCAAAATATTTCCAGGTGAAAGTGGATGAGTGAGTGTATGTCTATTTAAAGACAATAACTACATGCCTTAATGTTTTCACCGGTTAAGATCTTGAATCTTGATTGTACCAATTCTACTCTACTTTGGAGATATGGTGTCAGATTCGTTTAGAACTAAAAGTGGCCATATTCTCCCTCCTCATTTATGAATAAGCGGCACCCAGGTCTTCAATTTTCTGTTGAGATGACAGGTGTAGCCATCTTTTCTTTCCAACCGTGTTGAGTTGAGTTGATGTGATGGTGGTAAAAAAATAAAGAAAGGAAAAATGAAGACTTGGGGAGTTATCTTTGTGACGTATGCTTTCCTCATTCATTGGATATTCCTAAGAGAAAGAAAAAGAGAATTAAAGAAGAAAAAAAATAATGTACAAGTTATGCCTACGTATATGGTACAAAAGAGATATGAATAGGTGACATTTTTCTGTTGAAAACAAGGAAAACTTTCCTAGGTTCTAATGAATTGATTAGATTCCTGATGAGATTATCAGATTTTGTTTTGACAGTATTCTGATCAATAATTTTATCAGATTTCTGATCAATACTTTTATCAGATTTCTGATCAATACTTTTATCAGAATTCTGATCAATTTATTAGAACCCTTTTAGTTATTAAATTTTGTGGATTGTGTATTTTCAACGTATCTCTTGTTTATCATTCCCAATTTGCTGATTAAGTAATTATGTCTTTTCTCATCTAAAGGTTTTGTAAAAATGTCAGCAAACTTATTTTCTGTTGGAACAAAATACATTTCTATATTTCCTTTTTCCACATGATCTTTTATGAAATGATACCTGACATCAATATGTTTTGTTCGTGAGTAGTGAACTGGATTTGAAGTTATTGCTATTGCACTCTTAGAATCACACAGGATTGGTATTTTTGTCAGATTCACTCCATAATCTTTTAGTTGTGTTTGCATCCACAAAACTTGTGAACAACAGCTTGCTGCTGCTACATATTATGCTTTAGCTGTAAAAGTGGAAACACAACTTTGTTTCTTACTTGCCCAACATACAAGCTTTTCTCCAAGCATTTGACAAGCACCTGATGTGCTTTTTCTGTCCAGTTTACAACCTGCATGATCTGCATCTGAATATGCAATTAGTTCTAAACTGGTTCCCTTAGGATACCATTGGCCATGGTTAGATGTGCCTTTTGGATACTTAAAACCCCTTTTTATTGCTTTTAAATGGGATTCTTTTGGATTACACTAATATCTAGCCAGAAAACATGTTGAAAACATTATATCAAGTCTGCTGGCTGTTAAATATAAGAGTGATCCTATTATTCCCCTGTACGTTTTAAGATCTACATTTGTACCATCAGGATCGGAATCTAACTTGTTTCCTGTGGCCATTGGAGTTTTTGATGATGAGCAATTTTCTAATGAATATTTCTTTAAAAGTTTTAACATATTTTGATTGATTCAAAAATATTCCATCATATTCTTGTTTTACTTGAAGTCCTAGAAAGAAATTTAATTCTCCCATCATGCTCATTTCAAAATTGCTTGTCATTAATTTTTCAAACTTTTTACAATGTTTTGAGTTGGTTGATCCAAATATTATGTCATCAACATATATTTGTACCAACAGAGTGTGTCCTTTGTGTGTTTTGAGAAATAGATTTGTGTCTATGGTACCTTTGGTAAGCAAGATTGGATTAAAAAGTTTGAGAGAGTTTCATACCATGCTCTTGGAGATTGCTTCAACCCATACAAGGCTTTGTTCAATTTATAAACATGTTTTGGAAATTTTGGATCAACAAAGCTTTCTGGTTGCTGCACATATACTTCTTAATCAATCTTACCATTTAGAAAAGCAGACTTGACATCCATCTGATAGACTTTGAAGCCTTTTGAAGCTGCATAAGCAAGGAAGATTCTGACTGCCTCCAGTCTTGCTACTGGTGCAAATGTTTCATCATAGTCAATTCCTTCTTGTTGACCCCTTTTACTACTAACCTTGCTTTGTTTCTTGTTACTATGCCTTGTTCATCAGATTTGTTTCTAAATACCCATTTTGACCCGATGACAGATTTGCCATTTGGTCTAGGTACTAAGTTCCACACTTGACTTTTTTCAAACTGATCAAGTTCTTCTTGCATTGCTTGAACCTAGTCTGGATCCTTGAGTGCTTCAATTGTTGTTTTTGGTTCAGTTAAGCTTAAGAAGCCAGCATGAAGACATTCATGAGCAGTTGATGATCTTGTTTTAACACCATCTTGAAGGTTTCCTATGATATTTTCTGTTGAGTGACCCTTTATCCATCCTCCACTTATAGCATCATTTGTTGAATCTAGTGATGGATTTTGTGAAGAACTTTCTGCTTCCTCCAGATGGATGATTTTTCTGAGCCTGAGTTATCAGACATTTGTTTTTCTTGATTTTCTGATGTAGTATCTGATGCCTGATTTGTCATTCCTTGTATTTTATCTGATGGCTCTAAATTTTCTGCAGAGGTGGAATGTGACTGGCTTTCTGGTAAATTTCCATAATTTCCTTCCCAGACATACCCAAGCAGTTCATTTGTTAGTTCTGTTAAAAGATGTTCATTATTTGTAGGATTTTCCATTTGTGAAAAAGTTGTAATGTCATCAGAAATTTCTGTTTCTGATGAATCATCAAAAGACACCTACAAACTTTCTCTGATTGTTCTGCTATTTAAAACGAATACTCTGTATGCTTTTGAAGATAAAGAGTATCCAATAAAAATTCCTTTTTCAGCTTTCTATCAAATTTTTGTAAACTATCAAAATCATTAAAAATAAAACATCTACATCCAAAGGTATGTAAGAATTTGACGCTTGGTACCCTTTTGTTTATGATGTGAAAAGGTGTTTTCTGATGTCTTTTGTTGATGATAGTTCCGTTTTGTGTGAAACATGCATTTGCCACTGCTTCAGCCCAGAAATAGGTTGGCAGTTAGGCATATGCAAGCATTGTTCTTGTTGCTTCTACCAAAGTTTGTTTCTTCTTTCAACAACCCCATTTTGTTGTGTGGTTCTGGGAGCTGAAAAATCATGAGATATTCCTTTTTTTGTTAGGAAGTTCTCAAGTTTTGTATTTTTGAATTATGTCCCATTGTCAGATCTGATTTTTCTTACAGTTAATTTCAATAGATTTTCAATTCTTTTAACAAAATTTATGATCAGATCTGGTGTTTCACTCTTTTGCCTCAAAAATTCCACCCATGTGTACCTTGAATAATCATCAACAATTACTAAAATGTATTTCTTTCCCGAAACACTTTCAGTGCTTATTGGTCCACAAAGGTCCATGTGTAAAAGTTCAAGATTTTCAGAGATAGAAGATTCCATCACAGTTTTATGTGAGCCTTTTTTTGACTTCCTAGCTCACATGCTTCACAAAGTTTGTCTTTTCTTGAAGTAATAAAAGGTAGCCATTTTACCAGACACTTGCTTGCTAATTTGTTTAAAGTTTTAAAATTTATGTGAGCCAATCTTTTGTGCCATAACCAACTATTTCCTTTGTTTTCTTTTGTAAATAAACAGAACTGAGGTTCCTCAATTTTGTTATTGAAGTAAAAAAAATAAATTGATCCTTTTATCCTTTTTCCCTTAATATAAATTTTATCATCTTCAAGACCTATTAATAAGCGAGTATCAGGTAGAAAACTTACCTTAAATCCTTTGTCACAGAATTTGCCACGACTTAGAAGGTTGTATTTTAATCCTTCTACATGTGCCACTTTCTCAATTGTTATTGTACCATATGTTATGCTTCCATAACCTTTTACCCTACCCTTGACTCCATTACCAAAATTGACAAATTTACCTAGCTTTTCTACATAGTTGCTAAGCAAGCTCCTATCTCCAGTCATGTGCTTGGAGCTTCCTGAATCGCAGTACCAAATCTGCTGCACATGATGGTCCTGTAATGAAGAGGTTTGTGATTTTTTGGTACCCAGACTTTCTAGGGTACTTTGCAGATGAGTACATAGCATATAATAATTTTCTTTCATCATTTGTTGATTTTGATCTGTCAGAGTCTGTTGATTCTGACTGATCAGTTTTCTTTATCAAATTTGGTGCCATCTGATCAGATCTGATAGGATTTCTATCCAATGCTGAACCACTGATAGATTGTTTATTCAGATGCTGTTGAATTATTTTCAGAATATCAACACACATAGATCCCACCTTGTTTGATGGAATGGTTTTTGATGAAAGCCCATTTTCAGATTTTTTTTCAAAAAATGTTTTGACCCTTTTCTTTTAATTTTTTTAGCTTTTTCTTTAGAGCAGACCTTCTTTGATTCTGGTCTTGACTCAGAACAAGATGACATGATGTCAAATTCTTCTGAAAAATTTGATTCGATATCAAAGTCTATTTGTGGTGTCACACCCTCAATTTCCACTTGCGGAGTTTTACCGCGAGGCGTGTGAACAAACCAGAATCTGAAACACTAGTACGTCGAACGACTCTATATGATTTGATAATACGTTTTCAAAAATCATTTGTCGTAGATTTTATAATGTCTTGATTAGTTACCAATATTTAGCGTAAGCATCAGTTTTTAAAGTTGAGCGGAAGCATAAATAAGTAGTGAAGCGGGCGCCAACACAAACGCCAAAACAAATGAAAAACCCAAAACAATATTTGTAAATAAGACTCGATAAAAGATGTCTTGTTCAATGCATGTGCGTGCACCTAGAGCTCCTAGCGTCCTGAGAAACATGTAAAGAAACAAGTGTCAACATTAAAGATGAGTGAGTTCACAGGTTTTCATAAATTCGTTTGTTCGGTTATAGTTTGTTTTCCCCGTTATCCCTAACCCGGGATAACGTGTTGGTTCCATTATTCCAATCCCGGAATAATAAGTTGTTGCTTCCATTATCCTCAACCCAGGATAATATAGTTGTTGTTTCCATTATTCCAACCAGGAATAATAAGTTGTTGTTTCCATTATCCTCAAGATAATATAGTTGTTTCGTAATTAAGTTCAATGTTAACATATATAGGTAGCTAGCCTAAAGTCATGTCACGTAAGAGTTCGCGATCGAAGCTGACTGTTGTGCCTCCGTGTTGCCAGGCCTATCACTGACCATGGCGAAGTTAGGCCAAATTATTCACCCGTTGACCATACCCGGTCGGCTAGCGCGACTAGCTCGGATGGGGCTTGTCGGGCCCAGTAGTACTACTTATAATTCCCCCGCTATTAAACCCAATACTAACGATCCGAGAGATTGACGAGGACTTAAGTGATAAAGCTGCTTAGTGACCATAACATTACATTAACATCAACTTAGTTACCGAATAGTTATGTGACGTTAATTTCGTATAACGTAAAGAGATTGAGTTTGAAGAGTGTACACATGTTTCTCCCCCTGTTGTTTAAAAACCGGATAAAGTTAGGGGCCGTGAACTCACCTTTTGTTGCTCGGTTAGTGTAGCAAAGAAGTCGTAAAGGATGGGACCGCTAATTGCGTCCTAACAAACCAATTTATTTCACGTCAGTGTGTGAACACACCAATACAAATTCTACACTTAATTTACGCACAAAGTGATACACAAAAACAATATATCTAACACTCAAACATGCATGCAAGTATCCTCATGTGAACCTAGTGATCAAAACAACTTATCATGATCAAAATCCAATCCATGCAACAATTTGGTGCACACAATCACAAGTTATCAAATTTCAGCTTAACACTCATAATTCAGCTGTTTTCTAGGATTTTTATAAAATAGTTCCAACGTTCCAAAAATTCCAATATTTTTACAGCAGGTGCCGTTTATACTGTAGAAATTTATATAAATTTTCCAAGTCCTAAATCTTTACCATTTAACCATAAATATTAATATACTAGGCTGCAGTCAGATTTGTCGTTTTCTGACTGCAGTCCACGGAAGAATTTATTTAAAAATTACTGATCGTCCAATTAACAAAATTCCAGTTGGTGTTGCCCGGAAATTTCCCTACCTAGTTGTTGTACAAAATTCATGACTCAACTCCCTACTGATTATAAAATCCAACTCGTTAAACAACTAACAAAATTTCAGGATTTTCACAGCTTTAGTTACTGAACTTATTTGGCCCTTTAAAAATATCAAACGACTTCAGAAAAATATGAATCCAGCGCCATTAGATTCGTTATTCAAATCTCTACATTCTAGACATCAGAAAATCCGTTTTTCGACAACTAATGACCGAGTTACAGCCAGATGAAGTCGGCTGTAACTATTACTCAGCAAACTGTTTCAGCATATCATTATCATAAACTCGCATCAGCCGTTCATATGATTAACCTAGGCGATCAAGAACCGATTTCTAATCATAGATCAATACCAATATCACATCCATGCAACCCTAATTCATACCTCTAGTTTTTATGAACAAAACATAGCCTATGATTTCAGATTTTTAAACAAACATCCAACTCTTAATCTAGCATTAACAATCCGACACAACACAATCAAAACACATGTATCCGAATATTATCTTGTAGCATATGACAAATTTTAATCTTTTAATGACAAGGTAAACGAACCGTGAGTAAGATAAGGGACCGGTGATCAAAGATTGCTTGCGACCGAGGATGAAGATGGCGAGGGCTGCTGCTGCGACCGGAAGAAAAGAAAAGGAAAAGCTGTTGCGACCGAGACTGAAAGGGACTGAAAGCAGCAAGCTGTTAGCGACCGAGAAAGTGAACAAGGCTGATCAGATCGAGATGATGAAGGAAAGAAGCTGTTCGCGATCAAAAGGGGCGAGAGTAAGGCTGCCGACGGCAGTTTTTCTTTTAGGGTTTTGGAGTTGTGAAAGAGCATGCATGGGTGTGTGTATATATAGCGCAAGGAGACAACAAGGTCACCGTTTGGTGTCTTGCGGCCGAGGGCTTGGGTGGGTCGGTTTGGGTTTGATCTTTGTTCTCACAATTGTTCTCGCAATGGGTTTGGGGTTTGGGTTGCACACGGGTTGGTTTGGTTTGGTTTGCACTTGGCCGAGAATGGCTTAAGGTTTAAGGTTTAAATATCGCGGCCAAGGACTTGGGTTGGTTTGGTTTGTGTACATATTTACCATTCTTATTTTATAACTAAAACAATCACACAAACACACATCACGTATTCATTAACTCGTACACGTTTAATACTTAGCATATACTTTATTCGACAAGTGTCGTGTTTAAGTTATCCGAAAAACCCGGGATGTCACATTATCCCCATGTTGAAAGAATTTTCGTCCAGAAAATTGAGTAAACGCGGTTTAGAATGTAGCGTACATGTTTAGAGTGCCACGCACAAAGAGTTAGTTCGTTAATGATGGTACGCGAAGTTACAAGAAGTTCCCAAGTGCCATACACAAAGATTTCCAAGTGCCATGCACAAGAATTTAGTTAACAAAAGTACACGAAAGTATGAGAAGTTTCCAGGTTGTCACATCATCCCCATGTTGAAAGAATTTTCGTCCCGAAAATTTAGTTACTGGTATCGTTAGATTGCTGCTCAGTTGCGAAGAGGTGTGGGTATTTTCTTTTCATTTGGTCCTCTCTTTCCCACGTGAACTCAGGTCCACGCTTAGAGTCCCAACGAACCTTAACGATCGGAATTTTGCTGTGCCTTCGAGTCTTGATCTCACGATCCATGATCTCGATAGGCTGTTCCACGAAGTGTAGTTGTTCATCCACTTGGATCTAATCCAATGGAATGACTAGGGTTTCATCTGATAGACACTTCTTCAGATTTGACACGTGAAATACGTTGTGAACTCCACTGAGTTCGGCAGGAAGGTCTAATTGATAAGCTACGGGTCCAATACGTTTCAAGATTACAAACGGGCCTACGTACCGTGGGTTTAGTTTGCCCCGTTTTACAAAGCGGATTACACCCTTCCAGGGTCACACCTTTAGTAGGACGCGGTCGCCTACTTGAAATTCGAGCGGTTTGCGTCGTTGATCAGCGTAGCTTTCTGTCGATCTCGTGCCGCCGCCATGCGGTTTCTGATTTGTACAATCTTTTCAGTAGCCTCAAGTATTAACTCAGGGCCTGTGAGTTGACTGTCACCAACTTCTGCCCAACAGACCGGTGATCTACATTTACGACCGTATAATGCCTCAAACGGTGCTGCCGAAATACTCGTATGATAACTGTTGTTATATGAGAATTCTACTAGAGGCAGGTGGATTTCCCAACTATTTCCGAAGTCTACGACGCATGCCCTAAGCATGTCTTCCAAGGTTTGTATGGTCCTTTCACTTTGACCGTCAGTCTGAGGGTGATAAGCTGTGCTCATATCTAAGCGGGTTCCCAACGCTTTCTGGAGTGACTGCCAGAAGTTGGACGTGAAGCGAGCATCTCTGTCTGAGATGATGGATGTTGGCACTCCGTGCCGAGAAACTACTTCCTTTATGTAGATGCGAGTCAACTTCTCCATCTTATCTGTTTCTTTAATAGCTAGGAAGTGTGCAGACTTAGTTAAACGATCCACAATTACCCAGATGGTATCGCAACCACCCAAAGTTCGCGGGAGTTTAGTGATGAAATCCATTGAGATCTGATCCCATTTCCACACTGGGATCTCAGGTTGTTGGAGTAGCCCCGATGGCTTTTGATACTCTACCTTGACTTTTGCACAAGTCAAAACTTGCTTACGTAGGTGGCTATATCGGCTTTCATGTTGGGCCACCAATACGCAGCTTTAAGGTCTTGATACATCTTATCCGAACCCGGATGGACAGAGTATCGGGATTTGTGAGCTTCATCCATGACTAGCTCTCTGAGGTTTCCGTAGAGAGGTACCCATATGCGATTCATGAAATAACGGGCTCCATTGGGTTTTACTTCCCAATCGCGTTCCATTTTTCCCACCGATTCGGCTTTGATGTTTTCCTCCTTAACCGCTTCTAACTGGGCGTCGCGTATTTGTTCGGGTAGCCCCGAATGAATAGTGAGTTGTAATGCTCGTACACGACGAGGTTTCAAGTGTTCCTTCCTACTGAGGGCATCAGCTACCACGTTAGCTTTACCCGGGTGATACCGAATGGCACACTCATAATCGTTCAAGAGTTCGACCCAGCGACGCTGTCGCATGTTCAACTCTTTCTGATCAAAGATGTGTTGGAGGCTCTTGTGGTCTGTAAAGATTGTGCACTTCGTTCCATAGAGGTAGTGTCTCCAAATCTTAAGTGCAAACACTACTGCTCCCAATTCCAGGTCATGCGTCGTGTAGTTTTTCTCGTGAACCTTCAGTTGTCGCGATGCATACGCGATGACCTTATCACGTTGCATGAGTACGCATCCCAATCCCTGAATGGAAGCATCACAATATACTACAAAGTCATCTGTTCCTTCCGGCAAGGACAGAATGGGTGCACTGCAAAGTTTCTGTTTCAGCAATTGAAATGCTGCTTCTTGCTTGTCACCCCAAGCATACTTGATGCCTTTCTGGGTGAGGGTAGTAAGCGGTTGTGCGATCTTTGAAAACCCCTCGATGAAACGTCTGTAGTAACCAGCCAATCCCAAAAATTGGTGGATCTCCGTCGGTGTCTTGGGTGCTTCCCAGTTTTTGATGGCTTCAATCTTGGCAGGGTCCACGTGGATACCCCTTTCATTCACGATATGCCCGAGAAACTGAACTTCCCGAATCCAGAAATCACACTTCGAAAGCTTGGCATATAGCTTTTCCTGTTGAAGTAATCCTAGCAGTAATCGTAGGTGTTCAGCATGTTCTTCTTCACTTTTGGAGTAGATGAGTATGTCATCGATGAACACAATGACAAATTTGTCGAGATATGGTTTACACACACGGTTCATGAGGTCCATGAACACCGCAGGTGCGTTGGTTAGACCGAAGGGCATGACCAAGAACTCATAATGGCCATACCGAGTACGAAATGCCGTCTTGGCGATGTCCTCCTCCCTGACGCGTAGCTGATGATAACCGGACCGTAGATCAATTTTAGAGTAGTAGCTTGACCCTTGAAGTTGGTCGAAGAGATCGTCGATGCGAGGTAACGGGTATCGGTTCTTGATAGTAACCTTGTTGAGTTCCCTGTAGTCGATGCACATGCGGAAAGTCCCGTCCTTCTTCTTGACAAAAAGGACTGGAGCTCCCCATGGCGAAACGCTTGGTCGGATAAATCCTTTTTCTAATAGCTCCTGAAGTTGGGTAGACAGCTCCTGCAGCTCGGCTGGAGCTAGGCGGTATGGAGCCTTGGCGATAGGAGTTGCATTGTTCGCCAATTCAATTTCAAACTCCAATTGTCGATGGGGTGGAAGAGCAGGTAGTTCTTCTGGGAATACATCGGAAAATCACGGACGACAGGGATGTCTTCTATGCGTTTCTCGTCCTTAGGCTGTTCGGTAATCAGTGCGAGTAAAGCGAAGGAGTTCTTCCTCCGAAGATACTTCTGCGCTTGCATGTAAGAGATGATGTTGGTGACGGCGCTTGCGTTATCGCCTTGTACGTCAAGATTTCGTCGTTCGAGAGCGGAATACGGATAGATTTTTCGAAGCAGAGAACTTCAGCCCGGACGTCGGATAGCCAGTCCATTCCGACTACCACGTCAAAACTACCCAAGGTAGTTGTCATTAGATCAATGGTAAAAGTGTGACCCGCGAGTTGGAGTTGACAGCCGGATACTATATGGGTCACATCTACAGAATTACCATCGGCTAATTCTTTAACATAAGGGGTCTCTAATGGTTTAAGCGTGAGATTTAGGTTCTTCCTAAAAGACTCAGATATATAGCTCCTATCCGCACCCGTATCAAAAAGCACAGTAGCAAAATGTTCATTAAGGGGAAACTTACCGGTGACCACGTTCGAGTCGTTTCTGGCCTCTCCGCGGCCCAATGTAAATGCGCGACCTTTGGCACCTCCTGTGCCACCGTTCCCATTATTGTTGTTGTTATTATTGTTGTTGTGGTTATTGTGGTTGTGGTTGTTTCCACCATTATTGTTGTTGTTACGCAGCTGTGGGCAGTCTCTTCTGAAGTGAGCAGTACTACCACACTGATAGCATCCCCGGTTAATACCCTGCTGCTGACCCTGGGGTTGATTTTGATTCTGTCGGGACATGATTTCCCCACGACAATCCTTTGCCGCATGTCCCATCTTGCCACATCGTTGGCAGCGATTTCCGGCACAAGGGCCGTTATGATGGAGATTACAGCGGTTGCACTGCGGCTTTCGACCTGCATAGCCGCCTGCATTCTGGTTGTTGTTGTTTTGTTGACGGGTTGATTTTGGTGACCCCTGTTGCTGTTGTAATGATTGAACCGTTTCTGGCTCCCCTGTTGTGGATGAGATGACGAAGACTGTCGAGCAGACGAGTCTTCAAACTTTCTTTTGTTATCAGGGGAAACTTCAGTTGTACCCCGTGCTGGCAACTTCTTTTGATCCACCGCCTTATCGGTGAGTTTGTGAGCCAGTCGGATTGCTTGATGTTCAGTTGCAGGGTTACTAGCCATTACCATACCCTGAATCTCCGGAACCAGACCCCCGAGATAGAACTCGAGTCTTTTCTCCACAGTGTTGGCCAAATCGGGACACAGAAATACCAAGTCATGATGTTTTGCTGTGTAAGCTTCAATTTCAGATCCCACCATCTTGTGGTTCCATAAGGCTTGCTCCAAGTGTTGCACTCTGTCTCGTGGACAGTACTCCTCTTTGATTAGGGCCTTGAACTCGGCCCAGGCCATTGCATTGGCAGCAATAAGTCCACGCGTTTGGACCTGTGCATTCCACCATGTCAGTGCCCCATCTTCCAGTGTTGAGGCTGCATATTTGACCTTGTTGGCCTCTAGACAGTTGCACATTTCAAATACGGATTCAGATTTTTCGATCCAGCGGACCAGTCCAATGGGTCCTTCCGCCCCCGAGAATTTGCTTGGTTTCGCGTCGAGGAACATCTTGTAGGGGTTAAAGCCCCCTCCTGCCGGTTGGTTCTGAACACCCGCTAAAGCTGCGTTCACGTGCTCTCAAATCATGGCAGCTAGCTCTTCTGGCGTTAAGTTAAGGTTTCCACGTCGTCCAGTTGCCATTTAGATCTTCGAAACACACACAAACACACCCCGATAAGTCTATATATCCACTATAGTTATCCTACTTCGTACTTTAATAATTATCAAGTTATGTCAACTCAATATATTAAATAGTCAAAAGAAGTACTTGCTTAACTGAAATTTCAACGTCTTACAAAAGTGTAAATCAAACATATGAATTCGCTATAAAGTCTCAAGTTTAAACACAAGTGGGAAAATAAATAAACTGAAGGGAAGTAAATAAAATAAGCGAGTCGTGTCAGTCGTCTACGTCTCCATCCCCCAAGTCACTGTCGTTGCCGTCATCCTGCGCGGCATTTCCAGCTTCTACAGCTGGGTCCTCCTCCGGATCCTCCTCTGGATCCTCCTCAGGGTCCTCCTCTGGATCCTCTTCCGGATCCTCCTCTACCGGCACTGGAGGGGCCGGTGCTGGTGCAGGTGCTTGATTTTGCTGTAGCTCCTGAATGTTCCAACTATTCTCCAGGACTCTGTCCTCGAGCCAGTCGGCTCTTATCTGCTCAGCACGCAGATCTCTGGCTAAGGTGTTACGAGCTATCTTACTCGTATGATGCTCTTCCTCGAGCGAGTCGGTTTTACCTGTCAGTTGTCGGATCATCCATCCTTGTGCTAGGATGGTTTCCTGCATTCTTTCTAACTGTGCTTGTTGTTTATGTAATATGATTCTAAGTAGGTCAATTCCTACTTCTACAGGGTTAATCGGTTCAACCGGCACAGCAATGATTGGGCGTGATGACGACTCCTCCCCAGAGCGAGCCTTTTCCTCGCAGCTGAGCGTGTCTCCACGCCATAAGATGGTAAGGGTTCCACCATAGGTGCCTTTCCTGGCGCTCTTGGTGGCGTAAGTTTGTCGGATGATGATGACGATGATGATGATGACATTGCCTGTTAGGTCGTGTAGTTAGTTACGAGTTGTTTTCATTTCTTATTATTAAGTCATAATCTACATAACACAGTTGTGGTATATTGCATAACAAGATATAACAGTTCGGTGCCAAGCTACGTCTAGTGTCGTGTATTCAGCTATAGTTTAGGTCTACTTCTAATGCAAACCTGGTTCTCTATAGCTAGTGGCTCTGATACCAATCTGTCACACCCTCAATTTCCACTTGCGGAGTTTTACCGCGAGGCGTGTGAACAAACCAGAATCTGAAACACTAGTACGTCGAACGACTCTATATGATTTGATAATACGTTTTCAAAAATCATTTGTCGTAGATTTTATATTGTCTTGATTAGTTACCAATATTTAGCGGAAGCATCAGTTTTTAAAGTTGAGCGGAAGCATAAATAAGTAGTGAAGCGGGCGCCAACACAAACGCCAAAACAAATGAAAAACCCAAAACAATATTTGTAAATAAGACTCGATAAAAGATGTCTTGTTCAATGCATGTGCGTGCACCTAGAGCTCCTAGCGTCCTGAGAAACATGTAAAGAAACAAGTGTCAACATTAAAGATGAGTGAGTTCACAGGTTTTCATAAATTCGTTTGTTCGGTTATAGTTTGTTTTCCCCGTTATCCCTAACCCGGGATAACGTGTTGGTTCCATTATTCCAATCCCGGAATAATAAGTTGTTGCTTCCATTATCCTCAACCCAGGATAATATAGTTGTTGTTTCCATTATTCCAACCAGGAATAATAAGTTGTTGTTTCCATTATCCTCAAGATAATATAGTTGTTTCGTAATTAAGTTCAATGTTAACATATATAGGTAGCTAGCCTAAAGTCATGTCACGTAAGAGTTCGCGATCGAAGCTGACTGTTGTGCCTCCGTGTTGCCAGGCCTATCACTGACCATGGCGAAGTTAGGCCAAATTATTCACCCGTTGACCATACCCGGTCGGCTAGCGCGACTAGCTCGGATGGGGCTTGTCGGGCCCAGTAGTACTACTTATAATTCCCCCGCTATTAAACCCAATACTAACGATCCGAGAGATTGACGAGGACTTAAGTGATAAAGCTGCTTAGTGACCATAACATTACATTAACATCAACTTAGTTACCGAATAGTTATGTGACGTTAATTTCGTATAACGTAAAGAGATTGAGTTTGAAGAGTGTACACATGTTTCTCCCCCTGTTGTTTAAAAACCGGATAAAGTTAGGGGCCGTGAACTCACCTTTTGTTGCTCGGTTAGTGTAGCAAAGAAGTCGTAAAGGATGGGACCGCTAATTGCGTCCTAACAAACCAATTTATTTCACGTCAGTGTGTGAACACACCAATACAAATTCTACACTTAATTTACGCACAAAGTGATACACAAAAACAATATATCTAACACTCAAACATGCATGCAAGTATCCTCATGTGAACCTAGTGATCAAAACAACTTATCATGATCAAAATCCAATCCATGCAACAATTTGGTGCACACAATCACAAGTTATCAAATTTCAGCTTAACACTCATAATTCAGCTGTTTTCTAGGATTTTTATAAAATAGTTCCAACGTTCCAAAAATTCCAATATTTTTACAGCAGGTGCCGTTTATACTGTAGAAATTTATATAAATTTTCCAAGTCCTAAATCTTTACCAGTTAACCATAAATATTAATATACTAGGCTGCAGTCAGATTTGTCGTTTTCTGACTGCAGTCCACGGAAGAATTTATTTAAAAATTACTGATCGTCCAATTAACAAAATTCCAGTTGGTGTTGCCCGGAAATTTCCCTACCTAGTTGTTGTACAAAATTCATGACTCAACTCCCTACTGATTATAAAATCCAACTCGATAAACAACTAACAAAATTTCAGGATTTTCACAGCTTTAGTTACTGAACTTATTTGGCCCTTTAAAAATATCAAACGACTTCAGAAAAATATGAATCCAGCGCCATTAGATTCGTTATTCAAATCTCTACGTTCTAGACATCAGAAAATCCGTTTTTCGACAACTAATGACCGAGTTACAGCCAGATGAAGTCGGCTGTAACTATTACTCAGCAAACTGTTTCAGCATATCATTATCATAAACTCGCATCAGCCGTTCATATGATTAACCTAGGCGATCAAGAACCGATTTCTAATCATAGATCAATACCAATATCACATCCATGCAACCCTAATTCATACCTCTAGTTTTTATGAACAAAACATAGCCTATGATTTCAGATTTTTAAACAAACATCCAACTCTTAATCTAGCATTAACAATCCGACACAACACAATCAAAACACATGTATCCGAATATTATCTTGTAGCATATGACAAATTTTAACCTTTTAATGACAAGGTAAACGAACCGTGAGTAAGATAAGGGACCGGTGATCAAAGATTGCTTGCGACCGAGGATGAAGATGGCGAGGGCTGCTGCTGCGACCGGAAGAAAAGAAAAGGAAAAGCTGTTGCGACCGAGACTGAAAGGGACTGAAAGCAGCAAGCTGTTAGCGACCGAGAAAGTGAACAAGGCTGATCAGATCGAGATGATGAAGGAAAGAAGCTGTTCGCGATCAAAAGGGGCGAGAGTAAGGCTGCCGACGGCAGTTTTTCTTTTAGGGTTTTGGAGTTGTGAAAGAGCATGCATGGGTGTGTGTATATATAGCGCAAGGAGACAACAAGGTCACGGTTTGGTGTCTTGCGGCTGAGGGCTTGGGTGGGTCGGTTTGGGTTTGATCTTTGTTCTCACAATTGTTCTCGCAATGGGTTTGGGGTTTGGGTTGCACACGGGTTGGTTTGGTTTGGTTTGCACTTGGCCGAGAATGGCTTAAGGTTTAAGGTTTAAATCTCACGGCCAAGGACTTGGGTTGGTTTGGTTTGTGTACATATTTACCATACTTATTTTATAACTAAAACAATCACACAAACACACATCACGTATTCATTGACTCGTACACGTTTAATACTTAGCATATACTTTATTCGACAAGTGTCGCGTTTAAGTTATCCGAAAAACCCGGGATGTCACATGTGGTTTATCTGAAGCTTTTACAAACACGGTAGGATTATCTTTTGTATTTTTGGTATATCCCAATCCTTCACCCTGATTTTTTGATGTTGTTTCAATGTAGTCAATGAAATCCTTTGCTTGTTGAAAACCTTTTACATTTACCTTTTTTTATGAATTTCTGCATATAAAAATTTTCTTTCTTTTTCATAATAACTAATTTTTGTATCTTTGATCAAATTTTCTTCAGGTAAAAATTTTCATTTTCTTGACAATGTTTCAACATGTCTTTATGTTCATCGGATTTCTTTGTTTCTATTAAGTATTTTTCCTATAATTTTTTAAATTAGTAGTTTTTTATTTGATTTTGAAGCTCTTGATCATTTTGACTTACATTGATTTCTGATGTCTCATTGTCAAGTTTTGCCATAAGACAAAAGTTTACCATTTCTTCTTGATCATCATCTGATGAGTCATCAGTTATCCAGATATCTGTCCCTGCAATCAGGCTGACTTGTTGTTGTTGTTGTTGTTGTTTCTTGGCTTCTTCTAGCTTCTTTTCATAGTAAGCTGATGTTAAGTGACCCTTTTGCTTGCATCTATAGCATACCACTTCTGATTTGCTTTCTAGTCTTCTTTCTTTGGATCTTGCTTCCATCTTTCCTTTATCACTTCTCTGTGTCTGGAACTTCCTCCCTTCAATCTTTGCTCAAAAGTTTTGGTGAGCAAGGCTATTTCTTCAGCAAATGCAGAAAAATCTGATGAATTTTCAGAATTTTCTGATGCTAAAACTTGGTTTTGTGAGTTGGAGGGTTGTAGATCAGGTGTGTTTGATCTTTGTGAGTGTGATATTAAGGCTATAGGTCCACCATATTGCTTTGAGTTTTCAATGATTTGTTGCTCCCTTGGAAGTAGGATACTATATAGATCATGTAAGTTTAAATTTCCTCGTTCTAGTGTGGAGGCTATGGTCATGGCAAGATTTTGCCATCCTCTGGGTAAAGCATCAAGAAATTTTACATTTCTTTCATCATTGGTTTTTTCAACTCCGTGCTTTTTTAGTTCATTAAAAATTTTTGTTAATCTATTGTAAGCATCAGTGAGTGTTTCATTTGGTGAACATTTAAACCTCTTTCATAAGCGGAGACATGATTTGTTATCATATTTCTTTTCATTTTATCTCCTCCTTCACAATGATTTTCAAGTTGATCCCATATTTCCTTTGTAGAAGAACATGCATCAACATAAGAAAATATGTCATTTGGAAGTGCCATAATCAGTAGTTATTTGGCCCTTTCATCGGTTTCTACCAGTTTCCTGTCTTCTAGGCAACAATTTTTTTCTTGTTTGGGAGCCCAAGAAGCAGAGATTGCTGGTGAGTCATCAGATGCTGGAACACTAAGTATTTCAGTATATGTGGGCCACACACAATGGATTAAAACAGAGCTCGATCATGTCGATTAAGTAAATTGATCATCCTGATTTTCCATCGGGGGTACTCCTCCTTGACTAGCGTCGGAGGCTTTGACATAGAACCCATGTTGAAAGCACTGTTCCAAGACTGAAAGTTTGCCATTTTTAGCCAAAGTTTTTGAATTTTGCAAAATAGAGTATTAACAAAGATACTCGAGCAATTTATCGATTTGAAAATGTTTTATTCAATTTCCTCTGATACCAATTGTTGATCCCAAATAACAATGCATTAGCTTAAAATGTTAAGTTGATTTCAACTTTATATGAAAATAATGTGCGGAATTAGAAACCAACTTGTACGAAACAGTGATACAGAATTTTCAAGTTTACATCACTTTTGAAAGTTTACAAAAGATGATTGAAAAGTTATTTTCTAATACAAAATAATGCTTAAGAATTATGTGGGAGTGAAGGGCAATGGAGTATGTAAGTAGTAATACTTGCAATGCTCAGCTCCATCGATCTTCGGTTTGGTGATCTCTATTTATAGAGAGCAATTGGCATGAATTCACAATTTGTTTATTCATGCAAGTGTTTGTCGTGGTAGATCATTTCATATGTCATGCTTACTACGTCCACTTGTATCATCAATGTCCTTCAACTGAATTATCTTATCTTCAACTGCAAGTGGACATCATAAATGGTCATCAGCTTTCTGATGACTTCTGATTAGAATCTGATGAGGTTTCATCAGATTTGATCAGATCTCTTGTGATCCTTTCTTCGAACATTTAACAAAGATATCCTCATCAGATCTGACTCAAATGCTTCTTCTTTTGGCCTATGATCATATTTCTTCTGTTGACTTGATCCTTTGACTTCTTTGTAGGAACGTCCACGATTAGCACGGGAAGCTAAATTTGTTATCTATTGTCCGATTAGGCGGAAACTAATGACAAGTTAATCAAACAACAAGAATTACTCATTTAAATGTTGTTTTCATTGATCTAATGTTCAATACATTCGAGAACTGGATCTGACAGAGCTTCGCAGTCTCTGTGCCAAAATCTCTCCCCTGTTACAAATGAAATAACCAAGGCACCTATATATACATGCACAAGTTCGCTGGTAAGTGAATGAGTTCGGGCGAAGTTGACTTAGTCAAGTTCGGCCGAACTTGACATCCTCAATACCATGTCCAGCGAACTTGGCCTCCAACTCACCTAAATGCGCCTTGTTTCTAACAGATTAAGTCCTATTTGCTCAGACTCAATACATATAGCGTAGGCAAAATACATATGCACCAACAGACTCCCCCTTGAATGTTGCCGTAGTCATTGACCTTTTAAAAACCTTCTGAGTCTTCCGATCTTTAGATCTTGAATAAACTTTAACGTGTTGATCTTTATATTCTCTTCCTTTTTCTTGAGCTTTTTCTTGATAAAACTTTTTAAACCAACATGCTCCCCCTAGCTTTAAGCTTTAGCCTTCAGACTCCCCTTTGCTTTGGTCTTTAGACTTCAAACTCCCCCTAGCTTTGAGCTTTCTGAAATCTTTGATTTTTGCTTTATCAACTCCCCTCAATCTTTGATTCCTGTCTAAATACTTTTTGATATTCAAATAAACATTTCAGACTCAAAATTCTGTTATAAAACTTCAAAGTTTGAATCTTCTTTTTAATCTTTTTCAAATCTTAGTTATTCAAGTTCAATTTAATGACCTTGAATACTTTTAACATTTAAGAATTTGTCCTTTTGAAAAAAATTTATATTATGAAATCCACTTGTTTGACCAAATCCAAGGTAATGACCTTGGTTAACGAATTTCAGTTGCCAAGTCTAAATTAATGACCTTGGTTTGAAACCGTTGTGATTGAACCAATGTTTTCTTCAATTTTTAAAGTTTCAATTTAATGAACTTTTTAACACTTTCGATCATTTTGGTTTTTCATAGATGTTATCAAGATTTTCACCATTAAAGCACCTTACCAGACTTCAAAGAACCGTTCTCCATCATTGGCTCGTTGAAACTAATGAAGGAACAAAATCTTTTTCAATTTTTAAAGTTTATGCTAAAACAAATTGAAAATCTTTTTAATTTTTATCTGTAAAGCAATTAAGAAAGTAAACTATGTACAAACATATTTACAGACATATTTTTTATGAATTCGTGTCTAAGGATAATATCAGTTGATTGAGACATATCACTAGTACCGTTGACCTTTTTGATGACTTTAAGTTTTAAACTCGTTTACCTAGATTGTCGATATGTTTGTCCTCTTAAACTTCAACATATTTCTCAATTGTTCCAAGATATCTTAGGATTTGAATTATGAAACTTGACTTATCTATGGTTCCCACCTCTTGAAAATATTCCTGAATCCAGATTCCCTAGATTTCATCTTACATGTGAGTATAGCGTAATTGATATCTGTATCTTGGTTATGCGAGGCCTTGAGAGCTCAGGTTAGTACTACCGTACCGACAAAGAGATGAAAGCTCGACTTAAAGGTGTGTTCCATTTAAGGAATCTTTTAAGCACTACAAATGATCTTTCGATACTTTTGAAGTTTTGCATGCAGTTTAGGGGTTTATAGCAAAAGCATTATAGAAGTTCTAGGCTATTGCTTCGGCAAAATCAGAAGAACTTGTATAATACCCCAGATATCAACTATCTATAAAGACCTCGTATCTCAGAATCAGACAACCCTTCAATCGAAATTTCAGAGTACTAAGTCCATATATCCAAGATGTGTTAATCCACAAGATTAAGCAGTTGTAAAATTTAGTTTATATCCCGAAAACAATCTACTGAACGTGTAAAGCCTATCGACACATCCACAGTAAGACTTGTTTATCACTTTTAAACTTTACAAATCTTAGCATACTGTGGTAGTCCACAAATGTACTATCATTTCCTTTTTTACAACAAAATTCTTTTTGTCTTTTTCAATGTTTTTGAGTTTTCAACTTTTTCATATGTTTTTGATTTTTCTAAAAAAAAATTTCTTACTCTCCCTAAAATCAAAAACATATTTTTGTTTTTAGATTTAAAGAAATTCTTCTAAAAAATAACAAACCAATGAGGATCACGAGAACTCGTCGTCCGATCCTTTTTTTTCATCTACTGCATTTGCACCTGATCAACAAACAAAATGGTTATAAAATCAGTGTTTCGTTCAACGGAGTGTATTTGCGGAAATTGACTTTTGACAAATTTTCTTTTCAACTTCTTCTTTTTTAACCACTTGTAATTTCGAAAACGACAAAGATTAAGACATTCTAGATAAGTTGAAACATCATGAAGCTCCATTATCCAGATTTGACTTTGACAAGCGGATCTTTTGGAACTCCTGCACACAAAGCAACTATTTGAATAAGGGAACCGAAACCTTTTTAGTTTTGGGTTTGACATGATAAGCATCATAACCATATTCTAACTCTTCATCGTATTCAAAATCATCATCAAACATTTCGTCAAATGTTAATTTTGAAAACATTTTGTTCTTTTCTTTCTTTGTATGTTTAATCACTGACTCGTTTGCTTTGACATTTTCAGTTTTATCAGCAACAAACTTTGGTTTTTCTGATGATGAAAGCCTTTTCTTAGCAACCCATGATTGTAGCTTGCTTCTCGCTTTCTTGATATAGAATCTAGAATCTTTGTTTTCATTAAATCTTGAAGTTTCACCTTTTTTAAAAATTGAGTTTTCAAGCCTTTAACTCGTTTTAGGTTTCACTTCATCTTTTGATTCATAGTTTCTATTTGACACTGTATCAGAATTCACAATCTCTGGTTGTTTTTGTTTTTCGTCTTTTGACACAGTTTTTCTTCGTGGAAACACAGGCTTTAGATTCAGACACTTGCGAGCAATATGATCAACAGTATTGCATTTAAAGCAAGTCTGATTATCAGAAACATTTCCACTAGTGGGTTTTACTCCACTTGTGGACTTGGTTTTAGCCTTGTCCTGAAGTTCTTTCTCTTTCTTGAATTCATCATTAGATTTCTTACCAATCATACCTTCTTCTTGAACCGTATTTGTCCCATACACAAACTTCATGTGTTTACCTTTGTATTCATGAAATGGCGACTTCTGGTTCCTTCTCGGTTCTTCTTCACTTTCCTCCAAACCCAATCCTGCTCTCCTGTTCTCAGGAAAATCACCACCAAACATTCGATAACTGTTAGCATTCCTTTTGGGTTTCGAGTAAAATCTTGTCTCGTTTTTCTCAAGATCATCTGATGAAATTTCTACAAGTTTGAAAAATTTGTCAAGTTGATCTTCTCTCAGTTTCGAATCGGAAAACTATCATCAAAATATAATCTATCAGATTCCCTAATCTTGTACATATCAACATTAGGATCATCACTTAGATCATGTTCTGATGATGAATCGTCATCTTCAGATTGTGATTCCGAGTTGTTCGAACTTGATTTGGCGTTTTCAAAGCTGCCTTCATCGGAATCATTTCCCAATACATTTTTAACCACATTTTTTACCACCGCTTCATTGTCATCATTAGATTTCGTAAAGTCTACGTCAATGTTCTCAGGCAATTTTTCTTTCATTTCAGATAAGTGTAAAAGATTAAATGCCTTTTCAATCTCATCATCTTTCTTGCATGAGTAACTTGCAAGAAACGGTGGAGGAACACTTCCATATTCTTTACTCTTTGATTTATCACCGTTTTCCTGCGACTTAATCGTAGGTAAAATGTGATCAATGACATAGGCATTTGTGGTGTAACTTTTCAGCAATTACCTTACCCTTTCTGTTTCTATCTTTATGTCATGAAGCTCACGCTTTGTTTCGGCAATAGTATTAATGTTCATGTTAATTGCTTTTTGTTTTTCAATTATTGTAGCATTTAACATTTTTACATTAGCACTTAGTTCACGATAAGCATTATCGACACTTTTATATTTTCTTGAGATTTTGTCATAAGCTTCTTTTATGGTTTTGTAATCATAACGAAAGTTTTCGTTGTGTACAGTCAATTCTCTTATGACTTTGACTTTATCAAGACATGGTTAACAAGGACTTGTGCACTTTGTGCAAGGTTTTTCAACCTCCACAACTTTCACAACTTCCTTTTCAGACACACTTACCTTAGCTTTTACTTTTTCTGCCTCTAATTTCAGTGCTTCTTGTTTTTGCATCTCGAGATAAGCTAATTCTTCTTCCTCAGCTCTCTGTCTATAACCTTCTAGAATGGCATTTTCAAAGGCAGCATCAACATAAGATGTCTCAGATTCATCCACTACCTCTGCCATCCTAGCAACACCAGTTTTCTTTCCGATGTATCTGTTCCAATCAAAACCATCTTCTTCATGAGTAACAACAAGAGCTTGTTCGGTTTTATTTGCAGATTTATCTTCAACTTTGACTTGTGTTCTCTTCGGATATGGCTTGTATTGAAGAGCTTTCTTGTAGTACTCGTTACTGCTGCCAAAAGGATTTTGGTTTCCACCAGCTTCTTGATTGTTGCATTCTTGTTTGAAGTGTCCCTTTTGTCGACACCTGAAGCATGTAACTTTTGACTTGTCAAATCCAAGCTTGTTCCTTGAATTGCCAATATCCCTTCCAGTGAGTGCCACAAACTTGGTAACTCTTCTGATGATAGATTCCAGACTCCACTTTATATCCATTAGCTCCAACTCTTCTTCATCCACTTGTTCATAATCCTCGGCAGTCATTTCCGGATTACCAATCTTTCCAGCAACAAGACTTTCATACGATTCAAGAACAGTAGCCAGAAGTGCTATGTGTTGTTTGGCCATTTTTTTTAGGAAATAAATTCTTCAAATCGACTGCTGTGTTGCACTGGAAAACATTTGAGTCAGAACTAGCTTGACTTGTCTGATTTTGGAATGTTGAGCTTGAACTAGCACTAGTATATCCAGCATATGGAGAACTTTGATTTGGAGAGGAATTTGTATTTGCACTAAATGATGTTTGAATTTTTGGGCTTTGAATCGGAGTATCTTGAACACCTCATTTATAATAAAAACCGACATCTTGAACAACATTAGCGTTTGACTTTGCTATTTTCTTCAATTCCATTTCATGACCTTCCAATTTGTCGATGAAAGATGATAACTTGAAGTGTCTCCAAGATGGACTATTCTTTAGAATCATCAGATATGTTGTCCATTCTCCTTCTGGAAGTGCATCTGCCAATTTCTCGATTTGCTCTTCATAAGATCATTTGATATCATGTCTCCGCATCTGGACCATGAGGTGACAGTATCTATCGATCATCTACTTCATAGTCTCACCTTTAATCACCGTGAAGATCTCAAACTCTTTCTTGATCAAGGCCTTTTTGCTTTTGATCATTTCATCACTTCCTTTGAATTTGTCACAAAGAGAGTGCCATAATTCTTGTGATGTTTCATATTCTGGCAAAAGAATCAAGATATCTTCCTTTACTGATTGTTGTATCAAGCTAATCATCTTCTTCTCAGCTACATAATTTTCTTTGTCAATTGCTGAAAACTTGTTTAGTGGAAGATCTTGATCACGCTCATCCTTTGGCCATTTGTACCCATCCTCAACTGCAACCTAGCTGTTAAATTGATTCGCTTGTATCCAATTCACAAACTTTTCCTTCCACCCTTCAAATTCGTCCATACTCATTAGCTTTGGCGGTTTCGAAGTAGTACTCATTTTGTTGTCGATATTCATCTGATCGCCGCAAGAGTATTAGCATTTGATGTAGAAGCCATTTGAGATACGAACACGTTGTGGAAATCTTTCATTTGACAATATGAAGACGTATCTGAGAATATGATCAAAAACACTTGAATATTGATTAGAAATAGACAAGTTCGGTCGAACTTAGATGAGATATTTAAAATTTTATCACTCACACACAAGTTCGGTCGAACTTGATTGTGTATGTTAAAAAAATTGCACTTCGAGCGGACTTGTGAAAGTTTCAAGAAGAAAACACTAAGTTCGGTCGAACTTATATGAATTTTCAAGAAATTTATCAAGGGGCGAACTTATGTGAGAATTTCAACAAAAACTTACTCAAGTTCGGTCGAACTTGTGAAAATTGTTGAATTATGTTTCAAGTTCGGTCGAACTTCTATAAACAACCTGAAAATTCGATCAAGTTCGGTCGAACTTGACTAAAATCAGTGAAATTTTAATCAACTTCGGTCGAACTTGATGTTAAGTTCGGCTGAAACTTGTTTCCAAAACATGGTTTTTCCAACTTTTTGATATCAATTTGATTGAATTTGATGTCCAAACTCTCAAGGGTTTATCTATTATGTATTTTACATGACATGTTCAAAAATTAGCTGATTTTTTCCATGAAATCATCAAATATGTGAAAATGATAAGAAAAATGATAGAATGGAGATGAAATAGAGAAATTCTTGTCTTGATTCTAGCAAATTTAGGTATCCAGGCTCTGATACCACTTGTAGGAACGTCCACGATTAGCACGGGAACCTAAATTTGTTATCTATTGTCCGGTTAGGCGGAAACTAATGACAAGTTAATCAAATAACAAGAATTACTCATTTAAATGTTGTTCTCATTGATCTAAAGTTCAATACATTCGAGAACCAGATCTGACAGAGCTTCGCCGTCTCTGTGCCAAAATCTCTCCCCTGTTACAAATGAAATAACCAAGGCACTTATATATACTTACACAAGTTCGCTGGTAAGTGAATGAGTTCGGGCGGACTTGACTTAGTCAAGTTCGTCCGAACTTGACATCCACAATACCATGTCCAGCGAACTTAGCCTCCAACTCACCTAAATACACCTTGTTTCTAATAGATTAAGTCCTATTCACTCAGACTCAATACATAATGACGTAGGCAACAGACATATGCACCAACATTCTTTTTCATCAGATCAGATTCTCTTTCTTCATTTTTCTTCAATGCTTCAATTATACATAAAAGTTTCCTAACGGTATGTTTAGCTTGTGTCATTGTTCTGGAGTGTACGTCGTGTTAACTGATTACGTTTGCGTAACAGTTTGCGATTTCACTTCCAGAATTTGTTTGAAAGTTTAGAATCGTGCAAGAAATGAACATTTGCAATTGTCATGATAAAAATACAAATCTCGGAAATAAAAAACAATATTTTATTGATTGATAAACTGTTCGGAATAGTTACATGATCGAATCGTCACAAATGTCACAATCTCCCCTACTTTAGGAAATTCCGTCCCGAAATTTAATTAGAGGGAACTTGTGGAAATAGATGTGGGTATTTAGCTTTCATTTGATCCTCTCATTCCCAATTAAATTTTGGACCACGTTTTGATTCCCAGCGAAGTTTGACTATCGGTATTCGTCTACGCTTGAGTTTCTTGACTTCACGGTCCAAAATCTCCACAGGTTTCTCAACAAAGTACATAGTGTCATCTACATGAATTTCGTCAAGGGGGATGTGAAGATTTGTGTCGGCTAAAAACTTTTTCAGATTGGACATGTGGAATGTTGGGTGAACGTTCCCAAGTTCAGGAGGTAGCTCAAGTTGGTAACCCACCATTCCGATTCTCTCAACGATCTTGAATGGTCCAACGTATCGTGGTGCAAGTTTTCCTTTCTTTCCAAATCTGACCACACCTTTCCAAGGGGATACCTTGAGTAGGACGTGATCACCAACTTCGAATTCCAAGGGCTTGCGTCACTTGTCCGCATAACTCTTTTGACAGCTTCTAGTTGTCAGAAGGTTATCGCGTATTTTCTTGACTTTGTCTGTTGTGTCGTGAATAATTTCAGGTCCAGTGAACTGAGATTCTCCAACTTCATTCCAACAGACATGTGAACGACATTTTTGACCGTATAAAGCTTCGAAAGGCACCATGTCAATGTTAGTGTGATAACTATTGTTGTAGGAAAATTCGATCAATGGTAGATGCGAATCCCAACTACCACCAAAGTCGATCACACATGCTCTATGCAAATCCATTCGGTTTGTCCATCAGTTTGAGGATGATAAGCAGTGCTCAGATTTAGTTTGGTTCCCATAGCAGATTGCATAGTCTTCCAAAAGTGAGATGAGAATCGAGCATCTCTGTCAGATATTATGTCCAAAGGAACACCATGACGAGATACAATCTCATTGACATGGATTTTGGCAAGTTTGTCAGCAGAGAAATCCTCACGAATTGCCAAAAAGTGTGCTGACTTTGTTAGGCGATCAATGACTACCCAAATAGCATCATGATCTCTAGATGTGCACGGTAGTTTAGTAATGAGATCCATCATAATGTTCTCCCATTTCCATACTGGTATTTCTAGTTTTTCAAGTAAACCAGATAGGCGTTGATGTTCAGCCTTGCCTTTAAGACAAGTTAGGCATTTAGATACATTCAAGGCAATATCCGTTTTCATACCCGGCCACCAAGACTGGGTATGGAGATCCTTATACATTTGTCTGCACTAGGATGGATTGAATAACGAGACTTATGAGCTTCATTCATCAATAAGGTGTGGAGATTGTCTTGACTTGGAACCCACAAACGGTTTAAATAATAGAGTAATCCATTGTCTTTTGTTTCAAGTTGGAATTCAAGATTTTGAGGTAGCTCATTTTTCAACATGCTTTGGTTCACACATGTATGTTGTGCTTGAGGATACGTGTCTAGATATCAGATTGAATTCGAACACAATGAAGCTTGACACTTTCCTTACGACTAAGCACATCAGCCACGACATTCGCCTTACTAGGATGGTAGCGAATTTCGCATTCGTAGTCGTTTAAAAGTTCGATCCAGCGTCGTTGTCTCATATTCAGCTCCTTTTGATTGAATATATGTTGGAGACTTTTGTAGTCTCTGAAAACCACATATTTCGTACCATAAAGATAATGCCTCCAAATTTTGAGAGCAAAAACTACAGCACCTAACTCAAGATCATGAGTTTTGTAGTTCTTCTCATGAATGTTCAATTGTCTTGACGTAGGTAACACCCCAAATCGCGTAATACAGCACACGCGGCGGAAACACTTGGGGAGTCACGTTACAGATTGTTCCACAACACCTGGTACTTAAAGTTTTATTTTATTGAATTATCGAATTACATCATCTTGGAATAATGAATACGAAATACAATGAAAATAACTTTCAAGTTTTAAAGTCACCCAAGCACGAGTCCATCCTATGTGTAGCATGTGGACACGATCATCACAAAAGTAAACCTGAAATATATATGAAAATAGGTACGTTAGCATAAAAATGCTTGTGATTAACATAGGTTATTGTTGAAGAGGACTTATGGCTTTGAATTGTTAAAAGGAATGTTTAACTAAAAGTAGCCAATGAACCTTTTGTAAAAATGTTTTCGTTTGTAAAATCATAAGAAAATCAATGATTTAAAATAATGATGCATAGTTAACTTAATAACCAAATATGTCTTTTGTAAAAGTAGTCATGTCTTTGTATGAAATATGTCGTGTCTTTGTATAAAAAAGTATCATATATAAATCAATGGCTTTGTGTAAAACCAGATGTTATGTACAACAATGTCTAGCATAAAACCAAGTGTTATGTATAAACTAATGTCATGTGTAACAATGTCGAGTAATATCCCATGTCTCATATAAAAATGTCATGTCTTGTCTTAGTTCAAAGTGAGTTTGATAACGCTATGATATGTAATATAATAAAAGCACTTATATATAGGAAGTACCAACGGCATCCACCATGCTTTTATTTTATTACACACACATCGTTATCTAAAATACTTACCATAAACCAATCGTCCAATTGTTCTTGTGATAAACCCATCGTCCTTGTATAAAACAATATCTTTGAATAAACAAAGGTTTTGTTTAAATCCAAAAGTTATGTATTATAAACCATTGCTTTTATTGTAAAAACATATATTAGGGTTGTTGACGAATACATTTAAGCCTTGTCGACTATCGAATAAACCCTTATAAAAACAAAGGTCTATTAATGTTCATCGGATTCTGTCATTCCCAATGGATACTTTCAAACGACTAGAAAGCGGGAATGGGGTGTCAAACCTATGGTACCATTACATACTACCGGTCGGCATCAATGTTAATGAAAGTATCAATGTATATTCAACGCACCAATATGTCTTGAACAATGTAAGCATGTTATGAAAATGTCTAGAAACCATGTACTTGCCATACTAAGTCAATATACCTAGCAAAATGTCTTGAAATCGTATAGTATGTATGCTAAGTCAACATACGAAGCAAAATGCAATTAAAATCATGTACTATGTAATTAAAGCATATGTAATGTCATGATTTCACGAAAATAGTCATAAGCACATATATATCACTCCAAAACATTTGAAAATGTAAAAGAGGGGACAATGTACTCACTTGGGATTGCAAAGTAAATCTTGGATCAAATGATATATCAAAGCTTCAAACGATCAAAGATTCAAGCGTGTCCTAGAAGTGAAACAAGAAACTGCCAAGTTTTTGCTGTGTTAGAGGGTCCTTGCGGACCATAAGGGCTTTGGGCTTACGGTCCGTAAGCCCTTTAGTTGGCAGATAGTTTTGAAAAATGGCAGAACAGGCCCATGCACTCGTTTTGTCGCGTTTAGGCATTTTTAACACCCGTTAACCTGATTTTTAAGCTCTATAAGGATGATAAAGCTTAGGAAACTTGAAATATGCTCAAAAGTGTCTCGGGTGTCGGTTTGTTTGGTCGTACGGTTGCGGTTTTTGGTTAATTACGACGAAAATCATAACGAACCCGCAAATGACCGTAAATGCGCAACGAATGTTATTTTTGCATTCCAATCACTAAAATACAAGATTTTAATGATTACAAAAAATTTTGGATGTGCGTACATGTTCCAGATTAAGAAATACGCATAACGACATAGTTTCGCAGAATTTGCAAAATAGCCCCTGAGCTTGAATAAACTTGTTTTTGCCATACCGAACCCTTCAAAACTTATTTCTAAGATATGTAAAGTTTATTTAAGGTATGTTAAGCTTGTGGCATTGTTCCGGAGTGTACGTCGCTACGAGAATCGGTAGACTTTCGTAGTTTGTCATAAATAGTCCTTGTGATCGAATAGGCTTGTTTTTGACATACCAAACCCTTCAAAACTTATTTCTAAGTTATGTAAAGAATATTTTGTAACACCCCAAATCGTGTAAAGCAACACGCGGCGGAAACACCTGGGGAGTCACATTACAAATTGTTTCGCAACACATGATATTTAAAGTTTTGTTTTATTGATTTATCAAATTTACATTTTTCTTGGAATAACGAAAATAAAATACAATAAAATTTTCCTCTAAATTTTAATGTCACTAAGGCCCGTGTCCATCCTATGTGTAGTAAGCAGCGACAATCATCATATAAATAAACCTGGAACATATGTGAAAATAGGTACGTCAGCATAAAAATGCTTGTGAGTAACATAGGTTTTGTGAATTAGATTCATGGCTTTGAATGTTTTAAGAAAAGAACATATGTTTTCAAAAATAGCCATAAATCCTTGCAAAAAGGTTTGGTATCTATAATACTTTGATTTTTGATAAAAAGTGTTTGAAATATATGTACAAGGTATACGTTTGGTTTTTGAAATAACAATTTAGGTAGTATATCAAAATGTATACCTTTGTTTTAAAAGATTGGGTAGTATATCAAAATATACTTTAGTTAACAATATTGCATTGGTACCATATAAAACCATGCTTTCGTTTATAAATAAAGAATCAGTAGTATATCAAAATATACTTTGGTTTAAAAGGTTGGATAGTATATCAAACTATACTTTAGTAGCACATCAAACTATGTTTTGGTTTAGTATATAAAACTATACTTTGGAAAATATTGTCACATTGGTAGCATATCAAATATGCTTTGGTTTAGGGAATAAAAGATAAGTTTTTATGGCTTAATTAGAAAACCTTTGTAAAACATACATTGTGATGGTCTGGCAATACATTCAAACCTAGTGTATCAAACTACACTTTCGTGACTATAGATTTAACGAAGGCCAAATCTATTTGGTTTAAACTTTGGTTTCTAACATTCCATACAATAGGAATGGGGTGTCAAGTCCTATAGCGCTATATCGCACTACCAATCGGCTTGATCATTGTTGATGAATGTATAAAAGAAATACGCACCAACAATAGTCTCACAAACTTTGAAAATCGGTATTTAAGCTATAGATAACAGTTTCAAATCGTTATCGGATATAGTACTATGTATAAGAAATCATATAGCATTGAAAAACATGAAAATAGTGAATATGCACATATGAATCACCCCAAAACATTTGAAAACGTAAAAGAGGGGACTATGTACTCACTTGAGATTGCAAGAATCCTTGATCTAGTGAACTAACAAAGCTCGGGAAGTCAAGGAATCAAGTGGCACCTAGTATGGAATCACTATGTTAATAAATTGCAACCTAAATCGGGAGATCGGAAAGAATGAGGTCTTGTAAACCAAATGAGTGTTGGAACTCATATGATATGGTGTAACAAAGCCTACATTCTGATTTGAAAGCAATCCTAAGTGCTTATGACCCGTTACGACTCGTTAAGGTAGTTTAAGCTACTTTAACATGTCGTTTGCGCAAAGCGCGTTCAGATGGTCTAACTAGTCCTATGATAAGTCTTATATTCCTAAACATGTTTAATAATGTTGCACAATCAGTTTAAGTGTCAAAATTTAGGTTATATATGCTTAGATTGAATTCATGGGCAAAAAGGACATTTTGGTCATTTTCCTAAGGCATATAAACTACCTATCATACAACTAACTAAACGAAGTAACCATAAGGTATAACCCCTAGAGGTTATTCCATATACAACTATGCTCACAATATATATTTGGTCCGACCCTAATGATCGACCAAACGGGTCGGGTTCGAAAGTCTAAGCGGTTGTCGAGACCGCTTGACTTACGACTCTAAATAAGCTGTGATATTTGTGGCAATCCAAGCCTGTAAGAACCATAATCAAGTTATCAATGAATGAAATTTTATGTTTTATGTGTGAATTTGCATATTTATTATGTTATTTGCACAAAATCAATTCTTGCACAATTCCGAACTCTTGAATCGCTTTTATCAGCAAAATCGGTGAACCGATACGCAAACGAAACTAATTTAATGCAACGTATGTCCCGGAATAATGTATCAAGCTAAACATACCTTAAATAACCTTTTCATAACTTAGAAATAAGTTTTGGAGGGTTTGGTATGTCTAAAACAAGTTTATTCGATCATAGGGACTAATTACGACAAACTGTGAAAGTCTGCTGATTCTCGCAGCGACGTACACTCCGGAACAAGAAAACAAGCCTAATATACCATAAATACCCTTTACATAACTTAGAAATAAGTTTTGAAGGCTTCGGTATGGCAAAATCACACTTTTACAACTTCAGGGGCTATTTTGCAAATTTCGCCAAACTATGCCTTTTTGCGTATATCGCTATCTGAAACACGTTCGGACAACCAAAATATTTTTCTAATCGTCAATATATTATATGTTAGTGATTGGAATGCGAAAAATCTGTTCGTTACGCGTTTACGGTCACACACGCGTTCGTTTCGATTTCGTCGTAATTAACCGAAAACCGAGACCGTACGACCAAACGAACCGACCTCTGGAACAATTTTGAGCATATTTCAAGTTCCCTATACTTTAACATCCTTATGGAGCTTAGAAATGAGGTTAACGGGTGTTAGAAGTGCCAAAACGCGTCGAAAAACATATTTTTAGGCTGCAGGGACCATTTCTGTCATTTTTGAAACTTTTTTGATTTTGAGCTCCCTCACGTGGCGCGCCAGCACCAACTAGATCTGTCATGTGGTGCGGGGGACACCAGTTTTCAGCAATTACTTGCCAGCTTCTTGTTTCATTGCTTGGACACCTATAACTCGAAATTGCCACCTTTCTTCCTGCTTGCTTCTAACACGTGTTAGGACACTAATAAAGTTTAGTGATGATTCATGGACTTGTCTTGATCATATTAACTCAATTCAAGTATAAATACCATGGTTTCCTTCAATTTTTGAACTTTTGCAACCATATTCTTGATCCATCTGCTACAAATCCGAATTTGCAATCATTTTGGAGCTTCCTTAGTGTTCTTGAACAAATACTTGATGTTTGTAAGTGATCTCCTTCATGCTTGTTTCAATTCTTATGGTTAATTTGATTAAAAGTCACAAAATTTGACTTCCAGAATTGATCATGAATTGATCAGTTTAAAATACAATTGAAACTTGCTTTATGATGGTAATCAAGGTGGTTATGATCCACAAAAATCATGCCTACTGATTCTCATCGTTTCTAGCTATTTTGACAAGTCAAAGTTTCGGCCAAAATGCGATTTTTGCGCATTTTTCAACGGATCTAAATTCGGGTGTCAAAACAGGTTGTTTTGATGCCAAAACTCTTTTATAAACTTAATTAGACATGTCAAAACATGTCTAAATCGTCACTCTTATTTTAGTGCTTGTTTAGACTTGAAAGTTGAACGGTTTGACCACCGCTTTGACTTCTGAATCTGACCCGTTTGGTGAATCTTCAGACCCAACCAAATACATAATTGTGACCATAAATATATAGGGAATAACCCTATGAGGTTATACCTTATGGTCATGATGTTTGGATTGTGTTATGATGATTGATTGTAATATTACTTAAAACGACCAAAATGCCCTTTTCGCAAACAATTCAACGTTAAGCATATGTAACACAAGATTTGACATATAATCTGATCAAAAACATTTTTAAACATGTTTAAGCATTTAAAACTTATTATGACACATATCTAACCATCCGAATGCGTTGTTACGCAAATGACGCGTGAAAGTGGCTTAAACTACCTTAACGGGTCATAACGGGTCAAAGGAACTTAAAAATCTTTTCAACTCAGAATGTAAGCTTATTAAACCATATTATATGAGTTACGACACTCACTTGGTTTATAAGATCTCATTCTATCCGAATCTTCTGATTATAAGCCCCAATATTTACACTATTATTCATTTTTAGGACACGCATGATTTCTCGGATCTTTGAGCTTCGGTTTTCTTATTGACACAAGAGTTACTTTGCTATCACATGTGGGTACATAGTTCCCCTATTTTATGCTTTCAAATATTTTGGGGTGATTCATATGTGCTAAAGGTTTTCAAGCTTTCAAAGTACAAATGTGATGGTTTATATTAAACAATACGATTTCAATAATGTGAACGAACTTGTTGGTGTGTTATATTCATAACAAGAATGACATTCATTAACAATGGCCAAGCCGACCAGAAGTAAGTTATGGTGCCTAGGACTGACAATCCCGTTACCAAATTTCCCGGGGTTTGTGTGGAAATTTGGGAAGCGACTGAAACTGTATTTGTAACATACCCTTTGGTGGTATGTTATACGATTAAGGGACACCGTGGGTGGTCTCGAACAAGTCAACAAAGGTTTGAATGTATTCACTAAACGACCAAAAGTTTTCACAATTAAAACAAGGAACGACGAACAAATGGTTTATAACAAGGAACGATGAACGACGAACAATGAACGATGAACGAATGAACAATGGTATATAACAAGGAACGATGAACAATTGATTTATGACAATTGGTTTATTAAGTGATTTAGATAACGAAACGGGTGTAATGTAATAAAAGCATGGTGGAAACCCGTTGGTACTTCCTATATATAAGTGCTTTTATCACATTACATATGTATCGTTATTTACATTACTTGGACAAATGATTTCAAACAATGACACACAACAATTTTCGATTAAAGATATAAACCATACGAGTTATTTCAAGATGATTTACAACTTGGATTTACGAACAAAGGTTTTCGAGTCAAGGTTCATGGCTACGAGATTTTATAAACTTTTACCCTTTTGTTTTAGACGAATAGTTGTTGCAATGTCAAATGATTTCAAAACAAGGTTTTCACTTATGACTCTACTAGTCGGATTATATTGCAATATATACAAAGCCATGAACTTGACACACTCACAAAACCTATGTACTCGCCGGCATATTTTTGCTGACTCGTTTTCACGTATGTTTCAGGGAACAATGCTTGATAATACTCATGCATGCTAATATAGGATTTGGACGGGCCTTAGCGACTATAAAACAAGAAAGACAATAATTATGCATGTTTTGTTTGTTTGGTTGTTTTAAAACGTTTCTAGACAATTATGACAATATAACCTATGTTTAATATCTAATTAAAACAAAACTTCAAATACCATGTGTTGTTGAAACAGTCTGTTAACGTGACTCCTTAAGTGTTTCCGCCGCGTGTTGTTTTACCCGATTTGGGGTGTTAAATAAGCACTAAACTAGAAGTGACAAGGTAAACATGTTAAAACATGTTTAACTAAGTTAGAAAACTGATTTGGTATCAAAACAAAGTGTTTTGATACCCGAAAATAGTTCCATCGCAAAATGCACTTAATCATGCATTTTGACCGAAACTTTGACCCGTCACTTCGACTAGCCAACGTGGTAATCAGTAGGTGTAGTCGCAAGGGACTATAACCATCGTGATTACGATCACGTTGCAAAGTTCCAATGAACATTGTCTTGACCAATTCATGGTCAAAGCCGAAAGTCAAACACTGTTTAACTTTTAGCTTGAAAGAAATAAACAAGCCAAGGAAGAACACTTATAAGTGTTCTAGGATGGAAAGAAGACTAGAAAACTCAGGTAGGAAGCCTCCAACAAATGTGGTAGTCTCCACTTAGAGTTTAGAAGATAAGAAGAATGGAATGAGCAATGAATGAAGCAAATGAAGGAGGTATTTATAGTGTTTCATGAATCTCTAGGATCATTACAAATGTAAATGTGTTCTCCAAGGAATGATCCACACCCTACATGTGTTAGGAACTGAGTAGGGGACTTGTTAAACGCCTAACTTTGTCTCCAAACAAGGAAACAATCAAACAAAACAAGTTGCAACCAGCTGCATACAGGCTATCTGGGGACTGCTTATGGACTGTATGAGGTTTTTCCTTACGGTCCGTTAGGCCTGGACCTGGGCAGCAAGTTTCAAAAGTGACAGTTTTGGTCCCTGAACTTTGTTTTGTCGCGTTTTGGCACTTTTAACACCCGTTAACCTCATTTTCAAGCTTCATAAGGATGAGAAAGCATAGGGGACTTGAAATATGTTCAAAATTGTCCCGGGTGTTAGTTCGTTCGGTCGTATGGTTGCGGTTTTCGGTTAATTACGACGAAGATCGTAACGAACGCGCATATGACCGTAAATGCGTAAAGAATGGCATTTTTACATTCCAATCACTAAAATATGATATTTTAATGATTACAAAAAAAAATAATGTCCGAACATGTTTCCGGATAGTGAAATACGCGAAAAGGCATAGTTTCGCAGAATTTGCAAAATAGCCCTTAGAGCTGAATAAACATGTTTTCGCCATACCGAACCCTTCAAAACTTATTTCTAAGTTATGTAAAGGATATTTAAGGTATGTTTAGCTTGTGTCATTGTTCCGGAGTGTACGTCGTATTAAACTGATTACGTTTGCGTAACAGTTTACGATTTCACTTCTAGAAGCGATTTGAAAGATCGAAATTGTACAAGGACTGAAATGCGTGAATGTCACATGTAGTTATACAATTCTCGGGAATGAAACACAAGATCTCATTGGATTCGAAATTGGTCGGTATTGTACGATGGTTTAAAAGGCACAGATCTTACATATGTAGGGTATGTTTAGCTTATGTCACTATTCCGGAATACACGTTGCGTTGAAACTGATTACGTTTACGTAACAGTTTACGTATAACTTTCCAGAAATTGTTTAAGAGCTTGATTTTGAACAAGGATTGATATTGTGCAATTGTTATGGATAATTTCATAATTCAATGAATAAAACACAAGGTTTTATTGCTTATGAAAATTTTCAAGATTTGATAATGACAACTGGAACAGTTGTCACAGTCTCCCCTACTTTAGGAAATTTCGTCCCGAAATTTATTTGTAGAATCCGTTTGCATAACTTGTGTCAAGCAATCGGTTTGCACGGAATCTAGTGTTTCATCTATTTACATAGAATAACCCATCAAGGATCTCCACAGAAGGCATAGCTTTATCATTCCCTAGTGGATACTTCCTCAAATAATTGTAGGAAGTGGGAATGGGCTGTTATACATATGATGCTCATCTCCTAATAGTTACTTCCTTGATTAATGCAGAAAATGGAGATGAGGGATTTGATTTATGGTTTACCCAAATCGACCAATAGTCTTGTGAGTATCCTTTAAGTGTCTAACTATTAAAATAGAAAGATCTTGTAAGGATTCAGCTCTTCGTTTCAATGCCTTGTTAAGCATTCTTAGAAATCCAATCAAGGATTTAAAAGTAATACTTCAAGTGTCCCTTTAAGAATCTAATTATTAAGATAGGAAGATTCTATAAGGATATGTGTTTCATCTCTGCAGTGGATATTCTTCAGAAGCGAAAATGAATGGATGATTCATTTTCCTCAATGGGTTCTTCGTCAGAAGTGGAGATGAATGATTAAGATTAGATTATTGATTCCTCAGCGGATAGTCTTCAAAAGCGAAAATGAATGGATAACTCATTTTCCTCAGTGGATACTTCGTCAGAAGTAGAAATGAAGGATTTATGAAATAGATTATTCATTTCCCAGAGGATACTTCTTTAGAAGCGAAAATGAAGGATTGTATATAGATTATTCGTTTCCCAGTGGATAATTCTTTAGAAGCAAAAATGAATGGATAATTCATTTTCTAATGGATACTTCATTAGAAGCGGAAATGAAGGATTGTAAATAGATTATTCATTTCCCAGTGGATACTTCTTTAGAAGCAAAAATGAATGGATAATTCATTTTCCAGTGGATACTTCGTTAGAAGCAGAAATGAAGGATTGTGAATAGATTATTCATTTCCAGTGGATACTTCTTTAGAAGCGAAAATGAATGGATAATTCACTTTCCAGTGGATACTTCATTAGAAGCGGAAATGAAGGATTGTAAATAGATTATTCATTTCCCAGTGGATACTTCTTTAGACGCGAAAATGAATGGATAATTCATTTTCCAGTGGATACTTCGTTAGAAGCGGAAATGAATATAGATAGTTTCGGTTTCTCGTTTAAAATAGCACATATTGATTGAGGATAACATAAAATCCTCAAGTGATTTGGATAACGTTACGGCAGGTAATACAATAAGAACACTTATATATAGGAAGTACCATCACCGTATCCACCATGTTCTTATTGTATTACATTCGTCTCGTTATTTAATCACTCTATATTTTATGTCATTACACTCAGCAGGACTTACTATGGTTTCTATGCATCAAATTTCATAATTATGTGTGCACCCATAATTACTTAACTTGTTGCATAGTCCGCATAGCTTATCTTGCCGCGTGGTGGATTGTGGACAGGGTCAAAGAAGGATGCTTTGTTTTAACAATTGGAATAGCGTGTGCATCTCACAATTTATTCGATAACGAATGTGCGTTCACAATCAAGACGAATTACAAGAGTAGTTCAATTTCGTAAAGAATGAGAACCTTGTAATTTGTTATATGGATATACATTACATATACATGCACAAGTATAATAGTTTGCAAATGAAATATCATTACATAATAACTGAAAAGTACAAAGGAGTTTTGGATAACAAAGGAAATCGAAATGTAAACTTCTAGTTGTTTAAAACTGCATCATTGTTGGCACGAGGCTCGTTAACTCCAGGGTCAGGAGCACATCGCTGAGTAGGGTTGTTAACAACTTGGTTTTGTGTAGCAGCAACTTGGCAAACATTAGCTGTATCACAAATAAGCCCACAATTTAAACATTTGCAGCACTGTACAGTGGCATGATGATGAAGGTTACATTAGTTGCACAGAGGTGCAGTTCCATTGTATCGTTTTCTAGCAGGGGGTTGTGCTGGATGGTTGGGAGCAGCTTGGTTGGGTCGAGTAACCACAGCAAGGTTTTGAGAAGCTTTACGCTTCTTTGACCTTTTTGAGGGTTCAACTTTGATATCCTTGGGTTTCTCTTGTATAGTCTCATCAGATGGTTTCTTATCGCCTTTGCGGAAAAGTTTACCCTTTTTGATTTGAGACTCAATCAGGGTAGCAGAGAGTTCAATAGCCTGTCGAACAGTGGTAGGGTTGCTACCAGTAACAATGTCCTGAACAGGGTCTGGCAGGCCATCAATGTACTTTTCAATTGCCTTGTCCAAAGGCGTATCCATCGCGGGACACAACATACTTAGCTCCTCATATTGGTCAGTGTAGGCACGATGTTCTCCACTATCCTGTTTAAGATCATGGAACTCATTCTCAAGTGCCCTTTATTCATGACGTGGGAAGAATTCTTTCATCATGAGAGCTCGAAGCTCTTCCCATGTTTGAGCCATTGCCACATTAGCACCCCTTTCTCTCATCACTTCGTTCCACCACGTGAGTGCTCTCTTTTGAAAAACACTCATAGCAAACTCTACCTTGCGTTTGTTAGGGCACTGCACATAATGGAAAGTGCTTTCGATACTCTCGCACCATGGTAGGAGCCCAGTAGCTCCCTCAGACCCAGAAAACTTGAGTGTTTTGGCCGAACAAAATTGTTTATAGTTTCACTGAGCCGGTGCATTATTGTTGTTATTGTTATTGTAAGCTTGATTTAGTTGGGTCACAAGGTTTGGAAGTATAGCGGTCATTTGTTGCGCAATTAAAGCCGCCATTTCGGCGTCTTGAGCAGTGTTGCGACGAGGAGGCATTCTAAAAGAGAGAGGAAATATGTGAGAGAGCGAATTAGATTGATAAAGGATAACCATTGATGAATAAATATTGACAAAGTATAAGGATTGTGATCATTTGTTCGTTATTTAAAACAAACAACGACACAGTGACTAATCAAAGTAACTGGGTCTTTATAATGTATTGCGAAGACATGCTTTAGCCTATAAGTGGACACTCACCCCAAGAGTTCCCAGGTAAGAGTGATTGGTCCGATAATGCGGATTTGTACAAACACTCTAGCTATAGACAGAAAACTCAGGGTACAGGTATTCACCTTCCAGATTGCACATGTTAACATTATTAAAGCCCAAACTTTAACGAGATGTTGAAAACTTTGAAGGAAAAAAGCTAAAAGCGAATCATCCAAAATTAGACGATTAATTTTCAAAATCATTTTGAAATTTGTGTTTTTGTTTTTGTTTTTGTTTTGGTATTCACCTAAGAATAGGTGATAGTATTGTGTTAATAATCTAAACGCAAGTAAACTCGCGTTAGGGTCCTAGGAAGTTTGTAGCGAGGTCAAAGCATTACTAATAACCTAATTCCCTATAACCATGGCTCTGATACCAAACTATAACACTCCAAATCGCGTAATACAGCACATGCGGCGGAAACACTTGGGGAGTCATTACAAATTGTTTCACAACACATGGTACTTAAAGTTTTATTTTATTGAATTATCGAATTACATCGTCTTGGAATAATGAATATGAAATACAATGAAAATGTCTTTCAAGTTTTAAAGTCACTAAAGCCCGAGTCCATCCTATGTGTAGCATGTGGCGACAATCATCACAAAAGTAAACCTGAAAATATGTGAAAATAGGTACGTCAGCATAAAAATGCCTGTGAGTAACATAGGTTTTTGTTGATGAGGACTCATGGCTTTGGATTGTTAAAAGAAATGTTTAACTAGGCAATGAACCTTTTGTAAAAATGTTTTCTTTTGTAAAATCATATGAAAATTAATGATTTAAAAGAATGATACATGATTAACTTAATAACCAAAATATGTCTTTTGTAAAATTAGTCATGTCTTTGTATGAAATATGTCGTGTCTTTGTATAAAAAGTATCATGTATAAATCAACGTCCTTGTGTAAACCAGATGTTATGTATAAACAATGTCTAGTGTAAAACCAAGTGTTATGTATAAACTAATGTCATATGTAGCAATGTCGAGTAATATCAAATGTCTTGTATTAAAATGTCATGTCTTGTCATAATTCAAAGTGAGTTAGATAACGCTACGATATGTAATATAATAAAAGCACTTAAACAGGAAGTACCAGCAGCATATCCACCATGCTTTTATCTTATTACACACGTCTCATTATCCAAAACACTTACCATAAACCAATCATCCAATTGTTCTTGTTATAAACCCATCGTCCTTGTATAAAACAATATCTTTGAATAAACAAAGGTTTTGTTTAAATCCAAAAGTTAGGTCTTATAAACCATTGCTTTTATTGTAAAAACATATATTAGGATTGTTGGCGAATATATTCAAGCCTTGTCGACTATCGAATAAACCCTTATAAAAGCAAAAGTCTATTAATGTTCATCGGATTCTATCATTCCCAATGGATACTTTCAAACAACTAGAAAGCGGGAATGGGGTGTCAAACATATGGTACCAGTATATACTACCGGTCGGCATCAACGTTAATGAATGTATCAATGTATATTCAACGCACCAATATGTCTTGAACAATGTAAGCATGTTATGAAAATGTCTAGAAACCATGTACTTGGCATACTAAGTCAATATACCAAGCAAAATGTATTGAAATCGTATACTAGGTATGCTAAGTCAACATACGAAGCAAAATGCAATTGAAATCATGTACTATATGTACTATGTAATCAAAGCATGTGTAATGTCATTAATTCACGAAAATAGTCATAAGCCCATATGTGTCACCCCAAGACATTTGAAAATGTAAAAGAGGGGACTATGTACTCACTTGGGATTGCAAAGTAAATCTTGGATCAAATGATATATCAAAGCTTCAAACGATCAAAGATTCAAGCGTGTCCTAGAAGTGAAACAAGAAGCTGCTAAATTTCTGCTGTGCTGGAGGGTCCTTACAGACTGTAAGGGCTTTGGGCTTACGGTCCGTAATCCCTTTAGCTGGCACTCGTTTTGTCGCGTTTTTGGCATTTCTAACACACGTTAACCTGATTTTTAAGCTCTATAAGGATGATAAAGCTTAGGGAACTTGAAATATGCTCAAAAGTGTCTTGGGTGTCGGTTCGCTTGGTCGTACGGTTGCGGTTTTCAGTTATACGACGAAAACCGTAACGAACGCGCAAATGACCGTAAATGCGCAACGAATGATATTTTTGCATTTCGATCACTAAAATACAAGATTTTAATGATTACAAAAACTTTTGGATGTGCGTACATGTTCCGAATTAAGAAATACGCGTAACGGCAAAGTTTCGCAGAATTTGCAAAATAGCCCCCGAGCTTAAATAAACTTGTTTTGCCATACCGAACCCTTCAAAACTTATTTCTAAGATATGTAAAGGTTATTAAGGTATGTTAAGCTTGTGGAATTGTTCCAGAGTGTACATCGCTACGAGAATCGGTAGACTTTCATAGTTTGTCGTAAATAGTCTCTGTAATAGAATAGGCTTGTTTTTGACATACCAAACCCTTCAAAACTTATTTCTAAGTTATGTAAAGGATATTTAGGGTATGTTTAGCTTATTTCACTATTCCGGAATACACGTTGCATTTAAACTGATTATGTTTACGTAACAGTTTACGTATAACTTTCCAGAAATTGTTTAAGAGCTTGATTTTGAACAAGGATTGATATTGTGCAATTGTTATGGATAATTTCACAATTCAATGAATAAAACACAAGGTTTTATTCCTTATGAAATTTTTCAGGATTTGATAATGACAACTGAAGGCACAATTCTCACAACACATAGGCTATGACTTTATCTCGTTGCATGAGAACACAACCAAGGCCTAGATTTGAAACGTCATAATAGACAACAAAATTATCGTTGCCATCGGGTAAAGATTTGATAAGAGTATTGCAAAGTTTTTGTTTCAACGTTTGAAAAGCTTCCTCTTGTGTGGGTCCCCACTCAAAAGGCTTATTCTTTTGAGTTAAAGTAGTGAGGGGAACCGCGATCTTTGAGAAGTTTGCAACACATCGACGATAATATCCAACAAGACCAAGAAATGAGCGAACTTCTGTGGGAGTAGTGGGTGTGTTCCAATCCTTAATCGTAGTGATTTTAGAAGGATCCACATGTATACCTTGCTCGTTGACTATGTGTCCCAAGAATTGAACTTCTTTTAGCCAAAACTCACACTTGGAAAATTTGGCATAGAGTTGTTCTTTCTTTAGGAGCTCCATTGTTAATCGGAGATGTTGTTCGTGTTCGGTTCGAGACTTAGAATAAATGAGGATGTCGTTGATGAAAACAATGATGAACTTGTCCAAATGAGGTTTACAAACCCGATTCATCAAGTCAATGAAGACGGCAGGAGCATTCGTTAACCCAAAAGGAATGACAGTGAACTCATAATGGCCGTATCAAGTGCGGAAGGTAGTCCTAGGAATATCTTCCTCGAATACACGAAGCTGATGATAACAAGAACGTAGATCGATCTTGGAGAAACAGGTAGCACCTTGTAGTTGATCAAAAAGATCATCAATGCGAGGTCGGGGATATCGATTTTTGAACGTTAGTTTGTTGAGCTCACGATAATCGATGCACATGCAGAAGGATCCATCTTTCTTTTTCACGAATAAGACAGAGCGCCCCAAGGTGAATAGCTCAGACGAATGAATCCTTTGTCAGATAGTTCTTAAAGTTGTTTCAATAAAGTGCAAGACGGTAAGGATATTTGGCTATTGGGTTGGCTTACAACATCAATACGGAACTCAACTTGACATACAGGGGGTAAACCAGGTAGCTCTTCAGGAAAGACCTCAGGATAATCCTAAACAACGGGGATGTGCTGAATAGTTTTGTTTTCCCTTTTCTCCTCTACGATATGTGCCAAGAAGGCCACACAATTCTTTTGCAAGTATCTTTGAGCTTGGGTAAAAGACATGAAGTTAAGATTACTAGCGGGTTTCTCTCCATGAATTTCCAGAATTTCGCCAGATGGAAGAGGTATTCAAACTATTTTGTCAAAACAGTTGACTTTGGCATGATGTTTGGTTAACCACTCCATTCCTATGAATGACAGAATCATGTTTAAGGGGTTCGCCACTAGCGTGAGGTCAATGGAAAAAGATGGTTATTGCGGTTCAACTGGCAACTATGAATGACAGAATCATGTTTAAGGGGTTCGCCACAAGCTATGTCGACCATTAACGACTTCGTTACCAGCACAGGCCTCGTTGGCGTTGATATTGAATGTTCGTCCACGAGCTTGATTAGCATTGACTAGTTTTGGCCAATTGTTCTTGTAGTGACCTATCTCTCCGCAAAACATGACCCGGGTGGAAAGTGAGGTCGAACGGGATTTGCTTGTGGTTGAACAAGGTTCTGTGCAGCTTGGTTTGGGTTTAAACGACAGATGTTGACTATGTGACCCAGTTTTCCACAAGTAGTGCATTGACAACACTGAAAATGAGCTTGGTTGTGACCATTGCACCAGTTACAAAACGGTGCAGTTCCCGTATAAGGTTTTCTCGCAGGAGGCTAAGCTGGCGGGTTAGGAGCAGCTTAATTTGGTTGTGTGGTCACGGCAAAGTTTTGCGAAGCCTTACACTTCATCGATCGTTTGGAAGGTTTGGCTTTGTTTTCCTTTGTTTTCTCTTGGGTTGTTCTGGCGGATGATTCTTATCGCCTTAGCGATGAAGGTTACCATTTTTTAACCTGAGACTCAGTCAGGGTTGCTGCTAGCTCACGGGCCTGCCGAACAGTGGTAGGGTTACTTCCAGTAACAATGTCCTGAACAGGATTAGGCAGACCATATGTATTTCTCAATCGCCTTATCCAAAGGCGTCATCATCGTCGGACATAACAAACTTAATTCCTCGTACCGATCAGTATAAGCATGATGCTCCCCACTATCTTTCTTAAGATCATGGAATTCATTTTTCGAGCGCCCTTTGCTCGTGGCAAGGGCAAAATTCCCTCATTATAAGAGCCCTAAGCTCTTCCCAAGTTTGTGCTATTTCCACTTCGGCACCCCTATCTCTCATTATACCATTCCACCATGTAAGAGCTCTTTTTTTAATACACTCGATGCAAACTCGATTTTTCGCTCATTCAGGCATTACACATGACGGAATGTGCTTTCGAGACTCTCAAACCATTGCAGGAGCCCAATAACTCCTTCAGACCCAGAAAACGGAAGTGGTTTAGCCGAATATAATGGTTTATAGTTGCACTGAGCAAGTGCATTGTTATTGTTGTTCGCTTGATTTAGTTAGGTCACTAGATTCGGGAGTACAGCAGCAATTTGCTGAGCGATAAGTGCTGCCATTTCGGCATTTTGAGTTGCATCACGTCAAGGAGGCATTCTAAAAGGAAACATAAAGGAAGATATGTGAGATTGACATTGAAATAAATCAAGAGAGGTATTGAAAATATCGATGAAATAAGGATGGTGGTCATTCGTTTGTTTCTAAAAACAATCAAATGACACACGTTGACTAATCAAAGTAAATGGGTCTTTATCATGTATCGCAAAGACATGCATTAGCCTATAAGTGGATACTCACCCCAAGAGTTCCCAGGTAAGAGTGACTGGTCCGATTAATTGAATTTGTATGAACACTCTAGCCTTAGACAGGAAACTCAGGGTACAGGCACCCACCCTTCCAGATTGCATGTGTTCACAATAATAAAACCCAAACCTTGACGAGATTTTGAAAACTTTTAAGGCTTAAAGAAGAACAACGATTCATTTAAGAACAGTCTTTTCTTGTAAAAAGTTTTTGGAAAATATTTTTGTGACTTTTGTATTGTTTTTGGTAATCACCTAAGGATAGGTGATGGTATCGTGTTTTAAATCTAAACGCAAGTTTACTTGTGTTAGGTCCTAGGAAGGTTATAGTCTAGGTCAAAGCGTTACTAATAACCTAATTCCCTATAACAATTGGCTCTGATACCAATCTGTAACACCTCGACCGCGTAAAATCAACAAATTGCGGCGAAAACGTCGGGGAGTCACATTACAATATTGTTTCACAACCATGGCATTTAAAGTTTTGGTATTATTGCATTAATATTGTTTACATTGTCTTAGGAAATAAATGGAAACAAAACATAATTAAATTGTCTTTCTTGTTTTATTGTCACTAAGGCCCGTCAATTCCTATGTGATCCATGCATTGTAATTCGTCACACCTAAGCTCCTGAAACATATGTGAAAACGAGTCAGCATAAAAAGTGCCGGCGAGTACATAGGTTTTGTGAGTGTGTCAAATTCATGGCATTGTATAGTTATTGCAATACCTCGTCAGACTGCTAGAGTCGTTTATTGAAAATTTGTGTCAAATGTATTTGATATTGCAATATAGTTAACCAACCATAACAAGTTGTTTAAGGTTTATGAAAATCTCATAGCCATGAATCTTGACCAAAAATATTTCTTTTGTAAAAAAATCGATTTAAAAGAAAACTTCATATGGTTTATATCTTTAAGTGAAAATCGTTGCGTGACATCGATCAAAACATTCGTCCAAGTGATTCAAATAAGGCCACAGTATGTAATATGGTGAAAGCACTTATATATAGGAAGTACCATTGGCGTATCCACCATGCTTTTATTGTATTACACCCTTCTCGTTATCTAAATCACCAATTGTAAACCAATCATTCAATCATACTTGTTATAAACCAATCGTTCAATTGTACTTCTTATAAACCAATCTTTCAATTGTGCTTTTATAAACAAATCATTCAATCGTCCTTGTTTTTTATTGTGAAAACTTTTTGTCGTTTCGTGAATACATTCAAACCTTTGTTGACTCGTTTGAGACCACCAAAGGGTCTCTTTATCGTATGACAAACCACCAAAGGGTTTGTTACAAAAAATACAGTTTCGGTCGTTCCCCAATCTTCCCCACAAACACTGGAAATTTTGGTAACAGGATTGTCAGTCCTATAACATCATAACTTACTACTGGTCGGCTTGGGCATAGCTAATGAATGTCATTCTTGTTATGGATACAACGCACCAACAAGTTTGGTCACATTATTGAAATCGTATTGTTTTATATAAACATTAGTCTTTGTTTTAGAAAACTTGAAAAGGATTTAGCACATATAAATCACCCCAAAACATTTGTAAAACGAAAAAGAGGGGAGCTATGTACTCACTTGGGATTGCAAAGTAATCTTGGATCAAATGATATATCAAAGCTTCAAACGATTAAAGATTCAGGTGTGTCCTTAAATCGGATAACTATGTAAATGTCGGGACTTTAATCGGAGGATTCGGATAGAATGAAGCCTTATAAACCAAATGAGTGTTGGAACTCATATGAAATGGTTTAATAAACTTAACATTCAGATTTGGAAATGATCTGTAACATCTGTGCCTTTTCAACTATCGTACAATTTCGAACAATTTCGAATCCAATGAGATCTTGTGTTTCATTCCCGAGAATTGTATTGTTACATGTGACATTCATACATTTCAGTCCTTGTACAATTTCGATCTTTTGAATCGCTTCTGGAAGTGAAATCGCAAACTGTTACGCAAACGTAATCAGTTTAACGAGACATACACTTCAAAACATTGACACAAGCTAAACATACCTTAAATATCCTTTACATAACTTAGAAATAAGTTTTGAAGGGTTTAGTATGGCAAAAACATGCTTATGCAACTCCAGGGTCTATTTTGCAAAATATGCGAAAGTACGACAATTTACGTATTTCCTAAAATATCATTCGTTACATATTTACGGTCATTTGCGCGTTCGTTATGATTATCGTCGTAATTAACCAAAAACCGTAACCGTATGACCAAACGAACCGACATCCGTGACATTTCCGGACATATTTCAAGTTTCCTATGCTTCATCATCCTTATAAAGCTTTAATATGATGTTAACATGTGTTAAAAGTGCCAAAATGCGACAAAAACAAGTTTAGGGGCCAATTCTGAAACTTATGCCCCTGCAAGGGCCTTACGAACACTAAGCACTTTATATGGCACACTTCCTTTGTTTGCAACACATCACTAGACACATGTTATGATCCTACAACACTTCTCAACACTCGGCATGATCCTACACTTCATCTTCAACTATAAATACCTCCTTAGTTGCAACCATTTTCCTTGCTCATTCATTTCTTTTATCACACCCCGACCGCGTAAAACAACAAACCGCGACGGAATAGTCGGGGAGTGTCGTAACAGAACTATTGTTTCAACAACTATAGCAAAATAAGATAAGTTTTATTGAATAAAATTTGTTTACATTGTCTGGAAGTTAAACATAAAACATAACATAAGTTAAATTGTCTTCAGGTTTTTAAGTCACTAAAGCCCAAAGTCCGTCCTAAGAGGCGCATGATCAACCTTAAGCATTTGCTCCTAAAACATATGTGAAAATAAAGTACGTCAGCATAAAAATGCATGTGAGTAACATAGGTTTTGCGTTTAATATTCATGGCCTAGAATGTTTAAAGGAATACTTAGTTAAAAAAAGTGGCCCTGAATACTTACAAAATGTTTTCTTCTATGAAATCATAAGATAAATCGAATGATATAAAAGAAATAACGAATGGTTAAATCAATAACCAAAAGATAAGTCATGTCTTATGTAAAAAATATCATGTCATAGATAAAAATATCTTGTCTTGTACTTTGTTTGAAATGATTTAGATAACGAAACGATGTGCAATATGATAAAAACACTTATATATAGGAAGTACCAGCGGCGTATCCACCATGCTTTTATCATATTACACCCGTCCCGTTATTTAAATCACCTACTATAAACCAACCATCAAAAGTCTTGTTTAAACCAAAGAAATATCTTGTAATAAGTATGTCATGTAAACCAATGTCATGTCAACAAATGTCATGTATGAATAAAGTCTTGTTGAACCAAAATGTAAAATGTAAACCAATGTCTTGCATAGTCGAAATGTCTTGTATAAAAACAATGTGTTTGAATAATCAAACGTTTCGTTTTATAAGTCATGCTTTTTATTGTTTAAAACATATATTTAGATTGTTGGCAAACACACTCAAACCTTGTTGACAGTCAAATGGACCCTTATAAAGATAAAAGTCTATCCATTTCATTGGATTCTGTCATTCCCTAAAGTCGCTTCCAAACAAACCCGGGAAGTGGGAACGGGATTGTCAATCCTATGGTACCATTACATACTACCGGTTGGCGTGATCAATGTTAATGAATGTATTAAGTCAATCTCCAACGCACCAATATGTCATAAACAATGTAAGCAAAAAAATGTCTTTGAAAACCATGTACTAGTATGTTCAGTCAACATACATAGCAAAAAATGTCTTTAGAAACGATGTACTAGTATGCTCAGTCAAATACATAGCTAGAAATGTCTTTAGAAACCATGTACTAGTATGCTCAGTCAACATACATAGCAAGAAATGTCTTTGAAAACCATGTACTAGTATGCTCAGTCAACATACATAACAAGAAATGTCTTTGAAAACCATGTACTAGTATGCTCAGTAAACATACATGGCAAGAAATGTCTTTGAAAACCATGTACTAGTATGCTCAGTCAACATACATGTAACACCCCGACCGCGTAAAAACAACAAACCGTGGCGGAAACGTTAGGGAATCACGTTTACAGATTGTTTCAACAACACGTGGTAATTAAAGTTATGTTTTATTGAATATTGAAATTTCATAATTACATTGTCTTGGAAACCAAACAAACTAAATAAACTATTGTCTTTCATATTTTAAGGCACTAAGTCTGCGTCCGATCCTAAGTGAGCATGCATCAACATCAAGCATTGTTCCCTGAAACATATGTGAAAACGAGTTAGCAAAAATATGTCGGCGAGTACATAGGTTTTGTGAGAGTGTCAAATTCACGGCCTTGAATATGTATTTGCAATACCTCGTCGGACTACTAGAGTCGTTAATTGAAAACTGTGTTATCAAAATGTATTTGGTATTGCAAGGATACCTAACCAACTAAAACAAGTTAGTTATAGTTTATAAAAGACTTGTAGCCATGAATCTTGACCAAAACATTTGTTTTGTAAATTCGAGTAGTAAATCATCTTGAAGAAACTTTGTATGGTTTATATCTTAAATTGAAAATCATTGCGTGTCATTGTTTGAAAACCTTTGTTTCAAGTGATGCAAATAACGCCACAAATGTAATACGATAAAAGCACTTATATATAGGAAGTACCAGCGGCATATCCACCATGCCTTTATCACATTACATACGTACCGTTATCTAAATCACTTACCATAAACCAATCGTCCATTGTTCGTGTCATAAACCAATCGTCCATTATTCGTGTTATAAACCAATTGTTCATCGTCCGTGTAAACAAATCGTCCGTGTAAACAAATCGTCCTTGTTTTAATTGTGAAAAGTTTTGGTCGTTTTGGTGAATACATTCAAACCTGTGTTGACTCGTCTATACCACCAAAGGGAATCTTTAAATTGCAATAACAAACCACCAAAGGGTTTATTAAATTAAACAGTTTCAGTCATTCCCCAAACTTCCCCACAAACACCAGGAATCTTGGTAACGGGATTGTCAGTCCTATGGTACCATAACTTACTACTGGTCGGCTTGGCCAAAGCTAATGAATGTCATTCGTGTCATGTATATAACGCACCAACATGTTCGTTCACATTATTGAAATCGTCGTGTTTATATAAACCATAGCATTTGTAATTTGAAAACTTGAAAACAATTTAGCACATATGAATCACCCCAAAATATTTGAAAACGTAAAAGAGGGGAGCTATGTACTCACTTTGGGTTGCAAAATAACCTTGAATCAAAAGATTAAACAAGCTCAAAAGTCCGAGAAATCAAACGTGTCCTAAAATCGGATAACTATGTAAATATCGGGACTTTAATCGGCGGATCGGATAGAATGAGGTCTTGTAAACCAAATGAGTGTTGGTACTCATAAAAAATGGTTTAACAAAGTCTACACTCTGATTTGAAAAGGTTCCTAAGTGCTTTTGACCCGTTATGACTCGTTAAGGTAGTTTACGCTACTTTAACGGATCATTTATGTAAAAACGTGTTCGAATGGTTAGATATGTATTATGATAAGTATAATATGCCAAAATAAGTTTAATATAGTTTCAACATCAGTTTATATGTCAAAACATTGGTCACATATGTTAAAAGTTGATTTATGCGCAAAAAGGGCGTTTTAGTCATTTATAAAGGCATAACTAGCGACTTAACATAATACTAACCAAACGACGTGACCATAAGGTATAACCGCAAAGGGTTATTCCCTATACAACATGGTAAAAAATATGTGCTTGGTCGGATCTTAAGATCGACCAAACTGGTCGGATTCGAAAGTCAAAGCGGTGGTCAAGACCACTCGACTTACGACCCTAAATAAGCACTAAACTAACAGTGACGAGTTAAACATGTTAAAACATGTTTAACTAAGATAGAAAACTGATTTGATATCAAAACAAAGTGTTTTGATACCCGAAAATAGTTCCATCGTATAATGCGCATTTTACGCATTATTGACCGAAACTTTGACTCGTCATTACAACTAGTAAAGGTGGTAATCAGTAGGTATAATCGCAAGGGATTATAACCTTCGTGATTACGATCACGTTGCAAAGTTCAATTGAACTTTGCTTTTGACCAATTATGGTCAAAAAATTGAAAGTCAATTGTTTGACTTTTAGCTCATAAGGAGCTAAAATAAATAACAACACTAGGATAGAACACTTACTTGTGCTCAAGGAAGGCAAGATTACTAGAAAAACTCAGATGGGAGGCCTCCTAAATAGGTAGCAATTACACTTAGAGTTTAGAGAGAAGAAAGATGGAAATGAGCAAATTGAAATGGTGAAGATCAAGCCTATTTATACTAATCTTGGAGCTCCCAAATCATGCCAAGTGTTAATCCAGGTGTTAAGGCATGGATTATTGTCCCTCCAGGTGTCTAAGCAGGTTAAAGGTGGCATAGACCGGGCCTTGGTGGCCAAGGAAGTTAACAAGAAGCTGCCAGCTTAAATTTAAGAAGCTTCTGAGTTGGGGACCCCTTACGGACCGTATGGGGTTTTGCCTTACGGTTCGTAAGGCCCTTGAAGGGGAAGAAGTGTCAAAAATTATAGTTTTGGCCCCTAAACTTGTATTTGTCGCGTTTTGGCACTTTTAACACCCGTTAACCACATTTTTAAGCTCTATAAAGCATAGGGAACTTGAAATATGTTCAAAAATGTCTCGGGTGTCAGTTCGTTCGGTTGTACGGTTGCGGTTTTCGGTTAATTACGACGAAAATCGTAACGAATGCGCAAATGACTGTAAACGCGTAACGAATAATATTTTTGCATTCTAATCATTAAAATACTAGGTTTTAATGATTACAAAAATTTTTGGACGTGCGTACATATTCCGGATAACGATATACGTGAATCGGGATAGTTTCGTAGAATTTGCAAAATAACCCCTGAGCTTGAATAAACTTGTTTTTGCCATACTGAAGCCCTCAAAACTTATTTCTAAGTTACGTAAAGGGTATTTAGGGTATGTTTAGATTATTGTCATTGTTCTGGAGTGTACGTCGCGTTAAACTGATTATGTTTGCGTAATAGTTTGCGATTTCACTTCCAGAAGTTGTTTAAGAGTTCGCAATCGTGCAAGAATTGAATACGTGCAATTTTCATGATAATAATACAAATCTCGTAAATAAAACACAAAAATTTCATTGATTGATGATTCGTTCGGAATTGTTATACGATCGGATCACCACAAATGTAAGCAAAAAAATGTCTATGAAAACCATGTACTAGTATGCTAAGTCATCATACATAGCAAGAAATGTCTTTGAAAACCATGTACTAGTATGCTCAGTCAACATACATAGCAAGAAATGTCTTTGAAAACCATGTGCTAGTATGCTCAGTCAACATACATAACAAGAAATGTCTTTGAAAACCATGTGCTAGTATACTAAGTCAACATACATAGCAAGAAATATCTTTGAAAACCATGTATAGGTATGCTCAGTCAACATACATAGCAAGAAATGTCTTTGAAAATCAATGTTTTAATATGCTAATTCAACATATGAAGCAAAATGCAATGGAAATCATGTATTATATGTACTATGTAATCAAAGCATGTATATAGTGTCATGAAATCGCGAAAGTAATTATAGGCACAATATGTTTCACCCCAAAAAATTTATAAAACGTAAAAGAGGGGTCTATGCACTCACTTGAGATTGCTATTGTAACCTTACATCAAAGATCAAACAAGCTCAAAAGTCCGAGAAATCAAACGTGTCCTGAAATCGGATAATTGTGTTAGAAACAAGACTTGAATCGGAGGATTTGGATAGAATTTGACCTTATAAACCAAATGAGTATTGGAACTCATATGAATGGTTTAAATAAAGTTAACATTCTGAGTTGGAAAGGTTCCTAAGTGATTTTGACCCGTTACGACCCGTTAAGGTAGTCTAAGACACTTTAACACGTCATTTGCGTAACTATGTAATCGGATGGTTAGATATGTGTTATGATAAGTCTTTAATGCTTAGACGTGTTGGAAATTTTATTTGATCAGATTACATGTTAAAAATTTATGTTACATATGCTTATAGTTGATTTATTTGCAAAAAGGGCATTTTGGTCATTTTTTTGAAGATCATAACAACTAATTATTCATAACACTAACCAAATGATATGACCATAAGGTATAACCTCAGAGAGTTATTCCCTATTCAACCACAGTCAAAAATATGTATTTGGTTGGGTTCAAAAATCAACCAAACGGGTCGAATTCGAAAGTCAAAGCAGTGGTCACAACCGCTTGACAAACGATCCTTAACAAGCACTAAACTAAAAATGACGAGTTAGACATGTTAAACAAGTCTAACTAAGTTTATAAAACTGATTTGGTATCAAAACAGAGTGTTTTGATACTCAAAAATAATTCTGTCGTATAATGCGCATTTATCGCATTATTGACCGAAACTTTGACTCGCCACAATGACTAGTAAACGTGGTAATCAGTAGGCATGATCACTAAGGACCATAACCATCATGATCACGATCACGTTGCAAAGTTCAATTGAACTTTGTTTTCACCAATTCATGGTCAGAATTTAAAGTCAAACAGAAAGTCAAACTGTTTGATTTTTAGCTCAAATATGCTTAAAGAATTGAAGAAGATCTGAATGAAACACTTACATACACTTAGTGCAACCAAGGATCTCAGAGAATGACCTTCAAAAAGGTTGCAACTTCAGATTGGCAGGTGAGAACAAAATTGAGTTGTTCCAAAACTTCAAAAATGATGAAGAACTTGCTATTTATAGATGAATTAGATCAACAAGGTCATGACATGTGTCCATGAGTCATTAGTGAATTTGATTAGTGTCCTAACACTTGTTAAATGCAGAAGATATAGTGGCAAGTTCGTTTGCTGAATCAACAAAAGGATTAACCAGCTGCTGCCAACAAAACTGGTGAGCTGGTGACCCTATATGGACCGCAAGGGAACTTGCAAACGGTCTGTAAGGCTAAGGTCTGGGTAGCAAGTTTGCAGAAATTGCAATTTACCCCTGCACTATGTTTTGTTGTGTTTTGACACTTTTGACACCCGTTAACCTCATTTTCAAACTTCATAAGGATGAAATATCATAGGGAACTTGAAATATGCTCAAAAATGTCTTGGGTGTCGGTTCGTTTGGTCGTACGGTTGCGGTTTTTGGTTAATTACGACGAAAATCATAACGAACGTGTGCATGACCGTAAAATCATAACTAATGATATTTTTGCATTCCAATCATTAAAATACAAGATTTTAATGATCGAAATTTTTTTGGACGTGTGTACATGTTCCGGATTAATGAATACGCGAAACGGCATAGTTTTGCAAAATTTGCAAAATAGCCCCTGAAGTTGAGAAAGCATGTATTTAACATACCAGACCCTTCCAAACTTATTTCTATGTTATTTAAAGGAAATTTAAGGTATGTTTAGCTTGTGTCATCATTCTGGAGTGTTCGTCGCGTTAAACTGATTACGTTTTGCGAATCCACTTCTAGAAAAGGATTGAAAGATCAAAGTCGAACAAATATTAAAAATGCACAAAAGTCATAAATAAATATACAAATTGTAAACAACACAAAGTTTCATTGATCATCAAATTGTCCGGAAGTCGATACAAGATTGAATTACACAAATGTCACATCTTTTCTCTCTATAACTCTAAGTGGAGACTACCACATTGTTGAAGGTCTCCCATCTGAGTTTTTTAGTCTTTCCTTCATCCTTGGATCACAAGTAAGTGTTCCATTCTAGTCTTGTTTATTATTTTTAGCTATTTTTAGCTAAAAGTCAAACAGTGTTTGACTTTCAGCTTTGACCATTAATTGGTCAAGTCAACGTCCAATTGGACTTTGCAACATGATCGTAATTATGATGGTTATGATCCATAGCAATCATGCCTATTGATTACCACGTTTACTACTCGAAGTGACGAGTCAAAGTTTCGGTTAATAATGCGCAAAGTGCGCATTATACGACGAAACTATTTCGGGTATCAAAACACTTTGTTTTGATACCAAAATCAGTTTTAAAAACCTAGTTAGACATGTTTTGACATGTCTAACTCGTCACTTTTAGTTTAACGCTTTATTTGGGTCGTAAGTCGAGCGGTCTTGACCACAGCTTTAACTTTCGAATCCGACCCGTTTGGTCGATCTTAGGATCCGACCAAACACATATTGTGACCATAGTTGTATAGGGAATAACCTTCTGAGGTTATACCTTATGGTAACTTCGTTTGGTAAGTTATATGATAAGTCGCTTTTATGTTCTTTATAAATGACGAAAATGCCCTTTTTGCATATAAATCCATTTTAAACATACGTAACCAAATTTTTGACATGTAAACTGATTTTATGACATTTTCAAACATGTTTGGGTATTTAATACTTATGATAAGTGTTGATGCATAATGTCTATTGTCTAGCTCTTGTATCGAGTCTGTATGTTTAGGGCTTGAATTGTTAGAATTTGAAAGTATTTATGATGTAATGCACAAGTTCGGCCGAACTTGTGTGAAGATAGATCAAGTTCGCCCGAACTTGATCTAGCCATCCACAGTTCGAGCGAAATTGCTGCCCTATATATAGTTGTCTTAGGGTCTTTCATTGTAAGAACCTTGCGTTGACGACGGCGAAGCTCTGTCTGTTTAGATTCTGGATGTACTATTGATTTGAACTAATAAGCAGACAATTTAAAAAGTAAATCTTGTGTATTCGATTAACAAGTCACATAATTTCCGCTTATGATGGACTTTAGATACAAATTAGGTTCCTAAGCAGCGGAGGAGCGATCCTAACAAGTGGTATCCGAGCCATGGATACCTAATTTGCTGAGATCTACACAAGACACTCTCTATCTCTACCAATTTCTATCGTTTTTCTAAACTTTTTCCCAAATTTTGATGAACAAATGGTTAAAAATGGCTAAAATTTGAATATGTCATACAGAATCACCTAATAACAAACCCTTGAAAGTTTTAGAACTAAATTCAATCGATTTCATGTCAAAATGTCAAAAAACCATGTTTTGCAACTCAACTTCGCTCGAACATAGATAACAAGTTCGCCCGAACTTGGCTTAAAATCATCATTTTTGGTGATTTTAACCAACTTCGCCCGAACTTGTTGAGTTTTTTAGTGAATTTTGATCAAGTTCGCCCGAACTTGTCACAATCTTGTTGAAATTGTACATAAGTTCGCCCGAACTTGATAAAACTTGGAAAATTTTCAAAAATCACTACAAGTTCGCCCGAACTTGCTTAAGTTGAAATTTTCTGAAATTTTTTCACAAGTTCGCCCAAACTTGTTGAAATTGAATCGATTTCATGTCAAAATGTCAAAAAACCATGTTTTGCAACTCAACTTCGCTCGAACATAGATAACAAGTTCGCCCGAACTTGGCTTAAAATCATCATTTTTGTTGATTTTAACCAACTTCGCCCGAACTTGTTGAGTTTTTTAGTGAATTTTGATCAAGTTCGCCCGAACTTGTCACAATCTTGTTGAAATTTTACATAAGTTTGCCCGAACTTGATAAAACATGGAAAATTTTCAAAAATCACTACAAGTTCGCCCGAACTTGCTTAAGTTGAAATTTTCTGAAATTTTTTCACAAGTTCGCCCGAACTTGTTGAAATTGAATCTGAACATTGTTTTCTACACAAGTTCGCCCGAACTTGTCTGTTTGATAATCAATCTTCGAGTGTTTTGAATTTGTTTTCAGCTTAAAACGTCTGATTTCGAAATGGATGATTATCATAATGCTTTTGTTATGAGAACAGCTCAGGCATCATCATCAAATGCGAACGCAAATGCAAACGCGGTAAACCAGATGAATCTGGATAACGAGATGGGGACTTTGGTTAAACCGCCAAAGTTGATGAGTATGGATGAGTTTGAAGGCTGGAAAAAATATTCATGAACTGGGTTTAGGCGAATCATTTCTACAGTTGGGTTGCTGTTCAAACTGGATATACATGGCCAAAGGATGAACGTGGTCAAGATCTTGCATTAGTAAAGTTTACGCCTGAACATAAAGATGCTTATGTGGTAGAGAAGAAAATGATCAGTCTGATACAACAATCGGTGAAAGAAGACATCTTGATTTTACTACCTGAATGCTCGACGTCGTAGACGTTGTGGAATGCACTATATGCAAAATATCTGGGAAGTGCCGAGATGATTAAAAGCAAGAAGGCTTTAGTCAAAAAAGAGTTCGACATCTTCACGATGATCAAAGGCAAAACCATGAAGCAGATGATCGATAGATATTGTCATTTGATGGTTCAGATGCGAAGACACGATATTCATAAAACTGATTGTCACATTTGTGGCGATCCGATCGTATAACGATTCCGAACGAATTATCAATCAATGAAATTTTTTTGGTGTTTTATTTTCAAGATTTGTATTTTTATCATGATAATTGCACGTATTCGATTTTTGCATGATTCCGAACTCTTAAACGACTTCTGGAAGTGAAATCGCAAACCGTTACGCAAACGTAATCAGTTTAATGCAACGTACACTCCGGAACAATGGCATAAGCTAAACATACCCTAAATACCCTTTAGATAACTTAGAAATAAGTTTTGAGGGCTTCGGTATGGCAAAAACATGCTTATGCAACTTCAGGGGCTATTTTGCAAATTCTGCGAAACTATGCCAAATCGCGTATTTCCTAATCCGGAACATATACGCACATCCAAAAATTTTTTTAATCATCAAAATAGAGCATTTTAGTGATTGAAATGAAAAAATTCCATTCGTTACGCATTTACGGTCATTTGCGCGTTCGTTACGATTTTCATCGTAATTAACCGAAAACCGCAACCGTACGACCAATCGAACCGACATCCGAAATGTTTCCGAGCATTTTTCAAGTTCCCTATGCTTTATCTTCCTTATAAAGCTAAAAAATGGGGTTAACTGGTATTAAAAGTGCCAAATCGGGTCAAAAACAAGTTTTTAGGCTGCAACGACTAAAACTGCCAATTCTGAAACTTTGGAATCTCAGGCGCCACGCGAGAGTGTCACCTAGACCTCCCGCGATGCGCGGGGGATGTCAGATTTCAGCAAATACCTGGCAGCTTCTTGTTCATTTTACTTGACGCCTATAACTCGTTTTTGTCACACATTCTCTAGTCTTGACACCTCTCTTAACACTTGGAAACATCCTAGAACATGTCCCAACACTTGGCATGATCCTAAAGCTCTACAACAACTATAAATACCCTTGATATTCAACCAAATTCCTTGCTCATTTCCATCTTTCTTCTCTTTAAAATCTAAGTGGAGTTGCTACCTTATTAGGAGGCCTCCCATCTGAGTTTTTCTAGTAATCTTGGCTTCCTTGAGTGCAAGTAAGTGCTCTAACCAAGCCTTGTTCATTCTTTTAGCTTATTATGAGCTAAAAGTCAAACAGTTTGACTTACTGTTTGATTTTCGGTTTTGACCATTAATTGGTCAAGTCAAAGTCCAATTGGACTTTGCAAAGTGATCGTAATCACGATGGTGATGATCCATAGCGGTCATACCTACTTATTACCACGTCTTCTAGTCAAAGTGACGAGTCAAAGTTTCGGTCAATAATGCGCAAAGTGTGCATTATACGACGGAACTATTTTCGGATGCCAAAACACTTTGTTTTGATACCGAATCAGTTTTATAAACTTAGTTAGACATGTTAAACATGTCTAACTCGTCACCTTTAGTTTAGTGCTTGTTTAAGGTCGTAAGTCGAGCGATCTTGACCATCGCTTTGACTTTGGAATCCGACCCATTTGGTCTATTTTAGAATCCAACCAAACACATAATTTTAACCATAGTTATATAGGGAATAACCCTCTGAGGTTATACCTTATGGTCACGTCGTTTGGTTAGTATTATGATAGGTCGTTAATATGCCCTTTATAAATTACCAAAATGCCCTTTTGCACATAAATCCATTTTAAGCAATGTGGCTAAAGTTTTGACATATAAACTGATATTACAACATTATTAAACATGTTTGAGCATTCAAGACTTATCATAGGACATGTTTACCATCCGATCATGCGTTTACGCAAATGACACCTTAAAGTAGCGTAAACTACCTTAACGGGTCATTACGGGTCAAAAGCATTTAGGATCACTTCCAAATCAAAATGTTGAATTTATTAAATCATACCATATGAGTTCCAACACTCATTTGATTTATAAGACATCATTCTATCCAATCCGCCGAATAAAGTCCCGACTTATTAACATAGTTATCCGATCTTAGGAACCATTTGATTCCTCACACTCTTGAGCTTTATTATTCTTCTTCAACAAAGATACTTTTGGAACCCCAAGTGAGTACATAGACCCCTCTTTTCTATTTTTTCTAATATTTTGGGGTGAAACACATGTGCCTACTCGATACTCTTCATGTTTTCACGCTTTCACGACATATACTTGCTATGTTCATCTAGTACATATATAGTACATGATTTCAGTTATGTTTTGCTATGTATGTTGACTGAGCATGCTAGCACATTGATTTCAAAGACATCTTTTGTAGCATATGTTGATTTAGCATATGAGCACATTGATTTACATTACATTTTGCTATGTATGTTGACTGAGCATGCTAGCACAATCGGTTCTATGGAGATTTCTACACCGTATGTTGACTTAGCTTACCTAGTACATGGTTTAAAGACATTTTTCATGACATTGCTTACAATGACTATGACATTTGGTTTGTTTAACGGGACATAATACATTCATTAACATTGATCACGCCGCCCGGTAGTATGTAATAGTACCATAGGACTTGACAAATCTTCCCCGCTTCCTAGGTTTGTTTGGAAGTAGGGAATGACAGAATCCGAATACACTTTTGATAAACCTTTGACTTGATAAGGGTTTATCCGACAGTCTCAAGGCTTGAATGTATGCGATAAACATATCTACATAAATGTTCATATCAAATAAAGCATTGGTTTTGCAAAACATGACTTTTGATTTAAACTTTGGTTTATTCAAGACATTGTTTTGTACACGACATTTGGTTAAACAAGACATTTGGTTACACATGACATTTGACATTTGTTTGACAAGACATTTTCGTTGGTTGGTTTATTGTGGGTGATTTCAATAACGAGATGTGTGTAATATGATAAAAGCATGGTGGATACGCCGCTGGTACTTCCATATATATAAGTGCTTTCATGATATTACATATTTTAGCGTTATTTAAACCAATTCGACAAAGACAAAGACATGACACATTTGGTACAAATAACATATATTTTTCACAAGACATCGTTTTACAAATGGCATATTTTATACAATTCATTTTCATCCGGTTAATTGTTTAACCATACATCCTTCTTTTATATCATTTGATTTTCATATTGATTTTCATATGATTTTATAAAAGAAAACATTTTATAAGGATTCATGACTACTTTTCGTTAAACTATTAATTTAACTTCAAGTCATGAATTCTCATCAACAAATCCTATGTATCTCACATGCATTTTTATGCTGACGTACCTATTTTCTCATGTGTTTCAGGAGCTAATATATGAGGTTGATCATGCTACATTTAGGTGGACTTGGGCTTTAGTGTCTAAAAAATTTGCAAGACAAATAAATTTATGTTATGTTTCTGTTAAATTCCAGACAATGTAAACAATTTGAATTTATAATACAAAACTTTAATTTCCATGGTTGTTGAAACAATACTTCTGTTACTCCACCCCCTGACGTTTCCGCCGCGGTTTGTTGTTTTACGCGGTCGGGGTGTGACAGAAAGATTGGTATCAGAGCCAATAGTTATAGGGAATTAGGTTATTAGTAATTCTTTGACTAAGACTATAACCTTTCTAGGACCCTAACACAAGTTATCTTGTGTTTAGATCTTAAAACAATACCATCACCTATCCTTAGGTGATTACCAAAAACAAGGTATAATTCATTTTAAAAGCCAAAACAAATCATCATCGCTCTTTGCCTTCACAATTTTTCAAAATCTCGTCAATGTTTGGGTTTTAATAATGTGAACACGTGCAATCTGGAAGGGTGGGTGCTTGTACCCTGAGTTTTCTGTCTAAGGTTAGAGTGTTCTTACAAATCCACTTAATCGGACCAGTCACTCTTACCTGGGAACTCTTGGGGTGAGTGTCCACCTATAGGCTAAAGCATGTCTTCGCGATATATTATCAATACCTATTTACTTTGATTAGTCACTGTCTGTCATTTGTTTGTTTGATGTAACGAACAAATGACCACCATCCTCTCAATTCGTCGATATTTATGACATTTCATTTTGATTAACCAACATCCATCTCACTCGTTTTCTCTCTTATTTCCTCTTTTAGAATGCCTCCTCAACGAAACGTACGACCACCTAACACCGAACTGGCAACTATCATAGCACAACAAATGGCTGCTATGCTACCAAATCTCATTACTTAAATCAACCAAGCCAACAACAATAACAATGCACCTGCTACGTGCAACTTTAAACAGTTTAACTCGGTTAAACCACTCAAGTTTAGTGGTTCCGAAGGAGCAACTGGGCTCCTACAGTGGTTTGAGAGTCTTGAGAGTACTTTTCGCCATGTTCAGTGTCCTGATAATCGTAAAGTCGAGTGTGCTTCAAGTGTATTTCATAAGAGGGCACTCATGTGGTGGAACGGAGTGGTGAGAGATAGGGGTGCTGATGTTGCGATGGGTCAGATATGGGAGAAACTTAGAGCTTTAATGATGAAAGAGTTCTGCCCCCGTCATGAAAATAGGGCGCTTGAGAATGAGTTCCACGACCTAAAGCAGGACAGTGGTGAGCATCGTGCTTACACCGATCGGTATGAGGAGTTGAGCCTATTATATCCAGAGATGGTGACGCCTTTGGATAAGGCGATTGAAGAGTACATAGACGGTCTTCCTGACCAGTTCAGGACATTGTCACTAGCAGTAACCCTACATCTGTCCGTCAAGCCATTGAGCTAGCTACAACCCTTACTGAATCGCAAGTCAAAAAGGGTAAGCTTCATCGAAAGGGTGACAAGAAACCGTCTGTTAAGTCTGAGAAGCAAAAGGGTAACAAAGCTGAAACCTGCAAGAAGTCGAGGAAGCGCAAGGCTTCCAAGAACTTTGCTCTCACTACACAACCTAACCAAACTACTCCCAATCAGCCTGCTCAGCCACCGGCCAAGAAACAGTATGTTGGCAATGCACCTCTATGCAACAAGTGTAACAGTCACCATCAACCACATTTACAGTGCCGCGTTTGCACTAACTGTGGGAAATCTGGTCATCTTGCCAACACTTGTCGTTTTGCTCTACCTCGAATCCAGTAGCCCAAAACCCTGCTCAACAGCCTGCACGACCTCACTATCCACCTGGTTTTTGCTACAATTGTGGGGATCTTACCCACTACAGAAACAATTGGCCGAAGTTGGCAAATGCAAACCAGGCTCGTGGACGAGCATTTAATATTAATGCTAACGAGGCGCATGCCGATAACGAAGTGGTGAACGGTACGTTCTTTGTTAACAACCATCCTGCTTCAATTCTTTTCGATTCGGGTGCCGATAGAAGTTTTGTATCCCTAGCTTTTGAACCTTTGCTTTCCATGCCTAGAACCAAACTAGGAAAGCCCTTAACAGTCAAAATAGCTAGTGGTGAACCCCTTGTTCTTGATTCTGTCATCCGTGATTGCCAATTGAACCTTAACAACCATCTTTTTTGCCATTGACCTTACGCCAATGCAACTTGGGAGTTTTGATATCATAGTAGGGATGGACTGGTTATCTAAACACCATGCTGAGGTGATTTGCTTTAATAAGATCATTCGTATACCCTTCCGCCTGGTGAAACCATAGATGTTCGTGGAGAAAAACCCATCAGTAGCCTTAAACTCATGACATGCACCCAAGCCCATAAATACCTACGAAAGAATTATGTTGCTTTCTTGGGACATATCATTTAGGAGAAAGGCAAGGGCAAATTTATTCAGGACATCCCTGTTGTTCGATATTATCCTGAGGTGTTTCCTGAAGAACTACCCGGTTTACCCCCAGCACGACAAGTCGAGTTTCGAATAGATCTTGTACCTGGTGCCAACCCTATAGCCAAATCCCCATACCAACTTGCACTGTCTGAGATGCAAGAGTTATCTAAACAGCTTCAGGAGTTGTCTGACAAAGGATTCATTCGTCCAAGCTTTTCACCTTGGGGCGCTCAAGTCCTATTTGTGAAAAAGAAGGATGGATCTTTCCGTATGTGTATCGATTACCGTGAGCTCAACAAACTCACAGTCAAGAATCGGTATCCCCTACCTCGCATTGCTGATCTCTTTGACCAGCTACAAGGTGCTACTTGCTTCTCAAAGATTGATCTACGTTCTGGGTATCATCAGCTTCGTGTTCTTGAAGAAGATTTCCCGAAACTGCTTTTCGCACTCGATACAGTCATTATGAGTTCACTGTTATGCCGTTTGGTCTGACAAATGCTCCTCCCGTTTTTATGGACATAATGAATAGGGTTTGTAAGCCTTATCTTGACAAGTTCATCATTGTTTTCATTGATGACATTTTGATTTATTCAAGTCTCGAGCCGATCACGAGCAACATCTCCGTCTAACGATGGAACTCTTAAAGAAAGAACAACTCTATGCCAAGTTCTCCAAGTGTGAATTTTGGCTTAAGGAAGTTCAATTTTTGGGACATATTGTCAACGAACAAGGTATTCATGTAGATCCCGCCAAAATCAGTGCGATTAAGGAATGGGATACACCTACTACTCCTACCGAAGTTCGTTCATTTCTTGGTCTCGCGGGTTATTACCGTCGCTTTATCGCAAACTTCTCAAAGATTATGGTTCCCCTCACTGCTTTGACTCAAAAGAATAAACCTTTTCAGTGGGGACCCAAACAAGAAGAAGCTTTTCAGACCTTGAAACAAAAACTTTGTAATGCTCCTATTTTATCCTTACCAGAAGGTAACAACGACTTTGTTGTATATTGTGATGCATCAAACTTAGGCCTTGGCTGCGTTCTCATGCAAAGGAACAAAGTTATAGCTTATCCATCAAGACAATTGAAGATTCACGAAAAGAACTACACCATTCATGATCTTGAGTTGGGTGCTGTTGTTTTCGCTCTAAAAATTTGGAGACATTATCTAGACGGTACAAAATGCGTGGTTTTCACGGACCACAAAAGTCTCCAGCACATTCTCAATCAGAAAGAACTAAACATGAGACAACAACGACGGGTCGAACTTCTGAACGACTATGACTGTGAGATTCGCTACCATCCCGGTAAGGAGAATGTCGTAGCCGATGCTCTTCGTCGTAAAGAACGAGTCAAGCTACATTGTGTTCAAGTTCGATCTGATATCCAAAACCGTATCTTTCAAGCTCAACAACTTGTGTTACACAAGGCATGATGGATGATGAATTACCACATCATCTTGAGCTTCAACTTGAAACGAAAGACAATGGGTTGTTATATTATCTGAATCGTTTGTGGGTTCCAAGTCAGGATAATCTCTGCACCTTGATAATGGATGAAGCTCATAAGTCTCGTTATTCAATTCATCCAGGTGCAGATAAAATGTATAAGGATATTCGTACTCAGTATTGGTGTCCGGGTATGAAGAAAGACATTTCCTTGTATGTATCTAAATGTCTTACTTGTCTCAAAGTTAAGGCAGAGCATCAATTTCCCTCTGGTTTGCTTGAACAACCAGAAATTCCGATTTGGAAATGGGAAATCATTGCAATGGATTTCATTACCAAATTACCGCGTACATCTAGAGGTCATGATGCCATTTGGGTAATCGTTGATCATCTAACCAAGTCAGCACACTTTATAGCAATCCGGGAGGATTACCCTGCTGACAAACTCACTAAAATCTATGTCATGAGATTGTATCTCATCATGGTGTTCCTTAGGACATCATATCTGACAGAGATGCTCGGTTCTCATCTCACTTTTGGAAGACCATGCAATCTGCTATGGGAACCAAACTCAATTTGAGCACTGCTTATCATCCTCAATCGGATGGACAAACTGAGAAAACAATTCAAACATTGGAGGATATGCTTAGAGCATGTGTGATCGACTTTGATGGTAGTTGGGATTCGCTTCTACTGTTGATCGAATTCTCCTACAACAATAGTTATCACACCAACATCGACATGGCACCTTTCGAAGCTTTATACGGTCGAAAATGTCTTTCACCTGTCTGTTGGAATGAAGTTGGAGAGTCTCAGTTTACTGGACCCGAACTTATTCATGACACAATAGACAAAGTCAAGAAAATACGCAATAACCTTCTGATAGCTAGAAGCCGTCAAAAGAGTTACGCGGACAAACGATGCAAGCCCTTGGAATTCCAAGTTGGTGATTACGTCCTACTCAAGGTATCCCCTTGGAAAGGAGTGGTCAGATTTGGAAAGAAAGGAAAACTTGCATCACGATACGTTGGACCATTCAAGATCGTTGAAAGAATCGGAAATGTGGCCGACCGACTAGAGCTACCTCCTAAACTTGGGAACGTTCACCCAACATTCCACGTGTCCAATCGAAGGAAATGTTTAGCCGACACAAATCTTCATGTCCCTCTCAACGAAATTCATGTTGACAACACTATGCACTTCGTCGACAAACCTGTGGAGATTTTGAACCATGAAGTCCAAAAACTCAAACGAAGACAAATTCCGATAGTCAAAGTTCGTTGGGAATCCAAACATGGCCCAGGATTTATTTGGGAACGAGAGGATCAAATGAAAGCGAAATACCTAAATCTTTTTCCACAAGTTTCCTCTAAATAAATTTTGGGACAAAATTTCCTAAAGTAGGGGAGACTATGACATTTGTGGCGATCTGATCGTATAACGATTCCGAACGAATTATCAATTAATGAAATTTTTTTGGTGTTTTATAGTCAAGAGTTGTATTTTTATTATGACAATTGCACGTATCCGATTCTTGCACGATTCCAAACTCTTAAACGACTTCTGGAAGTGAAATCACAAACCGTTACGTAAACGTAATCATTTTAATGCAACGTACACTCCGGAACAATGGAATAAGCTAAACATACCCTAAATACCCTTTACATGACTTAGAAATAAGTTTTGAGGGCTTCGGTATGGCAAAAACATGCTTATGCAACTTTAGGGGCTATTTTGCAAATTCTGTGAAACTATGCCAAATCGCGTATTTCCTAATCCGGAACATATACACACATCCAATTTTTTTTTAATCATCAAAAAATAGCATTTTAGTGATTGAAATGAAAAAATTCCATTCGTTACGCGTTTACGGTCATTTGCGCGTTCGTTACGATTTTCGTCGTAATTAACCGAAAACCGCAACCGTACGACCAATCGAACCGACATCCGAAATGTTTCCGAGCGTTTTTCAAGTTCCTTATGCTTTATCTTCCTTATAAATCTTAAAAATGGGGTTAACTGGTATTAAAAGAGCGAAATCGCGTCGAAAAACAAGTTTTTAGGCTGCAGGGACTAAAACTGCGAATTCTGAAGCTTTGGAATCTCAAGCGCCACGCGAGAGAGTCACCTAGACTTACCGCGACGCGCGGGGGATGTCAGATTTCAGCAAATACCTGGCAGCTTCTTGTTCATTTTACTTGACACCTATAACTCGTTTTTGTCACACATTCTCTAGTCTTGACACCTCTCTTAACACTTGGAAACATCCTAGAACATGTCCCAACACTTGTCATGATCCTAAAGCTCTACAACAACTATAAATACCCTTGATATTCAACCAAATTCCTTGCTCATTTCCATCTTTCTTCTCTTTAAAATCTAAGTGGAGTTGCTACCTTATTAGGAGGCCTCCCATCTGAGTTTTTCTAGTAATCTTGGCTTCCTTGAGTGCAAGTAAGTGCTCTAACCAAGCCTTGTTCATTCTTTTAGCTTATTATGAGCTAAAAGTCAAACAGTTTGACTTACTGTTTGATTTTCGGTTTTGACCATTAATTGGTCAAGTCAAAGTCCAATTGGATTTTGCAAAGTGATCGTAATCACGATGGTGATGATCCATAGCGGTCATACCTACTTATTACCACGTCTTCTAGTCAAAGTGACGAGTCAAAGTTTCGGTCAATAATGCGCAAAGTGTGCATTATACGACGGAACTATTTTCGGATGCCAAAACACTTTGTTTTGATACCGAATCAGTTTTATAAACTTAGTTAGACATGTTAAACATGTCTAACTCGTCACCTTTAGTTTAGTGCTTGTTTAAGGTCGTAAGTCGAGCGATCTTGACCATCGCTTTGACTTTGGAATCCGACCCGTTTGGTCGATTTTAGAATCCAACCAAACACATAATTTTAACCATAGTTATATAGGTAATAACCCTCTGAGGTTATACCTTATGGTCACGTCGTTTGGTTAGTATTATGATAGGTCGTTAATATGCCCTTTATAAATTACCAAAATGCCCTTTTGCACATAAATCCATTTTAAGCATATGTGGCTAAAGTTTTGACATATAAAATGATATTAAAACATTATTAAACATGTTTGAGCATTCAAGACTTATAATAGGACATGTTTACAATCCGATCATGCGTTTACGCAAATGAGATGTTAAAGTAGCGTAAACTACCTTAACGGGTCATTACGGGTCAAAAGCACTTAGGATCACTTCCAAATCAGAATGTTGAATTTATTAAATCATACCACATGAGTTCCAACACTCATTTGATTTATAAGACATCATTCTATCCAATCCGCCGATTAAAGTCCCGACTTATTAACATAGTTACCCGATCTTAGGAACCATTTGATTCCTCATACTCTTGAGCTTTATTATTCTTCTTGAACAAGGATACTTTTGCAACCCCAAGTGAGTACATAGACCCCTCTTTTCTATTTTTCTAATATTTTGGGGTGAAACACATGTGCCTACTCGATACTTTCATGTTTTCACGCTTTCACGACATATACTTGCTATGTTCATCTAGTACAGATATAGTACATGATTTCAATTATGTTTTGCTATGTATGTTGACTGAGCATGCTAGCACATTGATTTCAAAGACATCTTTTGTGGCATATGTTGATTTAGCATATGAGCACATTGATTTACATTACATTTTGCTATGTATGTTGACTGAGCATGCTAGCACAATCGGTTTTATGTAGATTTCTACACCGTATGTTGACTTAGCATACCTAGTACATGGTTTAAAGACATTTTTCATGACATTGCTTACAATGACTATGACATTTGGTTTGTTTAACGGGACATAATACATTCATTAACATTGATCACGCCGCCCGGTAGTATGTAATGGTACCATAGGACTTGACAAATCCCGTTCCCCGCTTCCTAGGTTTGTTTGGAAGTATGGAATGACAGAATCCGAATACACTTTATATAAACCTTTGACTTGATAAGGGTTTATCCGACATTCTCAAGGCTTGAATGTATGCGATAAACATATTTACATAAATGTTCATATCAAATAAAGCATTGGTTTTGCAAAACATGACTTTTGATTTAAACTTTGGTTTATTCAAGACATTGTTTTGTACACGACATTTGGTTAAACAAGACATTTGGTTAAACATGAAATTTGATATTTTTTTGACAAGACATTTTCGTTGGTTGGTTTATTGTGGGTGATTTAAATAACGAGATGTGTGTAATATGATAAAAGCATGGTGGATACGCCGCTGGTACTTCCTATATATAATTGCTTTCATGATATTACATATTTTAGCATTATTTAAACCAATTCGACAAAGACAAAAGACATGACACATTTGGTACAAATAACATTTATTTTTCACAAGACATCATTTTACAAATGGCATATTTTATACAATTCATTTTCATTCGGTTAATTACTTAACCATACATCCTTCTTTTATATCATTTGATTTTCATATTGATTTTCATATGATTTTGTAAAAGAAAACATTTTATAAGGATTCATGACTACTTTTCGTTAAACTATTAATTTAACTTCAAGTCATGAATTCTCATCAACAAAACCTATGTATCTCACAGGCATTTTTATGCTGATGTTCCTATTTTAACATGTGTTTCAGGAGCTAATATCTGAGGTTGATCATGCTACATTTAGGCGGACTTGGGCTTTAGTGACTTAAAAATTTGCAAGACAAATAAATTTATGTTATGTTTCTGTTAAATTCCAGACAATGTAAACAATTTGAATCAATAATACAAAACTTTAATTTCCATGGTTGATGAAACAATACTTCTGTTACTCCACCCCCCGACGTTTCCGCCGCGGTTTGTTATTTTACGCGGTCGGGGTGTGACACTGATGAAGAGACGATTGATAAATTGGCTGATGCACTTCCTGAGGTGGATTGGTCAACTTACTTGATGGTATTGAAGAATAGGCCGAGTTGGATGCATTTCAAGCTATTATCTTTCATTTACAAGTTAGAAGGACATGAAATGGAGTTTCTAAAAATGGCCAAAGCAAAGAATGCAAATGTTGTGCAAGACGTAGGTGTGTACTACAAAGGAGGTGTTCAAGAGATTTTGAGTCCGAAGATTCAAATGGCGTTTAGTGCGAATATGAATTCTTCGAATCATTCATTCCAAAATCAATCAAACACTCAGTCATATCTGAGTTATGATCAGAGTCCTCCAAATACAGGATATTCGAGTACTGGTTCAAATTCACAGTTTCAGAACCAAACCAATCAGTCAAATCAGACAAATCATTCCAGTTCTGATCCAAGCGTATTTCAGGACAACATCGCAGTCAATCTGAAGAATGTTTTTCCTGAACAAGTGGCTAAACAACATATAGCACTTCTTGCAACTGTGCTTGAATCATACGAAAGTTTAGTTGCAAGAAAGATTGGAAACCCAGAGATGACAGCTGCAGATTACGATCAGGTTGATGAAGAGGAGTTAGAACTGATGGATATCAAGTGGAGCTTAGCATCGATTATCAGAAGAGTCACAAAGTTTGTTGCACTTACTGGAATAGACATTGGAAACTCGAGTAATAAACTTGGATTTGATAAGTCGAAAGTAACGTGTTTCAAATGCAGATAAAAGGGGCATTTCAAACACGAGTGTACAAATCAAGAAGCAAGCGGCAATCAAAGTCCTTTCGGCAAAAACAATGACTATTACAAGAAAGCGTTGCAGTAAAAGCCATATTCAAAGAGAACTCAAGTTGATGTTCAAGATAATTCCTCAAAGCCAACCAAAAAAGCCCTAGTTGTGTCTCATAAGACGAAGGGTTTGACTGGAATAACTATATTGGCAAGAAAACTATAACACCCCAAAACGTCACAGCGGAAATACAAACGTAATGGTGACGTAAGTTGGTGCCCATAAATATCTTGGTGGACGATACATCGCTAATTTTTGGACATATTACTTAATTAAAACATTGTTTAAAAGTTAAACATAAGCCACAACCACATCGCAGTTAAGTTGTTTTGATCCATTAGGGATCTCATTACAGACATTGTCCCAGGTTAGTTTTAAAAGTTGTCCAAAACATATTAAAGAAAAACATGCATCAAGACCACAAGACACGCCATAATTCCCGAAGCCATGCTCAAGTACCTGAAGAACACGTTAAAATCAAGTGTTAACAGAAAGGAGGGTGAGCTCACATATTCAAATTGAAAATAATTGGATCCAAGGAAAAACTTTATAATTATGTGTTTATTATCAAAACATCCAAATAATATTTTCAAAAGCATTCCTTCTTTGTAAGGATCTTAAGATATTTCGACATTTTCCCCAAGGTTTTCACATATTAAATTTTTTTAACATCCATTTGTTCAGATTCGTAAGTTTGCAAGACATTACGAGCTATATATTAACATTAAGGGTATAATCAAATAGACAATAACAGAATATAAATTCGTCGCTTGACATGACACGGAGCTACCGGTCGCGACGGGGTTGTCAACCCGATAGATCTATCAACAGTTCCACGTAATCCATATCAATGATTAAATGGCTTAGTTTGCGCAAAGTCCCCTCAATGGGTCACCCAAGGTGCCAACCTTATGAACAATATATATATCCTACTAAAATGATAAAATTTAATATAACACGTTCTACGAATCCTGACGTCCCAACCAAAACGTAAGCCTAATCCTGATACTCACTCTCTTGAGACGGGCCAATTCGTTACAACTTAGATTTAAACATTTTAAATCCACACGGTCGTTCTATCCCATAACGCCGTAAAAACCCCGTTTCATCCCCGAAACGCATATATCATTATTCCTAACTTTGTTTCATCCCGAAACATATTTATATCCAAAACCATGTTTTTCTCCAAAAACATATCACATAATTTCCAAATCATATTTTCCACGAAACTATACTTATAGTTTAATCAAAGGTATATTTTATACGAAAACGTATACTTATCCTTTTAAGGCGTGTTCTTCCCCCAAAACATATACTAAAACAGTAAAAAGAGGGGGTTTAGTGACACTCACCTTTGGGTGCGTATATTAAATAGCGCAATCCCCAAAATTGAATTCTACTCGTCCTAACATACGTAGGCACGATTTAATAATCACACATCACAAAATTCCTAAGTTCCTCAAATCTTGGAATTTTTACATAACTTTGAGATTTTCTTGAAAGTTATTATTTTTTATTATGTTGGCATATTAATATCTATATGAGTTCATATATATATATTTTAAGATTTTGCGACTTGAATGATTTTATTGGTGACCTTAATGTTTTATCTGTTACACTCTCGTTTACAAATACTATACATCTACGATTTGCGCGTCGTAATATATATACATAAACGTGCACATATTCACAATATCATAACCCACGAAAACTCATTAACTTATTCACTTTATCATTTTTAAAGCATGTATACATTAAATAACTCACTAAGTTAACCTATGTATCACTTTTCATGCTCGAAAAATAAGTTACATATTTTAATGTGATTTCACCGATTCTACCGTTTTAAACACGCAAGCGTACCTGCATAGTATTAATTCTCGCTATCATGTCAACACTTAACATATTATCATATTCACATATTTAAATCACATGAAACATTTAAACATATAAGGTTCATCCATTAACAACCCATTCTAATGTATGTTGAAAAATGCGTATTTTAGTGATTCGGTAACGTTTTCGGGCGTCGGAAGTCACGTATGACCAACCAAACAACAAATAATCTTAATATAAGTTAATATACCTATATTTTATAAAAATTATCAGTTTATTTACTGATCTAAAACAGTTCCATAAAAACCCTCTTAAAAAGGCGCTTTTTACCGTTTTTACCATTTTTACCGCATAGTTTTGCGTTAAACGTTACCATAACCATCCGAACTCGAAACGACTTCATATTTTAACACAATACATGTTATATACTGAATAAAATGATGGTTATAATCAGATTAGTGCAGTTTTTGTGTAAGGCACATAAATCATGCGATTTCATGTCTTTTACAACACTTTTAAGCACATAGTACAACATGCAAAGCTAGTAAACTTTATGTCAAAGTTCCTTATTATTTTACACTTCAAATAACATTATTTTTATGCTTTATAATCTGATAAAAACTTATTTTTATCAAAACCCACTTTGATCATCATTTCGTGTACATACACCTACATTCATGTTCATGTGCAAGCTCCTAATGCATCCATAACATATTTTCTCCAACATGCATGTACTCATATGCATCAATATTCATTTATTTCATGATCATTCATCCAAGAACATCATCATCCTCCTATGATTTCCATCATCTAATCATCCAACATAAATGCAAGTATCACCTCCTTCACATTTATGAACTAACAACAAAATTTTGTATACATGCATATACATATATATATATATATATACACGGCACACATACATACATACACAAGATTCCAAAGTTCAACTTTTCATGTTCATGCATTTCACATACTCATGTCAAACATTAATAACTTTTATAACATTCTAAACATCACATGCATTCACTTTTAGTATATTATCCATCAAGAATCAATCTACATCAAAAACTCAAACTCTAACATACACACACACACACTCACGGTCAGATATATACACACACTTCATCCATTTTTATTTTGTTCAAAAGTCCATTTAGTATAGTTTTCAAGTTAGTGTTTAAACTCCAAGAACAAGAGAACCTCCATCATCATCAACATCATTAAGATTCATGAACAAGATTTATAAAGTGAATCTTATACCTTCAAGTTTTTTGTTGGGTTTTGGATTAAGGGGATGATATGAAGCTTGTTCTAGCTTGACTCTTCTTGAAAACACTTCCAAACCTTCAAATGGACTTGAAAACTCCTTGGAAAGCCCTTGAACTCTCAAGAACAAGATTGAAATTTTGAAATGTATGTGTGTATGTGTGTGTTCGGTCGAGAGAGAGAGAGGTGGGAGTGAGGAATGGTTTTAATTTGTATTGGGTGTTTAATGGTGTGTGTAAGTAAGCTAAATCATTAGTACAAGTCCCAATGCCCAACACTTGTCCACTTTGAACAAATTTCAAAGAGGTGGGCAACCCACATTGCCGCCACCTAGTCCACTCTCTAACATCTTTCATATACATACACATATATATGCTATTTACTGGTATTTAACTGGATACCCGGTGTTTTATCTAGCGTTTTAACTGCGTTTTAACACGTTTTAAATTATTTTCAGTGCTCTATAAAAATATACACACCAAAATATTACTAATCAATATCTTATTTGCCTGGTCCGGCTACGTTGTCGGTATTTGGCAGTATGCGCGCTGTGCTGCGCAGTATGCGCTTAAATTCGCAGAATAGGGATTTTAAGCGTTTTAATTTATTTTTATCATTCTATAAAAATAAAATTGTCAAATTATTACAATAATAATTATTGGTTGCCCTGAACTGGCTGTGTTGACAACATTTTGTCATATACGCTCTGTATCGCGCAGTACGCGCTTAAACTCGAAAAATAGAGTTTCTTAGCGTTTTAAATAATTTTTCCTCACAATTATGATTAAATATATTATTTAACTCATAACGGACTATTTTTGGGATTTTAACATTATTCGGCGGTCACCGACGTTCGTTTCGCATTTTAACCGTTACACGATAAGTGTTTATCTTAATATTGCCAACATAATTTTTATCAAACTTTGGATTTACCAACACATCTAGTACCATATAAACATCATAAATAATCAAATACGGCCTTTTATTCATTCATGACACGTGTTACATTTGTACGGGACAGCCTAAATAGCCGGGTGTCACAAAAACTAGTGTTGCTTTGATGGCAGAGATCGTGGATGAATCAGAATCAATAGTTGATGATGCAGCTCTTGAGAATGGGATTCTAGAAGAATATCTGCAATGAACTGAGGAAGAGGAAATGATCTATCACGAGACAAAGATGAAGAACATTATCCCTCCTAACTTTAATTCTAGTTTTGCAGGTTGCATTAGAAATACATGCAAGAGCAAGTGGTCGAAGAAAAGAAATCAGAGGTTAAGGAGGTAATTGATGTAACAAAGGAGATGAATGAAGAAAACCTCACAAAGATTGCTGACAAAGCAATGATGGCCAATCTGAAACAGGTGGGTTCAGAGGTAAAGGTGATTGAGAAGGAAGTTGTGAAAGTTGTGGAGGTTGAAAAACCTTGCACAAAGTGCACAAAACCTTGTGAGCAATGTGCTGAGAAATCTTTGATCATAAGCAAATTGGTTGTGCATAATGAAAACTTTAGATGATTATCGCACAATGAAGGAAGCTTATGATAAAATGAAAGGCAATTATAGCAATGTTGAAAAAGCTAACTTAGAACAAGGTGCCACAATAAGAATGTTAAAAGTAACGGTAATTGAAAAACAAGAAGCAATCAATATGTACATTAACACCGTTGCTGAAACAAAACGTGAGTTTCAAGAAATGAATATTGAAACTGAAAGTGTAAGACAACTCTTGCTTAGCTACACCACAAATGCTTATGTCATCGATCATATTCTTCCAACAATTCTGTCGGAAGAAAATGATGTGAAACCGAAAGGTAAGAAACGTGGTGATCTAGCAATGTTCCACCTCCATTGTGTGCAAGTTACTGCCACAAGAAAGTGGATGGGATAGAAAAGGCACTTAATATAACACTTCTATCAAACAAGAAAAACGAGTTGCCTGAGAAAATGGATATAAATTTCACAAAATCCAATAATGACAATGAAGCAATTCTTAGTGATGTTGTTGAGAAAGTGTTGGAGAGTGAGTCTGATGATGGCAGCTTTGAGAGCGCCAATTTAGAATCACAATACGAAAATGACGATACATCATCAGAAAATAGCCTAAGTGATGATCCTAACGTTGTGCGGTACAAAGTTAAGGATTCTGATAGACTATATTTTGACGATAGTTTTCTAATTCGAAATGTGAAAGAAGATCAAATCGATAAATTGTTCAAACTTGTAGAAGTATCATCAGATGATTTGGATAGAAATGAGAAAAAAATTTATTCAAAACCCAAGAAAAGTTAGAACAACTATATAAAGAAAGGTGGTGATTTTCCTTAGAATAGGAGAGCAGGTTTGGGTTTGGAAGTAGAAGATAAACCGAAAAAAGAAACAAAAGTCACCATTTCACGAATATAAGAATAGAACATGAAATTCGTGTTTGGGACAAACACAGTTCAGGAAGAGAATTCGATTGGAAAGCAATCGAATGATGAGTTTAAGAAGGAAAAAGAACTTCGTGATAAGGCAAAATCTACAAGTGGAGTAAAACCCACGAGCGGAAATTCTACAGATTCTCGGACTTGCTTCAAATGCAATGAAGTTGTTCACATTGCTCGCAAGTGTCCGAAATCAAAGCCTATGTATCAACGAAGTAAGACAACTTCAGATGATGAGAAGCTTAAGCGCCCAGAGATTGTAAAGCCAATAATAATCTTAAAAAGAAATAATGAATCTAACATCAAAGTGAAACCTAAAGTTGAACCTAAAATTGAAAAATCAAATGTTGAAAAGGGTGAAACTTCTAAATCAACTGAGAACATAGATTCAAAATTTAATTGAAAAGGGTGGCCATTATGTATTGAGTCTGAGTGTATAGGGCTTAATCTGTTAGAAACGAGGCTTATTTAAGTGAGATTTAGGTCAAGTTCACTGGTAATGGTGTGTATGAAGTCAAGTTCGGCCGAACTTGACTAGGTCAAGTTCGCCCGAACATGTTCTCTCACCAGCGAACTTGTTATGCTATAAATAGGTGCCTTAGTTATTTCATTTGTAACTTTCAGAGATTTTGTCACGACAGGGGCGAAGCTCTGTCCAAGTGTTTCCAGGATCTGTAACGTTGAATATTAGTGAACGGTGATTAAATAGAAACAAATGAGTGCATCCAGTGTCGCCTATGCAAACGGATTCCGCACGTTTACCTTAGGTTTGTCAGATTAGTGCCCGAACGATCCGTATAACGGACCTACAAGTGGTATCAGAGCAGGATTGGCCTAATTTGAAGACACTGGACATAGAACATCTCATCTTCTACTCATTTCTTCTATTTTTAACTTTTCTTGGACAATACATGGATAAAATGGACTGATTTTCTAATACATAAAATCCATAATAGATAAACCCTTGAAAAGATCAGAGCTTAAAACTAATGAATTCATGCCGAAAAATTGAAAAAAACCATGTTTGAAAACACATGTTCGCTCAAACTTGACTGAAAATTCACATTTTCATCAAGTTCGCCCGAACTTGATTGATTTTTCAAGATTTTTGGGTAAGTTCGCTCGAACTTGCTTATTTTTCAAACAAATTTCATCAAGTTCGCCCGAACTTGATTAAGTATTGTTGAAAAATATTAAAAGTTCACCCGAACTTGTAAAGTTTCTTGAAATTCTTACAAGTTCGCCCGAACTTGCTGTTTTTCTTGTAATCTTTCACAAGTTCGCCCGAACTTGCTGTTTTTCTTGAAATCTTTCACAAGTTCGGTCAAACTTGTGCTGATTTCACAAGCTGTGACAAGTTCGCCCGAACTTGTCCAAGGCATGAAAATCCCAAAAAACGTCTAGGACTTTATATATCGTTAGATTCGTATTGACGAGACGGGTTTAAAGCTCTAATCTGGTAAAAACAGCTTTCCGAAAAATTTTAAACGTTTTTTACTAGAATTGCCTGTTTGCTAATCATTTTTCAAGTGTTTTAAACGACAGATTAGTTTGGAAAACGAAATGGGGTCTGTGAAGCTGCCAATGTTGATGAGATTAGAAGAGTATGAAGCTTGGAATGAAAAATTCGTGAACTGGGTCCAAGCCATGCATTTCCGCAGTTGGGTTGCGATTGAGACAGGTTATGTCGTTCCTAGAAATGAGAATCAGAAAATTCTGGAGAAGTGCAAATATTCTACTTAACAGAAAGATGATTATTTTGCTGAAAAGAAAATGATTAATCTTATCCATAAATCGGTTAAGGAAGACATCCTGATACTTTTACCAGAATACAAGACTGCGAAAGAATTATGGACATCTATGAAGAATAAGTTTCAAGAGAGTGTAGTGGTTAAGAACTGTGAAGCTCTAGTTTCAAATATATCCACAAATGAGTGTTCAAGTTCTAAACCAATCTGCCCGGTCTATGATGTAGAAAATTATCAGGCAGATAATGCCAAACTCTTTAATACGATTGACAGTTTGACATTAGAAAATAAAAAAATTAAAAGAAAATGAAAAGAATTTTGAAAACAAAATAAAAATTTTAGAAAATGAAAAATTACAAATGGTAGTATATTTTCAAAATGATATAAAAATGTTTAAAAATGATAAAATTGTTTTTTAAAAAATTAAATATAGAAAATCAAAAAGCAATAAATTCTCATATTGAGAAAATTGCTCAACTTGAAAAAGAAGTTGAGATTGTTAAAAATAAAGCTGTTAATTCAGAAAAGTTATTGAAAGGTTTTGTGACTTCCTCATTAAAGTTAGATCATATATGTCCAAAACTGATCAATATTAATAAAAAGAAAATTCCAATAAGTGACAATTTCACAAATTATGTCAAGGTCATAATTGAGATTGTGATGATGATATCGATGATGAAAATGCTAAAAAGGAGAAAAATGAAATATTTTTAAAACTAAAAGAAAATTTTCAACAAACTGTTCTACAATCTACTGAAAAAGGTGAATGCTAAGGCAAAAACCTTTTAAGCAAAATGGAGAACGAAAACAAAAAAAAACAAAGTTTTAAAAATTCTGAAAATTTTCAAAAGAAAAATAAAAGCTCATCGGTACAATCATCCAATCATTATAAAAAATCAAACAAATTTGAAAAACAAAACTCACAAAAATTTGAGAATAAGTGGTGCAGGTTGGACCACAGTACTTCAAAGTCAAATCAATTTTACAGAAGAAGCAGGCAAGATGACGACTACACGTCAAATCAATGTGCTGATTTGGGTGTTTGGTCTGAATGGAGAGATAGGTACGATAACAAAGTGTGTTACAACTGTGGATTTGGTGGACACATTGCTGTTAACAGCCTGAAAAAGAGATTTGATATGAGAAGATGCTATAAATGTCAAATCAAAGGTCATACTTCCAGGGATTGTCCGACTAATCTAAAAAGAAGATCGGTTAAATCTCAGGGGGAGAAAAGACTAGAGGAGAAGAAAACAGAGAAGAAAAATGAGAAAACTGCAGAGAAGCCCAAAGAACAAAAAGTCAAGTTATCACAACGGCAAAAAGACAGATTGAGAAAAAATAGAAAAAAAGTTAGAGAGTATTTGGAAAAGATTTTGTCCTCGGATACGTCTAAAAAATCAGATAAAAGTTCCAATGAATCATTTTACTCACAGTCAAGTAAAACGAATTCATCAGATACAAATCTGAGGACAAAAGAGAGAGCAGTGGAGAAAAATTTGATAATTCAAACAGTTAAAAAATCAAAGAAAGTAAAATTTTCAAATAAAGTTTCTATCAAACTGTTTGAATATCAAAAAGAGTGTGAATGTTTGTTTACTTCAGATGTTAATGATTTTGGTAAACCTAAATCCAGAATGGATTGGGTTCCAATTCAAAACTGATTAAAGTTTGTTTGAATGTGCAGGATAACCAAGCTTCAAGCCAAAGGTCATTTCAGAAGCAGTGGTTTTTCATACAGAGAGACAAGAGACAGGAGTGATATTCCACACAAAAAAATGGTAGCCTCGCGTTCACATTCGTAAAAAGTTGTTAAATGGTTAAAATGGAAGATTTTTTTTTATTTTAATAAGATGTTTTCAATTTTAGGTGGAGAAAAAATTTTAAAATTGTAAAAAATTCTTGTAAAATTGAAAAACATCGTTTAGAAATCATTTTAGATAGGTAAAATTATTGAAAAAGCCAAAAACAATAGAAAATCTTAAAATACCAAAAAAATTGAAAAATGAAAAATGAGATTACTTGTGCGAATAAAGGAAATGATAGTACATCAGTGGACTTTCATAGTATGCTAAGGATTTGTAAAGTTTAAAAGTGATAAACGAATCCTACTGTGGATGTGTCGATAGGCTTTATACGTTCAGTAAATTGTTTCTGGGATATACACTAAATTTTTCAACTGCTTAATCTTGTGGATTAACACATCTTGGATATATGGACTTAGTACTCCGAAATTTCGTTTGAGAGATTGCCTGATTCTAAGATACGAGGTCCTTATAGATAGTTGATATCTGGGGTATTATACTAGTTCTTCTGATTTTGCGGAAGCAATGGCCTTGAACTTCAATAATACTTTATGCTAAAAACCCCAAACTGCATGCTAACTTGAAAAGTATCGAAAGATCTAATCAATTGCAGTGATTAAAAGATTCCTTAATTGGAACACACCTCAAAGTCGAGCCTTCATCTCTTTGTCTGTACGGTAGTACTAACCTGAGCTCGCAAGGTCTTGCACAACCCAGATACAGATATCAATTACGCTATATTCACCTGTAAGATGAAATCTAGGGAATCTTGATACGGGAGTATATTCAAGAAGTGGGAACCGCGTTAAGTCAATTTTCATAATTCTAACTAACATATCTTGGAACAATTGATAAATGTGTTAAAGTTTAAGTGGACAAATATATCGACAATCTAGGTAAACAAGTTTAAAACTTAAAGTCATTAAAAGGTCAACGGTACTGGTGATATGTCTAAAAAACTGATATGATCCTCTAGCACGTTTTCTCACAAAAATACAAACTGTAAATATTACATCTTAGTGTGTTTACATTTCAAAATTCAATATTAAAAACCCAAAAAGATTTTCTCTCATATCTTCCATGGAATCCTAATAATGTTGAATGTGAGCCGGACCAACGAGATTGTTAAGAAACTGTTTGTGTGTGGAAACCTATTTACTGGTAGTTAACTGGATACCCGGTGTTTTATCTAGCGTTTTAACTGCGTTTTAACGCGTTTTAAATTATTTTCAGTTCTCTATAAAAATAAACACACCAAAATATTACTAATCAATATTTTATTTGCCTGGTCCGGCTACGTTGTCGGTATTTGGCAGTATGCGCGCTATGCTGCGCAGTATGCGCTTAAATTCACATAACAGGGATTTTAAGCGTTTTAATTTATTTTATAATTCTACAAAAATAAACTTGTCAAATTATTACTATAATAATTATTGGTTGCCCTGAACTGGCTGTGTTGACAGCATTTTATCAGATACGCGCAGTATGCGCTTAAACTCGAAAAATAGAGTTTCTTAGCGTTTTAAATAATTTTTCCTCAGGATTATGATTAAATATATTATTTAACTCATAACGGACTATTTTTGGGATTTTAACATTATTCGGCGATCACCGACATTCGTTTTGCATTTTAACCGTTACCCGATAAGCGTTTATCTTAATATTGCCAACGTAATTTTTATCAAACTTTGGATTTACCAACACATCAAGTACCGTATATAAACATCATAAATAATCAAATATGAACTTTTATTCATTCATGACACGTGTTACATTTGTACGGGACAACCTAAATAGCCGGGTGTCACAGTCTTCCCCTGTTTAAGGAATTTCGTCCCCAAAATTCTTACACTATAGGTTTCGTTTTCGCACTAGACTTAAAGATATGCGGATATTTTCGTTGCATCTCCTTTCGTTCCCAAGTGAACTCGGGTCCACGGTTGGAATTCCAACGAACTTTGACCAACTTAATCCGACTCCTTCTAAGCTTCTGAATCTTCTCATCCATAACTTCAACCGGTTCCTTGATAAATCTCAATTTATCGTCTACTTGAACCTCAAAGGGGGTATAATTAGTGTCTCATCCGACAAACACTTTCTCAGGTTGGAAACATGAAACACATCATGAACTCCATTCAAATCCTGCGGCAACTTAAGCCTATACGCGACTGATCCAATTCGAGATGTGATTTCGAAAGGACCTATATACCGTGGGCTTAGCTTTCTGCAGGACCGATCCTCGATGCTTAGGAACCTATTTGATATCTAACGTCCATAATAGCGGAAATATTATGTCGTGTTTACCAATAGACAAGATTAATCAGTTGATCGTCAGTTTTATTGATCAAACGTTCTGGATACAAACTGACAGAGCTTCGCCTCTGAAATACCAAAGTTACAAATGAAGTAGGCTAGCTAGGTATTTATAGGAGAACAAGTTCGGCCCTAAGGATACAAGTTCGCCCGAACTTGCCTGAGCAAGTTCGGCCGAACATGCTTACATGATGACTTTCATGGGCGAACTTGCTTACATCAAACATAAATATTTGCTAACCTAGCCTATTTAGCTCCATACAATACAGACTCGATATAAGACTAAGACATAGACATTATGCACCAACAGACTCCCCCTTGGATATAGTCTTCGTCTTGTATCAGTCTTCAAAACTCTGTCTTCATAGAAACGTTAACGTACACGACCGAAGAAGTTCTTGAACGGCTTCATTCGTCGTTCTTGCTTTGGATCAGGCGTTTGATTAGTTGGCGGTGGTCTTTTAAAGTTAGCCATTCTTAGAGAACTTTTCCTTACCGCTTTTTCCATTCTTTCTTTAATCGCCTCATTTCTGTTTTCTTCTTTTAAAAACTCAACTCTCTCCAGATCCCTCCACTTCGTTTGCCACATCTTTCCAGAATTTACTTCACGTGCATAACAATCGTTCACAACCTTTTGAAACTGCATAGCTTGTACCTTTTCACGTTCTTCAAAAACAATCTTGTTGTAGAACAAGGTTTTGATATCTTCTCTCGAGCAGTTCACAAGCCACATAGGATCTAGAATCCTTATCGTCCTCCATAAACCTCTCATGCCATGATAACCCATCACTTCAACCCGTTCCTTGGTAATATCCAGATGTTCTTCAAACTTTAGCACAATCACAGCTTCACACGTTGCTGGATCAATCTGCCACCACTTGAACAAAGGATAGAAGTCTTGTTCAATTAGCATTAGCCGCATATTTCTCATGGCTCTAGGACGTTTCATTATTAAAGTTATGTCCTTTTCTCCAGTTACCTTGTTTATCTTCACTCTGCGACCAGTAATAAAAGGCTTCCAATAATCCAACCTTTAACTGCTTTATACTTAATCATTTTCCATGATAACTGATCAATTGGCTTCATGTAATATGTAACATTCACCGTCTGTACCAACTCTTCAACATCCCAATACGGTAATGTCTTGAAATCAGCAAGCTATTTGAAGTATTGCACTCCATACTCCCTCTTGATTGCATATACGTTAATCTCTTTAAACCAACCCTAGCTTAAAATATCTCCCAAATAAACGTCTTTGTCTCTGGTAAAGAATGAAAGAGGACGTCGAAACTTACGTTCCCGTGGCATTTCTTTAAACCAAGAATTTCTCGCTTGAGCTATCTCTTCTTTGGTCATGGCTTAGGTACTTTACCCTCTCGAACTGATTCAGCAATCCTATCCTTCAACATATCTTCATCAAGCTGTTTGTACATCTCTTCAAAAGTAGGAAAACTATCAGAATTAGAACCAACATACTTCGCTTTCTGATCTGATTCATCATCTAGAGACCAATCTTCCACAATTACTCGATTGTATTCATCAGCTTCAAATCGTCTTTGATATTGATAATCATTTGGCTCGAAAGGATTTACAGTCATCACATCCTCCTCAAAATCAAAACGATTCAGCTTCAACTTCGATCAATCTAGCTAAATCTTCCTTCGTGTAGTTATGTACATGTTCACCTTCCTCCACGTTGTGTTCAAACATAAACATTAACGGCTTTGCGGGAATAGCAGCAACTGGCTTTGCAAAACGATCGACATTTGCCATATCTATATCATCATCAGTTGGCCCTTTCTGCCCTGACTCTCCCTGACTTTTATCTTCCATTCTATTTGATTCATCGTCCATTAGGGCAGTAAAATCAAAATCATCAGAGATTTTAGAAACTCTAATACCAACATTACCTGATCATCGTCATCATAATCATCACCAACATTCCAATCCTCGTAACTTCCTTCCTCTTCGTCCTCTTTTTCAGCTTCTTCATCGTCTTTTCTTCAGAAGCAGTGATAGGATCAGAAGGCTTGACAGATTCGTCAACCTTAGGAATATCAGACTCATAAGCTATGACAATATTTTCTTCAACAGATTTCTCTGGAACATCAGAAGACTTAGGAGCATCACCTTCAACCCCTTTTCCTTTTCCACTCTCAGCTAATTCTTTTTCAGCTCTGTAAGACTGATCTTCGTTGCTTAGGAACCTAAATTTGATATCTAACGTCCATAATAGCGGAAATATTACGTCGCGTTACCAATAGACAAGAATTAATCAGTTAATCATCAATTTCATTGATTAAACATTCAGATTACAGACTGACAGAGCTTCGCCTCTACAATGCTAAAGTTACAAATGAGACACACAAGCTAGGTATTTATAGCACAACAAGTTCGGCCGAACTTGCCTATGTAAGTTCGCCCGAACTTGCCTATGCAAGTTCGGCCGAACATGCTTAAATATGTTAGCATATGGGCGAACTTGGCTAAGACTCTTCATAAATACTTCTTAACCTAGCATGTCCAGCTCTATACAAAACAAACTCAATATAAGACTAAGACATAGACATTCTGCACCAACAGACTCCCCCTTGGATATCGTCTTCGTCTTTTATCAGTCTTTAAAACTCTGTCTTCATATAAACATTAACGTACCTGACCAAAGAAGTTCTTGTAGGGCTTCTTTCGTCTCTCTTGTTTCGGATCCGGCGTTTGATCAGTTGGCGGTGGTCTTTTAAAGTTAGCCATCTTAAGCGAACTTTGCCTTACCGCTTTTTCCATCTTTTCTTTAATCGTCTCACTTTTGGTTTCTTCCTTTAAGAATTCAACTCTTTCCAGATCCCTCCACTTTGTTTGCCACATCTTCCCTGAATTCACTTCACGTTCATAGCAAACGTTGACAACTCTCTGATACTGCATCGCTTGTACCTTTTCTCTTTCTTCAAAAACAATCTTGCTGTAGAAAAGGCATTTTATATCTTCTCTCGAGCAGTTTACCAACCACATAGGATCTAAAATCCTTATCGTCCTCCACAATCCTCTCATACCTTGATAACCCATCACTTCAACCCGTTCCTTAGCAATATCTAAGTGATCTTCAAACTTTAATACAATCACTGCTTCACAAGTAGTTGGATCAATCTGCCACCACTTGAATAAAGGATAAAAGTTCTGTTCAATCGGCATAAGCGGCAAATTCCTCATGGCTCTAGGACGCTTCATGATTAACGTTATGTCCTTTTCTGCTGTAACCTTGTTAACTTTTATTCTTCATCTTGGAATAAATTGCTTCCAGTGATTCCAACCTTTTTCAGCTTCGTACTTTATCATCTTCCACAATAATTGATCAACTGTCTTCATCTGATAAGTAACACTCACTGTTTGCACTAGCTCTTCCATATCCCAATATGGCAAAGTCTTTAAATCAGCAAGATATTTGAAGTATTGTACTCCAAACTCTCTTTTGATTGCATAAACGTTGAGTTCCTTAAACCATCCCCAACTTAATATATCTCCCAAAGAAACATTTTTATCTCTGGTGAAGAATGCTAGTGGACGTCGAAACTTACGTTCATGAGGCATCTCCTTGAACCAGGTCTTTCTCGCTTCAACTATCTCCTCTTTGGTCATTGGCCTATGAATTTTTCCTTCACGTAGCTCTTCAGCAATCCTATCTTTTAACATGTCTTCATTCAACTGTTTATACATTTCTTCGAATGCAGGAAAACTTTCTGAATCCTGACCAACATACTTATCTTTCTTTTCTGTCTCATCATCTGAGGACCAGTCTTCAACAATCACACGGTTGTATTCATCAGCTTCAAATCTTCTTTCATACTGATACTCTTTTGGCTCAAATGTATTGACATTCATTATCTCCTCAAAATCAAACTCCAAGTTTTCAACTTCAGCTTCAACTAGCTTCGCCAAATCTTCTTTCGAATAATTATGTACAAACTCACCTTCTTCAACATTGTGTTCCAACATCAGTATCAAAGGTTTCGTAGGTACTACAGTCATAGGCTTCACAAAACGATTAACATCTAATAATTCAATATCAACTGAAGGCCCTTTTTGCCCTGACTCCCCTGGCTTTTATCTTCCATTCGATTATATTCATCGTCCATCAGATCAGAAAAATCAAATTCATCAGAGACTTTAGCTTCATTGATCTTTAAGCCAGTACCACCCTGATCAAAATCATCATCACCCTGATCAAAATCGTCATCATCACCCCCTACATTCCAATTTTCATATCCTTCCTCGTCTTCATCCTCATTCTTATCCTCTTTCTCGGTTTCATCATCGACTTTTTTTCAGTAACGACAATAGGATCAGAAGGCTTGACATATTCGTCAACCTTTTGGATATCAGACTCAGAAGCTTTTGAAACATCTTCTGTAGATTTCTCGGGGACATCAGAAGATTTCTCTGTAGTAGATTTAGGGACTTCTCCCTCTACCTGCTTTCCTTTACCACCCTCAGCCAATTCTTTTTCAGCACGCTCCTTGGCTTCTTGACGATCCAGACGATCTTATTCGGCAATAAAATCAATATTCAGATTATTGGAAAACACCTTTTGTAATCTGATGAATCTTCGATCATTCAAAGCTTGAATTTTCTTCAATTCTGCAATCTCTATTTGTAATTTTTCATTGGCGTCCTGCAGACTTTCTATCAGCGCTTTGTAATATTCACGTTCATTTTCAAGCACCTTCACTTTATCATCAAGAATTTCCTTTTTGACTTCACTTTTATTCACCTTCTTTACGAGCTCAGCCTTTTCTAACTCAATCTGCACAATTTTATCTTCCAAAACCTTCATCCAAGTCTTCAAGACTTATAGGACCATGTGGCATATCACCAAACATACTTCCCCTCGGTGTCTTTGGTGTTGAATCTTTTGGTGTTGCAGTTTTCGTTGTAGACTTCTTTGGAGTAGAGCTTTCAGGAATAGAAGTCTTTTGAGCATTCAGCGATTCAACGATCAGAATTTCAACAAACTCAGACACAGGAGGTTTTGTGTAACTCCTTGCCTTTCTGATTCAGCATGAATGATAACAGGAGGTTCTTGTGTAGGAGGTTCTTGTGTTGCTCCTTTCTCGTGAGCACTAGAAGGTTCTTGTGTGGCTTCTGTGCTTTTCACTTTGCTTTTGTATCTTTTGCTCACCGCTTTCTGAGCTTTCTTGGCCTTTCGTTTCCCTTTCGTGTGAGGTAACCCTGTAGTTTTCTTAGATATTTCGATTGCAGGTGACTTTGTTCTTTTAGACTTTTTCTTTGGCCTCTCCTCATCAGAATCCATTTCTGCATTCGGATCAAAATCTGCATCAAGTCTCTTTTCCTTTTCTGCTCTTATTTCAGCCTCTGTCTTTTCAGGCTCTTTGTCAGATTCTTCATTTTCAGATGTAGCAGAAATTACTTTTTCTTGAGTCGACTTCATTGTTTCTTGACTCTCATTAAAAACTGCAGCGCTAGATCCAGCCACTGCTTCAACATTCTCAGTCTCCTCTTCATCAACAAGCAAAGTTTCAGCTTTCTTTGATGCTCGCTTCTTCTTTGGTTTATCAGCTTCATCTTTCAAAAACCATTCACTCCTTGCCTTTGGTTTAAATTCTTTAAACCACTCTCGTTCAGCTTTAAGCTCATTCTCATCGTCGCTACCTTCTTTTCTCCATTTATTTCCAGGTGGCGATACATAATCTGAATCTTTAATTGCTCCGAATACTGGTTTGGCGATAGGAGCTGAAGCTTGTTTCTGAAACTTGAAAAGCTTCTTCACTGTGGTTTCGTCGAGATGAACAAGATAAATAACATCATTAGGATCTCGAGCAATGTTGGGATGCTAGCCAATTAATCTTGAAAATCATCTAAACCGGCTTTGCGATGGCTGAACGTGTGAATTAGAGCATGCATCAAAAGTTTATAGCACTTCCCCTTTCTTCAGTGTTGGTTTATTCACACTCCTTTTATATCCCATGCGGAAGAAACATCCGCGAACCATCTTCTCATATAGATGAATCGGATCATCTTCTTTATCTTTAAGCTCTAAAATTCTTCGAATATCGCCTTCAGTAACTATAATCGGCTTTATCTCATCACCAACCTGTACTGTAGAAGAGATTGTCTTCTCATCAGCACTTAGATTCGCGTTCATCCAGAAGTGAATAACATGAGATCGATAAGATACAGTGCGCTCAGTAATTGCACGACGAATATGACTATCTTCAAGAAACTTCAAAATGCTGTCATATTCCTTTAGCGACGGACAAATAGACTTGTCAAGCGTGATACATGTGTTGTGAGTTTTGGAAAACTCAACTGAGATAACACGCGCTGGAACCTGTGCATGAAAAACGACCTAAAACAATTAGCACGCTTTTCGAGGAAAAATCACAAAAATTTTCCTAAAAAATTTTCTAACACTTTAATCAAGTTCGGGCGAACTTGATTAGTGTTAAACACACAGATTTTAACGAGTTCGCCCGAACATGTAACACACATGTTCAAATTTTTTCTTAATGAAAGTTCGGGCGAACTTACTGTTTTATTAAACAATTTTTCCTAAGTTCTGCCGAACATGCATGAGACACATGTTTCATGTTAAAGAACAAGTTCAGTGGAACATGTTTCTGATTCATTCGGTTGTGTTTTGGACAAGTCCGGTCGAACTTGACAACACGTTCGGCCGAACTTGTCGTCTTCTTCAACAAATCATCCAAAATCAAACATGCAAAAGATGTATTTTCGTTCAATCAAAAACAATTTCTCGGTCGATTTTAAGTATAGATCAAAGATCTATTCCAATTTTTTCCAATAACACCTAAAACTATCAAATTTTAAGTTTTTAGATTTGGTTTTGTTTGTTAGCAGTTCAATCATGGTTTTATCAATTGATTACCTCTGCCATAGTAGTTGGTGTGCTAACCACCAAAAACTATCTTCAAATGACAGTATAACGGCTTAAAAGTGACAATTTCTCACAAATTCTCTCAAAAAGCTCAAGTTCACTCAAAACTTCTGATAACAAGTAAATGAGTTCGGCCGAACTTGAATGGTATTTATACCATGTCAAGTTCGGGCGAACTTATTAAGCCCATCCTAAGGCCCAGATAAGTTTGGGCGAACTTATCATAAAAACGAAAAACCAGCCATCTGCAAGTTCGTTCGAACTTGCTGATTGTTAAACTTGAATTGTTTAGCAAGTTCGGCCAAACTTGCCAAACCTCAAAAATTTCAAACTTTTTCAAATTTCTCATTTTTAACCCTGAACTTTCCAACTTTTTACCAGTTATGAAAATTCACTCAGTTGACCAAGTCCAAGCTAATGACCTTGGTTAACCGATTTGTCTGCCGAGTCCAAGTTAATGACCCCGGTTTGACCCGTTACGAACAAACTGTTGATATTTTCAAAATCAAAGTTTCAAATTAATGAACTTTTCATCGTTTTAACTTTTCATATTTATCAGATTAGCTCCCAGCCCGTTGTCAAAGAGATTCCCACCAGTTCTAGCGTCTTACCAGACTACGAAGATCCATTCTCCAACATTGGTTTGCTGAAAACAATGTAGAAACAAAATATTTTTTTGTATTTTTGTAAGTTTATACTAAAACACACCGAAAATCTTTTTGATTTTAATCTGTAAAGCGGAAATATAATGAAATAAGCAATGTAAACTATGTACAAACATATTTATAGACATATTTTTGTGAATTCGTATCTAAGGATCATATCAGTTGATTGAGGCATAACACCAGTACCGTTGACCTTTATATGACTTTAAGTTTTAAACTCCTTTACCTAGATTGTCGATATGTTTGTCCACTTGAACTTTACCACATTTCTCAACTATTTCAAGATAGGTTGAGATAGAATTTATGAAACTTGCTTATTTATGGTTCCCACTTCTTGAATAGACTCCCATATCCAGATTCCCTATATTTCATCTTACAGGTGAATATAGCGTAATTGATATCTGTATCTGGATTGTGCGAGACCTTGAGAGCTCAGGTTAGTACTACCGTACAGACAAAGAGATGAAGGCTCGTCTTTATGGTGTTCCACTTAAGGAATCTTTTCACCATTGCATATGATTATATCTTTTGATACTTTTCAATATTGCATGCAATTTGGGGTTTAAGGCAAAAGTATTATAGAAGTTCTAGGCCATTGCTTTCGCAAAATCAGAAAAACTTGTATAATACCCCAGATATAAACTATCTATAAAGACCTTGTATCTCAGAATCAGGCAATCTTTCAAACGAAATTTCAGAGTACTAAGTCCATATATCCAAGATGTGTTAATCCACAAGATTAAGCAGTTGTAAAATTTAATTTATATCTCGAAAACAGTTTACTGAACGTATTAGGCCAATCGACACATCCGCAGTAAGACTCGTTTATTACTTTTTAAAACTTTACATTTCTTTAGCATACTGTGATAGTCCACTGATGTACTATCATTTCCTTTTATGACACTAAATTCTTTTTGTCTTTTTTTCAATGTTTTTGAACATTTTGAATTTTTTATATGTTTTTGGATTTTAAAATTTTTCGAATGTTTTTGTATTTTCTCTAACATTTCTCCCCTAAAATCAAAAACATATTTTTGGATTTTAGTTTTTTTAATAAAATTCTAAACTAGAAAAGTATTTACAAACCAATGTGGATCACGCGAACTCGTCATCCGATCCGTATTCAACCTCAGCATCCGCACCTGTCAACATCTTTTTCATACCGTTAATTCTCAACAAGTTTTTAAACCGTGATAATGAAAATGATTTGGTATAAAAATCAGCCTTTTGTTCGTACTAATTTCTTTTCATAGCAATCACAAATAAAATGATAACGAATTTCAATTTGTTTTACGCGTGAGTGATGAACCGGATTTTTCGTTATATCGATGGCTCCCTTGTTATCAACATACAACGGAGTGTCTAGAAATTGTAGACCATAGTCTCTCATCTGTTCTTGAATCCACAGAATCTGTGAACAACAACTAGAGGCCGAGATATACTCAGCTTCACAGGTAGAGAGGGCGACCGTAGTCTGTTTCTTACACTGCCAGGTTACCATTCTTGTTCCGAAGAACTGGCATCCCACTGTAGTTGATTTAGAATTCAACTTATCTACACCAAAATCGGAATCAGCATAGCCTGTGAGGTCAAAATTGTCGTTCGTCGGGTACCACAAGCCGGTGCTTGGGCATCCTTTCAGATATCTGAAGATACGCTTCACGATCTGCATGTGTAAGATCCTCGAGCTTGACTGATATCTGGCGCATAGGCAGGTTTGATACATAGTATCTGGGCACGATGCCGTCAGATACATCAGTGATCCAATCATCGATCTGTATAACGTCTCGTCAACTTTGGCTCAAGTATCGTCAACGCAAATGCCGTGGTTGAGAGCAAGAGGCGTAGATAGAGGCTTCAAGCTTTCCATTCCAAACTTCTTCAAGATGTCATGAACATACTTAGTCTGGTGAATAAAAATACCATTCGGAAGCTGATCTACTTGCAAACCAAGAAAGAACTTCATTTCGCCCATCGAGGACATTTCGAATTTCTTTTTCATGATTCCCTCAAACTCTTTGTAGAGACTATCGTTTGTAGATCCAAAGATGATGTCGTCAACGTAGATTTGAACTATAATCAGATGGCCATCAACTTCTCTGGTGAAAAGAGTACTATCCATAATTCCTCTGATAAAGTTGTTTCCGACGAGATGTTGTGATAACGTCTCGTACCAATCTCTCGGGGCTTGGTGTAGACCATAGAGTGCTTTATCCAGTAGGTACGCTTTCTTCTTGTTAAGTGGATCGACAAACCCTGGTGGTTGTCCAACGTACACTTTCTCGTGTAATTTGCCATACAGAAAGCCGATTTGACATCCATTGATAGACCTTAAATGCTTTCCATGATGCGAAAGCTAGAAATATTCGAATAGATTCCAATCGAGCTATGGTGCATAGACTTCCGTGTAGTCTATACCTTCCTGCTGGTGAAATCCCTTGACAATAAGCCTAGCTTTGTTACGAACAATAATTCCTCTATCATCACGTTTACACTTAAAGACCCATTTTGTATCAATTGCTTTCTGATTTTCTGGTAGATCTTCAAGCTTCCACACACCCAACTTCTCAAACTACAATAATTCTTCTTGCATTGCTTGTACCCAGTTTTCATCTGCTAAAGCTTCATTAACTGTCTTAGGCTCAATTTGAGAGATGAAACATGAATGAGAACAATAGTTCTGGGTTGTAGCAACACGTGTGTAGAAACCACTGAGTGCTTTATTAATTTGCCCTCGAGTTCTAACACCAGTTTGAAGTTCTCCGATAATATTTGTTGACGGATGATAGGAATATGATCACGACAATTCTTCACTTGGAACATCTACTGAGTTTTGCTGATTAGTGATGTTGAGATCAACAACCAATTCAATGTTTGGAGAGCTTGATGAAGCTTCATTTCTGTTGTTTGGGACTGTAGATTGATTAAGAAGACTTGTTATCTGCTCCACTTCTTCATCTAAAGAAGCTGATTCCCCATCAGCATCAAATGTTGGTGCTTCATCTGAATCAGAATCTTGATTCTGAGGCATACTGGGCTCCGTTGTTGTATTCATTGGTTCGGTAGAGGCATTCGTTGGAAGAGTAGTGGGTGATGATAATATTTCAGACAAATTTTCAGCCAGAACACCACTATTGTTTGAACTTGCGCCAGAAGAAGATGGATCCAACGTGGGTTGATTAACCACAATTGGTCGAACAATTTGCTCTTGACTCGCTGACTGGTGAAGATAATATAGCGCTGCAACTTCTTCGTCAGTTGGTTATTTGGGCAAGTCAAATGACTTCCAAAGGTCTTGATAGTTAAACAACCATGCGTCACCTTTCATTTGAATAGGATCCGTGTAATTGAAACAATCCATGTGTTATGCTTCAATAACCTTTCGCAATGAAGGAACATATACTCTTCTCAACGGACTCGCATATCCGACAAAGAAACCTTCGAGAGATTTAGCTCCGAATTTGCCATCATGGTCTATTACTGTACAAGGAGCACCGAATGGTTCTAAGAACTTCAAATTTGGCTTCCGTCGGTTTATCATCTCAAAACATCTTTTCTTTGTTGGTTTAACAGTGAGAACCCTGTTTAGCGTGTAGCAAGCCGCAGCAACTGCTTCACTCCAGAAGCGGATTGGAAGTTTAGAATCTGCAAGCATGGTTCTCGCAGTTTCAATCAAAGTTCGATTCTTCCGTTCAGCAACTCCGTTTTGCTATGGAGTATAGGGAGCACTAAACTCGTGCAGAATCCCCTTTGCGTTGCAGAATTCCTTCAGTTTGTTATTCTTAAACTCTGTGCCGTTGTCACTTCTAATGCGTCTGACCGGCAGATGATGAATGTTCTCGAGTTTCTTGAATAGAATACCAAGTTCTCGAACGTTTCGTCTTTTGATTCTTGAAAGAATACCCACGAATATCTCGAATAGTCATTTGTCACGACCAAGCAATATAAGTCTCCTGATATGCTTCGAACATTTACAGGACCAAATAAATCCATGTGGAGACGTTCTAAAGGCAACTTGATTGATTTTAAAATTTTTGTCGGATGAGATTTCTTGATCTGCTTTCCCTTCTTGCATTCCAAGCAATGATCATACATCTGAAAACTTCAAAGATTTACGCCTTCTACAAGATCATTATGAACCAAGAAATTCATTTTTCGCAAATGAATATGCCCCATCTTATGATGCCAAAGAATAGAATCTTTTTCAGTAGCATTTGATACAAAACATTGTGCTGATTGTGATGAAGTGGTAGCAACACCCATATCAAGAACATATAAATCATTCTCTCGTGGTGCTCTCATCAGAATCCACTCATCTGGAATTTTGAATCCCGGCTTCAAGATAATACACTCCTTATCGTTGATATGAACTGTAAACTTCTTGTCACAAATCTGCGATATACTCAGAAGATTGTTCTCAAGCTCTGCAATATAGTTCACGCGATCAAATGAAACTACGCCATTAGAGAGTTTTCCCTCGGCGATTATCCTTCCACCTTGATTTCCTGCAAATCCAACATATCCACCGTTGATAGCTTTAATGTCAAATAGCAATGCCTTCATTCCTGTCATGTGCCTGGACTTTCCACTTTCCAAAATCCACTTTGAAAGTACGGATCTTAGGAGCCCCTGCAAAATTCTGAAATTAGGTGAAAAGCTCTACCCAAGCCTTCTTTGTCTTGGGTTTTACAGGATAACCATCAACAAAAGCATATTCAAACTCATCAACATCATCAAAATCAAATTCATCATCTAATTCAACAATGTTAATGTTTGAAAATTTCACTTTTTTCTTATCTTTTACAGATTTGACATTATCGTTCTTGATTTCTGTTTTAATTTTGTTCACATTCTCACTAGTCTTTACCTGCTCAGACTTAGTGATTTCAGTCTTTGATTCTTTTGTGCTGTCAGTCTTTACCAGCTCAGACTTAACAACACCAGATGTTGTTGACCTTTTCTTGGTAATACAGGTTTGAGATTTGATATTAGCCTTTTTGATGTAAACTTGTTTTCATTAGACCTAGAAGTTCACCTTTTTCGAAAATGGAATTTTCAAAAATCTTTACAGACTTTGGTTTAACTTCTGGTTTTGATTCATTTCGTTTCAAAATCTTTATAGGTTTTACAAACACTGGTTGCTTTGGTTTCACAACATTAGAATCTCTTCTTTGATGATAAGCTGGTTTTGATTTCGGACAATGTCATGCCACATGACCAATTTCATTGCACTAGAAACATGTCCGATTATCAAGTGGATGTCCTTTAATTTGTGGTTTAACACTACTTGAGGTTTTGGCACCACTTGTAACCTTGGCTTTATCTCAAATTTCTATCTCCTTTTTGAACTCATCATTTGATTGCTTAACAATCAAATTCTCCTCATGAACTGTATTCGTCCCATATACAAACTTCATGTTTTTGTATTCATGAAATGGTGACGGTTTCTTTACAGATTCATCAGTTTCTCCTACTAAACCCAACCATACTCTCCGGTTTTCTGGATGATCACCACTGTTTCTTCGGTAATGTTTCTTTTAGGTTTGGAATGGAATTTTCGTTCATTGATTACCAATTCCTCTGATGTGACTTCCACGAGTTAAAGAATTTATCAAGCAATTCTTCTTTCACATTCTGAATCGGGAAGCTATCATCAAAGTATAGTCTATCCGAATCCTTAATTTTGTACATTACAATATTAGGATCGTCACTTAGACCATCTTCTGATGACTTATCGTCATTTTCAGATTGTGAATCAGAATTCTTTGAACTCGAGTTGGCGCTTTTAAGCTGCCATCATCAGAATCACTTAAAACATTTTCAACAACTTTGTTAACCACAACATTGTTATCATCATCAGATTTAGCATATACTATATCAATGTTTTCTGGTAACTCGTTTTTCTTTTCAGAAAGTAATTCAACATTGAGTGCCTTGTCCATCCCGTCTGCAGATTTAACACAATATTTTTCACAAAGGGGTGGAGGAACATTGCTATATTCTTTGTCCGTTTTCTTTTTAGGTTTTTCTTCCGATGATATTGTTGGAAGAATGTGATTGATAACATACGCGTTAGTGGTATAACTTCTTAACAATTGTCGAACTCTTTCAGTTTCAATTGTCATATCTTGAAGTTGTTGTTTGATTTCAGCAATGGTGTTGATATAAATGTTAATTGCTCTTTGTTTATCCATTACTGTACCACTCAACATTCTTATATTATCATGTTGTTTGGTGTTATTTCTATCGAGTCTGCCATAATCGCTTTTCATTTTGTCATACGCTTCTTTCATTGTGCGATAATCATATTTTAACAAATTGTTATGCACATTGTTTTCGGCGATGATCTTTGATTTTTCAGCACATTCTACACAAGGTTTAGTACATTTTGTACAAGGTTTCTCAACCTCTACAATATGTACTTTAACAACTTCTTTCTCGATAATCTTTACCTCTGGACCTACCTTGGTTAGATTTGCCATTAAAGCTTTATCTGCCATGTCCTTGAGGTCTTCGACTTTCATTTCTTGAGTGATATCAACAATCACTTCATCAATCTTTTTCTCCTCAACCACTTGTTCTTTCGTGCTTCCATCAAAGTGACCTGCAAAACTGTCACAAGAATTAGAGGATAAAATTCCTTGTCTCTGCATATGGATATATTCCTCTTCTTCCTGCTGTTGATGCAAGTATTGTTCCAGAATAGCTTGTTCAAAAGCTGTTGCTTCTGCTGCTGCCGCTGCTTCAGCTGCTGAATTATCTTCAACTATCTCTGCCATCAAAGCAACTCTGGTCTTTTTCCCAATATAAGAGTTCCAGTCAAAACCGTCATCTTCTGTGGATACAACCATGGCTTTCTCCATGGTACTACTATTTGGCTTTTCTTGGATCTCAATCTGAGTTTTCTTCGGGAAAGGTTTATATTGAAGCGCCTTCTTGTAATACTCATTCCCTCCGCTGAAAGTACTTTGATTTCCGGTTGACTCGGTGTTCTTACATTCTCTTTTAAAATGTCCCTTCTGTTGACATCTAAAACACGTGATTTTGGATTTGTCAAAACCCAATTTGTTGCTGGAGTTTCCTATGTCACGGCCTGTGAGTGCAACGAACTTTGTCACTCTCCTGATAATCGAAGCTAAGGACCATTTGATGTCCATTAGTTCAAGCTCTTCCTCGTCAACCTGGTCATAATCTTCTGTGGTCATCTCAGGGTTTCCAATCTTACCGGCAACAAGACATTCATAAGATTCTAAGACGGTAGCGAGTAGTGACATATGTTGTTTTGCAACTTCTTCGGAAACAACATTGTTCAAGTTCACTGCGATGTTGCACTTGTAAACATTCGGATCAGAACTTTGCTGTTGGTTCAGATTTGCTTGACTTTGGAATGTTGAATTTGAACCAGTGCTCGAGTAAGAATTTTGTGGACTTTGGTCATACTGAGGCGGTGAATGATTCTGATTCTGTGGAGAAGCATTCATGTTTGCACTAAAAGCAGTTCCAATTTTTGGACTAGAAATGTTATCTTGCATTCCGTTTTCATAGTACAAACCAATGTCTTGAACTACATTAGCGTTCTTTGACTTTGCTATCTTCAGAAGCTCCATTTCGTGGCCTTCGAGTTTATCAATAAACGTTGACAACATGAAGAAATCCCACTTATCACTATTCTTCAGAACCATCAAATACGTAGTCCATTCACCCTCTGGTAGTGCGTCAGCAAGTTTGTCGATATATTCTTGTTCCGTCTTCTCAAGACTGTGTCTTCGCATTGGCACTTTGAGGTGACAGAAACGCTCAATCATTTGCTTAATGGTCTCATTCTTTAGCATGCTGAAAATATCGAACTCTTTCTGAATAAGAGCCGTCTTGCTTTGATCATTTCGGCACTGCCTTGGTATTTTTCTGTAACGACAACCAAAGCTCTCTTGCTGTAGTATACTCTGGTAGCAAGATCAGAATATCTTCTTTGACTGACTGTTGGATGAGACTGATCATCTTTTTCTCTGCAATGTATTCGTTTCTCTGAGCTGTCAAGTAGTTGTACTTCTCAAGAACTTGTTGATGCTCATCTACCGGAATAGTGTAGCCTCTTTCAATTGACACCCAGCCAGCGAAGTGTATGGCTTGAACCCAATAGGTAAATTTCTCTTTCCATGCTTCGTATTCGTCCATGTTCATCAGCTTGGGCGGTTTGACGGTCGTTCCCAATTCGTTATCAAGATTGACTTGATTAATCACATTGGCATTTGACGACTAGCTCCGGACATATAAGCTCTTAGTTGATCTTCTATTGTGATTCACGAAACGTGTACGCTGAAAAACTTTCAAAAACTTTGAAAACAGTTAGTCCTACCACAAGTTCGGTTGAACTTATAGTGACAAATGAAGAATTCTTAAATTTTCTAACAAGTTCGTTCGAACTTGTTAGGTTTACTTTGAAAAATTTCGTTTATCTTCGATCGAACTTATAACCCAATTAAACAGATCTTCGAGCGAACTTGTTCAAAAGAACTTTGATGAAATATAGGCAAGTTCGGGCGAACTTACTTAAAATCTTCTTGATTTTACACAAGTTCGGTCGAACTTGATGTAAAATTAATGAAAATTTAGTATCTTCGGGCGAACTTAACTCAAATTTCCTCAAAAATCACCTAAGTTCGGGTGAACTTACTAAAAAATCACTTGAAAAGTGATGTTTTAGTGCAAGTTCGGTCGAACATGGCCAACAAGTTCATTCTTGAGGGTTTTCAAAATCATGGTTTTTTTCAAAATTTCGACATGAATTCGGTTGAATTTGGTCTCCAATCTTTCAATGGTTTATCTTTGTTATATTTTACATGATATATTCAAAATTCAAAAGATTTTGACCATGAATTCTTCATTTTGTGATCAAAAGTTAAAGAAAAAGAAGAATGGAGTAGAAATAGAAGTAATCTTGTCTTGATACTATCAAATCAGGCTGTTCTAGTTCTGATACCACTTGTAGGACCGATCCTCGATGCTTAGGAACCTAAATTTGATATCTAACATCCATAATAGCGGAAATATTACGTCGTGTTACCATAGACAAGAATTAATCAGTTAATCGTCAATTTCATTGATTAAACGTTCAGATACAGACTGACAGAGCTTCGCCTCTACAATGCCAAAGTTAAAAATGAGACACACAAGCTAGGTATTTATAGCACAACAAGTTCGGCCCAATATATGTAAGTTCGCCCGAACTTGCCTATGCAAGTTCGGCCGAACATGCTCAACCATATTAGCATATGGGCGAACTTGGCTAAGACTCTTCATAAATACTTCTTAACCTAGCATGTCCAGTTCTATACAATACAGACTCGATATAAGACTAAGACATAGACATTCTACACCAACAAGCTCTTTCCTTAGCTTCCTGTTGATCTAGACGATCATATTCAATGATGAAGTCGATACCCAGTGCATTAGATAACACTTTCTGCATCCTGGAGAATCTTCGATTATTTAGAGCTTGGATAGACTTTATCTCTGAAATTTATGTCTGCATTTTCTCATTAGCATCTTGCAGACTTTCGATCAACGCTTTAATATACTCTCTTTAATTCTCTAACACCTTTAATTTGTCATCCAACATTTCCTTTTCGACAGCGCTTTAAGTCATCTTGTTAATCATTTCAGCTTTTTCTACTTCATTCTGCGCTACCTTTTCTTCTAACGCCTTCACGCGCTTCTCCAGAAGTTCAACATTTGTTTCTGGGAAGAAATCGTTTAGATCCTGCAAACTTATAGGATCATCGTGCATATCACCAAACACATTAGGCCCTCCTGGAGTCTTCGGTGTTGACTTTGGTGTTGCAAATTTTGGTGTTGACTTCTTTGGCATAGAACACTCAGGAACAGAAGTTGTTGGAGCAATATGAGATTCAGTGATAGGAACTTCAACAAAGCCAGACACAGGAGGTTCTTGTGTAACTTCTGGCCTTTCAGTTTCAGCATCAACAATAACAGGAGGTTCTTGTGGAGGAGGTTCTTGTGTGACTCCTTTCTCCTGAGCATCAGAAGGTTCTTATGGGGGAGGTTCTTGTGTGACTCCTTTCTCCTGTGCTTTTCAACGATCTTTTGCGCCTCTTACTTACAACCTTTTCTCTTTCTTCGATTTTCTCTTTCCTTTGGTCTGGGGAGACCCTGTAGTCTTTGTTGACGAAACAGTCACAGACTTAACACGTTTAGATTTCTTAGGCCTATCCTCATCGGACTCTTTTTCTGCATTAGGATCAAAATCAGCATCCAGTTCTCTTTCTTTCTCTGCTCTAATCTCAGCCACAGTCTTTTCTGGCTCTTTGGCAGGAATTTCTTTATAAGTATCATATTCATTTTCAGAAGTAGCAGATATAACATCATCTTGAGTCGTTTTCACAGTTTCTTGACTCTCAATAACACCTGCAGCGCTCGATCCAGCAACTGCTTCAATGTTTTCAGGTTCTTCTTCGTCAACGAGCATCGTTTCTACTTTCTTAGCAGCTCGCTTCTTTTTCGGCTTATCAGCTTCAGCCTTCAAAAACCAATCACTTATAGCTTTCGGTTTGAAGTCTTTGAACCATTCTCGTTTAGCATTAAGTTCTTTCACGTTGTTACTACCATCTTTTCTCCACTTGTTATCTGGCGGCGATATATAATTCGAATCTTTAATGGTTCTGAATACCCACTTGGCAACAGGAGCTGAAGCTTGTTTCTGGAACTTGATAAGCTTCTTCACAGTAGTTTCATCAAGATGAACTAAATACAGCACGTCATTTGGATCTCGTGCAATGTTGGCATACTTCTCGTTGATCAAAATTTGTACAAACCTCGAATATAAGCACAATTTAGAATCCTCCATGCTTTTCGACATATGTGTAAAGACAAGCTTTGAGAAGTTAAACGGCTTCTTCAGAATCAATGCCGTTGCCATGCAAGCTAAGTAATCGTGAACATCATCTAATCCGGCCTTGCGATGGCTGAATGTATGAATAATGGCATGCATTAGAAGCTTGTAGGGGTTAAGAACCTCCCCTTTCTTCAACGTAGGTTTGTTTACACTCCCCTTGTATCCCATACAAAAAAACAGCCACGGACCATCTTTTCGTCTAGATGAATCGGATCATTTTTGTTGTCGTTGAAATGCAAAATCCTTCGAATAGCATCTTCAGTTACTGTAATCGGCTTGAGCTCATTTCCAACTTGTACTGTTGAAGAAATCGTCTTCTCATCAGCGCTAGCGCTCGCATTCATCCAAAAATGAACTATGTGTGAACGATATGACACCGTGTGTTCTGTAATTGCTCTGCGAATAAGGCTTTCCTCCAAAAACTTCAATATACTGTCATACTCCTTCAGAGACGGACATATAGATTTATCAACCGTAATGCACGTATTGTGAGTTTTGGAGAACTCAACAGAGATAACACACGCTGGAACCTGTGCCTGAAAAACATGATGCAAAACGTTTAGCACGCTTTTCAAGAAAATTTTCAAAAATTTTCTAACACTTTATCAAGTTCGGGCGAACTTGATTGAGTGTTAATCAAATTGTTTTGATCATGTTCGCCCGAACATGTTCTAAACACATGTTCAATCATGAAAGGTAAGTTCGGGCGAACTTACAATCTACACAATCCAACATTCATTCACCTAAGTTCGGTCAAAGATGCACTTTTAATCAGTTATTATTTACAAGACTTTAATGCAAGTTCGGTCGAACTTGACAACAAGTTCGGCCGAAATTGTTGTCTTCTCCAAAAATCCAATCTTGTTCAACATGCAAATGTCCATTTCAGTTCAATCAAACATGATTACACGGTCGATTTAAAGTGTAGATCTTGATTTTTAGTTAAATTTTGTTATCAGACCCCTAGATCTATCAATTTTTAAAGTTTAGATCTAACATATCAACTACACTCCATTTTAACGGTTCAAAATCCAAATCTCACCTTAGTCATTGTAATTGGTGTGCTAATCACCAAAAACAAACTAAAATCGGGCAGTATAACGACGTCAAATTGCCAAAATCACAACTTCGCTCTCAAAGGTTTAAGTTCGCTCAGGAGAGTTTGTGTGCTGTTGAATGAGTTCGGCCGAACTTGATTGGTATTTATCCCATGTCAAGTTCGGGCGATCTTACAGGCCCATACACAAGCCCATTGAAGTTCGGGCGAACTTACCTTTTAACTCAGCAATCTATCTGCAAGTTCGGTCGAACTTGCTTGTTTGTTAAACATGATTTATTTAGCAAGTTCGGCCGAACTTGCCAAACCACAATTTCAAACTTTTTCAATGTTTCAATTTTAACCCCTGAATTATCCAACTTTTACCAGTTATGAAAATCCACTCAGTTGACCAAGTCCAAGCTAATAACCTTGGTTAACCGATTTGTCTACCGAGTCCAAGTTAATGACCCCGGTTTGACCCGCTAAGAACAAACTGTTGATATTTTCAAAATCAAAGTTTCAACTTAATGAACTTTTTATCGTTTTGACTTTTTAGATTTTACAGATTAGCTCCCAGCCCGTTGTCAAAGATATTCCCACCAGTTCTAGCATCTTACCAGACTTTGAAGATCCGTTCTCCAACATTGGTTGGCTGAAAACAATGTAGACATAAAATCTTTTTGTATTTTTGTAAGTTTATGCTAAAACACACCGAAAATCTTTTTGATTTTAATCTTTAAAGCTGAAATACTATGTACAGAACAATGTAAACTATTTACAAACATATTTACAGACATATTTTTTTGAATTTGTGTCTAATGATCATATTAGTTAATTGAGACATATCACCAGTACCGTTGACCTTTAAATGACTTTAAGTTTTAAACTCGTTTACCTAGATTGTCGATATGTTTGTCCACTTAAGCTTTACCACATTTCTCAACTATTTCAAGATATGTTAAGGTATGATTTATGAAATTTGACTTAACTGTGGTTCCCACTTCTTGAATATACTCCCGTATCCAGATTTCCTAGATTTCATCTTACAGGTGAATATAGCGTAACTGATATTTGTATTTGGGTTGTGCGAGACCTTGAGAGCTCAGGTTAGTACTACCATACAGACAAAGAGATGAAGGCTCGTCTTTAAGGTGTGTTCCACTTAAGGAATATTTTTAGCACTACAAATGATTAGATCTTTCGATTCTTTTCAATATTGCATGCAGTTTGGGGATTTTTGGCGAAAGTATTATAAAAGTTCTAGGCTATTGCTTCCGCAAAATCAGAAGAACTTGTATAATACCCTAGATATCAACTATCTATGAAGACCTCGTATCTCAGAATCAGGCAATATTTCAAACGAAATTTCGGAGTACTAAGTCCATATATCCAAGATATGTTAATCCACAAGTTTAAGCTGTTGTGAAATTTAGTTTATATCTCGAAAAAGTTTACTGAACGTGTTAAGCATATCGACATATCCATAGTAAGACTCGTTATCACTTATTAAACTTTACAATTCTTTAGCATACTGTGATAGTCCACTGATGTACTATCATTTCCTTTTATGACACTTAACTCTTTTTGTCTTTTTCAATGTTTTTGTTCATTTTGAATTTTTCATATGTTTTTGGATTTTAAAATTTTTCGAATGTTTTTGTATTTTCTCTAACATTTGTCCTCTTAAAATCAAAAAAACATCTTTTTGGATTTTAGTTTTTAAAAAAATTCTAAAGTAGAAAGATATTTACAAACCAATGCGGATCACGCGAACTCCTCGTCCGATCCGTATTCAACCTCAACGTCCGCACCTGTCAGCAAATTCTTCATACTGTTAATTCTCAGCAAGTATTTAAACCGTGACAAAGAAAATGGTTTGGTATAAAAATCAGCCTTTTGTTCGTCGGTGTGGATTTTTTCTATTCGCACCAATTTATTTTCGTAGCAATCACGAATGAAATGATAACGAATTTCAATGTGTTTTGTGCGTGAGTGATGAATCGGATTTTTAGTATATCTGTTGCTGCCTTGTTATCAACATATAGTGGAGTGTCTAGAAATTGCAGACCATAGTCTCTCATCTGCTATTGAATCCATAGAATCTATGAACAACACCTGGAGGTCGAGATATACTCAGCTTCACAGGTAGAGAGAGCGACCGTAGTCTGTTTCTTACACTACCAGGTTACCATTCTTGTTCCGAAGAACTGGCATCCCGCTGTAGTTGATTTTGAGTTCAACTTATCTACACCAAAATCAGAATCAGCAGAGCCTGTGAGGTCGAAATTATCGTTCTTCGGGTACCACAAGCCGGTGCTTGGGCATTCTTTCAGGTATCTAAAGATTCGCTTCATGATCTGCATGTGTAAGATCCTCAGGCTTGACTGATATCTGGCACATAGGCAGGTTGGATACATAATATCTGGGCACGATACCGTCAGATACATCAGCGATCACTTTCCCCCTTTTCCAAATCTAACAACACCTTTCCAAGGTGACACTTTTAGCAGAACATGATCCCCGACTTGAAACTGCAATGGTTTCCTTCGGTTGTCTGCATAACTTTTCTATCGATCGGCGGAAACTTTCAACCTTTCCTTGATCTGGACAACCTTGTCGGTGGTTTCCAGGATAAGCTCAGGTCCGGTTAGTTGCCTTTCGACAACTTCAGCCCAGCAAAGGGGTGATCGACACTTCCTTCCGTACAAAGCTTCAAACGCAGCGGCTTTGATACTAGCGTGGTAACTATTGTTGTAAGAAAACTCTGCCAACGGCAAATGAGTATCCCAACTTCCACCAAAATCAATCACGCACACTCTCAATATGTCCTCTAATGTCTGAATGGCTCTCTCACTTTGACCATCCGTTTGAGGATGATACACAGTACTCATGTTCAAACGAGAGCCAACGACTCCAGAAGAGATCGCCAAATCTGGAGTCAAATCGTCCATCTCTATCGGAGATAATTGACACAGGCACTCCATGTCGGGCTACAATCTCGTTGAGGTACAACTGCGATATCTTTTCCGTCTTGTCTGTTTCCTTAATGGCTAGAAAATGAGCAGACTTCGTTAATCGATCCACAATTACCCATATGGTGTCATGTCCACGTGACGTACGGGGTAATTTGGTGATAAAGTCCATAGCAAGATGCTCCCACTTCCATTTATGAATCTCTGGTTGCTGCAGAAGCCCAGACGACCTCTGATGTTCAGCCTTAACCTTTGAGCATGTCAGGCATTTACTTACATACACCGCAATATCTCTCTTCATATTCGGCCACCAATATAACTCCTTAATATCTTGATACATCTTGGTAGAACCTGGGTGAATTGAATGTATGGACTTAAGAGCCTCATTCATAACCAATTCATGTAGGTTACCTGTAAGCAAAACCCAAACTCGGTTCATGAAGTACATTACTTCATCCGCTTTTGGTATCAGCTCACATTCCAAATCTCTCAAGCCTTCTCTTCTTAGGTTCTCATCTTTCAAAGCTTCTCGTTGTGAATTACGAATTCGATCGGTCAAACTCGTTTGTATGGTCAAACCTAAAGCACGCACACGCAGAGGCTTCTCCCGCTCTTTCCTACTGAGCGCGTCAGCAACAACATTTGCTTTTCCGGGGTGATAATGAATATAACACTCGTAATCATTGGGTAACTCTACCCAACGCTGCTGTCGCCTGTTGAGTTCCTTCTGATCAAAGATATGCTGGAGGCTTTTATGGTCTGTGTAAATCGTACACTTCATGCCATGCAAATAATGTCTCCAAATCTTCAAAGCGAACACAACAGCTCCCAACTCTAAATCATGAGTTGTGTAGTTCTTCTCATGCACTTTCAATTGTCTGGATGCATAGGCTATCACTTTGTCCTTATGCATAAGCACGCAACCAAGGCGCAAACGTGACGCATCATAGTACACAACAGAACCGTCATTTCCCTCCGGCAGGGATAAAATAGGTGCACTACACAACTTCTCCTTCAACATCCGAAAAGCTATCTCCTGCTTTTCCGTCCAATCAAACTTCTTATCCTTCTGAGTCAATAGCGTTAATGGTTGCGCTATTCTGGAAAAATTCACAATGAATCTTCTATAATACCCAGCAAGTCCTAAGAATTGTCGCACCTCTGCGGAGTCTTTGGCGCTTCCCAATTTTTAATCTCCTCTATCTTTGACGGTTCCACATGTATACCTTTCTCATTTATGACATGACCGAGGAAATGCACCTCTCGAATCCAAAATTCACACTTAGAGAACTTGGCATACAATTTCTCTTTCTTCAACAGCTCCAGAATCATCTTCAAATGTTGCTCATGATCTTCTTTGGTTTGCGAATAGATTAGTATATTGTCAATGAATACTATCACGAATTTGTCCAAATAGCGTTTGCATACCCTGTTCATGAGATCCATGAACATTGCAGGTGCATTAGTTAAGCCAAAAGGCATGACTAAGAACTCATAATGGCCATAACGTGTTCTAAAAGCAGTCTTTGGAATGTCTTCCTCAGCAATCTTCAATTTGTGATAACCTGAACGCGGGTCTATCTTCGAGTAGTAGCTTGATCCTTGAAGCTGGTCGAATAAATCGTCGATTCTTTGTAACGGGTACTGATTCTTGATAGTCAGCTTGTTCAACTCTCTGTAATCAATACACATTCTGAAGGAACCATCTTTCTTTTGCACGAATAACACAGGTGCTCCCCAAGGCGAAAAGCTTGGTCATATGAAACCTTTGTCTAATAGCTCTTGTAGCTGATTTGACAATTCTTTCATCTCGGACGGTGCTATTCTATAAGGAGATTTTGCAATCAGTGCAGCACCATGTGCAAGATCAATCTTAAACTCGATCTGTCTAGCAGTGGGTAATCCAGGCAGGTCTTCAGGGAAGATTCTAGATAATCGTGAACTACAGGAATTTATTCAATCTTCCCATTTTCGGCATTCGTATCCACTACGTTAACCAAGAACGTCGGATAACCTTTATGCAACATCTTGTGCATCTTCATAACACTAACAACTCTTAATACTCGACTCGATCGGTCTCCGTGAATAACTAAAGCTTCACCACCACCAGGATGAGGTATACGCGCTTGTTTCTCCGAACAAATGATATCCGCTCCATTCTTGGATAGCCAATCCATCCCAACGACCACATCGAAACTACCCAGCTCCACTGGTAATAAATCGATACTAAAACTATGATCGCATAACCGAATTCTACAATCACGAATGACTTCGCTAGTCTCTATCAATTTACCATTTGCTAATTCTATCGAGTACTTTTTACTTAGCGTACTTATTTGAGAACACAGAAACGGTTCAAAGTTTTTCGAAACAAAACTCAAATCAGCACCAGTATCGAATAGTACGAACGCAGAATGGTCATTGATTAGGAACGTACCAGTAACCACTGAAGGATCATCACGTGCTTTCCCAGCATTCAGCTCAAAAGCTCTGCCCCTAGCACCCTGATTCTTCAACGATGGACAATTTCGCTTGATATGTCCTTGCTTTCCACATTCGAAGCAACCCTCAAGCTTGACTCCATCTGTGGTGCTTTTGGCATAGCACTCACGCGTTGCATGTCCAGATCGACCAAACCTGGTATATTTTCGTTGCTCATCACCATGAGTCTTCCTTACTGAATCACTTCTGCCATCCCTCGCATTATATTTCCTCGAATCACTAGCACTAGCCACATATGCTTTCCCCGAATCGCGTTTCTTCTCACGCTTCACATCGGAATCTTTCCTCGAACTCTCAGATCTTCGCTTCCATGAATCCCTAGATCTAGACTCAGCATGCTTCGATCGTTAAGATTTCTCATCTACCTTGACCTTTCCCGATGATTTCCCAGTATCCTCTTTCCTGTTATGGTTACTTTTGCGAGCAGCATCATCCGCTAATGATTTCGCTAGAGTAGTAGCTTCCAGATAGGTAGTGGGCTTCGCTGATGTAACCATACTACGAATTTGTGGCGACAATCCCCAGATATACCTTTCTACCTTAACGTACTCAGGAGTGACCATTCATGGAACCAATCTAGCCAAATCATTGAACCGAGACGTATATGCTCTGACATTTAGGCCTTCCATGGTCAAATTCCAGAAGTCAGTCTCAATCTTCTGCATCTCACTACGCGGGCAGTATTCCTTAAGAAGCATCTCTTTTAGTTCATTCCAGGTAAGACCGTAAGCCGCCTCGTCGTCTAAAACTTGAACTTGAGTGTTCCACCAGGATAAAGCTTCATCAAGAAATGAACACGAAGCATACCTAACCCTTTGATCAGCAGCACAACTGCTGATGGCCATCACAGATTCCATCTTCTCGATCCATCTAGTGATTTCAAGAGGCCCTTCAGCACCGGTAAATGATCGTGGGTTACAACCCTGAAATGTTTTATATGTACATCCGTGCACTGTTCACAAGGTTAATGAAAAATCAAGATTACTCTCTGATTATGTCATAACACAGGAACTACTAAAACTTTTCCGATCATTATATTACCTTGTGGGTTTCAAATCTGTACACCACCTTCACCATGCCCAGGAGCACCACGTCCACATCTTTGCCCAATATTCTGGTTAGCTTCCCGCTGTTCCAAGGCAGTATTAACGTGTTGGGCTATGAGTTGTGCCAACTCTTCTGGGGTGGTAGGTAGTCCAATACCCTATCTCGCTTTTGGCGGCATCTTGTCGTTTCTATTATTGCAATAATAATATCAACATAAGACATTGCTTAGATATTTCAATCATTAAATAATAGTGAACTAAACAATACACATGCATCCACATAATAATGAGAATAATTTAACCAAAAGAAACCCATGTCATTGATATTTATCACGGAATTTACAAAGCTTGTTCATAGTACAACAACTAACCAAAATTTGGTGTGACATAATCAACCACCAACAACAAGTCTAGATGAAATTTCCTCCTAAGTATCCAAAAATTTGGCATGCAAGCCAACATAAGGGTTTATCAAAGAGACATACAAAACAAACAACCAACACAAATGACAAACAACCATCATTTCTTCATGCCAACAAACTCTAGAAGCTTCCTCACAAGCTCTTCCAGCTCAACTATCCTCAAGTGCATCTGATCCATTGGACCGTCATCCAAGTCCTTAAGCTCATCAAACCAGTCCATCTGCCCCTCTAAGTCCTTCACCTTTCCCTTGGTCGCCTCCAGATCTCTGCGTATGGCCCCCACCGACGGTCGCATTGAGAGCATCAGTTAACCCACACTCCTTTCTGCTTCTTCGAAGCAGATGCAGTCTTAGCTTTAGAAGTTGAAGCCATGTCTCCATTTGGTCGTATCCTCTTCCTACGTCGAAAGTAGACCAAAAGGGGTGCAGTAGGAACGCGCGACTCGATCGATGGAAATGACGACTCAGTAACAACAGGTGGAGGGATCTCAGTAGTTGGCTCAGCAGTGACAGTAGATGAGATGACCAATGGCTCTAATGACTGAGCTGTAACAATGGTAGCGTCTACTGCTGGTGCGACACTATAAGATCCTCCGATCAACGGAACACCTCTATCCACGTCATCGGTAACTGGCACGGTACCTGATGATTGCCCGGTCTCGTAAATCGAGGGTGGAGCATAACAGGGGTCAACCTGGCTTGCGAACGCAGCAGGGTTAACATGGAAGGACGTAGCGAATCCGGCCGCATCAACAAACTGTGGAATCATAGGGGGTACCTCTAGTAATACAGATCTAGGTGAAGTCTCGAATTCTGGCTCGCTCTCAGAGTCAGTAATCTCGATGACCTCATGCTCGTGTGACATCTGTGACATATATAACCGTACAAAGCAAGTGTGTGTTCAAATGAAAAATAACACATAAGGCCCAAATAAACAGATTAACACGTATGCACAATAACACGCAATGGTTCCCATACATGATAAAATTCCATGTTTATTTATATTTTTTGGCTTCGCGAATTTTGGACTTATATCTCAAAATTCTTTGGTTGAAGTCTAGAGTTTTCCCCTAAAAACATATAGTTCGCTAACAACCGTTGGCTCTGATACCAACTTTGGTAACACCCCAAAAACGTCATAGCGGATATACAAACGTAATGGTGACGGAAGTTGGTGCCCATAAATATCTTGGTGGATGATGCATCGCTAATTTTTGGACATATTACTTAATTAAAACATTGTTAAAAAGTTAAACATAAGCCACAACCACACCGCAGGTAAGTTGTTTTGATCCATTAGGGATCTCATTACAGACATTATCCCAGGTTAGTTTTAAAAGTTGTCCAAAACATTATTAAAGAAAAACATGCATCAAGACCACAAGACACGCCATAATTCCCGAAGCCATGCTCAAGTACCTGAAGAACACGTTAAAATCAAGTGTCAACACAAAGGAGGGTGAGCTCACATATTCAAATTTAAAATAATTGGATCCAAGGAAAAACTTTCTAATTATGTGTTTATTATCAAATAATATTTGAAAGTTTATTTATTTCCTTAAAAAAACGCCAAAGGTCAGTCATCGTAAGCATTCCTTCTTTATAAGGATCTTAAGATATTTCGACATTTTCCCCATGGTTTTCACATATTAAATTTTTTTAACATCCATTTGTTCAGATTCGTAAGTTTGCAAGACATTATGAGCTATATATTAACATTAAGGGTATAATCAACGCTAGACAATAACAGAATATAAATTCGTCACTTGACATGACTCGGAGCTACCGGTCTTGTCAACCCGATAGATCTATCAACAATTCCACGCAATCCATATTAATGATTAAATGCCTAAGTTCGCGCAAAGTGCCCGCAATGGGTCACCCAATGTGCCAACCTTATGAATAATATATATATCCTACTAAAATGATAAAATTAAATATAACACGTTGTACGAATCCCCGACGTCCCCACCGAAACGTAAGCCTAATCCCTATACTCACTCTCTTGAGACCAGGCAAATTCATTACAACTTTAGATTTAAACATTTTAAATTCACACGGTCGTTCTATCCCATAACGCCGTAAAATCCCCGTTTCATCCCCGAAACGCATATATCATTATTCCTAAATTCGTTTCATCCCAAAACATATTTATATCCAAAACCATGTTTTTCTCCAAAAACATATCACATAATTTCAAAATCATATTTTCCACGAAAATATATTTATAGTTTAATCAAAGGCATATTTTATACGAAAACGTATACTTATCCTTTTAAGGCGTGTTCTTCCCCCAAAACATATCCTAAAACAGTAAAAAGAGGGGGTTTAGTGACACTCACCTTTGGGTGCGTATATTAAATAGCGCAATCCCCAAAATTGAACTCTACTCGTCCTAACATACGTAGGCACGATTTAATAGTCACACATCACAAAATTCCTAAGTTTCTCAAATCTTGGAATTTTTACATAACTTTGAGATTTTCTCGAAAAGTTATTATTTTTGATATGTTGGCATATTAATATATATATGAGTTCATATATATATATATATTTTCATATTTTGCGACTTGAACGATTTTATTGGTGACCTTAATGTTTTATCCGTTACACTCCCTTTTACAAATACTATATATCTACGATTTGCGCGTCGTAATATGTACACATAAACGTGCACATATTCACAATATCATAACACGTGAAAACTCATTAACTTATTCACTTTATCATTTTTAAAGCATGTATACATGAAATAACTCACTAAGTTAACCTATGTAACAATTTTCATGCTCGACAAATAAGTTACACATCTTAACGCGAATTCACCGATTCTACCATTTTAAACACGCAAGCGTACCTGCATAATCTTAATTCTCACTATCATGTCAACACTTAACATATTATCATATTCAAATATTTAAATCACATGACACATTTAAACACATAAGGTTCATCCATTAACAACCCATTCTAGTGTATGTTGAAAAATGCGTATTTTAGTGATTCGGTAACGTTTTCGGGCATCGGAAGTCACGTATGACCAACCAAACACCAAATAATCTTAATATAAGTTAATATACTTATATTTATATAAAAAATCAGTTTATTTACTGATCTAAAACAGTTTCATAAAAACCCTCTTAAAAAGGAGATTTTTCCGTTTTTACCGCATAGTTTTGCGTCAAACGTTACCATAACCATACGAACTCGAAACGACTTCATATTTTAACAAAATACATGTTATATACTGAATAAAATGATGGTTATAATCAGATTAGAGTAGTTTTTGTGTAAGGCACATAAATCATGCAATTTCATGTATTTTACAACACTTTTAAGCACATAGTACAACACGCAAAGCTAGTAAACTTTATGTCAAAGTTCAATACTATTTTACACTTAAATAACATTATGTTTATTCTTTATAATATGATCAAAACTTATTTTTATCAAAACCCACTTTTATCATCATTTCGTGTACATACACCTACATGCATGTTCATGTACAAGCTCCTAATGCATCCATAATATATTTTCACCAACATGCATGTACTCATATGTATCAATATTCATTTATTTCATGTTCATTCATCCAAGAACATCATCATCCTCCTATGATTAACATCATCTAATCATCCAACATAAATGCAAGTATCACCTCCTTCACATTTATGAACTAACAACAAAATTTTGTATGTATGCATATACATATATATACACACGGCACACATACATACATACACAAGATTCCAAAGTTCAACTTTCCATGTTCATGCCTTTCACATACTCATGTCAAACATTAATAACTTTTAGAACATTCTAAACATCACATGCATTCACTTTTAGTATCTTATCCATCAAGAATCAATCTACATCAAAAACTCAAACTCTAACATACACACACATACACTCACGGCCACATATATACATACACTTACATCCATTTTATTTTGTTCAAAAGTCCATTTAGTATAGTTTTCAAGTTAGTGTTTAAACTCCAAGAACAAGAGAACCTCCATCATCATCAACATCATTAAGGTTCATGAACAAATTTATAAAGTGAATCTTATACCTTCAAGATTTTTGTAGGGTTTTTGATTAAGAGGATGATATGAAGCTTGTTCTAGCTTGATTCTTCTTGAAAACACTTCCAAACCTTCAAATGGACTTGAAAACTCCTTGGAAAATCCTTGAACTCTCAAGAACTAGATTGAAATTTTGAAATGTATGTGTGTATGTGTGTGTTCGGCCGAGAGAGAGAGAGAGAGGAGGGAGTGAGGAATGGTTTTAATTTGTATTGGGTGTTTAATGGTGTGTGTAAGTAAGCTAAATCATTAGTACAAGTCCCAATGCCCAACACTTGTCCATTTTGAACAAATTTCAAAGAGGTGGGCAGCCCACATTGCCACCACCTATGTCCACTCTCTCACATCTTTCATATACATACACATATATATGCTATTTACTGGTATTTAACTGGATACCCGGTGTTTTATCTAGCGTTTTAATTGCGCTTTAACGTGCTTTAAATTATATTCAGTGGTCTACAAAAATAAACACACCAAAATATTACTAATCAATATTTTATTTGCCTGGTCTGGCTACGTTGTCGGTATTTGGCAGTATGCGCGCTGTGCTGCGCAGTATGCGCTAAAATTCACAGAATAGGGATTTTAAGCGTTTTAATTTATTTTTATCATTCTATAAAAATAAAATTGTCAAATTATTACTATAATAATTATTGGTTGCCCTGAACTGGCTGTGTTGACAGCATTTTGTCATATACGCGCAGTATCGCGCAGTACGCGTTTTAAACTCGAAAAATAGAGTTTCTTAGCGTTTTAAATAATTTTTCCTCACGATTATGATTAAATATATTATTTAACTCATAACGGACTAGTTTTGGGATTTTAACATTATTCGGCGGTCATCGACGTTCGTTTCGCATTTTAACCATTACGCGATAAGCGTTTATCTTAATATTGCCAACGTAATTTTTATAAAACTTTGGATTTACCAACACATCAAGTACCATATATAAACATCATAAATAATCAAATACGGCCTTTTATTCATTCATGACATGTGTTACATTTGTACGGGCAGCCTAAATAGCCGGGTGTCACAAAAACTAGTGTTGCTTTGATGGCAGAGATCGTGGATGAATCAGAATCAATAGTTGATGATGTAACAAAGGAGATAAATGAAGAAAACCTCACAAAGATTGCTGACAAAGCAATGATGGCCAATCTGAAACAGGTGGGTTCAGAGGTAAAGGTGATTGAGAAGGAAGTTGTGAAAGTTGTGGAGGTTGAAAAACCTTGCACAAAGTGCACAAAACCTTGTGAGCAATGTGCTGAGAAATCATTGATCATAAGCAAATTGGTTGTGCATAATGAAAATTTTAGATGATTATCGCACAATGAAGGAAGCTTATGATAAAATGAACGGCACTTATAGCAATGTTGAAAAAGCTAACTTAGAATAAGGTGCCATAATAAGAATGTTAAAAGCAACGGTAATTGAAAAACAAGAAGCAATCAATATGTACATTAACACCCTTGCTGAAACAAAACGTGAGTTTCAAGAAATGAAAATTGAAACTGAAAGAGTAAGACAACTCTTGCTTAGCTACACCACAAATGCTTAAGTCATCGATCATATTCTTCCATCCGTCGGAAGAAAATGATGTGAAACCGAAAGGTAAGAAACGTGAAGATTCTAGCAATGTTCCGCCTCCATTGTGCGCAAGTTACTGCCACAAGAAAGTGGATGGGATAGAAAAGGCACTTAATATAACACTTTTATCAAACAAGAAAAACGAGTTGCCTGAGAAAATTGATATAAATTACACAAAATCCAATAATGACAATGAAGCAATTCTTAGTGATGTGGTTGAGAAAGTGTTGGAGAATGAGTCTGATGATGGCAGCTTTGAGAGCGCCAATTCAGAATCACAATTCGAAAATGACGATACATCATCAGAAAATAGCCTAAGTGATGATCCTAACGTTGTGCTGTACAAAGTTAAGGATTCTGATAGACTATAATTTGACGATAGTTTTCTGATTAAAAATGTGAAAGAAGATCAAATCGATAAATTGTTCAAACTTGTAGAAGTATCATTAGATGATTTGGATAGAAATGAGAAAAAAATTTCTTCAAAACCCAAGAAAAGTTATAACAACTGTATAAAGAATGGTGGTGATTTTCCTGAGAATAGGAGAGCAGGTTTGGGTTTGGAAGTAGAAGATAAACCGAAAAAAGAAACAAAAGTCACTATTTCACGAATATAAGAATAAAAACATGAAATTCGTGTTTGGGACAAACACGGTTCAGGAAGAGAATTCGATTGGAAAGCAATCGAATGATGAGTTTAAGAAGGAAAAAGAACTTCGTGATAAGGCTAAATCTACAAGTGGAGTAAAACCCACGAGTGGAAATTCTACTGATTCTCGGACTTGCTTCAAATGCAATGAAGTTGTTCACATTGTTCGCAAGTGTCCGAAATCAAAGCCTATGTATCAACGAAGTAAGACAACTTCAGATGATGAGATGCTTAAGCGCCCAGAGATTGTAAAGCCAATAACAATCTTAAAAAGAAATAATACATCTAACATCGAAGCGAAACCTAAAGTTGAACCTAAAATTGAAAAATCAAATTTTGAAAATGGTGAAACTTCTAAATCAACTGAGAACATGGATTCAAAATTTAATTGAAAAAGGTGGTCATTATGTATAGAGTCTGAGTGTATAGGGCTTAATCTGTTAGAAACGAGGCTTATTTAAGTGAGATTTAGGTCAAGTTCGCTGGTAATGGTGTGTATGAAGTCAAGTTCGGCCGAACTTGACTAGGTCAAGTTCGCCCGAACATGTTCTCTCACCAGCGAACTTGTTATGCTATAAATAGATGCCTTAGTTATTTCATTTGTAACTTTAAGAGATTTTGACACGACAGAGGCGAAGCTCTATCCAAGTGTTTCCAGGATCTGTAATGTTGAATGAACGGTGATTAAATAGAAACAAATGAGTGTATCCAATGTCGCCTATGCAAACGGATTCCGCACGTTTACCTTAGGTTTGTCAGATTAGTGCCCGAACGATCCGTATAACGGACCTACAAGTGGTATGAGAGCAGGATTGGCCTAATTTGAAGACATTGGACATAGAACATCTCATCTTCTACTCATTTCTTCTATTTTAACTTTTCTTGGACAATACACGGATAATATGGACTGATTTTCTAATACGTAAAATCCATAATAGATAAACCCTTGAAAAGATCAGAGCTTAAAACAAACGAATTCATATTGAAAAAACCATGTTTGAAAACACATGTTCGCTCAAACTTGACTGAAAAATTCACATTTTTCATCAAGTTCGCCCGAACTTGATTGATTTTTCAAGATTTTTGGGTAAGTTTGCTCGAACTTGCTTATTTTTCAAACAAATTTCATCAAGTTCGCTCGAACTTGATTAAGTATTGTTGAAAAATATTACAAGTTCGCCCGAACTTGTAAAGTTGCTTGAAATTCTTACAAGTTCGCCCGAACTTGCTGTTTTTCTTGTAATCTTTCACAAGTTCACCCGAACTTGCTGTTTTTCTTGAAATCATTCACAAGTTCGATCAAACTTGTGCTGATTTCACAAGCTGTGACAAGTTCGCCCGAACTTGTCCAAGGCATGAAAATCCCGAAAAACGTCTAGGACTTTATATATCGTTAGATTCGTCTTGACGAGACGGGTTTAAAGCTCTAATCTGGTAAAAAACAGCTTTCCGAAAAATTTTAAACGTTTTTTACTAAAATTGTCTGTTTGCTAAGCATTTTTCAAGTGTTTTAAACGACAGATTAGTTTGGAAAACGAAATGGGGTCTGTGAAGCTGCCAATGTTGATGAGATTACAAGAGTATGAAGCCTGGAATGAAAAATTCGTGAACTGGGTCCAAGCCATGCATTTCCGCAGTTGGGTTGCGATTGAGATAGGTTATGTCGTTCCTAGAGATGAAAATCAGAAAATTCTGGAGAAGTGCAAATATTCTACTCAACAGAAAGATGATTATTTTGCTGAAAAGAAAATGATTAATCTTATCCTACAATCGATTAAGGAAGACATGCTGATACTTTTACCAGAATACAAGACTACGAAAGAATTATGGACATCTCTGAAGAATAACTTTCAAGAGAGTGTAGTGGTTAAGAACTGCGAAGCTCTAGTTTTAAGTATATCCACAAATGAGTCTTCAAGTTCTAAACCAATCTGCCCGGTCTATGATGTAGACAATTATTAGGCAGATAATGCCAAACTCTTGAATGCGATTGACAGTTTGACATTAGAAAATAAAAAATTAAAAGAAAATGAAAAGAATTTTGAAAACAAAATAAAAATTTTAGAAAATAAAAAATTACAAATGGTAGTATATTTTCAAAATGAAATAAAAATGTTTAAAAATGATAAAATTGTTTTTTGAAAAATTAAATATAGAAAATCAAAAAGCAATAAATTCTCATATTGAGAAAATTGCTCAACTTGAAAAAGAAGTTGAGATTGTTAAAAATAAAGCTGTTAATTCAGAAAAGTTATTGAAAGGTTTTGTGACTTCCTCATTAATGTTAGATAATATATGTACAAAACCGATCAATATTAATAAAAAGGAAATTCCAATAAGTGACAATGTCACAAATTATGATAAGGTCATAATTGAGAATTTTGATGATGATATCGATGATGAAAATGCTAAAAAGGAGAAAAATGAAATATTTTTAAAACTAAAAGAAAATTTTCAACAAACTGTTCTACAATCTACTGAAAAAGGTGAATGTTCAACGCAAAAACCTTCTAAGAAAAATGGAGAACGAAAAAAAAAACAAAGTTTTAAAAATTCTGAAAATTTTCAAAAGAAAAATAAAAGCTCATCGGTACAATCATCCAATCATTATAAAAAAATAAAAAAAATTGAAAAACAAAACTCACAAAAATTTGAGAACAAGTGGTGCAGGTCGGACCACAGTACTTCAAAGTCAAATCAATTTTACAGAAGAAGCAGGAAAGATGACTACTACACGTCAAATCAATGTGCTGATTTGGGTGTTTGGTCTGAATGGAGAGATTGGTACGATAACAAAGTGTGTTACAACGGTGGATTTGGTGGACACATTGCTGTTAACTGCCTGAAAAAGAGATTTGATATGAGAAGATGCTATAAATGTCAAATCAAAGGTCATATTTCCAGGGATTGTCCGACTAATCTGAAAAGAAGATCGGTAAAATCTCAGGGGGAGAAAAGACTAGAGGAGAAGAAAACAGAGAAGAAAAATGAGAAAACTGTAGAGAAGACCAAAGAACAAAAAGTCAAGTTATCACAACGGCAAAAAGACAGATTGAGAAAAATAGAAAAAAGTTAGAGAGTATTTGGAAAAGATTTTGTCCACGGATACGTCTAAAAAATCAGATAAAAGTTCCAATGAATCATTTTACTCACAGTCAAGTAAAACGAATTCTTCGATACAAATCTGAGGACAAAAGAGAGAGCAGTGGAGAAAAATTTGATAATTCAAACAGTTAAAAAATCAAAGAAAGTAAAATTTTCAAATAAAGTTTCTATCAAACTGTTTGAATATCAAAAAGAGTGTGAATGTTTGTTTACTTCAGATGTTAATGATTTTGGTAAACCTAAATCCAGAATGGATTGGGTTCCAATTCAAAACTGATTAAAGTTTGTTTGAATGTGCAGGATAACCAAGTTTCAAGCCAAAGGTCATTTCAGAAGCAGTGGTTTTTCATACAGAGAGACAAGAGACAGGAGTGATATTCCACACAAACAAAATGGTAGTCTCGCGTTCACATTCGTAAAAAGTTGTTAAATGGTTAAAATGGAAGATTTTTCAATGTTAATAAGATGTTTTAAATTTTAAGGGGAGAAAAACTTTTGAAATTGTAACAAATTCTTGTAAAATTGAAAAATATCGTTTCGAAATCATTTTAGATAGGTAAAATGATTGAAAAAGCCAAAACAATAGAAAATCTTAAAATACCAAAAACATTGAAAAATGAAAAATGAAAAATGAGATTACTTGTGCGAATAAAGGAAATGATAGTACATCAGTGAACTTTCACAGTATGCTAAGGATTTGTAAAGTTTAAAAGTGATAAACGAATCTTACTGTGGATGTGTCGATAGGTTTTATACGTTTAGTAAATTGTTTCTGGGATATAAACTAAATTTTTCAACTGCTTAATCTTGTGGATTAACACATCTTGGATATATGGACTTAGTACTCCAAAATTTCGTTTGAGAGATTGCCTGATTCTAAGATACGAGGTCTTTATAGATAGTTGACATCTGGGGTATTAAACTAGTTCTTCTGATTTTGTGGAAGCAATAGTCTAGAACTTCTATAATACTTTATGCTAAAAACCCCAAACTACATGCAAACTTGAAAAGTATCGAAAGATCTAATCAATTGCAGTGATTAAAAGATTCCTTAATTGGAACACATCTCAAAGTCGAGCCTTCATCTCTTTGTCTGTACGGTACTACTAACCTGAGCTCGCAAGGTCTTGCACAACCCATATACATATGTCAATTACGCTATATTCACCTTTAAGATGAAATCTAGGGAATCTTGATACGGGAGTATATTCAAGAAGTGGGAACCGCCGTTAAGTCAAGTTTCATAATTCTAACTAACATATCTTGGAACAATTGAGAAATGTGTTAAAGTTTAAGTGGACAAACATATCGACAATCTAGATAAACAAGTTTAAAATTTAAAGTCATTAAAAGGTCAACGATACTGGTGATATGTCTCAAAAACTGATATGATCCTCTAGCACGTTTTCTCACAAAAATACAAACTGTAAATATTACATTTTAGTATGTTTACATTTCTTTATTCAATATTAAAAATCCAAAAAGATTTTCTCTCATATCTTCCATGGAAACCTAATAATGTTGAATGTGAGCCGGACCAACGAGACTGTTAAGAAACTGTTTGTGTGTGGATACGTGTGATTGTTCTTAATCGTAAAACCTTAGAGATTCGGAGCATCATTTGAGGAGGAGCTGGATAAAACACTGTTCAAAGATTTCAGAAAACTCAAAGCTAGGGGGAGTTTGAGGTCTAAAGATCAAAGCAAAGATTGAAGATACTGGAAAGCTTAAAGCAAGGGGGAGAGCTTAAAGCTAGGGCTAGCATGTTAATTAAAAGTTTTATCAAGACAAAGCTTAAGAAAGAGGAAGAGGATATAAAGATCAAGATGTTAAAGTTTATTCAAGAACTAAAGATCGGAAGACTTGGAAGATTTTAAAAGTCAATGACTACGGCAACAACCAAGGGGGAGTCTGTTGGTGCATATGTCTGTTGCCTACGTCATTATGTATTGAGTATGAGTGTATAGGGCTTAATCTGTTAGAAACGAGGCATATTTAAGTGAGATTTAGGTCAAGTTCGCTGGTAATTGTGTGTATGAAGTCAAGTTCTGCCGAACTTGACTAGGTCAAGTTCGCCCGAACATGTTCTCTCACCAGCGAACTTGTTATGCTATAATAGGTGCCTTAGTTATTTCATTTGTAACTTTCAGAGATTTTGTCATGACAGAGGCGAAACTCTGTCCAAGTGTTTCCAGGATCTGTAACGTTGAATATTAATGAAACGGTGATTAAATAGAAACAAATGAGTGTATCCAATGTCGCCTATGCAAACGGATTCCACACGTTTACCTTAGGTTTGTCAGATTACTGCCCGAACGATCCGTATAACGGACCTACATACATTAAGAAAGCTCGAATGAATCTCAAGCTTGGGTTACAAAGAAAACCTCATCATCATCTGAAAGTGCAAAGTTTGTATCAGTCAAAACTGATGATGTCAAACCAACCAATTCAGTCAAAGTTAAAGAACCCAAAGAAACAATGACTGATAAGGGGGTTCTTAAAAATGATTTTCCAAAATTGAAAAAGGATCTTCCAAAATGTAAAAAGGAAGTTAAAATTGGAAAGTTTTCAAAGTCGACATTGGACAAAATGTTTTATGACGATTTTGATTACGAATATGATTGTGAATTTGATTACGAAGATGGTTATCGGAATCCACCCAAGACCGGAAAGGCTTGGGTTTCCCTCTTTAAATAGTTTCTTTGCATGTGCAGGGTTTCCAAAGATTCATCTTGTCAAAGTGGGTTATGGATAGCGGAGCTTCACGTCACATGATTGGGATGCGTGCCTTACTCTTCGATATTAAAGCAATCATGGGGGGTACGTGGGATTTGTGGGTAATCAAGGAGGTAGAATCATTGCAGAGGAAAAGCTATCTAATGGTGTGGTGTCGTTTGATAAGGTCAATTATATCGCCGAGCTGGAGAACAATCTTCTCAGTATCTCTCAGATTTGTGATAAGCAGTTTGCCACCCATTTCAATGACAAGGAGTGCATGATCATTAAATCGGGCTTTAAGATTCCAGAAGAGTGGATTCTTATGCGCGCTCCTCGTGAAAATGATCTTTATGTGCTGGATATGAGTATTGCTACAACTACTTTGAAGTCGGCTCAATGTTTCATAACAAAGGCCACATAGAAGGAATCAATTCTTTTGGCACAGAAAGATGGGTCATATACACCTTAGAAAGATGAATCACCTGGTTCATAACAATCTAGTGGAAGGAGTGAATCTTAAAAGCTTTCACATGATTGAAAATTTTCTAGAATGTAAGAAAGGAAAGAAGACCAAAAAGTCGCATCCAAGAAAGATTCTTAACTCCATCAAGCTGCCGCTCAAAAGACTGCATATGGATCTTTTCGGTCCAGTAAATGTGAACAGTGTTTCTGGAGATCTTTATTGTCTTGTCGTCACTGATGATTATTCAAGGTTTTCATGGGTCTTCTTCCAAGAAAGCAAAGACGAAACATTCGATAATCTTATGATTCGTTTCAAGAAGATTTAGAATTTGTACCATCTTCCTATTAGAAGAATTCGAAGTGACAACGGTACATAATTCAAGAATGCTAGAATGAAAGAATTTTGCAACGACAAAGGCATCTTACATGAATTCAGTGCTCCATACACTCCGCAACAGAATGGAGTGGCTGAGAGGAAAAACAGAACGTTAATAGAAACAGCAAGAACGATGCTTGCAGATTCTAAACTTCCTGTCAGTTTCTAGAGTGAAGCAGTTGCAACAGCATGTTATACGTTGAACATAGTCTTGACGTCAAACCAACCAAGAAGACTTGCTTCGAATTTCTAAACCAAAGAAAACCTAATCTGAAGTATCTAGAACCATTTGGTGCACCGTGTACAGTCATTGACACGGATGGAAAGTTTGGTGCCTAAACGATAGATAGTTTCTTTGTCGGTTACGCTTGTCCGCTCAAAAGAGTCTATCTACCACATTTGAGAAGAGTAGTAGAAGCACAGTACGTCGAATGTTTTTGATATACAACTCCAATTCAAAGAGCAGGTGATGCTTGGTTGCTCAACTATACTGAATTGTGGAAATCATTGGACTTGCCAGAAGAGCATTCTGAAGAAGACATTGATGTCTTATATTATCTACATCAGTCGGCTAATCAGGAGCAGATTATCAGACTAATAGTGGTTAATCAACCAACTGTTGGATCATCATCCTCTGGTGAAGGTCCTAGCAATAGTAGTGTTCCAGTTGAACAAGTTCTTGAAGAAAAAGTGACACCAGCTACAAAACCAGGAAATACTTTAGTAGAACCCAATCTTTCTCAAGCACATAATTCTTATTCGGATGACGCTCCGACATTTGATGATGATGGAGAATCTGAGCAGATAACAAGTATGTTTAATCAATCTGGTGGCCCTAGTACAAGAAATGAAGCGTCTTCTAGTGCTCCTGCTGATGAATTGGTAGTAGATCAGAATGTTACTAACCAGGAGAGTACATTTGATGTTCCAAGTGAGGTGATGCCGAGATCTTATTCATACCACCCATCTAATTCCATAATTGGTGAATTATAAGTTTTCATAAGAATGAGAAGTCAGATCAACAAAGCTTTGCGTTGTTTCTATACTCAAGTAGCTCCTACTTAAGAGTATTGCTATTATTCATGTTTCATATCCTAGATTGAGCCGAAGAATATTTCTGAAGCTTTAGGAGATGAAAATTGGGTGCTTGCAATGCAAGAAGAATTATTACAATTCGAGAAGCTGGGAGTATGGAAACTTGTTGACCTTCCAGAAAATCAAAAGGCAATTGATACTAAATGGGTCTTCAAATGCAAGAGTGATGATCGTGGAGTTATAGTACGCAACAAAGCTTGACTCGTTGTCAAAGGTTTTCATCAACAAGAAGGAATTGATTATACAGAAGTATATGCTCCAGTTGCACGATTGGAGTCAATACGAATTTTCCTTGCCTTTGCTGCTTGGAAAGGTTTTAAAGTTTATCATTTAGATGTGAAATCCGCTTTTTTGTACCATAAGCTACGAGAGCAAGTGTACGTCGGCCAACCACCGGGGTTTGTAGATCGGCTGAACAAAAAGAAAGCCTATCTTCTGGATAAAGCACTACATGGTTTGCATCAGGCCCCGAGAGCCTGGTACGAGATGTTATCTCAACATCTTGTTGGGAATGGCTTTATTAGAGGAACAATGGATAGTACGCTATTTACGAGAGAAGTTGGAAGTCATCTGATTATCGTACAAATTTATGTGGACGACATCATCTTTGGTTCAACAAATGACTATCTTTGCAAAGAGTTTGAAACTATCATGAAGAAGAAATTCGAGATGTCTTCTATGGGCGAAATAAAATTCTTTTTCGGATTGCAAGTTGATCAGTTGCCAGACGGTATTTTCATTCATCAAACCAAGTATGTTCATGACATTCAGAAGAAGTTTGAGATGGAAAGCACGAAGCCGTTATCTATTCCTCTTGCACTCAATCAGAGAATTTGCATTGATGAAACTGGAACCAAAGTTGATGATACTCTTTACAGGTCGATGATAGGATCACTCATGTATCTGATGGCATCTCGCCCGGATATAATGTATCCTATGCCTCTGTGCACGTTATCAGTCAAGTCCCTGAGTATCTCACATGCAGATCGTGAAGCGTATTTTCAGATATCTGAAGGGATGTCCAAGCACCGGCTTGTGGTATCCAAAGAATGAAAACTTCGATCTGACGGGATATGCAGATTCTGATTTTGGTGTTGACAGATTGAACGCAAAATCAACTACAGCGGGTTGCTGGTTCTTCGGAACACGCTTGGTAACCTGGCAGTGCAAGAAACAAACTACAGTCGCTCTCTCTACTTGTGAGGCAGAGTACATCTTAGCTTCCAGCTGTTGTTCATAAATTTTGCGGATCCAACAGCAGATAAGAGACTATGGATTGCAATTTCTTGACACACCGCTGTCTGTCGATAACAAGGCAGTAATCGACATAACAAAAAATCATGTTCATCACTCTCGAACTAAACACATCGAGATTTGTTACCACTTTATTCGTGATTGCTACGAAAAAAGATTGGTAACGAGAAAATACAAAAACATCTGAAAAACCAAAAAAGTACAAAAACATGAAAAAGACAAAAAGAATTTTGTGTCAAAAAGGAAATGATAGTACATCAGTGGAATATCACAGTATGCTAAGGATTTGTAAAGTTTAAAAAGTTTAAATGAGTCTTACTGTGGATGTATCGATATGCTTTACACGTTCAGAAGATTGTTTCTAGGATATAAACTAAATTTTACAACTACTTAAACTTGTAGATTAACATCTCTCGGATATATGGACTTAGTACTCCGAAATTTCGTTTGAGAGATTGCCTGGTTCTGAGATACGAGGTCTTTATAGATGATTGATATCTGGGGTATTATACAAGTTCTTCTGATTTTGCGTAACCAATGGCCTAGAACTTCTATAATGCTTTTTGCTAAAAAAACCCCTAAACTGCAGCAAAATTGAAAAAATTGAAAGAGCTAATCAATTGCAGTGCTTAAAAGATTCCTTAATTGGAACACACCTTAAAGTCAAGCCTTCATCTCTTTGTCGATACGGTAGTATTAACCTGAGCTCTCAAGGCTTCGCATAACCTAGATACAGATATCAATTATGCTATATTCACCTGTAAGATGAAATCTAGGGAATCTTGATACGGGAGTATATTCTCAGATGGGAACCATAGTTAAGTCAAGTTTCATAATTCTTACTAAGATATCTTCAAACAATTGAGAAATGTGTCGAAGCTTAAGTGGACAAACATATCGACAATCTAGGTAAAGAAGTCTAGAACTTAAAGTCATTAAAAGGTCAACGGTACTGGTGATATGTCTCAATCAACTGATATGATCCTTAGACACAAATTCACAAAAATATGTATGTAAATATGTTTGTACATAGCTTATTTGATTTCAGATTTAAACCCAAAAAGATGTTCAGTGTGTTTTAGCATAAACTTTCAAAAATACAAAAAGATTTTGTTTCTACTTTATTTTCAACAGCCAATGATGGAAAGCGGATCTTCGGAGTTCGGAATGGTGGTAAGTTGTTGAAATATTGATGAGAACAGGTTGGGAGCTAATCTGTAAAATCAAATGCATGAAAAATGATGAAAAGTTCATTAAATTGAAACTTTAAAATTTGAAGAAAACATCAGTTTGTTCATACCGGGTCAAACCGGGGTCATTAAATTGGACTCGGCAGACAAATTGGTTAACCAAGGTCATTAACTTGGACTCAGTCAACTGAGTGGATTTTCATAACTAGTAAACATGTGAAAGTTCAGGGTTAAAATTGAAAAACTTGAAAAAGTTTGAAATTTGGTTTTAACCAAGTTCGGCCGAAGTCGTCGAGTTTAAAATTGTTTAACAATGTGATATCTTCGGGCGAAGTTGGTTAAAAAAAGTTCGATGTTTGAGAGTTAAGTTCGCCCGAACTTGACAAGCTATATATAAACAAGTTCACTCATAATATCATTTCATCTGAACTTCTCATCTTCGAGCGAATTTAATAGCGATTGAGAGAATTTGTGAATTTGCATAGATTGTACTGTTTTGCTGCAAAAATTAAGATTGGATATAAGTGATTGGCACACTTATTATCATGGCCGAGGTATAATTTGCTTAGATTGACCATAAATTGAACTTGTTTGAATTGATTTTGGACCGAACTATTAAATTTAGTAGATCTAGGGTTTTGTGAAACAAATTGAATGCTAAAAATGGTTAAATAACAAGAAAACATCATAAACAAACCATAAAATTGATGATCGGACCATGTTGAGATGTTGCAGGTTTGTTGGAGATGATGATGGTGATGATGATCAAGGGGGTGTTGGTCTAAAGATTGATTCTGCAAAGGTTCACTCTGAATTTCTTTTTGAATCCTTGATTAACGACGATGTGAACATGGAGGATGATCAAAGTAAGGGGGAGCAAACAGGGCCTAAAGATGTTGATGTTTTTGATGCTATAGTTGCTATGCCTGTTGCTGCTGTACATGAGAAACCTTTGATAATAATGTTAGATCCGAGTATAGAAGCGGGGGAAATTTTTCATGATTACACCAAATAAGAGTTGGCAAAGATGTTCGAAGTTGATACTGATTCGTTTGAGTTTGATTTTGAAGAAGAATGGTGAATATCAAGACGCTTGAACCGAAAGAGTATGTATACAAGCGTGTTGGTGCATATTATGTGACAACAGCTTAATAGTTTAAGTATTTAGTCTTTGGATATTTTGTATTGGGCTTAGCATTATTGGTTAGCTGGTTTATTATTGTAATGGGCTTGGAGAATGGCCTAGCCTAGTAGGAAGCCTAGTTCACAGACATGTGGTATATAAACATGTTTTGTGATTTGGGTTTGTAGCAACAAGAGAATTCTAGTGAGAGAAAGTGTATAGAGTTAGAGAGAGAAACGAATTTAGAGAAAGTGCAAGATCTAGAGATAGGCTGTGAGGTTGTGTGAGGTATTGAGTTGATTGTAAACAACAAGTTGGATAATCAATAGAATACCGGTTTAATTGATATTATGTTTCTACTGTTTTCTGTGATAATCTGATCTAAAGGATTCCGCACTCTAGGTTGGATAGACAATTCTGTGAAAGATCCATAGGATTAAGGGGACCTACAATTGGTATCAGAGCATTAGGCTCTCATTTGCTCGGTTCAGAATTGGTTGCTGCAGAAAAGGGTGGATTTTTGGGTTGTTTGGAAAAATTTTTATAATTTTTGTTGGTGTTCTTGAAATTTTCGAAATTTTTAGGGTTTAGGTTTGAGTTTTGGTTTGAAAAAAAGGCTGTTTGATCTTTTAGCGTATTTAAATTCTGCGTTGTAAGTGTTTTTGTTGAAGGAAACTTGAAGATTTTGAAGAAAAACTTGAAGATTTGAAGATTTGTTCTTCGTGTTCTTCGTTTTATTCATAAGTTTTTCTTGGAAATTGCTGATAGTTTGCTTGTTTTGATTTGCAGGAAAGTGATAAGAGATCAGGATAAAAATTTTTCAAAGTTTGAAAAGATTTCATCAGATCTTGTGTAATTAATTTCAGCTTGGTGAAGAAGTATTGATTCTTATAATTACACTGAAAAACCAGCGAACTTGACAAACTGGTGTAATTATTTGGACCAACGATTTTGACCAAGTGGTGTAATTAAATCTAAAGGCGACTTTGGTGACAGTGATAATAGTCCTCAGTGACATTATTACGGTGATCGGCGACTTTGCTAGTCGTCATAATACTAATCTGATCAACCAGCGTAATTAACCGGCGTAATTAATTTAGTGTAATTAACTCCAGCATATTTAAACCAGCATATTTAGACCAGCATAATCGGACTCAGAGTTTTTGACTAACCAGTGTAATTAACTAGCATATTTGGCTTGCTAGTGTAATTAAACACTGGTGTAATTAAAATATGGTGTAATTGGTGTAATTAATCTTGTGTAATTAAAAAGGTGGGTTATTTTTAGCTTGCGTCTAGTGTAATTAACGTTTTCGTGAATAGAAAATCATCCGTAAGGAATTTTTGAAAACGGGTTGCGCAGTTTGAACCGAAATTTTTTTTAGGACAAAAAAAACTCTGGAAAATCCCAAAATAGGTTTTGAACATTATATATCATTGGATTCGTAATCACGAGACGAATCTAACGGTATAATTTGGTAAAAATAGTTTTCAGAAAAATTTTGAACAGTTTTCACTGTACGGTTACGGTAAAAACTCGAAAAGGACCAGTAGAGAAGTTAGAGTTGGATTTTGACACAAGTATACCAAAATCCATTTAAACTTTTAAGCTATGTGATGGCCAGGAAGGTAAATGACAACAAGGCTATGAATGGTTGGCCAAAGATGATAAAGGTTGAACAATATGCTGATTGAAAGGAGATTTGAAGCGTTTGTTCAAAGTGAAGATGCTAGAATGTGGAGTTTTATGGTTGATGGGTATATTGCTCCCACACGTCGAGTAGATGAGAGAGTAATAGTGACTTCGTATGAGAAGATGCAAGAATCTGAGAAGCGTATGTATGATGCTGAGAAGAAAGCTTTAACAGCAATAAAGATGTCCTTGCCATTTGCAATAAAACATATGTTTAATAGGTATGGGTCTTCTAGAGAGCTGTGGGAAGCTTTAGAAAAACGTTATCAAGGTTCTTCAAGACAAAGTACATGTGGTCAATCATGTGTAGCTGAGATTGATGCTGTGAAGATTGGAGAAGCATGTGTTGTGGTAGAAGAGAAGAAGGATGCATAAGTCTCAAAGTGCATGGATAACATGAATGACCTTACAGCAAAGGTAAAGGTAAAATCAGAATCAGTAAGTCATACCTCTCATAATTGCATTGAACTACAAGGTAAATTTGACAGACTATCGGAGCAGAACAAAATACTGTTAGCTGAATCAGAAAAACTGAAAGAGTCAAATGTTCTTTTGATAAAAGGTGGGACAAATTGTATAAATAAAATCAAATCAAATGAACAAGAAATCAGCAGTTTAACAAGCAAAGTCAATGAACTGTTGCAGATCCTTGATTTGGCTTGTGAAACTGTGAAGGATAAAACTAATGAATTTTATGAAAAGTGCAGGGAATTGGCAGTTGCACACGACCAAATCTTGAACTTAATCAAAAGTTAGACCGGTTTAGAAAATCTTCATTAGTTAGGACTCAAATTCAGAAAAGTTTGAAGAAGAGTAATGATAAAACGGGAGTGGGGTTTGTTAAAGCTTCACCTTAGATGCATCAAGACTACTCTTTTTTACTAATGAAAATGAGCTAACTGGTTTTGTGCCCACAGCACAAGCTGTAGTGGATCCGATAACTGCGGACTTGCCTATTGGTGCAGAATGTCTATGTCTTAATCTTATATCGAGTCTGTATAGATTAGAGTTGAATATGCTAGCAAAAAGTAATATTTATATGTTAAAGGGTCAAGTTCGCCCATGATATGCTGGAATGTCAAGTTCGGCCAAACTTGCTTAGGCAAGTTCGCCCGAACTCACCTCATCCATGAGCGAACTTATACTCCTAAAAGTAGCTAGCTTGACAATCTCATTTGTAAATAAATTCTTCCGTGGGCTGCAGTCAGAAAGTGATAAATCAGACCTCAGCCTAGTATATTAATATTTATGGTTAATTGGTAAAGGTTTAGGACTTGGAAAAATTATATAAATTTCTATGGTATAAATGTCACCTACTGTAAAAATATGGGAATTTTTGGAATGTTAGAACTATTTTATAAAAATCCTAGAAAACAGCTGAATTATAAGTGCTAAGCTGAAATTTGAGAACTTGTGATTGTGTGCACCAAATTGTGGCATGAATTGACTTATGGTTATGATAAATTGTTTGATTACTATAATCACATGAGAATACTTGCATGCATGTTTGAGTGTCAGATAGGTTGTTTGTGTGTATCACTTTGTGAGTAAATTGCGTGTGGAATTTGTATTGGTGTGTTCACACACTGACGTGGAATTAATTGGTTTGTTAGGACGCAACTAGCAGTCCCATCTCTTATAACATCTTTGCTACACTAACCGAGCAAATAAAGGTGAGTTCACGGCCCCTAACTTTATCCGGTTTTTAAACAACAGGGGGAGAAACATGTATACACTCTCAAACTCAATCTCTTTACGTTATACGAATTTAACGTCACATAACTATACGGTAACTAAGTTAATGTTAATGTAATGTTATGGTCACTAAGCAGCTTTATCACTTAAGTCCTCGACAATCTCCTCGGATCGTTAGTATTTGGGTTTAATAGCGGGGGAATTATAAGTAGTACTACTGGGTCTGACGAGCCCCATCCGAGCTAGTCGCGCTAGCCGACCGGGTATGGTCAACGGATGAATAATTGGCCTAACATCGCCATGGTCATGTGATAGGCCTGGCAAAACGGAGGCACAACTGTCAGCTTCGATCGCGAACTCTTACGTGACATGACTTTAGGCTAGCTACCTATATATATTAACATTGAACTTAATTACGAATCAACTGTATTATCCCGGGTTGGGGATAATGGAAACAACAACTTAATATTCCGGGTTTGGAATATTGGAAACAGCAACTTAATATTCCGGGTTTGGAATATTGGAAACAACAACTTAATATTCCGGGTTTGGAATATTGGAAGCAACAACTTATTATTCCGGGTTGGAATAATGGAACCAATACGTTATCCCGGGTTAGGGATAACGGAGAAAACAAACTATAACCGAACAAACGAATTTATGAAAACCTGTGAACTCACTCATCTTTAATGTTGACACTTGTTTCTTTACATGTTTCTCAGGACGCTAGGAGCTCTAGGTGCACGCACATGCATTGAACAAGACATCTTTTATCGAGTCTTATTTATTAATATTGTTTTGGGATTTTTCATTTGTTTTGGCGTTTGTGTTGGCGCCCGCTTCACTACTTATCTATGCTTCCGCTCAAACTTTAAAAACTGATACTTCTGCTAAATATTGGTAATATAAAATCTACAACAAGTGATTTTGGAAAACGTATTATCAAATCATATAGAGTCGTTCGACGTGCTAGTGTTTTAGATTCTGGTTTGTTCACACGCCTCGCGGTAAAACTCCGCAAGTGGAAATTAAGGGTGTGACAGATTGGTATCAGAGCCACTAGCTATAGAGAACCAGGTTTGCATTAGGAGTAGACCTAAACTATAGCTGACATCACGACACTAGACTTAGTTTGGCACCGAATTATTATATCTTGTTATGTAATATACCACAACTGTGCTTGGTAGATCATGCCTTCATGATAAGAAATGAAAACAACTCATAACTAACTACACGACCTAACAGGCAATGTCATCATCCTCATCGTCATCATCATCCGACAGACCTACGCCACCAAGGGCACCAGGAAAGGCACCAATGGTGGAACCCATACCATCTTATGGCGTGGAGACACGCTCAGCGGCAAGGAAAAGGCTCGCTCTGGGGGAGGAGTCGTCGTTACGCCCAACCATTGCTGTACCGGTTGAACCGGTTAACCCTGTAGAAATAGGAATTGACATGCTTAGAATCCTGGTGCATACACAACAAAAACAGTTAGATATAATGCAGGAAACCATCCTAGCACAAGGGTGGGTGATCCGACACCTTACAGGTAAGACCGACTCGCTCGAGGAAGAGCATCGTACGAGTAAGATAGCTCGTAACACCATAGCCAGAGATCTGCGTGCTGAGCAGATAAGAGCCGACTGGCTTGAGGACAGAGTCCTGGAAAATAGTTGGAACATTCAGGAACTGCAAAATCAAGCACTTGCACCAGCACCGGCCCCTCCAGTGCCGGTAGAAGAGGATCCAGAAGAGGATCCAGAGGAGGACCCTGAAGAGGATCCGGAGGAGGACCCAGCTGTAGAAGCTGGAGATGCCGAGCAGGATGACGGCAACGACAGTGACTTGGGGAATGGAGACGTAGACGACTGACACGTCTCGTTTACTTTATTTGTTTTCCTTCAGTTTATTTATTTTCCCACTTGTGTTTAAACTTGAGACTTTATAGTGAATTCGTATATTTGAATTGCACTTGTGTAAGACGTTGAAATTTCAGTTAATCAAGTATTTCTTATGACTATTTAATATATTGAGTTGACGTAACTTAATAATTATTCAAGTACGAAGTAGGATAATTATATTGGATATATAGACTTATCGGGGTGTGTTTGTGTTGTGTTTCGAAGAGCTAAATGGCGACTGGAAGACGTGGAAACCTTAACTTGACTCCCGAAGAGCTAGCTGCCATGATTCAAGAGCATGTGAACGCAGCTTTAGCGGGTGTTCAGAACCAACCGGCAGGTAACCATTATTAAATTTTCGCGTGAAAATCTAATAGTGAGGCTAGTAAAAATTCCTTGCTGACTTCCTGTTCTCTGTCAGCAGGAGGGGGCTTTAACCCCTACAAGATGTTCCTTGACGCAAAGCCAAGCAAATTCTCGGGGGCGGAAGGACCCATTGGACTGGTCCGCTGGATCGAAAAGTCTGAATCCGTTTTTGAAATGTGCAACTGCCTCGAGGCCAACAAGGTCAAATACGCAGCCTCAACACTGGAAGATGGGGCACTGACATGGTGGAATGCCCAAGTCCAAACACGTCGACTTATAGCTGCGAATGCAATGGCATGGGCTGAGTTCAAGGCCCTGATTAAAGAGGAGTACTGTCCACGAGACAGAGTGCAACAATTGGAGCAAGCTCTATGGAACCACAAGATGGTGGGATCGGAAATTGAAGCCTACACTGCAAAACATCATGACTTAGTATTCCTGTGTCCCGAATTGGCCAACACGGTGGAGAAAAGACTCGAGTTCTATCTCGGGGGTCTGGTTCCGGAAATTCAGGGTATGGTGATGTCTAGTAACCTGTAACAGAACATCAAGCGATCCGATTGGCTCACAAACTCACCGATAAGGTGGTGGGACAGAAGAAGCTGCCAGCACGGGGTACAACTGAAGTTACCCCGGACAACAAAAGAAAATTTGAAGACTCCACTGTTCGGCAGTCTTCGTCATCACATCCGCAGCAAGGGAACCAGAAACGGTTTAATCACTACCACAGCCACCGGGGTCATCAAAATCAGCCCGCCAACAACAACAACAACAACAACAACTCGAATGCAAGCGGCTATGCGGGTCGAAAGCCGCATTGCAACCGCTGTAATCTCCACCATAACGGCCCTTGTGCCGGAAGTCGCTGCCAAAGATGTGGCAAGGTGGGACATGCAGCAAAGGATTGTCGTGGGGAAATCATGTCCCGACAAAATCAGAATCAGCCCCAGGGTCAGCAGCAGGGTATAAACCGGGGATGCTATCAGTGTGGTAGCACTGCTCATTTCAGAAGAGACTGCCCACAGTTGCGCAACAACAACAATAATGGTGGAAACAACCACAACCACAATAATAACAACAACAATGGGAACGGTGGCACAGGAGGTGCCAAAGGTCGTGCATTTACATTGGGCCGCGGAGAGGCCAGAAACGACACGAACGTGGTCACCGGTAAGTTTTCCCTTAATGAACATTTTGCTACTGTGCTTTTTGATACGGGTGCGGATAGGAGCTTTATATCTGAGTCTTTTAGGAAGAACCTAAATCTCACGCTTAAACCATTAGAGACCCCTTATGTGATAGAATTAGCCGATGGTAAATCGGTAGATGTGACCCAAATCGTATCCGGCTGTCAACTCAAACTCGCGGGCCACACTTTTACCATTGATCTGATGACAACTACCCTGGGTAGTTTTGACGTGGTAGTCGGAATGGACTGGCTATCCGACGTCCGGGCTGAAGTTCTCTGCTTCGAAAAATCTATTCGTATTCCACTCTCGAACGACGAAATCCTGACGGTACAAGGCGACAAGGCAAGCGCCGTCACCAACATTATCTCATTTATGCAAGCGCAGAAGTATCTTCGGAGAAAGAACTCCTTTGCTTTACTCGCACTGATTACCGAACAGCCTAAGGACGAGAAACGTATAGAAGACATCCCTGTCGTCCGTGATTTTTCCGATGTATTCCCAGAAGAACTACCTGGTCTTCCACCACATCGACAATTGGAGTTTGAAATCGAATTGGCAAGCAATGCAACTCCTATCGCCAAGGCTCCATACCGCCTAGCTCCAGCCGAGCTGCAGGAGCTGTCCACCCAACTTCAGGAACTTTTAGAGAAAGGATTTATCCGACCAAGCGTTTCGCCATGGGGAGCTCCAGTCCTTTTTGTCAAGAAAAAGGATGGGACTTTCCGCATGTGCATCGACTATAGGGAACTCAACAAGGTTACCGTCAAGAACCGATACCCGTTACCTCGCATCGACGATCTATTCGACCAACTGCAAGGGTCATGTTACTACTCTAAGATTGATTTACGGTCCGGTTATCATCAGCTACGCGTCAGGGAGGAGGATATCGCTAAGACAGCATTTCGTAGCAGGTATGGCCATTATGAGTTCTTGGTCATGCCCTTCGGTCTCACCAACGCACCTGCGGTGTTCATGGATCTCATGAACCGCGTGTGTAAACCATACCTCGACAAGTTTGTCATTGTGTTCATCGATGACATACTCATCTACTCCAAAAGTGAAGAAGAGCATGCGGAACATCTACGATTACTGCTAGGATTACTCCAACAGGAAAAGTTATATGCCAAGCTTTCGAAATGTGATTTTTGGATTCGGGAAGTTCAGTTTCTCGGCATATCGTGAATGAAAGGGGTATCCACGTAGACCCTGCCAAGATTGAAGCCATTAAAAACTGGGAAGCACCTAAGACACCGACGGAAATCCGCGAATTTTTGGGATTGGCTGGCTACTACAGACGTTTCATCGAGGGATTTTCAAAGATTGCACAACCGCTCACTACCCTCACCCAGAAAGGCATCAAGTATGCTTGGGGTGAAAAGCAAGAAGCAGCATTTCAATTGCTGAAGCAAAAACTTTGCAGTGCACCCATTCTGTCCTTGCCGGAAGGAACAGATGACTTTGTAGTGTATTGTTATGCTTCCATTCAGGGATTGGGATGCGTACTGATGCAACGCGATAAGGTCATCGCGTATGCGTCGCGACAACTGAAGGTTCACGAGAAAAACTACACGACGCATGACCTGGAATTGGGAGCAGTATTGTTTGCACTTAAGATTTGGAGACACTACCTTTATGGAATGAAGTGCACAATCTTTACTGACCACAAAAGCCTCCAACACATCTTCGATCAGAAGGAGTTGAACATGCGACAGCGTCGCTGGGTCGAACTCTTGAACGATTATGAGTGTGCCATTCGATATCACCCGGGTAAAGCTAACGTGGTAGCTGATGCCCTCAGTAGGAAAGAACACTTGAAACCTCGTCGCGTACGAGCACTACAACTCACTATTCATTCGGGGCTACCCGAACAAATACGCGACACCCAGTAAGAAGCAGTTAAGGAGGAAAACATCAAAGCCAAATCGGTGGGAAAAATGGAACGCGATTGGGAAGTAAAACCTAATGGTGCCCGGTATTTTATGAATCGCATATGGGTACCTCTCTACGGAAATCTCAGAGAACTAGTCTTGGACGAAGCTCACAAATCTCGATACTCTGTCCATCCGGGTTCGGATAAGATGTATCAAGACCTTAAAGCTGCGTATTGGTGGCCCAACATGAAAGCCGATATAGCCACCTACGTGAGTAAATGTTTGACTTGTGCAAAAGTCAAGGTGGAGTATCAAAAGCCATCGGGGCTACTCCAACAACCCGAGATCCCAGTGTGGAAATGGGATCAGATCTCAATGGATTTCATCACTAAACTCCCACGAACCTTGGGTGGTTGCGATACCATCTGGGTGATCGTGGATCGTTTGACTAAGTCCGCACACTTCCTAGCTATTAAAGAAACAGATAAGATGGAGAAGCTGACTCGCATCTACATTAAGGAAGTAGTTTCTCGGCACGGAGTGCCAACATCCATCATCTCAGACAGAGATGCTCGCTTCACGTCAAACTTCTGGCAGTCACTCCAGAAAGCATTGGGAACACGCTTGGATATGAGCACAGCTTATCACCCTCAGACTGATGGTCAAAGTGAAAGGACCATACAGACCTTGGAAGACACGCTCAGGGCATGCGTAGTGGACTTCGGAAATAGTTGGGAAATTCACCTGCCTCTAGTAGAATTCTCATATAACAACAGCTATCATACGAGTATTTCGGTAGCACCGTTTGAGGCATTATACGGTCGTAAATGTAGATCACCGGTCTGCTGGGCAGAAGTCGGTGACAGTCAACTCACAGGCCCTGAGTTAATACTTGAGGCCACCGAAAAGATTGTACAAATCAGAAACCGCATGGCGGCGGCACGAGATCGACAGAAAAGCTACGCTGATCAACGACGCAAACCGCTCGAATTTCAAGTAGGCGACCGCGTCCTACTAAAGGTGTCACCCTGGAAGGGTGTAATCCGTTTTGGAAAACGGGGCAAACTAAACCCACGGTACGTAGGCCCGTTTGTAATATCGGACCCGTAGCTTACCAACTAGACCTTCCTGCCGAACTCAGTGGAGTTCACAACGTATTTCACGTGTCAAATCTGAAGAAGTGTCTATCAGATGAAACTCTAGTTATTCCATTTGATGAGATCCAAGTGGATGAACAACTGCACTTTGTGGAACAGCCTATCGAGATCATGGATCGTGAGATCAAGACTCGAAGGCACAGCAAAATTCCGATCGTTAAGGTTCGTTGGGACTCTAAGCGTGGACCGGAGTTCACGTGGGAAAGAGAGGACCAAATGAAAAGCAAATACCCACACCTCTTCGCAACTGAGCAGCAAACTAACGATACCAGTAACTAAATTTTCGGGACGAAAATTCTTTCAACATGGGGATGATGTGACAACCTGGAAACTTCTTATACTTCCGTGTACGATTGTTGACTAAATTCTTGTGCATGGCACTTGGAAATCCTTGTGTATGACACTTGGGAACTTCTTGTAACGTTGCGTACCATCATAAACGAACTAACTCTTTGTGCGTGGCACTCTGAACATGTACGCTACATGCTAAACCACGTTTACTCAATTTTCGGGACGAAAATTCTTTCAACATGGGGATAATGTGATATCCCGCGTTTTTCGGATAACTTAAACGCGACACTTGTCGAATAAAGTATATGCTAAACATTAAACGTGTACGAGTTAAATGAATACGTGATGTCTGTGTGTGATTGTTTTAGTTATAGAATAAGTATGGTAGATATGTACACGAACTGAACCAAACCACGACACGAACCAACTTTGATTCATTGGAACTCTAGGAATTTATCAAGTTAGGACTTAAACATGTCTTGGCCGCGAGATCAAAACCTAAAACTAATTCGGCCAAGATCAAACCCAAACCCGTAGCAAACCTAAAACTATTCGGCCGATCAAACCCTAAACCAAAACACTCTCGGCCGCGATCAAGCCCAAAACCACGAACTTATTGAGTTCAAACCCAAACCAAACCACCCAAGTCCCTTGCGGCCGTGTGCAAACCCAAACCGCAACCCTTCCCTTTTAACCCTATCCCTTTGCGCCTATATATATCATCCATTGCATGCCTTCATTCACATACACAAAAACCCTAAACAAAAACTGCCGTCGGCAGCCTTGTGATCGCGGACAGCTCCCTCCATTGCTCGTTCTTTCCTCTCGGTCGCAGCAGCAGCAACCATCGCCATCTTCACCTCCATTCAGTCGAGAGTTCAGTCCTTGCTCACCTCTATTCAATCAACAAAACAGCCCACTTTATCATCATCTTCTCGGTCGCGATTTACCTTCAAATCGAATCCATTCACATCCAAGTCTCGGCCCACTTACCTTGTCATTTAAGGTTAGGATTTATCTTTTGTTGCTAGATCATATTCGGATATACGTGTCTTGAGTGTGTTGTTTTCGGATTTGCATGATAGAATGAGATAGATGATTGTATTGTTTCGGATATATATATATATGCTTGAAGGAATTGATATAAATGTTTCGGATATATATGCTTGAACGAATTGATTAGCTTGTTTTCGGATTATAAGTGCTGTAAATAATCGGCTGTTTTGATGCTTGTTCATGTGCATGATTGTTTTCGGAAATCATAAGTTGCAAGTATGTTTTGTTTGTAAAAACTAGAAGTAAGAACTAGGGTTTGCATGGATAAGTTATTAGTGGTAAACTATGATTAAAAATCGGTTCTTGCTCGCTTAGGTTGATCAATAGGAACGGTTTATGCAAGTTGTAGTAATTGTATGCTGAAAACAGTTGCTGAGTAATAGTTACAGCCGACTTCGTCTGGCTGTAACTCAGTCGTTAGTTGTCGAAAAACGGATTTTCTGATGTCTAGAACGTAGAGATTTGAATAAGGAATCTAATGGCGCTGGATTCATAATTTTCTGAAATCGTTTGATATTTTTAAAGGGCCAAATGGGTTCAGTAACTAAAGCTGTGAAAATCCTGAAATTTTGTTGGTTGTTTATCAAGTTGGATTTTAAAATCAGTAGGGAGTTGAGTCATGATTTTTGTACAGCAACTAGGTATGGAAATTTCCGGGCAACTCCAACTGGAATTTTGTTAATTGGGCGATCAGTGATTTTTAAATAAATTCTTCCGTGGGCTGCAGTCAGAAAGTGATAAATCAGACCTCAGCCTAGTATATTAATATTTATGGTTAATTGGTAAAGGTTTAGGACTTGGAAAAATTATATAAATTTCTATGGTATAAATGTCACCTACTGTAAAAATATGGGAATTTTTGGAATGTTAGAACTATTTTATAAAAATCCTAGAAAACAGCTGAATTATAAGTGCTAAGCTGAAATTTGAGAACTTATGATTGTGTGCACCAAATTGTGGCATGAATTGACTTATGGTTATGATAAATTGTTTGATTACTATAATCACATGAGAATACTTGCATGCATGTTTGAGTGTCAGATAGGTTGTTTGTGTGTATCACTTTGTGAGTAAATTGCGTGTGGAATTTGTATTGGTGTGTTCACACACTGACGTGGAATTAATTGGTTTGTTAGGACGCAACTAGCAGTCCCATCTCTTATAACATCTTTGCTACACTAACCGAGCAAATAAAGGTGAGTTCAGGCCCCTAACTTTATCCGGTTTTTAAACAACAGGGGGAGAAACATGTATACACTCTCAAACTCAATCTCTTTACGTTATACGAATTTAACGTCACATAACTATACGGTAACTAAGTTAATGTTAATGTAATGTTATGGTCACTAAGCAGCTTTATCACTTAAGTCCTCGACAATCTCCTCGGATCGTTAGTATTTGGGTTTAATAGCGGGGGAATTATAAGTAGTACTACTGGGTCTGACGAGCCCCATCCGAGCTAGTCGCGCTAGCCGACCGGGTATGGTCAACGGATGAATAATTGGCCTAACATCGCCATGGTCATGTGATAGGCCTGGCAAAACGGAGGCACAACTGTCAGCTTGGATCGCGAACTCTTACGTGACATGACTTTAGGCTAGCTACCTATATATATTAACATTGAACTTAATTACGAATCAACTGTATTATCCCGGGTTGGGGATAATGGAAACAACAACTTAATATTCCGGGTTTGGAATATTGGAAACAACAACTTAATATTCCGGGTTTGGAATATTGGAAACAACAACTTAATATTCCGGGTTTGGAATATTGGAAGCAACAACTTATTATTCCGGGTTGGAATAATGGAACCAATACGTTATCCCGGGTTAGGGATAACGGAGAAAACAAACTATAACCGAACAAACGAATTTATGAAAACCTGTGAACTCACTCATCTTTAATGTTGACACTTGTTTCTTTACATGTTTCTCAGGACGCTAGGAGCTCTAGGTGCACGCACATGCATTGAACAAGACATCTTTTATCGAGTCTTATTTATTAATATTGTTTTGGGATTTTTCATTTCTTTTGGCGTTTGTGTTGGCGCCCGCTTCACTACTTATCTATGCTTCCGCTCAAACTTTAAAAACTGATACTTCTGCTAAATATTGGTAATATAAAATCTACAACAAGTGATTTTGGAAAACGTATTATCAAATCATATAGAGTCGTTCGACGTACTAGTGTTTTAGATTCTGGTTTGTTCACACGCCTCGCGGTAAAACACCGCAAGTGGAAATTAAGGGTGTGACAAATTCTATCCTATTTTGAATATGACATGTTAAATACATCATAGATAAACCCCTGAGAGTTTGGAGACTAAAATCAAACAAATTGGTGTCAAATTGTTGCAAAAACCATGTTTTCAAAACCCTCATTCATCGAACTTGTTAGCCAAGTTCGACCGAACTTGAGCTAAAAAGTCATTTTTAGTGAGTTTTTACCAAGTTCGCTCGAACTTGAGGAGTTTTGAAAGAATTTAAGCTAAGTTCGCTCGAAGTTGCTAAAATTTCATTGATATTCTATCAAGTTCGACTGAACTTGATAAATTTCAAGAAATTTAGCTAAGTTCGCCCGAACTTGCTAGTTTTCTTAGAAAATCCAATACACAAGTTCAACCGAGGTTACTCAGGGACATTTTCAAGTTAAAAAGTCACAAGTTCGACCGAACTTGTGATAAATCTGAGAAATTCTTCATTCTAACTACAAGTTCGACCGAACTTGTAGTAAATCTAACTTTTTCAAAGTTTGTAAGTGTTTTTCAGCGCACGGGTTTCGTTATTCGCGATGGATATATTCAGAGAGCATTAATGTCCGGAGTGGGTACATCCAACGCCATACAGCAAGTCAATCTAGACAACGAAATGGGCACGACTGTTAAACCACCAAAGTTAATGAGCATGGAGGAGTATGAAGGATGGAAGGAGAAATTCACGTATTGGGTTCAAGCCATGCATCTCCTAGGCTGGGTGTCGATTGAGAGAGGTTATACTATTCCGTTGGATGAAAATCAGCAAGTTCTGGAGAAGTTCAAATACTCCACGACACAGAAAGAAGAATACATTGCTGAGAAAAAAGATGATAAGTCTCATTCAACAATCTGTTAAAGAGGATATTCTGGTCTTGTTGCCAGAATACACGACTGCAAGAGAACTCTGGTTATCACTGCAAAAGAAATATCAAGGAAGCACAGAGATGATCAAGAGTAAGAAAGCTCTCATTATGAAGGAGTTTGATATCTTTAACATGTTGAAGGGAGAGACAATGAAACAAATGCTTGAGCGTTTCTGTCATCTGAAAGTCTAAATGAGAAGACACGGTCTCGAGAAGACGGAACAAGAGTACATTGATAAGCTAGCAGACGCGTTACCTGACGGATAGTTGACTACTTACCTGGTGGTTTTGAAAGAAAGTTCGAATTGGGAATTTTTCAAGCTGTCAACATTCATCGACAAACTGGAAGGTCATGAAATGGAACTTCTGAAGATCGCAAAGTCGAAGAATGCTAACATTGTTCAAGATGTTGGTCTGTATTACAAAACCGGGATGCAAGACAACATTTCATGCCCGAAGATTTAGACAGCATTCAATGCGAATTTGAATTCTTCGAACCATTTGCAGCAGAACCAGAACCAATCATATCTAAAATATGATCAAAGTCCACAAAGCTCTTCGTTCTCAAGCACTGGTTCAAATTCGTCTTGTCAGAGTCAAGCAAATCAGAACCAACAAACAAATTCTGATTCAAATGTGTACAAGTGTAACATTGCTGTCAATCTAAACAATGTTGTTTCTGAGCAAGTTGCAAAACAACACATGTCACTTCTTGCCACTATTCTAGAATCATATAAAAGTCATGTAGCTGGAAGGATCGGCAATCTTGAGATGACCGCCGAAGACTACGATCAGGTGGACGAAGAAGAGCTTGAACTGATGGACATAAAGTGGTGTTTAGCTTCTATCATTCGAAGGGTCACAAAGTTTGTTGCTCTCACAGGCCGAGATATCAGAAATTCAAGCAATAAGCTAGGGTTTGATAAAAAAAATGTCACGTGCTTCAGATGTCGACAGAAAGGGCATTTCAAAAGAGAATGCAAAAACCCTGAAGCAACGGGCAATCAGAGTCCATTCGGAGGAGGCAACGAGTATTACAAGAAGTCACTGCAGTACAAGCCATTCCCGAAGAAGACTCAGATCGAAATCTAAGAGAAACCAAACAGTAGCAACACTGAGAAAGCTATGGGTGCATCAAATGAAGATGATGGTTTCGAGTGGAATTCTTATATCGGTAAGAAGACCGGAGTTGCATTGATGGCTCAAATCGTTGAAGATACATCTGCTGAAGAAGCAGCAGCTCTAGAGAATATCTTATTGGAACAGTATCTGCAACAACGGCAGGAAGAGGAGTATCTTCACATGCAGAATCAAGGTATTTTATCTCCTAACTCTTGTGATAGTTTTGCAGGTCACTTTGATGGAAGTTCTCAGGAGCAAGTTGCCAAGCAGAAATCGATTGATATAGAAGTCATTGATGTTACTCAAGAAGTGAATGCTGAAAACCTCAAGGATGTTGTCGATAAAGCTTTAGTGGTGAATCTAACCAAGGTAGGTCCAAAGGTAAAGGAAGTTGTTAAAGTATAAGTTGTAGAAGTTGAAAAACCTTGTACAAAATGTACCGAGCCATGTGTTGAATGTGCCAAAAAATCACAAATCATCGCTCAACTCAAAGTACATAACGAACATTTCAAATACGACTATCGTACGATGAAGGAAGCGTATGACAAAATGAAAGATGATTATGGCAGGCTCGATAGAAACAATGTCAAACAACACGACACTATGAGGATGTTGAAAGAGACAATAATGGATAAACAAAAAGAAATAAACATCTATATAAACACCATTGCTGAGACCAAACAACAACTCCAGGACATGAAAATTGAAACAGAACGTGTCCAACAAATTTTAAGAAGTTACACAACTAACGCATAAGTCATTGATCATATTCTTCCCACAATTTCATAGGAAGAAAAACCTAAAAAGAAAATTGTTAAAGAATACAACAATGTTCCTCCTCCTCTATGCGAGAAGTATTGTCGCAAAACCGCTGATGGGATGGATAAGGCACTAAACATTGAGTTGTTATCTGAAAAGAAAAACGAGTTGCCGGAGAACATTGATGTAGTCTATATCAGATGATGACAATGTGATAGTGAAAAAGGTGGTTGAAAATGTTCTGAACGATTCTGATAATGGCAGCTTCGAAAGCGCCACCTCAAGTTTGAACAGATCTGACACAAATTCCGAAGAAGACGATACATCATCGGAGAATGATCTATGTGATGATCCTAACGTTGTAATCTACAAGGTTAAGGAATCAGATAGATTATACTTTGATGATAGTTTTCCAATTCGGAACGTCAAAGAAGATCAACTAGATAAACTGTTCAAGCTAGTTGAAGTCACATCAGATGACTTGGAGAAAAATGAAAAGAAATTCTACTCAAAACCCAAAAGAAATTATAATAACTACCGGAGAAATGGTGGTGATCATCCAGAAAACCGAAGAGCTGGGTTGGGTTTAGAGGAATCTGATAAACCGAAAAAGAAAATGTCACCATTTCATGAGTATAAAGATAAAAACATGAAATTTGTTTATGGGACAAGCACGGTTCATGAAGAATGTTTGATCGGAAAACAATCAAACGATGAATTCAAGAAATAGAAAGAACTTCGAGATAAGGCGAAAGCCACAATTGGTGTAAAATCCACTAGTTGTCATTCACATGATAATCGAACTTGCTTCAAGTGCAACGAAGTCGGTCATATTGCACGCAAGTGTCCGATGTCAAAACCAGCCTATCTTCAAAGAAAAAAAGTTCAGATGTTGTGAAACCAAAGCAACCATAGTTTGTAAAACCGGTAATGATTTTGAAAAGAAATGAATCAAAACCTGAAATCAAACCTAAAACTAAAAAGAAATTTGAAAACTCAACTTTCGAAAAAGGTGAAACTTCTAGGGTAAACGAAAACAGGTTTTACATCAAAAGGCTAATATAAAATATCAAGCCTGGATTGCTAAGAAGAAGTCAACAACATCCGATGTTATTAAGTCTGAGCTTGTAAAGACTGATAACACAAAAGAATCAAAATCTGAGTCAAAATCCGAAACTGTCAAAATTACAAGTGATAACAATTCAAAAGGTAAAAAGAAAGTAAGTTTTGAAAATGTAAACGACAGTGGAGGATCAGATTCAGATTATGTAGATGATTACCAAGCTTTCTATTCAAAACCCAAGACCAAAAAGGCTTGGGTCACGCTCTTTAACTAGATTTTAACATGTGCAGGGGCTCCAGAGATCCGTACTCTCCAAGTGGATTGTGGATAGTGGAGCGTCCAGGCATATGACAGGAATGAAAGCGTTGTTGTTCGACATAAAAGCTATCAGTGGTGATATGTTGGATTTCCTGGTAATCAGGGTGGAAGGATAGTCGCCGAAGGCAAATTGTAAAATAGCATTGTTTCATTCGATCGCGTGAACTATATTGCAGAACTGGAGAATAATCTTCTGAGCATATCACTGATTTGCGACAAGAAGTTCACGGTACATTTCAACGACAAAGAATGTATTATCTTGAAGCCGGGTTTCAAAATACTTGATGAGTGGATTCTGATGCGAGCCCCGCGTGGGAATGATCTATATGTCTTGGATATGGGCATCGCTACCACTTCATCAAAATCAGCACAGTGTTTCGTGACAAAGGCTACCGAGAAAGATTCTATTCTTTGGCATCGTAAAATGGGGCATATTCATTTGCGTAAAATGAATTTCTTGGTTCATAATGATCTAGTAGAAGGTGTATATCTTTGGAGCTTTCATATGTCTGATCATTGCTTGGAATGTAAAAAAGGAAAGCAAATCAAGAAATCATATCCGAAGAAAATTCAGAACTCAAATCAAGTTGCCGCTTGAACATCTCCACATGGATTTTTTGGTCCTGTTAATGTTCGAAGTATCTCAAGAGACTTATATTGCTTGATCGTAACATATGACTATTCACGTTATTCATGGGTATTCTTGCAGGAATCAAAAGATAAAACGTTTGAAAACTTGGTGATTCTATTTAAGAAACTTGAGAATCTTTATCATCTGCCAGTCAGACGCATTAGAAGTGATAACAGCACAGAGTTTAAGAATAAAAAATGAAGGAATTTTGCAACACTAAAGGGATTTTGCACGAGTTTAGTGCACCCTATACTCCACAACAAAACGGTGTTGCTGAAAGGAAGAACAGAACTTTAATTGAAACTGTGAGAACCATGCTTGCAGACGGAGTGAAGTGGTTGTTGCGGCTTGCTACACGCTAAACAGAGTTCTTACTGTCAAATCAACGAAGAAAACATGTTTTGAGATGATCAACCGACGGAAGCCGAATTTAAAATTCTTAGAGCCATTTGGTGTGCCATGTACTATAATCGATCAAGATGGTAAGTTTGGAGCCAAATCTCTTGAAGGTTTCTTTGTCGGGTATGCGAGTCCGCTAAGAAGAGTATATGTTCCTTCGTTAAGAAAGGTAATTGAAGCACAACACGTAGATTGCTTTGACTATACGGTTCCTATTCAAAGAAGAGGTGACGCGTGGCTGTTCAACTATCCAAATCTTTGGAAGTTATTCGACTTGCCGGAAGAACCGTCTGAAAAAGAAATTGCAGCGTTATACTATCTTCAACAGTCGGCAAATCAAGAACAAATCATTAGACCAATTGTGGTTAATCAACCCATGGTGGATACTTCATCTTTCGAAGCAGGTCCAAGCAATAGCGGTGTTCAAGTTGAAAATGTTTCTGCAGCAGAAGTAACACCTGCTACTACTCCAATGAATGCTTCTAATGAACCAGAAATACAACATCAGAGCCTAACATGCTTCAGAATCAGAATTCTGACTCAGATGAAGCGCCGACATTTGATGCTAATGGTGAAACCTCATCGGATGAAGAAAATGAGCAGATCTCTAACATGTTGAATCAATCTGCTAGTCCGAGAAATCAGAATGAAGCTTCATCAAGTGCTCCTAATGTTGAAATGAACAGTGATCTGATTGTTTCAAATCAGCAAAGCTTAGTTGATGTTCCAACAGAAGAAATACCGCGATCATATTCTTAACATCCTTCAACGAATATCATTGGTGAATTACAAACTGGTGTGCGTACACGAAACCAAATCAATAAAGCACTTAGTTGTTTCTACACCCGAGTTGCTACAACTCAGAATTACTGCTACTACTCATGTTTCATTTCACAAATAGAGCCAAAGACAGTTAATGAAGCTCTGGGGGACGAGAATTCGGTGATAGCAATGCAAGAGGAACTGTTACAGTTCGAGAAGTTGGGTGTTTGGAAGCTTGTAGACTTGCCACCGAAGCAGAAAGCTATTGATACAAAGTGGGTCTTCAAGTGTAAAAGAGATCGGGGTGTAATAGTCAGAAACAAAGCTTGGCTGGTTGTCAAGGGATTCCACCAGCAAGAGGGTATAGATTACATGGAAGTATACGCACCAGTTGCACGATTAGAGTCTATCCGCATTTTCCTCACGTTCGCAGCTTAGAGAGGATTTAAGGTGTAACAGTTGGATGTAAAATCCGCATTTCTCTATGGTAAACTTCGTGAACAAGTGTACGTCGGCCAACCACCGAGGTTCATCGATCCACTGAACAAGAATAAAGCATATCTCCTAGATAAAGCCTTGTACGGATTACACCAAGCCCCGAGAGCTTGGTACGAGACGTTATCACAACATCTCGTCGGAAATGGCTTTACAAGAGGAACAATGGACAACACTTTGTTTACCAGAGAAGTTGGATCGCATCTAATAATTGTACAAATCTATGTGGATGACATCATCTTCGGTTCTACGGAGGACAGTCTGTGCAAAGAGTTTGAAAAGATCATGAAGAAGAAATTTGAGATGTCCTCCATGGGCGAAATGAAGTTCTTCTTAGGTTTACAAATGGATCAGCTTCCAGACGGGATATTCATTTATCAGACTAAGTATGTTCACGACATTCTCAAAACGTTTGGAATGGATAGCTCGAAGCCGCTTTCGACACCGCTGGCACTGAACCATGGGATTTGCGTAGACGAGACGGGAACGAAAGTTGTTGACACACTCTATCGATTGATGATAGGATCGCTGATGTATCTGACGGCATCTCGCCCAGAGATCATATATCCTACCTGCTTATGTGCGAGATATCAGTCTAGTCCTCGAGTGTCACACATGCAGATAGTCAAGCGAATCTTTCGTTACTTAAAGGGATGTCCTAGCATGGGCTTATGGTATCCTAAGAATGACAAATTTGACCTAACGGGATACGCTAACTCAGACTTCAGAGTGGACAAACTGAACTCAAAATCTACAACGGTAGGATGCCAGTTCTTCGGAACGCGTTTGGTAACGTGGCAGTGCAAGAAACAGACCACAGTCTCTCTCTCTACCTATGAGGCAGAATACGTTTCTGCTTCCAGCTGTTGTTCTCAAATCCTCTGGATTCAACAACAGATTAGGGATTATGGTCTGCAGTTTCTTGATATGCCTTTATTCGTAGATAACAAAGCAACCATCGATATAACCAAAAATCCGGTTCATCACTCACGTACAAAACATATTGAAATTCGTTACCATTTCATTCGTGACTGTTACAAAAAGAAATTGGTGCGAATAGAAAAAATCCACACCAACGAACAAAAGACTGATTTTCATACCAAATCATTTCCTTTAACAAGATTGAAATATCTAATGAGGCTTAACGGTATTAAAAATTTGCTTACAGGTGCGGAAACTCAGGTTAAATACGGATCGGACGACGAGTTCACATAATCCGCATTGGTTTGTTATTTATCTTTTCTAGATTAGTATTTCTTGAAATCTAAAATCCAAAAATATGTTTTTGATTTTAGGGGGAGAAATATTTGGGAAAATACAAAAACATATGAAAATTTTCAAAAATGTACAAAAACATTGAAAAGACAAAAAAGGATTCAATGTCACAAAAAGGAAATGATAGTACATCAGTGGACTATCACAGTATGCTAAAGAAATGGAAGGTTTAAAAAGTGATAAACAAGTCTTACTGTGGATGTGTCGAAGGCTTAACACCTTCAGTAAACTATTTTCGAGATATAAACTAAATTTTACAGCTGCTTAATCTTGTGGATTAACACATCTTGGATATATGGACTTAGTACTCCGAAATTTTGTTTGAGAGTTTGCCTGATTATGAGATACGAGGTCTTTATAGATAGTTGATATATGGGGTATTATACGAGTTCTTCTGATTTGCGGAAGCAATAGCCTAGAACTTCTATAATAATTTCGCTATAAACCCCTAAACTGCATGCAATCTTGAAAAGTATTGAAAGATCTAATCATTTGCAGTGCTGAAAAGATTCCTTAAAAGGAACACACCTTTAAAGTCGAGCCTTCATCTCTTTGTCTGTACGGTAGTACTAACTTGAGCTCTCAAGGCCTTGCATAACCCAGATACAGATATCAATTACGCTATATTCACCTGTAAGATGAAATCTAGGGAATCTTGATACGAGAGTATATTCAAGAAGTGGGAACCGCAGATAAGTCAAGTTTCATAAATCATACCTTAACATATCTTGAAACAGTTGAGAAACGTGGTAAAGTTTAAGTGGATAAACATATACACAATCTAGGTAAACGAGTTTAAAACTTAAAGTCATATAAAGGTCAACGGTACTGGTGATACGTCTCAATTAACTGATATGATCCTTAGACACGAATTCACAAAAATATGTCTGTATTACATTGTTCTTTACATAGTTTATCAGCTTTAAAGATTAAAACCAAAAAGATTTTCAGTGTGTTTTAGCATAAAGTTACAAAAATACAAAAAGATTTTGTTTCTACATTGTTTTCAGCAAACCAATGTTGGAGAACGGGTCTTCGAAGTCTGGTAAGGTGCTAAACTGGTGGGAATCTTATTGAAATGGGCTGGGAGCAAATCTGTAAAATCTGAAAAGCCAAAACGATGAAAAGTTCATTAATTTGAAACTTTGTTTTTGAAAATATCAACAGTTTGTTCGTAAAGGGTCAAACCGAGGTTATTAACTTGGACTCGGCAGACAAATCGGTTAACCAAATTCATTAACTTGGACTTGGTCAACTGAGTGGATTTTTATAACTGGTAAAAAATTGGAAAGTTCAGGTACTAAATTGCAAAACTTGAAAATTTGAAAATGAGTGTTAGGCAAGTTCGACCGAACTTGCTTAAAGTTCAAGATTTTCTGTTTTATAACAAGTTCGACCAAACTTGCGTGTGATGGCTGGTTGATTTAAGTAGGTTCGCCCGGACTTACTTGGGCCTTTATTCATGGGCTTGCAAGTTCGCCCGAACTTGCCAAGGTATAAATACCTTGCAAGTTAGCCCGAACTCATTATCTGCAAAAACAAGTCTCTGAGCGAACTTACAGAATTTGAACGATTGTGTGAAATTGGCAAATTTGAGCCATTACTCTGCCAAAATTTGAGTTGCTTTAAGTGATTTACACACTTATAGCAATGGAAGAGGTGTGTAATTGTTTATTTGAACTGTTAAGTGGATAAATTCGGATAAATCAAATCTAATATGTTAAATAAGATAATCTTAGGGTTTGTTGAACAAATTGAATTCAAAATCATAATAACCAACATAAATCGACCGTGAATGTCACCTGGATTTGATTAAAATGGCTGATAATGATTTGTGCAGGTTTTGATTGAATGAGATAACAAGTTCGGCCGAACTTGTTATCAAGTTCTATCGGACTTGTTAACTAAACTATGAATAAAATTTGATCAATTTAAGTTCGACCGAACTTTGTTTTAAATCTGAAATTTTTGTGATTATAAGTTCGCCCGAACTTATGTTTGTGAATTGTTGAAGATGTGTAAAGTGCATGTTCGGGGGAACTTGACCAAACCAGAATGTTATACATACATCAAGTTCGTCCGAACTTGATGAAAAGATGTTGGAAAAATTTTGTAACTTTTTCTCGTAATGTGTGCTAATTGATTTGCGTCGTTTTTTCAGCTCAAGTACCAGCGAGAGTAATTTCTATGTATTTCTCTAAATTCCATAATACTTGTATCACGCTCGATAAAATGATATGTCCGTCGCTGAAGGAGTACGAGAGTATTTTGAAGTTTTTAAAGGATTGTCCTATTCACAGAGCTATCACAGAGCGCACAGTGTCGTATAGAACACTACTTATCATTTCTGGATGAACGCGAGCCTCAGTGAAGACAAATCTGTGCAATTGGAAACGAGAACAAAGCTATCACAGTTACTGAAGATGATATACGAAGGATCTTGCAATTTAACGACGATAAATGATCCTATTTTCTTGGACGAGAAGATGGTTAGAGGTTGTTTCTATCGCATGGGGTACAAGGGCAGCGTTAATAAGCCGACTTTAAAGAAAGGGAAGTGCCAAACCCCTACAAGCTCTTGATGCATGTGATTATACATACCTTCAATCACCGTAAAGTTGGCCTCGATGACGTGCAAGACTATATGGTCTGCATGGCAATGGCATTGATTCGGAAAAAGCCGTTTAACTACTCAAAGCTTATGTTTACACATATATCAAAGAACATGGAAGATTCGAGATTGTGTTTATATCCGAGGTTTGTGCAAATGCTAATCGATGAAAAGTTTTCCAACATAGCACGAGATCCAAATGATGTTCTTTATCTAAGTCACCACGATGATACAACGGTGAAAAATTTAATCAAATTCCAAAAGCAAGACTCAGCACTGGTGGCAAAACTAATATTTGGGGCTATCAAAGATGAAAATTATATAGCACCATCTGACAACAAGTGGAGAAAAGATGGAAGTGGTGACAAGAAAGAGTTAAACGCTGAGAAGGAATGTTTTAAAGCTTTCAAGCCAAAAGCTAGCAATGATTGGTTTCTTAAGGCCGAAGTCTAAAAGAAAAGGAAACAAGCAGCAAAGAAAGTTGAAACAATGCTTGTTGATGAAGATGAACCAAAAAATGTTCAAACTGAAGATGGTTCTAGTGCAGCAGTAGTGATTGAGAGTCAAGAAACTGTTAAAACAACTCAGGAAGACGATGTTATTTCAGCTACCTCAGAGAATGATGAAGATTCTGATGAAACACCTGTGAAAGAACCTGAAAAGTCAACATTAGAATTAGAAGCTGAAAAGGAAAATGAATTTGATGCTGACTTTGATCCAAATCTTGAAAAAGAGTCTGACGAAGAAAGACCCAAGAAAAAAGCAAAAAGAACAAAGTCTTCCGCAACTGAAATCTCAAAGAAGACTACAGGGTCTCCATCTACTAAGGGCAAAAAGTCAAAGAAAACACAAAAGCCAGCAAGTAGGAGATATATCGGAAAGCCAAAAAGCGCAGAAGTTATACAAGAACCTCCTACAGAAGAACCTCCTGTTGTTATTTCTACTGAAGCTGAACGTCCAGAAGTTACACAAAAACCCCGTGAGACTGGTTTACTTGAAGTACCTGTTATTCAATCTCCGGTTGCTCCAACGACTTCTCATCTTGAAAGTTCTACTCTAAAGAAGTCTACACCACAGGCTGCTACTCCAAAGTCAACACCAAAAACTCTAGGGCCAAATCTATTTCGAGATATGAGGAATGAGCCAATCAGCCTTCAAGATCTGAATGATTTCTTTCCAGAGACGAATGTTGATCTTCTTGAAAAGCGCGTGAAGGTTTTAGAAGAAAAGGTTAAACAGAATGAAGCTGAGAAAGCAGAGCTGATAAAGAAAGTAAATCAAAGCTCCATAGAGAAAGAAATGTTAGATGATAAAGTCAAAGTGTTAGAAAACGAAAGAGAATTCTTCAAAGCCCTAATTGAAAGTTTACAAGATGCCAATGGTAAGTTGCAAACAAAGATTGCTGAACTGAAAACAATCCAAGCCCTAAATGATCGAAAATTCACGAGGATGCAGAAAGTTTTATCTAACACTCTTGGTATTGATTTCATTTCTGAGTATGATCATCTGGATAGGCAGGAAGCAAAAGAAAGATCTGAAAAGGAGCTTGCAGATAGTGGTAAAGGTAAAGGTGTTGAGGGTGAAGCACCTAAATCATCTGAAGCTATCGAAAAGTCTGTTTATAATGTTGAAAAAGCTTCTGAGTCCGATATTCCTAAGGTTGGCGAATCTGTCAAGCCTTCAGATCCTGTAACTGTTTCTGAAGAAAAGGACGATGAAGAAGCCGAAGATGAGGATAAGGATGATGATGATAAGAAAGACGATTCTGATTATGAAGATTGGAATAATGCTGATGATGATGATCAGGGAGGAGTTGGTATGAAGATTAGTGAAGAAAAATTTTCGAATGAATTTGATTTTTCTTCTTTGATGGACGATGAATAAAAAGAGATGGATGATCAGATTGAGGGAAGTCAGGCAGAAAAGGCCAACTGATGATGTTGATATGGTTGATGATGATAGGTTTGCAAAGCCTGTTGCTGCCGTACCTACAAAGCCTTTGATGTTGATGTTGGAACATAATGTATAGGAAGGCGCTTACGTGCACAACTATACGAAAGAAGATTTGGCTAAGTTGATGGAAGTTGATGCTGAATCACTTGATTTTGATTTTGAAGAACAAGTGATGAATGTTAACACATTAGAGCCGAATGATTATCAGTATATACGAAGGTTTGAAGCTGACGAGTACAACAGAGTAATTATAGAGGATTGGTCTTCGGATGATGAAACAGATCAAACTGCAAAGTACGTCGGTCCTAACACTGATAGTTTTCCTACTTTTGAGGAGATGTACAAGCAACTTGACGAAGACATGTTGAAAGAAAAGATTGAAGAATCTATTAGAGAAGGCAAAGTTCCTAAACCGATGACAAAGGAAGAAATAGCTCAAGCAAAGAAATCTTGGTTTAAAGAGATGCCACGTGAATGTAAGTTTCGACGTCCTCTAGCAATGTTTACCAGAGATAAAGACATGTCATTGGGGGATATCCTAAGTTAGGGTTGGTTTAAGGAGCTGAATGTGTATGCAATCAAAAGGGTATTTGGAGTGCAATACTTCAAATATCTGGCTGATTTCAAGACTCTACCGTACTAGGATGTTGAGGAACTGGTTCAGATTGTGAATGTTACTTATCATATGAAGTATATTGATCAGTTACTTTGGAAAATGATCAAGTTTGAAGCGATTAAGGGATTCAGATATTGGAAGCCATTTATTCCAGGTCGCCGAATCAAAACAAACAAGAACACAGGGGAAAGGATATAACGTTGATTTTGAAATGACTGAGAGCGATGAGAAATATGCCGTTGATGCCTATCTAACAAAACTTCTATCTAGTATTCAAGTGGTGGCAGATAGATCCAACCACATGTGAAGCCGTTATTGTATTACGATTAGAAGAACACTTGGATATCACGAAGGAAAGGGTTGAGATATTGGGATTTCAGGGCATGAGAGGATTGTGGAGAACGATCAGGATTCTAGATCTAATGTGGCTTGTCAACTGTTCAAGAGAAGATATCAAATGCTTGTTCTACAGCAAGATAATATTTGAGGAACGTGAAAAAGAACAGGCTATGAAGTATTAAAGAGTTGTGAACGTTTGCTATGCACGTGAGGTGAATTCAGGGAAGAGGTAGCAGACAAGCTGAAGGGAGCTAGAACGGGTTGAATTTCTAAAGGAAGAGAAGCGTCTCGAGGAAATACATGAGAAAGGTAGGGCGACAAGGCTTAGAAGGTTTCAGTGTATGAACAAAGTGTCTCCTACAGATCAGACGCAAGATCCGAAGCAAGAACGACGAAAGAGCCTTACAAGAACTTCTTCGGTCGTGTTCGTTAATGTTTATTTGAAGACAGAGTTTTTGAAGACTGATACAAGACGAAGACGATATCCAGGGGGAGTCTGTTGGTGCAAAATGTCTATGTCTTAGTCTTATATCGAGTCTGTATAGATTAGAATTGAATAGGCTAGCAAAAAGTAATATTTATATGTTAAAGGGTCAAGTTCGCCCATGATATGCTGGAATGTCAAGTTCGGCCGAACTTTCTTAGGCAAGTTCGCCCGAACTCACCTCCTCCATGAGCGAACTTATACTCCTATAAATAGCTAGCTTGACAATCTCATTTGTAATTTTGGCATTTCAGAGGTGAAGCTCTGTCAATTTGGAGACTCGATGTTATATCAATAAAATTGACGTTTAATTGACTAATTCTTGTTCTTTGGTAAACTTGTCATAATATTTCCGCTATTATGGACAATAGAGATCAAATCTAGGTTCTTATGCATTGAGGATCGGTCCTACATTGCCTAATAGTCCAGTTTCTTTGAAAGAATCTGTTGGGTCAAACAGTACACCTCATACATTGGATGAGGACACTGAGGACGAAAAGAGAAAAACATTTAAAAAGAGATTTAACAAAAGGAAAATTTATAAGAAAAAATCTTGTTTTAAATGTCACAACAAAGGACATGTGGCGAGTTGTTGTCATTTTAAGAGAAATAAAGGAAAAGTTATGAGGTTAATGATGGGAATAGGGTTGGTTTAAATAACAATGTGAAACCACATTATCAAAGTAATCAATCCAGATTTCAATCAAAGACTTCACCATCAGGAAGATTTGATAGACCAAGAAGCATGTCTCCACAATTTAGTCATTTTAATGGTAAATCAAACCGATTTCAAAGTGGAAATTTTGGATGTCAAAATCGATACCGTCTTCCGGAAATCGAAATTTCCAAAGAAGAAATGAATATAGGGGCTTTTCTAACTCAAATGTTCAACAAAATCCAAAGTTTTTCCAAAGTTCAGGTTATGATAATGAGAGAAGAAGATTTCAAACGAGTAATTTTCAAAGGTTGGAAACTCCAAGAGTTTATTGGAACTCTCGTGACAATCGACCTTGTGAAAATCAATCTTGGACAGAAGTTCAGATTTGTGATAACTATGGACAATCCAAGACTATCTGGGCTTTGGTTCGTCATTCTAACTAGTTGTTAAGTGTGTGCAGGAAGACCAAGAAGGATTGTTGATGTGTGTAGGACCGAGGACCGATCCTCGATGCTAAGGAACCTAAATTTGATATCTAACGTCCATAATAGCGGAAATATTACGTCGTGTTTACTAATAGACAAGAATTAATCAGTTTAACATCAGTTTTATTGATCAAACGTCAAGAGTACAAACTGACAGAGCTTCGCTTCCAAAATGCCAAAGTTACAAATGAGAGAAGCTAGCTAGCTATTTATAGAGTAACAAGTTCTCCTGAGGAAGACCCAAGTTCGCCCGAACTTGCCTTAGCAAGTTCGGCCGGACTTGACCAAACATGACACTATGGGCGAACTTGTCCTCGATCTACATAAATACATCATTTTGCTAGCCTATCCAACTCTATTCTATACAGACTCGATATAAGACTAAGAAATAGACATTATGCACCAACAGACTCCCCCTTGGATGTCGTCTTCGTCTTGTATCAGTCTTCAAAATTTTGTCTTCATAATAAATGTTAACGCACACGACCGAAGAAGTTCTTAAATGGCTTCGTTCGTCGCTCTTGCTTAGGATCCGGCGTCTGGTCTGTAGGAGGCACTTTGTTCATGTACTGAAATCTTCTAATACTTTCCTTCCTAGTTTTCTCATGAATAGCTTCGAGACGCTTCTCCTCTTTCAGGAATTCAACTCTTTCTAAATCCCTCCAATTTGTTTGCCACATCTTTCCTGATTACTTCATGCGCATAGCAAACATTAACAACTTTCTGAAACTGCATAGCTTGTACCTTTTCACGTTCTTCAAATACTATCTTGCTGTAGAAAAGGAATTTGATATCTTCTCTTGAGCAGTTAACCAACTACATAGGATCTAGAATCCTGATTGTCCTCCATAACCCCCTCATGCCCTGAGACCCAAGTATTCAACTCTTTCCTTCATGATATCCAAGTGTTCTTCAAACTTTAAAACAATAACTGCTTCACAAGTCGGAGGATCTATCTGCCACCACTTGAGCAATGGATAGAAGTTCTGCTCAATCGGCATCAATGGCATGTTTCTCATTGCCCTTGGTCGCTTCATTATCAGTGTAATGTCTTTCTCCCAGTTTTCTTGTTAGTCTTGATTCGGCGACCTGGAATGAATGGTTTCCAATATCTGAATCCTTTCACTACTTCATACTTTATCAATTTCCACAACAATTGATCAATCACTTTCATGTGATATGTAACATTAACAGTCTGAACAAGCTCTTCCACATCCCAATATGGTAAAGTCTTGAAATCAGCAAGATACTTGAAGTATTGCACTCCAAATTCTCTTTTGATTGCATATACGTCAAGTTCCTTGAACCAACCCCAGCTTAAGATATCCCCCAATGACAGATCTTTGTCTCTGGTAAAGAATGCTAGAGGACATTGAAACTTACGTTCGCACGACATCTCTTTAAACCAAGACTTCTTTGCTTGAGCTATCTATTCTATCGTCATCGGCTTTGGTACTTTTCCTTCTCTAACTGATTCTTCAATCCTTTCTTTCAACATGTCTTCATCTAGCTTCTTGAACATCTCCTCAAATGTAGGAAAACTATCAGTATTAGGACCAATGTACTTTGCAGTCTGATCTGTCTCATCATTCGAAGACCAATCTTCAACAATCACTCTATTGTATTCATCAGCTTCAAATCTTCTAACATACTGATAATCATTCGACTCAAAGTATTAACATTCAACACGTCTCTTCGAAATCAAACTCTAGATCTTCAGCATCAACTTCAACTAATTTTGCAAGATCTTCCTCAGTATAGTTGTACACATACTCGCCTTCCTCCACGTTATGTTTAAGCATCAACAATAAAGGCTTCGTGGGTACTGCAGCAACTGGCTTTACAAATCTTTTAACATTCAACATATCAATTTCATCGGATGACCCTGTCTACCCTGACTCCCCCTCAATCTTATCATCCATTATGTTTGATTCATCATCCATCAACGAAGAGAAATCAAATTCATCTGAAACTTTAGCTTCAGTAATTTTCAGACCAACACCACCTTGATCCTCATCATCGTCATCATCAGCTACATTCCAATCCTCATAATCAGAATCATCTTTCTGTTCATCTTTATCTTCCTCCTCTTTCTCTGCTTCTTCATCGTCCTTATCTTCAGAAGCAACGATAGGATCAGAAGGCTTGACAGATTCGTCAACCTTTGGAATATCAGACTCAGAAGCTATAACAACATTCTTTTCAACTAATTTCTCTGCGATTTCAGAAGACCTAGGAGTTTCACCTTCAACCCCTTTACCTTTTCCACTCGCAGCTAACTCTTTCTCAGATCGTTCTTTAGCTTCTTGTTGATCCAGACAATCATATTCTTTGATGAAATCAATTCCCAGAGAGTTAGATAAGACTTTCTGCATCCTAGAGAATCTTCGATCATTTAGAGCCTGAATAGACTTTAACTCTGTAATTTCTTTCTGCAGCTTCTCATTTGCATCTTGCAGACTCTCGATTAGAGCTTTGAAGTATTCACGTTCATTCTCTAACACTTTCACTTTGTCATCCAACATTTCTTTCTCAACTGCACTTTGATTCACTTTCTTTATCAACTCTGCTTCCTCAGCTTCATTTTGCAGAACTTTTTCTTCTAATACCTTCACACGCTTTTTCAGAAGTTCAACATTCGTCTCTGGAAAGAAATCATTTAGATCTTGAAGACTAATTGGATCATTATGCATATCACCAAACAGATTTGCCCTTGGAGTAGACTTAGGAGTAGCAGTCTGTGTGTAGTCTTCTTTGGAGTAGAATGTGAAGTTGTTGGAGGAACTGGCGATTGAATCACAGGTACTTCGAGCAATACAGTCACAGGAGGTTCTTGTGTGGCTCCTTGACGTTCAACTTCAGCAGAAATAATGGCAGGAGTTTCTTGTGTAGAAGGTTCTTATGTAGCTCCTTTCTCCTGTTCGTTAGAAGGTTCTTGTGTTACTTCTGCGCTTTTCAGCTTACCTTTATATCTTTTACTGACTGCCTTTTGAACTTTCTTTTTCTTCTTGCCCTTTGTCTGAGGAGACCCTCTAATCTTCTTTGAAATTTCTGATGCTGAAGACTTTGTACGCTTAGCCTCTTTCTTCGGCCTCTCTTCATCGGATGCTTTCTCTTGATTAGGATCAAAATCAGCATCCATTTCTTTCTCCTTTTCAGCTCTAATCACAGCCTCTGATTTTTCTAACTCTTTCACTTGAGTTTCTTCAGGATCATCATCATTCTCTGAAGTAGCGGAAATAACATCCTCTTGTGTTGACTTTTCAATCTCTTGACTCTCAACAACTACTGCTACGCTCAATCCAGCCTTAGTTTGAACATTTTCTGATTCATCTTCATCAACGAGCATAGTGTCAACTTTCTTTGCAGCTCGTTTCTTTTTCGGCTTTTCAACTTCGGCCGGTAAGAACCAATCGCTTTGAGATTTTGGTTTGAAATCTTTGAACCATTCTTTTTCAGCACTTAACTCTTTCTCATCACCACTTTCGTCTTTCCTCCACTTATATCAGACGGCGCAACATAATTTGAATCTTTAATCGCTCCAAACACTGGCTTAGCAACAGGAGCTGGCGCTTGCTTCTGAAACTTTAAAAGCTTCTTCATAGTTGTATCATCGAGGTGGCTTAGGTATAGCACATCATTTGGATCCCATGCTATATTAGAGAATTTCTCATCTATCAGCATTTGAACGAACCTTGGATAAAGACATAGCCTTGAATCATCCATGTTTTTCGACATAAGTGTGAAAACCAGCTTAGAATAGTTAAACGACTTTTTCAAGATCAATGTCGTTGCCATACAGGCCATATAGTCTTGAACATCATCTAGACCTGCCTTGCGATGACTAAAAGTTTGAATAATTGTATGCATTAGGAGCTTGTAGCGGTTAGGCACTTCCCCTTTCTTCAGCGTAGGCTTGTTCACGCTTCCCTTGTAACCCATTCGAAAGAAATAGCCTCTGACCATCTTCTCATCAAGAAATATTGGATTGCCTTTATCATCTTTGAACTGTAAGATCCGTCGAATATCGTCTTCTGTAACTGTAATAGGTTTGACTTCATTCCCGACTTTCACAGAAGATGTAATGGTCTTTCTATCATTACTGAGACTCGCATTCGTCTATAAATGGTACGCGTGAGATCTATAAGATACTGTGCGCACCGTGATCGCTCGATGAATAGGACTTTCCTTTAAAAACTTCAAGATACTGTCGTATTCTTTCAAATATGGACATATCGTCTTGTCGAGCGTAATGCACGTATTATGGAATTTCGAGAAATCCATAGCAATCACCCTTGCTGGTTCTTGAACCTGAAAAACGAAGCAAAACAATTAGCACTCAATATGAGAAAAAGTTTCAAAATTTTCAGCACTTTTTATCAAGTTCGGGCGAACATGATAAGTGTTGTAGACATTCTGATTATGTACAAGTTCCCCCGAACATGCCCTTCACAACATGTCCCCTATTCAAATATAAGTTCGGGCGAACTTATAACATGTTTCCCCATTCAGAATTACCTAAGTTCGATAGAACTTATGATCTCAAAGATTTCAGTTTTATCAAAGAAGTTTGGTCGAACTTAAGTTTAACAACTTATATTCATTATTTAGTGAACAAGTCCGGTCAAACATGTCAACAAGTTCGGCCAAACTTGTTGTCATCTTCAACACATCGCCTGTAACTTCATTTTGTATGAATCCGATCAATTTTATCAGATATTAATGATTGATTAGTATTGATTAACATAATTTTTCTGTAATTTTACCATTCGAACCCTATGTCTAATCTTTTTTAACATTTTAGATCTGATTATGTTGATTAAGGTCCAAGTTATGGTTTAAAAATCAAATCTATACCTCAGACATTGTAAATGGTGTGCTAATCACCAAAAACAATCCAAATTTCAGCAGAGTAATGGTAAGATTTTGACAAATTAACTCAATCGCTCAACTGAGATAAGTTCGCTTCAGAAAATTTGATTGCAAGTAAATGAGTTCGGCCGAACTTACTAGGTACTTATACCGTGGTAAGTTCGATCGAACTTGCAAGCCCATGCCTTAAGCCCAATCAAGTCCGGGCGAACTTATGAAATACCAACCAGCCATTATTGCAAGTTCGGTTGAAACCAATGTTGGAGAACGAGTCTTCGAAGTCTGGTAAGATGCTAGAACTGGTGGGAATCTCTTTGACAACGGGTCGGGAGCTAATCTGTAAAATCTGAAAAGCCAAAACGATAAAAATTTCATTAATTTGAAACTTTGATTTTGAAAATATCAACAGTTTGTTCGTAACGGTTGAAACCGGGGTCATTAACTTGGACTCGACAGGCAAATCGGTTAACCAAGGTCATTAGCTTGGACTTGGTCAACTGAGTGGATTTTCATAACAGATAAAAGTTGGAAAGTTCAGTGGTGAAAATCCAACTTTTTCAGATTTTACAGATTGGACTTTCCAACTTTTATCAGTTATGAAAATCCACTTAGTTGACCAAGTCCAAGCTAATGACCTTGGTTAACCGATTTGCCTGTCGAGTCCAAGTTAATGACCCCGGTTTGAACCGTTACGAACAAACTGTTGATATTTTCAAAATCGAAGTTTCAAATTAATGAAATTTTTATCGTTTTGGCTTTTCAGATTTTACAGATTAGCTCCCGGCCCGTTGTCAAAGAGATTCCCACCAGTTCTAGCATCTTACCAGACCTCGAAGACTCGTTCTCCAACATTGGTTTGCTGAAAACAATGTAGAAATAAAATCTTTTTGAATTTTTGTAAGTTTATGCTAAAACACACAGAAAATCTTTTTGGTTTTAATCTGTAAAGCTGATAAACTATTTACAGGACAATGTAAACTATGTATAAACCTATTTACAGACATATTTTTGTGAATTCGTGTCTAAAGGATCATATCAGTTAATTGAGACGTATCACCAGTACCGTTGACCTTTAAACGACTTTAAGCTTTAAACTCGTTTACCTAGATTGTCGATATATTTGTCGTCTTAAACTTTACCACATTTCTCAACTGTTTCAAGATATATTAAGGTAAGATTTATGAAGCTTGACTTATCTGAGGTTCCCACTTCTTGAATATACTCCCGTATCAAGATTCCCTAGATTTCATGTTACAGGTGAATATAGCGTAATTGATATCTGTATCTGGGTTAGTGCGAGACCTTGAGAGCTCAGGTTAGTACTACCATACAGACAAAGAGATGAAGGCTCGTCTTTAAGGTGTGTTCCAATTAAGGAATCTTTTTAGCACTGCAAATGATTAGATCTTTCGATACTTCTCAAGATTGCATGCAGTTTAGGGTTTATAGCAAAAGTATCATAGAAGTTCTAAGCTATTGCTTCCGCAAAATCATAAGAACTTATATAATACCCAAGATATCAACTATCTATAAAGACCTTGTATCTCAGAATCAGGCAATCTCTCAAACGAAATTTCGAAGTACTAAGTCCATATATCCAAGATGTGTTAATCCACTTGATTAAGCAGTTGTAAAATTTAGTTTATATCTCGAAAACAGTTTACTGAACGTGTTAAGCCTATCGACACATCCACAGTATGACTCGTTTATCACTTTTAAACTTTACATGTTTTTAGCATACTGTGATAGTCCACTGATGTACTATCATTTCCTTTTTGTGACATCGAATTCTTTTCTGTCTTTTCAATGTTTTTGTACACTTTTTGAAAATTTTCATATGTTTTTGTATTTTCCCAAATATTTCTCCCCCTAAAATCAAAAACATATTTTTAATTTTAGATTTTTTAAAAATACTAAACTAGAAAGATATTTACAAACCATACAAACCAATGCGGATTACGTGAATTCGTTATTCGATCCGTATTCAACCTCAGCTTCCGCACCTGTAAGCAAATTTTTAATACCGTTAAGCCGCATTAGATATTTAAATCTTGTTAATGGAAATGCTTTGTTATAAAAATCAGCCCTTTGTTTGTCGGTGTGGATTTTTTCTATTCGAACCAATTTCTTTTCGTAACAGTCAAGAATGAAATGGTAACGAATTTCAATGTGTTTTGTACGTGAGGATGAACCAGATTTTTAGTTATATCGATGGCTGCTTTGTTATCTACAAATAAAGGCGTGTCAAGAAACTGCAGACCATAATCACTCATCTGTTGCTGAATCAATAGGTTTTGAGAGCAACAGCTGGAAGCAGAAATGTATTCCGCTTCACACGTTGAAAGAGAGACCGTGGTCTGTTTCTTACACTACCACGTTACCAAACGCGTGCCAAAGAACTGGCATCCTGCAGTTGTAGATTTCGAGTTCAGCTTGTCCACTCCGAAGTCTGAGTCAACGTATCCCGTTAAGTCAAAATTATCGTTTTTAGGATACCATAAGCCTGTGCTAGGACATCCCTTTAAGTAACGGAAGATTCGCTTGACTATCTGCATATGTGACACTCGGGGGCTTGACTGATATCTCGCACATAAGCAAGTAGGATACATGATGTCTGGACGAGATGCCGTCAGATACATCCGTGAACCTATCATCAATCGATAAAGTGTGTCATCAACTTTCGTTTCTGTCTCGTCTACGCAAATCGCATGGTTCAGTGCCAGCGGGGTGTCGAAAGCGGCTTCGAGCTATCCATTTCAAACTTTTTGAGAATGTCATGAACATACTTAGTCTGATGAATGAATATCCCGTCTGGAAGCTGATCCACTTGAAGACCCAAGAAAAACTTCATTTCGCCCATCGAGGGCATCTCGAATTTGTTCTTCATGATCTTTTCAAACTCTTTGCACAGACTGTCATCCGTAGAACCGAAAATGATGTCGTCCACATAAATTTGTACTATGCCTCTCGTAAAGCCATTACCAACAAGATGTTGCGATAACGTCTCGTACCAAGCTCTCGGGCTTGGTGTAAACCGTACAAGGCGTTATCCAGGAGATATGTTTTTTTCTTGTTAAGTGGATCGATTAACCCCGGTGGTTGGCCGACATACACTTGTTCACGAAGTTTACTGTAGAGAAATGCGGATTTTACATCCAACTGGTACACCTTAAATCCTCTCCAAGCTGCGAACGATAGGAAAATGCGGATAGATTCTAATCGCACAACTGGTGCGTATACCTTCGTTTAATCTATAACCTTCTTGCTGGTGGAATCCCTTGACAACCAGCTGAGCTTTGTTTCTGACTATTACATCCCGATCGTCTCTTTTACACTTGAAGACCCACTTTGTGTCAATAGCTTTCTACTTCGGTGGCAAGTCTACAAGCTTCCAAACACCCAACTTCTCGAACTGTAAAAGTTCTTCCTGCATTGCTATCACCCAATTCTCATCAGCCAGAGCCTTATTAACTGTTTTTGGCTCTATTTGAAAAATGAAACATGAGTAGTAGCAGTAATTCTGAGTTGGTACAACTCGGGTGTAGAAACAGCTAAGTGCTTTATTGATTTAGCTCCGAGTACGCACACCAGTTTGTAGTTCTCCTATAATATTTGTTGAAGGATGGTAAGAATATGATCGCGGGATTTCTTCTGTTGGAACATCAACTGAGCTTTGCTGATTAGAAACAATCAGATTACTGTTGACATCAACATTAGGAGCACTTGATGAAGCTTCGTTCTGATTTCTTGGACTAGCAGATTGATTTAACATGTTAGATATCTGCTCAATTTCTTCATCCGATGAGGTTTCACCATCAGCATCAAATGTCGGTGCTTCATCTGAGTCAGAATTCTGATTTTGAGGCATGCTGGGACCTGTTGTTGTAGTTCCTGTTTCATTAGAAGCATTCACTAGAGGTGTAGCAGGTGTTACTTTTGCTTCAGAAACATTTTCAACTTGAACACCGCTATTGCTCGGACCTGCTTCGGAAGATGAAGAATCCAATGTGGGTTGATTAACCAGAATTGGTCTAATAATTTGTTCTTGATTCGCCGACTGTTGAAGATAGTATAACGCTGCAATTTCTTCTTCAGACGGTTCTTCAGGCAAGTCGAACAACTTCCAAAGATCTTGGTAGTTAAACAGCCACACATCACCTCTCCTTTGAATAGGATCCATACAGTTAAAACAATCCACGTGCTGTGCTTCAATAACCTTTCTCAACGAAGGAACATATACTCTTCTTAGCGGACTCGCATATCTGACAAAGAAACCTTCAAGAGATTTAGCTCCGAATTTTCCATCTTGATCGATTACAGTCTTCTTTGTTGGTTTGACAGTGAGAACTCTGTTTAGCGTGTAGCAAGCCGTAGCAACTGCTTCACTCCAGAAGCAGACTGGAAGTTTAGAATCTGCAAGCATGGTTCTCGCAGTTTCAATTAAAGTTCTATTCTTTCGTTCAGCAACACCGTTTTGCTGTGGAGTATAGGGAGCACTAAACTAGTGTAGAATCCCTTTTGCGTTGCAGAATTCCTTCATTTTGTTATTCTTAAACTCTGTGCCGTTGTCACCTCTAATGCGTCTGACCGGCAGATGATAAAGATTCTCGAGTTTCTTAAACAGAATCACCAAGTTGTCGAACGTTTCGTCTTTTGATTTTTGAAAGAATACCCACGAATATCTTGAATGGTCATCTATCACGACCAAGCAATATAAGTCTCCTGAGATACTTCGAACATTGACAGGACCATATAAATCCATGTGGAGACATTCTAATGGCAACTTGATTGAGTTCAGAATTTTCTTCGGATGAGATTTCTTGCTCTGCTTTCCCTTTTTACATTCTAAGCAGTGATCAGACATTTGAAAGCTCTGAAGATTTACACCCTCTACAAGATCATTATGAACCAAGAAATTCATTTTTTGCAAATGAATATGCCCCATCTTACGATGCCAAAGAATATAATCCTTTTCAGTAGCCTTTATCACAAAACATTGCGCTGGTTTTGATGAAGTGGTAGCAACGCCCATATCAAGAACATATAGATCATTCTCACGTGGTGCTCGCATTAGAATCCACTCATCTGGTATTTTAAATCCCGACTTCAAGATAATACACTCTTTGTCGTTGAAATGCACCGTGAACTTCTTGTCACAAATCTGCGATATGCTCAGAAGATTATTCTCCAACTCTGCAATATAATTCACGCGATCGAATGAAACGACGCCATTGGAGAGTTATCCCTCGGCGACTATCCTTCCACCCTGGTTACCCGCAAATCCAATGTATCCACCATTTATAGCTTTTATGTCGAATAGCAATGCTTCCATTCCCGTCATATACCTGGATGCTCCACTATCCAAAATCCACTTGGAGAGTACGGATCTTTGGAGCCCCTCCACATTTCAGCAATTATTTAAACAGCGCGACCCAAGCCTTTTTGGTCTTGGGTTGAATTGGATAACCATCATCGTAATGAAACTCACATTCGTCAGCATAATCGAATTCATATTCATATTCTAGATTTTTTACGATGTTTATGTTTGAAAACTTCACTTTCTTTTTATCTTTTGAAACATTACCATTTGTAGATTTGTCAGTGTTGGTTTCAATTTCAGATTTTGATTCTTTTGTGTTATCAGTCTTTACATGCTCAGACTTAATAACATCGGATGTTGTTGACCATTTATTTGCAATCCAGGATTGAGATTTAATGTTAGCCTTTTGATGTAAAAAGTTGCTTTCATTAGCCTTTGAAGTTTCACCTTTTTCAAAAGTTGAATTTTCAAACTTCTTTTCTGTTTTAGGTTTAACTTCAGCTTTTGATTCATTTCTTTTCAAAATCTTTGCAGGTTTTACAAACTCTGGTTGCTTCAGTTTCACAGCATTTGAAGTTTCTTTCCTTCGAAGATAAGCTGGCTTTAATTTCTGACATTGGCGTGCAATATGACCAATTTCGTTGCACTTGAAACAAGTCCGAGAATCATGTGGATGTCCTTTAGTGGGTTTTACACCACTTGTTTTGGCACCACTTGCAATTTTGTCTTTATCTCGAAGTTCTTTTTGTTTCTTAAACTCATCATTTTATTGTTTGCCGATCAAACTTTCCTCATGAACCGTGTTGTTCCCATATACAAAATTCATGTTTTTATTCTTGTATTCATTAAATGGTGACATTTTCTTTTTAGGTTCATCTGATTTTTCTAATCCCAACCCAGCTCTCCGGTTTTCCGAATGATCATCACCATTCCTTCGGTAGTTATTTCTTTTAGGTTTGGAATAGAATTTCCTTTCATTGATCTCCAGATCATCTGATGTGACTTCCACGAGTTTGAAGAATTTGTCTAACAATTCTTCCTTCACGCTCTGGATCGGAAAACTGTCATCAAAGTATAATCTATCAGATTCCTTAATCTTGTACATTATAGCATTAGGATCATCATATAGATCATTCTCCGATGATGTATCATCATCTTTGGACTGTGAATCAGAATTATTTGAACTCGAGTTGGCGCTTTTAAAGCTGCCTTCATCAGAATCATTCAAAACATTTTCAACCACTTTCTTAACCACAGCATTGTCATTAACTGTTTTAGTATAGATTATATCAATGTTCTCTAGCAACTCAGTTTTCTTTTCAGATAACAACTCAATGTTGAGTGCCTTATCCATCCCATCAGCGGATTTGCGACAATCTTCTCGCATAGAGGTGGAGGAACATTGTTGTATTCTTTACTAATTTTCTTTTTAGGTTTCTTTTCCGAAGGAATTGTCGAAAGAATGTGATCAATGACATGTGTTACAGGTGTAACTTCTCAAAAGTTGTTGAACACGCTCTGTTTCGATTTTCATGTCCTGGAGTTGTTGCTTAGTTTCAGCAATGGTGTTAATATAGGTATTAATCACTTTTTTCTTATCCATTACTGTTCCTTTCAACATCCTCACAGCGTCGTGTTGTTCGACATTGTTTCGATCGAGTCTGCCATAATCATCTTTCATTTTATCATACGCTTCTTTCATTGTGCGATAATCATATTTTAAAAGTTCATTATGCACATTGATTTCAGCAATGATCTTTGATTTTTCGGCACATTCGTTACATGGTTCAGTACATTTTGTACAAGGTTTCTCAACCTCTACAACTTGTACTTTGACACTATCATTTACCTCTGGACCTACCTTGGTTAGATTTGCCATTAAAGCTTTGTCGGCAATGTCCTTAATGTTTTCGGCATTCACTTCTTGAGTAACATCAATGACTACTTCATCAGATTTCTCCTTGACAGCTTGTTCCTGAGAACTTCCATCAAAGTGACCTGCAAAACTTTCACAAGAGTTAGGAGATAAAATTCCTTGTTTCTGCATGTGGATATACTCTTCTTCTTCTTGTTGTTGATGCAGATACTGTTCAAGTAGAATATTCTCTAAAGTTGCTGGCAGATGTATCTTCAACGATTTGTGCCATCAATGCAACTCCGGTCTTTTTTACCGATATAAGAATTCCAGTGGAAACTGTCATCTTCGTTTGATGCAACCATAGCCTTTTCAGTGTTGCTGCTATTCGGTTTCTCTTGAATTTCAATCTGATCTTTGGGCAAGGCTTGTACTGAAGTGACTTCTTGTACTACTTCTTGCCTCCTCCGAATGGACTTTGATTTCCCGTTGCTTCAGGATTTTTGCACTCTCTCTTGAAATGTCCCTTTTGGCGACATCTGAAGCACGTGACTTTTGTTTTGTCAAAACCTAGTTTGTTGCTCGAATTTCCGATATCTCGACCTATGAGAGCAACGAACTTTATGACTCTTCGAATGATAGATGCTAAACACCACTTTATATCCATGAGCTCCAGTTCTTCTTCGTCCACCTGGTCGTAGTCTTCAGCGGTCATTTCGGGATTGCCGATTTTCCCAGCTACGAGACTTTCATATGATTCTAGAACAGTGGCAAGAAGTGCCATGTGTTACTTAGTAGTTTGCTCAGAAACAACATTGTTCAAATTTACAGCGATGTTACATTTGAATACATTCGAATCAGAATTTGTTTGTTGGTTCTGATTTGCTTGACTCTGATAAGACGAATTTAAACCAATACTTGAGAATGAAGACTGTGGACTTTGATCATATTGAGGATATGATTGATTCTGATTCTGCTGCGAATTGTTCAAAGAATTCAAACTCGCTTTGAATGATGTCTGAATCTTTGGGCTTGAAATGTTATCTTGCATTCCACTCTTGTAGTACAAATCAACGTCTTGAACAACATTAGCGTTCTTTGACTTTGAAATCTTTAGGAGTTCCATTTCATGGCCTTCAAGTTTATCAATAAATGTTGACAGCTTGAAAAATTCCCATTTTTCACTTTCCTTCAGAACCATTAGGTAAGTAGTCCATTCTCCATCTGGTAGAGCGTCTGCAAGCTTGTCGATATACTCTTGTTCTGTCTTCTCGAGACCGTGTCTTCTCATTTGGACTTTAAGATGACAGAAGCGTTCAATCATCTGCTTCATGGTCTCACCCTTCAGCATGTTGAAGATATCGAACTCTTTCATGATGAGCGATTTCTTGCTTTTGATCATCTCTGCGCTTCCTTGATACTTCTTTTGAAGTGAGAGCCAGAGATCTCTTGCAGTTGTGTATTCTGGTAGCAAGACGAGAATATCTTCTTTGATGGATTGTTGGATAAGACTGATCATCTTTTTCTCAACAATATATTCTTCTTTCGGTGTCGTGGAGTACTTGTATTTCTCCAAAACTTGCTGATGTTCATCCAACGGAACTGTATAACCTCTCTCGATCGACACCCAGCCTAGGAAGTGCATGGCTTGAACCCAATATGTAAACTTCTCCTTCCATCCTTCATATTCGTCCATGCTCATTAGCTTTGGTGGTTTAAAAGTCGTGCCTATCTCGTTGTCAAGATTGACTTGTTGGATCACATTAGCATTTGACGAACCCACTGTTGTCATATATTCTCTTTGTATATCATCCATCACGAATAATAAGACGTGCATACTGAATACACTTGAAAACTTTGAAAACAATTAGAATTACTACAAGTTCGGTCTAACTTGTAGTGGAAATGAAGAATTTAGGTTTTTATCCACAAGTTCGGTCGAACCTAGTGACAGTTTAGAAAAAAAAAAACTTTAGTTATCCTCGAGCGAACTTATCAAATGATTTTGATGAAAAACTAGCAAGTTCGGGCGAACTTAGCTAAAAAGCCTTGAATTTTATCAAGTTCGGTCGAACTTAACAAAATATCAATAAAAATCTAGCAATTTCGAGCGAACTTAACTAAATTTCCTCCAAATTCACTCAAGTTCGAGTGAACTTGGTAAAAAATAACTGAAAAAGTGACTTTTTAGCACAAGTTCGGCCGAACTTGGCAAGCAAGTTTGATGAAGAGTGTTTTGTCAAACATGGTTTTTGCAACATTTCGACATTAATTCGATTGATTTTGGTCTCCAATCTTTCAAGTGTTTATCTTTGTTGTATTTTACATGATATATTCAAAATTGAAAAGATTTTGACCATGAATTCTTCATTTTTTTTTTGAAAAAGTAATGAAAACTAGAAGAAGGTAGATGAAATAGAAGTGTTCTTGTCTTGATTACTATCAAATCAGGTTGTTCTAGCTCTGATACCACTTGTAGGACCGATCCTCAATGCTAAGGAACCTAAATTTGATATCTAACGTACATAATAGCGGAAATATTACGTCGTGTTTACCAATAGACTGGAATTAATCAGTTTAACATCAGTTTTATTGATCAAACGTTAAGAGTACAAACTGATAGAGCTTCGCCTCCAAAATGCCAAAGTTACAAATGAGAGAAGCTAGCTAGCTATTTATAGAGTAACAAGTTCGCCTGAGGAAGACCCAAGTTCTCGCGAACTTGACCAAACATGACACTATGGGCGAACTTGTCCTCAATCTACATAAATACATCATTTTGCTAGCCTATCCAACTCTATTCTATACAGACTCGATATAAGACTAAGACATAGACATTATGCACCAACAATGTGTTCGACAGTGGTTATTCCTGTAGAGCATCTGAGGTGAATAGTAGGTTACAAATGGGTAACGAATTATTTACTTCTGTGATTGATAATGATTTTTCAAATTTTAAAATTGAAAACCTTTTGTCAGGTTGAAGTGGGAGTCTGTTTAGTGTTTTAAATTTCTGTTTTTTTAACTTACTCCATAAAAACAAAAATTTAGGGGAGAAATTTCCCTAAGCCAAAAAGAGTTTAGTTAGTGCGTGAGTTTAGGGGGAGTAAGTTAAAAATATTTTTAAAAAATCCAAAAACATTGAAAAATAAAAAAACATAAAAAATTGAAAAATTGAAAAATTGAAAAAAAAGAGTTTTCATGGTGTGAAGAGAAGAGATGATAGTACATCAGCGAGTTAGACTATCACACTTGAAATGAAATTAAAATAGCTTAAGTGTGATAGCAGCTTCATCATATGATGTACCAGTAGGCAAAAACATGAAATAATCAACTTACCATGGTGATATAAACATAAAGAATTGAGTATGAGTGGGTAACATATCAGTGGCGTATGGTTTTATAACCTTAAATCTTGCGTTGATAGATTGCCAAAATCTGAAGTTTTGGGTCTTTATACTGTTACTTCATTCGGGGTATCAGGGTTGTCCTTCTCCTGCATCCAGATATATGCTGACCTAGGCACAACCAGGATATCTTAAAAGAGCTAAAAATGCCAAATCCCTGAAATTGAAGAAGCTCTCCTCGAGAGTCATTCAAATGTGAAAAATGCATAATCGTAACAGCATCTGTACATACCTTGATCGTGGGGATATGTCCTGAGGTAGGACACACTAGTACATCAGTATAAAATTACCTTAACATATCACCGGGTAAAGGTACTTGAAATGTTCATGCGTTTTGTTTAAGTGGACAAACATACTGGTAATCGTCTTGAACTGTTTTTCATGAAAATCAAAAGAGAAAATTAACTGAAAGTGTGAAACAGTTTGATTTAAATATGATCTTCTTGCACATGATTCTCACAAAAAGATGTCTCGTATATATATTTCAGTTTATTTAGTTAGTGTTTGAAAAATATCAATAATACCAAAAATATTTTATTTTTAAAAGACTTCGTATTGAACTGACAGTTTGTTGTTTTTGCATGATAAGATAAAATATTGATTTATCTATAAATGTGAAAAAGACTAATGGTTTTTCGAGATACTTACTTGTGTTTCTAAACAATTTGATGCAGTTATCAAAATGAAGTGCAGAATTCAAGTAAAGTACAGACTGAAAGTAAGTGCAGATTGAGAGTGAATTGAAGAATGGGTGAAGATGCATGGTAGGATCCTTCTACTACATTGAAGAGAGATATTGGAAGATTGGAGCTTACTTGCTTAACCAAATATTGCTAGTTCACTGATCTACAACAAAAGAAATTTTTGGAGATTGGAAGCATCAGCTAAGGGGGAGTCTGTTGATGTCAGAATCTGTGTGTAGCTGAAGCTATCCAAAGACCAAAAGAACAAAAGATGTTTGAAGACGAAGTTACACTATGAAGCTATTGTCAAGGGGGAGTCTGTTGGTGCATATTCTGTGACAACAGCTTAATAGTTTAAGTATTTAGTCTTTGGATATTTTGTATTGGGCTTAGCATTATTGGTTAGCTAGTTTATTATTGTAATGGGCTTGGAGAATGGCCTAGCCTAGTAGGAAGCCCAGTTCACAGAAATGTGGTATATAAACATGTTTTGTGATTAGGGTTTGTAGCAATAAGAGAATTCTAGTAAGAGAAAGTGTATAGAGTTAGAGAGAGAAACAAATTTAAAGAAAGAGAAAGCTCATAGAGATAGGCTGTGAGGTTGTGTGAGGTATTAAGTTGATTGTAAACAACAAGTTGGATAATCAATAGAATACCGGTTTAATTGATATTCTATTTCTAATGTTTTATGTGATAATCTGATCTAGAGGATTCCGCACTCTAGGTTGGATAGACAATTCTGTGAAAGATCCATAGGATTAAGGGGGCCTACAAAGCGCGTCGCAGAAGCAGATGATTACGATCGTGTGATATTTGAAGATTCTTCTGATGACGAAGCAGAAAAGTATTCAGGCATCAACACTGATAGTTTTCCGACGATCGAAGAAATCATGAGTCACATTGACGTAAATTTGCTGAAGCAAAAGATTGATGAAGTGGTAAAGCAAGGTAATATCCCTAAACTTTATACGATAAAACAGATTGTCGAAGCAAAGAAGTCGTGGTTCAAAGAGATGCCGAAAGAAAAAATGTTTAAACGACCATTGGCGTTCTTTACTCGAGATAAAGATAAATCTCTTGGTGATATTCTAAGTTGGGGGTGGATAAGAGAATTTGATGTATATGCCATAAAAAGAGAGTTCGGTGTGCAGTACTTTAGACATCTTACAGATATCAAGACTTTACCATTTTGGTATGTTGAAGAGTTGGTACAAACGAGAAATATCAGTTTTCAAATGAAGTTCAATGAACAACGTCTATGGAGGGTTATCAAGTTTGAAGCTTCTAGAAGTTTTGAATTGTGGAAGCCATTTATACCGAAGTGCAGAATAAAGGTTGATAAGAAAACGGGAGTTAAAGATGTTACGCTTGTGATGAAACGACCAAGAGCAATGAAGAACATGCCACTAAAGCCTATCGAAAAAGATTTTCATCCTTACTTCTTTTGGTGGCAAACGGATCCTGAAACTAGTGAAGCAGTGATTGTATTACGTGATGATGAAACGTGGGATATCACTAAGGAAAAAGATCATGAATATATTGAGAAGCGAAGGATTTGGGGATTGTGGCGAACTATACGTATACTAGACCTGATGTGGCTAGTTAACTACTCTAAAGAAGATGTGAAGTGTTTGTTCTTCAACAAGATATGTTTTGACAAACGTGAAGAAGTTCAAGCAAAAAAATACCAAGGTGTGATCAACGTATGCTATGCACATGGTATTAATTCAGGCCATATGTGGGAATCAAGGTGGAGAGAGTTGGAAAGAGAAGAATTTTTAAAAGAGGAAAAGCGTCTCGAGAAGATACACGAAAAGGGTAAAGAGGCAAGGCTCAGACAATTTCAGTTCATGAAGTGGGCACCTCCTACTGACCAAACACTTATTCCGAAACAAGAAAGACAAAGAAAGCCGTATAAGAATTTCTTTGGAAGAGGTTGAAGATTGAAGGCTGATCAAGACTGCGACAATATCCAAGGGGGTTTGTTGATGCATGATGTCTATTGTCTAGGTCTTGGATCGAGTCTGTATGTTTAGGGCTTGAATGGTTAGAATTTGAAAGCATTTATGATGTAATGCACAAGTTCGGCCGACCTTGTGTGAAGATAGATCAAGTTCGCCCGAACTTGATCTAGCCATCCAGAGTTCGAGCGAACTTGCTGCCCTATATACAGTTGTCTTAGGGTCTTTCATTGTAAGAACTTTGCGTTGACGACAACAAAGCTCTGTCTGTTTGGATTCTCGATGTACTACTGATTTGAACTAATAAACAGACAATTTAAACAGTAAATCTTGTGTATTCGATTAACAAGTCACATAATTTACGCTTATGATGGACTTTAGATACAAATTAAGTTCCTAAGCAGTGGAGGAGCGATCCTAACAATAAGACATGTCTAACCATTCGATCACGCGTTTACACAAATGACACGTTAAATTAGCGTAAACTACCTTAACAGGTCATAACGGGTCAAAAGCACTTAGGATTCATTCCAAATCAGAATTTTGACTTTGTTAAGCCATTTCATATAAGTTCCAACACTCATTTGGTTTACAAGACCTCATTCTATCTGAATCTCCCAATTACGTCCCGTACTTTAACATAATTACCCGATGTTAGGACACACTTGATTCCTTGATCTTTTGGGCTTTGTTTACACATTCATACAAGGCTTATACGCAATCCCAAGTGAGTACATAGTTCCCCTCTTTTACATTTTCAAATGTTTTGGGTTTATTCATATGTGCCTATTCACTATATTCACGATTTCAAAGCTATACGATTTCGCATACGTAATATGTGATACCCCACGAAAACACACAACACAACTAGCTTCTGTAGTGACAATATGCTAAATTTCGGGATGAAATTTCTTTCAATTTTGGGATGATGTGACAACTCGTATAAATCCTTGTTACATTTCGCTTTACTTTGTAATTGCACGTACGTTATATGAATTAAATGTGGTGTTTGATTATTTTCTTTGAATGATTGTGTGCTTGGTAATGTGTAATGTGAATTACGTAAAACCGAAACCCGAAACCGAAATATTGTATTACCTTATTTTGCGAAACGAAACATCTTGATTAGTTATTTCGTGAAACTCTTGAAGCCGCTACCTTATAACCCCAAACCGAACCCACCCTTCGGCCCAAGAGCAAACAAACCCAACCCACCATCCCATCCCTTGTGCGTCACAAGCCCAACCCACCACCCCCCTTCCCTTGTCGGCCCACAAGTCCAAACACCCCTTTATTTGATAAATACGTACATTAGTTGGAAAATATAAAAATAAAACCAAACCCAACCCCTCCCCTTGTGTGTGCGACGGCAGGAAGGCAGCCCCCCTCCCCATCATGACATCTCTCTTTCTCGCTACACGCTCACCCTCATCTAACTCTCTCTAAGGTTAATTGAATTGTCATGATTGTTCAGTTTGAAATCGTTATACATGTGGCTTCGTTTGTGTTTGTTCTTGATAACTTTGATGTTTATGATGTTAAACTATAGTTTAGAGTTCATGAAAATCAAGTATAATGATTTGTATTGCTAGTTATCACATGTACGGGTTCATTAGGGTTTTGATTCTTGAGATAATATGAAGTATCTAGGCTGCGTTTTTGCGATAATTATGATATCTTATATGTAGGGTTGTGTGATTCTTTATGTGCTAAAGTAATCATTGATGGTTAATGTGCTGTTATTTGTTATTAGGAAGTGTCGTGATCATTTACTTGTAAACGGGTCATTTTATATCGAAAAACTGAAGTTATGAAGTCTAAATCATACGTTTCTGAAAAACGCTTCAAATGGCGCTGGAGTCACATTTTTCTGAGGTCATTTGGTATTTTTAAAGGGTCTTTTTTCACAGCAGCAAAAGCTGCGTTTTTTTCATCAATTGATGAATCTGACGGCAGCCCAGTAAATCCAACAGTAGCTGGGCACGGGTGTTGTCATAAATCTCCAACTGGAATTTCATCAATTGGGTCTACGATGAATTTTAAATGAATTTTTCTGTGGACTGCAGTAAGAAAGTGACGAATCTGACTGCAGCCCAGTAAATGCTTTTTATTAAAAAATCAGTAAAGAATCAAGTCTTGAGATTTTTACACAAGGTGAGGTGGACCGTTTAGGACGTTCTGTAAATTATATAGAATTTTTTGGAAAAAGATAACTATTTTAAAAAAATAACCGAAAACAGTCCAGTTTTGGATGTTAAAGCTGAAACAGTATAAGTTGCGATTTGCATGTCTAGATGTCGATTTTGCTATCTGATAATGATCCAACTTGTTTAATGTCCACGAAAGTGTTATGTGAATTGTTGTGTGCTTGATCATGAGTGGTTATAGGTGAAAAATGTATATGTGCGTAAACCGTCAAAGTGAGTGCATGTTATGTGTTAGATGCGTGTAGGAGCTTTTGCCTTACTTGAACCCACTAATGAACGAAATGGTAATCGTATTAGGACGTCACTGACCTACCTTGACTGTTAACCATTTTTAAGAGACCAACCAAGCAATCAAAGGTGAGTTCACACTTTTTCTACAAAGCATGGGATTCCTGGTGGTTTGGGAATGGGTTAAACAACAACAATCCCCCTTGGGTGGGATGCAACCTGCGTATTCTCTTTGGGTAGAATACGTACCTCCGCTCTCCTTGGGAAGAGCGAAAACCTTAAACTTACTAGACAACAACTCTATCTTAAGTTCCTCATTTTTATATCGACTTAATCGCTAGGCCATTGGCGAACGGGTCATTAGTTAAATAACGCTATTAGGTCTGACAAGCCTCACACTATGCCACAGAGGATGGGCGTGGACTAATGGACTTGGGCACTTAGTCAATGATGATAGACATTGACTCGGGGCACTCAACATAACTTAAGTTAATAGTTGATATGGTACGGGTCTAGTTGTTTAAAACATTGGGGTAGCCCCCCCCCCCCACGGCATATGGTTATGAGAACAAGGAACTTGGCAACTTATCGTTTTTGAAACAACTTATGGTTTGTGGACACAACATTAAAACGGACAACCAACTGTGAACTCGCCAACTTTTTGTTGACACACTACTGCATGCTTTGCAGGTCGTTAGGTTCATGGATGGAGCTTGCACGAGGAGTGGACGTTGTGACAAGGAACCAACTGTTGGGTTCCTAACATTAAACTTTATGCTTTTAAACTAATAATGGATTTTAGACTTTATGCTTCCGCTAACTCTAAAACTTGGTTTTGGACTTTGGTTGTGTGAACACTAAACATTTTGTTTGCTATGGTTTTACTTTCCTTTACTTAATGTTTAGTATGATTGGTGGTATGATCCTTGTCAGTCACATGCCTCGTGGTAATACCCCGCTTGTGGATTTTGGGGGTGTAACAGATTGGTATCAGAGCCATAGGTTATAGTGGACTTGGTTTTAAAAAAAGGGAAAAACTTTTTGACAAACCAGACTATAACCTGCTCAGAGCTCAACGATCCACAATGACGCTTCGCTTGACGTGCAAGGCTCAATACTTTAGGTGGTATGAATTATGTTTATATTGCCTACTTGCTATATTACTTTTGCATGATGGGTTGTTTATGGTATCCTTAGTTAGGGTAGTAGCATGTCATGCATTAGCCCGAGTGTGCCCATTATGACACCCAACCATTTACTTGAAATTTGACGAGTGGTGATCAAATTCTTTTCCTGTTTTCTCCTCACCCCACTACGACAACTGTTTTATGCATTCTATATATTTATACGATTGTCTTAACATGACGTCGCCGTTACAGCTAGAATTCAGATCTGACCCTCCATACATTCGGTGTGCACGTCGACATTCATCTAGACCAGAACCGGTCTAAACAAAATCGGATTTAGGAGAACAATATACCCACGCGTCCATGTTGACAAACCCCATCATCTCCACTAGCGTCGTCACCAGAAACGAAGTAGACACAGTTACATGCGTTTGGACCAATGATATACTCACGTGACCATGATGCAACAAACTTTCCTTTCGTGTCGTTGCTGCCATCTACCATTACTAGAACTGTCTCTGGAGAACGGAATAGTCAGCGAAATTCTTTGGTTATGTGTTGGATTTTTATTTTCACTCAATTCTTTGTATGAACATCCCCAACTACCTGTTTCTTCGATCAGCAACCGATATAATAAAACGCTAACAACCATACCACGATTTCCACCGATCACAAGATTACCCCCCCCCCCCATTGTCCTGTTGGGTGGTTAATTCTTCTTCTAACTTGATTTACACTTTCGTAGACCCAACTTAGCAAGTGGATGCCTCCTATTGATTGGATTGTGTTCGGGACATTCGAGAACGGAGATACGGATTACTCAACCTACAAACGAGCACGCTGATCTACACATTTACCTTACCCCCCCTTACGCTACAAGAGTCGCATTTTGAGTCTATGATAGTTTAACTTAATTACGTGAAACCTTTTCACTAGCCTTTGTACCGACCTATGTTTGTTGACTAATGACATGCCTAATTTCTACTATTACCACAGTGACACTACGTCCTTGCTTCTCCATGCAGAGACACTAATACGAACTCACTCCAGTCTAAAGGATTTGGAAGGCCCGACTTTCGATCATTGGTGATCACTTCTTGAAACCTTGAGGATGGTGATGAGTTGTTGATAGGATCATAGCCTCTTAAACATGTTTTTGCGTCCTTTCTTTGAAAACTCTTGACTGCACAGGCATATTTTAGATTCATTCACACGACCTAAGGAAACTCCTCCGAATTTGGTTGCTTACGACACGATAAATCGCACACTCGTCTAAGTTCATGGATCAAGGTGAATTATTCCTCCTTCGTGTGTGGGCGAGCCCGACAACTTAGACGAAGGTTTCAGTGAATCTTAACACTACGAACTCATGCGGCAACCATTCTTCGATGGTAAATTCTTGTTATGATTGATATATCCACGTCACACCCCTTTTTGACAAATGGCGTTCTTCATTTTTTTAACTTTATGCAACTTGTATACAACCAGCTATACCCCTGAAATCAAGTAAACCCCTGTTACGGATCCTTACACTCTTACGCATCGATTGCGACTACCCTTTTTGCATGTTTCCACATCCATTCGGGATATACTTCTCGGATTCTATGATCCTTATCCTAACAACAATCTCTGCTCGCTTGGAGGGGTTACTCTCTATGAATGTTACTCGAGGAGCAATGGGCCATGAATATCACAGATATAGAGGTATCACGAGAACTGTCCTTAGAACTCGTTACGAACGAGGCTGGTTCCCAGTCACGACATTCGAATTTAGCCTACCTTGACAAATATGCCATTTGTTTTCTTTAACGACATCCGAATCTACTCCAAGAACTAGTAGGAATCCGAACGATACCTACACCTTACCATGGAGCCCCTACCACACAAACAACCTTATGTTTAGCTTCTAACGAACGACTTTTGACGTTGTGAAGCCCGCTTTTCTTGATCATAGGCACAAACCCTCACAACTCTAACTCGAAAGACTGCTCAGTAATCCGCGTTTCAATAGTTGAAGGTGAAACTCTGTAGTACACCCATTCTTTCGTTACCAAAAGGCACATACGATTTCATTTTTTACTGTGACACGTCTATCCAAGGACTAAGTTACGTGTTGGTGCAACATGAGAAAGTCATCGCTTACGCAATCACGCCAACTCAAGGTTCACGAAAAAGAACTACACGACCCACGGTTTGGGAGTGGGGAGCAGTAGCGTTTGCACTCAAGATAGGGAGACATTACTTGTACGGTACCAAGTACACCATCTACACCGATCACAAGAGTCTCCAGCATATCTTCGATCAGAAGGAGTTGAACATGCGACAACGTTGATGGGTCGAACTTCTCAACGACTACGAGTGCATGATCTAGTATCATCCAGGCAAGGCCAACGTGGTGGCCGATGCCCTCAGTCATAAGGATACCAAACCTAAGCATGTACGTGTGTTACAGCTTTCTATCCACTCTAGTCTTCCTACCCAGATTCGTGACGCCCAGATTGAAGCATTGAAGGAAGAGAACCTCAAAGTAGAATCCCTACTGGGCATGGAGAAGAAACTTGAATGCAAGGAAGACGACATTTAATATTTCATGGAATGTGTATGGGCTCCATTCTATGGAAACTTACTAGAGCTTGTGATGGACGAAGCACACAAGCCTCGTTACTCGGTGCATCCTGGTTCTGACAAGATGTATCAGGATCTCAAGACTTTGTATTGGTGGACCCACATGAAAGCTAACATAGCGACCTATGTTAGTAAATGCTTGACCTGTGCTAGGGTTAAGGTTGAATACCAAAAGCCATCAGGACTACTTCAACAACCAGAGATCCCAACATGGAAATGGGAGAAAATTTCCAGGGATTTCGTCACTGGCTTACCCAGATCCCAGCGAGGAAACGACACCATCTGGATGATTGTTGATCGATTGACAAAGTCTGCACACTTTCTGGCAATCAAGGAAACTGACAAGTTTCCTACACTCATCAATTTGAAGGAAGTAGTCGCTAGGCATGGAGTGCCAACTTCTATCATTTCCAATCATGACCCGCGCTTTGCATCTGATATGTGGCAGGCGATGCACAAATCCTTTGGTTCACGTCTAGACATGTGTACAACTTATCACCCTCAGACGGATGGGCAGACTGAACGCACCATCCAGACTCTAGAAGACATGCTTCGAGCATGTGTTATGGACTTTGGTAACGGCTGGGAAAGGCATCTACCTTCAGTGGAGTTTTTAAACAACAATAATTACCACGCCAGCATCAAGGCTGCTCCGTTCGAGGCTTTGTATGGGCGGATATGCCGATCACCTCTATGCTAGACAGAAGTTGGCGACAGCCAGATCACTGGCACAGAATTCGTTATCAACACAACGGAAAAGATTGCCCAAATCCGACAACGAATGGCGGCAGGTCGTGACCGTCGAAAAAGCTACGCTGATAAGCATAGGAAACCTCTCGAGTTCCAGGCTGGGGATCGAGTGCTACTTATAGTCACCTTGGAAAGGTGTGGTTCGCTTTGGCAAATGGGGCAAGCTTAATCCACGGTATGTCGGACCTTTCGAAATCACTGAGAAAAACGGCAAGGTGGCGTACATATTGAATCTACCCGAAGAGCTCAGTGGTGTTCACAACGTCTTTCACCTGTCGAATCTGAAGAAGTGTCTGTCAGATGAGACCCTCATCGTTCCTTTCAAGGAACTCACTATTGACGACCAGTTGCGCTTTGTCCAGGAACCTGTGGAAATTATGGACCGAGAAATCAACACTATCAAACGAACCAAGATACCTATTGTTCGAGTTCGTTGGAACTCCCGTCGTGGCCCAGATTGGGAACGGGAGGACCAGATGAAACGCAAGTACCCCTAGTTGTTTAAGAAAGGTGAGTCCAATACTGAAGCTACTTCGGAATTTCAGGACAAAATTCCAAACCAACAAGGGGATGATGTGATACCCCAGGAAAACGTACAACACAACTAGCTTCTGCAGTGACTATCTGCTAAATTTCGGGACGAAATTTCTTTCAACTTGGGGATGATGTGACAACTCGTATAAATCCTTGTTATGTTTCGCTTTACTTTGTAAGTGCACGTACATTATATGAATTAAATGTGGTGTTTGATTATTTTCTTTGAACGATTGTGTGCTTGGTAATATGTAATGTGAATTATGTAAAACCGAAACCCAAAACCGAAATAATGTGTTACGTTATTTTGCGAAACGAAACATCTTGATTAGTTATTTCATGAAACTCTTGAAGCCGCTACCTTATAACCCCAAACCGAAGCCACCCTTCGGCCCAAGAGCAAACAAACCCAACTCACCATCCCATCCCTTGTGCAACACAAGCCCAACCCGCCACCCCCTTCCCTTCTCGGCCCACAAGTCCAAACACCCCTTTATTTGATATATACGTACATTAGTTGGAAAATATAAAAATAAAACCAAACCCTACCCCTCTCCTTATGTGTGCGATGGCAGGAAGGCAGCCCCCCCCCCCCCCCATCGTGACATCTCTCTTTCTCGCTACTCGCTCACCCTCATCTATCTCTCTCTAAGGTTAATTGAATTATCATGATTGTTCGGGTTGAAATCGTTATACATGTGGCTGCGTTTGTGTTTGTTCTTGATAACTTTGATGTTTATGATGTTAAACTATAGTTTAGAGTTCATGAAAATCAAGTATAATGATTTGTATTACTAGTTATCACATGTATGGGTTCATTAGGGTTTTGATTCTTGAGATAATGTGAAGTATCTATGCTGCGTTTTTTGCGATAATTATGATATCTTATATCTAGGGTTGTGTGATTATTGATGTGATAAAGTAATAATTGATGGTTAATCTGCTGTTAGTTGTTATTAGGAAGTGTCGTGATCATTTACATGCGTTTGGGTATCGTTTAAATGAAAATAGAATGTTGATTAACGAAAACAGCCAACTTCAGTTGGCTGTAAACGGGTCGTTTTATATCGAAAATGGATTCTCTGAAGTCTAAATCACACGTTTTCAAAAAAGGCTTTAAATGGCACCGGAATCACATTTTCTGAGGTTTTTTACTATTTTTAAAGGGTTGTTTTTCACAGCAGCAAAAGCTGCGTTTTTTTTCTGCAGGCAATTCGTGTTATGTTATTCATGATAACTTGCAATCTGGATAGAGTTAGGTCATGAAATCCGTGTAGTAGCTGGGCACGGGTGTTGTCGCAAATATCCTCTTGGGAATTCATCAATCGGGTTTACGATGAATTTTAAATGAATTTTTCCATTGACTGTAGTCAGAAAGTGACGAATCTGACTGCAGCCCAGTAAATGCTTTTTATTAAATAATCAGTAATGAATCAGGTCTTGAGATTTTCAAACAAGGTGACGCGGACCGTTTTGGACGTTCTGTAAATTATTTATATTTTTTTTTAAAAAGATAACTACTTTATAAAAATACCCAAAAACGGCCCAGTTGTGGATGTTAAAGCTGAAACAGTATAAGTTGTGATTTGTGTGTCTAGATGTCGATTATCTGATAATGATCGAACTTGTTTAATGTCCACGAAAGTGTTATGTGAAGTGTTGTGTGCTTGATCATGAGTGGTTATAGGTGAAATATGTATATGTGCGTAAACCGTCAAAGTGAGTGCATGTTATGGGTTAGATGCGTGTAAGAGCTTTGTGCCTTACTTGAACACACAAATGAACTAATGGTAATCGTATTAGGACATGACTGTCACACCCCGACCCGCAGCGGAAAAGGTGATCGGGGCATGATTGGGTTATCATCAAAGCTCATGACATTTATTTTAACGTTTCATATTCATTAATACACTTTAATGGAAAATTACAATCAATATTACATCATGTCCTAAATATCAATCTAGGCTTCATTGTTTCCTTCTAAGGCATTTCCTATGTTTTCCTTGCTTCATCCTGTTCACCTGTATCATGTGTAAAAATGGTTTTTGGATCAACAAAAAGTTGGCGAGTGAATCCTATGAAAAACATTTGAACAAGTTTATTTAATTGATTACAAAATAAAGTGCACAACCACACATGAGTAAAAATAGATGTAAACTTATTCAACAATCATTAAATATTAAATAATGCACACATGAACAATAATGGATCGTTTTGAGGCACGCGTTGCTCAACTCGTCTCCCACGAGGAACTGATGGGCCTAATAAATGATTTGCATATAATTGACAATATGTAATATATAACTACAAACAACATAAACTAAATAATACACACACGAACAATAATGGATTTGTTTTGAGGCGCGCGTTACTCAACTCGTCTCTCACGAGGAACCGATGGGCCTAATGAATGAATTGCATATAAATTGACAAAATGAAGTACATAACTACAAGCAATATATACAATCTAAGTTTAGATCACAATATGGTATGGCACAAGTTTAAATAAACGAGTTAATTTTGTGACACATGACACACCCCAAAACGTGTAATTAAAAAGGGGAGTTGTAAGATTCACTCACATTGGGTGCGTTCGGTTGATAATGTTGAATGCACGCGAAGTTGGATTTAACCACGAGTGAACTAACCTAGATAATGGCATAATGGTTCGGTACGTAAACAGATTTTATTAATCCATTTTAGTAGAATTGTTGGGTGTATTTTTGTGAGTTTAAGGCTATTTTCTAACCTTAAAAATGTTATTTTTAAGTATTTTTAATTGATTTTTAAATAAAATAAATAAATAAAAATAATAAAAAATGTTGACTTTTTGATCGTTGACCGTTGACCATTGACTTTGACTGTTGACCGGTTCGTATGTGTAATTGTGTGCGCCGGGTGAGGCTCGAACCCGAGACCTCCCGTACGCGTGCACGCAGCTCTACCAACTGAGCTACGTGTCTAACCCGAAATATTTATGTTTTTAATTATATTTATATATTAATTGAATTAAACAGAAAATCATTTATTTTAAAAACGATTTTAATGCATCGAACCGGTGCGCTCCACAGGTCTCGAACCCGGGACCTGTGGGTTGAGTTAACACACAATCCACTGCTGGACTGTGTGTCTAACTTGTTAAATAATCAGATTTTTATTATACTTATATACAAACTAAATAGTTTCATTTCTGCCTTATATAAAAAGTTAGATAATTGTCCGGACCGGTGCGGTAGTCCGGACTCGAACTCGTGACCTGTGCTTAAACATTCACACAGTCCACCACTGGACTGTGTGTCTATCTTGGTTATTATTCCGGTTTTTATTAAACTTAACATCTATGCGAAATGAATCCGGTTCAGAAATAAAAGGGAACATTTTTATTAAGGCGAGTATGCGTGGGACATGTATCGAACTCGAGACGTAAGCGTGTTTAATGTGCACACAGTCCACCGCTGGACTGTGTGTCTAACCCGAGTTATATCTTGATTTAAATTAAACTTATATACTACTGAAACTTCGTCTTCTTCGTTAATCTTAACCAGAAACGGTGACTGACTGGTTCAACGATTTTAATCATGTTCTTTAGTGTGTTATGATTAATTACAGGTGAGATAAGTAAAAAGAATGAAAGATTAAGCGTAAGGTATACCGAACTGGACTCCTCTGTTTCTCCGGCAGAACTCCGGTGACAGCAAATGATTCCGGCGACGTGTGTCTTGCGGCAGAGGGTCTTCGACGAGCTTGAGATGAATGTGGGTGGCTTCGGTATGAGTTCTGAGTGTTCAGTGTTTAGAGTAAGGCACAGAAGTGAAAGGTTCGGTTTTCCGGCGAGTTGCAGAAGATTTCCGGCGAATGGAATTATGTCGAGAAAGGGTGCGGTTTTGAGCGAAAAGGCTACCAGTGGATTGTGGGTGAATTTATAGGGAGGAACCGAGATGTATAGAGTCGGATTTCAGACTTGATTCAAAGTCATTACGTTTTCCGGTGGTTATGACTTGCGTCGCGGGTTCAGACGTCGGTTATAACCGATGTCATAGTTAAAGTTTACGTTAAACTGAAAAAAACCGTCAATCCTTGGCGAGATAGTCAGGATTTCCAACGACTGCAATTAGGCACGTCGGTTTTTGAATTCGAGATTTATTTTATGTATTAATTGTCTCTAATAATAAACAAGAAACATTAGTGGCGCAGTGGTTGGATGATTAAGTGTTAAGGCTTTGTTTGAATCGCTGGCTGACCCGGGTTCGAAACCCGGCAGCAGCTTTTTATTTTTATTTCATTATTTTTAATAGTTTTTCAAAAACAAATTATATATTCCAATATACTTATTAATTATGTATCGTTTAAAATTATTTTGGGCATCAAATACGCCACGAAATTTTTAACTGATTGTTCGGTTGTTAAACGGAGCGGGTTTGGTAAATCCGGTTTTTGACGGATGTTACAATGACTGGCCTGCCTTGACTGTTAACCATTTTTAAGAGACCAACCGAGCAATCAAAGGTGAGTTCACACTTTTTCTACAAAGCATGGGATTCCCGGTGGTTTGGGAATGGGTTAAACAACAACAATCCCCCCTGGGTGGGATGCAACCTGCGTATTCTCCTTGGGTAGAATACGTACCTCCGCTCTCCTTGGGAAGAGCAAAAACCTTAAACTTACTAGACAACAACTCTATCTTAAGTCCCTCATTTTTATATCGACTTAATCGCTAGGCCATTGGCGAACGGGTTATTAGTTAAATAACGTTATTAGGTCTGACAATCCTCACACCGTGCCGCAGAGGACGGTCGTGGACTAATGGACTTGGGCACTTAGTCAATGATGATAGACATTGACTCAGAGCACACAACATAACTTAAGTCAGTAGTCGATATGGTATGGGTCTAGTGGTTTAAAACATTGGGGTAGCCCCCCACGGCATATGGTTATGAGAACAAGGAACTTGATAACTTATGGTTTTCAAAACAACTTATGGTTTGTGGAACAAATTAAAACGGACAACCAACTGTGAACTCGCCAACTTTTTGTTGATACATTACTGAATGCTTTGCAGGTCGTTAGGTACATGGCTGGAGCTTGCACGAGGAGTGGACGTTGTGACAAGGAACCAACTGTTGGGTTCCTTACATTAAACTTTATGCTTTTAAACTATTAATGGGTTTTAGACTTTATGCTTCCGCTAACTCTAAAACTTGGTTTTGGACTTTGGTTGTGTGAACACTAAATGTTTTGTTTGCTATGGTTTTACTTTACTTTACTTAATGTTGAGTATGATTGGTGGTATGATCCTGGTTAGTCACACGCCTCGCAATAATATCCCGCTTGTGGATTTTGGGGGTGTGACATAATAGTTATCCTTTAACGAACCAAAACTATTACCTATGGCTAAAACAATGATTTTCAAAGTTTATGAGACTATTGTTGGGGCGTATTTCTTTTATACATTTATTAACAAAGATCAAGCCGATTGGTAGTACGATATAGCGCTATAGGATTTGACACCCCATTCATGTTGTATGGAATGTCAAAAATCAAGTTTAAACCAAATAGATTTTGCCTTCGTGGTAAATCTATAGTCACCAAAGTATAGTTTGATATACTCAGGTTTGAATGTATTGTCAAACGACCACAATGTATGTTTTACAAAGTTTTTCTAATCAAGCCATAAAAACTTATCTTTTATTGATTCCCTAAACCAAAGCATAGTTTGATGTGCCACTAAAGTATAGTTTGATATACTACCCAATCTTTTAAAACATAAGTATACATTTTGATATACTACCTAAATTGTTATTTCAAAACCAAATATATATCTTGTACATATATTACAAACACTTTTTATCAAAAAGAAAAATATTTTAGATACCAAACTTTTTATAAGGATTCATGGCTATTTTTGAAAACATATGTTCTTTTCTTAAAACATTCAAAGCCATGAATCTAATGCACAAAACCTATGTTACTCACAGGCATTTTTATGCTGACGTACCTATTTTCACATATATTTCAGGTTTACATATATGATGATTGACGCTGCGTGCTTCACATAGGATGGACGCGGGCCTTAGTGACTCTAAAATTTAAAAGACAATTTGATTATATTTCTTTTCCGACATTCCAAGACAAATTTAAATTTGATAAATCAATAAAACAAAACTTTAAACGCCATGTGTTGCGAAACAATTTGTAACGTGACTCCCCGTGTGTTTCCGTCGCATGTTGCTTACGCGATTTGGGGTGTTACAGATTGGTATTAGAGCACTGGTCATGTGACATCCGGTAAAATAATGGTAATTCCGTACAACTTAACAACTTAATTATCTATTTAATTCCGTTCGTTACGACTTAATTTAATGCATGATTAGGTCACGTAGAGTCTTACAATCATAGGATATGGTTTATTATGCTAAAAAATATCAATACATTCGTCGCATCGCGAGAAAACTACAAACTACGTCCTAATATGTTGGCAAAGTGCTGAAAACACTATTCACCAGAACACACTATTCATGCCAGCTAGTTCTGAAAACTGTCACAACGAGCAACGAATGGCACGAAAGCAATTTACGGATAAAATACAAATAAAAATCCCTAATTAGGGACATTAAATACAAAAACACTTTAACTTTCCAGAAAATACGTGTCGTTAAAATTCGTCTGAACCGCGCTAAAATATAGTAAAATAAATTGTCCGCAACATTAAAAATTCGGCATTTTTTTAATGTCCGTAGAACTTGTAAATAATATTTTTACATCCCAAATAACCTTAGGGATATCAATGGGATGCCCGAAACATAAACTCTCAGTGTGACGCCGCAACTTTTCACATTACCCAAATTAAAGCTGCTAGGCGAACAAATTATATTTCTACCATCAAATTGCCTAAACTAAAAAGCTAGCGAACTAGTTAGCCATATTTTGGCGTCGTAAACACCTTAAATAAACGCCATAACATCAAAGGTAAAATAAAACCATAGCTCTCGGTACTATATAATATCTTTTATATAACACTCGATATCAAACCGACGAGCGAACTAGTGGCATTTTTACCATCTAAAATCAATACCCATTAAACTAGTAAACTAGTTAGACCTTAATTAAGAGATTATAACACTCCAACACCTACACCCTATGCTTCACCATTTTCTTTCACAACTTTGAAAACACCAAAATTTCTTTCCCTTGTTCCCTTTGTTCACGGCAATATTACACACACCCACATCTACACTTTTTCAAATCCTAAAAATAGTAAATCAAGCCTATCTAGAACATTTCAAGATCATTTAAGAATATTGCAACATAGAGGAGCATTAGGGATCAGCTTGAAGCTTTATTTTCTCTTAATCTCCATCTTGAGCTGGTGCAAATTTGTAAGACTATCTTTTATCATTTTTGTTCGTTCCATATTATGTGTAGAATTACAAAGTACAGGTTAAATCATCTTGAACTTTAAGAAAACAAAGCTCAAAAACTCTAATCACCACTCAAAAAGTCTATGATAATTATATATTATGTGTGGATTATGTTGATTTGTGTTGGTTAATGTATATACTCATAATGGTTATGCAAAAGTAAGTTGTTTAAAGTGTATGATCTTGCATAATTAAGAGCAAAAAATGATTTAGACATTGTGATGTTTAAATCTAAACAAGATCATCAATCTCATGATTTATGAACTTTACTACGATTTAAAAATGAGTTACAACATATATGTGGCTTTTATGGAAATTAAAAACATGATTTTCACTAAGAACATTTAAAAAAAAAGTAGTTTAAACAAGTTGTTAAATAGAAGAATGAGATGTAAGTTCATAAGAAATAAGTTGGTTTTTTTATGATCTTGTTAAATAACATGAAAATGTCACCATATATTTTGAAAATGTGTAACTAGAAAAAATATAGAAAGTTCATGGAGTATGAGAATAATTATATGCAAGTTTATTCATGCAAAATTGGTAGATTGAAACTTGAATTGGGTTGATTGTGATTAAGGAATTTAAACATGCTTAAAATACGTTTTCAAAACATGGGAAACGTCATAGTTTAGGGGAAACTATGGCGAAATTTTCTAAAATCTCAATCGCGATTAAAATGTAACTAATGGGGTGATTAGCATGGTTAATCGTGATTAGTAACCTTAATGGTGATTAACAACCTTAATCGTGATTAGACAAACCCTAATGGCAAGGGGTAAGCCTTAACTATCCAAGTGTTTATATAAACTTAAAAAGATATTTTTTTAGAAATAAAAAGTGGGTAAAATTTATAAGTATGACACTAAATATAATTTTTTTGGAAAATTATATAAACATATCTTAAATGCTCTCTTTGACGTATATTACTTGTATAAATTTGTGTATGTACTAGTGTTAGGAATAATACCCACCAAATACTTAAAACCATTCACTTAGAAAAATACACTAAATATATATACAAGTGAATCCCACTTATATTACCACCACTAATGAACTATCAGACAAAAGAATAGTGGACAAACGTACTTTGGTCGAAATGATTCACGACCATAAATATTAACAAGTCAATATGTACTTTCGCTACCGACACCAATATATAATAAATGCTCTATCGAACCAAGCGCATTGTCATCGGTAACGGCTATCCTAGCGACTCGACCCAGAGCGTGCACACATTGTGGATGACACATTGTCACTTTTGACACGGAAATAAATATGTTCGGTCTCTACGACGGAACTCTAAAAATAATAAATATTTTCAGATAAGTGAAGCAGGAATATATGTTATATATATTAACACTTATAAAAACCCGGAAAGTATAAAAGAGATATTACTAATTGTATACCCGTACAAGTATACAAGTATAATAATACGTGTAAAATACGCTAAAAATACTCTTGTGGGAATGCAAAAATACTTGGATTTGAGATGGGCTAGTAAAAGCCCACTTATATAATAAGTTGGGCTAGACCCATTAACACCTCAATTGGGCTAGGCCCATCGTCAAATAACACATTGGTCTAGGCCCACCTACATAAGACATTGGGCTAGGCCCACCTACATAACTTAAATGGGCTAGGCCCATTCATACTTAACTTATTTGGACTAGGCCCAATTATATATAATACCAAATACTAAGATGTACAAATACGGTATATCTACACGTATAAATATGGTACAAATATGGTATACATATGGTTTACCTACACGTATAAATACAGTATAAATACGACATAAATACATTATAAATACGACATAAATATGCTACAAATACGAAGACTAAAGTATACAAATACGTATAAATACGGTATACGTATATGTATAAAATGCGTAATTATACAAGAACATACTCATGTACACTTATACTTTCGTAGAGAGAATTATTGTACAAATATATCAACAAATGTATGAAGTTAAAAATAAATATTTTAACAAATATAACTAACGAAGGTATACACATTAAAGAACAAGTACCCATACCCCAAATCGAACGTAACTTTTCAAGTGAACGAGGTTCACTAGACACTAGATATATATATTTTGAGAATATATATAACAAATGTAAGCCGTGCGTGGCACGGAGACTCTCACGGGCTAGGCCCACTCATACCGTGTGGAACACGGAGACACAAATGTGCTAGGCCCGTTCACACTTATGTGAGGCATAAAGACTCATATGGGCTAGGCCCACTTATACTCGTGCGAGGCACGAGACCCATTCGCACTATGGATGAATGCGAAACATATATAAAAGAAATATATAATAAACACACGAAACAAATGCCAAATATTTAAAATACTTAGGGAATCCAAATACTACAACATTCAAGATGAACAACGTACCCACTTTTATCGTAATCCCCAAGTGTCTAAGGAGTTAGAGCACTTGTAGGTTATTACGCGCCATCGGATACCCTTTACGCTAGCACATTTACACGGACGCAAACTTGTGAGTTCATGTCCCCTTTTTCTCTTAAATGTTTTCGGTTTTATAACTCTCGGGGGGGGGGGGAATACATGTTTTGAAGGTATGGTTTAGCTATGGAATGAAATATTAGATCATGTGCGAATAGGGTGAATCTTAAGCAGCATTAATCTTTTATAAGACCTTTGGAACAAGAGTGGTAGATCTATCGGGTGTAGGCGAGCCCCACTCATGGGTCCTTGTGTGGCCACATGTAGTGCTTTTGTTGTCCCAGCCGGATGGACTGGAAACTAAATCGTCAAGGGTTGAGTGCTTCCTATGTCGTCACACATATTAATGTCCTTGCAAAACATTAATGATCAACAAGTTCATTGACACTTTACATACCACATTTGCACACAACGATATTTCAAATGTTTTAAGATCATTTGTTATGAACCCAAAACAAATGAACTCGCCAACTTTTGTTGATGTTTTCAAACTTACATGTATTTCCGGAAATTGAAGTGGATCTTGGTGTCGTTGGTCAAGTGGTTTCAATCATATCAAGTAGTCGATGTCATCTGTGTTTTGAAGGGTTTGGTCCGTGTATCTCATCTTCAATGAGACATAGGATGCAAATCCTTTGCTTTTGAAAACTAAATTAAACTTGCCTTTTGTAAAACTTATAACTTGTGATGTTATGTATTACTTGTATAAATTTGTGTATGTACTAGTGTTAGGAATAATACCCACCAAATACTTAAAACCATTCACTTAGAAAAATACACTAAATATATATACATGTGAATCCCACTTATATTATCACCACTAACGAATTATCGGACAAAAGAATAGCGGACGAACGTACTTCGGTCGAAACGATTCACGACCATAAATATTAACGAGTCAATATGTACTTTCGCTACCGACACCAATATATAATAAACGCTCTATCGAACCAAGCGCGTTGTCATTGGTAACGGCTATCCTAGCAACTCGACCCGGAGCGTGCACACATTGTGGATGACACATTGTCACTTTTGACACGGAAATAAATATGTTCGGTCTCTATGACGGAATTCTAAAAATAATAAATATTTTTAGATAAGTGAAGCATGAATATAAGTTATATATATTAACACTTATAAAAACCCGGAAAGTATAATAGAGATATTACTAACTGTATACCCATACAAGTATACAAGTATAATAATACGTGTAATATACGCTAAAAATACTCTTGTGGGAATGCAAAAATACTTGGATTCGAGATGGGCTAGTAGAAGCCTATTTATATAATAAGTGGGGCTAGACCCATTAACACCTCAATTGGGCTAGGCCCATCGTCAAATAACACATTGGGTTAGGCCCACCTACATAACACATTGGGCTACGCCCACCTACATAACTTAAATGGGCTAAGCCCATTCATACTTAACTTATTTGGACTAGGCCCAATTATATATAATACCAAATACTAAGATGTACAAATACGGTATATCTACACGTATAAATATGGTACAAATATGGTATACATACGGTATACCTACACGTATAAATACGGTATAAATACGATATAAATATGGTACAAATACGTATAAATACGGTATACGTATATGTATAAAAGGCGTAATTATACAAGAACATACTCATGTACACTTATACTTTCATAGAGAGAATTATTGTACAAATATATCAAAAAATGTATGAAGTTAAAAATAAATATTTTTAACAAATATAACTAACGAAGGTATACACATTAAAGCAGAAGTACCCATACCCCAAATCGAACGTAACTTTTCAAGTGAACGAGGTTCACTAGACTCGAGATATATATATTTTGAGAATATATATAACAAATATAAGCCGTGCGTCGCACGGAGACTCTCACGGGCTAGGGCCACTCATACCGTGTGGAACACGGAGACACAAATGAGCTAGGCCCGTTCACACTTGTGCGAGGCATAAAGACTCATATGGGCTAGGCCCACTTATACTCGTGCGAGGCACGAGACCCGTTCGCACTATGGATGAATGCGAAACATATATAAAAGAAATATATAACAAACACACGAAACAAATGCCAACATATTTAAAATACTTAAGGGAATCCTAATACTATAACATTCAAGATGAACAACGTACCCACTTTTATCGTAATCCCCAAGTTTCTAATGAGTTAGGCACTTGTAGGTTATTACACGCCATCAGATACCCTTTATGCTAGCACATTTACACGGATGCAAACTTGTGAGTTCATGTCCCCTTTTTCTCTTAAATGTTTTCGGTTTTATAACTCTTAGGGGGAAATACATGTTTCGATGGTATGGTTATGGAATGAAATATTAGATCATGTGTGAATAGGGTGAAACTTAGGCCCCATTAATATTTTATAAAACCTTTGGAACAAGAGTGGTAGATCTATCGGGTGTAGGCGAGCCCCACTCATGGGTCCTTGTGTGGCCACATGTAGTGCTTTTGTTGTCCTAGCCGGATGGACTGGAAACTAAATCGTCAAGGGTTAAGTGCTTCCTATGTCGTCACACATATTAATGTCCTTGCAAAACATTAATGATCGACAAGTTCATTGACACTTTACATACCACATTTTCACAGCGATATTTCAAATGTTTTAAGATTATTTGTTATGAACCCAAAACACATGAACTCGCCAAATTTTGTTGATGTTTTCAAACTTACATGTATTTCAGGAAATTGAAGTGGATCTTGGTGTCGTTGGTCAAGTGGTTTCAATCATATCAAGTAGTCGATGTCATCCGTGTTTTGAAGGGTTTGGTCCGTATATCTCATCTTCAATGAGACATAGGATGCAAAGCCTTTGCTTTTGAAAACTAAGTTAAACTTGTCTTTTGTAAAACTTATAACTTGTGATGTTATGTATTTGTACAACTTATGGTGTGTATTTCATACTTATATCAATGGATGAACATCGTGTTTGTTTTAAATCATATAGTTGTTTACTTATATCGTATGTGATGAAAACTAATCAAGTTTACACCGCACGCTTCCGTTATCGACCGGGTGTGACAGGTTATAGGAAATTAGGTTATTAGTAATGCTTTGACCTAGTCTATAACCTTCCTAGGACCCCAACGCGAGTTTACTTGCGTTTAGATTTCTAATACACAACCATCACCTATCCTTAGGTGATTACCAAAAACAGAACATAATACATCTTTCGAAAGTCACATTTTTCTAAAAATTACACAAGAAATCATCAAACCTTGGATGATTCGTTTTGGGCTTTATGCCTTCAAAGTTTTCAGAATCTCGTCAAAGTTTGGGCTTTAATAATGTGAACACATGCAATCTGGAAGGGTGAATGCCTGTACCCTGAATTTTCTGTCTAAGGCTATAGTGTTCGTACAAATCCACATTATCGGATCAGTCACTCTTACCTGGGAACTCTTGGGGTGAGTATTCACTTATAGGCTAAAGCATGTCTTCGCGATACATTATAAAGACCCATTTACTTTGATTTGTCAATGTGTCGTTTGTTTGTTTTAAGTAACGAACAAATGATCACAATCCTTATACTTCGTCGATATTTTTTTAAAACAATTCATTTTGACTATCCAATATCAATCTCAGTCGATTTCTCTCATGATTCCCTTTCTCTTTTAGAAAGCCTCCTCGTCGCAACGCTACTCAAGACGCCAAAATGGCAACTTTAATCGCTCAACAAATGGCTGCGGTACTCCCAAACCTTGTGACCCAACTCAATCAAGCTTATGAAAACAATAACAACAACAATGCACCTACTCCGTGCAACTTTAAACAATTCAACTCAGCCAAACCACTCAACTTCACTAAGTCTGAGGGAGCTACTGGGCTCCTACAATGGTTTGAGAGTATCGAAAGCACTTTCCGCCATGTTCAGTGTTCGAACAAGCGGAAGTAGAGTTTGCTTCGAGTGTTTTCCAAAAGAGAGCACTCACATGGTGGAACGGGATTATGAGGGATAGAGGTGCTAACGTAGCATTGGCTCAGACATGGGAAGAGCTTAGAGCTTTTATGATGAAAGAGTTCTGGCCACGTCATGAACAAAGGGCACTTGACAACGAATTCCATGATCTGAAACAAGATAGTGGTGAACATCGAGCCTACACTGATCGTTATGAGGAACTAAGTCTGTTATGTCCTACCATGGTTACGCCTTTGGATAAGGGAATTGAAAAGTACATTGATGGCCTCCCTGACCCAATTCAGGACATAGTCACTGGTAGCAATCCCGCTACAGTTAGAGAGGCCATTGAGCTATCCGCTACTCTGACTGAATCTCAAATCAAGAAGGGTAAACTTTTCCGTAAAGGCGACAAGAAATCATCAGACAAGACTACCCAAGAAAAACCAAAGGAAAACCAAACTGAATCCTCTAAGAAGTCATAGAAGCGTAAGGCTTCACAAAACTTCGGTGTAGTTGCTCAGAACGATCAAGTTGCTCCAAACCAACTTATGCTAAGAAAACTTATGCTGGCACCGCACCTCTGTGCAACAAATGCAATTGTCATCATCTAAATCAAACACCATGTCACAAATGTACCCACTGTGGACGATTGGTACATTTGGTCAATGCATGTCGTTTTGCTACCAACACCCAAAATCAAGCAAATGCAAACCCTGCTGCTACTCAAGCACCATATCCACCTGGATCGTGCTACAACGGGGGTGATCTTACTCACTATCGAAATAATTGCCCGAAGCTTGTTAATGCAAATCCAGCCCGTGGATGAGCAGTTAACATAAATGCTAACGAGACTCGTACTAACGATGATGCAGCTGTGAGCATTTAAACTTTGACATTTTCACTTTGTGATATCCGAAAATCTTGAAACATTTCGGTGGTTTATAAATAATAATTTTATTTCAATTTTATTTACAAGACCAGTATGATTACATGTATGTGTGACATACCTCTACAATACCGACACTAAAGATATGGCTCCTTGCAAATCAAACTACTTGTTGGAATCGGTATGCCCAAGACACATATTAAATTGATGTGGCTAGTACGTTATGATCCAAGTCGGGTCATACCCAATAACAAGCTAGACAAACAGTTATAATATTTATTTATGATATGATCAACAAATAAATATTAACACTTAGAATATTTAGAAATTGGTTTTCTAAATAATTGCACTTAAGGAACTAATAAATTATATGGAGAATTTATTTTGAGAGTATATTTTATTTTGTTATTTAATGGGTTAAATAACATTATAAAAGTTTATGAGATATTGCATAAAGTCTTGTAAATATATGATGTTAATTTTATAAAAGTTATAAAATAATACAAGACATAATTTAAAAGAAAATATCTTGCAAATCTTATAAGATCTCACAATATCCAAGAAAGATCTTACAAGAGATATATGGATATCTTGGAAGATTTTGTGAGATCTTTACAAATCTCACAATATCCAAGAAAGATCTTACAAGAGATATATGGATATCTTAGAAGATTTTGTGAGATCTTTCCAAATCTCACAATATCCAAGAAAGATCTTACAAGAGATATATGGATATCTTGGGAGATTTTGTGAGATCTTTATAAATCTTACAATATCCAAGAAAGACCTTGCAAGAGATTATATATAGTGGATTTGATTCATTATTCAAGGGTTGTAATTCTTACACATACATTAAGATTTCAAGTGCAAGAACACTCTCAAATTCTCTCTAGAATTTCGGCCAAAGGTTGGTTGATCGAGAGGTGTTCATAAGTGAAAATCCTAGCAACATAAGGTGTTTGTTGGAAGGCTTGGGGTATACAAGCTTGAGGTCTTCTCCTTTGAAGATTGTCATTCAAGAATCATCATCTTCTTCCATCTCCTAGCTCCTTGAAAAGGTTGTTTCTTAAAACACCCTATCGTTGTGTTTTGATAGCATGCATATTCATATATGGATCCGGGTTTTGGTTTTACATATAAAATGAGTTTTATATCTTAAAAGTAACATGTTTTAAATAATTATTCCGCTGCGTTTTTCATTTTATATGGATAAAATGGCTTTGATAAACATGACAAAACCCCAACAGTGGTATCAGAGCCAGGTTATATGAATGCATACTTCAAAGGATTTAAAAATTTCGGGTATTTGGGTTTGGAGAAACCCTATGTTCGAAACTTTTAAACATGGTTCTCCCTTTGTTTTTCAAGATTATTTTCTTACATGCATAAAGGAATCTTGAAAAATTAAATCATATGGATGATTTGTTTGTTTGGACAAAAACCCACACTTTTCGATTTTTCATTCTTGGCCGAAAATATGGGTTATAAAAGGGAACCAATTTTGCTCTTGAATAATATACATATGTGGATGTATATTTTGGTGTTCATAACCTAGCCATGACCTTGTGTTTGAATATGTTGAATGATTGTGTTTGTGATTTATATTTAATTATTTCAATGGGTTGTAATAATAATGTCTTTGTTCTTCCATTTGAAAAATATGTAATTTATTTATTTTCATTTGGTATGTAAGTAAATAGATTAGTTGCATTTCTTTTACTAGAAAAAATGTATTAGCATACTTTATTGTAAAAGAAGATGCACAAAAAATGCGTTTTTGGTTTCGGCCAATTTTGGGCCTAAGGACTTCATAGGCCTTAATGGGATTTTAGCCCAAAAACCAAAACACATTTTTTGAAGCCCAAAGGAGTTTGGAGCTGAATTTAAAGATCATTTGGAAGCCCAAAGAAAGTGAAGAAATCACAACACAAAAGGAAGGCTTGAAGCATTTGGATGCAGGTTCAAATGGGAGTTTAACGACACATTTCTTGTGTCAATATTCACCCTTTAGGAAGGACCTTTTGGCACACTTGTTTCGACTAACAAGTGTTGTCAAAAATAGTTGGCTATGGTTATGCACCTATAGTTTTGTATGTTTTCCTTGTATGGTTATTTTATTATCTTGTTTGGATGATATGTGGATATGGATGCTTAACAAACTAATAAACAACAACAAGCTTAAAATTGGTTCATTAAAAACCATTAAAGTGGTTAATAAAAGGTTTTATTAAAGGTTAATGATTTTATAATAAAATGGGTTTTATTAAAAGAACCTTGAAAATTGGTTTTCACTAAAGTACCATGAATTTGAATGCATGCAAATGTATGGTGCATAAAGTTTTCTAAAACTAGAATTTTGAAAACTTAAAATCCCTTTTATAAAACAAGTCAAACACCATCCTTTTATACAACACTCGAATCATTTGGGAATTCTTTATGGGATAAAGGTCACCTAACCACATTTGAAGGAACTTGTGTGTTGGAGGTGGGCTTACCATATTTTTGGGATAAAGGTCACCTAACCACTTGTATGGGTAAACTCACATGTGTGTGTAAGTAGGACAACTTGATTTGGAAACCATGTGCTTAGGGTCACTGAAGCATAGCGTACAAAGGTGCTGACGGGATTAAACATGCCAACTAAACATAAACATGTTTAACCGATCATATATGGCTAGAAATTGCAAAGAGTTGCAATCGTCAAACGTTGACTACCTTGTTAATTTAAATAATGGGATAAAGGGCACCTAACTAATATTTAAATGTAACGTTGGATTCTAGATTTTAATTATTAATTGTTTATAAGACATAAAAGGGTATTAATAATTAAAATTTAATAATATCAAAAATACTAAAAATTGAACTTTGTTAAAATTTTGTAGATGGCCGCTAACAATAGAAACACAATTACCGAAACCGTCCGTAACCTATCACTAAGAACCATCCTTGAAAAGGATCGTCTCAACCATAACAACTTCATGGATTGGTATCGAAACTTGAGAATCGTTCTCAAGCAAGAAAAGATATCCTATATGTTGGACGATCCCATTCCCGATGAACCTAACGTGGAAGATGTGGAAGCCTATAACGATTGGGTTAAGTATACCGAGGACTCTATGCAAGCCTCTTGCCTCTTGTTGGGAACTATGATTCCCGAAATTCAAAAGGATTTTGAACATCACGGGGTATATGACATGATTACCCAATTTAAGGAAATTTTCCTTCAACAAGCAAGGGTAGAACGCTTTGAAACGGTTCGAGCGCTTCATGCATGTGGAATGGAGGAAACCCAATCGGTCTCATCTTATGTCCTTAAGATGAAGAGGCACATTGATCGCTTCGAAAGGCTTAATTGTCCCGTCTCTAAAGAGTTGGCTACGGATTTGATCCTCAACTCTTTAACAAAGAAATTTGAGACTTTCGTCATGAATTATAACATGAACGGATGGGACAAGAGCATAGGTGAGCTTCATGCAATGCTCAAAACTGCCAAGGCGGGCATGGGTAAAAAGGCTTTACCCGTTCTAATGATCAATGAGGGAGGCAACAAGAAGAGGCCCCACCCCGACTCCAAGGTAAGTTTTGCCAAAAGGAAGGGCCACGTCAAAGGGAATGGAAAAGGAAAGGTTAAAGCGGAACCCATGAAACCGAAGGAAAAGAAGCAAAAGGTTGCTTCGACTGACCCATGCTTTGAGTGTGGAGAGATAGAGCATTGGAAAAGAAATTGTCCAACCTATCTCAAGGAGTTGAAAACCCAGAGGGATGCGGGGCAAACCTCAGGTACAATCTTTATGATACATATTGACCTTAATGTTATTTCTTCAAACACATAGGTATTGGATACCGGATGTGGAACTCATATATGCAATTTGTTGGAGGGATTCAAAAGAAATAAACATTATAAAAAGGGAGACGCTAGTCTCTTCATGGGCAACGAAGCAAAAGTTGAAGTCGAGCCCAAGGAGACTATGTGTTGAAGCTTCCAAGTGGTTTGGAAGTTATTTTAAAAAATGTTTTGTATGCTCCTAGTTTGACTAGGAACATTATTTCAGTTTCCCTTTTGCTACAATATGGTTTTAGTTTAAAGTTTGTGAACGATGACATTTATGTTTTAATGAATGACATGTTTTACTTCAAAGCTAAACCCTCAAATGCTATTTATGAATTGGTTCATGATAATACTTCATTTGAAAGTTCAGTGTACCATGCAATCACCAAGAAACTCAAAATGGATTTGAGTGAGACCTATCTTTGGCATTGTCGCCTTAGTCATATAAGCAGAATTCGCATGCAAACACTTCGAAAGAATGGTCTTTTGGAAACAAATGGAGATGATTCATTTGATGTATGTGAATCTTGTTTACAAGGCAAAATGACTAAGGCACCCTTCAGTGGCACCTTTGAAAGGGCAAAAGACTTATTAGGTATCATACATTCGAATGTATGTGGTCCTTTTAAGCCAATGACTAGGAATGGTGAAAGATACTTCATTCGTTTTACCGATGACTATAGTCATTATGGTTATATGTACTTGATAAGGCACAAAGATGAAGTTTTTGAAACGTTCAAAATCTTCCAAAATGAAGTAGAAAATCAACTCAAGAAAACAATCAAAGTCCTTCGCACCGATAGAGGAGGTGAATACCTTAGTGATGCTTTTCAAGATCATCTTAGGAGTTGTGGGATTATCTCACAACTTACTCCACCTAGAGCACCACAACATAATGGTGTGTCTGAAAGGAGGAATCGAACTCTATTGATATGGTTCGATCTATGATGGCTAGAAGCACATTACCTCTATCATTTTGGGGTTATGCTTTGCTCTCCGCGGCTCGTATACTCAATATGGCCCCAACCAAGAAAGTGGATAAGACACCTTTTGAAACATGGCATGGAAGAGCTCCATCATTATCATATTTGAAGTTATGGGGTTGTGAAGCTTATGTTAAGCAATACACCCCAAACAAATTGGAAGTACGATCCACTAAGTGTATCTTTGTAGGATATCCTAAAGATGATATAGGATATTATTTCTACAATCCAACAGAGCAAAAGGTATTTGTTGCTCGAAAGGCTGAGTTCTTGGAAGCTAAGTTTCTTATGGAAGGAACTAGTAGAACAGTGGAACTTTATAAGGATCAAGAACCACAAGCCGATACACGTTTGGTTGATACTAGCACTCAACAAGAGGTTGTTGAAGAGGATCAAGAGGTTGATCAATACGCACAAAACGTTTGCAGATCTGGTAGAGTTAGTAATCCACCTGAAAGATATGGATTTTTTATGGATGGATGCCACGTGGTAGATTCGGATGAACCAACCACATACCATGACGCAATGTCACAATCCGATTGTGACAAGTGGCTTGAAGCCATGAACGTAGAGATGCAATCCATGTATGACAACCAAGTATGGGAATTGGTTGTACCACCTCTTAACTCCAAAGTAGTTGGAAGTAAGTGGGTTTTCAAGAAGAAAACTGATATGCATGGTAACTTGGATACTTATTAAGCGAGACTTGTAGCAAAAGGTTTCACTCAAACTCAAGGGCTTGATTATGATGAAACCTTCTCGCTCATCGCGATGCTAAAGTCAATTAGGATATTATTTGCCATAGCTGCATATTATGACTATGAGATTTGGCAAATGGATGTCAAAACTGCTTTCCTTAATGGATATCTTGATGAAGATGTCTATATGGTTCATCCTGAAGGTTTTGTTGATCCAAAACATCCTAACAAAGTATGCAAGTTAAAGAGGTCAATCTATGGATTGAAACAAGCATCTAGAAGTTGGAATCACCGTTTTGATGAAGAAATTAGGAATTTTGGATTCATCAAGAACGCCGATGAAGCTTGTGTGTATAAGAAAGCTAATCACTTTCGTAGTACTGTATGTTGATGACATTCTACTATTTGAAAATGATATTCCAACCATGGAAAGTGTAAAAACCTGGCTTGGAAGTTGTTTTTCCATTAAGGATCTTGGTGAAGTCGCCTATATTTTTGGAATAAAGGTCTATAGGGATAGATCAAGGCGCTTGATAGGTTTGAACCAAAGTGGATACATTGACAAAATCTTGAATAGGTTCAAGATGGAGAACTCTAAGAAAGGTTTGGTACCTATTCAAAAGGGAACGGTACTGAATGCGTCTCAATGTCCAAGATCAAGGGATGAGCAAGAAAGAATGAAAGGAGTCCCATATGCGTCTGCTATAGGATCCATCATGTATGCAATGATAGGCACTAGACTGGACGTGTCAGGTGCCTTAAGCATGACAAGTAGATACCAGCAACATCCAGGTAACAGTCATCGGATGGCTGTTAAAAGCATATTGAAATACCTTACAAGGACTAAGGATATGTTTCTAATATATGGATCTGGTGAAGAGGAACTCGTTGTAAAGGGTTACACGGATGCGAGTTTCCAAACTGACCGGGATGGTCCTCGATCACAATCTGGGTATGTCTTCATTTTGAATGGAGACGCTGTCTCTTGGAAGAGCTCGAAGTAGGATGTTGTAGCATTGTCCACTACAGAATCAGAATACATCGCCGCTTCATTGGCAGTACAAGAAGTTGCATGGTTAAAGAAATTCATTGCGAACCTAGGGGTAGTCCCTACCATTCAGGATCCCCGAGAGATTTTTTGTGATAACGAGGGTGCGATTGCACAAATTAAGGAACCCCGTGCACATCAAAAGACTAGGCACATTGAGCGGAGATTCAACTACATAAGGGATGAAGTTGAAAAGGGAAAGATATGTATTCGCAAAGTTCACACCGATCAAAACATTGTGGATCCTCTCACGAAGCTCCTTGAACGGCCAAAGCATGAGGGTTACTTGTGCCTTAGGACTTCGATATTCTAGAGTTTGGATTTGATCTATTTAGTATTTGGATATCGGAACAATTTTTATTTTAACTCATTTTAATAATTATGGTAATTTTGAGTTATGTTCCAATTATAGCATGTTAAATCCATGAATAAGTTAATTATTCTAAATGTCCGTACCCGATCATATTTGTGGGAACAAATATGAAGGTAAGACTATTATGAACTCGGATTAGTGGATATTCATTAGGTATGGATATAGAGCAAAGTGTTGCTGCCAAAGTTATAGATATTTGTGGGATACAAATATTGGACTGACCCGCTCTCAAATATTACTACATGGAATCTTTGTGATTGATCATAAGTAATTTTGAGTAAAGGCGAATATCATAGTATCCTCTGACCTGAGATACATATTGGGTCTTGATATTCACCAAATATTATACTTTGACTTAGTTCTTCGCTGTTCTGAAATATGGCAGTACATAAGGCTAAGCTCAGGTGTGATACAAGGTGATTGTGAGAGACGTATGTAGTCAAGAAGGGATTTGTTCCTCTTATTCGTTGAGAGTAAGATGTCTAAGGCCTGCTAAAGTTAAATCAACAGAGAATGATCATTCTATGTCTCTGGATTTGACATGACATCTGTAACAAAAGGATAAATGAAAGATTCACCTAAATCATTTTCAAGTAAGGGACTTGAAGGGGATGATGTTATTGAATGTCACTTCGTCATACGTATTAAGGGTAGTAAACCGTTGTTAGGCAGTATTTACTACTTGCATCAATCTTCTATGTATCTTGTGCAAGTGGAAGATTGTTGGAATCAGTATGCCCAAGACACATATTAAATTAATGTGGCTAGTACGTTATGATCCAAGTCAGGTCATACCCAATAACAAGCTAGAAAAACACTTATAATATTTATTTATGATATGATCAAACAAATAAATATTAACACTTAGAATATTTAGAAATTGGTTTTCTAAATAATTGCACTTGAGGAACTAATAAATTATATGGATAATTTATTTTGAGAGTATATTTTATTTTGTTATTTAATGGGTTAAATAACATTATAAAAGGTTATGAGATATTGCATAAAGTCTTGTAAACATATGATGTTAATTTTATAAAAGTTATAAAATAATACAAGACATAATTTAAAAGAAAATATCTTGCAAATCTTATAAGATCTCACAATACCCAAGAAAGATCTTACAAGAGATATATGGATATCTTGGAAGATTTTGTGAGATCTTTACAAATCTCACAATATCCAAGAAAGATCTTACAAGAGATATATGGATATCTTGGAAGATTTTGTGAGATCTTTATAAATCTCACAATATCCAAGAAAGATCTTGCAAGAGATTATATATAGTGGATTTGATTCATTATTCAAGGGGTTGTAATTCTTACACACACATTAAGATTTCAAGTGCAAGAACACTCTCAAATTCTCTCTAGAATTTCGGCCAAAGGTTGGTTGATCGAGAGGTGTTCATAAGTGAAAATCCTAGCAACATAAGGTGTTTGTTGGAAGGCTTGGGTATACAAGCTTGAGGTCTTCTCCTTTGAAGATTGTCATTCAAGAATCATCATCTTCTTCCATCCCCTAGCTCCTTGAAAGGTCGTTTCTTAAAACACCCTATGGTTGTGTTTTGATAGCATGCATATTCATATATGGATCCGGGTTTTGGTTTTACATATAAAATGGATTTTATATCTTAAAAGTAACATGTTTTAAATAATTATCCTGCTGCGCTTTTCATTTTATATGGATAAAATGGCTTTGATAAACATGACAAAACCCCAACACCACTCTCGTAGTTTCTTCTATTTTGTGATCGCTCGCGATCTCCACAAAAATCCTATGTACTCGTTTTTCTAAGAAACAAAATACACATACTTTGATTTCGTAGTACATCTAGTACATGATTTTCAAAACATTTTCGCTAAATCCCAAATCCTTATAGGATCTTCCTATATTCATAGTTAGATCCTTGTGGATGAATACAGTGCAATCCGGAGTCCTTGATTGGATTCTTTGTGTGCTTTAATACGTATGTACAGTAAACAGTTATTTGATTCAAAATAATTACTATCCAAATCCTTATAGAACCTTCCATATTTTCATATGTTAGATCCTTAGAAGGATATCCAAAGTACTATCTTCAATCCTTAAGTGATTTTCTATGCAAATAGTTAGACCCTTAGATTCCAAAGTACTATTCTACTTAAAGAGATCATGTGATGATCTAATTAAAAGACACTTTAGTGTCTATTTAAAATATTATTTGTTGATCTAGTTAAAAAGGCACTTTTATGGTCTAGACGAGTCATCATATGTTTATTTGTTTGATTTTTCCCCTACACATCCCAAAATGAACTATGCGGACTATGCAAGGAATTGTGTAATTATGGATGCATACATAATTATAAAAATCAGTGCATAGAAACCACAGCTAGTTTTGTCATGTGTAAGAACCTATAGTAATAAGAATAACGAAATGGGAACAATGTAATAAGGGCATGGTGGATACGCCGCTGGTACTTCCTATATATAAGTGTTCCTTATTACATTGCAAGCATAGCATTATTTAAGTTACTAAAATGTATGGACCTTAACCAATGTTTTCTTATCTCACGCTCTTCAAACTCCAACTTCGAGCACACACAAGTTTCTTATACTAGTCTTCATGGGAAACCTCTATAAACGATCTTTCATTCATTATTCGAAAAATCTGACTCCCTTTCAGGTTCACACTCTCTTCTAGTTATGCTACAATAAAAGATACCACTTTGTCATTTACATGACTCTTATCTAAGACTTGGTACAATCAAAGATGTCATACGCTTACCTATTGAAAAGAAGTTTAGATTTTCGAATCTGAACTCATACGTATAAACAATATACTAGTACAATAAACAAACTCTGAGGATCGAAACTTTGCCTAGAGTTTTACTCCGAGAACGAAGGATCATTTGAAAGTGATACCCTCACATTTGTTTTTCACAATTTTCCTCTAAATTAAATTTCGGGACGAAATTTCCTAAAGTGGGGGAAACTGTAACATCTGTGCCTTTTCAACCATCGTACAATTCCTTAAAATTTTAAATCCAATGAGATCTTGTGTTTCATTCCCGGGAATTGTATAATTACATGTGACATTCACACATTTCAGTCCTTGTACAATTTCGATCTTTTGAATCGTTTCTGGAAGTGAAATCGCAAGCTGTTGTGCAAACGTAATCAGTTTAATGAGACATACACTTCGGAACATTGAAACAAGCTAAACATACCTTAAATATCCTTTATATAAATTAAAAATAAGTTTTGAAGGGTTTGGTATGGCAAAAACATGCTTATGCAACTTGAGGGACAAGTTTGCAAAATATGCGAAAGTACGACAATTCGTGTATTTCCTAATCCGGAACATGTACGCACATCCAAAAATTTTAGTAATCATTAAAATCTTGTATTTTGATGATTGGAATGCAAAAATATCATTCGTTACGTATTTACGGTCATTTGCGCGTTCGTTACGATTTTCTTCGTAATTAACCGAAACCAGTAACCGTATGACCAAACGAACCGACATCCGTGACATTTCCGGATATATTTCAAGGTTTCTATGCTTTATTATCCTTATAAAGCTTTAATATGAGGTTAACGGGTGTTAAAAGTGCAAAAATGCGACAAAAACAAGTTCAGGGGCCAATTCTGAAACTTATGCCTCTGCAAGGGCCTTACGGACACTAAGCACTTGATATTGCCACATTTCCTCTGGTTGCAACACATCACTAGACACATGTTATGATCCTACAACACCTCTCAACACTTGGCATGATCCTACACTTCATCTTCAACTATAAATACCTCCGTAGTTGCAACCATTTTCCTTACTCATTCATTTCTTTTCTCTCTATAACTCTAAGTGGAGACTACCACTTGGAAGTCTCCAATCTGAGTTTTCTAGTCTTTCCTTCATCCTTGGATCACAAGTAAGTGTTCCATTCTAGTCTTGTTTATTATTTTTAGCTATTTTTAGCTAAAAGTCAAACAGTGTTTAACTTTCAGCTTTCACCATTAATTGGTCAAGTCAAAGTCCAATTGGACTTTGCAACGTGATTGTAATTATGATGGTTATGATCCATAGCAATCATGCCTATTGATTACCACGTTTACTAGTCGAAGTGACGAGTCAAAGTTTCGGTCAATGATGCGCAAAAAGGGCATTTTGGTCATTATTAAAGGCATAATAGGTGACTTAACATAACACTAACCAAATGACGTGACCATAAGGTATAACCACAGAGGGTTATTCCCTATAAAACTATGGTCACAAATATGTCTTTTTTCGGATCCTAAGATCGACCAAACGGGTCGGATTCGAATGTCAAAGCGGTGGTTAAGACCGCTCGACTTACGACCCTAAATAAGCACTAAACTAAAAGTGACGAGTTAGACATGTCAAAACATGTCTAACTAGCTTGCAAAATGTTTTGGTATCAAACTTAGTGTTTTGATACCCGAAAATAGTTTCATCACAAAATGCACATAATGCGCATTTGACCGAAACTTTGACTCGTCACTTCGGCTACTAAACGTGGTAATCAGTAGGCGTGATCACTATGGATCATAACCCTCGTGATTACGATCACGTTGCAAAGTTCAATTGAACTTTGACTTTTACCAAAATGGTCAGAACTGAAAGTCAAACAGAAAGTCAAACTGTTTGACTTTTGGCTCAAAATAGCCAAAATAAAATAACAAGACTAGGTAGAACACTTACTTGTGTTTTAGGATGAAGAATGCTTAGATGGGAGACCTCCACAAGGTGGTAGCACTCCAGCTTAGAGCAAGAAGAAGGAGAAGAAGGAATGAGCAAAGAAAAATGGCCAAAATGTGCACCTATTTATAGTAATCTTGAAGCCACAAGATCATCACACATGTCCAATGTGTTGGAATGATCCTAGGGAGGTCCTAACAGGTGTCTCTTGCAGGTACAAAGCTGGCCATTTCGAGATGTTGGAGAATAAGCAAAGAAACAATAGGTTGCCAGCAAACTGCTATGCTGTACATGGCTTACGGACCGTATGTGTAACAACTCGAAAATTCGATTGTTATCTCTTTTTTGATTTTCCGTATATCTATCCTTTGTAAATCCGAGATTCGGTTAATAATAAAGTTTATGTTAATTAATTATGGTATTGTATGTTATGTCACATCCAATCGCTCATAAAATCGCATCGCTAATCTCATCGCATCACAAATCGCAGATATTTATGTGGTTTTATGTTATTTATGTGTTATGTGTGTTTGTGGTTATAATTACAATCGCTATCGCATCGCTCTCGCACTCTCGAATCGCTAATAGCGCTATTATACCAACTAAAACGCTTAACGCTTTAATTTAACGCTTAATATAACTATCTAATGCGAACCTAGTAACCAAACAAACCCTTAACGCGAAATCGGCAAACGAAACTTGGTCACCAGGCCAAGTTCGGCCGAACTTGACTACCACAAGTTCTCCCGAACTTGCCTGATAACCAGGACTCCATTGTTTCCCTCAAGTTTGCGTGAACTTGTACAGAGATGTACAAGTTCGGCCGAACTTAGCTATTTTCCTTAAAATCTATCATGTTTGCGCGAACTTGTTGTCAGCTCTTGAGAATCTTGACTTCTCCTATAAATACTCAGCTCACCCCTCTCATTTGCACTTGCTGACCAAGTTCGCTCAGAGCTCCCTCATTCCAAATCTCTCGTGTTCTAAGTTAGAAACGACCCGATTTCGACTACAACAACGTTTATCAACAACCAACAAAGGTTTACAACGATTTTGCACAAGGATCTACCTTCATTTTCATCAAAACCCATTCTTTTACGAAAATCTTCATCTTTTTCTTTAAAAACTTCTGTTTTAAGCTTCGATCTACACAATACGAGTTCGTTTGGCGATAGTAGAGACTTCCCAAACACGAGATCTGTAAGATCTCGGCTTGTAAGTGATAGTTCTGAGAAAAACCTTTGATAAATATCGATTTTGACTCAAAATACGGACTTTTGAGGATGCTTTGTTCATTTTCTGATATGAAACGAAGCATTTATCATTCAAGATCCCAGATCTGGAAGCACAAGGACGTTTATGTTGGTTTACACAAGCCGGACTAACCCGAACGAACCCCGAGTTCGCCCGGATTAGCCCACGCTTTTGTAAAACTGCTAAAACAGCTCTAAAAGACCTCTCCGACCTAAGTTGCTTAGTAGCACAGGGTTGGAGGGATAAACACTCGATTTTCCTTAACAAACGATGCGAAAACGCAAGATTTTAGACCCGAAAACATCAAGTTCGCTCGAGAATCACCAATTCCCCAAGTCAAGTTCGACCAAACTTGACCCGTTTGGGTACAAGTTCGACCGAACTTGGGTACTTTTCACCAAGTTTTCTTGCAAGTTCGCCCGAACTTGCATAGTTTCTTATGAAACTATATAAGTTCAGTTCGCCCGAACTTGTCTCCTCAGTAAGGATTCTCCACAAGTTCGCCCGAACTTGACAAGATTCTTAAGAATCTCATCAAGTTCGACCGAACTTGGCTCGTAACTCACCAGAATTACACAAGTTCGCTCGAACATGTGTGTTTACACACAAGTTCGCCTGAACTTGGCCACTGCTCAACTCAAAGTTCACCGTTTCGGCTTTTCGGAAGACTAATGCACTTCTTTCCATTTACAGGCTGATCTGGCGCACTCCTCAACCTCTCCGCAGAATCTCCTACTTACCTAAACGCACCCACAGTGAGTATACTTGACCCATTTTCGCTTAAACGCACTTTTTGGGTGTTACATACGTTCCTATATCAAAATCAATTCACGAATCAAAAACTGTTTATCACACGCAAATAATCTGATTGCATATGCTCGATACGTGATACTAGAAACATGTGACTAGGACTTATTTTCGTTAACTTGCCTCCTTAGCTAGTATGGTACTATAGTGTGGCTTACACCCGCATGGTCTAGTTAGGATGGACGCGCAAGCCTTCTCACAGTAGTTACAATGAGAAATGAGCCCATGTTATGTTAAGTGTTTTGGTGTATCATGATATGTAATTTGTTGGAATCGGTATGCCCAAGACACAAATTAAATTGATGTGGCTAGTACGTTATGATCCAAGTCGGGTCATACCCAATAACAAGCTAGACAAACACCTATGATATTTATTTATGATATGATCAAACAAATAAATATTAACACTTAGAATATTTAGAAATTGGTTTTCTAAATAATTGCACTTGAGAAACTAATAAATTATATGGATAATTTATTTTGAGAGAATATTTTATATTGTTATTTAATGGGTTAAATAACACTATAAATAGTTAAGATATGTTGCATAAAGTCTTGTATTGAGTTATATTTTATAAAAGTTATAAAATATAAATACAAGAATTAACAAATAAAAAAAAGTGATTGGGTGGAGAAAAGCGCATATGGCCGATTTTGGTTGGTGTTTCCCAAGGTGGTCTTCCACCATTCATTTTGCATGTAATCTTCATCAAATCCAAGACTAGATTTTCACCCAATAAATCTTTATGCATGTCTTACACAATCTCATCAAATCCAAGATGAGATCTTGAAAGAATATATAATGGATTTGACTCATCATTCTTATATATCATTTACATACAATCCAACAAGAGATATACTTGTGAATGCTCTCAAAATCGGCCAAACATAGTGTTTGTCCAAAGTTTCTTTAAGTTTAAATCAAGTGCAAGAAATCTAAGAAGAAGCTCTCAATTTTCGGCCAAAAAGGGTTTTGTCCAAGAGTGCTTCAAGTGAGTTCATAAGTGTAGAAATCCTAACAATCTTGTGGTGTTTGTTAGAAAGCTTGGGGTATACAAGTTTGAGGTCTTCTACTTAGAAGATTACCATTAAAGAAGTATCATCTTCTTCACCTACTTGTTCATTTGGAAGGTAGTATTCTAAACACCCTATGAATGTGTTATGATAGCATGCATGTTCATATATGGATCCAGGTTTTGGTTTTACATATAAAATGGGTTTTATATCTTGTAAGTAACATGTTTTAAAAAACTATTCCACTGCTTTTTTATTTTATACGGATAAAATAACTTTGATAAACATGTTCAAAACCCCAACAGTGGTATCAGAGCCGCTTATATGAATGCATGCTTCAATGGATTTAAAAATTTCAGGATTTTGGGTTTGTGGAAACCCTATGGCCGAAAATTTTAATCATGGTTCTCCTTTTGTTTTTCAAGATGTTTATTATAGATGCATAAAAGTATCTTGAAAAATTATGTCATTTGATGATTTGTTTGTTTGGACAAAAACCCATCTTTTCGGTTTTTCCCTTGGCCGAAAATTGGGTTACAAAAGGAAACCATTTTTGCTCTTGAATTTAAATATATATGTGGATATATATTTTTGGTGTTCATAACCTAGCCATGACCTTGTGTTTGAATATGTTGAATGATTGTGTTTGTGATTTATATTTAATTATTTCAATGGGTTTTAATAATTAATGTCTTTGTTCTTCTATTTGAAAAATATGTAATTTATTTATTTTCATTTGGTATAAGTAAATAGATTAGTTACATTTCTTTTACTAGAGAAATGTATTAGGATACTTTATTGTAAAAGAAGATGCACACAAAATGCGTTTTTGGTTTTGGCAATTTTGGGCCTAAAGAACCTCATGGTTCTTAACGGGATTTTAGCCCAATAATCAAAACACATTTTTGAGGCCCAAAGGAGTTTGGAGCTGAATATAAAATCCATTTGGAAGCCCAAAGAAAGTGAATAAATCGCAACACAAAAGGAATACTTGAAGCATTTGGATGCAGGTTCAAGTGGGAGTTCATCGACACATTTTGTGTCAATATTCACCCTTTAGGAAGGACCTTTTGGCACACTTGTTTCGGCTAACAAGTGTTGCCAAAAATAGTTGGCTATGGTTATACACCTATTTCATTTATTATGCTTGTATGGTTGTTTTATTTATGGTTGTTTAGATGATATTTGGATATGCATGCTTAACAACTTATAATCCATAACAAGCTTAAAATTGGTTCTTTAAAAATCATTAAAATGGTTAATAAAATGGTTTTATTAAAAGTTAATGATTTTATAATAAAATGGGTTTAATTAAAAGAACCTTGAAAATTGGTTTTCACTAAAGTACCATGAATTTGAATGCATGCAAACGTATGGTACATAAAGTTTTCTAAAACTATAATTTTTTTGAAAACATAAAATCCGTTTTATAAAACAAGTCAAACACCATCCTTTTATACAACACTCGAATCACTTGGGAATTCTTTGTGGGATAAAGGTCACCTAACCACATTTGAAGGAACTTGTGAATTGGAGGTAGGCTTACAATATTTGTGGGATAAAGGTCACCTAACCACTTGTATGTGTAAACTTACATGTGTGTGTGTAAGTAGGACGATTTGATTTGGAAACCATGTGCTTAGGGTCACCGAAGCATGGCATACAAAGGTGTTGATGAGATTAAACATGCCAACTAAACATTAAGATGTTTAACCGATCCCATATGGCTAGAAATTGCAAAGGGTTGCAATTGTCAAACGTTGACTACCTTGTTAATTTAAACAATGGGATAAAGGTCACCTAACCAATATTTAAATGTAATGTTGGATTCTAGATTTTAATTTTTAATTGTCTATGACACACAAAAGGGTATTAATAATTAAAATTTAATAATATCGAAAATATTAAAAAATTAAACTTTGTTAAAATTTTGTAGATGGCCGCTAACATGCAAACACAATTACCCAAACCGTCCGTAACCTATCACTAAGAACCATCCTTGAAAAGGATCGTCTCAGCCATAACAACTTCATGGTTTGGTATTGAAACTTGAGAATCGTTCTCAAACAAGAAAAGATATCTTATGTGTTGGACGATCCTATTCCCTGTGAACCTAACGTGGAAGATGAGGAGGCTTATAACGATTGGATTAAGTATACCGAGGACTCCATGCAAGCCTCTTGCCTCATGTTGGGAACTATGATTCCCGAGATTCAAAAGGATTTTGAACATCATGGGGCATAACGACATGATTACCCAATTGAAAGAAATGTTCCTTCAACAAGCAAGGGTAAAACGGTTCAAAACGGTTCGGGCGCTTCATGCATGTCGTATGGAGGAAACCCAATCGGTCTCATCTTATGTTCTAAAGATGAAAAGCCACATTGATCGCCTCAAAAGGCTTAATTGTCCCGTCTCTAAAGAATTGGCTACGGATTTGATCCTGAAGTCTTTAACAAAGAAGTTTGAGACTTTTGTCATGAATTATAACATGAACGGGTGGGACAAGAGCATTGGTGAGCTTCATGCAATGCTCAAAACTGCCAAGGCAGACATGGGTAAAAAGGCTTTACCCATTCTAATGATCAATGAGGGAGGCAACAAGAAGAGGCCTCACCCCGACTCCAAGGCAAGTTTTGCCAGGAGGAAGGGCCACGTCAAAGGGAAGGGAAAAGGAAAGGTTAAAGCGGAACCTACGAAACCGAAGGAAAACACGCAAAAGGTTGCTTCGACTGACCCATGCTTTGAGTGTGGAGAGATAGGACATTGGAAAAGAAATTGTCCAACCTATCTTAAAGAGTTGAATAACAAGAGGGATGTGGGGCAAACCTCAGGTGCAATCTTTATGATACATATTGACCTTAATGTTATTTCTTCGAACACATGGGTATTGGATACCGGGTGTGGAACTCATATTTGCAATTTGTTGCAGGGGTTCAAAAGAAATAAACATTATAAAAAGGGAGATGCTAGTCTCTTCATGGGCAACGGAGCAAAAGTTGAAGTCGAAACCCAAGGAGACTATGTGTTGAAGCTTCCAAGTGGTATGGAAGTGATTTTAAAAAATGTTTTTTATGCTCCTAGTTTGACTAGGAACATTATTTCAGTTTCCCTTTTGCTACAATATGGTTTTAGTTTAAAGTTTCTAAACAATGACATTTATGTTTTGATGAATGACATGTTTTACTTTAAAGCTATGCCTTCAAATGGTATTTATGAATTGGTTCATGATAATACATTTGATAGTTCAATGTACCAAGAAACCACCAACAAACTCAAATTAGATTTGAGTGATTCCTATCTTTGGCATTGTCGCCTTGGACATATAAACAAAAATCGCTTGCAAACACTTCGAAAGAATGGTGTTTTGGAAACAAATGGAGATGATTCATTTGATGAATGAGAATCTTGTTTACAAGGAAAAATGACTAAGGCACCCTTCAATGGCACCTTTGAAAGGGAAAAGGACTTATTAGGAATCATACATTCGGATGTATGTGGTCCTTTTAAGCCAATGACTAGGAATGGTGAAAGATACTTCATTAGTTTTACCGATGACTATAGTCGTTTTATGGTTATGTGTACTTGATTAGACACAAAGATGAGGCATTTGAAATGTTCAATGATTTCAAAAATGAAGTAAAAAATCAACTCAAGAAAACAATCAAAGTCCTTCGTACCGATAGAGGAGGTGAATACCTTAGTGATGCTTTTCAAAATCATCTTAGGAATTGTGGGATTATCTCACAACTTACTCCACCTGGAACACCACAACATAATGGTGTATCTGAAAGGAGGAATCGAACTCTATTGATATGGTTCGATCTATGATGGCTAGAAGCACATTACCTCTATCATTTTGGGGTTACGCTTTGCTCTCTGCGGCCCGTATACTGAATATGGCCCCAACCAAGAAAGTGGATAAAACACCTTTTGAAATATGGCATGGAAAGGCTCCATCATTATCATATTTGAAGGTATGGGGTTGTGAAGCTTATGTGAAGCAACACTCCCCAAACAAATTAGAAGTACGATCCACTAAGTGTATCTTTGTAGGATATCCTAAAGATGATATAGGATATTACTTTTACGATCCAACAGAGCAAAAGGTATTTGTTGCTCGAAAGGGTAAGTTCTTGGAGGCTAAGTTACTTATGGAGGGAACTAGTAGTAGAACAGTGGAACTTGATGAGGATCAAGAACCACAAGCCGATGCACGTTTGGTTGATACTAGCACTCAACAAGAGGTTGTTGAAGAGGATCAAATGGTTGATCAATACACACAAAACATTCGCAGATCTGGTAGAATTAGTCATCCACCCGAAAGATATGGATTTTTCATGGATGGATGCTACGTGGTAGATTCAGATGAACCAACCACATACCATGATGCAATGTCACAATCCGATTGTGACAAGTGGCTTAAAGCAATGAACGTCGAGATGCAATCCATGTATGACAACCAAGTATGGGAATTGGTTGTACCACCTCTTAACTCCAAAGTAGTTGGAAGTAAGTGGGTTTTCAAGAAGAAAACTGATATGCATGGTAACTTGGATACTTATAAAGCGAGACTTGTAGCAAAAGGTTTCACTCAAACTCAAGGGGTTGATTATGATGAGACCTTCTCGCCCGTGGCGATGCTAAAGTCAATTAGGATATTATTTGCCATAGCTGCATATTACGATTATGAGATTTGGCAAATGGATGTCAAAATGGCTTTCCTCAATGATATCTTAATGAAGATGTCTATATGGTTCAGCCTGAAGGTTTTGTCGATCCAAAACATCCTAACAAAGTATGCAAGTTAAAGAAATCAATATATAGATTGAAACAAGCATCTAGAAGTTGGAATCATCGTTTTGATGAAGAAATTAGGAATTTTGGATTCATCAAGAACGTCGATGAAGCTTGTGTGTATAAGAAGGCTAGTGGGAGCATCATCACTTTCCTAGTACTGTATGTCGATGACATTATACTATTTGGAAATGATATTCCAACCATGGAAGGTGTTAAAACCTGGCTTAGAAGTTGTTTTTCCATTAAGGATCTTGGTGAAGCCGCCTATATTTTGGAAATAAAGATCTATAGGGATAGATCAAGGCGGTTGATAGGTTTGAACCAAAGTGCATACATTGACAAAGTCTTGAAAAGGTTCAAGATGGAGAAGTCTAAGAAAGGTTTGGTACCTATTCAAAAGGGAATGATATTGAATGCGTCTCAATGTCCAAGCTCAAAGGATGAGCAAGAGAGAATGAAAGGAGTCCCATATGCGTCTGCTATAGGATCCATCATGTATGCAATGATATGCACTAGACCGGATGTGTCATGTGCCTTAAGCAGGACAAGTAGATACTAGCAGAATCCAGTTAACAGTCATTGGATGGCTGTTAAAAGCATATTGAAATACCTTAGAAGGACTAAGGATATGTTTCTAATATATGGATCTGGTGAAGAGGAACTCGTTGTAAAGGGTTACACGGATGCGAGTTTCCAAACTGACCGAGATGGTTCTCGATCACAATCTGGGTATGTCTTTATTTTGAATGGAGCTGCAGTCTCTTGGAAGAGCTCGAAGTAAGATGTTATAGCATTATCCACTACAGAATCAGAATACATCGCGATTTCATTGGCAGCGCAAGAAGCTGCATGGTTGAAGCAATTTATAGCCGACCTAGGGGTAGTCCCTACCATTCAGGATCCCCTAGAAATCTTTTGTGATAACGAGGGTGCAATTGCACAAATTAAGGAACCTCGTGCACATCAAAAGACAAGGCACATTGAGCGGAAATTCAACTACATAAGGGATGAAGTTGAAAAAGGAAAGATATGTATTCGCAAAGTTCACACCGATCAAAACATTGTGGATCCACTCACGAAGCTCCTTGAACAGCCAAAGCATGAGGGTCATACTTGTGCCTTAGGACTTCAATATTCTGTGATTGGATTTGATCTATTTAGTATTTGGATATTTGAACAATTGCTATTTTGACTCATTTTAATGATTATGGCATTTTGAGTTATGTTCCATTTTAGCATGTTTAAATCCGTGAATAAGTTAATTATTCTAAATGTCCATAGTAGATCATATTTGTGGGAACAAATATGAAGGTAAGACTATTATGAACTCGGATTGGTGGATATTCATTAGGTATGAATATAGAGCAAAGTGTTGCTACCAAAGTTCATAGATATTTGTGGGATACAAATATTGGACTGACCCGCTCTCAAATATTACTACATGGAATCTTTGAGATTGATCATAAGTAAATTTGAGTAAAGACGAATATCATTGTATCCTCTGACCTGAGATACATATTGGGTCTTGATATTCACCAAATATTGTATTTTGACTTGGTTCTTTGCTGTCAGTAATATGGCAGTACATAAAGCTAAGCTCAGGTGTGGTATGAGGTGATTGTGAGAGACGTATGTAGTCAAGATGGGATTTGTTCCTCTTATTCGTTGAGAGTAAGATGTCTAAGGCCTGCTAAAGTTAAATCAACAGAGAATGATCATACTATGTCTCTGGATTTAACATGACATCTGTAACGAAAGGATAAATGATCGTTTCACCTAAATCATGTTCAAGTAAGGGACTTGAAGGGGATGATGTTATTGAATGGCACTTCGTCATACGTATTAGGGGTAGTAAACCGTTGTTTGGCGGTATTTGCTACTTGCATTAATCTTATATGTATCTTGTGCAAGTGGGAGATTGTTGGCATCGGTATGCCCAAGACACAAATTAAATTGATGTGGCTAGTACGTTATGATCCAAGTCGGATCATACCCAATAACAAGCTAGACAAACACCTATGATATTATTTATGATATGATCAAACAAATAAATATTAACACTTAGAATATTTAGAAATTGGTTTTCTAAATAATTGCACTTGAGAAAATAATAAATTATATGGATAATTTATTTTGAGAGAATATTTTATATTATTATTTAATGGGTTAAATAACACTATAAATAGTTAAGATATGTTGCATAAAGTCTTGTATTGAGTTACATTTTATAAAAATTATAAAATATAAATACAAGAATTAACAAATAAAAAAAGTGATTGGGTGGAGAAAAGCGCCTATGGCCGATTTTGGTTGGTGTTTCCCAAGGTGGTCTTCCACCATTCATTTTGCATGCAATCTTCATCAAATCCAAGACTAGATTCTCACCCAATAAATCTTTATGCATGTCTTACACAATCTCATCAAATCCAAGATGAGATCTTGAAAGAATATATGATGGATTTGATTCATCATTCTTATATATCATTTACATACAATTCAACAAGAGATATACTTGTGAATGCTCTCAAAATCGGCCAAACATAATGTTTGTCCAAAGTTTCTTTAAGTTTAACTCAAGTGCAAGAACTCTAAGAAGAAGCTCTCAATTTTCGGCCAAAAAGGGTTTTGTCCAAGAGTGCTTCAAGTGAGTTCATAAGTGTAGAAATCCTAGCAATCTTGTGGTGTTTGTTGGAAAGCTTGGGGTATACAAGCTTGAGGTCTTCTACTTAGAAGATTACCATTCAAGAAGTATCATCTTTTTCACCTACTTGTTCATTTGGAAGGTAGTATTCTAAACACCCTATGATTGTGTTATGATAGCATGCATGTTCATATATGGATCCGGGTTTTGGTTTTACATATAAAATGGGTTTTATATCTTGTAAGTAACGTGTTTTAAATAACTATTCTGCTGCATTTTTATTTTATACGGATAAAATAACTTTGATAAACATGTTCAAAACCCCAACATAATTAGATTGTTTCGAAAACGCTTCTCGACTATGCTAGTATTATTCAAACTCGTATGCTCACCTTTACTTAATTGTATTGACTTGTATTTTAACGTATGTAACAGGTTGAGGATTTTAGCTATGGATGCTTGGATGTTGCATGCTTAGCGTAGTTTTGTTTTGACTTTATTTTGTTTAGTTTCCAAGTGTAATAAATCTAGGGGATATCGAAGCTTGTTGTTTTTTGTGGGAGAACTTAGATTCTGTAATGATTATTTAAAATGTTATGTTAATTGTATGGGACGTTAATGTTTAAATGATATTGTTAAATGATTGTTATGGAATTCTCACGAGACAATCTGGTCACCTAGTGCCACTACCCTGATGATTCCACTGGTTGGGGTGTGACAGATTGGTATCAGAGCGCCATAACTTTAGGATAATAGGTAGAATTGCCATGATTCGACTTAGTAGCATGTTTAAATACCCGATTGACCTATCTTTGACTTAAATGCTAATCTACTTGCCATAAATGCTTAAATATGCCTTTCCTAAGGCTAATACAATAATACACGCTTGGAAACGCTCGCATCACACCAAACGAGTGATCAAGTCGAGAATAGGTCTGGAAACCAAGAACTCTCGACGAGATCATTCACTCCGCGCATACTCTATCGCATGAGATATCTTCATTGAGTTAGGAATGACATCTAAACCTCGACGAAAATCTCCATTTCTATCTAGGAATAAAGTTGTTAAGTTAGGGGTTAGTAACTTATTCCGCAATTCGATTTTCAATCTCACCAAAGCCTCGGTTATGCCGATGGTTTGGAACACGTATTAACTGGAAGGGTAAACGTTGTTAGCCGCTTGCGGTGAGAACATTTATCTATTAGGCCAAAGCGTGGGTCCAAATGCAAAGGGTAGTCGAATCACTTTGGCGTGTCAAATGTCTCAAAACCCCGGACACTCCCAATTGATTTAAGCCTATATCGTCGATTTATGCATCATCGAGTTTATTATTATTTATGTGTTTCAAATTTTGAGAATATTCGCTTTATTCGATTTCTCGCTTTGATGATTTATCATATCATCGATTTCTCGATTTATCGCATTTACGCTCCATCGAATGTATGAACAACTCGCACAGCTCTCGTAATCTAAAACGCTAATTAATACACCAACCAAACTAATCGCTTAATCCGCTTACGTCTATGAGGACGTGTGCCTCATACACGGTATTATCTCGCTATTATATGTCGCTTATATATCTCTCTTATATCTCGCATCTCATATCGTGCTACGCATTGTTATTATTAGAAGGTGAATACGTGCAAATATGTGCTTATGTGTTTACGTGCCTATGTGCTTACGTGCTTATGTGCTTACATGCTTATGTGTCTATGTGGATACATGCTTATGTGTTTTTGGTGCCTTGTATGAATAGTTATAATAAATATTTAAACATAACTCTATTATAATCGAATCTCGTCTAATCTAAATCATTCGTGTAGATGTCTTCTATGGGATCGCACACCCGAAGGAATCTCCAGCACAGCAACTCCGACAAGCGCATCGCCTCTATGGTAGCCAAGGAAATGGCTAAGGTGATTCCACAGATTGTCAGCAAAATTCAAGCAGTTAGCAGCAACTCTTCAGTTGACTCCAAGGGAGATGCCCCGAAACCTCACTTCAGCTTTAAGCAGTTCAAAGCATGTGGACTGCTTACTTTCTCAGGCACCAAAGGGCCGAGTGCCATGTTCCACTGGGTTGACTCTATCAAGGTCACATTCCGCCAGAGTGGATGTCCCGAGGCTCTGCGTACTGTCAACGCTACCGGTGTGTTTCAATCAAGGGCTCTCGTCTGGTGGACAGCCGAGCGCAACAGGCGTGGGAACGACGAAGCTTACGGACACACCTGGGAGGAACTTAAGGAAACTATGACCATGGAATTCTGTCCTCCCTATGAAATCCAGAAATTGGAGAATGAATTCTGGAATATCAAGCAAGATAGGAAGTACCAGCGGCGTATCCACCATGCTTTTATCTTATTACACATGTCTTGTTATCTAAATCACTTACCATCAACCAATCGTCCGTGTTATAAACCATTTGTACATGTCATAAACCAATTGTCCATGTTATAAACAATTTGTACATGTCATAAACCAATTGTCCGTGTCATCAATAAATCGTCTGTGTTATAAAACAGTTGTCCGTGTCATCAACAAATTGTCCGTGTTATAAACCAATTGTCCATGTTTTAATTGTGAAAACTTTTGGTTGTTCTTTAATGAACACATTCAAGCCTGTGTTGACTATACCACCAAAGGGTATCTTTAATAGACCAACAAAGGGTCTCTTTAACTAGACTAACAAATCAACAAATGATTTGTTAATCAGAAACAGTTTCTGTCATTACCAAAACTTCCACCAAATCCAGTGGACAGTCCGATAATGGGATTGTGTCCTATGGTATAACATATTACCGGTCGGCGTGATCAATATTAATGAATGTCATTCGTGTCATGAATAACGCACCAACAAGTTGTTCACAATACTGGAATCATATTGTTTTATATAAACCATGGATTTTGTTTTTGAAAACCTGAAAATGATTTAGCACATATGAATCACCCAAAACATTTGCAAAACATAAAAGAGGGAAACAATGTACTCACTTGGGATTGCAAAAGTGTCCTTAATCAAGACAATGAACAAAGCTCAAAGGCGTCCTAAAGTGTCGGATAACTATGTTAACATGTCTAGACTTTAACGAAAGATCGGATAAAATGAAGTCTTACAAACCAAGTGAGTCTTGGGACTCATATGATATGGTTTAATAAGCTTAACATTCTGATTTGGGAAAGGATCCTAAGTGCTTTTGACCCGTTATGACTCGTTAAGATAGTTTATGTAACACCCCGATCGCGTAATACAACAAACCCCAGCGGAAACATCGGGGAGTCACGTTGCAGGAAATTGTTTCACAACACATGGTATTTAAAGTTTTGTTTTATTGAATCAATAGGTTACATTGTTTTGAAATAATGGAAAAGTAATACGATTAAATTCGTCTTTCAAGTTTTAAGTCACTAAGGCACGCATCCATCCTATGTGAAGTATGCATCAAATCACCAAATAATTGTACCTAAACCATATGTGAAAATATAACGTCAGCATAAAAATGTCTGTGAGTAACATATGTTTTGTGATTTAGATTCATGACTTTGGATATTTAAGAGAAAATATTAAACGGTTTCGAAAATAGCCATGAATCCTTGATAAAAATTTAGTATCTAAAATATTTTGCTTTTTTTAAAAAGATTTTTAGTATATGCAAAAACAATATACTTTGGTTTTTGAAATAATAGAATTGGTAGTATCTCAAAATATACTTTGGTTTTGAAATAAAAGGATTTTGTAGTATATCAAAATATACTTTGCTTAAAAAGATTAGGTAGTGTATCATACTTCGGTTTAAAAGGTTAGGTAGTATATCAAACTTTACTTTGGTAACATATCAAACTATGCTTTGGTTTATGAATAAAAGAATCAGTTAGTATATCAAACTATACTTTGGTTTAAAAGATTTATTAGTATATCAAACTATACTTTGATTTACAATATCACATTGGTAGCATATCAAACTATGCTTTGGTAGTATATTGAAATATACTTTGATTGTGATTTGGTAGTATATAAAACTATACTTTGGTTTAGGAAATCATTAAAAGATAAGTTTTTATGGCTTAAATAGAAAACCTTTATAATAACACAGTGTGGTCATTTGGCAATACATTCAAACCTGAGTATATCAACTATACTTTGGTGACTATAGATTTACCGCGAAGGCAAAATCTATTGGGTTTAAACTTGGTTTATGACATTCCTCAAAACAGGAATGGGGTGTCAAGTCCTATAGCGCTACATCGTACTACCAATTGGCTTAATCATTGTTAATAAATGTATAAGAATAAATACGCACCAACAATATTCTTACAAACTTTGAAAATCATTATTTACGTAACACCCCGAACGCGTAAAAACAACAAACCGTGGCGGAAACGTCAGGGAGTCACGTTAACAGATTGTTCCAACAACACGTGATAATTAAAGTTATGTTTTATTGAATATTGAAATTTCATAGTTACATTATCTTGGAGTTTAAAACAAACTAAATAAACTATTGTCTTTCAAATTTTAAGGCACTAAGTTCGCGTCCAATCCTACGTGAGCATGCATCGACATCCAACTTGGTTTCCTGAGACATATGTGAAAACGAGTCAGCAAAACTATGTCGGCGAGTACATAGGTTTTGTGAGTGTGTCAAATTCATGGCCTTGTATATGTATTGCAATACCTCATCGACTACTAGAGTCGTCAACGGAAAACCTTGTTAACAAAAATAATTGGTATTGCAATGATAACTAACCAACTAAAACAAGTTAGTTGTAGTTTATAAAAGACTCGTAGCCATGAATCTTGACCAAAACATTTATTTTGTCAATCCGATTAGTAAATCATCTTGAAAGAAACCTTGTATGGTTTATATCTTTATTGAAATCATTGTGTGTCATTGTTTGAAAACCTTTGTTCCAAGTGATGCAAATAACGCCACGAACGTAATACGATAAAAGCACTTATATATAGGAAGCACCAGCGGTGTATCCACCATGCTTTTATCACGTTACACACGTACCGTTATCTAAATCACTTACCATAAACCAATCGTCCATTGTTTGTGTCATAAACCTTTCGTCCATTGTTCGTGTCATATACCAATTGTTCATCATCCGTGTAAACAAATCGTCCTTGTTTTAATTGTGCAAACTTTTGGTCGTTTTGGTGAATACATTCAAACCTGTGTTGACTCGTCTATACCACCAAAGGGTATCTTTAAATTTGCAATAACAAACCACCAAAGGGTTTGTTAAAGTAAACAGTTTCGGAGGCTGATGGGGGTTAAGTTCAAAGATTGTGCGAATGTTCGGAGGCTACTAGGTAAATGGAAGATAAATGGCAACTTCATATCCGATAGTGGAGGCTGATTACTATTTTTCTTTGTGTGATTAGTGGTTCTAGATTCTAGTCTAGTAGATGTACTTGTCTTCTGGTTTCTTCTTTATATTGTTTGCTTTATTTACTGTCATGAGGTGTGTCTCATGATAGAACTAGTGGGAGATTATCCTCACTACTTGTGTTATTTGGTTGGTTAATATATAGAATCACAGGGGTAACCCATTACCCAAAAAAAAAATAAAGTAAACAGTTTCGGTCGTTCCCCAAACTTCCCACAAACACCGGGAAACTTGGTAACGGGATTGTCAGTCCTATTGTACCATAACTTACTACTGTTTGGCTTGGCCAAAGCTAATGAATGTCATTCGTGTCATGTATATAACGCACCAACAAGTTCGTTCACATTATTGAAATCGTTGTGTTTATATAAACCATAGCATTTGTAATTTGAAAACTTGAAAACAATTTAGCACATATGAATCACCGCAAAATATTTGAAAAACATAAAAGAAGGGAACTATGTACTCACTTGGGGTTGCAAAATAACATTGAATAAAAGATTAAACAAGCTCAAAAGTCCGAGAAATCAAACGTGTCCTAAAATCGGATAACTATGTAATATCGGGACTTTAATCGGCGGATCGGATAGAATGAGGTCTTGTAAACCAAATGAGTGTTGGTACTCATATGAAATGGTTTAACGAAGTCTACATTCTTATTCGAAAAGGTTCCTAAGTGCTTTTGACCCGTTATGACTCGTTAAGGTAGTTTATGCTACTTAAACGGATCATTTATGTAAATACGTGTTCGCATGGTTAGATATGTGTTATGATAAGTCTAATATGCCAAAATAAGTTTAATATAGTTGCAACATCAGTTTATATATCAAAATATTGGTCACATATGCTTAAAGTTGATTAATGCGCAAAAAGGGCATTTTGGTCATTGATAAAGTACCTAAGAGCGACTTATCATATAACTAACCAAACGAAGTGACCATAAGGTATAACCTCAGAGGTTTATTCCCTATACAACTATGGTCACAAATATGTGTTTGGTCGGATCCTAAGATCGACCAAACGGGTCGGTTCAAAAGACAAAACGGTGGTCAAGATCGCTCGACTTACGACCCTAAACAATTTCCTTTATGGTCCGTATGGACCTCGCAGGTGCAGAAGTTTGGCATTTGACAGCTTTGGCCCCTGGTCTTGTTTCGTCACGTTTTGGCACTTTTAACCCCTTTTAACCTAATTTTTCGGCTCTATCGTATGTAACTTGCATTTTTCCCGGAAATGTCTTAGATGTCGGTTCGTTCGGTTGTATGGTTACACGTTTTGTGAAATTACGTAAAACGCTTTAACAAACACGAAAATGATCGAAATTGCGTAACGATTGACATTTTTGTCTTTTCATCAATAAAATACAGGATTTTATTGATTACAAAAATATTTAGACTTATATATGTGGTTCGTATCCTGAATACGGATCAATAGACTTCCGCAGTTTGTCAAAAATAGTTCCTAGACTTGTATATGTGTGTTTTTGTCATACCTAACCCTTCAAAACTTATATCTAAGTTGTGTAAAGGGTGTTTAGGGTATGTGTAACTTATGTCCTTGTTTTGTGTGGGTCCAGATCATGGCGGTTCCAGACGGAAGTTTGGGCAAAACATAACCGAATCGGTATAACGTTATTACGGAAAGGAGTAGAAGTAGAATGCAGCAGAAGTCATATGCTCATTCATACCTAAAGAGTACACATCTTGTCTGGCTGGCGGTAATCCTGGAGAGATTCCGCCAGCGTGTCCCCTCAGGGAGCCTCCAAAACTTATAAACACATGAACACACAACACATATATTTAGGGATGAGCATTTCAAACGAAAATTACTATTTTCGTACGCAATTGTCACACCCCAACCGATGGCGGAAAATCGAGGTGGGAAGAAATAAATTGCTCATTGCTGATAAATACTAGATTGGCGACAATATTTAACCATATTTCATTCATAACAATATCGTCAAGTACAACATTTGAAGTCAAATACAATAATTTGAAATATGACAAGTACAACATGATTATAACAAAACTAGTGTAGTAAGATTTAAAATGTGTATCTAAAGCATTTCCTACTAGCTTTGATCATGCGTATCCTATTCAACCTGTAACATGTTTAAAATACGAGTTCAATGCAAAAGCAAAGGCGAGTACACAAGTTTGATGATACATAGCATAAGTATAACATGTATAACTCGAATCCACATGGTAATTGTAAGCAAAGTTCATACTAATCATGCAACACTAGATCAAACCCCAAGTTTCCACAAAAGTTTTAACGAGATCGAGCTTCCCTTTTCACAAAAGCAACAAGACTAAAAATGAGAATGAATATCTTAACATAATCCCGACAGGCGGCGTGCTACTCTTATAGCGCTATATATGATAAGTTTTGGTTAGCTAAGTTAATGATCAAGCATGTATAATCGAGCATGTATCTAGGTATAATAAGTATTCATGTATAAGGATTGAGCATATAAAAGCATGAGTTTGTGATATGTGTGTTTTGATAGGTAAGCATGTTACAACCCAAAAGTGGTTAAAATGATAAATGGTCGAGTGTACTCACGGTTTTGCTAAGTGTTCCACTTAAGTAATCCCGGGAGCTTTGTTGTGATGTTTAGAGTTTGGCACTTTGTCCTTCTACAAGAAGAACGTAGGTATTAGTTAGGAGTGTAACGGTAGATTTGGATTATTCGAGGGAGATTATGGAAATAAGAATTTAAGTATTATGTATGAAATATCCACTAAGACATAGCACTTGTTCTTGACACTATGATAACCCGAAAGGGTTTGATATGGTTTCATAGGTTCGAGACCTATTAGAATCGTGACAAGGAACTACGTACTTCAGTGGTAAACTTAATAACTCAATAGATGATTACATAGCCATTATCAAGGTTTATGTTTTTGGGATTATACTATAGTCCATAATATTTACTTAGTAGTAAGATCATGTAGGAGGTGGGAGGATGAACAATCCACTTTGGTACCTCTAAGTATTCAAGTAAGTCAAGCATGGAGGTAGGATGATGAACATCCATTTAACCTCATTATATGATTTTCCACTACACAAGTTGTCATAGACAACAAGGAGGGTCATGAATGAATAACATAAACAAGAATGTAAATGACAAGAATTGTAAAGTGTGTCACCATGTTACCAAGTAGCCAAGGGAATACAACCCGGAGAGCACACAAGGACACACGTCAACGGCTTGTCAGGATTGTGACACTTTAGAACTAGCAAACTACTAGGGATAATGATGAAAATCATCAAGTGATGTGTGGTCTCAAAGTTTAGGATAGCCAAGGCTAACAAAGGTGGACACACATGAACAAGTTATGAACTTGCATCACTTGTGAGCTTAAAGCTCTATGAAAACAGAATTATTATGAGGTTTAAACCTCTTGTTTGAATGTCTCAACCTTGTTTATAAGCCTAACCAGCCACAACAAGTGTTGTAAGCATTAGGACATTGGTTTGAGATGAGTTAGACTCAAGTTTGAATAGTTTAAACAAGATTTGAAAGAGTTTGAAAACAAATAGAAAGTTTTGGGACACTTTAGGGGCTTTTCTAGGTCTAGATTCTCCATGGAGAACCCTTGGATTCAACCCTAAAGATTATCCAAGCATTTAGGAAGAAGAATCAAGTAAAAAGACCAAGATTTGAGCAAGTTGTGCTCACTTTTGTGAAGGTGGTACAACCTGCCTGAAATTCTGTTCAAGGGTGTTCTTGAGATGATTTGAGAGTGTTTGAGTGAGATTAGATGGAGTTTGGAAAGTGGAAATGGTGTGGAATAGGGTTGGTATTTATAGGGAAGAGTTAGGAGGGTGTTGGGTGAGTTTTAATGAGGTTTAGAGGTGATTGGGTGAGTGGATTAGTGTGGCATTCGTGCAAATTTGCGAGCCAAAACAATTCTGACCCGCCTAGCACCCCTTGCGGACTGTGAGGGTTCCCCATTGCGGTCCTTAAGGACCTGGTCCGGGTGCAAATGTTGTTTTTTTTGTTGTTTTGCTACAAGGTGACGGGTTTAGACCATTTTTAAAGATATTTTATGACATTTTAAAGTGTATTAGGGTATCATGAGCATAAGTAACATGTTATAACATATGCATATGTATGTATTGATTGAGATCGAGTATCCACATTGTGTATAAAGTATGTATCATGCATAAATGTTGCGTATTATCAAATATATCATGTATTCGAGTATGTGTATCACGTGTAGGTATCATATCCGCATGTATAACATGTATAGAGACAAAATGTATATTTCCATTATGATTCAAGTCTCGATTATAACGTTTACAATGAAAAGAAGATTACCAATACAATGATTTCCGAAAATAGAATTACAACACGAGCTTGCTATAAATAGAAAGTTTGGAAAACGCGAGGCATTACAGTCTCCCCTCCTTTATGAAATTTCGTCCTGAAATAGGAATTGCAAAGAAGAGATGCGGATACTCAGTCTTCATATCACTCTCGAGTTCCCAAGTAAACTTGGCGCCACATTTCCTTTCCCATTGAACCTTGACGATAGGGATCCGACTACGCCTTAGTTGCTTGACTCCTCGGTCCATGATTTCGACCGGTTTTTCCATAAAGTGCAAAGTATCATTGATTTGAAGATCTTCGAGCGGAACTTGAAGTCCTTCTTCGGCTAGACACTTCTTGAGATTTGAAACGTGAAACACAGGATGAACATTGCTGAGCATTTGAGGTAGGTCCAATCGATATGCTACCTTGCCAATCCTTTCCAAGATCTTGAAGGACCCACGTAGCGATGAGCGAGTTTTCCTTTCTTACCAAAACGAACAACACCTTTCCAAGGGGACACCTTGAGTAGTACAAGATCACCTACATTAAATTCCAAGGGCTTGCATCTTTTGTCGGCTTCGTGCTTTAAGGAGATTATCAAGTATTTGCAAGATCTTGTCCGTTGTCTCTTGTATTAGATCGGGACCGGTGATTTGTGTGTCTCCAATCTCGTGCCAACAAATCGACAAACGGCACTTACGACAATACAATGCTTCAAATGGAGCCATTTGAATACTGGCGTGATAACTATTGTTGTACGAGAATTCAACCAAGGGTAAGTGCGAATCCCAATTACCCCCAAAATCGATTACGCATGACCGAAGCATATCCTCTAGGGTTTGGATAGTACGCTCGGTTTGACCATCAGACTGAGGATGAAAAGTGGGGCTAAGATTAAGCTGAGTGCCAAGGGCGGATTGAAAAGTTTGCCAAAGGCGAGAGGTGAAACAAGCATCGCGATCAGAAATGATATCAAGAGGAGTACCATGACGGCTAATGATTTCGTCCGTGTAGATACGAGCCAATTTCTCGACCTTGTAATCTTCACGAATAGCGAGAAAATGCGCGGATTTGGTCAATCGGTCAATGATGACCCAAATGCTGTCATGACCAGGCGAAGTATGAGGCAATTTCGTGATAAAATCCATGGCTATGCTCTCCCATTTCCAGATAGGAATTTCTGGTTGTTCGAGCAAACCAGAGGGACGTTGATGTTCTGCCTTGACCTGGAACACGTAAGGCATTTGGACACGTAAAGAGCGATATCACGTTTCATTCCAGGCTACCAATAGGATGCAAGTAAATCGTGGTACATCTTATCAGCGCTAGGATGAACAGAGTATCGGGATTTGTGGGCTTCATTCATCAAAGTAGACCGAAGATTGAGACGATCGGGAATCCAAATACGACTATGGTAGTAAAGAATACCATCATGCTTAGCTTCAAGTGGGTTTTCGACTCCACAATTCAGTTTGCTATCGAGGTTACCCTCGTTAATGACGGTAAATTGTGCTTGTCGAATCAACTTGTTGAGTTTTCCCACGATCTGGTAGCAACGAACAATCTTAACATGAGTCTTGTGACTAAGTGCATCGGCATGACATTCGCTTTGCTAGGGTGGTAGCGAATATCACAGTCGTATTCGTTTAACAATTCTACCCAACGACGTTGACGCATGTTGAGTTCCTTTTGATTAAAGATATATTGGAGGCTCTTATGGTCGGTGAAGATCGTACACTTTGTACCATAAAGGTAGTGTCGCCAAATATTTAATGCAAAAACAACTGCACCAAGTTCAAGGTCATGAGTAGTATAGTTTTTCTCATGAATTTTGAGTTGTCTAGACGCGTAAGCGATTACTTTGTCTCGTTGCATGAGTACGCAACCAAGACCCTGGTTAGAGGCATCGCAATACACGACAAAATCGTCGTTCCCATCGGGGAGAGTGAGGATAGGAGCATTATAAAGCATGTCCTTGAGCGTTTGGAAAGATTCCTCTTGTTCGGGACCCCAAACAAAAGGTTTATCTTTTTGAGTCAACAAAGTCAAAGGAACGCAAATCATGGAGAAGTTCAAGATGAAACGACGATAATACCCAGCTAGTCCAAGGAACGAACGAATTTCAGAGGGCGACTTAGGTGTAATCCAATTCTTCACAGCTTCTATCTTTGTAGGGTCAACATGAATACCGAGTTCATTGACGGTGTGACCTAAGAATTGAACCTCTTTTAGCCAATATTCACACTTGGAGAATTTGGCATAAAGACGTTCGGTTTGTAATAGCTGAAGAATGAGACACAAATGGCGTCGATGCTCTTCTTTCATCTTGGAGTAGATTAGGATATCGTCGATGAATACAATGACAAAATGATCGAAAAGGCTTACACACGCGATTCATGAGATCCATGAACACTGCAGGTGCGTTAGTCAACCCAAAAGGCATGACTACGAACTCATAGTGTCCATAACGTGTGCGAAAGGCAGTTTTGGGTACATCTTCCTCGAAAACCCGAAGTTGATGATAGCCATAACGGAGATCAATCTTTGAAAAGTACTTCGCGCCTTGCAATTGATCGAAAAGATCGTCAATACGAGGAAGCGGATAACGGTTTTTTACTATAAGCTTGTTGAGCTCACGATAGTCAATACACATGCGGAATGATCCATCTTTATTTTTGACGAAAAGAACGGGAGCGCCCCAAGGAGAGGTACTAGGGCGTATAAAGCCTTTATCAAGAAGCTCTTGAAGCTGGGTTGATAGCTCTTGCATCTCCGAGGGTGCTAATCGATAGGGAGCCTTCGCAACAGGAGTTGCGCCAGGGATAAGATCAATACAAAAATCGACAGCTCGAGGAGGCGGAGGACCATGAAGATCCTCAGGGAAAACAGAAGGAAACTCACAAACGACAGGAACATCACTTATGTTAGGACCTTTGTCTTTCTTTTCCACAATATGGGCGAGAAAGGCAAAGTACTCTTTACAGAAGTACTTGTTCGCTTTGATGCACGACATAAGCTTGAGACCTTTAGAAGGTTTCTCGCCATAGACATGTAGAGAATCACCTTGAGGAAGAGGGAGGCGAATAAATTTCTCGGAACAAACAACTTCGGCACGAACTCGCATAAGCCAATCCATGCCTACTATGATGTCGAAACTACCCATTTGCATGGGAATGAGGTCAATGGAGAATCTATGATCGTTAAGAATCAAAGAGCAACCAGAGAGAACAAAATCGACGGAGATGGTTTTACCATTAGCGACTTCGACAGCGAAAGGATTTGGCATTTTAGATCGTTCGCAATTAAGCAGGGGTTCAAATCCTAACGACACAAAACTCCTATCGGTGCCAGTATCAAATAGACATGTAGCATAAATATGGTTCACAAGGAACGTACCAGTAATGACGTCATTGGAGCTTTGGGCTTGGGCGGAGGTAAGCATGAAAGCTTTCCCCTTTGCAGGCTCAGGTTGTTGCTGCTGCTGATGCTGCTGATTGAGAAGAGGACAGACATTGGCGAGATGATTGGGATCGCCACATTTGTAACATGCTCGCACAGGAGCATTCTGACGTTGGGGTTGAGTCTGGTTTGGGTTAGGGTTAGGGACAATGGCTTGGTTTCTTTGGGGTTGGCGACATTGGCTAGAAAGATGCCCCATCCTGTTACAGTTGGTGCACTTTCGACACGGGGTGGAAGGGAGATGGTGGTAGGTGCAAAGATCACACCTAGGCCAAGTTCCGGTGTAGCTTCGTTTGGGCGGATCGTTGTTTTGGGTGGAGGAGATGGCATTTAAAGGTGTAGGGGCAGGTGGAGTGACAACCGCGTTGTTTTGAACTAAAGCCTTCCGCTTCTTGTTCTTGAGGTTATTCTTTTTGGCTTAAGGGGGAGGCGATTCGGTAGTGGTGGTAGTATTAGCGGTGGCTTCATGCATATGCTTCGTAGGAACCTTGTCGTAGGCCCCCTGAAGGATGTAATTGTGGTTAAGCTCTATGATGGTGCTATTGGCTTCTTCGATGGTTTTGGGGCGTGCGGCGGCTACGTGATTCATAATCACAGGCGAAAGCGAATGAATGAGCTTGGCTATCGCCTTGGGAACCGTATCCGCCTGTCCAGGAAAGATGTACTTAATTGTTTGAAGCGAGCGATCAGTCCCTCAGCGTCGTTCCCCTGCTAGGTGAGGTTCCAGAATTCGTTTTCGAGCTTCTTGGTCTCGTGGGGAGGGTAGAACTCGTCTCGCATGAGCTGCTTGAGTTTGTCCCAAGTGAGAGCGTGAGCTGTTTCGTTACCACGCTTGTTGCATTCCGTAGTCCACCACTCGAGGGCTCTCTGGCGAAAGACCCCGGTAGCGTTGAGGGTTCGAAGTTCATCAGGGCACCCGCCCTGAAGAAAGGTAAGCTCCATCGCGTCAAACCAATTGATCATGGCGGTAACACCGTCCATGCCAATGAATCGACTGGTTTTCAAGCCATGAAATGCTTGAATTGGAAGGACGTTTTGGGGTTGTCGATTTTTGAGTCGGTAGAGTATTTGGGGGTTTCGGTGTTGATTGTTTGAAGCTGGCTAACAATATCAGGGATGACATGGGCCATTTGATCGGCCATTTGCTCGGTGACGAGACCGATGAGTTCTTGCTTGGAGATGCAGTCTTCATTGTTGTTATTGTTGTTGGAACCCTTGTTGGACTCTTGGATTTCTTGGATGAGTTAGGAGAATTCATCTAGAGGTTCAACATAGAAAAAGGGATGAGACTTGATCATAATATGGGAAAAACAAGTTTTGTACGTATAAGCATGTATGAGATTCAAGCATGGTTCATATAAGATTGCATGGGTTCATCAAGTATAGTTCACAAAGTTTGCATGAATTCATTAAGTATAGCATGTATAATCACGTATGAATGCGAATAAAGAGTATAAATTTAGTTTGTTCACGAGAATTAGCATTGTTTTTTTATTGCTATAGACGTGCGAGTTGTGTAACGGTTCAAACGAATAAGGTAGCAAGTATAGAATCACATAAAAATTGAGATAACATAAAAGATTGGCTCAATAAAACATGAGATTGTTTCGGGTAGAGAAACGTCAACAATTCCAAAGTGAATCGAAGATCCTTTCTAATTAGAGAAACGTGCTTTGGCCTATAGGTAAAATACTCTCATCGAGAAGCGACTAGTAGTACTTTACCCTTCCAGTTACTACACGTCTCTAATCGATTAGAAAATCAAAACTTTGGTGATATTGAAAATCGAGGAACGGGACTTAATCGACAAGGTGCGGGTTTCACCCTTAACTTGACGATCTCATACCCTAAGTGTGGTTTATTTCTTACTAAACGAGGAGCATATTCCGACTCGTTTATAAGATCCACTAGAGTATGAAATGGAAGTTTCCATCAAGATGTGGATATCACTCCTAACTTGATGGTATAACTTCGAGAAAAATCGAATACGCGGAATGAGTGATTTCACCAAAAATTGTAAGTCATTGGACCTATCTTGGTGCAAATCGCCTCGTTGCATCATGAGTGTCTTCAAGTATTCAAATGTATTATGTAAAATGTCTTAGGAAATGACATTATGTAAATTTTAAGACCAAAAGATAAGGAAGAAGCAATGAGGAAGAATAAAGTTTTAAGCGTAAGACAAGAATGGTCAAAATGGACACTTGAACTATAGACTAGGTTATATATGCCAATTCTACCTAATTCCCTGTAGTTATGGCTCTGATACCAATCTGTCACACCAAACCGATGGCGGAAACATCAAGGCGGGACGAAATAGATTGCTCATTGCTCATAAATACTTGATTGACGACAATATTTAAATAAAACCCATATTTCATTCATAACAATATCGTCAAGTACAACATTTGAAGTCAAATACAATAATTAGAAATATGACAAGTACAACATAATTATAACAAAACTAGTCTAGTAAGATTTAAAATGTGTATCTAAAGCATTTCCTACTAGCTTTCATCATGCATATCCTCTTCAACCTGTAACATGTTTAAAATACAAGTTAAATGCAAAAGCAAAGGCGAGTACACAAGTTTAATGATACATAGCATAATTATAAAATGTATAACTCGAATCCACATGGTAATTGTAAGCAAAGTTCATACTAATCATACAATACTAGATAAAACCCCGAGTTTCCACAAAAGTTTTAACGAGATCATGCTTCCCTTGTCACAAAAGCAACAAGACTAAAAATGAGAATGAATATCTTAACATAACCCCGAGGGCGGCGTGCTACTCCTATAGCGCTATATATGATAAGTTTGGGCTGGCTAAGTTAATGATCAAGCATGTATAATCGAGCATGTATCTAGGCATAAAAAGTATTCATGTATAAGGATTGAGCATATAAAAGCATGAGTTTGTGATATGTGTGTTTTGATAGGTAAACATGTTACAACCCAAAAGGGTTAAAACGGTAAATGGGTCGAGTGTACTCACGGTTTTGCTAAGTGTTCCACTTAAGTAATCCTGGGAGCTTTATTGTGATGTTTAGAGTTTGGTACCTTGTCCTTCTACAAGAAGAACGTAGGTATTAGTTAGGAGTGTAACAGTAGATTTGGATTATTCGAGCTAGATTATGGAAATAAGACTTTAAGTATTATGTATGAAAATATTCACTAGGACATAGGACTTGTTTTTGACACTATGATAACCGGAAAGGGTTTGATATGGTTTCATAGGTTCGAGACCTATTAGAATCGTGACAAGGAACTACGTACTCTAGTGGTAAACTTAATAACTCGATAGATGATTACATAGCCATTTTCAAGGTTTTGGTTTTTAGGATTGTACTATAGTCCATAATATTTACTTAGTAGTAAGATCATGTAGGAGGTGTGTCACACCCTCAATTTCCACTTGCAGAGTATTACCGTGAGGCGTGTGATCAAACCAGAATCTCAGACACTAGCAATATCGAACGACACTATATGATTTACTTAAACGTTTTCCAAAAACATTTGTTGTAAACATGCATAGTCCTTTTCAAAATATCAAAGTTTCAAAGTTTAGCGGAAGCATTAAAATTAAGTAACGGGCGCCAACATAAACGCCAAAACCAAAATCACAAACATTATTCGTAAATAAGACTCGATAAAAAAGTCTTGATCAAATGCAAGTGAGTGCACCTAGCGCTCCTAGCGTCCTGAGAAACATGTAAAGAAACAAGTGTGAACATTAAAGAAGAGTGAGTTCACAGGTTTTTTTTTATAAGTTCATAAGTTCGGTTTAAAAGTTTGTTTTTCCCCGTTATCCCTAACCCGGGATAACGACTTAGTTCCATTATTCCTAACCCGGAATAATAATGTTGGTTCGTAATTAAGTTCAATGTTCACATGTAGGTAGCGAGCCTAAAGTTACGTCACATAAGAGTTCGCGATCGAAGCTGACTGTTGTTGCCTTAGTGTTGCCAGGTCTATCACTGACCATGCGAAAGTTTGGCCAAATTAATCACCCCTTGACCATTCCCGATCGGCTAGCGCGACTAGCTCGGGTGGGGCTTGTCGCGCCCAGTAGTACTACCATAATTTCCACGCTATCTAACCCAATACTAACGATCCGAGAGTTGGTTGAGGACTTCCGTGATAAAGCTACTTAGTGACCATAATGTACATTAACATTAACTTAGTTACCGAATAGTTTAACGACATTAATTTCGCATAACGTAAAAGATAGAGTTATAGAGCGTATACATGTTTCTCCCCCTGTTGTTCAAAACCGGATAAAATAGGGGCCGTGAACTCACCTTAAATTGCTCTGTTAGAATAACGCAAAAGAAGCAAATGATGGAACCACTAATCACGTCCTAACATGTCAACCGATTTAAAGTTAGTGTGTGAACACACTGACACAAAACCCTACGCATAACTAACACACAGTACGGCACACGTAATAACCAATTCGAAACCATAATCATGCATGCAAAGTATCATCATACAAAATAATGATCAAACCAACTTGTCATAAACACAGATTAACTCATACAACACTTTGGTACACACGAACGCAAGTTATCATGTTTCAGCTTGTACGCTCATAACTGGGTTGTTTTCGAGGATTTCTATAAAATAGTTCCAACGTTCCAAAAATTCCAATTTTTTTACAGGAGATATAAATTATACTGTAGAATTTTGTGTGAAATTTTCAAACCCTAAAATAGCAAACGACCTCAGAAAAATATGAATCCGGCGCCGTTAGAAGCGTTTTTAAAAAATACACATTTTAGGCTTCAGAAAATTCACTTTTCGATAAATAGTGATCAAGTTACAGCCAACTGAAGTTGGCTGTAAATTTCAATCAGCAAACTGTTTTCGACTTTTATCGCATTAGAACATGTTTAAATGATCATGACGCTTAGTAATAATGATTAACAACAGGTTGACTTGTCTAATATCATCATATATATCAATATTCATGCAAACCCTAAATATTTATCATGATCTTTATCGCTAAAACGCAGGCTACGATTTTTGTATTCAACACAACATCACAACCGCAAAGATTCGCACATTCATCCGAACTAATCATAAATCACAACACTTTTTCATACTAATAATCCTACAAACACATAATCATGTTCAAGATTACACAAACCCTAGTGTGAATCGTAAAACAATTAAACCCTAACCTTGAAACGATGATGATTAGCGAACCGGGACAAGCTTGGAACCAATCCGGGAGTAGAACTCCGACCGTGAGAAGGGGGGCTGTCGTCGACCTCCTTCTAGGGATTAGGGTTTTGTGTTTTCTTTTAAAACATCCCATGCATACATACATTTATATATAACAAGGGGGAAGGGGGGGCGGTCGCAATAGGGGGGGCGGTTTGGGTAAGTGGCTTGGGCCTCAAGTTTACGTTAATTCCTTGGGCCGCAAGGTATGTGGGTCGCAGGGGGTGTGGGTCGTGGGTTGGGTTTGCTTGGTCTCAAAGTCGAAACGTTTCACAAGCTTGGTTCGGTTTATAAATAAAAGTTACTAAAATATTATTTGCGACATGGAGTTTATAAAATATTAAATCACAAACGTCTCATAACACATAGTACGTAATTCAAATACAACCCGTCTAATAACACATAGCACGTAATTCACCCTACATATTCACAAAGTTAGCATAGTTATTGCGAGCGTGTAATTTAATTCTCCGAATTAAATCAGCGTAGGAGTGAATAACCATAAAGTAGCGCGTTTAAGATACCTGAAAAGCCGGGATGTCACATTATCCCCATGTTGAAAGAATTTTCGTCCCGAAAATTGAGTAAACGCGGTTTAGAAAGCAACGCACAAAAGCTCAGTTCGTTAGAATGGTACAAGTAAATCCCAGGCTGTCACATCATCCCCATGTTGAAAGAATTTCGTCCCGAAATTTAGTTGGTGGTAACGTCAGATTGCTGCTCAGCTGCAAAAAGGTGTGGATATTTGCTTTTCATTTGGTCCTCTCTTTCCCACGTGAACTCCGGTCCACGCTTAGAGTTCCAACGAACTTTGACGATCGGTATCTTGCTGTGCCTTCGAGTCTTGATCTCATGATCCATGATCTCGATAGGTTGCTCCACAAAATGCAGTTGCTCATCCACTTGAGTCTCATCCAATGGAATGACTAGGGTCTCATCTGATAGGCACTTCTTCAGATTGGACACATAAAAAACGTTGTGAACTCCACTGAGTTCGGCAAGAAGGTCTAACAGATAAGCTACGGGCCCGATACGCTTTGAAATCACAAATGGGCCTACGTACCATGGATTTAGTTTGCCTCGTTCCCCAAAACGAATTACACCCTTCCAGGGTGACACTTTCAGTAGGACGCGGTCACCTACTTGAAATTCGAGTGGTTTGCGTCGTTGATCAGCGTAACTTTTCTGTCAGTCTCGTGCCGCTGCCATGCGGTTTCTGATTTGCATAATCTTTTCAGTAGCCTCAAGTATCAACTCAGGACCTGTGAGTTGACTATCACCGACTTCTGCCCAACAGACCGGTGATCTACATTTGCGACCGTACAATGCTTCAAACGGTGATGCCTGAATACTCGTATGGTAACTGTTGTTATACGAGAATTCCACTAAAGGCAGATTGATTTCCCAACTGTTCCCGAAGTCTACCACGCATGCCCTAAGCATGTCCTACAAGGTCTGAATGGTCCTTTCACTTTGACCATCCGTCTGAGGGTGGTAAGCTGTGCTCATATCTAAGCGTGTACCCAACGCTTTCTGAAGTGACTGCCAAAAGTTGGACGTGAAACGAGCATCTCTGTCTGAGATGATGGACGTTGGCACTCCGTGCCGAGAAACTACTTCCTTAATTTAAATGCGAGTTAACTTATCCATCTTATCTATTTCTTTGGTCGCTAGGAAGTGTGCAGACTTAGTTAGACGATCCACGATTACCCAGATGGTATCGCAACCACCCGGAGTTCGTGGGAGTTTAGTGATAAAGTCCATCGAGATCTGATCCCATTTCCACACTGGGATCTCAGGTTGCTGAAGTAGCCCTGATGGCTTCTGGTATTCCACCTTGACTTTCACACAAGTCAGACACTTGCTAACGTAGGTGGCTATATCCGCTTTCATATTGGGCCACCAGTACGCGGCTTTAAGGTCTTGATACATCTTATCCGAATCAGGATGGACAGAGTATCGGGATTTGTGAGCTTCGTCCATAACTAGCTTCCTGAGGTCTCCGTAGAGAGGTACCCATATACGATTCATGAAATACCGGGCACCATTGGGTTTCACTTCCCAATCACGTTCCATCTTTCCAACAGATTCGGCCTTGATGTTTTCTTCCTTAACTGCTTCTAGCTACGCGTCGTGTATCTGTTCGGGTAACCCAGAATGAATTGTGAACTGTAGTGCTCGTACCCGACGAGGTTTCAAGTTCTCCTTCCGACTGAGGGCATCAGCTACCACGTTAGCTTTATCCGGGTGATACCGAATGGCACATTCATAATCGTTCAGGAGTTCGACCCAGCGACACTGTCGCATGTTCAACTCCTTCTGGTCAAAAATATGTTGGAGGCTCTTGTGATCCGTTAGATTATGCACCTTGTTCCATATAGATAGTGTCTCCAAATCTTAAGTGCAAACACAACTGCTCCCAATTCCAGGTCATGTGTCGTGTGGTTCTTCTCGTGAACCTACAACTGTCGGGATGCATACGCGATGACACGTTGCATGAGTACACATCCCAATACCTGAATGGAAGCGTCACAATATACCACAAAATCATATGTCCCCTCTGGCAAGGAAAAAATGGGCGCACTGCAAAGCTTCTGTTTCAGCAATTGAAATGTTGTTTCCTGTTTGTCACCCCAAGCATACTTGGTGCCCTTCTGAGTGAGAGTGGTAAGCGGTTGTGCGATCTTTGAAAATCCCTCGATGAAACGTCTGTAGTAACCAGCCAAACCCAAAAATTGGCGGATCTCTGTCGGTGTCCTGGGTGCTTCCCAGTTCTTGATAGCATCGATCTTGGCAGGATCAACGTGTATACCCTTTTCATTCACGATATGCCCGAGGAACTGAACTTCCCGAATCCAGAAATCACACTTCGAAAACTTGGCATATAGTTTCTCCTGTTGAAGTAGTTCCAGCAATAATCACAGATGCTCAGCATGTTCTTCTTCACCCTTAGAGTAGATGAGTATATCATCGATGAACACGATGACAAACTTGTCGAGATACGGCTTACACATGCGGTTCATGAGGTCCATGAACACCGCGGGTGCGTTGGTGAGACTGAAGGACATGACCAAGAACTCATAATGGCCATACCGAGTGCAAATGCCGTCTTGGAGATATCCTCCTCCCTGACGCGTAGCTGGTGATAACCGGACCGTAGATCAATCTTGGAGTAGTAGCTTGACCCTTGAAGCTGGTCGAAAAGATCGTCGATGCGAGGTAATGGGTATCGGTTCTTGACGGTAACCTTATTGAGTTCCCTGTAGTCGATGCACATGCAGAAGGTCCCGTCCTTCTTCTTGACAAAAAGGACCGGAGCTCCCCATGGCGAAGTACTGGGTCGGATAAATCCTTTTTCCAACAATTTCTGAAGTTAGGTAGACAGCTCTTGCAGCTTTGCTGGAGCTAAGTGGTACGGGGCCTTGGCGATAGGAGTCGCATGGTTCGCCAATTCGATTTCAAACTCCACTTGTCGATGTGGTGGAAGACCAGGTAACTCCTCTGGAAACACATCGGGAAAGTCACGGACGACGGGGATATCTTCAATCCGCTCCTCGTCCTTAGGTTGCTCGGTGACCAGTGCGAGCAAAGCAAAGGAGTTCTTTCTCCGAAGATACTTCTGAGCTTGCATGTAAGAGATGATGTTTGTGACGGCGCCTGCCTTCTCGCCTTGCACCATCAAGACTTCGTCGTTAGAGAGTGGAATACGGATAGCTTTCTTGAAACAGAGAACTTCAGCTCGGACGTCGGATAGCCAGTCCATTCCGGCTACCACGTCAAAACTACCCAGGGTAGTTGTCATCAGATCAATGGTAAAGGTGTGACCTGCGAGTTTAAGTTGGCAGCCGGTTACTAAATGGGTCACATCTACAGATTTACCATCGGCTAGTTCTATGACGTAAGGGGTCTCTAGGGGTTTAGGCGTGAGATTTAGGTTACCCGTATCAAAAAGTACAGTAGCAAAATGATCGTTAAGGGGAAACTTACCAGTGACCACATTCGAGTTGTTTCTGGCCTCTCCACGGCCCAGCGTGACTGCACGACCTTTGGCACCTCCTGTGCCACCATTTCCATTATTGCCATTGTTGTTATTGTTGTTGTTGTTGTTATTGTGGTTGTTGTTGTTGTTCCCACCATTGTTGTTGTTGCGAAGCTGCGGGCAGTCTCACTTGAAATGGGTAGTGCTACCGCACTGATAGCATCCCCGGTTATTACCTTGCTGTTGACCCTAGTGTTGATTCTGATTTTGTCGAGACATGATCTCCCCGTGGGAATCCGTTGCCGCGTGTCCCGCTTTGCCAGATCGTTGGCAGCGATTTCCGGCGCAAGGGCCGTGATGATGGAGGTTACAACGGTTACATTGCGGCTTTCGACCCGCATAGCCGCTCGAGTTCTGGGTGTTGTTGGCAGACTGATTGTTGTGACCCCGATTGTTGTTGAAGTTGTTGGACCGCTTCTGGTTTCCTTGTTGTGGCTGGGCTGATGAAGACTGTCGAGCAGGTGAGGCTTCAAATTTTCTTTTGTTGTCAGGGACAACTTCAGTTGCACCTCTAGGTGGCAACTTCCTTTGCTCCACCGCCTTATCAGTGAGTTTATGCGCCAGCCTAATCGCTTGATGCTCCGTCGTAGGGTTGCTAGACATTACCATGCCCTAGATCTCAGGGACCAGACCCCCAAGATAAAACTCAAGTCGTTTTTCGACGGTGTTAGCCAAATCGGGACAAAGGAACACCAGGTCATGATGTCTCGCTGTGTATGCTTCAATTTCTGACCCGACCATCTTGTGGTTCCAAAACGCCTGTTCCAACTGTTGAACTCTATCCCGCGGATAGTATTCCTCCTTGATTAGGGCCTTAAATTCGGTCCAGGCCATTGCGTTCGCCGCAAGAAGTCCACGCGTTTGGACTTGTGCGTTCCACCAGGTCAATGCCCCATCTTCCAACGTTGAGGCAGCATACTTGACCTTATTAGCTTCAAGGCAATTACACATCTCGAAAACCGATTCAGACTTTTCAATCCAACGGACCAGTCCTATGGGTCCTTCAACACCCGTGAACTTGCTCGGTTTTGCATCCAGGAACATCTTGTAGGGGTTAAGACCCCCTCTTGAAGACAGAGGATAGGTAGTCAGCTAGAAAGTCTACTAGCCCAACTATTATATTTTGCCATGAAAATTTAATAATGGTTACCTGCTGGTGGGTTAGGAACACCTGCCAGAGCAGCATTCACGTGTTCTTGGATTAATGCGGCCAATTCTTCAGTTGACATGTTGAGATTTCCGCGATGACCGGTTGCCATTTCAGATCTTCGCAAGACAACACAAATACACACTGATAAGTATATATCCAATATAGTTATCATATTCCACACTTCAATAATCACACAAATTATGTCAACCCGACAATTTAAACAATCAAAAGGAACATTCAATAAATTGCAATGTCTCACAAAATACCAACCAAACATCTCAGTTTAATTATAAAATTTCAAGTTCAAACATAAGTGGAAACAAACAAACTAAAGGAAACAAAACAAGGATTGGCGAGACGAGTTAGTCATCTACGTCTCCATCTCCCAAGTCGCTATCATTGCCGTCATCCTCTGCGGCGTTTTCAGCTTCAACAGTCTGGTCCTGTTCCGGCTCTTCTTCCTCCAGATCCTCCTCCGGGTCTTCCTCTGGATCCTCCTCTGGGTATTCCTCTGGATCCTCCTCTTCGTCCTCTACCGGCGCTGGAGGGGCCGTGCTGGTGCGAGTACTGGGATAGGTGGTGCTTGGTTCTGCTCCAGTTCTTGAATCCTCCAACTGGACTCAAGAACTCTGTCTTCGAGCCAGTCAGCCCTCAGCCGCTCAGCACGAAAGTCCTTAGCTAAAATGTTTCGAACTTTCTTATTCTCATATTGCTCTTCCTCGAGCTCTCCAATTTTACAAGTTAGCTGACGTATCATCCATCCTTGTGCTTCGATAGTCTCCTGCATTCTCTCTAGCTGTTCCTGTTGTTTCCTTAACACATCTCTAAGTAGATCGTCCCCCACTCTTAAAGAGTTGACCGGTTCGACCGGTATAGCGGTGGTCGGATGGGAGGACGACTCCCCTCCTAGAGCGAGTCTTTTCCTAGCAGCTGAGCGTGTCTCCACGCCACGAGGTGGTGAGGGTTCGACCATGGGTGCCTTCCCCGGTGCCCTTGATTGTCGAGATTTGTCGGATGATGATGATGACATAGCCTGCTGGGTTGGTGTAGTTAGTTACGAGTTGCGTATATCACAATATACATATATATCTCACATAGAACAATTGTAGTATAACACATAACAAGATATCACAGTTCGGTGCCAACTAAGTCTAGTGTCGTGTAACAGCTATAGTTCAGGTCTACTTTCAATGCAAACCTGGTTCTCTATAACTAGAGGCTCTAATACCAATCTGTCACACCCTCAATTTCCACTTGCGGAGTATTACCGCGAGGCGTGTGATCAAACCAGAATCTCAGACACTAGCAATATCGAAAGACTCTATATAATTTATTTAAACGTTTTCCAAAAACATTTGTTGTAAACATGCATAGTCCTTTTCCAAATATCAAAGTTTCAAAGTTTAGCGGAAACATTAAAATTAAGTAATGGGCGCTAACATAAACGCTAAAACCAAAATCCCAAACATTATTCGTAAATAAGACTCGATAAAAATGTCTTGATCAAATGCAAGTGAGTGCACCTAGCGCTCCTAGCGTCCTGAGAAACATGTAAAGAAACAGGTGTCAACATTAAAGAAGAGTGAGTTCACAGGTTTTTTTTATAAGTTCACAAGTTTGGTTTAAAAGTTTGTTTTTCCTCGTTATCCCTAACCCGGGATAACGACTTAGTTCCATTATTCCTAAACCGGAATAATAATGTTAGTTCGTAATTAAGTTCAATGTTAACATGTAGGTAGCGAGCCTAAAGTTACGTCGCATAAGAGTTCGCGATCGAAGCTGACTGTTGTTGCCTCAGTGTTGCCAGGTCTATCACTGACCATGGCGAAAGTTTGGCCAAATTAATCACCCCTTGACCATTCCCGATCGGCTAGCACGACTAGCACGAGTGGGGCTTGTCGGGCCCAGTAGTACTACCATAATTTCCACGCTATCTAACCCAATACTAACGATCTGAGAGTTGGTTGAGGACTTCCGTGATAAAGCTAATTAGTGACCATAACGTACATTAACATTAACTTAGTTACCGAATAGTTTAACGACGTTAATTTCGCATAACGTAAAAGATAGAGTTATAGAGCGTATACATGTTTCTCCCCCTGTTGTTCAAAACCGGATAAAATAGGGGCCGTGAACTCACCTTAAATTGCCCGGTTAGAATAACGCAAAAGAAGCAAATGATGGAACCACTAATCGCGTCCTAATATGTCAACCGATTTAAAGTTAGTGTGTGAACACATTGACACAAAACCCTACGCATAACTAACACACAGTACAGCACACGTAATAACCAATTCGAAACCATAAACATGCATGCAAAGTATCATCATACAAAATAATGATCAAACCAACTTGTCATAAACACAGATTAACTCATACAACACTTTGGTACACACGAACGCAAGTTATCATGTTTCAGCTTGTACGCTCATAACTGGGCTGTTTTCGAGGATTTTTATAAAATAGTTCCAACGTTCCAAATATTCCATTTTTTACAGGAGATCTCAATTAGACTGTAGAATTTTGTGTGAAATTTTCAAACCCTAAATCTTTACCAACTATTTATAAACATTTATATACTAGGCTGCAGTCAGATTCATCGCTTTCTGACTGCAGTCCACGAGAAAAATTATTTAAAAATCATCGTTCATCCAATTAACAAAATTCTAGTGGAAGATTTCCCAGAATTCCCGTCTCCAGTTAGTGTGTAAATTTCGTGACCTAACCCCTTACAGACTATGAGATCTGACTCGATAAACAACCTGCAAATTCTGCAGAATTTACGCAGCTTCAGCTGCTGCACTAAATGACCACTTAAAAATAGCAAACGACCTCATAAAAATATGAATCTAGCGCCATTAGAAGCGTTTTTCAAAAATACACGTTTTAGTCTTCAGAAAATCCACTTTTCGATAAATAATGATCAGGTTACAGCCAACTGAAGTTGGGTGTAAACGTCAATCAGCAAACTGTTTTCGACTTTTATCGCATTAGAACATGTTTAAACGATCATGACGCTTAGTAATAATGATTAACAACAGGTTGACTTGTCAAATATCATCATATATATCAATATTCATGCAAACCCTAAATATTTATCATGATCTTTATCGCTAAAACGCAGCCTACGATTTTAGTATTCAACATAACATCACAACCGCAAAGATTCACACATTCATCCGAACTAATCATAAATCACAACACTTTTTCATACTAATAATCCTATAAACACATAATCATGATCAAGATTACACAAACCCTAGTGTGAATCGCAAAACAATTAAACCCTAACCTTGAAACGATGATGATTAGCGAACCGGGACAAGCTTGGAACAAATCCGGGAGTAGAATTACGACCGTGAGAGGGGGGCTGCCGTCGACCTCCTTCTAGGGATTAGGGTTTTGTGTTTTCTTTTAAAACATCCCATGCATACATACATTTATATATAACAAGGGGGAAGGGGGCGGTCGCAATAGGGGGGCGGTTTGGGTAAGTGGCTTGGGCCTCAAGTTTAGGTTAATTCCTTGGGCCGCAAGGTGTGTGGGTCGCAAGGGGGTGTGGGTCGCGGTTGCTTGGTCGTGAAGTCGAAACGTTTCACAAGCTTGGTTCGGTTAATAAATAAAAGTTACTAAAATATTATTTGCGACATGGAGTTTATAAAATATTAAATCACAAACGTATCATAACACATAGCACGTAATTCAAATACGTGAGCGTGTAATTTAATTCACCGAATTAAATCAGCGTAGAGTAGCGCATTTAAGATACCTGAAAAGCCAGGATGTCACAAGGTGGGAGGATGAACCATCCACTTTGGTACCTCTAAGTATTCAAGTAAGTCAAGCATGGAGGTAGGATGAGGAACATCCATTTAACCTCGTTATGTGATTCACCACTACACAAGTTGTCATAGACAACAAGGAGGGTCATGAATGAATAACAGAAACAAGAATGTAAATGACAAGAATTGTAAAGTGTGTCACCATGTTACCAAGTAGCCAGGTGAATACAACCCGGAGAGCATACAAGGACACATGTCAATAGCTTGTCGGGGTTGTGACACTTTAGAACTAGCAAACTACTTGGGATAATGATGAAAATCATCAAGTGATATGTGGTCTCAAAGTTTAGGATAGCCAAGGCTAACCAAGGTGGACACACATGAACAAGTTATGAACTTGCATCACTTGTGAGCTTAAAGCTCTATGAAAACAGAATTATTGTGAGGTTTAAACCTCTTGTTTGAATGTCTCAACCTCTTTTTTAAGCCTAACTGACCACAAGAAGTGTTGTAAGCATTAGGACATAGGTTTGAGATGAGTTAGACTCAAGATTGAATAGTTTAAACAAGATTTGAAAGAGTTTGAAAACAAACAGAAAGTTTTGGGACACTTTAGGGGCATTTCCAGGTCCTGTATTCTCCATGGAGAACCCTTGGATTCAACCCTAAAGATTATCCAAGTATTTCGGAAGAAGAATCAAGTAAAAAGACAAATATTTGAGCAAGTTATGCTCACTTTTGTGAAGGTGGTACAATCTGCCCGAAAATTCAGTTCAAGGGTGTTCTTGAGATGATTTGAGAGTGTTTGAGTGAGATTAGATGTCATACCCGACCCGCAGCGGAAAAGGTGATCGGGGCATGATTGGGTTATCATCAAAGCTCATGACATTTATTTTAACGTTTCATATTCATTAATACACTTTAATGGAAAATTACAATCAATATTACAACATGTCCTAAATATCAATCTAGGCTTCATTGTTTTCTTCTAATGCATTTCCTATGTTTTCCTTGCTTCATCCTGTTCGCCTGTATCATGTGTAAAAGGGGTTTTTGGATCAACAAAAAGTTGGCGAGTGAATCCTATGGAAAACATTTGAACAAGTTTATTTAATTGATTATAAAATAAGTTCACAACCACACATGAGTAAAAATAGATGTAAACTTATTCACCAATCAATTTAATATTAAACAATACACACATGAACAATAATGGATCGTTTAGAGGCACGCGTTGCTCAACTCGTCTCTCACGAGGAACTGATGGGCCTAATGAATGAATTGCATAAACTTGACAATATGAAATACATAACTACAAACAATATAAACTCAATAATACACACATGAACAATAATGGATTTGTTTTGAGGCACGCATTGCTCAACTCGTCTCCCACGAGGAACTGATGGGCTTAATGAATGACTTTCATATAAGTTGACAAAATGAAATACATAACCACAACAATATAAACAATCTAAGTTTAGATCACAATATGGTATGGCACAAGTTTAAATAAACGAGTTAATTATTTTTTGACACATGACACACCCCAAAACGTGTAATTAAAAAGGGGGAGTTGTAAGATTCACTCACAGTGGGTGCGTTCGGTTGATGATGTTGAATGCACGCGAAGTGGTTTTAACCACGAGTGAAATTAACCTAGATAATGGCATAATGTTTCGGTAAGTAAACGGATTTTATTAATCCATTTTAGTAGGATTGTTGGGTGTATTTTATGAGTTTAAGGCTATTTTCTAACCTTAAAAATGTTATTTTTAAGTATTTTTATTTGATTTTTAATTAAAATAAATAAATAAAAATAATAAAAAAAATTGACTTTTTTGACCGTTGACCGTTGACCATTGACCATTGACCTTGACTGTTTGACCGGTTCGTATGCGTGTAAGTGTGCGCTGGGTGAGGCTCGAACCCGAGACCTCCCGTACGCGTGCACGCAGCTCTACCAACTGAGCTACGTGTCTAACCCGAAATATCTTTGTTTTTAATTATATTTATATACTAATTAGATTAAACAGAAAATCCTTTATTTTTAAAAATATTTTAATGCGTCGGACCGGTGCGCTCCACAGGTCTCGAACCCGGGACCTGTGGGTTGAGTTAACACACAGTCCACCGCTGGACTGTGTGTCCAACTTGTTAAATAAACTGATTTTTATTATACTTAAATACAAACTAAGTATTTTCATTTCTGACTTAAATAAAAAGTTTGATAGTTGTCCGGACCGGTGCGGTAGTCCGGACTCGAACTCGTGACCTGTTTTTAAATGCGCACACAGTCCACCACTGGACTGTGTGTCTATCTTGGTTATTATTTCGGTTTTTATTAAACTTAACATCTTGCGCCTTGACACCGGTTCAGTTAAAAAAAAGAACATTTTTATCAGGGCGAAAGTGCGCGGAACAAGATTCGAACTCGAGACGTTTACGTGTTTAATGTGCACACAGTCCACCGCTGGACTGTGTGTCTAACCCGGGTTATATCTTGATTTATAATAAACTTAAACACTATAGAAACTTCGTCTTCTTCGTTGAATTTAACCAGAATCGGAAGTCCGACTGGTTCGATGTTTTAATCATGATCTTTAGTGTTTTGAGGTTAATTACAGGTGAGATATATAAAAAGAATGAAAGATTTAAGCGTAAGGTATACCGACTGAACTCCTCTGTTTCTCCGGCGAAACTCCGGTGACAGCAGAAACTTCCGGCGACGTGTGTCCTGCGGCAGAGAGTCTTCAGCAAGCTTGAAATGGATGTGGGTGACTTCGGTATAAGTTCTGGAGGTTCAGTAAGGCTCAGAAGTGAAGGGCTCGGTTTTCCGGCGAGGTACAGAAATTTTCCGGCGAATGGATTTACGTCGGGTAAAGGTGGGGTTTTGAGCGAAAAAGCTAGCAGAGGTTCGAGGAGGTATTTATGAGGCAGGTTATCGATGAATTTGGTCCAATTTCCGACTTGATTCATCGGTTAGAAACTCTCCGGTGGTTATAACTTGTGTCGCGGACTCAGGCGTCGGTTATAACGATGTAGTGATTAAGGTTTACGTTATAACTGAAGAAATCGTAAATTCTTGGCGAGTTAGTCGGGATTTCCGACGACTGAAATTTGGGCGCCGGTTTTTGAATTTGGGATTCATGATATGAATTAATTGATTCTAATAATTAACAAGAAATACAAGTGGCGCAGTGGTTGAGTGTGTGGGTGTTAAGTCGTTGACCCGGCTGACTGACCCGGGTTCGAAACCCGGCAATGCCATTTTATTTTTTTATTTCATTATTTTTAACAATTTTTCAAAAACAAATTATATATTCCAATATAATAATTAATTATGTATTGTTTAAAATTAATTTGGGCATTAAATACGCCACGAAATTTTAAACTGATTGTTCGGTTAATAAACGGAGCGGGTTTGGTAAAATCCGTTTTTTGACGGATGTTACAGTATCCCCTGCTTTTTAGAAATTTCGTCCCGAAATTTAAGTAGTGATATATTTGACTAAAAGAATGATGGTGTTTAGTTTGACAGTTACATACTTAGAAGAAAAGTAAGAGTTTAAATTTTTTTTGATGCGGTAACGTCCCTTGTAAGGGTTAAGTACCCTATTACAGGAATCGCTTTTCGTTGCCTACTGTAAAAGTATTGATAAGCAGAGTTGATTCGCAAAATATGATATCATGCGCAAGAGTTTTGATATGTTTGGAAGGATATGGTTATATCCTAAAGCAAAACTTCTAATACTACAACCTACATGGAACTTCTCATAACCATCTAACAATACCTCTGATCGTTTGACAAGAATACTTATATATAGGAAGTACCAGCGGCGTATCCACCATATTCTTGTCAAATTTTCAATGGTTTTATCAGTAAGTTATGATTGGTCCTATGATGTAACTCTAGAACATAAATAACACAACAACCAATATTTGAATCCACATTCTGATAGCATATATGTTTGAATGGTGACAGTTCCTCTCTCGTTTGTTATGAGGAGAGGTTAGTTTATGTAGAAATGGAACACAATCCAATTTCTTTAAATAGCGAGATGATGTATATGTAACACAAATTTCAACCAAGACAATACTAAATCCTAGATGGAACTTCTCATAACCGCCTGATAAGGCCTCTGATCCTTTGGCAAGAATACTTATATATAGGAAGTACCAGCGGCGTATCCACCATATTCTTGTCAAATTTTCGTTGGTTTTATCCGCAAGTTATGATTAGCTACCAAGAAACTACTAAATCCTACATAGAACTTCTCATAACCGTCTGACAATGCCTCTGATCCTTTGACAAGAATACTTATATATAGGAAGTACCAGCGGCGTATCCACCATATTCTCATCAAATTTTCATTGGTTTTATCAGTGAATTATGATTAGTCCTATGTGACTCTAAAACCAATACAACAAACACAAAAATACTGCAAATGAAAAATGTCTGTGCGATCAAGGCTCAATCAAACGGAGCGATCGTATTGCATGTACTGAAAATGAAAATGTCTGTGCGATCAAGGCTCAATCAAGCGGAGCCGATCGTATTGCATGTACTGAAAATAATAAATTTAATCTAAACAACAATCACACAAACAGCTTATACATGGAACCTCTCATAACCGCCTGATAATGCCTCCGATCCTTTGACAAGAATACTTATATATAGGAAGTACCAGCGGCGTATCCACCATATTCTTGTCAAATTTTCGTTGACTTTATCCACAAGTTATGATTAGTTCTATGTGACTCTACAACAAACACAACAACCACAAGATACTGATAATGAAAATGTCTGTGCGATCAAGGCTCAATCAAACGGAGCCGATCGTATTGCATGTACTGAAAATGAAAATGTCTGTGCGATCAAGGCTCAATCAAACGGAGCCGATCGTATTGCATGTACTGAAAATAATAAATTTAATCTAAACAATAATCACACAAACAGCCTATACATGGAACCTCTCATAACCGCCTGATAACGCCTCCGATCCTTTGACAAGAATACTTATATATAGGAAGTACCAGCGGCGTATCCACCATATTCTTGTCAAATTCCCATTGGCTTTATCCTTAAGTTATGATTGGTTCTATGTGATAAAGAAAAACATGAAACTAAACGATTGGAGTTGAATCTGTATTTTCGGTGAAGAGGACTAGTTGGGTATCTTCTTTTGGGCCGTCATTATCTTCGACAGGATTGGCGTTGATGTTGAAGACTCTTCCTCTTGCTGGTGGCCTAGCGGTTGGGTTTTCTTGGTTTACTTGGTTAACTGGGTTTGATTGGGCTTGAGCGTTTATGATGTTAATCAATCGAGGGCACGTGTTTCTAAAGTGGGTAGGGTCGCCACAATTGAAACAAGCTCGAACATATGGGAACATGGGGTATTGGGGTTGTTGATAGGTTTGGACCATGTTTTGAATAGGGGGAGAGATTTGGTTTTGAAGGGTGCGGCAAACCTTGCTCAAATGACCATAGCGTCCACAAGTTGCACATAGTCGACAAGGTAAGGTAAGGGGACGGTGATAAAAACAGTTGTTACATCGAGGGTGAGGTCCAAGATATGGTTTCTTATTTGGGTAAGTTGAGTTGGGTGCCACTTGAGTGATTGGGATAGCTTGGATTGGTATGGCTTGTAAAACTGGTTGATTACGTTGGGTAGTAGCGAAAAGTTGCCCGTCTCTTTTTCCCTTAGAAGTGGGTTGAGAAGGGGATTCGATTTGGGTGTAGTCGGAGGTTTCAGTCGATGCTTTATCCTTCTTCTTCTCCTCCTTGAAATCTTTGTTCCGGATTCGTTTCTCGGTGAGCGCTGTTGCTAGCTCCATTGCTGCTTCCAAGGTTGCAGGCGTGGTACCTATTACAGAGTCTTGAATCTTTGACGGAAGACCACGAATGTAGTGCTCGATCAAACGGTAGAGGGGAGTGAACATGTTGGGAACCATTTGATGTAACTCGAGGAATCTTTTGTTGTATGTGGTGTGGTCTCCTTCCTTTTGCTTCAACGATATAAAATTCATCTTCTAATTTCTTGATTTCGCTCCTTGGGCAAAATCGTCTGGTCATGATTTCCTTCAATTCATTCCAAGTTAAAGTCATAACATCTTCAACACCTCGTTTGGCCTTCTCTGTATTCCACCAAGTAAGTGCTATTCCATATAAACGACCGGTAGCATATCGCACTTTGCGATCATCGGGGCAATCGCAATTTAGAAAAGTGTTCTCCATTTCTTCAAACCAATGGAGGAGAGCGGTGACGCCTTCAGTCCCTTTGTATTTTGGAGGGTCGCATGATTTGAAATGCTTGTAGGTGCATTTAGTGATATTTGGGGGAGGGTTGATAACGTTTTGATTTTCTTGATTAACAGGATTAGCGGTAAGTGCTTGTTGGACTTGGATTACAATGTTGGGTATTACGGCAGCCATTTGTTGAGCGATTTGGGCAGCCATGCGCTCGCGGGCTTTTCCTGCTCTCATCTTCCTACAGGCGAGGCTAGAAGACATCTACAAGGAATACATGTCAAGAGTATGAGTTGGATGTTTTTGGGTTCATGGGTCGCATTTAGGAATGAACATTCATAAAATAAATATAGAAAAATAAATCTACTACATCCATAGGATGTCTTGGGCTTTGCTCGTCATTAGGCCCTACATGCCGCTATACTTCACCTTCGTAATCATGTGGGCCCCCATGATTACCGGGTTTTTCATATGGTTCGCATGTGTTAGCCTGGTTACGTACACTAAAACCCAGAGAAAATCGAGAAATATGTATATAACGTGTGATATTCGGAATGTGTCCAGGTGTAGACACGGTGACACCTCAAAGTGCGGTTAGTTCGAACGACGTTTGGTGTGACATGCCTTGGCCTAATAGGTCCTTCGTACTCTCATTGTTAGTCCCCAGGTAGGCAAACTGGTCCGTTATATTGGATTTCGAATGCCAACCTAGACAGGACGTTCCGACTACCGGTACTTGTACCCTTCCAGTTACTACATGCCCGTCGCAGAACTTACTTTGATGAGATTTGAAAATTGCAACAAAATCTTTTAATAACAAAAGTATGAAGATGAATTGAATATATGAACATTGATAGATGTATGATAAATGTGTATATAAGTATGTATGTTTGACTGTAAGTATAAACAAATATGAAACAAATAAATATCATAAGTTTGTATGTAACCACCTAATCAATTAAAATTTTAGGCAAACTATAGTATAGGCTCTAAGGGTCTAATAACCTATCCTACATCCCTATAGTCATGGCTCTGATACCAATCTGTCATACCCGACCCGCAGCGGAAAAGGTGATCGGGGCATGATTGGGTTATCATCAAAGCTCATGACATTTATTTAAACGTTTCATATTCATTAATACACTTTAATGGAAAATTACAATCAATATTACAACATGTCCTAAATATCAATCTAGGCTTCATTGTTTTCTTCTAAGGCATTTCCTATGTTTTCCTTGCTTCATCCTGTTCACCTGTATCATGTGTAAAAAGGTTTTTTGGATCAACAAAAAGTTGGCGAGTGAATCCTATGGAAAACATTTGAACAAGTTTATTTAATTGATTATAAAATAAGTGCACAACCACACATGAGTAAAAATAGATGTAAACTTATTCACCAATCAATTTAATATTAAACAATACACACATGAACAATAATGGATCGTTTAGAGGCACGCGTTGCTCAACTCGTCTCTCACGAGGAACTGATGGGCCTAATGAATGAATTGCATAAACTTGACAATATGAAATACATAACTACAAACAATATAAACTCAATAATACACACATGAACAATAATGGATTTGTTTTGAGGCACGCGTTGCTCAACTCGTCTCCCACGAGGAACTGATGGGCTTAATGAATGACTTTCATATAAGTTGACAAAATGAAATACATAACCACAACAATATAAACAATCTAAGTTTAGATCACAATATGGTATAGCACAAGTTTAAATAAACGAGTTAATTATTTTGTGACACATGACACACCCCAAAACGTGTAATTAAAAAGGGGGAGTTGTAAGATTCACTCACAGTGGGTGCGTTCGGTTGATGATGTTGAATGCACGCGAAGTGGTTTTAACCACGAGTGAAATTAACCTAGATAATGGCATAATGTTTCGGTAAGTAAACGGATTTTATTAATCCATTTTAGTAGGATTGTTGGGTGTATTTTTATGAGTTTAAGGCTATTTTCTAACCTTAAAAATGTTATTTTTAAGTATTTTTATTTGATTTTTAATTAAAATAAATAAATAAAAATAATAAAAAAATTGACTTTTTTGACCGTTGACCGTGACCATTGACCATTGACCTTGACTGTTTGACCGGTTCTTATGCGTGTAAGTGTGCGCTGGGTGAGACTCGAACCCGAGACCTCCCGTACGCGTGCACGCAGCTCTACCAACTGAGCTACGTGTCTAACCGAAATATCTCTGTTTTTAATTATATTTATATACTAATTAGATTAAACAGAAAATCATTTATTTTTAAAAAGATTTTAATTGGTCGGACCGGTGCGCTCCACAGGTCTCGAACCCGGGTTGAGTTAACACACAGTCCACCGCTGGACTGTGTGTCCAACTTGTTAAATAAACTGATTTTTATTATACTTAAATACAAACTAAGTATTTTCATTTCTGACTTAAATAAAAAGTTTGATAGTTGTCAGGACTGGTGCGGTAGTCCGGACTCGAACTCGTGACCTGTGTTTTAAATGCGCACACAGTCCACCACTGGACTGTGTGTCTATCTTGGTTATTATTCCGGTTTTTATTAAACTTAACATCTTGCGCCTTGACTCCGGTTCAGTTAAAAAAAAAGAACATATTTATTAGGGCGAAAGTGCGTGGAACAAGATTCGAACTCGAGACGTTTACGTGTTTAATGTGCACACAGTTCACCGCTGGACTGGGTGTCTATCCCGGGTTATATCTTGATTTATAATAAACTTAAACACTACAGAAACTTCGTCTTCTTCGTTGAATTTAACCAGAATCGGAAGTCCGACTGGTTCGATGTTTTAATCATGATCTTTAGTGTTTTGAGGTTAATTACAGGTGAGATATATAAAAAGAATGAAAGATTTAAGCGTAAGGTATACCGACTGAACTCCTCTGTTTCTCCGGCGAAATTCTGGTGACAGCAGAAACTTCCGGCGACGTGTGTCCTGCGGCAGAGAGTCTTCAGCAAGCTTGAAATGGATGTGGGTGACTTCGGTATAAGTTCTGGAGGTTCAGTAAGGCTCAGAAGTGAAGGGCTCGGTTTTCCGGCGAGGTACAGAAGTTTTCCGGCGAATGGATTTACGTCGGGTAAAGGTGGGGTTTTGAGCGAAAAAGTTAGCAGAGGTTCGAGGAGGTATTTATAAGGCAGGTTATCGATGAATTTGGTCCAATTTCCGACTTGATTCGTCGTTTAGAAACTCTCCGGCGGTTATAACTTGTGTCGCGGACTCAGGCGTCGGTTATAACCGATGTAGTGATTAAGGTTTAAGTTATAACTGAAGAAATCGTAAATTCTTGGCGAGTTAGTCGGGATTTCCGACGACTGAAATTTGGGCGCCGGTTTTTGAATTTGGGATTCATGATATGAATTAATTGATTCTAATAATTAACAAGAAATACAAGTGGCGCAGTGGTTGAGTGTGTGGGTGTTAAGTCGTTGACCCGGCTGAGTGACCTGGGTTCGAAACCCGGCAATGCCATTTTATTTTTTTATTTCATTATTTTTAACAATTTTTCAAAAACAAATTATATATTCCAATATAATAATTAATTATGTATTGTTTAAAATTAATTTGGGCATTAAATACGCCACGAAATTTTAAACTGATTGTTCGGTTAATAAACGGAGCGGGTTTGGTAAAATCCGTTTTTTGACGGATGTTACATTAGATGGAGTTTGGAAAGTGGAAATGGTGTGGAATAGGGTTGGTATTTATAGGGAAGAGTTAGGAGGTGTTGGGTGAGTTTTAACGAGGTTTAGAGGTGATTTGGTGAGTGGATTAGTGTGGGATTCGTACAAATTCGCGAGCCAAAACAATTCTGACCCGCCCAGCACCCCTTGCGGACCGTAAGGGTTCCCCCTTGCGGTCGGTAAGGACCTGGTCCGGGTGCGAATGTTGTTTTTTTTTTTGTTTTGCTACAAGGTGACGGGTTTAGACCATTTTTAAAGATATTTTATGACATTTTAAGGTGTATTAGGGTATCATGAGGATAAGTAACATGTTATAACGTATGCATATGTATGTATTGATCGAGATTATCCACATTGTGTATAAAGTATGTATCATGCATAAATGTTGCGTATTATCAAATATATCATGTATTCGAGTATGTGTATCACGTGTAAGTATCGTATGCGCATGTATAACAAGTATAGGGACAAAATGTATATTTCCATTATGATTCAAGTCTCGATTACAACGTTTACAACGAAAAGAATATTATGAATACAATGGTTTCCAAAAATAGAATTAAAACACGAGCTTGTTATAAATAGAAAGTTTGGAAAACGCGAGGCGTTACAGAAATTGACCATTTCATACGAAAATGACATTTTCGTACGAAATGTGTGTCCATTTTTCTCATCCTACATTCGTACTTGGGTCGTGTGTTCGTATCTAGCCTATACAATATTCAACACACGTCTATCTAGCCTATTCGCACAGCGATGGACACAAAGTGCGTCAACAGTTTCCCCCTTGTTCATTCCTGTCGAAGCTTTATCTTAGTCTTCAAATCTTCAAAGCCGTGTTTGAATATTCTGCAGCATCAATCAAGGTATATGTCGATGTCGTAGAACACTTCAACAAATTCCCCTTATTTGATGATCCGGGTTTGCATTATCAACTTTAAAGCACTAATTCCCCCTGAAAGAAAATCTCTCCAAAATTAATCTTCAGGTAATTGTTTGCACGGTTTCCGACCTCCTATGATTTGCTTGATCGACAAATTTTCATGAATAAACACCAACCCGAAGCTTATCAAAGCAGCAGCTTCTCCGTTTCAACCTTAAGCATATCCGAATTCAGTTTTTGAGTGAGCACTATAGCACCGAGAGTCTATTCCGCAAAACTCCTAATCTTCAAAAACTCAGCCGGTAATTGATAGAAACCTCGAATTACCACACCAGTGTCGGTCCGGATCGGTTCACCGAAGAACAACAGATCTGCGTTTAATCCGGTTTAACGTGTAGAATCCGTTAGTCTGAACTGTAATCATGCATATGAAAGTAAATAATCAACCGTTTATTACGTATCAATCGTAAACCGGACAGACTTTCGATGCTAATCGACTCGAAAATAACTAATCTAGACTAGAGCTTGTTGTGACGTTCTTGTGCGAATGCTTTCTTTGTACCAGTCGTTGTCTATTTATAGTTGCAAGCATGCCACTCGTACGAGTAGTCTCATGCATGCATCTTTATCATTCGTACGAGTGAGAACATGCTACTCGTATGAGCATATGCATGCACGTATATAACATGTTGTAATATTGAGAAGACCCCATGCTCTTGTCACAGTTGTGATGTCATCACATAAATGTGATGACATCATTCCGATCACGCCCGCTCTCCTCGTATCGTGTCTTACCGAATCCTATCGTATCCTAACATTATCTAGTGAAACCTAGCGAAACCTCTGTCCAGTATAATACAGACTCAAGACACTTGACGTTACATCTACAATTAGATTTCTATCTATTGCCACACGAATAGTGCACTAACAGTCTCCCCCTTGGACATAGCTAGAAATCTGTGATGTTTAGTCTTAAACTGTCTTGGATAACATTTTCAAGTAAAACCGTAGTCTCCCCCTTGAATGATGATCCGAATATCTAAGATTTGACGTTTAAGAACAAATACACGTATCCACACATAAACAGTATCTCAACAATCTCGTTGGTCCGACACACATTCAATGTTATCGGGTTTCAATGGAAAATTTTGAAAGAAAATCCTTTTGAATTTATAATATTGAATTCAGAAATGTAAACATACTGAAATGTAATATTTACAATTAGTATTTTTGTGAGAAAATGTGCTAGAGGATCCTATCAGTTCTACTGAGACATATTAGTTGCACCGTTGATCTAGATAAAACACTCAGTTTAAACAATTCACGTGGATTATCAGTATTGTTGTCTACTTAAACTCAATCTAAAAATTTTTGTAATGCTTACGGATACGATAAGGTACATTAATTTGCACTAAGTTCTTATGGACCCCACGATCTCAGCTTATCCCTTCATTATGTAATACACTGACTCAAGTAATGCCTTTAAACTTTTATCAATTGTGATTTGTATGAAAACAACGCAGAATGTTTAAACATTAACAATCAGGTTGATCTTTCGATACGCAGAGAAAGTCCAATGTTTAAACAAAATAAGAAATAAAAAACAAGTTTAAATTGTTTATTTCTTAATCACCGGTTCGATATTCCCATATACGCGTAGGTGATCCAAGATTTAAACGAAACACCAACTAAAATAAAGTAGATACGTTCAGGCACTAACATCCAGTTTGATACTTTCGTATACACAGAGGATGTCCAATGCTTAAACAAAATAAAGAAATAAAACAAGTTTATATCTTTGCAAAATGAAATATACAATCACAGTGACTTTTTCAGTAAGTTGTGAAAATTCACAAACTAACCGGTTTTTAAGCTTCTAGCATTCAGCGATTACCGAGTAGGTACACAGTAACGAAGGACAAAACTAAGTACTATGATTTCAACCGCGTTTCCCACTAGAACCAGGCTTTTCTATTTATGTTTGTATCGTTTTCGCAAAACTACTAGTCTAGTTGAGCCTACCGACACATCTTTAGTGAGATTGTTTAAAATTTTTAAACAATACATATCTTTAGCATGCACTGATAGTCAACTGATGTATCGTCATTTCCTCTTTTCGCACAATTAAGCTCATTTTTCATTTTTCGATGTTTTTACATTTTGAAATTTTCTATTGTTTTTGGCTTTCTGAAAATTTTTATCTATCTAAAATGATTTTGAAATAATGTTTTTCAATTTTACAAAACTTTATGATTTTGGATTTTGACAATTTTTAAAATTTTTCTCCCCTTAAAATTAAAAACATCTTTTCGAAATCGAAAATAAGAATCTTCCATTTTAACCATTTAACGAGTTTTTACGAATGTGAACGCGAGACTACCATTTTGTTTGTGTGCAATTCAAAAACTTTAATCTTTGTCTCATTATCCGTCTCTTCCAACTTTGCACAAACAACCACAACTTCTGAATAGACGTTTGCTTGAAGCCCGGTTATCCTGCACATGCAAACGAACTTAAATAAGTTTTGAATTGGAACCCAGTCCATTCTGGATTTAGGTTTACCAAATTCATTAACATATGAAGTAAACAACCCCTCACATTCTTTTTTATATTCAAACAGTTTGATAAAAAATTTATTAACTTTCTTTTATTCTTTAACTGTTTGATTAATCAATTTGTTATTCACTGTTCTCTCTTTTGTCCTCATAATTGTATCTGATGAATTCGTTTTACTTGACTGATCACTCTTTGTAGAGTAAAACGATTCTCCAGAACTTGTATCTGAAACGGTCGTATCCGAGGACAAAATCTTTTCCAAATACTCTCTTGCTCTCTTTCTCTTTTTCCTCAATCTGTTTTTCTGCCCTTACGATAATTTCACTTTCTGTTCCTTGGGATTTTCTTCTGTATTCTCAGTTTTCTTCGCAACTTTTCTTTTCTCCCCCTGAGATTTATCCGACGATCTTCTCTTCGAGTTTATCGGACAATCTCTGGCAATATGAACTTTGATTTGACAATTATAGCATCTTCTCGGATCAAATCTCTGTTTCAAACAACTTACAGCAATGTGTCCACTTTCTCCACAGTTGTAACACACGCTGTTATCACACCGATCTTCTCTATCAAACTATATATTCAAATCATAACATTGATTTGATGTATAGTAGTCATCTTTCCTGCTTTTTCTGTAAACTTGATTTGACTTTGAAGCACTTTGGTCCGATTTGCACTACTTATTTTCAAATTTTTGTGAGTTTTGATAATGATCGGATGATCGTACCGATAAACTTTTATTTTTGTTTTGAAATTTTTTAGAATTTTGAAAATATTGTTTTTGCTTTTGTTTTTGTTCTCCATTATGCTTAGAAGGTTTTTGCGTTGAGCATTCACCATTTTCAGTAGATTGTAGAACAATTTTTAAAAATTTTCTTCTAGTTTTAAAAATATTTCATTTTTATCATTTTCATCATGTGTTATCATCATCACAATCCTCAACTATGACATCGTCATAATTTGTGATATTGTCACTTATTGAAATTTCCTCTTTAGTCTTTTTATTTTTATTGAATCTTCTCAACAATAACGACTCAAAAAGCTTGCAATTTCAAATCTGGATTCGTTATTACAAATCGAAATCTGTTCGAACAATGCTATTATCTCAAATCTCTACTTTTCTTTAAATTAACTCAGATCTAAAAGCATGAAAAGTATTCAGATCTAAACTTGAAACAATTTACCATTTTTCACAACATCAGATTTGAACTATTAGTGATCTAAGCGAAAGAAAACGTGATCCGCGCGTACACCTGATGTGTTTAAATTCTGATTTCGATCAACTTCGTCTTTTTCTTGTTTGTACTAAGAAAATCATGTATATTTCGACTAAAAATGATAGTATTCTGTAACAGTTTTGTATATTTGAGTTATATAACAAAAACTTTGAGTTTGTAACTACTTTTAGCTTTCACAACAATATGTGAACAATGTATAATATCAGAAACGCACGGAACTTCCTCTGAAATGATCCAAAATTTCACAGAATCAAACCGAAACACATCCGATTTGACCGAAACTCGTCCGATCTTTCACACGATTACGCGCAGCGCTTACCGAGCTCTGATACCAATTGTAGGTCCAGATCGGTTCACCAAAGAACACCAGATCTGCATTTCATCTGCTTTAAGGTGCGAAATCCGTTAAACCGAACCGTAATCGTGCACACGAAAGTAAATAATCAACCGTTTATTACGTATCAATCGTAACCGGACAGAGTTTCGACGCTAATCGACTCGAAAACACCTAATCTAGACTAGAGCTTGTTGTGACGTTCTTGTGTGAATGCTTTCTTTGTACGAGCCACTGTCTATTTATAGTTGCAAGCATGCCACTCTTACGAGTAGTCTCATGCATGCATCTTTATCATTCGTACGAGTGAGAATATGCTGCTCGTACGAGCATATGCCTGCACGTATATAACATGTTGTAATATTGAGAAGACCTCATGCTCTTGTCACACTTGTGATGTCATAACATAAATGTGATGAGATCATTCCCATTCACGCCCACTTTCCTCGTATCGTGTCTTCTCGAATCCTATCGTATCCTAACATTATCTGGTGAAACCTAGCGAAACCTCTGTCTGGTATAATACAGACTCAAGACACTTAACGTTACATGTACAATTAGAATTATATCTATGGCCACACGAATAGTGCACTAACAACCAGTAAACTTCAAATCAATGAATACCCGCGAAAATCTGAAATCCCGATTTCCGTAATCGCGTTTAAGCATACTCCTGAAAGATTGATTAGCAAACCGATAATCTGTTCAATCAGCAAATCTTCATCGGAAAAATTATCGGTCAATACTCAGTAATCTTCACTTCTTCGTACAAGATCAATCATCATGTAATCTCGTCTTTCATAACAATCTCAAATGTATAGTCTATTTCGTGAGCAACTGGTACACTTCTTTGTCTAAAATATCCATTATATCTTCTTGTTTAGTTATGAATTGGAAACATTTAGCCGTGATCGGAGGGCACGGAGCACTGAAACTACAAGACATCCTTATTTCCTAGCGGTTAGTCCAGAAAATAATCCATATGCAATGCAGAGTTAAATTGGATACATTGTACCACTAAGCAGTCGTGTGTGCTTATGCGGTCTATACGGCTTTCGGGCATGTAGCCCTCCCCGCAAGGCACGGGGCACTGAAACCACAAGACATCCCTATTTCCTAGCGGTTAGTCCAGAAAATAGTTCATTTGCAGTGCGAAATTAAAATGGGTACTCCGTATCACTAAGCAGACGTGTGTGCTTCCGCAAACTTTACGACTACCAGACATTAACGTGACCACGACTACAGAATCCGATAAACAACTCCTTCAAGACTCAGTTATGCTACCCCACTTTTACGAAAAGTAGACATCAACCTGATCCCATTACTAATGAAGTCTGACTACACTTTGATCTCTTACGGAAGAATCCAAGACACTTTGCTTCATCAGATAATCTGCATCGAAAACCACCCGAATGCTAGTTGCACCGTCCGAATTTCTAAACATGTCGGAATTTTCAATGTTTTGACAAATTTTTATTCCCCCTCATTTTATCAAATTTTAGCGTTTTGAGCATCGCTCACAAAACCCATATTTTGTGGAAAATCTCCCAAAATTGCAGTTTTGATAAAATACAGATTTAACGTTAGGCCCATTACTAGTAACGACACCAAATGATCAACATTCTTCACAGGTATCCATGACTCTCCCGTTATCTTCAACATTTTGTGACCATATCATCAAAACTATACTCTCAGGCTCTAGACGGTGTCCCCAAACATGCCGAATTAGATGTTAAAATCTCGAAAAAAATTCTATCTCCAAATTTTTACTGGACACTCGTCTCATCAATACGATCAAAAAAAATTTCAATGCCTTTTTTTAGGCAACTCGTACGAAAGTGACCAATTCGAATGAAAATGACCATTTCGTACGAAAATGATCAATTCGTACCAGAGAGCCTGATAACGTTTTTGATCAAGAATCTTCATTTCTTTGAATTAAAAGAACATTTTTGCATGGATCTGGTCGAAAATCAGTTTCTAACAATCCGATGGTTTCGAAAATGAACAATTCGTACGAAAATGACCATTTCGTACGAAAATGATCAATTCGTACCAGAGAGCCTGATAATGTTTTTCGATCAAGAATCTTCATTTCTTCGAATTTCAAGAACATTTTTGCATGGATCTGGTCGAAAATCAGTTTCTAACAATCCTATGGTTTCAGTTTTACGTTATGTCCGATGATTGTCCGTTTATTTGATGTTTAACGTCTAAAACCCCTCCTAAAATCATAAATCTCTAAAATTCATGAGCATAGGTGATTCAACCGACTGTTAGATCAACTGAATCGGTACCGTAGCTCTGATACCAGTTGTGGGTCCAGATCGTGGCGGTTACAGACAGAAGTTTGGGCAAAACATAATCGATCGGTGGAACGTTATTACATAAAGGAGTAGAAGTAGAATGCAGCAGAAGTCATATGTTCATTCATACCGAAAGAGTACACATCTTGTCTGGCTGGCGGTAATCCTGGAGAGATTCCGCCAGCGTGTCCCCTTAGGGAGCCTCCAAAACTTATAAACACATGAACACACAACACATATATATAGGGATGAGCATTTCGTACGAAATGTGTGCATTTTGCTCATCCGACATTCCTACTCAGGTCGCATGTTCGTATCTAGCCTATACAATATTCAACACACGTTCTATCTAGCCTATTCGCATAGTGACGGACACAAAGTGCATTAACAAATAAAAATTTAAGGTTCCTAAAAATGGGATGTGAAAATTTCTGATAATATTATGTTAACCCAAGAGTTGATGCACAATTACCATAGGAATGTTGGGCCCCCTCGTTGTGCTTTTAAATTTGACATTCAAAAAGCTTATGACACTGTTGATTGGAGGTTTCTCAAGAGTATTTTGCATGGTTTGGTTTTAATGTTAAGATGGTGGATTGGATTATGGTGTGCGTCTCGACTACTTCGTACTCCGTATGTGCTAATAGAAATGTGCATGGTTTTTTCAAGGGTAACCGAGGTCTGAGGCAAGGGGATCCAATATCCCCTTATCTATTTACTCTTGTCATGGAGGTTTTGATGGTCATTTTGCAGCATGCGATAAGGATTGATTCTTTTTTCAAATTTCATAATAAATGTGAAAGGCAACAAATTATCAATCTTTGTTTTGCAGACGATCTTTTTCCTTTTTGCTAGAGGTGAAGTTGTCTCGGCTAAGTGTATTATGACATGCCTCTGTAAGTTCACTAAGATGTCGGGATTGGTGCCTAATACTCAGAAGAGCACGGTTTTCTTTTGTAACGTGCCCAGCCATGTTAAAAGTGCTATTTTAAATATTTTTCCATTTGTGGAAGGCCCTTTGCCTGTTAGATATCTGGGGGTGCCCCTTATTTCTTCGTGGCTGTTGTATAAAGATTGTAGTGTGCTGGTGGAAAATTAGGGAAACGTATCATGCATTGGAGGAATAAGTTACTTTCATTTGTAGGCAGGTTACAACTTATTATCTTAGTCTTATCCTCTATGCATATATATTGGTCTTCTGTGTTTATTTTGCTGGCCCGTGTGATTCATGATCTGGAAGCTAGAATTTTTTTATTGTCTCGTTCCAGAAAGGAAAGGCTAAGGTTTCATGCAACTCTATTTGTATTCTGAAGTATGAAGGTGGCTTGGGCATTAGACGTATGGGGATATAAATAAAGCTCTTATGGCCTCTCACAATTGGAGATTATCTCTAAACGTAAATCGTTGTGGGTTGAATGGGTTCTCGCGCATAGGTTAAAAGGCAAAAGTTTCTGGAGTTGCAAAGCCCCTGCGAACTGTTGTTGGTCCTGGAGGAAGCTCCTTCTAATGCGGCCGTTAATGAGAAATCACATATGGTCCGAACTTGGTAATGGGAACTAGTACCTCAGCTTGGTATGATACCTGGTGTGATTTAGGGCCGCTGGGTGATTTTTTGTCGCCTATAACAATTTCAAATGTGGGGTTCAGGTTGGAGGCTACAGTTGCTGAGTTACATTCGAGTGGTGTATAGAACTGGCATGTTACGTAGAGGGATCTTTTTCCAGTTCTTAATCAGCTAGATCAAGTGCACATTAATCCTAACAAAACTGATAGGCTTCTTTGGAGAGATGGAGATGATCTTAATGAGATTTCAGCTTCGTGTGTTTGGAATCGGTTTGATATAGAGAAACGGAAGTAAATTGGAGATGTATTGTCTAGTTCGCGCAATGAATCCCGAGGCATGCGTTTTTGATGTGGTTGATTATGAGAGGGAAGTTGCTTACACAGGACAAAATTTTGCAGTGGGATTTGTCACGGAGGAAGAATATGAACATGATGTGCTACTTATTATGTTACGCGGATAATGATTCCCATAGTCATCTGTTTTTTTAATGTAAGTTCTCTTCGCAAGTCTGGCATATGGTTAGTCAAAAAGTGGGAATGGCTTCTGTAAACCCGAAATGGGAGGATACTGTGAACGGGTTGCTTGTTCGGGCTCGGTCAAAATCAGCTGCAAACTATGTTGCGAGATTACTGGTTGCGGCTAGTGCTTATATTATTTGGCAGGAACGAAATGATAGGGTGTTCAAGAATCAGTTGAGACCTCCGGAAACTATTAGCGCAACTATCCTTAAAATGGTTCGGTACAAACTGATGGAAGCAAAGCTAAAGAACACCAAGAATGTGCGGAGGCTTCTTGGAGAATGGGAGATTCATGGAAATGGTAACGATGATGATGGTGGATGATTAGTTTCGTTTTTGCTTTTATTTTCGCTAGATTATTGTCTACTTGTCTTGTATGTTGGGTTTTTTTCCGGGCTTCTCGTGTACCTTCATGGGGCATGTCTCATGATTGAACTAGTGTAGACTCTCTACACTACTTGGTTTTGTTTGGTTGTTAATATATAGAATCACCGGGGTAACCCTTTACCCAAAAAAATACAAACTTTCTAAAAATAGGAATACGTAAATACGAGGCGTTACAACAGTCTCGCAAATACCAGCTAAGTCTTATGTGTTTGGTCTTTATTTTTATTTTTGAGTCGTGTTTCCCTTCCTACATTAGGGACAACGCAAATTTTAAATATGGTGATGAGACACTTGAGTTGTAGTGTTAGTTAGCCTGTAGTTAAGTCATTTGAGTCAGAAAATTTGATAAAAAAATTTGATTTTTTTTTAAATGACCTTGATTTTGAAGTTTGCATTTATATAAAATATGAAAGATGATAAACAAAATTAGGTGTCTGGTTTCAAATAATAATAATAATAATATGAGATGATAAATAAGTTAAAAACGTGTCTAATTTTGGATATGTGGGTTGAACCAGCCAGTTAATAGGTTTGCTTTGATCTTAAACATACCTAATAATGTTAGGATGCTTGTAGGTTCTCATCTAGGAGAAATAGGCAAACCGAAATCTCCTAAAATAGTAAAAGAAATGCCGTTATACGTTAAAACTATCAGAATTTTGTATCAAAGAAAAAATGTGTTCGAATAAATAAGTGAGCTAGATAAAATAACAAGGCCTATGGAATCTCCCTTGGGGATGGTGATCGAGATTCCCTCTAGGTTAAGTCAAGAAAAATAATAAAATACCGAAGCTCATGTTGTTGTTGTTATTGAGGATGGTGACTCTGGTTCAGACAACCTCTAGGTTAGGTATAAATATGTCTAGTACTCATGAAAGAAAAATAAAAGATAAAACAAAATTGATGTTAAATTCATTTAGTTTTGGCATAAAACGGTTAGGAAAAAGTCAATTGACTGTTCCTTTTGTTTCATAAGCTTGAGGCGGGATTAGGTAGAATTGTGGCTTCCAAAGTGTGAGACCCTAAGTTGACTAATTGCACTTGAATCAAATGAACATGATAAGGGCCTGGGAACTGGTATTGGCTTTAAGTGGATACGTATACCTGCAGTCACGATTAACACATTAGTAGATTTTAATTAAGTAACCTAGTTTTTGAAACCGGATATAAACTTGATTATGATTCCATAGCATAATTCTTTTTCAGGGACGAAAAAAGAGTAAGTGTGGGGATATTTGATGTATTGCAAAATACATCCAGTTTCCGTGAATAGTTTGTACATTTTCGTTACGTTTTTTGATAGAATTTGTATACTACTAAATTGTTTGCGATTTCCAGGTCTCGGGAGTTAAAAGAAGCTGAAACGGACGAAAAACGAGCTAAGTAGGAAGAAAACAGAGTCCTGGAACGCGGACAATTGGTCGAACAACGGGACGTCGAAGAAATCCAGGAAAAGGGAAGCTCCCTCGCGTGACGTGAGGGAGGTGTTTGACTTGATTTTGACTTTAAGGCCCTTGTGCGAGGCCTTAGGGTTATACCCCTCGCGCGACGCGGGGGAAGGAAAATTACAGAAAGTTACGAGTTTGGTCAGGAATTGATATATATAAAAACACAATCTTATTGAAAATTATCATGACTTAATCTTGGAACGAATTTGCTGCAAAAGGGAAGAAATTTGGAGATCTTTGAGAGCTTTTTGGAGAAGAAGAAGCATCGGTTGAAGGTTTAGAGATCCGGGACTGAGTTGGCTTGTGTTTTATCATTCGGGTTCACTCGTTCTTTCGTTTAACTTACCTCAATCATGTTTTGTGACTTCTTTATGAAACTTGTTTATGTTTTTATAGTGGTTGAAGGCGCTAACATTAAACACTGCCTAGGTTTATGAAGATTATACGTTAAAGTTTATATTTTTATTGGTTTTGATTGATGTTTATGGTTAATTAATAAAGTAACAACTTGGTTTCTTTGACTTGTCACACCCCGACCGCGTAAAATAGGCGGAATCGTCGGGGAGTGTCGTAACATAACTACTGATTCAACAACCATGGCATAATAAGTTAAGTTTTATTTAATAGAATTGTTTACATTTTCTGAAAAAAAAAAAAACGGATAATACAATAAAAGTTAAACTTTTTCTTCTTGTTTTTATAGTCACTAAGGCCCAAGCCCTAAGTGTAGCAAGCTCGACAATCAAACATTAGCTCCTGAAACATATGTGAAAATAAAGTACGTCGGCATAAAAATGCCTGTGAGTAACATAGGTTTTGTGTTTAAGATTCATGGCCTAGAATGTTTAAAGAAATACTTAGTTAAAAAAATGGCCATGAATACTTACAAAATTTTTTCTTTTATGAAATCATAAGATAAATCGAATGATATAAAAGAAATAATGCATAGTTAAATCATTAACCAAAATATAAGTCATGTCTCGTGTAAAAATGTCATGTCATAGATAAAAATGTCTTGTCTTGTACTTTGTTTGAAATGATTTTAGATAACGATACGATATGCAATATGATAAAAACACTTATTGTAGGTCCGTTGTATGGATCGTTCGGGTCCTAATTTGGCAAACCTAAGGTAAATGTGCGGAATCCGTTTGCATAGGCGACATTGGATACAAGTTCTTTAATGTTTAATCACTTTTTCATTAATATGTAAACGTTACAGATCCTGGAAACACTTGGACAGAGCTTCCCCTCTGTCGTGACAAAATCTCTGATTCTTACAAATGAGAACACAACTAACCTATATATAGTAGAACAAGTTCGCCTGAAATGAGCCATGGTCATGTTTGGGCGAACTTGATCATGAGCTCTACAAGTTCGGGTGAACTTGTCTCATATCACTCATAAACTTAACGTTTCGCTCCGAAACACAAACTCGATATAATACGATGACGTAGGCAACAGACATATGCATCAACAGACTCCCCCTTGGATGTTGCCGTAGACATCATTCTTCAATTAAGTTCCTGAGTCTTTAATGTTCTCTTGATCTTTATTTCTTGAATAACTTAAACTTCCTTGATCTTCATAGCATCTACAATCATTTTCTCTTTTCTTCTCGAGCTTGTGTTAATAAAACTTTAATCACCATGCTCCCCCTTGCTTTGAGCTTTCTGGTATCTTCAATCAACGTGTTTTATCCAGCTCCCCTTTAAAAATAACTTCCTGTTTCAAAGTTCCTCAAACTTTCAATTAAAACATTTCAGATTCAAACTTTGAAATCTCTAAATACAACCATTTCAAATTTTAATCTTCTCATCAATTTTAAACCCTCTCAGTTAATCAAGTCCAAATTAATGACCTTGAATATCTGATTTATGTATTAAGTTCAATTTAATGATCTTGATTAAACGTTTTGACACTAAACTGGCATATTTATTCAAATGTAAGTTTCAACCTAATGAACTTTTAAACTTTTCAGATCAATTTTCAAAAGTTTTTAGATTTTGTTCAGCAACTCTAGATTTTGAAAATCAGCTTTTCATCATCAGTGGTCGAAACCAAAAGATAATATAATCTTTTTGTTTTATGAAATTAATATCAAACACTAAGTATATACAAATATATTTACAAACATATTTTTGTTGAGTTTGTGTTAAAGGATCATATCAGTTTCTGGGACATATCACTAGTACCATTGACCTTTTCATGACACTAAGTTTTAAACAAATTTACCTAGATTGTCGATATATTTGTCCTCTTAAACTTCAACACATTTCTCAATTGTTCCAAGATACGTTATGTAGAATTAAGAAACTTGACTTAACTATGGTTCCCATCTCAGAATATACCCCCGTATCAAGATTCCCTAGATTTCATCTCACAGGTAAGTATAGCGTAATTGATATCTGTATCTGGGTTGTGCGAGACCTTGAGAGCTCAGGTTAGTACCATCGTACCGACAAAGAGATGAAGGCTCGACTTATAAGGTAGTGTTCCAAAATGGAATCTTTTTGTACTGCAATTGTAGTATCTTTCGATATTTTCAATTGAATGCAGTTTTAGGGGATTTTTGCAAAAGCATTATAGAAGTTCTAGGCCATTGCTTCCGCAAAATCAGAAGAACTTGTATAATACCCCAGATATCAATCATCTATAAAGACCTCGTATCTCAGAATCAGGCAATCTCTCAAACGAAATTTCGGAGTACTAAGTCCATATATCCAAGAGATGTTAATCCATAAGTTTAAGCAGTTGTAAAATTTAGTTTATATCGCGGTAAATAATTTACTGAACGTGTAAAGCCTATCGACACATCCACAGTAAGACTTGTTTAAACTTTTAAACTTTACAAATTCTTAGCATATTGTGATAGTCCACTGATGTACTATCATTTCCTTTTATCCATGAAACTCTTTTTGCCTTTTTCAATGTTTTTGTACTTTTTGCTTTTAATATGTTTTTGGATTTTCTGAACATTTTTTCTCCCCCTAAAATTCAAAAACATATTTTTGGAATTTTTATTTAATTATTGAAAAATATTGACCAACTGATGAAAATTACTTCAATTCATCATCCATTACTGCTTCACAATTTTACTTTTAAAGCACTCTCCCCCTCATGATAACAAAAACCTTGACACTTTTGTGTTTATAACAATTTATATCCATGAGTTTTTGTCTTGTTCAACAATGAGGGTTTTGTGAAATTTTTCAAATTTTCTTCAAAAATTTGTAAAATTTTCAAGTAACCGTTATTAAAACATGTTTTCAAAAAATTTTCTCCAAATTTTTTTTTTAAAATTGTAAAGTAAACGTTATTTGAATTTCAAAATTTTGTAAAAATGGCCTTTATATAGAACTTGATAACCCGGCCCGTTTTCATTGTGTGCTACGGAACTCCATTCTTAGTAATTTACTTTCTCCTTGGAAGCTCCTGTATAAAAAATTCAAACAATTAGTTGAATAGTGACACCCAAGCCTTTGTAGTCCTATGTGTTATTTCTTAAACCTTAATTTTGACTTTCTTTTCACAGTCAGGTTTATTTTGGACTTTCTCAAGTTTCGGAAAGTCCTCTAAACTTTCAATTTTCACTGATTGTGTAAATTCTTTTTCTTTTACCAACCATAATTGATTTTTCGTTAAAGATTTCTTGAAATACAATGTAGAAACTTTTTGTTCATTACTATTCGAGGATTCACCAGTCTCAAACTTTGAAATCTTAGTAATAACTGGTTTCACCTTGTTTGTAGTTTCTGTACATTGTTTCGAAACTTGAGTTGGTATTTTCAAATCTTTGGAATTTTTCTTATCAAAATGAACAGGTTTAGGATTAATTTAAAAATATTTTCTAGCAATGTGTCCAGTTACTCCACATTTATGACACTTCCTGTTCTCATACTGATCCTTTTTAGCAAACCATACACTCAAATCATAACACTGATTTGACGTGTGGTAGTCATCTTTCCTGCTTCTCCTGTAACTTTGATTTGACATTGAAGTACTGTGGTCCGACCTGCACCACTTATTTACAAATTTTTGTGAATTTTTATAATGATTGGATGATCATACCGATGAGCTTTTATTTTTCATTTGAAAATTTTTGGAATTTTTAAAACTTTATTTTTCTTATTGTTTTCTTTCTCCATTCTGCTTAGAAGGTTTTTTGCGTTGAGCATTCACCTTTTTCAGTAGATTGTAGAACAGTTTGTTGAAATTTTTCTTTTAGTTTTAAAAATATTTCATTTTTCTCTTTTTTAGCATCGGTATCATCATCACAATCTTCAATTATGACATCGTCATAATTTGTGACATTGTCACTTATTGGATTTTCTTTTTATTAAAATTGATTGGTTTTGGACATATGTGATCTAAATTTAATGAGGAAGTCACAAAACCTTTCAATAACTTTTCTGAATTAACAGCTTTATTTTTAACAGTCTCAACTTCTTTTTCAAGTTGAGCAATTTTCTCAATATGAGAATTTATTGCTTTTTGATTTTCTATATTTAATTTTTCAAAAACAATTTTTTCATTTTTAAACATTTTTATTTCATTTTGAAAATCTACTATCATTTGTAATTTTTCATTTTCTAAAATTTTTATTTTGTTTTCAAAATTCTTTCATTTTCTTTAATCTTTTATTTTCTAATGTCAAACTCCCAATCTCACTCAAGAGTTTAGCATTATCTGCCCGATAGATATCTACATCATAAACTGGGCAGACTGGTTTAGAACTTGAAAATCCATTTGTAGATGTACTTGAAAGTTGAGCTTTACAGTTTTTAACCACCACATTCTCTTCTCTCTTCACCTGATCATTCCTTTGATTACTCACAAGTTCAGATTTCTTTAGCAATCCCACTTCATATTTCTCTAACTTGTCAATGAAAGTGGAAAGCATGAAAAATTGCCAACTTGGACTTTCCTTTAATACGTTTAAGTATTTTGTCCATTCACCTTTCGGAAGTACTTCAGCCATCCTGTCAATGCATTCTCTTTCTGTTTTATTAATACCAAGTCTACTCATCTGTTTTTTCAAATGACAAAAGTGATCTATCATTGACTTCATCGTTTCGCCTTTGATCATCGTGAAAGTCTCAAACTCTTTCATGATTAGAGTCTTCTTGCTCTTGATCATCTCAGCACATTCCAGATATTTAGCATGTAAAACATCCCACAACTTTTGTGACGTATCATATTTTGGTAACAATCTCACGATGTCTTCTGTCACAGACTGCTGTATCAAACTAAGCATCTTCTTCTCATGAACATATGCCCTATCTTGTTCTGGTGTAAACTTTGATATTGCAATAATAACTCCATATCTATCCGTTGACCATTTAAATTCAGTTTTAAACGCAACCCAACTGTCGAAATGATTCAATTGAACCCAGTTCACGAATTTTCCTTTCCAGACTTCATACTCTTCAAAACTTAACAGCATTGGCGATTTCACGGACCCCATTTCGTTTGCAAACTAATTTATCGTTCAAAAACACTTGAAAAAATGATTACCAAATAGACAATTTTAGGAAAATTTTACTCTTTAATCGACAATATTAACGTATCGGTTTGCTAAAAACGTTTAAATTTTTTTGGAAAACTGTTTTTACCAGATTAGAGCTTTAAACACGACTCGTCGATACGAATCTAACGATATATAATGTCCGAGACGTTTTTCTGAATTTTCATGCCTTTTTTTAAACCTTTAGACAAGTTCGGGCGAACTTGTAATGGACAAATACGGGCGAACTTGTTGAAATTTGGACAAGTTCGGGCGAACTTGTATCAATTTTCAACAAAATGTGTCAAGTTCGGGCGAACTTGATCAAATTTTGACAAGTTCGAGCGGACTTGTTTAAATCTTGTGAAAAATCAATCAAGTTCGGGCGAACTTGATGAAAAATTGTGAATTTTTCAATCAAGTTCGAGCGAACATGTGTTTTCAAACATGGTTGTTTCAAATTTTCGACATGAATTCGTTTGTTTTAAGCTCAGATCTTTTCAAGGGTTTTACTATTATGGATTTTACGTATTATACTTGAAAATCAGTCCATTTTGTCCGTGAAATGTTCAAGAAAAGTTTAAAATGAAAGAAATGAGTAGAAGATGTGAAGTTCTATGTCCAATGTCTTCAAATTAGTCCAATCCTGCTCTGATACCAATTGTAAGTCCGTTGTACGGATCGTTCGGGTCCTAATTTGGCAAACCTAAGGTAAACGTGTGGAATCCGTTTGCATAGGCGACACTGGATACAAGTTCTTTAATGTTTAATCACTGTTTCATTAATATGTAAACGTTACAGATCCTGAAAACACTTGGACAGAGCTTCGCCTCTGTCGTGAAAAAATCTCTGATTCTTACAAATGAGAACACAACTAACCTATATATAGTAGAACAAGTTCGCCTGAAGTGAGCCATGGTCAAGTTTGGGCGAACTTGATCATGAGCTCTACAAGTTCGGGCGAACTTGTCTCATATCACTCATAAACTTAACGTTTCACTCCGAAACACAGACTCGATATAATACGATGACGTAAACAACAGACATATGCATCAACACTTATATATAGGAAGTACCAGCGGCGTATCCACCATGCTTTTATCATATTACACCCGTCCTGTTATTTAAATCACTTACTATAAATCAACCATCAAAAAGTCTTGTTTAAACCAAAGAAATGTCTTGTAATAAGTATGTCATGTAAACCAATGTCAAGTAAACAAATGTCATGTATGAATAAAGTCTTGTGTAACCAAAATATCAAATGTAAACCAATGTCTTGTATAGTCGAAATGTCTTGTATAAAACAATGTCTTTGAATAATCAAATGTTTGTTTTATAAGTCATGCTTTTATTGTTTAAAACATACATTAAGTTTGTTGGCAAACACATTCTGTCACACCCTCAATTTCCACTTGCGGAGTTTTACCGCGAGGCGTGTGAACAAACCAGAATCTGAAACACTAGTACGTCGAACGACTCTATATGATTTGATAATACGTTTTCAAAAATCATTTGTCGTAGATTTTATATTGTCTTGATTAGTTACCAATATTTAGCAGATGCATCAGTTTTTAAAGTTTGAGCGGAAGCATAAATAAGTAGTGAAGCGGGCGCCAACACAAACGCCAAAACAAATGAGAAATCCCAAAACAATATTAATAAATAAGACTCGATAAAAGATGTCTTGTTCAATGCATGTGCGTTCACCTAGAGCTCCTAGCGTCCTGAGAAACATGTAAAGAAACAAGTGTCAACATTAAAGATGAGTGAGTTCACAGGTTTTCATAAATTCGTTTGTTCGGTTATAGTTTGTTTTCTCCGTTATCCCTAACCCGGGATAACGTATTGGTTCCAATATTCCAAACCCGGAATATTAAGTTGTTGCTTCCAATATTCCAAACCCGGAGAATATTAAGTTGTTGTTTCCATTATTCCAAACCCGGAATATTAAGTTGTTGTTTCCATTATTCCAAACCCGGAATAATAAGTTGTTGTTTCCATTATCCCCAACCCGGGATAATACAGTTGATTCGTAATTAAGTTCAATGTTAATATATATAGGTAGCTAGCATAAAGTTATGTCACGTAAGTGTTCGCGATCGAAGCTGACTGTTGTGCCTCCGTTTTGCCAGGCCTATCACATGACCATGGCGAGGTTAGGCCGAATTATTCACCCGTTGACCATACCCGGTCGGCTAGCGCGACTAGCTCGGATGGGGCTTGTCGGGCCCAGTAGTACTACTTATAACTCCCCCGCTATTAAACCCAATACTAACGATCCGAGAGATTGACGAGGACTTAAGTGATAAAGCTGCTTAGTGACCATAACATTACATTAACATTAACTTAGTTACCGAGTAGTTATGTGACGTTAAATTCGTATAACGTAAAGAGATTGAGTTTGAGAGTGTATACATGTTTCTCCCCCTGTTGTTTAAAAACCGGATAAAGTTAGGGGCCGTGAACTCACCTTTATTTGCTCGTTTAGTGTAGCAAAGAAGTTACAAGAGATGGGACCGCTAGTTGCGTCCTAACAAACCAATTAATTCCAAGTCAGTGTGTGAACACACCAATACAAATTCTACACGTAGTTTACGCACAAAGTGATACACACAAACAACATATCTAACACTCAAACATGCATGCAAGTATCCTCATGTGATCCTAGTGATTTAAAACAACTTATCATAAACATAAACCAATTCATGCCACAATTTGGTGCACACAATCACAAGTTATCAAATTTCAGCTTAACACTCATAATTCAGCTGTTTTCTAGGATTTTTATAAAATAGTTCTAACATTCCAAAAATTCCAATATTTTTACAGTAGGTGCCATTTATATCATAGAAATTTATATAAATTTTCCAAGTCCTAAATCTTTACCAATTACCCATAATTATTAATATACTAGGCTGCAGTCAGATTTGTCGCTTCTGACTGCAGTCCACGGAAGAATTTATTTAAAAATCACTGATCGTCCAATTAACAAAATTCCAGTTGGAGTTGCCCGGAAATTTTCATACCTAGTTGCTGTACAAAAATCATGACTCAACTCCCTACTGATTTTATAATCCAACTCGATAAACGACTAACAAAATTTCAGGATTTTCACAGCTTTAGTTACTGAACTTATTTGGCCCTTTAAAAATATCAAACGACTTCAGAAAATTACGAATCCAGCGCCACTAGATTCGTTATTCAAATCTCTATGTTCTAGACATCAGAAAATCCGTTTTTCGACAACTAATGACCGAGTTACAGCCAGATGAAGTCGGCTGTAACTATTACTCAGCAATCTGTTTCAGCATATTATTTTCATAGGTTCGCATAAACCGTTCCTATTATTAACCTAGGCGATCATGAACCGGATTTCTAATCCTAGATCAATACCTATAACAAATCCATGCAAAACCCTAGTTCATAACTCTAGTTTTTATAAACAAAACATACTTGCAAACTTATGATTTCCGAAAACAATGATGCACATAAACACGATAAATCAGCCGATTACATTCAACACATATATAATCCGAAACAAACTAATCACTTCATTCAAGCACATAAATCTGAACATGATCTTGTAATCAAAAGATAAACCCTAACCTTTACTATCAAGCTTAATGAACCGTGAGTAGACGAGGAACCGATGATCAAGGATAGTTGCGACCGAGAGGATGGAAAGAACAAGCTGCTCGCGGCCGAGAGATGATGATGGCGATGACTGCTGCTGCTGCGACCGAGAGGAAAGAAAAGGCTGATCTCGCAACCGAGGAATGAGGCTAAGCTGTTTGTGATCGAGATGGAGTGTATCAAGACTGAACTGGCGATCGAGGGAACAAGTAAAGGGCTGTTTGCGGTTGAATGGACTGAACGAGGGCTGATCAGATCGGGATGAAGGCTGCTCGCGATCGGAAGGTGCGAGAGTAAGGCTGCCGACGGCAGTTTTTCTTGTTAGGGTTTTGTGTTGTGAAGGGACATGCATGAGTGTTAGTATATATAAGAGATCGGTGACAACATGGTTACGGTTTTGGGTTTGAACTTGTGGCCGAGAAACTTGGGTTGGGTCGGTTTGGGTTTTACGCAATGGGTTTGGGGTTTGGTTTGCACACGGGTTAGTTTGGTTTGATCTTGCGGTTTTTGGGCTTGTTCTCGGTTTAGGTTTGCGGTTTGGGTTGCATACGGCCGAGAATGGCTTAAGGTTTAAGATCTAAATCTCGCGGCCGAAGACTTGGGTTTTAGGTTTCCTAGTTTCACAAAGAGTTCGGTTTGTGTTTGTGTCGCGGTTCGGTTCGTGTGCATATTTATTACATATACATATATTTTATAACTAAAACAATCACACAAACACATCACGTATTCATTAACTCATACACGTTTAATACTTAGCATATACTTTATTCGACAAGTGTCGCGTTTAAGTTATCCGAAAAACCCGGGATGTCACATTATCCCCATGTTGAAAGAATTTTCGTCCCGAAAATTGAGTAAACGCGGTTTAGCATGTAGCGTACATGTTTAGAGTGTCACGCACAAAGAGTTAGTTCGTTTACAAGAAGTTCCCAAGTGCCATACACAAAGATTTCCAAGTGCCATGCACCAGAATTTAGTCAACAATAGTACACGAAAGTATGAGAAGTTTCCAGGTTGTCACATCATCCCCATGTTGAAAGAATTTTCGTCCCGAAAATTTAGTTACTGGTATCGTTAGTTTGCTGCTCAGTTGCGAAGAGGTGTGGGTATTTGCTTTTCATTTGATCCTCTCTTTCCCACGTGAACTCCGGTCCACGCTTAGAGTCCCAACGAACCTTAACGATCGGAATTTTGCTGTGCCTTCGAGTCTTGATCTCACGATCCATGATCTCGATAGGCTGTTCCACAAAGTGCAGTTGTTCATCCACTTGGATCTCATCCAATGGAATAACTAGAGTTTCATCTGATAGACACTTCTTCAGATTTGACACGTGAAATACGTTGTGAACTCCACTGAGTTCGGCAGGAAGGTCTAATTGATAAGCTACGGGTCCAATACGTTTCAAGATTACAAACGGGCCTACGTACCGTGGGTTAAGTTTGCCCCGTTTTCCAAAGCGGATTACACCCTTCCAGGGTGACACCTTTAGTAGGACGCGGTCGCCTACCTGAAATTCGAGCGGTTTGCGTCGTTGATCAGCGTAGCTTTTCTGTCGATCTCGTGCCGCCGCCATGCGGTTTCTGATTTGTACAATCTTTTCAATGGCCTCAAGTATTAACTCAGGGCCTGTGAGTTGACTGTCACCGACTTCTGCCCAGCAGACCGGTGATCTACATTTACGACCGTATAATGCCTCAAACGGTGCTGCCGAAATACTCGTATGATAGCTGTTGTTATATGAGAATTCTACTAGAGGCAGGTGGATTTCCCAACTATTTCCGAAGTCTACCACGCATGCCCTAAGCATGTCTTCCAAGGTTTGTATGGTCCTTTCACTTTGACCATCAGTCTGAGGGTGATAGGCTGTACTCATATCTAAGCGTGTTCCCAGCGCTTTTTGGAGTGACTGCCAGAAGTTAGACGTGAAGCGAGCATCTCTGTCTGAGATGATGGACGTTGGCACTCCGTGCCGAGAAACTACTTCCTTAATGTAGATGCGAGTCAACTTCTCCATCTTATCTGTTTCTTTAATAGCTAGGAAGTGTGCGGACTTAGTTAAACGATCCACAATCACCTAGATGGTATCGCAACCACCCAAGGTTCGTGGGAGTTTAGTGATGAAATCCATTGAGATCTGATCCCATTTCCACACTGGGATCTCAGGTTGTTGGAGTAGCCCCGATGGCTTTTGATACTCCACCTTGACTTTTGCACAAGTCAAACATTTACTCACGTAGGTGGCTATATCGGCTTTCATGTTGGGCCACCAATACGCAGCTTTAAGGTCTTGATACACCTTATCCGAACCCGGATGGACAGAGTATCGGGATTTGTGAGCTTCATCCATGACCAGCTCTCTGAGGTTTCCGTAGAGAGGTACCCATATGCGATTCATGAAATACCGGGCTCCATTGGGCTTTACTTCCCAATCGCGTTCTATTTTTCCCACCGATTCGGCCTTGATATTTTCCTCCTTCACTGCTTCCAACTGGGCGTCGCGTATTTGTTCGGGTAGCCCCGAATGAATAGTGAGTTGTAGTGCTCGTACGCGACGAGGTTTCAAGTGTTCCTTCCTACTGAGGGCATCAGTTACCACGTTAGCTTTACCCGGGTGATACCGAATGGCACACTCATAATCGTTCAAGAGTTCGACCCAGCGACGCTGTCGCATGTTCAACTCCTTCTGATCAAAGATGTGTTGGAGGCTCTTGTGGTCCGTAAAGATTGTGCACTTCGTTCCATAGAGGTAGTGTCTCCAAATCTTAAGTGCAAACACTACTGCTCCCAATTCCAGGTCATGCATCGTGTAGTTTTTCTCGTGAACTTTCAGTTGCCGCGACGCATACGCGATGACCTTATCGCGTTGCATAAGTACGCATCCCAATCCCTGAATGGAAGCATCACAATACACTACAAAGTCATCTGTCCCCTCCGGCAAGGACAGAATGGGTGCACTGCAAAGTTTCTGTTTCAGCAATTGAAATGCTGCTTCTTGCTTGTCGCCCCAAGCATACTTGATGCCTTTCTGTGTGAGGGTAGTATGCGGTTGTGCTATCTTTGAAAACCCCTCGATGAATCGTCTGTAGTAACCAGCCAATCCCAAAAATTGGCGGATCTCCGTCGGTGTCTTGGGTGCTTCCCAGTTTTTGATGGCTTCAATCTTGGCAGGGTCTACGTGGATACCCTTTTCATTCACGATATGCCCGAGAAACTGAACTTCCTGAATCCAAAAATCACACTTCGAAAGCTTGGCATATAGCTTTTCCTGTTGGAGTAATCCTAGCAGTAATCGTAGATGTTCAGCATGTTCTTCTTCACTTTTGGAGTAGATGAGTATGTCATCGATGAACACAATGACAAACTTGTCGAGGTATGGTTTACACACGCGGTTCATGAGGTCCATGAACACCGCGGGTGCGTTGGTGAGACCGAAGGGCATGACCAAGAACTCATAATGGCCATACCGAGTGCGAAATGCCGTCTTAGCGATATCCTCCTCCCTGACGCGTAGCTGATGGTAACCAGACCGTAAATCAATCTTAGAGTAGTAACTTGACCCTTGGAGTTGGTCGAAGAGATCGTCGATGCGAGGTAACGGGTATCGGTTCTTGACTATAACCTTGTTGAGTTCCCTGTAGTCGATGCACATGCGGAAAGTCCCGTCCTTCTTCTTGACAAACAGGACTGGAGCTCCCCATGGCGAAACGCTTGGTCGGATAGATCCTTTTTCTAATAGCTCCTGAAGTTGGGTAAGTAGCTCCTGCAGCTCGGCTGGAGCTAGGCGGTATGGAGCCTTGGTGATAGGAGTTGCATTGTTTGCCAATTCGATTTCAAACTCCAATTGTCGATGGGGTGGAAGACCAGGTAGTTCTTCTGGGAATACATCAGAAAAATCACGGACGACAGGGATGTCTTCTATGCGTTTCTCGTCCTTAGGCTGTTCGATAATCAGTGCGAGTAAAGCGAAGGAGTTCTTCCTCCGAAGATACTTCTGCGCTTGTATGTATGAGATGATGTTGGTGACAGCGCTTGCCTTATCGCCTTGTACCGTCAGGATTTCGTCGTTCGAGAGCGGAATACGGATAGATTTTTCGAAGCAGAGAACTTCAGCCCGGACGTCGGATAGCCAGTCCATTCCGACTACCACGTCAAAACTACCCAGGGTAGTTGTCATCAGATCAATGGTAAAAGTGTGGCCCGCGAGTTTGAGTTGACAGCCGGATACTATTTGGGTCACATCTACAGATTTACCATCGGCTAATTCTATAACATATGGGGTCTCTAATGGTTTAAGCGTGAGATTTAGGTTCTTCCTAAAAGACTCAGATATAAAGCTCCTATCCGCACCCGTATCAAAAAGCACAGAAGCAAAATGTTCATTAAGGGGAAACTTACCGGTGACCACGTTCGAGTCGTTTCTGGCCTCTCTGCGGCCCAATGTAAATGCGCGACCTTTGGCACCTCCTGTGCCACCGTTCCCATTATTGTTGTTGTTATTATTGTTGTTGTGGTTGTTGGCGGACTGATTTTGGTGACCCCGATGGCTGTTGAAATGATTGAACCGCTTCTGGTTCCCTTGCTGCGGATGAGATGACGAAGACTGTCGAAAGTTGAGTCTTCAAACTTTCTTTTGTTGTCCGAGGCAACTTAAGTTGTACCCCGTGCTGGCAGCTTCTTCTATTCCACCGCCTTATCGGTGAGTTTGTGAGCCAATCGGATTGCTTGATGTTCAGTTACAGGGTTACTAGCCATTACCATACCCTGAATTTCCGGAACCAGACCCCCAAGATAGAACTCGAGTCTTTTCTCCACCGTGTTGGCCAATTCGGGACACAGAAATACTAAGTCATGGTGTTTTGCGGTGTAAGCTTCAATATCCGATCCCACCATCTTGTGGTTCCATAAAGCTTGCTCCAATTGTTGCACTCTGTCTCGTGGATAGTACTCCTCTTTAATTAGGGCCTTGAACTCGGCCCATGCCATTGCATTCGCAGCTATAAGTCCACGTGTTTGGACTTGTGCATTCCACCATGTCAGTGCCCCATCTTCCAGTGTTGAGGCTGCGTACTTGACCTTGTTAGCCTCTAGACAGTTGCACATTTCAAATACGGATTCAGATTTTTCGATCCAGCGGACCAGTCCAATGGGTCCTTCCGCCCCCGAGAATTTGCTTGGTTTCGCGTCGAGGAACATCTTGTAGGGGTTAAGACCCCTCCTGCTGCTGGTGGGTTTTGAACACCTGCCAGAGCAGCATTCACGTGTTCTTGGATCATTGCGGCTAATTCTTAAGGCGTTATGTTGAGATTTCCGCGACGTCCAGTTGTCATTTTAGATCTAAGTAGAAAATAAATAGACTGAAGGAAAGTAAATGAAATAAGCGAGACGTGTCAGTCGTCTACGTCTCCATCCCCCAAGTCACTGTCGTTGCCGTCATCCTGCGCGGCATTTCCAGCTTCTACAGCTGGGTCCTCCTCCGGATCCTCCTCTGGATCCTCCTCAGGGTCCTCCTCTGGATCCTCTTCCGGATCCTCCTCTACCGGCACTGGAGGGGCCGGTGCTGGTGCAAGTGCTTGATTTTGCAGTTCCTGAATGTTCCAACTATTTTCCAGGACTCTGTCCTCAAGCCAGTCGGCTCTTATCTGCTCAGCACGCAGATCTCGGGCTATGGTGTTACGAGCTATCTTACTCGTATGATGCTCTTCCTCGAGCAAGTCGGTTTTACCAGTTAGTTGGCGGATCATCCATCCTTGTGCTAGGATGGTTTCCTGCATTCTTTCTATCTGTGCTTGTTGTTTATGTAATATGATTCTAAGTAGGTCAATTCCTACTTCTACAGGGTTAACCGGCTCAATCGGTACAGCAATGGTTGGGCGTAACGACGACTCCTCCCCCAGAGCGAGCCTTTTCCTCGCAGCTGAGCGCGTTTCCACGCCATAAGATGGTAAGGGTTCCACCATAGGTGCCTTTCCTGGCGCCCTTGGTTGCGTAAGTTTGTCGGATGATGATGAGGATGAGGATGATGACATTGCCTTTAGGTTGTGTAGTTAGTTACGAGTTGCATTCATTTCAATTATGCAGTCATATTTCACATAACATAGTTGTGGTACATAACATAACAAGATATAACAGTTCGGTGCCAAACTAAGTCTAGTGTCGTGAATTCAGCTATAGTTTAGGTCTACTTCTAATGCAAACCTGGTTCTCTATAGCTAGTGGCTCTGATACCAATCTGTCACACCCTCAATTTCCACTTGCGGAGTTTTACCGTGAGGCGTGTGAACAAACCAGAATCTGAAACACTAGTACGTCGAACGACTCTATATGATTTGATAATACGTTTTCAAAAATCATTTGTCGTAGATTTTATATTGTCTTGATTAGTTACCAATATTTAGCAGATGCATCAGTTTTTAAAGTTTGAGCGGAAGCATAAATAAGTAGTGAAGCGGGCGCCAACACAAACGCCAAAACAAATGAAAAATCCCAAAACAATATTAATAAATAAGACTCGATAAAAGATGTCTTGTTCAATGCATGTGCGTGCACCTAGAGCTCCTAGCGTCCTGAGAAACATGTAAAGAAACAAGTGTCAACATTAAAGATGAGTGAGTTCACAGGTTTTCATAAATTCGTTTGTTCGGTTATAGTTTGTTTTCTCCGTTATCCCTAACCCGGGATAACGTATTGGTTCCATTATTCCAACCCGGAATAATAAGTTGTTGCTTCCAATATTCCAAACCCGGAATATTAAGTTGTTGCTTCCAATATTCCAAACCCGGAATATTAAGTTGTTGTTTCCATTATTCCAAACCCGGAATATTAAGTTGTTGTTTCCATTATTCCAAACCCGGAATAATAAGTTGTTGTTTCCATTATCCCCAACCCGGGATAATACAGTTGATTCGTAATTAAGTTCAATGTTAATATATATAGGTAGCTAGCCTAAAGTTATGTCACGTAAGTGTTCGCGATCGAAGCTGACTGTTATGCCTCCGTTTTGCCAGGCCTATCACATGACCATGGCGAGGTTAGGCCGAATTATTCACCCGTTGACCATACCCGGTCGGCTAGCGCGACTAGCTCGGATGGGGCTTGTCGGGCCCAGTAGTACTACTTATAACTCCCCCGCTATTAAACCCAATACTAACGATCCGAGAGATTGACGAGGACTTAAGTGATAAAGCTGCTTAGTGACCATAACATTACATTAACATTAACTTAGTTACCGAGTAGTTATGTGACGTTAAATTCGTATAACGTAAAGAGATTGAATTTGAGAGTGTATACATGTTTCTCCCCCTGTTGTTTAAAAACCGGATAAAGTTAGGGGTCCGTGAACTCACCTTTATTTGCTCGTTAGTGTAGCAAAGAAGTTACAAGAGATGGGACCGCTAGTTGCGTCCTAACAAACCAATTAATTCCAAGTCTGTGTGTGAACACACCAATACAAATTCTACACGTAGTTTACGCACAAAGTGATACACACAAACAACATATCTAACACTCAAACATGCATGCAAGTATCCTCATGTGATCCTAGTGATTTAAAACAACTTATCATAAACATAAACCAATTCATGCCACAATTTGGTGCACACAATCACAAGTTATCAAATTTCAGCTTAACACTCATAATTCAGCTGTTTTCTAGGATTTTTATAAAATAGTTCTAACATTCCAAAAATTCCAATATTTTTACAGTAGGTGCCATTTATACCATAGAAATTTATATAAATTTTCCAAGTCCTAAATCTTTACCAATTACCCATAATTATTAATATACTAGGCTGCAGTCAGATTTGTCGCCTTCTGACTGCAGTCCACGGAAGAATTTATTTAAAAATCACTGATCGTCCAATTAACAAAATTCCTAGTTGGAATTGCCCGGAAATTTTCATACCTAGTTGCTGTACAAAAATCATGACTCAACTCCCTACTGATTTTAAAATCCAACTCGATAAACGACTAACAAAATTTCAGGATTTTCACAGCTTTAGTTACTGAACTTATTTGGCCCTTTAAAAATATCAAACGACTTCAGAAAATTATGAATCCAGCTCCACTAGATTCGTTATTCAAATCTCTATGTTCTAGACATCAGAAAATCCGTTTTTCGACAACTAATGACCGAGTTACAGCCAGATGAAGTCGGCTGTAACTATTACTCAGCAATCTGTTTCAGCATATTATTTTCATAGGTTCGCATAAACCGTTCCTATTATTAACCTAGGCTATCATGAACCGGTTTTCTAATCCTAGATCAATACCTATAACAAATCCATGCAAAACCCTAGTTCATAACTCTAGTTTTTATAAACAAAACATACTTGCAAACTTATGATTTCGAAAACAATATGCACATAAACACGATAAATCAGCCGATTACATTCAACACATATATAATCCGAAACAAACTAATCACTTCATTCAAGCACATAAATCTGAACATGATCTTGTAATCAAAAGATAAACCCTAACCTTTACTATCAAGCTTAATGAACCATGAGTAGACGAGGAACCGATGATCAAGGATAGTTGCGACCGAGAGGATGGAAAGAACAAGCTGCTCGCGGCCGAGAGATGATGATGGCGATGACTGCTGCTGCTGCGACCGAGAGGAAAGAAAAGGCTGATCTCGCAACCGAGGAATGAGGCTAAGCTGTTTGTGATCGAGATGGAGTGTATCAAGACTGAACTGGCGATCGAGGGAACAAGTAAAGGGCTGTTTGCGGTTGAATGGACTGAACGAGGGCTGATCAGATCGGGATGAAGGCTGCTCGCGATCGGAAGGTGCGAGAGTAAGGCTGCCGACGGCAGTTTTTCTTGTTAGGGTTTTGTGTTGTGAAGGGACATGCATGAGTGTTAGTATATATAAGAGATCGGTGACAACATGGTTACGGTTTTGGGTTTGAACTTGTGGCCGAGAAACTTGGGTTGGGTCGGTTTGGGTTTTACGCAATGGGTTTGGGGTTTGGTTTGCACACGGGTTAGTTTGGTTTGATCTTGCGGTTTTTGGGCTTGTTCTCGGTTTAGGTTTGCGGTTTGGGTTGCATACGGCCGAGAATGGCTTAAGGTTTAAGATCTAAATCTCGCGGCCGAAGACTTGGGTTTTAGGTTTCCTAGTTTCACAAAGAGTTCGGTTTGTGTTTGTGTCGCGGTTCGGTTTGTGTGCATATTTATTATATATACATATATTTTATAACTAAAACAATCACACAAACACATCACGTATTCATTAACTCATACACGTTTAATACTTAGCATATACTTTATTCGACAAGTGTCGCGTTTAAGTTATCCGAAAAACCCGGGATGTCACACATTCAAACCTTGTTGACAGTCAAATAGACCCTTATAAAGATAAAAGTCTATCCATTTCATCGGATTCTGTCATTCCCTAAAGTCGCTTCCAAACAAACCCGGGAAGTGGGAACGGGATTGTCAATCCTATGGTACCATTACATACTACTGGCCGGCGTGATCAATGTTAATGAATGTATTAAGTCAATCTCCAACGTACCAATATGTCATGAACAATGTAAGAAAAAATGTCTTTGAAAACCAATGTACTAGTATGCTCAGTCAACATACATAGCAAGAAATGTCTTTGTAAACCATGTACTAGTATGCTCAGTCAACATATATAGCAAGAAATGTCTTTGAAAACCATGTACTAGTATGCTCAGTCAACATACATAGCAAGAAATGTCTTTGAAATCAATGTGCTAAATATGCTAAGTCAACATATGAAGCATATGCAATGGAAATCATGTACTATATGTACTACAAAATCAAAACATGTATAATGTCATGAAAACTCAAAAGTAATCATAGGCACAATATGTTTCACCCCAAAACATTGGAGAAAGTAAAAGAGGGGACTATGTACTCACTTGTGCTTGCAATAAAGTCCTTGTTCAAGAAGATAAATCAAGATCGAGAGTCCGTGAAATCAAGTGTGTCCTAAAAATGGTTAACTATGTAAATATCGGGACATAAATCGAAGATCGTATAGAATGAGGTCTTGTAAATCAAATGAGTGTTGGAACTCATATGAAATGGTTTAACAAAGTTAACATTCTGAGTTGAAAAGTTTTCTAAGTGCTTTTGACTTGTTATGACTTGTTAAGGTAGTTTAAACTACTTTAACACGTCATTTGCGTAACAATGTAGTCGGATGGTTAGATTTGTGTTATGATAAGTCTAAATTACCAAAACATGTTTAAAAATGTTATTTAATCAGGATATATGTCAAAATTTATGTTACATATGTTTTTAGTTGATTTTCTTGTAAAAAGGGCATTTTCGTCATTATTGAAGATTATATCAACTAATTATCACAACACTAACCAAATGACAGGACCATAAGGTATAACCTTAGAGGGTTATCCCCTTTATACTTATGGTCTGTATTTGGTTGGATCCAAAGATCAACCAAACGGGTCAGATTCAAAAGTCAAAGCGGTGGTCAAAACCGCTAGACTTATGACTCTAAACAAGCGCTAAAACAATGTGACGAATTAGACATGTTTTGACATGTCTAAATAAGTTTATAAAAGTGTTTTGACACCAAAACAAACTATTTTGATACGGAAATGGTTCCTTTGCAAATTGCGCAAAAATCGCATTTTTGACCGAAACTTTGACTTGTTAAAATGACTAGAAAAGATAGAAATCAGTAGGTATGGTCATTAGAGATTATGACCAACATGATTATGATCATATTAACAAGTTCAATTAGATTTTGTTTTGATCAATTCATGATCAAAACTGAAAGTCAAACAGAAGTCAAACTGTTTGATTTTTTAGCTCAATTATGCTGCAAGAATTGAACAAAACCTGAATGAGAGACTTACAAACACCAATTATTGCCAAAGAATCACAGAGGAAGCTCCAAAGATGGTTGCAATTTCGGATTTGTGGCAGATGTGAGCTAGATGGGAGGTTGAAAGGTTTTGAATGGTGAAATATCCTTGCTATTTATAGTAAATATGAAGTCATAAGAGCTTAACAAGTGTCCATGAATCATCACCAAGTTGGATTAGTGTCAATACACTTGTTAGAAGAAGGTAGAAGGGTGGCAAGTTCGTTTGGTGAGTCAATAAGTGAATTAACCAACTGCTGCCACATCTCTGATGTGTTGGGCACCCCATACACTTGTAATGCGTCCAAAAATGTTCCGGATGTCGGTTCGTTTGGTCGTACGGTTGCGGTTTTTGGTTAATTACGGCGAAAATCATAACGAACGCGTGCATGATCGTAAATGCATAACGAACGATATTTTTGCCTTCCAATCATTAATATACAAGATTTTAATGATTACAAAAATTTTTGGATGTCCGTACATGTTCCGGATAGCGTTATATGCAAAAAGGCATAGTTTCGCAGAATTTGCAAAATAGCCCCTGAAGTTACAAAAATGTGTTTATGCCATACCGAAGCCTTCAGAACTTAATTCTAAGTTATGTAAAGGTTATTTAAGGTATGTTAAGCTTGTGTAAGTGTTCTGGAGTGTACGTCGCTACAAGAATCGGTAGACTTTCAAAGTTTGTCATAAATAGTCCCTATGATCGAATAAGCTTGTTTTTGACATACCAAACCCCTCAAAACTCATTTCTAAGTTATGTAAAGGATATTTAGGGTATGTTTAGCTTATGTCACTATTCCGGAATATTCGTCGCGTTAAAATGATTAAGTTTTGCGATTTCACTTCCAGAAAACATTCGAAAAGTCAAAATCGAATAAATATTGAAAATGCACAAAAGTCATAAATAAATACACAAATTGTAAACAACACAAAGTTTCATTAATCATCAAATTGTTCGGAAGTCGATACATGATTGAATTACACAGATGTCACAGTCCCGAAATTTAATTAGAGGAAGCTTGTGAGAAAAGATGTGGATACTTCGCCTTCATTTGATCCTCTCGTTCCCAAGTAAATTCTGGTCCACGTTTGGATTCCCAGCGAACTTTAACGATCGGTATCCATTTGCATTTGAGCTTCTTGACTTCACGGTCCAAAATTTCCACAGGTTTCTCAATAAAATGCATCGTGTCATCAACACGAATTTCATCAAGAGGGATGTGGAGGTTTTCATCAGCCAAACACTTTTTCAGATTGGACACGTGGAAAGTTGGATGAACATTTCCAAGTTGTGGAGGTAGCTCTAGTTTGTAGGCCACTTTACCAATTCTCTCAATGATCTTAAATGGTCCAACGTATCGTGGCGCAAGTTTTCCTTTCTTCCCGAATCTAATCACGCCTTTCCAAGGTGAAACCATAAGGAGTACGTGATCACCGACTTGGAATTCCAAGGGCTTGCGTCGTTTGTCCGGGTAACTCTTTTGACGGCTTCTAGCTGTCAAAAGGTTTTCGCGAATAATCTTGACTTTGTCCGTTGTGTCTTGAATAAGTTCAGGTCCAGTGAATTGAGATTCACCGATCTCATTCTAACAGACAGGTGAACGACATTTTCGACCATAAAGGGCTTCGAAAGGTGCCATGTCAATGCTGGAGTGATAACTGTTGTTGTAGGAGAATTCGATCAATGGTAGATGCGAATCCCAACTACTACCAAAGTCAATCACACAGGCTCTAAGCATATCCTCCAGTGTTTGGATTATCCTTTCAGATTGTCCATCCGTTTGAGGATGATAAGCAGTACTCAAGTTAAGCTTGGATCCCATGGCAGACTGCATGGTTCTCCAAAAATGAGATGTGAATCGAGCATCACGATCAGATATGATATCCAAAGGGACACCATGACGAGATACTATTTCATCCACATAGATCTTAGCAAGTTTGTCAGCAGAGAAGTCCTCACGAATTGCTATAAAAATGTGTTGACTTTGTTAGATGAGCAACGACTACCAAAATGGCATCGTGACCTCTAGAAGTGCGCGACAATTTGGTAATGAGATCCATAGCAATGTTTTCCCATTTCCAAACCGGAATCTCTGGTTGTTCAAGCAAACCAGAAGGACATTGATGTTTTGCCTTAACTTTGAGACAAGTAAGGCATTTGAGACGTACAAAGCTATGTCTTTCTTCATAGCCGGCCACCAAAACTGGGTACGAAGATCCTTGTACATTTTGTCTGCACCTGGATGAATTGAATAACGAGACTTGTGAGTTTATCCATTATCAAGGTGCGGAGATTGTCAAGACTTGGAACCCACAAACGGTTCAGATAATAAAACAAACCATTGTCTTTTGTTTCAGGTTGAAGCTCGAGATGATGTGGCAATTCAATACCCATTTTGTCTTGTGCAACACAAGTACGTTGAGCTTCAAGAATGCGTGTCTGGATATCAGATCGAATTTGAACACTATGTAGCTTGACACGTTCTTTACGACTAAGAGCATTGGCTACGACATTCGCCTTACCAGGATGGTAGCGAATTTCGCAGTCGTAGTCATTCAGAAGTTCAACCCATCGTCGTTGCCTCATGTTCATTCTTTCTGATTGAAGATGTGTTGAAGACTTTTGTGGTCTGTGAAAACCACACATTTTGTACCATAAAGATAATGTCTCCAAATCTTAAGAGCGAAAACAACAACACCCAACTCAAGATCATGAGTGGTGTAATTCTTTTCGTGAACTTTTAGTTGTCTCGATGCATAAGCTATAACTTTGTCTCTTTGCATAAGGACACAACCATGGCCTAAGTTATATGCATCACAATATACAACGAAGTCTCATTGCCCTCGGGTAAGGATAGAATAGGAGCGTCACAAAGCTTTTGCTTCAATGTCTAGAAAGCTTCTTCCTGTTTGGGTCCCCAAGCAAAAGGTTTATTCTTTTGAGTTAAAGCAGTGAGGGGAATCGCAATCTTGGAGAAGTTAGCAATGAAACGACGGTAATAACCCGCGAGATCCAAAAATGAACGAACCTCAGTAGGAGTAGTAGGCATACTCCAATCCCTGATTGCACTGATCTTGGCGAGATCTACGTGTATACCTCGTTCGTTGACAATGTGACCCAAAAATTGAACTTCCTTTAGCCAAAATTCACACTTGGAGAACTTGGCATATAGTTGTTCTTTCTTCAGGAGTTCCAAAGTTAAACGAAGATGTTGCTCATGATCGGATCAAGACTTAAAAAATGTCATCAATGAAAACGATGATGAACTTGTCCAGATAAGGCTTACAAACCCTATTCATCAAGTCCATGAATACAACAGGAGCATTTGTCAGATCAAAAGGCATAACTGTGAACTCATAATGACCGTAACGAGTGCGAAAAGCTGTCTTAATATCTTCCTCGAATACACGAAGCTGATGATACCAAGAACGTAGATCAATCTTTGAGAAGCATGTAGCACCCTGTAGCTAATCAAAGAGATCATCAATGCAAGGTAGGGGATATCGATTCTTGATCGTGAGCTTGTTGAGCTCACGGTAATCGATACACACACGAAAAGACCCATCCTTCTTTTTCACAAATAAAACAGGAGCATCCCAAGGTGAAAAGCTCGGCCGAATGAATCGTTTGTCAGATAACTCCTGAAGCTGTTTTGACAACTCTTGCATCTCAGACGGTGCAAAACGGTATGGAGATTTAGCAATAGGGTTGGTACCAGGTACAAGATCTATACGAAACTCAACTTGGCAGGAGGTAAACCAGGTAATTCATCAGGAAACACCTCAGGATAATCCCGAACAACAGGGATATCTTGAACAGTTTTACCTTTGCCTTTCTCCTCTACGATATGTGCCAAGAAAGCCACATAATTCTTGCGTAGGTATTTTTGGGCTTGAGTACAAGTCATGAGTTTGAGACTACTAACCGGTTTTTCCCCGCGAACCTCCAAAATTTCACCAGACGAAAGAGGTATACGAACAATCTTATTGAAACAAACCACCTCAGCATGTTGTTTAGTTAACCAGTCCATTCCCGCTATTATATTAAAGCTCCCAAGTTGCATTGGCATGAGGTCAATGGGAAAAGATGTTTAAGGTTTAATTGACAACTAGGAATGACATATTCAAGTACAAGGGGTTCGCCACAGGCTATCTCGACTGTCAAGGGCTTTCCTAGTTTAGTTCTTGGTTTTGAAAGTAAAGGCTCAAATGTTAAGGATACCAAACTTCTATCGGCCCCCGAATCAAATAGTATAGAAGCAGGATGGTTGTTAACAAAGAACGTACCGTTTACCACCTCGTTGTCTGCCCGTGCCTCATTCGCATTTATATTGAGAGCTCGTCCACGAGCCTGGTTTGCATTTGCCAACCTCGGGCAATTGCTTATGTAGTGGGTGAGATCCCCACAGTTGTAGCAAGAACCGGGTGGATAATGAGGTCGTGCAGGATTGGCTGGTTGCTGAACAGGATTTTGTACAGCGTGATTCTGAGCAGGAGGGCAGCGACAAGTGTTGGCCAGATGGCCAGATCGTCCACAGTTTGTGTAACATTTGTCAAAAACGGGTTTTCTAAACCCGCTCCGTTTTCAAGTTATAAATGTCACGTTGCGTATTTATGGCTATTTTAATTTTTAATGATCCATAATTAATAAACAAACTAAACTATAAAAGTTAAAATTGATAAAAAGTAAAAATAAAATAATTAAAAAGAAAATGAGGCTGCCGGGACTCGAACCCGGGTCAGCCGGAAGTGAACTCAACGACATAACACACACACGCATAACCACTCCGCCACTTGTTGTTTTCTGTCAACTCTAGGAAACAAATGAAATATATAGTCAATCATAGATCAACCAGCTGCGCCAAACTGAAAACCGTAATCGGCTATTCAACCGTCCAAAACGTTTGAGAATCGCGAATTCTGTTTCATAACCGATGCACCGACGATTCTAATCAAGTTTGCCTTGAATGCCTTGAATTCCAGAAGTGAATCGGTTCTTATAACCGAAGACATTCAATATCAGAATTACTTCAATCTTTGCTCTCTCTCGCGACTCAGAAACATTCTACAAACCTGCCATTTCATTTTCGTCATACATTCAGTTCATCAGAAAAGTTTATTTTACTTGCCGGAAAAATTCTGCAAGTCGCCGGAAAACCGTATTCTTCATCAAAACAGTAAGTCTTTCAATACCTTCGTGGTCTATCAATTGTTAAGCTATTGCTAACTCAGACCATTCAATCGAAATCCATTTCAGACGTCAATATCAGATAATTCCAGTTCGCCGAAAAACTTCTGAAAATCCTTATCTTCAGCTGTGAAACGGTATAGACTCTCAAACCTTTTGTTAACTTTTGTTTAGCACTTCAATTCCACAATTAGCTAATCAAAACTGTTAAATCGCTCGCTCAGTTGAAGTTCATAAAAACAGAGCCGACGCCTTGCCGGAATTCTGAGACAAATCGTTCTCCGGTATGTTTACTTCTAAATATCGTCTCTGCCATTTCATATTAGTCTGTTCAATGTTTGTCAATCGAATTAAACAAGATACAATAGCGTAATCACAGACTGTACTTTTGTAATGTAGAAGACGATGATAGTTTGATTATAATTTTAATAAAATCTGGATATTATCTCGGATTAGACACACAGTCCAGCGGTGGACTGTGTGCGTATACATATCACACGCCGCGAGTTCGATCCCTGATACACACACTCTCGCTGTAATAAAGATGTTTTATTTTTCTAATTGAACCGGATTAACTACGTTAGTTATTAAGTATAATAGAATCTGTATATTAACCAAGTTAGACACACAGTCCAGCGGTGGACTGTGTGTAGCGTTAAAGCACAGGTCCCGGGTTCGAGACCTGTACATGGCACCGGTTCGATGATTTAAAATGTTTTTGAAAATAAAAGAATTTTGAATAAGCTGAGTTAATATATAAGTATAATTAAAAACAGAATTATTTCGGGTTAGACACGTAGCTCAGTTGGGAGAGCTGCGTGCACGCGTACGGGAGGTCTCGGGTTCGAGCCTCACCCGGCGCATACAATTACACAAATAAAACCGGTCAACAAGTCAAACGGTCAACGGTCGCAAAAAGTCAACATATTTTTATATTTTTATTTATTTAATTTAATTTAAAAATCAATTAAAAATACTTAAAAATAATGTTTTTAAAGATAGGAAATAGCCTTAAACTCACAAAAATATATCTAAAAATCTTATTAAAATTATTAATAAAATCCACTCATTTACTATATTTTCCTTTATTATTTAGGTTAGTTAAATCTCGTTGTTCAATCCTTTCAACTTGTGCGCATCTCACCATCTCCAATCAAACGCACCCAATGTGAGTGAATCTTTACAAATTCCCCGTTTTAATCACGTTTTTGGGGTGTATCATGTGTCTTGCCACTTATTATACTTAAATCATTGTGCATACATCATATCATGAACAAATGTGTATTCAGTTTGATTCAATTGTTTGTGTGGTTATTGTTAGATTTAATTCATTAATTTCAGTACATGCAATTTCATAGGCCGCCGCTCCCCATTACATTATGAGCGTTGAGCATGTTCCCCATTACATTATGAGCGTGAACCTGGCGTGCCAACATACGATTGGCTCTGTTTGATTGAGCCTTGATCGCACAGACATTTATCATTTTCAGTACATGCAATACGATCGGCTTCGTTTGATTGAGCCTTGATCGCGCAGTTTCATTCATGTTATATATTTATGCAAGTTGATATGTTATGGTATGCTGTTGGTATGTTATTGTATGTTATAGTTTGTGGTTAACATTGTTACTGATTGATTATTTACATTTGCTCACTTATGAATATGCACAATTTTTCCTTGATAATATAACAAGAAAATCAATTATAAATGTTTATCTAACAAGGTTCACTCGCCAACTTATGTTGACCCAAAAACCCCCATTTTTACACATGATACAGGTGAACCAGCTGCAGTCAGAAATACATAGGATTGGCCTAGAAGAATAAAATGGTTTAGAGCTTGGAATTGTTTAGTTGGTTATTTTCCTTTGTATTTGTATAAACATGTTTGGATTATTGAGAATGTAATTTTATTTTAATAAATATGAAACATAATAGTAAATATCATGAGCTTTGGTGATAACCCAATTATGCCCCGACTCTTATTCCGCTGCGGGTCGGGGTGTGACAGATTGGTATCAGAGCCATGACTATAGGGATATAGGATAGGTTATTAGACCCTTAGAGCCTATACTATAGTCGATTAGAAATTTTTAAGATATTTGTGTGTTACATGCCAAATTTCATGATGCTTACATGTTTTATGTTTAATGTTATATTCAATATTATGCAAGCATGTTCATAAGTACATATATTCATATAATGCCTATCATGAATCATATTCTCATAACATACCATATCCATGAAAGCACACATCACATCATTTTCATGATTGTTTTTACAATGATTTTGTATTTTCAAATCTCATCAAAGTGAGTTCTCATGACGGGCATGTAGTAACTGAAAGGGTACAAGTACCGGTAGTCGGAACGTCCTATCTAGGTTGGCATTCGTATAAATCCAAAATAAAGGACCAGTTTGCCTACCTGGGGACTAACGATGAGAGTACGAAGTACCTATTAGGCCAAAGCATGCTATACCAAACGTCGTGTGAGCTAACCCCACTTTGATTTGTCATTGTGTCTACACCTGGACACATTCCGACCATACATCTCGTAAACATATTTTGTGGTTTGCATTCGGGTGATGCGAGTGTTAAATCGCCAATACTAATGTGAATCCTACCAAGCCAATAGTCATGGGGGCCCACATGACTATACAGGTGAAGGTATGGGGGACATTTGAGGCCCAACATGAGCAAACCCAAGACATCCTATGGATGTAGTTGCATTATTGATATTTATGTTATTTTCATTTTCTTAAAGACACATGACACCTAAAAAGACTCCATAAACTCACAATCTTCTTATGTATGTTCCCGTAGATGTCGGCTAGACAACAGCGAGGGGGTAAAAGATCAGGAAGGTCTCACGAACGCTTGGCCACACAAATCGCGAAACAAATGGCCGCGGTGCTTCCTGACATTGTGGTTCAAGTACAACAAGCTCTCGCCACCAATCCCACTAACCCTCCTCAGCAAGACGACCAGAACATCGGCAACCCTCCTACCAGCAAGTGCTCATAAAAACATTTCAAGTCTTGTGATCCTCCTAAATTTGAAGGGACTGAAGGTGTCACTGCTCTCCTCCACTGGTTTGAGGAAATGGAAAACACCTTCCTCAACTGCGATTGTCCTGAGGATCGCAAGGTTCGATACGCCACCGGAAGACTATTTGGGGTAGCTCTCACCTGGTGGAATACTGAAAAGGGGAAGAGGGGAATTGATGATGCAATGGCCTTAACATGGGAGGAGTTAAGGGAAATTATTACTAGGCGGTTCTGTCCCCGGAGTGAGATTAAAAAGTTGAAGGACGAATTTCATTCTTTGAAGCAGAAGGAGGGAGATCATGCTTCCCACAACAAGAGGTTCTTAGAGTTGAACCAAATGCTTCCTAACTTGTTCACCCCAACTTATCGTTTAATCGAGCATTATATTCGAGGACTTCCCTCGAAAATTCAAGATTCAGTTCTCAGCACTTCACCAGCAACACTTGAAGCTGCTATGGAACTAGCCACTGAACTGACCGAGAATCGAATTCGCAACGGTAAGTTTAAAGAAGAGAAAAAGAAAGCCCCTGTCGAGGGTCAAACTTCAAACCATTCCACCTCCTCCTCTAAGTTTGCTAACAAGTGGAAGCGTAACACTAGAAACTTCGCCGTCACACAAACCAATTACCCTATCCCTGCTGCACCCATTACCCAAGTTGCCCCTTCACCTGCACCATACAAAAGACCATACTCTGGCCCGTTACCAAAATGCAACCGTTGCCAATACCACCATTTTCCTGATCATCCTTGCCAACATTGCACTGGCTGTGGTCGCGCAGGCCATACTGTTCAAACCTGCCGCATGCCTCAGCGAACGAACCGCCACTAGCCTTCAACCCAAACCCACCAACAAATAATGAGTCAAGCCCAACAACCCCTACTATTACCACCTACCCAACATTTAGCCCAAACATACTACCAACCTAACTATCCTATGGTACAACCTATGCGGGCTTGCTACAATTGTGGAGACCCAAGCCATTTTAGAAATACTTGTCCAAGGTTGGTGAACATTATTCATGCTCAGGCCCAAGCCAATCCGGTGAATCAAGCGAACCAAGCTCCTCCACCTGCAAGAGGAAGAGCTTTCAACATTAACGCTAATCAGGCTAGAGCTGACGGCAATGTGGTTAACGGTACGTTCCTTATCAATGGTAGTTATGCATCCATGTTGTTTGATACTGGCGCGGATAAAAGTTTTGTGTCTTTAGAGTTTGAACCCATCCTAAACCAAAATCATGATAAGCTCATGGAATCCATAACAGTAGAAGTTGCTGACGGGAAACCAGTCTCATTAAACTCTATTATACGCAACTGTACACTCAGCTTAAACGACCACGACTTTTCAGTTGACCTTATTCCTATGAAGTTGGGAAGTTTTGATATCATAATTGGTATGGACTGGCTTAGTCAACATCAGGCAGAAGTTGTATGCCGCGAAAAGTTTATACGCATTCCTCTTCCAAATGGTCAGACTCTGCGAATCTTTGGAGAAACCTCGTCGAAAGAGCTCAGATTAATGTCCTGTCTTCAAGCTCAAAAATACCTTCGCAAGAATTATGTCGCGTTTTTAGCTCATATCGTCAAAAAGGGAACCATGTAGAAGAAACTTGAAGACATTCCTGTAGTAAAAGATTTCCCGCAAGTTTTTCCTGACGACATTTCAGGACTTCCTCCCGTAAGAGAAGTTGAATTCCGCATTGATCTTATACCTGGTGCTACACCAGTTGCAAAGTCTCCTTATAGGTTAGCCCCCTCTGAAATGCAAGAGCTAGCCAGTCAATTGCAAGAGTTGACTGACAAGGGATTCATACGTCCTAGCTCCTCGCCTTGGGGTGCACCTGTCCTTTTTGTAAAGAAGAAAGATGGATCGTTTCGCATGTGCATCGACTACAGAGAACTCAACAAGTTAACAATCAAGAATCGCTATCCATTACCTCGCATTGATGATCTTCTTGACCAACTTCAAGGTGCCAGCTGCTTTTCAAAAATCGACCTTCGATCTGGTTATCATCAACTTAGAGTGCATGAAGAAGACGTCCCAAAGACCGCTTTTCGAACTCGTTATGGTCATTATGAATTCATGGTCATGCCATTTGGTTTAACCAATGCTTCAGCTGTCTTCATGGATCTAATGAACAGAGTCTGCAAACCTTATCTCGATCGTTTTGTTATAGTCTTCATCGACGACATCCTCATTTATTCAAAGTCTAAGACTGATCATGAGCGACATCTTCGACTCATCCTTACACTTCTAGAGAATGAAAAGCTTTACGCCAAATTCTCCAAATGTGAATTCTGGTTAAAAGAGGTGCAATTCTCTCGAGACAAGTAGTCAATGACAGGAACATCGACCCTCAAAGATCAAAGCGGTACAAGAATGGCAAGCGCCATGTACACCAACTGAAGTAAGATCTTTTCTTGGTTTGGCTGGTTATTATCGTCGTTTCATTTCAAACTTCTCTCGCATTGCTGTACCACTCACGGCTTTAACTCACAAGGGAAAACCTTTCATATGGGGACCCAAACAAGAAGAAGCCTTCCAAACCCTTAAACAAAAACTCTGTGATGCACCAATCCTCACTCTGCCTGAAGGTTGTGATGACTTCGTGGTTTATTGCGACGCGTCAGGGCAAGGACTAGGCTGTGTTCTAATGCAAAGAGGAAAGGTTATAGCTTATGCTTCGAGACAACTCAAGACTCATGAGAAGAACTACACCACCCATGACCTAGAACTTGGCGCCGTTGTGTTCGCTCTTAAGATATGGAGACAATATCTCTATGGTACTAAGTGTGAAATATACACTGACCACAAGAGTCTTCAACGTATCTTCAATCAAAAGGAGTTAAACATGAGGCAACGAAGATGGGTCGAACTTCTAAATGACTATGACTGTGAAATTCGGTACCACCCTGGCAAAGCAAATGTGGTGGCTGCTGCACTCAGTCGAAAGGGTTATGCGAACTCCATTCGTCTTCTATGTTCGCAAATCATAACGGACATTAAAGATCAAATTCGAGAAGCCCAACATGTTTCAGTAACGGAAGATGATGTATGAAAGGAGCTGTCCTATGGAGCTGAACTTAAAATTGAAACTAAATCTGACGGTATTCTGTACTATCTAGATCGCATATGGATTCCTGACCACAACAATCTTCGTGAAATTCTTATGAATGAGGCTCACAAAATACGATACTCTATACACCCAGGAGCCGATAAGATGTATCAAGACCTTCGATACACCTATTGGTGGCCTGGAATGAAAAAGGATATTGCTGTTTTTGTTTCTAAGTGCCTTACATGTTCCAAGGTGAAAGCTGAACACCAAAGACCCTCAGGACTTCTGGTCCAACCTGAAATACCTGTATGGAAGTGGGAAAACATAACCATGGACTTCATTACTGGGTTACCTCGCACTTCTGGTGGGTATGACACTATATGGGTAATCATTGATCGACTTACAAAATCAGCTCACTTTATTCCTATCCGCGAAGATTTCAAGAACGAAAAACTAGCTCGTATTTATATCAGCGAAATCGTAAGCCGACATGGTGTACCGTAAAGCATTATTTCAGATCGTGATGGTCGTTTCACTTCACGAACATGGCAAGCAGTACAAGCCGCTTTGGGTACGCGATTAGATCTCAGTACCGCTTATCATCCTCAAACTGATGGACAATCTGAACGCACCATTCAAACTCTTGAAGATATGCTTCGAGCATGTGTCATAGACTTCAAGGGAAATTGGGATGCTTATCTACCATTAGTTGAATTTTCGTACAACAACAGCTATCATTCAAGTATCGGCATGGCACCTTTTGAAGCCTTATATGGTCGTAAGTGCCGATCTCCAGTATGTTGGCACGAAATTGGGGAAGCTCAAATCACTGGTCCAGAATTGATTCAAGAAACCACAGACAAGATCCATCAAATTCGAAACAATCTTCTAGCGGCTCAAAGTCGTCAAAAGAGTTATGCAGATAAACGACGGAAGCCTTTAGAGTTTAACATTGGTGATCATGTACTTCTAAAAGTATCACCGTGGAAGGGAGTAGTTCGTTTTGGTCAAAAGGCAAGCTAGCACCACGCTACGTAGGACCTATCAAGATACTCGAAAGAGTAGGACCTGTAGCATACAAGCTTGATCTACCAGAAGAACTCAACAGGATTCATCCCACATTCCACGTATCAAACTTGAAGAAGTGCCTCGCTGATGAAAACCTCCACATTCCTCTGGAAGATATTCAGATTGATGAATCTATGCATTTTATTGAAAGACCTGTAGAGATCATGGACTTCGAAGAAAAACGTCTTCGACGAAGTCGCATTCCAATTGTTAGGGTACGTTGGGAGTCGAAACGGGGACCTGAGTTTACTTGGGAACGTGAAGACTCAATGCGCGAAAAATACCCACAACTTTTTCCTACTACTACTTAAATTTCGGGACGAAATTCCTAAAAGTAGGGGATACTGTAACATTTGTCAAAAACGGGTTTTCCAAGCCCGCTCCGTTTTGTAATCGAATATCAAGTTATAAATGTCACGTTGCGTATTTATGGCTATTTTAATTTTTAGTGATCCATAATTAATAAACAAACTAAACTATAAAAGTTAAAATTGATAAAAAGTAAAAATAAAATAATTAAAAAGAAAATGAGGCTGCCGGGACTCGAACCCGGGTCAGCCGGAAGTGAACTCAACGACTTAACACACACACGCATAACCACTCCGCCATTTGTTGTTTTCTGTCAACTCTAGGAAACAAATGAAATATATAGTCAATCATAGATCAACCGGCTGCGCCAAACTGAAAACCGTAATCGGCTATTCAACCGTCCAAAACGTTTGAGAATCACGAATTCTGTTTCATAACCGATGCACCGACGATTCTAATCAAGTTTGCCTTGAATGCCTTGAATTCCAGAAGTGAATCGGTTTTTATAACCGAAGACATTCAATATCAGAATTACTTCAATCTTTGCTCTCTCTCGCGACTCAGAAACATTCTACAAACCTGCCATTTCATTTTCGTCATACATTCAGTTCATCAGAAAATTTTATTTTACTCGCCGGAAAAATTCTGCAAGTCGCCGGAAAACCGTATTCTTCATCAAAACAGTAAGTCTTTCAATACCTTCGTGGTCTATCAATTGTTAAGCTATTGCTAACTCAGACCTTTCAATCGAAATCCATTTCAGACGTCAATATCAGATAATTCCAGTTCGCCGGAAAACTTCTGAAAATCCTTATCTTCAGCTGTGAAATGGTATAGACTCTCAAACCATTTGTTAACTTTTGTTTTGCACTTCAATTCCACAATTAGCTAATCAAAACTGTTAAATCGCTCGCTCAGTTGAAGTTCATAAAAACAGAGCCGACGCCTTGCCGGAATTCTGAGACAAATCGTTCTCCGGTATGTTTACTTCTAAATATCGTCTCTGCCATTTCATATTAGTCTGTTCAATGTTTGTCAATCGAATTAAACAAGATACAATAGCGTAATCACAGACTGTAATTTTGTAATGTAGAAGACGATGATAGTTTGATTATAAGTTTAATAAAATTTGGATATTATCTCGGGTTAGACACACAGTCCAGCGGTGGACTGTGTGCGTATACATATCACACGCAGCGAGTTCGATCCCTGATACACACACTCTCGCTGTAATAAAGATGTTTTATTTTTCTAACTGAACCGGATTAACTACGTTAGTTGTTAAGTATAATAGAATCTGTATATTAACCAAGTTAGACACACAGTCCAGCGGTGGACTGTGTGTAGCGTTAAAGCACAGGTCCCGGGTTCGAGACCTGTACATGGCACCGGTTCGATGATTTAAAATGTTTTTGAAAATAAAAGAATTTTGAATAAGCTGAGTTAATATATAAGTATACTTAAAAACAGAATTATTTCGGGTTAGACACGTAGCTCAGTTGGTAGAGCTTCGTGCACGCGTACGGGAGGTCTCGGGTTCGAGCCTCACCCGGCGCATACAATTACACAAATAAAACCGGTCAACAAGTCAAACGGTCAACAAGTCAAACGGTCGCAAAAAGTCAACATATTTTTATATTTTTATTTATTTAATTTAATTTAAAAATCAATTAAAAATACTTAAAAATAATGTTCTTAAAGATAGGAAATAGCCTTAAACTCACAAAATTATATTTAAAAATCTTATTAAAATTATTAATAAAATCCACTCATTTACTATATTTTCCGTTATTATTTAGGTTAGTTAAATCTCGTTGTTCAATCCTTTCAACTCGTGCGCATCTCACCATCTCCAATCAAACGCACCCAATGTGAGTGAATCTTTACAAATTCCCCGTTTTAATCACGTTTTTGGGGTGTATCATGTGTCTTGCCACTTATTATACTTAAATCATTGTGAATACATCATATCATGAACAAATGTGTATTCAGTTTGATTCAATTGTTTGTGTGGTTATTGTTAGATTTAATTCATTAATTTCAGTACATGCAATTTCATAGGCCGCCGCTCCCCATTACATTATGAGCGTTGAGCATGTTCCCCATTACATTATGAGCGTGAACCTGGCGTGCCAACATACGATCGGCTCCGTTTGATTGAGCCTTGATCGCACAGACATTTATCATTTTCAGTACATACAATACGATCGGCTCCGTTTGATTGAGCCTTGATCGCACAGTTTCATTCATGTTATATATTTATGCAAGTTGATATGTTATGGTATGCTGTTGGTATGTTATTGTATGTTATAGTTTGTGGTTAACATTGTTACTGATTGATTATTTACATTTGCTCACTTATGAATATGCACAATTTTTCCTTGATAAAATAACAAGAAAATCAATTATAAATGTTTATCTAACAAGGTTCACTCGCCAACTTATGTTGACCCAAAAACCCCCATTTTTACACATGATACAGGTGAACCAGCTGCAGTCAGAAATACATAGGATTGGCCTAGAAGAATAAAATGGTTTAGAGCTTGGAATTGTTTAGTTGGTTATTTTCCTTTGTATTTGTATGGACATGTTTGGATTATTGAGAATGTAATTTTGATTTTAATAAATATGAAACATAATAGTAAATATCATGAGCTTTGGTGATAACCCAATTATGCCCCGACTCTTATTCCGCTGCGGGTCGGGGTGTGACAGTTTGTACAGATACGACATGGTAAATGAGGCTGGTGATGACCGTTGCACCTGTTGCACAGAGGTGCAATGCCGGTATACTGTTTCTTGGCTGGAGGCGGAGTAGGCTGGTTAGGAGTGGCTTGATTGGGTTGTGTAGTGACAACAAAGTTCTTAGAAGCCTTACGTTTCCTTGACTTCTTTGACCCTTCAGCTTTCTTACCCTTTTGCTTCTCAGGCTTGTCAGACGGTTTCTTGTCACCCTTACGATGGAGTTTTCCCTTTTTTATCTGCGATTCAGTCAGTGTTGCAGATAGCTCAATGGCTTGTCGAACAGTAGTCGGGTTGCTGCCAATGACAATATCCTGAACAGGGTCAGGAAGACCAGCTATGTACTTCTCGATTGCCTTATCCAAAGGCGTCACCATCTCAGGACACAACAAACTCAACTCCTTATACCTGTCAGTATACACACGGTGTTCACCACTATCTTGCTTCAGGTCATGGAACTCATTCTCAAGCACCCGCTTTTCATGACGAGTTTTCAGAACTCTTTCATCATCAGAGCCCTGAGTTCCTCCCAAGTTTGAACCATAACAACGTCAGCACCCCTATCTCTCATCACTCCATTCCACCACGTAAGCGCTCTCTTTTCAAACACGCTAGAAGCAAACTCAACTTTGCGCTCATTTAGACACTGAACATGGCGAAATGTATTCTTAAGACTCTCAAACCACTGTAGGAGCCCAGTTGCTCCCTCAGAACGACTAAACTTGAGCGGTTTAGCCGAATTGAACTGTTTAAAGTTGCACGCAGCAGGTGCATTGTTGTTATTGTTAGCTTGGTTTATCTGAGTTATGAGATTTGGAAGCACAGCAGCAAACTGCTGAGCGATTAGATCCGCCATGTCGGCGTCCGTATTTACGTTTCGTCGAGGAGGCATTCTATAAGAGAGAAAACATGAGAGAAAACGAGTGAGATGAATGTTGAATGATCAAAATGAGACAAATAAATATCGACAAATGTAAGGATGGTGGTCATTCATTCGTTACTCAAAACAAACGAATGACACACAATGACTAATCAAAGTAAATGGTCTTCATAATGTATCGCGAAGACATGCTTTAGCCTATAAGTGGACACTCACCTTGAGAGTTCCCAGGTAAGAGTGACTGGTCCGATTAAGTGGATTTATATGAAAACTCTAGCCTTAGACTGAAAAGTCAGGGTACGGGCACCCACCCTTCCAGGTTGCACGTGTTCACATTAATAAGACCCAAACTTTGACGAGATTTTGAAAACATAGAAGGCATTAAGCCAAAAACAAATCATCAAAGGATAGATGATTAATTTCAAAATCGTTTTGAAAATTGTGTTATGTTTGGTAATCACCTTAAGGATAGGTGATTGTAACGTGTTTTAATTCTAAACGCAAGAAAACTCGCATTAGGATCCTAGGAAGGTTATAGTCTAGGTCAAAGCTTTACTAATAACCTAATTCCCTATAACCATTGGCTCTGATACCAATCTTTCTGTCACACCCCAACCGCGTAAAACAACAAACCACGGCGGAATCTTCGGGGAGTGTCGTAACAGAACTATTGTTTCAACAACCATGGCATAATAAGTTACGTTTTATTTAATAGAATTGTTTACATTGTCTGGAACAAAGCGGAAAATACAATAAAAGTTAAACTTGTTCTTCTTGATTTTATAGTCACTAAGGCCCAAGTCCGCCCCAAGTGTAGCAAGCTCGACAATCAAACATTAGCTCCTGAAATATATGTGAAAATGAAGTACGTCAGCATAAAATGCATGTGAGAACATAGGTTTTGCGTTTAAGATTCACGGCCTAGAATGTTTAAAGGATTACTTAGTTAAAAAATGGCCATGAATACTTATAAAATGTTTTCTTTTATGAAATCATAAGATAAATCGAATGATATAAAAGAAATAATGCATGGTTAAATCATTAACCAAAATATAAGTCATGTGTCGTGTAAAAATGTCATGTCATAGATAAAAATGTCTTGTCTTGTACTTTGTTTGAAATGATTTTAGATAACGACACGACATGCAATATGATAAAAACACTTATATATAGGAAGTACCAGCGGTGTCTCCACCATGCTTTTATCATATTACACCCGCCCCTTATTTAAATCACTTACTATAAACCAACCATCAAAAAGTCTTTTTTAAACCAAAGAAATGTCTTGTAATAAGTATGTCATGTAAACCAATGTCAAGTAAACAAATGTCATGTATGAATAAAGTCTTGTGTAACCAAAATGTCAAATGTAAACCAATGTCTTGTATAGTCGAAATGTCTTGTATAAAACAATGTCTTTGAATAATCAAACGTTCTGTTTTATAAGTCATGCTTTTATTGTTTAAAACATACATTAAGTTTGTTGGAAAAACAATTCAAACCTTGTTGACAGTCAAATAGACCCTTATAAAGATAAAAGTCTATCCATTTCATCAGATTCTGTCATTCCCTAAAGTCGCTTCCAAACAAACCCGGGAAGTGGGAACGGTATTGTCAATTCTATGATACCATTACAAACTACCGGTCGGCGTGATCAATGTTAATGAATGTATTAAGTCAATCTCCAACGTACCAATATGTCATGAACAATGTAAGCAAAAAAATGTCTTTGAAAACCGATGTACTAGTATGCTCAGTCAACATACATAGCAAGAAATGTCTTTGAAAACCATGTACTAGTATGCTCAGTCATCATACATAGTAAGAAATGTCTTTGAAAACTATGTACTAGCATGCTTAGCCAACATACATAGAAAGAAATGTCTTTGAAATCAATGTGCTAAATATGCTAAGTCAACATATGAAGCAATATGCAATGGAAATCATGTACTATATGTACTATATAATCAAAACATGTATAATGTCATGAAAACCCGAAAGTAATCATAGGCACAATATGTTTCACCCCAAAACATTAGAGAAAGTAAAAGAGGGGACTATGTACTCACTTGTGCTTGCAATAAAGTCCTTGTTCAAGAAGATAAACCAAGATCGAGAGTCCGTGAAATCAAGCGTGTCCTAAAAATGGTTAACTATGTAAATATCGGGACATAAATTGGAAGATCGGATAGAATGAGGTCTTGTAAATTAAATGAGTGTTGGAACTCATATGAAATGGTTTAACAAAGTTAACATTCTGAGTTGAAAAGTTTTCTAAGTGCTTTTAACCCGTTATGACTTGTTAAGGTAGTTTAAACTACTTTAACGCGTCATTTGCGTAACAATGTAGTCGGATGGTTAGATTTGTGTTATGATAAGTCTAAATTACCAAAACATGTTTAAAAATGTTATTTAATCAGGATATATGTCAAAATTTATGTTACATATGTTTTTAGTTGATTTACTTGTAAAAAGGGCATTTTGGACATTATTGAAGATTACATCAACTAATTATCATAACACTAACCAAATGACATGACCATAAGGTATAACCTCAGAGGGTTATTCCCTTTATATTTACGGTCATAAATATGTATTTGGTTGGGTCCAAAGATCAACCAAACAGGTCAGATTCGAAAGTCAAAGCGGTGGTCAAAACCGTTAGACTTATGACTCTAAAAAAGCACTAAAACAATGTGACGAATTAGACATGTTTTGACATGTCTAAATAAGTTTATAAAAGTGTTTTGACACCAAAACAAACTTTTTTGATGCCCGGAAATGGTTCCTTTGAAAATTGCGCAAAAATCGCATTTTTGACCGAAACTTTGACTTGTTAAAATGACTAGAAAAGATAGAAATCAGTAGGTATGGTCATTAGAGATTATGACCAACATGATTATGATCACATTAACAAGTTCAATTGGATTTGGTTTTGATCAATTCATAAACAAAATTGAAAGTCAAACAGAAGTCAAACTGTTTGATTTTAGCTCAATTATGCTACAAGAATTGAAGAAAACCTGAATGAGAGACTTACAAACACCAAGGATTGCCAAAGAATCGTTGAGGAAGCTCCAAAGATGCTTGCAAATTCGGATTTGTGGCAGATGTGAACAAGATGGGAGATTGAAAGATTTCAAATGGTGAAATCTCCTTGCTGTTTATAGTAAATTTGAAGTCATAAGAGCTTAATAAGTGTCCATGAATCATCACCAAGTTGGATTAGTGTCAATACACTTGTTAGAAGCAGGTAGAAGGGTGGCAAGTTCGTTTGGTGAGTCAATAAGTGAATTAACCAGCTGCTGCCACATTTCTGATGTGCTGGGCACCCCTTACGAACCATATGGGGTTTTGCCTTACGGTTCGTTTGGTCGTACGGTTGCGGTTTTCGGTTAATTACGACGAAAATCATAACGAACGCGTGCATGACCGTAAATGCATAACGAACGATTTTTTTGCATTGCAATCATTAATATACAAGATTTTAATGATTAAAAAATTTTTTGGATGTCCGTACATGTTCCGGATAGCGATATACGCAAAAAGGCATAGTTTCACAGAATTTGCAAAATAGCCCGTGAAGTTACAAAAGTGTGTTTATGCCATACTGAAGCCTTCATAACGTAATTCAAAGTTATGTAAAGGTTATTTAAGGTATGTTAAGCTTGTGTAAGTGTTCTGCAGTGTACGTCTATACAAGAATCGGTAGACTTTTGAAGTTTGTCATAAATAGTCCCTGTGATCGAATAAGCTTGTTTTTGACATACCAAACCCCTCAAAACTCATTTTAAGTTATGTAAAAGATATTTAGGGTATGTTTAGCTTATGTCACTATTCCGGAATATTCGTCGCGTTGAACTGATTAAGTTTTGCGATTTCACTTCTAGAAAACGTTCGAAAAGTCAAAATCGAATAAACATTGAAAATGCACAAAAGTCATAAATAAATAAATACACAAATTGTGAACAACACAACATTTCATTAATGGTCAAATTGTTTGGAAGTCGATACATGATTGAATTACACAGATGTCACATGACTCAATGTATACAAATGTCTTTACTTGCTTGATTACATGATTATAATTTCACATGCTTCCTTGTTGAATGTCTTTCATTGATAGGTTCATGTTAGATCAATTACTATGTGTCTTTGATAAGTTTATGATTTGCTAGATACATTATCCGTAGAAGTTATTCTCATGAATAAAGTAGGTCTAGTGTTCAACTAATCTTAATATTCCTAAGGTGAGAGATTATCAGTATGTCTAGGTTGTTAGATTGCTAGGGGTAGGGACTTTATGAAAAGACTGCCTTATTTTCCCTTCCAATACTTCCTTATCAAGTCGAATCATGTTTCCATAGTTACCCTTGACTTTCGCTGTAACACCCCGATCGCATAATACAACAAACCGCGGCGGAAACATCTGGGAGTCACGTTACAGGAAATTGTTTCACAACACATGGTATTTGAAGTTTTGTTTTATTGAATAAATATGTTACATTGTTTTGAAATAATGGAAAAGTAATACGATCAAATTCGTCTTTCAAGTTTTAAGTCACTAAGGCCCGCGTCCATCCTATGTGAAGTATGCAGCGACAATCATCACATAAATAAACCTGAACCATATGTGAAAATAGGCACGTCAGCATAAAAATGCATGTTAGTAACATAGGTTTTGTGATTTAGATTCATGGCTTTGGATGTTTTAATAAAAGAACATATGTTTTTAGAAATAGCCATGAATCCTTGTCAAAAGTTTGGTAACTAAAATACTTGCTTTTTGATAAAAAAGGATTTGTAGTACATACAAAATATACTTTGATTTTAAAACAACCGTATAGGTAGTAAATCAAAATAAATACTTTGGTTTTCGAATAAGAGACTTGGTAGTATATAGAAATATACTTTAATTTTGAAACAATAGAATCGGTAGTATATCAAAATATACTTTTGTTTAAAATGTTAGTGTTGGGGTTTTGTCATGTTTATCAAAGCCATTTTATCCATATAAAATGAAAAACGCAGCGGAATAATTATTTAAAACATGTTACTTTTAAGATATAAAACCCATTTTATAAGTAAAAACCAAAACCCGGATCCATATATGAATATGCATGCTATCAAAAACACAACCATAGGGTGTTTTAAGAAACGACCTTTCAAGGAGCTAGGAGATGGAAGAAGATGATGATTCTTGAATGACAATCTTCAAAGGAGAAGACCTCAAGCTTGTATACCCCAAGCCTTCCAACAAACACCTTATGTTGCTAGGATTTTCACTTATGAACACCTCTCGATCAACCAACCTTTGGCCGAAATTCTAGAGAAAATTTGAGAGTGTTCTTGCACTTGAAATCTTAATGTGTGTGTAAGAATTACAACTCCTTGAATAATGAATCAAATCCACTATATATAATCTCTTGCAAGATCTTTCTTGGATATTGTGAGATTTATAAAGATCTCACAAAATCTTCCAAGATATCCATATATCTCTTGTAAGATCTTTCTTGGATATTGTGAGATTTGTAAAGATCTCACAAAATCTTCCAAGATATCCATATATCTCTTGTAAGATCTTTCTTGGATATTGTGAGATCTTATAAGATTTGCAAGATATTTTCTTTTAAATTATGTCTTGTGTTATTTTAAAACTTTTATAAAATTAACATCATATGTTTACAAGACTTTATGCAATATCTCATAACCTTTTATAATGTTATTTAACTCATTAAATAACAAAATAAAATATACTCTCAAAATAAATTATTCATATAATTTATTAGTTCCTCAAGTGCAATTATTTAGAAAACCAATTTCTAAATATTCTAAGTGTTAATATCTATTTGTTTGATTATATCATAAATAAATATTATAAGTGTTTTTCTAGCTTGTTATTGGGTATGACCCGACTTGGATCATAACATACTAGCCACATCAATTTAATATGTGTCTTGGGCATACCGATTCCAACAATCTCCCACTTGCACAAGATACATAGAAGATTGATGCAAGTAGTAAATACCGCCTAACAACGGTTTACTACCCCTAATACATATGAGGAAGTGCCATTCAATAACTTTGTCCCCTTCAAGTCCCTTACTTGAAAATGATTTAAGTGAATCTATCATTTATCCTTTTGTTACAGATGTCATGTCAAATCCAGAGACATAGAATGATCATTCTCTGTTGGTTTAACTTTAGCAGGCCTTAGACATCTTACTCTCAACAAATAAGAGGAACAAATCCCTTCTTGACTACATACGTCTCTCACAATCACCTTGTACCACACCTGAGCTTAGCCTTATGTACTGCCATATTTCAGAACAGCGAAGAACTAAGTTAAAGTATGATATTTGGTGAATATCAAGACCCAATATGTATCTCAGGTCAGAGGATACTATGATATTCGCCTTTACTCAAAATTACTTATGATCAATCACAAAGATTCCATGTAGTAATATTTGAGAGCGGGTCAGTCCAATATTTGTATCTCTATGAACTTTGGCAGCAACACTTTGCTCTATATCCATACCTAATGAATATCCACCAATCCGAGTTCATAATAGTCTTACCTTCATATTTGTTCCCACAAATATGATCGACTACGGACATTTAGAATAATTAACTTATTCATGGATTTAAACATGCTAAAAATGGAACATAACTCAAAATACCATAATTATTAAAATGAGTTAAAATAACAATTGTCTGATATCCAAATACTAAATAGATCAAATCCAATCACTAGAATATCGAAGTCCTAAGGCACAAGTATGACCCTCATGCTTTGGCCGTTCAAGGAGCTTCGTGAGAGGATCCGCAATGTTTTGATCGGTGTAAACTTTACGAATACATATCTTTCCCTTTTCAACTTCATCCCTTATGTAGTTGAATCTCCGCTCAATGTGCCTAGTCTTTTGATGTGCACGAGGTTCCTTAATTTGTGCAATCACACCGTCGCTATCACAAAAGATCTCTAGGGGATCCTGAATGGTAGGGACTACCCCTAGGTCAGAAATGAATTTCTTTAACCATGCTGCTTCTTGTGCTGCCAATGAAGCGGCGATGTATTCTGATTCTGTAGTGGACAATGCTACAACATCCTGCTCCGAGCTATTCCAAGAGACAGCAGCTCCATTCAAAATGAAGACATACCCAGATTGTGATCGAGAACCATCCCGGTCAGTTTGGAAACTCGCATCCGTGTAACCCTTTACAACGAGTTCCTCTTCACCAGATCCATATATTAGAAACATATCCTTAGTCCTTCTAAGGTATTTCAATATGCTTTTAACAGCCATCCAATGACTGTTACCTAGATTTTGCTGGTATCTACTTGTCATGCTTAAGGCGCATGACACATCCGGTCTAGTGCATATCATTGCATACATGATGGATCCTATAGCAGATGCATATGGGATTCCTTTCATTCTTTCTTGCTCATCCTTTGAGCTTGGACATTGAGACGCATTCAATATTGTCCCCTTTTGAATAGGTACCAAACCTTTCTTAGAGTTTTCCATCTTGAACCTTTTCAAGACTTTGTCAATGTATGCACTTTGGTTCAAACCTATTAAGCGCCTTAATCTATCCCTGTAGACCTTTATTCCCAAAATATAGGCGACTTCACCAAGATCCTTAATGGAAAAACAACTTCCAAGCCAGGTTTTTACACCTTCCATGGTTGGAATATCATTTCCAAATAGTAGAATGTCATCAACATACAGTACTAGGAAAGTGATGATGCTCCCACTAGCCTTCTTATACACACAATCTTCATCATCCAAAATTCCTAATTTCTTCATCAACACGGTGATTCCAACTTCTAGATGCTTGATTCAGTCCATAGATTGATCTCTTTAACTTGCATACTTTGTTAGGATGTTTTGGATCGACAAAACCTTCAGGCTGAACCATATAGACATCTTCATCAAGATATCCATTAAGGAAAACGGTTTTGACATCCATTTGCCAAATCTCATAGTCATAATATGCAGCTATGACAAATAATATCCTAATTGACTTTAGCATCGTGACGGGCGAGAAGGTTTCATCATAATCAACCCCTTGAGTTTGAGTGAAACCTTTTGCTACAAGTCTCGCTTTATAAGTATCCAAGTTACCATGCATATCGGTTTTCTTCTTGAAAATCCGCTTACTTCCAACTACTTTGGAGTTAAGAGGTGGTACAACCAATTCCCATACTTGGTTGTCATACATGGATTGCATCTCTACGTTCATGGTTTCAAGCCACTTGTCACAATCGGATTGTGACATTGCATCATGGTATGTGGTTGGTTCATCCAAATCTACCACGTAGCATCCATCCATAAAAAATTCATATCTTTCAAATGGATTACTAACTCTACCAGATCTGCGAACGTTTTGTGTGTATTGATCAACCTCTTGATCCTCTTCAACAACCTCTTGTTGAGTACTAGTATCAACCAAACGTGTATCGGCTTGTGGTTCTTGATCCTCATCAAGTTCCACTATTCTACTAGTTCCTTCCATAAGGAACTTAGCTTCCAAGAACTCAGCCTTTCGAGCAACAAATACCTTTTGCTCTGTTGGATCATAGAAATAATATCCTATATCATCTTTAGGATATCCTACAAAGATACACTTAGTGGATCGTACTTCCAATTTGTTTGGGGTGTATTGCTTCACATACGCTTCACAACCCCATACCTTCAAATATGATAATGATGGAGCCCTTCCATGCCATATTTCAAAAGGTGTCTTATCCACTTTCTTGGTTGGGGCCATATTGAGTATACGAGCCGCGGAGAGCAAAACGTAACCCCAAAATGATAGAGGTAATGTGCTTCTAGCCATCATAGATCGAACCATATCCAATAGAGTTTGATTCCTCCTTTCAGACACACCATATATTGTGGTGTTCCAGGTGGAGTAAGTTGTGAGATAATCCCACAACTCCTAAGATGATCTTAAAAGCATCACTAAGGTATTCACCTCCTCTATCGGTGCGAAGGACTTTAATTGTTTTCTTGAGTTGATTTTCGACTTCAATTTGGAAGATTTTGAACGTTTCAAAAACTTAACCTTTTTGTCTTATCATGTACACATAACCATAACGACTATATTCGTTGGTAAAACTAATGAAGTATCTTTCACCATTCCTAGTCATTGGCCTGAAAGGACCACATACATTCGAATGTATGATACCTAATAAGTCTTTTGCCCTCTCAAAAGTGCCACGGAAGGGTGCCTTAGTCATTTTGCCTTGTAAACAAGATTCACATACATCAAATGAATCATCTCCATTTGTTTCCAAAAGATCATTCTTTCGAAGTGTTTGCATGCGATTTCTACTTATATGACCAAGGCGACAATGCCAAAGATAGGTCTCACTCAAATCCATTTTGAGTTTCTTAGTGATTGCATGGTACATTGAACTATCAAATGATGTATTATCATGAACCAATTCATAAATACCATTTGAAGGCTTAGCTTTAAAGTAAAACATGTCATTCATCAAAACATAAATGTCATCGTTCACAAACTTTAAACGAAAACCATATTGTAGCAAAAGGGAAACTGAAATAATGTTCCTAGTCAAACTAGGAGCATACAAAACATTTTTCAAAATCACTTCCAAACCACTTGGAAACTTCAACACATAGTCTCCTTGGGCTTCGACTTCAACTTTTGCTCCGTTGCCCATGAAGAGACTAGTGTCTCCCTTTTTATAATGTTTATTTCTTCTGAACCCCTGCAACAAATTGCAAATATGAGTTCCACATCCGGTATCCAATACCCATGTGTTTGAAGAAATAACATTAAGGTCAATATGTATCATAAAGATTGTACCTGAGGTTTGCCCCGCATCCCTCTTGGTTTTCAACTCTTTGAGATAGGTTGGACAATTTCGTTTCCAATGTCCTATCTCTCCACACTCAAAGCATGGATCAGTCGAAGCAACTAAGTTTCCGCTTTAACCTTTCCTTTTCCTTTCCCTTTGACGTGGCCCTTCTTTTGGCAAAACTTGCCTTGGAGTCGGGGTGGGGCCTCTTCTTATTGCCTCCCTCATTGATCATTAGAACGGATAAAGCCTTTTTACCTATGCCCGCCTTGGCAGTTTTGAGCATTGCATGAAGCTCACCAATGCTCTTGTCCCATCCGTTCATGTTATAATTCATGATGAAAGTCTCAAACTTCTTTGTTAAAGAGTTGAGGATCAAATCCGTAGCTAACTCTTTAGAGACGGGACAATTGAGCCTTTCAAGGCGATCAATGTGGCTTTTCATCTTAAGGACATAAGATGAGACAGATTGGGTTTCCTCCATTCGACATGCATGAAGCGCTCGAACCGTTTCGAAGCGTTCTACCCTTGCTTGTTGAAGGAACATTTCCTTCAATTGGGTAATCATGTCGTATGCCCTGTGATGTTCAAAATCCTTTTGAATTTCAGGAATCATAATTCCCAACATGAGGCAAGAGGCTTGCATAGGGTCCTCGGTATACTTAACCCAATCGTTATAGGCTTCCACACCTTCCACGTTAGGTTCATCGGGAATAGGATCGTCCAACACATAGGATATCTTTTCTTGCTTGAGAACGATTCTCAAGTTTCGATACCAATCCATGAAGTTGTTATGGTTGAGACGATCCTTTTCAAGGATTGTTCTTAATGATAGGTTACGGACGGTTTGGGTAATTGTGTTTGCATTGTTAGCGGCCATCTACAAAATTTTAACAAAGTTCAATTCTAGTATTTTCGATATTATTAAATTTTTTATTCATTAATACCCTTTTATGTCTCATAGACAATTAATAATTAAAATCTAGAATCCAACGTTACATTTAAATATTGGTTAGGTGACCTTTATCCCATTATTTAAATTAACAAGGTAGTCAACGTTTGACGATTGCAACCCTTTGCAATTTCTAGCCATATGGGATCGGTTAAACATCTTTATGTTTAGTTGGCATGTTTAATCCCATCAACACCTTTGTACGCCATGCTTTGGTGATCCTAAGCACATGGTTTCCAAATCAACTCGTCCTACTTATACACATATGTAAGTTTACCCATACAAGTGGTTAGGTGACCTTTATCCCACAAATATGGTAAGCCTACCTCAAACACACAAGTTTCCTCAAATGTGGTTAGGTGACCTTTATCCCACAAAGAGTTCCCAAGTGATTCGAGTGTTGTATAAAAGGATGGTGTTTGAGTTGTTTTATAAAAGAGATTTTAGTTTTCAAAAAATTCTAGTTTTAGAAAACTTTATGTACCATACATTTGCATGCATTCAAATTCGTGGTACTTTAGTGAAAATTTTCAAGGTTCTTTTAATAAAACCCATTTTATTATAAAATCATTAATCTTTAATAAATCCTTTTATTAACCACTTTAATGATTTTTAAAGAACCAATTTCAAGCTTGTTGTTGTTTATTAGTTTGTTAAGCATCCATATCCACATATCATTCAAACAACATAATAAAACATCCATACAAGCATAACACACAAAACAATAGGTGCATAACCATAGCAACTATTTTTTACAACACTTGTTAGCCGAAACAAGTGTGCCAAAAGGTCCTTCCTAAAGGGTGAATATTGACACAAGAAATGTGTCTTGAACTCCCACTTGAACCCGCATCCAAATGCTTCAAGTCTTCCTTTTGTGTTGTGATTTCTTCACTTTCTTTGGGCTTCCAAATGATCTTTAAATTCAGCTCCAAACTCCTTTGGTCTTCAAAAATGTGTTTTGGTTATTGGGCTAAAATCCCGTTAAGAACTATGAAGTCCTTTAGGCCCAAAATTGGCCAAAACCAAAAACGCATTTTATGTGTGCATCTTCTTTTACAATAAAGTATCCTAATACATTTTTTCTAGTAAACGAAATGCAACTAATCTATTTACTTACATACCAAATGAAAATAAATAAATTACATATTTTTCAAATGGAAGAACAAAGACATTAATTATTACAACACACTGAAATAATTAAATATAAATCACAAACACAATCATTCAACATATTCAAACACAAGGTCATGGCTAGGTTATGAACACCAAAATATACATCCACATATGTATATTATTCAAGAACAAAATTGGTTCCCTTTTATAACCCATATTTTCGGCCAAGAATGAAAAACCGAAAAGTGTGAGTTTTTGTCCAAACAAACAAATCATCCATATGATTTAATTTTTCAAGATTCCTTTATGCATGTAAGAAAATAATCTTAAAAAACAAAGGGAGAACCATGTTTAAAATTTTCGGACATAGGGTTTCTCCAAACCTAAATACCCGAAATTTTTAAATCCTTTGAAGCATGCATTCATATAAGCGGCTCTGATACCACTGTTGGGGTTTTATCATGTTTCATTTTATCCATATAAAATGAAAAACCCAGCGGAATAATTACTTAAAACATGTTACTTTTAAGATATAAAACCCATTTTATATGTAAAAACCAAAACCCGGATCCATATATGAATATGCATGCTATCAAAAACACAAGCATGGGGTGTTTTAAGAAACGACCTTTCAAGGAGCTAGGAGATGGAAGAAGATGATGATTCTTGAATGACAATCTTCAAAGGAGAAGACCTCAAGCTTGTATACCCCAAGCCTTCCAACAAACACCTTATGTTGCTAGGATTTTCACTTATGAACACCTCTCGATCAACTAACCTTTGGCCAAAATTCTAGAGAGAATTTGAGAGTGTTTTTGCACTTGAAATCTTAATGTGTGTGTAAGAATTACAACTCCTTGAATAATGAATCAAATCCACTATATATAATCTCTTGCAAGATCTTTCTTGGATATTGTGAGATTTATAAAGATCTCACAAAATCTTCCAAGATATCCATATATCTCTTGTAAGATCTTTCTTGGATATTGTGAGATTTGTAAAGATCTCACAAAATCTTCCAAGATATCCATATATCTCTTGTAAGATCTTTCTTGGATATTGTGAGATCTTATGAGATTTGCAAGATATTTTCTTTTAAATTATGTCTTGTATTATTTTATAACTTTTATAAAATTAACATCATATGTTTACAAGACTTTATGCAATATCTCATAACCTTTTATAATGTTATTTAACTCATTAAATAACAAAATAAAATACACTCTCAAAATAAATTATCCATATAATTTATTAGTTCCTCAAGTGCAATTATTTAGAAAACCAATTTCTAAATATTCTAAGTGTTAATATTTATTTGTTTGATCGTATCATAAATAAATATTCTAAGTGTTTGTCTAGCTTGTTATTGGGTATGACCCGACTTGGATCATAACGTACTAGCCACATCAATTTAATATGTGTCTTGGGCATACCGATTCCAACAGTTAGGTCGTATATCAAACTATACTTTGGTAACATATCAAACTATGCTTTGGTTTATGAATAAAAGAATCGGTTAGTATATCAAACTATACTTGGTTTAAAAGATTTATTAGTATATCAAACTATACTTTGGTTTAGTATATCAAACTATACTTTGGTAAACAATATCACATTGGTAGCATATCAAACTATGTTTTGGTACTATATCGAAATATACTTTGATTGTGATTTGGTAGTATATCAAACTATACTTTGGTTTAGGAAATCAATAAAAGATAAGTTTTTATGGCTTAATTAGAAAATCTTTGTAATAACACATTGTGGTCGTTTGGCAATACATTCAAACCTGAGTATATCAAGCTATACTTTGGTGACTATAGATTTACCACGAAGGCAAAATCTATTGGGTTTAAACTTGGTTTATGACATTCCTCAAAACAGGAATGGGGTGTCAAGTCCTATAGCGCTATATCGTACTACCAATCGGCTTAATCATTGTTCATGAATGTATAAGAATAAATACGCACCAACAACATTCTTACAAACTTTGAAAATCATTATTTAAGCGATAGGTAACGGTTTCAATTCGTTAAAGGATAAATATCATGTATGCGAAATCATATAGCTTTAAAATCATGAAAATAGTGAATAGGCACATATGAATCACCCTAAAACGTTTGAAAAACGTAAAAGAGGGGACTATGTACTCACTTGGGATTGCGTATAAGCCTTGTATGAACGTGTAAACAAAGCCCCAAAGATCAAGGAATCAAGTGTGTCCTAACATCGGGTAACTATGTTAAAGTACGGGACATAATCGGGGGAATCAGATAGAATGAGGTTTTGTAAACCAAATGGGTGTTGGATCTCATATGAAATGGTTTATCAAACTCCACATTCTGATTTGGAATGAATCCTAAGTGCTTTTGACCTGTTATGACCCGTTGAGGTAGTTTACGCTACTTTAACGTGTCATTTGCGTAAACGCGTGTTCGGATGGTTAAACATGTCCTATGATAAGTCCTAAATGACCAAACATGTTTGAAAAATTTATTACATCAGTTTATATGTCAAAAAGATGATTACACATGCTTAAAATGGATTTATACGTAAAAGGGCATTTGGTCATTTTTAGGCATATAGGAACGACTTATCATATAACTAACCAAACGAAGTGACCATAAGGTATAACCTCTGGAGGTTATTCCCTATACAATATGGTCACAAATATGTGTTTGGTTGAATCCTAAGATCGATCAAACGGGTCGGATTCGAAAGTCAAAGCGGTGGTCAAGACCGCTCGACTTACGACCCTAAATAAGCACTAAACTAGAAGTTACGAGTTAGACATGTCAAAACATGTCTAACTAAGTTTATAAAACTGATTTGGTATCAAAAATTGGTGTTTTGATACCCGAAAATAGTTTCATCGTAAAATGCACATTATGCGGATCTTTGACCGAAACTTTGACTCGTCATTTCGACTAGTAAACGTGGTAATCATAAGGTGCAATCGCTAGGGATTATAACATGTGATTACGATCACGTTGCAAAGTTCAATTAAACTTTGACTTGACCAATTTAGGTCAGAAACGAAAGTCAAACAGAGAGTCAAACTGTTTGAATTTTGGCTCAAAATGCCAAAATAATGAAAGAACTAAGGAGAGCACTTACTTGTGTTGAAGAAAACTTTCAGAACTCGGAGTTGGAGGCCTCCAAAAGCTGGAAGCAAGCTCCAATTGAGTGGGAGAAAGAAATGCGAAATGAGCAAGTTGGAAAGGATGAAGATCAAGGCTATTTATAGTGTTTAGGAGTCCACGAGATCATCACAAGTGTCCCTTGATGTGTCATGATTAGAGGGGATGTCCTAACACTTGTCAAATGCAGGAACAAAGCTGGAAATTTTGAATTCTTGAGGACCAAGGCTTTGAATATGAAGCTGCCAAGTTTCTGCTGATCTGGGCATCCATTACGGACCGTATGGGGGCACCTCTTATGGTCCATAAGGCAATGGCAGGGACGGAAAGTTTCAAAAATGGCAGATTTGGCCCATGGACTTGTTTCGTCGCGTTTTGACACTTCTAACACTTGTTAACCTAATTTTTAAGCTCTATAAGGGTGTTAAGTATATGTAACCTGAGTTATGCTCAAAAATGTCGTGGATGTCGGTTCATTCAGTTGTACGGTTGGGTTTTTTGTTTAATTACGACGAACGCTTTTACGAACGCGAAAACGACCGAAATTACACAACGAATGATATTTTGCATTCGTATCATTAAAATACAAGATTTTAATGATTAAGAAAAATTTTGGATGTCTACACAAGGTCCGTATTCAGAAATACGAGAATCGACAGACTTTCTCAGTTTTACGAGAATAGTCCCTGAAGTTAAATAAGCATGTTTTTGTCATACCGAACCCTTCAAAACTTATTTCTAAGTTATGTAAAGGGTATTTAGGGTATGTTTAGCTTATATCATTGTTCCGGAGTGTACGTCGCGTTAGACTGATTACGTTGCATAACAGTTTACATATAACTTCTAGAAAAGCTTTGAGAGGTTGAAATTGTACATGGACTGAAATTGAATGTCACATGTAATTATACAATTCCCGGGAATGAAACACAAGGTTTCATTGGATTCGAAATTGTTCGGAATTGTATGATGGTTGTAAAGGCACAAATGTCACATTCGCGTTGTGAGGTAGATTGCCATTTAGGGTACTTTATTAGTATAGTTGGAAAGCCCGCAAGGAAATCCCCTAAAACCGGTACTTTAACAACTTATTAGGCTTCCATAGGTTTCTTCTCGAGAAGGTCGAAAGTCCTTTAGGTCATCCGGTAAGTTTAGTATTTTAAGATCTCGGTTCCACAGCAGTTTCATCATCGATAGAAAGCCAGCTGAATACATGTAGGATTCTGACCTAGGTAGTGTCATTATCATCATCTGAATCCATCCAAAATCCCAGTTTGAATCTTAGTTCAGTTTTAGTAAGTTTTTAATTAATTGCAATTAGGTTATGAGAACCCCCCCCCCACGCAAAACATAAAAACAATTAAATCAGTCGTGTAGATAAGTCAACTGAGTCTGGTTAACGTAACTAATAGAGTCATGTTTGTTCAATATCCAAGCTTACTTAGCTATTCTAGAGTCGCCAGTTCACTTGCGGATTAGTAGTTTAGTTTTGGAGAGTTTAGAGTTTAACTTAGTTTCTAGTTTGGGGTCAGTTTAGTTATTAATTGTTAAACTACTTTTTGCACATCACGGTAATCATCCTGATGACTACGATGAATATTTATGTATGGCTGAGAGGACTTCGCGTGAAAGTCTTCAAGATTTTTGTAATGTCGTGATTAGATTATACTACGATGAGTTTTGACGAAGTCTAACAAGCCACAACATTGCATGTTTGTACCATGCACACGAAGAAAGACATCACCTTCTAGATATATGATCGGTAGCATTGACTATACACATTTTAATTGGAGAACGTCTCCTAAGGAGTTGTGAGGGCAATATATGAGTGATGATCATTAATACCCTACGATCATGCTAGAAGCAGTTGCGTCACAAGATTTGTGGTTTCGGCATTTTTTTTTGTCCGCCTGGATCTCTAAACGAAATCAATGTTCTCCAACAATATCCAATTTTTACCAAACAACAAAATGGAAACACGAGGAAACTGTCTGATTAATTTAATCAGACACTTACACAAACGTGAATACTTACTAATAGGATCTACCCTAGTTGGTCAATGTGTGTGAAAACGTTTCGCTATCCAACAGATCCGACGGAAAAGAAATTCAAGAAGGCACAAGAGGCGGCAAGAAAGGATGTTGTGGAGCGGTCATTTGGAGTACTAAAGGGGAAATTTGGTATACTTAATCGATTATTGCGGGTTATGACCGTAGATAAAAATAGGAGCATTGTCTATGCATGCATGATATTACGCAACATGATCTTGAAGGAAGAGGACCATGCAATATCGCCGATCCACATAAGAGATCCGCCCGTCGCGCTAATTTTTTTATGAAAATGTCCTTTCGGAGTTGCATGATGAAGACATACATTTCCAGCTTTGGTATTATCTTGTGGAATACATTGCATCTCTAGATCTATCCTACCTTGAGGAGTCGAACTCGGAATAGTTTTTTTATGTTTTTTTTTATTTTTTAGTTTATTTGTATTTTATGGTATGTCACATTTGTATATTTAACTAGTGGAAATACCCGCGCTCCGCAGCGGGGAATTCGGTCGGTATCGTTTTAGAACGTTGCGGTAACGACACTCGCTATAGTAACCGAGAGAGGAAACCTAAAATCATAAAGTCGTAATATGCCCAAAAGAAGATCAACACATGTTTTACATCGATCAAAATCTTAAAAACGAATATTAGTTTTGATAATACTGATACAGGTACCGATATTGTTTGGTTGGAATGGATACAGTTTGTCAAGGTTTTGGCACAATATGGATACAGTTTGTCAAGGTTTCGGTTGTGAGAGACGTCGTCGGAAAGTACATAAGTATCGCCGGAATTACTATTTCTTCACTGGAAATGGTTTCGGTTGGTTTGTTTTTCGTGGTTAAAGCCTCTAGTGGTTTAGTAGAGATAGTTTAATGGTTTAGTAGGCATAGTAGTGAATGAAAGTGGTGTCGGTATGGTGTTCGGTTTCGGTTATGGTTACCGGAACCGGGTTTTTCTTAGCTAGAGTTGATAGGAAAATGGTGAAGTGTTGAAGATGTTGAGGATGCTTTGCAAGAGGATCAAACTCTCTATTTATAGAGGGAAATGGAAGGTTCTCGTTGATGAAACTTTGCAGATAATTCTAAAGGCCAACTTGCATTAAATAATTCATGCTTATAATATTTTATTTAAATAAATTCCCAGCCATTTATTTCAACCCAATTGTCTGACAACTTTACTTATCCTTTACCATTGCAAGTTTCTCATTTGCGGTTATTTTATAACTACATATATTGTTTGTAATTATTATTATTATTATTATTATTATTATTATTATTATTATTATTATTATTATTATTATTATTATTATTATTATTATTATTATTATTATTATTATTATTATTATTATTTTGGTTATCACAACTATTACCCCCTTAAAAGAAATTTCGTCCTCGAAAATTGCAGATCAGGATACGGATCAATATGGTAGTATCAAAATTGAGGGTTTCATAATACATACGCCGACATATATGATTGAAGGCCAAAAAGTGCACATTTGTACATGTAATTCACAATTATGTTCATGACCATAATTTTCAATTACCTTACAACCATGCCCTAACGGTCCTTCCACCATACATACAAAACCATACGGAAAGTCAACGGATAACAGAGTAACTATCGATACTAATATCTACCACAAATATTTAATCACAGGTAAGAGATATCCACATAAATTTGAATATGCATTAACACAGAAAGGTCGGAATTTCATCACACAAACAAAACAAGGTTCACAGTTACCTGGACTAAAGGTTCTATGACTCAAATAGACTAGGATATGCAGAACGCATTGATTCTTCATTTCCCTAGTTGCTTCTCGTTCAGTATGGTTTTTCCACAAAACCTTAACGAAAGGAATCACTTTCCTACGCATAACCTTTTTCCTAACGGTCTAAAATAGCTTCAGCCTTCAGGTTCTTCCTTATAAGAAAGATCCTTATGAATCGTATGCAACGGATAACTAATGACATGGAGCGGGTGATAATTGTATCCTCTCAACAAGGACACGTGAAAAACATTATGAACATGCGAGAGTTGAGGCATAAAGCTAGAAGATACGAAACCTCTCCAACTCTCTCTAGATTTTCGAACGGGCTGACAAAACGAGGGCTAAGCTTTCCCTTGATACCAAATCTACGGATACCACGACACGGTGATACTTTTAGAAATACATGGTCACCTACTTTGAATTCTAAAGCTCGTCTATGTTGATCCGGATAACTCTTTTGTCGGCTGTGAGCTTCCTTCAATTTCTCGCGTGCACTGGTGACTTTCTCATTAGTAATCTGGACCAACTCAGGTCCTTCAATGATCTTCTCTCCAACTTCTTCCCAGCATATTGGTGCTTGACATTCCGACCGTACAAAAGTTCAAAAGGTGCCATACCAGTACTTGCATGCCAACTGTTGTTGTAGGCGAACTCAACAATACACAAGTATTCATCCCAGTTTCCAGTCCATTGTGCACACACACGGAGCATGTCTTCCAAAGTCTGAATCGTGCGTTCTGACTGTCTGTCTGTCTGCGGGTGGAAAGCAGTACTGAACTTCAATCGCGTTCCCCAAGCTGCTTGGAAGCCTTTCCAAAATCGTGAAGTGAATCTTGGATCTCTATCCGAAACAATTAAAGACGGTGTGCCATGGAGTCGGATAATCTCCTGAAGGAAAATTTCGGACAACTTTCTGACCGAAAATCCTTGCTGAATCGGTAGGAAGTGAGCTAACTTAGATAATCGGCCAACTACAACCCATATAGAATCATTCTTTTTGAATGTATGTGGAAAACCCGTAACGAAATCCATCAAGATTTCATCCCATTTCCATATGGGGATATCCAATGGCTGTAACAAACCGCTTGCTCGTTGGTGCTCGATTTTCACTTGCTGGCAAGTGAGACACTTACTTACGTATCGGGCAACATCTTCCTTCATGCCACTCCACCAAAAGCTCTGACATAAGTCTCGATACATTTTGTACATCTAGGGTGAATAAAAAATGGTGAGCTGTGAGTCTCGGCTAACAATGACTGCGCAAAGGGCAGAGTCATTGGGTACACATAGCCTTTTGCCACACCATATCACACCATGTTCATCTGTGCGGAATTCGGATTGTTTGCCCACCTCGAGGTTCTGCATAATCGCCCATAACTCTCCATCCTGCTTCTGTGCTTCCTTAATTCGTGATATGAGGTCAGGTTCTATGTGCATTCTCGCAAGATAACCATCTGACTTGCCAATATAAAGTCTGATATCCATCCTATCGAGGTCCGAGATAATGCGAGATTGAATATGAAGACAAGATACAGTTTCGAAATTCTTCCGACTGAAAGCATCAGCTATGACGCTAGCTTTGCCATGGTGATATTGAATATTAGCGTCATAATCCTTTAAAAGTTCCAACTACCTTCTTTGCCTCATAATTAACTCCTTCTGAGTAAATATATATTTGAGGCTTTTGTGGTCAGTGAATATGTCGCAAGTCTCTCCATACAGATAATGTTGCCATATCTTCAATGCAAAGACAACTGCAACTAGTTCCAAGTCGTGCATCGGGTAGTTAACTTCATAGGGATTTAACTGACCCAATGCATAAACAATAACCTTCCCATGTTGCATTAACACGTAACCCAAGCCTTTCTTCGAAGCATCACTATAGATCTGATAACCGCCTGGTCTAGAAGGGAGAGTGAGTATCGGAGCAGATACGAGGCGTTTCTTTAACTCTTCAAAGCTCTTTTCGCGTTCCGCGTTCCATGAGAACTTAACTCCTTTCCTCAAAAGTTGTGTGAGGGGTAAGGCAATGGTGGAGAATCCTTCAACAAACCTTCGGTAGTAGCCGGCTAGACCCAAGAAACTCCGTACCTCTGTAGCAGAAGTGGGCCTCGGCCAGTTGGTAATAGCCTCAACCTTTGCAGGGTCCATCTTAATTTCGTCTGTTGACACAATATGGCCTAAGAATGCTACTTGGTTGAGCCAAAACTCACATCTCGAAAATTTAGCATACAACTTCTTTTGTCGCAACGTTCCAAGCACTGCGTACAGATGTTCCTCATGTTCTTCTCGGCTCTTAGAATACACTAAGATGTCATCGATAAAGACTATGATGAATTTATCCAAGTATTCATGGAATACTCGATTCATCAAGTCTATGAAGACAATAGGTGCATTGGTTAGCCCAAAAGGCATAACCAAGAACTCGTAATGACCATAGCGAGTCCGAAAGGCAGTCTTAGGAACATCTTCTTTCTTGATCTTTAGTTGATGATAACCAGATCTCAAATCAATCTTTAAGATGAACCTAGCACCCTGAAGTTGGTCAAAGAGATCATTAATGCGGGGCAGAGGATACCGATTGCGAATTGTAATCTTATTCAGCTCCCGGTAGTCAATACACAACCGCATACTACCGTCCTTCTTCTTTATGAACAAGACAGGTGCACCCCAAGGTGACACACTTGGCCTTATAAATCCCATATCTAATAGTTCCTGAAGTTGCTCCTGTAATTCCTTTAGTTCTAATGGAGCCATACGATACGGTGCTTTAAAGATAGGCTCGACAACAGGGATCAAGTCGATAGTGAACTCTATCTCACAGTCAGGTGGTATTCCTGGTAGTTCATCCGGAAATACGTCAAGATACTCTCGAACAACAGGATGGCTATCGATGCCATTTCCAATAACAAAGGTATATTTAATCGAAGCTATGATTCCAACATGACCGTGCAGGTTTAACTTATGAGCTTTGAGCGCATAAATGATCTTAAGAGGTTTATGGGGTTGAACCCCCTGATAAATAAGATCAGGACGACAAAGATTGCCAAATAGGACACGTTTAGAATAACAATCAATCACCACACGGTGGCAAGTTAAGCAACCCATCCCAAGGATCACATCAAAGTCACACATATGCATCGGAAAAAGATCCGCATTACACACAACGGATTCTATACTGATAGGACAATCTTTATAAACATGAGTGATCATGACAGAGTTCTCCATAGGAGTAGAAATAGACAAAGTGTGTTCTAACGGTGTCGGTGTGATCTTAAGGTATCTAGTGAACGAGTTAGAAACAACGGAATGTGTTGCTCCCGTATCGAATAACACATAGATACTACGTTCACCAAGATATAGAGTTCCAGATACGGTACCTGGAGCATTAGCAGCATCAGTAGCAGAAAGTGCGAACACTCTACCTCCAGTGTTGAGTGGTGCAACATTCCCTCCAGTAATCTTCTTAGTATCTGGCTTGGTACAGTCTTTAATCATGTGCCCAGTCTCGCCACATCTGAAGCATGTTCCCGTAGCCCTACAGCATACACCATAATGTTTCTTACCACAAGTATTGCATAAAGGACTCCTAATCTAATTTTGGTTCATCGGTTGAGCCCTGTTAGGTTCTCCGTTTGGCTGAGTTTGACTCTGGACAGGTGTCTGATTGAGGGGTCTCGGCTTCCAAAGACGTATCTGATTTCCAGGGTTTCGATTAGCTTGAACTCTACGGTCCTGATGGTTTGCAGTAGTGGATGACTGGCCCGTAGCTTGTTTGGGAAATCCATCCTTGTCTCTCTTTTTGTTTTCCCCAATTCGAGATAAAAATTCCTTTCTCTCAAACTCAAAAGTCTTAATTGCATCCGCCACCTTAGTGATATCCTTAAACTTCATGAACATGATCGATTTCCGAATTCGATCATTAACTGCCCATTTGCATATCTCAGCTTGAACTACGGCGGATCCTGCTGCTTCTCCCGTAATACTGGCCAATCTTGAGAATCGTGTAATAAACTCCAAAGCATGCTCGTCGATCCCTTGTCGAATAACAGCATACTCCCTGATGTGGGCTTCTCTATCAGCAGTCGAGAAATGTCTATCGTAAATGATGGTACGGAATTCAGCCCACGAAAGAGTAGCAACGTAAGCATCTCCTCCTTTGACTTTGTTTGTGTCCTTCCCACCAAGTCTGTGCATCGTCTTCTAGCTTGAAGGTGGCCAACCTGACCTTGTACTGATCTGCAACTCCCAATACCTCAAAGGTCTTCTCTATATGAGCTATCAGTTTCTTGCCTCGATTGGAGTAGCAGCGTGGCTGGAAGATTTTGGGAGTTGCCTTTGGAAATGACGGAGCCACACATGGATGCCTTCAGAAGTGTCAGCGGTATTCTCAACAACGACGACTCCAGAATTAGGGTTAGCGCATCCTTGAGTTTGTTGCATAACAGCCTCTATGGTCTGAGCAACGAGGTTTGGAAGCAGTCCAGCAAACGCTTGGTTGATAGCAGAAACAACGAGGTTCGGCAGTGTCGTTAGTCGTGCGGGCTTTCATACGAGTTTGGCAACGATGAGGCATCTATCAAAATAGATGCAGGAGTTAGAATAAGGAGAGCGGTGACGAATAACTAGGAATATTTAGCAGAATTCTATCCTAGACGTCTACCCTAAACCTCACAGGCCAAATTACAAAAGTTTTCTACAGGTGAGAGCCTTTGCTCTGATACCATAGCTGTAACACCCCAACCCGGATGGGTTGACGTGTCAACAGTGGATCAGAACAAAAGTCATAATTCCATTAATTAAAGTTAGACATTTCAAAAGATAGTTCATATCCCTAAAGCCCAAAATACATATTAGTTTTATAAAGGTGATAAACATCTTTGGTTAGCATCCTATGGTTTATTCTTCACTCTTCACCCCACCCAAAGTATCCTCTGAACCTGTGGTGAAATAAACTATACGGAATGAGCCAAATGCCCAGTACAGAATAATAGGCTCAAATAGCAAATCAATCAATCAATCAATCAATCGTGCCCAGTATAATCCCACTCATAGCCAAGCTATTAGTAGGGTCTGGGGAGGGTGGGATGTAGGCAAGCCTTACCTCTATCCCGAGGGACAGAGAGACTGCTTCTAGTGAGACCCCCAGCTCCAAATTCATATCCAGGCAGGTAGACGAAAAAAATGGTTATAGACATATAATCTGGTAAAAGGTACTAAATATATTCCTACGAAACTACCAAACTAGAGAAAAAATAAAAATAAAAAATGGTGACAACATATAATAGGAACTAATAACATATCAATTATCAAATAGTACATGCCAATGATATTCCTAGGACACCGAAATAGCCTAAAGAAGCTAAGCTCCTAAATCGAGAAACTAATACAAAATTGTATCATCCTCCTAAACGTCCTTAACTTTAATCCTATGTCTCCACGAACTTCTATCCTCGACCATGTCCTTAGAAAGGCGCCAGTCTAGCAAATCCTGCCTAATCCGCTCATCCAAGTCAATTTCGGCCTGCCCCTCTTCCCCTCAACAAGCAAATAAATAAACAACTGAAATGATATCACTGACAAGAAGCACAACACAACAAAGCATAACATTTAACTGAACAAAATCATATCATGCGGATGTACCCATAAGCTAAACAGAGGTGGCAGCCACAAAGTCTGTCGCATGAGACAGTGTGGGTTGGCCTACCCGACATCCATCTCCAGAATAATTCTAGGATATATCCATACGCATCCTAGTCGCCATGTACCACACTTGTACATAGGGACGCCGTGAACTGATAACTCCGTCACAGGAGGAGCCAGAGAGCTTAGGGTAGCAGATCTTAGATAATCATATATATATATATATATATATATATATATAACACCAACATTAACAAATATTATAAATATCGAAATATGCGATAATGAGCACAACATAATCATAAACTTATCACATGCATAACAACTTTAATTGGAGTAAGAAACGAAAGGATGGTCAATTGAATCGAGGCTCAAAGACGTTATTTTCGAAAGGTATATATATATATATAATTATATTATAAATAAGGGTTATAGCAAACGAACCAGATAACAAAGGGAGAGGGTTAAGGATTTGTACCTTATTTCTTGATTTGTGGTCTTAAAATAATAGTCTTGTTTAAGCGTGATCGTATAAACCTACATTGTGTTCATATATTTCTTAAGGTGGTGTTTGTAAAAAAAAAAAGTATATATGTATTTGTTTGTTTAATCCATGTCTAGTTAAAAACCTCAAGGTTGCTGAAGTAATCATTTATATAAATTAGGTTTGCTTTAGATTAAAGAATACATATGTGTACTTATATTTGTATTTACTAATAAAACACCTTGTTATTTTTAGTTGTAATGTCGTAATAAAATAAACAAATAAACATTAATTATAAGTATAAATAAAATTAACATTAATTAAAATAAATGTTAGTCACAAGATTTGAACTTGTGATCTAAAGGTTATAAGTAAAAGACTTAAACAGTGAGTCATTTAGTCAAATTTATGATTATTTAAATAAGAATCTAATGTTATTAATTAGAAAATATGACAAAAATAATGTCTCCAGCAAGACTTAACCAGTTGGACTACACCACCTATTGATATGTATTTTGAAATCTGATGAGTTTAATTAAATTCTGATGAGCTTAAATATAATTATGGTGTATTAAAAAGAATGTTTTTTACAAGAATTGAACCCAAGGCCTCTTGGTTATAAGTCAGAGTCTTACTCAGTAGACCACTTAGTTATTTATGCTTGATTTATGAATTCTGATGTTTTATATAAGAAATCTGGTGCATTTAACTAACGTTCTGATGTTTTATGAAATTCTGATATTTTATCAGAAATTCTGTGATTCATTAGAAAATCTGATATTGCATCAGATTCTGGTGAATTATATCAAATTCTGGTAAAAATATACATCTTCAGCAGGATTCGAACTTGTGACCTCTGGGTTGTAATCCAGCTGCTGAACCAACTGGGCTACATGAGCCCTTGTGAACAAACAGGTTCATTAATCATTTATTTACTCAGTTCACTAGTTTATCTTCTTCTTCTTTATTTTTATACAAAACTAACATTTACATAATAAAATATTTATTCCATTTTCATTATAGATAATCATTAAAGTATCAAAAATAAAGATTTAGTTTATGGTTACCTTGGTCAAAAAAGCGTTTCGGTTACGAGAGACGTTGTCGAAAAGTACGTAAGTATCGCCGGAATTAGTATTTCTTCACCGGAAATGGTTTTGGTTGGTTTGTTTTTCGTGGCTAAAGCTTCGAGTGGTTTAGTAGAGATAGTTTAATGGTTTAGTAGAGTGGTTTAGTAGAGATAGTTTAATGGTTTAGTAGGCATAGTAGTGAATGAAAGTGGTGTTGGTATGGTGTTCAGTTTCGATTATGGTTACCGAAACCAGGTTTTTCTTAGCTAGAGTTGATAGAAAAATTGTGAAGTGGTGAAAGATGTTGAGGATGCTTTGCAAGAGGATCAAACTCTCTATTTATAGAGGAAAATGAAAGATTCTCGTTGATGAAACTTTGGAGATAATTCTAAAGACCAACCTGCATGAAATAATTGATGCTTATAATATTTTATTTAAATTAATTCCTAGCCATTCATTTCAACCCAATTGCCAAACAACTTTACCTATCCTTTACTATTGCAAGTTTCTCATTTGCAAAGATTTTATAAGTACATATATTGTTTGTAATTATTATTATTATTATTATCATTAATTATTATTATTTTATTATTCGTATTATTTTTCGGGTTATCACAGCAGGATTGGTCATTTTACCCCTACTTAAAACGTACAACTTTTATTGCATATCTTAAAACTCTTTAGAGCACAATAGGTACCTCTTTGACTGCTTCCTCTAAACCTGACAAGCAGTTTAGATACAGATACATGCCCTGCTTCTTGGCTTTTTTTGGTCTACAACACCAGATATGAAATTCAAATTTTGAATTCCCTGGCATTTTCCCCCACATCTCAAAAATCAAAACCTTTCTTTTGTGCGCTCCTTTGTCATTGAGTAGAGAGAGAAAGCCACATCTCTCTACTTCACGACATCAAGAGGATGAAGAACATCAACAGAAAATCATCATGGAAATCGAACAAATATGCAACCTGGTAAGAAAATTTAAACCTAATGGTGTTTAATTCGTTCCTAATCAACTTTCTTTGCTAATCTCGTGTTATCTCAAAAACTCTATGCGATTGTTACAATAAGAATCATGAAGCTTCAAGCCAAAAGTCTTAAGTGAAATTACATACGATTTGTGTTACAAATAATCGTTCTTGGTGTCTTTGCTGACCCTCTTTCTAAAGGTATGATTTTTGTTAATCTTGCATGGTTTACCGTTGTCTCTCTAAGCCCTAATTGGTTTATTCTAAAGGTATGATTTTTTTAATCTTGCATGGTTTACGATTGTCTCTCTAAGCCCTTATTTGGGTTTTAATTTGAAGTTTTTAGTAACGAGTTTGAAGTTTAATTTTGGATCTGTTGGCTTGTTTTTCTCGAATTTATAATGAATGAAACGAAAACCCTAAGTTAGTGATTTCAAATGTGGAAGTTTGTTGGTTTAATTTGATGGTTGGTGTTAAACTTGTAGGTTATTTTCAATTTTCACATAGATTTTGTGCTGCTGATTTTGTTTGTAGCTCAGAAATTGCAGATTTGATAGTTATTCCAAAAGTGCCGATTTTATTATTTAGACTAATTACACATTTTCACTAAGCTAGAAGTCCATTCCATGTTGCTTCATCATCATTGTTATTGAGAAATTAGTCTTCTACTTTTAGGTATAAATTTGGCATGATGTACATGAATGTCGTATAAGATGATTGCACTGGAACCAACTATAACTGCCCTACTTCTTGGTTTCTTTTTTATGACAGGGCTTAGAAGATGATACAGCTAGCAATAAAGTTAGGAGATTGGCAACCGACAAGTCTTCATTGCTGGCATAGTCTATCCTTTGGCGTTTTTAGGTAAATTCAGACACACTTTTTGGTTATTCATCAAGCTCATTTGTCATGATACAATGTGAGAAGCTAGCTTTTGGTTTGTTTTCAGATGGAGCTTTGTCTCAATCCAGATTTGATTATGAAATGGAACGGAATTGCGAAAAAGCCAAAGAGGCCAAGAAATGTGGGGAATCTTTTGATATGTAGTAATGCTAGAAGTGAAGTTCTCGGGTAACTCTGAAATGATTACATGCTTGTTAAAAGCTGCGATGATCCCACTATGTTTGAATGATATGATTTTGATTTTTAATTTTTGATTTATTGATGCTGGTGTGTAATCAATTCTATTTCAATGTGAATGATTTGGGTGAGGAATTGCAATTGCACATTGCTTACTTAAGTGTTGCTAAAGGAGTCTTTCAAAGATGAAAGATCTAACGGTGGCTCCTGTCTAAAGTTTTTTTTTTCTAATTGCATCCAGATCTTTTTTTAGGTTTATTTGTTGCAATTGTCTTCCTGTCAACACTGAACCCTTCTTGATACTTTATGAGAATGGGCTACCAATAATTGCCTATTAGTTATTTTTAGTACATCTAATTAATGTATGCTACATACATTATTTAGTCGTTCTTTATCAACCAAAAGTCGTTACGAGCGAAAGGACATAAAGTTTAACCTGCTTTACAACAGAAATATGTTGAGCCGGTATTTGTGGAAGAGACCACACAAACGGGTCATGTGGTGAGTTTCATTAATGGCTTAAATAGTTGGTAAATCATGGGTTACAATCAGGTCAATTGCAACAAAGGTACCAGGGGTAAATTGATAACAGTCAGCTGTTTGACTTTCATTAGTCAAAATGCGGGTCTTAGATGAACTTCAATTAATTGGTTGTTGATTGATTACACACGGCATTTTAATCATAATGCTAGTTGATGTTTTGTTCATTTCGGGCTCAGTTTTGTTTACGGGACAATGAGTTATGGCTCAGCACTTTTTAGTGTGGGTGCGTTTGGGTTAGTTTTATACTTTAAGGAGATTTGCGTATGTTTGGTGTGAGTTTTAAGTGAGGAATACTGTTTGGTTTCAGTCTGCATCATATGTGGGACAAGGGTGCAAGGCAGTATAGATCTTTTCGTTTTGGGTGTTTCAATTTGTGTGGTGTATAGAATTGGTACCAATTGCGAGTAACCCATATGAACAGAATTTGTACCAACCCACCATTCTTTCATCAATGGGAGTACCAAAAAAAAAACGATTTTGCAAAAAAAAACGATTTTGCAAAAAAAAAACAGTTGTTACAATACTATTCATAAGTTGATCAAGTTTGAACATTTGTATCTCTTTTTATTCTGTATACTTGCTTGTATATTAAAACAGAGCTGAAATTTGATGATCTTACAGATACATAGTTTAATCAGTTCCGCAAATGTATTTTGAACCTTATGAAGTTGTGATAGAATTATAAAATCTTTAAAAGTTATTTATATTACATGCTGTTAACCCTATCTAAAAAATATTATCATAGGAATATTTAAAGTCTGTTAATAAACATAAATAACTAAAAAAGTCACAAAAATAGATGATTCACTGCAGGTTTGTGCTTTACTCTCCCTTTTTAGAGTCAAAATTAGTTTATGGCATAAAAGGAATGCATCACAAAGAGTCATTAAGAACTATGGTAGTGTTCATTCACATAAAATAACATATCACGAGAGGACTCGTAAACTGACACAAAATGAGTATCGCGTTGTAAATTGTTGCTCCCGCTTCATAGGGCTGACTTAACCAATTTTTAGGGTCTAAATAAAAACAAATGTTTAGCTACGGCCGGTCATTTGAAAGGAAAAAACGGAAAATCATTCAAAATCGTTGATTTACCCACATCTTTAAAACCCCTCATAACATGAATAGAATTACACAATTTTCTTTGTTTTCTCCTGAAGCTTGTAACCAGCCGTCACACAATAACCACCAAACGCCATCACGAAACCACCAATCACCACACACCGTTGATTCTCCGCCGCTGAAGAAGGCCGCAACCGACCCTCACGTTCTACTACACTGCCACCATCGCCGTCGCATGCCACATCGGAAACTACATCCCCATACATAGCCCTAAACTAACCAACCTAAGTGATATGTTTCCCGCCGCATCACGCGGGTAAACGACTAGTATATATATATATATGTATGTATGTATGTATGTATTTTAATAAGAAAAATAAGAAAAAGGAAGAGGGTAGCAAGGTTTAAGCGGTACCACTAAAAATCGTAGTTTAAGGTAGTGGATGATCTAAGTGGCGTGACACGATATGATCGGTGAGACTTAGGTAGCGGTTGGTATGAAGAAACAAAAGGTGGAATTGAATGGATCATTCTGATGAAATGAAAAAAAACATGTTGGTTATCATATGGTAATGGAATGAAGCATTCCTAACGAACGTAATTTCTTCCAAATATAACAATTTTCATTTCTTGGTAAGGGGTTGTTTTCTTTTCATTCCTTCTAGGAATGGAAGGAAATATATTATTATTATTATTATTATTATTATTATTATTATTATTATTAATACTAATATTAATATATATATATATATATATCAAATTTTTATTATTAATTATTTTACCATTAATATATATTATTATATATTATTATTATTATTATTATTATTATTATTATTATTATTATTATTGAGACACTATATTTTTGTCTTTTTTAATACAACTGTGTTTCGTAACTTAGTCTTTTTTGTCTATCAAATTGTACAAAGTAATGATTCATTCTATACACATATGAGTAACCAAACATTACAATGGAATGGAATGATCCATTTCATTCTGTTGTCCATTCCATTACCTCGCCCATTCCATTCCCTCAGACCAAACATACCCTTAATGTTTGATTTGGGGTAATGGAATGGACGAGGGAATGGAATGGATGAGGTAATGGAATGGACGAGGGAATGCAATAGATCATTACCATTCCATGTCTAGTTTGGTTACCAAGTTACCATGTGGGAATAAAATAAATTATTATTTTGTATTATTTGGTAGGCAAGAAAAACGAAGGAATAAAATTAGCGGTAAGTGGTGGTGGTCGGTGGTAGTGATTGTGGGTGGTTGTAGGTGGTGGTGGAGGCGGCAACGAGTGGTGGTGGAGGCGGCGACGGCGGGTGGCAGTGATGGGGTGGCGCCGGTGGCCGTCAGTGGTGGTTGGTGGTGGCGATAATTGAAGCATAGATGGTGGTGGTGGCTGGCGGCAGCGAGTTGCGTTGGCAGAGGTTTGTGGCGGAGGTGGGTGGCAACGGTGGCGGGTGGTGGCTGTCAGGGCGGCAGCGGAGGCGGTGACGGGTTGCGGGTGGAGGCGTCGGTGGTGGGTGGTGGTGGGTGGTGACGGGTTGCGGGTGGAGGCGTCGGTGGTGGGTGGTGACGAAGGTGATGGGTTGTGGTGTTGTTGATGAATGATGCAAGAGGGATGAAATGAAAAAAAATATTATAGGGGGTGGATAGAATGATTTTGAGGGAATGGAATACCTTATGAAATGAGTGATTCCATTCCACTGATCAACCAAACACTCTTTGTTTTATTCACTCGTAATGATCCATATTTCACTACGCCTTTCATTCATGCATACCAAACACTACCTTAGGGTAGGAAGGGCAAGTGATCAGGATAGATAGGCCACCATATTGTACCCCTATCCTTAATGAGTTAGGATCAGTTAGAGGTTATCTCCTATTGAACACCTAACCTTAATGAGTTAGGATCAGTTAGAGGCTATCTCCAAAAGTCCCTCAACCTGGTGTAATACGAGCTAAATGCGTTGGGCTTTGCTAGTGGGTTAGCAAGCACATAATAATAATAATATTAAAAGCATAACAACTAATATAAAAAACCCATGTACTCAAGATGGTTGACCTTTTGGGTCCGGTTAAAGGTTCAAGTCGAGGCTCATTTGAGACCATAGATTATTGTTTTCGCAAATATGCCACACCATATAACTATATGTATCGTAGTGGAGAAATAAAAAGAATGCTCATGTGAGGGCAAATTAGGAAGGAGGAACTCATATCCAACGATGAGGGTTAGTTTCCAACCGAATACGTAATTTCTAATACTCAGGGAGGAGACGTTAAACTTTTACAAACCATAGGGTCAAACTAGAATTATATTATAGGGACCGACCGACCTATGACATGACAAACCCATTCTCTCTACACTCACGCAGCCGTCTCTCTCCCGCTCAATCAATTCTGAAATCATCCATAATCAAATTCACTGTATGTTAACTACTAAGTCTTCAATTCAATTATTAATATGATTAATTCCTCTCGTGTTGTTGTATGTTAATACGGAGTTAACTTGTTATCCCCATTTTCTGTGCGATTTTTCGTCGATTAGTTAGATCCACATCATGAAGACATTACTCTCTTCTTGTGTTTCGATAAATTGGTGTGGTTTCCGGTTTAGGGTTCATGTGATTGTTGTATAGAATCGACAAACCCTACCTTGTTAGGGTTCATGTATTGCAGTTTATAATCTGGTTAATGGATATCTTATATTACTTGCTACTTTCCAAGAACACGAATTCATTTATTTATTTATTTATAGCCATCAATGTAGCACTTGAAAAATAACTTATGTAGTTATGATACATCTGATAACAACAACAATCACTTATGTAACAAAGACCTAGGAATAATAAAGAGGCTGCTTACTGTACCGTCCTAAAAGTCTGATAAGAAAATTTATAATTGACAACAGCTTTATGCATTTGCCAACCCATACTGTAGCTACTTTTGTTGTATCCTTGTTTTATCCAGGCAAATTGGATTTCAGTAATCTAAACTATGACTGGTTAGGCGGTAATAAGCTATAATGTCAATATGACTAATGACACTTTAGTTATTTCATTGCCAAAGGCAATCCCACTTGTCTGTCCTCGACTTTCATATATGTTGTTTTGAAACAATTACAACATTTTTATTTGGGTAAAAATCAGCCAATTGTTCATTATTGGCAGGAGGAGTTCCTTTTACGTTTGAGCGGGATTGTTCTTGATAAAGAAGGTGAAAGTTAGGAGTGTGATTGGTCACATTGCGAGTATGGATTATTATTGGCTAACAGGCTTGCCTTTTTATCTAAAATTAATTGTTCTAGGTTTTCGGTAACTCGGTTCATACCTTAATTATGTTTGCATGTATATTTTTTGGAGAGTATTAAGGATGAGTTACTAGTTTTTTTTTTTTAATTTTGTAGAACATGGCAGAAGATAACGCTAAGGTACACGAACTCGAGGCAATGCCTGAGAACCCACTTCCAGTTGAAGCTCAATTTCCCGATAACGAAAAGGAACAAGAACACGGTGACGATGCAGTAGAGACTCAAGAAAACGAGGGAGAAGAACAAGGCGGCGCTGAGGTGGAGGAAGACGGTGGTGCTGCTTCTGCTGAAGGTGTTGTGGAACAGAAATGGCCCGGGTGGTCTGGAGAGAATGTTTACAGGGTGTTGGTTCCCGTGCAAAAGGTCGGTGGCATTATTGGTCGTAAGGGATAGTACATAAAGAAAACTTGTGAAGAAACACGCGCTCGCATTAAAATTCTCGATGGTCCTCCTGGTACTAATGAAAGAGCTGTAAGTTTCTTATTAAGATTCTTTAGGTTTCCACATTATTTGTTGATTGATTTGTTTTATTCTATGAGTCTATGTGTGATATATGGATATATACTAACACTTTTTAATGGTATCGACAAATGAAAATTAAAGTGGGTATGTTAAAAGCATGTATCATATCAAAAGGCGGATATAATAATCAACTCTTAAGAAAATAAGATACATAAAAAGATTAAAATGTAACACAATAACAGACTAATAGTCTAACAGCCAAGAGAAAACATGAAATTAGTAAAGATAACAACTATCAACACCTAACAAAAAAGTCAGCTTAAATCTAGGTAAGTTTATGTTATCCCAATAACTTAAATGATGTGTGCAGGCTCTTTGAAATATATGCAACGTTACAATTGTCAAAGTGGCTCCATTTAGAAGAGCCTAAGATCCAGATTGCAGGTCAGCAGTTATTGAGAAGCATGTATGTTACCTGGTAACTTCAGAACTGGATGGATTGATGTCTTGCCACGTGTTGATAGCCAAACGAGTTATGAGTTAACAAAACCTCGAAACAAGATGATAATAAGAATAAGAAACTAATACTAAATAAAAAAGTAAAACATGGTATATGTATGTTAAGGATCCAGAACATCTTCAATCAATGAATTGTAGTTGTTAACTTGGATTATTTCCCTTTGATGTTCTCTACGACTCTACTGTATGATCAAGGTTATATTTATTTAATCTAAGAGCATACTCTATGATATTTAATCTTTACTAGTTAATAAACACAATAAAATCTTTGACTAGGCTATAGCTATAAAAGAAGAAGTGATACATTGGTACAACAGGCTGTACGATTAACATAAAGTTTAAACGGAGAAATTAAAAATTTGTAAAAGATTATGCTTGTTTTGCCCTATATGATTTATGATTGCAAAACATGCAGTACTTTAGAATTCACACATTAACATAAATTAAAATTCTTATGGAAGTTATCAATGTTTTTTCTTGATGAAATAACGGGCAGCTGATCATTAAGTTACATGTTCATTGTCTCATATTTTACTTAATGGATCTTATTAGTGAAAGGTTTTGTGATTATTTGTTGTTACTAAATACTAAATAAGTAATTTTTTTATAGGTGTTGATATCTGCAAAGGAAGAACCGGATGTTCCTATTCCTCCTGTGATGGATGGTTTGCTGAAGGTTCATCAACGGGTCCTTGATGCTGACAAGGATTCCGCTCATGCCCCACCTGGCGGCCCCACCTCCATTTGTACAAGGCTATTGGTTGCAGGTGCACAAGGTGGAAGCTTGATAGGGAAGCAGGGTGCCACCATAAAGACCATTCAAGATTCTTCAAATTGTAAAATCAGGGTTATAGGAGGTGACCAGAGATTTGTTATATTATTTTATTTTGGTTATTCTTGCCTCACCCACTCAATGTCGACCCTTAGGGCTGCAAACAAACCGAACAAACACGAACAAGACCTTGTTCGTGTTCGTTTGTTAAGGAAATATAGTGTTCACGAACTGTTCTTGAACACGGACCGAACGAGATTTTGTGTTCGTTTTTAATTTTAGGCAACAAACGCAAACGAATGTTCATGAACACAAATGGAAACAAACGAACAAAGACAAGTGTTCATGAACAAAATATATAATACACTGATACTTACTAAATATTTTATTTGTCGGAATTTTGAAGTATTTAAATAATATACATAAACTAAAACTACTAACGAACTATCGAACACAAATGAACATAAACACGTTATCGAACGTTCACGAACATAAATGAACGAATGTGGCCTCTCTTCATGTTCGTTCATTTAACTAAACTAACGGAATTTTCTATTCGTGTTTGTTCATTTATTAAACACACGAACTTCTTGCTGAACGGTTCACGAACTGCTCACTGAACGTTCGGTTCGTTTGCAGCCCTATCGACCCTCATATTCATAAGTGGGTTGATTATCGATATATTCTCTAACGTATCAAACACGCTTTTTGGCCATTTGACCATTACCACCCTGCCTCTTTTGTCACCTCTGTCTGTATGAGATCAAGATTTGGTTCGGTTTTCGTTAGCTGATATTGATGTGGTTTAAATTGATGTAATATTGCAGAAACTCTCCCAATTTTTGCTCTATGATAGCGTTGTTGAGATACATGGGGATCCTACAGGTGTGCACACGGCTTTGGAACTGATCGCAACTCATCTAAGAAAGTTTTTAGTTGATGGAAGTGTTATTAGTATATTTGAGATGCAAGTGAGTACTAAATAATAATATAAGCTCGTGTTTCTTGTTAAATGACTATAACTTTGTTTTCCATTTGACAGATGCAAATGCCAAATGCTCGTTCGAATCAAGATATGCCACCTCCCCAACCTTGGGGGGCTCCGTCACCTCAAGGTTTCCTGGGTGATGGGCGACCCGGTTTTGGACCCAATCAGTTTATGCCACCTCAGCACCAATACGACAACTTCTATCCACGAGTAGACTTACCTCCACCAATGGAGAAACAGCCTCGTCAGGTCCACCTTACGGCAGGGATCCAACTACAGGACCTCCTCACACTTCAACCGTGCAACCACAACAGTCGATGGTCACAAAGGTATCATCTATCGAAGATTATAGTTTTATAATTTTTATAATGAGTAAAATGCCATTTTTCGTCCCTGAGGTTGGCCAGTTTTGTGACTTTGTCCAAAGGTTTGTTTTTCCACATTTGGATCCAAAAGGTTTGAAATCTTGCCATTTTCATCCAGCTTGTTAACTCCATCTATTTTTTCTCTCTCAAGTCAGGGATATTTTCGTCGTTTTTGTTAACTTAAAGCGCAATTTTATATAACGCATTCGGTCAGAGGTATTTAAATGCTTGTACATAAAGTGAAAAAGACCAAATGGCCCTTTAAGTTAACAAAAAAGACAAAAATACCCTTGACGTAACGGATGGAGTTAACGAGCCAGATGAAAATGGCAAGATTTTAAACCTTTCTAGATGTGGAAAAACAAACCTTTGGACAAAGTCGCAAAACTAACCAAACCTCAGGGACGAAAATGCAATTTTACTCTATTTTTTTATAATTCTGTTGCACTATGCTGTTTACATTTAGGTCTCACAGAACATGCAAATCCCTCTTTCCTATGCCGACGCTGTAATTGGTACCTCGGGGACTAACATTAGCTATATCAGACGGGCCAGTGGTGCAACCATTGCAATTCAAGCAACAAGGGGCATTCCTGATGAAATGACCGTTGAGATTAACGGGTCTGCTTCACAAGTTCAGACAGCTCAACAGTTGATTCAGAATTTTGTTGCTGAAGCTGCAACTGCCGCTCAGAATTCTACTGCCCAGCCGCCTACTCAAGGAGGTTATACCGCTCCTTATCCTGGTGGTTACCAATCTCAACCGCCTCCTGCCACCCACGCGCCGCCTACTGCTGACTATGGTGGAGCCGTGTACGGAGGGAATTATGGGTATTGAAGTCTGTTTTGACTGAGATGCCCTTGTGCAGTTTTCTTTATGAATGGATGTAACAAGGGATAATGTTGTAATTCACGAGAAACAGTTGGCTTTTTTGTTATAAATCTGCTTAAAATTGTGTCTTGGATAATTTTTTGAGGCATGCTGAAAATGACAATCTTTTTCTAAACATTAAGGTGGGCCCTTATCTCTCTCTCTCTCTTGTTTCCAAAATGATTTTTTTAACGTCGGTTTCAATTTACAAAACTAAGCAAGGTCTGTTTTTTTATAAGGTATTTACTGTTTTAAACGAATATTGGCTCTAGATAAAGGATGCAAAGAATATTTCAATTTCAGACGCTATTCATTGTAAACCTGATTGGTTTTGTTGCATCATGTCAGTTAATACCGGCTGGTCGAAGCACCTGCATGGCCTGACCCATTGTAGTTAGTGGATCAACTCATATATTTTTTTAATCTAACTGTGAACACCCTTACTATATTGGGCCCTCTGATAGGAATTGGCCCATATAAAAACAAACAATAAAAGTAGGAATAGTTTTATCGCTCGTTTGGATACCGATTCATCAACAAACGAAAACGGTAGGGTCGTGATATCCAAACCAAGATACAGATACACCACTCCAGTGAAGAACTTGTGTCTAAGAACACCACTCAATTTAACTCACTTAAAAGGAGAGATTAACCAACATTTCAAACTCACTGTCCATTTTGGATTAAAATTGAACACAAAGGACCAAAAAGATAGAAACCTACCACACCCACGTATGCTATGGACCTAAAGCACTAGCTAGTATGCAGAAAGTACAACTAAATCATGCAAATTAAACTTAAAAAAAACAAAGTGCTGAACTATCTAAACGAACATGGGAACGTGGGGCAGTTTTGACTTATGTGCTTTGCATGGTAATTGGAATGATGCATCTTGCTACCGGAAATCAAGTTCATCCTCCCGCATGGAAGGCTCGATCCGAGCCGACTGACCACCCAAGTTAGTGCTGACCCGTCTTCAAGCACCAGAGTTCTTACGGGTTGGTGACCCGATATACAACACCCTCACATGCGAATCCATCAGCATGTTGAATATTGACACAAAATACAGAGCATCTTTGACGATCAATCAAGTACCGGACCAACATTCTCCAAGAGATGTACCTTAGATGGAGATCCTTTTGGGACAACACTTTAAAAGAACCAATAAAAGGGAGTTCAAAAATGCATTACAAAACAGATACAACACTACAAACTAAGCTTCTCGAATGGCAAAAGGTTCAAATCTTTTGAGGGAAGTCAGTTTATCTGCTACAACTAATCGTCGTGTATGCCAAAGTAAACTCAACAGAAATGGTGATTTTCTTTATAGGGTTATGACAGGTCTAACATGTTGGTTAGCTGCTAATTCATGGAGTCTATTGATAACTTTGTGAGCTACATCACAATATGCTTTTGAAACAGCAGAATCCGGTTGAGATATGACTACAGGAACACCTTCATCAGACCCACTTCTGATCTCTTCCTCCAGTGGTATCTAAAACCATGATCATAACTAATTAGTGAAAACACATGAGTTGGTCAACACAAGTTGATCAAAGGGTTAAATCGTACTTCACCGACAAATCCCAGTCCCATTTCGTCGGCTGTTTTACGTGCTCCGCCTTTTCCAAATACGTAAGAAGGTTTGCTGCAGCTTGGACATTTGAAGTAGCTCATGTTTTCTATCAGTCCCAATATCTGCAAATTAATTCGCTTGCTAAAACACATTGTTGTTGCGTTATTATTATTTTTTTTAATTAATAATCAAATTTAAGAAAAGAACAGAGAACATGAAATTATCATACAGGAACAGAGACTTTGGAGAACATTTTGACTCCTCTTCGAGCATCCATTAACGCAACATCTTGAGGAGTCGATACAATCAATGCTCCTGCCACCAAACGACAAATGATTGACTTAAACGTCCAAAAAGATATTTTACAACAAAAAAACATATAACGTATATAAGAGAACATAGCATCCTACTTCATATACCTGATAACTGCAACCTCTGTGACATAGAGATCTGAGCATCGCCGGTGCCAGGTGGCATATCCACCACAAGAATATCTAACTGGCCCCACTCAACTCCTCTCGTCATTTGTTCAAGAGCTTTCATTACCTATAAACGGTTCTTATATCAAAACCTTGAAAATGTGGGGTTAGGTTTCATCTCCAACCCGACCAACCAACCATTATATTCAAGCACATACCATAGGGCCTCTCCACACAATTGGAGCATCTTTCTCGACAAGCGATCCCATTGATATACACTTGACTCCATGGTTTTCGATCGGAATCATCTTGTTTCCTGAAAGTCAATTAATCAAACAGATCCGAACACGTTAGTTAACAGCAGTTAGAAGAAACAGAAATGTATAATGGTAACCTATAATGTTAATCATTTAAAGTGTTGGCCCTATTTAAGTAATATCATAATCGCCCATTTTCCCATTTTTGTTGTTTCATGTTATTTGGGCTATTTACCACGGTCCACAATATTCGTTTATCAAGTCATTTGAAAAACTGTCACATGACTGAAAATCACCTTCACTTACTTCAGGCTTCCCATGTAGTTTCATCATTGTAGGAATTGACGGTCCATATACATCAGCATCGAGCAATCCAACACGAAGCTGGCACGTATTAGCCAGTGAAACAGCCAAGTTGACTGCAAATACAAAGTCAATATAACCTACTAGCAGTAGCTATAACTATATCAATATACACCTCAATGGACTTCATATCCAACAAATGATTATGTTAACCATGGTTTTAAAAGGCGCTAAGAGCTGAAACAATCACATGAGGTGCTTATGGCGGCACCTCATGTAAGTCTAGGTCAAAATTGGTCAAATTCAGGGTTTGCTGGAGGCATATAAAAAAATTATACTTGTAAAAAGTTGATGTATAAAACAAACGATATAGACACAACTCCTGGTTGTAAATAAAGCTTATTTGGTTGTACATTGAGAAGGGCTTTGCGCCATGGCTTATGACCAAAACGCCTCGGAGCGCCTCACTCTTTTAAACCAAGATTATAACAATTACACAATGAAAGATTATCCAAATCTTCAGCCACCCGATCACTCAGATTCCAACATCAGTTAAATTTTGCTGATATGAAAAACGAAGGTTACATGAATCGGGTGTATGGAATTATTAATATGCTATAGGGTCAGTTTAAACATACACCACTAACACACAATCTAGACACCACTGATGTGTCATACGAGCAGTATGAGAAGGCAGAAATGGTCTTATGGGCCGTATGACAGGTGGGTCATACGGGTCATAAAAGGGCGAAACCATCCGGCCCGTATGATGTATTTGACTAACACCAAATGACTGATGTGACCACTGAAAAAGTCAAACGACCCGTATGATGTGGTGCACTGACACAAAAGTGACTGGCGTGCCACTTACAAAATCATACGGCTGACACAAAAGTGACTGGTGTGACACTGACAAAGTCATACGGCACGTATGATCACTTTCGCCCTACCATACGACCCGTATAATATAGTGCACCGACACAAAAGTGACTGGCATGCCACTCACAAAGCCATACGACCTATATGATCATGTTCCCCTTGTCATACGGCCCATGTGATGTGGTGCACATACACAAAAGTGATTGACGTGACCATTGACAAAGTCATACATTCCGTATGACCGTTTTCGCCCTGTCATAAGACCCATATGATGTGATGCACTGACAGAAAAGTAACTTATGTGACCACTGACAAAGTCATACATTCCATATAGCGATGTTCGCCCTGTCACACGACTCGTATGATGATGTCACCTGATGTATTTATAACAAGACCCTATGCTATAAAACTAAAGTCATAATAATCATTCTACATAAGTACCGTTAAATTATTTAGTCCTAATCCTGATTTTCATAATTAGAACAAAATAAAACTAAATCTGGATAACCAGATATGAACACAAAGTCTGTCCCTTAGCAATCACACAACATTTGACCCTAAAAATTCGAAACAACACACCCATCTCCAAATCAGATAAACAAACCAACATATTGAAAACCAACCATAACCCTAAATCAACAACCCACCAAAATTCAACAAAGATATTCACATAATTCAAACAATTACCAGCAGTAGTTGACTTTCCCACACCACCTTTGCCAGAAGCAACAGCAATAATATCTTTAACCCCTTCGATTTTTAAGCTTCGAACATTGAAGCTGTTCTTACTCTCTGCTGCACTAGCAGCATAGCCTCTGAATCCTCCAACTTTTTTCTTCATATGGGTATCGAACAAACAACAAAAGAACAAAATTGTAAATAAAAATCAAGAAATCAAAGGATGAAGAAGGCGTAATGGAAGAACCCTAGAGGCTTACAGTGGTGAAATTGAAGAATCGATTCATGGGTGTGTTTGAATTTGATTGATAAAATCTTTAGGAATTTTAGAGCATTCATATTGATTTTCTTATCCCCATCTATATAATTACATTTTAGAGCATTCATATTGATTTTCTTATTCTATCCGTATAATTACACTAAAACATGTTATTTTTTCTCTTTCCTTTTCAATTAAATAATATTTTTATATCTTTATTACTACATTTTCTCTCTCCTCCACCCACAACCACTTTCAAAAATATTAAAAAAAATATAAAGGATAAACAGTGTTTCCGTATATTTATAGATGAATAGTAACATGATCTCTTTCCTCACTCACAACCACTAAAAACCATTTCTTACAATATAACTAACCTACTGAGACAAATATACCAAATCCATTATGAATGCTCTTAGACAAGGAAAACTTGCAAGGTATTTGAGCTTTGGAGGGATCCGAACCGCTTTGTGAGCCGAACAGAAGTGGTGGTTAGAGATAGGTTTCTATATTTTGGGTCAAAATCCGGTTCTTTTGGAACCACCTAGGCTAAATGGGATGGGAGCCGGCATGTGTCCGGCAAGGCCCAGCGTCGGTCTCCCACACCGTCCCCTTAGGCTCATTCCCGGCGTCTCCATCCTCCCACTGCCGCTGATGCCGGGGCACCTTTTCAAAAACATAGCCGTTACCAACGGCTAGAAAGAGTAATTTTTTTTTACCTTAAATACATGTCTCCTTCTCCCTTTTTTATAAATAATACCCACATTCAACCAAAACATACATCTCCTTCTCCCTTCAATTTTTATTTTACTGATGTAATTTTTTTAATTTAGGGAATAACCAAACAAGTAATAGCTTTTGGAAGATAATAACGGCAAGATTTAACAAGATAATGGAGCAAGCTCCGCCGCGTGATCTCGAGTCCGTCTCTTCCAAGTGGCGGAAAATGAGCGTTAGAATCAATCGCTTTAGCGAAATCTATAACCGCTATTACAATAATCCTCCTAGTGGGACTTCCGAAGAAAACATTCTCGACCTTGCTTTGGTTAAATGGGATGTTAAGGATAAAACTCATTTCCAACATCTTCGAGCATGGAAAGTTTTAAAGAAAGAAAACAAATGGAGGCCGGTTCCAAACGAGGTCGCATCCGCCAAACGGAGTAAAACTTCTGAGTCCGGAAGTTATAGTGCGGGAGGCTCAACCGCTCGTTGTCACATAGACATAAACGACGAGCCGGAATTTGATGAGGAGGAGTTTGTCGTTGAGGAGTTGCAACGTCCACCTCGAAGGGACAAATAAAAAAAAGCGGCGGTCGGAAAGAAAATAGAATCGACTTCCATGGGTGGTTCGAAAATGGACGAGTTGATATCCGAATTACTATCATTCAAAGAGCTCACGGCGGAAAAATATGGTTATAAGAAAAACTTGCCGGCCGACCATGTAACATCCGTCGAAAAAACGGGTTTCCAAAACCCGCTTCGTTTATTAATCGAATATCCAGTTATAATTTTTCGTTGCATATTTATTGCTCAAACTAATTTTAAACGATACATAATTAATAACTATATTAGAATTTAAAAACCATAATTTATAAATAATCTTAAATAGTGAGAAAAAAATAAAATAGGGACGCCGGGTTTCGAACCCGGGTCGCCCACAAACCCAAACACACAACACACCGCTCCGCCACATGCCTTCTTTGTAAATATAATGAAACAAATAATACTTAAAATAAAACCCGAATTCAAAACCGGAGATCACCGCGCTCAGAACTCGCAATCACCGGAAAATCCGGCAATCCGCGACTTTGCCACTTTCCTTTTGACTAAACATGCTAACCAACCTCGACATCGGTTATAACCGATGTCTGACCCTCGATTTTAGTCGTAACCGCCGGAAAACCCTTGACCGCGAATCAAGACCCAAAATCGGACCCGATTCACTCAGTTCTTTCCTATAAATACCCACTCAATCTTCCGGAAATCCTTTCGCTCAGAACCGCTCACTTTTTCGAAGCTCTAGCTCGTCGCCGGAGATATACTGCATTCACCGGACTTTCACCGGAAAACCGAGACTTACTCCAAATCGGTAAAATTCTCGACTCTTTTGTTTGCAATCCATTATTCAGCATGTATTAACATAAATCATGCAACCAGAATCGGTCTCAGACGACGTTGCCGGGAATTCCTGCACTCACCGGAAAATCACTGAAATTCCGAGGTCTCACTGTCAATCGGTACAATCATCTAATCCCTCCCGATATCCCTTGTTTAGTAACTTAATTGCACAACTCATTGATCAAAACTGTTAATTGATTCACTCAGACGGAAGTCACCAATCAGAGCCGACGACTCTTGCCGGAAATCTGAGAAAAACATTCTGTTCGGTACATTTTACTCCGTAATCCTCTTTATCCATTTCATTCCAATCAATTATAAGTTCGATGACCGATTTAAACATGAACAGTCGGACATCACTGTTCTGTGTCTTTGTAAACGAAGAAGACGAAGTTGAATATGTGTATAAGTATAATTAAAAACGGATATTCGAACGGGTTAGACACACAGTCCAGCGGTGGACTGTGTGCACAAACAATGCACACGTCCTGGGTTCGAATCGCACACATTACCGAATTTCAGAATTAAAACCAACATTTTTACAACTGAATCGGATCAGGTCACCGAATGTTAATAAGAATAATTTAATCCATAAGTTAACAAGATATGACACACAGCCCAACTGGTTGGGCTGTGCGCACTCGAACCGAAGGACCCGAGTTCGACTCCGGGTCCCTGCAACCGGTTCGGCCATATAAATCGTTTTTAATAAAAACCCAAATAAGTTAAAAGTTAATTAGTATATAAATATAATTAAAACAGAGAATATTTCAGGTTAGACACGTAGCTCAGTTGGTAGAGCTGCGTGCACGTATACGAGAGGTCCCGAGTTCGAACCTCACTCATCGCATAATTAAACACAATCCGACCGGTCAACGGTCAACGGTCAAAAAGTCAAAAAAAATTATTTATTTTTATTAATTTATTTAATCAGAAAATCATTTTAAAATACTTAAAAATAAGATTTTTAAGTTAGAAAACCTCCTTAAACTCACAAAAATAAATCTAAAAATCACATTAAGAGTATGAATTAAAAGTACTAATTTACCGAATCATTTCGTTATTATTTTAGGTTAGTTTTCCTCGTCAATCAAATCCTAAAATTCGTGCGCATCCAACGTCATCAAAGAACGCACCCAATGTGAGTGAATCTCTACCAATTCCCCGTTTTAATCACATTTTGGGGTGTATCATGTGTCGTTTAATTCCTTATTATATTTAAACACTTGTGCATCCATCATATCCGTGATCAAATGTGTATCAAATGTGTATCAATTGTTGTGTGAATTATGTTTAGATTGAAGTTATCATTTTCAGTGCATGCATTTCATTAGGCCCATCAGCTCCCCGTGGGATACGGGTTGAGTATCAGGTGCCTCATTCGATCGGCTCCGTTTGATTGAGCCTTGATCTCACATACATCATCATTCATGTCACTCGATCAGCTCCGTTTGATTGAGCCTTGATCTCATACACATCATCATTCATGTCATTTACTCATCCAATGTGGTTTGTGTTTTTGTTATATATATATATACGTTTGCTCACATGTGATTATTGCACAAATTTTTAATATTAAATACAACAAGAAATTAATAACAATGTTTTCTCAAGGTTCACTCGCCAACTTTTGTTGACCCAAAATATCCCCCGTTTTACACATGATACAGGTGATCCAGTTGAGGCAAGAAACACATAGGAAGGCCTAGAAGAATAAATCAGTTTAAGCTTGGGATTGTTTTACTTAGTTTCATTCCCTTGTAATTGTATGGATTTGATTTGAATATTTAAGTTGTAATTTGAATTTAATAAATATGAAAGATTTTAGTAAACATCATGAGCTTTGGTGATAACCCAATTATGCCCCGACTCTTATTCCGCTGCGGGTCAGGGTGTGACAGATTGGTATCAGAGCCATGACTATAGGGATATAGGATAGGTTATTAGACCCTTAGAGCCTATACTATAGTTGATTAAAATTTTAAATTGTTATGCGTTACATACAAAATTCATCATGTTTATATGCTTTATGTTTATTGTTACATTCAATGTTATGCAAGCATGTTCATAAGTACATATTATTATACAATGCTCATCATGAATCATATCCTCATAACATATCATATCCATGAGAGCACACACCTCACAATTCCCATGATTTTTGCAACGATTTTTGTATTTTTCAAATCACATCAAAGTGAGTTCTCATGACGGGCATGTAGTAACTGGAAGGGTACGAGTACCGGTAGTCGGAACGTCCTGTCTAGGCTTGGCATTCGTATAAATCCAAAATAAAGGACCAGTTTGCCTACCTGGGGACTAACGATGAGAGTACGAAGGACCTATTAGGCCAAAGCATGCTATACCAAACGTCGTGTGAGCTAACCCCACTTTGAGTTGCATTGTGTCTACACCTGGACACCCTCCTACCATACATCTCGCAATCATATTTCATGGTTTTCATTCGGGTGATGCGAGTGTTAAACTGCCAACACCAATGTGAATCCTACTAAGCCAATAGTCATGGGGCCCACATGACTATACAGGCGATGGTATGGGGGACATTGGAGGCCCAAACATGAGCAAACCCAAGACATCCTATGGATGTAGTTGCATTATTGATAGTTATGTTATTTTTATTCTTTTAACGACACATGACACCTAAAAAAAAACTTCTTAAACTCACAATCTTCCTCTGTATGTTCCTGTAGATGTCGGCTAGGCAACTACGTGGAGGTAGAAATCAGGAAGATCCAATGAACGCTTGGCCACACAAATTGCTAAACAAATGGCCGCGGTGCTTCCTGACATCGTAATTCAAGTTCAACAAGCTCTCACCGCAAATCCTATCAACCCTCCCAATCAAGAAGATCAGAGCGTCGCCAACCCTCACTCCAAAAAGTGCTCCTACAAACACTTCAAATCTTGCGATCCCCCAAAGTATGAAGGGACCGAAGGTGTTACTGCCCTCCTCCACTGGTTTGAAGAAATGGAGAACACCTTCCTCAATTGCGATTGTCCTGAGGTCGCAAGGTACGTTATGCAACAGGGAGACTGTTTGGAGTAGCCCTTACCTGGTGGAACACAGAAAAGGGTAAGCGAGGAGTCGAAGATGCCATGGCCTTATCATGGGAAGAGTTAAGGGAACTCATGACAAGGCGCTTCTGTCCAAGAAGCGAAATAAAAAAGTTGGAAGATGAATTCCACTCGTTGAAACAAAAGGAAGGAGATCACACTTCCTACAACAAAAGATTTCTCGAACTGAACCAAATGATCCCTAATCTGTTCACCCCCGTGTACTGCTTGGTTGAACACTACATTCGAGGCCTCCCCTCGAAAATTCAAGACTCGGTTCTAAGCACTTCGCCTGCAACACTTGAAGCCGCAATGGAACTAGCTACCGAACTTACCGAGAATCGCATCCGAAACGGCAAATTCAAGGATGAGAAAAAGAAAGCCCCATTGAGGCCCAAACTCCAAACCATTCCATCTCCTCCTCGAAGTTTGCTGGTAAGAGAAACGAAACAGCAGAAATTTTGCCGTCACACACACAAACCCTCCTATCACTGCCGCACCAATTACCCAAATTGCTCCCTCAGCTGCACCATTTAAAAAGCCATTCACCGGCCCATACCCAAAATGCAACCGTTGTCAATACCATCACCTCCCAGAAACTCCTTGCCAACATTGCACCAGCTGTGGCCGTGCGGGTCACACCATCCAAACTTGTCGCACACTTCAGCGAATGAACCACAATCAACCCTCAACCCAAACCCACCATCAGATAGTGGGTCAAGCCCAACAACCCTTACTTCTACCACCCACGCAGCACATAGCTCAACCTTACTACCAACCCAACTACCCCATGATGCAACCCATGCGAGCTTGTTACAATTGTGGAGACCCAAACCATTTCAAGAACACATGTCCACGCTTGGTGAACATCATCCATGCTCAAGCCCAAGCGAATCCGGTAAACCAAGCTAACCAAGCTCCTCCACCTGCTAGAGGAAGAGCTTTCAACATCAATGCTAACCAAGCTAGGGCTGACAACAATGTGGTTAATGGTACGTTTCTCATCAATGGTAGTTATGCATCCATGTTATTCGATACTGGCGTGGATAAGAGTTTTGTGTCTTTAGAATTTGAACCTATCCTCAACCAAACTCGTGATATGGAATCTCTAACGGTGGAAGTTGCTGACGGAAATCCCGTTTCATTAAATTCTATGATACGAAATTGTATCCTCACTCTAAACGATCACGATTTTCCAGTTGACCTCATTCCTATGAAGTTGGGAAGTTTCGATATTATAATCGGTATGGACTGGCTCAGCCAGCATCACGCTGAAGTAGTATGCCGCGAAAAGTTCATTCGCATTCCTCTTGCAGACAGTCAGACCCTACGTATCTTTGGAGAAACTCCTTCGAAAGGACTCAAATTAATGTCCTGCCTTCAAGTCCGAAATATCTCCACAAGAACTATGTCGCATTCCTAACTCACGTCGTCAAAAAGGGAAACAAGGAGAAGAAACTCGAAGATATACCAGTGGTGAAGGAATTCCCACAAGTCTTTCCCGACGACATCTCAGGACTCCTCCTGTGAGAGAAGTCGAATTCCGCATCGATCTTGTACCTGACGCTACACCAGTCGCAAAATCTCCTTATAGGCTAGCCCCATCCGAAATGCAAGAGCTGGCCAGTCAACTGCAAGAACTGACTGACAAAGGATTCATACGTCCTAGCTCCTCGCCTTGGGGTGCGCCTGTCCTTTTTGTGAAGAAGAAAGATGGAACGTTTCGCATGTGTATAGCCTACAGAGAACTCAACAAGTTAACGGTTAAGAATCGCTACCCACTACCTCGCATCGATGACCTCCTAGACCAACTTCAAGGCGCCACCTGCTTTTCAAAAATTGACCTTCGTTCTGGTCATCATCAACTCAGAGTACATGAAGAAGACGTCCCAAAGACCGCCTTCCAGACTCGTTATGGTCACTACGAATTCATGGTCATGCCATTCGGTTTAACCAACGCCCCAGCTGTCTTCATGGATCTAATGAATAGGGTATGCAAACCCTACCTCGACCGCTTTGTCATAGTCTTCATCGACGACATCCTCATCTACTCCAAGTCTAAATCCGATCATAAACGACACCTTCGACTCATCCTCACACTCTTAAGGACTGAAAAGCTCTACGCTAAGTTCTCAAAATGCGAATTCTGGTTAAGAGAAGTACAATTCATTGGACATGTCGTTAATGACAAGGGAATACATGTCGATCCTTCAAAAATCAAGGCAGTGCAAGAATGGCAAGCGCCACGTACCCCTACCGAAGTAAGGTCATTTCTTGGTTTGGCTGGTTACTATCGCCGCTTCATTGCCAATTTCGCCCGTATTGCTGTACCACTCACGGCTTTGACTCATAAAGGAAAACCCTTTATATGGGGACCTAAACAAGAAGAAGCCTTCCAAACTCTAAAGCAAAAACTTTGTGACGCACCTATCCTCGCACTCCCTGAGGGTTGCGATGACTTTGTAGTATATTGCGACGCATCAGGGCAAGGGCTAGGCTGTGTATTAATGCAAAGAGGAAAAGTGATAGCCTATGCTTCTAGGCAACTCAAGGTTCATGAAAAGATTTACACCACCCACGACCTGGAACTCGGAGCCATTGTGTTCGCTCTCAAGATATGGAGACATTGCCTCTACGGAACCAAGTGTGAAATATACACTGATCACAAAAGTCTCCAACATATCTTCAACCAAAAGGAGTTGAATATGAGGCAACGAAGATGGGTCGAACTTCTTAACGACTACGACTGTGAAATTCGGTATCATCCTGTCAAGGAAAACATAGTGGCTGATGCACTCAGTCGAAAAGGTTATGCGAACTCCATTCGTCTTCTATGTTCACAAATCATAACCGACATCAAAGATCGAATCCGAGCAGCTCAACATGTTTCTGTAACAGAAAATGACGTACGCGATGAGCTGTCGTGTGGGGCTGAACTCAAAATCGAAACCAAATCCGACGGTATCCTATACTATTTAAACCGCATATGGATTCCTGATCGTGATAACCTTCGTGATTTCCTCATGAATGAGGCGCACAAAACACGATACTCTGTACACCCAGGGGCCGACAAGATGTATCAAGACCTACGATACACCTACTGGTGGCCTGGCATGAAAAAGGATATTGCTGTTTTTGTTTCCAAGTGCCTTACCTTTTCCAAAGTAAAAGCTGAACATCAAAGACCCTTAGGACTTCTAGTCCAACCCGAAATACCTGTATGGAAGTGGGAAAACATAACCATGGATTTCATTACCGGGTTACCTCGCACCTCCAGTGGGTATGACACCATATGGGTAATAATCGATCGCCTTACAAAGTCAGCTCACTTCATTCCAATCCGCGAGGACTTAAAAAATGAGAAGTTAGCTCGTATCTACATCAGCGAGATCGTAAGCCGTCATGGTGTACCTTTAAGCATCATTTCAGACCGTGATGGTCGTTTCACTTCACGAACATGGCGAGCCGTACAAACCGCCTTGGGTACGCGATTAGACCTCAGTACCGCTTTTCATCCTCAAACTGATGGACAATCTGAATGCACCATCCAAACTCTTGAAGACATGCTTCGAGCATGTGTCATAGACTTCAAAGGGAATTGGGACGCTCATCTACCATTAGTTGAATTTTCGTACAACAATAGCTACCATTCAAGTATCGGCATGGCTCCTTTCGAAGCTTTATATGGTCGTAAGTGCCGATCTCCAGTATGTTGGCACGAAATTGGGGAATCACAAATCACCGGTCTAGAATTAATTCAAGAAACTACCGACAAGGTCATTCAAATTCGAAACAATCTCCTAGTGGCTCAAAGTCGTCAAAAGAGTTATGCAGACAAACGACGAAAGCCCTTGGAGTTTGACATTGGGGATCAAGTACTTTTAAAAGTATACCCGTGGAAGGGAGTGGTTCGTTTTGGCCAGAAGGGCAAGCTAGCACCACGCTACGTAGGACCTTTCAAGATACTCGAAACGGTAGGTCCTGTAGCATACAAGCTTGACCTACCAGAAGAACACAACATAATTCATCCCACATTCCACGTATCAAACTTGAAGAAGTGCCTCGCTGATGAAAACCTCCATATTCCTCTAGAAGATATTCAGATCGATGAATCTATGCACTTCATTGAAAGACCAGTAGAAATCATGGACTTCGGAGAGAAGCGTTTAAGACGAAGTCGTATTCTAATTGTCAGGGTACGTTGGGAGTCGAAACGAGAACCTGAGTTTACTTGGGAACGTGAAGACTCAATGCACGAGAAATACCCGCATCTTTTTCCTGTTACCACTACTACTTAAATTTCGGGACGAAATTTCTAAAAGTAGGGGATACTGTAACATCCGTCGAAAAACGGGTTTCCAAAACCCGCTTCGTTTATTAATCGAATATCCAGTTATAATTTTTCGTTGCATATTTATTGCTCAAACTAATTTTAAACGATACATAATTAATAACTATATTAGAATTTAAAAACCATAATTTATAAATAATCTTAAATAGTGAGAAAAAAATAAAATGGGGACGCCGGGTTTCGAACCCGGGTTGCCCACAAACCCAAACACACAACAAACCGCTCCGCCACATGCCTTCTTTGTGAATATAATGAAACAAATAATACTTAAAATAAAACCCGAATTCAAAACCGGAGATCACCGCGCCCAGAACTCGCAATCACTGGAAAATCCGGCAATCCGCGACTTTGCCACTTTCCTTTTGACTAAACATGCTAACCGACCTCGACATCGGTTATAACCGATGTCTGACCCTTGATTTTAGTCGTAACCGCCGGAAAACCCTTGACCGCGAATCAAGACCCAAAATCGGACCCGATTCACTCAGTTCTTTCCTATAAATACCCACTCAATCTTCCGGAAATCCTTTCGCTCAGAACCGCTCACTTTTTCGAAGCTCTAGCTCGTCGCTGGAGATATACTGCATTCGCCGGACTTTCACCGGAAAACCGAGACTTACTCCGAATCGGTAAAATTCTCGACTCTTTTGTTTGTAATCCATTATTCAGCATGTATTAACATAAATCGTGCAACCAGAATCGGTCTCAGACGACGTTGCCGGGAATTCCTGCACTCACCGGAAAATCACTGAAATTCCGAGGTCTCACTGTCAATCGGTACAATCATCTAAACTCTCCTGATATCCCTTGTTTAGTAACTTAATTGCACAACTCATTGATCAAAACTGTTAGTTGATTCACTCAGACGGAAGTCACCAATCATAGCCGACGACTCTTGCCGGAAATCTGAGAAAAACATTCTGTTCGGTACATTTTACTCCGTAATCCTCTTTATCCATTTCATTCCAATCAATTATAAGTTCGATGACCGATTTAAACAAGAACAGTCGGACATCACTGTTCTGTGTCTTTGTAAACGAAGAAGACGAAGTTGAATATGTGTATAAGTATAATTAAAAACGGATATTCGAATGGGTTAGACACACAGTCCAGCGGTGGACTGTGTGCACAAACAATGCACACGTCCCGGGTTCGAATCGCACATGTTACCGAATTTCAGAATTAAAACCAACATTTTTACAACTGAATCGGATCAGGTCACCGAATGTTAATAAGAATAATTTAATCCATAAGTTAAACAGATATGACACATAGCCCAACTGGTTGGGCTGTGCGCACTCGAACCGAAGGACCCGAGTTCGACTCCGGGTCTCTGCAACCGGTTCGGCCATATAAATCGTTTTTAATAAAAACCCAAATAAGTTAAAAGTTAATTAGTATATAAATATAATTAAAACAGAGAATATTTCAGGTTAGACACGTAGCTCAGTTGGTAGAGCTGCGTGCACGTATACGAGAGGTCCCGAGTTTGAACCTCACTCAGCGCATAATTAAACACAATCCGACCGGACGGTCAACGGTCAAAAAGTCAAATTTTTTTTATTTATTTTTAATAATTAATTTAATCAGAAAATCATTTAAAAATACTTAAAAATAAGATTTTAAAGTTAGAAAACCTTCTTAAACTCACAAAAATAAATCTAAAAATCACATTAAGAGTATTGAATTAAAAGTACTAATTTACCGAATCATTTCGTTATTATTTTAGGTTAGTTATCCTCGTCGATCAAATCCTAAAATTCGTGCGCATCCAACGTCATCAAAGAACGCACCCAATGTGAGTGAATCTCTACCAATTCCCCGTTTTAATCACATTTTGGGGTGTATCATGTGTCGTTTAATTCCTTATTATATTTAAACACTTGTGCATCCATCATATCCGTGATCAAATGTGTATCAAATGTGTATCAATTGTTGTGTGAATTATGTTTAGATTGAAGTTATCATTTTCAGTGCATGCATTTCATTAGGCCCATCAGCTCCCCGTGGGATACGGGTTGAGTATCAGGTGCCTCATTCGATCGGCTCCGTTTGATTGAGCCTTGATCTCACATACATCATCATTCATGTCACTCGATCGGCTCCGTTTGATTGAGCCTTGATCTCATATACATCATCATTCATGTCATTTACTCATCCAATGTGGTTTGTGTTTTTGTTATATATATACGTTTGCTCACATGTGATTATTGCACAAATTTTCAATATTAAATACAACAAGAAATTAATAACAATGTTTTCTCAAGGTTCACTCGCCAACTTTTGTTGACCCAAAATATCCCCCGTTTTACACATGATACAGGTGATCCAGTTGAGGCAAGAAACACATAGGAAGGCCTAGAAGAATAAATCAGTTTCAGCTTGGGATTATTTTACTTAGTTTCATTCCCTTGTAATTGTATGGATTTGATTTGAATATTTAAGTTGTAATTTGAATTTAATAAATATGAAACATTTTAGTAAACATCATGAGCTTTGGTGATAACCCAATTATGCCCCGACTCTTATTCCGCTGCGGGTCGGGGTGTGACAGACCATGCTCGAGCGGAGGATTTTAGGATTTTGAGGTTGGATCTCGACTCGGTTCCGGAGGATGAACGCGAGGTCTACCAGAGGATGAAAGAGGAAGTTAAGAGAAAATGGACCTCATAGATTGTTTTGTTTTTTTATGTCGTATCATTATTTATTTTTTTCCCTTTTATGTTTCCCTTTTTTGGATTTGTAATTTTTTTCTTAGGATATGTAATTTTTATTTATGTTATGTAATGGATTTAATTATGTTGTTTTATGTGTTATTTTTATTTAATTTTTAAGATGTTTTTATAAAGTTAAAAAAGATAAACAACTGGTGTGGGGTAGGCCCATCCTCCACTCCCTTCATTTTGCTAGGAGGGCCATCCCATAATGGATGGTGATGTGGCATCTTACGTGGCGGCCCATCCTCATGGGGATGACCCTCACCATACCCTTTAGCCTTACGCCTGTCGGGAATTAACATGTCCTTTATTACTGTTGGGGAATGGATGTTTGACCGTTTTATTGACATTTTTTAAACCTTTTCTCGCCTCTCATTTGTTAGGGAGTGTGTAGTTATAAAGCCCCTTTGGGGTGTTATGCCACATGTGACACGTCACGTCATCACGTGGCTTTATGGGGCGTTATATCACTAGATGGCGTAGTCATAAAGCTCCTACCTCGTCATTACTCAATTATTAATTTCTAATATTTTATAATTAATTTCTAACTTTATAAAATTAACAAACCATTTCATTAAATTAAAAAACATTACAACTAAAAAATATTACACCAAAATTAATAAAAAACATCACACTAAAAAAATAAAAAAACCTCACTACAGTAAAAGAAAAAACTCAAACATTATATATTTATTCGATTCGCTTCTTTTGTGCCAATGCCATCTTCAATGCTTTTCAGATTAGGTGGTCGTGCGGTTTCGAGTAGAATTCAAAGTCATAAGCCCATTGTCTATCCCGCATAATCTCGGTCACTTCCCGATTCGCCTCCATACATTTACTCCCTAGTTCCTTTATGTCTTGAAGGCGTCGGTTTACCTCCAAAAATGCAATAGTCATGTCGGATGACATCGACGATGACTCGGGCCTTTTCGATCTCGTACCGCTTCGTGCCGCGGCTCTTCCGGCGGGTCGTTGAGTACATTATAGACATGAAAAGTAAACTACGATATTTAATTAGAGGTATTCCAATCCAGGAATATAAGGTGGTCCCAAATCCAGGGATAATGTGGTTCCCAAACCAGGGAATGCATGCTTTTCGTAAATGTGTGAACTCACCTTAGATTAGCTTGGCATATTAGGTTATGCGAGCTAGTACGATCAACCACGTCCTATTATGGTTACCAAGAATATTTGGGGTCGTTTATGTAATTCACGCAAATCCTACACGTATCTAGCATATAACATGCGTACAAGTTGTCACAAATATTTTACCATGTAGTTTTCATGCACATGTTCCTAATAAAACCTACGACACTTCATACATTTGTTATACAATCATTAAGCATGGGCGAACACTAAACGTAGCAAGTTCGACACTTATAAACTTATAAGGATGCATAACTAAATTCACTGAAAATAGGCTGATTTGGGAGGTCCGTTTACCATACTTACGTGATTGAAAAAATTACAATCTTTGTATGTGACGTGCCCCTAGGAGGAGTTGTCCTTGTGTTAAATTTTTAGAGTCTAACTCTTTACCCAAAATTTGTGAAAATTGTTTACTAAGCAGCAATTAGATTCGTTACTTTCTGACAGCAGCTCACGGAAAAATTCATTTAAAACTCCTCGGTTATCCGATTGACGTAATTCCACTTGGAGATTCGCGCAAACACATAAGACTATCTACAGTATAAATTTCATGATCTAACTCTAACTATTCACTAAGTTATGACTTAAAACACAAAACATAAAATCTGCAGAAAAATACAGCTTGGAGTACTAAAAAGAAATAATTCATTTAAAATAGCAAATGACCTACAAAAATTATGATTCCAGTACCATTAGAAGCGTATTTAGAAATACCACGTTTTAGACTCAAAAAAATCTAGTTCTCGTTACGTTATGACCAGTTTACAGCCACTTAAAGCCGACTGTAATGTTCTAATCAACAACTGATTTCACATATACTTCACTAAAACGAGATTTCAGACTTCCTAGACATGTTTTTCGTGATTATATGAACTTAAGAAATCATTCTCAGCAGGTTATTGGTTGTTTATATCAGATTTATTGTACAACATCATCAAGATTATCAAGCATGTCAACCCTAAACAAAGCTATACGTGTCCATAGATAAATAAGCATAATACTAATCCTCCTATACGTTTTTCATGACTTCTAACTCACCAATTAACATCACAACATCAAGGTCATCAATTATTAATACCAACGCAGCCATGTATTAGCAGAATTTAAAACCAAAACGTATAAAAATACTAACCAAAAGAAGATGCGATAGAGAGTGTTCGAGCGAGAGGGAGAGTAGCGATGGAGAGAGGGTTGCGACGGTGGGGGGGTGGGTCTTCTTGCAGCCGTAATTTGTTAGGGAAAGCTAGGGTTTTTGGTGTTGAAGTGTTATCATACAACATGCAAACATATGTAAACTTAAGTTGGGGTGAGGGCGGTTTAGTTTAGGAGTGGGCTGCAAGCAATGGGCTTGCTTGAGCCGTGCATGAACAAGGGATGAGGTGGTTTGGTAATTGCTTGAGCCAAAATTAGAGGAGTTAATGGGATGGGAAATTGGGTTGTGATAGGTGATTAATGAACCAAAGGGGGCGTGGGGGCTGCAACTTTGAAACATATTTGGAGTTTTGTTTTTTTATGTATTCAATCAACTAATAAAAAATGAATAATTAATTACTAATATAAATGTATAATATGCATACTAAGGTTCGGGCCTCGTAAGTTCCTAGTTACATGTGATTCGACAAGCGAGACATGTGATTCAGTTTAAATGGTTCAGGTTGGTTCAACATCATATAGATTTGGTTCCGCGTAATCGTTGACACATTATAATTTAGACAAATATATCACCAAATTGTAGAAGCGAAACGAACGGTTTTTTACCTCGAAGTTACGGGTTGTCACATCATCCCCAAGTTGAAAGAAATTTCATCCCAAATTTAGCATACAGTCGCTGAAGAAGCTAGTGCATTAGAGCGTTTCGTGGGGTGTCTCATCATCCCCATGTTGATTTGGAATTTCGTACCGAAATTCAGTAGTAGCTTCAGCACTGGATGCATTATTCTTGAACAACTGAGGATACTTGCGCATCATTTAATCTTCTCATTCCCAGGTGAACTATAGGCCATGTTTTGAGTTCCAACGAACCTGAACAATAGGAATCTTACTGGGCTTAGTATTTTGATCTCCCGATCCATGATTTCAACTAGTTCCTCAATGAAATAGAGTTGATCATCAATCTTGAGCTCTTTGAATGGAACTACGAGTGTCTCATCATATAGGCACTTCTTTAGACTAGATACATGAAAGACATTGTGCACACCACTGAGTTCTTCAGGTAAATTTAGTCTATATGCCACTATGCCAATTCTTTCTGTGATCTCTAATGGTCCAACATAACGGGGATTTAGTTTGCCTCGTTTACCAAACCGAACAACACCCTTCCAAGGGGGTGAGACTTTTAACAAGACGTTGTCACCAATTTGGAATTCCAATGGCTTCCTACGCTTATCAACGTAGCTTTTCTGACGGTCGCGAGCTACTACCATTCAGTTTCTGGTTTTGAACGATCTTCTTTGAAGTTTCCAGCACGAGTTCAGGGCCAGTGGTTTTGACTATCTCTAACTTCGGCCTATCAAAGAGGTGATCGACATTTCCGTCCGTACAATGCTTCGAACAAAGTGGCCTGAATACTGGTGTGGTAATTATTGTTATAAGAGAATCCCACCAGAAGTAGGTTTCTTTCCCAACTGTTACCAAAATCAATGACACATGCTCGCAACATGTCTTCTAGGGTTTGAATAGTGCGTTCGGTTTGACCATCGGTTTATGGGTGATAGGTTGTGCTAATGTCTAGACGTGATCCGAATGATTTGTGCATAGCTTGCCACAAAAAACGTGGGTCACGATTGGAGATGATGGAGATTGGCACTTCGTGCCTAGAAACTACTTCCTTCAAGTATATGCTAGCAAGTTTGGTAAACTTATCGGTTTCTTTGATCGCAATGAAGTGAGCTAACTTGGTTAGACGGTCCACAATCACCCAAATGGTGTTGTTCCCGTTTGGAGTTCTAGGTAAACCGGTAATGAAATCCATGGAAATTTGCTCCCATTTCCACATTGGTAGTTCCGGTTGTTGCAGTAACCCTGATGGGTTTTGATATTCTATCTTGACCCTAGCACAGGTCAAGCACTTAGGTGGCTATGTTAACTTTCATATTCGGCCACCTGTACATGGTCTTCAGGTCATGATACATCTTATCGGAACCAAGGTGAACAGAGTAGCGAGATTTTTGAGCTTCATTCATAACGAGATCTCTCAAATTTCTGTGTAGTGGAACCCATATCCGCTCCATGAAATAGCGAATACCGTCCGATTTAGTTTCAAGTTGTTTTTCCATGCCCCGCAAGGACTCATCTTGAAGGTTTTCCTCCTTCAATGCTTCGGTTTGTGCAGCATGGATCTGATCAGGAAGGTTAGAATGAATGGTGAGTTTCAAGGCTCGAACTCATTTGAGTCGGGTTCTTTCTGACTGAGGGCACCGGCTACCACATTAGCCTTACCCGGATACACAGTCGTAGTCGTTCAGGAGTTCAACCCAACGATGCTGCCGCATGTTGAGCTCCTTTTGGTTTAAAATATGTTGAAGACTCTTGTGGTCGGTGTATGTGATATCCCACATTTGTTGTGAAGGGGAACAAAGGCTTCCTTATAAGGGGCTTGATACCTTCACCATCATGACGCGTTTTAAAAATCGTGAGGGACGGGCGCTTAGGGCGTGTTGCCTGCCAAAGCGGACAATATCATGGTGCGGTTATGCTGGGCTGTTACAGATGGTACCAGAGCCAGGGATCAGACTGGTTTGCTAACAAGGAAGCTGGGCCCCGTAAGGGGGGTGGATTGTGATATCCCACATCGGTTGTGAAGGGGAACAAAGGCTTCCTTATAAGGGGTTTGATACCTTCACCATATGTTTGAAAAATTGTGTTTATCAGAGCCATTGGTTATAGAGAACTCAGTTTAAATTAAAAAAACTAGACTATAACCGCTGGGATGTTATAGATTGTTATCAGAGCCATTGGTTATAGAGAACTCAGTTTAAATTAAAAAAACTAGACTATAACCGTTTTTCCTGGAAAACCTACGATGAGACTCCGCTCCAAAGTGCAAGGTTATCCATTATTATCATATACACTACACTAATCACTACTTGACACCCCACATGTATAGCATTACGGATTTGACTAACTCACATCACATTAACGGCAAGAGCCAACAATTATAGTAAACTGGGTTTGCATTAAAGGGTAGATTTAGGCTATTACCTTAAACATTGTATGAGTCCTACACCAACACAGACACTCGTATATGATATACGTAGACATTCATACCTGATACATATATGCACGTAGCATCCAAACATACAGTAACATGGCGGGCATGTCGACATCATCCCTAGCTCTCTCTACCGAGGGGGAAAGCATCAATCTCTTGCATCATCATCCCTAGTTAGGATCACCAATAACTAGCATCTACTCCTGTTTGAGGGCCGTGAACCGGAGCCTCTAGAGGAGCTTCCGACATCATAACCAATTGTACCCTTTTTCCATACCATAGAGTCGAACAAGCCATCAGGTTGAGCCTACTGATGATACTATCGGGTATGGCGAGCCTTCTCAGGTCCGTGTTTGGGACAACACCCAACACTGAGACATATCCATTGGGAGTCGTGTTCATCGAAAACGAGTCCTTTCTCGACCTACCAGTGATAATACCACGACCACTAGCTTTACTTTCCTTCAAGCCTAAGCACGTGGGCCTCGCGTGAGGCACACTGCATTGAGGCAGACCCTTGCACACATTATTTTAGAAATCCATTGACACTGAGATGTCATCTTTTTTTTCCCGAGCCTTAAATTCCCCCGCACGTTGCTGCGGGTATTTATTTGGTATCGGTTCGATTCATTATGTCATAGGTACAGTATCGCCACTCTGTATATCAAGCGAAAGACAAAACCCAATAAATAAAGCAACGATATGACCAAAATAATATCGATACGTGTTTACTTTGATGAAAAACCATAACATCTTTGGTTGCTATCCTTTCAAAAGTTGGTTTGACACATGATAGGTGGAACTCGGGTGAGCATTCAAATCAACTTACCATTACGTGTGTATACGTAATAGTAATTTGGGATGTATGTGAATCGTTGTGAAAACTAGTGTGTGGATAAATTGTCCTAACATGTAAATTTCTTGCATAAAAGTTTCACTATCAGTCTATGTAGTTAATATCCCGATATGTCACCCGATGTATCAATGATAATCGGTTATCGGTCCCCCACCGAGATAATAGTGCAAAATATCGGTGAGAATATCGGTACCGATAATATCGGCGATATTGACCGTTATTTGACCGATATTGGACCGATATTTGACCAATATCACCGATTTCCCGATATTAGTACCTTTCTTCTTATTTCTACTATTCGTCTTTCTTCTTATTACGGCTATTAGTGTTTTAAGTATTAACTGTTAGTTGTTATTGTTAAATATTAGTGTTTTAAGTCTTACTCAGTTCCTACTTGCTACAATTGTTAGCGTTTTGTAAGTTGCAAAAGATTTATTTGTTAATGGTAGGAAAGTATACAGAAATGTTAGTGTTAAATTGGTATATATATATAAATTTAGAATGATATTAAATTTACCGATATCCCGCCGATATTCCACCGTGATGACCGATATCTCAAATATTGGTCCTTGACTGATATCCGATATTTTATCGTATTAACTACTTAGCTATCAGTAGAAGTTCTCGTACCCTACTTAAAGACCAACCGGTACTGTTAAACTTGTTCAACAGTTGATGGACGTAACTATTAGATATAAGATGCTTTCGGACACATTGAGCCATCATCAATGAAATCCCTCAGTATTTTTATTATTATTATTATTATTATTTACTGATGTAAGAGTCTTAGTGAAACTAAGACATCGGAACCTATCATCTTGATTGAAACTCTACCAAAAGTACGGTAAGGCCTTCAACCTCAACATATAAGCGAAATATGAAGAATCTCTCTTACACTTACACTTTATCCCTTATGCTTAACTTTAACAATTTCCTTTGACCCCATTAGTCTGTGTCTTGTGACTAATCCTTAGTCTAACCTGATGTACATCCTCGCTTACCTAACTCTGCACCCAGATTTCCACAAAAATGATTCCATCATCTAAAGAACACTGGAAGACAGGGATACAAGTTAGTTAACCCCCAGATAAACGCGATGACCTACATAATAGTTTTTACCTCTTATTTTGCTGGAGTCGTTTCTTTATAAGTGAGTCTATTCTCTAGCCTTTGCACTGGTCAATTCCTACCATTTAATGTGACAACTAGTTACTGTTCTCAACACAGATAAACCTGTTGTTCCATCATCATGGCCACAGTATATCTTCGATTCTCTACGCACCTATAACATTGAGCTCTAATTTAAAAATAACTCGATAAACTCGCCTTTTTATCCGTAGTGATCACCTTTTGAACTTTGATGATGGTGATGTATTCTCATTATGACCATACCATTTTGAACATATTTTTGCGTTCTCGTAATGAAACCTCTTGACGACGTATGTAATGTTCCTAATTCATGCACACGTTTTAGTTCAATCTTTCAAATCTGTTTGTATACAAGTTTGACTACTTACGCACTCACTTTCATACATAGATCTTAGTGAATCTATTCTTATTCGCATACAGGCAAGCTCGGCGACTATGGAGAACGCTCCGATTGAACCGGAGCACAATGAATTCGATCAACCATTACTTTTCTACATAATTCTTATTGTGTTAACACCTTCAATGTAACATTTCCAACAACCGGTAGCGTCACTTTATTTCTATTTAAACCACTTGTGTGCGACCAACTACATCCTCATCATCAGATTTATTTATTTATATATTTTTCTATTCACTAGTGATTCCAAAACAATTATGTGGAACAAATTGATGAAAGCCACGTCTTGATATGTTCTTCGTGTCTTATCTTGTTATGCTAAAATGAATACATGTTCTTGTCTAACCTATTATATGCTAATCCTCGTTTGTCTAAATCACTCTCTACGAACGTTACACGTGGAACAATGAGCCATGCTTAATTTCATCAAGTGCAAGAGCACGAAATAAATTTCTATTTCCGTGAGGTATACCGATGTCAACACCGTTTCCGTGCGAAAGCACCACACTTATTGTATACTTCTTCCTCGTTGACCGAAAGCTGGTCATCTATTATAACCAACTACAGCCAAAATATCATACTCTATATCAACCGATAATCTCCATTCCCTCCGTATGAACGCGTCAAGACGCTACCATTCCGAAATAAAGGGCATAATGCCTTACTTGAGTTTTCATCCAATCTGTTCATAAATTTACCCGGATCACTAGTTTCATGCAATTATTATTACTTCTTTCTAGAAGCCTCACGTACGATGACAACATCATTGTTATTTGGTAGCAGTGACTGCACCATTTCTGATCTCCGGTAGTGATACCACATAACAACGAATCTCTCCGACACTCACTTTGGATTACTTTCACGTCAGTTACTTTGAGTAAATTCTCGGTGGTATACCCAACACACGTGATCCTAGGATTTGAGTAATTGGACCTTTGATAAATTATCTTGACACAATTCTAGTTCAGTTCATTTCTCTGACCTTTTGTTTATGACGTATGGCATTCATGCCCATTCAATCTAAAAATATACATTAGATACACTTGCTTCGTGAAGTGTTGGCTACTTAACATGCAGATCACTCCATGACAACTAAGCACTGCCTTTTTCAGGTCACTCAAATTCAAACGTATGGAGCTCACCTAAACCCTATTTTGTGCAACACCCCCCGCCTTGGTGTACGTAACTTGTTGCAACATTCTTTGTCATTGACCTCCCATTAACTCAATTTATGTTTCTACTTAAGACCAAATACAAACTGACATTAGTGTTTTCCAGGATAGCGCGTGTAAACTCCCTTCAAAATCCATATGAAAGAATTCACTTTGCTACATCACGACCTTTTCAAGCCATAATGGCTTCTCCTACTAAAATTCTAAACATTGGTGTCACCTCCAGGACAATAGATATAACTGGTTATTAGGCAGTGTGCTATTGCATCTTATTCGTGAAGAGGAAACTGGACCACCAAACTTCAATACCATAATACTATCTTGAAATTGCGTCATCTTTTTACTTTCGTGTATACCTAAATTGTAAGTGGCTTCCTGTAGTTCTTGATAGTCACACTTATGTGCACCTACTCTTATGAAAATCGATTTGTTGCTTCGACAATTCTGTACCTAGATATAATCCCTTGTAGGTTGTTCCAAATGAACAAATTAAATCTCAATTGTCATCAACGATAATCTAAATCGTGCAGTTTGATTTTATCTCAGCTTGGTGTATCGTCTTTTGTCTTGACGCTCACTTTAGCAATGAACTTGCAACCATCGTTTAAAAATATCGTACTTTAAATTTTCGGGACGAAAATTCTTTCAACAAGGGGATGATGTGACACCCGACATTTTCAGGTTAATACCGTTAACACAATCTCCATTATCTCAAGTATTCAACCGATACATTTTCAGGTTACTACCGTTAACACTTTTGGTAAATTAAGTGTAACAGTTATTTCACCAAAAGTGTATCGGTTGTTTCACAAACACTCACGTAATAGTAATTCGGGGAATTTCAGAATCACACGTGGGTTTATACCAGAATGTCGATAAACCATCAGAACAGTATTCCTGAACATATAAATAAAAACAAGTTAGGTAAATGTATATGCTATGGGACTTATATGTGTATTCTGTGAATTTTCGTGAAACCGCGTATACGTACGCGTCACAACGTGTTATGGACGAACCTATAACTAGAGCGTATAGTATATCTTAACCTAAATTTCATTGACGAAATTCTTGTAACATGGGGAGGATGTGCAACCTGTATTTTCGACCCTAATTGATTACTTAAAGTTATCGGTTAATAATAATAACTTGCGATGCAGGCTACTTGTGGTGTAACCGACAAGTTTAGCCAAACGATATTGATCCAACACATATTATTTGTTTTATATAGGACATATATATATATATATTCCATATATTCACTTAAATTGGTTAATAAATCACTATTTGATATTGTTATTTTATAAATTAGCGAACGATATATAAGCGAGACACGTGATGTTAAGCGGGTTCGTTTACGAGTTCTGCACCTAACCTACTAAAACCACCTACTCTAAACACTAGTATATATGCCTAACTTTTATTCTTCCTCCTCATTTTCACAAACCCTAGCCCCCATCTTCTTCTCCTATCCACCTAAACATCAAACACTCCGAAACTTTATCACATTTCTACACCTCACGTTCTCTCATCTCTCTCTAGAAGGCCGGTCGACCACCACCCTTTGTGGTGGCGCATGACGAACAGCGACAATAGCCGCAACATGTAGTGAAGGAGGTGGTTTTGTGGGTTTTGGGTGACGAATCAAGGTGGATGTGACGTGGTAACCATCACAGGCGGTAGCGGCGGCGCTATGGTGGTGGTGTGCATGGTCGTAATAAGATTGGGGCAGGGGTGGCGGTGGATTTGTGATGAGGGAGGCATAGTGGTGCCTAGTGGGTGGCTATGAACGAATGGCAACGACGTTTGGGGTGAACGGACGGTGTAGTGGTGGCGCTAGGCGGCTATTGGCGGAGGAGGACCAGTGGCGCGACAACAACAATAAAGGCCCGATCTTCAATGAATCCGACCAGATGTGTATGTACTGATCCCGTTTTGGCTTTGAAACTTGTAGATTCCTCTTGTTTTTCATATATCCATGATATCTAAAGTTTAACCCAACACACTAGGTTATTTGGGTGGTGGTTCAGTAGGGTTCTAGCGGCAGAGGTGAAATCCATCCACATGAAAGTGACGGATGGTAATGATTGGCGGGGACAGTTGGTCGAGTGATGGTTTAGGAAGTGTTTGGGTTCATGTTTGGTAGATTTGGGGCCAATCGGGTCAGGTCAACTTTGGGTCAACACGAATCAACTCTGGTCAGACTTGGTTAACTCTTTTATCGACACGTTTGGTTGTATCTCGGTTCATTAAAAAAGTGTAGGAAGGTTTTCACACACTTTTGACTTCTTTTCTATTTTTATACGTGTTGTAATTGTAATAATAAGAACGTGAAACGAGCTCTAGCGAACACGACCCGATTTGCAGAATTGTATAATAATAATCTCTGGACTGTAAGCAAAGTATTCAGTTGTAATCAGACTTGTACATGTCTTATGTGAACATATGTATAATTATAAAATACGTGACAGTGACATGGACTTTTGACGTTGGGAAAATTATCGAAAACTTGTGTTTTCGGGTTTTATAAACAGAGGAAACTCTGCCTGATTTCTGTAAGAAGCTATAATACGTCTTACGTGTTTTAAATCAAACGAAAACATATCATGATTCAAATAATCTTATAAAAATATGTAACATCTATGCCTTTTCAACCATTGTACAATTTCGAATCCAATGAGATCTTGTGTTTCATTCCCGAGAATTGTATAATTACATGTGACATTCACACATTCCAGTCCTTGTATAATTTCGATTCTTCGAATCGCTTCTTGAAGTGAAATCATAAGCTGTTACGCAAACGTAATCAGTTTAACGCGACATACACTTTGGAACTTTGACACAAGCTAAACATATCTTAAATATCATTTAAATAACTTAGAAATAAGTTTTGAAGGGTTCGGTATGGCAAAAAACACGCTTATTCAACTTCAGGGGCTATTTTGCAAATTCTGCAAAACTAGGCCGATATGCGTATTTCCTGATCTGGAACATGTACGCACATCCAAAAATTTTTGTAATCATTAAAATCTAGTATTATAATGATTGGAATGCAAAAATATAATTCGCTACGTGTTTACGGTCATTTACGCGTTCGTTACGATTTTCGTCGTAATTAACCGAAAACCGCAACCGTACTACCGAACGAACCAACACCTGGGACATTTTGGTACACATTTCAAGTTCCCTATGGTTATTCATCCTTATGGAGCTTAAAAATGGGGTTAACGGGTGTTAAAAGTGCCAAAACGTGACGAAAACAAGTTCATGGGCCATTTCTGCCAATTTTGAAACTTCTGCCCCTGCAAGGGCCTTACGGACCGTAAGGCCTAACCCCATATGTTCCGTAAGGGATCCCCAACTCAGAAGCTTCCTAAATTCAAGCTGGTAGCTTCTTGTTAACTTCCTTGGCCACCAAGTCGCGATCTATGCCACCTTTAACCTGCATTAGACACCTGGTGGGACACTAATCATGCCTTAACACCTGGATCAACACAAGTGGCATGATTTTGAAGCTCCAAGATTAGTATAAATATGCTTGATCTTCTCCATTTCTCTTTGCTCATTCTATTCTTTCTTTCTCCCATCTCTTTGGAGTTGTTTCCAGTAATTGGAGACCTCCTCTCTGAGTTCTTAAGTGTTTCTCAAACACAAGTAAGTATTATTCCATAGTTCCAACACTCATTTCGTTTATAAGGTTTCATTCTATCGGAATCTTCCGATTAAAGTCCCGATATTTACATAGTTATCCGATTCTAGGACAGGTTTGACTTCTCGGACATTTGAACTTGTTTAATCTTTGATTCAAGGATATTTTGTAACCCCAAGTGAGTACATAGTCCCCTCTTTTACGTTTTCAAATGTTTTGGGGTGATTCACATGTGCCTATTCACTATTTTCACCTTTCTCAATGCTATATGATTTCTTATACATAGTACTATATCCGATAACGATTTGAAACTGTTATCTATGGCTTAAATAACGATTTTCAAAGTTTGTGAGACTATTGTTGGTGCGTAATTCTTTTATACATTCATTAAAAATGATCAAGCTGATTGGTAGTACGATATAGCGCTATAGGATTTGACACCACATTCCTGTTGTATGGAATGTCAGAAACCAAGTTTAAACTAAATAGATTTTGCCTTCGTGGTAAATCAATAGCTACCAAAGTATAGTTTGATATACCCAGGTTTGAATGTATTGCCAAACGACCATAATTATGTTTTACAAAGGTTTCTAATTCAGCCATAAAAACTTATCTTTTATTGATCTCCCTAAACCAAAGTATATTTTGATATACTACCAAATCACAATGAAGTATATTTCGATATACATCCATAGCATAGTTTGATATGCTATCAATGTGATATTATTTACCAAAGTATAGTTTGATATACTACCGAATCTCTTGTTCTTAAAGAAAAGTATATTTTGATATACTATCGATACTCTTATTGTTTACCAAAGTATATTTTGATATACTACCAATTCACTTGTTCTCAAACCAAAGTACATTTTATATACTACCAAATCTACATTTTCAAAAGTATATTTTAATATACTAGTAATTCAACTATTTTCACAACTAAGGTATATAGTTTGATACATATCTCGTATATACTACAAACTCTTTTTTATCAAAAAGGCAAAGTATTTTAGATACTATACTTTTTGCGAGGATTCATGGCTATTTTTGAAAATATATGTTCTCTACTTAAAAATCCTAAGCCATGAATCTGAATAACAAAACCTATGTTACTCATAGACGTTTTATGCTGATGTACCTATTTTCACATATGTTTCAGGTTTATTTACATGATGATTGTTGCTGCATGCTACATATAGGATGAACTCGGGCTTTAGCGACTTTAAATTTGAAAGACAATTTAATTGTATTTCATTTCCGATATTCCAAGACAATGTAATTCGATAATTCAATAAAACAAAACTTTAAATACCATGTGTTGAGACAATTTGTAACGTGACTCCCCAAGTGTTTCCGTCGCATGTTGTTTTACGTGATTTGGGGTGTTACAGATTGGTATCAGAGCACTGGTTATAGGGAATTAGGTTATTAGTAATGCTTTGACCTAGTCTATAACCTTCCTAGGATCCCAACGCGAGTTTACTTGCGTTTAGATTTCTAATACACTTCCATCACCTATCTTAGGTGATTACCAAAAACAAAACATAATACATCTTTCGGAAGTCGAATTTTTCTAAAAATTACACAAGAAATCATCAATCCTTGGATGATTTATTATGGCATTATTCCTTCAAAGTTTTCAAAATCTCGTCAAAGTTTGGACTTTAATAATGTGAACACATGAAATCTAGAAGGGTGAATGCATGTACCCCGAGTTTTCTGTCTAAGGCTAGAGTGTCCGTACAAATCCACATTATCGGACCAGTCACTCTTGCCTGGGAACTCTTGGGGTGAGTATTCACTTATAGGTTAAACATTCATACCATCATACATCTCAACGTATTTCAATCTCATTATTTAAAGAAGTTGGGCTGTGTCTCACTTCTACATAGACTAACCTCTCCATCACAACAAACGAGAGAGGGACTGTCATCATTCAAACATGTATACTATCAGGATTATGACACAGGCATTGTTTGTTGTGTTTATTTATGTTTTAGAGTCACATAGGACTAATCATAGCTTATTGATAAAACCAATGAGAATTTGACGAGGCTATGGTGGATACGCCGCTGGTACTTCCTATATATAAGTATTCTTGTCAAAGGATCAGAGGCATTATCAGGCGGTTATGAGAAGTTCCATGTAGGATTTGGTATTGTCATGATTGAAGTTTGTGTTATACTCACTGATTTAGCATTTATATCATCTCATCCTTTAAAGGAATTGGATTGTGTCATCAATCCAACATGTATGCTATCAGAATTAGGACTCAGATATTGGTTGTTATGTTTATTTATGTTCTAGAGTCACATCATAGAACCAATCATAACTAACTGATAAAACCAATGAAAATTTGACAAGAATATGGTGGATACGCCGCTGGTACTTCCTATATATAAGTATTCTTGCCAGAGGATCAGAGGCATTGTCAGGCGGTTATGGGAAGTTCCATGTAGGTTTTAGTATTAGAAGTTTATTTTAGGATATAATCTAATCTTTCAAACGTACCCAAACTCATATGCATAACATCATACTTAGTCGATCAACTCTGTGTATCCATGTTCCGTATTAATACACTTTAGGCAACAAAAAGCGATTCCTGTAGCAGGGTATTCAACCCTTACAAGGAACGTTACCGCCTCAAACAAAATTTAAACTCTTACTCTCTTCTAAGTATGTAATTGTCAAATTAAAACACCATCCTTTTTAGACAAATATGCCACTACTTAAATTTCGGGACGAAATTTCTAAAAGTAGGGGATACTGTAACATCCGCCAAAAACCGGATTTACCAAACCCGCTTCGTTTATTAACCGAACAACCAGTTAAAAATTTCGTTGCGTATTTAATGCCCAAATTAATTTTAAACGATACATAATTAATAAGTTAGAATATAAAATTTATTTTTGAAAATGTACTAAAAATAATGAATTAAAAATAATATGCTGAAGCCGGGACTCGAACCCAGGTCAGCCGAGAGTCAACACAGCCTTAACTCACACGCGCTCAAACGCTCCGCCACTTATGTTGTTTGTTAACATATTGAAACAATTAATACATAAATCAATCTGGAAATCAAAACCCAGTGCACGGCGCGCCCAAATCCGCTCTCGCCGGAAATTCCGACGAATTCGTAAATCATTGACGTCCTTCTTTTGTCATAACGGACACATTTACAATCATATCGGTTATAACCGAAATAAAACCATCAATTTCATTCATTGCCTTAAATTTTTATTGAAACCGAAAATACAATTCAAATCCGGGATTGTACCTTGTTCATCAGTTAGGCTCACGTATCTATTCAACTTACACTCATCATTTCGCTCAGAAAACTTCGCCGGAAGTCACCGGAATTCTCTGAAAAATTACCGGAAAGTTTCACCGGAAAACCGAATTCAATCCATCCTTTCTTTTTACCCAAAAATAAGATCATAGGACTCATACTGACATCACTCCCACTCACCTTAAACCTCTGAAGAATCTCTGTCGCAAGAAAATTCACTCGCCGGAATTCTCTGCAAGTCGCCGGAAAACCGGGACTTTCATCTACACGGTAATTACCTCGATGTTTCTGTTTCATTCCATTATAAGATGAATTCTAACACCATTTCATCGCTCAGCATCAACCCCAGACGACATTGCCGGATTTTTCTGTTTTCTTTCTGAAAGTTTCAGAATCACGCTGATAACCGGTATGATCATGTAATCTACTGATAATCATTACTCATTAGTTCAATTTCACATCTAATCCCTCCAAACTGCTAATTGACTCTAACAGCCGAAGGTCACCAGAACAGAGCCGACGAGCTTCGCCGGATTTTCTGAAGAAGACGATCTGTTCGGTATTTTCTTTCCCCAAACTCTTCGATTCAATACTTTCCAATTGTTCATCTTGTTCATTAACCGAATTAATCAAGTATCAGTTGCTTTGACCGATGTCTGTGTTTTGAACGAAGAAGACGAGTTCAGATATGATATAAGATTAACTAAAAACAGTTTTATGAACGGGTTAGACACACAGTCCAGTGGTGGACTGTGTGCAAACAATATGCATAACGTCCCGAGTTCGATTCTTGACACACGCACCTTCACAGAAATAAAATGCCTCTTTTTAGAGACTGAACCGGGTTAATTCAGTAATATGTTAAGTATATTAAAAACTAGAATATTTACCAAGTTAGACACACAGTCCAGCGGTGGACTGTGTACCAAACTAAACCACAGGTCCCGGGTTCGAGACCTGTGGAGTGCACCGAGTCGTTACATTAAAATCTTTTTAAAACAAATGATTTTCGGATTAATTTAATTAGTATATAAATATAATTAAAAGCAGAATTATTTCGGGTTAGACACGTAGCTCAGTTGGTAGAGCTGCGTGCACGCGTACGGGAGGTCTCGGGTTCGAGCCTCACCCGGCGCATACACTTACACAATAAAACCGGTCAACAAGTCAACGGTCAACGGTCAACAAGTCAACGGTCAAAAAGTCAACATTTTTATTATTTTTATTTATTTATTTTATTTAAAAATCAATTAAAAATACTTAAAAATAACATTTTTAAGGTTAGAAAATAGCCTAAAACTCATAAAAATATATCCAAAAATCCTATTAAAGTTGTTAATAAAATCCATTTATTTACCTTACTTTTTCATTATTAATTAGGTTAGTTATTCCTCGTCGATCAATCCTCTAAACTCGTGCGCATTCATCATCATTCACCGAACGCACCCACTGTGAGTGAATCTCTACAAATTCCCCGTTTAATTCATGTTTTTGCGTGTATCATGTGTCTTACTATTTGTTATATCTAAATCATTGTGCATACATCATATCATGAATAAATTTGTATCCAGCCTGTGTAAACTGTTTGTGTGATTATTGTTTGGATTTAATTTATTATTTTCAGTACATGCAATTTCATAGGCCGCCGCTCCCCATTACATTATGAGCGTTGAGCAGTTCCCCATTTCATTATGAGCGTGAACCTGGCGTTGCCTACATACGATCGGCTCCGTTTGATTGAGCCTTGATCGCACAGACATTTTTCATTTTCTATACATGCAATACGATCGGCTCCGTTTGATTGAGCCTTGATCGCACAGACATTTATCATTTTCAGTACATGCAATACGATCGGCTCCGTTTGATTGAGCCTTGATCGCACAGTTTCATTTATGTTATATATTTATGCAAGTTGATTTGTTATTGTATGCTGTTGGTTGTTAATGTATGTTATTGTTTGTTGTTGTTTGATATCGTATGCTAATGGTTTGTTATTGTATGCTGTTGGTTGTTAATGTATGTTATTGTTTGTTGTTGTTTGATATCGTATGCTAATGGTTTGTTATTGTATGCTAATTGTTGTTATTGTATGTTTATTTACGTTTGTTCATATATGAATATTGCACAATTTTTCCATATTAAATACAACCAGAAATAAATAATAAATGTTTTCTAACAAGGTTCACTCGCCAACTTTTTGTTGATCCAAAAACCATTTTTACATATGATACAGGTGAACAGGATGAAGCAAGGAAAACATAGGAATTTGACTTAGAAGAAAAATAATGAAGTTTAGAAGAATGAATAGAACATGTTGTATTTGTTTGATATGATTGTATGATCTCTTTTAAATTGAAATAATAAATATGAAACATTATAATAAATGTCATGACTTTGATGATAACCCAATCATGCCCCGATCACCTTTTCAGCTGCGGGTCGGGGTGTGACAGATTGGTATCAGAGCTTTTGACTATAGGGATATAGGATAGGTTATTAGACCCTTAGAACCTATACTATAGTTGACTAGATTTTAATTGTTTATGTGGTTACATGCATACTTATGATATTTATTTGTCTCATATTTATTACATACACAAATGCATGCAAACATTTCCAATATTACATTTTGTGATATATAGTGAATTATACTTACAGTCAAACATACATACTTACATACATATTCATCATACATGTTACAATATTCACATATTCAAATCATCTTCATACTTCCGTTATTCAAGATTTTGTCGCATTTTTCATTTTTCAAATCTCATCAAAGTGAGTTCTGCGACGGGCATGTAGTAACTGTAAGGGTACAAGTACCGGTAGTCGGAACGTCCTGTCTAGGTTGGCATTCCTATAAATCCAATATAACGGACCAGTTTGCCTACCTGGGGACTAACGATGAGAGTACGAAGGACCTATTAGGCCAAAGCATGCCACACCAAACGTCGTTCGAACTAACCCCACTTTGAGGTGTCACCGTGTCCATACCTGGACACATTCCGAATATCATACGTTACATATTTCTCGATTTTCTCCGGGTTTTAGTGTACGTTACCAGGCTAACACATGCGAACCATATGAAAAACCCGGTAATCATGGGGGCCCACGTGATTACGAAGGTGAAGTATGGCGGCATGCAAGGCCCAATTACGAGCAAAGCCCAAGACATCCTATGGATGTAGTAGATATATTTTGCTATGTTTATTTTATAAATGTTCATTCCTAAATACGACACATGATCCCAAAAGCATCCAACTCATACTCTTGATATGTATTCCTTGTAGATGTCTTCTAATTCCGCTCGTAGGAAGATGAGAGCAGGAAAAGCTCGCGAGCGCATGGCTGCCCTAATCGCTCAACAAATGGCTGCCGTAATACCCAACATTATAGTCCAAGTCCAACAAGCCCTTACCGCTAATCCCGTCAATCAAGAAGTTCAAAATGTTGTTAACCCTCCCCCAAATACCACTAAATGCACTTACAAGCATTTCAAATCCTGCGACCTACAAAATACGAAGGGACTGAAGGTGTCACCGCTCTTCTCTATTGGTTTGAAGAAATGGAAAACATTTTTCTAAATTGCGATTGCCCCGATGATCGCAAAGTGCGATATGCTACTGGTCGTTTATATGGAATAGCACTTACTTGGTGGAATACGGAGAAGGCCAAACGGGGTGTGGAAGATACTATGACTTTGACTTGGGAAGAATTGAAAGAAATCATGACAAAATGGTTTTGCCCAAGGAGCGAAATCAAGAAATTAGAGGATGAGTTCTATTCGTTGAAACAAAAGGAAGGCGACCACACTACATACAACAAGAGATTCCTCGAGTTAAATCAAATGGTTCCCAACTTGTTCACTACCCACTACCGTTTGATCGAGCACTACATTCAAGGTCTTCCTTCAAAGATTCAGGACTCAGTAATAAGTACCACACCTGCAACCTTGGAAGCAGCAATGGAGTTAGCTACAGAGCTCACCGAGAACCAAATCCGGAACAAAGACTTCAAGGAGGAGAAGAAGAAGGATAAAGCATCGACAGAAACCTCCGACTACACCCAAACCGAATCCCCTTCTCAACCCATTTCTAAGAGAAAACGAGACAAGCAACTTTTCGCTGTCACCCAACACAACCAACCAGCCTTACAAGCCGTACCCCTCCAAGCTATCCCAATCACTCAAGTAGCACCCAACTCAACCTACCCAATTAAGAAACCTTACCTTGGACCTCACCCTCGATGTAACACCTGTTTTTATCACCATCCATCTACCGTACTTTGTCGACTATGTGCGCATTGTGGACGCTATGGTCATTTGAGCAAAGTTTGCCGCACCTCTCAAAACCAAACCTCACCCCCTACTCAAAACATGATCCAAACATATCAACAACCCCAATACCCCATGTTCCCATATGTTCGAGTTTGTTTCAATTGTGGCGACCCTACCCACTTTAGAAACACGTGCCCTCAATTGGTTAACATCATAAACGCCCAAGCTCAAGCAAACCCAGTTAACCAAGCAAATCAAGAAAACCCAACCACTAGGCCACCAGCAAGAGGAAGAGTTTTCAACATCAACGCCAATCCGGTTGAAGATAATGACGGCCCAAACGAAAACACTCAACTAGTCCCCTTCACCAACAATCAAGATTCAACTCCCACTGCTTAGTTTTATGCTTTCTTTATGTTATCTCAATTCTCACGTGTCTCAATTTTAAATTAGAAGTTTATCCAAGGATCTTAATGCGAATTATTATTTCAGTTTTGTTTTATACTCATTGATTCAACATTCATACCATCATACATCTCAACGTATTTCAATCTCATTATTTAAAGAAGTTGGGCTGTGTCTCACTTCTACATAGACTAACCTCTCCATCACAACAAACGAGAGAGGGACTGTCATCATTCAAACATGTATACTATCAGGATTATGACACAGGCATTGTTTGTTGTGTTTATTTATGTTTTAGAGTCACATAGGACTAATCATAGCTTACTGATAAAACCAATGAGAATTTGACGAGGATATGGTGGATACGCCGCTGGTACTTCCTATATATAAGTATTCTTGTCAAAGGATCAGAGGCATTATCAGGCGGTTATGAGAAGTTCCATGTAGGATTTGGTATTGTCATGATTGAAGTTTGTGTTATACTCACTTATTTAGCATTTATATCATCTCATCCTTTAAAGGAATTGGATTGTGTCATCAATCCAACATGTATGCTATCAGAATTAGGACTCAGATATTGGTTGTTATGTTTATTTATGTTCTAGAATCACATCATAGAACCAATCATAACTAACTGATAAAACCAATGAAAATTTGACAAGAATATGGTGGATACGCTGCTGGTACTTCCTATATATAAGTATTCTTGCCAGAGGATCAGAGGCATTGTCAGGCGGTTATGGGAAGTTCCATGTAGGTTTTAGTATTAGAAGTTTATTTTAGGATATAATCTAATCTTTCAAACGTACCCAAACTCATATGCATAACATCATACTTAGTCGATCAACTCTGTGTATCCATGTTCCGTATTCATACACTTTAGGCAACAAAAAGCGATTCCTGTAGCAGGGTATTCAACCCTTACAAGGAACGTTACCGCCTCAAACAAAATTTAAACTCTTACTCTCTTCTAAGTATGTAATTGTCAAATTAAAACACCATCCTTTTTAGACAAATATGCCACTACTTAAATTTCAGGATGAAATTTCTAAAAGTAGGGGATACTGTAACATCCGCCAAAAACCGGATTTACCAAACCCGCTTCGTTTATTAACCGAACAACCAGTTAAAAATTTCGTTGCGTATTTAATGCCCAAATTAATTTTAAACGATACATAATTAATAAGTATATTAGAATATAAAATTTATTTTTGAAAATGTACTAAAAATAATGAATTAAAAATAATATGCTGAAGCCTGGACTCGAACCCGGGTCAGCCGAGAGTCAACACAGCCTTAACTCACACGCGCTCAACCGCTCCGCCACTTGTGTTGTTTGTTAACATATTGAAACAATTAATACATAAATCAATCTGGAAATCAAAACCCAGTGCACATCGCGCCCAAATCCGCTCTCGCCGGAAATTCCGACGAATTCATCAATTATTGACATCTTTCTTTTGTCATAACGGACGCATTTACAATCATATCGGTTATAACGAAATAAAACCATCAATTTCATTCATTGCCTTAAATTTTTATTGAAACCGAAAATACAATTCAAATCCGGGATTGTACCTTGTTCATCAGTTAGGCTCACGTATCTATTCAACTTACACTCATCATTTCGCTCAGAAAACTTCGCCGGAAGTCACCGGAATTCTCTGAAAAATTACCGGAAAGTTTCACCGGAAAACCGAATTCAATCCATCCTTTCTTTTTACCCAAAAATAAGATCATAGGACTCATACTGACATCACTCCCACTCACCTTAAACCTCTGAAGAATCTCTGTCGCAAGAAAATTCACTCGCCGGAATTCTCTGCAAGTCGCCGGAAAACCGGGACTTTCATCTACACGGTAATTACCTCGATGTTTCTGTTTCATTCCATTATAAGATGAATTCTAACACCATTTCATCGCTCAGCATCAACCCCAGACGACATTGCCGGATTTTTCTGTTTTCTTTCTGAAAGTTTCAGAATCACGCTGATAACCGGTATGATCATGTAATCTACTGATAATCATTACTCATTAGTTCAATTTCACATCTAATCCCTCCAAACTGCTAATTGACTCTAACAGCCGAAGGTCACCAGAAAAGAGCCGACGAGCTTCGCCGGATTTTCTGAAGAAGACGATCTGTTCGGTATTTTCTTTCCCCAAACTCTTCGATTCAATACTTTCCAATTGTTCATCTTGTTCATTAACCGAATTAATCAAGTATCAGTTGCTTTGACCGATGTCTGTGTTTTGAACGAAGAAGACGAGTTCAGATATGATATAAGATTAACTAAAAACAGTTTTATGAACGGGTTAGACACACAGTCCAGTGGTGGACTGTGTGCAAACAATATGCATAACGTCCCGAGTTCGATTCTTGACACACGCACCTTCACAGAAATAAAATGCCTCTTTTTAGAGACTGAACCGGGTTAATTCAGTAATATGTTAAGTATAATAAAAACTAGAATATTTACCAAATTAGACACACAGTCCAGCGGTGGACTGTGTACAAACTAAACCACAGGTCCCGGGTTCGAGACCTGTGGAGTGCACCGAGTCGTTACATTAAAATCTTTTTAAAATAAATGATTTTCGGATTAATTTAATTAGTATATAAATATAATTAAAAGCAGAATTATTCGGGTTAGACACGTAGCTCAGTTGGTAGAGCTGCGTGCACGCGTACGGGAGGTCTCGGGTTCGAGCCTCACCCGGCGCATACACTTACACAATAAAACCGGTCAACAAGTCAACGGTCAACGGTCAACAAGTCAACGGTCAAAAAGTCAACATTTTTATTATTTTTATTTATTTATTTTATTTAAAAATCAATTAAAAATACTTAAAAATAACATTTTTAAGGTTAGAAAATAGCCTAAAACTCACAAAAATATATCCAAAAATCCTATTAAAGTTGTTAATAAAATCCATTTATTTACCTTACTTTTTCATTATTAATTAGGTTAGTTATTCCTCGTCGATCAATCCTCTAAACTCGTGCGCATTCATCATCATTCACCGAACGCACCCACTGTGAGTGAATCTCTACAAATTCCCCGTTTAATTCACGTTTTTGCGGTGTATCATGTGTCTTACTATTTATTATATCTAAATCATTGTGCATACATCATATCATGAATAAATGTGTATCCAGCCTGTGTAAACTGTCTGTGTGATTATTGTTTGGATTTAATTTATTATTTTCAGTACATGCAATTTCATAGGCCGCCGCTCCCCATTACATTATGAGCGTTGAGCAGTTCCCCATTTCATTATGAGCGTGAACCTGGCGTTGCCTACATACGATCGGCTCCGTTTGATTGAGCCTTGATCGCACAGACATTTTTCATTTTCTATACATGCAATACGATCGGCTCCGTTTGATTGAGCCTTGATCGCACAGACATTTATCATTTTCAGTACATGCAATACGATCGGCTCCGTTTGATTGAGCCTTGATCGCACAGTTTCATTTATGTTATATATTTATGCAAGTTGATTTGTTATTGTATGCTGTTGGTTGTTAATGTATGTTATTGTTTGTTGTTGTTTGATATCGTATGCTAATGGTTTGTTATTGTATGCTGTTGGTTGTTAATGTATGTTATTGTTTGTTGTTGTTTGATATCGTATGCTAATGGTTTGTTATTGTATGCTAATTGTTGTTATTGTATGTTTATTTACGTTTGTTCATATATGAATATTGCACAATTTTTTCATATTAAATACAACCAGAAATAAATAATAAATGTTTTCTAACAAGGTTCACTCGCCAACTTTTTGTTGATCCAAAAACCATTTTTACATATGATACAGGTGAAAAGGATGAAGCAAGGAAAACATAGGAATTTGCCTTAGAAGAAAAATAATGAAGTTTAGAAGGATGAATAGAACATGTTGTATTTGTTTGATATGATTGTATGATCTCTTTTAAATTGAAATAATAAATATGAAACATTATAATAAATGTCATGACTTTGATGATAACCCAATCATGCCCCGATCACCTTTTCCGCTGCGGGTCAGGGTGTGACAATGGCAAATTTAATCGCTCAGCAAATGGCTGCTGTACTCCCAAACCTTGTGACTCAACTCAATCAAGCTTATCAAAATAATAATAACAACAATGCACCTACTCCGTGCAACTTTAAACAATTCAACTCGGCCAAACCACTCAGCTTCACTGGGTCTGGGGGAGCTACTGGGCTCCTACAATGGTTTGAGAGTATCGAAAGCACTTTCCGCCATGTTCAGTGTTCGAACGAGCGGAAAGTAGAGTTTGCTTCGAGTGTTTTCCAAAAGAGAGCACTCACGTGGTGGAACGGGATTACAAGGGACAGAGGTGCTGACGTAGCACTGGCTCAGACATGGGAAGATCTTAGAGCTTTTATGATGAAAGAGTTCTGCCCACGTCATGAATAGAGGGTACTCGAGAACGAATTCCACGATCTGAAACAAGATAGTGGTGAACATCAAGCCTACACTGATCGTTATGAGGAACTAAGTCTATTATGTCCTACCATGGTTACGCCTTTGGATAAGGCAATTGAAAAGTACATTGATGGCCTCCCTGACCCAATTCAGGACATAGTCACATGTAGCAATCCCGCTACAGTTAGACAGGCCATTGAGTTATCCGCTACCCTGACTGAATCTCAAATCAAGAAGGGTAAACTTTTCCGTAAAGGCGACAAGAAGCCATCGGACAAGACTACCCAAGAAAAACCCAACTGAATCCTCTAAGAAGTCAAAGAAGCGTAAGGCTTCACAAAACTTTGCTCTAGTTACTCAGAACGATCAAGTTGCTCTAAACCAACCAGCACAACCTCGTTCTAGGAAAACTTATGCTGGCACTGCACCTCTGTGCAACAAATGCAATCGACATCATCTAAATCAAACACCATGTTACAAATGTACCCACCGTGGATGATTGAGACATTTGGTCAAAGCATGTCGTTTTGCTACCAACACCCAAAATCAAGCAAATGCAAACCTTGCTGCTGCTCAAGCACCATATCCACCTGGATCGTGCTACAACTGTGGTCATCTTACTCACTATCGAAACAATTGCCCGAAGCTTGTTAATGCAAATCCAGCCCGTGGATGAGCATTTAACATAAATGCTAACGAGACTCGTTCTAATGATGATGCAGCTGTGAACATTTAAACTTTTACTTTTTCACTTTGTGTTATCCAAAAATCTTGAAACATTTTGGTTGGTTTATAAATAATATTGTTATTTCAATATTTATTTATAAAACCAGTATGATTACGTGTATGTGTGACATACCCCTACAATACTGACACCAAGGATATGATTCCTTGCAAATCAAACTACTCTCGTAGTTTTTCTATTTTGTGATCCCTCACGATCTCCACAAAAATCCTATGTACACGTTTCTTCTAAGAAACAAAGTATAAGATACAAGTCACAACTCTTAACAAATATTCTAAGTACCACTTTAAATCCTTGCTTGGATACCTAAGGGTACTTTTCATAAGTCCTTAATTGGTCTTATGCAATATGTCAATGTGCCTATGACTACTTTCGTATTTTCATGACATTACACGTACTTTGATTTCATAGTACATCTAGTACATGATTTCCAAAACATTTTCGTTACACAAATCCCAAATCCTTATAGGATCTTCCTATATTCATAGTTAGATCCTTGTGGATGATTAAAGTGCAATCCAGAGTCCTTGATTTGGATTATTTGCGTGCTTTAATACGTATGTACAAGCTAATGGTTATTTGATTCAAAACAATTACTATCCAAATCCTTATAGAACCTTCCATATCTTCATAGGTTAGATCCTTAGAAGGATATCCAAAGTGCTATCTTCAATCCTTAAGGGCTTTTCTATGCAAATAGTTAGACCCTTGGATTCCAAAGTACTATTCTAATTAAAGAGATCATGTGATGATCTAGTTAAAAGACTCTTTAGTGTCTACTTAAAAAGATTATTCATTGATCTAATTAAAAAAGGCACTTTTGTGGTCTAAGACGAGTCATCATATGTTTATTTGTTTGATTTTTCCCCTGCACATCACAAAATGAAATGTGCGGACTATGCAAGAAATTGTGTAATTATGGATGCATACATAATTATATAATTCAGTGCATAGAAACCACAACAAGTTTTGTCATGTGTAAGAACCTATAGTAATAAGAACAACGAAACGGGAACAATGTACTGAGGGCATGGTGGATACGCCGCTGGTACTTCCTATATATAAGTGTTCCTTATTACATTGCAAGCGTGGCATTATTTAAGTTACTAGAAGTTCTGGACCTTGACCAATGTTGTTTTAATCTTTCACTCTCCGACTCCAATTTCGAGCACACACAAGTTTCCTATACTAGTCTTCATGGGAAACCTCTATAAACGTTCTCCCTTTCATTTTGCGGAAATCCGACTCCCTTTCAAGTTCACGCTCTTCTTAGTTCTGCTACAAACAAGAATGTCATTTTGACATTTACATAGCCCCCTTCGGAGGCTCGGTACAATCAAAGGTGTCATACACCTACTTATTGGACTGAAGTTTAGAGTTTCGAATCTGAACTCATTCCTACAAACAACAGAAGAGTACAATAAGAAAAATTTGCTAAGGATCTAAACGTTTCCTAGAATTTTACTCCGGGAACGAAGGATCATTTGAAAGTGATACCCTCATATCCGTTTTCACGAGTTTCTTCTAATTTAAATTTCGGGACGAAATTTCCTAAAGTAGGGGAGACTGTAATATCTGTGCCATTTCAACCATCGTTCAATTCCGAACAATTTCGAATCCAATGATATCTTGTGTTTCATTCCTGAGAATTGTATAATTACATGTGACATTCACACATTCCAGTCCTTGTAAAATTTCGATCCTTCGAATCACTTCTTGAAGTGAAATCGCAAGCTGTTACGCAAACGTAATCAGTTTAACGTGACATACACTTTGGAACTTTGACACAAGCTAAACATACCTTAAATATCCTTTACATAACTTAGAAATAAGTTTTGAAGGGTTCGGTATGGCAAAAACATGCTTATTCAACTTTAGGGGCTATTTTGCAAATTCTGTGAAACTATGCCGATAATGGAACTTGTACGCACATCAAAAAACTTTTGTAATCATTAAAATCTAGTATTTAATGATTGTAATGCAAAAATATCATTCGTTACGCGTTTACGGTCATTTACGCGTTCGTTACGATTTTCGTCGTAATTAACCGAAAACTGCAACCGTACGACCGAACGAACCGACACCTGGGACATTTTTGTCACATTTCAAGTTCCCTATGTTTATTCATCCTTATGGAGCTTAAAAATGGGGTTAACGGGTGCTAAAAGTGCCAAAACGTGATGAAAACAAGTTCAGGGGCCATTTCTGCTAATTTTGAAACTTCTGCCCTACAAGGGCCTTACGGACCGTAAGGCCTAACCCCATACGATCTGTAAGGGGTCCCCAGCTCAGAAGCTTCCTAAATTCAACTTGGCAGCTTCTTGTTAACTTCCTTGGCCACCAAGTCACGATCTATGCCACCTTTAACCTGCATTAGACACCTGGTGGGACACTAATCCATGCCTTAACACCTGGATCAACACTTGGCATGATTTGGGAGCTCCAAGATTAGTATAAATAGGCTTGATTTTCACCATTTATCTTTTCTCATTCCATTCTTTCTTCCTCCCATCTCTTTGGAGTTGTTTCCAGCAATTGGAGATCTCCTCTCTGATTTCTTAAGTGTTTCTCAAACACAAGTAAGTACTATTCCATAGTTTTGCTCATTTTTTAATCTATTTTTAGCTAAAAGTCAAACAGTGTTTGACTTTCAGTTTTGACCATTAATTGGTCAAGTCAAAGTCCAATTGGACTTTGCAACGTGATCGTAATCACGTTGGTTATGATCTATAGCGATCATGCCTACTGATTACCACGTTTACTAGTCGAAGTGACGAGTCAAAGTTTCGATCAATAATGCGCAAAGTGCGCATTATACGACGGAACTATTTTTAGGTATCAAAACGCATTGTTTTGATACCAAATGAGTCTCATAAACCTTGTTAGACATGTTTAACATGTCTAACTCATCACTTTTAGTTTTGTGCTTGTTTAGGGTCGTAAGTCGAGCGGTCTTGACCACCGCTTTGACTTTCGAATCCGACCCGTTTGATCGATCTTAGGATCCGACCAAGCTCATATTAGTGACCATAGTTGTATAGGGAATTACCCTCTGAGGTTATACCTTATGGTCACGTCTTTTGGTTAGTGTTTCGTTAAGTCGCTAGTTAGGCCTTTACAAATGACCAAAACGCCCTTTTTGCGCATAAATCAACTTTAAGCATATGTGACCAATGTTTTGACATATAAACTGATGTTACAACTATGTTAAACTTATTTTGGCATATTAGACTTATCATAACACATATCTAACCATCCGAAAACGTATTTACGTAAATGATCCGTTAAAATAGCGTAAAGTAACTTAACGAGTCATAACGGGTCAAAAGCACTTAGGAATCTTTCCAAATCAGAATGTTAACTTTATTAAACCATTTCATATGAGTTCCAACACTCATTTGGTTTCTAAGGTTTCATTCTATCCGAATCTTCCGATTAAAGTCCCGATATTTACATAGTTATCCGATTCTAGGATAGGTTTGACTTCTCGGACATTTGAGCTTGTTTAATCTTTGATTCAAGGATATTTTGCAACCCCAAGTGAGTACATAGTCCCCTCTTTTACATTTTCCAATGTTTTGGGGTGATTCATATGTGCCTATTCACTATTTTCACATTTTCAATGCTATATGATTTCTTATACATAGTACTATATCCGATAACGATTTGAAACTGTTATCTATGGCTTAAATAACGATTTTCAAAGTTTGTGAGACTATTGTTGGTGCGTAATTCTTTTATACAATCATTAAAAATGATCAAGCTGATTGGTAGTACGATATAGCGCTATAGGATTTTACACCACATTCCTGTTGTATGGAATGTCAGAAACCAAGTTTAAACCAAATAGATTTTGCCTTCGAGGTAAATCTATAGCTACCAAAGTATAGTTTGATATACCTAGGTTTGAATGTATTGCCAAACGACCATAATTATGTTTTACAAAGGTTTCTAATTCAGCCATAAAAGCTTATCTTTTCTTGATTTCCCTAAACCAAAGTATATTTTGATATACTACCAAATCACAATGAAGTTTATTTCAATATACTTCCATTGCATAGTTTGATATGCTATCAATGATATTATTTACCAAAGTATAGTTTGATATGCTACCGAATCTCTTGTTCTTAAATAAAAGTATATTTTGATATACTATCGATACTTTTATTGTTTACCAAATTATTTTGATATACCACCAATTCACTTGTTCTCAAACCAAAGTACATTTTATATACTACCAAATCTAGCTTTTCAAAAGTATATTTTAATATACTAGTAATTCAACTATTTCAAAACTAAGATATATAGTTTGATATACTATCTATATTGTTATTTCAAAACCAAAGTATATCTCGTATATGCTACAAAATCTTTTTTTATCAAAAGGCAAAGTATTTTAAATACTAAACTTTTTGCGAGGATTGATGGCTATTTTTGAAAATATATGTTCTCTTCTTAAAAATCCTAAGCCATGAATCTGAATAACAAAACCTATGTTACTAACAGGCATTTTTATGCTGACGTACCTATTTCACATATGTTTCAGGTTTATTTACATGATGATTGTCGTTGCATGCTACATATAGGATGGACTCGAGCTTTAGCGACTTTAAAATTTGAAAGACAATTTAATTGTATTTCATTTCCGATATTCTAAGACAATGTAATTCGATAATTCAATAAAACAAAACTTTAAATACCATGTGTTGAGACAATTTGTAATGTGACTCCCCAAGTGTTTCTGCCGCGTGTTGTTTTACGTGATTTGGGGTGTTACAAAATAAGTGTAAAGTATATAGTTATGGGTGTCACTACGCATCATGAAACAAGTTTTAAATATCAAACTTGGCATTTAAATTTATCTTGGACGATTTTATAAAGATACATATAATTATCTATACTGAACGATAAAATGAGACCCGGAACCTAATATAGCATGATAATGAATAATATTATATGGGGTATTATCGTATTATCCGAATGAAATAAAATTAGTATATAATGATAATTATTTTAATGAGCATGAATGATACGCAAGTGTGTCCTTGACTGATTATTTTGGTTACGTGTGTCCTACATGTAATATATTCATATACTTTACGGGAACTCATATAAGTCTGCTTTATTTAAATTGATTGTTTATATGTATGACTATTAATTGGAATCTTATTAATATATTGGCGTTCTAATATAAACACACACTATAATTTTTTGAATATATTTAAATATATATTTAATCACTCGAGAAATAGGTTGTTCTTAAGGTTTAGTGCATATATGGGATATATAGGGGAGTACACGAAACTAGGGTTACTGACTACTTCACAATACTAACCTTACCATCGGGTCGCACGTTTAGCGATTCGGTAGAGCTCGACCACACTTGAAACAACTTTATTCTAGTATTGGTTACTTATGATGTGCTACAGTTATTAAGGACGGTCTTGGGGAATATTTGCATGATGCGCCAGTTTGTGTCTCTAACACACAACACTTTTGGATATAACATGCACCTTAAGTTGAGTTCACAACTCTTTTATAAAAGCATGCGTCTCTGGTTTGGGACCCACTTTTTACGGTAGCCCTAGTTTGGGCTACGCGCGCATTCCTTGTGAGAACCACTGAAACATACAATCCACTGGAGGTGGATGCTACACTTGGACTAAACGACAACTCTATCATGAAAATCCCTACACATTATACCGATTAGCTTGCCGGGGTTGGCAGACGGGGTATTAGTTGATAACGCTATTAGGTTTGACAAACCTCATACCGTGCTGGGAGCCGGGCGTGAAATATTGACCTTTCTTATTGCATCAATGTGGATAGACATTAATGGAGGGCGCAAAAACTTACTACGTCAGTTTTCGGTATCTACACAGTTTAGTCATGTGATGAGGGTTAGCTACCCAAGTTATACATAAACCAAAAACAATTATGAACTTTACTTTTGCTTAACTAAAATTTGTGAATTCGCCAAGTTTATTGTTGACACGTAGTTGCATGCTTTGCAGGTCAGTAGGGACGTCTCAGATGGGAACTTGCAGCTTGGAGAGTGTCATGGCTTTTACTTAAACCGGTTACATTGTTGCACTTGTCACATTTCGCTACAACTTAAAATCTTGTTGAGTTTTAACTTTATAACCGTTGCAACTTAAACTGTGTTTTGACAACTAAAAATTGATCGCTAGTCATGTTGTTAGTGATGTTTTATGTTTATAAATATTTGGTTCAACATGATTAGTGGCTGGATCCTGGTCAGTCACACGCCCCACGATAAAACTCCACATGTGGAATTTCTGGGTGTGACAGTGTAGATCATACACTTAGTACCATACAAGTAGTATCTCCAGATTTTGAGGGAAAAAACTGCGGCTTCTAATTCCAAATCAGGGGTAGTGTAGTTCTTTTCGTGAAACTTGAGCTGACGAGATGCGTAGGTAATTACTTTCTCACGTTGCATCAAAACAGAATCAGGACCTTGAATAGATGCGTCACAATACACGAAAAAATCATTGGTACCTTCTGGTAGGGATAAGATAGGTGCACTTAGAGTTTTTGTTTTAACAATTGGAAGGCAAACTCCTAGGCATCACCCCATCTGTAAGTGGTACCCTTTTGTGTCAGAGTAGTGAGAGGTTGAGAAATCTTGGAGAATCCCTCGATAAGTCTACGATAATAACCCGCTAGACCAAGAAATTGGCGAATTTCAGTTGGAGTTTTAGGCATAGGCCAATTTTGAATGGATTCAATTTTGGCACGGTCGACATGTATACCGGTTTCATTGACTACATGCCCAAGGAAATGCACTTCCCGAATCCAGAAGTCACATTTTGATAGTTTTGCATAAAGCTACTCGTTTCTCAGAATTTCCAAGATAAGTCGTAAATGTTCTGCGTGCTCCTCCTTAGTCTTATAGTAGATTAGGGTGTCGTCTATGCAGACGATGAAAAACTTGTTGAGGTAGGGTTTGCACACACGGTTCATAAGATCTGGGAAGACCCTAAGTGCATTGGTTAACCTGAACGACGTGAATTGGAACTCGTAATTGCTATATCGAGTTCTGAAGGCAGTCTTTGAGATATCTTCATCTCGAACTCTCAACTGATGATAGCACGATCTCAGATCAAGGAGTAGTAGCTGGTTAAACAAATCATCGATACGCGGAAGGGATAACGATTCTTAACGGTCACTTTGTTCAACTCCCGGTAGTCGATGCACATACGAAAAGTCTCATCTTTCTTCTTAACAAACAGAACAGGGGCTCCCCAGGGTGATGAGCTGGGTCGGATAAATCCTTTATCCAACAACTCCTTCAATTGGGTAGATAACTCTTGCAGTTCTGTTGGCGCAAGCCTATAAGTTGCACGAGCTTTAGGCGTTGCTCCAGGTGCTAGATCAATCTGGAATTCGACTTACCTGTGTGGTGGTAGACCAGGAAATTCTTCGGGAAAAACTTTAGGAAAGTCATGAACAATAGGAAAGTCTTCGATCTTTTATCTTCAGTTTTTTTGTCGACGACTAGGGCTAAGATGGTAATGTGACCCTTGCGTAGGAATTTCTGAGGTTTAAGGTACGAAATGATGCCAACAATAGCACCACCTCTCTCGCCTCGAACGTTAACAGGTTCACCTGCAGAACGGGGAATACGAACAATCTTCTCATGACAGAGTATTTCGACTCGATGATAGGATAACCAACCCATTCTGACGACAACATCGGTACTTCCAAGAATAACAAGGATAAGGTTGATATCGAAACTCTGACCGGATAAGTAAAGCTTACAACTGTTGATGATTTGAGTCGCCTCGATGTTCTTGCCATTGGCTAGCTCTATAGTGTGTTTTGAGTTCAGAAGGGTTGGAGTAGGCTTAAGCAACTTACTAACACTTAGGGATACATAACTGTAATCGGCTCCAGAATCAAAAAGTACAGAAACAAAGTATTCTTCAAGTAAGAGCTTACCCGTCACCACATTAGGGTCGTTTCTTGCTTCCCCCGAGCCACTCACAAAGGCTCTACCCTTGGCACCATTCCCACCATTCTTGTTACCAGTGCCGTTGTTGTTGTTAATGTTCTGATTCAGTTGTGGGAAATCCTTCCTGAAATGCCCTTCTGCTGCTGTTGTGACCTTTGGTTCTGCTGAGCTGGCTGCTGTTGCTGCTGATTCTGACTCACTAGGAACTGGTTTTTACAATCTTTGGCCGCGTACCCTGCTTTCCACACCGCCGAAAGTTTGTTCTTCTAGCATTGGCCAAAATGGTGCTGGTTGCACTTGTCACATTTTGGCCGGTTCCCCTGATAACCACCTTGACCCTGATTTCCCAAAGATTGCTGATTAGTGTTCTTGTTGTTGTCAAATTTTCTTTGCGGCAATGGGGGTTGAGTAGAACTGTAACCCTTTCCTTGATTCCCGTACCTTTGCGTTTATTGTCGGTTGGAGTGTCGGGGACTAAGGAGTTCTGTTTGGGTAGTTTGCCCTATTCGACCGCTTGATCCGTGAGCCTGTGAGCTAGCGTGATAACTCGATGAATCGTAGGTAGGTTAGCCGAGGTCACCAAACTTTGAATCTCGGGGGCTAGACCTTTGAGATAGAGCTCGATTCATTTGTAAGCTGGTTCAGGCATATTAGGGCAAAGAGCAGTTAGATCGTTTGAGCGTTTGGTGTAAGCTTCAATCACAGAACCGACCATTTTGAGATTATAGTACTCCACTTCCGCGGTTGTCGCCTGTATCATAGTGCAAGATGACCACTTGTGCTTGCAATTTCTTTGTGTAGTCGACTAGATTGTTGTGTTGCCGATTCATAAGAGCCTGGTTTTCCCACTGCCTCTTTATATAGTCGACCAGATCTCCTCCACTGCCTCTTCGAGAGTTAGCTCTTGAGGTTTCTTGCTAGGACCCGCTTCAGACTTTTCAAGGTCAGGCATTTCTAGGAGACGTTTCTCACGTGCAATTCTCCTCGAGCCAAGGAAAGATTTAGGTTTAGAAGAGTATGAGTTGGGGTCAACTGGTGTCTTACCGTTAGGGTCTTGGGAACTATACATATCTGAGATACGGTGTATAAATAAGTTACAAGTAGGCACATACGTGAATTCTGCAATAAAAATGTTGACACTTGCACTTTGGAGTGTAGTAGTGTCGCTACGCTTGCTTTGTACCGAAGAGGTTATAGTCTGGTTTTTCTCAAAAAGTTTTAAACCAAGTTCAGTATAACCAATGGCTCTGATATAAATCTGTCACACCCTCAAAATCCACATGCAGAGTTTTACCCCGAAGCGTGCGATTGACCAGGATCAAGCCACTAATCATGTTGAAGAATTATTAAAGTAAATAAAATTCATCATAATCAACACGATTAGTGATTGAGTTTTAAAAGTCTAAAACAAAGTTTAAATCAATAGCGGAAGCAAACAGTTCAAAAATCCAGACAATAGTTAAAACCATAGTTGTGTAATAAAGCCAAAACAAATAGTTATCGCAACCACGACACTCCAACGCTGCAAGCTCCTAAGCTGTACCTAACGACCTGCAAAGCATGCACAAATGTATCAACAAAGGTTGGCGAGTTCACAGTTTCAGTTTCATTCTCAAAAGTAAGTTCGTTTAAAAAAATTAGTTTATAAAAACATGTCATGGGTAGTTAACCCACGGTTAAGCTACTAAACTGTATGGTACCGAAACTGGACTGTAGTAAGTTGTTGTGCCCCGTATCAATGTTTATCGTCATTGATAAAATGTCAAGGTCAAAAGTTCACGCCCGGCTCCCAGCACGGTGTGAGGTTTGTCGAACCTAATAGTGTTATAAACTAATATCCCGTTTACCATACCCTGCAATTAATCGGTATAATGTGTAGGGACTTTCAGATAGAGTTTCGTTTAGTACACTATAGACAGGAAAAGTAAACTATGGTATTTAATTAGAGGTATTCCAATCCAGGAATACAAGGTGGTCCCAAATCCAGGGTTAATGTGGTTCCCAAACCCGGGAATGCATGCTTTTAGTAAATGTGTGAACTCACCTTAGATTAGCTCGACATATTAGGTTATGCGAGCTAGTACGATCAACCACGTCCTATAATGGTTACCAAGAATATTAGGGGTATTCATGTAATTCACGCAAATCCTACATGTATCTAGCAAATAACATGCGTATAAGTTGTCACAAATATTTTACCATGTAGTTTTCATGCACATGTTCCTAATAAAATCTACAACACATCATGCATAAGTTATACAATCATTAAGCATGTGCGGGCACTAAACGTAGCAAGTTCGACACTTATAAACTTATAAGCACGCATAACTAAATTCACTGAAAATAGGTTGATTTGGGATGCCCGTGTACCATACTTACGAGATTGCAAAAATTACGATCTTCGTATGTGAAGTGCCCCTCGGAGGAGTTGGCCTTGTGTTAAATATTTAGAATCTAACTCTTTACCAAAAATTTATAAAATCGTTTACTAAGCAGCAATCGGATTTGTCACTTTCTGACTGCAACTCACAAAAAAATTCACTTAAAAATCATCGGTTATCTGATTGACATAACTCCAGCTGGAGATTTCACAAACACATAAGACTATCATCAATATAAATTTCATGATCTAACTGTAACTATTCACCAAGTTATGACTTAAAACATAACACATAAAATATGCAGAAAATACAGCTTGGACTACTGAAAAGAAATAATTCGTTTAAAATAGTAAACGACCTATAAAAATTATGATTCTATGGCCATTAGAAGTGTATTTCGAAATACCACATTTAGACTCAAGAAAATCCAGTTTTCGTTATGTTATGACTTGGTTACAACTACTTAAAGCCGGCTGTAACGTTCTAATCAGCAACTGTTTTCACATATACTTTACAAAAACGACATTTCAGACTTCCTAGACATATTTTTTTCGTGATTATATGAGCTTAACAAATCATTTTCAGCAGGTTATTGATTGTTTATATTAGATTTATTGTACAACATCATGAAGATTATCAAGCATGTAAACCCTAAACAAAGCTATATGTGTCCATACATAAATAAACCATAATACTAATCCTCCTATATGTTTTTCATGATTTCTAACCCACCAATTAACATCATAACATCAAGTTCATCAATGATTAATACCAACGCAACCATGTATTAGCAGAAATTAAAACCAAAACGTATAACAATACTAACCGAATGAAGATATGATAGAGGGTGTTTGAGCAAGTGGGAGCATAGCGATGGAAAGAGGGTTGCGACGGTGGGGGTGGGGCGTCTCTTGTTGCCGTAATTTTTTAGGGAAAGCTAGGGTATTTGGTGTTGAAGTGTTATCATACAACATGCAAACATATGAAAACTTAAGTTGGGGGTGGGGTGGTTTAGTTTAGGAGTGGACTGCAAGCAATGGGCTTGCTTGAGCCGTACATGAACACGGGATGGGGTGGTTTGGTAATTGCTTGGGCCAAAACTAGAGGAGTTAATGGGTTGGGGAATTAGGCCGTGATAGGTGACTAACGAACCAAAGGGGTGTGGCGGCTGCAACTTTGAAACATGTTTGGAGTTTTGTTTTTTATGTATTCAATCAACTAATAAAAAATGAATAATTAATTACTAATATAAATGTATAATATGCATACTAAGGTTCGGGCCTCGTAAGTTCCGAGTTACATGTGATTCGACAAGCGAGACATGAGATTCGGTTCAAATGGTTCAGGTTGGTTTAACATGATATGAATTTGGTTTGGAGTAATCATTGACACATTATAATTTAGACAAATATATAACCAAATTGCAGAAGTGAAACGAATGGTTTTTACCTAGAAGTACGGGTTGTCACACTATAAACAATTGTAAATTCAAAAAGAAAGGGATCCCTGATTACCATGAAAGCTAGGGTATGAGCAACTAGACTTTCCTATAAAAACTTTGGTTGAACCTTCTGAGTTTCTATCAACAAGAAACATATCAAGAGCTGCAAGGGAATTTCTAAGAAGAAAATTTGAAAAGAAGAAGGAAACCAGGAAAAAAGTCGTAGCAAATAATATTTAGGGAATATAATTAGATTTTTTTAATTGTGGTATTGATTTATCGTAATTGTATTATGATTCCTTTCCTAAATTATGGTAGGGTTAGTTTGTATTTTTCCCTATTTAAAGGGTCCTTTGTTTTATGAATGAAATTAAGAATTGAATACCACGTAAACTTTTATGGTATCAGAGCTACGGTTCTAATTACCACTTCTCTTTGTTCCAGTCGATCCCTAGTATACTACCAGTTACACTTTTTCCGTCAGTAGTTTCCCATCAGCACTTACGTTACAACAGTTTCCCATCAGCACTTCAGTTACAACAATTTCCGATTACAGAAGTTTCCCATCATCACTTTCGATTACGTCGGTTTCCTATCAGCAGTTTCCGATTACAACAGTTTCCTACAACACTTTTCTTTCTTGCTGACATCAGCAGCAGCTGATAGTAGTAGTTTGTCACCATGATTAAAGTTGATGAAGGATCCTCTTCCAAAACTAATAACCCCACCCTACACCCAGCCTAATCGGTTACAAATATCGAAACAAAAATCCATTCTCTTGACGGCACTAAAGTCACATCTACCTCCTGGGTCAAATTGTTTAAACTCCATGTCGTCGCATACAAGGTTATGGATCACCTTGATGATACGACACCACCGGCATCTACGGATCTGATTATTGATGTTGGAAAGAATTAGATGCGCTTGACTCCACAGCTAGAGAAACATGGCTTAAACTGGAGAAAATTTTTCTCAGTAATAAACAAGCCAAGGCAGCCGCTCTTGAAACCCATTTTGTTAACCTCACTCTTGCTCCCTGCAGTTCTATAGATTACTACCAACAACTCAAAGAGTTGGCCAACCAACTCGCCGATGTAGATCAACCGGTCAACGAAGCTCGGCTAGTACTCCAGCTCGTATGAGGGCTCTCCGCTGAATTTGACACACCGGTCCAACTTATTAACTCACAAAAAGCCGTTTGGGATCAGGCTCGCTCCATGTTACATGACGATGTGATACATTTGGAAGCTAGACAACAACGAACGTCATCAGTTTTAGTTACACCTAATGGCTCCAATTCCAACCCGACCTCAACTTCCACCTACCCTCAACAACCAAATGATCCAAATAACAATCAAAATAACTATCAGTCCTACAAGAGGTCAGAATTATCGTGGTTGGGGCAGCCGAGGTCGCGGGTACAGGGGACAATCCCACAATTCCTCATGGGCTTTCAAAACCAATCGGGCCAGCCACAATTTCCGCAATGGGCCTGGTGGAACACTCCACTATGCCCCTACCCAACACAGACCAATTGGCGACCAAATCAACAAACCTCATACCCACCAAGTACTCAAACCCCCACGACCCAATTCGTTGGTTACCCTAGTTACCCCTACCCGAGCCCACAACCCTACGGCCCAAACTACACTTTAGCAACTCCAAGTTCAACTCAACACCATGGGTTCGATGCTCTGAGCCCATCTGACGCGAGTGCAACCTTCAATACTATGCAACTCAATTACACTAATCCTAACTTAGTCATGGACACGAGAGCTGAAGGACATGTCACTAACAATCGAGGTATGATTCACCGCCTAGACTCATCTACTGTAAATACTAAACTTATGGTTCGCAATGGACAATATTTACCAATTGAGGGATCCGGTACCGGCTTCCTTCCATTCAAAACCGTACCTACATTTTACCAAATATTCTTCATAGTCCAAAAATTATCAAAACCCTTATATCGGTTCGCCGATTTACCCATGATAATAATGTTTCAATAAAATTTAATCCTTTAGTTTTTCATTAAAGGACCTCACAATTGGGCACCTACTTTCCCGCCACAATAGCACGACCAATCTTTATCCGATCACCTATCACACCCCGATTTTTATGTGTATTCCGGTGGTCTCGGTGGGGAGTATCGTGATGTACAGTTGATATCATCATAACCAATTACAACACAGAGCAACAGAACAGAAGGCTTGGAGTAAAATATAAACTATTACAAACCATAGGGTGTCCAGAGTTCGAAGCACAAATATACAAACATATACATGGCTTGTAATAAGATCCAAAGGCGGATCGAAAATACACATACACAAAATGATAACAGACTCTACAGGCACTTCTACAAGGTCGCAACTCCTTAGTATAATTGCCCCGCAGCTCCCGGCCTATTACGTACTTGTACTTGTAACTCGATCTTTGAAAATACGTCAGTTTACACTGGTAAATACAGTCAACCGACTCATTTTGAAAATCTTTTTGAAGTGGTTTTAGGTGCACTAGGAACGTTTTGATAATTAACTTGGGACAATACAATTGACCTTGTATACAGATTTACATGTCCGTCTTTTACATATGGGGCCAAGTACAGAAACCCAGACATGATCGACTGACACACCACTTCTGAAATTTCACACAGAAAGCAGATAATAATAATATTAATAATAGCAGTTACCGATGTATGCCTACACCAATGCTTAAGTTTTGGCCACTAGCACTTTAGTGAGCCAAGGATATCCCAAACACGGTCAAGCCCACCCCCAATGTTTTAGTTTCAGACAAACAGATTAAAACCGGGTTATGTATTTTAGTTAATGACCATAACTGGATAAAAACCTAATTCCCATACCCGACCAAGATGTAATAGTTTACCATATCCCAAGCCCGTATAAGGAAAATAAGTTAAATGTATTTACCTGAGCTAAGTCTTCAAAAAAGTCGCAACTCAGCCGCAAATCAAGATAATAAGTACATGCACAATCCATCACAGAGGCGTTTAGTCTGGAGTGATGGTATTATTAACCAAGTTAGAATGCTAACGGGTCCTTAATTAAGTCTTAGACTTGAACCGGCTAATCTTACGTTAAAATAAATACGGTACAATACGCTAGATTAAGCGGTGACCGAGATACAAGGTTAATTCGACCCGAAAAGTATTAAGACTTGTATAATATGGGTATACCAATAACAGTCTGGATTTTGATAAGAAATCAACAAGGTCAACCCGTTTTGGTTAAATTACGTAAACTAGTTACGTATGCTTAACCGAAAGCGTGGAAGCGAAACCGGGTAACCGAGAGAGTCTTATACAAGTTCTAGATGCCATTATGTTTGAAATATGTTATGATATCAGTAGGATATCAATAAGTTTGTCCGAAAGGATTTTAAATCCGATCTACGCCACATAAGGGCATTTTGGTTATTTTAAGGCTTATAAGGGTTTTAAAACAATACTGATGTCAAGATCATAGTTATTCAGTAAAAACATATATTTTGTGATGTTATATCAGTAGGATATAAAGTCTATGTGTTTTTTATAGTCTTATACCAAACTATGTCCCGTAAGGGCATTTTAGTAATTTCACACATAGCTTGAATCCATAATTGGGATTCTGAGTTCGGGACTTGTACTTACTACAAAATAATTGAAATTAAGTTTATAAATCAGTAGGTAACGAGTCTTGGCTCATAATTATGGTTTTAAACCATACTATGCGCTGAAAAGGCGTAAAAGTCGATAATTGCCGTTAAACGCGATGTTTAAGGTAAACTGAAGTTATAACATGTTTTATATTACCAAAATATGTCATAACATATTATATCAGTAAGTAAAAGATTTGGTGACAAAAAGCTTGATTAAAGTCATTTTGTGCAAAAAGGGTAATTTAGTCTTTTATCGGCATTTAACGAATCTTAGACCTTCATTCAGTTTATAATCCTACATATCATATTACATCAGTAGGTATTTCATTTATGTGATAAAACCATGTTCAATTTATCTAAAATGCCGAAAAGGGCATTTTAGTCATTTAAAAGTATGTATTATGCCTTCTTATCAAAAATTAGATTATGATTAGATTCTTGACATCATTTTAATCCACTTATGTTTATAAATCAGTTTATAACATATTTTTATATGCATGGATGTTTAAAACCTTGATTTGTACAAAAAGGGCCTTTTTGCAAAAGTTTAAGTAATTGAGCGGAACTTGCATAATAGCTCGGATTGTTAAGGAATCAAATAGTATAACTTTAGGAAGTTATACTATACTTAAACATGATCTTAAAATGTCCTAAAATCAGTAGTTTAACTAGCTAAATCGGGTCAGAACTGAAAGTCAAAGCAGAAGTCAAACTTTGTGACTTTCGGTTGCAAACCGACCCTAGATCGAGACTTGACGAGTCAAATCAGTTTATATAAGTTCTAACACTTATTTATAAGTTGTTTATGCATCAAAGCATATTTTATAACATTTATATAATCAATTATGCATTTTATGAAATCTGACCAGTTTTGTTGACTTTTACTTTGATTCATCAATTGGTCAAGAATTTGTGGTGATCTGGAGGTGCCCTCTTGAGGGATTAACACCTACCTTATTACGATCACGTAGCCACTTTCGTTATGATCAATGGCTGGACCATTAAGGTCTTAGCTCAAAGTCAAGGCATTTTTACGTCAAGTCTTTGATCTTAGCTTAAATCCTAAAGAAAAGACTTATTATGAAAATGGATCACGTACAAAATGTTCAGAGGTTGCTAAGAACACAAAGAAGTGCTTCAAGATGGCCAGGAACTCTTCTAGATGAACTTGGTGAGTTTAAAGTGCATGAAGATTGTTGCAACTCACAAAAATGTTCATTTTATGAGCTATGGAGGAGTCAGGAGAATGGGTGCTAACAAGTGTCCCTAGACGTGTTAAGACCAGCAAGAAGGGTGGCAAGGCGACAAAAGGTGGCAGAGCAGGCTGCTGGTTATGAAGGCTGGCAGGTCCTTGCGGACCATATGGGTTTTCCCTTACGGTCCGTAAGGACCTTAGGCGCCCATGGTTTTGAAGTTGGTTACGGACCGTAACCAACATGGCTTGCGGTCTGTAACCGCCTTCCAGAGATGAAAATTTTGGCATTTATGCCACTTTAGCCCCTCAACTTACAATATTCACATAATGAGGTTATTAATTAGCGTTTCAACGACTTTGGTCCCTCGTGTTTTACCATACGGCACATGAGGATTTCCGGGACACGTGTCGGAACATGTTTAGATGTAAAAACACATAGTGTTATATCCTCACCCCCTTAAAATGAATCTCGACCTCGAGATTTTTAATTAAATAGATATGGGTGTTTCTGCGGCATAACAGACTCAACTTCCTAAGTATATTCGGGATCTCGACAAGCGTCGCATTTGACTTTTTCAATCGGCACATGCTTCTTACGAAGCTTCTTGACTTGTCGATCTTCAATCGCCACGGGCTTCTCGATGAACCGCAGGTTCTCATGAATTTGCACATCATCATGTGGCATAGCTAGTGATCGTCAGCTAAACATTTCTTCAGATTTGAAATGTGAAATACATTATGAATTGCGGAACCTTTCAGGTAGCTTGAGATTATATGCTACGGACCCAATACATTGGATAATCTCAAACGGTCCAATGTACCGTGGGCTCAATTTGCCCTTCTTACCAAAATGCATAACGCCTTTCCAAGGCGATACTTTTAACATGACTTTGTCCCCTACTTGGAACTGAAGAGGTTTACGCCTCTTATCTGTATAACTTTTCTGCCGATCCCTGGCAGCCTTAAGACGATCTCGAATATGCAGAATTTTATCTGTCGTCTCCAGGACAATCTCTGGTCTTGTTAGTTGAGCTTCGCCAACTTCTGCCCAGCAAACGGGCGTCCTACACTTTCTCCCGTATAAGACTTCAAATGGAGCAGCCTTAATACTCGTGTGATAGCTATTGTTGTAGGAGAACTCGATTAGTGGTAAGTGACTATCCCAGCTACCACCTAAATCGATCACACATGCGCGCAACATATCTTCTAATGTTTGTATCGTGCGTTCGCTCTGTCCATCCGTCTGCGGATGATAGGCCGTACTGAAGTTCAATCGCGTGCCCAAAGCTTGCTGAAAGCTTTTCCAAAAGTGAGAGGTGTACCTTGTGTCCCTATCCGACACAATGGATACCGGCACACCATGTAAGGTACAATTTCGTCCACGTACAGCTTTGCCAGCTTATCTGAGCTTAAAGTTTCCTTGATAGGCAGAAAGTGAGCAGACTTAGTCAACCTATCCACGATAACCCAAATTAACTTGGTGATAAAATCCATAGTTACACATTTCCACTTCCAAGTAGGAATTTCCAGTTGTTGCAGTAGTCCTGACGGCTTTTGGTTTTCAGCTTTAACTTTTGAACACGTCAGACACTTAGCCACATAAGCAGCTATATCCTTCTTCAAACCCATTCACCAGTAATTCGGTTTTAGAGCCTTATACATCTTGTCACCTCCCGGGTGAACAGAATATCTAGAACTGTGTGCTTCTTGGAGAACCAAATCTCTAAGCCCTCTAAAAAATGGAATCCAAACTCGTCCATTAAGTCTATGGATTCCGTCACTTCCAGTTGTTAATTGTTCAACAGTTTTGCCCAACTCTTCACTTGGAAGATTTGCCTCTAATAAGGCTTGTTTCTGTGCATCTAAAATCTTCTCGTTCAGGTTATTCCTCACTTACATTCTTTTTGCGTTAACCCGAACGGGTTTAACCCTTTCTTTGCGACTTAAGGCATCGGCAACCACATTTGCCTTGCCTGGGTGATAACGGATCTCGCAATCATAATCATTGAGCATCTCCATCCGCCGACGCTGTCGCATATTCAAGTCCTTCTGGTTGAATAAATGCTGGAGACTTTTATGATCCGTGTATATTATACACTTCGTCCCGTACAAATAGTGCCTCCAAAGTTTAAGTGCAAATACCACATCACCTAATTCCAAATCGGGTATGGTATAGTTCCTTTGATGCACTTTCAGCTGTCTTGAAGCATAAGCGATCACTTTTCCTCGTTGCATAAGCACACATGTAACACCTCGTGTTTTTACGTCCAGTATTTTTCTGACACGCGTCCCGGTAATCCTGGCCACGTGCTAAACAGGAGGGACCAGAGTCGTTGAGTTACATTATTATATCCTCGTTGTGTCTTGGAATGAAGTTGAGGGGCCAAATATACAAGAAATGAAAGTATAACTAAGTTGGGAAGTGCAGGGGCCAAAACTGCCAAACTTTAAGCAAGTTTGGGGGCCGTCGCGTAGCGCGAAGCCTCAAGGGCTTAGCTGTCGCGTAGCGCGATGGGCCTATATGGGCGGAAAGTTTTAAATGGCTGCCAGCTAGCTCTTTGGATACCTATCTCGTGATCCTGCCACCTTTTGCTCAGTGTTTGACACTCCATAACACGTGTGGACACCTTAGAGCATGTCCCAACACCTGGCAACACTCCCCAACTCCTCAACATGCATTTAAGGGTGCTTTCTAATGTGTTGCAGCAAGTTCATCTCACTTGAAGCTTGTCAAGCACACCTTGGAAAAGTTCCTGGCCATCCTCAAGCATTCTATTCTGTTCCAAGCATTTTTGGACCATATGTAAGTACTTTATCTCGTGCTAAGTCCATTCGTTTAAGGTTTGAGCTTAGATTAAAGTCTTGACGTAATAACGCCTTGACTTTAATCTAAATCCATGATAACCTAGCCTTTGTGTGTAACGGAAGTTCCTACGTGATTGTAATGATGGAGGTGTTAATCCCTCAAGTGGGCATCTCCAAATTACCACGTATTCATGGCCACTTGACGAGTCAAACGAAAAGTCAAAGAAAGTCAAACTGTCCAGATTTGTAAAAACTCATAACTAACAATCTAGATCTTATAAAATATGTTTTGATGCACTAATAACCTTAAAATAAGTATTAGAACATATACCAACTGATTCGGCTCGTCATAATTTGGTCTAGCATCGGTTCGCAACCGAAAGTCGTTATATTTAACTTTTCATTGACTTTTCGGTTCTGACCCGATTTAGCCATTTTGGCTATTAACTTTTGGTCACTTTAAGACCATAATTAAGTTTAGGATGACCTCCTAAAGTTTCGTCACTCGATTCATTAGAAATCTGAGTTTACATACAAGTTCCGCTAAAATTACATAAACTTTGCAAAAAGGTCATTTTTGTGCAAATCATGATTTAAACACACCTGCATGTAAATATAAAACATAAACTGATTTGTAAACATAATTCGACTATGTTGATGTCAAGAATCTGATTATAATCTAAGTTTTCACAAAAGATGCGTTTAAGGCATTAAAATGACTAAAAGGCCCTTTTCGGCATTTTAGAAACACTTAAAATAATTTTATGATCAAGATGATATATTTACTGATGTAATATGATAAGTAGGACTATTTGGGATGTTCATTCAGATTATAACATGAATGAAGGCTTAAGATTCGTTAATTGCCGATAAATGACTAAATTACCCTTTTTCACACAAAATGATTTTTATCAATCTTTTTATGACCAAAACTTAAACCTGTTGATGTAATAAGTTAAATGACATATTATTGGTACATATAAAACAGGTCATAACTTCTGTATAACTTAACCATCGATTTAAACGGCATTTTAGTGACTTTTACGTCTTTTTGGCGCATAGTATGGTTTAAAACCATAACTATGAGCTAAGACTTGATACCTACTGATTTATAAACTTATTTTTCAACATCTTAATAGTAAGTACAAGTCCCGAACCTAGAATCCCAATTTTGGCTTCAAAGCTATGTGTGAATTTACCAAAACGGGACATAGATTATTTCAAAATCGTCAAACACACATATATTTGATATCCTACTGTTATAACATCATAAAATAAGTATTTTTATAGAATATTAACAACCTTGACATCAGATTCATTTTAAACATCTTTTATAAACATTAAAATGACCAAAATGCCCTTGCAAGGCAAAATTCAGTTTTAAATATACCTCGGGCCTATCTTTTGCAAAGCTACTGATTTTATAACATATTTTAAACATGTATTCATATGGAACTTGTATATGACTCTCTCGGTTTACCCGGTTTCGCCTATGTGCGTTCCGTTAAGCTTACATAGCTAATTTACGTACTTAAATCGAAACGGGTTTAACTTCGTCATTTCTCTATCAAAATCTAGAATGTTATTGGTTTACCCATGTTAGACAAGTTTATATACTTGTCGGGTCCAACTAACATCCTATTCCGATCACCGCGTAATCTAGCGTATCGTACTGTATTGTTTTAGCGTAAGACTAACCGCTTCGAGTCTAAGACTTAACTAAGGACCCGTTAGCATTCTAATATTGGTTAATAATTACCATCACTCCAGACTGAATGCCTTCCGGTAAATTGTACCTGTGCTTATCATTGATCTGCGGATGAGTTCTGACTTTTTGAAGACTTAACTTCAGGTAAATACTCCTAACCTATTTTCCCTATACGAGCTTAGGATACGGTAAATTATTACCGCTTGGTCGGGTATGGAAATTATGTTTTATCCAGTTGTGATAATTAACTAAAATTGCATAACCCGGTTTTGATCTGTTTTGTCTGAAACTCAAACATTGGGGGTGGGCTTGACCGTGTCCGGGATATCCTTGGCTCACTAAAGTGTTAGTGGCCACGACTAAAGCATGGCGTGTAGGCATACATTGGGTAATTGCTAACTGCTTTCTTTGTGAAAGTTCAGAGTGGTGTGTCAGTCGATCATGTCTTGGTTTCTGTACCGGGCCCCCTATGTAAAAGCCTGACAAGTAAATCTGTATACAAGGTCGTTTGTACTGTCCCAAGTTATTTTACAAAATGTGCTAATGCACCTAAAATCATTTTCGAAAAGGTGTTCAAAATGAGTCGGTTGAAAGTATTTACCAGTGTAAACTGACGTATTTTCAAAGATTAAAATACAGGTACAAGTACGCAATAGGCTGAAGTTGCGGGGCGTTGACATTAAGGAGTTGTGACCTTAGAGTTGATATTTTACTCAAAGCCTTCCGCTCTATTGCTCTGTGTTGTAATTGGTTATGATGATATCAACTGTACCTCACGATACCCCACCGGGCCCACTGGAATACACGTGGAAATCGGGGTGTGACAGGTTCGTATCAGAGCCAACGTTTGAGGGAATTTGACACTTGTCTTTAGTGTTTGATCTCAAACGACACAGTAACGCATTCCTCAGACTCTCGAGTCTAGGCTATGACCTAGGATTACTCATTACCTTATTTGATATTATTTTGCCTTGTTTTGTGTTTTGACTTATTTTTGAAGCTGGACAATGCCACCTAAATCTTCGAGAGGAGCAAAAGGAAAGGGATTGATGAGGAGTGGATCCTCAAAACAAGGACCTTCTAACGCCCCCATTTATAACCCATATGAGGGCTCAGACGACTCTTCATCACCATGGGAGCCATACCCTAACTTACCTCATGAATACTCACCACCACCAGACTCCCATCATTCGCAACATTTGCACAATGGCCATCAATCCTACCATTCACATTCCCATTCTCTTCAAGGGAATTATAACACCAATATACAACTTCGTTCACTTTCGGTAACTCCACCCGAAGATTCTCCTGAACCTATGGAAGAAGATTCAGAACCTGAAATGCCAGCAACAGGATCGATGGGTCACCCCATCGACATATCCAGCGGTTCTAACTCATACAATGGAACCCCTCATCATTACACTGATAGCAACGAAGAAAGGTGGGGACAATACGTTTTCTACAATACTCCTTCAGTTCATGATACCCCATCCTACCACAACACACCTTCATACCACACTCCACCGCAAGAACCACCGGTAGAGCAGCCACTACCACCTCCACCTCCAAGAAGACATGGGGCGCGCATGTCAGTGCGCCTAGGACCGAGAGTAGGGTCACTCTCACCTAACCCTTACCCTACTATTCCTGAGGACCCACAAATGGGTGGACCCTCACATACTTCACCTTTTATGGAGAACCAACCACAACCAACTGTTGAGCCTGAGCCTCAACCACCATTTCCTACAAGTGAGCCGTCACCACTACCACCATCGGGTTTTGATAACCCTATCCCTTCTTATTCAAACCCATCTAGATACAACCCATTTGAACCTTCTACCTGGCCGGAGCATAGCCACAGTCATAATATACCTCTTCATGACTCTTATCTAGACATGGCCATGAATGCACACTATCCTAACCCCTATCCCTACCAACCAAGTGGATATCCTTATTATAGTTATCAACATCCGGTTGCACCATCTTAACCCCAACCTCAAACGCAACCGCAGCAGCCACTGCCAACAATGGAAGTTCTTATTGAAGCAATAGAAAAGGTCAAGGAACTTCAAGAACAAACTACTAAGGACAATAAGAAGAATAAAAAGCTGTTGAAAAGGCTAGTAAAGAAGCTAAGAGGGAAAAAGGATTAAATTCATAACTATCTTTGTATTTTCTTATTATAAATTAAGTCCCTACATGGACAAGTCTTATTTAGTCCCTGCGTGGACATTTTAATTATTTCACGTATAGTCCCTGCAAGGACAATTTTTCCTTTATTAAAGTCCTATTTATGGACACTATTGTATTGCATTATTATTATTAATGGAATTTTGGAATTTTAATATTGTATTCCCTTCACCATGTTGTTCAAGCGATCGTCTCGATTTAATTCAAAATTTATGATTAGCAAAATATTTCCAAAAGATCCTCTTGATGATTTACGCCCGCCAAGTGATTAGGTCACAGGAATTGGCAAAACAGTAGTTATATGGTTTTCTACCATGATAGTTAAGGTTGAGATTTTCCTTCTATCCAGAGGTGGTGAACTACGTTCTAAACCTCCCTAGTCTGCCTGATCTGGACTAGTTATTTAAATCATTTTAAGAGTTTTATTCTAAAAGTTAATCTATTCAAGATATTAACATCCTGGTAAGTGTGACTTGAGGAACCACACGAGCCGTCTAAGTAATGGACTACATCTAAACCTACACGATCAATTTTGATCATGATCAATCATCAGTGCGATGATTATTTTACTTAACACCCATTAGTGGTGTGATGCTTACGAGCTATATTATGTCCATTAGTGAGAAACGACAACTATAGTCTACGACTCCCTGTCTCGAGGTAGTAAAACTACGTTCGAACCTCGAAACTTCGTGATTCTTTTGTGTTCTTGGCATTTTGTAAACCAAGACATTGCAGCTAGCTCTTGACGCTATTATTTTATCCTTAGTGACAGGCCTTTGTGCCATACTTAAACACCCCCATAAAATTAACAAGTTTGTATGGCTTTATTATGCTATACCATACATTGCAAGTCATCCAACATGTATGGCTAATTTCAATTTATATTATTAATATTATAGTTTCATCAAGCAAGATGGCAGATTCTATCGAAGTGAATAGTCAAAGAAAGGATGATGCCGCAAATGAGAACATCGTTATAACCAAAGGAGATCTTCAAGCACTCATTGCCACAGAAGTTGAAAAGGCAATAAAGGATCGTGCTGATAAGCCATTAGAATCAAGTGCTTCACATTCTAATCACTCGTCCAAGCATACCACCAAAAAACACTCAAAACATTCTTTGGAAAAGAGGAATATTCGGAACACTCCTCGAATGTGAGGAGAAAGAGAGAGATATATCAGAAAAAGACTAAGTTTTCAAAGGACGGTTGCTCATATAAGTATTTTGTGTCTTGCAAGCCGCGAGATTTTACTAGAAAGAAAGGAGCAGTGGAAACTCTGAGATGGTTGGACGAGATTGAGACCGTTGTAGAAATTAGCGGATGTGCGGAAAAGGATGTGGTGAAGTATGTTGCACAGTCATTCAAGGGAGATGCTCTGATATGGTGGAAGTCAGTGATTCGATCTTCTGGGAAGGTTCATTTGTACAATTTGAGCTGGGATAAATTTGTTGAACTGATAAAGGAAACTTATTGTCCACCTCACAAGGTGGAAAAGATTGAAACAAATTTTCTGGGATTGCATATGAAAAATTTAGACTGCAGAAAGTATTTGTCTGACTACAACTCCGTGTCGAGATTGGAGCCTTACCTGATTAACCCCGAACCCAAACGCATCACGCGTTTGTTGGTGGATTGGAACCGGAGATCAAGGGGAATGTCAGGGCTTCGAGGCCCGAAACTTTCAGATCGGAAGCAAAGTTAGCTTTGACAATTACTCAAGACTTGAAGAGGCAGCGATCCATCAAGTCTGAAGCAGAGGGAAAGAGAAAAAGAGAGGATGACCGAAGTCATCGTCGAACAAAAATTGAAGGTTTGGGTCGAATCGGTTTCAGCAAAAGTCAGATGATAGGCCAAGATGCAGGAAGTGTAACCGATGACACTTTGGATCATGTAGGGATGACTCTCAGTCCAAACCCTGTGGTATCTGTAAGAAGATGGGGCACAAGGCCCTGAATTGTAAGGATTTAAAGGAAGCCACTTGTTACAATTGTGGTGAGAAGGGGCATATCAAAGCCAACTGCCCTAAGTATAAGAAAGAAGACGCTGTTAAGGACGATGGGTCGAAGAAGGGAAAGGCTCGTGCTTTCCAGATGAAAGCTAAGGAGGCCGTGAATGATGACAATGTGATAACAGGTACGTTCCTTATAAATGATGTTTATGCAAGAGTTCTTTTTGATTCAGGAGCCGATAAATCTTTTGTAGATCATAAGCTTAGTGCCTTACTAAACTTGCCTGTAAGAACTCTAGACGTAACCTATGACGTAGAACTTGCTGATGGAACGATTGAGACCGGTTCTACGATTCAAGATGGATGCTCCATATTCATCAAGGATCATTCCATTCCTGTTTCACTTCTGCCAATGAAATTGGCAGGGTTCGATGTAGTTCTTGGTATGGATTGGTTGTCTAGTAACCAAGCCCATATAGCCTGTAACAAGAAACTCATCGAGATCAAAACCCCAAATGGAGATACACTCGCTATACAAGGAGATCGTCATTATGGATTGTCAGAAAAAGCATCGTTACTCAAAGCATCGAAGTGTTTGAAGAAAGGTTGTGTCATTTATATGGCATAAATGACCATTGGCGAGCCAAAGCCAAAGATTGAAGACCTGCCCGTTATCTTTAAATTACAGATGTTTTCCCCGAAGACTTGCCTGGACTGCCTCCAGACAGACATGTAGAGTTTAGAATCGATATCATACCGGGAGCCGCTCCTATTGCAAAAGCTCCATACCGATTGGCACCTACAGAAATGAAGGAATTACGAACCCAGCTGGATGAATTACTGGAAAAGGGTTTTATTCAACCCAGTTCCTCACCTTGGGGAGTTCCAATCTTGTTTGTAAAGAAGAAAGATGTATCAATGCGAATGTGCATTGACTACCGTGAGCTAAATAAGTTAACAATCAAGAACCGCTACCCATTACCCATGATCGATGACTTATTTGATCAACTTCATGGAGCAAGCTACTTTTCAAAGATTGATTTGAGATCTGGATATCATCAACTCAAGATTCGCACAAAAAGATGTTCCGAAGACAGCATTCAGGACAAGATATGGACATTACGAGTTCTTAGTGATGCCTTTTGGGCTCACAAATGCCCCTGCAGCATTCATGGATTTGATGAACAGGGTCTACAAGCTGTATCTTGATAAGTTTGTCATCGTCTTTATTGATGATATACTTATCTATTCTCGTAATCAGGTTGATCACGAGAAATATTTGAAATGCATACTAGAGTTGTTAAGATAAGAAAAGCTCTACGCAAAGTTTTCAAAGTGTGAATTCTGGTTGCGTGAAGTACAGATTTTGGGTCATGTTATAAGTGAGCATGGAATTCAAGTTGACCCCGCTAAGGTCGAGGCCGTTATGAATTGGCAAGCTCCTAAAACCCCGTCAGAGATACGAAGCTTTTCGGGATTAGCTGGTTACTACCGAAGATTCATCAAAATTTCTCAAGAATTGCTACACCCCTGACTACTTTGACTCGCAAGGATGTTAAGTTCGATTGGGGTCCGAAACAGCAGGAAGCTTTTGAAGTTTTGAAGCAGAAGCTAAGTAATGCTCCTGTGCTAACCTTACCAGAAGGAATTGAAGATTTTGTGGTTTGTTGTGATGCATTGCACACCGGCATGGGATGTGTGCTCATGCAAAGAGGAAAGGTAATTGCTTATGCCTTACGACAGTTGAAAGTTCATGAAAGAAACTACACCACGCATGACCTGGAATTAGGTGCTGCGGTGTTTGCGCTCAACCTATGGAGGCATTATCTGTATGGGACGAAGTGTATTATATACACTGATCATAAAAGCCTCCAACACCTGTTCAATCAGAAAGACTTAAACATGCGACAATGACGATGGATGGAAACGCTTAACGATTATGATTGTGAAATTCGTTATCACCCAGGCAAGGCAAATGTGGTTGTCGATGCCTTAAGTCACAAGGAAAGGGTTAAACCCATTCGGGTTAACGCCAAAATAATGGAAATAAAGAACAACTAAAATGAAAAGATTTTAGATGCGCAAAAATAAGCCTTGTTAGAGGCAAATCTTCCAAGTGAAGAGTTGGGTAAGACTGTGGAACAACTCACACCGGGAAGTGACGGAATCCTTAGAATCTGTGGACGAATTTGGATTCCATTATATGGAGGACTCAGGGATTTAATTCTCCAAGAAGCGCATAGTTCTAAATACTCTGTTCACCCAGGCAGTGATAAATGTACAAAGATTTAAGGCCAACTATTGGTGGGCAGGGCTGAGGAAATCTATAGCTACTTATGTAGCTAAATGTTTAACGTGTTGGCAAGTTAAGGCCGAACATCAGAAACCATCGGGATTACTGCAGCCGTTGGAAATTCCCATGTGGAAATGGGAATGCGTAACTATGGATTTTATCACCAAATTAACAAAGACAAATCGTGGGAATGATGCAATCTGGGTAATTGTGGATAGGTTGACTAAGTCGGCACACTTTTTGCCCATTAAGGAAACTTACAGTTCGGATGAGCTGGCGAAACTGTAAGATCCGAACTGTAAGTGGATGAAATTGTATCCTTACACGGCGTGCCGATATCCATTGTGTCTGATAGAGACACCAGGCATACTTCTCACTTTTGGAGGAGCTTTCAGCAAGCCATGGGCACACGTTTGAACTTTAGTACGACATACCACCCCCTATACAACGTTGGAAGATATGTTGCGCGCATGTGTAACAGATCTAGGAGGAAGTTGGGATAGACATTTGCCTCTAGTCGAGTTCTCATACAATAACAGCTACCATGCAAGTATTCAAGCTGCCCCATTTGAAGCTCTTTACGGGAGAAAGTGTAGGACACCCGTTTGCTGGGCAAAAGTTGGGAAAGCTCAACTAACAGGACCGGAGACTGTCCTGGAGACGATGGATAAGATTTTACAAATTTGTGACCGTCTCAAGGCTGCCAGGGATAGGCAGAAAAGTTATGCAGATAAGAGGCGTAAACCTCTTCAGTTCCAGGTAGGGGACAAAGTGTTACTTAAGGTATCACCATGGAAAGGCGTAATGCGTTTCAGAAAGAAAGGCAAGTTAAGCCCAAAATACATCGGACCATTCAAGATTATCGAACGAATTGGATCGGTGGCGTATAAGTTGAAATTGCCGGAAAAGCTCAGTGGAATCCATGATGTATTCTACATCTCCAATTTGAAGAAGTGTCTGGCAGATGAATCGTTGGCCATGCCACACGAAGATGTGCAAATTGATAAAAAACTTGAGTTTCATTGAGAAAACCATAGCAATTGAAGATCGACAGGTTAAAAAGCTTCGTAGGAAGCACGTGCCAATAGTGAAAGTTAAATGGGATGCTCGTTGAGGTCCCGAGTATACATGGGAGGTTGAGTCCATTATGCGACAGAAGTACCCATACTTGTTTGATTGAAATCTCGGGGTCGAGATTTATTTTAAGGGGGTGAGGATATAACACCTCGTGTTTTTACGTCCAGTATTTTTCCGACAAGCGTCCTGGTAATCCTGGTGTTGCCACGTGCTAAACAGGAGGGACCAGAATCGTTGAGTTACGTTATTATATCCTCGTTGTGTCTTGGGATGAAGTTGAGGGACCAAATATACAAGAAATGAAAGTATAACTAAGCTGGGAAGTGCTGGGGCCAAAACTGCCAAACTTTAAGCAAGTTTGGGGGCCGCCGCGTAGCGCGAAGCTTCAAGGGCTTGGCTGTCGCGTAGCGAGACGGGCCTATCTGGGCAGAAAGTTTTAAATGGCTGCCAGCTAGCTCTTTGGACACCTATCTCCCTACGTGTGGACACCTTAGAGTAAGCCCTAACACCTTGCAACACTCCCTAACACCTCAACATGCATTTAAGGGTGCTTTCTAATGTGTTGCAACAAGTTCATCTCACTTGAAGCTTGCCAAGCACACCTTGGAGAAGTTCCTGGCCACCCTCAAGCATTCTATTCTGTTCCTAGCATTTTTGGACCATATGTAAGTGCTTTATCTCGTGCTAAGTCCATTCGTATAAGTTTTGAGCTTAGATTAAAGTCTTGACGTAATAACGCCTTGACATTGATCTAAATCCATGATAACCTAGCCTTTGTGCGTAATGGAAGTTACTACGTGATTGTAATGATGGAGGTGTTACTCCCTCAAGTGGGCATCTCCAGATTACCACGGATTCAAGGCCAATTGACGAGTCAAACGAAAAGTCAAAGAAAGTCAAACTGTCCAGATTTGTAAAAACTCATAACTAACAATCTAGATTTTATAAAATATGTGATGCACTAATAACCTTAAAATAAGTATTAGAACACATACCAACTGATTCGGCTCGTCATAATTTGGTCTAGCATCGGTTCGCAACCGATAGTCACTATATTTGACTTTTTCATTGACTTTTCGGTTCTGACCCGATTTAGCCATTTTGGCTACTGAATTTTGGTCACTTTAAGACCTTAATTAAGTTTAGGAATGACCTCCTAAAGTTTCATCATCTGAGTTTACATACAAGTTCCGCTAAAATTACATAAACTTTGCAAAAAGGTCCTTTTTGTGCAAATCATGATTTTAAACACCCATGCATATAAAACATAAACTGATTTGTAATCATAATTTGATTATGTTGATGTCAAGAATCTTATTATAATGTAAGTTTTCATAAAAGATGCGTTTAAGGCATTAAAATGACTAAAATGCCCTTTACGGCATTTTAGAAACACTTAACATGATTTTATGATAAAGATGATATATTTACTGATGTAATATGATAAGTAGGACTATTTGGGATGTTCATTCAGATTATAACATGAGTGAAGGCTTAAGATTCGTTAATTGCTGATAAATGACTAAATTACCCTTTTTCACACAAAATGATTTTATCAATCTTTTTATGACCAAAACTTAAACCTACTGATGGTATAAGTAAATGACATATTATGGTATATATAAAACAGGTCATAACTTCTGTTTAACTTAAACATCGATTTATACGGCATTTTAGCGACTTTTACGCCTTTTTGGCGCATAGTATGGTTTAAAACCATAACTATGAGCTAAGACTTGATACCTACTGATTTATAAACTTATTTTCAACATCTTAACAGTAAGTACAAGTCCCAAATCTAGATTCCCAATTTTGGCTTCAAAGCTATTTGTGAATTTACCAAAATGCCCTTACAGGACATAGATTATTTTAAAATCGTCAAACACATATATATTTGATATCCTACTGCTATAACATCATAAAGTAAGTATTTTTAAAGAATATTAACAACCTTGACATCAGATTCATTTTAAACATCTTTTATAAACATTAAAATGACCAAAATGCCCTTGCAAGGCATAATTCAATTTTAAATATACTCGGGCCTATCTTTTGCAAAGCTACTGATTTTATAACATATTTTAAACATGTATTCATATGGAACTTGTATATGACTCTCTCGGTTACCCGGTTTCGCTTATGTGCGTTCGGTTAAGCTTACGTAGTTAATTTACGTACTTAAACCAAAACGGGTTTAACTTCGTCATTTCTCTATAAAAATCTAGAATGTTGTTGGTTTATCCATATTAGACAAGTTTATATACTTGTCGGGTCCAACTAACATCCAATTCCGATCACCGCTTAATCTAGCGTATCGTACTGTATTGTTTTAGCGTAAGACTAACCGGTTCAAGTCTAAGACTTAACTAAGGACCCGTTAGCATTCTAATATTGGTTAATAATTACAATCACTCCAGTCTGAACGCATTCCGGTAAATTGTACCTGTGCTTGTCATTGATCTGCGGCTGAGTTCTGACTTTTCGAAGACTTAACTTCAGGTAAATACTCTTAACCTATTTTCCCTATACGGGCTTGGGATACGGTAAATTATTACCGCTTGGTCGGGTATGGAAATTATGTTTTATGCAGTTGTGATAATTAACTAAAATTGCATAACCCGGTTTTGATCTATTTTGTTTGAAACTCAAACATTGGGGGTGGGCTTGACCGTGTCCGGGATATCCTTGGCTCACTAAAGTGTTAGTGGCCACGACTAAAGCATGGCGTGTAGGCATACATTGGGTATTTGCTAACTGCTTTCTTTGTGAAAGTTCAGAGTGGTGTGTTAGTCGATCATGTCTCGGTTTCTGTACCGGGCCCCATATGTAAAAGCCTGACAAGTAAATCTGTATACAAGGTCGTTTATACTGTCCCAAGTTATTTTACAAAATGTGCTAATGCACCTAAAATCATTTTCGAAAAGGTGTTCTAAAAGAGTCGGTTGATAGTATTTACCAGTGTAAACTGACGTATTTTCAAAGATTAAAATACACGTACAAGTACAAAATAGGCCGGAAGCTGCGGGGCGTTGACATTAAGGAGTTGCGACCTTAGAGTTGAGCATGTAGAATCTGTTTTCATTTTGTATGTTATCTGGTCCGCCTGTGGATCATGTTACAAACCTTGTCTGTATATATTTATGTTTCAAACTCTGGAGACTTTATGGTTTGTAATAGTTTATAATTTTACTCCAAGCCTTCCGCTGTGTTGCTCTGTGTTGTAATTGGTTATGATGATATCAACTGTACGTCACGATACTCCCCACCGGGCCCACCGGAATACACATGGAAATCGGGGTGTGACAACACAGCCCATCCCTGTGTGTGATGCATCACAGTAAACCACAAAATCTTCTATTCCTTCGGGTAAAGCTAGTACGGGAGCGTTGCCCAGCTTTTGCTTCAAAACTTCAAAAGCTTCCTGCTGTTTTGGACCCCAATTGAACTTACCATCCTTGCGGGTCAAAGTAGTCCATGGCGTAGCGATTCTTGAGAAGTTTTCTATAAATCTTCTATAGTATCCTGCTAAACCCAAGAAGCTACGGATCTCCGACGGAGTTTTAGGAGCTTGCCAATTCATAACGGGTTCGACCATGGAGAAGTCTACTTGAATTCCACGTTCACTGACGACATGTCCTAGGAACTGGACTTCACGTAACCAAAATTCACATTTCGAAAACTTTGCATAAAGCTTCTCTCGTCTTTACAACTCCAGTATACACCACAAATGTTTCTCATGGCCAGCTTGATTACGAGAATAGATAAGTATGTCGTCTATGAAGATAATGACAAACTTATCCAAGTACAGTTTGCAGATCCTATTCATCAAATCCATAAAGGCCGCATGTGCATTCGTAAGCCCAAAAGGCATCACTAAGAACTCGTAGTGTCCATATCTTGTTCTAAAGACCATCTTTGGAATGTCTTCTGTACGAAATTTGATCTGATGATATCCAGACCTTAAATCAATCTTTGAGAAATAGCTTGCTCCTTGGAGTTGATCAAATAGATCATCGATCCTGGGTAATGGGTAGCGATTTTTTATTGTTAGCTTGTTCAACTCATGGTAATCAATGGACATTCGCATTAAACCATCTTTCTTCTTTACAAACAAAATTGGAGCTCCCCAAGGTGAAGAGCTTGGTTGAATAAAACCCTTCTCAAGAAGTTCTTCAAGTTGTGTCTTTAACTTTCATTTTCGTTAGCACTAAACGATATAGAGCTCTAGCGACAGGAGCTGCTCCGGGTATAATATCAGTTCTAAATTCCACTTGTCTATCCGGGGGTAGACCGGGCAAGTCTTCGGGGAATACGTATGAGAACTTAGAAATGATGGGAAAATCTTCAATCTTCAATTTTGGTGCATCTATAGTTACTTGTGCCTTGTAGATGACTTAATTCTTCGTTACACACTTTGATGTTTTCAGTAATGATACTTTCTCCGCTAATCCATAATGCAAATCTCCCTGAATAGTAAGCACATCACCAGATGGGGATTTGATTTCACTTACTTTCTTGTTGCAGGCTATATGGGCTTAGTTACTAGACAACCAATCCATACCAAGAACCACATCAAATTCGGCCAATTTCATTGTTCCATCAGCGAGTTCTAGATCGTATGTTATGTCTAGAGTTCTTATGGGCAAATTTGGTAAGGCACTAAACTTAGGATCTACAAAAGATTTATCGACCCCTAAATCAAAAAGAACTCTAGCATAAATATCATTAATAAGGAACGTACTTGTTATCACGTTGTTGTCATTTACGGCTTCCTTGGCATTCATTTGAAAAGCACGAGCTTTTCCTTTCTTAGATCCATCTTCCTTGGCCGCATCATCCTTCTTATACTTAGGGTAGTTAGGTTTGATATGCCCCTTCTCGCCACAGTTGTAACATGTGGCTTCCTTCAAATCCTTGCAATCTAGGGCCTTGTGCCCCATCTTTTTGCATATGTCACATGGTTTGGACTGGGAATCGTCTCGACATGAGTCATGGTGTCGTCGGTTGCATTTCTTACACTTAGGTCTATCATCAAACCTCTGATGATTCCTGTTGGATCCAAACCTTCGATTTTTGTTCGACCGATTATTTTGGTCATCCTCTCTTTTTCTCTTTCCTTCTACTTCAGACTTGATGGACTGATGCCTTTTCAGGTCCTGAGTAAGTGTCAAAGCCAACTCTGCTGTAGATCTGAAAGTTTCTGGCCTTGAAGTCCTGACATTCCCCTTGATCTCCGGTTCCAGACCACCGATAAAACGCGCGATGCGTTTAGATTCAGGGGTGATCAGGTAAGGTACCAACCTTGACATGGAGTTGTAATCAGACAAATACTTCCTACAGTCTAAGTTCTTCATTTGTAACCCCAGAAAGTCTGTTTCAATCTTTTCCACCTCGTGAGGTGGATAGTAGGTTTCCTTTATCAAATCTACAAACTTGGTCCAACTTATATTATACAGATACACTTTCCCAGCAGACTGTATCATTGATTTCCACCAAGTCAGGGCATCACCCTTAAAAGATTGCGCAACATACTTTACCACGTCCTTCTCAGCACATCCACTTATTTCTACTACCGATTTAATCTCATCCAACCATCTAAGGGTTTCAACTGCCCCTTTTTCACCGGTGAAGTCACGAGGTTCCGAATATTCTTTCTTTTCTGAAGGAGGCTTTGAGAATTGCTTGGTGGTATGCTTGGAGGTGTGCTTGGACGAGTGTTTAGAATGTGAAGCACTCGACTCTAATTGTTTTTGAGCGTGATTCTTTATTGCCTTATCGACTTTTGTGGCAATAAGTGCTTGAAGGTCTCCTTTTGTTATAACAATGTTCTCATTCACATCATCGTCCTTCCTTTGACTGTTAACTTCATTTGAATCTGCCATCTTGTCCGATGAAACTATAATAATAATATAAGTTTTAATTAGTCATAAACGTTTGATGACTTGTATTATAATGTGGGGCATGGTATAATTAAACCATGTAAACTTGTAAAGTTTATGGGGTGAATATTCATGGCACAAAAGGCCTGTCACAAAGGACAAAATAAGAGTAGCACAAATGGCTTCGAGGTTTGAATGAAAATCTATTACCTCGAGACAGAGAGTCGTAGACTACATCTGTCATTGTCACTAGGACAAGGATATAACCTATAGGCAGTACATCACTAATGGATGTTTATAATGATATTACCATCATACAGATGATACTTAGCCAGGATCAAATTGATCACACAGGCTTTTTATAATTTGGACATAGTCCATAATCTCAGACGGCTCGTGTGGTTCCTCAAGTCACACTGCTTAGGAGTGTTAACACTTTAAAGATGTTAAATTTTGGAATAAAATCTTAAAATGGTTTAAGAAACTAGTCTAGATCAGGCAGACTAGGAGGCTTAGAACATAGTTTCCCACCTCTGGATATAAGGGAAATCTCATTCTTAACTATCATGGTATAATTCAATCTATCGTTTTGCCATTATATGTGACATCATCACTTGGCGGGTACAAAACCATCAAGATGATCTTTTGAAACATTTCGCAGATCATAAATTTCGAATTAAAATCGAGACGTTTGCTTGAAAAACGGATGAAACGGAGTAAGATAATAATAAACTCCAAAATTCTCATTAAATTAAACATTACAATAATGCCTAAAATTAGGACTTTTAAATAAAAAGATTTGTCCTTGTAGGAACTAATACTTAAATTAAATGTGTCCACGTAGGGACTAAGTAAAGACAATGTCCACACAGGGACTTCTTGGAAATATAAAATTACATAATCAAAATACAAGGGTTTGGTCACCCTTTTTCCTTTTTTATTAACCTCACAAATCTTTTCAAATATTTCTTGTTCTTCTTCTCTGATTTTCAATCTTTCGCTGGAATTCCTTTATTTTCTCCAGCGTTTCTTGCATAGCCTCAAGTACTAGCGCCTGAGGTTGAGGCTGTGGTGGCGGTGGAGGTTGTGGTTGTGGCTGCAATGCACCTGGATGTTGGTATACATAAGGTGAAGGTGCACCAGAAGGATGGTATCCATAAAAGGGGTATCCACCAGCTGAATAAGGTTTGGTGGAGTATGGTGGAAAAGGAGAAGGGTAAAGATCGTTGAATGCAGCTGCTTCAACATAGGGATCTCGTGATGGTGCCTGATGAATATAGTTAGGCAAACCAGAAGAAGAAACAAATGGGTTATATCCAGACGAATCTGGATATGAGGGAATTGGGTCTTCAAATCCCGATGGTGGTAGTGGTGGTAGTTGGGTCGAAGGCCCAACAGTGGATTATGGTGGTTGAGGCAAAGGCTCAATTGCAGGTTGTGGAAGGTGTTCCATAAATGGTGAGGTGTGAGAGGGTCCACCCATTTGTAGGTCCTCAGGGATAGTTCGGTAAGGGTTAGGTGAAAGCGACCCTACCATTGGTCATAGGCGCACAGACATGCGCGCCCCGCGTCTTCTTGGTGGTTGCGGTTGCTCCACCTGTTGCATTGGTACCTCCTCAGGCGGAGGTAGTTCCGGTTGAGGAGTATGGTATGAAGGTGTGTTGTGGTATGATGGGGTGTTATAGAAGACATATTGTCCCCATCTTTCTTGGAAATCATCAGGGTAGTGTTGGGGAGTTCCAACATATGAATTTGAACCGCTGGACAGTTCAATTGGGTCCCTATAGACCCTGTTTGAGGCATTTCTAGGTCAGAATCTTCCTCCATAGGTTCAGGGGAGTCTTCGGGAGGAGTAACAGAGGGTGAAAGTAGGCGGATGTCGGTGTTATAATTTCCCTGAAAAGAATAGGAATGAGAGTGATGGGAGTGGTGGCTATGGTGGGAATGGTAAGAGTCTGGCGGTGGAGAATATTCATGGGAGATAGAATGTCGATAAGGTTCCCACGGCAATGAAGAATCATCCGATCCTTTGTATGGATTATAGTTGTGGATGTTGGAGGGTCCTTGGCCAGATGACCCGCCTCGCATTAGGCCCTTTCCTGTTGCTTCACGAGAAAACTTAGGCGGCATATTTCCTACTTCAAAAATAAGTTAAAACATAGCAAGACAGAAAATAATATCAAAATAAGGTAATGAACAATCCTAGGTCATAGCCTAGACTCGAGAGTCTAAGGAATGTGTTACTGTGTCGTTTGAGATCAAACACTAAAGACTAGTGTTGAATTCCCTCAAACGTTGGCTCTGATACCAACTTGTCACACCCCGATTTCCACGTGTATTCCGGTGGGCCTGGTGGGGAGTATCATGATGTACAGTTGTATCATCATAACCAATTACAACACAGAGCAACACAACAGAAGGCTTAGAGTAAAATATAAACTATTACAAACAATAGAGTGTCTAGAGTTCGAAACACAAATATACAAACATATACATGGCTTGTAATAAGATCCACAGGCAGATCGAAAACATACATACACAAAATGATAACAGACTCTACATGCACTTCTACAAGGTCACAACTCCTTAGTATAATTGCCCCGCAGCTCCCGACCTATTACGTACTTGTATCTATAACTCGATCTTTGAAAATACGTCAGTTTACACTGATATATACAATCAACCGACTCATTTTGAAAATCTTTTCAAAATGGTTTTAGGTGCACTAGCACGTTTTTATAATTAACTTGGAACAGCACAATTGACCTTGTATATAGATTTACATGCCCGTCTTTTACATATGGGGCCTAGTACAGAAAACGAGACATGATCGACTGACACACTACTTCTGAACTTTCACACTGAAAGCAGATAATAATAATAGCAGTTACCGATGTATGCCTACACCAATTCTTAAGTTGTGGCCACTAGCACTTTAGTGAGCCAAGGATATCCCAGACACGGTCAAGCCCACCCCAATGTTTTAGTTTCAGATAAAACAGATTAAAACCAGGTTACGTATTTTAGTTAATTACCACAATTGGATAAAAACATAATTTCCATACCCGACCAAGCGGTAATAGTTTACCATATCCCAAGCCTGTATAGGGAAAATAAGTTAAATTTATTTACCTGAGCTAAGTCTTCAGAGAAGTCGCAACTCAGCCGCAAATCAAGATAAAAAGTACATGCACAATCTACCGCAGAGGCGTTTAGTCTGGAGTGATGGTATTATTAACCAAGTTAGAATGCTAACGGGTCCTTAATTAAGTCTTAGACTTGAACCGACTAGTCTTACATTAAAATAAATACGGTACGATACGCTAGATTAAGCGGTGACCGGGATAGAAGGTTAATTAGACCCGACAAGTATTAAGACTTGTATAATATGGGTATACAAATAACATTATGGATTTTGATAAGAAATCAACAAGGTTAACCCGTTTTGGTTAAATTACGTAAACTAGTTACGTATGCTTAACCGAAAGCGTGAAAGCGAAACCGGGTAACTGAGAGAGTCTTATACAAGTTCAACATGCCATTATGTTTAAAATATGTTATGATATCAGTAGGATATCAATAAGTTTGTCCGAAAGGATTTTAAATCCGAATTCCGCCACATGAGGGCATTTTGGTCATTTTAAGGCTTATAAAGGGTTTTAAAACATTATTGATGTCAAGATCATAATTATTCAGTAAAAACATATATTTGGTGATGTTATATCAGTAGGATATCAAATCTATGTGTTTTTGAAAGTTTTATACCAAACTATGTCCCGTAAGGGCATTTTAGTAATTTCACACATAGCTTGAAGCCGTAATTAGGATTCTGAGTTTGGGACTTGTACTTACTGCAAAATAATTGAAATTAAGTTTATAAATCAACAGGTACCAAGTCTTGGCTCATAATTATGGTTTTAAACCATACTATGCACCGAAAAAGGCGTAAAAGTCGATAATTGCCGTTAAACGCGATGTTTACGGTAAACTGAAGTTATGACCTGTTTTATATTACCAAAATATATCATTTAACATATTATATCAGTAAGTAAAAGATTTGGTGACAAAAAGCTTGATTAAAGTCATTTTGTGCGAAAAGGGTAATTTAGTCTTTTATCGGCATTTAACGAATCTTAGACCTTCATTCAGTTTATAATCCTACATATCATATTACATCAGTAGGTATTTCCTTTACGTGATAAAACCATTTTCAATTTATCTAAAATTCCGAAAAGGGCATTTTAGTCATTTAAAAGTATGTATTATGCCTTCTTATCAAAAATTAGATTATGATCAGATTCTTGACATCATTTTAATCCTATGTTTATAAATCAGTTTTAACAGATTTTTATATGCATGGATGTTTAAAACCAGATTTGTAAAAAAGAGACTTTTTGCAAAAGTTTAAGTAATTTTGCGGAACTTGCATAATAGCTCGGATTGTTAAGGAATCAAGTAGTATAACTTTAGGAAGTTATACTATACTTAAACATGATCTTAAAATGACCTAAAATCAGTAGCTTAACTAGCTAAATCGGGTCAGAACTGAAAGTCAAAGTAGAAGTCAAACTTTGCGACTTTCGGTTGCAAACTGACACTAGATCAAGACTTGACGAGTCAAATCAGTTTATATAAGTTCTAACACTTATTTATAAGTTGTTTATGCATCGAAACATATTTTGTAACATTTATATAATCAGTTATGCATTTTATGAAATTTCGCCAGTTTGACTTTTGTTGACTTTTACTTTGACTCGTCAATTGGTCAAGAATTCGTGGTAATCTGGAGGTGCCCTCTTGAGGGATTAACACCTACCTTATTACGATCACGTAGCCACTTTCGTTATGATCAATGGATGGACCATTAAGGTCTTAACTCAAAGTCAAGGCGTTTTTACGTCAAGACTTTGATCTTAGCTTAAATCCTAAAGAAAAGACTTAGTATGAAAATGAATCACTTACAAAATGTTCAGAGGTTGCTAAGAACACAAAGAAGTGCTTCAAGATGGCCAGGAACTCTTCTAGATGAACTTGGTGAGTTTAAAGTGCATGAGGATTGTTGCAACTCACAAAAATGTTCATTTTTATGAGCTATGGAGGAGTCAGGAGAGTTTCCAGGTGTTAATGGGTGCTAACAAGTGTCCCTAGACGTGTTAAGACCAGCAAGAAGGGTGGCAAGGTGACAAGAGGTGGCAGAGCAGGCTGCTGCCACATTTTTGTTCGTTGGCAGGTCCTTGCGGACCGTATGGTTTTGCCTTACGGTCCGTAAGGACCTTAGGCGCCCATGGTTTTGAAGCTGGTTACGGACCGTAACCAACATGGCTTACGGTCCGTAACCGCCTTCCAGAGATGAAAATTTTGGCATTTATTCCACTTTAGCCCCTCAACTTACAATATTCACATAATGAGGTTACTAATTAGCGTTTCAACGACTTTGGTCCCTCCTGTTTTACCATACGGCACACGAGGATTCCGGGACACGTGTCGGATCATGTTTGGACGTAAAAACATGTAGTGTTACATCACGCCACCAACTCTTCCACCACAAGCTTGTTTCATTGCAATTACAACTTTACCTTGGCATTATCGTCTTGGACATCCGACACTCAAGTTTTAGATGTTTTTAGTAGACGTTTTGGTTTTTCTTGTAATCAGAATAAGGCTTCTAATTTTTGCCATTCTAGTCATTTATCAAATAGTGAACGACTGCCATTTTATGAATCTACTTCATTTAGGTTTACTCCTTTTGATATTATACACTGTGATTTGTAGACGTCTCCAATCCTTAGTAAAACCGGATATAAATATTACATGGTGTTAATTGATATTTTTTCGCATATTGTTTGGGTTTATGTGACATCCCGGGTTTTCGGATAACTTAAACGTAATACTTGTCAAACTTATTACGTGCTATGTGAACGAACGTGCACGAATTAAATGAATACGTGATGTGTGTTGTGTGATTGCTTTAGTAATAGAATAATTACAGTAGATATGTACACAAACTGAACCGAACCGCGACACGAACCAACCTTGATTCATTGTGACTCTAGGAGTTAACAAAGATTTAAACTTTAAACTCAAGCCTTCGGCCGAGAACAAGATCAAGCCCAAAACCGCAAACTTATTGTATTCAAGCCATTCTCGGCCGTGTGCAACCCAAACCGATATCAAGCCTAAACTTTAAACTCTAACCACTCGGCCGCAAGATCAAACCAAACCAAGTTCTTGGCCGCGAGATCAAGCCCAAACCCAAACCGAACCAACCCAAGATCCTCGGCCACAATGCTTATCCAAACCGTAACCCTTATCATCTTTTGCGCATATATACATACAAACTCTCAATGCATGTTTCATTCTAAAACACAAACCCTAAGAAGAAAACTGCCGTCGGCAGCCTCTTCCTCCTTCTAACCGATCGAGATCAGCTCCTTGTTCACCTTTTCAATCGCAAAAAAACAGCCCTACACTCCCTGTTGATCACAAGCGGCCCTTCTTCCGGTTCTTGTCAGTTCGGTCGTGATCTTGTTGGAACAGCCGGGTCGTTCTGTCCACATCTTGGCTTGTTGGTCTAGTTATTCAAGGTTAGGATCATATTTGATTACGAGATCATGTTCGGATATATATATATATGCTTGAATGATTAATTGATTAGTTGTTTCGGGTCTTATATGTTGAATAAAAATCGGCTGAATTGATTGTTGTTTATATGTATGATTGTTGTCGGAATTCATAGCTTGCGACTGTGTTTTGTTTGTAAAAACTAGAAGTAAGAACTAGGGTTTGCATGGATAAGTTATTAGTAGTGATCTATGATTAAAAATCGGTTCTTGCTCGCTTAGGTTGATCAATAGGAACGATTTATGCATGTTGTAGTAATAGTATGCTGAAAACAGTTGCTGAGTAATAGTTACAGCCGACTTCATCTGGCTGTAACTCGGTCATTAGTAGTCGAAAAACAGATTTTCTGATTTCTAGAACGTAGAGATTTGAATAATCTAATGGCGCTAGATTCATAATTTTCTGAAGTCGTTTGATATTTTTAAAGGGCCAAATAAGTTCAGTAACTAAAACTATGAAAATCCTGAAATTTTGTTAGTTGTTTATCAAGTTAGATTTTAAAATCAGTAGGGAGTTGAGTCATGATTTTTGTACAGCAACTAGGTATGGAAATTTCCGGGCAACTCCAACTAGAATTTTGTTAATTGGATGATCAGTGATTTTTAAATAAATTCTTCCGTGGACTGCAGTCAGAAAGCGGTAAATCTGACTGCAGCCTAGTATATTAATATTTATGGTTAATTGGTAAAGATTTAGAACTTGGAATATTTATGTAAATTTCTATGGTATAGATGTCACCTACTGTAAAAATATTGGAATTTTTGGATTGTTGGAACTATTTTATAAAAATCCTAGAAAACAGCTGAATTATGAGTGTTAAGCTGAAATTCATAACTTGTGATTGTGTGTACCAAATTGTGGCATGAATTGGTTTATGTTTATGATAAGTTGTTTTAATCACTAGGATCACATGAAGATACTTGCATGCATGTTTGAGTGTTAGATATGTTGTTTTATCACTTTGTGAGTAAATTACGTGTAGAATTTGTATTGGTGTGTTCACACACTGACTTGAAATCAATTGGTTTGTTAGGACGCAATTAGCGGTCCCATTCTTTACAACTTCTTTTGCTACACTAACCGAGCAACAAAAGGTGAGTTCACGGCCCCTTACTTTATACGGTTTTTAAACAACAGGGGGAGAAACATGTATACATTCTCAAACTCAATCTCTTTACGTTATACGAATTTAACGTCACATAACTACTCGGTAACTAAGTTAATGTTAATGTAATGTTATGGTCACTAAGCAGCTTTATCACTTAAGTCCTCGTCAATCTCTCGGATCGTTAGTATTGGGTTTAATAGCGGGGGAGTTATAAGTAGTACTACTGGGCCCGACAAGCCCCATCCGAGCTAGTCGCGCTAGCCGACCGGGTATGGTCAACGGGTGAATAATTCGGCCTAACCACGCCATGGTCATGTGAAAGGCCTGGCAAAACGGAGGCACAACAGTCAGCTTCGATCGCGAACACTTACGTGACATGACTTTAGGCTAGCTACCTATATATATTAACATTGAACTTAATTACGAAACCACGATATTATCCCGGGTTGGGGATAATGGAAACAACTTAATGTCCGGGTTTGGAATATTGGAAACAACAACTTAATATTCCGGGTTGGAATATTGGAAACAACAACTTAATATTCCGGGGTTGGAATATTGGAAGCAACAACTTATCATTCCGGGTTGGAATAATGGAACCAATACGTTATCCCGGGTTAGGGATAACGGAGAAAACAAACTATAACCGAATAAACGAATTTATGAAAACCTGTGAACTCACTCATCTTTAATGTTGACACTTGTTTCTTTACATGTCTCTCAGGACGCTAGGAGCTCTAGGTGCACGCACATGCATTGAACAAGACATCTTTTATCGAGTCTTATTTATCAATATTGTTTTGAGGTTTTTCATTTGTTTTGGCGTTTTTGTTGGCGCCCGATTCACTACTTATTTATGCTTCCGCTCAAACTTTAAAACTGATGCTTCTGCTAAATATTGGTAACTAATTTAGATAGTATAAAATCTACAACAAATGATTTTGGAAAACATATTATCAAATCATATAGAGTCGTTCGACGTACTAGTGTTTCAGATTCTGGTTTGTTCACACGCCTCGCGGTAAAACTCCGCAAGTGGAAATTGAGGGTGTGACAGATTGGTATCAGAGCCACTAGCTATAGAGAACCAGGTTTGCATTAGAAGTAGACCTAAACTATAGCTGATATCACGACACTAGACTTAGTTTGGCACCGAATTATTATATCTTGTTATGTAATATACCACAACTGTGTTTGGTAGATTATGCCTTCATGATAAGAAATGAAAACAACTCATAACTAACTACACGACCTAACAGGCAATGTCATCATCCTCATCGTCATCATCATCCGACAGACTTACGCCACCAAGGGCACCAGGAAAGGCACCAATGGTGGAACCCATACCACCTTATGGCGTGGAGACACGCTCAGCGGCGAGGAAAAGGCTCGCTCTGGGGGAGGAGTCGTCGTTACGCCCAACCATTGCTGTACCGGTTGAACCGGTTAATCCTGTAGAAATAGGAATTGACATACTTAGAATCCTGGTACATACACAACAAAAACAGTTAGAAAGAATGCAGGAAACCATCCTAGCACAAGGATGGATGATTCGACACCTTACAGGTAAGACCGACTCGCTCGAGGAAGAGCATCGTACGAGTAAGATAGCTCGTAACACCATAGCCAGAGATCTGCGTGCTGAGCAGATAAGAGCCGACTGGCTTGAGGACAGAGTCCTGGAAAATAGTTGGAACATTCAGGAGCTACAAAACCAAGCACTTGCACCAGCACCGGCCCCTCCAGTGCCGGTAGAGGAGGATCCAGAAGAGGATCCAGAGGAGGACACTGAGGAGGATCCAGAGGAGGATCCGGAGGAGGACCCAGCTTTAGAAGCTGGAAATGCCGCGCAGGATAACGGCAACGACAGTGACTTGGGGGATGGAGACGTAGACGACTGACACGTCCCGCTTATTTTATTTGTTTTCCTTCAGTTTATTTTCCCACTTGTGTTTAAACTTGAGACTTTATAGTGAATTCGTATGTTTGATTTGCACTTTTGTAAGACGTTGAAATTTCAGTTAATCAAGTATTTCTTTTGACTATTTAACATATTGAGTTGACATAACTTAATAATTATTAAAGTACGAAGTAGGATAACTATATTGGATATATAGACTTATCGGGGTGTATTTGTGTTGTGTTTCAAAGAGCTAAATGGCAACCGGAAGACGTGGAAACCTTAACTTGACTCCCGAAGAGCTAGCTGCCATGATTCAAGAGCACGTGAACGCAGCTTTAGCGGGTGTTCAGAACCAACCGGCAGGTAACCATTATTAAATTTTCGCGTGAAAATCTAATAGTGAGGCTAGTAAAATTCCTTGCTGACTTCCTGTTCTCTGTCAGCAGGAGGGGGCTTTAACCCCTACAAGATGTTCCTTGACGCAAAGCCAAGCAAATTCTCGGGGGCGGAAGGACCCATTGGACTGGTCCGCTGGATCGAAAAATCAGAATCCGTTTTTGAAATGTGCAACTGCCTAGAAGCAAACAAGGTCAAATACGCAGCCTCAACACTGGAAGATGGGGCACTGACATGGTGGAATGCCCAGGTCCAAACACGTGGACTTCTAGCTGCGAATGCAATGGCATGGGCTGAGTTCAAGGCCCTAATTAAAGAGGAGTACTGTCCTCGAGACAGAGTGCAACAGTTAGAGCAAGCTTTATGGAACCACAAGATGGTGGGATCGGAAATTGAAGCTTACACCGCAAAACACCATGACTTGGTATTTCTGTGTCCCGAATTGGCCAACACGGTGGAGAAAAGACTCGAGTTCTATCTCGGGGGTCTGGTTCCGGAAATTCAGGGTATGGTAATGGCTAGTAACCCTGTAACTGAGCACCAAGCAATCCGATTGGCTCACAAACTCACCGATAAGGCGGTGGAACAGAAGAAGCTGCCAGCACGGGGTACAACTGAAGTTGCCCCGGACAACAAAAGAAAATTTGAAGACTCCACTGTTCGACAGTCTTCGTCATCTCATCCGCAGCAAGGGAACCAGAAACGGTTCAATCACTACAACAGCCACCGGGGTCATCAAAATCAGCCCGCCAACAACTACAACAACAACAACAACCAGAATGCAGGCGGCTATGTAGGTCGAAAGCCGCAGTGCAATCGCTGCAATCTTCATCATCACGGCCCTTGTGCCGGAATTCGTTGCCAAAGATGTGGCAAGGTGGGACATGCGGCAAAGGATTGTCGTGGGGAAATCATGTCCCGACAAAATCAAAATCAGCCCCAGGGTCAGCAGCAGGGTATAAACCGGGATGCTATCAGTGTGGTAGCACTGCTCATTTCAGAAGAGACTGCCCACAGTTGCACAACAACAACAATAATGGTGGAAACAACCACAACCACAATAACCACAACAACAATAATAACAACAACAATGGGAACGGTGGCACAGGAGGTGCCAAAGGTCGTGCATTTACATTGGGCCGCGGAGAGGCCAGAAACGACTCGAACGTGGTCACTGGTAAGTTTCCCCTTAATGAACATTTTGCTTCTGTGCTTTTTGATACGGGTGCGGATAGGAGCTTTATATCTGAGTCTTTTAGGAAGAACCTAAATCTCATGCTTAAACCATTAGAGACCCCTTATGTTATAGAATTAGCCGATGGTAAATCTGTAGATGTGACTCAAATAGTATCCGGCTGTCAACTCAAACTCGCGGACCACACTTTTACCATTGATCTGATGACAACTACCCTGGGTAGTTTTGACGTGGTAGTCGGAATGGACTGGCTATCCAACGTCCGGGCTGAAGTTCTCTGCTTCGAAAAATCTATCCGTATTCCGCTCTCTAACGACGAAACCCTGACGGTACAAGGCGATAAGGCAAGCGCCGTCACCAACATCATCTCATACATGCAAGCGCAGAAGTATCTTCGGAGAAAGAACTCCTTCGCTTTACTCGCACTAATTACCGAACAGCCTAAGGACGAGAAACGTATAGAAGACATCCCTGTCGTCCGTGATTTTTCCGATGTATTCCCAGAAGAACTACCTGGTCTTCCACCACATCGACAATTGGAGTTTGAAATCGAATTGGCAAGCAATGCAACTCCTATCGCCAAGGCTCCATACCGCCTAGCTCCAGCCGAGCTGCAGGAGCTGTCTTCCCAACTTCAGGACTTTTAGAGAAAGGATTTATCCGACCAAGCGTTTCGCCATGGGGAGCTCCAGTCCTGTTTGTCAAGAAGAAGGACGGGACTTTCCGCATGTGCATCGACTATAGGGAACTCAACAAGGTTACAGTCAAGAACCGATACCCGTTACCTCGCATCGACGATCTCTTCGACCAACTTCAAGGGTCAAGTTACTACTCTAAGATTGATTTACGGTCCGGTTACCACCAGCTACGCGTCAGGGAGGAGGATATCGCCAAGACGGCATTTCGCACTCGGTATGGCCATTACGAGTTCTTGGTCATGCCCTTCGGTCTCACCAACGCACCCGCGGTGTTCATGGACCTCATGAACCGCGTGTGTAAACCATACCTCGACAAATTTGTCATCGTGTTCATCGATGACATACTCATCTACTCCAAAAGTGAAGAAGAGCATGCTAAACATCTACGATTACTACTAGGATTACTCCAACAGGAAAAGCTATATGCCAAGCTTTCGAAGTGTGATTTCTGGATCCGGGAAGTTCAGTTTCTCGGGCATGTCGTGAATGAAAAGGGTATCCACGTAGACCCTGCCAAGATTGAAGCCATCAAAAACTGGGAAGCACCTAAGACACCGACGGAGATCCGCCAATTCTTGGGATTGGCTGGTTACTACAGACGCTTCATCGAGGGTTTTCAAAGATCGCACAACCGCTTACTACCCTCACTCAGAAAGGTATCAAGTATACTTGGGGTGACAAGCAAGAAGCAGCATTTCAATTGCTGAAGCAGAAACTTTGCAGTGCACCTATTCTGTCCTTGCCGGAGGGGACAGATGACTTTGTAGTGTATTGTGATGCTTCCATTCAGGGATTGGGATGCGTACTGATGCAACGCGATAAGGTCATCGCGTATGCGTCGCGACAGCTGAAGGTTCACGAGAAAAACTACACGACGCATGACCTGGAATTGGGAGCAGAAGTGTTTGCACTTAAGATTTGGAGACACTACCTCTATGGAACGAAGTGCACAATCTTTACTGACCACAAAAGCCTCCAACACATCTTTGATCAGAAGGAGTTGAACATGCGACAGCGTCGCTGGGTCGAACTCTTGAACGATTATGAGTGTGCCATTCGGTATCACCCGGGTAAAGCTAACGTGGTAGCTGATGCCCTCAGTAGGAAGGAACACTTGAAACCTCGTCGTGTACGAGCATTACAACTCACTATTCATTCGGGGTTACCCGAACAAATACGCGACGCCCAGTTAGAAGCAGTTAAGGAGGAAAACATCAAAGCCGAATCAGTGGGAAAAATGGAACACGATTGGGAAGTAAAGCCCAACGGAGCCCGGTATTTCATGAATCGCATATGGGTACCTCTCTACGGAAACCTTAGAGAGCTAGTCATGGATGAAGCTCACAAATCTCGATACTCTGTCCATCCGGGTTCGGATAAGATGTATCAAGACCTTAAAGCTGCGTATTGGTGGCCCAACATGAAAGCCGATATAGCCACCTACGTGAGTAAATGTTTGACTTGTGCAAAAGTCAAGGTGGAGCATCAAAAGCCATCGGGGCTACTCCAACAACCTGAGATCCCAGTGTGGAAATGGGATCAAATCTCAATGGATTTCATCACTAAACTCCCGCGAACCTTGGGTGGTTGCGATACCATCTGGGTGATCGTGGATCGTTTAACTAAGTCCGCACACTTCCTAGCTATTAAAGAAACAGATAAGATGGAGAAGTTGACTCGTATCTACATTAAGTAAGTAGTTTCTCGGCACGGAGTGCCAACGTCCATCATCTCAGACAGAGATGCTCGCTTCACGTCAAACTTCTGGCAGTCACTCCAGAAAGCGTTGGGAACACGCCTGGATATGAGCACAGCTTATCACCCTCAGACTGATGGTTAAAGTGAAAGGACCATACAAACCTTGGAAGACATGCTTAGGGCATGCGTAGTGGACTTCGGAAATAGTTGGGAAATTCACCTGCCTCTAGTAGAATTCTCATATAACAACAGCTATCATACGAGTATTTCGGCAGCACCGTTTGAGGCATTATACGGTCGTAAATGTAGATCACCAGTCTGCTGGGCAGAAGTCGGTGACAGTCAACTCACAGGCCCTGAGTTAATACTTGAAGCTACTGAAAAGATTGTACAAATCAGAAACCGCATGGCGACGGCACGAGATCGACAGAAAAGCTACGCTGATCAACGACGCAAACCGCTCGAATTTCAAGTAGGCGACCGTGTCCTACTAAAGGTGTCACCCTGGAAGGGTGTAATCCGCTTTGGAAAACGGGGCAAACTTAACCCACGATACATAGGCCCGTTTGAAATCTTGAAACGTATTGGACCCGTAGCTTATCAATTAGACCTTCCTGCCGAACTCAGTGGAGTTCACAACGTATTTCACGTGTCAAATCTGAAGAAGTGTCTATCAGATGAAACTCTAGTCATTCCATTGGATGAGATCTAAGGATGAACAACTGCACTTTGTGGAACAGCCTATCGAGATCATGGATCGTGAGATCAAGACTCGAAGGCACAGCAAAATTCCGATCGTTAAGGTCCGTTGGGACTCTAAGCGTGGACCGGAGTTCACGTGGGAAAGAGAGGACCAAATGAAAAGCAAATACCCGCACCCCTTCGCAACTGAGCAGCAAACTAACGATACCAGTACCTAAATTTTCGGGACGAAAATTCTTTCAACATGGGGATGATGTGACAACCTGGAAACTTCTCATACTTTCGTGTACTATTGTTAGCTAAATTCTAGTGCATGGCACTTGGAAATCTTTGTGTATGGCACTTGGGAACTTCTAGTAAACGAACTAACTCTTTATGCGTGGCACTCTAAACATGTACGCTACATGCTAAACCGCGTTTACTCAATTTTCGGGACGAAAATTCTTTCAACATGGGGATAATGTGACATCCCGGGTTTTTCGGATAACTTAAACGTAATACTTGTCAAACTTATTACGTGCTATGTGAACGAACGTGCACGAATTAAATGAATACGTGATGTGTGTTGTGTGATTGCTTTAGTAATAAAATAATTACAGTAGATATGTACACAAACTGAACCGAACCACGACACGAACCAACCTTGATTCATTGTGACTCTAGGAGTTAACAAAGTTTTAAACTTTAAACTCAAGCCTTCGGCCGAGAACAAGATCAAGCCCAAAACCGCAAACTTATTGTATTCAAGCCATTCTCGGCCGTGTGCAACCCAAACGGATATCAAGCCTAAACTTTAAACTCTAACCACTCGGCCGCAAGATCAAACCAAACCAAGTTCTTGGCCGCGAGATCAAGCCCAAACCCAAACCGAACCAACCCAAGATCCTCGGCCACAATGCTTATCCAAACCGTAACCCTTATCATCTTTTGCGCATATATACATACAAACTCTCAATGCATGTTTCATTCTAAAACACAAACCCTAAGAAGAAAACTGCCGTCGGCAGCCTCTTCCTCCTTCTAACCGATCGAGATCAGCTCCTTGTTCACCTTTTCAATCGCAAACAAACAGCCCTACACTCCCTGTTGATCACAAGCAGCCCTTCTTCCGGTTCTTGTCAGTTCGGTCGTGATCTTGTTGGAACAGCCGGGTCGTTCTGTCCACATCTCGGCTTGTTGGTCTAGTTATTCAAGGTTAGGATCATATTTGATTATGAGATCATGTTCGGATATATATATATATGCTTGAATGATTAATTGATTAGTTGTTTCGGGTCTTATATGTTGAATAAAAATCGGCTGAATTGATTGTTGTTTATATGTATGATTGTTGTCGGAATTCATAGCTTGCGACTGTGTTTTGTTTGTAAAAACTAGAAGTAAGAACTCGGGTTTGCATGGATAAGTTATTAGTAGTGATCTATGATTAAAAATCGGTTCTTGCTCGCTTAGGTTGATCAATAGGAACGATTTATGCATGTTGTAGTAATAGTATGCTGAAAACAGTTGCTGAGTAATAGTTACAGCCGACTTCATCTGGCTGTAACTCGGTCATTAGTAGTCGAAAAACGGATTTTCTGATGTCTAGAACGTAGAGATTTGAATAAGGAATCTAATGGCGCTGGATTCATAATTTTCTGAAGTCGTTTGATATTTTTAAAGGGCCAAATAAGTTCAGTAACTAAAACTGTGAAAATCCTGAAATTTTGTTAGTTGTTTATCAAGTTAGATTTTAAAATCAGTAGGGAGTTGAGTCATGATTTTTGTACAGCAACTAGGTATGGAAATTTCCGGGCAACTCCAACTGGAATTTTGTTAATTGGACGATCAGTGATTTTTAAATAAATTCTTCCGTGGACTGCAGTCAGAAAGCGGTAAATCTGACTGCAGCCTAGTATATTAATATTTATGGTTAATTGGTAAAGATTTAGAACTTGGAATATTTATGTAAATTGCTATGGTATAGATGTCACCTACTGTAAAAATATTGGAATTTTTGGATTGTTGGAACTATTTTATAAAAATCCTAGAAAACAGCTGAATTATGAGTGTTAAGCTGAAATTGATAACTTGTGATTGTGTGTACCAAATTGTGGCATGAATTGGTTTATGTTTATGATAAGTTGTTTTAATCACTAGGATCACATGAAGATACTTGCATGCATGTTTGAGTGTTAGATATGTTGTTTTATCACTTTGTGAGTAAATTACGTGTAGAATTTGTATTGGTGTGTTCACACACTGACTTGAAATCAATTGGTTTGTTAGGACCCAATTAGCGGTCCCATTCTTTACAACTTCTTTTGCTACACTAACCGAGCAACAAAAGGTGAGTTCACGGCCCCTTACTTTATACGGTTTTTAAACAACAGGGGAGAAACATGTATACACTCTCAAACTCAATCTCTTTACGTTATACGAATTTAACGTCACATAACTACTCGGTAACTAAGTTAATGTTAATGTAATGTTATGGTCACTAAGCAGCTTTATCACTTAAGTCCTCGTCAATCTCTCGGATCGTTAGTATTGGGTTTAATAGCGGGGGAGTTATAAGTAGTACTACTGGGCCCGACAAGCCCCATCCGAGCTAGTCGCGCTAGCCGACCGGGTATGGTCAACGGGTGAATAATTCGGCCTAACCACGCCATGGTCATGTGAAAGGCCTGGCAAAACGGAGGCACAACAGTCAGCTTCGATCGCGAACACTTACGTGACATGACTTTAGGCTAGCTACCTATATATATTAACATTGAACTTAATTACGAAACCACGATATTATCCCGGGTTGGGGATAATGGAAACAACTTAATATTCCGGGTTTGGAATATTGGAAACAACAACTTAATATTCCGGGTTGGAATATTGGAAACAACAACTTAATATTCCGGGGTTGGAATATTGGAAGCAACAACTTATCATTCCGGGTTGGAATAATGGAACCAATACGTTATCCCGGGTTAGGGATAACGGAGAAAACAAACTATAACCGAATAAACGAATTTATGAAAACCTGTGAACTCACTCATCTTTAATGTTGACACTTGTTTCTTTACATGTCTCTCAGGACGCTAGGAGCTCTAGGTGCACGCACATGCATTGAACAAGACATCTTTTATCGAGTCTTATTTATCAATATTGTTTTGAGGTTTTTCATTTGTTTTGGCGTTTGTGTTGGCGCCCGCTTCACTACTTATTTATGCTTCCGCTCAAACTTTAAAACTGATGCTTCTGCTAAATATTGGTAACTAATTTAGACAGTATAAAATCTACAACAAATGATTTTGGAAAACGTATTATCAAATCATATAGAGTCATTTGACGTACTAGTGTTTCAGATTCTGGTTTGTTCACACGCCTCGCGGTAAAACTCCGCAAGTGGAAATTGAGGGTGTGACAGTTTATCCGCTGAAATACAAATCTGAAACTTTTCCGACATTTGTCAAATTTCATCAATTAATAGCTACACAATTTAATCGACACATTAAAACTTTTCAATGTGATCTGGGTGGGGAATTTGACAATCATGCTTTTAAACAGTTTGCCCAGCAAAATGGCCTCTTGTTTCGCTTTTCTTGCCCACAAACCTCTTCTCAAAATGGTCGTGTTGAACGTATGATTCGTCGCCTCAATGACGTTATTCGTTCCTTACTCATTCACACCCATCTTCCTCCCATATTTTTGGTTGACGCTCTTCATACTGTAGCCTACCTGCATAACATCTTACCCACCAAAGGACTAAATTACTTCACCGCCACCTTTGACTTATATCTTCGCCATCGAACATATGATCGATCATCTACGTGTGTTTGGGTGCGCGTGTTACCCAAATACATCGGCCACCCAACCTCACAAACTTCATCCTCGATCCATTCGATGTATTTTTCTCGGTTACCCTCTAGATTTTAGAGGGTACCGGTGTTTTGATCCCACCACCGGGAAGGTCTTGATTTCTCATCACGTCTCTTTTTGACGAGCACACCTACCCCGTCCAAATCAACCACTTTTTTGACATCTCCTTTTCCGTTTCACTATACCCGTCGGCCACGACCCAACTCATAACCCGCTGCATCCACGGCCTCACTTCAGACACCACACACTGTATCAACCTCCCCAATACAGGTTTCTGTAGCCCCTGTTCACCCACCCCAGCCCCACAACGGACCTCCACCCACTCCCAAACCACTTCCTATAACCCATCCTATGACCAACCTTTCCAAAGCCAAACATACTCTCTTACCTACCATTATTTCCTAAATCTTACACCGCCTCTTTTGCCGACCCTCATTGGTTGAATGCCATGCAAGCCCAGTTTAGTGCTTTACAGGAAAATGATATTTGGGAACTGGTGCCTCATCCGGTTGATAGACTGGTCATACGTTGTATGTGGCTTTTCCGCCATAAATTTAAATCCCATGGATCTTTGTAGAGGTATAAGGCTCGTTTGGTCATCAATGGTAAATCACAAACGGTTGGGTTGATTGTGAGGATACTTTTAGTCTGGTTGATAAACCAGCTACCATTCGGACCGTACTATCTATAACAGTTTCTCGGTCTTGGCATATATATGAGTTGGATGTTAGGAATGCATTTTTACATGGGAACTTGAATGAAACCATTTTTATGCATCAACCACCGAGATTTGCGGACAGTCGGTTTCCTAATTTTGTATGCAGGTTGAAGAAGTCGCTTTATAGTCTAAAGCAGGCTCCTCAGGCATGGTACATGTTGGGATCGAACTCTAACAAAGGAACAGATGATATCAAAGCCAAATACACTATCCGATCTTTGGTTCTACCATCAGAGGTTATAACCTCTTATCTACCTTTACACTGCTTTCCCTAAACATCTATTCCTATCATCTGATAGCTCAAGAAGCAAAGGTCTAATAGAAGAATCAAGATCAGAGGATAGAGATAAGAGATTAGCATAGTTTTACTTTAATCAATGTAACAGTGCTATGCACTGATAGTACAGTTAGAGCAGTGTTTTAGTTAGTTACATTTTGTTAGCAGTCACTATCAACCATGACGTCACAAAAGATGCTCAGTGGTTAGATAGTTAGTATAAATAGGTGATCGTTGTAACTGTTAACTTGGTCTTCCTGAAAAAGATCATTTCGCACTTTATCTTCTTCATTTCTTACTATCAACGATTGTAATTGGCTAAGGGGGAGTTTGTGAATCACATGCAAAGTTTATCAACTTGAAAGCATATGGTGATGAAAACAAACGACCAATTGCTTCTAGTAAAAGTTTTCCATTAATTCCGCTGCATATCTTTCTAGTTCAATCTATTTTCCATTCGTTGAAACAAAAGCTACAAGTAATTTATACTTAGATCCTGACAATTGGTATCAGAGCTTGGTCAATCAATTTTGATTTAGCAGTCAAATTGATTTGACTAGATAAGCTCTTTGTGCTAATTCGTTGATAGTTTTACTTGAATACAGAGTTTTATTGCTACAAAAGTTTTTAAAACACAAATCTATTGTAAACAAGAGAAATGGCTCAAAACACACCGGAATCCAACATTGGATCCATGTTCAAACCACCTATGTTGAAACGAAATGAATATTTTGTTTGGCAACGTAGGATGGGTCATATTCTCGCCCAATAGAACACTAGATGTTGGAGATCCGTTGTATTTGGACCGCATGTACCCGTGGTTCCAAGTACAGAGGATCCCCACACTCAAGTCCCTAAGAAACTCGAAAATTACTCTGAACAGGATTTCCTCAAAATCGAATTGGATGCTAAGGCCTTTAGCATCGTTGCTTCGGCTTTGCCCAATGAGATTTATGCGGGATTACTTCATTGTAATAGTGCTAAAGAGTTATGGGATGCTCTTAAAGAGCATTCGGTGGTACTGAAGAGGTGATCGAGAATAATAGAGAGGTTTTGAATCAACAGTATGAAACATTTTGCCACGTTAAGGGTGAGTCATTAACCCAACAGTTCGAACGATATAGCTGCCTCATCAGTGAGCTCAAATTGGTAAATGTGGAATTTCCAAATTCAACTGTCAATAGTCGTTTCTTGAGATCTTTACCTGAGAAATGGGAGACTGTAGCTTATATCACTAGAACAGCTGTTGGTTACAAGGAAATGACCTTGACACAACTTCATGGACGACTCCTTACTTATGAGAGAGAGTTGAACCAGAAAAAGAAGTTGCAAGAGTCAGGGAAAATGACTGATGACTATACCTTGGGAAACACTGCTTTATATAGTCATGAGGAGGGGTCTAGCTGTGGAAAGGATCAGAGTTATGATCATTACATTGACAAACATCTGGAAACAACTTCAACTCTGATCCTAGTACACACAATTTTGCCTTTGCTGCAAATAGTGAAAGCCAGACCTCTGACAATTTGTCTTTTGAAATGAATGACTTACAGCAATTTGAACCCACTGATCTTGAAGAAATGGACATTTTGCATCAGCTGGCACTTTTAAGTGTTAGAGCAAGTAAATTCTACAAAAGAACTGGTAGGAGATTTCCAGGATTGCATGGGGGGGGGGGTTGAAGGTTGGTTTGGTTAAGTCTAAAATCAAGTGTTACAAATGTAACAAGATGGGTCACTTTGCCAGAGAATGCATATCACAATCTGCAGGACAAATTGTAACACATCCTGGCAATAATTCTCAAAGCACTGTCCATTATTCCCAATATACCCTTGCACCTCAAATGCAAAACACTGCACATTTTGCACATCCTGTTGCTACAGTTCTTGTCCATTATGTCCAAGCACTTGCACCACAAATTCAATACGTCCAAGCACCTCCTCAAGTACATGTGCAGCAAATGCCACAAGTTACTCAACCTACTCAAACCACTGCTACACCAGCAGAGGTTAATCAACAAAGCTTTTTCACACAAGGTTTTGTTGATGGAGTAGTTTGCCTGAGGACTTAACTGATGAAAACTTTGCTCTCATAGTCAAAAATGATTTTGATAATGAAAATATTTGTTTAATGGCTTTGGAGACCATTGTTGGAGGTGATGAATCTGTGGAGCAGGAGTTAAAGTCTGATGTGGTTGATTGTTGTGAAGCAGTGGTTATACCAGAGGTTACACCAGTGGTTGAAGTGAATGTTGTTGATGTTGAAAAACACCCTTTATCTGACCCATGGACTGAGCAGGAGTGTGAGGAAGATGAATGTGATTGTGCTCTTATGGCTGCTTCGAAGGTATCACCTCAGATCCTAAAAGATCTATATTCTTACAAATGCATTATTGCCTTTGCAAACATAAAACAGGTGAATGAAAACATGAGAAACAAAATTTTGGAAGATGAACTTAATTTTGAAAAACTTGTTAAAGAGTTGAAAACAAAGTTAAGTGCAGCCTAAGGCATGAATCAAGCATAACTAAAGACCAGCTCCAAACTATGGTAGAAAAATACCAAGTTTACAAAAAGGAGCTTGAAACTATCCAGATCACTTGTGAAAAATGGGTAGAGTCTTGTAAAGGTTATGAGCTTATGCTCGATGCTCAAATCAAGAGCAACATAAAGTTTGGGGTAGGCTTTAGAGACCATGACCAAGATTGTGAAAATGTTGCAAAAATTGATTCTGAGATAGTTAAAATAGTCCCAACAAATTTGGCTGGTGAAGAAATTAAAATCACAGATAAAAACGGAAACAAAATCATTCTTGAAAAACCAAAGGTTTCAGTAAAAGAAAAAGAAATTGAAAAATATCAGTTTAAACCAACCTGGTCGGATGAATGTGACATTTTGGAAAATTTCAAACCAATGGACTTCTCAACAACTGATGGTAAAGCACCAAAAGCACTGGTGATCCCTATCAAAGACTTGCCAGCAGAGGTTACATCCACTGCTCTAAAAAAGTCTGATAGGAAAAGGAAAGAAAAAGTTAAATACTTGTTTTGTGAATTTTGTGAAAAGAGAAATCATGTGGCTGTAGATTGCTTTCTTTTAAAAGCCTACGATAAAAACAAAACTTGTGTTATACCCAAATCTCCTAGGTGCACCATCTGCAACAAAAAAAATCACATGACCAAAGAGTGTGCCTATCTCAAAACTCATCATCAAAAAGTAAAAGAGATTAGAGCAAAAGTTCTTGAAAGAGAAAATGCAAGTTTTTCTGAAAACAAACAAAATTTGAATCAGTTGAAACATCTGTCACAAAAGCTTTAAATCAAACCTCTGTTCATAGGGAAATTCAAGTGACAGATGCACCTCCATCAAACAAGCTTCCAAGAGGTAAAGGCCAGCCTAATTATCAAAAAGTGCCAATGGTTTATGAAACTTACAAAAAATCCTCTAAACCAAAGGTAAATAGGCATCCTCATGGTTACCAACAGTTGATAGGAAGTGCTCCACAGCAGTGGTTACAAAAACCAAATCTAACCACTGCCCATTCATCTGAACTTGAGTTTGGATCATCTGATACCCCATCCAAAGCCATTCTGGCTTTGGAAACTCACCAGAACTAATTATTTCAAAAAACATGTGTAGGGAGCTTCTACTTGCCTTAACAGTCTTTGGTATGTAGATAGTGGGGGCTCCAGGCACATGACAGGATGTAAAGCGCTGCTAAGAGATTTTAAAGCTCATGGAGGCGGTGATATATCCTTTGGAAATAATTCAAAAGGGAAGGTGTTAGGGTCAGGATGTATCTCAGCAGGAAAACTCAAGTTTGAAAATGTGAATCCCATTGATAATCTAAAATTCAATCTTCTGAGTGTCTCACAAATGAGTGATAAGGGTTATGGATCCTTCTTCACAAAAGAAACTTGTCAGATAGTAGGCCTAGAGATTGTTAAAAAGATTAATTAAATAATTGCTAAGAGCAAAGCACAACTTACTGCTAATAGGGTAGAAATGTGTATGTGGTGGACATGGTAAAAGATAATCCTATGTCAAATGCATGTTTGTTCTCAGTTGCTTCAAGCAAAGAAACAGAATTATGGCATAAAAGACTAGATTACACAAATCTCAAAACCATCACCACACTCTCAAAACAAAGTCTTGTCAGAGGTTTGCCTCACAAACAATTTACTTGTGAAGAACATTGTGTTTCCTGTTTAAAAGGCAAACAACATAAAAGTTCTTACAAGTCAATTGAAGAGTCCAAAACAAGTCAGTGCTTATAGTTACTTCATATGGACTTGTTTGGACCTGTGAAAATCATGAGCTTAAAACACAAAAGGTATTGTCTGGTGATAGTTGATGATTTCTCCAGGTTCACATGGACTTTCTTTTTACACTCCAAAGATGAAACAACAAACATTTTGCAAAACTTTGTTAAACAAGTTGAAAAACAATTTGATCTCTCTATAAAAATCTTTAGGAGTGACAATGGGACAGATTTTAGGAACAAAGAGTTGGATGCCTTCTGTGAGTCAAAAGGGATTGTTTGGCAATATAGCATCCCTAGAACTCCATAACAAAATGGGGTTGTTCAAAGGAAAAACAGAACTTTGATTGAATCAGCAAGAACTATGCTAGCAGACTCTGGTTTACCCTTCACTTTTTGGGCAGAGGCTGTAAAACACTGCTTGCTATGTTCAGAACAGAGTTTTGATAAACCCTAGGCATCGAAAGACTGCTTATGAATTGCTTTATAAAATCAAACCTCTGATCTCTTATTTTAAAGTTCTTTGACTGCCCATGCTTCATTTTAAATTCAAAGGATTCAATATCCAAGTTTGCAGCCAAAGTTGATTGTGGTTTTTTCTGGGATACTCAACCAATGCCAAAGCCTACGGAGTTTTTAACTCTAGGACCAAGTATGTTGAAGAAACTCTGAATGTAAAGTTCAATTAACTTTCATCTTTGAAAATCCCTGCAAATACTGCTGAACTGTTTGATCTATCTAAATTTACATTTGAAGATGTGTCTGTCAAGACTAACCATGCAGGTACTCCACAATCATCAAGTCAAGAGCATGGATATGATTGCATTCTTCCAAATTTTAAAATCTATCCTTAAGGCAGAGGAGCAGATGTTAGTAGCAATGGTGAAAGCTCTGCCAGGTCAACAGTGGTTAATACTCAAACCTCTACCAGCTCTATGAACCAAACGTCTATTGATAAAAGTCCACAACAACTGGACAAAAGTCAACCCACTTTCACATCCATTCCACCAATTCCTCCACCACCATTCCAATCAGAGGCTGGACCATCAAATTCACCAATAGAGGATAGCTCAGATACACATTTTCAAGCTTCACCTCAGAATGCCATTGTCCCATATCAAGGTGATTTGATTTTCCTCAAAAGCCATCCTGTGGATCAAGTTATTGGCAACATCAATGAGGGAGTGCTCACCAGAAGACAATCCCAAAACATTTGTCTTTTTGCTGGCTTTCTATCACTCACACAACCTATCAAGTACCAAGAGGCACTAAAAGATAATAGTTGGGTAGAAGCCATGCAAGAGGAACTCCTACAGTTTAAAAGACAACAAGTATGGGAACTTGTACCACTGCCAAAAGATGTAAGTCATATTGGCACAAAGTGGGTCTTTAAGAACAAAACATATGAAAGGGGTATTATTGTCAAGAACAAAGCAAGGCTCGTGGTTCAAGGCTATAGACAGGAAGAAGGCATAGACTATGATGAAAAATTTGCTCTAGTTGCAAGATTGTAGGCCATCAGACTGTTCTTAGCCAGCTGCTGCCAACCACAACATCAAGGTGTATCAAATGGACATCAAAAGTGCATTCCTGTATGGAAAGATCAAGGAAGAAGTGTATGTGTGTCAACCTCCTGGTTTTGAAGATGCATTCTATCCTGATCATGTTTACAGGTTAAACAAAGCACTCTATGGTCTAAAACAAGCACCCAGAGCCTGGTATGAAACTCTATCCACTTTTCTCTTATCCATTGGTTTCACCAGAGGTAGGATTGATAAAACCCTGTTTTTAAAATGGAAAGGAAAAGATTTGATGCTTGTCCAAATTTATGTGGATGACGTCATCTTTGGATCCACATGCCCTTCCATGTGTGAAGTTCAGAAAACTCATGGCAGCTGAGTTTGAGATGAGTGCAATGGGTGAGTTGCAATGTTTTCTTGGTTTACAAGTCAAACAAATGCAACATGGCACTTTCATCCATCAAAATAAGTATGTGAAAGAACTACTTAAGAAATTTGATATGGATGATTGTAAACCTTACAGCACACCCATGGCAACATCCAAGCTAATCACATTTGATGGCAAAGATGACCTTGTTGATCAAACATTGTATAGAAGCATGATTGGGTCCTTACTGTACCTAACTGCATCAAGGTCAGACATCATGTTTGCAACATGTGTTTGTGCCAGATCACAGTCATTGCCAAGAAAATCAGATCTTAATGCTGTAAAAAGGATATTCAGATACATAAAAGGTGCTCCCACCCTTGGTATCTGGTATCCAGCTAATGGTAACATTGAGCTTGCAGGATATTCTGATAGTGATTTTGCTGGATGTAAAACAACAAGGAAGTCCACATCTGAAGGAGCCCAATTTCTAGGTGATTGCTTAGTGTCTTGGTAAAGCAAGAAGCAAGTTGCAGTTTCTACATCCACTGCTGAGGCAGAGTATATAGCTGCTGCAAGTTGTACTACTCAAATCTTGTGGCTTCAAAATCAATTGCTGGATTTTGGTATCACTGCTTTGAAAACACCATTCAAAATTGATAGTCAAGCAGCAGAAAATATCATCAAAAATCCTGTCTCTCATTCCACCACCAAGCATATTGACATCAGACATCACTTTGTGAGGGATTGCTATGAAAAAGGTTTGATTTCTTTACAACATGTCCATACCAAAGATCAATTGGCAGATGTGTTGACAAAAGCACTTGATACTCACACTTTTGACAATTTGATTTCTAGGCTTGGAATGCGAAACATGGATTAAAAACAAAATTTCTTTGTGATTCATGTGTAAATAGCAATAAAATGTTTTTAGAAAATCAAAATCCATCCTTAAAAAATAGTTTAAAATTGAATTTTTCAATAAATCCTCAAAGTCTGTTCAAAGCACTGATAGCATTAAAACACTGTTCGTTTAGAAAAATCTATCCACTGTCAAAAAGTGTATCCTCTGATAGTTGTACCCACTGTTCTTATCCACTGAACACATTTACCAACAGTGGTTAGCCAAACAACTGTCTTCCATTTAGAGAACAGAGGTTACATGACGTGTGCGTGTATATACATATTTTTACAATGAATTCTACACACGATTCGGTTTTAAATTTATAAAAATGATTTATACTTCAAGATTAAAACACACACGAAAGGGCAATTGTACCCCGTCATATATGTAGTAAAGTATCGGTAAGAACCAAGTATCGATCCAAGGATGCGGGCGGAGACAATAATACTAAACCTTTGTCATTATTCTATCGGTAGAAAAGATAAGTTGATGAGTTGTTTAAACTAGTGAATGGCTAAAACATAACATTTTTGTTTCTTTTTCTTTTTGTAAACATAAAGACTCCAAATGTGAAAAATATAAGTATAGCCTTGCTTTATGAACAACCGGAACATGTTAACTAAGTTGGTTATGCCACTAAGTCACTTGGTCAATTTTCCATTTTTCAAAGACAATTAGTATCCCTTTCGGGAATCCTAACATGACAACTCTTTGGAAAGTTAAAACGATAAACACACTTTAACCACCTAAAGTTGTTCTTTAACGCCCTATTGATTAATGTTTATGAAAATCCCTTAAAAATAAGTTAGTCATCTGTTAAGAGTTTTCTAACCTCACTTAATCAAGGAAAGTTACACCGATAAACACAATGCAACCACTGAGACAAGCATAACTTGGATTAAGTCACAACCGAGTCCATTTTACAAATCTTAAACATAAATTCACTAAGAAAGCAATTTTGGCCGAAACTACTAACTAACCTTATGATTTATGCTAAGAATTCATAACGACCCCATCTAACCCGCTAAGGTCCTTACGCGACGGAAAGTACTCTGTATTAATATTAGTTACCCCTTATTAACCCAATACCCATTTCCAGTCTCATGGAGTGAACATTTTAACTAAGCTAAAAGTTCACTAATACAAGATTAATTAAGCCTCTTCTTTCAAATATCCTAACTAACCATGAACTAATCATCCAAGGCAATTAACTATAATCAAGAATCCAATATCAATAATAAGGTTGCAAAACAATCATCAAGGATTAACATAAAAAGTTGTTAAGTGTCATTACAAACATGATTAACATCTAATGGTTGTTTAACAAGCAAGGAATTCAAAGTGTTTTTGCCATTAGGCTACAATATTACATAAACAACAATCTAAAAGCTTGAAACATAATCAAAATTATGGAAAGATTCAAGAATCAAAACATCGACAAAGATTGAAGAAATGGATGATAACGGAGCTTCTAGGCACAATGGGGGCTTGAATCGGAGCAAAACATGTTGTTACCGGAGCCCAATAATCGCCAGAAAACGCTCTCAAAAGTCCAGTCTGCGATCAATGAGTTCTGCCCTGTTTTTATAATAATTTGGGTCTTGCACGACCGTGCACTTTATCCGCACGGCCGTGCACTATTAGCGCAATTTGGTGACATCATCTTATCCGGATAAGGTTTTGAAAATGGCATGGCCATGCCAAGATTGGCACAGCCGTGCGTGTCCGAGATACGCTAGCACTGGGGATCGCACTGGCAGTGCACACGAGGAAAACAACTCCGCACGGTCGTGCCATGCTTTCGCACGGCCGTGCGCGCCTTGAACAATGCTTGCACTAGGGTGTGCACGCTCGGTGCAGCCCTCTAATCTGGGTTGGCACAGCCGTGCACTATCTGAATCTTCACAGAAAGTCTGCAACTTCTCCGTTTCGCCTGGAAAATCCTTGTTTTCTGCATCTTCTCGTCCGGCATGCTGTTTAAGGCCTGTAAATGAAAACATACGTGATTAAGTATCTAATTATTGATCTTTACGGCCAAAAACGTGTAAAAGGGGATAAAACGGGGGACTAATTTATGTGTATTTTAACAAATATCAAACCTCCCCACACTTGAACTTTGTTTGTCCTCAAGCAAACTAAAATAAAACATATTTTGAATAAGATTCAATAATTTACAAGCTAATAAATTAATATGCATACAACAAGGTTAGTCGGTCTTTCGAAAAACATCATCAAATAATTTGAACCAAAGAAGCCTATGCAAACATATGTAAAGATAACTATTAAAAACCAGGTTCCACATTCGATTGACGTAGCATGCCAATATTCACACATCTCACAATGTTCACACACACTCGACTATATTTTTGTGAAACATACTTAAGATGTGTATGTGTAAACGCTCGATGCCTTGACAATAAATCGCATAATATCATAAGCTTGTCAAAAGATCTTATCTCCACCAACTAACATGCGAAAAAGTGCAAATCAAGAGGTCTTCACGGGTTGTAACGATAGGCTAGGGTGAAGGGTATGGAATGGTCATTTAAAAGTGGTTAGATGGCTAAAACTCGGTAGTTGCGTTTAACAAGCAAAAATATATAAGAACTACATATAAGTAACGCGTGGAAGATGATTTCCATAATCTTTGAGCTAATCAATAATAATCTACTGTTTTTGCACTCAAAATTGCTCAAACTTTTATTGTCTTTGTCTTTATTTGTGGTTTTTTTTCAAAGATAATCTACAAGTAATGCTTAGTTAACAACAACTTTAACCGAGTTTTAACACAAAGGTTTAAAAAATAAAACGGCTAAATTCGGCTAAGTGGGCTAAAAATGGGTGAAATCGGAAAAACACAGGAAAGGCTCAACATGGTGAACTAGTGGGTAATGGTGGGTAACGGATATAAACAAATGAAAAGGTTCAACACAAGAAGGGTGTCCTAAGTGCCTCTATCACTTTTACACAATATCACACATTTATGGCCTCGACAAGTATGCTAATGACAAGTTCTAAATCATACGAGACATTCAGCTCACTCCTGTTCCGAAATGAATAAACATATAACGAATAAAAGGCTCAAACAGTGCTCACATAACGGAAGGATCAGGTAAAAGTGTGAAAATTAACATGCAAGTCATTCTTTTGTTTGTCCCGCTTTTAATTATCTTTTCGATTTTTATTCGGCTTGTCGGTTCTTTATCATATCTAATGCTTTCTAAAACCACAACTAACCGGTTTATTTAATTAATAGATAATTCTGATTTTTTTATTATATTTTTTTTGCGGACAAACAAAGTTACGCAAGTAACCTCTCTCCACACTTGAACTTCGCATTATCCCCAATGCGAAACCCAAAACTAGAGAAAAAGTGGATAATACTCCCCTGAAAACGAAGAAGGTGCAAGAGTGATTCTCCAACTCGCAAGCATATGCCTCTCCAGTGCGTACTCCAAATACCTGTATACACATCACCACCAAACACAACCCAAAAAGACAACACATTGATCGCAAAGCTAAGACATAGATAATAAAAGTACTAATACCATCCATACATAAAAACATAGAAATAAAAGAAAATAGATGTCTGAAAACGAAAGTACATATCCGAGGGTGTTTGAAATGACAACCAAAATGAAACACCCCAAAATAGATAACAACATAAAGACATGAAATGAAAATACTGAAAGATAGCAGCATCAGGCGTGAACGCTCCCTACTACTCGTCATCCTCGTCATGGCGGGTGCCAGATGCACCCGCCTCTCCATGGTCACCCGGGTTCCCGAATGGGAACTGTGGAGGATCTTCGAAATAGTTCGGGAAAGCGTTATGCAGGCCACCGAAAATATATGAAGACCCAGAGTGCATCTCCTATCTCATGATGTCCCAGTTCACCCGCATCTAATCAAACTGCTGGTAGAACTCTGGATAAGAAGGGATGCCCGGTGGCCACTGCTGCTGCTGATACTGCTGGTGCTGGGGTGGTGGCTGCATGAACTCGTCATCATGGTGTTCCTCGTCAAGATCATGCTCCATGTCAACCTTCTCTTCTTCTTCTTCTTCTTCTTCTTCTTCTTCCTGCTATGGTGGTAGAGGATCCCATATCTCCCCCTGCAATCCTCTCAGTGTGGGGCCATTGTCGGTGTCCACCGTCAGCCCCATAAATATGAGTGCGCGAAGATCAACGTCAACCCCTGCAGTGACCAAGGTGAGACCATTCAGCACTTCATCCGTCATGATCCCCGTGGCATAAGCCAGCTGAGTCACATACTCTCCCATGTATCTCACTGCTTGCCTTCTTGCCCATGCTGCTTACAAAAAATTCCGCCATGCGTGCAGCAAGGTTAACATGCACCCCATTAACAACCGAATACAAGAAGATCAAATCAGGGGTGGGACAGTTCCCGGAACTGTCCATACGGCCAACAATAGTGTAGCTGATGACCTGTTGGAGTACTCGAAGTAGTGGATCCCTTAAGCGTGTTGCCTTGGCTTTTCTGGGATCATACGTTGGGCTGACCACCACTTGCGTTCAAAACGCAGCTCTAGCAGCGTGATTGTCAAAACCATTGATGGAGGTGAATAGGTCAAAGTCTAGCTCCTCCGTGGTGTAAATGCCTAATCTTTTCCCGAGCCTTGCCACCGACCTCCAAGCCTGAACCTTACTCTCTTAGCATGTCTGAAGTCGGGGTTCTCGCCTACCCTTGGTTTCGCATAACTGTATGAGGAGAGGAACTCCAAAGTGAGTTCCAAGTAAACCGGTCGTCGGATATTTAGTAATCACGACATAGGCACAGAAATCATCTCGGTAAGCCTATCGGTTTGGTTCTGTGCTTGAATTGTAGTCTAACTCAGCCTTCACGGTGTACCGATCTTGTTTCTTCGGTTCCATAAAGCTTGAAGTTTGTTGATGCAAGGGCGGTCCCGGTTGTTTTCGGGATCGAAAACGAGGAAAGGATGATTCATCTACACATAAGAAAACATAAATATAAGAGCAAGTGAAAAATTTTCAGGTCCCAGCATCAGAACAGCGCGTTACGAACATTCTGTTCGTTTTGCTCTTCAGGTGACGCACGGCCGTGCGAAATTTTTGCATGCTCGTGCGGATCAAGAGTGCAGATCAGGGTCGTTGAATGCCGGACACGCACGATAGTGCGAGAAGTTGGCATGACCGTGTGGCCCGAGATCACAAGTCTAGTGCAGCCTACGTTATACCTCGCATGGTAGTGCCAGAAAATGGCATGGCCGTGCATCGACCGTAGATCGCTAAAAACTGGTCCATTCTCCGATTTCAACCAATTTTCCTCAAAACAAAGTACAATTTAGACAAATGGACCACGGGTTCGCGATTAAACTTGTGATTTGCATAATTAGTTCAAGAACTAGGGTTTGGTTTGTGATTATGAAGAAAACCCCAAAGTTTCTCGGACTAAAACCCAAATCTGGACTAGAAACATGATTACAATGAGAAATTATGAAGAGATCCATACCTTGTTTGAAGAAATTGAAGGAAACCTTGCAAAAAGTGATGGGTTTTGAAAGAAGGGAGTTTGGAACTGTCGTTCGCGACTGTCTTAGGCTTTTATGAACCTTTTTTTACAGAAAAATTACGTTTAACCCCAGCAACTACTGTGCATAAAAAGTCGCGCATGGCCGTGCGAAGTCTGGCACGGGCGTGCGGATCATGGAGTGCACCGGTGTGCCCTGGGTTTCTCGGGTCGCACGGGGGTGCGAGAATCACGCACGGGCGTGCGTGACCGGCACCCATGGCGGCACGGCTGTTCTGTGCAGATGCAACGCGTCGTACGATCGTGCAAGGCTTTGGCACGGCCATGCGTGATCTGGCACTCTTTCAGACAGATTCGGACAGAGTGCTTCCAACTCACTTTTTACCACAGAATCACTCAAATTTGCAGGTTATAAACTGTTTGCGCAAAAATTCAACTTTGGAACATTATAAGACATGAATCAAAACTGTATGAACTAGCTAAAAACCAAAAAACACACCGAAACTACAGAAAACGTAAAAACTAAAAACAAGGACAAAACTACCCCTACGCGCGCAGAATACGCATGCTACATTTTTGATCATCGAGTCAGTAGCGTAGACTCTCCTCCCCACACTTAGTTCACGTGCGGGGTGTAGAGATCAATCATCTCCACCTCTGATTCAACCGGTCCGCTAATGTATCGTTTCAACCTATGACCGTTGACTTTGAAAGTTACACCATCCGCATTCTCAATCACGACGGTTCCATATGGGAACACCTCCTTCACCGTGTATGGTCCTGTCCATCTTGAGTGTAACTTTCCCAGAAATAAACGTAACCATGAGTTATAAAGCAACACAAGATCTCCCGCTTGGAATTGTTTTTGGTCCTTCAAGCGCTTGTCGTGCAATCTCTTGGTCCGTTCTTTGTACAACACGAAGTTCTCATAGGCGTGATTCCGCAACTCCTCAAGCTCATGGATTTGTAAAAAACGGGCTTCACCTCCGCTTTTCAAGTCCAAGTTCGCCGCTTTCAATGCCCACAACGCCTTATGATCCAACTCAACCGGTAGATGGCACACTTTTCCATAAACCAACCAAAGGGAGTAGTCCCTATAGGTGTTTTGTAGGCTGTCCTGAATGCCCAAAGCGCCTCATCCAACTTGTCTGACCAATCCTTGCGGTTCTTACTAACCGACCGCTCAAGGATTCTTTTCAACCCCCGGTTCGTGACCTCCACCTGCCCACTCGTTTGCGGATGATAGGGCGTGGATAACCTATGGTGTACACCATATCGGGACAAAACTCTATCAAGCTGCGTATTGCAAAAATGGGTCCCTCGGTCACTGATTAGTGCTTTCGGAGCACCAAACCGGGCAAACAAACTCTTCAAAAACCTCACGACTACCATGGCATCATTGGTGGGCAAAGCTTGTGCTTCTGCCCACTTCGATACATAGTCTACCGCAACCAGGATGTATTTATTCCCACGTGAGGGAGGAAACGGACCCATGAAGTCTATACCCCATATATCAAGGACTTCACAAACCTGGATCCACTGCTGAGGCATCTCATCTCATGAGGATATATTAGCGGCTCTCTAGCACGCATAGCATGCACTTACCCATCTCTGCGCCTCACGGAAGATAGTAGGCCAATAAAACCCAGAGTCCAACACCTTTTTCGCGGTGTAGTTCGCACCGTGATGACCTCTGGTAGGTCCTCCGTGACAATGACGCAAGATGCTATTCCCCTCCTCTCCAGAAACGCACCTCCTAATCACCTTATCCGCACCAACTCGAAATAGATGAGGGTCGTCCCAAATGTAGTACTTGAGATCTGCGAAAAATTTCCTCTTCTGCTGATGTGTAAGTCCTTTAACAAGGATCCCACACGCAAGATAGTTTGCAAAATCCGCAAACCAAGGCGACTCCTCACTCACCTCTACACTCATGAGAAACTCGTGGGGGAAATCCGCAAACAGATATCTAATGGCTACGTGATCAGTGTACATAATCGTCTTGGACCGCACCAGGTACGATCTAAATTTATCAAACGCAAAAACTACTGCCAAAAGCTCCTTCTCTGTGGTAGTGTAATTCTCCTGCGCATCATGAAGAGTCTTGCTGGCGTAGTAGATCGGGTGGAAATGCTTATCTTTCCGTTGTCCTAACACGACCCCTATCACGTAATCACTCGCATCGCACATGATCTCGAATGGTAAAGCCCAATCCGGTGCGACTAGTATAGGGCCTCTATGAGCTTTTTCTTAAGAAGGTCAAAAGCCTTCAAGCACTCGTCACAAAAAATGAACGGGGCATCCTTTTCCAACAACTGGGTCATGGGTCTAGCTATTTTAGAGAAGTCTTTAATGAATCGCCTGTAGAATCCCGCATGACCGAGAAAGCTCCGTATCGCTTTAACCGAGGTGGGAGGTGGAAGTTGAGAAATGATATCAACTTTCGCTGGGTTGACTTCCATACCTGCTCGTGAGATCCTGTGCCCAAGTACTATGCCCTCTCTCACCATAAAGTGGCATTTTTCCCAATTAAGCACAAGACTCGTCTCCTCACCCAATTAAGCACAAGACTTGTCTCCTCACACCTTTTTAACATCTTTTTCAAATTTTCCAAGCAATGATCGAAAGAATCCCCAAACACTGAAAAGTTATCCATGAACACCTTCATGGAATCTTCGATCATATCATGGAAAATAACTATCATGCAGTGCTGGAAGGTAGCCGGTGCATTGCACAACCCGAAAGGCATGCGTCGGTAGGCGTATGTGCCGAAGGGACATGTGAAAGTAGTCTTCTCCTAATCCTCAGGAGTGATAGGAATCTGAAAGTACCCGAAGAACCCAACCAGAAAGCAGTAATAAGACTTCCCCGACAGACATTCCAACATCTTGTCGATGAATGGAAGTGGGAAGTGGTCCTTGCGGGTGGCATCATTGAGTATGCGATAGTCGATGCAAACTCGCCATCCCGTGATCGTATAGGTCGGAATAAGTTCGTTCCTATCATTCGTAACCACCGTCATACCACCCTTTTTGGGCACTACCTTTACGGGACTAACCCAAACTGAATCAGAGATAGGAAATATTAAACCTGCATCTAACAACTTGATTACCTCCTTTTTGACAACTTCTTGCATGTTCGGATTTAATCGTCTCTGCGGCTGTGCACACGGATTGTAATCATCCTCCATAAGAATTTTCTGAGTGCAGAATAAAGGATTGATTCCTTTGATGTCCATGATCTTCCATGCCAAGTCTTTCTTACGAAGTCGTAGAACCTCGAGAAGTTTACTCTTTTCTTCATCTGACAAAGATGCTGATATGATAACCGGCAAACAGCGATCGTCATCCAAGAATTTGTACTCAAGGTGCGGCGGAAGCTCCTTAAGCTCCAAGGATGGAGGATCTTCAATGGATGGCTTCGAATTTCCTTCACACTCACGATCAATCTCTGTAAACCGATCTGGACTCTGGGAACCATCATCACCAATCTGATAGATTGGTTGCTCGAAATCGTGGCCCTCCTGCGTAATGCCATCTAGGTCCCCACAAAACAAAGGTGTGTCTGAAACAATCTCTTCAATCGTCCCCTGGAAATGGCTGCTCACATAAGTATCAACAATTTCTATATAATATAGAGCATCATCCTGACTCTGGGGGTGCTGCATTGACCGCTTGATGTCGAAGGTCACATGCTCATCATTCACTCGGAGTGTAATCTGCCCTACAGCTACATCTACTATCGTCCAGGCCGTGTTCAAGAACGGCCGCCCGAGTATCAGAGGCACCCTAGAATCCTCATCCATATCCAGGATAACAAAGTCCACAGGAAACACAAACTTCTCAATCTTAACTAGCATATTCTCAACAAATCCCCGTGGATACTTAATGGAACGGTCAGCTAGTCGAATGCTCATCCTGGTAGGTGACGGCTCACCTAGATCCAACTTAGAAAAAACCCTATACGGCATAAGGTTAATGCTTGTTCCCAAATCCGCCGATGCGTGACTAACCGACATATTACCAATGAGACAAGGCAATGTGAAACTACCTGGGTCTCCCATCTTTGTTGGCAGACGGTTCTGAAGTATGGCTGAGCAACTCTCATTCATCACAACGCAGGACATGTCCTCAAGTTTCTGCTTGTTCGAGAGGATGTCCTTCAAAAATTTTGCATACTTAGGCATTTGAGCTAAAGCCTCGACAAATGGTATGTTTATATACAACTGTTTGAACAACTCTAGAAACTTACCATATTGTTTTTCATTCTTCTGCTTCTTTAGCCTGCCTGGGTACGGAACTGGAGGAGTATAATCTTTGACTGGCTCACGGGGTTGTGCGGTACTTGCTGGGTCTAGCCTAGTGTGCACCTCGCCTAAAGCGTCAGTCTAGACCGTCTCAGTGATCGGTAGTGATGCCGATATGTCAGGTCCCATGGTTTTCCGACTCCTCGTCATCACGGCATTTACATGCCCTCGTGGATTCGGCTCTGTGTTTCCCGGAAGACCACCCGGGGGTCTCTCTGACATCATCTTCGCCAACTGCCCTACCTGATTCTCAATATTCTGAATCGAGGCCTTCTGACTCCGCATCTCTCCCTTGTGAGCTAAGAAACATTCTTCGTTTTGCTGGTAATGTTTCTCAGCTAGCTGATTTGCACTAGTAGAGCTACTCAGAAGCTGGGCCATCATCTCGTCCAACTTAGAATTATCCGAAGAGCCTTGTTGCTGAGAACTACAACCGGATCCCTGATTTTGGTATGAGTAAGGTCGTGGTTGGTAGGATTGATTGTATGGCAGAAATTACTGGCCTTGAGCCTGCTGTGGTGCTGGAGCTCGCTGAGTGAATCCGAGCGGGTTTTGATTACCCGTGTTTGCCTTCCACCCAAAGTTCGGGTGATTCTTCCATCTTGGATTATACGTGTTGCTGGCGGCCTTGCTTGATTGCTGACGAAGTCTACCTCCTCCTGGCCCGCAAACATAGCTCCTTGGTCAGATGCACCTTGCTCGTGCGAAACTCCACATTGGTCACATCCCGAACTGGCCTGTGCCACCGTCTGGGATTTGTCGAATTTGTCCACCAACGCGGCGATCTGTGCCGAAATAGTTGTATATTCGTCAACAGCATGGACTCCTGGGCGGGATGATAATGATGAATGGTTCCTCTGTCCACCATGACGTGAACTCGATTTTAAAGCAGCTTTCTCGATAATCGTGTAAGCTTCATTCGGCGTCTTTGTCCATAGATCACCACCTTCACACACATCTAAACGTTCCTGCGTATCATAGTTTAGGCCCTGGTAAAGAGTCAACACTAATTGTCTTTTGGAAAGACCATGGTGCAGAACATCAAGTAACAAATCCCTAAATCGCTCCCAAGCTGCATGTAAGGACTCCCCGTCATCCAGCCGAAACGTCATGATACGATTCCTAAGTTAGTCATTCGGTAAGAGTTTTCTAACCTCACTTAATCAAGGAAAGTTACACCGATAAACACAATGCAACCACCGAGACAAGCATAACTTAGATTAAGTCACAACCGAGTCCATTTTACAAATCTTAAACATAAATTCACTAAGAAAGCAATTTTGACCGAAACTGCTAACTAAGCTTATGATTTATGCTAAGAATTCATAACGACACCATCTAACCCGCTAAGGTCCTTACACGATGGAAAGTACTCTGGATTAATATTATTTACCCCTTATTAACCCAATACCCAATTCTAGTCTCTTGGGGTGAACATATTAACTAAGCTAAAAGTTCACTAATATAAGATTAATTAAGCCTCTTCTTTCAAATATCCTAACTAACCATGAACTACTCATCCAAGGCAATTAACTATAATCAAGAATCCAATATCAATAACAAGGTTGCAAACCAATCATCAAGGATTAACATAAAAAGTTGTTAAGTGTCATTACAAACATGATTAACATCTAATGGTTGTTTAACAAGCAAGGAATTCAAAGTGTTTTTGCCATGAGGCTACAATATTACATAAACAATAATCTAAAAGCTTGAAACATAATCAAAATTATGGAAAGATTCAAGAATCAAACCATAGACAAGTTAACGATTGAAGAATCGGATGATAACGGAGCTTCTAGGCACAACGGGGGCTTGAATCGGAGCAAAACATGTTGTTACCGGAGCACAAAAATCGCCAGAAAATGCTCCCAAAAGTCCAGTATGTGATCAGTGAGTTCTGCCCTGTTTTTATAACAATTTGGGTCTTGCACGGCGGTGCACTTTATCCGCACGGCCGTGCACTATTAGCGCAATTTGGTGACGTAATCTTATCCGAATAAGGTTTTGAAAATGGCATGGTCATGCCAAGATTGCCACAGCCGTGCGTGTCCGAGATAAGCTGGCACTGGGGATCGCACTGGCAGTGCACACGAGGAAAACAACTCCGCACGGTCGTGCCATGCTTTCGCACGGCCATGCGCGCCTTGAACAATGCTTGCACTAGGGTGTGCACGCTCGGTGTAGCCCTCTGATATGGGTTGGCACGCCCGTGCCAATCCCCTGCACGGTCGTGCACTATCTGAATCTTCACAGAAAGTCTGCAACTTTGCCGTTTCGCCTGGAAAATCCTTGTTTTCTACATCTTCTCGTCCGGCACGCTGTTTAAGGCCTGTAAATGAAAGCATATGTGATTAAGTATCTAATTATTGATCATTACGGCCAAAAACGTGTAAAAAGGGGATAAAAAACGGGGGACTAATTTATGTGTATTTTAACAAATATCATTACACGTGGGCAGATGTTATTCGACAGTTGTTGAATCAGATGCCATGTCATCATCACTTTTTCAAAACCCTATAAAAACCATGTTCTATCAAGAACAGAGGGTTCACCAAACTGTGTCGATTTTAGAAATCTCAAAACAGTTTTCATTCAAATCATGGCTCCCAAGACAAAATCAAAGGCGAATCAAAGCAAGAAATACCACCATTTGTCTTGATCATCAAAACCCCACACAATTTCACTGCAATATTATAAGAAACCGATGTCAACACAAGATACCATACAATGATCCGGATTCTCAAAGAATCAAAATTTAAACACATGCTCGAAGCCAAAACCAAGATCTACATCGATTCTCTTCGGGATTTCTGGCTAAATGCTAAGGTCAAACATCCGCTGAGGATGTTCCTTATCCTATCACTTCAAAGGTTGGGGGTACTCCTATGCAAATCACACCACAGTCGATCTCTCATGTCTTTCAACTGAATGATATGACACATCCTGTGTCCTTTTCTTTAAGAGAGATGAAGCAGAGTTTGTGGTAAGGGGTTACTGTCACACCCCGACTTGCAGTGGAAGGAAAAATACGGGATGCAACAGACACCTCTTGTACAAGCACATTGTTTATAAAGACATTACATTTTATTACTTACAAAATGTTGATTACATAGTACATGTATGTTACAACTGCGTGTTCCCATGAACCACATAAGTCTTTTAAGCCACATGTGTCTATATCAGGGTTCGCCTACAAACATATCTTGAACAACATACACAGATCACACCAGTCTCAAGTTACCTGAAATGCATGTTAGTTTTAAAAAGGGTCAGCTAAACGCTGCGTGAGTTCCACCGGTTTAGTTGTTGTGTAACAATATGGATTCACAAGTTTAATTGCACTGGTCATAGTCTTAGTCACAGACTGCCCGATGGAATTTCACGCGAGTACAAGTGAAACCTAACTATTTACCCCGGGTCGTGTCACCCAGACACTCCCGATCCACCAACTGCGTCACGTGTAGTTCAACGCCCCCGGGTAGTTATGCCTAACACATACCCAAAAGTTGGACGAGTGTAGTTGCTTGTGGTCGGGAATCGCACCCTCCAGCCTCAACTGGGTTTGTCGGACCAATATTACTATCCACTACCCATGGCTCATATTAATCACTTTTAATGGGGGTATTCGTGAGTTAGGTAATTCACATCGTCCCAAGTTGGTGCAATTAACGCAGTTTTATAACATGCAAATCACTTCAGAAAACAGTATCACAGTTTAAAAGTAGTGGAGTGAAGCTTACTCCCAAGTTGGTGTAGTCAACACAATTTGTAACTTGCAAGTCCCTAGAAAACAGTAAAACAATTCAAAAGTGGGGAAGTGAAACTCACGGTGCAAGTAATGATCTCCACACAAGAGTGATCAAGCAACTGGATCAATTTTAACAACCCACATGCAAGTATGGACTCAAATCGGTATATAAGTTGGTAATGGTTATAACTTGGATTTGGTCAGGAGTTTTTACTCCGAATTGAGTCTATAGGACACTGGTATGGTGATGGATGTCAGGTAGTATTAGTGTTCAGTTTGGCTTCCGGGCACCGATTCATGTGCCAGCCAAAGTCAGTAGTTTAACGTGTTCGGATAATGGCACGGGAATACCAATAATGCCAACACATGGTTATTTATGAATGATTAACTTTTCATCAAGGGAGTTTGAGTGTTTGGGGAGTCTAAGTTGCCCAAATTTGAGTTTCTATTTTCACCGTCGGGAATTCTCCGGAACTGTCTTAGGACACGCCCATAGTGCCCAATTTTCCCGGGTATCTCCCGGAATACTCCCGATGTTCCAATTATAGTATTTGTCAGGTCGGGTTAGTTCCCAGTTCCGGCAGGTTCGTTATACGGTAAACCGCCGAATTGATTTAAAATAACTCATTTTTAATTCTATAAATTCCCATCTAATCTATAATATGAATAAAAATCTGTAAATTTTTATATAACTCAAAAAAATCTGTAGATTTTGGGGAAAATTTTTGGGATTTATTGTGGCATTTTAAATTTTTAAATAAATTATTTATAAACCACTATTTATTCAATTAATTAGCATTAATTAGCATCAGTGGTTCAAAAATTCCAAAGAAATTCCAGAACACCTTCTACATGTCCAGGAACTCTCACAAAATTTTGAGATTTATCCGATTTTGTCTCGGTGCGTTCCCGGCTACCGAAAACTCGCAAAAACGCGGATTTTTAACCCAAATTAAAACTCAACCAATGGACTCCGAATTTTCCCAGAACATTCCCCATATGTTCCTTAGTGTCTCTGCAATTATTGAATTCGTTTGATAATGTTTTCGAAATTCTTTCAGTAAAACAGTTAAAAATTCACCAAAAATCGTAGAAAATTTCAAAAATTATAAATTTTACGTGAACTTTCCTGACAATACCCTACATCAACACACTAAATTTCAGCTCAATCTAAGTATCACGAACCAAGTTATAGCTAAAACAAGATTCTGCCCATGCTAGTTTCGGTTTTCGGATGATATACCTAACGAAAGCTTCGTTTCCAAGCGCTTCTTGTGAGTCCAGAAGGGTGTAGGAGCTATATTCAATACCAACACATCAAGTACAATCCAAATATGCTAGAACTTAGATCAATCAAGCTTTATTTCATTGTTTTTCGGTTAATCGAAGAGTTAAGTGATTTTTGTCGAATAGGTGTTGATTAGGGTATCAAACCCCATTTTTTTGTGATCATGGCTTCCATATAACACTAGGGAAATACCAAGGTGTTCTTATTCAGCCCATAAACATGTTTAACCCTTCAAAAATCTTAGATTAAAATGAGATTTTAGGCTAGAAATCGCGTATAATCAAGAAAACATGATCAAAACCATAAAACCCAAGGTTTATACCTTTGATTTGGAGTTGTAAGATGATAATCTGCTAGATCTTCCTGAGTTTATGGCAGATTTTGAGAGAAAGGAGGATTTTTCTTTGAATTTAATAGAAATAAAATTAAATAATAAATATATATATATATGTGGGGTCCATGTGGGACACCTCGTGCTTCGTCGTTTCGTGTTAAAAGATGATGTTTATCTTCCGTTTGCCTTTAGGTTCGTTTTCGGGTCCCGAACGCGTTCTCGATTTGCAAAACAGGCTCCGATTTTCGTGTTCTTACTGTCAAAAGACTCGGTTTTAAAAATTGGGCATAACCGTCTCGAAACCCGAGCATGGTTACATTTTAATCATAAAAGTCTCGTATGACATTTGTTTAAGTGTTTTTAAGCTTGATCGATCGTTCCTTGCACATTTGGTTGACTTATGTTATGCCCGGAACGAAAGCGTTTCCCCGGCTGGGAGCTGCTTCGTTTTGCGTGCCCGGGCTTTGATTATTTTCAAACCTTATGTCACAGTCTATGGCACAAAACTAAGTTGTTTCCAAAACTTGGAATCTTAAATGATGCTACTGATAACCTAATAATCAACATCAAAGGTTTAATGCATTGTTAAACGTCAAGTCTCCGTTTAACACATTGTTCAAGGCTAAGGACACCAACCTCGCATCGTTGGTCCTTAATAGTGTCATGATAACCATGACGTGCTCTCGGATTCCTCCGAGACACAATAACGATTGCTCAGTATAGCGCACAAGTCATACAACGTTGCAACGTTTACGTGCAATTATTGTTTTAATCATGTTTAACGTTTAGGACCAATTAAGGTGTACCTGTTTCGTCATGGGTATCACACATAATCATAACAATATCATGATACACATATCCCGTCCGGTTACCACAGACTTGTACCAATCAAAGTTTACCGGGGTTTTTCACAGTTGTCACAGTCTCCCCGGGTTAAAAGAATTTCGTCCTCGAAATTTCATTTAGTAATTCGTTGGAAAGCTCAGTCTTTACAGTTGAGTCAGTCATTGACAGACAAATATGTTTTCCCTATTCGTTTAGTATTATCATCATACAAGGATGATAATTATGCTACATAGTAGATGTGTAATTTCTCCATCCAAATTCCTACTTATTGCGAAGAGTAATGTTTGTCATCACTTCCAACCTAAAAGTGAGAGTGTTGTTGGACTCACAGTAGAACAGGTCTCCTATTCATTTTGTAGATAACTGCAATCATTATGGCTTCTTTGCATTCATTATCTTCACCATTCATACACCATAAGTTTCAATCATGATTTCATGTAATAGTTCTTGCACACCTCCTATAGAGGAGGGTATGGGTACTCTTCCAGGATTTGTTGCACATGCCACAATAGTGAGTACCATGCTTCGCATGTTTTTGGAAAGGGAATAAATTTTTGGTCTCACTGAGTTGTGAACAGAAGTCTTCCCTTGCTGTCGTGTATGTGGGTATCTTTGGTTAATACTAACCGACCAAAAGAGTCCCTACCCTATGGTAGAAAATAAGAGAGAGAAAGGCTTTTAAGAGCCTACGGTTGCCATAAGGCGAGCATGTACATGAGTAACAGCGAATCTGCACCCTCACATCAACAGGGTGCCCGAACTACTCACCCGTAGTCTAATCACGTTGTAAGGATATGGAATTTCTACAGTAATAATTCCAGTTTGTGTTAAGTTTTGGGAGCTTGGCTCCAACTGTGGTACAACTGTTTATGTCTTTTGCAGGAGGAACTAACTTGGTAACTTTGATAACATCGATGTGATTCTTCGGGAGATAATCGTATACTGGGAATGGTGGGGTGTGTACCCAATGCGGCTTTAATTCAAGTAGTACCATCTCTAAAATGCTACTATATCACGTGGAAATATTTAAGGCGTGATGAGTGTCTAATGGTCACATGCATCACCATGATGCCCCTACTCGTGGGACCAGATTTACTCGTAGACGTACATGTAATTTTGTAAACGATGACTATGTAACGAGTCATCGCATCAAGATTCCCTGTCAACGGAGTACCTCCCGCAGGGTTGGAACATAACCACGCTCGACTAACGTTTCATAATGATAATGTTAGTGGAAACAACAGGAAGTAATCATTTCTCATTCTAGTGAACTTTTGTGAGCCAGTTGTTATTTAGTCTGATAAAATGTGGCATCGTTTAAATCTCCAACGTTCGAATTTTATAGCTAATGTTAATGAAATAAATGTTTTGGTTTAATGGGGGGTACCAATTGTGTACTTTTTATTCTTATATGGGTGAGGTGGTACAGTTCACAAGATGGTTTGTCTCGGTCTCGTGGTTTTTCAAGTCCCACTCGGAGTTGGTATAATTTGAGATGGTATGTGAGGATAGGAAGATATGATGCTTTCCCATCTTGGCACCTCCGCCATTTGAATCACCGCTTAAACGTAAGGGTTTCGTCGAGTTCATTCATGCTAAACCATCTTGGTTTAGATTGGGGAAAAGTTGTGTGGTTTTATGGTACCATGGATTGAAGTCCGAATGCATAGTCACCCTAATTCCGATAGGGACCGCTGACCATTAAATATGATTTTCCCGTTAGTCTCATATTTGTAATAATGTAAACAAGAAATGAAGACCCGGCCCCCAGATTGGTCGAGACTAGGGTCGTTGAGTTTCTCGACCCTTTGTCGTAGGATTAGTCAGTTCTGTTTCCCAATAGGGCACAGAAGGAATACGTGCTGCTGGTAAATGTAGTAACATAGATCCACAATCGCTCGACAACCTCTTGAAATTACAAAAGTAACTTTAAGAAAGGCTGAATGAAAGTTGTAATCAATCGAGATAAGTCTAGCACTCTGATGGCTAGGATACGAGTAAAGGTTATGAATACCATTTCACATCCTGTTGGTGCATCCAACCAAGCGCCAATCCACCCTTTGGTCATTTAGTTTGACTTAGTACCACACATCGAGGTATTTACAATTCGTAGTGTGTGTTAAGTAACTCCCCCAATTTGAAGAGTATTAGTTGTCGCGTTAAAGTCTTATTCCTATTTTAAGTATATATGACGTGCTTACTAACGAAATTCCTCTCTGGATGGACATGATATCTGTGGGACGTATTCGGAAGCTTCACTAGTCCCTTCATCTGAAATTATCGGGACTACTAGATTTACGGGTTAGCTTTCCCCCAGGTGGGTTCAGCGCACAAAAGTCACTAATTACGATATTCGGACGACTCATACTACTCTTATTTCGAAGAGAGTTTGATTTTGATCATGTTCCGTCATGCAGGGTAGTTCGTGCTTTCATATTACGGCGTATATACGTCACTTCATTGGCATGTTCTGACCGCGCACTTAAGCACTAGCCCTCTTTGGGTTAAGTCTAAGTGCAATTTTAACAGTTGCATAATGTCGGATATTATTACATACATAATAATGATGTTGGTTATACAGGTTGTGGGCTTGTGCGTGCGACGAAATTGTGTGATATGGGATGATTGAATATGTGACATTGATACTTCTATATAAGTATTGTTTATAATAGAATGGCCCCAGAACGCTCACCACAAATGACTGTTGGAACGTTCACGATTAACATGAGAACCTAAATTTGTTATCTATTGTCCAATTAGGCAGAAACTAATGACAAGTTAACCAAATAACAAGAATTACTCATTTAAACGTTGTTTTCATTGATCTAAAGTTCAATACATTCGAGAACCGGATCCGATAGAGCTTCGCCGTCTCTGTGCCAAAATCTCTGAAGTTACAAATGAAATCACCAAGGCACCTATTTATACAAACTCAAGTTCACTGGTGGGAGACTAAGTTCGGCGAACTTGACCTAGTCAAGTTCGGCCGAACTTGACTTCACAAACACCATTACCAGCGAACTTGGCCTGTATTACACTTAACTATACCTTGTTTCTAACAGATTAAGCCCTAATCGCTCAGACTCGATACATAATGACGTAGGCAACAGACATATGCACCAACAGACTCCCCCTTGGATGTTGCGTACTCATCCTCGACATCTTCAAGTGCAGTAGTCTTTCTTGAATGCCCCGTAGTCATCAGACTTCAATAAGCTCCTGAGTCTTTATTTTTATCCTTGAATAAGCATTAAACTTCTTGATCTTCAATCTCCTCCTTCTGTTTCTTCAGTTTTTCTTGATCAAACTTTAATCTCCAAGCTCCCCCTTTCCGTGAGCTATGCTCCCCCTTGCTTTGAGCTTTACTTCAATCACCTTATATCCTGCTCACCCTAAAACTTTGCTTCCTGTTTCAAAGTCTTGAACATTCTAATAAACATTTCAGATTCGAACTTTGAAATTTTATAATATCAACATTTCAAATTTTAATCTCCACTTTAAAACCTGTTTAGTTATTCAAGTTCAACTAAATAACCTTGAATACTTTTTACTTTTAAGACCTTTACCATTCATTTGATTTTCAAATATTGAAATCCACTTAGTTGACCAAGTCCAGGTTAAAGACCTTGGTTAACCAAATTTTGTCTACCAAGTCCAAGTTAATGACCTTGGTTTGACCTGTTATGAATTCACTGTTTTTCTTTCAATTTTAAAGTTTCAAATTAATGAACTTTCTTTGAACATTTCAAAAACTTACCAGACTTCGAAGATCCGCTCCCCAACATTGGCTCGTTGAAAATAATGAAGGAACAAAATCTTTTTGTATTTAAACAGTAAAGCAGTAAAGAAAGCAAACTATGTACAAAACAAAGTACACTATGTACAAACATATTTACAGACATATTTTTGTGAATTCGTGTCTAAGGATCATATCAGTTGTTTGAGACATATCACCAGTACCGTTGACCTTTTTAAAGACTTTAAGTTTTAAACTCGTTTACCTAGATTGTCGATATGTTTGTCCACTTAAACTTCATCACGTTTCTCAATTGTTCCAAGATATGTTAGGTAAGAATTATGAAACTTGACTTAACTATGGTTCCCACCTCTTAAGTATACTCTCGTATCAAGATTCCCTAGATTTCATCTTACAGCTGAGTATAGCGTAATTGATATATGTATCTGGGTTATGCGAGGCCTTGAGAGCTCAGGTTAGTACTACCATACCGACAAAGAGATGAAGGCTTGACTTAAAGGTGTGTTCCATTTAAGGAATCTTTTAAGCACTGCAAATGATTAGATCTTTCGATACTTTTCAAGTTTTACATGCAGTTTAGGGGTTTATAGCAAAAGTATTATAGAAGTTCCAGGCTATTGCTTCCGCAAAATCAGAAGAACTTGTATAATACCCCATATATCAACTATCTATAAAGACCTCGTATCTCAGAATCAGGCAAACTCTTAAACGAAATTTCGGAGTACTAAGTCCGTATATCCGAGAGATGTTAATCCACAAGTTTAAGCAGTTGTAAAATTTAGTTTATAATCCCCGAAAGAATCTACTGAACGTGTAAAGCCTATCGACACATCCACAGTAAGACTTGTTTATCACTTTTAAACTTTACATTTCTTTAGGATACTGTGATAGTCCACTGATGTACTATCATTTCCTTTTTGTGACACTGAATTCTTTTTGTTTTTTTCAATGTTTTTGTACTTTTCTCATTTTTCATATGTTTTCGAATTTCAACTTTTTCATATGTTTTTGATTTTTCTGCTTTCCTTACTCCCCCTAAAATCAAAAACATATTTTTGGATTTTAGATTTTTAAGAAAAATTCTTTCTAAAACTATAACAAACCAATGTGGATCACAAGAATTCGTCGTCCGATCCTTTTTCAACATCTGCATCTGCATATGCAACAAATAAAAATCAGTGTTATAACAGTGTGGATTTATGACAATTCATTCTTTTTCAAAAATTTTCTTTTTAACAACCCCCAGTTAAACTTGATATGGAGCTCCACTATCCAGAATCAACTGTTGATAAGGTGAATCTTGGAACTCTTGTACATGAAAGTAACTACTTGAATAGAGAAACCCAAGCCTTTTTGGTCTTGGGCTTAACATCATAAAGCTCTTCGTATTCACTTTCAAAACCATCATCATAATCAAAATTGTCATCAAACATTTCGTCCACTGTAACTTTGAAACTTTTTCGAACTTCTCTTTTTGTGTCTGTTTTAGAAAATCATTTTTCAACTTTGAAAGATCATTTTTAATGACTGCTTCATTTGATTTGACATTTTCAGTTTTAGCAGCAACAAACTTTCCATTTTCATATGATTTCTTTTTCGCAACCCAAGATTGTAGCTTGCTTCTCGCTTTCTTATATATAATCTAGAATATTTGTATTCATTAAATTTTGAAGTTTCACCTTTTTTAAAAATTGAATTTTCAAATTTTGAACCAATTTTAGGTTTCACTTCGTATTTAGATTCATAGTTTCTATTTGATTCTGTGACAGATTTCACAATCTCTGGTTGTTTTTGCTTTTCATCTTTTGACGCATTTTTTCTTCATGGAAATACAGGCTTTAGATACAGACACTTGCGAGCAATATGACCAACAGTATTGCATTTAAAGCAAGTCCGATTATCAGAAGCATGTCCACTAGTGGGTTTTACTCAACTTGTGGACTTGGCCTTAGCCTTGTCCCAAAGTTCTTTCTCTTTCTTAAATTCATCATTTGATTTCTTACCGATCATACCTTCTTCTTGAACCGTATTTGTACCATACACAAACTTCACGCGTTTACCTTTGTATTCATGAAATAGCGACTTCTGGTTCCTTCTCGGCTCTTCTTCATTTTCCTCCAAACCCAAAACTGCTCTCTTGTTCTCAGGAAAATCACCACCAAACTTTCGATTATTGTTAGCATTCCTTTTGGGTTTCGAATAAAATCTTTTCTCATTTTTCTCAAGATCATCTGATGAAACTTCTACAAGTTTGAAAAATTTATCAAGTTGATCCTCTTTCACGTTCCGAATCGAAAAACTATCAGCGAAGTATAATCTATCAGATTCCTTAATCTTGTACATGACAACATTAGGATCCTCACTTAGATCATATTCTGATGATGTATCGTCCTCTTTAGATTGTGATTCCGAGTTGTTTGAACTTGATTTGGCGCTTTCAGAGTTGCCTTCATCAGAATCATTTCCCAACACAATTTTAACCACATCTTTTACCACCGCTTCATTGTCATCATTTGATTTCGTAAAGTCTATGTCAATGTTCTCAGGCAATTTATCTTCCATTTATGATAAGAGCAATATATTAAATGCCTTTTCAATCTCATCATCTTTCTTGCAGGAATAACTTGCAAGAAGTGGCGGAGGAACACTTCCATATTCTTTACGCGTTGATTCATCAAGATTTTCCTCCGACTTGATCGTAGGCAAAATGTGATCAATGACATAAGCGTTTATAGTGTAACTTTTCAGCAATTGTCTTACCCTTTTTGTTTCTATCTTTATGTCATGAAGCTGACACTTTGTTTCAGCAATGGTGTTAATGTACATGTTAATTCCTTTTTGTTTTTCAGTTACTGTGGCATTTAACATTTTTACATTAGCACTGAGTTCAAGATTATCTTTTTCGACATTTTTATATGTGCCTTTCATTTTGTCATAAGCTTCCATCATAGTTCTGTAATCATAACGAAAATTTTCGTTGTGTACAGTCAATTCTCTTATGACTTTGATCTTTTCAATAAAAGACTCACAAGGATTTGCACACTTTGTGCAAGGTTTTTCAACCTCCACAACTTTCATAACTTCCTTTTCAGGCACACTTACCTCAGATTTTACCTTTTCGGCCTCTGATTTCAATGCTTCTTGCCTTTTCATTTCAAGGTAAGCTATTTCTTCTTCCTCAGCTCTCTGCAGATATCCTTCCAGAATTGCATTCTCTAGAGCAACATCAACATACGATGTCTCAGATTCATCCACTACCTCTGCCATCATAGCAACTTCCGTCTTCTTTCCGATGTACCTATTCCAGTCAAAACCATCTTCTTCATGTATAACAACAAGAGCTTGTACGGTTGTCTTTGCGGATTTATCTTCTACTTCAACTTGTGTTCTTTTCGGATATGGTTTGTATTGAAGAGCTTTCTTGTAGTACTCATTGTTACTGCCGAAAGGATTTTGGTTTACACCTGCTTCTTGATTGTTGCATTCACGTTTGAATTGTCCCTTTTGACGACACCTGAAGCATGTGACTTTTGACTTGTCAAATCCAAGCTTGTTGCTTGAATTTCCAATATCTCTTCCAGTGAGTGCCACAAACTTTGTAACTCTTCTGATGATAGGTGCAAGGCTCCATTTGATACCCATCAGTTCCAGCTCTTCTTCATCCACCTGATCATAATCTTCGGCGGTCATTTCCGGATTCCGATCTTTCCAGCAACCAAGCTTTCATACATTCTAGAACAATAGCAAGAAGTGCTATGTGCTGTTTGGCCACTTTTTCAGGAAATACATTCTTCAAATCGACTGCTATGTTGCACTGGAAAACATTTGAATCAGAACTGGATTGGCTTGTCTGATGCGACTGGTTATTCTGCTTTTGGAATGAAGAGTTTGAACTAGCACTTGTATATCCAGCATATGGAGAACTCTGGTTTTGTGATGAATTCATGTTTGCACTAAATGCCGTTTGGATTTTTGAACTTTGGATTGGAGTATCTTGAACACCTCCTTTGTAATAAACACCGACATCTTGAACAACATTAGCATTCTTAGATTTTGCAATCTTCATCAACTCCATTTCATGACCTTCTAATTTGTCGATGAAAGATGACAACTTGAAATGTCTCCAAGATGGAATATTCTTCAGAATCATCAGATATGTTGTCCATTCTCCTTCAGGAAGTGCATCGGCCAATTTCTCGATTTGTTCTTCATTCGATCTCTTGATAACATGTCTTCGCATCTGGACCATAAGGTGATAATATCTATCAATCATCTGCTTCATATTTTCTCCTTAGATCATCGTGAAGATCTCGAACTCTTTCTTAATCAAGGCCTTTTTTACTCTTGATCATTTCATCACTTCCTTTGAATTTTTCACAGAGGGAGTGCCACAATTCTTGTGAAGTATCATATTCTAGCAATAATATCAAGATATCTTCCTTCACTGATTGTTGTATCAAGCTGATCATTCTTTTCCTGCAACTTAATTTTCTTTGTCAGCCGGTGAGAACTTGTTCAACGGAAGATCTTGATCACGCTCATCTTTTGGCCACCTGTAACCATCTTCAACTGCAACCCAGCTGTTGAATTGATTTGCTTGTATCCAATTCACAAACTTTTCCTTCTACCCTTCGAATTCGTCCATACTCATTAGCTTTGGCGGTTTTGTCGTAGTACCCATTTCGTTGTCGATATTCATCTGGTTCGCCGCAAGAGCATTAGCATTTGATGAAGAAGCTACTTGTGAGACGAACACGTTATGGAAATCTTCCATTATGACAATCTGAAGACTTATCTGGAAATATGATCAAAAACACTCAAAAATTGATTAGTAATAGACAATTTTAGTAAAATTGACTTTTTAACCGACAATATTAACGTATCGGTTTGCTTAAAAACGTTTAAAATTTTTCAGAAAACTGTGTTTACCAGATTAGAGCTTTAAACTCGTCTCGTCGATATGAATCTAACGATATATAATGTTCGATACGTTTTTCGGGATTTTCATGCCTTTTTTAAGAACCTTAGACAAGTTCGGGCGAACTTGTATTAGCTTGTGAGACAAGTTTGAGCAAACTTGTGCTAACAAACAATCAGGTTTAACAAGTTCGGGCGAACTTATGTGAAATTTCAAGAAAATAGGTTAGTTCGGTCGAACTTAGAAAGAATTTTCAAGAAAATAACTAAGTTCGAGAGAACTTATGCTAAATTTCAACAAATTTTATAAAGTTCGAGCGAACTTGATAAAATTGAAGAATTTTTAGTTGAGTTCGAGCGAACTTGAGGTTAAAACCTTGAAAATCTATCAAGTTCGGTCGAACTTGATCTCAAGTTCGGCTAAAGTGATTTTGCAAATCATGGGTTTTTGAACTTTTTGCTATCAATTCGTTTGAATTTGATGTCCAAATTCTTAGGGGTTTATCACAAGTGTATTTTACATGATATGTTCAAATTTTAGCCAATTTTGTCCATGAAATCTTCAAATATGTGAAAATGTTAAGAAAAATGATAGAATGGAGATGAAATAGAGTGATTCTTGACTTGATTCCAGTAAATTTAGGTATCCAGGGTTCGATACCACTTCTAGGAACGTCCACGATTAGCACGGGAACCTAAATTTGTTATCTATTGTCCAATTAGGCGGAAACTAATGATGTTAACCAAATAACAAGAATTACTCATTTAAACGTTGTTTTCATTAATCTAAAGTTCAATACATTCGAGAACCGGATCCGACAGAGCTTCGCCGTCTCTGTGGCAAAATCTCTGAACTTACAAATGAAATCACCAAGGCACCTATTTATACTAACTCAAGTTCACTGGTGGGAGACTAAGTTCGGGCGAACTTGACCTAGTCAAGTTCGACCGAACTTGACTTCACACACACCATTACCAGCGAACTTGGCCTGTATTACACTTAAATTTACCTTGTTTCTAACAGATTAAGCCCTAATCGCTCAGACTCGATACATAATGATGTAGGCAACAGACATATGCACCAACAATGACCGAGGCGGAAATCACACAAATGATAGCGCAACAGCTTCAGGCAATCATCCCCCCGATCATCAATTTCACTCGCGGTACGAATACCCCGGTATATATGTATGTATACAGTATTATACTTAAGATTTCTCCCGTTCTTGTTTCCTTAAGTAGCACAAGAATTGTCGTCACTCGAAATTAGCGAAGAATCGAGTTTCCCAGTAATATTGTATCTCACGAATATTTATTTAAATCGATCAAACTGAAAATCAATTGAAGGTACCAACTAGTCAAAGGAAAACAAAGGGTGGTTCAACAATACTCCCCTGATCTAAAGAATTTATTTCTCGTATACTCACGAGGACAAGCAACACCGTTTAAGGCATACTCTTGGTTACTCACAAGCGTAGAGTATCGTTCACTTTGTGTCCAATCGACGGATGCACGCCAGTGTATCCCCTTACATGAATGCACCGTCCTCATACGGGTGATATTGATTCAAGACCGTGTATATAGAGTTGTCACATGAGGTCGTCATCGGATTACCATACTCTATATATTACAAGGGATCATGTGATATATAAAATTTTATACGATTCTTTTAAGTATCGTCCTTTGAATTAGACATATATATATAAAATAATCGTCTGACGAGAATTCGTTTTGTATCATTTTGTTTCCTAATTATGCATTACAACGTAGCTTCGTTACGGTCCTTCGTACCGTTCATTCCCTACTTCTTCGAGTTACTGGGGATTCATCTTGCATTGGTTTGAACTAAATCGATAGGGCGTATCAAATTAGTAATTTATATATACCGGACCTTAACACTTTCCAATAGTGTTAGTAAGGAGAATCGAATTTATTGGAAGCAATGAATCAGATTACTTAATGATTATCGTTTTTGTACTTCGTACTGGGCAACCAAGGTCTACCAGATTGACATTTAGATGGGCCTGTGAAGAATGTTGTATATTTATAATTAAATGTATACATAGGAGTGTCCTGTTAATGCTAAGTATTAACGGGTTTGAAGAATATGGACGAAGGGTTTTCGCATCCACGAGCTTTATATAAACAGATCCGCATCCACACAACTCCTTGCCGTACTTTGATTGCATCAGATAAGTTTCTCTTATTTATGTGTCGGCCCTAAATCCCCTTGAGTTATGAATACCAATGCTAATTACGTGTCCTTATTGAGGATTAGAGATCATATCACTAGCGAACAACAACTAGTAAATGAAATATACGCTTCAACCGAATAGCTTCCTAAATGACTGTCGGTGACATAAGTATAATTGGTTCATCGTAACGTAATGATTTCTAATAAATGGATATACGTTCTAGCAAATCCTGCCAAAAGAAATAAATTACACTGAATTGTCTTACCAAAGCCAGAACATTGTTACTTATCCCGAATTAATCATTGGGTAATCGATGTGGGTAAGCTATCACCGGCTATACCCAAATAGTTAATACAGAGTACTACTAAGGTGTAGTAACCCTAGAAAGTCGTATTATAATTTTGAAGAAAGGACCTTTCCCGGATTAACCCAAAAGTCATTACATGTCAACCCCCAAACTACCTTTCATTTAAAATCACCGCAAACGTATATAGGTGTCGTTGTTACAACAACTGTGGCATCATTTATTGCATCAAACAGGGTCAAAGTCTCACGCTGTATTGCCCAAAACATGACCGAACGAATCACAACATGCAGCCCGTCTGCCTTGAGTAACGGTACCTTGATAATGTAGCCGGGTGTTTATATATAGGTAGTACCGCAGCGTATCCACCAAACCCATATACATGAACAATGTTCTGTTCACCACGATATTCGGGTCTCATATTACTTTTGCAAATAACCAACTGAAGTTCAAAACAATCGTTAATTGTAAAGAACACAATGTAACCAACGGTCACACTAAATGATGTTCCACATCGCAAAGCGTTTCAAAGGAATCTGTATCATCACAAATTCTATACCCCATGGCATCGAATGACAACGGGAAGGGTAACTTATTCGCGCACCCATGCCATCTCCATAACCCAGAGATCGTCATATGCAAATATAACATATATCAAAACACGTGCTAAGGAATACCACTAAGTAGTATAGTATCACACGACGTGAAAGCTAGTGCCAAAATTATAAGCAGAAGAGGAATCCCGCGGACCATCAAATGAATCGCGGATTCAAGGACGAAAAAGTTTCATAAGATGTTTGAACTCTATGATTGTATAACAATCGAATGTGAAGCAACGAGAACTGAAGTGAGGATCCGTACACGTCCTCCCAGTCTATCAGAACGACCTGCGCGTTCTTTGTGTATCTATGTTCATTTTGAAGTACCATTCTGGTATGCAATCGTTGTTACAATAATTATAAGGATAGAGTTGGTGAGATCGTATCGTAGTAAAGGCTTAAGTTCTCACATTATAATGTATAAGTAACAATTGTGTGAGTGATAGGAATCCAATTCTAGTGGATATTATATTGTGGTCAGTAGGAATTTGGAATGGACTGTAATACCAGTTTTCTGCCTATCCCGAGGCATATGTAGTAACGCATTATTCACTAATCCCAATTCATGTATCATTCACGCACAACCATTCACACACTATCACCTTGGTACACGTATATATCATTCCACGTATTTAAGGGTGTTTATTGCCGTGGCTTTCCCAACACTGCCTCATATGAGCAAGTCTGTTATTACGTACCAGGCCATAATAACCCACTTGCCCCACGAGGCCATCCTGGTACTTGCAAATAGGATACTTTACGATGTTCACTAAGCATTTTTAGTTGAGGTTAATTTTTCCAATGATGTCCACTAAAGTCCGAGCCTGTAGTTATAGTCTAGGTTTCCTTAAAGGCACCTAATTCTCTATAACCAATGGCTCTGATACCATCTTCTGTCACACCCCGACTTGCAATGGAAGGAAAAATACGGGATGCAACAGACACCTCTGGTACAAGCACATTGTTTATAAAGACATTACATTTTATTACTTACAAAATGTTGATTACATACTACATGTATGTTACAACTGCGTGTTCCCATGAACCACATAAGTCTTTTAAGCCACATGCATCTATATCAGGGTTCGCCTACAAACATGTCTTGAACAACATACACGGATCACACCAGTCTCAAGTTACCTGAAATGAATGTTAGTTTTAAAAAGGGTCAGCTACACGTTGCGTGAGTTCCACTGGTTTAGTTGTTGTGTAACAATATGGATTCTGTTACAAATAATTCATGGAATTCGTATTAGCACTAAAAGCTGTCTGGATTTTCGGGCTCTGAATCTGAGTATCTTGAACACCTCCTTTGTAATACATACTGACATGTTGAAAAACGTTTTCATTTTTTGATTTTGCAATTTTTAACAGTTCCATCTCATGACCTTCTAATTTATCGATGAAAGATGACAACTTTAAATGCCTCCAACCTGGACTGTTCTTTAATATCAACAGGTAAGTTGACCACTCTCCCTCGGGAAGTGCATCAGCCAACTTTTTTATTTGCTCTTCGGTAGTTCTCTTAATATCATGCCTTCGCATCTGGACCATTAGATGACAATATATGTCAATCATCTGTTTCATAGTCTCTCCTTTGATCATTGTAAAGATCTCGAATTTTTTCTTGATTAACGCCTTTTTGCTCTTTATCATATCATCGCTTCCCTTAAATTTGTCACAAAGAGCATGCCACAAATCTTGTGAAGTTTCACATTCTGGTAATAATATCAAAATATCTTCCATCACAGATTGTTGTATCAGTCTAATCATTTTCTTTCCTGCCACATATGCATATTTATCAGCAGGTGTAAACTTAATCAAAGGCAGATCTTGTTCGCGTTCATCTTTTGGCCACTTGTATCCATTTTCTACTGCAACCCATCCGTGGAACTGATTGGCTTGTACCCAGTTTACAAATTTTTCTTACCGTCCCTCAAACTCGTCCATACTCATTAGCTTCGGCGGTTTTGTTGCAGTACCCATCTCGTTATCCAGATTCATCTGGTTAACCGCAATAGTATTAGCATTTGATGAAGAAGCCACTTGTGAAGGAAACGCGTTATGGAAATCACCCATTTAGACAAACTGACAACTTATCTGAAAGCACAATAATAAACACTCGAAAACTGATTAACAATAAACAAGTTCAGTCGAACTTGAGAGAAAAACAACTTTTGATCTCAATTTCAACAAGTTCGAGCGAACTTGTATGAAATCTTCAACTTTTTCACAAACAATCAAGTCCGGGCTAACTTGTTGTTAACTTCTGAGAAAAATTTCACCCTGATAAGTTCGGTGGAACTTGATAAGAATTTCCAAGAGAATTCACAAGTTCGGGCGAACTTGTATAAAATTTTCAACAAGATTTAATCAAGTTCGGGCGAACTTGATAAATTTGAAGAAAAAGAAACAAGTTCGAGCGGACTTAGCTGAAATAAGTGAAAACTTAATCAAGTTCGGGCGAACATGATGAAAAATGTGAATTTTTTAATCAAGTTCGATCAAAATAAGTTTTTCAAACATGGTTTTTTTCAACTTTTTTACATTAATTTGTTTGAATTTGATGTTGCAACTCTCAAGGGTTTATTATCAGTGTATTTTACATGACATATTCAATTTTTAGCCATATTTGTCCGTGAATTCTTCAAATATATGAAAAAGATAAAAAAAATGGTAGAATAAGTAGAATTAGAATGATTCTTGTGATGATTTCACCAAATTCAGGTATCCAGGCTCTGATACCACTTGATAGGACCGTCCTCTATAGCACAGGAACCTAGAATTTATATTTAACGTCCAATTAGGCGGAAACTAAGTGACGTGTTAATCGCATAACAAGAATTATTCATTAAATGTCAGTTTATTGATCAATATTCATAAACGTTCAAGTTCCGGATCCGATAGAGCTTCGCCATCAGTGTGCCAAAGTTCTTAAATGTGAGATCACAAGCTACCTATTTATAGACTTCCAAGTTCGCTGGGAGGTGAACAAGTTCGGACGAACTTCACCACACAATTCCGGGCGAACTTGGTCTACAATTCACATAAATACGACATTTTCTAACGTGATCTCACCTATTCTAAACAGACTCGATACAAGACTAAGACGTAGACATACTGTACTAACAGACTTCCCCTTAGATATCGTCTTTGTCTTGATCAGTCTTTAGAAGCTCTGTTCATTCAGACTCGGTCTATTATAATGACGTAGGTAACAGACATATGCACCAACAGTGGTTAGAAACATTTCTGTAAGTTTTGGTGAAATTTTATTCTCCGACGAAATTCCGACTTCTGGCATGGTTCTGGCGAGGTTCCAGCCGTCCGTTTTCGACGAAAAATATATTTTTGGGCTCCTAGTAACCCATAAAGTCCTTACGAAACACTTTCGTCTCGGGTGAAAAATAAGTTTCGGGACACTCTCGGGCTCGGGTCGACTCGGTCAACGTAAGTCAAACCTGGTCAACTGCTGGTCAACGCAGTCAACTCGGTCAATGCAAGGCTCGGTAAAATTTAAACAATGCGAATTTTGTTATATTATTTTTTCTATATTATTATTTAACGCGAAATGGAGCTCGAATAGAGTCTATTAGTGAAACGATAAGTATTTTGAGTAAACTGGTAAGTTTAGTGACTTGTTTACGTTTTTGGTACACTTGACGAAAGATAATATATATTGTGATTGAATTATTGTTGTGTTTTAAAAATATATCGACAACTTGTATTGTCGGGATCGTCCAAAAACAGAGGAAACTCTACCCTTTTTTCCTAATAATATAAAGATGTACGTCATTATTTCAAAACCTACGGAAGCATATCGGAAGTTCAAGTATTTTTCTAAAATAAATATAAGTGTATATTTATTTTGACGACACTTATAACTCACGGAATGGGGTCGTAACCCTTCAAACGATTACAGTTTACTAGTTAACGAAAGGCAGATGCTTTTATAAAATAAATATAATGTTTATGTTTATTTCAAACATTGGAATTCAGAAGTTATATTCCAAGCGTCTAGTATTCGAAAATCATACAAAATAAATATAATTATTTATATTTATTTCAAACATCGAGAATTCGAATATTTTATAAATAAATACAATTATTTATAATTATTTCAAACGTCTATTATTTGAAGATCGTCTAAAATAAATATAGTTAGCTATATTTATTTACAACGTTTTACGACTTGAAAGCTTATTAAAATAAATATCATCATCATCATACTCAGTAAATCCCATCAATAGCATATTTGTTTCAAACGTCCAAACATAGTTCGTCACGTCATCATACGATCTTAACACATCATTATCCGAGTCATTTCTATAACAAACAAACGAGGTCGATTTCACAAGCGTATAACTATATAATTATTTCGATAATTATCCATAAGACGCGATATTATTATCTTGGCTACGCGACATTTATATATATATATATATATGCATATATCTATATATATGTCCACATCTTACGAAGCACTACGACGAGTCGTATTAATATCCGTTAACATATATAATGACTACTCGGGAAACACATGAATGCACTTTACGAGTCTATAATGTGTATTATTTTTATACTAATATTTGATTACATACACGTACGACCCTTCTGGACGACTAACACGATTCTATAAATATATTTATATTTTTACATAAACTTATATATATATATATGTTCTAAACTTCTTGAAAACTAAGTGTTTCCAAAACTTAGTGACTATCATCGACTACCAATGGGACTAAACAAATATAACATTATCGTTTCCAACAAGGTAACAACACTTTCATAGAATTGTATGGTTCACGATTCGGTAGAGTTTGGTGACACGTAGTTTAGGTACGCTTTTAGTAGAGACTTATAAGTTATTCCTTGATAGGAATATTATAGATTACATGCTAGCGAGTTTACATTTTGGAAACGATACTGTGGAATCATTTTATGCTAGCTTTGCACTGGATATCGAGGTGAGTTCATAACCCCTATTTTATGGTTTTACATTTTTATAAATGTTTTCGGGGGTGGATAGACATGCTATTTTTGCGAAAGTAAATAAATTTTCGAGGAACAAGAAGATTCATATCTCTAAAACATGTCGAAAGGATTTCAATTAACTTAAATGGTTTACGAAAGGTTTATGCTCAACATACCGGTTTTACAAAACACACGCGTATTTTCAGAATGTGCATAAGTTTCATGGCTAGTGACGGGATTGTCATAGCTACAATTTAGGGACTGGAGTGCCCTATATCTGAACAAATGGACTGGATTGTCCTGCAACTGAACAACGAGACTGAATTGTCCTGCAACTGAACAACAGACTGGATTGTCCTGCATCTGAACATCGGGACTGGGTTGTCCTGCATACAAACACAAGGACTAGGTTGTCCTCTACTTAACACTATGGGTCGTAGGGTCGCTTAAAACTGTACAATGAAGTCCTTGCTACATATCAGAACTATAACCGCCTACTAGTCTAACGTCTTGAGTAACCGGTTTGGCGAGGCACTTCCTAGCACGAGGTGGGTTATTTGCTCATGCGGGCATGTTATCTTTGTCGTACGCGGACATTGACAGTTATACAATTTTTACAAAAGCATACAAGGTTTTCATATGACATGCCGAGGAAAATGATTTTATAACGTTTTCTCAACATTATTTAAATTGGTTATCAAAAAGATTTATTTTAAACCTTTTCAAACAACTATGAACTCGCCAACATTATGTTGATTTTTCGCATGTTTCTTTCTCTGGTTTCAAAAATTAAACTATGACGCGGTTGGAACAGGAGAACCCCTTTGAGACTCGAGTACTTAGCAGGCGTTCAACATTATATAAGTCTTAGCAAATATTAACTTCCGCTGTGAAATGAAGATACCAGTCGATCACGCCGGGTCTGATGTAATCGATTTATCGGGGTGTGACATGTACAACGTGTGTACGGAGGTTGGCGGCGTGTGCTCGGTGCCTGTGCAACGTGGGTGTCATGTGCAGAGTTGTGCGACGTGTGTTCGGCATGTGTCTTGCTCTTGACGACTTGTGGTTGTTCTCTAATGGCGTGAGCATGGTTGATTGCTTCGTGTGTCTAGACATGTTTGGGTTGTGGATTGTTGTTGTGAATATCCATATCAAAGTTCTTATCTTCTACTCGTATATAACATATATCAAAGTTGAATAGTTAAAATTTTATTTTTATTATAATATAATGAATTTCTCTTGATCAAAATCACTCACTGAATTAGAAAAAAAAACTTACGTCATACATATTGACATATTATTATAATCATATATATATATATATATATATATATATATATATATATATAATATATATATAATATATATAATTATGTACTTCAATCAAGTTTGATGGTGAAAGACATCATTATTATTACTATTATTATTATTATTATTATTAAAAATAAATAAAAAATTCTGATTGTTACAGCAGCCATGTTCTGTTTTCCTCTAGATCTGCTTTTTTCCAAGCACGATCATTACTAAATTTATTGAGGCTATTTGATTGTTTAAACCCTAAATCTTGAAAATTCCCGAACATGTTGCATACTTTCTACCACTTGGTCTCTCTTAACTTTTGTAAAAGCCAACTAAAGAATTCTCATCTAAATATTGATATCGGGTCCTACTTACGAGTCGCAAAGCAAAATAGCCATGTAACATTGAAGCAAAGGAGAAGTGTTCTTAGGAAATGCAATGAAGATTTGATAGAAAATGAGAACTGGCCTTAAAGAGTGGGCAGTTGGGAATATCTCAAGTGGGCCAACAGGTTATACAAATCACACTTGTGTTCCCGTTGGGAATGTTTTAATATGACTTAAGAGTGATCGAGCCATTTATGAGGTTAACCCCACGTATACCCTCTTAACATGTGTTCAGTCTATCATGGGTTCTATGAGAAGGCATAGCTCATCAATCCTGATTTCGACTCCTTTGCGTTTATTGCTAAAAAAATGCATGATCACATAGAAGAAAAACCATGCACAAACTTCTAGTTCTAGCAACCATATATCAAAATTACCAAAAGAACCAACAGAATTGTTAGAACTTTCAACCACTACATCATCAAAAAAAAAAAAAAAAAATTGCAGCAATCTTTACTGTATAAATGTCCTTCAAGTAACCAATTATAAGATCCAAATGAAACATAACTATTAATCTAACAATCAATGACATTTATTATATCATATACAAAATCTTGTAGCCCAGATTAGTAGACCTTACATATAAATATGCCAGCAACACCAGATTAACATGGTGAGCAAGTCATTCGGGTATTTTCTTTCTTGGAATGGCAAAACAGGTTTATATTAATAGGGAATATCTTTAGGAAAGTACACGAAAATGAGAAATTATATAAATAAATAAGTACCCGTTCTCGACTCTTTAGCTCTGCAACTTTTGCACCTGCTGCTTCTTGCCAAGTGGTACATACAACAATGCTTGATCATATGGTGGCATATATTATATAAAAAAAGGTCATCCTGATTGAACTCTATTAAGTGTAATAAAACATAAAGTACACAAAAAGGAATTGCGACAAGCACACATATCCAAAACCTGTTATTTTCATTCCTCTTGCTGCTCCAAGGTACAGGAATTGCAGCAATCACATTGTTTCCTGAGAACGAAAGAACATGTTAATTATTTTTAGCATCTTTTTCTTGAAATTTGAGTATGACCCTTCACCCAGTTGATGATCTATCTACTTACAAATTATGTAACCTGTCATCTAACCCATCCATCTTTCCACTTGCATCGTATACCTAAACTCGATTATAATAACATGAATCTGACCGTGTGCTTTATCAAAACAAGAATAAGAAATTACAACCCTCAGTTTAACAGCCACCGCTCTAGGTTAACAACTGCCTTGAATTTTTAGAAACTTTGATAAATTTAAAAAGCATGTAGGTGAAAACTGTGCATGGATCAAATAGGTGAAGAAATCTTAGATAACAATTTATATATGTTGTTAAATGAAATATGTTAAATAAAATAGATAAATTTCCACTTGCTAGCCACTTGCACTTGCTAGTTTCATTAGATAAGGTTTCTAGGACAATAATTCAGCAACTTGTCTATTAGAATATTAGTTTCTTATCCTATAAATAACATGTACATTGTAACCTTTCATTTTGAGAAATAAAAGTATTCTCCTTTGATTTTGGAGTTATTCTTTGAGTGTAAGTATCGGTTTGTGAGAAAACACGTTTTTAATGATTGATTGAACGTGAAACACGTATGTATAGAACAGGAGGTTTGCTAAGGTCACAGTATTGGATTTCGAGGTTGGGTAAGAATACAGACGTAAGTTTCTAAAAATAGATTAACGACTACACTTTCCAAATAAGAAAAGTTCAGAAATGCGAAGTGTTACAAGGAACCACATAGGTGGCTTGGCTTGAAGGCACTTGTGAAACACACAACACACGTTATTAACATCAGAATGCAGCAGATTATTTGTTCTCAGTTTGTTTCATGGTATCAGAGCCATAATTAACTGATTTGAGAGAGCCTTTAGTATTTGAGAGTTGTACCCACTTGCATCATTCCGAGAGGCCCTTTTTTTCAAGACTTTGTTTAGTTTCACCTCCCATACCATCAGCTTCGCCACTCCTCAAAATGCCAAACCAGAAAACTTCGTTACTGGAAAGTTACCCACGCACCACCGCCAGCCACCCACTCGTCGTCGTTGCCCCCTGATGCGCGTGGGGCAGCATCAGGCCATCTCCACTTCTTTTCTTGTTTTCCGGCCTCCCTTCGCCTTCCGAACAATCTTGTGTAGTTTGTTTTCTGATCTGGGTACTTCGATTCTCTGTCTGATTTTGGTTCGGCTCATCAGATTCACATCAGATTTTCTCATCAGATTTTTGGACCAGATTTTTGGTATCAGATTTTTGGATCAGAATTTCGCATCAGATTTTCCGCATCAGAATTTCGGATCAGATTTGCAAACCAGATTTTCACATCAATTTTTTTTGTTTGTCTTTTTTAACCCTTTCCGAATCTGATTTTCATCAGATTTCTGGGCTCTTTACACTTTAATTTATCGTCAGATTTCTGGTTGATATTTCCGATTTCTGGTCCAACATTAACTTCTGACTCTGACGTTGGTATCTCCGATTTCTGGTCTAACATTAACTTCTGACTCTGACTCTTCGGGTCAAAATTCCAGCATTCTGACTTTTGACATCTAACGTTGACTTTATTTCTGGTCAAACTTCCAGATTTCTGACTTTGACTTTTGATTCTGGTCAACATTTCCAGATTATTTGTTGCTCTAATCTCTGGTTCATTATATCATTTTCTATTACTTTCATTTATCAAAATTCAGAAGGATAAAATAAAACGACTAAACCCAAAGATTCATCAAGTGTTGTCAACGAAGGTGAACCGAACTTTGCTACCAACTCTACTGATGTCCTTCCTGTAGCAACTCGAATCACCGACAAGAAACTTGACGGCACAAATTTCTTTGAATGGAGCAAGACTGTTCGTATCTATTTACGAAGCATCGGAAAGGCTTCGCATCTGACGTCTGATCCTCCCACTTACGAAACCAGAGACCAATGGCTTCAAAATGATGCCAGGTTGTTCCTACAAATTAGGAACTCCATTGATACCTCTATCATCTCACTAATTAATCACTGTGAGCATGCAAAGGAATTGATGGACTAATTGGATTTTCTGTATTCTGGACAAAGTAATGTGTCTCGGATATACAGTGTGTGCAAGTCTTTTCATCGGGGGGAGCAACTTGATCGATCGATAATCGCGTATGTTATGGAATTCAAGAAAACGTATGAAGAATTGAATGCTCTTTTACCCATCAGTACCGATGTATGGGTTATGCAAACCCAACGTGAATAGATTGTTGTATTAAGTTTTCTGACTAGTCTACGACCAGAATTCGATGCCATTCGATCTCTGTTCTTGAATGAACCAACTATTCCTTCTCTACAAGAGATGTTTGCTCGTATTCTTCGTCATGAACCCACTATTTTGTCACCACCTCCTTCGGCTCTTCCAACAAGTACTAGTGGCCTCGTCAGCCGAGGAGGATTTAGAGGTGGCTTTCAAGGAGGATCACGAGGTAGTTATCGAGGTGACCTACGAGGTGGCTCCCGTTGTCACACCCTCAATTTCCACTTGCGGAGTTTTACCGCGAGGCGTGTGAACAAACCAGAATCTGAGACACTAGTAACGTTGAACGACTCTATATGATTTGTTAATACGTTTTCCAAAATCATTTGTTTAACCATTCATAGTTAATTTTAGATTGTCTTAGTTTGGTTTCAATGTTTAGCGGAAGCATTAGAAATAAAGTAAAGGAACGGGCGCCAACACAAACGCCAAAACTAAAGAAAAACCCAAAACAATGTTTGTAAATGAGACTCGATAAAAAGATGTCTTGATCAATGCAAGTGGGTGCACCTAGAGCTCCTAGCGTCCTGAGAAACATGTAAAGAAACAAGTGTCAACATTAAAGAAGAGTGAGTTCACAGGTTTTCATAAGTTCATTTGTTCGGTTATAAGTTTGTTTCCCCCGTTATCCCTAACCCGGGATAACGATTTAGTTCCATTATTCCTAACCCGGAATAATACTGATGGTTCCATTATTCCTTACCCGGAATAATAATAATGTTCCATTATTCCTAACCCGGAATAATAACGTTGTTGGTTCCATTATCCCTAACCCGGGATAATATTGTTGATTCGTAATTAAGCTCAATGTTAACATGTAGGTAGCTAGCCTAAAGTTATGTCACGTAAGTGTTCGCGATCGAAGCTGACTGTTGTGCCTCCGTGTTGCCAGGCCTATCACTGACCATGGCGAAGTTAGGCCAAATTATTCACCCTTGACCATACCCGGTCGGCTAGCGCGACTAGCTCGGGTGGGGCCTGTCGGGCCCAGTAGTACTACTTATAATTTCCCCGCTATCTAACCCAATACTAACGATCCGAGAGATTGTCGAGGACTTGTGTGATATAGCTGCTTAGTGACCATAACGTACGTTAACATTAACTTAGTTACCGAATAGTTTAATGACGTTAATTTCATATAACGTAAAGAGATGGAGTTGTAGAGTGTATACATGTTTCTCCCCCTGTTGTTTAAAACCGGATAAAATTAGGGGCCGTGAACTCACCTTTAGTTGCTCGGTTAGTGTAACACAGATGTAGCAAATGATGGGACCGCTAATTGCGTCCTAACAAGTCAATTGATTTAGAGTTAGTGTGTGAACACACTGATACAAGCCCTACACATACTAACACACAATGCGGTACATACAATGACAATTCCTAAAACTCAAATCATGCATGCAAGTATCATCATACCAATATAGTGATCAAACCAACCTATCATGAACACAAATCAATCCATACAACACTTTGGTACACACATTCGCAAGTTATCAAGTTTCAACGTATATACTCATAATTAGGCTGTTTTCGAGGATTTTTATAAAATAGTTCCAACATTCAAAAAATTCCAATTATTTTACAAAAAGTGTCAACTATACTGTAGAAATTTATATAAATTTTTCAAGTACTAACACTTCACCAATTATTCATAAATATTAATATACTAGGCTGCAGTCAGATTCGTCGCTTTCTGACTGCAGTCCACGGGAGAATTTATTTAAAAATCACCGTTCGTCCAATTAACAAAATTCCAGTGGGAGTTTCTCGGAAATTTCCATATCTAGTGGTTGTACAAATTTCGTGATTTGACTCTCTACAGATTATTAGATCCGACTCGATAAACAACTAACAAATTTTCAGAAATTTCACAGCTTCAGTTACTGAACTTAATTGACCACTTAAAAATACCAAACGACTTCAGAAAAATATGAATCCAGTGCCATTAGAAGTGTTTTTCAAAAATCTACGTTTTAGGCTTCAGAAAATCCGTTTTTCGATAACTAATAACCAAGTTACAGTCAGTTGAAGTTGGCTGTAAACACCATTCAGCATCCTGATTTCAGCATTTTATCGCAATATAACCCGCTTAAACAATCGATACGTTAAATATAAGCGATCAAGAACAGATTTACCAATCATATATCATCATATACATCATACCCATGCAAACCCTAATCATATTATATGGTTTTTATCACACAAAACGCAGCCTAATGATTCTTGATTCCACTAATCATCATAATCGCAAACTAGCATAATTAATCGACTAACATCATAACACTTTCTACCATTACATACACACATGATCCATAGTTCATAAACCCTAGTATGATTAGCGAAATAACATAAAACTCTAACCTTTAACAATAGAGATTAACGAACCGTGAGCGAGATGGGAGCCGATTCGGATGATCAAGGGAAATCGCGACCGAGAAGAAAAGTGTAGGGAGGCTGTCGCGATCGAGAGGGATGTAGCAAGGCTGCCGTCGGCTGTTTTTTTTATTAGGGTTTGTGTGTGTTTCTGTTTTTGAAACAATGCACATGCATAAATAGTGCAAGAAGAAAAGAAAAAAGGGAAAAAAAGAGAAGGGTTTGCGGGTTGGGTGCTCGTGGCCGCAAGGGGTTCGGGTGGGGTGGTTTGGGTCTTTAACTTGAGCTTCAAGTTTCGTTCAACTCCTTGAGTCGCAAGGAAATGAGGTTGACTCGTTTCGCGGCTTGGTTCGATTCGTCTATATATATTTACTATATATATATTTTATAACTAAAATCACGAAATCGAAACACAACATAATAACTCACCGAACTTATAAACGTTTAATACACATAGCACGTAATTCATTTGACAAGTTCACGAAGTTATCGTAATTATTTTGAGCGTGCAATTTAAATCTCCGAATCAATTTAGCGTAGGAATGGATAAACGTGAATTAGTGTGTTTAAGATATCTGAAAAACCGGGATGTCACATTATCCCCATGTGGAAAGAATTTTCGTCCCGAAAATTGAGTAAACGCGGTTTAGAATGCAATGTACAGGTTTAGAGTGCCACGCACAAAGATTTAGTTCGTTAACAATGGTACAAGAAATTACAAGAAATTCCCAGGTTGTCGCATCATCCCCATGTTGAAAGAATTTTCGTCCCGAAAATTTAGTTGGTGGTATCGTTAACTTGTTGCTCAGCGGCAAAAAGGTGTGGGTATTTGATTTTCATTTGGTCCTCTCTTTCCCACGTGAACTCTGGTCCACGCTTAGAGTCCCAACGAACCTTGACGATCGGAATCTTACTATGCCTTCGAGTTTTGATCTCACGATCCATGATCTCGATAGGTTGTTCCACAAAGTGCAGTTGTTCATCCACTTGAATCTCATCCAATGGAATGACTAGGGTTTCATCTGATAAACACTTCTTCAGATTTGACACGTGAAAAACGTTGTGAACTCCACTGAGTTCGGCAGGAAGGTCTAATTGATAAGCTACGGGTCCGATACGTTTCAAGATCACAAACGGACCTACGTACCGTGGGTTTAGTTTGCCTCGTTTCCCAAAGCGGATTACACCCTTCCAGGGTGACACCTTCAGTAGGACGCGGTCGCCTACTTGAAATTCGAGCGGTTTGCGTCATTGATCAGCGTAGCTTTTCTGTCGATCTCGTGCCGCCGCCATGCGGTTTCTGATTTATACAATCTTTTCAGTAGCCTCAAGTATCAACTCAGGGCCTGTGAGTTGACTGTCACCGACTTCTGCCCAACAGACAGGTGATCTACATTTACGACCGTATAATGCCTCAAACGGTGCTGTCGATATACTCGTATGGTAATTGTTGTTATACGAGAATTCCACTAAAGGCAGGTGGATTTCCCAACTATTCCCGAAGTCTACTACGCATGCCCTAAGCATGTCTTCCAAGGTCTGTATGGTCCTTTCGCTTTGACCATCAGTCTGAGGGTGATAAGCTGTGCTCATATCTAAGTGTGTTCCCGACGCTTTCTGAAGTGACTGCCAAAAGTTGGACGTGAAACGAGCATCTCTGTCTGAGATAATGGACGTTGGCACTCCGTGCCGAGAAACTACTTCCTTAATGTAGATGTGAGTCAACTTCTCCATCTTATCTGTTTCTTTAAAAGCTAGGAAGTGTGCGGACTTAGTTAAACGATCCACGATCACCCAGATGGTATCGTACCCACCCAAAGTTCGCGGGAATTTAGCGATGAAGTCCATCGAGATCTGATCCCATTTCCACACCGGGATCTCTGGTTGTTGGAGTAGTCCCGATGGCTTCTGATACTCTACCTTGACTTTCGCACAAGTCAAACACTTGCTCACGTAGGTGGCTATATCAACTTTCATGTTGGGCCACCAGTACGCAGCTTTAAGGTCTTGATACATCTTATCCGAACCAGGATGGACAGAGTATCGGGATTTGTGAGCTTCGTCCATGACTAGCTTTCTGAGGTCCCCGTAGAGAGGTACCCATATGCGATTCATGAAATACCGGGCTCCATTGGGTTTTACTTCCCAATCGCGTACCATTTTTCCCACCGATTCAGCCTTGATGTTTTCTTCCTTAACTGCTTCTAACGGCGCGTCGCGTATCTGTTCGGGTAAACCCGAATGAATGGTGAACTGTAGTGCTCGTACCCGACGAGGTTTCAAGTGCTCCTTCCTACTGAGGGCATCAGCTACCACGTTAGCTTTACCCGAGTGATACCGAATGGCACATTCATAATCGTTCAAGAGTTCGACCCAGCGACGCTGTCGCATGTTCAACTCCTTCTAGTCAAAGATGTGTTGGAGGCTCTTGTGATCTGTATAATTTGTGCACTTTGTTCCAGATAGGTAGTGTCTCCAAATCTTAAGTGCAAACACTACTGCTCCCAATTCCAGGTCATGTGTTGTGTAGTTTTTCTCGTGAACCTTCAATTGTCAGGACGCATACGTGATGACCTTATCGCGTTGCATGAGTACGCATCCCAATCCCTGAATGGAAGCATCACAATATACCGCAAAATCATCAGTCCCTTCCGGCAAGGACAGAATGGGTGCACTGCAAAGTTTCTGTTTCAGCAATTGAAATGCCGCTTCCTGCTTGTCACCCCAAGCATACTTGATGCCTTTCTTGGTGAGGGTGGTAAGCGGTTGCGCGATCTTTGAAAATCCCTCGATTAAACGTCTGTAGTAACCAGCCAAACCCAAAAATTGGCGGATCTCCGTCGGTGTCCTGGGTGCTTCCCAGTTTTTGATAGCTTCAATCTTGGCAGGGTCGACGTGGATACCCTTTTCATTTACGATATGCCCGAGGAACTGAACTTCCCGAATCCAGAAATCACACTTTGAAAGCTTGGCATATAGTTTCTCTTGTTGAAGTAATTCCAGCAGTAATCGTAGATGTTCAGCATGTCTGCTTCACCTTTAGAGTAGATGAGTATGTCATCGATGAACACAATGACAAACTTGTCGAGATATGGTTTACACACACGGTTCATGAGATCCATGAACACCGCGGGTGCGTTGGTGAGACCGAAGGGCATTACCAAGAACTCATAATGACCATACCGAGTACGAAATGCCGTCTTAGCGATATCCTCCTCCCTGACGCGTAACTGGTGATAACCGGACCGTAGGTCAATCTTGGAGTAGTAGCTTGACCCTTGAAGTTGGTCGAAGAGATCGTCGATGCGAGGTAACGGGTATCGGTTCTTGACAGTAACCTTGTTAAGTTCCCTGTAGTCGATGCACATGCGGAAGGTCCCGTCCTTCTTCTTGACAAAAAGGACTGGAGCTCCCCATGGCGAAGTGCTAGGTCGGATAAATCCTTTTTCTAACAGTTCCTGAAGTTGGGTAGATAGCTCTTGCAGCTCGGCTGGAGCTAGGCGGTATGGGGCCTTGGCGATGGGAGTTGCATGGTTCGCCAATTCGATTTCAAACTCCACTTGTCGATGCGGTGGAAGGCCAGGTAACTCCTCTGGGAATACATCGGAAAAATCACGAACGACGGGGATGTCTTCTATACGTTTCTCGTCTTTAGGCTGTTCGGTAACCAGTGCGAGCAAAGCGAAGGAGTTCTTCCTCCGAAGATACTTCTGCGCTTGCATGTAAGAGATGATGTTTGTGACGGCGCCTGCCTTCTCGCCTTGCACCGTCAAGATTTCGTCGTTAGAGAGCGGAATACGGATAGATTTTTCGAAACAGAGAACTTCAGCTCGGACGTCGGATAGCCAGTCCATTCCGACTACCACGTCAAAACTACCCAGGGTAGTTGTCATCAGATCAATGGTAAAGGTGTGACCCGGGAGTTTAAGTTGACAGCCGGATACTATATGGGTCATATCTACAGATTTACCATCGGCTAGTTCTATGACATAAGGGGTCTCTATGGGTTTAGGCGTGAGATTTAGGTTCTTCCTAAAAGACTCAGATATAAAACCCCTATCCGCACCCGTATCAAAAAGCACAGTAGCAAAATGTTCATTAAGGGGAAACTTACCGGTGACCACGTTCGAGTCGTTTCTGGCCTCCCCGCGGCCCAGCGTAAATGCGCAACCTTTGGCACCTCCTGTGCCACCATTTCCATTATTGTTGTTATTGTTGTTGTTGTGGTTATTGTGGTTGTGGTTGTTCCCACCATTGTTGTTGTTACGAAGCTGTGGGCAGTCTCTTTTGAAGTGGGCAGTGCTACCACACTGATAGCACCCCCGGTTAACACCCTACTGCTGACCCTGGTGTTGATTTTGATTTTGTCGGGACATGATTTCCCTGCGACAATCCTTTGCCGCATGTCCCACTTTGCCACATCGTTGGCAGCGATTCCCGGCACAAGGGCTGTGATGATGAAGGTTACAGCGATTGCACTGCGGCTTTCGACCTACATAGCCGCTGGTGTTCTGGGTGTTGTTGGCGGGCTGATTATTGTGACCCCGGTGGCTGTTGAAACTATTGAATCGTTTCTGGTTCCCCTGTTGTGGCTGGGATGACGAAGACTGTCGAGCAGACGAGTCTTCAAACTTTCTTTTATTATCAGGGGCAACTTCAGTCGTACCCCGAGTTGGCAACTTCTTTTGTTCCACCGCCTTATCGGTGAGTTTGTGCGCCAACCTGATTGCTTGATGCTTAGTTGCAGGGTTGCTAGCCATTACCATACCATGGATCTCAGGGACCAGACCCCCAAGGTGAAACTCGAGTCGTTTCTCAACAGTGTTGGCCAGATCGGGACATAGAAATACCAGGTCGTGATGTTTCGCTGTGTGTGCTTCGACTTCAGATCCCACCATCTTGTGGTTCCATAAGGCTTGCTCCAACTGCTGAACCCTGTCTCGTGGACAGTACTCCTCTTTGATTAGGGCCTTAAACTCGGCCCAGGCCATTTCATTTGCAGCAATAAGTCCACGCGTTTGGACTTGTGCATTCCACCAAGTTAGTGCCCCATCCTCCAACGTTGAGGCAGCATACTTGACTTTGTTGGCCTCCAGACAATTGCACATTTCGAACACTGATTCGGACTTTTCGATCCAGCGGACCAGTCCTATGGGTCCTTCTGCCCCCGTGAATTTGCTCGGCTTCGCATCGAGAAACATCTTGTAGGGGTTAAGACCCCCTCCTGCTGACAGAGGACAGGTAGTCAGCGAGGAATTCTACTAGCCCAACTATTAGATTTTCCCATGAAAATTTAATAATGGTTACCTGCCGGTTGGTTTTGAACACCCGCTAGAGCTGCATTCACGTGCTCTTGGATCATTGCGGCTAATTCTTCGGGCGTCATATTGTGGTTTCCGCGACGTCCAGTTGCCATTTTAGATCTTCGTAAAACAACATAAACACACACCGATAAGTCTATATATCCAATATAGTTATCCTATTCCATACTTAAATAATTCCTCAAATTATGTCAACCCAAATAAATTAAACAGTCAAAAGAAATATTCGTTTAAATAAAATTTCAACGTCTTACAAAGTGCCAACCAAACATATCAGTTTACTATAAAGTCTCAAGTTTAAACATAAGTAGGAAAATAAATAGACTGAAGGAAAGTAAATAAAATAAGCGAGACGTGTCAGTCTTCTACGTCTCCATCCCCCAAATCGCTATCGTTGCCGTCATCCTCCGCGACGTTTCCAGCTTCTACAGCTGGGTCTTCCTCCGGATCCTCCTCTGGATCCTCCTATGGGTCCTCCTCTGGATCCTCTTATGGATCCTCTTCTGGATCCTCTTCTGGATCCTCCTCTGGATCCTCCTCTATTGGCACTGGAGGGGCCGGTGCTGGTGCGGGTACTGGTACAGGTGCCTGATTCTGTTCTAGTTCTTGAATTCTCCAGCTAGACTCAATAACTCTGTCTTCGAGCCAGTCAGCCCTTAGCTGCTCATCACGAAGATCTCTTGCTAAAGTGTTACGAGCTATCTTACTCGCATGTTGCTCTTCCTCGAGCGATCCAGTCTTACCTGTTAATTGTCGTATCATCCATCCCTGTGCTAGGATGGTTTCATGCATTCTTTCTAGTTGTTCTTGTTGCTTTCTTATCATATCTCTAAGTAGGTCGTTCCCTACTTCTAACGAGTTAACCGGTTCGACCGGCACAGCGATGGTCGGACGTGAGGACGACTCCTCCCCTAGAGCGAGCCTTTTTCTCGCAGCTGAGCGTGTCTCCACGCCATGAGGTGGTGAGGGTTCCACCATAGGTGCCTTTCCCGGCGCCTTTGGTTGCAAAAGTTTGTCGGATGATGATGATGATGACATTGCCTGTTGGGTTGTGTAGTTAGTTACGAGTTGCATTCGTTTCAATTATGCATTCACATTTCACATAACATAGTTGTGGTATAACACATAACAAGATATAACAGTTCAGTGCCAAACTTAGTCTAGTGTCGTGTAATCAGCTATAGTTTAGGTCTAACTTTAATGCAAACCTGGTTCTCTATAGCTAGAGGCTCTGATACAAATCTGTCACACCCTCAATTTCCACTTGCGGAGTTTTACCGCGAGACGTGTGAACAAACCAGAATCTGAGACACTAGTAACGTCGAACGACTCTATATGATTTGTTAATACGTTTTCCAAAATCATTTGTTTAACCATTCATAGTTAATTTTAGATTGTCTTAGTTTGGTTTCAATGTTTAGCTGAAGCATTAGAAATAAAGTAAAGGAACGGGCGCCAACACAAACGCCAAAACTAAAGAAAAACCCAAAACAATGTTTGTAAATGAGACTCGATAAAAAGATGTCTTGATCAATGCAAGTGGGTGCACCTAGAGCTCCTAGCGTCCTGAGAAACATGTAAAGAAACAAGTGTCAACATTAAAGAAGAGTGAGTTCACAGGTTTTCATAAGTTCATTTGTTCGGTTATAAGTTTGTTTCCCCCGTTATCCCTAACCCGGGATAACGATTTAGTTCCATTATTCCTAACCCGGAATAATACTGATGGTTCCATTATTCCTTACCCGGAATAATAATGATGTTCCATTATTCCTAACCCGGAATAATAACGTTGTTGGTTCCATTATCCCTAACCCGGGATAATATTGTTGATTCGTAATTAAGCTCAATGTTAACATGTAGGTAGCTAGCCTAAAGTTATGTCACGTAAGTGTTCGCGATCGAAGCTGACTGTTGTGCCTCCGTGTTGCCAGGCCTATCACTGACCATGGTGAAGTTAGGCCAAATTATTCACCCGTTGACCATACCCGGTCGGCTAGCGCGACTAGCTCGGGTGGGGCTTGTCGGGCCCAGTAGTACTACTTATAATTTCCCCGCTATCTAACCCAATACTAACGATCCGAGAGATTGTCGAGGACTTGTGTGATATAGCTGCTTAGTGACCATAACGTACGTTAACATTAACTTAGTTACCGAATAGTTTAATGACGTTAATTTCATATAACGTAAAGAGATGGAGTTGTAGAGTGTATACATGTTTCTCCCCCTGTTGTTTAAAACCGGATAAAATTAGGGGCCGTGAACTCACCTTTAGTTGCTCGGTTAGTGTAACACAGATGTAGCAAATGATGGGACCGCTAATTGCGTCCTAACAAGTCAATTGATTTAGAGTTAGTGTGTGAACACACTGATACAAGCCCTACACATACTAACACACAATGCGGTACATACAATGACAATTCCTAAAACTCAAATCATGCATGCAAGTATCATCATACCAATATAGTGATCAAACCAACCTATCATGAACACAAATCAATCCATACAACACTTTGGTACACACATTCGCAAGTTATCAAGTTTCAACGTATATACTCATAATTAGGCTGTTTTCGAGGATTTTTATAAAATAGTTCCAACGTTCCAAAAATTCCAATTATTTTACAGAAGGTGTCAACTATACTGTAGAAATTTATATAAATTTTTCAAGTCCTAACACTTTACCAATTATTCAGAAATATTAATATACTAGGCTACAGTCAGATTCGTCGCTTTCTGACTGCAGTCCACGGGAGAATTTATTTAAAAATCACCGTTCGTCCAATTAACAAAATTCCAGTGGGAGTTTCCCGGAAATTTCCATATCTAGTTGCTGTACAAATTTCGTGATTCGACTCTCTACAGATTATTAGATCTGACTCGATAAACAACTAACAAATTTTAAGAATTTTCACAGCTTCAGTTACTGAACTTAATGACCACTTAAAAATACCAAACGACTTCAGAAAAATATGAATCCAGTCCCATTAGAAGCGTTTTTCAAAAATCTACGTTTTAGGCTTCAGAAAATCCGTTTTTTGATAAATAATAACCAAGTTACAGTCAGTTGAAGTTGGCTGTAAACACCATTCAGCATCCTGATTTCAGCATTTTATCGCAATATAACCCGCTTAAACAATCGATACGTTAAATATAAGCGATCAAGAACAGATTTACCAATCATATATCATCATATACATCATACCCATGCAAACCCTAATCATATTATATGGTTTTTATCACACAAAACGCAGCCTAATGATTCTTGATTCCACTAATCATCATAATCGCAAACTAGCATAATTAATCGACTAACATCATAACACTTTCTACCATTACATACACACATGATCCATAGTTCATAAACCCTAGTATGATTAGCGAAATAACATAAAACTCTAACCTTTAACAATGGAGATTAACGAACCGTGAGCGAGATGGGAGCCGATTCGGATGATCAAGGGAAATCGCGACCGAGAAGAAAAGTGTAGGGAGGCTGTCGCGATCGAGAGGGATGTAGCAAGGCTGCCGTCGGCTGTTTTTTTATTAGGGTTTGTGTGTGTTTTTGTTTTTGAAACAATGCACATGCATATATAGTGCAAGAAGAAAAGAAAAAGGGAAAAAAAGAGAAGGGTTTGCGGGTTGGGTGCTCGCGGCCGCAAGGGGTTCGGGTGGGGTGGTTTGGGTCTTTAACTTGAGCTTCAAGTTTCGTTCAACTCCTTGAGTCGCAAGGAAATGAGGTCGACTCGTTTCGCGGCTTGGTTCGATTCGTCTATATATTTACTATATATATATATTTTATAACTAAAATCACGAAATCGAAACACAACATAATAACTCACCGAACTTATAAACGTTTAATACACATAGCACGTAATTCATTTGACAAGTTCACGAAGTTATCGTAATTATTTCGAGCGTGCAATTTAAATCTCCGAATCAATTTAGCGTAGGAATGGATAACCGTGAAGTAGTGCGTTTAAGATATCTGAAAAACCGGGATGTCACACCCGTGGTCATTATGGAGATCGAACTTCTACTACTACGACAGAGACAAGGACAAGTTGAATGTTTCTATTGTCATGAACTCGGGCATACCAAATACAATTGCAAGAAACTTTTGGCTCGTCAATCCAAAGGATCTGCTCACATTGCTACTACGTCTGATAACATCAACACTGTCCCAGCTTAAGAAAACTCTCATCCTATTACTCCAGTTGCTACCTTTGCTGAGACATGTAAATTTGCTAAAAGTCTTGTATCTACTGCACCTAAATGGGTTATTGATTCTGGAGCATCCGAACACATGACTGGTAATCCTCAGCTCTTTTCTGATTTTCAAAAACATGCACCATCACCTTATGTTACCATTGCTGATGGGTCGACCCCAAAGGTGCTTGGCTCTGGTAGTGCCAACATTACCCCATCAATCCATCTATCCTCAGTTTTGAATTTACCCAATTTTCCGTTTAATTTACTATCTGTTAGTAAAATTACTTGTGGTCTGAATTGTAGTTCCTTATTTCTTCCAGACTCTTGTGTTTTTCAGGATCTGTCAACGAAGAGGATTATTGGTAAAGGACGGGAATCTGGTGGCCTATATATACTTGAAACTCAAACACCTTTCTCCTTAGCCTGCTCGAGTTCGTCACCATTTGAAGCACATTGTCGATTAGGTCATCCTTCTCTCCATATTCTCAAGAAATTGTGTCCAGAATATTCTCATCTGTTAACTTTCCAGTGCGAGTCATGTTAGTTTGCAAAACACAAATATGTTTACCTAAGTCCTAGAGTCAATAAGCGAACTATGTCTCCTTTTGAACTAGTTCATTCAGATGTTTGGGGTCCGTGTCCTGTTCCATATAAACTTGGTTTTAAGTATTTTGTATCGTTTGTTGATGACTATTCCCGTGTAACTTGGCTTTATTTTATGAAAAATCGTTCTGAAGTATTTTCTCATTTTTGTTCTTTACATGCTGAAGTAAAAACACATTCAATGTTTCTATTCAAACCTTGCAAAGTGACAATGCAAAAGTAATACTTTTCAGAATCTTTTCAATCTTACTGTTTGCAAAATGGGATAGTTCATGTTCATGTATCCATTACCCTAGCCCAAAATGGAGTTGCTGAACGTAAAAACAAACATCCTCTTGAAGTAGCAAGAGCACTCTTGTTTTAAATGGTTGTTCCAAAACCATTTTGGGTTGATGCAATATCCACAACTTGTTTTCTTATCGAATGCCATCAGTTATTTTAAATGGTGATATCCCATTTTTGGTTTTGTGTCCTGAGAAACCTTTATATCCAATCTCTCCCAAGATTTTCGGAAGTACTTGTTTTGTCCATGATACACATTCTCATCTTACTAAGTTAGATCCAAAGTCTGTTAAATGTGTACTTGTTGATTATTGTCGTGTCCAAAAGGGATATCAATGTTTTTCTCCGTCTCTTCAATGATACTTTGTTTCTCGGGATTTTACCTTCCATGAAGACGTCCCTTTCTTCCTTGTATCATCAGATCCACATCCAATAAGGGAAGATGATGAGTTCCTTGTCTATCCTCATATTATAACCCCACAAACACAACCATCTGAAACTTCCGATTCACCAGCACCCGATCAAGCCCCTGAATCTGAACAACCTATTGCCTCTCAAGAAACTCCAATTGATCCTCAACAACCTCCAGTTTCCAATAAACCTCATGTTCTTCAAGTATATCAAAGGCGACATCGGTCAGATCATGTTCCTCCTGAACCATCCACTTCGAAGACAGATTCATCGAGTGACTCTTCTGACAATGACTTGTCCATTGCTCTCCAAAAAGGTAAACGTACATGTACCTATCCCATTGCTTCCTTTGTTTCATATGAAAAATTATCTACAGCTTCTCGTTCATTTGTTGCCACTGTCGAATCGATTCCTATTCCTAAGATAACAGGTGAAGCTTTAAACCACCCCGGATGGCGTAATGCCATGGTTGAGGAAATGAAAGCCCTCGAGCAGAATGATACATGGACTTTAGTAGATTTACCTGTCGACAAAAAGGCAATTGGATGTAAATGGGTATTCACTGTTAAGGTTGTAAGGGCATAATCTAGTGTAGGTTTGCGTCTGTCTTGGGCTTTTGTATTGGGTTGGGTTCGATGTTATTTATGAGTCCAATAAGTGGTTTGGTAGTTATTTGGGTATGGGCTTGACCCAGTGTATTAGGGCTTCCTATGTTAGTATAAATAGGAGGTTCCTTAGACTTTGAGGTTGTTGATTCAGTATATTTGTAATCGCATATACGAGTACTAGACGGTTTTACTATGTGCTTGGTTTTGGCTTGAATCAATACAATTTGCTTTTCAATCTTTGTAGGAACGTCCACGATTAGCACGAGAACCTAAATTTGTTATCTATTGTCCGATTAGGAAACTAATGACAAGTTAACCAAATAACAAGAATTACTCATTTAAATGTTGTTTTCATTGATCTAAAGTTCAATACATTCGAGAACCGGATCCGACAGAGCTTTTCCGTCTCTATGCCAAAATCTCCAACTCTTTTTCAAATGAAATCCCAAGGCACCTATTTATACTGTTACAAGTTCGTTGATGAAGACTGAAGTTCGGGCGAACTTGACTTAGTCAAGTTCGGCCGAACTTGACTTCTCAAGCACATCTTCGAGCGAACTTGCCAAAATACACACTTAAATACGCCTAGATTCTAACATATTAAGCCCTATTCACTCAGACTTGATACATAATGACGTAGGCAACATACATATGCACCACAATCTTCTACATCTTACTTGTAATTCCGCTACTTGTTTGGTGTTTGATATCTGATTGTATAGTTTTTGGGACTTACAATTGGTATCAGAGCCTAAGTAGTCTTGCGAAGGCTCGGTTGGATCAGATATTTTGAAGATTGAAGTTGATTTGCTGCGGTCTGTTGGTGAGAATATGTTTGATTTCTCATTCGATTTCAATTGATTGTGTCAATTGTTTCTTTGGAATCAAAGTGTGCGAGTCACCATTTTCTTCATCGAGAAACAAGTTGTGTGTCTCGTAAAATTGACACAAGTTCTGGATCAAACTCACAAAAACAGAAAACAAAAGACCGTTTTGATTAATATTGTTCTTAAAAGTTTACAAAATTCTAAGTTTTTAGGTCGAAAATAATTAAAATTTTCAAGAATTCTTAAAAAAAACAGTGGGTTTGATCTGTTGGTGGTGAATTAATTGTGTTTGCAAGTTCTTTGGAAAGTTGTTGCAGGATATCTTCCAAGAAATTCGAAAAAGTATTTTACCATATTTCTCGGGAAGTTGGTTTTGCAATCTAGTGTGCAACTGGAAACTAATTAGGTTTGTCTTATTTGGGCATGTGAAGAGTGTGCGAGCCCAACACAAGTGTGTGGTCCAAGTGTGCGACTAAGTTTGAACTGTGCAACTCAGTTTAAACTGTGCGATTGTTGTTGAACCAGTTCAATTGTGCGAGTGAACTTATTGGACTGTGCGACTGGGTTTTAAACCTGTTGTGTTGGACTGTGCGATTGGTTGTGAATCTTTCAACTGTGCGACTGGTTTAAGTGTGCGATTGCTTGAACTGTGCGACTGTGGAACTGTGCGATTGGACTGTGCAACTAAGTGTGCAATCCAGCTGAAATTAGTCTTTGAACTGAACCTCTTGGAGTGTGCGACTGAATCTGAACTGTTTAATTTGGACTGTTTGAACGACATTGGATTGAATTATAAGTTTGAACCATTAAAATCTTGAACCTTTAAAATCTGAAAAATTTATTTAACTGCGAAAATTAATTATAACTTTTCAATCAAATTCTAACAGTTTATATTTTTCAGAAATGGAACAAACTAACCAGATGTCGTTGAGTGACAAGGTCATCAAAAACCAGGACTTGGATAATACTATCGGAACAAATAGCAAGACCCAAGATTGCATTTGGGGATTCCTTCTCAGAATGGAAATTTCGATTCTCTCAATATTTGAAGATGAAGGAACCAAAGGCATGGAGATCAATCTGCAGAGGACCAACAGTGATCACTTACGTTCTTGATGAAGAAAGTGGAACAACTGATGTTAAACCTGTGTCACAGTATACTGAGGAAGACTTTGAAAAAATGGAAAATGATGAAAAGGCGTTAGCTATGCTACATGCCTGTTTGGTTTTTCGGAAATAGATATAAGGTTTCGTGAAGCCAAATTTGCTAAGGAATTGTGGGAACAGCTGTTAGCCATATATGAAGGAAATGAAGAAATGAAAGAAAGCAAAAGGGAAATGCTAACTCAAAAGTTCAACATGTTTAATCATTTTTCCTGGGGAAACTCTAGAGAACCAAATCCAGCAATTCATTGCCCTGATCAGTGAAATGAAGACTCATGACATGATGACTGAAAACTCTGTTGTGAACAAAAAGCTGCTAAATGCTCTCCCACGGAACTGGGACACAAATGTTACCTTAATCAAGAGAACCAAGGATCTAGGTCGCATGGGTTTGGTAGAAGTGATTTCCCTACTCAAGTCATATGACATGGATGACAAACAAAGGCTATACAATCATACTTCAAGCTATAACAGTGCAGGATTATCATCAAACACTGCATTCGTTTCCGAGCAAGGGACATGATCTTTTCAAATGGTTCCTTCTAACCCTCAGGTCCAGTGTTTTATCCTTCAGATATGTCAACCTACTTAAGTCACCTGAACCACACAGCTGCTACTCCTACTCAATCAGTGAATCCTACTTAATCCGTTCAAACTCATGTCACGTCTGTTTCTGCTTCAAACTCCACATAAGCATTCAAAGTGACCGAAGATTTTGAAGAAAATATGGCACTTATGACTGGAATGATGAACTGCTATAATGCTTTTGCTGCCGAGAAACTCACTGCTGACTACATTGGGGGAAACGAATTACATGAGGTCCATCCTGATGATGTTGAAGAAATGGATATCACTTGGCAAATGGTAATGGTTGTCTTTCGTGCTAAGAACTTTGTTAAACAAACTGGGAGAAACAAATGGGAAACGGCCAACAATGAGCCTGGATGGAAGAAGTCAAAGCTTAGATGCTTTAATTGCCATGAGCCTGGTCATTTTGCTCGTGAATGTCGGCAACCAAAAAGGGAAAGATCAGATTCAAACGTGACCGTCACCATCAGTTCCGCCTCAAGACCATCCAAAAACACATTTTCTACTTCGAATTTAAGTGTGTCTCGTCCAACTCTCACTGTTCCTCCCAACTCACCTGCCAGAAATCAACATACCAGTTCTGGATCAGATTCAACTACTAATCCAAACAACGCATTGGTGGCTCAGGAAGGGGGAGGCTTCAATTAGGGAAACCAAATGGCTGATCTGAATATCAATGAAGACAATGAATATCAAGCTTTCATGGCAATAATGGGTGATGTTTCTCCGTCTGCTACTGGGGTACGTGTGGATAATATATGTTGTAGCAAAGCTTGTAGAGATAAGGTAGATGATTACAAAGCTCAGGCTGATTCACTTGTTATGCAACTGCAAGTGTCCAAATCTGATTTATATCAGATTAAAGAGAAATTTAGTGGATACAAGGATATGGTGGAGGCACAAAAGCGTGATATCCATCAGTTGCAAAACGATTTGAGTCAAGAGAGATGTAGGTATCTCCACTTCAAAGATTTGTCACAAAAATTAACTGTTGAACTTGATAATCTAAAATCAACATTTGAAATTACAGAATTCAATTTTAAGAAATTTGAGGTGTATAATGCTAAAGTTGAAAACATGACTGGTCACCAGTTAAAATATAGCAAAAAGGAAGTAAGGAATAACGGGTTGGGATTTGTATGCATGCCTCCACCATACAATCACAACTATTCCTCAATTCCCGTCACTGAAGAGGAGATAGAAAATATATCTACGATGGACTACGGGAAACCAGAAGACAAGAAGGTAGAACCTGCAAAATCCAGAAAAATAAAAATTACAAGGCCTGATACAAGTAAAATCATTTTGGAGAAACAGACCTATCAAAAGAGGTTTATCAAACCTAAAAATGATTCAAACCACAAAAAAACTCTAAACTTTGAGAATAACGCAAATATTGATAAAAATTTTCAAGTATTGAAAAATACAGAATCATGTTTTTCTCAAAGTTCACCTGAAATAAAAACTAAAAAATTAGAGTCTGATGTGGATTTGAACAATGTGGAGTTTGCCATGATGAAGGGTTTGGTTGAATTTTTAAAAAAAATTGAAAGTGGCAAACAGAGTGAATCAGCTACTTCATGTGGTTCAACTTGCGACTCCGCTGAAGCAACTAGTTGTGAGAAACCAGAAATAGTTGAATTAGTAGAATCCAGTGTTGAAACAAAATTGACTGATGAAGAGTCAGAATCAGTGTCAGGAGTTTCTGTTGAGTCAAATTGTGAAAAGACCACAGAAGCCCCTGATTCAACGAGGTCACCAAAAATTGAAAGTGATACTACGATACCAGGTGACTCTGTTTGTGAGAAAGTGAATGTTACTAACCCCGTTGCTTCAAATGCAGACCAAGTAATTATTGAAGATTGGGTGGATGAAGATGATAACGATGATGTTGATTCTTTTGATTTGAAAAATAAAATTCAGAAAAACAATGCTTTTATTTCTGAACAACAATATTTCAATTTCTTCTGATGTTTTGGATTGTGTGGGCTCTGTGTTTAAGAGCGATGAATGTTCTGACATTTATTTTGGTTCTATTTAGGTGGATTTGAATTCTGTTGTTTTGCCTAATAAAGTTGATAAATCTAAAAATTTATTGGTAAAACGAACTAAAGAAATTGGTGAGACAAAATACATTCCACCAAAATAAAAATCGAAAATCTAGTTGAATGAAATTCTGTTTCTAAAAGGCAAAATAGACCTGTTTGGCCTGTATCTCAAGATCCACACAAGTCCTCATGTTCTACAAAGACTGATGGATCCCAAGCAAAGTCACATGTGAAATGACAAATATGTTACACGTGTGGCATTGTTGGACACATTGCAAGAAATTGTCAGCATCGTCCTGATAAATTCAAAGAAGGAGAGCATCAGAAGGCTCCAAAAGGGAATCTCAAAACTTCAAAACATGGGAAGACTCAAAAATCTAAACCTGTTAAGAAGATGAATTCCAAGGTGAAGCCTTCTGATGATGACTGGAACAAAGCTAAAGAAATAAAACTTAAAAACAACACTCTTGCATCAAACTGTAAACCTTTCTTTACCAAAGCATCCAAGAAACTGGAAGTGCCTAAACAAGCTTGGAAACAAAAGTGCATGTTCCATTTGACTCTAATAAATCATCTTGCATCAATGACAAACCTATCCGTTCTAACGAAAATCTAATTTGGACACAAGTGACATATGTCAACGAACATGGTGTACCCACTGTCACTATGGGTTGGGTACCAAAATCTAACTGATTCCGCATGATGTGCAGGAACGGTTATGGAGGGCTGTCATTCGACTTTGGATCATTGACAGTGGCTGTTCCAGACATATGGCGACTTATCCCAATTAACTGATCTTGAAAATTTCGATGGTGGGTATGTTGCTTTTGCGGGAGGAGAGAAAGGAAAGATTACACAGCGAGGCACAGTTAAAAATGGTGATCTCTGTTTCAGGGAAGTTAACTATGTTCCTGAGTTGAAGCACAGTCTACTGAGTGTCTCTCAGATCTGTGATAAAGGTTATTCTACTCATTTCATTGATAAACATTGCCTTATTCTGAAACCAAGAATGGTTATTCCTGATGAGTGGATATTACTGAAGTCCGACCGAAAGGGCAACGCTTATGTCTTAGACATGAATAGACCACCCACTGAAAGCGTTGCCTGTCTGTTTACTAAAATCTCTGAACACAATGCTATGTCGTGGCATCATCGTTTAGGACATTCAAATGTAAAAAATCTGAACCGTCTTGTAAAACTGGGGTTGGTAAGGGGTCTAGCAGTGAAAGATTTTATAACGTTTGAAAAATGTGTTTCATGTGCTAAGGGTAAACAGCATCGAAAACCTCATTTTCCTAAAACTGTCAATACGATTAGTAGTTTGATACAGCTTCTTCATATGGATCTTTTTGGTCCAGTGAATGTGCTCAGTCTGTCAGGAAAGTCTTATTGTTTGGTGATTACTGATGATTACTCACGTTTTACTTAGGTTTTCTTCTTAGTTAACAAAAGTGAGACTGCAGAATTAATCAAAAGGTTCATAATATTCATGGAAACGCAGACTAGCAAGAAAGTGAGAGCTATTCGAAGCGACAATGGAACCCAATTCAAGAATGCTGAATTGAATTTCTTCTGTGCTGAAAGGGGGATTGCCAGATAATACAGTGCTGCTAGGACTCCTCAGCAAAATGGTGTTGCTGAAAGAAGAAATCAAACCCTGATTGAAGCATCGCATACGATGTTGTGTGATTCAAAACTTCCAGTCTTCGTCTTCTTCTGGGATTAGGCTGTTAATACTGCGTGCTGTGTTCAAAACAAGGCACGCATGAGACACCTCATGAAGTGATGTTTGGTGAGAAACCCTATGTTGGGCACTTTAGAGCTTTCGGTTGCTCATGTACCCTACTATACTTGGGATCTATACCGAAGTTCGACGCTAGGGGAGATGAATGCTACTTCCTTGGTTATGCTGGAAAAGCTGCCCATGAAAACAAGACTACTTACAGAGTATACAACAAAAGGACTAGACAGATTGTTGAGTCTTTTGACGTACAGTGGCTCGAGGAAAATCAAACTGATGCTGGAAATGGGCCATTTACTCTTTATAACTATGTTTATCTCTTTAAATCTTTTGGTATTCTTGATGATCCTCCTGCTGTTCATACAGGTACCTCAGATCCTTCGAATGCTGGTTCTCAACCCTCAAATGTCCCATGCAAGCTGAAGAAGAGGGGGATGTTGAAGCTGAGGGGTATTTTACAGCTGTGGGGGATCGCACACCTGCAGCCTCATCTTCAACATATGTACCTAAGATACAAGTAGTTCCTGATTACACCAACATTCTCAATGAAGGAGGAGAAACGTTGGACTCGTCTGATGATGAGGACGCATCTAATGATCAACATGATATGTTTGATAGTCCCATCCCTGATGAGTTTGTTGCTGATGGCTCGGAGGAGGAACAGACTGTTGATCAAACAGTTGAGAGGATGACTAATCTGCCACCGACTGGAACTGCTCCAGAAATTGCTATTCCTACTAGTGTCCGACGAGATCATCCCATCTATAATGTGATTAGACTGGTAGGAGCTGGAGTATTGACCAAAAGTCAAACAGGAGTGATAAATAATTGCTTGTTTTCATGTTTCATCTAACAAATAGAGCCGAAGACAACAGATATGGCTCTTCAAGAACCTAGCTGGGTAGACGCGATGCAGGACGAGTTGAATCAGTTCGAAAAGTTGAAGGTGTGGAAGCTGGTTCGTTTGCCGGCTGGAAAGAAATCACTTGGAACACGATGGGTCTATCGAAACAAACGAGACGATAGTGGAGTGATTGCTCGAAACAAAGCAAGACTGGTTGTTCAAGGGTTCAGACAAATTAAGGGCCTTGATTATGATGAAGTGTATGCTCCGGTAGCCAGATTTTAAGCAGTATGGATTTTTCTGGCATATGCATCTTTCATGGGATTCAAGGTTTATCAAATGGATGTCAAAACGGCCTTTCTATACGGCAAAGTGAAAGAAGAGATATATGTGTCACAGTCGCCCGGTTTAGTTAACAAACAGTGTCCCCGTCATGTCTATAAGCTTGACAAGGCCTTGTACGGTTTGCATCAGGCTCCTCGTGCATGGTATGCCACATTGACGGAGGCTAGCAAATGGATACACTCGTGGTGTCATTGATCAGACATTGTTTATTCGAAGGGTAGACGAGGATCAAATTTAGTGTAGATCTATGTGGACGATATCATCTTTGGATCCACTAGTGAAGCACTATGCAAGGAATTCGAAGAAGTGATGAAGAAGCAATTTGAAATGAGTGCTTTGCGAGAGTTAAATTTCTTCTTGGGATTGCAAGTTCATCAAGATTCCAATGGAATTCCTATTCATCAAGGGAAATACGTTGACGAAATTATTGCAAAATTCAAACTTCAGGATGTGAAACCTGCAAATACTCCTATGACAGAAAGCCTAGTGATGACTGAAGATCTGGAAGGGGAAGAAGTTGATGAGACACTGTATTAGTCAATGATTGGCTCGTTTATGTATTTGACAGCTCGTAGACCAGATATCATGTTTGCTATGTGTCAGTGTGCACGATATCAGGCTTCTCCTAAACTTTCTCATTTAAATGCTATTAAGAGAATATTTCGATATCTCAAGGGAAAGCCTAGGCTTGGTCTTTTGTATCGAAGGGAATCTCCATTTGATTTGTGTTTTTTCTGACAACAACTTTGGAGGTACGGGTATGAACATGAAGTCCACGTCAACTGGATGCCAGTTTCTGGGGGATCGCCTCATCTCCTGGCAATGCAAGAAGTAGCAGACTGTCTCTCTGTCGACTGCAGAAGCTGAGTATGTAGCTGCTTTAGCATGCTGCTCTCAAGTCATATGGATTCAACACCAACTGGTAGATTACGACTTGAATTTCTCCCAAACTCCCATTTATTGTGACAGTGATGCGGCTATCCAAATTGTGGAAAATCCAGTATATTTTTCAAAAACCAAGCACATTGCCAAAAAAATTCATTTCATACGTGATTTTTTCAACCAGGGACTCATTACCATGAATCAAATTTATACTGACGACAAGGTCGAAGATATTTTTACAAAACCGGTTGATAAAGCATGTTTTCTTGCTCTTCTTGAACTTCTCAAAATGGTCGATTTCGAGGGTTGAACATGGTCACACAATATATATATATATATATATATATATATATATATATATATATATATCTTCGTTTCAATAAATTTGTTTCTTAAAATTGTTTTCGTTTATTATTTGTTTATTTTCAATTTTAAGCAAAAATTTAGGGGGATGATGTCTCTCAGAAAAATACAAAAACATTTTTAAAAAATCAGAAAAATACAAAAATAGTTTCAATTGGCTTTTGCTGCAACCTGGGAAACGAAATAATTTCACTATGTGGATAAAGGCTGACTCATGTAAGACCGATATTGAAATGGTCTGACTCTAGAGCGATATGTTGGTAGGCTTTATCCTGATGGCTGGATTCCTTGACTGGTTATGTGTAGAACTCTAATATCATTCTATGGTCTTAGGAAAGAAGATCACTTTGAATTAGGCCATGGCTATTTGAATGCGTGTGTGACGTCCCGATACACACAATTTTGTTTTAGTTCTGAAATCTTTTCTGACCAACTAGTGTATCTCCTTTGTTTTGCGTGAGCAAAGACCTGTAGGTGCTAGGCAAAGTTAGCTTATGTTTTGCGTGAGCAAAGACCTAGCTGTACATTGTCGTGCTATAGATCAATTACACCCGAAAGAGGCCCTCAAGTGCCCAAAAGAAACCCAAAAAACCTATATCAAATTGAGAAAACTCATTTGATATGTATATTATATCCATCTCTGCTACTGATCTATTATGTTCTCTTCTCAATCCAGTCCCAGAAAAGGTTCAGAATCCTAGAACGGGCTTGTGAAATATGTGGTAGGGAAACTACACGTATGATAGCATATTCTGATTAAAATTTCGGGATTTGATCATAATTGATTTAAGTGTTCATTTAATTGAGATGAAAACATAATAAATTGGTTATAGACCATCTCACTTGAAAAAGGCCTAGTGAGATAACTTTAAGTGGACAAATATATTGGCAATCGCTCGGATCTTCCAGAGTAAATTAGTGTTGGTAAATGTAGTCGAGCCCGAAACTTTGTGATTTGATCCCGTAAAATAATGCGTGCAAAAGTTGTATGCTTGTTTTGATTAATTTTTGTAAATATTATATTAGTATAGATATTGTAAATAAGTTTGTGATTTTCAGTTTAAAAAATGTGACTTGTTCAGGAATTGAGAAAGACCTTATTTTCATAAAAAAATAAACTTGCACAAACTTTTGGAAAGATTTGGTCTCGGGATTCGAGTCAGGCCCACCGCAAACTTGGTGGGCCCAACAAAATCTAAGTTGTTTTTGAAAAGGCTGCTCGGACCCACCGCACACTTGGTGGGCCCCTTACTTGAAAAAAGAGGATTTATAGTATTGAGAAGTGTGCGACGGCAAGGGTGTAATCATTCAAAAGGTTTTTCACAAACCATTTATCTTACAATCGCACACTCTCTTCACCGTCCTTCTAGTAACTCTGTGATTGCTAGGTTCTCAAAATTGTTGGTTAACAATGTCTAAGCCGAAATCGAAAGGTTGGTTTATTATCCTTTTTAATCGATTTCGAGTGTGTATGCATGTTCTATGAATCGGGTTTAAGGGTTGTGACATGAATCGGTGATTATTGGGGACTGTTATATTTGACAAATTTTAGGGTTTAACAGATTTCAAATGATTAAAAGTTGAAAACTTTTGAATGAAACCCTAAATTTTTGAACGGAAAAACGTCGAATCAAAACCCTAGAGTATCGCCATAATTTGCAGGTGGCCGAAGAAGATGATCGGAAGGGCGCGTAAACTCCACGCTTCGTTTGGTGTGATCGCACACTGGACTTGGACCGAATTGCCCTCGCACACTGCCGCAAAATTACTAAAATACCCTTGCAGAGTGTGCGAGGTGTTTAATGTGTTGTTTCTGGACAATATTGCCCCTCGCACAATGGATAAAACTACCATGCTGCCCCTCGCACACTTGGATATTACAAGTGTGCGAGTCAAAGATGCTTGTTGACCCATTTGTAGTGTGCGACTTGTTTTTGTTTGACTTTTTGTCTGTGCGATTGACTTTCTTTGACCGCACAGAGTGTGTGATCTGGAATGTCATATAACAAACCTTAATTTTTCATGTTTGGACAAATTTGACCCCTCGTACACTCAGGGGTCAATCGCACAATGGTTAATGTTTGTGCCTGATCCAATTATTTTGGGCCCAGTTTTGACATCCAATTGGTTTTGTTGATTTATTTGATTATAAGTTCACTATTTTTAACAGAAAGTTGTAAAATGAATTTGTTTCAAAATATTGAAGTTATTTTCAAATAATTTTGACTTAGTTTGACTAAGTTCACGGTCAAACTCTGAAATATGGATGTGTTGTTTTATTTGTTGCAATTAATTTGTCTCATTTGGTACAGATACTGGAAAGAAAGCTGTTGCACCTCATGTTCCAACTTGGGAAAGAACAATGAACGTGGCCTGCTATTTATCAGAACCTCCAAAAGGACATGAGACGTACAAGTCTATGATTGTTGGTTTGAACACATGTAGACTGGCTCTTTCACTCCGGGAGAATCGGATTATACGTGAAGATTGGATAAAAGACTTCTGGGATAATGCCTCAGCCAAGAAAGGAGACACAGTCATCAAGTCTAAAGTACAAGGCACAAAAGTGTCAATTACTGAACAAGACATTCGTGAGGTGTTGTTTTTTGGAGATGAAGCAGATGATCCGGTTGAGCACACGAAGGAGAAAGTGATGGAAGTTCTGGCCAGAATGAGCTATGAAGGAGTGTGTCCTCCTGTAATCAAGAAGTTATTACATCCATATTGGAGGTTTCTAACTCACATCTATTTTGTATGCATTAGTGGGAACAAAAGTGTTTTAGCTAAGCTGACGTTTAAAACAAGCATCGGGAATGATATCTTTGGTTGAAGGGTGGAAGTACAATTACTCGAAGAGTGTGTTTGATGACATGTTGGTAAATGTGAAGACTATCAATGACAAGTACTGGTATAAGTTTTCGAGATTCCTTCAATTGATTATGGAGACTAAGTATCCGAAGTTATTGGTAACTGTTAAGACATATGATGTGAAGATTATGATCATATGGTGTTTTCGATGTTGAATCAGAAGTCAAGAGAAAACGTTGGAGTGAAATATCAAAATCTGAGGAAATTAGAGAAATTCGGTGTGTTTGCTGAAATTCAAGAAAAAGAAACTGCTCCGATCAATGTAGTTGTGGCAGATGAGCATGATGTTGAGATTATCGATGCTCCTCCTGGGTCGACTGAACCAGTTGAGAATGTTGATTTAACTAGAGTTGAGAGTGAAGATGAGGAAATTGAGGATGTTTTGAAGAAAGTTTGATGAATGAAGCAGAAGTTGATGAGAATGAAGGTGGTGGTGAAGTTGAAACAGAGATTGAGACTGAAAGCCTCACATCAGAAATTCCACAAGTTGAACAACCATCAGGCGTGAAACCTCCTCACCTTGAATCAGTTGATATTAGTTTTGCTGATGCTGAAAGAATTCCTGAAGATCCCACGACTGATCTTCATACTAGGAAACGCAGTAGAATAGACCCTAGGATCAGTCGTGTGGAAATTGGAGTAACAAGCTCAGGTCCAAAGTCTACCATGCCAGAAAGTTCAACAGTTGGATATACAGGAAATCCTGTTAGTGATGCTTTTATTGAATTTTACACAAATCCAAGAGCTGTTGAGTATTTGCTTGTTCCGAAACCAGGTGAAGGATCAAGTAGTGCTGTATCTGATAGTGCTCCGTCTAGTGATCAGATACTTAAAGCTGCAGCGTTCTTGCAACAAGCAGTCAGAGATCACACAGAATGAGAAAGGCATCTGAAAAACGAACTGTCGATAGTCCAACTAGTGAAGAATTGTTTGGAGATGTTGATATTGGTGCTGTGATGCGAAGAGTTACAACACTTGAAGAATACAAAATATTCAAGGATGTGCAGATTGCTAGTTTGATGGAGGAGATTACTCATAAGAATCAAAAGATTCAAGAGCTTGAGACGAATCTGGGATCCCTAACTGCTATGTTCATGGATATGAAACAGAAATTGGAAAGTAAATTTCCAAAGGAGTTCGGTGAGCCTCCAAAGGAATCAACGGCAGAAGAGAGAGCACAACAAGCGAATGAGCATGAGGAAGCAATGGATAGATATATTCAGAATCCTCCAAGAACTGCAAATCAGAAACTAAAGAAGAAGGAAATAGTAATGAGAAATGTAGCTGTTGAAGTGGATTATGGCTATCCGGAGATGCCAGACAGGTTGGTTTGTTGTGGATGTGGGTCGAGATAGGTTTTATCATGTTGGGAATCGTTCTGGGATTCGAAGCTGGGCGTACAACGACGAGAAAGGGATGTTTTTGGTGACGAGGAAAAACGGGAAGGTTGAGTATTATAACTCAACGAGTGCATTCGAATCATGGACAAGGTTGGATTGTGTGAGTTAAGCAATGCTCCTTATCACGACCAGTGTCGAAATCCAAATTGCAAGATTTGGTGGAACTTCTATAATAAGTTACGACAACAAGCAAGGGTGAATTTTAAAGATATGAAGTTTCAACCATTTTTTGTGAAAACTCACAGTGATGTGTTTGAGAAAGATAGTCAGAAACCTGTCAAGACTGTGATGTGGCCTCCTACAAAGCAAGCCAAGACTATTCCACTGCTCAAAGATTTGTCTGATGATAGTTTGAAGGATTTTCAGTTCTGGATGTATGATGCAACTGCATGTGAGGCGGTTATAGTATGTGAGCATGAAGAATACAAAATTTTTGATGTTCGAGATCTGATGCGTTTTGGTAAGAAAGATATACATGTGCTAGCTAGATCTTAGATTCAACGTGATCCTGAGTACGAAGTTTATGCAAAATCATTTACTGGTGGCGTAGCTCAGGTGATTGCCCTGCAATTGTGATCGGGTAATAGAAGCAGAGTTGAGACGAAGATATTTGGTCCGTATGTTGGAAAGTATGTCTCTAAAGAAGATTTGACCAAGAAGAAGAAGAAGCGAAAGTGAAGATGGATTTCACAAGACGACACAAACCTAGGAGGATATTGTAAGGGCATAATCTAGTGTAAGTTTACGTATGTCTTGGGCTTTTGTATTGGGTTGGGTTTGATGTTATTTATGAGTCCAATAAGTTGTTTGTGTAACACCCTGACCGCGTAAAAACAACAAACCGCGACGGAAATGTCGGGGAGTCACGTTAACAAATTGTTTCAACAACACATGGTAATTAAAGTTGTGTTTTATTGAATATTGAAATTTCATAGTTACATTGTCTTGGAATTTAAAATAAACTAATTAAACTATTGTCTTTCATATTTTAAGGCACTAAGTCTGCGTCCAATCTTACGTGAGCATGCATCGACATCAAACTTGGTTTCCTGAAACATATGTGAAAACGAGTCAGCAAAAATATGCCGGCGAGTACATAAGTTTTGTGAGTGTGTCAAATTCATGGCCTTGAATATGTATTTGCAATACCTCGTCAGACTACTAGAGTCGTGAATTGAAAACCGTGTTATCAAAAGGTATTTGGTATTGCAAAGATAACTAACCAACTAAAACAAGTTAGTTATAGTTTATAAAACACTTGTAGCCATGAATCTTGACCAAAACATTTGTTTTGTAAATTCGAGTAGTAAATCGCCTTGAAGAAACTTTGTATGGTCTATATCTTTAATAGAAAACCGTTCCGTGTCATTATTTGAAAACCTTTGTTCCAAGTGATGCAAATAACGCCACAAATGTAATACGATAAAAGCATTTATATATAGGAAGTACCAGCGGCGTATCCACCATGCTTTTATCACATTACACACGTGCCGTTATTTAAATCACTTACCATAAACCAATCGTCCATTGTTCGTGTCATAAACCATTCGTCCATTGTTCGTGTCATAAACCAATTGTTCATTGTTCGTGTCATAAACCATTCGTCCATTGTGCGTATGTGACATCCCGGCTTTTCAGGTATCTTAAACGCGCTACTTTATGGTTATTCACTCCTACGCTGATTTAATTCGGAGAATTAAATTACACGCTCGCAATAACTACGCTCACTTTGTGAATCTATAGGATGAATTATGTGCTATGTGTTATTAGACGGGTTGTATCTGAATTACGTGCCATGTGTTATTAGACGTTTCTGAATCTATTGCGTCTCACTCCAAATACGTGATTTAATATTTTATAAAATCCGTGTCGCGAATAATATTTTAGTAACTTCTATTTATAAACCGAACCAAGCCTGTGAAACGTTCCAACTTCGCGACCAAGCAAACCCAACCCGCCACCCACACCCCCTTGCGACCCACACCTCCTTGCGGCCCAAGGAATTAACCCAAACTTGAGGCCCAAGACACTAACCCAAACCCCCGCCCCCTCCCTTGTTATATTTATATGTATGTATGCATGGGATGTTTCAAAAAAAAAAAGAAAAACCCTAATACCCTAGAAGAAGGTCGACGACGGCAGCCCCCCCCTCTCACGGTCGCGCAAACCTCACACCTCCCGGATTGATTCGCTAATCATCATCGTTTCAAGGTTAGGGTTTAATTGTTTTGCGATTCACACTAGGTTTTGTGTAATCTTGATCATGATTATGTGTTTGTAGGATTATTAGTATGAAAAAGTGTTGTGGTGTATGATTAGTTCGGATGAATGTGTGAATCCTTGCGGTTGTGATGATATGTTGAATACTAAAATCGTAGGCTGCGTTTTATCGATAAAGATCATGATATATATTTAGGGTTTGCATGAATATTGATATATATGATGATATTTGACAAATTAACCTGCTGTTAATCAATACAACTAAGCGTCACGATCGATTAAACATGATCTAGTGCGATAAAGTCGAAAACAGTAAGCTGATTGACATTTACAGCCTACTTCAGTTGGCTGTAACCTGATCATTATTTATCAAAAAATGGATTTTCTGAAGCCTAAAACGTGTATTTTTTAAAAACGCTTCAAATGGCGCTGGATTCATATTGTTCTGAGGTCGTTTACTATTTTTAAATGGTCATTTGGTGCAGCACTGAAGCTACGTAAATTCTGCAGAATTTACAGGTTGTTTATCGAGTCGGATCTCATAGTCTGTAGGGGGTTAGGTCACGAAATTTGCACAGTAACTGGAGACGGGAATTTCCGAAAATCTCCCACTGGAATTTCGTTAATTGGATGAACGATTATTTTTGAATAATTTTTCTCGTGGACTGCAGTCAGAAAGCGACGAATCTGACCGCAGCCTAGTATATAAATGTTTATAATAATTGATAAAAATTTAGGATTTGAAAATTTACACAAAATTCTACAGTCTAATTGACACCTTCTGTAAAAAAGTTGGAATTTTTGGAATGTTGGAACTATTTTATAAAAATCCTCGAAAACAGCCCAGTTATAATTGTACAAGCTGAAACATGATAACTTGCGTTTGTGTGTACCTAAGTGTTGTATGAGTTAATCTGTGTTATGAAAAATTGGTTTGATCATTATTTTGTATGATGATACTTTGCATACATGATTATGGTTTTGAATTGGTTATTACGTGTGCCGTACTGTGTGTTAGTTATGCGTAGGGTTTTGTGTCAGTGTGTTCACACACTAACTTTAAATCGGTTGACATGTTAGGACGCGATTAGTGGTTCCATCATTTGCTTCTTTTGCGTTACTCTAACCGAGCAATTTAAGGTGAGTTCACGGCCCCTATTTTATCCGGTTTTAAACAAAAGGGGGAGAAACTTGTATACGCTCTACAACTCTATCTTTTTACGTTATGCGAAATTAACGCCGTTAACTACTCGGTAACTAAGTTAATGTTAATATACATTATAGTCACTAAGTAGCTTTATCATGGAAGTCCTCAACAAACTCTCGGATCGTTAGTATTTGGTTAAATAGCGGGAAAATTATAGTAGTACTACTGGGCCCGACAAGCCCCACCCGAGCTAGTCGCGCTAGCCGACCAGGAATGGTAAACGGGTGATTAATTTGGCCTAACTTTCGCCATAGTCAGTGATAGACCTGGCAACACTGAGGCAACAACAGTCAGCTTCGATCGCGAACTCTTATGTGAATAACTTTAGGCTCGCTACTTACATGTTAACATTGAACTTATTTACGAACCAACATTATTATTCCAGGTTAGGAATAATGGAACTATGTCGTTATCCCGGGTTAGGGATAACGGAGAAAAACAATCTTTAAAACCGAACTTGTGAACTTATAAAAACCTGTGAACTCACTCTTCTCTAATGTTGACACTTGTTTCTTTGCATGTTTCTCAGGACGCTAGGAGCGCTAGGTGCACTCACTTGCATTTGATCAAGACATTTTTATCGAGTCTTTATTTACTAATAATATTTGGGATTTTGGTTTTGGCGTTTATGTTGGCCCCCGTTACTTCACTTTAATGCTTCCGCTAAACTTTTAAACTATGATATTTTGAAAATGACTATGAATGTTTACAACAAATGTTTTTGGAAAATGTTTAAATAAATCATATAGAGTCGTTCGATATTGCTAGTGTCTGAGATTCTGGTTTGATCACATGCCTTGTGGTAATACTCCGCAAGTGGAAATTAAGGTTGTGACAGATTGGTATCAGAGCCTCTAGCTATAGAGAACCAGGTTTGCATTAAAAGTAGACCTAAACTATAGCTGTTACACGACACTAGACTTAGTTGGCACCAAACTGTGATATCTTGTTATGTGTTATACTACAATTGTTCTATGTAAGATATATATGTATATTGTGATATACGCAACTCGTAACTAACTACACCAACCCAGCAGGCTATGTCATCATCAAAATCCGACAGATCTCGACAATCAAGGGCGCCGGGGAAGGCACCCATGGTCGAACCCTCACCACCTCGTGGCGTGGAGACACGCTCAGCTGCTAGGAAAAGACTCGCTCTAGGAGGGGAGTCATCCTCCCGTCCGACCACCGCTATACCAGTCAAACCGGTCAACTCTTCAGGAGTGGGGGACGATCTACTTAGGGATGTGTTAAGGAAACAACAGGAACAGCTGGAGAGAATGCAGGAGACTATCGAAGCACAGGGATGGCTGATACGTCAGCTGACTGGTAAAACTGGAGAGCTCGAGGAAGAGCAATATGAGAATAAGAGAGTTCGAAACATTTTAGCTAAGGACTTTCGTGCTGAGCGGCTGGCTGGCTCGAAGACAGAGTTCTTGTGTCCAGTTGGAGGGTTCACGAACTGGAGCAAAACCAAGCACCACCTATCCCAGTACCCGCACCAGCACCGGCCCCTCCAGCGCTGGTAGAGGACGAAGAGGAGGATCCAGAGGAAGACCCGGAGGAGGATCCGGAGGAAGAAGAGCCGGAACAGGACCCGGCTGTTGAAGCTGAAAACGCCAAAAAGGATGACGGTAGTGATAGCGACTTGGGAGATGGAGACATAGATGACTAACTCGTCTCGCCAATCCCCGTTTTGTTTCCTTTAGTTTGTTTGTTTCCACTTATGTTTGAACTTGAAAATTTTATAACTAAACTGAGATGTGGTATTTTGTGAGACATTGCAATTTATTTAATCGAATGTTCCTTTTGATTGTTTAATTTGTTGGGTTGACATAAATTGTGTGATCATTTAAGTGTGGAATATGATGACTATATTGGATATATACTTATCGGTGTGTGTTTGTGTTGTCTTGCGAAGATCTGAAATGGCAACCGGTCGTCGTGAAAATCTCAACATGTCAACTGAAGAATTGGCCGCTTTAATCCAAGAACACGTGAATGTTGCTCTGGCAGGTGTTCCTAACCCACCAGGAGGTAACCATTATTAAATTTTCATGGGAAAATCTAATAGTTGGGCTAGTAGACTTTCTCGCTGACTACCTATCCTCTATCCTCAGGAGGGGGTCTTAACCCCTACAAGATGTTCCTTGATGCGAAACCGAGCAAGTTCAAGGGTGTTGAAGGACCCATAGGACTGGTCCGTTGGATTGAAAAGTCTGAATCGGTTTTCGAAATGTGCAATTGCCTTGAAGCTAATAAGGTCAAGTATGTTGCCTCGACGTTGGAAGATGGGGCATTAACCTGGTGGAACGCACAAGTCCAAACGCGTGGACTTGTTGCGGCGAACGCAATGGCCTGGACCGAATTCAAGGCCATAATCAAGGAGGAATATTGTCCGCGGGACAGAGTTCAGCAGTTGGAACAAGCATTATGGAACCACAAGATTGTCGGATCAGCAATTGAAGCGTACACAGTGAGACATCATGATCTGGTGTTCCTTTGTCCCGATTTGGCTAACACCGTCGATAAACGACTTGAGTTTTATCTTGGGGGTCTGGTCCCTGAGATCCAGGGCATGGTAATGTCTAGCAACCCTACGACGGAGCATCAAGCGATTAGGCTGGCGCATAAACTCACCGATAAGGCGGTGGAGCAAAGGAAGTTGCCACGTAGGGGTACAACTGAAATTGTCCCTGACAACAAAAGAAAATTTGAAGACTCACCTGCTCGGCAGTCTTCATCAGCCCCGCCACAACAAGGAAACCAGAAGCGGTCCAACAACTTCCACAACAATCGGGGTCACAACAATCAGTCTGCCAACAACACCCAGAACTCGAGCGGCTATGCGGGTCGAAAGCCGCAGTGTAATCGTTGTAACCTCCATCATCACGGCCCTTGCGCCGGAAATCGCTGCCAACGATGTGGTAAAGCAGGACACGCGGAAAAGGATTGTCGCGGGGAGATCATGTCACAACAAAATCAGAACCAGCACCAGGGTCAACAGCAAGGTAATAACTGAGGATGCTATCAGTGCGGTAGCACTGCCCATTTCAAGCGAGACTGCCCGCAACTTCGCAACAACAACAATGGTGGGAATAACAACAACAACCACAACCACAACAACAACAACAACAACAATAACAACAATGGCAACAATGGAAATGGTGGCACAGGAGGTGCCAAAGGACGTGCAATCACGCTAGGCCGTGGAGAGGCCAGAAACGACTCAAATGTGGTCATCGGTAGTTTCCACTTAACGATCATTTTGCTACTGTACTTTTTGATACGGGTGCGGATAAGAGTTTTATATCTGAGTCTTTTAGAAAGAACCTAAATCTCACACCTAAACCCCTGGAGACCCCTTACGTCATAGATCTAGCCGATGGTAAATCTGTAGATGCGACCCATCTAGTGACCGGCTGTCAACTTAAACTCGCGGGTCACACCTTTACCATTGATCTGATGACAACTACTCTGGGTAGTTTTGATGTGGTAACCGGAATGGACTGGCTATCCGACGTCCAAGCTGAAGTTCTCTGTTTCGAGAAAGCTATCCGTATTCCGCTCTCTAACGACGAAGTCTTGATGGTGCAAGGCGAGAAGGCAGGCGTCGTCACGAACATCATCTCTTACATGCAAGCCCAGAAGTATCTTCGGAAGAAGAACTCTTTTGCTTTGCTCGCACTGGTCACCGAGCAGTCTAAGGACGAGAAGCGGATTGAAGATATCCCCGTCGTCGTGACTTTCCCGATGTGTTTCCAGAGGAGTTACCGGTCTTCCACCACATCGACAAGTGGAGTTTGAAATCGAACTGGCGAACCATGCGACTCCTATCGCCAAGGCCCCGTACCGCTTAGCTCCAACAGAGCTGCAAGAGCTGTCTACCCAACTTCAAGAATTGTTGGAAAGAGGATTTATCCGACCCAGTACTTCGCCATGGGGAGCTCCGGTCCTTTTTGTCAAGAAGAAGGACGGGACCTTCCGCATGTGCATCGACTACAGGGAACTCAATAAGGTTACCGTCAAGAACCGATACCCATTACCTCGCATCGACGATGTTTTCGACCAACTTCAAGGGTCAAGCTACTACTCCAAGATTGACCTACAGTCCGGTTATCACCAGCTACGCGTCAGGGAGGAGGATATCTCCAAGACGGCATTCCACACTCGGTATGGCCATTACGAGTTCTTGGTCATGCCCTTCGGTCTCACCAATGCACCCGCGGTGTTCATGGACCTCATGAACCGCGTGTGTAAGTCGTATCTCGACAAGTTTGTCATCGTGTTCATCGATGATATACTCATCTACTCTAAGGGTGAAGAAGAACATGCTGAGCATCTGCGATTATTGCTGGAACTACTTCAACAGGAGAAACTATATGCCAAGTTTTCAAAGTGTGATTTCTGGATTCGGGAAGTTCAGTTTCTCGGGCATATCGTGAATGAAAAGGGTATACACGTTGATCCCGCCAAGATCGATGCTATCAAGAACTGGGAAGCACCCAGGACACCGACAGAGATCCGCAAATTTTTGGGATTGGCTGGTTACTACAGACGTTTCATCGAGGGATTTTCCAAGATCGCACAACCGCTTACCACTCTTACTGAGAAGGGTACCAAGTATGCTTGGGGTGACAAACAGGAAGCAGCATTTCAATTACTGAAGCAGAAGCTTTGCAGTGCGCCCATTTTTTCCTTGCCAGAGGGGACGGATGATTTTGTGGTATATTGTGACGCTTCCATTCAGGGATTGGGATGTGTACTCATGCAACGTGATAAGGTCATCGCGTATGCATCCCGACAGTTGAAGGTCCACGAGAAGAACTACACGACACATGACTTGGAATTGGGAGCAGTTGTGTTTGCACTTAAGATTTGGAGACACTATCTATATGGAACAAGGTGCACAATCTACACGGATCACAAGAGCCTCCAACATATTTTTGACCAGAAGGAGTTGAACATGCGACAGCGTCGCTGGGTCGAACTCCTGAACGATTATGAATGTGCCATTCGGTATCACCCGGGTAAAGCTAACGTGGTAGCTGATGCCCTCAGTCAGAAGGAGCACTTGAAACCTCGTCGGGTACGAGCACTACAGTTCACAATTCATTATGGGTTACCCGAACAGATACGCGACGTGCAGCTAGAAGCAGTTAAGGAAGAGAACATCAAGGTCGAATCTGTGGGAAAGACGGAACGCGATTGGGAAGTGAAACCCAATGGTGCCCGGTATTTCATGAATCGTATATGCGTACCTCTCTACGGAAACCTCAGGAAGCTAGTTATGGACGAAGCTCACAAATCCCGATACTCTGTCCATCCTGGTTCGGATAAGATGTATCAAGGCCTTAAAGCCGCGTACTGGTGGCCCAACATGAAAGCGGATATAGCCACCTACGTGAGCAAGTGTTTGACTTGTGCGAAAGTCAAGGTGAATACCAGAAGCCATTAGGGCTACTTCAACAACCTGAGATCCCAGTGTGGAAATGGGATCAGATCTCGATGGACTTTATCACTAAACTCCCGCGAACTCCGGGTGGTTGCGATACCATCTGGGTAATCGTGGATCGTCTAACTAAGTCTGCACACTTCCTAGCGACCAAAGAAACAGATAAGATGGATAAGTTGACTCGCATCTACATTAAGGAAGTAGTTTCTCGGCACGGGGTGCCAACGTCCATCATTTCAGACAGAGATGCTCGTTTCACGTCCAACTTTTGGCAGTCACTTCAGAAAGCGTTGGGTACACGCTTAGATATGAGCACAACATACCACCCTCAGACGGATGGTCAAAGTGAAAGAACCATTCAGACCTTGGAGGACATACTTAGGGCATGCGTGGTAGACTTCGGGAACAGTTGGGAAATCCATCTGCCTTTAGTGGAATTCTCGTATTACAACAGTTACCAAACGAGTATTCAGGCAGCACCGTTTGAAGCATTATACGGTCGCAAATGTAGATCACCGGTCTGTTGGGCAGAAGTCGGTGACAGTCAACTCACAGGTCCTGAGTTGATACTTGAGGTTACTGAAAAGATTGTGCAAATCAGAAACCGCATGGCAGCAGCACGAGATCGACAGAAAAGTTACGCTGATCAACGACGCAAACCGCTCGCATTTCAAGTAGGCGACCGCGTCCTACTGAAAGTGTCACCCTGGAAGGGTGTAATTCGTTTTTGGAAACGAGGCAAACTAAACCCACAGTATGTAGGCCCATTTGTGATTTCGAAGCGTATCGAGCCCGTAGCTTATCAGTTAGACCTTCCTGCCGAACTCAGTGGAGTTCACAACGTTTTTCACGTGTCCAATCTGAAGAAGTGCCTATCAGATGAGACCCTAGTCATTCCGTTGGATGAGATTCAAGTGGATGAGCAACTGCATTTTGTGGAACAACCTATCGAGATCATGGACTGTGAGATTAAGACTCGAAGGCACAGCAAGATACCGATTGTCAAGGTTCGTTGGAACTCTAAGCGTGGACCGGAGTTCATGTGGGAAAGAGAGGACCAAATGAAAAGCAAATATCCACACCTTTTTGCAGCTGAGCAGCAATCTGACGTTACCGCCAACTGAATTTCGGGACGAAATTCTTTCAACATGGAGATGATATGACAGCCTGGGATTTACTTGTACCATTCTAAACCGCGTTAACAAACTGAATCTTTGTGCGTTGCATTCTAAACCGCGTTTACTCAATTTTCGAGACGAAAATTCTTTCAACATGGGGATAATGTGACATCCCGGCTTTTTAGGTATCTTAAACGCGCTACTTTATGGTTATTCACTCCTATGCTGATTTAATTCGGAGAATTAAATTACACGCTCGCAATAACTACGCTCACTTTGTGAATCTATAGGGTGAATTACGTGCTATGTGTTATTAGACGGGTTGTATCCGAATTACGTGCTATGTGTTATTAGACGTTTCTGAATCTATTGCGTCTCACTCCAAATACGTGATTTAATATTTTATAAACTCCGTGTCGCGAATAATATTTTAGTAACTTCTATTTATAAATCGAACCAAGCCTGTGAAACGTTTCGACTTCGCGACCAAGCAAACCTAACCCGCCACCCACACCCCTTGTGACCCACACCTCCTTGTGGCCCAAGGAATTAACCCAAACTTGAGGCCCAAGACACTAACCCAAACCCCCCCCCCCCCATCGCGACCGCCCCCCTTCCCTTGTTATATATATATGTATGTATGCATGGGATGTTTCAAAAAAAAAAAAAAAACCCTAATACCCTAGAAGAAGGTCGACGACAGCCCCCCCCTCTCACGGTCGCGCAAATCTTACACCTCCCGGATTGATATCAAGCTTGTCCCGGTTCGCTAATCATCATCGTTTCAAGGTTAGGGTTTAATTGTATTGCGATTCACACTAGGTTTTGTGTAATCTTGATCATGATTATGTGTTTGTAGGATTATTAGTATGAAAAAGTGTTGTAGTGTATGATTAGTTCGGATGAATGTGCGAATCCTTGCGGTTGTGATGATATGTTGAATACCAAAATCGTAGGCTGTGTTTTATCGATAAAGATCATGATATATATTTAGGGTTTGCATGAATATTGATATATATGATGATATTTGACAAATTAAACTACTGTTAATCAATACAACTAAGCATCACGATCGTTTAAACATGTTCTAGTGCGATAAAGTCGAAAACAGTAAGCTGATTGACATTTACAGCCAACTTCAGTTAAAAAATGGATTTTCTGAAGCCTAAAACGTGTATTTTTTAAAAACGCTTCAAATGGCGCCGGATTCATATTGCTATTTTTAAATGGTCATTTGGTGCAGCAGCTGAAGCTGCATAAATTCTGCAGAATTTGCAGGTTGTTTATCGAGTCGGATCTCATAGCCTGTAGGGGGTTAGGTCACGAAATTTGCACAGTAACTGGAGACGGGAATTTTCGAAAATCTCCCACTGGAATTTTGTTAATTGGATGAACGATGATTTTTGAATAATTTTTCTCGTGGACTGCAGTCAGAAAGCGACGAATCTGACCGCAGCCTAGTATATAAATGTTTATAATAATTGATAAAAATTTAGGATTTGAAAATTTTACACAAAATTCTACAGTCTAATTGACACCTTCTGTAAAAAAGTTGGAATTTTTGGAACGTTGGAACTATTTTATAAAAATCCTCGAAAACAGCCTAGTTATGAGTGTACAAGCTGAAACATGATAACTTGCGTTTGTGTGTACCTAAGTGTTGTATGAGTTAATCTGTGTTATGACAAATTGGTTTGATCATTATTTTGTATGATGATACTTTGCATGCATGATTATGGTTTCGAATTGGTTATTACGTGTGCCGTACTGTGTGTTAGTTATGCGTAGGGTTTTGTGTCAGTGTGTTCACACACTAACTTTAAATCGGTTGACATGTTAGGACGCGATTAGTGGTTCCATCATTTGCTTCTTTTGCGTTATTCTAACCGAGCAATTTAAGGTGAGTTTACGGCCCCTATTTTATCCGGTTTTAAACAACAGGGGAAGAAACTTGTATACGCTCTACAACTCTATCTTTTTACGTTATGCGAAATTAACGCCGTTAACTACTCGGTAACTAGTTTAATGTTAATATACCTTATGGTCACTAAGTAGCTTTATCACGGAAGTCCTCAACCAACTCTCGGATCGTTAGTATTGGGTTAAATAGCGGGGAAATTATAGTAGTACTACTGGGCCCGACAAGCCCCACCCGAGCTAGTCGCGCTAGCCGACCAGGAATGGTCAACGGGTGATTAATTTGGCCTAACTTTCGCCATGGTCAGTGATAGACCTGGCAACACTGAGGCAACAACAGTCAGCTTCAATCGCGAACTCTTATGTGACGTAACTTTAGGCTCGCTACCTACATGTTAACATTGAACTTATTTACGAACCAACATTATTATTCCAGGTTAGGAATAATGGAACTATGTCGTTATCCCGGGTTATGAATAACAGAGAAAAACAATCTTTAAAACCGAACTTGTGAACTTATAAAAACCTGTGAACTCACTCTTCTTTAATGTTGACACTTGTTTCTTTGCATGTTTCTCAGGACGCTAGGAGCGCTAGGTGCACTCACTTGCATTTGATCAAGTAATTTTTATCGAGTCTTTATTTACTAATAATATTTGGGATTTTGGTTTTGGCATTTATGTTGGCCCCCGTTACTTCACTTTAATGCTTCCGCTAAACTTTTAAACTGTGATATTTTGAAAATGACTTTGAATGTTTACAACAAATGTTTTTGGAAAACGTTTATATAAATCATATAGAGTCGTTCGATATTGCTAGTGTCTGAGATTCTGGTTTGATCACACGCCTCGCGGTAACACTCCACAAGTGGAAATTGTGGGTGTGACAGCGTACATGTTCCGGATAACGATATACGCGAATCAGCATAGTTTCGTAGAATTTGCAAAATAGCCCCTGAAGTTGCAAAAGCATGATTTTGCCATATAGAAGCCCTCAAAACTTATTTCTAAGTTATGTAAAGGGCATTTAGGGTATGTTTAGCTTATTTCATCGTTTCGGAGTGTACGTCGCGTTAAACTGATTACGTTTCCGTAATAGTTTGTGATTTCACTCCAGAAGTTGTTTAAGAGCTCGGAATCGTGCATGAATTGAATATGTGCAATTGTCATGATAAAAATACAAATCTCATAAATAAAAACACAAAAAAATTCATTTATTGATAATTCGTTCGGAATCGTTATACGATCGGTTCGCCACAAATGTCATAGTTTGGTAGTTATTTGGGTATGGGCTTGACCCAGTGTATTAGGGCTTCTTATGTTAGTATAAATAGGAGGTTCCTTAGACTTTTGAGGTTGTTGATTCAGTATATTTGTAATCGCATATACGAGTACTAGACGATTTCACCGTGTGCTCGGTTTTGGCTTGAATCAATACAGTTTGCTTTTCAATCTTCTACATCTTACTTGTAATTACGCTACTTGTTTGGTGTTTGATACCTGATTGTATAGTTTTTGGGACTTACAAAGGTGAATCAAGACGGCTCTCTTGCTCGGTTAAAGGCTCGTCTAGTTGCAAAAGGTTATGCTCAGACCTACGGGATGGATTATTCTGAGACATTTTCTCCGGTTGCTAAGTTAGCATCCATTTGTATATTTATCTCGTTGGCTGCCACGTATAACTGGGGTTTGTATCAACTTGATATTAAAAATGCATTCTTACATGGAGATTTGAAGGAAGAGGTTTATATTGAGCAACCACCTAGGTTTGTTGCTCAGGGGGAGTCGGGTAAGGTATGCAAGTTAAAGAAATCTTTGTATGGTCTTAAGCAATCCCCTCGTGCTTGGTTTGGGAAGTCTAGTACTGTGGTTACTGAATTCGGTTTAAAAAGAAGATCGTATGATCATTCGGTGTTCTTCACTTCGTCAAAATTGGGATGCATTCTTCTTGTTGTGTATGTGGACGATATTGTAATTACCGGAAGTGATGAATTCGACATTCAGAATTAAAAAGTTTTATTGGAACTCGTTTTCAAACTAAAGATTTAGGAAGATTAAAGTATTTTCTGGGAATTGAAGTATCTTGGTGTAGAAAAGGGATTTGTTTAAATCAACGGAAATATTGTTTGGATGTTCTAAAAGATTCTGGAATGATTGAAGCTAAGAATTGTGATGCACTGATGATACCAAACATGAAATTAAAAGTAGATGATGGGGACCTTCTTGAAGATCCCGAAAAATATAGAAGAATAATCGGTAAGTTAAACTATCGGACCATTACTAGGCCGGATATTTCTTTTCCAGTCAGTGTGGTTAGTTAGTTTATGGCATCCCCTAGATCTTCACATTGGGAAGCTGTATGTCACATCGGACGAGGTATCTTGTATCAAAATCATGGTCATCATATGGTAGAAGGCTTTACAGATGCCGATAATAATGGAGACCCGACAAGCAGACGTTCGACTACTGGGTATTGTGTTTTCGTTGGTGGGAATCTTGTGTCATGGAAAAGCAAGAAACAAAGTGTTGTATCTCGCTCAAGCGCATAATCAGAATATAGAGCTATGGCACAAACCACTTGTGAGCTAATTTAGGTTCGAAATCTTCTTAACGAGGTTGGGTTTAGACAAACAAAACCCATTAATTTATGGTGTGATAACATGGCAACCATCCATATTGCAAATAACCCTGTCTTTTACGAAATAACCAAACATATAGAGGTGGAGTGTCACTTCACCTCAGAAAAGCTTGAAGATGGAACGATTACAACGCCTCATGTCAGAACTGGAGATCAATTAGCAGATGTGTTCACCAAAGTCTTGCCCGGAAACGGAATTTACTCTATTTGTAACAAGCTGGGCATGGTCAACATATATGCTCCAGCTTGAGGGGAGTGTTAAATGAAATATGTTAAATAAAATAGATAAACTTTCACTTGCTAGCCACTTGCACTTGCTAGTTTCAGTAGATAAGGTTTCTAGGACAATAATTCAGCAACTTGTCTATTAGATTATTAGTTTCTTATCCTATCAATAGCATGCCATTGTAACCTTTCATTTTGATAAATACAAGTATTCTCCTTTGATTTTGGAGTTATTCTTTGAGTGATTAACAACAGAATTCAGCAGATTATTTGTTCTCAGTTTGTTTCATATGTAAAATTGTAATAAACTGTGACTCTGTGAGCTATGCAATAAGATGTAAGTTGTAACCTAATAAAAGAGAAATTTATATGGAATGATAGGAATGTAAATCACTGGATTGATTATTCACAATGATAAGTTACATATAAATACAAGAGGATCTTCTGTAATCAATGAGCTAATCTAGTCATTCCTGTAATACAATATTGACTATAGACTAATGATGAATGATTACAAAAATTTTTGGATGTGCGTACATGTTCCGGATAACGATATACGCGAATCGGCATAGTTTCACAAAATTTGCAAAATAGCCCCTGAAGTTGCAAAAGCATGACTTTGCCATACCGAAGCCCTCGAAATTTATTTCTAAGTTATGTAAAGGACATTAGGGTATGTTTAGCTTATTTCATCGTTCCGGAGTGTACGTCGCGTAAAACTGATTACGTTTCCTTAATAGTTTGCGATTTCACTTCCAGAAGTTGTTTAAGAGCTCGGAATCGTGCATGAATCGAATACGTGCAATTGTCATGATAAAAATAAAAATCTCAGAAATAAAACAAAAAAAATTCATTGATTGATAATTCGTTCGGAATCGTTATACGATCGGTTCGCCACAAATGTCACAGTTTGGTAGTTATTTGGGTATGGGCTTGACCCAGTGTATTAGGGCTTCCTATGTTAGTATAAATAGGAGGTTCCTTAGACTTTTGAGGTTGTTGATTCAGTATATTTGTAATCGCATATACGAGTACTAGAGGTTTTACCGTGTGCTTGGTTTTGGCTTGAATCAATACAGTTTGCTTTTCAGTCTTCTACATCTTACTTGTAATTACGCTACTTGTTTGGTGATTGATATCTGATTGTATAGTTTTTGGGACTTACAAAGGTGAATCCAGATGACTCTCTTGCTCAGTTAAAGGCTCGTCTAGTTGCAAAAGGTTATGCTCAGACCTACGGGAGGGATTATTCTGAGACATTTTCTCTGGTTGCTAAGTTAGTATCCATTTGTATATTTATCTCGTTGGCTGCCACGTATAACTGGGGTTTGTATCAACTTGATATCAAAAATGCATTCTTACATGGAGATTTGAAGGAAGAGGTTTATATTGAGCAACCACCTGGGTTTGTTGCTCAGGGGGAGTCGGGTAAGGTATGCAAGTTAAAGAAATCTTTGTATGGTCTTAAGCAATCCCCTCGTGCTTGATTTGGGAAGTTTAGTACTGTGGTTACTGAATTCGGTTTAAAAAGAAGATCGTATGATCATTCGGTGTTCTTCACTTCGTCAAAATTGGGATGCATTCTTCTTGTTGTGTATGTGGACGATATTGTAATTACCGGAAGTGATGAATTCGGCATTCGGAATTAAAATGTTTTATTGGAACTCGTTTTCAAACTAAAGATTTAGGAAGATTAAAGTATTTTCTGGGAATTGAAGTATCTCGGTATAGAAAAGGGATTTGTTTAAATCAACGGAAATATTGTTCGGATGTTCTAAAGATTCTGGAATGATTGAAGCTAAGAATTGTGATGCATCGATGATACCAAACATGAAATTAAAAGCAGATGATAGGGACCTTCTTGAAGATCCCGAAAAATATAGAAGAATAATCGGTAAGTTAAACTATCGGACCATTACTAGGCCGGATATTGCTTCTCCAGTCAATGTGCTTAGTCAGTTTATGGCATCCCCTAGATCTTCACATTGGGAAGCTGTCTGTCACATCCTCAAGTACCTAAAAGGTGCTCCTGGACGAGGTATCTTGTATCAAAATCATGGTCATCATATGGTAGAAGGCTTTACAGATGCCGATTATAATGGAGACCCGACAAGCAGACGTTCGACTACTGGGTATTGTGTTTTCGTTGGCGGGAATCTTGTGTCATGGAAAAGCAAGAAACAAAGTGTTGTATCTATCTCAAGCGCAGAATCAGAATGTAGAGCTATGGCACAAACCACTTGTGAGCTAATTTGGGTTTGAATCTTCTTAATGAGGTTGGGTTTAGACAAACAAAACCCATGAATTTATGGTGTGATAACATGGCAGCCATCCATATTGCAAATAACCCGGTCTTTTACGAAAGAACCAAACATATAGAGGTGGAGTGTCACTTCACCTGAGAAAAGCTTGAAGATGGAACGATTACAACGCCTCATGTCAGAACTGGAGATCAATTAGCAGATGTGTTCACCAAAGCCTTGCCCGGAAACGGAATTTACTCTATTTGTAACAAGCTGGGCATGGTCAACATATATGCTCCAGCTTGAGGGGAGTGATAAATGAAATATGTTAAATAAAATAGATAAACTTTCACTTGCTAGCCACTTGCACTTGCTAGTTTCAGTAGATAAGGTTTCTAGGACAATAATTCAGCAACTTGTCTATTAGATTATTAGTTTCTTATCCTATCAATAGCATGACACTGTAACCTTTCATTTTGATAAATACAAGTATTCTCCTTTGATTTTGGAGTTATTCTTTGAGTGATTAACATCAGAATTCAGCAGATTATTTGTTCTCAGTTTGTTTCATATGTAAAATTGTAATAAACTGTGACTCTGTGAGCTATGCAATGAGATGTAAGTTGTAACCTAATAAAAGAGAAATTTATATGGAATGATAGGAATGTAAATCGCTGGATTGATTATTCACAATGATAAGTTACATATAAATACAAGAGGATCTTCTGTAATCAAGGAGCTAATCTAGTCGTTCCTATAATACAATATTGACTATAGACTAATTTGAATTTTGAAAATAATAATCAATATCATTATCTATTATGGAATATAACTATAGAAATAGAGGTAAGAAGAGAGAGGAGCTCGATGACCGGGGTATGGAAAGCAATTGTAAACATAGAAAAGGATTTCGTGAAGTTTGGTGTGGATGTAAAAAATAACCTGGTTAGCGAGGTCATAAAGGTGAAAATACCTTATTCTGGTCTGATAATTGGGTAGAGGGTGGGATCCTAAACGATAGATTCCCAAGTTTATTTAGTTTAGCAAAAGTCAAAGGAGCGAAAGTAGTTGATTGTTATAAAGAAGGCAAAATTATAAGTTATGGGATTGGGTATGGATAAGGGCACCTGCTAGTAATGTAGAAAAGGAGATGGATGAGTTAATAGGTATACTGTTGAAGCAAGGTACATCAAATGGGAAAGATAGGAGGAAATGGAAGAGTGATAAAGAAAATGGGTTCTCGGTTCGTACCGTCCGACGGGCTTTGGCAAATCGGATTGACTTAAATATTACTGTAAGTGATTTTTGGTGGAACAATATAGTAATACCAAAGGTAAATACATTTGTATGGAGAGCATGTGAATGCAGAATTCCAACGGCTGCAGAATTATCTAAGAGGGGTGTGTTTCTACATTCTAATAACTGTGTAATGTGCCGTGTAGAGGAATCGACTGATCACCTACTAATCCATTGTCAGTTAACAAAGGAAGTATGGAGGCAGACTTTTTGGTGGATTGGGATATCAACAAATTATGGGTTGCAAACAGTAAAGGAAACAATGAGCAGTGTTAAGGAACTTGGTTTATCGAGCAAGCAGAAGAAAATAGTTCATGCAATTTTTTCAGCTACGTTGTGGCATTTATGGAACAGGAGAAATCGAAAGAAATTTGAAGGGAAGGAAGTCACTGCACACAAGTTGGTAGAGGATATAAAAGAGCATTCATTCGAATGGATGAGGAATCGCGCTAGAGAATTTACAATAAACGGGAATAGTTGGAGAAAATCAAATGGTATTGAGTGAATGTCTTTGTACCTTGGGTTGGGTGATTTTTTTGCTTATGTTTTCCAGTTTGTTATCTTGTAAGTTGTAGCTTCTTGCTACGTTTTTCTAGTTGTGTTAATAAGAGGTTCCCGTTGCCATTCAATAAAAACAAGAAGAAGAGATACGCACTAGGTCAAACAATATCATTTTAGTAAGAAGAAAATGAGAGATCAATCTTAACCAGGCAAGTTCCATCAGAAGACGTCATCAAAGGCCCCCTCTCTGTCTCTTTCCCAGTTTCCAGATCCTGCACAAAGCAACCATGAAGATAGAAAAAAAAACATATAATGCAGTCTCTTTCGAGTTTTCTTGATCAAATAAAAAAATAGACAAGAGTGACATCTGTAGATCAAAATGATAAAAAAAATAATTACAATAAAAATTTTGGGGGAAAAATAAAACGGTGTAGAAACTAGACTGACCTGATTGTTTTTCAGGCACAGAATGAGCATGAACGGTCATTTGAGGAGAAACTGTATCTGGAGCAGTGGAATTTGGAGGTGGGAAAGTGAAATCAGAATCATTTGATGTAATATCAGAAGAGGTAGAAGTAGCATCTCCAAAACCATCTCTCATAACAAATCCTGAAGCTACACTCGAACAGGAAGACGCACATAACATACTTTTTAACTCTGAAAACTGGTCTGACATGCTGTATATCATCCTGAGGCACACTAGAAACATGTGGCATTAGTTAAATTATACCTCAGACTTTACAATCAAAGAGGCTATAGTTAAATTACATTTAATGCTACACATACTTGTATAAAAAATAAAATTTTACGATTGATGTTGCAGTAATATTACCTGTTCAGCGCATCCTGAAGTTGAAGTACCCTTCTTTCGGTTTCTTCAAACTTTTGACGCGTAACTACATTTGACTCCAGGGCTTCAGTGTACTTTTTCTCATATTCATCAGCTCTTTGTCTCTCTGATTCTACTAAAGCCTGCATGCAAATAACTCAAGTACATAAGGTGGATAATTTAGAAACTGAACAATGTTTGAGATAGGGTTAAAGTTTATAAAAGTGCTCCCAGACTGGTTATGCTTTGATTCTAAATTGATAGGTCAACGGGTATATCAAATAATTTTACTAGAAAAGTCACCCAAAGTGTATTTTTAATGTATAAACCCTCCTATATTATTTTATACAAAGTGGATTGCTAGCTGATGAAAAAATTATAATTTTGTAATCATATTTGGCGCAATAATTATTTATGAAAAAACTTAAAGTTTAAACAAAACATGTTTCCAACCTAGCCAGTTATAATATGCCCACATCAGCACTCATTTCTACCCGAACTACTTTTGACCCGTACCACTTACCCACCCCACCCGCTTTTAAATAAGTATAACATTACCGTCAATTTTTCCACTTGGGCATTTAAACTTTGGATATTTTCATTATCATCCACAGAAACTGTAGTTTTTTTCCCAATAGAAAATGCTTCATAAGATGCTTCCATTGGATGACCGTTTTCCTTACCAAGAACTTGGTCTTCCAGATCAGCCTGCAAGATAAAGTAGTTTAATATTTGAATTATTCATCATTGCATTGCATCTTTTTATTTAAAAAAATTCGAAATTAAAATCCACACAACTTGTGTTTTGATAAAGACTACAGAGCGTGTATTAACTTGCAATAAATTTACTCTAGATGTGTACATATTTGCTAATATGTCATAGTCCTAAAATTATATGAAGTACCTTTCTTTCAGTTTCTTCCAACTTTAGACGCATAATATTAATTGATTCCAAAGCTTTAGCATACTTTATTTCAGATTCATCTGCTCTTTGTCTTTCTGATTCTAATAAAACCTGAAATCAATATGTATAAAACATGGGTGATTCACCGAACTTATATTTCCTGTCCTGATTTTGGTTTAGAGTTTAGTAATTCACAATTACGCATGTCAATATAGTGAAGATAATGCATATATATATTAAACAAACATTGTAAAAAACTATTAAACTACGTTACCTTAATTTTTTCCACCTCTTCTGTTAAATTTTCAATCCTTCTGGTGTCATCTGAATCTTTCACAACAGACAGACCTCTATCAGATGCTTCCTTTGCAGACTCTGTTTCCTTGGCAAGCATTGCTTCATTCAATTCAGTCTACACAATAAGGAAACTTTCTATAGTGACAATACAAAAACAAAATATTTTTTTCATGTTGTTTAAAAACAATATATTTTCATGTTGTGTTAAAATCATTGATGCAATTTCGCGTGCAATCAAATGGCTCAAGAACAATTAGCTAATCAAAAATGATAAAGGAACCAAAAGGTTCAAGAACATAGTTCTTTCTATTTAATAATAAACCAAAAACTGAATAAACAATAAACCCTAGACCCTAATTTATAACTATGAAAAAGATAAAATAGGAAATTCAAATTTTAAATAAAAATATAAGATATGCTGATATGCTCCTGATACTCCCCGTCTTCAAAAAAAAACCTCGTCCCCGAGTTTTGCTTTCGGACCAAAGCCCACCTGGATCAAAAGGAATATCGACTCGGTTCTGATTTATTATTATCACAACCCATCCAAACAGTGGCGAAGCTTGACGTTTCGACGGGGGGTCGAAAACGTATATACCAAAAAATTTCTATAGAACCGGGGGGTCGAAAACGTATATACCCAAAAATTTCTATACGAAAACTACATATATAACACTACTGAGCGAAAAGTTCGGGGGTTGGGCGGCCCCCGGCCCCCAACTAAGCTGCGCCCCTGCATCCAAATAAATTTTTTTCACGAGTCGTCTCGCCTCGCCTGGCACCACCTGGGTCGAATGGAATGGACTGCGTCTCATTCACTATTGACTTCACACGCTCAAATAATTCAGCTCCAACTAGATAGCCATCCAAATGTAAACCATGAACCCTATTGCCCTTTTTCATAAATAAATATTTAGCCTAACTATTGACTTCACATGCTCAAATAATTCAGCTCCAACTAGATAGCCATCCAAATGTAAACCATGAACCCTATTGCCCTTTTTCATAAAATACATGTTTAGCCTAACCAATTTTTCACCAATTTTTTCCACTTCGTTAGTAAAATTCGATAGACACGAAATAGGCCCACCAACTACTATCAATACGGTTACTAGTTGTGAGCCCATGGGAGAATTGTTTTGTGGCTCCAAATCAGAAATAATTACATTCAAAAGCCCACTAAATATATGAGGATGTTGAATTAATTTCATTGCAGGCTCAACCACGAGATCTACCAACCCACCGTTTAACTTAATTTCTTGGCTCACTATCTTATAGCATTCTTTATTCAAATCGCGTGAATTAGCTGGGTCACCACGTGTGCCATCTTTTCCTTTCGTATCTTTTGCAACCTTAATATTTGCATTAATTAGATTATCTGTTTCCATTTGAAAACCCAGATTTTCTCGGTCAAAGTCCAATCCCATTGAAACTTCCTGGAAGATAGCAGGGGTTTCCAAAGAGTTTGTTTGAGTACCGCAAGCTGCCGCTAGACCGTTGTTAGCCTCCGTAGTATCACCACCACCAACATGACAACTTTCGAAACCCGATTCATCGGACATAACAGGCTTCAGTGTAACTGAAACCTCATGATCAGGCGACTTTAACATCGATTCCATAGCAGATTGTAGTTGTGGTACTTTCAAGATCGAAGAAACTTCAATTTGATTATCCATAACACACGATCCAAATTCTTCTCAATAGTAACAAACTTACCTAATTCATCTGTGATCACTTGAACCGAACCAACCTCTTCTTCGTCATTGCCTTTGTCCCAAACGATGTTACTCGAGTCGGGTTCGTCATCCTTCAAACTCTTCTTATATATTGGTTTGAAGAACCAGGGTTGGGGATGGCAGACAGGATGCTCCTCTTCCTCGTTCACAACGTCCCCGGACGATAGTTTCCGATTCGGTTTCCTTTAAGCGCACCTCCCGTCGTAACTCAAGATCCCAGACTTGTTGACGAATCTGTTTGATCTCTTCAAGATCTCGGACTCGTTGTCGAAGCCGTTTGATCTCTTCAAGATCTTGTGGATCGTTATAGACTCCATCGCTGCCTCGGTCGGCCAATCTACGAGTAGGGTGTCGATCTTCTCCGCAAGCACATGAATAGAAAACACTCACACCATTGCCTCTGTCGGCGACTCTACGAGCAAGAAAGTATTCATCTCCACATCGAGCCATTTGATAAACCATAGCTCTGATACCAACTGATGCAGTTTTGTGTGCAATCAAATGGCTCAAGAACAATTAGTTAATCAAAGATGATAAAGGAACCAAAAGGTTCAACAACATAGTTCTTTCTATTTAATAATAAACCAAAAACTGAATAAACAATAAACCTAGAAACCCTAATTTGTAACTATGAAAAAGATAAAATAGGAATTCAAATTTTAAATAAAAATATAAGATATGCTGATACTCTTGCATCAATAATCACGATTATAATTACAATCCACGTTAGTAGCTATTACTCAAAGCTAGTATGCATTTAGGTATTGAGATTATTTAATGTGTTTTTACAAGACACGGTGCCCAAAGTTCGCTTCCCTACTAACTTGCAATCAATTAACTCTAAGGTGTACATATTTGCCACTATTTTATGGTGAGATAGACAAAAGGAAACATAGCCTGAAATTGAAGTACCCTTCTGTCTGTTTTTTGAAGATGAAGTACCCTTCTTTCTGTTTCTTCCAACTTTGCATGCATAATTTCAATTGTTTCCAAAGCTTCAGAGAATTTCTTTTGAAATCCTTTAGCTCGTTGCCTCTCTGATTCTAATAAGGCCTGTATGCCATTAAGTATATGTGATAAGTAATTTCAGATCAAGAGAAGAAGATAGTTCATGTAATAAAATTTAATATATTAATTATTTATGAAATAAAAAAAAAGTAACAACAGAATCTATGAATTTGAACAACCACATTGTAGTGAATATGCAAAATCTTTATTTCACATATAATAAGGGATGAGGAGACGAGACAATTCAAATCAAACCAACATTACCTTGAGCTTTTCCAGTTCTGAAGCCAACTTGTCGATCTTTTCAGTTTCTGAAAAAGACAATGCTTCATCAGAAGTAGACTTGTTTTCCTTAGTAAGCAATCCATCTTCCAATTCGGTCTGCATGATAATGTAACATTATCTCTCTTATAATATGAACACAATGTCTTTGCATGTTTGTCAAATCAATCACAATGACAATCCACACTGGTTGGTATGCATTCAGGACTTTGAGGTTAAATTCAGACCTAATTACTTTAGGCTCAAAGTTCTTTTGATGATTGTTAGATGACAGTAAAATTACCCAAAAAGGATTTCCTTATGGATTTTAATTAAATCTCCCCATTTATCTGTTTTTTTTTTTCATTTTTTTTGTATTGTAGTCTTTGAAATTTAAGTACCTTTCTTTCAGTTACTTCAAACTTCATCATTTCTATTGTTTCCAGGGCTTCAACATACTTTTTCTCAGATTTGTCAGCTCTTTGTCTCTCTGATTCTATTAAAGCCTGCATCCAGCAAGTACATTTGATCGGCCATTTACAAATCAAGAGAATATTGTACACCTGATATATAATTAAGAGAAAACAAACATCTTGCTTCAATGCTAGTGCCAACATCTAGTTCACCAAGCAAGGAACATACCCATTTAGCTTTTCGTTAGATTTTAAGTAATAGTGTTAATGTAAATGGCCCTAGGGTTTTGTAGATTTAGGTTCCTTCTCCTATATGTATATTCTTTTGTTAAAGTACTAATAAGAAATCAATTCAATCTCTCTTATATCCCTTGCCTTATATTCAGTCATCATCAAATCCCTGATGATTTGGTAAAATCATGACCTTATTTTATAGAAATTTTCAAATTAAATGAGCAGATTTGATTATGTATAGTCCAAAATCAAGTCCTAGTTTCAAATTATTGGATGATAATGAACTAATTTATAGAATTTGGTGCCAGCGGAATTTATTCCCATTGTCATTTTGGTTTCACCATATTGCACATATCGTAACTATTTGCAATATTATCCAGTGTATCTATGGTTGAATAAACAAAAATAATCATAGTCATGAATTTGAAGTACCTTTCTTTCAGCTTCTTCTGACCTCATAATTGCAATTGTTTTCTGGGCTTCTGCGTATTTCTCCTCATATTCTTCAGCTTGTTGTCTTTCTGATTCTAATAAAACCTGCATGGCAACAATTATATAAACTGTTAAACAGGTAATTTATATATATAGAGAAGAGAAAAAAACAGATAGATTAATATAGAGAAATCTAAGATCAGATGCTCGTGTTCATGGTGTAAATAACTTATAAAATTTAACCATCTTTCTATATAAATAATACCATCATGGTGTAAACCAAGCCAGTAATATAGCCACGTTACCACCCTTTTAGATTTTTGCATATATTACGGCCATGTTTGGGATTCCATTTAGAACCTCCTTATTAACTTATTAACTTTTTCAAAAGTCATTTATAAGAGGAAAAAGTCATTTATAAGACTATAAGAGGAAAAAGTCGTTTAAAAAGTTAATAAGTTAATAAGGAGGTTCTAAATGGAATCCCAAACATGGTCTACATACTTTTATTCAATCATCATAAAAGCATGTTTGCTATGGTAAAAGCAGTATCTAATAGTATATTATAATATACATCCATATATTATAATATATACGGTTAATAATTTCTATTGATGATATTGCGTATTTATTTAGTGATAGTAGAACCAGAGCCCAAAGCTCAAATAAGTACTTAACGTCCCGATACCTCGACACCAGAAAATGTCACGGATGAATAAGAACCAAGAGCTAACAGGATAGATGGCAGTGTTGACCCATTTATGGGTCAATTTGGGCAACGTTTCATTTCTAATGAACCAAGCAGGTGAAATTAAAAAAGAAATGGGACAAAAATCATTAAAAGTTGATTTCTAATGCATACAACTTCTTAAATGGCTTTACACAAAAAATAGAGTATTATTTCAGTAATATAGTTTTTGTGATGATACTTAACAGATGAATTATGTAATAATTTGCTTGGACAATTAACAGACAAATTGTGTAATAAGTTGCTTGGACAAAAAGTGTATAGGTCAATTCCACCTAAAGAGTTGTTGTTTTGACCCATTAGTTGACCCTCCCATTTTACCGCCTCTAGTTCTCCCACTAATACTTTTAAAGGAAAGTGGATTCAAACATCTTATATCATTGTAACATATAAAATTTATAGGGTGGGGAGAGGAAAAAGACTATGGTAAATCAAAATTACCAACAAGTTTTCCACTTCTGCAGTTAAACTGTCGATCTTTTCTACATCAGATCCTTTTGATACAACCTCATGTTCCTTGGCATGTAATGCTTCTTCCAATTCAGTCTGCAAGATAAGGCATGTTTCAAGAATCGAAGGTTAAAATCAGTCCCCAATTAATTGATGGGTCTACTCGTCCTTTTGATGATTAGATAACCATGTGATAAAAGAGTCGGACAAACATATTTTGTTTGTTAGGTTGTTCAATAAACATGTTGGTCCTATCACAATGCAATTGACTTTATATACATAGGAGTGAGTACAAAACAGTGCAAAGAAATAAAAGAGTATCTTTAAAACAGAGTAATGTTACCTTCAAACGTATTTGTATCTCTAAACATTGTGTCAGCTCTTTCACTTGCATTTCAAGCTTCGCGTTCGCTTGTTTGAGTGCACCAGTATCCCTCGCAGCCTATATATGTTGAGTGGATATATAAAACTAATGATTAATGCAGCATACTTTTGGGATTGAAGAAAAACAGTAATGGAAAGTAGAGTTTCTAAAGCATTGCAAACTAAACGGCTTCAGCATCTTATGTATGAGTTGACCAGATCGCTAAATCAAAAAAGTCTCACTATATATACTTTTAAAGGCATATAGCAAAATTAGACCGTTAAAGCTTCGTGAATAGAGAACAACAATATACTACAACAATCAAATAAAACAACTAAATAAATGTGTATAACAAAACATACCATCTTTAATCTCTGAAGCTCTCTCCTTGCAACTTTACCCCTCCAACCGCATTGTGTGACAACAGTTGCCTTTGTGAGTTTCTTATAGCTTGTATAATCTCTATGACCACGCCATTTGGCCTACAAGAGCTGACTCGTCTTAGAAAAAAATGCTATAAACATTTAGGTTTATAAGTATGTGAATAAGAGGTACTGACTTGTAATGTAGTAGCTGCCTTGTGTCGCCTTCTGTATCTGAGTTCATAACGAGCAGCCATTGCTCTCAGACCAGCCTGAATGAGTACAACTGCATGCCCTAGTCTGATGTAGGATGACCTCAACGTGTATCGCCGAAAATTACTTTGGATTTTAGTAGAGACAATTCTCTTTCTCGCATCTTCATATACCTTAGCAGCAAGCGTTCCTAGTAGAAATAATAAAAGAAAGAGCGTGTGAGGGTGACATTACAATATTACATTCAGTTAATAGAATGAAAGTAGACATACCAAGTGTATGAGAAAGAAAGAATGGTGTATATATTCAGCAATAAGGTGGCAAAATAGGCAGGGTCGAACTGGTTCGGGTTAGAACATGTACTTAATAAGGATTGATTAGACCCACAAACAACTTTGTGTCCATCTTTTTTAAATTTTATTATATATATATATATATATATAGGGTTAGGATCATGTGAGAAGCATGAGGCTAATTTAGAAACTTGAGAAGCATTCTGGACCACACATTTTTTTTCAAAGCTTTTGTAATATACACATATGTATGGTTTAAAATTGACTATATACATATATGTATTATACACATATGTATATAGTCAATTTTAAACTATACATATGTGTATATTACGAAAAGCTTAGAGAAATGTGTGGTCCAGAATGCTTCTCAAGTTTCTCAAATAGGACAGATTTCTCTTAAGATCCCTACCCTGTTTGTGTGTGTGTATATATATATATATATATATATATATATATATATATATATATATATATATATATATGTTAAAAGGTGTGGATTGATGGAGTGTATCCACACCTTTTAGTGATTTTTCACTTTCACCCCCTGTAGTTTACTCAGTTTATTTTTTACACCCTAAACTTTAATAAAATTTTCTTTCAACTTTGTTTTTTGAGTTTTCTCTTTCGGCTGTTATACCGGGTCCTTTTTATTATTTAGAGATTTTTCACTTTCATCCCCTGTAGTTTACTCAGTTTACTTCTTACACCCTAAACTTTAATATAGTTATCAAGCAACCCTATACTTCAATAAACTTTTCTTTCAATTTTATTTTTATGTTTTTCTCTTTCGGCTGTTATATCAGGTGCCAATATCGTATCGGTACCGTAATGAACCAAATCAATGTCGTTCAAATTCCTGCAGCAACGCGCGGGTAATTTTACTAGTTAATCCCTAAAGTTTATTTATCTTATAGACAAACTCAACTATTTATATATGTTTGAATAAGACAAAAAAATTAGAAAGTAACCACTAGAAAGAAAAGTCGATGATCAAATGATGAAAGTCGGTGTGATTACACAAAGTAAATTATTAACGTAGTCATATGATATTTTTTAATAAAGCAATTTATAATGTTGTAAGCATTTAAATACACTTCAGTTGACTTTAAAGCTTAATTGAACCCACTAGAGGAAAATAATCTCCGGATCACCCATTTTTACGTAAACAGATGTATTTAGCATAATGTAAGAATGTGGCAATAACCTCTAAAGTTAATTAGAAAGAAAAAACGTTTCATGCAAGTTTACTTGAAAGAAAAACCTCTGCACAAAGTTTGCAAAGCAACGGCAAGATTCGCCATAGCAAGAAAACGCTTTCTAATGAGATAACTCCTTGTCATTCTCTGAATAACAATGACTGAAGCTGTAATCTTTTCCGCTCTCCGTGCATCTAATGCAGCCATGTGACCAGCTCTAAGAAAAACTTTTGTTTTTCCAATCTGACAACTCACGAAATGCACCTCTATAAGTGTGAATTAATGCAAATGGGATGAAGTTAAATAATGGAATAACAAATACAAGTGTGCTTGCTTATAAAAAACAGTGACTTTATTACCTGATATCCCCGGATTCCTGCCGTGTCCAAAATCTTTCTGCATATATACTTTTTGTCTTTGCTGTTGATACGAGTGATGTGTAAGGAAATCCGTTTTCATTTTATTCTTAGTTAATTACTTGAATGAACTTCACTTACTTAAGACGCAAAACCTGTGGATCCAGAAGACCAAATCGATTAATAAAATCAGTGAAATTCTTGTTGGTAGGGTATCCTGCACAGCTGATACGAATTGCTTCTAGAACCCCCTAAATGAAGAGCAAAAAAAACACATCAAATATGAGATTGAGAAGTTTAAAATGATAAAATCTAAGGTTTAAAGTTTGTTAAATTACCCACCCCATAACGTAATTGATGAATGACATTGACATTCTCAAAAACGGCAGGTTTAAGAAGATTATTTGGCTTCACACATCTTATATAGTGGGGTTGTGTAGAATTCAATGTCTCCATCAACTGTTGAAGTTGTACCTGGATTGATTAAGAAAGAAACGGATATAAATTCTCACATTAAGGATGTCAAACCAATGACCAAACATTAAGTCTTACAACTTGAAGAATTGATTAAAGAATAGCAGTTCTTGAGATGTTTGAAGAACTGATTAAAGAATAGCAGTTCTTGAGATGTTTGAAGAACTGATTAAAGAATAGCAGTTCTCGAGATGTAAACTAAATGAAAAGTAAAGAATTTGTTAAATAAATTGGCAAACAAGATGGTTACTATTTGACGGTTATCTCAGTACAACTATCACTAATTATTCTCATATGTACCTACACACAAATTCTATTCACTTCATTTAACTAACTAACTGATTGCCCAACAACCATCACAAGTGCTTAACCAACTCACCCTTTCATAATAAAAATACCGATGTGATGTAGATCAGAGTACGTAACTGCTAGAAACTCTTGAATTTAAATGAGACGGATAGGCTACGGGTCGATTGAGATACAGAAACACCACTCAAAACCGGCTCGTAGGGCAGCTTACGATTAATACTAGATACAGATTAACCCCTAGTATTTACAATAGGAGGATCCAAAGAGCACCAATCAAGTTGCCAAACTTGAACTAGCAATAGCAAATCAATTTTAACTCATATCAATGAGATAAAATTAACATGAAAGATAAAAGGAAAAAAAAAAACTGGCTACTGACTATGTCTTAGTTTTTAGAGGAAATGGGAATTAAAGCATTTGTCACAATGCAAAGAGCACACAAACTGAATCATGAAAGAATTACTGCTTAGAATAAACCTGGGTATGTGGGGAGCATATTATTGACTAAAGTGTTTTGCATGGAATCCTTTCAACCTCTCTTCCGTCCAACCCAACTGTAGACCCGATCCAGATTGCTTTCGACCCGTCTCCATTTCCAATGGCTGATGACACTACGGCTAATGATCTTCGTATTTTGTTTCACTTTTTCATCTTTTGGGCAAGCAAACATTTATCTTATAGTTTGTTACTATTTACCATGGTCTATTTGTTTAACCAGAGTTTTAACAGAAAACTTACTTTGAAGCGAGAACCAATTGATGAGAACTTGGAATGCTTGGTTGCATCCTGGCGCAGTGGAGGAAAAAGCCCTGCAACAAAAGAGCACTTGGAAGCGCTCAACAAATCCTGATGTTCAGGAACAATATAATCTTTGTTTTTGTCTAGGAATTGATCAGACTGATAGTGAACCTGAATATTGATGCAAAACAGGTCAATGCGTTTATATATCTTGATAACAGGTCAAACACGAAAATATTAAAGTAGCCAAAATTTGAACGTATCAAATGGATTAAATAGGTTAAGAGGGTCAAAATATAGTTTTTTTAATCATTACATTAACTATTTAAAGAACACAAAATGAACAAAAGTTTACATTACCTCTCCAGCATAATGAGCAATGATAAAATCCGAGCGTGCTAATTTTGGTTTAATAAATCGTCTGTGAGCTTGGAATGTCTGATAAAGCTTCTGTGAAAATGTATCAGGAGTTGACTTGGGAAACATACTGGAAAAAGAATAGCTGGTTCAGCATGACATACAGAGAGAAATTATCAACTTGTGTGCGCGTCTAGAACATACCTAAAAGAAAATGCATTTAAGAAGATGAATATAAACACAGACACAGATGTGCGTGCAAAAATATCATCAAAAATGCATAAAAACAAAAATATAAGCATATAAAGTTGCTTACCATGCTTCATCAAGTAAAGCAATGATCCCACCAGGTTTCTGGGAAAAGAATTTGAACATTAGTTAAATGCATCATCTCTCTAAGGCTGTTTAGATAGCTAGAAGCTCACCTATTGATTATGAGTATAAGAGATTATGAAGAAACCAGTTTTGTTGGATTGGTGTCTTGCTTCCAGTTCAAAGGGGTGACATGGAAAGATTAATTTTAATGACCCATATGGTTTTATGAAAGTACTTGTATATTTACATATATGTTAACAAAACTAAACTACACAATACTCTTGAAAACAGATATTTTGTAGGCATCAAACGAAAAGGTTCAAAATTTAATAAATAAAGTCTATATACAGAACCTTTTCGATGAGATCTAGGATGTCTTTGTTGTCTACAAACTCGATGTAGCTCCAGTCAATTTCCTCTTTGGTGTATATCTCTTGCTGCATCCTCAAAACATGCTGTTTTAAGGAGAAAAATAATAGTTGAAATCAATTAGATGTTCATGACTAGAATATTAACAACTTTGTCAAAAGAAAAAGAAAACAGAATTAAGTCACACCTGGTTGAAGTGTTGTTGCAGCTTTTCATTAGTAAAATTAATGCAAAACTGTTCAAAACTGCACAAATTTAAATAGAAACCCGATTTAATCATCACATTCAAGCCGATGAAGTGTCAGTCATAGAAACAATTGTCCCCACACATAAATTTTACCTATTGGTTTTAAAGCTTTCAAATCCATATATGTCAAGCACGCCAATCAGAGAATTTGACTTTGAATCTTGCCCAATTGACACGTTAATCTTATCCACCAACCTGTAAATATGAACAACATGAACCTCTAGACGCTAAAGTAATCAAGAAAGTCACTTGAATAAATACCCATTGAAAAGCAAATTATAGGTGGCAATCTGAACACGTCAACTTATGGATGGGTCAATTTGGGTTGTGTTTTTATCTCAGATGGAAAAAGGGACAGTTCAAGTGGGTTGCACGGGCCAAACAAGGTTGAAAGCAACCCAAAGCCTATTTACTGCATACAACTTCCTAAATCCTTTAATTCAATCAAGATTTAGATGGTAATTGTAAATGAAAAGATTGACGAATCATAAGTTTATAACTAATAAATTTATTATTTACTAAATAATTTAAACCTGGAAACTCTACAGGCCCAGGTCCTTTTCGCCCATACTAAAAATTACCCATTTCAACCTGAGCCCATCAAACCGATATCCAGCCTGTCCAACCCACCCTTCTTGCCACCTCTATTTTTAAATGGAAGGTGTGGTAAATCAGAACAAGATGAGAGGTTGAAATTACCAGTCAAACAAACGAGAATATAAGGTCTTAGCCAAACTATCCCTGCTGAAAGTTGCACCCTGGGGATCAAGGCTTCTCTTGATAACTTCTTCTGGGGTAACCATCAGACGCTTCAATAATGAGTCTTCCAGTGCATGTAGATCACACCTACATATACACACATATACATTGACATGTGCGCACATAAATGGAAACAGAAAGAAACATGCAAATCAAAGCTCTATACACACATTAGCAACTCAGCTGTCACCTGAAGATGAAATTTGGATTTTTCGTCTTTCAGAATTGCTGAATCAATCTCTTCCCCTTTGGCAAATTCAAGATTACCTAGATGTAGAATTGAAGCCACAACTCTAAAAATTGCATCCTGGAATTGGTATGTTATCGCCATCTTATTACATTATTACACAAAAAGAAACAAACAGTATAACTAACATTCAGTTTGAAGAGGTTACAATATACAACCTGTTCCTTTTGGCTTATTCCAATAGTATCCATGGCTCTCCTAGTGGCAAGATAATCATGAGCATCATTCACACCAGCAAGCTCATAACAATTTGACTGGTTGAGATAGTGAAAAGAAGTTGGATCTCCCAACTTATATTTCTTAACTTCCTTGAAAGTTATGATGGAGTTAGTTAACATTATTTAAGTACTTACATGGTTACATAATTATGTAATGCATAATAATTACCTCAGGGGGTGCTGCACAAAGGAGATAGAAACAGTGATAATTGCGTTCAGGATCAGAAATTTGGCAAACACGAGATCTTTCTAGAAGGTATGTCCGGATGGCTGCCCCAGATATTCTTCCACGCTTATCAAACTGAATCTCAACAAATTTTCCGAAACGGCTGCAGAAAGATAACAAAGAAGCATCAGGATAGTTTCAGCAAATGCAAGTAATAATGGACGAGTACCAAAGGTGGCCATTTCAACCCATATATCAAGAAAGGATTAATTATGGTTATGTTTTACTTCTAACAGGTCAAATGGGAAAAAAACTCTAGAACTTGATTAAAGATAGGATTGAAATGTTTTATTGCTTACTTAAATCAACTTACTAAAAAGTATACATTATTATTTTATTAATATAGTCTTCGTATCATGATACACTAACCTTTAATAAAATTCAAAGAAGAAGGAAAAAAAGTTATGCACCTGGAATTGTTATTTCTAACAGTTTTTGCATTGCCAAATGCTTCCAGAACTGGATTTGACTGCATTTATAAAATTTAATCATGATAATCGGATAGGTTTGCCTGAGAAAGCAAAGATAACACCCTATTATCTAAGCATCCATACATCTATAGGATAAAGAAATTGCATGTGAAAAGAAAGTGTATTTTGAATTCCATTCACAGTTAAATATCAAACTAGTTGCATTTAACCTAGATTCAATATTTCAATGTATAAATTCTCCAATAGAAGTGAGCCTGACAGACTACCCTCCTCGAAGTAGTTTGCATTCATACTTGATTTAGTGTAAAATTTATGGAGACAAAACAAAAACTTGAAGTTATTATGAAACCTTACTTCTAAAACTTGTTGTTCAACTGTCCGTCCCTCGGTACCTTTGTGACCGCCAACATGTGCAAGATATCGCATAAGCATTTTAGTAGTTTCAGTCTTACCCGCACCACTTTCACCACTGACCAGAATTGAGTTGCTTTTTCCTCCGTTAACCATTTCCCTGGTAAATTTCATATAAGCTTGTACATTGTAAGCGTTTCAGTGATCTATTAATGACCAATAAAAAGGGAATATTACCTGAAAGCAATTTCTGCAATTGCAAATACATGAGGACTTAGATCCCCAAATTCTGCCCCTTTGTATTTTTCCATCATGTGAGCATCATACAAATGAGGCAAACTTTGAAATGGGTTAACGGCGATGAGGATATTGCCTGTATAAGTCTGCCACAATGTGAGAGCATGTTATAATATTATGGGCCAATCACTTGATTCCCATACACTTTTTTATTCATTTAAAATTTCAAAATAACCAGGGCGTTCACGTTCGTTATGACTGAAAACTATAACCTTTAAATAAAAATAATCTAAAAAGTGGTATGGATTAACAATTGACTTTTGGCAACTTTCAACATGTTCTGAATGTTTTCAATTTGACCCGTTGGAGTTAAAAGTACCACCTCTACCGAATAATTAGAAAACAATGAAATTAGATGTTGGATCCTCTCTTACATAGAGTTTATCACGTTCATATCTGATAGCTAGGTTATGCAAAACTCCAGGCTCATGCAAATAAGAAAGTTTGGTCATGTCATCCACTCCACCATCAGGATAGTCCATTTCTTTCGGGTATACTTTTGATAGCTTTGTAACAACCTATATAATGAGTTCAAAGACAGAAGATATTACGAACCTAAACTTGTAACATTATAGATATGCCTGAAAGTGAGTGATGTCAATAACTGAAACTGGTTAAAACTCTGAATAGCATCTATGAATTCTATAAGTTTACAAGCACAAAGTTGACATCCAGCTTTCTTTTCTGATGATATGGTGAAGTTGGTAGACAGAATGAAAATGTTGATAGGAGCATATGAACAACTTACTTTCTTCCCATCAGAAGTTCGGATTTCGGCTTCCGTTCCATCTATTTTCAACATTTCACCATCAATCCAAGCCACTGATGGGTTTGCCACCCATACTTGAGAACCTACGGTGATTTTTTCCGCAGTCGCCTGCATATTGATTCAAAGAATCACTATTCAGCACAGTGAGGAATACAAAAGAATTTAACCATGAGAATAAACACTCTAATTATGACAATTCAAACACCTTGATTAGAAACTTTAACAAACTTAATAATTGCACAACTACTGAAAAACTAACATAGAAGAAGCATCCAATGGTCATTATCAATGGGTGGAAGCATGACTGCATAACCTCAAAGTTGCCTTAGGTACGTACAAGAAATCAAGAAAAAAGAACAGTGAAAAAGTGATTAACGTTAATCACATAATCAAATGATGAAAACTTTGAAAAAGTTGTTGGGCGAGACTCGAAATTTAATCTGGTCTTTATATCACAAGGTAGACTAAATTGGTCTCACACTTGTTGTTCATGTTCACAATCAAACGGAATCACTGCTGTTTCTCTTATATATACAAATCATATCTACAAGCTCCTCTATATAAATGTATACCACAAAAAACAAGCATAAGCACTTGAAGCCAACTATCTTTGTATGTCATTTAAAGAACTTTACGTTAATAATTTGGCAACAAAACTTATTTGCTATGTTAAATGATAATGCTCATCCTTATGTCACATCATAGTCACAGGAAACGCAAAAACCCTCTCGAATCCCGAATCGGTTCGGCCGTACCAGAATCGGGTACAGAATCGAACCATTCGCCCTGGGTTCGCGAACCGGATTGGAAAAATGGTCGTACCCGATTATCACAATACTCGTTCCGAATCACTGAAAAACGTGTTTCCGATTGAAAAATTCACCGTTTCGGAACGATTCGATTCGATTCGCGTACCAGTCAATAGATGCACGAATTGCAAACATGATTAGACATTTTTCCCGCCTTTTTAATGGAGCCTAATTGCATACCTATAATAATGTAACAGATTGCATTATTTTAGGAGATATATTTGTAATTGATATTATTATTTAGAAGATATATCTTGACACATTTTGGATACGATTATCAAATTTGTTTTTCAGATTGGACTATTTTTATAAACTATATTGTACTTGTTTTATATACGATACGACGTACCAAACTATATGGTACACCGTACCGCGTACCGAATTGGCGTTCCGAATGAACCTACCCCCTCTCGTACCGGATTTTAAAATTTCACGAACTACGTACCCGTTTTTGTTCCGCGAACCGGAGCGAACTGCGATCCATGTGACTATGAGTCACATATATAAGCCACTAAAGTCATAAACACTCAACTCTAAAGTAACTTTTCATGAAACACGAATAATAGTCTCCACACATTCTACTCTCTCAAGTAATCAATAAACTTCAATCACTGTTTGTATGCTTATTTACCAGTAACACAATGTAAAACAAACATAAACAGTAACATACCATCTGAACATCAAAATTGAACCTCTATAACAATAAATTCCTTCATCCGTGCCCTCGCAAATCCAGAATGTCCCCAATCTGAACTCTGAAGACGAATCTTTTCACCATGAAAATTAGAGTACATCGACCAATTCAAGCCATAACAGATCCCTAACCTATAACATTAACATTTGCATTATACTGAATACAAATATGTTAGCCGAATTAATATTCAGTACTCGTACCCTCAGATTTTCAAAATCAAAGCTCGTTCACTTCAAATCCTTGAGATCGATCGTCTAGAAATTGAAATTGAACACAACCGCACCACACAGATTCGTTGAAACAACAGATAGATGATGAAAATTAGTAAAGTACATCAACCGCCATAACCGATCCTAAACAATTACATCAATCTAAACTCAATGTTTGCATTACACACATCAAATACAAAATTGTTAGCAAAATGCATATATTCAGTACTAGTACCCTCAAATTTTCAAAATCGAAGCTCGTTCACTTCAAATCCTTCAAACCGATCGTATATAAATTCAAATTAAACGCAACTGTACCGCACAAATTTGTGAAAAAACAGATATATGATGAAAACTAGATCGTTTCCGGCGAACGTAGAGGATTAATCGTGCGACGGTGGTGGTGAGTTGGCGAGTGAAGCTGGAAATGGCGATTGGATCTGCGACAGACTGTTGATTGGACAGGCTAGGGTTTCGGAGCGGTTTCAAATGCCGATTTGTCAGAGCTCTTTGTGGTGGTTGTGCTTCTAAGAGTTCGCACCATGCACGATTGTTAATGTTTGTTTGTTGAATCTTATAGTTTATTATATAACTACTTGCTAGTTTAACAGAATCTCATATATTACTTAAAATAAATTATATTATATTATTTAACAAATATGTGTTATACGGGTTAATGAAAGTAAATTATATTATTTAACAACGTTCACATAAACTTTAAAATGAAAGAAACATTCTATTACTTATGTAAATATTAAATCACATTGAACTAAAAAGAAAACTAATACGAAAAAATCATAGGTCTCTAAAAGTTTCTTTATACACAATATTCGTCGTTTTATTAGTAAGCTTCCCATCACTCCATCTTTGTTGTTTACTCTTGAAATTGTCACATACAACTGCCTGTAGTGAAAACCGATTCTTTCCAGGTACAAACCAACCTCTTTTGTGACCGGTTATCCAGCACGCCCTTTCTCCGGCTCTTGTTTTACCAACATGATTATCAATCTAGAGTGAAATCTTAAATTATTAACATGATTAAACTCGTAGAAGCTTCTTGAATTGGTATTAACAATCAAAGGCAAAGATATTATGATACTAAAATCTTTTCGATGTTAGTCAACTTTATTATATTATTTTCTTCTAATTCTTTTACTTTCATTAAAACACGAAAAATATCTGATTACATAAACCGTAAAGTGTAAAGTATTAGCTGTAGAGGCTAATTTTGACCCATTTAATTAGAGGTGGATTGATCAGGGTTAAGTTACTTTGATTTAACTTCAATGGCTCAAGAGTCAAGTGGGTGAATTTGAAAAAAAAAAGAAGTATCTTTAAAAGAAGCAGACCAAAGAGAATGAACTTCCCAAAAAGTTATTTTTACTCACCTGCCATTGGCATACTTAATAGAAGGAAGCGACCAATATATCTTTGTTTGTTGACCCTCCTTCAATTCATACAAGAACACACTGAATTTTCAAAATTAGGTGTAAATCATGGGATGACTTTACTCAAATTTAGTCAAATTTGATTACTGTCATTTTGTTCAATTTTGTCAATATATAGTTGACATAAGATGGTTAGTCATTTACAATGTTCAAATTTTTTTTCTTAGAACATCAAAAAGATCTAGTACTATTATAATAACTATCAAGCAGCATTAAACCACCTCTGTTTCGGATCAACATGCATTGCATCAACAAATTATTTCATAATGTAATCTTAATGCATAAATCCCCCCTCATTTTCATAAGGTTAATATGATCCCGTTATTGGTAACAATAAATTATTTATAAAAAAAAGTTGACAAAAACTATGTTAAGGATATAAATAAATAGGACATAAGAAATACTATAGTTAAAAGAATACAACATATTAAAATAAGGCAGGGAGGATTTGATGTTGGAAACAATAAGACAAATGACAATGACTGATTTATTACATCAAATAAATGTAGTTCTACAGATAGAATCCATAATCACACTAACAATTTGTAGAAAAGAAATGAAACCTATCATTTACAAAATTCAACAGTATTGGTTGGGTTGATCCGTTTGGATTAACAAATGATTAACCGACAGAAAAATCACAAAACCCATAAATCTTTATAAACCAAGATTAACATCAAATAAATACAACTTGACTGCTAATGCCAAACAAACATAATTCATTAATTAAAATCCTGTGAAAGTCAGAAGCGAGATTCATAAGTTTAGAAAATGTGTGCATAGTGGTTGAGGTCGAAAAGAAGATTATCACATGAGAGATCTACGAGATACAATCTCAAATCTGGTTCCATTTTACCCATCATAGCTTTCATCCGCTAAAATATTTTGGAGGATAATCATGGATTAAAAAAGTGCACATTTGCAAAGTCCATTTTTCCTACAAAGTGCAAGAACTGTTCTTGTAGTGACATCTGGCATCTAGGGAATTTAAACAAAATGGCATAAATTTAATTCAATAATGAAGTTATTTTTGAAAGATATTTTTTCTAAAACAATAAAAGGGGATTTAAAAAAAAACCTTCTATATTTTAACAATTCAAAAGTATTGGTTACATAGTTACGAATCACAAATCCTTCGATCATCATTCTTCGCGTTTTTTTTGTTTCAATTGAATTCTATAAATAAAAAAATGTCGATGTCCAATTCTTCATGAATTCTTGACGTGTTTTTCCAATTTCAGGTTTATTCATAATGTGTTGTAGCTTTCATTTTTGCATGTAAACAAATCTTGCATGAACAATTTATTGACGATATGTTTTACCAGTTACAATCCTTCATGAACAATTTATTGATGATGTGTTTTACTAGTTACAGGTTCATTCATAATGTGTTATAGCAGTTTAAATTTTAAGAAGGAGATGTATTTGTGTATTTTTGACATTGTATTTTGTGACATTTGTGGCTATCCGATCGTATAACGATTCCGAACGAATTATCAATCAATGAAATTTTTGGTGTTTTATTTTCGAGATTTGTATTTTTATCATGACAATTGCACGTATTCAATTCTTGCACGATTCCGAACTCTTAAACGACTTCTGGATGTGAAATCTCAAACTATTACGCAAACGTAATTAGTTTAACGCGACCTACACTCCGAAACATCGAAATAAGCTAAACATACCCTAAATACCCTTTACATAACTTAGAAATAAGTTTTGAGCAGCTTCGGTATGACAAAAACACGCTTATGTAAGCTCAGGGGCTATTTTGCAAATTTTGCGAAACTACGCCGATTCGCGTATATCGTTATCCGGAACATGTACGCACATCCAAAAATTTTTGTATCATTAAATATCTAGTATTTTAATGATTGGAATGCGAAAATATCATTCGTTACGCGTTTACGGTCATTTGCGCGTTCGTTACGATTTCCGTCATAATTAACCAAAAACCGCAACCGTACGACCAAACGAACCGACATCCGAAAAGTTTCTAAGCATTTTTCAAGTTACCTATGCTTTATCTTCTTTAAAAGCTTAAAATGGTACCATAGGACTGACAATCCCGTTACCAAGTTTCCCGGTGTTTGTGGGGAAGTTTGGGGAACGACCGAAACTGTTTACTTTAACAAACCCTTTGGCGGTTTGTTATTGCAATTTAAAGATACCCTTTGGTGGTATAGACGAGTCAACATAGGTTTGAATGTATTCACCAAACGACCAAAAGTTTTCGCAATTAAATCAAGGACGATTTGTTTACACGGACGTTAAACAATTGGTTTATGACACGAACAATGGACGATTGGTATATGACACAAACAATGAACGATTGGTTTACGGTAAGTGATTTAGATAACAAAACGTGTGTAATGTGATAGAAGCATGGTGGATACGCCGCTGGTACTTCCTATATATAAGTGCTTTTATCATATTACATTCGTGGCGTTATTTGCATCACTTGAAACAAAGGTTTCCAAACAATGACACACAACGATTTTCAATTAAAGATATAAACCATACAAAGTTTCTTTAAGGGGATTTACAACTCGAATTTACAAAACAAATGTTTTGGTCAAGATTCATGGCTATAAGTCTTTTATAAACTATAACTAACTTGTTTTAGTTGGTTAGTTATCATTGCAATACCAAATACCTTTTGATAACACGGTTTTCAATTAACGACTCTAGTAGTCTGACGAGGTATTGCAATCACATATTCAAGGCCATGAATTTGACACACTCACAAAACCTATGTACTCGTCGGCATATTTTTGCTGACTCATTTTCACATATGTTTCAGGGAACAATGCTTGATGCCGATGCATGCTCATGTAGGATTGGACGCGGACTTAGTGCCTTAAAATATGAAAGACAATAGTTTATTTAGTTTGTTTTAAACTCCAAGACAATGTAACTATGAAATTTCAATATTCAATAAAACATAACTTTAATTACCACGTGTTGTTGGAACAATCTGTTAACGTGACTCCCCGACGTTTCCGCCACGGTTTGTTGTTTTTACGCGGTCGGGGTGTTACAGATTGGTATCAGAGCACTGGTTATAGGGAATTAGGTTATTAGTAATGCTTTGACCTAGACTATAACCTTCCTAGGACCCTAACGCAAGTTTACTTGCGTTTAGATTCATAAAATACAATACTATCACCTATCCTTAGGTGAATACCAAAAACAATACAAAAGTCACAAAATCTCTTTCCGAAAACTTTTTGCAAAGAAAAACATCTATTCTTAGATGAATCATTTTTGGGCTTTATGCCTTAAAGGTTTTTAAATCTCGTCAAAGTTTGAGTTTTATTAATGTGAACACATGCAAACTGGAAGGGTGGGTGCCTGTACCCCGAGGTTTTCTATCCAAGATTAGAGTGTTCATACAAATCCACTTAATCGGACCAGTCACTCTTACCTGGGAACTCTTGGGGTGAGTGTCCACTTATAGGCTAAAGCATGTCTTCGCGATACATTATAAAGACCCATTTACTTTGATTATTCACCGTGTGTCGTTTGTGTGTTTTGAGAAACGAACAAATGACCACCATCCTTATTTCGTCGATATTTTCAACACCTCTCTTGATTTTCTCATATATATTCCTCCATGTTTTCTTTTAGAATGCCTCCTAGACCTAATACAACTCAAAATGCCAAAATGGCAGCTATTATCGCTCAGCAAATTGCTGTGGTACTCCCAAATCTCGTGACCCAACTTAATCAAGCGAACAACAACAATAACAATGCACCAGCTCCTTGCAACTATAAACAATTTTGTTCGGCTAAACCACTTTCGTTTTCTGGGTCCGAGGGAGCCACTGGGCTTCTGCAATGGTTTGAGAGTGTCGAAAGCACGTTCCGATTTGTTCAATGTCCAAATGAGCGAAAGGTTGAGTTCGCATCGAGTTTATTCAAAAAGAGAGCTCTTACATGGTGGAACGGTATTATGAGAGATAGAGGTGCCGAAGTGGCTTTAGCTCAAACATGGGAAGAGCTTAGGGCTCTAATGATGAAGGAATTTTGTCCTCGTCATGAGCAGAGGGCGCTCGAAAACGTTTTTCCATGATCTCAAACAGGATAGTGGTGAGCATCGTGCGTATACTGACCGGTACGAGGAGTTGAGTTTACTCTGTCCTTCGATGGTGACGCCTTTGGATAAGGCAATCGAGAAGTATATCGATGGATTGCCTGACCCTGTTTAGCACATTGTTACCGGAAGTAACCCAACCACTGTCCGACAGGCCATTGAGCTAGCTGCAACCTTGACCGAGTCTCGGGTCAAAAAGGGTAACCTTCATCGCAAAGGCGATAAGAAATCATCCACCAAAACCACTCAAGAGAAACAAAAGGGAAACAAAGTTGAGCCTTCTAAATGATCGAAGAAGCGTAAGGCTTCTCAGAACTTTGCCATCACTACATAACCCGCTCCAACTAATCCCCAAAACCAACCAGCTCAACCTCTTATGAGGAAGCCATATGCTGGTACTGCACCGTTATGCAATCGGTGCAACGGTCACCACCAAGTTCATCAACCATGTCGTCAATGTAAAAATTGTGGAAGATTTGGCCACTTGGCCAACGTTTATCGATCTGTTCCAAACCAAGCTGCTCAGAACCCTGTCCAACCCCAAGCAAATCCCGTTCGACCTCACTTTCTACCCGGGTCATGTTTTAATTGTGGCGAGATGGGCCATTACAAGAATAATTGCCTGAAATTAGCCAATGCCAACCAAGCTCGTGGACGAGCATTCAACATTAACGCTAACGAGGCCCGTGCTGATAACGAAGTCGTTAACGGTACGTTCCTTGTCAACAATCATCCTGCTTCTATCCTTTTCGATTCAGGTGCCGATAGGAGTTTTGTATCCTTAGCATTTGAACCATTGCTTTCAATGCCAAGAACTAAACTAGGAAGCCATTTACTGTCGAGATAGCTAGTGGCGAACCTCTTAAACTTGATTCTGTCATTCGTGATTGCCAATTGAACCTCAATAACCACCATTTTCCCATTGACATCACGCCAATGCAACTTGGGAGTTTCGACATCATCATAGGAATGGATTGGTTAACCAAGCATCATGCCTAAGTTATTTGTTTTGACAAGATAGTTCGAATACCTCTTCCTTCTGGCGAAGTCTTAGAAGATCGTGGAGAGAACTCTGCTAGTAATCTCAAACTCATGACCTGTAACCAAGCCCAAAAATACCTACGAAAGAACTATGTTGCCTTCCTGGCACATATCGTAGAGGAGAAAGGCAAAAGCAAAACTGTTCAGGATATTCCCATTGTTCGGGATTATCCTGAGGTGTTCCTTGAGGAACTACCTGGTTTACCTCCTGTACGACAAGTTGAGTTCCGCATTGACCTAGTACCTGGTGCCAACCCTATTGCTAAATCTCCTTACCATCTTGCACCATCTGAGATGCAAGAATTATCGAATCAGATTCAAGAGCTATCTGATAAAGGATTCATTCGTCCGAGCTATTCACCTTGGGGCGCTCCTGTCCTAATTGTGAAAAAGAAGGACGGATCTTTCCGTATGTGTATCGATTATCGTGAGCTCAATAAACTCACGATCAAAAATTGATATCCCCTACCTCGCATTGATGATCTCTTTGATCAGCTACAAGGTGCTAGTTACTTTTCAAAGATTGATCTGCGTTCTGGGTATCATCAACTTCGTGTGCTCGAAGAAGATATTCCCAAGACTTCTTTTCACACTCGATATGGTCATTACGAGTTTACTGTCATGCCTTTCGGTTTGACAAATGCTCCAGCTATTTTCATGGACTTGATGAATCGGGTTTGTAAACCTTATTTGGACAAGTTCATCATTGTTTTCATCGACGACATTCTTATTTATTCCAACTCTCGAGCCGAACACAAACCACACCTTCGATTGACTATGGAACTACTAAAGAAAGAACAACTTTATGCCAAATTCTCCAAGTGCGAGTTTTGGCTAAAAGAAGTTCAATTCTTGGGACACATAGTCAACGAGCAAGGTATACATGTGGATCCTTCCAAAATCACTGCGATTAAGGAGTGGAACACACCCACTACTCCCACAGAAGTTTGCTCATTTATTGGTCTTGCTGGATATTACCGTCGATTCATCGCGAACTTCTCAAAGATCGTGGTTCCCCTCACTGCTTTGACTCAAAAGAATAAGCCTTTTAAGTGGGGACCCAAACAAGAGGAAGCTTTCCAAACTCTGAAACAAAAACTCTATGATGCTCCTATTCTATCTTTACCCGATGGAAACGATGATTTTGTTGTCTATTGTGTTGCATTAAACCTAGGCCTTGGTTGTGTTCTCATGCAACGAGATAAAGTCATAGCCTATGTGTCAAGACAATTGAAAGTCCATGAGAAGAACTACACGAATCATGATCTTGAGTTAGGTGCTGTAGTTTTTGCCTTCAAAATTTGGAGACATTACCTCTATGGTACGAAATGCGTGGTTTTCACGGACCACAAAAGTCTCCAACATATATTCAATCAAAAGGAGTTGAACATGAGACAACGACGTTGGGTTGAACTTTTAAACGACTACGATTGCGAGATTCACTACCATCCTGGTAAGGAGAATGTCGTGGCTGATGCGCTTAGTCATAAGGAACGTGTCAAGCTTCTTTGTGTTTGAATTCAATCCGATATTCAGACACGTATCCTACAAGCACAACGTACATGTGTGAACCAAAGCTTGTTGAAAAATGAGCTACCTCAAAATCTCGAACTTCATCTCGAAATGAAAGACAATGGATTACTCTATTATTTGAACCGTTTGTGGGTTCCAAGTCAAGACAACCTCCGCACCCTATTGATGGACGAAGCTCATAAGTCTCGTTATTCAATCCATCCTGGTGCAGACAAAATGTACAAGGATCTTCGTACCCAGTATTGGTGGCCGGGTATGAAGAAAGACATTGCCTTGTATGTATCAAAATGCCTAACTTGTCTTAAAGTCAAGGCTGAACACCAACGCCCATCTGGTTTGCTTGAACAACCAGAAATTCTGGTATGGAAGTGGGAGAACATTGCGATGGATCTCATCACAAAACTACCGCGCACATCTAGAGGTCACGGTGCCATTTGGGTAGTCATTGATCGTATAACAAAGTCAGCACACTTTTTTGGCAATTCATGAGGATTACTCTGGTGACAAACTCGCCAAGATCTATATCGATGAGATTGTATCTCATCATGGTGTTCCTTTGGACATCATATCTGACAGAGATTCTAGGTTCTCTTCTCACTTTTGGAAGACCATGCAATCTGCTATGGGAACCAAACTCAATTTGAGCACTGCTTATCATCCTCAATCAGATGGATAAACCGAAAGAACAAGTCAAACATTGGAGGATATGCTTAGAGCGTGTGTGATCGACTTTGGTGGTAGTTGGGATTCGCATCTACCGTTGATCGAATTCTCCTACAACAATAGTTATCACGCCAGCATCACATGGCACCTTTCGAAGCTTTATACGGTCGAAAATGTCGTTCACCTGTCTGTTGGAATGAAGTTGGAGAGTCTCAGTTTACTGGACCCGAACTTATTCATGACACAACAGACAAAGTCAAGAAAATACGCGATAACCTTCTGACAGCTAGAAGCCGTCAAAAGAGTTACGCGGACAAACGACGCAAGCCCTTGGAATTCCAAATTGGTGATCACGTCCTACTCAAGGTATCCCCTTGGAAAGGAGTGGTTAGATTTGGAAAGAAAGGAAAACTTGCACCTCGATACGTTGGACCATTCAAGACGTTGAAAGAATGGGAAAGGTGGCCTACCGACTTGAGCTACCTCCTAAACTTGGGAACGTTCACCCAACATTCCACGTGTCCAATCTAAAGAAGTGTTTAGCCGACACAAATCTTCATATTCCCCTCGACGAAATTCACGTAAATGATACTATGCACTTTGTCGAGAAACATGTGGAGATTTTGGACCGTGAAGTCAAGAAACTCAAACGAAGACAAATTCCGATAGTCAAAGTTCGTTGGGAATCCAAACGTGGACAAGAATTTACTTGGGAACAAGAGGATCAAATGAAAGCGAAATACCCACATCTGTTTCCACAAGTTTCCTCTAATTAAATTTCGGGACGAAATTTGCTAAATTAGGGGAGACTGTGACATTTGTGGCGATCCGATCGTATAACAATTCCGAATGAATTATCAATCAATGAAATTTTTGGTGTTTTATTTTCAAGATTTGTATTTTTATCATGACAATTTCACGTATTCAATTCTTGCATGATTCCGAACTCTTAAACTTCTGGAAGTGAAATCGCAAACTATTAAGCAAATGTAATTAGTTTAACGGGACGTACACTCCGGAACATCGACATAAGCTAAACAAACCCTAAATACCCTTTACATAACTTAGAAATAAGTTTTGAGGGCTTCGGTATGACAAAAACACGCTTATGTAAGCTTAGGGGCTATTTTGCAAATTTTGCGAAACTATTCCGATTCGCGTATATCGTTATCCGGAACATGTACGTACAGCCAAAAAATTTTGTAATCATTAAAATCTAGTATTTTAATGATTGGAATGCAAAAATATCATTCGTTACGCGTTTAGGGTCATTTGCGCGTTCGTTACGATTTCCGTCATAATTAACCAAAAACCGCAACTGTACGACCAAACGAACCGACATCCGAAACGTTTCTAAGAATTTTTCAAGTTCCCTATGATTTATCTTCTTTATGGGGTTAACGGGTGTTAAAAGTGCCAAAACGCGTCGAAAAACAAGTTTTAGGCTGCAGGGACCTGTTCTGCCAATTCTGAAACATAGGAATCCCAGGTGCCACGTGAGAGACTAACCAAGATCTCCCGCGACGCGCGGGGGATGCCCAGTTACAGCAGAAAATGGCAGACAACTGTTTTACAGCTTTGAAACCCAATATTCGTGTTCTCCAAGTTCTAGCCTGGTCTTGACACGTCTTTGAACATGTGGAATGATCCTAGAATGGTCCTTGACACTTGTGATCATCAAATTCATCCTCCACAACTATAAATAGGTCCTTGATCTCACATTTCCACTTGCTCATTCCTTCCCTTTCTCTCTCTATAACTCTAAGAGGAGAACTCCCACTTTGTTGGAGGTCTCCCAACTTATTTTGGCATATTAGACTTATCATAACACATATCTAACCATCTGAACATGTTTTTATGTAAATGATCCGTTAAAGTAGCGTAAACTACCTTAACGAGTCCTAACGGGTCAAAAGCACTTAGGAATCTTTTCAAATCAGAATGTAGACTTTGTTAAACCATTTCATATGAGTACCAACACTCATTTGGTTTACAAGATCTCATTCTATCCTATCCGCAGATCAAAATCCCGATATTTAGATAGTTATCCGGTTTTAAGACACGTTTGATTTCTCGGACTTTTGAGCTTGTTTGGTCTTTAATTCAAGGTTACTTTGCAATCCCAAGTGAGTAAATAGACCCCTCTTTTTACATATTTTATGGTGACTATGTGAGTACATAGCTCCCCTATTTTATGATTTTCAAATATTTTGGGTATTTCATATGTGCTAAATTGTTTTCAAGCTTTCAAATTACAAATGCTATGGTTTATATAAACACGACGATTTCAATAATATGAACGAACTTGTTGATGCATTATACACATGACACGAATAACATTCATTAGCTTTGGCCAAGCCGACCAGTAGTAAGTTATGGTACCATAGGACTGTCAATCCCGTTACCAAGTTTCATGGTGTTTGTGGGGAAGTTTAAGGAACGACTGAAACTGTTTACTTTAACAAACCCTTTGGCGGTTTGTTATTGCAATTTAAAGATACCCTTTGGTGTAACAGACGAGTCAACACAGGTTTGAATGTATTCACCAAAACGACCAAAAGTTTTCACAATTAAAACAAGGACAATTTGTTTACACAGACGATGAACAATTGGTTTATGACACGAACAATGAACGATTGATATATAACACAAACAATGAATGATTGGTTTATGGTAAGTGATTTAGATAACGGAACGTGTGTAATGTGATAGAAGCATGGTGGATACGTCGCTGGTACTTCCTATATATAAGTGATTTTATCATATTACATTCATGGCGTTATTTGCATCACTTGAAACAAAGGTTTCCAAACAATGACACACAACGATTTTCAATTAAAGATATAAACCATACAAAGTTTCTTCAAGGCGATTTACAACTCGAATTTACAAAACAAATGTTTTGGTCAAGATTCATGGCTACAAGTCTTTTATAAACTATAACTAACTTGTTTTAGTTGGTTAGTTATCATTGCAATACCAAATACCTTTTGATAACACCGTTTTTAATTAACGACTCTAGTAGTCTGACGAGGTATTGCAATCACATATTCAAGGCCATGAATTTGACACACTCACAAAACCTATGTACTCGCAGGCATATTTTTGCTGACTCGTTTTCACATATGTTTCAGGGAACAATGCTTGATGTCGATGCATGCTCATGTAGGATTGGACGCGGACTTAGTGCCTTAAAATATGAAAGACAATAGTTTATTTAGTTTGTTTTAAACTCCAAGACAATGTAACTATGAAATTTCAATATTCAATAAAACATAACTTTAATTACCACGTGTTGTTGGAACAATCTGTTAACGTGACTCCCTGACATTTCCGTTGCGGTTTGTTGTTTTTACGCGGTCGGGGTGTTACATATTTGACATGTCTTTGTATTTCTTGACGTCTTGTTTCATAATTCTTGAGGACTTTCATGATTTGTTATATTGTATAACACACCATACATATAACACATCATAACTGGTCATTCAAACTATAAAACACACCACACTGTCATATAAAACACGCTGTAATCGGTAAACAGATCAACTAGTTGAAACATAATTTTTTAATATATGTAGCAACATGGTATTCTTTTTATAAATAAGTTTTGTCTAAAAAGGTTAATGAGACGGGGGAAGTTGCATGCGACTTGCATATGGGTTCCTAAATTTAATCAAAGAAATATCAGTTTAACTAAAACAAATATTACAATTTTACTGTAACAACCCAACCTGGATTGATTGACGTGTCACTATAACAGTGGATCAAAACAAAAGCCATAATTCCATTGATTAAACCAAAGTTGGAAATACATAATAAAAGTTAGGGTTAGCCCAAATGTCTAATATAGATCATCCTTAAAACATAAAGTTAATAGACATCTTCAGATTATTTAGATTATTCTTAAGCATTTTTCTCTCTTGATCCCGCCCAAGGTATCCTGTGAACCTGTGGTATACAAAACATTTATGGAATGAGCCGAATGCGCAGTATGGAATAATAGGCTCAAATAGCAAATAAATAAACAATCAACAGAAATGACATCACCGTATCTCGTAATGTAAACCGATAAGAAGCGAAACAATACAACGCAAAGCATAACATATAACTAAACTGAATCATATCATACGGGTGTACACCTAAGCTAAACAGGGTGACAACCACAAAGTGTGTCACATGAGATGGTGCAGTTGGCCTACCCGGCATCCATCTCATGAAACATACCTACGATATATCCATACGCCTCCCAGTCGCTATGTACCACACTTGTATCTAGGGACGCCGTGAACTGATAACTCCATCACAGGAGGAGCCAGAGAGATTAGGGTAGCAGATCTCAAATAATCAGAAATAAATATAACACTAACATTATCAAAACATGCGATAATGAGCGCAATATAATCATAAACTTATCGCATGTTGTCAAGCCGAATAATAATCTTAGTTCAGTTCGCTAGAACATCGATGAGAGGATCATTTTTCATAGAAGCATACTTTTCGGACAGCCAGCCCGGTAGGAAGCTGAGAGAAATCTCCCCTTCCCCCTGTTAAGGTCGAGTCCTTACTCAATTCATCGGATGAATTCGAGTAAGAAACGAACGGATGGTCAATCAATTGAGGCTCAAAGACATTGGAGTTTTTGAGATAAATATAGTATAGACAAGGGTTTATAATAAACGACCAAATAACAAAAGGAGAGGGGTTAATGATCCGTACCTTGTTTCTTGATTTTTTATCTTATAAATAATAGTCTTGCTTATAACATCTGCGAAAAACGAATCCTAGAAAACCCGAGTCATTTTGTAAACTGGATCCGAAAACATAATAAATAAAAATGCGAACTTTCGTTATTATCTTTTATTATTTGAAATTATTAAAAAAATAGTTTAGAAGAGACAACAGGAAAATGATTTAAAGATATTCATTTATTATTGGTATTGTTTTAGTTGGAACCATATATGCAATTTTACAATGTTACGTAATTTTTAAAACTAATATATGAATCAATTTATAAGTATTTTTAAAACTAATATATGAATGAATTTATAAGTAAGATGGTTGCTTGTGCTAAATGATTCATGAGAAGTAATATTAATAACCATTGAATTGGATGTTCTTGTCAAGTAAATAGAATTTTAATATGAAATTGTTATTTGGTTTTAAATTGATTTGATTAAAATCACTAAATATATTAAGAGAACTTTTAAGAGCTTTTGGGTTTCCCCTCCATTAATTAAAATCACCAAATATATTTAAGAGAACCTTAAGATCTTTTGGGTTTCTCCTCCATATAACTAACCACCATCAATTGAATGATTAATTTACTAGAAGAATTACATTTAATGTGAATAAATCTATATTCTATATAATATACTAAATATGATGCATTTGAGACACATGGCATGTTGTGGTAGAGCCTCAAGTTTATTTTGGGAGGGAATGCATATCCTTCACTTATTCTAATTTTATGCCGGATCCATATTAATTCGAGTTATCCATTACCCAGGATATTGGATCCATATATAAAGTTATATCTCAATTATTGAGATCATATTCTCCATCTACTTTTCTCTCTAAACCCTAACCGACACACATCTTCATCTCTTTCTTGATTCCTCGGTTCATCAAACAAAATCAGTGGTATGTTTCAATGTTTAGATTTTATGGATGTTCCTATTTTAATCGAATTTACTAATGTTTTGTTTTTTTTTTTAACTTGGAAACCTTAACTACTCTATTTATTCAATTTGTGGTTCTTTGAACGATGATTCTTCGATCTTTAAGAAGGTATGTTGAATCTTTTAATATTTATGTATATGTTAATCCAAGTTAGTAATGGTTTGTTTGTTTTTGTTTTATAAACTATAATCCCGATCCTCAATGTATACAATTTTTGCTACTTTTCACTCTGATTCTTCAGTCTAAACCAAAGGTACGTGATCTTTTGTTGTTTTCATATTTATGATTAACATTGTCTTAAATATGTGTTTTGTTGTTTTTTTATTTAACATTAGTTCTTTGGATATCGGTTCATATGCTTCTCTGTTCACCACCTAAAAAATGATCATCGATACAAGTATTTTTTTTTATTGTATTTGTGTATATGTTTTCTGTATTGTGTTATATTAAGATTCAAGATTAAACAAAATTTTTGAAATGTTTTGTTTTATTAACAATTGTTTGTTGTAATTCATGTTTGAAGATGATGGTATTCAGTATGAAAAAAAAAGATTTGTTTCTTGGATTCTACAGTTTTTCTTATGAATATATTTAAACAGATTTTCTAAACAATGAGATGTTTTAGGTTTTATTATACAAAAAGATGCAAATATTTGAGTTGAATTATAAAAAGACTTATGAGTAAGGTTTAAACTGTTAACTTTATCGGTTTTATGTTTGTGATCTTTGATGACAAAAATGATTTTAAGATAAAAAGTTTTGGGCTTATAGATTGTTCAGTTGTATACATGTTTTTTGAAAGAGGATTGTATCTATTAAAAAGTTTTTTTTTGATGTTTCATATTTTTGTTTGCACGGATCTAAAAGAAATGAAAAATTATTAAACGAATTTTGTTATGTCAGGATCTAAGTTTGAATCACTTGTAGTTTTATTTTCTAAAGATGGAAAATGGATTGAATTATAAAGATATGCAGCGGAATTAATGGAAAACTTTTACTACAAGCAATCGGTCGTTTGTTTTCATCACCATCATGCTTTCAAGTTGTTAAACTTCTCATGTGATTCACAAACTCCCCCTTAGCCAATTACAATCGTTTGATAGTAAGAAATGAAGAAGAAAAGTGTGAATTGATCTTTTTCAGGAAGACGAGTTAACTGTTACAATGTTCACCTATTTATACTAACTATCTAACCACTAAGCATCTTTTGTGACGTCATGGTTGATAGTGACAACTAACAAAATTGTAACTAACTAAAACACTGCTATACTAATACTATTAGTGCATAGCACTATTACATTGAACAAAGTAAAACTAGTCTAAGCACTGATCTCTATCCTCTGATCTTGTTTCTTCTAGCAGACCTTTGCTTCTTGATTCAATCAGATGATAGTAACAGTTATTTAAGGAAAGGAGTGTAAAGGTTGATCAGAGGTTGTAACCTCTGATAGTTGAACCAAAGCTCGGATAGTGAATTTGGCTTTGATATCATCTGTTCCTTTGTTAGGGTTCAATCCCAACAATCTCCCCTGGAACAGATGATGCCAAAAACTTGATTATTCTTGGTTTTTATTCCTCAACAGAAGTTCTCTGATTTGGCCTTTAAACTATAATTCAAAATTCGGAGAAACTTCATCATCATTATCCTTTTCGATAGTCAGATCCAAAAGATCTTGAAGGTCTTCTTCATTTAGCTCATATGCAGCCTCCATGCTAATCTTGACAACAGCACCATTAGACTTGAGCAGTGTCAATTTGTGGGAGTCTTTATCGACTTTCCACTTTAGAATTTTTGGGTCTTCTGGCTTTCTAGGATGACTTTTATTGGTTGAGGTTTGAAGAGCTTTTTGTTGAACTATCTTTGTCAATTCTGCTATGAGCTTTTCACTAGCTTCATCTGTGTGATAGTCAACCATGTTTTTAATTCCTTCTTTGATGTGTTTAAACACTCTCTTGTCTTCTTCGTCTATCTTTTCTTGCCTTTTGAATTGATTGAAAGCAAGGATGGAGGGGACAGATGATGAGATAGACTTTTTGGGGTTTGAGCTTTATAAACATCATCTGATGGAGGGTAAACTGGTTTAGGAGGCTTGTTTAGATCTTTCTTCCTCCTCTCTTCTAACATCTTATATGTATCAATCACCCTGACTTCTCCCCACCTTGTCACTTGGTTCCTTGAACCATAGTGATTTTGTATCAATTCTTCTTTCATCCTTTTGATCATCAAAGCTCTGTCTGGCATATTTTTCTTATATTTTTCCTAGTTAGGAGGAGTTGGCTTCTTATGAGGATCTTTTAACATTTCTTGCATTCTTTTAATCTATCTCTCAGCTCATCCATACTCCAATCCTTGAATTGTGCCTTTGTTGCCTTATATTGCTTGTTCTTCATGATATGTTCAATGAGTTCATGTTTAAGGCATTGATCATCCCTTTCTGACAGCTTATTACTCAGATCTTTGACAAAATCTTGCAATGTTCTGCCTTTGCTTAGCTGAAAAGACATGATGGCCTGTATCTCTCTATCACCTTTATCAGCTGAGTCTCTCTTTGCTATATCCTCTGCTTGTTTCAATTTGAGTTCTAGATAATCATCAATATTTGTAGATCTTGGGTAGCCATCAAGAGATAATATGGTTCTTTTGTCAGGGTCTTCCTCAGAATAGAAGCTTAGAATTTCTTCCCTGACTGCTGGTAAATCAAGGGGATATTGTTTTGCTGCAGGTATAACTTTAAGGGAATCAGTGGTTTGAGTTGAAGATGGTGGAAGCATTGATGTGGAGGTCAGTGGTTGTGATGACAAAGGAGTAGGAGCAGGAAAGATCTCTTCTTCATTCACAATATTTGTAGTCCTTCTCCTCTTGAATTTGACTTCAGGTGATGATGGATGAGTTAGAATTCTGGTTGGTGGATGAGATTGCATCTGCTGCAACATCTGCTGTATCAACAGATGTTAACACAACAGTTGCTGTAACATCTGCTTTGGTGGAAATGGTTATGGAAGCTGAAGTAAGTGTGCTTGATTTTTGGAGAGCAGAGGTTTTAATGGTTGGATTTACAGCAGGCTCAGTTTTGGAAAGTGTGGGAGTTGGTTGCCTTACTTTTCTAGCAGGTCTCCTCTTTGCTGAGGTACTAACCTCTTCCTTTTCTTTTTGTTGCTTAATCTTTTGCTCAACCAATACCTTGCCATCAAGATACACTTTTCTCTTCTGCTTCTCATTTTCTCTGGCCAAGATATCATCTGTTAGATCCTTTTTCTTTGAACCATCTAGCCTGGGTATATCTACTGTTGGCTTTGCCATTTGATCATCTATTATAAGCTTCTTTTGTCCCAAAGGTTTCTCCCCCTTTTTGGCATCATCTTCAGTGTTCACAAAAATTACTGTAGGAGGAGCAGTACCGGTGGTTCGGAGAAGATGAGCTTTTATTGCTTTAATATCTGCCCTTGTATCCATGAACCTAGCTTCAACCATGTTTCATACTTCCTGCATTTGATGTTTGTGTTGTTGATCAGAGAAGTGCTTTTGTTGTTGAAACAGAGGGTCTAGGGCTTCTTTCAGATCAGCAGTGGTTAAGACAGAGGGTTGGCTCTTTGTAGCTAACAACTGCTTCACAAGATTTTTGATCTCATCAACAGAAGTTTCAAGCTTTGATACTCTTTCTGTCAAATCTTTGTATTTTTTATCATCACCTAATTTAATAGGATCATCTGAACTCCTACCTGAGGTGGTAGTTATATCTAAGATATCATGAGCATGTGTTTTAACACTAGTTTCAACCATAGATGCCGCCTTTTGTTGGTACTGGGGACTTCCCACAACATCAAAGGTTACCTTGGTAGCCTCAGCAGTGGTTGCCTTCAACAGAGACTTAGTAATGTAACCACTGTCCAAAGGAAAACTAGGTAGTTTTGCAATTGTAGTGGCTGCTCTAGTTGAACTATCACCAAGGGTTACATGTAACCCAAGAGATGTAGCCTCTTCATTTGCTGATGGGCTAGCAATGAATAGAGATTCAGACCCAGCATCATGTTGAAGTATATTCTCAATGATAGGTTGATGAGAAGTGCTGGATAATGTCTGCTCTAGTTCTATTGCATTCAGCTAGGGTATAAAGGTTTGTGGTAGTGATTTTATTGGAGAAGGGATATAGGTGCAGAAAGAGACATTGCCCTGGGAGATGGGCTGTGGAAGATAGAACCAAGTGGTCCTAGAGCTTGATAATTTGGTGTCCCTGTGTTTACAACCTGATCCTTTTGTGAGGATGCAGGAGGAGTTTTATAGCTAGGTGGAAATCTCTCAACCATCTGCTGTGAAGAAGTAGCAGCAGTGGTTTGTGACTTTGTGGTGTCACAGGGTTTACCTCTGGGATCTCATCTTCCAGAGGACCCTTTTTGAGTTTAGTGGGTTTTCTGGATGTTTTTGTTGGTTTCTTTTTGGTGATATTAGGTGTTGGTTTCAGAGCAGTGGTTGTCATGCTTTGATCACCTAGAGCAGTGGGCTCAGTAGCAGGAGGAAGAGATTGACCATTTTGTTCTTGTAAAATTGGCTCATCCTCCTCTACTTCTGTTTTGGAAACCTTTTCATGATTTGTTATTCGTGTAAAAGTTTCATGAGTTAGGCAGCCAGGTGTTGTCACGCGCCTTGTTTACTTGCTTCAGATCTGATCTGGTCTTGCAAGTAAACACTCAAGAATCGAGGATGCATCAAGAAAGTTTTCTTTTTGAGATATTTTTAAAATTATTTACAAGATCATTGAACAATACCTGGGAATAGTTAAAATCAGAATCAGTCAAAATTGCATATCCCAGATATTGCATGTTCAATGGAATTTCATTGAAAGCAGTAGATTTTGCAGAGAGACATGTTAAAAGAGTATGAAAAAGAATTTGATATCTGCTGGAAAGTTAGGTTTAAAGATTGTCATACCTTTCAGTTGGCCAGTGTAACCTCTTTCCACAAACTCTGCTTGCATCTCTCTTAAAGAAAATGACACAGGATATGCCATATCATTCAATCTAAAAACTTGAGAGATTGATTGTGGGCTAATTTGCATAGGAGTACCCCCAACCTTTGAGATTATTGCATAAGGAACACCATCAATGGATGTTTTGGCCTTAGCATTTGTCCAAAAATCCCGAAGATAATCGATGTAAATTTTGGCTTTGACTTCGAGCATATGCTTAAATTTTGATTATCTTAGAATCCGAATCATTGTGTGGTATCGTGTATTGACTTTGGTTTCTTCTAAGATTCCCGTGTAATTGTGTGGGGTTTTGATAATCAGGACGAATGGTGGTAAATCTTGCTTTGATATCTTTGATTTTGTTTTAGGAGCCATGATTTGAGTGTAAACTATTTTGAGATTATTGAAATCGACACAGTTTGATGAATCCTTTGTTCTGGATAGAACAGGGTTTTTATAGGGTTTTTGAAAAAGTGATGATGACATGGCATCTGATGCAACGATTGTCGAATAACATCTGTCCACGTGTAACCTCTGATTGAAAATGGAAGACAGTTGTTTGGCTAAACACTGTTTGATATTTTTGATCAGTGGATAAGAACAGTGTTTGCAACTATCAGAGGATACACTTTTTTTGACAGTGGATAGATTTTTCTTAACGAACAGTGTTTTTGTGCTATCAGTGCTTTGAACAGACTTTGAGGATTTATTGAGAAATTCAATTTTAAACTATTTTTTTGTGACAAATGGCAAATAACCGGTAATTCTGTACAATCTAATCACCTATTTTATTCATTAATCTCATGCATTCTAAACGTAATTAAATTATGTAACTGAGTCGTATGATATATAACAAGTGTTATAACATGTAAAACTTGATGAAACATCTATTGGTTTCCAATATATCAAGAAACAATAAAACCTGTGTCCTAAAAGTGTTGGTAGAAAGTGCGGAACGCACTACTCACGATTGCGCAATGTATGCCGGCAATCACCGAAACGGAACAGACTACGAACCAAGGCACATGAATGACACAACTGAGTCCATATAACTATGAGAACACTAATGTGGGAATAATTCTATTAATATTACACAACCTTCCGGTATGACGCACTAAACACATATTGTCCGATCGGCTAAATATATAACACTTTTAAATTCGTCCGTGATGATAATTAAACAATTCTGGACCTCCGAAATTGTGCCAATTGATGTAAAACACACTAAAACATTTTGGGAATATCAACGGGATATCAAAAACTATAAGCTTCCGAAGTTATATCGCTATACACTAACTAGTCCGATATCGAACAGACGGACTAGTAAACGGTATTTTCGCCACTACAACAACCAAACGAAGGAACTAGTGAGCTAGTTAAGCCTAATTTGGGACTCGGAATCACTTCATACAACTTTTGGATGCGAGATAACAACTTACGGGAATGTTCATCGGTACGACATAAAAGCACCGTTAGTGCACCGATGCTTAAAAGAAAGCCGTTTAAACTAGTGAATAGCTATTTTAACTAGTCTAGGGAACTAATTAGTGTTACTACAAGTCCTAATCTCTAATTACCTCCTTAATGGTGTGATTAAAACCCTAAACACCCTACTTCCCTTAATGACCAAAATATCTAATGTTTAAAGACTTAAACCCCAAAATTTTACACTTTACCCCCCAGGTAGACGGTTATGGTGGGCCCCATAGGCCTCACCATTTTGTTCATTTTTCAAAGATGTAAGGTGTGAAGCATGGTGTTTGATAAGGGTCTTGACTAAAGGAAAGGTATGGCATAATAAGTATTCTAAAGACCACCATTATCATCATATACATCGACTTTCAAAACAAAGACACCCTCTAGTCTCTCTCTAACTCACGGCACACACATCACCACCTTACACCACCATAATCCACCATTAAACACCTCTATTTACTCCATTTCAAAGCCTTTCAAGACCATTTAAGCATGGATTAAGCATGGGGAAGCAATAGGAGCACTCGTGGAGCTTATTTTTCTTCTTATTTTCTCATCTAACTAGTGCCAATTGTAAGATCTCTAACCACCATTTTTAAGCTTTAAATTACTAATAGATCATGGAAGTACAAGTTGTTCTTGAAATAAAAATATGAACATAAATTAAAACCCTAATCTCAAAGTTAAAGAACACTAAATATAACTATATTATGTGTAGTTTCATGTAGATTAGTGTATGATAGTTTGTATGATCATGTTGTTTATGTTGATCTTGTTAATATTAATGATTTAAAGATTATGTTATGATGATCATGTTGTTAGTTTCATGTAGTATTTTATATTTGTGTTCATCTCACCATGATGAACATATATATGTAATTTAAACATGGAAATGTTTAAATCAAGAAAGATCATCATGCTCATGAATTAATCATATAATCTTTAGATAAAATAAAGAAATAAGTGTTAAGTGGGTTTAAAACTTAATTTTTGGAAAGTTTAGTGCACTTTGTTTTTTTTACAAGATAAGAATTTAACAACTTGTTTATTATGAAAATCATCTTAAAAAGTTAACTTTTTATGTATAAAAGTGTATTATGAAAGTTCATGAAATGGGACAATTATGTTAACATATAAACATGCTTAAAAGAAGCTTGGTGAAAAATGGTGATTTAGTGAATTGATTGTGATTTAAATACGTTTTACATAACGTGGAAAACGCCCTAGTTTTAGGGGAAACTATGGCAGATTTTTCTAAAAATCTAATTGCGATTAAAATGGGATTAAAGGGTGATTAACAAAGTTAAACACGATTAGTAATCTTAAACTCATTATGGAACCCTTGATGAAAATGGTTAAGTCTTTAATGCACAAGAGTTCTTGAGAACTTGAAATATATATATATTTTTTTCATAAAAATAAATGATGAAAAAAAATAATAATATATGTATATAATTTTTGGGCAAAAAATACACATATTTTGGAAACACTCCTATGATGGTCCGTTGTACGGATCTTTCTGGTCCTAATTTGGCAAACCTAAGGTAAACGTGCGGAATCCGTTTGCATAGGCGGCATTGGATACAAGTTATTCACTGATTAATAACTGTTTCATTGATGTGTAGACGTTACAGATCCTGAAAACACTTGGACAGAGCTTCGCCTCTGTCGTGACAAAATCTCTGAATGTTACAAATGAAATGACAAGACACCTATTTATAGGAATCACAAGTTCGCTGGTGTGATGCAAGTTCTGGCGAACTTGCTTAGACAAGTTTGGCTGAACTTGTCTTCAACACTACAATTTTAAGCGAACTTAACTATAAACATACACAAACTTCGACATTTCGCTCCTAAATACTGACTCGATGTTATACGATGACGTAGGCAACAGACATATGCATCAATATACTCCCCCTTGGATGTTGCCGTAGTCATCAGTCTTCAATTAAGTTCCTGAGTCTTTAATGTTCTCTTGATCTTTATTTCTTGAATAATTTTAACTTCCTTGATCTTCATAACATCTACAATCCTTTTCTCTTTTCTTGAGCTTGTCTTGATAAAACTTGAATCACCATGCTCCCCCTTGCTTTGAGCTTTCTGGTATCTTCAATCAACGTTTTTTTATCCAGCTCCCCCTTAAAATCTACTTCCTGTTTCAAAGTTTCTCAAACACTCAAATAAACATTTCAGATTCAAACTTTGAAATTTCTAAACACAAGCATTTCAAATTTTAATCTTCTTATCAGTTTTAAACCCTCTCAGTTAATCAAGTCACAATTAATGACCTTATATATCTGATTTATGTATCAAGTTCAACTTAATGATCTTGATTAAACATTTTGACACTAAACTGACACATTTATTCAAATGTAAGTTTCAACTTAATGAACTTTTAAACTTTTTCAGATCAATTTTCAAAAGTTTTTAGATTTTGTTTAGCAACTCTAGATTTTGAAAATCAGTTTTTCATCATCAGTGGTCGAAACTAAAAGATAATATAATCTTTTTGTTTTTAAGTAATGAATATCATACTCTAACTATGTACAAACATATTTACAAACATATTTTTGTTGAATTTGTGTTAAAGGATCATATCAGTTTTTTGAGACATATCACAAGTACCATTGACCTTTTGAGACTTTAAGCTTTAAACAAATTTACCTAGATTGTCGATATGGTTGTCCTCTTAAACTTCAACACATTTCTCAATTGTTCCAAGATACGTTATGTAGAACTAAGAAACTTGACTTAGCTATGGTTCCCACCTCTGGATATACTCCCGCATCAAGATTCCCTAGATTTCATCTTACAGGTGAGTATAGCGTAATTGATATCTGTATCTGGGTTGTGCGAGACCTTGAGAGCTCAGGTTAGCACCACCGTACCGATAGAGAGATGAAGGCTCGACTTATAAGGTAGTGTTCCAAAATAGAAACTTTTTGTACTGCAATTGCAATATCTTTTGATATTTTCAACTGAATGCAGTGTTAGGGGTTTATTGCAAAAGCATTATAGAAGTTCTGGGCTATTGCTTCCACAAAATCAGAAGAACTTGTATAATACACCAGATATCAACTACCTATAAAGACCTCGTATCTCAGAATCAGGCAATCTCTCAAACGAAATTTCGGAGTACTGAGTCCATATATCTGAGAGATGTTAATCCACAAGTTTAAGCAGTTGTAAAATTTAGTTTATATCCCAGAAACAATTTACTGAACGTGTAAAGTCTATCGACACATCCACATTAAGACAAACCTTTTAAACTTTACATTTCCTTAGCGTACTGTGATAGTCCACTGATGTACTATCATTTCCTTTTATCCACAAAAACTCTTTTTGACTTTTTCATGTTTTTGTACTTTTTGCATTTAATATGTTTTTGGATTTTCTGAAAAAATTTTCTCCCCCTAAAATCCAAAAAAATATTTTTGGAATTTCTGTTTTTTTATGAAAAACATTGACCAACTGATGAGAATCACTTCAATTCGCCATCCATTACTGCTTCACAAATTTTCTTTTAACTACATAATGAACATTTAATGACAAAACCTTGACACCTTTTTATTTATAACAATTTACTGAACATGAGTTTTGTCTTGTTCAACAGTGAGGGTTCTGTGAAAATTTTCAAATTTTCTTCAAAAATTTGTAAAATTTTCAAGTAAAATTTATTGGTATATGTTTTCGAAAAAATTTTTTTTTCAAAAATTGTAAAGTAAACGTTATTTGAAATTTAATAAGGCCTTTATATAGAACTTGATAACCCGGCCCATCTTCAATGTGAGCCCCAGAACGCCATTTTTAGTAATTTGCATTCTTCTCAGAAGTTCCTGCACAAAAATTCAAACAATTAGTTGAATAATAACACCCAAGCCTTTGCAGTCTTAGGCGTTGTTTCTTCGAACTTAATTTTGATTTTCCTTTCACAATCAGGTTTATTTTGAACTTTCTCATGTTTCGGAAAGTTCTCTAAACTTTCAATTTTTACTGATTGTGTAACTTCATTTTCTTTTACCAACCACGATTGGTTTTTCGTTAAAGCTTTCTTGAAATACAATGTAGAAACTCTTTGTTCATTACCATTCGAGTATTCACCAGTTTCAAAATCTGAAAACTTAGTAATAACTGGTTTCACCTTGTTTGCAGTTTCTGTACATTGTTTCAAAACCTGAGTTGGTACTCCAGAATTTTTGTTATCAATATGAGCAGGTTTAGGATTAATTTGTAGACATTTTTTAGCAATGTGTCCAGTTAAACCACATTTATGACACACCCTGTTATCATATCGATCTTTTCTATCAAACCATACACTCAAATCATAACACTGATTTGACGTATGGTAGCCATTTTTCCTGCTTCTTCTGTACCTTTGATTTGACGTTGAAGCACTATGGTCCGACCTGCACAACTTATTCTCAAATTTTTGTGAGTTTTGTTTTTTAAATTTGTTTGATTTTTTATAATGAGTGGATGATTGTACCGATGAACTTTTATTTTTAAAAGTCTTAGAATTTTTAGAACTTTGTTTGTTCTTCATTCTGCTTAGAAGGTTTTTGCGTTGAGCATTCACTTTTTTCAGAAGATTGTAGAACAGTTTCTTGAAGTTTCTCTTTTAGTTTTAAAAATATTTCATGTTTATCATTTTAGGTCTTTCATCATTGATATCATCATCACAATCTTTAATTATGACATCGTAATAATATGTAACAATGTTACTTATTGGAATTTCCTTTTTATTATTATTGATTGGTTTTGGACATATATGGTCTAACTTTAAAGATGAGGTCACAAAACCTTTCAATAATTTTTCTGAATTAACAACTTTATTTTTAACAGTCTCAACTTCTTTTTTAAGTTGAGCAATTTTCTCAATATGAGAATTTATTGCTTTTTTATTTTCTATATTTAATTTTTCAAAAACAATTTTTTCATTTTTAAACATTTTTATTTCATTTTGAAAATCTATTACCATTTGTAGTTTTTCATTTTCTAATATTTTTATTTTGTTTTTAAAATTCTTTTCATTTTCTTTTAACTTTTTATTTTCTAATGTAAAACTTTCCACATCTTTCAAAAGTTAGACAATAGCAGATCTGGATTTTTCACAATTTGAGCACACAAATTCAGAACTTGAAACCTCATTTGTAGACATTCTTGAACTTTGTTCTTCACAGTTCTTCGCAATCATACTTCTTTCTCTCTTAAACTGATCATTTGAACTTTGTGCTTCCCGATCATTTCCTTGATCACTAACACGATCGGACTTCTTCTTGATTAGCAGCTTCTTGTTCTTAATCAACTCAGCTCTTTCCAAATACTTAGCCCCTAGAGATTTCCACAAATCATGTGCAGTTTTGTACTCTGGTAACAAAATCAAGATTTTCTTCTTTTATTGATTGTTGTAACAAGGTTAGAATCTTCTTCTCATGGGCATATGCAGCATTCAGTTGAGTTGTAAACTTTGATACTGAATTCAGCTCCACGTTCATCAACTGGTCATTTAAATCCAGTTTGAATAGCAACCCAACCATAGAGGTGATTTGCTCGTACCCAGTCCTCAAATTTTTCATTCCAGGCTTTATACTCATCTATACTCATCAACATTGGCGGCTCACGGACTCCATTTCGTTTTCCAAACTAACCTGTCCTTCAAAAAACTTGAAAAACGATTAGCAAACAGACAATTTTAGTAAAAATTTGACTTTTTAACCGACAATATTAACGTATCGGTTTGCTAAAAAACGTTTAAAATTTTTCGGAAAACTGTTTTTACCAGATTAGAGCGTTAAACTCGTCTTGTCAATACGAATATAACAATATATAATGTCCGAGACGTTTTTTTAGAAACCTTAGACAAGTTCGGGCGAACTTGTAATAGCTTGTGAGAGAAGTTCGGGCGAACTTGTGCTAACAAACAATCAAATTTAACAAGTTCGGGCGAACTTGTATATTGCTTGACAAGTTCGAGCGAACTTGTGAGATTTTTCAAGACTTGTAAGATATTCAAGAGACTTTACAAGTTCGGGCGAACTTGTAATAGATTTTCAACAAAATTTAATCAAGTTCGGGCGAACTTGATGAAATCTTAATGAAAAGTATGCAAGTTCGAGCGAACTTATCAAAAATCTTGAAAAATCAATCAAGTTCGGGCGAACTTGATGAAAAGTTATGAACTTTTCAGTCAATTTTGAGCGAACGTGATGTCAAGTTCGAGCGAACATGTGTTTTCAAACATGGTTTTTTCAAATTTTCGACATGAATTCGTTTGGTTTAAGATCTGATCTTTTCAAGGGTTTTAGTATAATGGATTTTACGTATTATACTTGAAAATCAGTCCATTTTGTCCGTGAATTGTCCAAGAAAAGTTAAAAATTAAAGAATAGAGTAGAAGATGAGATGTTCTATGTCCAATGTCTTCAAATTAGGCCAATCCTACTCTGATACCAATTGAGGGACGTTGTACGGATCTTTCTGGTCCTAATTTGGCAAACTTAAGGTAAATGTGCGGAATCCGTTTGCATAGGCGGCATTGGATACAAGTTATTCACTGATTAATCACTGTTTCATTGATGTGTAGACGTTACAGATTCTGAAAACACTTGGACAGAGCTTTGCCTCTGTCGTGACAAAATCTCTGAATGTTACAAATGAAATGACAAGACACCTATTTATAGGAATCACAAGTTCGCTGGTGTGATTCAAGTTCGGGCGAACTTGCTTAGACAAGTTTGGCTGAACTTGTCTTCAGCACTACAATTTTAAGCGAACTTGACTATAAACATACACAAACTTCGACATTTCGCTCCTAAATACTGACTCCACATTATACAATGACCTAGGAAATAGACATATGAATCAACATCCTAAGTATGTGTATTTGTGTGCTATGTGTATATATTAGATATACTTAGGGTAAATCAAAACAATGCACCCAAAATACCGAGAATTACGTGTATGAAGCAAGTGTAGAAATACATATACATATTCCAAAAGTAATGACATAAAAATGGACATAGCCAAGTCTTACACATATTACATAAGCGGTTAAACGGACGAATAAAATAAATGGCCAAGGTCGAACTACAAAGGCGAACTCTTAAGAAATAATAAATATTTTCGACACCGGACAAATAAATATATATATGCGTCGCCAAAAGCAAAATCCGGAAGTTGAAAGTATATAAAATTACTAAGTGTTGCAATATATGTAAAGATACTTGTGTCTTAATACTTAGTTAAAAATACATATATAAGAATTCCCACTAATGGACTCAATTTATGAGAATGGGCTAGGCCCAAATTACATAACACATATGGGCTAGGTCCAATCACATAAACTAAGTGGGCTATGCCCAATCACATAACAAAGTGGGTTGGGCCCAAGGATATAACTAAGTGGGCTAGGCCCAATCATATGAACTAAGTAGGCTGGGCCCAATGATATAACTATGTGGGCTACGCCCAATGACATAAACTAAGTGGGCTAGGCCCAATGATATAACTAAGTGGGCTAGGCTCAATGACTTAAACTAAGTGGGCTAGGCCCAATGACATGAACTAAGTGGGCTAGGCCCAATGACATGCGTGCAAGGCACGAGGACAAGTGAAGGGCAAGGCCCGTTCACAGACGATTAATACCCGATAACAAATAAATATTTGTGAAATAAATATACAAATGATAATTAAACCCAAAAACTACCAACACTATAAATACATAATAACAAGTCAAGATGAACAACTTGTACGAGGTCCGATTAGACCTGAGAGTCTAATGAGTTGAATACACATGTAGGTTACACACGTGTACGGACACTCTATTCACACTTGTACAACTACACGGAACGCAAAGTAGTGAGTTCATGTTTCCCCTTTTTTTCTTTTAAATGTTTTCGGTTTTATAACAATTGGGGGTGAAATACATGCTATGACATTTTATGACAAAGGGTATGTTAGCTACGGGTTTAGAAGATAACTAGATCAATGTGTGTAAGTAGGATGATAACATAATAACCATTAATACTTAGTGACCAAGGTGCAAAGGTGTAGATCTAATGTGATACCCATGACGAAACCAGGTTCACCTTAATTGGTCCTAAACTTAAAGCATGACTAAAACTATAATTGCGCGTAAACCTGGTGAAATTGCATGACTTGTGTGTTGTGCGAAACAATATATGTTATATCTCAAAGGAATCCGAGAGCACGTCATGGTTAACATGACACTACTAAGGACCAACGATGCGAGGTTGGCGTCCTTAGCCTTGAACAACGTATTAAACGGAGACTTGACGTTTAACAGCGCATTAAACCTTTGGCGTTGATTATTAGGTTATCGGTAGCATTATTTAAGATTCCGAGTTCCAGGAACAACTTAGTTTTGTGCTATAGACTGTGATATAAGGTTTGAAAATAATCAAAGCCCGGGCACGCAAAACGAAGCAGCTCCCGGTTGGGGAGACGCCTTCGTTCCGGGCATAACATAAGGCAACCAAATGTGCAAGGAACGATCGATAAACTTAAAAAACACTTAAACGAATGTCAAACGAGACTTTGTGATTAAAATGCTCGGATTTTGAGACGGTTATGCTCAGTTTTTAAAACCGAGTCTTTTGACACTAAGAACACGCAAAACGGAGCCCGTTTCGCAAACCGGAGACGCGTCCGGGACCCGAAAACAAAAGATAAACATCATCTTTTGTCACGCCGACCAAAGCACGAGGTGAAACCTTGGGACCCACCTCCCAAACCGCCAACACCCCCCATGTATATATTATTTTTTTATTTCTTTTTTCATTTTAACTTCAATTTTATTCAAAAATTTCACTTTTTCCTCCATGAAATCTGCCATAACTCACCTAAATCTCCGCTGGTTACACCCTTAACAACTCCAAATCAAAGGTACTCTTCAAGTTCTAAGTGGTTTTGATTGAGTTTTCTTGATTAAACGCGATTTCTAGCCGAAAAACTCATTTTAATCCGAGATTTTTGGAAGTTTAAACATGTTTAGGGGATGAATAAGAACACCCTGGTATTTACCTGGTGTTATATGGAAGCTATGATCACAAATCTTTGGGGTTTGATACCCTAATCAACTCTTATTCGACAAAAATCGCTTAACTATTCGATTAACCAAAAAACAATGAATTAAAGCTTGATTGATCTAAGTTCTAGCATATTTGGGTTGTACTTGATGTGTAGGTACTGAATATAGCCTTCACACACTTCTGGGATCAAGATAAACACTTGGAATTGGAAGAATCGCTAGGTATGACGTCCGAGAACCGAAACTAGCATAGGTAGAATCTTGTATTAGCTATAACTTGGTCTATGATGCTTGGATTGAGCTGAAATTTGGTGTGGTGATTTAGAATATTTTTAGGAAGGTCCACATAAAAGTTTAGAATTTTTGGAATTTTCTATGATTTTGGTGAATTTTTAACTGTTTTACCAAAATAATTTCAGAAAAATTACCAAACGAATTCAATTAATCACTAAATTTTACAGAGGTACTAAGAAACATATGAGGAATATTATGGGAAAATTAGGAGTCCATTGGTTGAGTTTTGATTTGGGTTAAAAATCCACGTTTTTATGAGTTTTCGGTAGTCGGGAACACACCGAAACGAAATCGTAAAAATCTCAAAATTTTGTGAGAAGTTCCTGGACACATAAAAGTTGTTCTGGATTTTTTTGGAAATTTTGAACTACTGATGGTATTTAATTTTAATTATGTGGTTGAAAATAGTTTTATAAATAATTTATTTAAATAAGTAAATTAACAAAATAAATTCGTAGAAAATGTTTCCATAATCTACAGATTTTTTTTGGTTTAGATAAAAATTTACAGATTTTTATATAAATATAGGTTAAATGGGAATTTATGGAATTAAAAATAGATTATTTTAAAGCAATTTCAGCAGTTTACCGTATAACGAACCTGTCGGAACTGGGAACTGACCCAACCCGACAAATACTATAATTGGAATACTGGGAGTATTCCGGGAGATACCCGGGCAAATGGGCACTATGGGTGTGTCCTAAGACAGTTCGGGAGAATTCCTGACGGTGAAAATGGAAACTCAAATTTGAGCAACTTAGACCCCCAAACCCTCAAACTCCCTTAATGGAAAGTTAATCATTCTTAAATAATCATGTGATGGCATTATTGGTATTCCCATACCATTATCCGAACACGTTAAACTATTGACTTTGGCTGGCACGCGAAACGGTGCCCGGAAGCCAAACTGAAAACTAATACTACCCTGACGTCCATCACCATACTAGTGTCCTATAGACTCAATCCGGAGTAAAAACTCCTGACCAGATCCAAGTTATAACCATTACCAACTTAGTTACTGATTTGAGTCCATACTTGCATGTGTGTTATTAAAGTTGATCCAGCTGCTTGATCACTCGTGTATTGAGACCACTACTTGCACAGTGAGTTTCACTTCCCCGCTTTTTAATTGTTTTACTGTTTTCTTGGGACTTACATGTTAAAAATGGTGTTGATTACACCAACTTAGGAGTGAGTTTCACTCCACCACTTGTAAACTGTTTTACTATTTTCTGGAATGACTTGCATGTTACGAAACTGTGTTAATTGCACCAACTTGTGATGATGTGAATTATCTAACAGACGAATTACCTCCCCTCTACAAGTGATTAGCGTAAGCGTGGGCAGTGGATAGTACTACTGGTCTGACAAACCCAGTTGCTCCAGGCAGTGTTTAGGTGACACTGTGTGTCGGTGACTAGGCAAGTACACGCGTCCTGAATTCAGTTATGTGGTTAGACATAACTGCAGGGGAACATTGAACTTTATATGACTTAGTGCTGGGATGACGTGCCTGTCTTGACACGACCCAGTGGGGAAGTGTCTGCGGTGACACGACCCGGTGCGATGATGTGTCTGTCTGACATGGAGTGACTATGACAGGTCAAGGTTTCACTTGTGTCCTCGTGTAATTCCATCTATGACTATAAATGTGGCTATGACCGTCATTGTGACTATGACTAGTGCAATTAAACTTGTTAACACATATTGTTACACAACAATTAAACCAGTAGAACTCACGCAGCGTTTAGCTGACCCTTTTTTAAAACTAACATGCATTTCAGGTAAAGCAAAGCAAGAGTAAGAAATGTGCGTATGAATGGCTTTGGTAGTGAACTGTAGCAGAATAAGAGTTGTGATAGCTCGTCGTACTGTACTTGAACTTATGTTGTGTAATATGATACTAATAGTATGTGGTAACTGAGGTTCCCTTTTTACGTCATATAATGTTTTTAAACTATCGGGAAGTACCATGTATCTGCCGCACCCTGCAATTGTCTTCCGCTGCGAGTCGGGGTGTGACAGAATATGGTATCAGAGCCTTCGGTTATAGCGAACTAGGTATCTCTGAAGAACCTAGACTATAATCCTAAGTTAGTCTCCACACGTTGAGAACCTCTAGAAACTGAGTAGTATGGCTATTACCAGGAAGCCTTGGTGGGGCAAATAAATTATTGTGGCCCAGAACACCATAATTTATCTGCTCATACTTGGGGGTTCTGGGAACGTCATTGAGATAGGACGGACATCCGTCTACTAACGTCACCAACCGCAAATAATTTTTTTTTCACAAATCTTAAAAATCATAACTGCGTGCAATACATGCTTATGTGTATATCTGTGGAATGTTGAGTTCAGTATTTTGGTCAGTTAAATCAGCATTGTATGTTGTTTTCTTTTTTCAGGTAGCATGTCGCATCGTTCAAGTCACCATAGTACTTCGCATATGGAGACCGATCCTGAGGAGGATCCGCTGATACCCGTTTTGACATCGAGCTACTTACCAGGTCCTTCTGGTTATTGTTGTGGTCCTTACCCACCCAGACCTTGTACTAGGCGCGAGGGAGAGGCCTCGAGCTCCTACTGTTCCCCACCTCATCACCGGACTAGCTCCTCGGAGCATAGTCGTACCCCAGATATTGCCATACTAGTATGACCTATTCCTAGGAGCCCTACTCCCGCCACGGGGCATTGGGAGTGGGAACCTGTAGCACCTAGGTTACCCACACCAGAGACTCCCCCGGACCCTTACACTCCTTCCACTCTGAGTACTTATTCACCCTCCTCATCTAGCCCTCTTGAGATACCCACCTTTGGCCTTCGACAGACGGCTCGTCGGAGGGTACTTACTCTTGTACCTTTGTTCACACCGCCCGTTTCCCCTATTCGTCCGACACCCGTACCTATAGGGACCCAACAACATTTTACTGCCCGGTTTCTGACCCCACCTCAGGAGGACCCTTCCCCGATTCACACTTATGAGCGAGGTGACCCTTCCCAGCCGTTTAGAGAGCCTTCCCCCCCTGTCTAGGGTATACCTGTTCCTCCTCAGGAGGTGCCTGCTCCCATTACCGAGAGCAGCTTGATGGGGTTTCTGTTCGAGCAGATTTCATTACTACGGATGGCACAGGACGAGGATGAGCAGCAGGGGAGGTCGATGGGAGACCACCTGATCGTCTTACAGCAGGCGATGATCGCTTTATAGCAGGGTATGGGGTATGTCCATCATGAACAGGATTATTTTCGTGTGTTTACGGATGTATTGGTGCCATTGTAGGGTTGGTTGCAGGTCTTGGAGGGTTGGCATGGTGGATGTGGCGTTCCTAGTATGGGTTTTTCTTTTAGTATAGATAGAGATGATGTAGCTTTTGTACATCCTACCAAGCACTAGGTTATACCCATGTCGAGGTGGTGATGCAGTCACTGTATTTTCACGCTTTCCTAGTTAGTAGTCTCGTTGCATCGAGTCTGTACGTCACTTTGGTGACATATTTTGACAGCACATTTAAGCACTGGCCCTTATGGGTTAAGTCTATGTGCAAATTTTGACGCTTGTATGATGATGACATTACATATATATATGCGATGCTTTTGACTATATGTGTTGTGGATTCATGCGTGTGATGAAGTGTGTGTTATGTTGTAGCCAAACATGTAATATGTGTTAACTGGATACGTGACATTGAAACCTAGACATCTAGTGTTTATAATAGAATGGCCCTGAAACGCGCACCACAGATGACTGAGGCAGAAATTGCGCAAATGATAGCGCAACAACTCCAGGTGTTATTCCCACGATTGTGGCACGGTTAGTGCCGGTATTAATGCTAACCCGCAACCAAACCCGCAACCAAGACCCGTAGGTCAGAACGATAACCAGAATAATGGTAGGCCGGTTTGCACATATAAGCATTTCATGGAATGCAAACCGATGGAATTCAATGGTACTGAAGGACCCAATGGGTTTGTGAAATGGGTCGAGAAGTCGGAATCGGTACTTAACATAAGTAATTGTCCTGGTAATTGCGCAGTTAAGTATACAACTTGTACCTTTATCGACCATGCTTTAAACTGGTGGAACACTATTGTTCAAACTCGCGGACTGGACGCGATTAATGCGATGACTTAGGATGATCTCAAGATATTGATGAGGGAAATGTTTTGCCCAACTCATGAAATTCAGAAGCTTGAACATGAGTTCTGGAACCTGTAGATGCAAGGTGCTGATCATGCAGGTTATACCAACCGCTTCAATGAACTGGCTCGTATATTGCCAGACATGGTCTGACCGGAGTCCAAGAGGATTGAAAGGTATATCTGGGGACTGGCCCAAGAAGTGAGGAGTATCATTAACTCGGTGGAATACCAAACCATGCACGAGGTGGTAGCCAGGTCAGGTACTGTTACATATGACATGGTTAGGCGTAAGATTCTGACAATGCGGGGAGAGCCGGCTGGGAACAAGCGGGAGGCCCTGGAGAGTAGTCGCGCAAGGGCAGCAGCACCAAAGAGGGAGAGGAATACTAGCCAGAATTACGCCATGACTACCCTCGCGGGTAACTCTGATGGATACAACGGAAAGGCCCCAAAGTGCAACAAGTGCGCTTCCCATCACACGGGAATGTGTCGAGCAGTGAAATGCTTGAGGTGTCATCGAGATGGGCATTTTGCCCGGGACTGTAGGGTGCCCATGGAACCCAATCACCTCCTAGTCCTCAACCTCTTCAGCAGAGACCTCAACAACCAGCACCACAGGTTGCTTACCCCCGTGCATGCTTTGGATGTGGTAGCACGGAGCATTTTCGTAATAGTTGACCGAAGTTAGCCCAATAGATGGCAGGAAGGAGCACATAGAACCAAGCATCTACCTCGAATGCAACTCGAGGTCGTGCCTTTGTTATGGGACCTGGTGACGCACGCTAGGATCTCAACGTGGTTTTAGGTACATTCCTCGTTTCCAATCAATTTGCTTCAGTGTTATTTGATATGGGAGCCGATAGAAGTTATGTGTCGATTACATTTTTGCCACTCTTGAATATGCCTGCTATTGACCTGAAACAACCCTATATCGTCGAACTTGCTAGCGGGAAACCAATTACCAGTCACCAACTGATTGTTAATTGCCCTATAACCCTTAACGGTTACCAGTTTACTATTGACCTTTTACCAGTAGAATTGGGTAGTTTTGATATTGTCATAGGAATGGACTGGTTATCCAACCATCTTGCGGAGGTGTTATGTGAATAAAAGGTTGTGAAGATTCCTTTATCCCCCACGGATGCAATTATGGTACAAGGAGAGAAGTTAGGCGCCACGTTGAACCTCATTCCACCTCAAGGCGTTGAAGTGTATACGACAAGGATGTGACATGTTCTTAGCCAGCGTCACATCAGAGGAGCCAACCGAGAAGCGTATTGAGGACATTCTAGTAGTATGTGAATACCCTTATGTGTTCCCGGAGGAATTGCCCGGATTACCGCCCAATCGGCAAGTCGAGTTTCGCATCGACTTAATACCGGGAACGGCACCCGTTGCCCCAAGGCTCCATATCGTCTTGCACTGTCTGAGATGTAGGAACTATCAACGCAGCTGTAGGAGTTACTTGATCGCGGTTTCATCCGTCCTAGTTATTCCCCCTAGGGAGCCCCAATTTTGTTTGTAAAGAAGAAGGACAGTAGCTTCTGAATGTGCATCGACTATAGGGAATTGAATAAAGTCACTATCAAGAATCGGTACCCCCTTCCAAGAATCGATGATCTTTTTGACCAGCTACAAGGGGCTCGATACTTTTCTAAGATAGATCTTCGGTCAAGTTACCATCAAGTGAAGGTCCAAGAGGATGATATTCCTAAGACAGTGTTTCAAACTCATTATGGCCACTATGAGTTCCTAGTTATGCCTTTGGGTTAGCTAACGCACCCGCGGTGTTCATGGACCTCACGAACAGGGTATGTAAGCCCTACCTTGACAAATTTGTCATCATCTTCATTGACGATATCTTGATCTACTCCAAGAGTAAGGACGAGCATGAGCATCATTTGCGTGCTATCTTGGAGATACTACGGACTGAACAACTATACACTAAGTTGTCTAAGTGCGACTTTTGGTTACAAGCGGTACAATTTCTAGGGCATGTGGTGGATCAGCATGGAATTCATGTGGATCCAAGCAATATTGACGCAATTAAGAACTGGCCAACGCTGAAATCTCCAAAAGAAATACGCCAATTCTTGGGATTGGCAGGGTATTATCGTCGCTTCATCGAAAATTTCTCTAGTATCGCGCAGTCGTTAACCGCATTGAGGCAGAAGGATAGGAAGTATGAATGGGGTGAAGATAAAGAAACAGCGTTCCAGATATTAAAGAAAAAGTTATGTGAGGCCCCAATCTTGACGTTACCCGAAGGCAATGACGACTTTGTCGTATATTAAGAATGGAGTAGAAACAGAATGCAGCGGAAGTCTTCATTTATACCGAAAGAGTATACATCTTTAAGTCCAGCTGCCGGAGTTCCTAGAGAGAATCCGACAGCACCTCCCCATAGGGATGGCAGAAACTTAAATGACAAATGAACAACACACCTATATATAGGGTAACAAGTTCGCCCGGAGTGTGTATGGACAAGTTCGGGCGAACTTGACCATCACATGTCAAGTTCGGGCGAACTTGACCTTCACAGGTCAAGTTCGGGCGAACTTGTTCCCGATTTCACTATTCGCTCCATATTTTGGTCATGTGTTCAATTCTAACCTATACAATATTCAACACACGCTTAATCTAGCCTATTCGACAAGTGACGAACACCAAGTGCATCAACATAAAGGGTATTTAGGTTTAGCTTAAATCCTTGTTTTACAGTGTACGTCGCGTTAAACTGTTTACGTTTACGTAACAATTTACGATTTCACTTCTAGAAGTGGTTTGAGAGTTTGAAATCATGCAAGGATTGAATATGTGCAATTATCATGATAGTTATACAATTCCCGGAAATAAAACAAATGGTTTCATCAAATACGAAATTGTTTGGAATTGTATAATGATAGAAAAGGCACAAATGTCACATTTAAAACCTTCTAACTCTCATTTTCCCAACACCTCAACCCGTCACAAAAAGCTTTATGTCTCTCTTTTGTTATTTCAACAGCAATAACTCGACGAAAACAATAGAAATGTACATATATGTCAAACCTAACATTTATAATGTAGTATTTAAATGTACTAATATTTATTGAATCAAATATTACAAAATAAGGTATTTGAGTTTTATTTTAAAAAATTGTTACGGATTCGAATGGATCTATTTTTACAACTTACAAAACTTTTTAAAAAAATGTTGCATAAACAAATCCAAATTAGTAAATAATGTTTGAAGAAATCTAATTCTGTGATTAAGTTATGTTATTTTATGGCATTTAATTAAAATGACAAATTGCTTCTATTTATGGAAGGGAACTCCATTAAATTGCAAAATGATATTAAACAAAACAAATTAATCAAAATACTTTTTTTCCTTTTAAATTTATTTATTTTATTTGGTTATATATTTTTTAAATAAATTACAATATCTTAAGCTATTGTCATGATAGTTTTCTAGGAGCCATGTTAAAGATGACAATATTAAACAATTTTAATTCAAGATATTATAATATATGATTTTTCAGTTCAATCTAATTTAATCTTAAATAAGAAACATTATATAAAATCTATATATATTTGAAAGATTTTATGTTATATTGTATTTAAACACGTATCTACACAAACTATTATGTCTACAAACTGCAAACAGATCGATACCATTTTCTTACCGGTACTCATTTTAGTAACATTGGTGATGTTTGGGAGATAATGGAGGTAATGCTATTTCTTTTAATTTTAATTATCTGTTTATAAATAAACTTAACAGAATTGTTTCTGATTGTGTTTGGGAGATAATTGGAAGCCCCTGCACATGTAAATTGGAAGCCCCTGCACATGTAAAAGTGATTACCTAAAAAGGGAAACCCAAGCCTTGTCGGTCTTGGGTAGATTTGGGATATCAAAAGTAGGAATTTTCAAATCTTTCTTTGGAACCCACTGATCAGTCTTTATTTGATTATAATCTTTGGTTTTGACTGAACCAGTTGATTTATAGTTTCAGATGATGATCAACTCTTTTTCGGAATCCAGGATTAAGATTTCATTCTTGCCTTTTGCACATAAAACTTTGAATCCTTGTATTCATTTGATTTCGAAGATTCTCCTTTCTCAAAGTTAGAAAATTTTTCAATTTTAGGTTTCTCTTCAGGTTTAGATTCATTGTTTCTTTTTAAAGTCTTTATTGGAACAATCTCTGGTTTCTTTGATTTTTCAGAACTTGTTTTTCTTCGATGATCAGACTTTGATTTCGGACATTTTCTTGCAATATGACCTACTTCATTGCATTTGAAACACGTCCGTGTATCAACAAATTTTTTACTAGTAGATTTTACTCCACTTGTGGATTCAATCTGTTCATGAAGCTCTTTTTCCTTTTTAAATTCATCATTCGTTTGTTTCCCAATCGAATCTTTTTCACAAACAGTGTCAGTCCCAAACACAAACTTCATGTTTTTCTTTCTATATTCGTGTTGTGGTGACTTTTTCTTCTCATTTTCTTTAGCTTCAAAACCCAATCCCCCTCTCCTGTTTTTCGGAAGGTCCCCACCATTTCTTCGGTAATTGTTATACACTTTCTTGGATTTTGAATAATATTTCTTCTCATTTTTATCCAGATCTTCTGATGTAACTTCAACAAGTTTGAACAGTTTGTCAATGTGATCTTCTTTCACATTCTAAATCGGAAAACTTTCATCAAAGTATAGTCTATCAGAATCCTTAACCTTGTATAGTACAATTTTGGATCATCACTTAGGCTATTCTTCGAAAGAGTACTATCTTCATTTTCAGATTGTGAACTTTCTGAACTAATCAAACTCGAATTGGCTCTTTCAAAGCTTCCATCATTAGAATCACTTTCCAACACCTTCTCGATCACGTTATTAGCGAGTGCATCACTGTCATTGTTAGTTTTAGCGTAGGTTATATCAATGTTCTCAGGCAGCTCATCTTTCAATTCAATTTTAAGGTTTAAATTGAGCGCCTTCTCCATTCCTTCTACTTTCTTTCGATAGTAGCTTTCACACAATGAAGGTGGACATTTCTATAATCTACACTTTTCTTACCTTTTGTCTTTTTCTCATCTTCTTCCGATGCAATTGTTGGAAGATATGATCGATGACGTAAGCATTCGTTGTATAACTAAGCAACAACTGATTTACTCTTTCAGTTTCAATTTTTATTTCTTGCAGTTCATGTTTGAGCTCAGCAATGGTGTTAATGTAAATGTTAATAGCACCTTGTTTATCCAACAATGTTACTTTTAACATTCTGATCATTTCATTTTGTTCCAAATTTGCTTGCTTAACCATGCTGTAAGTGCCTTTCATTTTATCATAAGCTTCTTTCATTGTTCGATAATCAATTTAAAAAGTTGATTATGCGTGTTTAGATCACTTATGATTAATGTCTTTTAAGCACACTCATCACATGGTTTAGTACACTTTGTGCAAGGTTTTTCAACCTCCACAATTTGCACTTTAATCACCTCCTTCTCGATTACCTTTACCTCAACCTCAGAACCTACCTCTCTTAGATTTGCCATCATAGCTTTATCTGCAATCCTGGTAAGATTCTTCTCATTCATGTCTTATGTCACATCGATAATCTCCTCGACCTCAGCTTTCTTTTCTTCCACTGGTTGTTCATGCGAATTAGATTCAATACAACCTGCAAAATGAGATTGTAAGTTAGGTGGAATAATTCTCCTCATGTTCTCATGATAGATCATTTCTTCTTCAGATCTCTGCATGTATTCCCCTATGATTGCTTCCTCCAGGCCTGCTTCATCAATCCCCGATTATGGCTCTTCCACAATCTCAGCCATCAAAGCTACACTTGCATTCCTGGAAATGTACTTGTTCCAGTCAAATCCTTCATCTTCCTGTGTAACTACTAGAGCTTTTTCCTTTGAATTGGACGAACCTTCTCAATTTGTACATTTCTTGTTTGTGGAGGAGGTGGTACGTAATGCATAGCCCTTTTGTAGTAGTCATTATTGTTTCTGGATGGATTCTGGTTGCCGCTTGCTTCTCTTTTTGTGCATTCACGCTTGAAATTCCCCTTCTCTCTAAATTTGAAGCAAGTCACCTTGGATTTATCAAATCCCAATTTGTTGTTAGAGTTTCCAATATCTCTTCCGGTGAGCGCAACAAATCTTGTAGCTCTTCGAATTATCGACGCCAAACACCACTTTATATCCATCAACTCTAACTCTTCATCGTCGATTTGATCATAATCTTCAGCTGTCATTTTAGGGTTACCAATTCTACCCGCAATCAAACTCTCATACGACTCTAGAACAGTCGCAAGTAAAGCCATGTGTTGTATAGCAGTCTGTTTAGAGAACACATTCTTTAAGTTGACCGCAATGTTGCACTGTAACACATTTGGATCGGAACTTGATTGGCTTGACTGATTAGCTTGACTTTGAAATGGAGAACTTGAGCTTGAGCTTGAATGAGATGTGTTAGGAGTATTATTTGGAAATGATTGAACATTTGGTTGACCTTGAAAAGAGTTTCCAAAAGAATTAGTGTTTGCACTGAATGCGTTTTGTATTTTAGGACTTGGAGTTTCAGGAATTCCATTCTTGTAGTACAATCTGACATCCTACACAACTTGTACACTCTTTGATCTAGCAATCTTTTGCAACTCCATCTCGTTTCTCTCAAGTTTCTCTATGAATTCAGACAAACTGTAGTTACTGTAGTTACTTCCATTCTTCAGCACCATCAGATAAGTAGACCACTCTCCCTTTGGTAGTGCGTCTGCCAACTTATCTATCAACTATTCATTTGTTTTTTGAATCTCATGCCTCCTCAGTTGAACAACCAGATGACATTAGCGTTTTATCAGCTGCTTCATCGACTCTCCTTTCATCATGTTGAAGATGTCAAACTCCTTTTTGAGTAGAGCCTTTTTGCTTTTTCTCATTTCCGTGCTGCCATGATACTTTGCTCGTAACGCATTCCACAATGTTTGTGACTATGTTAAGATCTGAGTTTGATTTACTTGTAGTTTTTGTTTCAAAAATGGAAGTATGATTGAAGTTTAAAGTAAATGAATGGAATAGAATGGAAAACTTTTACTACAAATAAAGGTCGTTTGTTTTCATCATCAACATGCTTTCAAGTATGTAAACTTTGCATGTGATTCACAAACTCCCCCTCAGCCTATTATAATAAAGCTTGATAGTACAGAAAATGGAAGAAGATGATTGGTGTAAAGATCTTTTTAAGAAGACGAATTGTAATGTTACATCGACACTAGTATTTATACTAACTATCTAACCTCTGAGCATCTTTGATGACGTCAGGGTTGATAGTGACATCTAACAATTATAACAAACTATCTAAACACTGATCCATAACAACTGTTAGTGCAAAAACACTGTTACATTGAAAATAAAAAAAATAATCTAAACTCTGATGGCTAAGCTCTGCTTCTTTTTCTTCTATCAAACCTTTGGAAATTGTATATCAGATGATGTAAAGGTATCAGTCTTTAGAAGGTAGAGTTTAGTTAATCAGAGGTTCTAAGTACTGAAAGAAGGACCAAACTGTTGATAGAGTATTTTGGCTTTATATCATCTGTTCCTTTGTACAGGTTCAATCCTAACAATCTCCCCTTGGAACAGATGATGCCAAAAACACCTTTTATTCTTGGTCTTTATTCCTTAACAGGAGATCTCTGATTTGGCCTTTAAACTGTAATTTAAAACACAGAGATTCCTCATCATCATCATCCTTTTCAAGTACCAGATCCATAAGTTCTTGGAGTTCTTCTACACATAGCCCATATGCACTCCATTCTCATCTTGGTAGCTTTGCCATCAGACTTGAGCAATGTCAATTCGTGGGAGTTTTTGTCAACTTTCCACTTTAGAATTTTTGGGTCTAAAGGCTTTCTAGGATGGAAAGTTATTGTTGAGGTAGGTAGAATTGTTTGTTGTGCCATTTGAGACAGATCTTCTGCAAGCTTTTGACTGGTCTCATCAGCATGGAAGTCAATCATATTTTGGATGCCTTCCTTTATGTGCTCAAACACTCTTTTATCTTCTTCTACCATATCCCTTTTCCTTTTTCTTTGATTCAAGGAAAGAATTGAGATAGCAGATGTTTCAGATGGTTTTGAAGAGTGTTGGGTCTGTTGAGCTATATCCTCTGCTGGATACTCTGGCTTCTTTGGCACTGATGGATCAGTTATTCTTCTTTTCTCAAGCCATTTGTACATTTCAACCACTTTAACCTCTGTCCACCTCATGATTTGGTTCTTCGACGCATAGTTTGCAGCAATCAACTCTTCCTTCATATTCCTTATCTTCAAATTCTTTTCAGGAAACTTCTTGTGTTTATTCCAATCTGGAGGAGTTGGTTTTTTGAGAGGATCTCTCAGCATATCTTGCATTCTTTGTCTTTCTTCCTCCAACTCTCTCACAGACCAGTCTTTGAACTGTGCCCTTGTAGCCTTATATAACTTGGTTTCCATTATGTGATTGATGTAGTCTTCTTTAAGGCTTTTGTCTTCTCTCTCTGACAGAATTTTTGGACAAGTCTCTTGCATAGTCTTCTATAATTCTGACTTTGCTCAACTGAAATTGCCAGTAGTTTTGAATTACTCTGTCATGTCACACCCCGACCCGCAGCGGAATAAGAGTTGGGGCATAATTGGGTTATCACCAAAGCTCATGATATTTACTATTATGTTTCATATTTATTAAAAATCAAATTACATTCTCAATAATCCAAACATGTCCATACAAATACAAAGAAAAATAATCAACTAAACAATTCCAAGCTCTAGACCATTTTATTCTTCTAGGCCAATCCTATGTGTTTCTGGCTGCAGCTGGTTCACCTGTATCATGTGTAAAAATGGGGGTTTTTGGGTCAACATAAGTTGGCGAGTGAACCTTGTTAGATAAACATTTATTATTGATTTACTTGTTATTTTATCAAGGAAAAATTGTGCATAATCATAAGTGAGCAAATGTAAATAATCAAAAAGTAGCAATAACAATCACAAACTATAACATACAATAACATATAATAACATACAATAACATACCAACATCATACAATAAATAACATGAATGAAACTGTGCGATCAAGGCTCAATCAAACGGAGCCGATCGTATTGCATGTACTGAAAATGATAAATGTCTGTGCGATCAAGGCTCAATCAAACGGAGCCGATGTATGTTGGCACGCCAGGTTCACGCTCATAATGTAATGGGGAACATGCTCAACGCTCATAATGTAACGGGGAGCGGCGGCCTATGAAATTGCATGTACTGAAAATAGTAAATTAAATCTAACAATAACCACACAAGCAGTTGAAACAAGCTGAATACACATTTGTTCATGATATGATGTATGCACAATGATTTAAATATAATAAATGGCAAGACACATGATACACCCCAAAAACGTGATTAAAACGGGAATTTGTAAAGATTCACTCACATTGGGTGCGTTTGATTGGAGATGGTGAGATGCGCACGAGTTAGAAAAGTTGAACAACGAGAATTACTAACCTAAATAATAACGGAAAATATAGTAAATGAGTGGATTTTATTAAGGATTTTAATGGAATTTTTAGATATATTTTTGTGAGTTTAAGGCTATTTCCTATCTTTAAAAACATTATTTTAAGTATTTTTAATTGATTTTTAAATTAAATTAAATAATTAAAAATATAAAAATATGTTGACTTTTTCATTGACCGTTGACCGTTTGACTTGTTGACCGGTTTTATTGTGTAATTGTATGCGCCGGGTGAGGCTCGAACCCGAGACCTCCCGTACGCGTGCACGCAGCTCTACCAACTGAGCTACGTGTCTAACCCGAAATAATTATGTTTTTAATTATACTTATATATTAACTCAGCTTATTCAAAATTCTTTTATTTTCAAAAACATATTAAATCATCGAACCGGTGCCATGTACAGGTCTCGAACCCGGGACCTGTGCTTTAACGCTACACACAGTCCACCGCTGGACTGTGTCTAACTTGGTTAATATACAGATTTTATTATACTTAACAACTAACGTAGTTAATCCGGTTCAGTTAGAAAAATAAAACATCTTTATTACAGAGAGGGTGTGTGTATCAGGGATCGAACTCGCGGCGTGTGATATGTATATGCACACCGTCCACCGCTGGACTGTGTGTCTAACCCGAGATAATATCCAGATTTTATTAAACTTATAATCAAACTATCATCGTCTTCTACATTACAAAATTACAGTCTGTGATTACGCTATTGTATCTTGTTTAATTCGATTGACAAACATTGAACATACTAATATGAAATGGCAGAGACGATATTTAGAAGTAAACATACCGGAGAACGATTTGTCTCAGATTTCTGGCAAGACGTCGGCTCTGTTTTTATGAACTTCAACTGAGCGAGCGATTTAACAGTTTTGATTAGCTAATTGTGGAATTGAAGTTCTAAACAAAAGTTAAAAGAAGGTTTGAAAGTCTATACCGTTTCACAGCTGAAGATAAGGATTTTCAGAAGTTTTCCGGCGAACTGGAATTATCTGATATTGACGTCTGAAATTGATTTCGATTGAAAGGTCTGAGTTAGCAATAGCTTAACAATTGATAGACCACGAAGGTATTGAAAGACTAACTGTTTTGATGAAGAATACGGTTTTCCGGTGACTTGCAGAATTTTTCCGGCGAGTAAAATAAACTTTTCTGATGAACTGAATGTATGACGAAAATGAAATGGCAGGTTTGTAGAATGTTTCTGAGTCGCGAGAGAGAGCAAAGATTGAAGTAATTCTGATATTGAATGTCTTCGGTTATAAAAACCGATTCACTTCTGGAATTCAAGTTCATTCAAGGCAAACTCGATTAGAATTGTCGGTGCATCGGTTATAAAACAGAATTCGCTATTTTCAAACGTTTTGGACGGTTGAATAGCCGATTACGGTTTTCAGTTTGGCGCAGCCGGTTGATCTATGATTGACTATAAATTTCATTTGTTTCCTAGAGTTGACAGAAAAAAACAAGTGGCGGAGTGGTTATGCATGTGTGTGTTAAGTCTTTGAGTTCACTTCCGGCTGACCCGAGTTCGAGTCCCGGCCGCTTCATTTTCTTTTTAATTATTTTATTTTTACTTTTTATCAATTTTAACCTTTATAGTTTAGTTTGTTTATTAATTATGGATTTTATTAAAAATTAAAATAGCCATAAATACGCAACGTGACATTTATAACTTGATATTCGATTATAAAACGGAGCGGGTTTGGAAAACCCGTTTTTGACAAATGTTACAGTATCCCTACTTTTAAGAATTTCGTCCCGAAATTTAAGTAGTAGTAGTAGGAAAAAGATGTGGGTATTTTTCGCGCATTGAGTCTTCACGTTCCCAAGTAAACTCAGGTCCCCGTTTCGACTCCCAGCGTACCCTAACAATTGGAATGCGACTTCGTCGAAGACGTTTTTCTCCGAAATCCATGATCTCTACAGGTCTTTCAATAAAATGCATAGACTCGTCAATCCGAATATCTTCCAGAGGAATGTGGAGGTTTTCATCAGCGAGGCACTTCTTCAAGTTTGACACGTGGAATGTGGGATGAATCCTGTTGAGTTCTTCTGGTAGATCAAGCTTGTATGCTACAGGTCCTACTCTTTCGAGTATCTTGAAAGGTCCTACGTAGCGTGGTGCTAGCTTGCCTTTTTGACCAAAACGAACTACTCCCTTCCACGGTGATACTTTCAAAAGTACATGATCCCCAATGTTAAACTCCAAAGGCTTCCGTCGTTTATCTGCATAACTCTTTTGACGACTTTGAGCCGCTAGAAGATTGTTTCGAATTTGATGGATCTTGTCTGTGGTTTCTTGAATCAATTCTGGACCAGTGATTTGAGCTTCCCCAATTTCGTGCCAACATACTGGAGATCGGCACTTACGACCATATAAGGCTTCAAAAGTGCCATGCCGATACTTGAATGATAGCTGTTGTTGTACGAAAATTCAACTAATGGTAGATGAGCGTCCCAATTTCCCTCGAAGTCTATAACACCTGCTCGAAGCATATCTTCAAGAGTTTGAATGGTGCGTTCAGATTGTCCATCAGTTTGAGGATGATAGGCGGTACTGAGATCTAATCGCGTACCCAAAGCGGCTTGTATGCTTGCCATGTTCGTGAAGTGAAACGACCATCACGATCTGAAATAATGCTTAACGGTACACCATGTCGGCTTACGATTTCGCTGATATAAATACGAGCTAGTTTTTCGTTCTTGAAATCTTCGCGGATAGGAATAAAGTGAGCTGATTTTGTAAGTCGATCAATGATTACCCATTTAGTGTCATACCCACCAGAAGTGCGAGGTAACCCGATAATGAAGTCCATGGTTATGTTTTCCCACTTCCATACAGGTATTTCGGGTTGGACCAGAAGTCCTGAGGGTCTTTGGTGTTCAGCTTTCACCTTGGAACATGTAAGGCACTTAGAAACAAAAACAGCAATATCCTTTTTCATTCCAGGCCACCAATAGGTGTATCGAAGGTCTTGATACATCTTATCGGCTCCTGGGTGTATAGAGTATCGTGTTTTGTGAGCCTCATTCATAATAATTTCACGAAGATTGTTGTGGTCAGGAATCCATATGCGATCAAGATAGTACAGAATACCGTCAGATTTAGTTTCAATTTTAAGTTCAGCTCCACAGGACAGCTCCTTTTGTACATCATCTTCCGTTACTGAAACATGTTGGGCTTCTCGAATTTGATCTTTAATGTCAGATATGATTTGCGAACATAGAAGACGAATGGAGTTCGCATAACCCTTTCGACTGAGTGCATCAGCCACCACATTTGCTTTGCCAGGGTGGTACCGAATTTCACAGTCGTAGTCATTTGGAAGTTCGACCCATCTTCGTTGCCTCATGTTTAACTCCTTTTGATTGAAGATATATTGAAGACTCTTGTGGTCTGTGTATATTTCACACTTAGTATCGTATAGATAATGTCTCCATATCTTAAGAGCGAACACAACGGCTCCAAGTTCTAGGTCATGGGTGGTGTAATTCTTCTCATGAGTCTTGAGTTGTCTCGAAGCATAAGCTATAACCTTTCCTCTTTGCATTAGAACACAGCCTAGTCCTTGCCCTGACGCGTCGCAATAAACCACGAAGTCATCACAACCTTCAGGCAGAGTGAGGATTGGTGCATCACAGAGTTTTTGTTTAAGGGTTTGGAAGGCTTCTTCTTGTTTGGGTCCCCATATGAAAGGTTTTACCTTATGAGTTAAAGCCGTGAGTGGTACAGCAATGCGTGAGAAGTTTGAAATGAAACGACGATAATAACCAGCCAAACCAAGAAAAGATCTTACTTCAGTTGGTGTACATGGCGCTTGCCATTCTTGTACCGCTTGATCTTTGAGGGGTCGACATGTATTCCCTTGTCATTGACTACATGTCTGAGGAATTGCACCTCTTTTAACCAGAATTCACATTTGGAGAATTTGGCGTAAAGCTTTTCATTCTCTAGAAGTGTAAGGATGAGTCGAAGATGTCGCTCATGATCAGACTTCGACTTTGAATAAATGAGGATGTCGTCGATGAAGACTATAACAAAACGATCGAGATAAGGTTTGCACTCTGTTCATTAGATCCATAAAGACAGCTGGAGCGTTGGTTAAACCAAATGGCATGACCATGAATTCATAGTGACCATAACGAGTTCGAAAAGCGGTTTTTGGGACGTCTTCTTCATGCACTCTAAGTTGATGATAACCGGATCGAAGGTCGATTTTTGAAAAGCAACTGGCACCTTGAAGTTGGTCAAGAAGATCATCAATGCGAGGTAATGGATAGCGATTCTTGATTGTTAACTTGTTGCGTTCTCTGTAGTCGATGCACATGCGAAACGATCCATCTTTCTTCTTTACAAAAAGGACAGGTGAACCCAAGGCGAGGAGCTAGGACGTATGAATCCCTTGTCAGTCAACTCTTGCAATTGACTGGCTAGCTCTTGCATTTCCGAGGGGGCTAACCTATAAGGAGACTTTGCAACTGGTGTAGCACCAGGTACGAGATCGATACGAAATTCAACTTCTCTTACTGGAGGAAGTCCTGAAATGTCGTCAGGAAAAATTTGCGGGAAATCTTTTACTACTGGGATGTCTTCAAGTTTCTTCTCCATAGTTCCCTTTTTGATGATATGAGCTACAAACGCGACATAATTCTTGCGAAGATATTTTTGAGCTTGGAGACAGGACATTAAGCTGAGCCCTTTCGACGAGGTTTCTCCAAAGATTCGTAGAGTCTGGCCGTTTGAAAGAGGAATGCGTATAAACTTTTCGCGGCATACAACTTCTGCCTGATGTTGACTAAGCCAGTCCATACCAATTATGATATCAAAACTTCCCAACTTCATAGGAATAAGGTCAACTGGAAAGTCGTGGTCGTTTAAGGTGAGTGTACAGTTGCGTATAATAGAGTTTAATGAGACCGGTTTCCCGTCAGCAACTTCTACTGTTATGGATTCCATGAGCTTATCACGATTTTGGTTTAGGATGGGTTCAAACTCTAAGGACACAAAACTTTTATCCGCGCCAGTATCAAACAACATGGATGCATAACTACCATTGATAAGGAACGTACCGTTAACCATATTTCTGTCAGCTCTAGCCTGATTAGCGTTAATGTTGAAAGCTCTTCCTCTTGCAGGTGGAGGAGCTTGGTTCGCTTGAATCACCGGATTGGCTTGGGCCTGAGCATGAATAATGTTCACCAACCTTGGACAAGTGTTTCTAAAATGGCTTGGGTCTCCACAATTGTAGCAAGTCCGCATTGCAGGTGGAGGAGCTTGGTTCGCTTGAATCACCGGATTGGCTTGGGCCTGAGCATGAATAATGTTCACCAACCTTGGACAAGTGTTTCTAAAATGGCTTGGGTCTCCACAATTGTAGCAAGTCCGCATAGGTGGTACCATAGGATAGTTGGGTTGGTAATATGTTTGGGCTAAATGTTGGGTAGGTGGTAATAGTAGGGGTTGTTGGGCTTGACCCATTATTTGCTGGTGGGTTTGGGTTGAAGGCTGGTGGCGGTTCGTTCGCTGAGGCATGCGACAGGTTTGAACAGTATGACCTGCGCGACCACAGCCGGTGCAATGTTGGCAAGGATGATCAGGAAAATGGTGGTATTGGCAACGGTTGCATTTTGGTAGTGGGCCAGAGTATTGTCTTTTGTATGGTGCAGGTGAAGGGGCAACTTGGGTAATTGGTGCAGCAGGAATAGGGAAGTTGGTTTGTGTAACAGCGAAGTTTCTGGTGTTACGCTTCCTCTTGTTAGCAAACTTAGAGGAGGAGGTGGAATGGTTTGAAGTTTGACCCTCAACAGGGGCTTTCTTTTTCTCTTCTTTAAACTTACCATTGCGAATTCGATTCTCGGTCAGTTCAGTGGCTAGTTCCATAGCAGCTTCAAGTGTTGCTGGTGAAGTGCTGAGAACTGAATCTTGAATTTTCGAGGGAAGTCCTCGAATAATGCTCGATTAAACGATAAGTTGGGGTGAACAAATTAGGGACCATTTGGTTCAACTCCAAGAACCTCTTGTTGTAGGAAGCATGATCTCCCTCCTTCTGCTTCAAAGAATGAAATTCGTCCTCCAAGTTTTTAATCTCACTCCTAGGACAGAACCGCCTAGTCATAATTTCCCTTAACTCCTCCCACGTTAAGGCCATTGCATCATCAATTCCCCTCTTCCCCTTTTCAGTATTCCACCAGGTAAGAGCTACCCCAAATAGTCTCCCGGTCGCGTATCGAACCTTGCGATCGTCGGGACAATCGCAGTTGAGGAAGGTGTTTTCCATCTCCTCAAACCAGTGGAGGAGAGCAGTGACACCTTCAGTCCCTTCAAATTTAGGAGGATCACAAGACTTGAAATGTTTATATGAGCACTTGCTGGTAGGAGGGTTGCCGATGTTCTGGTCATTCTGTTGGGGAGGATTAGTGGGATTTGTGGCGAGAGCTTGTTGTACCTGAACCACAATGTCAGGAAGCACCGCGGCCATTTGTTTCGCGATTTGTGTGGCCAAGCGTTCGTGAGACCTTCCTGATCTTTTACCCCCTCGTTGTTGTCTAGCCGACATCTACAGGAACATACATAAGAAGATTGTGAGTTTATGGAGTCTTTTTAGGTGTCATGTGTCTTTAAGAAAATGAAAATAACATAAATATCAATAATGCAACTACATCCATAGGATGTCTTGGGTTTGCTAATGTTGGGCCTCAAATGTCCCCATACCTTCACCTGTATAGTCATGTGGGCCCCCATGACTATTGGCTTGGTAGGATTCACATTAGTATTGGCGATTTAACACTCGCATCACCCGAATGCAAACCACAAAATATGTTTACGAGATGTATGGTCGGAATGTGTGCAGGTGTAGACACAATGACAACTCAAAGTGGGGTTAGCTCACACGACGTTTGGTATAGCATGCTTTGGACTAATAGGTACTTCGTACTCTCATCGTTAGTCCCCAGGTAGGCAAACTGGTCCTTTATTTTGGATTTATACGAATGCCAGCCTAGACAGGACGTTCCGACTACCGGTACTGGTACCCTTCCAGTTACTACATGCCCGTTATGAGAACTCACTTTGATGAGATTTGAAAATACAAAAATCGTTGTAAAAGCAATCATGAAAATGATGTGGTGTGTGCTTTCATGGATATGATATGTTATGAGAATATGATTCATGATAGGCGTTATATGATAATATATACTTATGAACATGCTTGCATAACATTGAATGTAACATTTAACATAAAACATATAAGAATCATGAAATTTGGCATGTAACACACAAAAATCTTAGAAATTTCTAATCAACTATAGTATAGGCTCTAAGGGTCTAATAACCTATCCTATATCCCTATAGTCATGGCTCTGATACCAATCTGTCACACCCCGAACCGCAGCGGAATAAGAGTCGGGGCATAATTGGGTTATCACCAAAGCTCATGATATTTACTATTATGTTTCATATTTATTAAAAATCAAAATTACATTCTCAATAATCCAAACATGTCCATACAAATACAAAGAAAAATAATCAACTAAACAATTCCAAGCTCTAGACCATTTTATTCTTCTAGGCCAATCCTATGTGTTTCTGGCTGCAGCTGGTTCACCTGTATCATGTGTAAAAATGGGGGTTTTTGGGTCAACATAAGTTGGCGAGTGAACCTTGTTAGATAAACATTTATTATTGATTTACTTGTTATTTTATCAAGGAAAAATTGTTCATAATCATAAGTGAGCAAATGTAAATAATCAAACAGTAGCAATAACAATCACAAACTATACATACAATAACATACCAACATCATACAATAAATAACATGAATGAAACGGTGCGATCAAGGCTCAATCAAACGGAGCCGATCGTATTGCATGTACTGAAAATGATAAATGTCTGTGCGATCAAGGCTCAATAACGGAGCCGATCGTATGTTGGCACGCCAGGTTCACGCTCATAATGTAATGGGGAACATGCTCAACGCTCATAATGTAATGGGGAGCGGCGACCTATGAAATTGCATGTACTGAAAATAATAAATTAAATCTAACAATAACCACACAAGCAGTTGAAACAAGCTGAATACACATTTGTTCATGATATGATGTATGCACAATGATTTAAATATAATAAATGGCAAGACACATGATACACCCCAAAAACGTGATTAAAACGGGGAATTTGTAAAGATTCACTCACATTGGGTGCGTTTGATTGGAGATGGTGAGATGCGCACGGGTTGGAAGAGTTGAACAACGAGAATTACTAACCTAAATAATAACGGAAAATATAGTAAACGAGTGGATTTTATTAAGGATTTTAATGGAATTTTTAGATATATTTTTGTGAGTTTAAGGCTATTTCCTATCTTCAAAAACATTATTTTTAAGTATTTTTAATTGATTTTTAAATTAAATTAAATAACTAAAAATATAAAAATATGTTGACTTTTTCATTGACCGTTGACCGTTTGACTTGTTGACCGGTTTTATAGTGTAATTGTATGCGCTGGGTGAGGCTCGAACCCGAGACCTCCCGTACGCGTGCACGCAGCTCTACCAACTGAGCTACGTGTCTAACCTAAAATAATTCTGTTTTTAATTATACTTATATATTAACTCAGCTTATTCAAAATTCTTTTATTTTCAAAAACATTTTAAATCATCGAACTGGTGCCATGTACAGGTCTCAAACCCGGGACCTGTGCTTTAACGCTACACACAGTCCACCGTTGGACTGTGTGTCTAACTTGGTTAATATACAGATTTTATTATACTTAACAACTAACGTAGTTAATCCGGTTCAGTTAGAAAAATAAAACATCTTTATTACAGAGAGGGTGTGTGTATCAGGGATCGAACTCGCGGTGTGTGATATGTATATGCACACAGTCCACCGCTGGACTGTGTGTCTAACCCGAGATAATATCCAGATTTTATTAAACTTATAATCAAACTATCATCGTCTTCTACATTACAAAATTACAGTCTGTGATTACGCTATTGTATCTTGTTTAATTCGGTTGACAAACATTGAACAGACTAATATGAAATGGCAGAGACGATATTTAGAAGTAAACATACCGGAGAACGATTTGTCTCAGAATTCCGACAAGACGTCGGCTCTGTTTTTATGAACTTCAACTGAGCGAGCGATTTAACAGTTTTGATTAGCTAATTGTGGAATTGAAGTGCTAAACAAAAGTTAACAGAAGGTTTGAAAGTCTATACCGTTTCACAGCTGAAGATAAGGATTTTCAGAAGTTTTCCGGCGAACTGGAATTATCTGATATTGACGTCTGAAATTGATTTCGATTGAAAGGTCTGAGTTAGCAATAGCTTAACAATTGATAGACCACGAAGGTATCGAAAGACTTACTGTTTTGATGAAGAATACGGTTTTCCGGCGACTTACAGAATTTTTCCGGCGAGTAAAATAAACTTTTCTGATGAACTGAATGTATGACGAAAATGAAATGGCAGGTTTGTAGAATGTTCTGAGTCGCGAGAGAGAGCAAAGATTGAAGTAATTCTGATATTGAATGTCTTCGGTTATAAAAACCGATTCACTTCTGGAATTCAAGTTCATTCAAGGCAAACTTGATTAGAATTGTCGGTGCATCGGTTATAAAACAGAATTTGCGATTTTCAAACGTTTTGGACGGTTGAATAGCCGATTACGGTTTTCAGTTTGGCGCAGCCGGTTGATCTATGATTGACTATAAATTTCATTTGTTTCCTAGAGTTGACAGAAAAAAACAAGTGGCGGAGTGGTTATGCGTGTGTGTGTTAAGTCTTTGAGTTCACTTCCGGCTGACCCGGGTTCGAGTCCCGGCAGCCTCATTTTCTTTTTAATTATTTTATTTTTACTTTTTATCAATTTTAACCTTTATAGTTTAGTTTGTTTATTAATTATGGATCATTAAAAATTAAAATAGCCATAAATACGCAACGTGACATTTATAACTTGATATTCGATTACAAAACGGAGCGGGTTTGGAAAACCCGTTTTTGACAAATGTTACATGTTAGACCTTCCCTGAGTATCCCTCTTGATAATATATTCAGCTTGTTTGACTTTAAGCTTCTTGTATTCTTCCAAGTTTCTTGGTTTGGGATAACCTTTCAGAGATGGGAATTCCCTTTTATCTGGATCTTCTTCTGAAAAGAAGGATTTGATTTATGATTTAACAGCTTGTAGTTCTAAAGGGAATTGAGTTGCAAGAGGCACTTTAGTAATTTGAGAAGAAGGAAGTTGAGTAACTGCTGTGGTGGACACTAGTTTTGACGACACAGGTATAGGAGAAGGGATGATCTTGTCATCAAGTATAACATTTGTGGTTTTTCTCCTCTTGAATTTGAGATCAGGTGATTGTGGTATTCTTGTGATTGTGGGTAGAGATATGGTAGAAGTTGGAAAGATTATCATAGCAGTGGTTGGATTAACATTTGTTATAACCTCTGCTGTGTCAACAGATGTTGACACAACAGGTGTTGTAACATCTGTTGTGGTTGTTGTATCAACTGCTTTTGAAGAAAAGGTGTAAGTGTTTTTGAGGGAGCAGAAGATATGGTTGGGATAGCAGCTGTCTTAGAAGGAATGGATGTTGATGTTGATTGCCTTATTTTTCTAACAGGCATCTTCTTTGTTGAACACCCAACATTTTCTTTTACTTTTTGCAGGGCTATCTTTTTCTCCACCAATGCTCTGCTCTCAACAATTGCCCTTTTCTTTGTATTCTCCTTTTCCCTTGCAAAGATGTTAGTTGTTTCATCAATCTTTTTAGAACCATCTGGCTTAGGGATAACCATTGTTGGTCGTGCATCTTTGTCACTGAGCTTTAGCACATCTTTCTTTAAAGGTATCTCCCCCTTTTTGGCATCATCACTGTTTACCAAAATTAATGTAGGAGGAGAAGCACCAGTGGTTTGCAGGAGATGAGCCTTTATTGCCTTGATATCTGCAGCTGTGTCCATATCTGGCATCAACCATGTTTCTAAGTTCTTACATCTGATGCTTGTGTTGAAGATCAGCAAAATACTTTTGTTGTTGAAATAGATGGTCTACGGCTTCTTTGAGGTCATCAGTGGATAGGACAGAGGGTTGGTTCTTTGTAGCTATCAACTGTTTCAGCAAATCCTTGATTTCATCAACTGAGCTTTCTATTTTGGTAACTCTCTCCGTCAAATCCTGATATTTTAGGTCATCACCTAATTTAATAGGATCATCTGAACTCCTACCAGAAAAGGTTGTTGTATCTATGTCATCATGAACAAGAGTCTCAACCCCTGTTTCAAACATAGATGCCCCTTGATCTTGCAACTGGGGACTTCCCACTGGAACAGAGGTTACCTTGGTAGCCTCAACAGTGGTTGCCTTCAAACAGTCTTATATATGTAACCACTGTCCAATTGAAAACTTGGTAGTTTAGCAATTGTAGTAGCTGGTCTTGTTGAACTATCACCAAGGGTTACATGTAACCCAAGGGATGTATCCTCTTCGGTTGCTGATGGGCTAGCAATGAGCATATAATCAGACCCAGTTATTTATTGGAGTATATTCTCATTGATGGGTTGTTGAGAACAACTTGTTAATGTCTGTTCTAGTTCAATTGCATTCAGCAAAGGCAATATTATTGGTGGAAGTGATTTTGTTGGTGATGGTTTTGGTGCAGAAACAGACATTGCCCTGGGAGAGGGGCTGTGGAAGATAGAACCAAGTGGATCCGAGCTTCATAATTTGGTGTCCCTGTGTTTACAACCTTTTCCTTTTATGAGGAAGAAGGGGGAGTTTCAAAGCCAGGTTGAGATGCTAACATCTGCTGTGAAGAAGTAGCAGTAGTGTTTTCAAGTGATTTTTATGCTATCCCTGGGTTAACCTCTGGGATCTCTTCTTCCAGAGGGCCCTTTTTGGGTTTCGTGGGTTTTCTGGATATTTTCTTTGGTTTCTTTTTGGAGATTGCTGGCGTGGGTTTCAGGGCAGTGGTTGCAAAGCCCTGATCACCAGGAGCAGTGGTCTTAGTAGCAAGAGGTTGAGATTGAACATTTTGTTCTTGTAAAGCTTGCTTAGCCTCCTCTACTTTTGTTTTGGAAACTTTATCTTGAATTGTTATTCGAGTAAAAGTTTCATGAGTTAGGCCGCTTGGATTTGTAACAGCGCCTTTTTAACATCAGCATCAGGTAACTGATTTTGAAGATAAACACTCATGAATCGTGGATGTATCAGAAAAGCTTTCCTTTTTGTAATGCTATTAAAATTTGCCACAAGATCATTGAACAATATCTGAGAAAAATTAAAATCTGATCCAGTTAAAATTGCATAACCCAGATACTGAATGTTCAATGGTATTTCATTAAAAGTTGTGGTCTTTGCTGAGAGACATGTTAAAAGAGTGTGAACGAAAAATCTCATTTCAGCAGGAAAATTGGGTTTATAGATTGTCATGCCTTTGAGTTGCCTAATGTAACCTCTTTCCACAAATTCAGCATGCATTTCATTTGTAGAGAATGACACAGGATGTGCCATATCATTCAGTTCAAAAACTTGAGAAATTGATTGAGGGCTAATAAGCATCAGTGTTTTGCCCACTTTTGATTTGATAGCATAAGGAACATCCTTTTGTGAATGAACCTTTGCGTTTGCCCAAAGTTGCCGCTGTGCATCTTGATAGATAGGGGCTTTGACGGTTAACATGTTCAAACATTTTGATTCTTTCAAATTTTTTATCATTAAATGATATCTTGTGTTAGAATCAGTTGCCTCAAGAATTGCGATATAGTTGTGAGGTGTTTTGATTATGAGCTTAAAAGGAGGTGGTTCTGTTTGAGATTTTGCTTTAGATTTAGCTTTGGGTGCCATGATTGAGAAAAATTGATTTGAGAATTTTGAATTTGATATGGCAAGGTGAACCTCTGTTGTGGATAAAACAGGGTTTTTATAGGGTTTTGAAAAAGTGATGATGACATGTCATCTGATGCAAACAACTGACGAATCACGTCTGTCCACGTGTAACCTCTAATTGAAAATGGAAGACGGTTGTTTCGACAAACACTGTTGAAAATATGGGCAATGGATGTGAACAGTGTTTGAACAATATCAGAGGATACACTTTGACAGTGGATAGACTTTTCTAAACAACCAGTGTTTTGATGCTATCAGTGGTTTGAAACAGACTTTAAGGATTTATTGAAAAATTCAATTTTAAGCTATTTTTAAGGAGAAATTTTGATTTTCTGAAAAAACATTTTTATGCTATTTACACATGGATCACCAGAAAAACTATTTTTAATCCATGTTTAGCATTCCAATCCTAGAGATCAAGCTTTCAAAAGTAGATGTAACCAATGCTTTTGTTAGAACATCTGCTAGCTGATCCTTAGTATGAACATGTTGTAAGGAAATCAAACCTTTTTCATAGCAATCCCTCACAAAGTGATGTCTGATGTCAATGTGTTTTGTTGTGGAATGAGAAATTGGATTTTTGATGATATTTTCTACTACTTGACTATCAATTTTGAGAGGAGTCTTTAAAGCAATGATACCAAAATCCAAAAGTTGATTTTGAAGCCACATGATTTGTGCAGTGCAACTTGTAGCAGCAATGTATTCAGCCTCAGCAATGCTTGTGGAAAATGCAACTTGTTTTCTACTTTGCCAAGACACTAGGCAATTGACGGGTGGTCCAAGGGACAACCCTTAAATGCGTTAAAAATATATAAATCTTCACATTTAATGATGTTAGGTAGTGGAATTAGATAACTACCGCGTGTTTGGTGATGCAGGTACAAACAGGCATAATATGCGGTTTTATAACGCTGGGATGAGAATTGGTGCTTAACGGAATCGAGTGGATGCATCCGAAATGTGCAAAAAAGAAGTTTAATTAGAAAATTCAAGCACATCCATAGCCTACGGCTAGGGCTGTAGGTTACGGCCCTCATCATAAGTAAAGAATGAGCCGTAATCCAGATTGTTAGGGCCGTAGGACCTCAAGTTGGGGCCGTAGCCTACGGTCAGGGCCGTAGGTTACGGTTCGGAGCTGCGAGAACTTTCGTAACTACCATATGAATCAGTTTTATGGTGTCTTTTCATCTATCTCATCATTGGAGACGTTTGGCAGGAGTTGTGGGGCGAATTTGGGTGTTCTTCTGGGCTTGTGAACAATTCTAAACATTTCGGTTTGTATTTTTATTTCGATGAACACTTGTTTGAATGTTATGATGATTCACCAAGCAATGTCCGGCTAAACTTTCGGTGATCATCTTAAGTGAAGGTTTCTTTATGACTTTTGTGTGTTGAATCTTATTTCTAGAATAATGAACTTGGTTATTTGCTATGTTTATTATGGTGCATGAATGGTTGATTGTAAATTGTTAATTAATATTTTGATCTTAGTCTAAACCGTACGTTCTTGGTGTCATTGACAATCGAGATATCACGGGAGGGGTTAGGGTTGGATATTGGTTGATTGGTCATCGGGTAACAACCTCGCGTTTATTTAATCCGAGTACTTCGTTCCCTTTTATCACAACAACTGTTTATGCATGAGTTATGTCTATGTAACTCTTTCTAGTTGGATTATGCACAATTGTTAATGGAAACTGGAACCTAAGATGGTCATTTTCTCCTAATCTGTTAAACAACCAATTTTGATTTGCAAGTAGTTAGTAATTTAGTTCTTAAAACCAAACAATCAAACCTCGTGAATTTTAGTTTTTGGAAATTTGTTTAATTTAGTCAATCAATAAAGCTACAAAACAGACACATATTCCACAAACTCCCGGAGTTTGATACCCACTTACCGCTATCTATTTAGTTGTAATTGGATTAAATTTGCGTGAGACTTCGACATCACGTCAGCAATCACCGAAGAATTGGACACCTCCTGATGTGGACTTCCTTGTTGTCTTGCGTCCAGCAAAGTCACTATCTGTGTAACCTGAAACTCAATATTTCCATTAGCAGGATACCAGATACCAAGTGTGGGAGCACCTTTTATGTACCTGAATATCCTTTTGACAGCAATAAGATCAGACTTTCTAGGTTGTGACTTCGATCTGGCACAAACACATGATGCAAACATGATGTCTGGCCTGGAAGCAGTTAGGTACAATAAAGACCCAATCATACTTCTATAAAGTGTTTGATCGACCAAGTCATCTTTATCAACAATAGTGACCAGCTTTGAAGTTGCCATGGGTGTGCTGCAAGGTTTACAATCATCCATATCAAACTTTTTAAGCAGTTCTTTGACATACTTGTTTTGGTGGATGAAAGTACCATTGTGTATTTGTTTGACTTGTAAACCAAGGAAATATTGCAACTCACCCATTGCACTCATTTCAAACTCTACTGCCATGAGTTTTCTGAACTCTTCACACATGGCAATGCATGTGGATCCAAAAAATGATGTTATCCACATAAATTTGGACAAGCATCAAATCTTTTCCTTTTCATTTTAAAAACAAGGTTTTATCAATTTTACCTCTTGAAAAACCTATGGATAAGAGAAAAGTGGATAGAGTTTCATACCAGGCTCTTGGTGCTTGTTTAAGCCCATACAGTGCTTTTTTTTTAACCTGTACACATGATCAGGATGAAATGGATCTTCAAATCCAGGAGGTTGGCACACATATACTTCTTCCTTGATCTTTCCATACTGGAATGCACTTTTGATGTCCATTTGAAACACTTTGATGTTGTGGTTAGCAGCAAAAGCAAAGAACAGTCTGATGGCTTCTAACCTTGCTACAGGAGCAAAGGTTTCATCATAGTCAAGGCCTTCTTCCTGTCTGTAGCCTTGAACCATGAGCCTTGCTTTGTTCTTGACAACAATACCCCTTTCATCTGTTTTGTTCTTAAGATCCACTTTGTGCCAATTGGACTCACATCCTTAGGTAGTGGTACAAGTTCCCAAACTTGTTGTCTTCTAAACTGAAGGAGCTCCTCTTGCATAGCCTCTACCCAACTATTGTCTTTCAGTGCTTCTTGGTACTTGACAGGTTGGATGAGTGATAGAAAGCCAGCTAAGAGGCAAATGTTTTGGGATTGGCTTCTTGTGAGCACTTCCTCATTTATGTTGCCAATAACTTGATCCAATGGATGGCTTTCGAGGAAGATTAAATCACCTTGATATGGGACAAGTGAATTTTGAGGTGAAGCTTGCAAATGTGTATCATCTGTGCTAACCTCTGTTGGTGGATTTGATGGTCCAGCCTATAATTGGAATGGAGGTGGAGTTATGGGTGGTATAGTAGTGGATGTTTGTTGATTTTTATCTAAATTTGATAGATTTTTATCAACAGTGTTTTGGTTTTGAGAGCTAGCGGAGGTTTGAGAATTAACCACTGTTGAACCAGCAGAGCTTTCACCATTGTTACTAACATCTGCTCCTCTGTTTGAAGGACAGATCTTAAAATTTGGAAGAATGCAATCATATCCTTGCTCTTGTGGTGATGATTGTGTTGTACCTGCAGTGTTAGTCTTGACAGACACATCTTCAAATGTAAATTTATCTAGATCAAACAGTTCAGCAGGATTTGCTGTCATTTTCAAAGATGAAAGTTCATTGAACTTTACATTCAGAGTTTCTTCAACACACTTGGTCCTAGAGTTAAAAACTCTGTAGGCTTTGGAAGTGGTTGAGTATCCCAGAAAATAACCACAGTCAACCTTGGCTGCAAACTTAGAGATAGAATCTTTTAAGTTCAAAATGAAACAAGGACAGCCAAAAACTTTGAAATATGAGATCAGAGGTTTGATTTTGTAAAGCAGTTCATAAGTAGTCTTTTGATGCCTAGGGTTAACCAAAACTCTGTTCTGAACGTAACAAGCAGTGTTTACAGCCTCTGCCCAAAAAGACAAGGGTAAACCTGAGTCTGCTAGCATGGTTCTTGCAGATTCAACAAGAGTTCTGTTTTTCCGTTCAAGTACCCCATTTTGTTCTGGAGTCCTTGGGACACTAAATTGCCTAGCAATCCCTTTTGACTCACAGAAGGCATCTAACTCCTTATTTCTAAACTCTTTCCCATTATCACTCCTAAAAATTTTTACAGGCAGGTCATATTGCTTTTCAACTTGTTTGACAAAATTTTGCAATATGCCAACTGTTTCATCTTTGGAGTGCAAAAAGAAAGTCCATGTTAACGTTGAAAAATCATCAACAATGACTAAACAAAATCTTTTCTTCATTAAACTCATGATTTTACAAGGCCAAACAAATCCATGTGCAACAATTGCAAACACTGGGTTGTTTTGGACTCTTCAATTGACTTATAAGAGCTTTTATGTTGTTTACCTTTTAAACAGGAAACACAATGCTCTTCACAAGTAAATTGCCTATGTGGTAAACCTTTGACAAGGCAATTCTTAGAGAGAGTGGTGAGTGTCTTTAAATTTGTGTGCCCAAGCCTTCTATGCCATACCTATGTCTCTTTGCTTGAAGCAACTGAGAACAGGCATGCATTAGACATAGGGTTATCCTTCAACATATCAACCACATACACATTGTCACTCCTATGAGCAACAAGTTGTGCTTTGCTCTCAGCAATAATCTGATCAATCTTTTTAACAACCTCTGGTCCTACAATTTGACAAGTTTTCTTTGTAAAGAAGGATCCGTATCCTTTGTCACTCATTTATGAGACACTCAAAATATTGAATTTTAGATTGTCAATTAAGTTAACATTTTCAAATTTGAGATTCCCAGCCTTGACACACCCTGAACCCAACACCTTCCCTTTTGAATTGTTACCAAAAGATATATCACCCCCTCCATGAGCCAAAAAGTCTTTGAGAAGGGCTCTACATCATGTGTCTGGAGCATCCACTATCTACATACCATAAACTATCAAGGCAAGTAGAAGCTACCTGCACATAAGTAAGCAATTAGTTTAGATAAGATTCCAAAGCCTAGATGGCTTTGGATTGGTTCACAGATTGTCCACTCTCAAATCCAGGATTATGGTCAGTGGTTTGAGTTTGCCTTTGTATCCACAGTTGTGAACCATTTCCTGTCAGATGTTGGTAACCATGAGGATATCTATTCACTTTGGGCTTTGAAGGTTTTTTGTAACCTTCATAGCTCAAAGGAACCTTTTGATAAATTGATTGACCATGTCCTCTTAGATACCTGTTGGCAGGTGGAGCATCTGTCACTTGTACCTCTCTGGGAACAGAGGTTTTGTTCAACGCTTTTGTAACAGATGTGTCAACAGGTTCAAAGGTCTGCTTGGATTTATTTCTAGCAGAACTTGAACTTTCTTTCTCAAGAGCTTTTTCTTTGATCTCTTTTACCTTTTGGTCATAGGTTTGAAGATATACACACTCATGAGTTAGATGATTTGTTTTCCCACAGATAAACCATTTTGAATCATTTGGAATTATATGAGTTCTGTTTATGTCATATGCTTTTAAAAGAAAATAGTTTTCAGATACATGGTTTCTTTTGTTACAAAATTCACAAAACAGATGTTTGATTTTTTCTTTTTTCTCTTTATCTGATTTCTTCTCAGTAGATGTTGTAAACTCTGCTGGAAGATCTTTGATAGGAATGATTCTTGCCTTTGGTGCCTTGACACCTTCAAGAGTTGAGAAGTCCATTGGCTTGAAATTTTCAAGAATATCACGTTCATCTGACCATGTGGGTTTGAATTGGTATTTCTCAATTTCTTTAAAAGTTGATGACCCTTCAAGAATTTCAAGAGAAATTTTGTTACCCTTTTTTATCAGTGATTTTTATCTCATTTCTAGCCAAATTTGTTGGAACTACTTCAACCTTTCCAGAATCAATTTTTGTAACATTTTCTTTGGCTTCTTCTTCAGTTACAAAACCATGCCAAATTTTATGTTACTCTTGATCTGTTTGTCTAGCATAATTTCAAAACCTTTTGAAGATTCTACCCATTTTTCACATGTGATCTGGGTATCCTCTAACTCCTTTTTGCAAACTTGGTATTTATCTACCATAGTTTGGAGTTGGTCCTGGTTATGCTAGCTTCATGCTTCAGGCTACTTATCTCAGAATCTTTTGAAAATAATTTTGATTTCAACTCTTTGATAAGTTTTTCAAAACTAAGTTCATTTTCTAACATTTTGTTTCTAAGGTTTTCATTCACCTGTTTAATGTTAGCAAAAGCTATTATACATTTTTATGAAAAGAGATCCTTTAAGATCTGAGGTGATACCTTAGTAGCATCCATGAGAGCACAATCACAATTGTCTTCACACACATCAGTATCCCACGGGTCAGATAGAGAGATCTTTTCTTCATCAACAGTGTTTTGATCAATCACTGGTGTAACCACTGATTCATCCAACTTTGAACTTCAACAGACTTTGACTCTTGTTCTACAGACTCGTCACCTTCAACAATAGTCTCTAAGGCCATTAAACAAAAATTTTCATTTTCAAAATCATTTTTAGCCATTAGAGCAAAGTTTTCATCAGATAAATCCACAGGCAAACTACTCCAATCAACAAAGCCTTGTGTAAAGAAACTTTGCTGATTAACCTCTGTATGAGCAGTGGTTTGAGTAGTTTGAGTGCTTTGTGGTGCTTGTTGCACATGCATTTGAGGTGGTGCTTGAACATACTAAATCTGTGGAGCAGGAGTTTGGATATAATGGACAGGGACATTAGTAGCAGGATGTGCAAAATGTGCAGTATGTAGCATTTGTGGTGCAGGGGTATAATGGGAATAATCAGCAGTGCTTTAAGGTCTAGGGCCTGGGTGAGTCACAATTAGACCTACAGTTTCAGATCTGCATCCCCTGGCAAAGTGTCCTAACCTATTACACTTATAACATTTGATTTTGGACTTATCTAACCCCACTTTCAACCCCCCATGCAATCCTGGAAATTTCCTACCAGTCCTTTTGTAAAATTTACTTGCTCTAACACTCAACAGTGCCAGCTGATGTAAAATGTCCATTTCTTCCAAATCAGTGGGTTCAAAATATTGTAAGTCATTCATTTCAAAGGACATATTGTCAGAGTTTTGGCTTTCCCCATTTGCACCAAAAGCAAAATTGGGTGTGTAAGAATCAGAGGTAAAATTGTTTCCAGATATTATATCAATATAATGATCATAACCTTGATCCTTCCCACTACTAGAACTCTCTTCATGACTATATAGAGCAGTGTTATCCAAGGTATAGTCGTCAGTTGTTTTCCCAGACTCTTGTAACTTCCTTTTCTGGTTCAACTCTCTCTCATAAGTGAGAAGTCGACCATGAAGTTGAGTAAGGGTCATCTCTTTAAAACCAACAGATCTTCGAGTAACGTAAGCTACAGTCTCCCATTTTCTGGTAATGATCTCAAAAAGCGACTATTGACAGTCGAATTTGTAAATTCTACATTAACTAGTTTTAGTTCACTAATGAGACAGCTAAAACGTTCGAACTGTTTTGTTAACTACTCTCCTTTTACGTGACAAAACGTCTCATACTGTTGATTTAAAACTTCTCTATTATTCTCTATCACCTACTCAGTCCTACCGAACTATCCTTTTAGTGCATCCCATAACTCTTTTGCACTGTTGCAGTGGAGTAATCCAGCATAGATTTCGTTGGGTAGCACGGAAGCAACGATGCTAAACGCTTTTGCATCCAACTCTATTTTTGGGAGTCTTCTCAGAGTAATTTTCAGGACTTTTTGGCACTTCAGTATTGGGATCTCTGTGCTGGGAACCATTGGAATATGTGGTCCATACACAACAGCCGGTGTTTTGCTAAGCCAAGATGTGACCCATCCGACGTTGCCATATAAAATATTTTGTTTCAACATTGGTGGTTTAAACATGGATCCAATGTTGGAATCCGGTGTGTTTTGAGCCATTTCTGCTTGTTTACAACAGATTTGTGTTTTAAAAACTTTAAACGTAATAAAACTCTGTATTCAAGAAAAACTATCAAACTAATTAGCAGGGAGAGTTGATCTTTCAAATCAAATTGATATTAGTCAAATTTTGATTGACCAAGCTCTGATACCAATTGTTAGGATCTGAGTTTGATTTACTTGTAGTTTCTGTTTCAAAAATGAAAATATGATTGAAGTTTAAAGTAAATACAACAGAATAGAATGGAAAACTTTTACTACAAATAAAGGTCGTTTGTTTTCATCATCAGCATGCTTTCAAGTATGTAAACTTTGCATGTGATTCAAAAGCTCCCCCTCAGCCTATTATAATAAAGCTTGGTAGTACAGAAAATGGAAGAAGATGATTGGTGTAAAGATCTTTTTAAGAAGACAAATTGTAGTTTACATCGACACTACTATTTATACTAACTATCTAACCTCTGAGCATCTTTGATGACGTCAGGGTTGATAGTGACATCTAACAATAATAACAAAGTATCTAAACACTGATCCCTGACAACTGTTAGTGCAAAAGCACTGTTAAATTGAAAATAAAAAAATAATCTAAACTCTGATGGCTAAGCTCTGCTCCTTATTCTTCTATCAGACCTTTAGCAATTGCATATCAGATGATGTAAAGGTATCAGTCTTTAGAAGGCAGAGTTTAGGTAATCAGAGGTTCTAAGTACTGATAGAAGGACCAATCTGCTGATAGAGTATTTTGACTTTATATCATCTGTTCCCTTGTACAGGTTCAATCCCAACAGAATAGTTATCATGCTGTAGTAGCATTGAAATATCCTCCTTGATTGATTGTAACAAAAAGCTCATCATCTTCTTTTCATACACATACAAATCATTTTCTGCAAGAGAAAACTTCGACATAGAAATTTCCAAAGCATGCTCATTTACTGGCCATTTGTACTTAGTTTCTATCGCAAGCCAGCAATGGAAATGATTCGCTTGCACCCAATTTTAAAACTTCTCTCTCAGCTTTCATACTCATCAAGACTCAGCAACTTGGGCGGCTTCACAGAAGTACCCATCTCATTTTCTAAGTTGATTTGAGCAACTGCATTTGCTGCTTGAACAATTGTGGTAGCGAACACATTGAAAAACTCTGGTTCCCTCTCGACACACTTCAAATTATACCTGAAACACACTCGAAAAACTTGAAAATTTGATTAGTCTAACAACAACTTCGTACGAACTTGGAATGACCAACTTCGTGCGAAGTTAGATAACAATTTTTCAACAAATCAACTAACTTCATGTGAAGTATTACAAAAAACAAATTCAACAATTTGATTACAACTTCGTGCGAAGTGAGACAAGACCAATTTTAACACTTTTGATACAACTTCGTGCGAAGTTGTTCAAACTAGTTCGGACAAAGTGTCCCCAAAAACTTGGTTTTTTTGCAATTTTCGACATGAATTCGGTTGATTTTAGATCTGAAAGTCTCAGGGGTTTATCATTAGGTGATTTAACATGACATGTTCAAAATTTAGCCCATTTTGACCGTGGATTCATTAAAAAGGTGAAAAATAAGAAGAAATGGGTGAAAATAGAAGGTGTCTCGTGTAGATATCAACAAATCAGGCATCCATAGCTCTGATACCACTTGTAGGATCGAGTTCCTTCGATAGAAAAGGTGCCTAACTTGTATCTAGTCCATATATGCGGAATCTATATGAATTAGTAACATTTTACACAAGATATACGTTTAAATTCAGTTTATTGATTGATTCAAAGTTACATTCAAGTTCCTAAACCGACATAGCTTCGCCGTCACTTCTGCAAAAACTGTTACAAACGAAATCCCTAGACAGGTACTTATAGAGTCACAAGTTCGCACCAAAACAGCTTGGATCAACTTCGCACGAAGTTCACTTCGTGCGAACTTGTCCTATACAAGACAAGTTCGTGCGAACTTGTCCTTTACAAGACAAGTTTGTGCGAACTTGTACTCACACATACATAAATAACTTGATTTCTAACATTATCAACCCTATTACATTCAGACTCAATCTAAGACTTAGACAATAGACATCGTGTACCAACATATACAAGACAAGACATTTATTGGTTTATGGTATGTGATTTAGATAATGAGACATGTGTAATATGATAAAGTATGGTGGATACGCCGCTGGTACTTCCTATATATAAGTGCTTTTATTGTATTACATATCGTAGCGTTACCCATATCACTTCAAACAAGGACAAGAACAAGACATGTTATTTGGTTAATTCCAAGACATAATTGGTTATTAAGTTAACCATGCATCATTTCTTTTAAATCACTTGATTTTCATATGATTTCATAAAAGAAATATTTTATTAAAGGGTCATGGCTACTTTTTGAAATAATTAAACATTTGTTTTAACTTTCAAAGCCATGAATCTTCATCACAAATCCTATGTTCTTCATATGCATTTTTATGCTAACGTTTTATTTTCACATATGTTTCAGGAGCTAATGTGTGATGATTTTGAGCATGCTACATATAGGACGGACTCGGGCCTTAGTTTATCTTAAAACTTAAAGACAATTATTGTACTTTGTATGTTTTTTATGCTCAAGATAATGTAAATTATTAATTCAAATAAAACAAAACCTTGAATCTATGTGTTTGAAACAAGTCCTGTAACGTAACCCCCCGACGTTTTCGTCGTAGTTTGTTGTTTTACACGGTCGGGGTGTTACAGAGATTGGTATCAGAACGATGGTTATAGGGAATTAGGTTATTAGTAATGCTTTTGATCTAGATTGTAACCTTCCTAGTACCCGAACGCGAGTTATCATGCGTTTAGATTTTTAATACAATACCATCACCTATCCTTAGGTGATTACCAAAAACAATACAAAAGTCACAAATTCTTCCCAAAACTTTTATAAGAAAACATTTATCTTTAGATGAGTCGTTATTGACTTCAAGCCTTTGATGTTTTAAAAATCTCGTCAAAGTTTTGGGTTTTAATAATGTGAACACGTGCAATCTGGAAGGGTGGATGCCTATACCCTGAGTTTTCTGTCTAAGGCTAGAGTGTTCGTATAAATCAACTTAATCAGACCAATCACTCTTACCTGGGAACTCTTGGGGTGAGTGTCCACAGATAGGCTAAAGCATGTCTTCGCGATACATTATAAAAACCTGTAGGAACGTCCACGATTAGCATGGGAACCTAAATTTGTTATCTATTGTCCGATTAGGCAAAAACTAATAACAACTTAACCAAATAACAAGAATTACTCGTTTAAAGGTTGTTTTCATTGATATAAAGTTCAATACATTCGAGATCTGGATCCGACAGAGCTTTGCCGCCTCTGTGCCAAAATATCTCCACTTTTCAAATGAAATCCCAAGGCACCTATTTATAGGAACAGAAGTTTGCTGGAGAGAGAGGATGTTCGGGCGAACTTGACTTAGTTAAGTTCAGCCGAACTTGACATTTCACAACTATCCTCGAGCGAACTTGACTCCAAACTACCTTAAATATTCCTAGATTCTAACAGATTAAGCCCTATTCACTCAGACTCGATACATAATAACGTAGGCAACATACATATGCACCAACAGACTCCCCCTTGGATGTTGCCGCAGTCATTGAATTTTAAAATCTTCTGAGCCTTTCGATCTTTAGTTCTTGTATAAACTTTAACATCTTTATCTTTATATATGCTCTTCCTCTTTCTTGAGCTTTGTCTTGATAAAACTTTTAATCAACATACTCCCCCTAGCTTTAATTTAGTCTTCAGACTCTCCTTTGCCTTGGTCTTTAGACTTCAAACTCCCCCTAGCTTAGACTTTTCTGAAATCTTTGATTTTTGCGTTATCAACTCCCCCTCGTCTTTGATTCCTGTCTAAATACTTTCTGACATTCAAATAAACATTTCAGATTCAAAATTCTGTTATAAAACTTCAAAGTTTGAATCTTCTTTTTAATCTTTTTCAAATCTTAGTTATTCAAGTTCAATTTAATGACCTTGAATACTTTTAACATTTAAGAATTTGTCCTTTTGAAAAAAATTTCAATTATGAAACCCACTTGGTTGATCAAATCCAAATTAATGACTTTGATTAACCATGTCAACTGGGTCCAAGTTAATGACCTCAATTTGACCCGTAATGAACAAACTGATGTTTTCTTCAAATTTTAAAGTTTCAATTTAATGAACTTTTTATGAACATTTTTCAGAACCTTACCAGACTTCGATGATCTGTTCTCCAACATTGGCTCATTGAAAACTAATGTAGAAACAAAATCTTTTTGAATTTTGGAAAGTTTATGCTAAAACACACTGAAAATCTTTTTGATTTTTATATGTAAAGCAATTAAGAAAGTAAACTATGTACAAACATATTTACAGACATATCTTTGTGAATTCGTGTCTAAGGATCATATCAGTTGATTGAGACATATCACTAGTACCGTTGACCTTTTTTGATGACTTTAAGTTTTAAACTCGTTTACCTAGATTGTCGATATGTTTGTCCTCTTAAACTTCAACACGTTTCTCAATTGTTCCAAGATATGTTAGGATATGAATTATGAAACTTGACTTATCTATGGTTCCCACCTCTTGAATATGCTCACGAATCCAGATTCCCTAGATTTCATCTTACAGGTGAGTATAGCGTAATTGATATCTGTATCTGGGTTATGCGAGGCCTTGAGAGCTCAGGTTAGTACTACCGTACCGACAAAGAGATGAAGGCTCAACTTAAAGGTGTGTTCCATTTAAGGAATCTTTTAAGCACTGCAAATGATTAGATCTTTCGATACTTTTCAAGTTTTGCATGCAGTTTAAGGGTTTATAGCAAAAGCATTACAGAAGTTTTAGGCTATTGCTTCCGCAAAATCAGAAGAACTTGTATAATACCCCAGATATCAACTATCTATAAAGACCTCGTATCTCAGAATCAGGCAACCCTTCAATCAAAATTTCGGAGTACTAAGTCCATATATACAAGATGTGTTAATCCACAAGATTAAGCAGTTATAAAATTTAGTTTATATCCCGAAAACAATCTACTGAACGTGTAAAGCCTATCGACACATCCACAGTAAGACTTGTTTATCACTTTTAACTTTACAATTCTTTAGCATACTGTGATAGTCCACTGATGTACTATCATTTCATTTTTTGTGACACTGAATTCTTTTTGTCTTTCTTTCAATGTTTTTGTACTTTTTGCATTTTTCATATGTTTTTGAATTTTCAACTTTTTCATATGTTTTTGATTTTTCTAAAACTTTTCTTACTCTCCCTAAAATCAAAAACATATTTTTTGGATTTTAGGTTTTAAGAAATTCTATTGTGAACAGATATAAACCAATGCGGATCACGAGACCTCGTCGTCCAATCCCTTTTTCAATGTCTGCATCATCACCTGTGAGCAGAACAAATCACTAAAATTTGATAACGTGAATTTTCAAATGGTTTTGATATAACAATCAGTGTTTTGTTTAACGGTGTGGATTTGCACAATGTACTATCATTTCATTTTTTGTGACATTGAATTCTTTTTGTCTTTCTTTCAATGTTTTTGTACTTTTTGCATTTTTCATATGTTTTTGAATTTTCAACTTTTTCATATGTTTTTTATTTTTCTAAAACTTTTCTTACTCTCCCTAAAATCAAAAACATATTTTTTGGATTTTAGGTTTTAAGAAATTCTATTGTGAACAGATATAAACCAATGCGGATCACGAGACCTCGTCGTCCAATCCCTTTTTCAATGTCTGCATCATCACCCGTGAGCAGAACAAATCATTAAAATTTGATAACGTGAATTTTCAAATGGTTTTGATATAACAATCAGTGTTTTGTTTAACGGTGTGGATTTGCACAAAAAAACTCTTTTTAACCACTTTCTTTCAAAATGAGATTTTGACATTCTAGATAAGTTAAATACTCATGAAGCTCCATTATCCAAATTTGACTTTGACAAGCGGATCTTTTGGAACTCCTTCACACAAATCAACTATTTGAATAACGAAACCCAAATCTTTTTGGTTTTGGGTTTGACATGATAAGCATCGTAACCATATTCTAACTCTTCATCATATTCAAAACCATCATCAAACATTTCGTTCAATGTCGATTCTGAAAACATTTTTTCCTTTTCTTTTGTTGTCTGTTTAATCACTGACTCGTTTGTTTTGACATTTTCAGTTTTATCAGCAACATACTTTGATTTTTCTGATGATGAAAACCTTTTCTTAGCAACCCAGGATTGTAGCTTGCTTCTCGCTTTCTTGATATAGAATCTAGAATCTTTGTTTTCATTAAATCTTGAAGTTTTACCTTTTTCAAAATTTGAGTTTTCAAAACTTGAACTCCTTTTAGGTTTCACTTCATATTTTGATTCATAGTTTCTATTTGACACTGTATCAGAATTCACAATCTCTGGTTGTTTTTGTTTTTCATCTTTGGACACAGTTTTTCTTCGTGGAAACACATGCTTTAGATTCAGACACTTGCGAGCAATATGACCAACAATATTGCATTTAAAGCAAGTCCGATTATCAGAAGCATTTCCACTAGTGGGTTTTACTCCACTTGTGGACTTAGTCTTAGCCTTGTCTCGAAGTTCTTTTTCTTTCTTGAATTCATCATTTGATTTCTTACCAATCATACCTTCTTCTTGAAATGTGCTTGTTCCGTACACAAAATTTATGTTTTTACCTTTGTATTCTTGGAACATTGCTTTCTGTTTCTTCTTCGGTTCTTCTTCTTCAACCTCCAAACCTAAACCTGCTCTTCTGTTCTCAGGAAAATCACCACCAAACTTTTGATAATTGTTAGAATTCCTTTTGGGTGTCGAGTAAAATCTTTTCTCATTTTTCTCAAGATCATCTGATGAAATTTCTACAAGTTTGAAAAATTTTTAAGTTGATCTTCTCTCACATTCCGAATCGAAAACTATCATCAAAATATAATCTATCAGATTCCTTAATCTTGTACATAACATTATCATGTTCTGTTGATGAATCGTCATCTTCAGATTGTGATTCCGAGTTGTTCGAACTTGATTTGGTGCTTTCAGAGCTGGCTTCATTAGAATCAATTCTTAGAACACTTTTAACCACCGCTTCATTGTCATCATTTGATTTCGTAAAGTCTACGTCAATGTTCTCAGGCAATTTATTTTTCTTTTCTGATAAAAGAAGTATATTGAAAGCCTTTTTAATCTCATCATCTTTCTTGCAGGAATAACTTGCAAGAAGTGGTGGAGGAACACTTCCATATTCTTTACGCTTTGGTTTACCATCATTTTCCTCCGATTTGATCGTAGGAAGAATGTGATCAATGACATAAGCGTTTGTGGTGTAGTTTTTTAACAATTGTCTTACTCGTTCTGTTTCTATCTTTATGTCATGAAGCTCACGCTTTGTTTCAGCAATGGTAAAAATGTACATGTTAATAGCTTTTTGTTTTTCAATTACTGTTGCATTTAACATTTTTACATTAGCACCAAGTTCAAGATTAGCTTTTTCGACATTTTTATATTTTCCTTGTATTTTGTCATAAGCTTCTTTCATGTTTCTGTAATCATAACGAAAGTTTTCGTTATGTACAGTCAATTCTCTTATGACTTTGACTTTATCAAGACATGGTTCACAAGGACTTGCGCACTTTGTGCAAGGTTTTTCAACCTCCACAACTTTCACAACTTCCTTTTCAGACAAACTTACCTTAGCTTTTACCTTTTCTGCCTCTAATTTCAAAGCTTCTTGCTTTTGCATCTCAAGGTAAGCTATTTCTTCTTCCTCAGCTCTTTGCCTGTAACCTTCTAAGATGGCGTTTTCTAGAGCAGCATCAACATAAGATGTCTCAAAATCATCCACTACCTCTGCCATCATAGCAACACCAGTTTTCTTTCCAAAGTATCTGTTCCAGTCAAAACCATCTTCTTCATGAGTAACAACAAGAGCTTGTTCGGTTGTCTTTGCAGATTTATCTTCTACTTCGACTTGTGTTCTTTTCGGATATGGCTTGTATTGAAGAGCTTTCTTGTAGTACTCATTGTTACTGCCGAAAGGATTTTGGTTTCCACTTGCTTCTTGATTGTGGCATTCACGTTTGAAGTGTCCTTTTTGTCGACACCTGAAGCATGTGACTTTTGACTTGTCAAATCCAAGCTTGTTGCTTGAATTACCAATATCCCTTCCAGTGAGTGCCACAAACTTTGTAACTCTTCTGATGATAGATGTAAGGCTCCATTTGATATCCATTAGCTCCAATTCTTTTTCGTCTACCTGATCGTAATCTTCGGCGGTTATTTCCGGATTACCGATCTTTCCAGCAACAAGGCTTTCATATGATTCGAGAACAGTAGCGAGAAGTGCTATGTGCTGTTTTGCCACCTTTTCTGGAAATACATTCTTCAAATCAACTGCTATATTACATTGGAAAACATTTGAATCAGAACTTGCTTGGCTTGTCTGATTTTGGAATGAAGAGCTTGAACTAGCACTTGTATATCCAGCATATGGAGAGCTTTGATTTGGAGAAGAATTTGTATTCGCACTAAATGCTGTTTGAATTTTCGGGCTTTGAATCGGAGTATCTTGAACACCTCCTTTGTAATAAACACCGATATCTTGAACAATATTAGCATTCTTTGATTTTGCAATCTTCATCAATTCCATTTCATGACCTTCTAATTTGTCGATGAAAGATGACAACTTGAAATGTCTCCAAGATGGACTGTTCTTCAGAATCATCAGATATGTTGTCCATTTTCCTTCTGGAAGTGCATCGGCTAATTTCTCGATTTGCTCTTCATTAGACCGTTTGATATCATGTCTTCGCATCTGGACCATGAGGTGACAATATCTATCAATCATCTGCTTCACAGTCTCACCTTTGATCATCTTGAAGATTTCAAACTCTTTCTTTATTAATTCCTTCTTGCTCTTGATCATTTCATCACTTCCTTTGAATTTGTCACAAAGAGAATGCCACAATTCTTGTGACGTTTCATATTCTGGTAATAAAATCAGGATGTCTTCCTTTACTGATTGTTGAATCAAGCTAATCATTTTCTTCTCAGCTACATAATTGTCTTTGTCAGTCGGTGAGAACTTGTTCAGCAGAAGATCTTGATCACGCTCATCCTTTGGCCATCTGTAACCATCCTCAACTGCGACCCAGCTTTTGAATTGATTCGATTGTATCCAATTCACAAACTTTTCTTTCCATCCTTCAAACTCGTCCATGCTCATTAGTTTTGGTGGTTTCAACGTAGTGCCCATTTCATTGTCGATATTCATTTGATTCGCCGCAAGAATGTTCGCATTTGATGAGGAAGCCACTTGAGAAACGAACACGTTGTGGAAATTTTCTATTTTGATAACCTGAAGACTTATCTGAAAGTACAATAAAAAAGCACTCGAAAACTGATTAGTAATAGACAATTTTAGCAAAAACTGACTTTCTAATCGACAATCGGTACGTTAAAAACGTTTAAAATTTTTCCGAAAACAATTTCTAACGATATATAATGTTCGTAAAAAACGGGATTTTCATGCCTTTTTTTTAGAAACCTTAGAAAAGTTTGAGCGAACTTGTCACAGACTTATCAAGTTCGGTTGAACTTGATGTGAAATTTGAGAAAAATTACACTTTGAGCGGACTTGTGAAATGTTTTCAAGAAGAACAGATAAGTTCGGTCGAACTTAGGTAGTATTTCAAAGAGTTTATCATGTTCGGGCGAACTTGTGAATGGATTTCAATGAAATTTGATCAAGTTCGGTCGAACTTGATCAAAGATATTGAATTTTCTTCAACTTCGAGCGAACATACAACAAAAACTCTTGAAAAAGTATCAAGTTCGGTCGAACTTGATTAAAATTTCATTGATTTTAATCAAGTTCGGTCGAACTTGATGTTAAGTTCGGCCATAGCTTGTTTCAAAAACATATTTTTTGCAACTTTTTGATATCAAAACATTTGAATTTGATGTCCAAACTCTCAGGGGTTTGTTATTAGTATGTTTTACATGACATATTCAAAAATCACCCATTTTTTACCATGAAATCATCAAGAATGTGAAAATGTTAAGAAAAATGATAGAATGGAGATGAAATAGATAAATTCTTGTCTTGATTCCAGCAAATTTAGGTATCCAGGCTCTGATACCACTTGTAGGAACGTCCACGATTAGCACGGGAACCTAAATTTGTTATCTATTGTCCGATTAGGCGGAAACTAATGACAAGTTAACCAAATAACAAGAATTACTCATTTAAAGGTTGTTTTCATTGATCTAAAGTTCAATACATTCGAGATCTGGATCCGACAGAGCTTCGCCGTCTCTGTGCCAAAATATCCCCACTTTTCAAATGAAATCCCAAGGCACCTATTTATAGGAACAGAAGTTCGCTGGAGAGAGAGGATGTTCAGGCGAACTTGACTTAGTCAAGTTCGGCCGAACTTGACATTTCACAACTATCCTCGAGCGAACTTGACTCCAAACTACCTTAAATATGCCTAGATTCTAACAGACTAAGCCCTATTCACTCAGACTCAATACATAATGACGCAGGCAACATGCATATGCACCAACAAAACCCATTAACTTTGATTAGTCGCTATTTGCCGTTTGTTTGTTTTAAGTAACGAACAAATGATCACAATCCTTATGTTTTGTCGATATTTTTAACATTTCTTTTTTGCTATACTTTATCAATCTCACTCATTCCCTCTCATAATTCCCTTCTTTTTTAGAATGCCTCCTCGTCGCAACGCTACCCAAGACGCTGAAATGGCGGCTTTAATCGCTCAGCAGATAACAGCTATACTCCCAAACCTTTTGACCTAACTAAACCAAGCCAACAATGTTGATGCATTTTGTGTTCGTCATTTGTCAAATAGGCTAGATAGAGCGTGTGTTGAATATTGTATAGGTTAGAATAAAAAACATGACCAAAATACAGAGCTAATAGTGAAAATGGGAACAAGTTCTCCCGAACTTGTCATGTGGTGGACAAGATCGCCCAAAGTTGACATGTGGTGGACAAGTTCGCCCGAACTTGTCCTATGCACATTTCAAGCGAACTTGGTTACCTATATATAGGTGGTGTGTGTTCATTTGTCATTTAAGTTTTTGCAATCCCTACGGGGAGGTGCTGCTGGATTCTCTCCAGGAACTCCGGAAGCTGGAAAATATGTATACTCTTTCGGTATGAATGAAGATATGACTTCCGCTGCACTCTACTTCTACTCCTTTCTGTAATAACATTCTACCGAATCGGTTATATCTACGCACTAACTTTCGTCTAGAACCGCCTGATCACGGACCTTCAAACAACAACAACAACAACGCACCTACTCCGTGCAACTTTAAACAATTCAATTCGGCTAAACCACTCAAGTTTAGGGGCCTGAGGAAGCTATTGGGCTCCTACAGTGCTTCGAGAGTCTTGAGAGAACATTCTGTCATGCTCGGTGTCTGAACGAGCGCAAAGTAGAGTTTACATCGAGTGTATTAAAAAATAGAGCACTCACGAGGTGGAACAGAGTAGTGAGAGATATGGGTGCTGATGTAGCGAAGGCTCAGACGTGGGAAGAGCTTTGAGCTTTTATGATGAAGGAATTCTGCCCACCTCATGAATAGAGGGCGCTTGAGAACGAGTTCCACGATCTAAGACAAGACAGTGGAAAACATCGTGCCTATACAGACCGTTATGAGGAGCTAATTTTGCTATGTCCTACCATGGTCACGCCTTTGGATAAGGCAATTGAAAAGTACATTGATGGTCTTCTTGACCCAGTTCAGGATATTGTCACTAGTAGCAATCCTACTACCGTTAGACAGACCATTGAATTAGCAGCTACCCTGACTGACTCATAAGTTAAGAAGGGTAAACTCCATCGCAAAAGCAACAAGAAGCCATCTGCTAAGGCTACACAAGAAAAACAGAAGGAAACCAAGACCGAATCCTCCAAGAAATCACAGAAGCGCAAGACATCCAAGAATTTCGCTGTTGTCACACAACCTAACAAGGTGTTGATGCATTTGGTGTTCGTCACTTGTCGAATAGGCTAGATTGAGCGTGTGTTGAATATTGTATAGGTTAGAATCGAACACATGACCAAAATACGGAGGGTATAGTGAAACTGGGAACAAGTTCGCCCGAACTTGTCATAGGATGGACAAATTCGCCCGAACTTGACCATCCACATTCCGGGCGAACTTGTTGGTCTATATAAAGGTGTGTGTTCATTTGTTGTTTAAGTTTTTGCAATCCCTACGGGGAGGTGCTGTCGGATTCTCTCCAGGAACTCCGGCAGCTGGACAATATGTATACTCTTTCGGTATGAATTGTAACATTTGTCAAAAACGGGTTTCCAAAACCCGCTCCGTTTTGTAATCGAATATCAAGTTATAAAAGTCACGTTGACTATTTATGATTATTTTGATTTAAAATGATACATAATTAATAAATAAACTAAACTATAAAAATTATATTTGATAAAAAGTTAAAACAAAATAAATAAAAAAAATATGTTGCTGCCGGGACTCGAACCCGGGTCAGCCGGTTTACAACTCCAACGACTTAACACACACTCACATCACCACTCCGCCACTTTGTGTTTTCTGTTATCTCTAGGAAACAAATGAGATTTATACACAAACTCGGTTAAACCGGTTGCGCCAACTGAGAAACGGAAATCGGCAAATCAATCGTCAAATCGCTTGATTACTCGCACATTCAGTTTATAACCGATGCACCGATGATTTTTAATCAAGTCGGAATTGATTGAACATCAAGACTCATCATTATCGGTTTTTATAACCGAAAAATAATCAAGTCCAGATTACTTCAACTCCAGACCCCTCTCGCGACTCAGAAACATCATACCAACATTCCATTTCACTTTCATCACATTTTCAGACCATCAGAACGTTTAAATCAGCTCGCCGGAATTTTCTGCAAATTTCGCCGGAAAACCGTATTCATCCTCAAACGGTAAATCTTTCAATAAACATTGTAGTTCAACAATTGGTAGGCTATTTCTAACTTAAACCTTTCAATTGAAATCGAATTCAGGCGCTGTATTCAGCTAATTCCAGTTCGCCGGAAATTTCCTGAAAGTCTTTATTTTCGTCTGTGAAACGGTAAGGACCTTCAATCCCGCTGTTAACGTTTGTTTATCACTTCAATTCCACGGTTGACTAATCAAAATGGTTAATTGTTTTGGTTCAGTTGAGGTGCACAAAAACAGAGCCGACGCAATTGCCGGAAATTCTGTGATATATCGTTCCTACGGTATGTTACTTCCAACACCGTTTCTGTCATTTCATTTTAACCTTAAGAATGTTTGATAATCGTAAAAACAAGAAACGGATCAGTGATTCAGTCGACGGAAATTTGAATGAAGAAGACGAAGTTAATTAAGTTATAAGTTTATTTAAAACCAGTAAAATGAACGGGTTAGACACACAGTCCAGCGGTGGACTGTGTGCAAAACATATATGCATGTCCCGAGTTCGATCCCTGATACACGCACTCCTTATGTAATAAAATGCCTTTTTGTTTAAAAACTAAACCGGGTTAACTCAGTTAGTTATTAAGTATAATAAAAACCGAGATAATAACCAGGTTAGACACACAGTCCAGCGGTGGACTGTGTGCAACACTAAGTCACACGTCGCGAGTTCGAAAACCGTCAGTGGCACCGGTTCGTTGAATTAAAATGTTTTTGAAATTAAGAATTTTGGTTAAACCGAATTAGTATATAAATATAATTAAAAACAAGATTATTTCAGGTTAGACACGTAGCTCAGTTGGTAGAGCTGAGTGCACGCGTACGGGAGGTCTCGGGTTCGAGCCTCACCCGGCGCAAACTATTTCGCTGACCGAACCGGTCAACAAGTCAACATGTCAACGGTCAACGGTCAACGCAAAATAAACAATTTTTTTTATTTTTATTTATTTAATTTAATTTAAAAATCAATTAAAAATACTTAAAAATAACATTTCTAAAGATAGAAAATAGCTAAACTCACAAAAATATATCTAAAAATTTCATTAAAATCCTTAATAAAATCCACTCATTTAATATATTTTTCCATTATTATTTAGGTTAGTATTTCTCGTTGTTCCGCTCATCTAATTCGTGCGCATCTCACCATCTCCAATCCAACGCACCCAATGTGAGTGAATCTTTACAAATTCCCCGTTTTAATCACGTTTTGGGGTGTATCATGTGTCTTGATATATATATTATACTTAAACCATTGTGCATACATCATATCATGAACTTGTGTATTCAGTTTGTTTCAGTTGTGCAGTTATTGTTGGATGAAATTTATTATTTTCAGTACATGCAATTTCATAGGCCGCCGCTCCCCATTACATTATGAGCGTTGAGCATGTTCCCCATTTCATTATGAGGTTGAACCTGGCGTGCCCACATACGATCGGCTCCGTTTGATTGAGCCTTGATCGCACAGACATTTTCATTTTCAGTACATGCAATACGATCGGCTCCGTTTGATTGAGCCTTGATCGCACAGTTTCATTTATGTTATTTATCGTATGATGTTGGTATGTTCATGTATGCTGTCATATGTTATTGTATGTTATAGTTGTGATTGCTATTTTGCCACTGCTTGATTATTTACATTTGCTCATTTATGATTATGCACAATTTTTCATTGATAAACTAACAAGCAATTCATTAATAAATGTTTATCTAATAAGGTTCACTCGCCAACTTATGTTGACCCAAAAACCCCCATTTTTACACATGATACAGGTGAACCAGCAGCGGCTAGGAACACATAGGATTGGACTAGAAGAATAAAATGATTTAGAGTTGGGATTGTTATGTTTGGGTTATTTCCTTTGTATTGTATGAACATGTTTGGATATTTGGAAATGTAACTTTGACTTTATTAAATATGAAACATATTAGTAAATGTCATGAGCTTTGGTGATAACCCAATTATGCCCCGACTCTTATTCCGCTGCGGGTCGGGGTGTGACAGATTGGTATCAGAGCCATGACTATAGGGATATAGGATAGGTTATTAGACCCTTAGAGCCTATACTATAGTCGATTAGAAGTTTATAAGATTTTTGTGTGTTACATGCAAAATTTCATGATGTTTATATGTTCTATGTTAAATGTTACATTTAAAATTATGCAAGCATGTTCATAAGTATGTATTATCATATAATGCCTATCATGAATCATATACTCATAACATATCACATCCATGAAAGCACACATCACATCATGATTGCTTTTACAATGATTTTTGTGTTTTCAAATCTCATCAAAGTGAGTTCTCATGACGGGCATGTAGTAACTGGAAGGGTACCAGTACCGGTAGTCAGACCGTCCTGTCTAGGCTGGCATTCGTATAAATCCAAAATAAAGGACCAGTTTGCCTACCTGGGAACTAACGATGAGAGTACGAAGTACCTATTAGGCCAAAGCATGCTATACCAAACGTCGTGTGAGCTAACCCCACTTTGAGTTGTCATTGTGTCTACACCTGGACACGTTCCGACCAAACATCTCATGAACATATTTTGTGGTTTGCATTCGGGTGATGCGAGTGTTAAATCGCCAATACTAATGTGAATCCTGCCAAGCCAATAGCCATGGGGGCCCACATGACTATATAGGTGAAGGTATGGGGGACATTTGAGGCCCAACATGAGCAAACCCAAGACATCCTATGGATGTAGTTGCATTATTGATATTTATGTTATTTTCATTTTCTTAAAGACACATGACACCTAAAAAGACACCATAAACTCACAATCTTCTCATGTATGATCCTGTAGATGTCGTCTAGACAGCAACGAAGGGGTAAAAGATCAGGAAGGTCTCAGGAACGTTTGGCCACTCAGATCGCGAAACAAATGGCCACGATGCTGCCTAACATTGTGGTCCAAGTACAACAAGCCCTCGCTACAAATCCTATTAACCTTCCCCAACAACATGATCAAAACATCGACAACCCTCCTACCAGCAAGTGTTCATACAAACATTTCAAGTCTTGTGATCCTCCTAAATTTGAAGGGACCGAGGGTGTCACTGCTCTCCTACATTGGTTCGAGGAGATGGAAAACACCTTTCTAAACTGCGATTGTCCTGAGGATCGCAAGGTTCGATACGCTACCGGGAGACTATTTGGGGTAGCTCTCACTTGGTGGAATACTGAGAAAGGGAAGAGGGGAGCTGAAGATGCAATGGCCTTAACTTGGGAGGAGTTAAGGGAAATCATGACTAGGCGTTTCTGTCCTAGGAGCGAAATTAAAAAGCTGGAGGACGAATTTCATTCTCTAAAGCAAAAGGAGGGTGATCACACCACCTATAACAAGAGGTTCTTAGAGTTGAACCAAATGGTTCCAAATTTATTCACCCCAACTTATCGTCTGATTGAGCATTATATTCGAGGACTTCCCTCGAAAATTCAAGATTCAGTCCTCAGCACTTCACCGGTAACACTTGAAGCTGCTATGGAGCTAGCAACTGAACTGACCGAGAACCGAATTCGCAACGGGAAGTTCAAGGAAGAGAAAAAGAAAGCCCCTGTTGAGGGTCAAACTTCAAACCATCCCATCTCTTCCTCTAAGTTTGCTAACAAGAGGAAGCGCAACACCAGAAATTTTGCAGTTACTCAAACCAACTCCCCTATTCCTGCTGCACCCATTACTCAAGTCACTCCTTCACCCGCACCATACAGAAGACCTTACACTGGCCCGCTACCAAAATGCAACCGTTGCCAATATCACCATTCCCCTGATCATCCCTGCCAATATTGCACTGGCTGCGGTCGCGCAGGTCATACTGTTCAAACCTGCCGCATGCCTCAACGAACGAACCGCCACCAACCTTTAACCCAAACCCACCAACAAATAATGGGCCAAGCCCAACAACCCCTACTATTACCACCCACCCAATATTAGCCCAAACATATTACCAGCCCAATTATCCTATGGGTCAACCAATGCGGGCTTGCTACAATTGCGGTGACCCGAGCCATTTCAGAAACACTTGTCCAAGGTTGGTAAACATTATTCATGCTCAGGCCCAAGCCAACCCGGTGAATCAAGCAAACCAAGCTCCTCCACCTGCAAGAGGAAGAGCTTTCAATATCAACGCTAACCAGGCCAGAGCTGACGGCAATGTGGTTAACGGTACGTTCCTTATAAATGGTAGATATGCATCTACGTTATTTGATACTGGAGCGGATAGAAGTTTTGTGTCTTTAGAATTTGAACCTATCTTAAGCAAAAATCGGGATAAGCTTACGGAATCCAAACGGTAGAAGTTGCGGACGGGAAACCAGTTTCATTAAACTCTATTATACGCAACTGTACACTCACCTTAAACGACCACGATTTCTCAGTCGACCTGATTCCTATGAAGCTGGGAAGTTTTGATATCATAATCGGTATGGATTGGCTCAGTCAACATCAGGCAGAAGTTGTATGTCGTGAAAAATTTATTCGTATTCCTCTTTCAAACGGTCAGACTCTTCGAATCATTGGAGAAACCTCGTCGAAAGGGCTCAGCTTAATGTCTTGTCTTCAAGCTCAAAAATATCTTCCCAAGAATTATGTCGCGTTTTTAGCTCATATCATCAAAAAGGGAACCATGGAGAAGAAACTTGTAGACATTCCTGTAGTAAAAGACTTCCCGCAAGTTTTTCCTGACGACATTTCAGGACTTCCTCCAGTTAGAGACGTCGAATTCCATATTGATCTTATACCTGGTGCTACACCAGTTGCAAAGTCTCCTTATAGGTTAGCCCCCTCTGAAATGCAAGAGCTAGCCAGTCAATTACAAGAGTTGACTGACAAGGGATTCATACATCCCAGCTCGTCGCCTTGGGGTGCACCTGTTCTTTTCGTAAAGAAGAAAGATGGATCGTTTTGTATGTGCATCGACTACAGAGAGCTCAACAAATTAACAATCAAGAATCGCTACCCTTTACCTCGCATTGATGATCTTCTTGACCAACTTCAAGGTGCCAATTGCTTTTCAAAAATCGACCTTCGATCTGGCTATCATCAACTTAGAGTGCATGAAGAAGACGTCCCTAAGACTGCTTTTCGAACTCGTTATGGCCACTATGAATTCATGGTTATGCCATTTGGTTTAACCAACGCACCAGCTGTCTTCATGGACCTAATGAACAGAGTCTGCAAACCTTATCTTGATCGATTTCTTATAGTCTTCATCGACGATATTCTTATTTATTCAAAATCTAAATCTGATCATGAGCGTCATCTTCGACTCATCCTTGCACTTCTAGAAAAGGAAAAGCTTTATGCCAAATTCTCCAAATGTGAATTCTGGTTAAAAGAGGTGCAATTCCTCGGGCATGTAGTCAATGACAAGGGAATACATGTCGACCCTTCAAAGATCAAAGCGGTTCAAGAATGGCAAGCTCCACGTACACCAACTGAAGTAAGATCTTTCCTTGGTCTAGCTGGCTATTATCGTCGGTTCATTTCAAACTTCTCTCGCATTGCTGTACCACTCACGGCTTTAACTCATAAGGGAAAACCTTTCATATGGGGACCTAAGCAAGAAGAAGCCTTTCAAACTCTTAAACAAAAACTTTGTGATGCATCAATCCTCACTCTTCCTGAAGGTTGTGATGATTTTGTAGTCTATTGCGACGCGTCAGGGCAAGGATTAGGCTGCGTTCTAATGCAAAGAGGAAAAGTCATAGCTTATGCTTCGAGACAACTCAAGACACATGAAAAGAACTACACCACTCATGACCTAGAACTTGGAGCCGTTGTGTTCGCTCTTAAGATATGGAGACATTATCTCTATGGTACTAAGTGTGAAATATACACTGACCACAAGAGTCTTCAACATATCTTCAATCAAAAGGAGTTAAACATGAGGCAACGAAGATGGGTTGAACTTCTAAATGACTAGGACTGTGAAATTAGATACCACCCTGGTAAAGCAAATGTGGTGGCTGATGCACTTAGTCGAAAGGGTTATGCGAACTCCATTCGTCTTCTATGTTCGCAAATTATAACTAACATTAAAGATCAAATTCGAGAAGCCCAACACGTTTCAATAACGGAAGAAGATAAGGAGATGTCCTGTGGAGCTGAGCTAAAAATTGAAACTAAATCTGACGGTATTATGTATTACCTAGATCGTATCTGGATTCCTAACCACAACAATCTTCGTGAAATTCTTATGAATGAAGCTCACAAAACGCGATATTCTATACACCCAGGAGCCGATAAGATGTATCAAGACCTACGATATACCTATTGGTGGCCTGGAATGAAGAAGGATATTGCCGTTTTTGTTTCCAAGTGCCTTACATGTTCCAAGGTGAAGGCTGAACACCAAAGACCCTCAGGACTTCTGGTCCAACCGGAAATACCTGTATGGAAGTGGGAAAACATAACCATGGATTTCATTACCGGGTTACCTCGCACTTCTGGTGGTTATGATACTATATGGGTAATTATAGACCGACTTACAAAATCAGCACACTTTATTCCTATCCGTGAAGATTTCAAGAACGAAAAGCTTGCCCGTATTTATATCAACGAAATCGTAAGCCGACATGGGGTACCGTTAAGCATTATTTCTAATCATGATGGTCGTTTCACTTCACGAACATGGCAAGCAATACAATCCGCTATGGGCACGCGATTAGATCTCAGTACCGCCTATCATCCTCAAACTGATGGACAGTCTGAGCGCACCATTCAAACTCTTGAAGATATGCTTTGAGCATGTGTCATAGACTTCAAGGGAAATTGGGACGCCCACCTACCATTAGTTGAATTTTCGTACAACAACAGCTATCATTCAAGCATCGGCATGGCACCTTTTGAAGCCTTATATGGTCGTAAGTGCCGATCTCCTGTATGTTGGCACGAAATTGGGGAAGCTCAAATTACTGGTCCAGAATTGATCCAAGAAACCACAGACAAGATCCATCAAATTCGAAACAATCTTCTAGCGGCTCAAAGTCGTCAAAAGAGTTATGCAGATAAATGACGGAAGCCCTTAGAGTTTAACATTGGTGATCATGTACTTTTAAAAGTATCACCGTGGAAGGGAGTAGTTCGTTTTGGTTAAAAGGGCAAGCTAGCACCACGTTACGTAGGACCTTTCAAGATACTCGAAAGAGTAGGTCCTGTAGCATACAAGCTTGATCTACCAGAAGAACTCAACAGGATTCATCCCACATTCCACGTGTCGAACTTGAAGAAGTGCCTCGCTGATGAAAACCTCCACATTCCTCTGGAAGATATTCAGATTGATGAATCTATGCATTTTATTGAAAGACCTGTAGAGATCATGGACTTCGGGGAAAAACGTCTGCGACGAAGTCGCATTCCAATTGTTAGGGTACACTGGGAGTCGAAACGGGGACCTGAGTTTACTTGGGAACGTGAAGACTCAATGCGTGAAAAATACCCGCATCTTTTTCCTACTACTTCAACTACTTAAATTTCGGGACGAAATTCCTAAAAGTAGGGGATACTGTAACATTTGTCAAAAACGGGTTTCCAAAACCCGCTCCATTTTGTAATCGAATATCAAGTTATAAAAGTCACGTTGACTATTTATGATTATTTTGATTTAAAATGATACATAATTAATAAATAAACTAAACTATAAAAATTATATTTGATAAAAAGTTAAAACAAAATAAATAAAAAAATATGTTGCTGCCGGGACTCGAACCCGGGTCAGCCGGTTTACAACTCCAACGACTTAACACACACTCACATCACCACTCCGCCACTTTGTGTTTTCTGTTATCTCTAGGAAACAAATGAGATTTATACACAAACTCGGTTAAACCAGTTGCGCCAACTGAGAAACGGAAATCGGCAAATCAATCATCAAATCGCTTGATTACTCGCACATTCAGTTTATAACCGATGCACCGACGATTTTTAATCAAGTCGGAATTGATTGAACATCAAGTCTCATCATTATCGGTTTTTATAACCGAAAAATAATCAAGTCCAGATTACTTCAACTCCAGACCCCTCTCGCGACTCAGAAACATCATACCAACATTCCATTTCACTTTCGTCACATTTTCAGACCATCAGAACGCTTAAATCAGCTCGCCGAAATTTTCTGCAAATTTCGCCGGAAAACCGTATTCATCCTCAAAAGGTAAATCTTTCAATAAACATTGTAGTTCAACAATTGTTAGGCTATTTCTAACTTAAACCTTTCAATTGAAATCGAATTCTGGCGCTGTATTCAGCTAATTCCAGTTCGCCGGAAATTTCCTGAAAGTCTTTATTTCCGTCTGTGAAACGGTAAGGACCTTCAATCCCGCTGTTAACGTTTGTTTATCACTTCAATTCCTCGGTTGACTAATCAAAATGGTTAATTGTTTTGGTTCAGTTGAGGTGCACAAAAACAGAGCCGACGCAATTGCCGGAAATTCTGTGATATATCGTTCCTACGGTATGTTACTTCCAACACCGTTTCTGTCATTTCATTTTAACCTTAAGAATGTTTGATAATCGTAAAAACAAGAAACGGATCAGTGATTCAGTCGACGGAAATTTGAATGAAGAAGACGAAGTTAATTAAGTTATAAGTTTATTTAAAACCAATAAAATGAACGGGTTAGACACACAGTCCAGCGGTGGACTGTGTGCAAAACATATACGCATGTCCCGAGTTCGATCCCTGATACACGCACTCCTTATGTAATAAAATGCCTTTTTGTTTAAAAACTAAACCGGGTTAACTCAGTTAGTTATTAAGTATAATAAAAACCGAGATAATAACCAGGTTAGACACACAGTCCAGCGGTGGACTGTGTGCAACACTAAGTCACACGTTGCGAGTTCGAAACCCGTCAGTGGCACCGGTTCGTTGAATTAAAATGTTTTTGAAATTAAAAGAATTTTGGTTAAACTGAATTAGTATATAAATATAATTAAAAACAAGATTATTCCGGGTTAGACACGTAGCTCAGTTGGTAGAGCTGAGTGCACGCGTACGGGAGGTCTCGGGTTCGAGCCTCACCCGGCGCAAACTATTTCGCTGACCGAACCGGTCAACAAGTCAACATGTCAACGGTCAACGGTCAACGCAAAATAAACAATTTTTTTTATTTTTATTTATTTAATTTAATTTAAAAATCAATTAAAAATACTTAAAAATAACATTTCTAAAGATAGAAAATAGCCTTAAACTCACAAAAATATATCTAAAAATTTCATTAAAATCCTTAAAAAAATCCACTCATTTAATATATTTTTCCGTTATTATTTAGGTTAGTATTTCTCGTTGTTCCGCTCATCTAATTCGTGCGCATCTCACCATCTCCAATCCAACGCACCCAATGTGAGTGAATCTTTACAAATTCCCCGTTTTAATCATGTTTTGGGGTGTATCATGTGTCTTGATATATATATTATACTTAAACCATTGTGCATACATCATATCATAAACTTGTGTATTCAGTTTGTTTCTGTTGTGTAGTTATTGTTGGATGAAATTTATTATTTTCAGTACATGCAATTTCATAGGCCGCCGCTCCCCATTACATTATGAGCGTTGAGCATGTTCCCCATTTCATTATGAGGTTGAACCTGGCGTGCCCACATATGATCGGCTCCGTTTGATTGAGCCTTGATCGCACAGTTTCATTTATGTTATTTATCGTATGATGTTGGTATATTCATGTATTCTGTCATATGTTATTGTATGTTATAGTTGTGATTGCTATTTTGGCACTGCTTGATTATTTACATTTGCTCATTTATGATTATGCACAATTTTTCATTGATAAACTAACAAGCAATTCATTAATAAATGTTTATCTAATAAGGTTCACTCGCCAACTTATGTTGACCCAAAAACCCCCATTTTTACACATGATACAGGTGAACCAGCATCAGCTAGGAACACATAGGGTTGGACTAGAAGAATAAAATGATTTAGAGTTGGGATTGTTATGTTTGGTTTATTTCCTTTGTATTGTATGAACATGTTTGGATATTTGGAAATGTAACTTTGACTTTATTAAATATGAAACATATTAGTAAATGTCATGAGCTTTGGTGATAACCCAATTATGCCCCGACTCTTATTCCGCTGCGGGTCGGGGTGTGACATGAATGAAGATATGACTTCCGCATTCCGCTGCATTCTACTTCTAATCCTTTCTGTAATAACATTCTACTGAATCAGTTACATCTACACACTAACTTCCGTCTAGAACCGCCTGTTCACGGACCTTCAATTGGTATCAGAGCTACGGTTTTCACCTATGCTCATGAATTTGGGCATTTATAGACATTAGGAGGGGTTTTAGATGTAAATCATCTAATAAACATACAATCCATGGACAAAAAGTAAAATTGAATGGACAGGATTGTTAGAAAACCATTTTCGACCAGAACTATGGTAGAATCATCTCGAAATTCGAAGAAATAAGGATTCGGGATCGAAAAATGTGAAAAAGGCTTGTTTTGGAAACTAACTTTGCCCGAACTTGGTGTTGGCTGACCAAGTTCGCCCAAACTTGGTGTTGGCGCTGACCAAGTTCGCCCGAACTTGGTGTTGGGTCACCAAGTTCGCACGTAGTTGATGTTGAGTGTCCACGTTCGCCCGAACTTGTACAGGAGCCTTAAAAAAAGGCATGGGAAAATTTTGTTGATCGTTTTGATGAGACGAGTGTCCAGAAAAAAAATTGGTGATAGAATTTTTTTCTGGACACTCGTCTCATCAAAACAATCAACAAAATTTGTCCTTGCCTTTTTTTTGACACTCAACATTAACTTCGGGCGAACTTGTTCTCATTTTCACTATTAGCTCCATATTTTGGTCGTGTGTTCGATTCTAACCTATACAATATTCAACACATGCTCTATCTAGCCTATTCGACAAGTGACTAACACAAAATGCATCAACAGATTCCCCCTTGTTCGTTACTGCCGAAGCTTGATCTTGATCTTCAAAACTCTTAATCGTGTTTGAATATTCTGCAACTTCAATCAAGGTGTCTGTCGATGTCTTCAAGACGCGTCAACAAATCCCCCTTAATTGATGATCCAGGCTTGCATTATCAACTTTCAGTTTCCGCTGAAATCTCCAGTTCAGATGTTTGGTTGCATGGTTTCCGACCTCCTCTAATTTTGAAACTATCCGATCCACAGAGCTAGTCATTAATTCCTAAGATCATCACTGAATGTTTTGAACGTCCTCAGTTCCTCACTGGTATTGATGACTACTAATCCTGCTAACTACCCCTTCACCGAAGATCAGGACTCTAACCCCTAAGCATTAATCTGTATCATGATCTGAAAAAACGGAACTTCCTGTGATCACGAAATCCCAAATATATAGCCTCTTTCTTCAGCAACCGGTACACAACTTTGTCTGAAAAACCCATTATATCATCTTCCTTAATCATGGTACCACGTACAACCCGGGGCAACTGAAACTACAAAACATCCTTACCTCCTGGCGGTTAGTCCAGTCAATAATTCATGTGCAAAGCTGAGTTAAAGATAGGAAGTCGTATGTGCTTCCAAATCATACGCGCGACTCAGGTGTCAATCCACAACCATGACCTCAATCTGATAAACAACTCCTCCAAGACTCAGTTATGTAACCACCCGCTTTCAAACTAGACATCAATTTGAAATACCCAATGAATCTCAATCCTCTGCATTTCCCGATAATCTGCAATTGGTAACCACCCGGATACTGTTACAGCTGTCATGAATTTCAAGAATGCCGGAATCTTCATATATCGTAAAATTTTTATTCCCCCTCATTTTTGCAAATTCTGACCATACTGAAATTTTCACTGAAATTCCCCATCCGGAATTTTCAGTATTCATTAAATGCAGATTTAACGTTTAGGCCCATTACTAGTCACGACACCTAATGATCAACATTCTGCATCGGTATCAATGACTCTCCCATTATCTTCAAAATTTTGTGACTGTATTACCAAATCTGTACTCTAAAGCTCTAGACGGTGTCTCCGAACATGCCGAATTAGACGTTAAAAACTCGAAAAAATTTCTATCACCAAATTTTTTCTGGACACTCGTCTCGTCAAAACGCTCAACAAAATTCTAAAATTGCATTCTGAAGAGCTGCATCATCGACTGTTGACTCAGGTTCTTCCACGATTTCGGCCGTCAATGCGACACCAGTTTTGTTGGAAATATATTTATTCCAATCTAACCCTTCATCCTCATGTGCAACAACTAAAGCCTTCTCATTTGTCTTAATCGTCTTGTACTTCAACTTGAGTTCTCTTTGGATATGGCTTGTACTGCAACACTTTCTTGTGATAGTCATTGTTGTTGCCAAAAGGGCTTTGATTGCCGCTTGCTTCTTGATTTGTGCACTCGCGTTTGAAATGCCCCTTTTGTCTGCATTTGAAGCACGTTACTTTTGATTTATCAAATCCAAGCTTATTGCTCGAATTTCCAATGTCTCTTCTAGTAAGTGCAACAAACTTTGTGACTCTTATGATAATCGATGCTAAGCTCCACTTGATATCCATCAATTCTAACTCCTCTACATCAATTCAGAACTCGATTAGTAACCTGTCAGTATAAGAAACAAACCACGGTTGCTCTCTCTACTTGTGAGGCTGAGTATATCTCGGCTTCCAGCTGTTGTTCACAACTTTTGTGGATCCAACAATAGATGAGAGACTATGGGTTGCAATTTCTTGACACTCCATTATATGTAGATAATAAGGCAACAATCGACATAACTAAAAATCCAGTTCATCACTCCCGAACAAAACATATTGAGATTCGATACCACTTTATTCATGATTGCTACGAAAAAAGATTCGTACGAACTGAGAAAATCCACACCGATGAACAAAAAGCTGATTTTAATACCAAACCTTTTAGTCTTTCACGGTTTAAAAACTAAATGAGGCTTAACGGTATGAAAAATCATTTGACAGATGAGGAAGCAGAGGTTGAATATGGATCGGACAACGAGTTCTCGTGATCCTCATTGGTTTGTTATCCTTTTAGGATTAGAATTTCTTAAAAAACTAAAATACAAAAATAGGTTTTTGATTTTAGGGGGAGAAATGTAACGAGAAAATACAAAAACATATGAAAAACCAAAAAGTACAAAAACATATGAAAAACCAAATAGTACAAAAACATGAAAAAGACAAAAAGAATTTTGTGTTGAAATGGAAATGATAGTCCATCATGAAAAAGACAAAAAGAATTTTGTGTTGAAATGGAAATGATAGTCCATCAGTGGACTATCACAGTATGCTAAGGATTTGTAAAGTTTAAATTTGTAAAGTTTAAAAAGTTTAAACAAGTCTTACTATGGATGTGTCGATAGGCTTTACACGTTCAGTAGATTGTTTCCGGGATATAAACTAAATTTAACAACTGCTTAAACTTGTGGATTATTATCTCTCGGATATATGGACTTAGTACTCCGGAATTTCGTTTGAGAGTTTTCCTGATTCTGAGATAAGAGGTCTTTATAGATGATTGATATCTGGGGTATTATACACGTTCTTCTGATTTTATGTAAGCAATGGCCTAGAATTTCTATAATACTTTTGCTAAAAACTACTAAAAACCGCAGCAAAATTGAAAGAATCGAAAGATCTAATCAATTGCAGTCAAAAGATTCCATTTTTGGAACACACCTTAAAGTCGAGTCTTCATATCTTTGTCGATACGGTGGTATTAACCAGAGCTCTCAAGGCTTCGCATAACCCAGATACAGATATCAATTACGCTATACTCACCTGTAAGATGAAATCTAGGGAATCTTGATACAGGAGTATATTCTGTGATGGGAACCATATTTAAGTCAAGTTTCATAATTCTAACTAAGATATCTTGGAACAATTGAGAAATGTGTTGAAGTTTAAGTGGACAAATATATCGACAATCTAGGTAAAAAAGTTTAGAACTTAAAGTCATCAAAAGTTCAAAGGTACTGGTGATACATCTCAATCAACTGATATGATCCTTAGACACGAATTCACAAAAATATGTCTGTAAATATGTTTCTACATTGTTTAAACCCAAAAAGATTTTGAGTGTGTTTTAGCATAAACTTTTGAAAATTCAAAAAGATTTTGTTTCTACATTGTTTTCAACAGCCAATGATGGAAAGCGGATCTTCGGAGTTCGGAAGGGTGCAAGTTGTTGGAAATCTCGATGACAACGGGTTGGGAGCTAATCTGTAAAATCAAAATACACGAAAAACGATGAAAAGTTCATTAATTTGAAACTTTAGTTTGAAGAAAACCATCAGTTTGTTCATAACGGGTCAATCCGGGGTCATTAACTTGGACTCGGCAGACAAATCAGTTAACCAAGGTCATTAACTTGGACTTGGTCAACTGAGTGGATTTTCATAACTGGTATACATGTGAAAGTTCAGGGTTAAAAGTGAAAATTTTGAAAAAGTTTGAATTTGGGCCTTGAACAAGTTCGGCCGAAGTTGTTATCAATATAATGTAATAAGATTCGATAACTTCGGGTGAAGTTGCTGATCAGTTAATGTTGAGATGTTGACAAGTTTGCCCGAACTTGTCTGAGTATATATAATTAAGTTCGCTCAAAAATCTCATTTCATATGTTTGTTATACTTCGAGCGAACTTAAGAGCGATCTGAGTTTTTGTGAAATTGCAAAGTATAAGTCATTTTGCTGTCCAAATTGAGAGTTAATATAAGTGATTGGCACACTTAAATTAATGGCAGAGGTATAAAATCCTTAAAACATTCATACATTTGACAAGTTTGAACTGTTTTGGACCAAAAATGTTAAAATAAGTAGATCTAGGGTCTTTTTGAATGAATTGAATGTGAAAATTGATCAATAACATGTAAATAACATAAACAAACCAAAAAATTGATCACAAGACCATGTTTGTTGTTGCAGGTTAATTAGGGAAGATGACAAGTTCGCCCGAACTTATCGAAGTTGGTTTATATCAACTTCGGGCGAAGTTGTCTAGATCCTGTGTAAAAACTGCAAATACAACAACTTCGCCAGAACTTGTTGTAAAGCTTTGAAAACTTGTTTTCATCACAAGTTCGCCCGAATTTGTTGATAATCTGAAAATTAAATTGTGAAACACAAGTTCGAGCAATGTTGTTTTAAATTGAAATGTTTTGGTATGTCAAGTTCGCCCGAACTTGATGTCTTTTGTTGAAAAAATTATGAAATTTGTCTAAGTGCTTGATTTTCTTGTCCGCGGAATATTCAACTATTGTTTTCGAAGTTCCACAATACGTGCGTAGCTCTGGATGAGAATATTTATCCTTCGCTATGTCACACCCCGACCACGTAAAACAATAAACCGTGGCGGAAACGTCGGGGAGTGTTGTAACAGAATTATTGTTTCAATAACCATGGCACATAAGTTAAGTTTCATTAGTTAATATTGCTTACATTGTCTTGGATAAAAACGGAAATACAACAAAAGTTAAGCTATAATTCTTATTTTAGAGTCACTAAGGCCCAGTCCGCCCTAAGTGTAGCTAGCTTGACATCAAACATTTGCACCTGAAACATATTTGAAAATAAAGTTAGCAAAGAAATGCCGGCGAGTACATAGGATTTTGTGTTGATGCTTCATGGCTTTGATTATTGTAAAAAAAGTTTAAAGTAGTACAAGAGTCACCACGAACCATTAAAAGTTTCTTTTATAAAAAAAACCATATGAAAAATCAATATGATATAAAGGAAATAATAATATGGTTAAATAAACCAAAAGTAAGTTTTGTCTTATGTATAATGCCATGTCTTGTATTTTGTTTAAAATGATTTAGATAACGTCACCATATTTAAGATAATAAAAGCACTTATATATATGAAGTACCATCGGAGTATCCACCATGCTTTTATCACATTACATACGTCCGTTATTTAAATCAATCACCATAAACCAATAATCAAATGTCGAGTAAATAAATGTCATGTAAACAAATATCATGTACACAATGTCGAGTAAACAATGTAATGTAAATAAATGTCATGTAAAACAATGTCGAGTAAACCAATGTCGAGTTTTATAAACCATTTGCCTTTATTGTTAAAACATATATTATGGATTGTTGGCGAACACATTCAAGCCTTGTTGACTGTTGGACAAACCCTTATAAAAATAATGGTTTATCAATTTTCATCGGATTCTGTCATTCCTAAGGTCGCTTCCAAACATACCTAGGAAGTGGGAACGGGATTGTCAATCCTGTGGTACCATTACATACTACCGGTCGGCGTGATCAATGTTAATGAATGTATCATTGTCGAGTTCAACGCACCAAAATGTCAATAACAATGTAAGCATGTCTTGAAAATGTCTTGAATATGTCTTGTAAATGTTTTGAAAACCATTTACTAGTATGCTCGGTCAACATACATAGCAAAAATGTCTTTGAAAACTAATGTGCTAAATATGCAAGGTCAACATATGAAGCAAAATGCAATGAAAATCATGTACTATATATACATTGTAATCAAGCATGTATAATGTCATGAAAACACGAAAGTAAATCATAGGCACAATATGTTTCACCCCAAAATATTTGAAAATGTAAAAGAGGGGACTATGTACTCACATGAGGTTGCAAATGTTTCCTCATTCAATATAGAATAAACCAAGCTCAAGGTTCCGGGAAATCAAGCGTGTCCTAAAAACTGATAACTATGTAAATATCAGAACTTGAAATTGGAGGATTCAGATAGAATGAAACTTCATAAACCAAATGAGTGTTGGAACTCGTATGTGATGGTTTAATAAGTTTACATTCTGAGTTGGAAAGATTCTTAAGTGCTTTTGACCCGTTATGACCCGTTAAGGTAGTTTAAGCTACTTTAACGTGTCATTTGCGTAACTACGCATTCGGATGGTTAGATATGTGTTATGATATGTCTTAATTACCAAAATATGTTTAAAAATGTTTTTGATCAGAATATATGTCAAATCTTGTGTTACATATGTTTATAATAGACTTCTTTGCAAAAAGGGTATGTTAGTCATTTTTAAGGGTTATTACCATTGGTTAACATAACAATATCCGAAGGACATGACCATAAGGTATAACCTCAGAGGGTTACTCCCTATATGTTTATGGTCATAAATATGTATTTGGTCGGGTCTAAAGATCAACCAAATGGGTCAGATTCGAAAGTCAAAGCGGTGGTCAAACCGCTAGACTTTGGATCCCAATTGAGCACTTTAACGAAGGTGACGAATTCGACAAGTCTGACATGTCTTAATAAGTTTATAAAAGTATTTTGGCATTAAAATAACCTGTTTTGATACCCAAAAATAGATCCGTTGCAAAATGCGCAAAAATCGCATTTTGACAGAAACTTTGACTTGCCAAAATAACTAGAAATGGTGGGAATCAGTAGGCATGATTTTTAGAGATCATAACCACCTTGATTACCATTATATTGCAAGATTCAATTGAGCTTTATTTTGATAAATTCGTGATCAAAACTAGAAGTCAAACAGAAGTCAAATTGTTTGATTTTTAATCAACTTCAGCTATAATAACTGAACATAACAAGAGTGGAATGCTTACAAACACCAAGGAATGATTCAAGAACCAGAGAATAGCTCCAAGGAGGTTGCAAATTCGGATTTGTGGCAGGTTATAGCAAGAATAATTGTTGCAAGAGTTCAAATGTAAAGAACACTATTTATAGATTTATTGATGTTATAGGTGATTAACAAGTGTCCCATGACTCCCCCACAAGTTTGATTAGTGTCCCATAGGTGTCAGGTGCAGAATTAACGGTGGCAAAGTCGGATTCATGAGTAAAAAAGAAGTTATTCAGCTGCTGCCACATTTCTGGTGAGCTAGGGGGTCCCTTACGAACCGTAAGGACTTTGGGCTTACGGTCCGTAAGCCCTTTAGCTGGCAGAAACTTTCAAAAATTGGCAAAACAAGCCCCTGAACTTGTTTTTGACGCGTTTTTGCACTTTTAACACCCGTTAACCTGATTTTCAAGTTCATAAGGATGAAATAACATAGGGAACTTGAAATTTGTCCAAAAATGTTCCGGGTGTCGGTTCGTTTGGTTGTACGGTTGTGGTTTTCGATTAATTACGACGTAAAGCATAACGATCGCGTGTATGACCGTAAATACGTGACGAATGATATTTTTGCATTCCAATCACTAAATGTGATATTTAAATGATTAAAAAAACTTTTGGATGTTCGTACCTGTTCCGGATAGCGATATACGCAAAAAGGCATAGTTTCGCAGAATTTGCAAAATAGCCCCTGAAGTTGCAAAAGTGTGTTTTTGCCATACCAAACCCCTCAAAACTTATTTCTAAGTTATATAAAGGTTATTTAACGTATGTTAAGCTTGTGAAATTGTTTCGGAGTGTGCGTCGCTACGAGAATCGGTAGACTTTCATAGTTTGTCGTAAATAGTCCTTGTGATCGAATAAGCTTGTTTTTGACATACCAAACCCTTCAAAACTTATTTCTAAGTCATATAAAGGATATTTAGGGTATGTTTAACTTATATCACTGTTCTGGACTATACGTTGCGTTTAACTGATTTCGTTTTGCGATTACAATTCCAGAAAAGGTTTAAAAGATCGGATTTGAACAAGGATTAAAAATACACAAATGTATAAGTAAATATACAAATCTCATAAATGTAATACCAAATTTCATTAAATATAACATTGTCAGATAAAATACAAAGATTGGAAAGCACAGATGTCACAGTCTCCCCTACTTCAGGAAATTTCGTCCCGAAATTTTAACTTGAGGAAACTGGTGAGAAGAGATATGGATACTTCGCCTTCATTTGATCCTCTCGTTCTCAAGTAAACTCTGGGCCATGTTTGGATTCCCAGCGAACTTTAACAATCGGTATACGTCTGCGCTTTAGCGTTTTGACTTCACGTTCCAATATTTCCACATGCTTCTCAACAAAGTGTAACGTGTCATCAACACGAATTTCATCAAGAGGAATGTGGAGGTTTTCATCAGCCAAACACTTCTTTAAATTGGACACGTGGAAGGTTGGATGAACATTTCCAAGCTCAGGAGGTAGCTCAAGTTTGTAGGCCACTTTTCCGATTCTCTGAACGATCTTAAATGGTCCAACATAGGGTGGTGCAAGTTTTCCTTTCCTCCCAAATCTAATCACTCCCTTCCAAGGAGATACCTTGAGTAGGACGTGATCACCGACTTGAAATTCCATGGGCTTGCGTCGTTTATCCGCGTAACTCTTTTGACGGCTTCTAGCTGTCAGAAGGTTTTCGCGAATTAACTTGACTTTGTCCGTTGTGTCTTGAATAAGTTCAGGTCCAGTGAATTGAGATTCACCAATCTCATTCCAACATATAGGTGAATGACATTTTCGACCATAAAGAGCTTCAAAAGGTGCCATGTCAATGCTGGAGTGATAACTGTTGTTGTAGGAGAATTCGATCAATGGTAGATGCGAATCCCAACTACCACCAAAGTCGATCACACAGGCTCTAAGCATATCCTCCAATGTTTGGATCGTTCTTTCAGATTGTCCATCGTTTGAGGATGATAAGTAGTGCTCAAGTTAAGCTTGGATCCCATGGCAGACTGCATGGTTCTCCAAAAATGAGATGTGAATCGAGCTTCAAGATCAGATATAATATCCAAAGGGACACCATGAAGAGATACAATTTCATCCACATAGATTTTAGCTAGTTTGTCAGCAGAGAAATCCTCACGAATGGCTATAAAATGTGCTGACTTTGTTAGACGATCAACGACTACCCAAATGGCATCGTGACCTCAAGAAGTGCGCGGAAATTTGGTAATGAGATCCATAGCAATGTTTTCCCATTTCCAAACCGGAATCTCTGGTTGTTCAACCCATCGTCGTTGCCTCATGTTTAGTTCTTTCTGATTGAAGATGTGTTGAAGACTTTTGTGGTCCGTGACCACACATTTTGTACCATAAAGATAATGTCTCCAAATTTTGAGGGCGAAAACAACAGCACCCAACTCAAGATCATGAGTGGTGTAATTCTTTTCGTGAATTTTTAACTGTCTCGATGCATAAGCTATAACTTTGTCTCTTTGCATAAGGACACAACCGAGGCCTAAGTTAGATGCATCACAATATACAACGAAGTCGTTGTTACCCTCGGGTAAAGATAAAATAGGAGCATCACAAAGCTTCTACTTCAAAGTCTGGAAAGCTTCTTCCTGTTTGGGTCCCCACTCAAAAGGTTTGTTCTTTTGAGTTAGAGCAGTGAGAGGAACCGTAATCTTGGAGAAGTTTGCAATGAAGCGACGATAATAACCCGCAAGACCCAAAAATGAACGAACTTCGGTAGGAGTAGAAGGTCTATTCCAATCCCTGATTGCACTGATCTTTGCAGGATCCACATGAATACCTTGTTCGTTGACAATGTGACCCAAAAACAGAACTTCCTTAAGCCAAAATTCACACTTGGAGAATTTGGCGTAAAGTTGTTCCTTCTTTAGGAGTTCCATTGTTAGAAGAAGATGTTGTTCATGATCGGCTCGTGTCTTGGAATAAATAAAGATGTCATCAATAAAAACAATGATGAATTTGTCTAAATAAGGCTTACAAACCCTATTCATCAAGTCCATGAAGACTGCCGGAGCATTCGTTAAACCGAAGGGTATAATAGTGAACTCATAATGACCGTAACGAGTGCGGAAGGCTGTCTTGCGAATATCTTCCTCGAGTACACGAAGCTGACAATACCCAGATCGTAGATCAATCTTTGAAAAGCATGTAGCACCCTGTAGTTGGTCAAAGAGATCATCAATGCGAGGTAGGGGATATCGATTCTTGATTGTGAGTTTATTAAGCTCACGGTAATCGATACACATGCGAAAAGATCCGTCCTTCTTTCGAATAGAACAGAAGCACCCCAAGGTGAAAAGCTCGGACGAATGAATCCTTTGTCTGAAAGTTCCTGAAGCTGTTTCGATAATTCTTGCATCTCAGATGGTGCCAGACATTATGGAGATTTCGCAATGGGGTTGGCACGAAGTACAAGGTCTATACGGAACTTAACTTGTCGAGCAGGAGGTAACCCGGGTAGCTCATCAGGAAACACCTCAGGATAATCTTGAACAACGGGTATGTCCTGAATAGTTTTGCCCTTGCCTTTCTCCACTACGATACATGCTAAGAAAGCCACATAGTTCTTGCATAGGTATTTTTGGGCTTGAGTACAAGTCATGAGTTTGAGGCTACTAACCGGTTTTTCTCCACGAACCTCCAAAATTTCACCAGACGAAAGAGGTATACGTACAATCTTATCGAAACAAACCACCTCAGCATGATATTTGGTTAACCAATCCATTCCCCCTATATTGTCAAAGCTCCCAAGTTGCATCGGTGTGAGGTTAATAGGAAAAAGATGGTTATTAAGGTTCAATAGACAACCAGGAATGACAGAATCGAGTATAAGAGGTTCACCACTGGCTATTTACACTGTCAAGGGCTTTCCTAGTTTGGTTCTTGGTTTCGCAAGTAAAGGCTCAAATGTTAATGACACAAAACTTCTATCAGCATCGAATCAAATAGTATAGAAGCAGGATGGTTGTTAACAGAGAACATACCGTTCACCACCTCGTTATCTGCCCATGTTTGCATTTATATTGAAAGCTCGCCCATGAGCCTGGTTCGCATTTGCCAATCTCGGGCAATTGTTACGGTAGTGGGTGAGATCCCCACAATTGTAGCAAGATCCTGGTGGGTAATGAGGTCGTGTAGGATTGGCTGGTTGCTGAACAGGGTTACGAGCCACATTATTTGGGTTAGGAGGAGAACGAAAAACATTGGCCAGATGGCTAGATTACCCACAATTTGTACAAATACCGGCATGGAAGATGAGGCTGGTGATGGCTGTTGCACCAGTTGCACAAAGGTGCAGTGCCGGTAGATTGTTTCTTGGCAGGAGGCTGAGCAGGCTGGTTAGGAGTGGCTTGATTAGGTGTGGCTTGGTTGGGTTGTGTGGTTACATCGAAATTCTTAGAAGCCTTGCGCTTCCTAGACTTCTTCGAAGACTCAACTTTCTTACCCTTAGTTTCTCAGACTTGTCAGACTATTTCTTGTCACCCTTATGATGGAGCTTACCCTTTTTGATCTGCGATTCAGTCAGAGTCGTAGATAGCTCAATGGCTTGCCTGACAGTAGTGGGGTTGCTGCCGGTGACAATATCCTGAACCCGGTCAGGAAGACCATCTATGTATTTCTAGATTGCCTTATCCAAAGGCGTCACCATCTCAGGACACAACAAACTCAACTCCTCATACATGTCAGTATACGCACGGTGCTCACCACTGTCTTGCTTCAGATCATGAAACTCATTTTCAAGCACCCTCTTTTCGTGACGGGGGCATAACTCTTTCATCATTAGAGCCCTGAGTTGTCACACCCTCAATTTCCACTTGCGGAGTTTTACAGCGAGGCGTGTGAACAAACCAGAATCTGAGACACTAGTACGTTGAACGACTCTATATGATTTGATAATACGTTTTCCAAATTCATTTGTTTAACCATTCATTGTAGATTTTATATTGCCTTAGTTAGTTTCTAATGTTTAGCGGAAGCATTAGTTGTTATGGTTGAGCGGAAGCATAAAAATAAGTAGAGAAACGGGCGCCAACACAAACGCCAAAACAAATGAAAAACCCGAAACAATGTTTGTAAATGAGACTCGATAAAAGGTGTCTTGATCAATGCAAGTGAGTGCACCTAGAGCTCCTAGCGTCCTGAGAAACATGTAAAGAAACAAGTGTCAACATTAAAGATGAGTGAGTTCACAGGTTTTCATAAATTCGTTTATTCGGTTATAAGTTTGTTTCCCCCGTTATCCCTAACCCGGGATAACGGTTTAGTTCCATTATTCCCAACCCGGAATAATACTGATAGTTCCATTATTCCTTACCCGGAATAATAATGATGGCTCCATTATTCCTTACCCGGAATAATAATGATGTCCCATTATTCCTAACCTGGAATAATAACGTTGTTGGTTTCATTATCCCTAACCCGGGATAATAAAGTTGTTGGTTCCATTATCCCTAACCCGGGATAATATTGTTGATTCCATTATCCCTAACCCGGGATAATATTGTTGATTCGTAATTAAGTTCAATGTTAATATATATAGGTAGCTAGCCTAAAGTTATGTCACGTAAGTGTTCGCGATCGAAGCTGACTGTTGTGCCTCCGTGTTGCCAGGCCTATCACTGACCATGGCAAAGTTAGGCCAAATTATTCACCCGTTGACCAAACCCGGTCGGCTAGCGCGACTAGCTCGGATGGGGCTTGTCGGGCCCAGTAGTACTACTTATAATTTCCCCGCTATTTAAACCCAATACTAATGATCCGAGAGATTGTCGAGGACTTGTGTGATATAGCTGCTTAGTGACCATAACGTACATTAACATTAACTTAGTTACCGAATAGTTAAGTGACGTTAATTTCGTATAACGTAAAGAGATAGAGTTGTAGAGTGTATACATGTTTCTCCCCCTGTTGTTTAAAACCGGATAAAGTTAGGGGCCGTGAACTCACCTTTAGTTGCTCGGTTAGTGTAACACAGAAGTTGCAAATGATGGGACCGCTAATTGCGTCCTAACAAGTCAATTGATTTCAAGTCAGTGTGTGAACACACCAATACAAATCCTACACATAATTAACGCACAAAGCGGTACACACAATCAAAATTCCTAACACTCAAACATGCATGCAAGTATCCTCATATGAACATAGTGATCAAAACAATTTATCATGAACACAATCCAATCCATGCAACACTTTGGTGCACACATTCGCAAGTTATCAAGTTTCAGCTTACATACTCATAATTCGGCTGTTTTCGAGGATTTTTATAAAATAGTTCCAACGTTCCAAAAATTCCAGTTATTTTACAGAAGGTGTCAACTATACTGTAGAATTTTATATAAATTTTTCAAGTCCTAACACTTCACCAATTATTCATAAATATTAATATACTAGGCTGCAGTCAGATTCGTCGCTTTCTGACTGCCGTCCACGGAAGAATTCATTTAAAAATCACCGTTCATCCAATTAACAAAATTCCAGTGGGAGTTTCCCGGAAATTTCCATATCTAGTTGCTGTACAAATTTCATGATTCGACTCCCTACAGATTATTAGATCCGACTCGATAAACAATTAACACATTTTCAAAATTTTCACAGCTTCAGTTACTGAACTTAATTGGCCACTTAAAAATATCAAACGACTTCAGAAAAATATGAATCCAGCGCCATTAGAAGCGTTTTTCAAAACTCTACGTTTTAGACTTCAGAAAATCCGTTTTTCGATAAATAATAACCAAGTTACAGCCAGTTGAAGTTGGCTGTAAACAACATTCAGCATCCTGATTTCAGCATTTTATCGCAATCTAACACGCTTAAACAATCGGTATGTTAATGTAAACGATCAAGAACAGATTTTTCCAGTCATATATCATCATATACATCATGCTCATGCAAACCCTAATCATAATCTATAGTTTTTATCAAACAAAACGCAGCCTATGTTTCTAGATTCCGAAAAACATCAAACTTGCAAACTAGCCAATTCAGCCGATTATCATCCTAATACTTTCCATCATTACATACACACACACGATCCATAATTCATGACCCAAGTATGATTAGCGAAATAACATAAAATTCTAACCTTAACAATAGGATTAATGAGCCGAGAACTAGATGGGACTGATTCGGATGTTGGCGAGAACTTGCGACCGAGAAGAAGAAGAATGGTGAGGGGAGGGCTGCCACGATCAAGAGAGGTGTATCCAAGCTGTTTGCGATCAAGAAGGTGAATGAGGGGCTGCCGTCGGCTGTTTTCTCAACTAGGGTTTGTGTGTGTTTGCAACTCTTATGCATGCTATCTATTTATAGTGTAAGGGAGGGAAGGAAGAAAAGAAGGGTTTGGGACTAGCTTGCGGCCGCAAAAAGGGGTTTGGGTGGGTTGGTTTGGGTCTAGCACTTGGTCCTCAAGTTTAGTTAACTCCTTGAGTCGCAAGGGAATGAGGCCGGCTCGTGTCGCGGTTCGGTTTGACTCGTCTATATATTTACTATATATATTTCATAATTAAAACAAATCACGAAATCGAAACATCACATAATCACTCACCAACTTATAAACGTTTAACACGTAGCACGTAACTCATTTGACAAGTACACAAAATTATCGTAATTATTTCGAGCGTGCAATTTAAGTCTCCGAACCAAATTAACGTAGGAGCGAATAACCGTGAAGTAGTGCGTTTAGGATATCCGAAAAACCGGGATGTCACATTATCCCCATGTTGAAAGAATTTTCGTCCCGAAAATTGAGTAAACGCGGTTTAGAATACAGCGTACATGTTTAGAGTGCCACGCACAAAGATTTAGTTCGTTAACAATGTTACGCGAAATTACAAGAAGTTCCCAAGTGCCATGCACAAGGATTTAGTTAACAATGGTACGCGAAATTATGAGAAATTCCCAGGTTGTCACATGAGTTCTTCCCAAGTCTGACCCATAGCATTATCAGCACCCCTATCTCTCATTCCACAACGTGAGTGCTCTCTTTTCAAATACACTAGAAGCAAACTCAACTTTCCGTTCATTTCGACACTGAACATGGCGAAATGTATTCTCAAGACTCTCAAACCACTGTAGGAGCCCAGTTGCTCCCTCAGAACCATTAAACTTGAGCGGTTTAGCCTAATTGAACTGTTTAAAGTTGCACGCAGCAGGTGCATTGTTGTTATTGTTAGCTTGGTTTATCTGAGTTATGAGATTTGGTAGCACAGCAACAAACTGTTGAGCGATTAGAGCCGCCATGTCGGCGTCCGTATTTACGTTTCATCGAGGAGGCATTCTATAAAAGAGAAAACATGAAAGGAAACGAGTGAGATGAATGTTCAATAATCAAAATGAGATGAATAAATATCGACAGACAAATGTAAGGATGGTGGTCATTCATTGGTTACTCAAAACAAATGAATGACTCACAATGACTAATCAAAGTAAATGGGTCTTCATAATGTATCGTGAAGACATGCTTTAGCCTATAAGTGGACACTCACCCCGAGAGTTCGCAGGTAAGAGTGACTGGTCCGATTAAGTGGATTTGTACGAACACTCTAGCCTTAGACAGAAAACTCAGGGTATAGGCACCCACCCTTCCAGATTGCACGTGTTCACATTATTAAAACCCAAACTTTGACGAGATTTTGAAAACATCAAAGGCTTAACGCACAAAAACGAATCACCCAAGGATGGATGATTGATTTCAAACATCATTTTGGAAATTATGTTTATGTTTTGGTATTCACCTAAGGATAGGTGAGGGTATTGTTTTAAGAATCTAAACACAAGATAACTTGTGTTAGGGTCCTAGAGAAGTTATAGTCTAGGTCAAAGAATTACTAATAACCTAATTCCCTATAACCATTGGCTCTGATACCAATCTTCCTGTCACACCCCGACCACGTAAAACAACAAACCATGGCGGAAACGTCAGGGAGTGTTGTAACAGAATTATTGTTTCAATAACCATGCCACATAAGTTAAGTTTCATTAGTTAATATTGTTTACATTGTCTTGGATAAAAATGGAAATACAACAAAAGTTAAGCTATAATTCTGATTTTATAGTCACTAAGGCCTAGTCCGCCCTAAGTGTAGCTAGCTTGACATCAAACATTTGCACCTGAAACATATGTGAAAATAAAGTCAGCAAAGAAATGCCGGTGTCACACCCCGACTCGCAGCGGAAGAAAAATGCAGGGTGCGGCAGACACGTGGTAATTCTCCATAGTTTAAAAACATGATATCATACATAGAGAGAACCATGGTTACAACATACTGACGGTATCATATTACACACCATAAGTCTATGTACAGTACTACGAGCTATTACAGCTCTTATTCTGCTACAGATTACTATTACAGCCATCCACACGCACGTTCCTTACTCCACTTTAGTTTTACCTGAAATGCATGTTAGTTTTAAAAAGGTCAGCTAAACGCTGCGTGAGTTCCACTGGTTTAATTGCTGTGTAACAATATGTATTAACAAGTTTAAATTGCACTGGTCATCATCACAATGACGGTCATAGTCATATTTTCAGATGGAATTACACGAGGATACAAGTGAACCTTGACTGTTCTACCTCGGGTCGTGTCACCCAGACACTCCCGGTCCACCAACTGCGTCACGTGCAGTCACGCCCCTTAGTAGTTATGCCTAACAACACAACCAAATTAGGACGAGTGCAGTAGCCTAGTGCCGACAAACTGTCAGTCGTGGCACTGGGTTGGTCAAACCGATAGTACTATCCACTGTCCACAGGTTTATGTTAATCAGTTGTCTTATAGAGGGGAGGTAGTTCGTGTGTTAGATAATTCACATCATATATTGGTGCAATTAACACAGTTGCATAACATGTCAATCATCTCAGAAACAGTATCATAGTTTAGAAGTGGGAGAGAAAACTCACTCCCAGATTGGTGTAATCAACACAGTTTATAACCAGTTCATGTGTTAGGGAAGTAAAATTCCCTTCATAAGTTTGTGTAACCAACACGGTTTGTCACATGCATTCCACCCCAAATAAAACAATAAAACAGTTAAAAGCGGGGTATGAAACTCATAGTGCCAATAGGGGTCTCAACACACGACTGGTCGAATAGATGGATCAACTTTAATGACACACATACAAGCATGGACTTAAATCAGTACCTAAGCTGGTAATGGTCATAGCTTGGATCGGGTCAGGAGTTTTTACTCCCGATTGAGTCTATAAGACACTGGTATGGTGATGGACGTCAGGGTAGTATTAGTTTTCAGTTTGGCTTCCGGGCACCAATTCACGTGCCAGCCAAAGTCAGTAGTTTAACGTGTTCGGATAATGGTACGGGAATACCAGTAGTGCCAAGACGGGGTTATTCAAAATTGATTAACTTTCCATTAAGGGAGTTTGAGTGTTCGGGGGGTCCAAGTGGCCCAAATTTGAGTTTCCATTTTCACCGTCGGGAATTTTCCCGGATTGTCTTAGAGCGCACCCATGGTGCCCAAATTGCCCGGGAATCTCTCGGAATGCTCCCAGTGTTATAATTATAGTATTTCTCGGGTTGAGTCAGTTCCCGGTTCCGGCAGGTTCGTTACACGGTAAACTGCCGAAAATGATTTATATAACTTATTTTTAATCCAAATAAATTCCCATTTAATCTAGAATTGGAGTAAAAATATATGAAAATTTTTATAACTCAGTAAATTCAGTAAATCATGAGATAAATTTCTGGGAATTTATTTTGGTAATTTTCTTATTTAAATAAATTATTTATAAACCCATTTTTAATTACATAATTAACATAAAATACTTTCAGAAGTTCAAAAATTCCGAAACAATTCCAGAACCTTCTATACATGTCCAGGAACATCTCCAAAAATTTTGAGAATTTTTCGATTTAATTTCGGTGCGTTTCCGGCTCCCAAAAACTCCCGAAAACACATATTTTTAACCCAAATCAAAACTCAACCACTGGACTCCGAATTTTTCCAAATCATTTCCCATATGTTTCTTGGTGTCTCTGTAAAATTTAGTGATTTATTGAATCCTTTGATATTTTTGCCGAAATTCTTTTGGTAAAACAGTAAAAAAATTCACCAAACATCATATAAAATTCCAACAATTCTATAATTTTTCGTGGACCTTCCTGACAATACCCTACATCACCATACCAAACTTCAACTCAATCCAAGTTACACGGACCAAGTTATAGGCAAAACAATTTCTGCCCATTCTAGTTTCGGTTCCCGGAGGTTATACCTAGCGAAAGCTTTGTTTCCGAGGGTTCCTTGTGAGTCCAGAAGTGTGTGGCTGCTATGTTTAGTACCTACACACCAAGTACAATCCAAATATGCTAGAACTTAGATCAATCAAGCTTTAATCCATTGTTTTTCGGTTAATTGAATAGTTAAGCGATTTTGGTCGAATAAGAGTTGATTAGGGTATCAAACCCCATTGATTAGCAACCATGGCTGTCATATAACACAAGGGGATATGTGGTGTTCATGTTCAACCCTAAAACTTGTTAAAAACCTCAAAATTCATGGATTAAAAAGCGTTATCGGCTAGAAATCATGTTTAATCGAAGAAACGGACTTAGAATTATGAGGATCAAGGCTAATACCTTTGAATTAGATCTTGTTTATGGAAGAATTTAGCTAATAATGAAAGTTGAGAGCAGAATTTTGAGACTGTTTTGAAGATTTTTGGTGAAAAAATTGAATAAAATGAAAATTAAATAAAAAAAAACTTATATACATGTGGGGGGGTGGCGGCATAGGGTGGGTCCCAAGGGGACACCTCATGCTTCGTGTTATGTGCGTGAAGATGATGTTCATCTTATAGATAAGTATAGGTTCGTTTCGGGTCTGGCGCGCGTTCTCGGTTTGCGTGACGGACTCCGTTTTGCTCGTACTTATTGTCAAAAGACTCGGTTTTAAAAATTATGCATAACCGACTAAAAATCAGAACCCAGTTACGTTTAAATCATAAAAGTCTCGTTTAACATTCGTTTAAGTGTTTTTAAGCTTGATCAATCGTTCCTTGCACATTCGATTGCCTTATGTTAAACCTTATGTCACAGTCTATGGCACAAATCTAAGTTATTCCTGGAACTCGGAATCGTAAATAAGGCTACGGATAATCTAATAATCAACTTCAAAGGTTTAATGCGCTGTTAAACCTCAAGTCTCCGTTTAACACGTTGTTCAAGGCTAAGGATGCCAACCTCGCATCGTTGGTCCTTAGAGTGTCATGTCAACCATGACGTGCTCTCAGATTCCTCCAAGGTATAACATATAACGTTTCGCACCACACACAAGTCATGAATTTTCACAAGGTTTACACACAATGATAGTTTTAATCATGCTTTAAGTTTAGGACCAATTAAGGTGTACCTGGTTTCGGCATGGGTATCACAGTCTCCCATGGTTAAGAAATTTCGTCCCCGAAATTTACTTTGTCATGCTAGGGAAGAGGTGAGGGTATTTTCTATGGAATTCATCCTTCCGTTCCCAGGTATATTCAGGTCCTTGCTTAGAGTTCCACCGGACTTTAACCAGTGAAATTTTGTTATGTCTTAATTGCTCGACCCTACCATCAACTACTTCCACCGGCTCTTCCACAAAGTGGAGTCTACTGTCAACGTGTATGTCTTCCAAAGGTACCTGGGTAGCTTCGCCTGACAGGCATTTCTTCAGGTTTGATACATGGAAGACATCATGAATGGCACTAAGTTTGGTTGGTAATTTCAACCGATATGCTACTGGGCCTACATTGGCTAGGATCTCGTATGGCCCAAGGTAGCACGGGGCTAGCTTTCCTGACTTTCCAAATCGGATAACGCCCTTCCACGGCGATACCTTTAACAACACTCGTTCACCTACTTTGAACGATAATGGTTTTCTATGCATATCGGCCCAGCTTTTCTGTCGACTCTGGGCGGCTTTCAGACGGTTCCGAATCTGATGGACCTTATCGGTCAGTTCCTGAACTAGTTCAGATCCCGTCAGTTGGGTGTCACCCACTTCGACCCAACAAAGTGGTGATCGACACTTTCGACCATAGAGGGCCTCATACGGGGCTTCTTGAATGCTACTATGATAACTATTGTTATATGAGAATTCAACAAGTGAGAGATGCTTGTCCCAGCTTCCTCCAAAGTCTAGGACACAGGCCCGAAGCAAGTCCTCTAGTGTCTGGATCGTGTGTTCCGATTGGTCATCGGTTTAGGGATGATAAGCAGTGCTTAAATCAATTCGAATCCCCAAAGCCTCTTGTAGTTTCTGCCAGTATCGCGAAGTAAAGTGGCTGTCTCGGTCGGAATTAATAGCAATCAGGACACCATGTCTAGCTACTATTTCATTAGTGTAGATTTCGGCCAACTAGTCGGTCTTATAAGTAGTGCGAATCGGAATAAAATGCGCGGATTTGGTCAATCGATCTACGATTACCCAGATCGCGTCATGACCACGAGGCGTTTTCGGGAGATGGGTCATGAAATCCATCGTGATTTGTTACCACTTCCACTAAGGTATCTCGGGTTATTGCAACATTCCTGAGGGTTTTTGATACTCGGCCTTGACTCTCGCACAAGTCAAGCATTGGCTCACGTATTCAGCCACGTCCTTTTTCATTCCCGGCCACCAATAAAACTCTTTCAGGTCGTGGTACATCTTATCCATACCGGGATGAATCGAATATTTCGACTTATGAGTCTCGTCCATTATTAATTGTCTCAGCTCCGCACTCGCAGGAATCCACACTCGATTCTTAAAGTACAACACCTCATCTGTTTTCCTCACAAAACTCTCGTTCCCATGCAATCCTTCACCGGGTAATTGGCTTTCCGGATTTGATCTATCAGACTTGTCTGCACGATCATTCCCAAGGCTCTTACTCGAAGAGGCTTAATTCGATCCTTCCTACTTAGCGCATCCGCTACTACATTAGCTTTCCCCGGGTGGTACTTTATTTCACAATCATAATCATTTAACAATTCCACCCATCTGCACTGCCTCATGTTTAAGTCTTTTTGATCGAAAATATGTTGGAGGCTTTTGTGATCGGTATATATAGTACACTTGGTACCATATAAATAATGTCTCCAAATCTTTAACGCGAATATAACTGCTCCTAGTTCCAGGTCATGAGTCGTGTGGTTCTTTTCGTGCACCTTTAGTTGTCTAGAAGCGTACGCGATAACTTTATTATGTTGCATAAGGACACATCCAAGTCCTTGTCGTGATGCGTCACAATATACGACAAAGTCGTCATTGCCTTCGGGTAATGTCAGGATTGGGGCCTCACATAACTTTTTCTTTAACAGCTGGAATGCTGTTTCTTGGTCCTCGCCCCATTCGTACTTTCTATCCTTCTGTGTCAATGCGGTTAACGATTGTGCGATACTAGAGAAGTATTCGATAAAGCGGCGGTAGTATCCTGCCAATCCTAAGAATTGGCGTATTTCTTTTGGGGATTTCGGCGTTGGCCAATTCTTGATTGCTTCTATCTTGCTTGGATCCACATGAATTCCATGTTGATCCACCACATGCCCCAGAAATTGTACGGCTTGTAACCAAAAGTCGCACTTAGACGACTTAGCGTATAGTTGTTCGGTCCGTATTATCTCCAAGATAGCACGCAAATGATGCTCGTGCGCGTCCTTGCTCTTGGAGTAGATCAAGATATCGTCGATCAAAAGAAGATGACAAATTTGTCAAGGTAGGGCTTACATACCCTGTTCATGAGGTCCATGAACACCGCGGGTGCGTTAGTTAACCCAAAAGGCATAACTAGGAATTCGTAGTGGCGGTAACGAGTTCGAAATGCGGTCTTAGGAATATCGTCCTCTTGGACCTTCACTTGATGGTAACCTGACCAAAGATCTATCTTAGAAAAGTATCGGGCTCCTTGCAACTGGTCAAAGAGATCATTGATTCTCGGAAGAGGGTAACGATTCTTAATAGTGACTTTATTCAATTCCCGATAGTCAATGCACATTCGAAAGCTACCGTCCTTCTTCCTTACAAACAAAACTGGGGCTCCCTAGGGGAATCACTAGGACGGATAAAACCACGATCGAGTAACTCCTGCAACTGCGTCGACAACTCTTGCATCTCGGACGGTACAAGACGATATGGGGCTTTGGCAACGGGTGTCATTCCCGGTATTAAGTCGATGCGAAACTCGACTTGCCGATTGGGCGGCAATCCAGGCAATTCCTCTGGGAACACATCAGGATATTCACATACCACTGGTATGTCTTCAATACGCTTCTCGGCTGGCTCCTCCGATGTGATGCTAGCTAAGAACACGTCACATCCCTGTCGTATACACTTCAATGCCTTAAAGGTGAGATATACGGTTCAACGTGGCGCCTAACTTCTCTCCTTGTACTATAATTGCATCTGTGGGGGATAAAGGGATCTTCACAACCTTTTGTTCGCATAACACCTCTGCACGATGGTTGGACAACCCGTCCATTCCTACGACAATATCAAAACTACCCAACTCTACTTGTAAGAGGTCAATAGTAAACTGGTAACCGTTAAAGGTTATAGGGCAATTAACAATAAGTTGGTGACTGGTAACTGGTTTCCCGCTGGCAAGTTCAACGGTATAGGGGTGTTTCAGGTCAACAGCAGGCATATTCAAGAGTGGCAAAAATTCAATCAACACATAACTTCTATCGCCTCCCGTATCAAATAATACTGAAGCAAATTAATTGGAAATGAGGAACGTAACTGAAACCACGCTGGGATCCTGGCGTGCGTCCCCAGGTCCCATAACAAAGGCACGACCTCGGGCTGCATTCGAGGTAGACGCTTGGTTCTGGGTGTTCCTTCCCGCCATCTGCTGGGCTAACTTCAGACAACTGTTTCGAAAATGCTCTGTGCTGCCACATCCAATGCACGCACGGGGATAGGCAACATGTGGGGCTGGTTGCTGAGGTTGCTGCTGAAGAGGTTGAGGTCTGGGAGGTTGAAAACGAGTTGGTTTGCGATTGGGTTCCATGGGCACCCTACATTCCCGGGCAAAATGCCCATCTCTATGACACCTTAAGCGTTTCACCGCTCGACACACTCCTGGGTGGTGGGAAGCGCACTTGTTGCACTTTGGGGCCTTACCTTTGTAGCCATCAGAATTACCCGTGTGGGTAGTCAAGTCATAGTTCTGACTAGTATTCCTCCCCCTCTTCGGGGCTGTTGCCCTTGCGTGGCTATTCTCCGGGGCTACGCCTGTTTCTGGCCGGCTCTCCCGGCATTGTCAAAATCTTTCGCCTAACCATGTCATATGTAACGGTACCTGACCTGGCTACCACCTCGTGCATGGTTCGGTATTCCACCAAATTAATAATACTCCTCACTTCTGGGGCCAATCCCCAGATATACCTTTCGATCCTCTTCGACTATGGTCGGACCATGTTTGGCAAAATACACGCCAGTTCATTGAAACGGTTGGTATAACCTGCATGATCCGCACCTGGCATCTGCAGGTTCCAGAACTCGTGCTCAAGCTTCTGAATCTCATGAGTTGGGCAAAACCTTTCCCTCATCAGAATCTTGAGATCATCCCAAGTCATAACATTAATTGCGTCTTGTCCGTGAGTTTGAACAATCGTGTTCCACCAGTTTAAAGCATGGTCAACAAAGGTACAGGTGGTATACTTAACGGCGCAATTAGCAGGACAATTACTTATGTTCAGCACTGATTCCGACTTTTTGACCCATTTCACCAACCCGTTGGGTCCCTCAGTACCATTGAATTCCATCGGTTTGCATTCCATGAAATGCTTATATGTGCAAACCGGCCTACCATTATTCTGATTATCATTCTGACCTACCGGTCCGGGTTGTGGATTTGGTTGCGGGTTAGCATAAATACCGGTGCTAACCTGCGCCACAATCGTAGGAATAACAGCTTGGAGTTGTTGCGCTATTAGTTGCGCAATATCTGCCTCAGTCATCTGTGGTGCACGTTTCGGGGCCATTCTATTATAAACAATATATGTCTAGGTATCAATGTCACGTATCCAATTAACACATATCACATATTTGGTTAAAACTATCACACACTTCATCACACACATGAATCCATGGCACATATAGTCAAAAGCATCGTCATATATATATGTAATGTCATCATCATACAAGTGTCAAAATTTGCACATAGACTTAACCTATAAGGGCCATTGCTTAGATGTGCTGTCAAAACGTGTCACCACAGTGACGTACAGACTCGACGCCACAAAAGTACTAACTAGTAAAATGTGATACTTCCATGACTGCATCACTACCTCGACATGGGTACAACCCAGTGCTTGGTAGGATGTACAAAAGATACATCATCTCTATCTATACTGAAAGAAAACCATACTAAGAACGCCACATCCACCATGTCAATCCTCCAAACCCTACAACCAAACCTACAATAGCACCGATGCATCCGTATACCAATGCACGGAAATGATCCTGCTCATGGTGCACATACCCCATACCCTGCTGTAGCGCGATGATCGCCTGCTGTAAGACGATCAAGTAGTCTCCCATCGACCTCCGCTGCTGCTCATCCTCATCCCGTGCCATCCGTAGTAATGAAATCTGCTTGAACAGAAATCTCATCAAGCTGTTCTCAGTGATGGGAGCAGGCACCTCCTAAGGAGGAACAGGTATACCCCAGACAGGTGGAGAAGGCTCTCTAAATGGCTGAGAGGGGCCCCCTCGCTCATATGTGTGAAACGGGGAAAGGTCCTCCCAGGGAGGGGTCAGAAAACGAGTTGTGAAGTGCTGCTGGGTCCCTATAGGTACGGGTGTTGGACGAATAGGGGACCTAGGTGGTGTGAACACAGGTACTGGTGTAAGCACCCTCCGACGAGCCATCTGTCGGAGGCCAAAAGTGGGTATCTCGAGAGGGCCAGATGAGGAGGGTGAATAAGTACTCGGAGTGGAAGGAGCATAAGGGTCAGGCGATGTCTCGGGTGACGGTAAGCGAGGTGCTACCGGCTCCCACTCCCAATGCCCCGTGGCGGGAGTAGGGCTCCTAGGGATAGGTCCTACGGGTATGGCAACATCGGGGGTACGACTATGCTCCGAGGAGCTAGTCGGGTGGTGTGATGGCGAACGGTAGGCGCTCGAGGCCTCCCCCTCACGCCTAGTACGAGGTCTAGGTGGGTATGGACCACAACAATAACCAGAAGGATCTGGCGCGTAACTCGATGACAAGAGGGTTGTCAGCGGATCCTCCTCAGGATCAGTCTCCATATGTGAAGTCGACCGGTGACTCGAACGATCAGACATGCTACCTGAAAAAGAAAACCACACACAATGCTGATTGGACTGACCCAAAATGTCGAACTCAACATTCCACAAATATACACATAAGCACGTATCGCACACAGTTTCAATTTTTATGATTTATAAAAAAATTACTTGTGGTTGGTGACGTTACTGACAGGTATCCGTCCTATCTCAATGACGTTCTCAGAACCCCAAGTATGAGTAGATAAATTATGGTGTTCCGGACCACAATAATTTATTTGCCCCACCAGCGTTTACTTGTAATAGCCATACTACTCAGTTTCTAAAGCTTCTCAGCGTGTGGAGACTAACTTAGGATTATAGTCTAGGTTCTTTTAGAGATACCTAGTTCGCTATAACCGAAGGCTCTGATACCATCTTCTGTCACACCCCGACTCGCAGCGGAAGACAAATGCAGGGTGCGGCAGACACGTGGTAATTCTCCATAGTTTAAAAACATGATATCATACATAGAGAGAACCTTGGTTACAACATACTGTCGGTATCATATTACACACCATAAGTTTTAGTACAGTACTACAAGCTATTACAGCTCTTATTCTGCTATAGATTACTATTACAGCCATCCACACGCACGTTCCTTACTCCACTTTAGTTTTACCTGAAATGCATGTTAGTTTTAAAAAGGTCAGCTAAACGCTGCGTGAGTTCCATTGGTTTAATTGCTATGTAACAATATGTATTAACAAGATTAAATTGCACTGGTCATCATCACAATGACGGTCATAGTCATATTTGCAGATGGAATTACACGAGGATACAAGTGAAACCTTTACTGTTTTACCCCGGGTCGTGTCACCCAGACACTCCCGGTCCACCAACTGCGTCACGTGCAATCACGCGCCTTTGTAGTTATGCCTAACAACACAACCAAATTAGGACGAGTACAGTAGCCTAGTGCCGACACAATGTCAATTGTGGCACTGGGTTGGTCAAACCGATAGTACTATCCACTATCCACAGGCTTACGTTAATCACTTGTCTTATAGAGGGGAGGTAGTTCGTGTGTTAGATACACATCATATATTGGTGCAATTAACACAGTTGCATAACATGCCAATCATCTCAGAAACAGTATCATAGTTTAGAAGTGGGAGAGTAAAACTCACTCCCAGATTGGTGTAATCAACACAGTTTATAACCAGTTCATGTGTTAGGGAAGTAAAATTCCCTTCATAAGTTTGTGTCACCAACACGGTTTGTAACATGCATTTCACCCCAAATAAAACAATAAAACAGTTAAAAGTGGGGTAGTGAAACTCACAGTGCCAATAGGGGTCTCAACACACGAGTGGTGGAATAGCTGGATCAACTTTAATGACACACATGCAAGCATGGACTCAAATCAGTACCTAAGCTGGTAATGGTCATAGCTTGAATCGGGTCAGGAGTTTTTACTCCCGATTGAGTCTATAAGACACTGGTATGGTGATGGACGTCAGGGTAGTATTAGTTTTCAGTTTGGCTTCCGGGCACCGATTCGTGTGCCAGCCAAAGTCAGTAGTTTAACGTGTTCGGATAATGGTACGGGAATACAAGTAGTGCCAACACGGGGTTATTCAAAAATGATTAACTTTCCGTTAAGGGAGTTTGAGAGTTCGGGGGGTCCAAGTGGCCCAAATTTGAGTTTCCATTTTTACCGTCGGAAATTTTTCCGGATTGTCTAAGAGCGCACCCATGGTGCCCAAATTGCCCGGGAATCTCCCGGAATGCTCCCAGTGTTATAATTATAGTATTTGTCGGGTTGGGTCAGTTCCCGGTTCCGGCAAATTCGTTACACGGTAAACTGTCGAAAATGATATATATAACTTATTTTTAATCCAAATAAATTCCCATTTAATCTTGAATTGGAGTAAAAATCTATAAAAATTTATATAACTCAGTAAAAATCAGTAAATAATGAGATAAATTTCTGAAAAAATTCTTGAAACTTCTATACATGTCCAGAAACATCTCCAAAAATTTTGAGAATTTTCCGATTTCATTTAGGTGCGTTTCTAGCTCCCGAAAACATGGATTTTTAACCCAAATCAAAACTCAAACATTGGACTCCGAATTTTCCCAGATCATTCCCCATATGTGTCTTGGTGTCTCTGTAAAATTTAGTGATTTATTGAATCCGTTTGATATTTTTGCCGAAATTCTTTCGGTAAAACAGTTAAAAATTCACCAAAAATCATAGAAAATTCCAACAATTCTATAATTTTACGTGGACCTTCCTGACAATACCCTACATCACCATACCAAACTTCAACTCAATCCAAGTTACACGGACCAAGTTATAGGCAAAACAATTTCTGCCCATTCTAGTTTCGGTTCCCGGAGGTTATACCTAGCGAAAGCTTTGTTTCCGAGGGTTCCTTGTGAGTCCAGAAGTGTGTGGCTGCTATGTTTAGTACCTACACACCAAGTACAATCCAAATATGCTAGAACTTAGATCAATCAAGCTTTAATCCATTGTTTTTCGGTTAATTGAATAGTTAAGCGATTTTGGTCGAATAAGAGTTGATTAGGGTATCAAACCCCATTGATTAGCAACCATGGCTGTCATATAACACCAGGGGTATATGTAGTGTTCATGTTCAGCCCTAAAACTTGTTAAAAACCCCAAAATTCATGGATTAAAAAGCGTTTTTTTCGGCTAGAAATCACGTTTAATCGAAGAAACGGACTTAAAATTATGAGGATCTAGGATAATACCTTCGAATTAGATCTTTTTTATGGAATAATTCAGCTGAGAATGAAAGTTGAGAGCAGAATTTTGAGAGTGTTTTGAAGATTTTTGTTGGAAAACTTGAATAAAATGAAAATTAAATAAAAAAACTTATATACATGTGGGGGGTAGCGGCATAGGGGTGGGTCCCAAGGGGACACCTCATGCTTCATGTTACGTGCATGAAGATAATGTTCATCTTATAGATAAGTATAGGTTCGTTTCGGGTCCAGCGCGCGTTCTCGGTTTGCGTGACGGACTCCGTTTTACGCGTACTTATTGTCAAAAGACTCGATGTTAAAAATTATGCATAACCGACTAAAAATACGAACCCAATTATGTTTAAATTATAAAAATCTCATTTGACGTTCGTTTAAGTGTTTTTAAGCTTGATCGATCGTTCCTTGCATACTCGATTGCCTTATGTTATGCCCGGAACGAATGCGTTTCCCCAACCGGGAGCTGCTTCGTTTTGCGTGCCCGCGTTTAAACCTTATGTCACAGTCTATGGCACAATCTAAGTTATTCCTGGAACTCGGAATCGTAAATAAGGCTACTGATAATCTAATAATCAACTTCAAAGGTTTAATGCGTTGTTAAACGTCAAGTCTCCGTTTAACACGTTGTTCAAGGCTAAGGATGCCAACCTCGCATCATGGGTCCTTAGTAGTGTCATGTCAACCATGACGTCCTCTCAGATTCCTCCGACGTATAACATACATCGTTTCGCACCACACACAAGTCATGAATTTTCACAAGGTTTACACACAATGATAGTTTTAATCATGCTTTAAGTTTATGACCAATTAAGGTGTACCTGGTTTCGGCATAGGTATCACAGCCGGCGAGTACATAGGATTTTATGTTGATGCTTCATGGCTTTGATTATTGTAAGAAATGTTTAAAGTAGTACAAGAGTCGACACGAACCATTAAAAGTTTCTTTTATAAAAAAAACCATATGAAAAATCAATATGATATAAAGGAAATAATATATGGTTAATAGATAACCAAAAGTAAGTTTTGTCTTATGTATAATGTCAGGACTTATATTTTGTTTAAAATGATTTAGATAACGTCACGATATGTAAGATAATAAAAGCACTTATATATAGGAAGTACCATCGGCGTATCCACCATGCTTTTATCACATTACATACGTCACGTTATTTAAATCACTCACCATAAACCAATAATCAAATGTCGAGTAAATAAATGTCATGTAAACAATGTCGAGTAAACAATGTCATGTAAAATAATGTCGAGTAAACCAATGTCGAGTTTTATAAACCATTTGCCTTTATTGTTAAAACATATATTATGGATTGTTGGCGAACACATTCAAGCCTTGTTGACTGTCGGATAAACCCTTGTAAAAATAATGGTTTATCAATTTTCATCGGATTCTGTCATTCCCTAAGGTCGCTTCCAAACATACCTAGGAAGTGGGAACGGGATTGTCAATCCTATGGTAACATTACATACTACCGGTCGGCGTGAACAATGTTAATGGATATATCATTGTCGAGTTCAACGCACCAAAATGTCAATAACAATGTAAGCATGTCTTGAGAACGTCTGGAATATGTCTTGTAAATGTCTTTGAAAACCAATGTGCTAAATATGCAAGGTTAACATATGAAGCAAAATGCAATGAAAATCATGTACTATATATACATTGTAATCAAGCATGTATAATGTCATGAAAACACGAAAGTAATCATAGGCACAATATGTTTCACCCCAAAATATTTGAAAATGTAAAAGAGGGGACTATGTACTCACATGAGGTTGCAAATGTATCCTCGTTCAATATAGAATAAACCAAGCTCAAGGTTCCGGGAAATCAAGCGTATCCTAAAACCTGATAACTATGTAAATATCAGAACTTGAAATCGGAGGATTCGGATAGAATGAAACTTCATAAACCAAATGAGTGTTGGAACTCGTATGTTATGGTTTAATAAGTTTACATTCTGAGTTGGAAAGATTCTTAAGTGCTTTTGACCCGTTATGGCCGTTAAGGTAGTTTACGCTACTTTAACGTGTCATTTGCGTAACTACGCATTCGGATGGTTAGATATGTGTTATGATATGTCTTAGTTAACAAAATATGTTTAAAAATGTTTTTGATCAGAATATATGTCAAATGTTGTGTTGCATATGTTTATAATGGACTTCTTTGCAAAAAGGGTATGTTGGTCATTTTTTAAGGGATATTACCATTGATTAACATAACACTATCCGAAGGACATGACCATAAGGTATAACCTCAGAGGGTTATTCCCTATATGTTTATGGTCATAAATATGTATGTGGTCGGGTCTAAAGATCAACCAAATGGGTCAGATTCGAAAGTCAAAGAGTGGTCAAACCGCTAGACTTTTGATCACTTTAACAAAGGTGACGAATTTGACAAGTCTTGACATGTCTTAATAAGTTTATAAAAGTATTTTTGGCATCAAAATAACCTGTTTTGATACCCGAAAATAGATCCGTTGCAAAATGCGCAAAATCGCATTTTGACTGAAACTTTGACTTGCCAAAATAACTAGAAATGGTGGGAATCAGTAAGCATGATTTTTAGAGATCATAACCACCTTGATTATCATTATTTTGCAAGATTCAATTGAGCTTTATTTTGATAAATTCATGATCAAAACTAAAAGTCAAACAGAAGTCAAACTATTTGATTTTTAATCAACTTAAGCTATAATAATTGAACATAGACAGAGTGGAATGCTTACAAACACCAAGGAATGATTCAAGAACCAGAGAATAGCTCCAAGGAGGTTGCAAATTCGGATTTGTGGCAGGTTATAGCAAGAACAATGGTTGCAAGAGTTCAAATGTAAAGAACATTATGGTATTTATAGTTTTCTTGATGTTGTAGGTAATTAACAAGTGTCCCATGATTCACCCACAAGTTTGATTAGTGTCCCATAGGTGTCAAGTGCAGAATTAAGAGTGGCAAAGTCGGATTCATGAGTCAAAAATGAAGTTATTCAGCTGCTGCCATGTTTCTGCTGATATGGGGGTCCCTTACGGACCGTAAGGACTTTGGGCTTACGGTCCGTAAGCCCTTTAGCTGGCAGAAACTTTCAAAAATTGGCAAAACAGGCCCCTGAACTTGTTTTTGACGTGTTTTGGCACTTTTAACACCCGTTAACCTGATTTTCAAGATTCATAAGGATGAAATAACATAGGGAACTTGAAATATGTCCAAAAATGTTCCGGGTGTCAGTTCGTTTGGTCGTACGGTTGCAGTTTTCGGTTAATTACGACGAAAAGCATAACGATCGCGTGGATGACCGTAAATGCGTGACGAATGATATTTTTGCATTCCAATCACTAAAATGTGATATTTCAATGATTACAAAAACTTTCGGATGTCCGTACCTGTTCCGGATAGCGATATACGCAAAAAGGCATAGTTTCGCAGAATTTGCAAAATAGCCCCTGAAGTTGCAAAAGTGTGTTTTTACCATACCGAACCCCTCAAAACTTATTTCTAAGTTATATAAAGGTTATTTAAGGTATGTTAAGCTTGTGAAATTGTTCCGAAGTGTGCGTCGCTACGAGAATCGATAGACTTTCATAGTTTGTCGTAAATAGTCCCTGATATCGAATAAGCTTGTTTTTGACATACCAAACCCTTCAAAAATTATTTCTAAGTTATATAAATGGTATTTAGGGTATTTTTAGCTTATGTCACTATTCCAGACTATACGTTGCATTTAACTGATTTTGTTTTGCGATTACACTTCTAGAAAAGGTTTAAAAGATCGGATTTGAACTAGGATTAAAAATACACAAATGTCATAAGTAAATATACAATCTCATAAATGTAATACCAAATTTCATTAAATATAACATTGTCGGATAAAATACAAAGATTGAAAAGCACAGGTGTCACACGCTAGCTGCTTTTACAGAGATTCTTGAGTTTATGGGAAGGATTCTGATCACCAAGGCTATTACAGACAAGCATGTCGTGTATCGATCACATGAATACTTTTTCTGGAATTCAGTGACCTTTAATGAAGAGAAAAATATTATTACTTCGGCTGTTCGAGTCGGAAATGAGGATAAAGAGATGAAAGTGTCTGAAGCCGATATTCGAAGGGTTCTAGAATTCAACGATAATACTAATGATCCGATTAGCTTCGAGGAAAGGATGGTGAAATGTTGTTTCTATAGAATGGGGTACAAAGGGCATGCAAATGAGCCTACCTTGAAGAAAGGTGGTGTTCCTCTACCGTATAAGTTCCTTATTCATGCTATTATTCACGCTATAAACCATAGGAAAGCTTGATTAGACGACATTCAAGATTACATGGCTTGCATGGTGACAGCGTTGGTGCTCAATAAGAAGTTTAACTTTTCGAAAGTGATTTTCAAGTTCATGTCGAAGAATATGGGCAAAGACAGATTGGTGATATATCCAAGATTTGTTCAGATGCTAATAGACGAAAAATTCAAAGATATTGCGAAAGATCCGAATGATATTCTTTATCTGAGCCACATGGATGAAACAACTTTGAAGAAGCTTAAGATATATCAGAAGCAAGATTCTGCTCCTATTTCAAAACCTGTATTTGGTGCTATTGTCAAAGCCGATTATATCTCACCACCTGAAAATAAATGGAGGAAGGATGGTAGTGGAGACGATAAAGACGAGGTTGAGTTGTTAAAGAATTTCAAGGAGAAAATAGGTGATTGGTATATCAAGAAAGAAGTTGTTGTTGAGAAGCCAAAACGTAAAAGGGCGTCAAAGAAAGTGGAAACAAGGCTAGTAGATGAGCCAGATGTTGATCTAGAGAATCCTCAGAATGTTGAAGGATCAAGCGCTGTAGTTAACATTGAAAGCCAAGAAATTGAGACTGGTATAGCGGGTGGTGAACATGATGATGTTATTTCAGCTACCTCTGACAAAGATGATGAATCTTCTGAAGATTTTGTTGTTATACGACAGAAAGAAGCAGAGAAAGAAAAAGAAGAAGAACGTTTGAAAAAGCGCGGTGAAGATCTATATATACCATCTGCTGATGAGGGTTCTGATGAAGATAGACCTAAGAAGAAATCAAAGCGCTCTAAGTCAAAGGCTGGAGATTCAAAGAAAACTACGGGTTCTCCTAGTACTAGAGGAAAGAAAAAGCCTCAAAGTCGCAAATATCTGAGCCAAAAAAGAAAGAAAGGAGCTACACAAGAACCTCCTGTTTCTATTTTACAAGATATTCCAATCGTTGAAGCTCAAGTTCCACCGACTACTGCAATTCAAGAACCACCGTTTGTTACTGTACATGATGAATCAGTGGTCAACATTACTACTGAAGTACCGGTTCAGAGTATACCTCAATCAACGCCAAAATCTGCTACAAAGGGTACTCCTAAAGTTACCCTAAGATCAAAGCAGTCTACTCCACAAAGTGCTAGAGCTAAAGAATTTAAAGATTCTTTCAGTGATATTCCAGATATGTTACTCATCCTGTCACAGCTGAAGATCTTTCGAATTGGTTTGAAGATACTCCAGTAGATGTGTTAGAGCAAAGAATTAAAGCTCTGGAAGATAAACTCAAACAGAAGGAAATCGAGAAAGAAGCTCTGGAGAATAAAGTGAAGCAAAGTATGGTCGAAAAACAAATTTTGCAAGACAAAGTGAAATTTCTCCAAGATAACACTAGCTATATGAAAGCGATGGTTGACAGTTTGAGTGCTGCGAATGAACAATTGGAGAAAGAGATCGCTGAGCTTAGAATGAAAGAGACCAGAATGATAGAAGGCTTGCCAGGCTACAAAAAAGTGTTAACTAATAGTTTGGGTATTGATTTCAAAGCAGAATATGAAAGACTTGATCTGCAAGAACCAAAGACAAAGCTGAAAAAGAATTGGAAGAACAGGGAAAGGGTAAAGGGATTATTGATGGTGCCCCTAAACCAATAGAGGAGCCTATGATAGAAAAGATTGTTGAAACAGAAAAAGCTCCAGAATCTGAGATTGTTCCTGAAGATGTTTCTGTTGTTGAATCTCAGGAAGCTAAAAAGAACGATGAATCGATCAAATCTTCTAAGATAGATAAAGAAACAGAAGAAAAAGATGACGATGAGGAAGATGATGATAAAGACGATGACCCTGCAGGTGATTATACAAAAGATGGTTCATATCACGATGATGATGATGATCAGGGTGGTGTTGGTCTAAAGATTGATTCTGCAAAAGTTCACTCTGATTTTGATTTTGAGTCCTTGATAAACGATGATGTGAACATGGAGGATGATCAAAGTAAGGGGGAGCACAAAGTGCAAACAGGGCCTCAAGATGTTGATGTTTCTGACGCAATAGTTGCTATGTCTGTTGCTGTTGTTCATGATAAACCTTTAATGATTATGTTAGATCCAAATATTGAAGAGGGGGAATTCGTTCACGATTACACGAAAGAAGAGTTGGCCAAAATATTTGAAGTTGATGCTGATTCGTTCGAATTTGATTTTAAAGAAGAGTTGGTAAATATGAGTACGTTTGAACCGAAGGAGTATGTTTACAAGCGTGTATCAGAAGCAGATGATTATGATCGTGTTATCTTTGAAGAGTCTTCTGACGATTAAGCTGAAAAGTATTCTGTTATCAATACTGACAGTTTTCCTACGATTGAAGAAATCATGAGTCAGATTATGTGAATTTGTTAAAGCAAAAGATTGACGAAGTGGTGAAAGAATGCAATATCCCTAAATGTTATACTAAAGAAAAGAGTGCTGAAGCGAAGAAGTCGTGGTTTAAAGAAATGCCTAAGGAAAGAAAGTTCAAGCGACCACTGGCATTCTTTACTCGCGATAAAGACAAATCTCTTGGTGATATTCTGAGTTGGGGGTGGATTAGAGAACTTGACGTTTATGCCATAAAGAGAGAGTTTGGGGTTCAATACTTCAGACATCTTACTGATATAAAGACGTTACCTTTTTGGGATGTTGAAGAGTTAGTACAAACGAGAAACATTAGTCTTCAAATGAAATTCCACGAACAACGGCTATGGAGGGTTATCAAGTTTGAAGCTTCTAGAGGTTTTGAATTATGGAAGTCGTTTATTCCAAAATGTAGAATCAAGATTGATAAGAAGACGGTGTTAAAGATGTTACTTTGGTGATCAAAAGACCAAGAGTGATGAAGAACATTCCACTTAAACCTATTGAAAAAGATTTCCATCCTTACTTCTTGTGGTGGCAAACAGATCCTGAAACTAGCGAAGCAGTGATAGTGTTACGGGCTGACAAAACATTGGATATCACAAAAGAACAAGATCCGGAATGCATTGAACGTAGAAGGATTTGGGGTTATGGCTTACTATACGTATACTAGACCCGATGTGGCTAGTTAATTGTTCAAGAGAAGATGTGAAATGTTTGTTCTTCAACAAGATTGTTTCGATAAACGTGAAGAAGTTCAAGCAAAACAATACCAAGGTGTGATCAATGTATGCTATGCACATGGTATTAACTCTTGTCATATGTGGGAATCAAGTTGGAGAGAGTTAGAAAGGGAAGAGTTCTTGAAAGAGGAAAAGCGTCTCAAGAAGATACATGAAAGGGGTAGAGAGGCAGGACTCAGAAGATTTCAGTTCATGACGTGGGCACCTCCTACTGACCAAACGCCTATTCCTAAGAAAGAAAGAAGACGAAAGCCGTACAAGAACTTCTTTGGAAGAGGTTGAAGATTGAAGACTGATCAAGACTACGACAATATCCAAGGGGGAGTTTGCTGATGCATGATGTCTATTGTCTAGGTCTTGGATCGAGTCTGTGTGATTAGGGCTTGAAATTTTTAGATATTGAAGTATTTATGATTGTAAAGGATCAAGTTCGGCCGAAGTTATACTTAGGAAGGACAAGTTCGCCCGAACTTGTCCTAACCAAGTCATACTTCGAGCGAACTTGAATGCCTATATATATGTGTCTATGGGTCTTTCACATTTGTAACTTTTCATCGAAGACAGCGAAGCTCTGTCTGTTTGGATTCTCGATGTAATATGATTTTGGACTAATAAATAGACACTTTAAACAGTAAATCTTGTGTATTCGATTAACAATTCACGTAATTTCCGCTTACGATGAATTTAGATACAAATTAGGTTCCTAAGCAGTGGAGGAGCGATCCTAACAAGTGGTATCAGAGCCATGGATACCTAATTTGCTGAGATCTACACAAGACACTCTCTATTTCTATCCATTTCTTTCATTTTTCTACACTTTTTCACCAAATTGATGAATCTACGGTTAAAAATGTCTAAATTTTGAATATGTCACATAAAATCACCTAAATACAAACCCCCCGTGAAAGTTTCATAGCTAAATTCAAACGATTTCATGTCCAAAATGTCAAAAAAAAACATGTTTCATAAACTCATTTAAGACGAACTTATACATCAAGTTCGCCCGAAGTTGTCTTAATTTGTTGATTTTAAACAACTTCGCGCGAAGTTGTTGATATTTTCAAAGGATTTTGTTCAAGTTCGCCCGAACTTGTCAAAATTTTTGTTAAAATATCTCACAAGTTCGCCCGAACTTGACAAAAGTTGAAAATTTTTCTAAAAATAATCACATATCTCACAACTTCGCCCGAACTTGACAAAAGTTGAAAATTTTGCTAAAAATAATCACAAGTTCGCCCGAACTTGTCATCAAGAGAAATTTCTGAAATTTTCATACAAGTTCACCCGAACTTGTCAAAACTGAATCTGAAAATTGTTTTTTGCACAAGTTCGCTCGAAGTTGTATGTTTGCTAATCAATCTTCAAGTGTTTTTGAATGTGTTTCAGTTAAAATCTTCAGTTTGACAAAATGGATGATTTCCAAAACGCCTTTGCTTCAACAGTGGCTTCTACATCAAATGCGAACGCAAATGCAAACGCGGTGAACGAGATGAATCTGGATAATGAGATGGGAACTTCGGTTAAGCCGCCAAAGTTGATGAGCATGCTTGAATTTGAAGGCTGGAAAGAAAAGTTTGTGAACTGGGTTCAAGAAAGTCACTTCTACAGTTGGGTTGCTGTTCAAACCGGATATACATGGCCAAAGGATGTTGTGTTCAAGATCTTTCATTGGTAAAGTTTACACTAGAACTTAAAGATGCATATGTGGCAGAGAAGAAGATGATAAGTCTAATACAGCAATTAGTGAAAGAAGACATCTTGATCTTGCTACCTGAATGCAACACGTCACAGATGTTGTGGAATGCATTATGTGCAAAATATCTGGGAAGTGCTGAGATGATTAAAAGCAAGAAGACTTTAATCAAGAAAGAGTTTGATATTTTCACGATGATCAAAGGCGAAACCATGAAGCAGATGAGCGATAGATATTGGTATTTGATGGTTCAGATGCGAACACGATATTCATAAAACAGATGAAGAGACGATTGATAAATTGGCTGATGCACTTCCTGAGGGGGAGTGGACGACCTACTTAATGGTATTGAAGAATGGTCAGAGTTGGAGGCACTATAAGCTATCAGATTTCATTGATAAGTTGGAGGGACATGAAATGGAGATGCTAAAATGGCAAAATCAAAGAATGCAAATGTTGTGCAAGACATGGGTCTGTACTACAGAGGAGGTGTTTAGGAAATTTCGGGTCCAAAAATTCAAACGGCACTTACTGTGAATATGAATTCTTCGAATCATTCGTTCCAAAGTAAACCAAACACTCAATCATACCCGAGTTATGATCAGAGTCCTCCAAACACAGGATATTCGAGTGCTAGTTCAAACTCTTCGTTCCAGAATCAACCTAATCAGACAAATCAAACAAATCATTATAGTTCTGATCCAAATGTTTTTTAGTGCAACATTACGGTCAATCCGAAGAACGTTTTCCCTGAACAAGTGGCCAAACAACATATAGCACTTCTTGTAACTGTGCTTGAATCATATGAAAGTTTAGTTGCAGGAAAGATCGGAAATCCAGAGATGACGGCTGAGGATTATGACCAAGTTGATGAAGAAGAGTTAGAATTGATGGATATCAAGTGGAGCTTAGCATCGATTATCAGAAGAGTCATAAAGTTTGTTGCGCTTACTGGAAGACACATTGGAAATTCGAGCAATAAGCTTGGATTTGATAAATTAGAAGTAACGTGCTTCAAATGAAGACAAAAGGGGCATTTCAAACGCGAGTACACAAATCAAGAAGCAAGCGGCAATTAAAGCCCTTTTGGCAACAACAATGACTATTACAAGAAAGTGTTGTAGTACAAGCCATATCCAAAAAGAACTCAAGTTGAAGTACAAGACGATTCGTCGAAGACAAATGAGAAGCTTTAGTTGTTGCACATTTGGATGAAGGGTTTGATTGGAATAAATATATTTCCAAGAAAACTGGTGTTTCATTCATGGCCGAAATCGTGGAAGAACCTGAGTCAACAGTCGATGATGCAGCTCTTGAGAATGCAATTTTAGAAGAGTATTTGCAAAGAACAGAAGAAGAAGAGATGATCTATCACGAGACAAAGATGAAGAACATTATTCCTCCTAACCTTCAATCTAGTTTTGTAGGTTGCTTTGGTGCTGCGACTCAGGAGCAGGTGTTTGAAGAAAAGAAATCGGAAATCGAAGAAATCATTGATGTGACAAAGGTGATGAATGAAGAAAACCTCACAAAGATTGCAGACAAAGCAATGATTGCCAATTTGAAAGAGGTAGGTCAAGAGGTAAAGGTGATTGAGAAAGAAGTTGTGAAAGTGCAAATTGTGGAGGTTGAAAAACCTTGCACAAAGTGCACAAAACCTTGTGAGCAATGTGCTGAGAAATCTCTAATCATAAGCGAGTTGGTGGTGCATAATGAAAATTTTAGATACGATTATTGCACAATGAAGGAAGCTTATGATAAGATGATAGACACTTATAGCAACGTTGAAAAAGCTAACTTAGAGCAAGGCGCCACAATAAGAATGTTAAAAGAAAAGGTAATTGAAAAACACGAAGCAATTAATATGTACATTAATACCATTACTGAAACAAAACATGAGCTTCAAGAAATGAAAATTGAAACTGAACGAGTAAGACAGTTGTTGCTCAGTTACACAACGAACGCTTATGTCATCGATCATATTCTTCCAACAATTCCGTCGGAAGAAAATGATGTGAAACAAAAAAGGTAAGAAGCGTGGAGATTATAGCAATGTTCCACCTCCATTGTACGCAAGTTACTGCCGCAAGAAAGTGGAAGGGATTGAAAAGGCACTTAATGTAACACTTTTATCAGAAACAAATGATAAGTTGCCCGAGAACATTGATGTAATATACACGACATCTAATGATGACAGTGAATCAGTAGTGAAAAATGTGGTTGAAAACCTTTTGGGAAATGATTCTGATGATGGCAGCTTTGAAAGCGCTGATTCGAGTTTAAATAGTTTGAATCACAATCTAAAAATGAAGATACTTCATCGGAAAATAGCCTAAGTGATGATCCTAACGTTTTAATGTACAAAGTTAAGGACTCTGATAGGCTATATATTGACGATAGTTTTCCGATTCGGAATGTGAAAGAAGATCAGATTGATAAACTATTCAAACTTGTTGAAGTGTCGTCAGATGATCTAGAGAAGAATGAAAAGAAATTTTACTCAAAACGCAAGAAAAATTATAACAACTACCGAAGGAATGGTGTGACTTTCCTGAGAATAGGAGAGCGGGTTTGGATTTGGAAGTAGAAGATGAACAGAAAAAGAAACAAAAGTCACCATTTCATGAATATAAGAATAAAAACATGAAATTCGTGCTTGGGACAAACACGGTTCAGGAAGAGGTTTCCATTGGAAAGCAATCGAACGATGAATTTAATAAGGAAAAAGAACTTCGTGATAAGGCTAAATCCACACGTGGAGTAAAACCCACGAGTGGACATTCTGTTGATACTTGGACTTGCTTCAAATGCAATGAAGTTGGTCACACTGCACGCAAGTGTCCGAAATCAAAGCCTATGTATCAACAAAGAAACGAAACTTCAGATGATGAGAAACTTAAGCACCCAGAGATTGTAAAGCCAATCACGATTTTAAAACGAAATAATGAATCTAACATCGAAGTGAAACCTAAAAGTGAATCTAACATTGAGAAATCAACTTTTGAAAAGGGCGAAACTTCTAAATCAAATGAAAACAAAGATTCAAAATTTTACATCAAGAAAGCTCCAATGAAATCTCAATCATGGGTTGCAAAGAAAACACCATCATCATCTGAAGGTACAAAGACAACTACTGTATCAGTCAAGAATGAAAATGTCAATGACACAAAGTCTGATCAGAAGTTACCGAATGTTGATTTGCAAGTTCCTACTTATGACATCCCGATTCCACCCAAGACCAGAAAGGCTTGGGTTTCCCTCTTTAAATAGTTTCTTTTGCATGTGCAGGGGCTCCTAAGATCCATCTTGTCAAATTGGATTATGGATAGCGGAGCTTCACGTCACATGACTGGGATGCGTGCCTTACTCTTCGATATTAAAGCAATCAATGGAGGGTACGTGGGATTCGCGGGTAATCAAGGAGGTCGAATCGTTGCAGAAGGAAAGCTATCAAATGGTGTGGTGTCATTTGATAAGGTCAACTATATCGCTGAGCTGGAGAACAATCTTCTTAGTATTTCTCATATTTGTGATAAGCAGTTTACCACCCACTCAATGACAAGGAGTGCATTATTATTAATCCGGGTTTTAAGATTCCAGAAGAGTGGATTCTCATGCGTGCTCCTCGCGAGAATGATCGTTATGTTCTGGATATGAGCGTTGCTACTACTACTTCAAAGTCGGCTCAATGTTTCATAATGAATGCCACAGAGAAGGAATCAATTCTGTGGCACAGAAAGATGGGTCATATACACCTCAGAAAGATGAATCACCTGGTTCACAATGATTTAGTTGAAGGAGTGAATCTTAGAAGCTTTCACATGACTGATAATTGTCTAGAATGTAATAAAGGAAAGCAGATTAAAAAATCTCATCCAAGAAAGATTCTTAACTCCATCAAGCTGCCGCCCGAAAGACTGCATATGGATCTCTTCGGTCTAGTGAATGTGAAGAGTATATCTGGAGATCTTTATTGTCTTGTCGTCACTGATGATTTTCAAGATTTTCATGGGTCTTCTTCCAAGAGAGCAAAGATGAAACGTTCGATGATCTCGTGATCCTCTTCAGGAAGATTGAAAATCTGTACCATCTCCTTATTAGAAGAATCCGAAGTGATAACGGTACAGAATTCAAGAACGCCCAAATGAAAGAACTTTGCAACGACAAAGGCATCTTACACGAATTTAGTGCTCCATACACTCCGCAACAAAATGGAGTGGCTGAGAGGAAGAACCGAACATTATACGAAACATCAAGAACTATGCTTGCAGATTCAAAGCTTCCTCTCAGTCTCTGGAATGAAGCAGTCATAGTAGCATACTATACATTGAACAGAGTCTTGACGGTCAAACCTACCAAGAAAACTTTCTTTGAATTGCTAAACCAAAGGAAACCCAATCTGAAGTATTTAGAACCGTTTGGCGCACCTTGTACAGTCATTGATTCAGAAGGAAAGTTTGGTGCCAAAACGATAGATGGTTTCTTTGTCGGCTACGCAAGTCTGCTCAAGAGAGTTTATCTTCCAAGTTTAAGAAGAGTGGTAGAAGCACAGCACGTCGACTGTTTTTGTTATACAACTCCAATTCAAAGAGTAGGAAATCATTTGACTTGCCAGAAGAGCCTTCTGAAGAAGACATTGTTGTGTTATATTATCTACATCAGTCGGCTAATCAAGAGCAGATTATCAGAACAATATTGGTTAATCAACCAACTATTGGATCATCTTCTTCTGGTGCAGGTCCAAGCAGTAGCAGTGTTCAAGAAACACATGCTGAACAAGTGACACTGGCTACAGAACAAGTAAATGCTACAGAAGAACCTAATCTTTCTCAAGCACATAATTCCGAATCTGATGAGGCTCCGACATTTGATGATGATGGAGAATCTTCTTCTGACGAATAATCTGAGCAGATCACAAGTATGTTGCATCAATTTGCTGGCCCAAGTACTCGAAATGAAGCGTCTTCTAGTGCTCCTACAGTTGAATCAGTGGTTGATCTAAATATTACTAATTAGGAGAGTACTGTTGATGTTCCAAGTGAGGTGATACAGAGATCTTACTCATACCACCCATTGGATTCCATAATTGGAGAATTGCAAGCTGGTGTAAGAATGAGAGGCCATATCAACAAAGATTTGAGTTGTTTTTACACTAAAATAGCTCCAGTTCAAGATTATTGTACTTATCAGTGTTTCATATCCCAGATTGAGCCGAAGAATGTTTCTGAAGCTTTAGGAGATGACAATTGGGTGCTTGGATGCAAGAAGAATTATTACAATTCGAAAAGCTAGGGGTATGGAAACTTGTTGACCTTTCGGAGAATCAAAAGGAGATAGATACTAAATGGGTCTTCAAGTACAAGCGCGAGGATCGTGAAGTTATAGTGCGCAACAAAGCTCGGCTCGTTGTCAAAGGTTTTCATCAACAAGAAGGAATTTATTATACAGAGGTATATGCACCAGTTGCAAGATTGGAGTCCATTCGCATTTTCCTTGCATTTGCTGCTTGGAAACGTTTTAAAGTGTATTAATTAGATGTGAAATCTACTTTTCTGTACGGTAAGCTACGAGAGCAAGTGTACGTTGGCCAACCACCGGGTTTTGTCGATCCGCTGAACAAAAAGAAAGCCTATCTTCTGGATAAAGCATTGTACGGTTTGCATCAGGCCCCGAGAGCCTGGTATGAGATGTTATCTCAACATCTCGTTGGCAACGGCATTATTAGAGGAATAGTGGATAGTACGGTATTTACCAGAGAAGTTGGAAGTCATCTGATTATCGTGCAAATTTATGTGGATGACATCATCTTTGGTTCGACAATTGATGATCTTTGCAAAGAATTTGAAACTATCATGAAGAAGAAATTGGAGATGAGCTCTATGGGTGAAATGAAATTCTTCCTTGGATTGCAAGTTGATCAGTTGCCAGATGGTATTTTCATCCACCAAACCAAGTATGTTCATGATATCTTGAAGAAGTTTGAGATGGATAGCATGAAGCCGTTATCTACTCCTCTGGCACTTAATCACGGAATTTGCATTGATGAAACCGGAACCAAAGTTGATGATACTCTTTACAGGTCGATGATAGGATCACTTATGTATCTGACGGCATCTCGCCCGGATATAATGTATCCTACCTGCCTCTGCGCATGTTATCAGTCTAGTCCCAGAATATCTCACATGCAGATCGTGAAGCGAATTTTTAGATACTTGAAGGGATGTCCAAGCACCGGCTTGTGGTACCCGAAGAATGACAACTTTGATCTGACAGGATATGCTAACTCTAATTTCGGTGTTGACAAATTGAACGCAAAATCTACGATGGCTGGTTGCCAGTTCTTCGGAACTCAATAGTAACCTGGCAATGCAATAAACAAACCACGGTCAAAAATTTTTGAAGATAACGGGAGAGTCTTTGATACCGATACAGAACGTTGATCATTAGGTGTCGTGACTAATAATGGGCCTAAACGTTAAATCCGCATTTGATGAATATTGAAAACTCCGGATTTGAGGGGGAATTTTAGTAAAAATTTCAGTATGGTCAGAATTGGGGGAATAAAAATTTTACGATATATGAAGATTCCGGCATTCTTGAAATTGGTGAATGCTGCAACAGTATCCAGGTGGTTACCGATTGCAGATTATCGGGAAATGTAGAGGATTGAGATTCATTAGGTATTTCAAATTGATGTCTAGTTTGAAAGCCGGTGGTTACATAACTGAGTCTTGGAGGAGTTGTTTATCAGATTCTGAGGTCATGGTTGTGGATTGACACCTGAGTCACGCGTATGGTTTGAAGCACATACGACTGCCTATCTTTAACTCTGCTTTGCACATGAATTATTGACTGGACTAACCGCCAGGAGGTAAGGATGTTCTGTAGTTTCAGTTGCCTTGGGTTGTACGCGGTACCATGATTAAGGAAGATGATATAATGGGGTTTTTAGACAAAGTTGTGTACCGGTTGCTGAAGAAAGAGGCTATATATTTGGGATTCCGTGATCACATGATGTTCCGTTTTTTTCAGATCATGATACAGATTGATGCTTAAGGGTTAGACTCCTGATCTCCGGTGAAGGGGTAGTTAGCAGGATTAGCAGTCATCAATACCAATGAGGAACTGAGGACATTCAAAATGTTCAGTGATGATCTTAGGAATTAATGACTAGCTCCGGGGATCGGATAGTTTCAAAATTACCAAGGAGATCTGAAGTTATTCAAGATATAACTAATGATAGCCTTTGGTGGCCATTATTTTTAGTCTTCAAGCAGATGAATCATTCTTCCCTTTGGACTAACCACCGTTGGATGACGATGTTTGTTTATTAAGTTGCGCTGGTCTACCGGAGATAGCTATATATCTGGCATTGTGACTGAAGAAGAAGAATGTGATTTTGATTACGGACGTGTGTTTCTCATATTTGATGCTTTACCAGATTATCTGTTTTCGATGAAGATTTGCTGATTGAGCAGATTACCGATTTGCTGATCAAATCTTTCTGAAGGGTGCTTAACTGTGATTATGGAAATCGGGATTTCAGATTTTCGAGGGTATTCGTTGATTTGAAGTTTTCTGATGCGGTGATTCGAAGTTTCTATCAATTGCCGGTTGAGTTTTTGATATTTTAGGAGTGTGCGGAATAAACTCTCGATGCTCAACTCTTATTCAACAACTGAACTCGGATGTGGTAATCGTCGAAATGGAGAAGCTGCTGCATTGATTAACTTCGAGTTGGTGGTTATTCGAGAAAATTTGCCGGTCAAGTAAATTAGAGGAGGTCGGAAACCATGCAACCAAACATCTGAACTGGAGATTTCAGCGGAAATTGAAAGTTGATAATGCAAGCCCGGATCATCAATTAAGGGGGAATTTGTTGACGAGTCTCGAAGACATCGACAGACACCTTGATTGAAGTTGCAGAATATTCAAACACGGCTCAGAGATTTGAAGATCAAGATCAAGCTTCGACAATAACGAACAAGGGGGAATCTGTTGATGCATTTTGTGTTCGTCACTTGTCGAATAGGCTAGATTGAGCGTGTGTTGAATATTGTATAGGTTAGAATCGAACACACGACCAAAATATGGAGCGTATAGTGAAAATGGGAACAAGTTCGCCTGAACTTGTCATGGGATGGACAAGTTCACCCGAACTTGTCATTGGATGGACAAGTTCACCCGAACTTGACCATCCACATTCCGGGCGAACTTGTTGGTCTATATAAAGGTGTGTGTTCAATTGTTTTTTAAGTTTTTGCAATCCCTATGGGGAGGTGCTGCCGGATTCTCTCCAGGAACTCCGGCAGCTGGACAATATGTATACTCTTTCGGTATGAATGAAGATATGACTTCTGCTGCACTCTACTCTACTCCTTTCTGTAATAACATTCTACCGAATTGGTTACATCTACGCACTAACTTCCGTCTAGAACCACCTAATCACAGACCTTCACAAGGTTACTCCTAACCAGCCAGCACAACCTGCTACCAAGAAAACATATGCTGGTATAGCACCTCTGTGTAACAAGTGTAATAGTCATCACCAACACCATCTAGCGTGTATCCGTTGTACCAACTATGGACGATCTGGTCATCTGGCCAACACTTGTCGTTCTGCTCCTGCCTCGAATCAAGTGGTTCAAAATCCCGTTCAACAACAACCAAATCCTGCACGACCCCATTACCCCACCTGGATCATGCTACAATTGTGGTGATCTTACTCACTACATAAACAACTGTCAGAAACTAGTTAATGCAAATCCAACCCGTGGACGAGCATTTAACATCAATACTAACAAGGCTCGTACCAACAATGACGTGGTGAACGGTACGTTCCTTGTTAACAATCATGCTGCTTCTATTCTTTTTTATTCTGGTGCCGATAGAAGTTTTGTATCCCTAGCTTTTGAACCTTTGCTTTCAGTGCCTAGAACTAAACTAGGAAAGCCCTTGACAATAGAAATAGCTAGTGGTAAACCTCTTGTACTCGATTCAATCATTCGTAGTTGCTAGTTAAACCTCAATAACCATCTTTTTCCTATTGATCTCATGCCAATGCAACTTGGGAGTTTTGACGTCATAGTAGGAATGGATTGGTTAACCAGATTGTTCGTGTGCCTCTCTCGACTGGTGAAATTTTAGAGTTTCGTGGAGAAAAACCCGCTACTAGCCTTAAACTCATGACCAGTACCCAAGCCCAAAAATACCTACGAAAGAATTATGTGGCCTTCTTGGCACATATCATAGAGGAGAAAGGCAAGGGCAAAACTGTTCAAGACATCCCCGTTGTTCGGGATTATCCTGAGGTGTTTCCTGAAGAGCTACATGGTTTACCCCCAGCACGTCAAGTTGAGTTTCGTATAGACCTGGTACCTGGCGCCAACCCTATAGCCAAATCTCCATATCGTCTTGCACCATCTTAGATGAAAGAGTTATCGAAACAACTCCAGGAGTTATCAGACAAAGGATTTATTCATCCGAGCTTTTTACCTTGGGGCGCTCCTATCCTATTCGTGAAAAAGAAGGATGGATCCTTCCGTATGTGTATCGATTATCGTGAGCTCAACAAACTCACGATTAAAAATCGATATCCCCTACCTCGTATTGATGATATTTTTGATCAAATACAAGGTGCTACGTGTTTCTCAAAGATCGATTTGTGTTCTGGGTATCATCAACTTCGTGCACTCGAAGAAGATATTCCCAAGACTGCTTTTCGCACTCGATACGGCCATTATGAATTCACTGTTATGCCCTTTGGCTTAACAAATGCTCCTGTCGTCTTCATGGACTTAATGAATATGGTTTGTAACCTTATTTAGACAAGTTCATCATTGTTTTCATCGACGACATTTTGATTTAATCAAAATCTCGAGCCAATCACGAACAACATTTCCATTTAACGATGGAACTCCTAAAGAAAGAACAACTTTATGCCAAATTCTCCAAGTGTGAATTTTGGCTAAAGGAAGTTCAATTCTTGGGACACATTGTCAATGAACAAGGTATACATGTGGATCCTTCCAAAATCACTGCGATTAAGGATTGGAATACCCCCATGTAGGACCGATCCTCAATGCATAGGAACCTAGATTTGATATCTATTGTTCATAATAGCGGAAATATTACGAAAAGTTTACCAATAGACAAGAATTAATCAGTTAAACGTCAATTTTATTGATATAACATCGAGTCTCCAAATTGACAGAGCTTCGCCAAGGCAAGTTCGGCCGAACTTGACATTTCATGACACTCACCAGCGAACTTGACTCTTATACACATAAATACTTCGTATTGCTAGCATATTCAACTCTAATCTATACAGACTCGATATAAGACTAAGACATAGACATTTTGCACCAACAGACTCCCCCTTGGATATCGTCTTCGTCTTGTATCAGTCTTTAACACCTCTGTCTTCAAATAAACATTAACGAACACGATCGAAAAAGTTCTTGTAAGGCTTCTTTCGTCGTTCTTGTTTCGGATCCGGCGTCTGATCTGTAGGAGGCACTTTGTTCAAGAATTGAAATCTTCTAATACTTGCCTTTCTACCTTTCTCATGAATAGCTTCTAGACGCTTTTCTTCTTTCAGAAACTCAACCGTTCTAGCTCCCTCTAGCTTGTCTGCCACATTTTCCCTGAATTCACTTCACATGCATAGCAAACATTCACAACTCTTTGATACTGCATAGCCTTTTCTTTTTCATGTTCCTTAAATACTATTTTGCTGTAGAACAAACACTTAATATCTTCTCTCGAATAGTTAACAAGCCACATCGGGTCTAGAATCCTGATTGTTCTCCATAATACTCTCATGCCCTGAAATCCCAATATCTCAACTTTTTCCTTTGTATATCCAAGTGTTCTTCAAATTGTAACACGATAGCAGCTTCACATGTGGTTGGATCTATCTGCCACAACTTGAACACTGGATAGAAGTTTTGCTCAATCGGCATCAACGGCATGTTTCTCATCGCCCTCGGTCATTTCATTATCAACGTTATATCTTTCTCCCCTGTTTTCTTATTCGTTTTGATTCTACGACCTGGAATGAACGGGTTCCAATATCTAAAACCTTTTACCGCTTCAAACTTGATAATCTTCCAAAGTAAATGATCAATATACTTCATATGATATGTAACATTCACAGTCTGAACCAGTTCCTCAACATCCCAGTATGGTATCAGCCAGATATTTGAAGTCTTGCACTCCAAATTCCCTTTTGATTGCATATACGTTCAGCTTTTTAAACCAACCCCAACTCAAAATATCTCCCAATGACACGTCTTTATCTCTGGTAAAGAATGATAGAGGACGTCGAAACTTACGTTCGCACGGCATTTCTTTAAACCAAGATTTCTTCGCTTGAGCTATTTCCTCTTTCGTCATCGGTTTTGGAACTTTGCTCTCCCGTATCGATTCTTCGATTTTCTCTTTTAACATGTCTTCATCTAGTTGCTTGTACATCTCCTCAAATGTAGGAAAACTGTCAGTGTTAGGACCGATGTACTTCGCAGTTTGATCTGTTTCATCATCCGAAGACCAATCTTCTACAATCACTCTATTATACTCGTCAGCTTCGTATCGTCGTACATACTGATAATCATTAGGCTCAAATGGATTAACATTCATCACTTGTTCTTCAAAATCAAAGTCAAGTGATTCAGCATCAACTTCGATCAACTTAGTTAAATCTTCTTTCGTGTAGTTGTGCACATACTCGCCTTCCTCAACATTATGTTCCAGCATCAAGATTAAAGGCTTTATGGGTACGACAGCAACAGGCTTTACAAATCTATCAATGTCAACCAAATCAATATCATCAGAAGGCCCTGTTTGCCCTGACTCTCCCTCAATTTGTTCATCCATCTTGTTTGATTCATCATCAATCAGAGAAGAAAAATCAAAGTCATCAGCGACCTTTGCTTCATTAATCTTTAGGCCAACTCCACCCTGATCATCATCATCGTCATCAGCATTATTCCAATCTTCATAATCAGAATCGTCTTTCTTTTCATCATCATCCTTATCCTCATCTTCCGCTTCTTCATCGTCCTTTTCTTCAGAAGCAATAACAAGATCATAAGGCTTGACAGATTCGTCAACCTTAGGAATATCGGACTTATAAATTTTCTCTGATTTATCAACAGGCTTATCAGCAGCTTCAGATGATTTAGGCGCTTCGCCTTCACACCCTTACCCTTACCACTAGCTGCAAGTTCTTTTTCTGCTCTTTCTTTCGCCTCTTGTCTGTCTAAACGATCATTCTCGACGATGAAATCAATACCAAGTGTATTAGATAAGATTTTCTGTATTCTCGTGAATCTTTGATCATTTAGGGCTTGAATTGACTTTAGATCAGCAATCTCTGTTTGAAGCTTCTCATTAGCATCTTGTAAACTTTCAATCAACGCTTTGAAATATTCTCTTTCATTTTCCAATAATTTATCTTTATCATCCAGCATTTATTTCTCTACTGCACTTTGATTCATCTTATTGATCAGTTCAGCTTTCTCTTCTTCATTTTTGCTACTTTTTCTTCCAAGATCTTGACACGCTTTTCGAGAAGGTCAACGTTAGTGTCAGGAAATAAATCATTTAGATCTTGAAAACTAATCGGATCATGCGGCATATCACCAAACAAATTTCCTCTTGGAGTTTTTGGTGTTGACTTTTGAGTAGCATCTTTTGGAATAGACTTCTTCGGAGAAGCACTTTCAAAGATAGAAGTCGTTGGAGCAACTGGTGATTGAATAACAGGAACTTCTAATAATCCAGTTACAGGAGGTTCTTGTGTAACTCCTGGACGTTCAGCTTCCATAGAAATAATAACAGGAGGTTCTTGTGTAGGAGGTTCTTGTGTAACTCCTCTCTCCTGTGCGCCAGAAGGTTCTTGTGTAACTTCTGCGCTTTTGGGCTTTCTGATGTATCTCCTGCTTGCTGGCTTTTGTGCTTTCTTTGACTTTTTGCCTTTGGCAGATGGAGACCCTGTAGTCTTCTTTGAAGTTTTAGTTGCTAAAGACTTTGTTCTTCTTGCCTTTTTCTTGGGTCTCTCCTCATCGGATTCTTTTTCTTGATTCGGATCGAAATCAGCATCAGCCTCTTTTTCCTTTTCAACTTATTTTTCTGCTTCTGACTTCTCTGGGTCTTTCTCAGGTGTATCATCTGAATCATCATTGTTTTAAGAAGTAGCAGAGATAACATCATCTTCCTGAGTCATTTTAACTATTTCCTGACTCTCAATAACCACTGATGTGCTTGAACCAGCTTTAGCTTGAACATTTTCTGGTTCATCTCATCCACAAGCATTGTCTCTACTTTCTTTGCCGCTCGCTTCCTTTTCTTTTTGACTTCAGCTTTAAGGAACCAATCACTACGAGCTTTCAGCTTGAAACCTTTAAACCATTCTTTCTCAGCGTTTAACTCTTGCTCATCACCACTATCGTCTTTCCTCCATTTGTTTTCAGCCGGGGCAATATAATTTCCATCTTTAATTGCCCCAAATACTGGCTTTGCCACCGGTGCTGAAGCTTGCTTTAGGAACTTTAACAGCTTCTTAACAGTAGTATCATCAAGGTGACTGAGATATAAGACATCATTCGGATCACGTGCAATGTTTGTGAACTTCTCGTCGATTAACATTTGCACGAACCTTGGATACAAACACAATCTTGAATCATCCATATTCTTCTCACATATGTGTAAACACAAGCTTTGAATAATTGAACGGCTTTTTCAAAATCAACATCGTTGCCATACAGGCCATGTAATCTTGTACGTCATCTAGGCCCGCCTTTCTGTGACTAAAAGTATGAATAATAGCATGCATGAGGAGCTTGTAGGGGTTTGGTACTTCCCCTTTCTTCAAAGTTGGCTTATTAACACTGCCCTTGTATCCCATTCTGTAAAAACAACCTCTAACCATCTTCTCATCTAAGAAAATCGGATCGTCTTTGTCATCATTGAACTGTAGGATCCTGCGAATATCATCTTCTGTAACCGTGATCCCTTTGACTTCGTTTCCCACTTGCACTGACGAAATAATGGTCTTTTTATCATCACTTAGGCTTGGTTTCATCCAGAAATGGTACGTATGAGATCTGTAAGACACAGTGCGCTCCGTAATGGCTTGATGGATAGGACACTCCTTTAGAAACTTCAGAATACTGTCGTAATCCTTCAGCGATGGACATATCGTCTTATCAAGCGTAATACACGTATTATGAAACTTTGAAAAATCCATTGTGATTATCCTCGCTAGTACTTGAGCCTGAAAAATGACGCAAAACAATTAGCACGCATTACGAGAAAAAATTACAATTTTCAACATCTTAACATGAAGTTCGGGCGACCTTGATGTATGGTATAACAATCTGAAATTTGTCAAGTTCGCCGAACATGCACAATATACATGTTCATTACTACAACATAAGTTCGGGCGAACTTATAATTCAACAAATTTCAATTTCAAAAATCCTAGTTCGAGCGAACTTCCACTTTAATCATAAATTCTGAGTTGAATCCTAAGTTCGGTCGAACATGTGATAATATCTGATTTATACAGGTTTTATATGCAAGTTCGGTTGACCTTGATAACAAGTTAGGCCGAACTTGTCATCTCCTTCAAACCAAAACCTGCACAAACTTATCATGACCATTTTAATCAAATTCAACATGAATCCATGGTCGATTTTAAGTGTTCATCAAGATTATAAGTTCAATTCGTCCATTAGAAACCTAGATCTATCATTGTTTTAACTTTTCAGATCTTATTTCATCAATTAAGGTCTAATTCATAGATCACATGTCGAATACACACCTCTTCCGTTGTAATAAGTATGCTAATCACTTAAAATAATCCAAATTTTGGCAGAGTAACGGCTCTTGAATGTCAATTTCACAAAATCGCTCTAATAAACTTAAGTTCGCTCAGAGAGTTGTTTTAGTGATAATGAGTTCGGACGAACTTGCAAGGTACTTATACCCTAGCAAGTTTGGGCGAACTTGCAAGCCCAGTTAAGAAGCCCAATCACAAGTCTTGGCGAACTTATGCTATAACAATACAACCATCAATGCAAGTTCAGTTGAACTTGCTGCGATGTTAAACTTTTATTCAGTTTAGCAAGTTTGGCCGAACTTGCCAAACCCACTTTTCAAACTTTTCAAAATTTTGCAATTTAGTCCCTGAACTTTCCACTTTTTACCAGTTATGAAAATCCACTCAGTTGACCAAGTCCAAGTTAATAACCTTGGTTAACCGATTTGTCTCGAGTCCAAGTTAATGACCCCGGTTTGACCTGTTACGAACAAACTGTTGATATTTTCAAAATCAAAGTTTCAAATTAATGAACTTTTCATCATTTTGACTTTTCAGATTTTACAGATTAGCTCCCATCCCATTGTCAATGAGATTCCCACCAGTTTAGCACCTTACTAGACTTCGAAGACCCGTTCTCCAACATTGGTTTGCTGAAAACAATGTAGAAACAAAATCTTTTTGTATTTTTGTAAGTTTTTGCGAAAACACATTGAAAATCTTTTTGGTTTTAATCTGTAAATCAAGTAAACTATGTACAGAACAATGTAAACTATGTACAAACATATTTACAGACATATTTTTGTGAATTCGTGTCTAAGGATCATATCAGTTAATTGAGACATATCACCGGTACCGTTGACCTTTAGATGACTTTAAGTTTTAAACTTGTTTACCTAGATTGTCGATATGTTTGTCCACTTAAACTTTACTACGTTTCTCAACTGTTTCAAGATACGTTAAAGTATGATTTATGAAACTTCTCTTATCTGCGGTTCCCACTTCTTAAATATACTCCCGTATCAAGATTCCCTAGATTTCATCTTACATGTGAATATAGCGTAATTGATATCTGTATCTGGGTTATGCGAGACCTTGAGAGCTCAGGTTAGTACTACCGTACAAAAAGAGAGATGAAGGCTCGACTTTAAGGTGTGTTCCAATTAAGGAATCTTTTCAGCACTGCAAATGATTAGATCTTTTGATACTTTTCAAGATTGCATGCAGTTTAAGGGTTTATAGCGAAAGTATTATAGAAGTTCTAGGCTATTGCTTCAGCAAAATCAGAAGAACTAATACCCCAGATATCAACTGTCTATAAAGACCTCGTATCTCATAATCAAACAATCTCTCAAACGAAATTTCGGCGTACTAAGTCCATATATCCAAGATGTGTTAATCCACAAGATTAAGCAATTGAAAAATTTAGTTTATATCTCGAAAACAGTTTACTGAATGTGTTAATCCTATCGACACATCCAAAGTAAGACTTGTTTATCACTTTAGCATTGGATGTACCCACTCCGAAAATATACGCTCTCTGAATATCATCCATCACGAATAACAAGACACATACACTGAAAACATGTTAAACTTTTGAAAATGTTAGATTTACTACAAGTTCGGTCGAACTTGTAGTTGAGAATGAAGAATTTTAGTGTTTATCACAAGTTCAGTCGAACTTGTGAATTCGGATTTGAAAAATTTCCCTTGAACTTCGGTCGAACTTGCTAATTGAAATTTTATAAGAAAAACCTCAAGTACGGGCGAACTTAACCTAAGATTTCTTGATTTTTATAAGTTCGGTCGAACTTGATAAGAAATCAATGAATTTTTGGTAAGTTCGAGCGAACTTAGCTAAATTCTTTCAAAAACCACCACAAGTTCGAGCGAACTTGCTAAAAATTCACTCCAAGTGACTTTTTAGCTCAAGTTCGGTCGAACTTGGCTAACAAGTTCGATGATGATGAGTTTGGAAAACATAGTTTTTGCAACATTTTGACACCAATTCGTTTGATTTTAGTCTCCAAACTATCATGGGTTTATCTATGATATATTTAACATGTCATATTCAAAATTGGACAGAATTTGACCGTGAATTCGTCATTTTTGTGTAAAAGTTAAGAAAAATAGAAGAATGGAGTAGAATTAGAAGTTTTCTTGTCTTGATATCAATCAAATTAGGCTATTCTAGCTCTGATGTCGCTTGTTAACTGTTCGAGAAAAGATGTTAAGTGGATTTTCTACGATGTTTATGTTCGAAGTATCTCAGGAGACTTATATTGCTTGGTCGTGACTGATAACTATTCGCATTATTCATGGATTTTCTTTCAGGAATCAAAAGACGAAAATCATCCGAATTCACCGAAACTAGTCGAAACTCGTCCAATTCGACTCATGATTTCACGCAGAGCTTACCGAAGCTCTGATACCAATTGAAGGTCCGGATCGGTTCACTGAAGAACAAAAGCTCCGTGTTTAATCCGGTTTAGCGTGCGGAATCCGTTAAACCAAACCGTAATCGTGACAACGAATCGTAAATAATAAACGTTTATTACGTTCTAACGACAACCGGACAGAGTTTCGACGTCTACGTTACAAATTTACTCGATCTAGATCGGAACGGTATGTGTGTTCTTGAGAGCTCTTGAGCGAAGTTGATGATCAATGAAGTTCTTGATGTTGACTGCTATATATAGAAGATCCTGTATGCAAGTTCGACCGAAGATGTTTGAACATAGTGATGTTCGACCGAAGTTGATTTCTAATCTTCATGCAATAACATACCTTCCATATGCATGCACATTTGAATTATGATGTCATCATATTAAATGATGACATCATACCCGATCATTCCCGCTATCTTTGTATCGTGCCGTGTCGTACCATATCCTAACCTATCCTATCAGTATCTAGATAAACCTAGCGAAACCTCTGTCCGGTATGTTACAGACTCAAGACACTTGACGTAACTAGTATAATTTAGATTTCTATCTATAGCCACATGAATAGTGCACTAACAGTCTACCCCTTGGACATAGCTAGAAATCTATGATGTTTAGTCTTGAACTGCTTTGGATAACATCTTCAAGTGAAACCGTAGTCTCCCCCTTGAATGATGCTCTGAATATCTAAGATTTGACGTTTAAGAACAAACATACGTATCCAAACACAAACTGTTTCTTAACAGTCTCGTTGGTCCGGCTCACATTCAACATTATCAAGTTTCCATGGAAGATTTTGAAAGAAAATCTTTTTGGATTTTGAATTTTGAATTTTGAATGCAGAACTGTAAACAAACTGAAATGTAATATTTACAGTTTATATTTTTGTGAGAAAATATGCTAAAGGATCATATCAGATTTTGAGACATACCAGCTGCACCGTTGATCTAGATGAAACACTTAGTTTAAACAATTCTCATGGATTGTCGGTATTGTTGTCCGCTTAAACTCAATCTAAAAACTTTCGTAATGCTTACCGATACGTTAAGGTACATTAATTTTCACTAAATTCTTATGGACCCCATGATCTCAGCATATCCCCTCATCATGTAATACACTAACTCAAGTAATGCCTTTAAACTTTCATCAATTGTGAATTGTGTGAAAATAACACAGAATATTTAAACATTAACAATCAGGTCGATCTTTCGATACGCAGAGAAAGTCCAATGTTTAAACAAAATAAGAAATGAAAAACAAGTTGAAATTATTTAGATCCTAACCACCAGTTCGATATTCTCATATACACAGAGGTGATCCAAAATTTAGACGAAACACCAAGTAAAATAAAGCAGAAACGTTTAGGCACTAACATCCAGTTCGATACTTTCGTATACGCAGAGGATGTCCAATGCTTAAACAAAATAAAGAAATAAAACAAGTTTAACTCTTTTGAAAATGAAAACAGAATCATAGTGACTTTTTCAGTAAGATGTGAAAGTTCACAAACTAACCAGTTTTTATGCTTTTCAGAATTCATCGATTACCGAGTAGGCACACACTCACGAAGGACAAAACTAAGTATTATGCTTTCAATCGCGTTTTCCACTAGAACTAGGCTTTTTCATTTAAGTTTGTATCATTATCGCAAAACTACTAGTTTAGCTGAGCCTACCGACACATCTTTAGTGAGATTGTTTAACCATTTTAAACAATACATATCTTTAGCATGCACTAATAGTCTACTGATGTACTATCATTTCCTCTTTTCTCACAAGTAATCTCATTTTTCATTTTTCAATGTTTTTGATATTTTCAGATTTTCTATTGTTTTTGGCTTTTTTAAAAAATTTTATCTAACTAAAATGATGTTTTTCAATTTTACAGGAATTTTTTGATTTTGACAATTTTAAAATTTTTCTCCCCCTAAAATTGAAAACATTTTTTCGAAATCGAAAATAAGAATCTTCCATTGTAACCATTTAATGACTTTATACGAATGTGAACGCGAGACTACCATTTTGTTTGTGTGAAAGATCAATCTTGTCTTTCTGCATGAACAACCACTGCTTCTGAATAGGCGTTTGCTTGAAGCTTGGTTATCCTGCACATTCAAACAAATTTAATCAGTTTTGAATTGGAACCCAATCCATTCTGGATTTAGGTTTACCAAATTCATTAACACCTGAAGTAAACAAACAATCACACTCCCTTTTATATTCAAACAGTTTGATAAAATCTTTGTCTAAAAGATTAACTTTCTTTGATTTTTTAACTGTTTGATTAACCAAATTTTTCTTCACAGTTCTCTCTTTTGTCCTCATATGTGTATCTGGTGAATTCGTTTTACTTGACTGATCACTCTTTGTTGAGTAAAACAATTCTCTAGAACTTATATCTGAAACGGTCGTATCCAGGACAAAATCTTTTCCAAATACTCTCTAACTTTCTTTCTCTTTTTCCTCAATTTGTCTTTCTGCCCTTGCGATAATTTCACTTTCTGTTCTTTGGGCTTTTCTTCTGTTTCTATAGTCTTCTTCGCAATTTTTCTGTTCTCCCCCTGAAATTTATCCGACGATCTTCTCTTCGAATTTATCGGACAATTTATGGAAATATGACATTTGATTTGACAATTATAGCATCTTCTCGTATCAAATTTCTTTCTCGGGCAGTTTACAGCAATGTGTCCATTTACTCCACAGTTGTAACACACCCTGTTTTCGTATTTATCTTCTTTCTGGTCTTCTTTATCAAACCATACACTCAAATCATAACATTGTTTTGATGTGTAGTAGTCATCTTTCTTGCTTCTTATGTAAACTTGATTTGACGTTGAAGCACTATGGTCCGACCTGCACCACTTATTTTCAATTTTTGTGAATTTTTATAATGATTGGATGATCGTACCGATGAGCTTTTATTTTTCTTTTGAAAAATTTTAGAACTTTGTTTTTCCTTTTGTTTCCGTTCTCCATTCTGGTTTGAAGGTTTTTGCGTTGAGCATTTACCTTTTTAGTAGATTGTAGAACAGTTTCTTGAAATTTTTCTTTTAGTTTCATAAATATTTCATTTTTATCATTTTTATCATCGGTATCATCATCACAATCTTCAATTATGACATCGTCACAATTTGTGACATTGTCAATTATTAGAATTTCCTTTTTATTATCATTGATCGGTTTTGGATATATATGATCTAGAATCAATTACGAGGTCACAAAACCTTTCAATTTCTTTTCTAAATCAACAGCTTTATTTTTAGCATTCTCAACTTCATTTTCAAGTTGAGTTATTTTCTCAAGATGATATGGCTTTTTGATTTTCAATATTAAATTTTTCAAAAACAGCTTTTTCATTTTCTAAAATTTTTATTTTATTTTTCAAATCATTTTCTGATTTTATAAAATTTTTGTTTTCTAATGTCAAACTTTCCATATCTTTCAAAAGTTTAACATTATCAGATTTGGATTTTTCACAATTTAAACACACAGATTCAGAACTTGAAGCTTCATTTGTTGATGCACTTGATTCTTCATTATTTGGAGTTGAATCTGTCTTGAATGTATCTGCAGAAAAAATTTCAGCAAAATCAACAACATGATTCATATTTTCATTTATATAACAACCCCTCTTAATATCAGATTTCAAAACAGATTTTGCTTAAGACATATATTGATTCTTCTACTTATTTCAAAAACCACATCCAAGCTTATTTTATCTAGCTTCTCTTCTTTCAAAGCTTTCTTCTTCTTTGTAATTTCTAAATCGTGGTTTTTAAGCTCAAAGAAAAAAACATTTAGATAAAACTTTGAAAATCCAGAATCCTTTTTCAATTCAAACAAATATTCATCCCACTCAGACGGTAATGCTTCTGCAAATTTTGATATCAGTTCAACACTTGACATTCTTATATTGTATTCTTTTAAATTGTCAAGTAATGCATCATACCGTTTTTTTAACTGATCCAACGATTCATCTTTTTTACACAAAAAATGTTCAAATCTCTTAACCCAAGTTTTTTATTATCATTTTTATTCCTCGAATACCCAATACCATCAAACTAATCATATATTCTTTCAAGCTTCTCATTTTCCATTTCAACAAACATTTTAAATACAATTTCTTTGTTAAACCACTTTGTTCAAAAATCTCAACTCAAAACTTCTAAATTTTTGACAACTCTCGGCTCAAAAAATTTTGTAACCCAATACCAAATAATCACAACCCAAATGAACTTGGATAACATGACCCAATCAACCCATCTCGGTTCAAACTACTTTCGTAATAGTTCAAACACTAGCACAAACTCGATCCACTTTATTCAAAATGAGACACCCAAAACTTTATTTACTAAAACTTTTAAAGGCCACTATACTCAAAATCTCAAAAGTCACAACCTAATTCTTACAACCCAAACAACAAACTTTGAACAATCAGTTTCTTTTTAAAAACAAAAAAAATGTTGACTATTATATTTTTTTTTATTAAAACCCTACTGTGTACATGAAAAGTCAATTTCACAAATTTACTTTTCCAAAATCTTTTTGTATTATCGAGATATATGAACTGTCATTTGATATTTTCAATATTATTTTATTTTATTCTTGTTTTACTTTTCAAAACAAATTTAGAATACATGTTATTAAGAAATACAATCAAATGACCACTGTTATGATTATAATTCGATTGTTATTTATGATTTTTTTAAACAAAAAAAACCCTAATATCTTGACACTACCACTGTCCTTAAAGCCTGTTACTTATAATACTTCAATCACCCTCCTTCAAACTAATGCAGCCGCACACAATAGATCTGTTCTTTCTTGGCACAATCAACTCGCCACTAAGATACAATCTCACTATATCTTAAAATTCATCACTTCAACATTCCTTCAACAAAACTACAGTCGATACTGATTCTTTTTTCACTTCGATTGAACACCAGATCCGTTCAACTAAATAATTTCTTTTTCGTTTCAGATTCAATCACAACAACAATTCTGCTTTCTTCATTTTATTTTTTTAACCTCACCCTAATATTTTTTCTCTCAGCACAGTCAATCGTCACAACACTTCAGCTTCGTTTTTTTTAAACAGATTTCACCAAAGATTCTATTCCTGCACTATTCTTCGATGCTTTCAATCCTAAAACACTTCAACAGTACCACCGATACCTGCTGTTATCCTTTTTTTTATGACACTATAACCTGCAACTTCTGATAACAAAACTACAACTCTTTCTCTTATCCACAAAAACTCACCGGAAAACAAGATTTGACAGTTAATCAACACATAAGAATTTGATCCGAAATTTACTAAAAATTTAACCGAAACAATCTGAACTCAACCGAAAACCGATTCGAATACACCAAAACAGTCCGATATCAACCGAATCCAATTCGATATCACAGAAATGAACCAGAACTTAATCAAATCAGTCCGAAATCCACCGAAACTCGAATGAAACAATTCGAAAGTCGATTGAATCAGTCCGGAAGACTTCGAAACCGATTCACCGATCCGTTCAAATTTGTAATGCATAAATCGACACTGAAACACTTCGAAAATGCACTGAATCAGACTAAAATCAGTCCGAATTTAACAAAACGTTCAGAAATTTGGACGAAAATCATCCGAATTCACCGAAACTAGTCGAAACTCGTCCAATTCGACTCACGATTACACGCAGAGCTTACCGTGATACCAATTGAAGGTCCGGATCGGTTCACCGAAGAACACAAGCTCCGCGTTTAATCCGGTTTAACGTGCGGAATCCGTTAAACCGAACCGTAATCGTGACAACGAATCGTAAATAATCAACGTTTATTACGTTCTAACGACAACCGGACAGAGTTTCGACATCTACGTTACAAAATGACTCGATCTAGATCGGAACGGTATGTGTGTTCTTGAGAGCTCTTGAGCGAAGTTGATGATCAATGAAGTTCTTGATGTTGACTGCTATATATAGAAGATCCTGTATGCAAGTTCGAACGAAGATGTTTGAACATAGTGATGTTCGACCGAAGTTGATTTCTAATCTTCATGCAATAACATACCTTCCATATGCATGCACGTTTGAATTATGGTGTCATCATATTAAATGATGACATCATACCCGATCATTCCCGCTATCTTTGTATCGTCCCGTGCCGTACCATATCCTAACCTATCCTATCAGTATCTAGATAAACCTAGCGAAACCTCTGTCCAGTATGTTACAGACTCAAGACACTTGACGTAACTAGTACAATTTAGATTTCTATCTATGGCCACACGAATAGTGCACTAACACCCCCCTACTCCTACCAAAGTTCGTTCATTTCTCGGTCTTGGTGGATATTACCGCCTCTTTATCGCAAACTTCTCCAAAATTACGGTTCCTCTCACTCCTTTAACTCAAAAGAATAAACCTTTTGAGTGGGGACCCAAATAAGAATAAGCTTTTCAGACCTTGAAACAAAAGCTTTGTGATGCTCCTATTTTGTCCTTACCTTATGGTAACGAAGACTTTGTCGTATACTCTGATGCTTCAAATCTAGGCCTTGGCTGTATTCTCATGCAAAGAGACAAAGTTATAGCCTACGCATCGAGATAATTGAAAATCCACGAAAAGAACTACACAACTCATGATCTTGAGTTAGGTGCTGTTATTTTCGCCCTCAAAATTTGGAGACACTACCTTTATGGTACCAAATGTGTGGTTTTTACTGACCACAAAAGTCTCCAACATATATTCAATCAGAACGAACTAAACTTGAGGCAACGATGTTGGGTCAAACTTATGAACGACTATGCCGGTGAAATTCGCTACATCCAGGTAAGGCGAATGTAGTAGCCGACGCACGTATTCGTAAAGAAAGTGTCAAACTACATTGTGTTTGAGTTCGATCTGATATCCATACACATATTCTCGAAGCCCAACGCATTTGTATAACCCAAGGTTTGTTGAAAAACGAACTACCCCATCATCTTGAGCTTCAGCTTGAAACAAAAGACAATGAGTTACTTTATTTCATGAACCGTTTGGGTTTCAAATCAAGACAATCTCCGCACCTTGTGATGAATGAAACCCATAAGACACATTACTCTATCCATCCTGGTACAAACAAAATGTACATGGATCTTCGTATTCAGTATTGGTGGTCGGGTATGAAGAAGGATATAGCGTTATACGTGTCCAAATGCCTTACTTGTCTTAAGGTAAAGGTCATGATGCCATTTGGGTAGTCATTGATCGTCTAACAAAGTCAGCACTCTTTTTGCCAATTCGTGAGGATCTATCTGCTGGCAAACTTGCTAAGATCTATGTTGATGAGATAGTATCTCGTCATGGTGTTCCTTTGAACATCATATCAGATTGTGATGCTCGATTCTCATCACATTGTTTGGAAGACCATGCAATCTGCCATGGGAACCAAACTCAATTTGAGCACTGCATATCATCCGCAAACATATGGACAATCCGAGAGGACGATCCAAACACTTGACGATATGCTTAGAGCTTGTGTGATCGACTTTGGTGGTAGTTGGGATTCGCATCTACCTTTGATCAAATTCTCCTACAACAATAGTTACCAATCTAACATCAACATGGCTCCTTTCGAAGCTCTACACGGTCGAAAATGTCATTCACCTGTCTGCTGGAATGAGGTTGGTGAAGCTCAGCTCACCGGACAAGAACTCATTCTAGAAACTACAGACAAAGTCAAGAAAATACGCGATAACCTTTTGAGAGCTAGAAGCCGTCAAAAGAGTTATGTGGACAAACGAGGTAAGCCTTTGGAATTCCAAGTTGGTGATCATATCCTTCTCAAGGTATCCCCTTAGAAAAGTGCGGTTAGATAAGAAATGGAAACTTGCACCTCGATATGTGGGACCATTTAAGATCGTTGAGCGGATCAGAAAGGTAGCCTACAAACTTGATCTACCTCCTGAACTTGGGAACGTTCACCCAATTTTCCACGTGTCCAATTAGAAAAGTATTTACCTGATGAAAACCTCCACGTCCCTCTTGATGAAATTCGCGTTGATAACACAATGCACTTTGTCGAGAAACCTGTGGAAATATTGGACTGTGAAGTCAAGAGCTGAAACGCAAACATATAACAATTGTTAAAGTTCGTTGGGAGTCCAAACGTGGCCTAGAAATTTACTTGGGAATGAGAGGATCAAATGAAAACGAAATACCCACATCTTTTCTCACCAGTTTCCTCTAATTAATTTCGTGACAAAATTTCCTAAAGTAAGGGAGACTGTGACATTTGTACATTTTTCAGTCATTGAACAATTCCGGATCATTTTTGTATTCAATAAAATCTTGTATTTTATTTACGAGAATGCATAATTTCAATCGTTGCACAAATTCGGTCAATTTCGTGTTCGATAAAGTTTTATACTTTCTTTATGAAATGCATAACCGTATGATCGAACGAACCGACATCCACGATATTTCCGGACAGAATCCAAGTTGCACATGCCTTTTCACCTTTATATAACCTAAATATTAGGTTAAAGGAGTTAAAATGGCAAACAAGTGAAAATACAAGTCCAAGGACCAAAATTGTCAAAAAAATAATAAATAAATATATTTTTTTTGCTTGATCACCAAGTTTGGCCACATTTCTCCATCTTGTTGCCACCTAGCATCTTCCTTGCCACACTTAACCTCCTTATGACACCTCACTTGCCACTAATCACCATCCTAGCACACTTGAGGACATTTGTCTTACTCTCATCATTCTTGAATTAGTATAAATAAGCTTCAAGACATCACTTGTTCTTCACACCTTTCATTCTCATCTTTAAATCACTCTTGGAGCTTACTCTAGTCATTGGAGCCTCCTTTTCTAAGTTCAAGCTTTCTTCCAAACACGAGTAATTGTTCTCCTAGTCTATTTCATTATCTTAACTAGTTATTAGCCAAAAGTCAAGCAAATTGACTTTTGCTTTGACTTTCGGTTATGACTTTTTGGTCAACCTTAGGATCCGACCAAGCCCATTAATATAGGGAATAACACTCTTAGGTTATACTAGGTTAAATGACGAGCCAACTTTAGATACGTTTAAAAATATGTCAAAAATGCCATTTTGGCATAAAATAGTTTTAAACTTATCTGATCATTATTTTTATTTTATAAAGTGATCATACAACATTATTAATCATGTTTTGACATAACGGACTCCTCATAAGACCCAGTCGACCATCCGGACCGCATTTGCACATACGGCTAATTAATTAGCGTAAATTAGTCGTAACGGGTCAAAACACTTAGAAACTCTTTCCAATCAGAATGTTAGGTTTAAACAACCATGTTACATGAGATCCCTTGCACATATGCTTATAAACCACATTCTATTCACTCATTCGTCAAATCCATAGTATGCGCATTTAATCATTTTTTTACAAAAACTTCTTGTTTGGACAGATTCTGTGTTGTTACATTAACCAACCATAACTTGCTCAAAACTTAAACAAACAAAGTAAACTCTTACATTTTGATTAAGTCCATGGAAATACCTTTTCAACAATGTATGATACATCGACAAAAACCTCTGTTTGGACCCTCATATTTTTAAAAACATACCGAAGGTCAAACTGGTCAGAATGTAAAGATTTATAGTTTTGACCACTTTCCGGGTTCCAAACAGAAAAACTCTCTAAATGAAAGTTGTAGACCATACTTTGAACTAGTTAATTGGAATTTTTTTAGTTTTTTGATAACCTTCACTATTTTTAAAGTATTTTACAAAGACAACACAGAAAGCTGTCAAAACTCATATTTCCTAAAAACCTTAACATTTTCAAATCTACAATGTTCCTTTAACCCATACTCTTCCACAATCATCATCACAAGAAAAATATAACACATAATTCTCGTTATTAGGAAACTCTTGAACCTTTGAGCTTTGCTTAAACATTTGACAAGACATATATGCAATCCCAAGTGAGTACACAACTCCCATCTTTTATGGTTTTAAATGTTTTTGGTGATTCATATGTGCCTATCACTGCTTTCATATTCTCAAGACATTATACATGGTTTAATTACTTAGTATACCTATCACTTGTTTTCAAATACATTTTACATGGTATATTGACTTAGTATACCTTGTACATTAGTTCAAAGAAATTTACATGGTATATTGACTTAGTATACATATCACTTGGTTTTAAATACATTTTACATGGTATATTGACTTAGTATACCTATCATTTGGTTTCAAATACATCTTACATGGTATATTGACTTAGTATACCAAGTATATGGTTTAAATGATATTTTTCATGATTTCAAAATATTTTCACGACATGCTTACATTGTACTAGACATTTTGATGCGTTGAATATGACAATGATACATTCATTAACATTGATCACGTCGGCCGGTAGTATGTTATGGTACCATAGTATTGACAACCCCATTCCCGTTTCCTAGGTTTGTTTGGAAGTGACCTTATGGAATGACAAAATCCGATGAATATTTGATAAACCTTTGTCCTTATAAGAGTTTATCCGACAGTCGACAAGGCTTGAATTTATTCGCCAACACTCCTTATATATATGTTTACACAATAAAAGCAGTTGATTTATAAGACAAATTTTTTTTATTAAACAAGACCTTTGTTTATTCAAAAATACATGTTTTATAGAAGACATTTTGACAAGACAAGACATTTTGGTTATTTTATACAAGACATTATTTTATGGTTTAAACAAGTCCTTTTTTACCATACAAGACATTGTTGTTTTATACATGACATTTGTTGATTTATACAAGACAAGACATTTATTGGTTTATGGTAAGTGATTCAGATAATGAGACATCTGTAATACGATAAAAGTATGGTGGATACGCCGCTGGTACTTCCTATAGATAAGTGCTTTTATTGTATTACATATCGTAGCGTTATCCATATCACTTCAAACAAGGACAACACAAGACATGTTATTTGGTTAATTCCAAGACATAATTGGTTATTAAGTTAACCATGCATCATTTCTTTTAAATCATTTGATTTTCATATGGTTTCATAAAAGAAATATTTTATTAAAGGTTCATGGCTACTTTTTGAAATAATTAAACATTTCTTTGAACTTTCAAAGCCATGAATAGTCATCACAAAACCTATGTTATTCACAGGCATTTTTATGCTGACGTTTTATTTTCTCATATGTTTCAGGAGCTAATGTGTGATGATTTTGAGTATGCTACACATAGTACGGACTCAGACCTTAGTTTATCTTAAAACTTAAAGACAATTATTGTACTTTGTATGTGTTTTATGCTCAAGACAATGTAAATTATTAATTCCAATAAAACAAAACCTTGAATACCATGGGTTTGAAACAATTCCTGTAACGTGACCCCCTGACGTTTCCGTCGCAGTTTGTTTTTTACGCGGTCGGGGTGTTACATAAACAAACCTTGTGAAGAAAACTGGAGTTAATCGAGTATGATATGTTTATTAACTAATCTTGTAATACGATATTTATACACCATAAAAAAGCAGTTGATGTCACCAGATTTGTAGGAACATAACCGACAACTCTAAAAAACAATTTAACCTAAGTACTAAACCGCTAATACATACTATGTTGTAATAAAAATAATACAAATATAAGGTATACCACGTCAAATAAAAACACAATAATATAGAAACACACAATCATAATACATGTCAAATAAAAACACAATAATAAAGAAACACACAATCATAAACACTCTAGTTAATTACCTTCTAAAGAAACAACAATGACCAAGTATCCGATAGGGGAGTTTATCAATTTCTCTACCACAAAATATATATTGGCCATCAAACACAACATCTAATGATATCAAATATACAGGAGGACATGGCACACATCTAAAAAAAATAGTTAAACCTGAATACAAAAGTCCATACATTATCATATAATAAGGTAAAATATGACACTTCATAAAATATTACAATTTCTTTAAAAAAATAAAGAATAATAATAATTCCATATAACTATCTCTACATAAAATTTGGGTTAGAATCGATTAGGGGGGGGGGGGGGGGGGGGGTTATTAAGAAATTAACACAGCAGTTTACGTTATCATGTTTGTAGGAGAACATGGAGGAAAGACTACAAAAACTGTTTAACCTAAAATCCTGAATTCTAAACCGCTAGTACATACTATCTATTAAAATTACACATAGTAAAGTTATCATTTAATATAATAACACATCATTCTACAAAAGAAGGATAATACCCACTCGAATAACTACCTTATACTAACTTTGATTTTATTTAGAGAATAAAAAAAGGCTTTATCTATCTGTTTCATTGTTTTTTTACAAGCCCGCGATAAATAAATATTAAGGAAAGTAGTATGTTAATTTTTTTACTATGATTATAAATATAAATTAAGTAATGTAGTTTATTATCATTAATACGTAATTCGTATATATATCTTGTTGAATATCATTGTTGATTGAATACGAAGATTAGTTTAACGAAATAACCATACAATAAAAAGACGGCGTTAATTCAACATAATTCAAATCAGATGCAATTAAACAACATAAAAAGGTATATTAACACTACAATGCAAATGAAATAAAGGGAACTAATATATAGATGCAAAATAGTCATTACAAAACATATATCCAAACATAAAAAATAACAAAACAAATCATATATTTAGTGCAACTAATAATTTGGACTAGCAAGAATCTCTGTGTACACCACTCCTTTAAAAGAGTGAAATCCAAGGACAAGTTAGTAGAAATCTTCCCCTTTGCTTTTCATGTCTATTACATTAGCCCTTCCATCATCTGATACCTCAAGGAATCTGCCAGTACTCATTATATGTGTAATACTGGAAAACAAAAGAATAGGTTGATTGGGAGGGAAAACCCATAATTTTGTCCAACTTTTACCTTTCATTCTCCACAAATCAATCGTCAAAATTAGCAAGCCATGAGTAACAAACATATGAAGGTTGTTATGAACGACCACTAAATTTATACCATATTTAGCATCTGGAACACTTGGAAGGCTTTTAAGGCGGAATCTGTCAAATTCCACATTAAAACCAAACAACACAACACCTTGATTCTTAAGATGGCAATCAACTATAAAATACAGAACACCATTGTAAAAAGTTCCATTATACCATATACACTCTCCATGCCAACCACTAAACTTATTTGGACACAACATTTCATGCCATGAGTCGAGCATACTTGAATATATGTAAACCCACATTTTACCACGCCTACGCTTTATATGTAAAAGCATGTGGTCATCATGTTTATCAACATACAATCCAATTGTATCTGATTTAAGTCGAAATGTACCTCAACTCTTTGAGCTGGCCACCTCTTTAAATGCCTAAGTTAATGGATTCCAGATAACCAACTTCCCAGTGTTACCAAAACAAAGACATAACAATCCATCCAAACTTGCTAGTACATGTACTTCATGCCAATCAGCTTCAAATGGAAGTGAGATTGTAGTCTCTAACAAACCCCATGATGTTCACCAAAGTGGTAACACATAACATAACCATGAACCAATCCCTATAAAAATTTGGTTACAAGATGTAGATATATGCCGACAATGCATCAGAGCAAAATGACGCGTAGATAGTACAGACAACCATTGCTTACATACACTCTTAGACCGACTAACACACTTTATGGGAATCCTTATTAGGATCTCGTACACAAGTATATCGAGACCAAGATCATCAATGCTAGTGCTTTGCCGACCATAACCATATGCACAAATTTTCCTTCTACATGGATGAATACTCTCCATGTGCACTTCTCAATCCAAGTAACGTTAACTGAAAACGGTTTGTAAATAAAACGAATAGGGAAGAGTTTAGCTTTATTAGGCAAACGTGGTTGATCATGTCTATAGTAGAACATGACACACATATATAATGTGACATTCGTGCCTTCTCAATCATTGTACAATCTCGAACAATTCCAAATCCAATGAAACCTTGTGTTTTATTTTCAAGAATTGTATAAATTTACGACATTCGTGCATTTTCAATCTTTGTTCAATTTCGATCTTTCAAACCTTTTCTAGAAGTGAAATCGTAAACCGGTACGCAAATGTAATTAGTTAACGTGACACACACTCCGGGACAAGGACATAAGCTAAACATACCCTAAATACCCTTTACATAACTTAGAAATAAGTTTTGAATGGTTCGGTATGGCAAAAACACGCTTATACAACTCTAGGGACATTTTGCGACAACTGCAAAAGTCTGCTGATTCTTGTATTTTTAAATACAAACCTTGTGTAGACATCAAAAATTCTTGTATTCAATAAAATCTTGTATTTTATTGGTAAGAATGCAAAATATCAATCGTTGCGCAGTTTCGGTCGTTTTCGTGCTCGTTATAGCGTTTTACGTGTTTCTGTGAAACGTGTAACCGTACAACTGAACAAACCGACATCCACGGCATTTCCGGGAAAAATCAAGTTACATATGCCTTAACACCTTTATAAAGCCTAAATGTTAGATTAAAAGGGGTTAAAAGTGATAAAATGCGACAAAACAAGTCCAGGGGCCAAAACTGTCACATTTCAAAACTGTGTCCAACTCCAAGGCTTACGGACCGTAAGCCAAAGGACCATATGGTCCGTAAGCAGGTTCCAGACAGCCAAAACTTAGTTGTCATTCACAGCTGCATTCCTTGGCCTCCAAGCTCGCGATTTTTGCCAGTTCTCACATGCTTTCGACACCTGGAAGGGCACTAAGCAATGCCATAACATAACACCTGGATGGGCACTTGTCATGATTTGGTGACCTCTTGATCACTATATATAGGTGATCAAGTTGCTCATTTTAACTTGCACCTTCATTCTTTCTTTCTCTCAACTATTGGAGCTTGCTTCTGCTCATAGAGGCCTCCTACTGAAGTTCTAATCATTCCTAGAACACAAGTGTTCTTTCCTTAGTGTTGTTCATTATTTTAGCTTATTTTGAGCTAAAGTCAAATAGTTGACTTTCTGTTTGACTTTCGGTTCTGATCATACTTGGTCAAGTCAGAGTTCAATTGAACTTTGCAACGTGATCGTACTCACGAAGGTTATATCCCTAGCGATTGCACCTTCTGATTACCACGTTTACTAGTCGAAATGACAAGTCAAAGTTTCGGAAAAAATGCACCTTATGTGCATTTTACGACGAAACTATTTCCGGGTATCAAAACACTAAGTTTTGATACCAAATTAGTTTTTGCAACTTAGTTAGACATGTTTTAACATATCTAACTCATCGCTTCTAGTTTAGTGCTTATTTAGGGTCGTAAGTCGAGAAGTCTTGACCACCGCTTTGACTTTTGAATCCGACCCGTTTGGTCGATCTTAGGATCTGACCAAACACATGTATATGACCATAGTTGCACAGGGAATAAGCTACTGAGGTTATACCTTATAGTAACGCCGTTTGGTTAGTGTTATGATAAGTCGTTCTTACGTTTTTAAAATGACCAAAATGCCCTTTTGTGCATAAATTCATTTTAAGCATATGTAATTAAATTTTTGACATATAAACTGATGTTATAACATTTTCAAATATGTTTGGGCATTTAAGACTTATTATAGGACATGTTTAACCATCCGAACACGCGTTTACGCAAATGACACTTTAAAGTAGCGTAAACTACCTTAACGAGTCATAACGGGTCAAAAGCACTTAGAATCATTCTCAAATCAGAATGTTAAGTTTATTAAATCATGCCATATGATTTCAAACACTCATTTGATTTATAAAACTTCATTCCATCCGATCCACCGATTAAAGTCCCGACTTATTAACATAATTATCCGATATTAGGAGCCACTTGAATCCTTGATCCTCCAAGCTTTGTTTGATCTTTTATACAAGAATTATATGCAATCCCAAGTGAGTACATAGTCCCCTCTTTTACGTTTTCAAATGTTTTGGGGTGATTCATATGTGCCTATCATTACTTTCTTGTTTTCATGACATAATACATGATTTGTTTATCTAGTACATATAGTGCATGATTTTCAAAGACATTTTGCTTCGTATGTTGACCTAGCATACCTAGTACATTGTCACACCCCGACTCGCAGCGGAAGACAATTGCAGGGTGCGGCAGACACGTGGTAATTCTCCATAGTTTAAAAACATGATATCATAGATAGAGAGAACCTCGGTTACAACCTACAATCAGTATCATATTACACACCATAAGTTTCGGTACAGTACTACGAGCTATCACAGCTCTTATTCTGCTACAGTTCACTACTAAAGCCATCCACACGCACATTCCTTACTCTTGCTTTGCTTTACCTGAAATGCATGTTAGTTTTAAAAAGGGTCAGCTAAACGCTGCGTGAGTTCCACTGGTTTGATTACTGCGTAACAATATGTGTTAACAAGTTTAATTGCACTAGTCCAAATCATAATGACGGTCATTGTCACACCCCAACCGATGACGGAAACATCGGGATGAGACGAAAACGAGATTGCTCATTGCTCACAACATTAATAAGTGATAATAATTAATTAAACCATATTTCATTTCATAAGAATTGTTAAATACATCAATGTATCAAAACAAAGAACAACATAACATTTGCAAAGTCATAACAAAATTGATACATCGACATTAAACCTAACGTCTAATTTGTGTGTAGCTAGTGCTTGCTATATTGTTTTCATAGCATCATCTCCTTCAACCTGTAACATGTTTTAAAATAATGTCAACGCGAAAGCAAAAGCGAGTACACAAGTTTAGGCATAGCATACGTATACGAATAAGTTTAAACAATCCACATGGCAACCAAATCTATACAAGAGCAATATCAAGGCATGCAATACTAATAATCAAACCGTTAACGCAATCATGATGTTTTAACATGACCACATGAATAACACGATGGAGGTGGATGTGTGAATTCCTATAGCGCTAAGCATGTCAAACAAAGGCTAAAAATAGTTAATGACTAAAGCATAGCATAACGAATATCCAAGACAAGCATCAAGTATAAGATTCAAGTTTTCATGTATATGGGATCGTTTGTGTGTTCCATAAAGTTTAAGTGTTCGTGATTTTGTATATGGAAACATGTTACACCCGAAAAGTGTTATAAACAAAAGTGGGTCGAGTGTACTCACGGTTTTGCTAAGTCTTTTCTACACTTGACAATCCGTGAAGACGTTGGTTCGAGGATGACACCGAATTATCCTACAAGAGGAAACAAGGCGTATGAGTATAGAGTTTCAACGGGAGATTAGGAGTATTCGTGCATGATTAAAAATAAGTTTGATAAAGTATTATGATATGAAAGTATTCACTAAGATGTAACACTCGTTCTTGACACTATAGTAACTCTTACGAGTTGGATGTGATTTCATAGGTTCGGGACCTATTAGAATCATGACAAGGAATTACATACTTTAGTGTTAAACTTAATAACTTGATAGGGGATTATAAGTTCATTATCAAGGTTTCGGTTTTAGAATTATAATATATTTATATATATCATTATAATCATGTAGGAGGTGGGAGGATGAACCATCCACTTTGTAACCTCTAGTGTCATGTATGTTAAGTATGAGGTGGGAGGTTAAACCATCCACTTTGAACCTCGGATTATGTTCACCACTATACAAGTTACCATTGGTAACAAGGAGGGTACAAGAACTAGTATACTATACAAGAATGATAAGGTGTCATCTAGATACCAAGTAGACAAGTATTCAACAACCCAACGAGCACACGAGGACAATCGTCAACGGCTTTGTGGGGTTGTGACACTTTAAGTCTAGCAAACTATCTTGGGATCTTGATGAAAATCATCAAGTGATGTGTGGTCTCAAGTTAGGATAGCCCAAGCTTCCTTGGTGGACACACATGAACAAGTTTAAGAACTTGCATCACTTGTGAGCTCAATGCTCTTCAAAAATAGAAAATTTGGAGTGATTAAACACTCCTATTTACAAGTTTAACAACCTAGGTTAGTCCCCATACTCATATATGTGATTAGGAGTTCAAGAACACTAGGATGAATGAGAAAAGTATGAGATTTAACAAGTTTTTGAAAAGTTAAATCATAACAGAAAGTTCTCGGACATTTTGGGGCATTTCCAGGTTTGGATTCTCCATGGAGAGCCCTAGGAATTCAACCCAAAGTTTATCCAAGCAAGTAGGAAGAAGAATGAGATGATTTGGTTAATAAATGAGCAAGATATGCTCACATTTGTAAGAGGTATACAATATGCCCGAATTCTGAAGTTTCAAGTGTTCTTGAGATGATTTTGGAGAGATTATGGAGTTGTGAAAGTGGAAAAAGGCTTGAAAAACACTTGGGTTTTATAAGGAAAGGATTAGGGTTAGTTAGGTGGGGTTTAAGTGAGTATTAAAGGCCTCAAAAACACAAAAAAATATAAAAAACCCGCCCAAAAGGGCTGCTGTCCGCCCTCCTTTTGCGACCAGCCTTACCCGGAAACAAAGCTTAACAGCTTTGTGTTTCCAGGTTCTAACACAAGTGGCCTGCTGGTGGAGTGGCTGTGTTGTTTGTTGAACCGGAGGTCCCGGGTTCGAGTCCCGCGGATCCGGTTTTGTTGATTTATTTTTTTTCATTTAAAAATCATTAAATCAGGTTTCATAAATGACAAGAATAGCCCCTGTAGTTTGAGAATCCAAGAATTACACTTTAAACCTTGGACTTATTAAAAAGGGGTATATATTAACATCTAAAAACTAAATGTTAATATATATATATATATATATATATATATATATATATATATATATATAAACTAAATATCATTTTAGTTTTTTTGTAAAAAGAAATTAATTAATTTTATTAACTAATTTAATTAATTAATTTAATTAATTAATTAATTAATTAACTTAATAAATGAATAGGCAATTATATTTTCGTAACAAATTTAGTTTAACGATTACAAGTTTCACGTTTAAGTCTCGATTACGCATACATGCCATGTTTGCAAGATATCACACTTGAGAGTACCACGAATACGTTTACATGTTTAAAGTATGAACAAGTATAAGTGTAACAAGATTATGATTAACACAACATGAATAAAATACGAGTTTCTCATTACGATCCAAGTCTCGGTTTACAACGTTTACAACAAAAGACGAATACAAGATACAACGATTACAGAAAATAGAAGTACGGTACAAGGTTTCCAAATATAGAAAGTATAGAAACGCGGGGCGTTACAGTCTCCCCTCCTTTAGGAAATTTCGTCCCGAAATTTAGGAAGATGTAACGAAGAGATACGGATACTTAGTCTTCATATCACTTTCAAGTTCCCAAGTGAATTCAGCGCCACGTTTACCTTCCCATCGAACCTTGACAATAGGAATACGACTGCGCCTCAGTTGCTTGGTTCCTCGGTCCATGATTTCGACCGGTTTCTCCACGAAGTGCAAAGTATCATTGATTTGAAGATCTTCGAGTGGAACTTGAAGTCCTTCTTCGGCTAGACACTTCTTCAAATTCGAAACATGAAACACAGGATGAACATTGCTGAGCGTTTGAGGTAGATCCAGTCGATACGCTACCGTACCTATCCTTTCGAGAATCTTGAAAGGACCCACATAGCGAGGAGCGAGTTTGCCTTTCTTACCAAAACGAACAACACCTTTCCAAGGTGCAACCTTGAGAAGTACGTGGTCACCTATGTCGAATTCCAAAGGTTTGCGTCTTCTATCAGCATAGCTCTTTTGTCGGCTTCGAGCTTTGAGCAAGTTGTCACGAATCTGTAGGATCTTGTCCATCGTCTCTTGTATAAGTTCGGGACCGGTGAGTTGTACGTCTCTGATCTCGTGCCAACAAATAGGCGAACGGCATTTGCGACCATACAGTGCTTCAAATGGAGCCATTTGAATACTTGTGTGATAGCTGTTGTTGTACGAGAATTCTACCAAGGGTAAGTGCAAATCCCAGTTGCCGCCAAAATCGATTACGCATGATCGAAGCATATCCTCTAGAGTTTGAATAGTACGTTCGGTCTGACCGTCAGATTGAGGATGAAAAGCGGTGCTAAGATTCAAACGAGTGCCAAGGGCGGATTGGAAAGTTTGCCAAAGGCGAGAAGTGAAACGAGCATCACGATCAGAAATAATACCAAGAGAAGTACCGTGACGACTAATGATTTCACTCGTGTAGATACGAGCCAGTTTCTCGACTTTGTAATCTTCACGAATGGCGAGGAAGTGTGCGGATTTGGTCAAATGATCGATGATAACCCAAATGTTGTCGTGACCAGACGAGGTACGAGGCAATTTCGTGATGAAATCCATGGCTATGCTCTCCCATTTCCAGACCGGAATTTCTGGTTGTTCGAGCAAACCGGAGGGACGTTGATGTTCTGCCTTGACTTTGGAACACGTAAGGCATTAGGAGACGTAGAGCGATATCACGTTTCATTCCAGGCCACCAATAGGATGTGCGCAAGTCATGATACATCTTATCAGCTCCAGGATGAACGGAGTATCGGGATTTGTGAGCTTCGTCCATCAAAGTAGTCCGAAGATTGAGACGATCGGGAATCCAAATGCGACTATGGTAGTAAAGAATACCATCAGGCTTAGCTTCGAGTGGGTTTTCGATTCCATAATTCAACTCGTTATCGAGGTTACTGTCACACCCCGACCCGCAGCGGAAAAGGTGATCGGGGCATGATTGGGTTATCATCAAAGCTCATGACATTTATTATGCGTTTCATATTCATTTAATACAATTTAATGGAAATTTACAATAAATATTACAACATGTTCTAACTATCAATCTAAGCTTCTTTATTCTCTTCTAAGGCATTTCCCATGTTTTCTTTGCTTCAACCTGTTCACCTGTATCATGTGTAAAAAGGTTTTTGGATCAACATAAAGTTGGCGAGTGAATCCTATGGAAAACATTTGAACAAGTTTTTAAATTGATTATGAAATAAGTGCACAACCAAACATGAGTAAAAATAGATGTAAACTTATTCAACAATCATTAGATATTAAATAAAGCACACATGAACAATAATGGAACATTTAGAGGCAAGCGTTGCTCTACTCGTCTCTCACGAGGAACTGATGGGCCTAATGAATGAATTGCATACACATGATAATATGAATGACACAACTACAAACAATATAAACTCAATGATACACACATGAACAATAATGGATTGGTTTTGAGGCACGCGTTGTTCAACTCGTCTCCTGCGAGGAACTGATGGGTTAATGAATGAATTTCATATAATTTGACAAAATGAAATAAGTAATCAAAACAATATAAACAATCTAAGTTTAGATCACGATATGGTATGGCACAAGTTTAAATAAACGAGTTAATTAATTTGTGACACATGACATACCCCAAAACGTGTAATTAAAAAGGGGGAGTTGTAAGATTCACTCACAGTGGGTGCGTTCGGTTGATGATGTTGAATGCACGCGAAGTGGTTTTAACCACGAGTGAAATTAACCTAGATAAATATCATTATGGTTCGGTAAGTAAACGGATTTTATTAATCTATTTTAGTAGGATTGTTGGGTGTATTTTTGTGAGTTTAAGGCTATTTTCTAACCTTAAAAATGTTATTTTTAAGTATATTTAATTGATTTTTAATTAAAATAAATAAATAAAAATATTAAAAAATTTGATTTTTTGGCTACAGTTGACCGTTGACTTTGACCGTTGACCGTTGACTTTGACCGGTTCGAATCGTGTAATTGTGCGCTGAGTGAGGCTCGAACCCGAGACCTCCCGTACGCGTTCACGCAGCTCTACCAACTGAGCTACGTGTCTAACCCGAAATATTTCTGTTTTTAATTATATTTATATACTAATTAGTTTAAACAGAAAATCCTTTATTTTCTAAAAACGATTTTTAATCCAAGACTCGGTGCGCTCCACAGGTCTCGAACCCGGGACCTGTGGCTTGTGCAAACACACAGTCCACCGCTGGACTGTGTGTCCAACTTGTTAACTTAACTGATTTTTATTATACTTAAACACAAACTAATTATTTTTATTTCTGACTTATTTAAAAAGGTAAATAATTGTCCGGGTCGATGCAGAAGACCGGACTCGAACTCGTGCGCTTTGATTAAACATACACACAGTCCACCACTGGACTGTGTGTCTAACTTGGTTATTTTTCCGGTTATTAATATACTTAACATATAACAGTGTGACTCCGGTTCGGTTAACAAAAAAATCATTTTTATTAAGGCAGCGTGTGTGGAAACAGGATTCGAACTCGAGACGTTTGTGTTTAATGTGCACACAGTCCACCGCTGGACTGTGTGTCTAACCCGAGTTATTTCTTGATTTAAATTATACTTATGAGTTACCATAACTTCGTCTTCTTCGTTGAGTTATAACCAGAAATGATGACTGACTGGTTCAATGATTAAATCAGTTTCTTTAGCGTTTTTTAGTTAATTATAGATGAGATTAAGTAAAAAGAATGAAGAAATTAGGCGTGAGGTATACCGACTAGCTTCCTCTGTTTTCCGGCAGAACTCCGGCGACAGCAACCACTTCCGGCGACGTGTGTCTTGCAGCAGCGAGTCTTCAAAAGTTTGAAAAAAGTATGGGTGACCTCGGTCTAAGCTTAGGGGGTTCAGTAAGGCTCAGAAATGAAGAACCCGGTTTTCCGGCGATGAGCAGAAATATTCCGGCGAGTGAGTTTTCGCCGAGAAAGGGTGCGGTTTTAAGCGAAAATGTTTGCAGAGGTTCGAGGGGGTATTTATAGGGCAAGTCGTCGATGAATTTGGTCCGATTTCCGACTTTATTCGTTGGTTTGAATTTCTCCGGCGGTTAGAGATGGTGTCGCGGACTCAGACATCGATTATAACCGATATAGGTTTAAAGTTTACGTTATAACGGAAGGATTCGTTAAATTTCGCGAGATTGCCGGGATTTCCGACGACTGAACTTTGGGCGCCGGTTTTGAATTCAGAAAATCATGATATGAATTAGATGATCCTAACATTTAACAAGGAACATCAGTGGCGTAGTGGTTTAAGTGTTGAGTGCTAATTCTGTGTTGAACCGGTTACTGACCCGGGTTCGAAACCCGGCAGATCCAAAGTATTTTTATTTTCTTATTTTTGACAGTTTTTCAAAAACTAATTATATATTCCCGTATAATAATTGATTATGTATCGTTTAAAATTATTTTGGGCATTTAATTCGCAACGAAAATTTTAACTGATTGTTCGGTTAATACACAGAGCGGGTTTGGTAAATTCATTTTTTGACGGATGTTACAGTATCCCCTGCTTTTTAGAAATTTCGTCCCGAAATTTAAATAGAGATATATTTGACTAAAAGAATGATGGTGTTGACAGTTACATGCTTAGAAAAGTAAGGGTTTTTGTTTTTGTTCGAGGCGTGGTAACGTTCCTTGTAAGGGTTAAGTACCCTATTACAGGAATCGCTTTTTGTTGCCTACTGTAAAAGAATTGATAAGCAGAATTGATTCGCTAACTAAGATATCATGCATAAGAGTTTGGATATGTTTGGAAGGGTATGGTTATATCCTAAGGCAAAACTTCTAATACTATAACCTACATGGAACATAAATAAAACACAACAGCTAATATTTGAACATAAATAAACACAACAGCTAATATTTGAATCCACATTCTGATAGCATATATGTTTGGATGGTGACAGTTCCTCTCTCGTTTGTTATGATGGAGAGGTTAGTTTATGTAGAAATGGAACACAATCAAATCTCCTTAAATAGCAAGATGATATAAATGTAACACAAAATTCAACCAAGGCAATACTAAATCCTATATGGAACTTCTCATAACCGCCTGATAATGCCTCTGATCCTTTGGCAAGAATACTTATATATAGGAAGTACCAGCGGCGTATCCACCATATTCTTTCCAAATTTTCATTGGTTTTATCCACAAGTTATGATTAGTTACCAAGGAACTACTACATCCTACATAGAACTTCTCATAACCATCTAACAATGCCTCTGATCCTTTGACAAGAATACTTATATATAGGAAGTACCAGCGGCGTATCCACCATATTCTTGTCAAATTTTCATTGGTTTTACCAGTGAATTATAATTAGTCCTATATAACTCTACAACCAATACAACAAACATAAAATACTGAAATGAAAAATGTCTGTGCGATCAAGGCTCAATCAAACGGAGCCGATCGTATTGCATGTACTGAAAATGAAATTGTCTGTGCGCTCAAGGCTCAATCAAACGGAGCCGAGCGTATTGCATGTACTGAAAATGAATAACTTAATCTAAACAACAATCACACAAACAGCCTATGCATGGAACCTCTCATAACCGCCTGATAATGCCTCCGATCATTTGACAAGAATACTTATATATAGGAAGTACCAGCGGCGTATCCACCATATTCTTGTCAAATTCTCATTGACTTTATCCGCAAGTTATGATTAGTTATATGCGACTCTACAACAAACACAACAACCACAAGATACTGATAATGTAAATGTCTGTGCGATCAAGGCTCAATCAAACGGAGCCGATCGTATTGAAAATGAAAATGTCTGTGCACTCAAGGCTCAATCAAACGGAGCCGAGCGTATTGCATGTACTGAAAATGAATAACTTAATCTAAACAACAATCACACAAACAGCCTATGCATGGAACCTCTCATAACCGCCTGATAATGCCTCTGATCCTTTAACAAGAATACTTATATATAGGAAGTACCAGCGGCGTATCCACCATATTCTTGTCAAATTCTCATTGACTTTATCCGCAAGTTATGATTAGTTCTACGCGACTCTACAACAAACACCACAACCACAAGATACTGATAATGAAAATGTCTGTGCGATCAAGGCTCAATCAAACGGAGCCGATCGTATTGCATGTACTGAAAATGAAAATGTCTGTGCGCTCAAGGCTCAATCAAACGGAGCCGAGCGTATTGCATGTAATGAAAATGTAAAATGAACTGTGCGATCAAGGCTCAATCAAACGGAGCCGATCGTATGCGGGCACGCCAGGTTCAATCGCATAATAAAATGGGGAACAAGCTCAAACCTCATAAATGGGGAGCGGCGGCCTCGGCAATTGCATATACTGAAAATAATAAACAATAATTACTCTAACAGTCTACACATGGAACCTCTCATAACCGCCAGATAATGCTTCTGATCCTTTGACAAGAATACTTATATATAGGAAGTACCAGCGGCGTATCCACCGTATTCTCGTCAAAGTTTCATTGGCTTTATCCTTAAGTTATGTTTGGTTCTATGTGATAAAGAAAAACATAAAACTAAACGATAGGAGTTGAATCTGGATCTTCGGTGAAGAGGACTAGTTGGGTATCTTCGTTTGGGCCGTCATTATCTTCGACAGGATTGGCGTTGATATTGAAGACTCTTCCTCTTGCTGGTGGCCTAGCGGTTGGGTTTTCTTGGTTTACTTGATTAACTGGGTTTGATTGGGCTTGAGTGTTGATGACGTTAACCAATTGAGGGCATGTGTTTCTAAAGTGGGTAGGGTCGCCACAATTGAAACAAGCTCGAACATATGGGAACACGGGGTAATCGGGTTGTTGATAGGTTTGGGCCATGTTTTGAGTAGGAGAAAAGGTTTGGTTTTGAAAGGTGCGACAAACCTTGCTCAAATGACCATAGCGTCCACAAGTTGTACATAGTCGACAAGGTAAGGTAAAGGGGATGGTGATAAAAACAGTTGTTGCATTGAGGGTGAGGTCCAAGATATGGTTTCTTATTTGGGTAGGTTGAGTTGGGTGCCACTTGGGTGATTGGGATAGCTTGGATGGGTATGGCGTGTGAAATTGGTTGATTTCGTTGGATAGCAGCGAAAAGTTGCCCGTCTCTTTTTCTCTTAGAATTGGGTTGAGAAGGGGATTCGGTTTGGGTGGAGTCGGAGGTTTCAGTCGATTCTTTATCCTTCTTCTTCTCCTCCTTGAAGTCTTTGTTCCGGATTCGGTTCTCGGTGAGCTCTGTTGCTAACTCCATTGCTGCTTCCAAAGTTGCAGGCGCGGTACTTATTACAGGGTCTTGAATCTTTGACGGAAGACCACGAATGTAGTGCTCGATCAAACGGTAGAGGGGAGTGAACATGTTGGGAACCATTTGATGTAATTCGAGGAATCTTTTGTTGTATGTGGTGTGGTCTCCTTCCTTTTGTTTCAATGAGTAAAATTCATCTTCTAATTTCTTGATTTCGCTCCTTGGGCAAAATCGTCTGGTCATGGTTTCCTTCAATTCGTTCCAAGTTAAGGTCATAGCATCTTCAACACCTCGTTTGGCCTTCTCTGTATTCCACCAAGTAAGTGCTATCCCATATAATCGACCGATAGCATATCGCACTTTGCGATCGTCAGGGCAATCGCAATTTAGAAAAGTGTTCTCCATTTCTTCAAACCAATGGAGGAGAGCGGTGACGCCTTCAGTCCCTTTGTATTTTGGAGGGTCGCATGATTTGAAATGCTTGTAGGTGCATTTGGTGGTATTTGGGAAAGAGTTGATAATGTTTTGGTTTTCTTGATTGACAGGATTAGCGGTGAGTGCTTGTTGAACTTGGATTACAATGTTGGGTATTACGGCAGCCATTTGTTGAGCGATTAGGGCAGCCATACGCTCGCGGGCTTTTCCTGCTCTCATCTTCCTACGGGCGTGGTTAGAAGACATCTACAAGGAATACATGTCAAGAGTATGAGTTGGATGTTTTGGGTTCATGGGTCGCATTAGGAATGAACGTTCATAAAATAATTATAGAAAAAATAAATCTACTACATCCATAGGATGTCTTGGGCTTTGCTCGCCATTAGGCCCTACATGCCGCCATACTTTACCTTTGTAATCATGTGGGCCCCATGAATACCGGTTTTTCATATGGTTCGCACGGGTTTGCCAGGTTGCATACACTAAAACCCGGAGAAAATCAAAAAATATGTATACAACGTGTGATATTCGGAATATGTCCAGGTGTAGACACGGTGACACCTCAAAGTGGGTTAGTTCGAACGACGTTTGGTGTGGCATGCTTTGGCCTAATAGGTCCTTCGTACTCTCATCATTGGTCCCCAGGTAGGCAAACTAGTCCGTTATATTGGATTTATACGAATGCCAACCTAGACAGGACGTTCCGACTACCGGTACTTGTACCCTTCCAGTTACTACATGCCCGTCGCAGAACTTACTTTGATGAGATTTGAAAATTGCAACAAAATCTTTGAATAATGAGAGTATGAAAATAAATTGAATACATGAACATCGATATATGTATAATGAATATGTATATAAGAATGTATGGTTGATTGTAAGTATAAACAAATATGAAACAAATAAATATCACAAGTTTGTATGTAACCACCTAATCAATTAAAATTTAGGCAGACTATAGTATAGGCTCTAAGGGTCTAATAACCTATCCTATATCCCTATAGTCATGGCTCTGATACCAATCTGTCACACCCCGACCCGCAGCGGAAAAGGTGATCGGGGCATGATTGGGTTATCATCAAAGCTCATGACATTTATTATGCGTTTCATATTCATTTAATACAATTTAATGGAAATTTACAATAAATATTACAACATGTTCTAACTATCAATCTAAGCTTCTTTATTCTCTTCTAAGGCATTTCTATGTTTTCTTTGCTTCAACCTGTTCACCTGTATCATGTGTAAAAAGGTTTTTGGATCAACATAAAGTTGGCGAGTGAATCCTATGGAAAACATTTGAACAAGTTTATTAAATTGATTATGAAATAAGTGCACAACCAAACATGAGTAAAAATAGATGTAAACTTATTCAACAATCATTAGATATTAAATAAAGCACACATGAACAATAATGGAACATTTAGAGGCACGCGTTGCTCTACTCGTCTCTCACGAGGAACTGATGGGCCTAATGAATGAATTGCATACACATGATAATATGAATGACACAACTACAAACAATATAAACTCAATGATACACACATGAACAATAATGGATTGGTTTTGAGGCACGCGTTGTTCAACTCGTCTCCCGCAAGGAACTGATGGGCTTAATGAATGAATTTCATATAATTTGACAAAATGAAATAAGTAATCACAACAATATAAACAATCTAAGTTTTGATCACGATATGGTATGGCACAAGTTTAAATAAACGAGTTAATTAATTTGTGACACATGACACACCCCAAAACGTGTAATTAAAAAGGGGGAGTTGTAAGATTCACTCACAGTGGGTGCGTTCGGTTGATGATGTTGAATGCACGCGAAGTGGTTTTAACCACGAGTGAAATTAACCTAGATAAATATCATTATGGTTCGGTAAGTAAACGGATTTTATTAATCTATTTTAGTAGGATTGTTGGGTGTATTTTTGTGAGTTTAAGGCTATTTTCTAACATTAAAAATGTTATTTTTAAGTATTTTTAATTGATTATTAATTAAAATAAATAAATAAAAATAATAAAAAAATTTGATTTTTTTTGCTACAGTTGACCGTTGACTTTGACCGGTTCGAATCGTGTAATTGTGCGCTGAGTGAGGCTCGAACCCGAGACCTCCCGTACGCGTGCACGCAGCTCTACCAACTGAGCTACGTGTCTAACCCGAAATATTTCTGTTTTTAATTATATTTATATACTAATTAGTTTAAACAGAAAATCCTTTATTTTCTAAAAACGATTTTTAATCCAAGACTCGGTGCGCTCCACAGGTCTCGAACCCGGGACCTGTGGCTTGTGCAAACACACAGTCCACCGTTGGACTGTGTGTCCAACTTGTTAACTTAACTGATTTTTATTATACTTAAACACAAACTAATTATTTTTATTTCTGACTTATTTAAAAAGGTAAATAATTGTCCGGGTCGATGCCGAAAACCGGACTCGAACTCGTGCGCTTTGATTAAACATACACACAGTCCACCACTGGACTGTGTGTCTAACTTGGTTATTTTTCCGGTTATTAATATACTTAACATATAACAGTGTGACTCCGGTTCGGTTAACAAAAAAATCATTTTTATTAAGGCAGCGTGTGTGGAAACAGGATTCGAACTCGAGACGTTTGTGTTTAATGTGCACACAGTCCACCGCTGGACTGTGTGTCTAACCCGAGTTATTTCTTGATTTAAATTATACTTATGAGTTACCGTAACTTCGTCTTCTTCGTTGAGTTATAACCAGAAATGATGACTGACTGGTTCAATGATTAAATCAGTTTCTTTAGCGTTTTTTAGTTAATTATAGATGAGATTAAGTAAAAAGAATGAAGAAATTAGGCGTGAGGTATACCGACTAGCTTCCTCTGTTTTCCGGCAGAACTCCGGCGACAGCAACCACTTCCGGCGACGTGTGTCTTGCAGCAGCGAGTCTTCAGAAAGTTTGAAAAAAGTATGGGTGACCTCGGTATAAGCTTAGGGGGTTCAGTAAGGCTCAGAAATGAAGAACCCGGTTTTCCGGCGATGAGCAGAAATATTCCGGCGAGTGAGTTTTCGCCGAGAAAGGGTGCGGTTTTGAGCGAAAATGTTTGCAGAGGTTCGAGGGGGTATTTATAAGGCAAGTCGTCGATGAATTTGGTCCGATTTCCGACTTGATTCGTCGGTTTGAATTTCTCCAGCGGTTATAGATGGTGTCGCGGACTCAGACGTCGGTTATAACCGATATAGGTTTAAAGTTTACGTTATAACGGAAGGATTCGTTAAATTTCGCGAGATTGCCGGGATTTCCGACGACTGAACTTTGGGCGCCGGTTTTGAATTCAGAAAATCATCATATGAATTAGATGATCCTAACATTTAACAAGGAACATCAGTGGCGCAGTGGTTTAAGTGTTGAGTGCTAATTCTGTGTTGAACCGGTTACTGACCCGGGTTCGAAACCCGGCAGATCCAAAGTATTTTTATTTTCTTATTTTTGACAGTTTTTCAAAAACTAATTATATATTCCCGTATAATAATTGATTATGTATCGTTTAAAATTATTTTGGGCATTTAATTCGCAACGAAAATTTTAACTGATTGTTCGGTTAATACACGGAGCGGGTTTGGTAAATCCGTTTTTTGACGGATGTTTCAGTTACCCTCGTTAATGACGGCAAATTGTGCTTGTCGAATCAACTCATTGAGTTTTCCCACGATTTGGTAGCAACGAGCACTCTTGACATGAGTCTTACGACTAAGTGCATCGGCCACGACATTCGCCTTACCAGGGTGGTAGCGGATATCTCATTCGTAGTCGTTTAACAATTCTACCCAACGACGTTGACGCATGTTGAGTTCCTTTTGATCAAAGATGTGTTGGAGGCTCTTATGGTCGGTAAAGACCGTACACTTTGTACCATAAAGGTAGTGTCGCCAAATCTTTAATGCAAAAACAACTGCACCAAGTTCAAGGTCGTGAGTAGTATAGTTTTTCTCATGAATTTTGAGTTGTCTCGACGCGTAAGCGATTACTTTGTCCCGTTGCATGAGAACGCAACCAAGACCCTGGTTAGAGGCATCGCAATACACGACGAAATCGTCGTTCCCATCGAGGAGAGTGAGAATAGGAGCATTACAAAGCATGTCCTTGAGCGTTTGGAAAGATTCTTCTTGTTCGGGACCCCAAATAAAAGGTTTATCTTTTTGAGTCAATGAAGTCAAAGGAACGGCAATGTTCGAGAAGTTCGAGATGGAACGGCGATAATACCCAGCTAGGCCAAGAAACGAACGAATTCCAGAGGGCGACTTAGGTGCAATCCAATTCTTCACAGCTTCTATCTTTGCAGGGTCAACATGAATACCAAGTTCATTGACGGTGTGACCTAAGAATTGAACCTCTTTTAGCCAAAATTCACACTTGGAGAATTTGGCATAAAGACGTTCGGTTTGCAAAAGCTGAAGAATAAGACGCAAATGTCGTCCATGTTCTTCTTTCGTCTTGGAGTAGATTAGGATATCATCGATGAATACAATGACGAAATGATCGAGAAAAGGCTTACACACACGGTTCATGAGATCCATAAACATTGCAGGAGCGTTGGTCAAATCATAAGGCATGACCACGAACTCGTAGTGTCCATAACGTGTGCGAAATGCGGTTTTGGGTACATCTTCCTCGGAAACCCGAAGTTGATGATAGCCAGAACGGAGGTCAACCTTTGAAAAGCACTTCGCGCCTTGCAATTGATCGAAGAGATCGTCAATACGAGGAAGTGGGTATCGGTTTTTGACTGTAAGTTTATTGAGCTCACGATAATCAATACACATCCGAAAAGACCCATCTTTCTTCTTGACAAACAACACGGGAGCGCCCCAAGGGGAAGTACTAGGACGTATAAAGCCTTTATCAAGAAGCTCTTGAAGTTGGCTTGATAGCTCTTGCATCTCCGAGGGTGCTAAACGATAGGGAGCCTTCGCAACAGGAGTTGCGCCAGGAATGAGGTCAATACGAAAATCGATAGCTCGAGGAGGTGGAGGACCAGGGAGATCCTCGGGGAAAACAAAAGGGAATGCACAAACGACAGGAACATCACTTATGCTAGGACCTTTGTCTTTCTTTTCCACAACGTGGGCGAGAAAGGCAAAGTACTCCTTACGCAAGTACTTGTTCGCTTTGATGCACGACATAAGCTTGAGACCCTTAGAAGGTTTCTCACCATAGACGTGTAAAGAGTCACCTTGAGGTAGGGGAAGGCGAATGAATTTCTCAGAACAAACGACTTCAGCACGAACTCGCTTAAGCCAGTCCATGCCTACTATGACGTCAAAGCTACCCATTTGCATAGGTATGAGGTCGATGGAAAACTTATGATCGTTTAAGATTAGGGAGCAACCAGAAAGAACATAGTCAACGGAGATGGTCTTACCATTAGCGACTTCGACAGTCAAAAGGATTAGGCATTTTAGTTCGTTCGCACTTAAGCAAGGGTTCAAATTCAACGGATAGAAAACTTCTATCCGCGCCAGTATCAAATAGACAAGTAGCATAGATATGGTTCACAAGGAACGTACCAGTGATGACATCATTCGAACTTTGGGCTTGAGCTGAGGTGAGAACGAAAGCTCGTCCTTTCGCAGGTTCGGTTTGTTGTTGCTGTTGGTTGTTGGTGCGTTTCGGCAAATGTTGGCGAAATGGTTAGGATCACCACAATTGTAGCAGGTTCGACCAGGTGTAGCTTGGGTTTGGCGGTTTAGGTTAGGATTGGGTAAAAGGGCTTGGGTTTGCTGGTTCCGAGGTAGGCGACAGTAGTTGGAGAGGTGTCCCAACCTATTACAGTTGGCACATTTTCGGCATGAGGTGCCAACAGGGTGATGGTAGTTGCAAGTGGTACACTTGGGGTGAGAGCGAATGTAACCTTATCCAGGTTGGTTAGTGTTTTGGGTAGGCGAGTGACGACAGTATTGTTTTGAGAAGAAGCCTTCCGCTTCTTGTTCTTGTTGTGGGGCTTTTTGGCTGGGGGGGTAGGAGATTCGGTGGTGTGGGCAATGGCTTGGTGCGCATGCTTCGTAGGGACCTTGTCGTAGGCCCCCTGAAGGATGCAGTTATGGTTGAGTTGGAGGGTTATGGCATAGGCTTCCTCGAGGGTTTTCGGGTTGGCTGCGGCTACATGGTTCATGATCACCGGTGAGAGGCAACGGATGAGCTTGGCGATTGACTTGGGAACAGTATCGACTTGCCCAGGGCAAATGATACTTAACTGTTTAAAGCACGCAATCAATCCTTCAGCGTCGCTCCCCTGTTGTGTGAGATTCCAGAACTCATTTTCAAGTTTCTGGGTCTCATGGGGAGGACAAAATTGCTCCTTCATGAGCTCCTTAAGCTCTTCCCAAGTCATCGCATGGGCTGCTTCGTTGCCACGTGTGTTTCGTTCGGTGGTCCACCACTCGAGGGCTCTCTTGCGGAAGACCCCGGTGGCATTAAGGGTTTGGGGTTCCTCAGGGCAGCTGCCCTAAAGGAAGATAAGCTCCATTGAATCAAACCAATTGATCATGGCGGTAACACCATCCATGCCAGTGAATTCCACTAGTTTACAAGCCATGAAATGCTTGAATTGGTAAGATGGTTTGGGGGTATCGGCTTTGGAATCAGCGGATGATTTAGGTGTGGCTTCGACGTGTATGGTGTGGATTTGGCTAACAATGTCGGGTATGATCTTAGCCAATTGCCCGACCATTTGCTCCGAAACGAGCCCAATCAGTTCTTGCTTCGATATCGAGTCCTTTTTGTTGGATTCCTTCTGGGAATCCGTCTTCTTGGACTTCTTGAGGCGGTTCAACGAGTTACGGAAAGGAGGCATCTAGAGGTTGTAAACAAGACAAAAGCATGGGACTTGATTGTAATAAAGAAAATAGGTTTTGCATGCATGAGTATTAATAAAATTCACATAAGTTTCACATAAGAAGCATGTGTTCATCAAGTATGGTTCACATAGTTTGCATGAGTTCAACAAGTATAACATGTATACTCACGTATGAATACAAATAAAGAGTATAAATTTAGTTTGTTCACGAGGATTAGTATTGTTTTTTATTGCGATAAACGTGCGAGTGTGTAACGGTTTGAAATGAACGAGGTAACAAGTATCAAAACACATAAAATTTGAGTCACAAAAAAAGAATAGGCTCGTAAAACATGGGAATGATTCGGGTAGAGAATCGTCGACAATTCCAAAGTGAATCAAAGATCTTTTCGAATTAGAGTAACGTGCTTTGGCCTATAGGTAAAATGCTTTCATCGAGAAGCGAGTAACGACATTTTACCCTTCCAGTTACTACACGTCTCTAACCAATCGGAAAATCGAGACTTTGGCGAGAGCGAAAATCAAGGAATGGGACTTAATCGACAAGGTGCGGATTTCACCCCTAACTTGACGATTTCGTACCCTAAGTGTGGTTGGTACTTACCAAACGAAGAGCAAATTCTGATTCGTTGGTAAGGGTCCACTAGAGTTTTGTGTTGGAAATTTTCCATCAAGGTTTGGATTTCACTCCTAACTTGATGGCATAATTGCGTGCGAAAAGAATAAGTATAGCGGATTGAGAGTCGTTCACCAAATTGCGGTTTTCACACCTATTTTAGTGAAGTCGTCTCGTTTATATTACGAGTGTCTTCAAGCGTCCAAACGTGTATTGTGTAAAAGTGTCTTAGGAAGACACCATGTATATGTATTAAGACCAAAAGGAAAGAGAGAAGCAAAGTAGGAAGCATAAAGTTTTAAGCATAATCAAGAATGGTCACAACGGGTACTTAGAACTATAGACTAGGTTGAACATGACAATTCTACCTAATTCCCTATAGTTATGGCTCTGATACCAATCTGTCACACCCCAACCGATGGCGGAAACATCAGGATGAGACAAAAACGAAATTGCTCATTGCTCACAACATTAATAAGTGACAATAATTAATTAAACCATATTTCATTTCATAAGAATTGTCAAATACATCAATGTAACAAACAAAGAACAACATAACATTTGCAAAGTCATAACAAAATTGATACATCGACATTAAACCTAACGTCTAATTTGTGTGTATCTAGTCCTTGCTATATTGTTTTCATAGCATCATCTCCTTCAACCTGTAACATGTTTTAAAATAATGTCAATGCGAAAGCAAAGGCGAGTACACAAGTTTAGGCATAGCATATGTATACGAATAAGTTTAAACAATCCACATGGCAACCAAATCTATACAAGAGCAATATCAAGCCATGCAATACTAATAATCAAACCCTTAACGCAATCACGATGTTTTAACATGACCTCACGAATACACGATGGAGGTGGATGCGTGAATTCCTATAGCGCTAAGCATGTCAAACAAAGGCTAAAAATAGTTAATGACTAAAGCATAGCATAACGAATATCCAAGACAAGCATCAAGTATAAGATTCAAGTTTTCATGTATATGGGATCGTTTGTGTGTTTCATAAAGTTTAAGTGTTCGTGATTTTGTATATGGAAACATGTTACACCAGAAAAGTGTTATAAACAAAAGTGGGTCGAGTGTACTCACGGTTTTGCTAAGTCTTTTCTACACTTGACAATCCGTGAAGACGTTGGTTCGAGGATGACGCCGAATTATCCTACAAGAGGAAACAAGACGTTTGAGTATAGAGTTTCAACGGGAGATTAGGAGTATTCGTGCATGATTAAAAATAAGTTTGATAAAGTATTATGATACGAAAGTATTCACTAAGATGTAACACTCGTTCTTGACACTATAGTAACTCTTACGAGTTGGATGTGATTTCATAGGTTCGGGACCTATTAGAATCGTGACAAGGAATTACATACTTTAGTGTTAAACTTATTAACTTGATAGGTGATTATAAGTTCATTATCAAGGTTTCGGTTTTAGAATTATAATATATTTATATATATCATTATAATCAAGTATGAGGTGGGAGGTTAAACCATCCACTTTGAACCTCGGATTATGTTCACCACTACACAAGTTACCATTGGTAACAAGGAGGGTACAAGAACTATATACTATACAAGAATGATAAGGTGTCATCTAGATACCAAGTAGCCAAGTATTCAACAACTCGACGAGCACACGAGGACAATCGTCAACGGCTTTATGGGGTTGTGACACTATAAGTCTAGCAAACTATCTTGGGATCTTGATGAAAATCATCAAGTGATGTGTGGTCTCAAGTTAGGATAGCCCAAGCTTCCTTGGTGGACACACATGAACAAGTTTAAGAACTTGCATCACTTGTGAGCTCAATGCTCTTCAAAAACAGAAAGTTTGGAGTGATTAAACACTCCTATTTACAAGTTTAACAACCTAGGTTAGTCCCCATACTCATATATGTGATTAGGAGTTCAAGAACACTAGGATGAATGAGAAAAGTATGAGATTTAACAAGTTTTTGAAAAGTTAAATCATAACAGAAAGTTCTCGGACATTTTGGGGCATTTCCAGGTCTGGATTCTCCATGGAGAGCCCTAGGAATTTAACCCAAAGTTTATCCAAACAAGTAGGAAGAAGAATGAGATGATTTGGTTAAGAAATGAGCAAGATATGCTCACTTTTGTAAGAGGTATACAATCTGCCCGAATTCTGAAGTTTCAAGTGTTCTTGAGATGATTTTGGAGAGATTATGGAGTTGTTAAAGTGGAAAAAGGCTTGAAAACACTTGGGTTTTATAAGGAAAGGATTAGGGTTAGTTAGGTGGGGTTTAAGTGACTATTAAAGGACTCAAAAACACAAAAAAATATAAAAAACCCGCCCAAAAGGGCTGCTGTCCGCCCTCCTTTTGCGACCAATCTTACCCGGAAACAAAGCTTAACAACTTTGTGTTTCCGGGTTCTAACACAAGTGGCCCGCTAGTGGAGTGGCTGTGTTGTTGTTTGTTGAACCGGAGGTCCCGGGTTCGAGTCCCGCGGATCCGGTTTTGTTGATTTATTTTTTTTCATTTAAAAATCATTAAATCAGGTTTCATAAATGACAAGAATAGCCCCTGTAGTTTGAGAATCCAAGAATTACACTTTAAACCTTGGACTTATTAAAAAGGGGTATATATTAACATCTAAAAACTAAATGTTAACAATTATATATATATATATTATATAATATATATATATATATTAAACTATATATCATTTTTATTTTTTTTGTAAAAAGAAATTACTTAATTTTATTAACTAATTTAATTAATTAACTTAATAAATGAATAGGTAATTATATTTTCGTAACGAATTTAGTTTAACGATTATAAGTTTCACGTTTAAGTCTCGATTACGCATACATACCATGTTTGCAAGATATCACACTTGAGAGTACCACGAATACGTTTACATGTTTAAAGTATGAACAAGTATAAGTGTAACAAGATTATGATTAACACAACATGAATAAAATACGAGTTTTTCATTACGATCCAAGTCTCGGTTTACAACGTTTACAACAAAAGACGAATACAAGATACAACGATTACAGAAAATAGAAGTAAGGTACAAGGTTTCCAAATATAGAAAGTATAGAAACGCGGGGCGTTACAGTCATAGTCATAGCCGCAGATGGAATTACACGAGGAAGCAAGCGAAACCTGTCTGTTTTACCCCCGGTCGTGTCACAGAGACACTCCCGATCCACCCACTGCGTCACGTGCAGTTCAACGCCCCTTAGTAGTTATGCCTAACAGCACAACCAAATTAGGACGAGTGCAGTAGCCTAGTGCCGACACACTGTCAGTCGTGGCACTGGGTTGGTCAAACCGATAGTACTATCCACTGTCCACAGGCTTACGTTAATCACTTGTCTTATAGAGGGGAGGTAGTTCGTGTGTTAGATAATTCACATCATATATTGGTGCAATTAACACAGTTTCATAACATGTCAATAATCTCAGAAACAGTATCACAATTTAGAAATGGGAGAGTAAAACTCACTCCCAGATTGGTGTAATCAACACAGTTTATAACCAGTTCATGTGTTAGGGAAGTAAAATTCCCTTTATAAGTTTGTGTAACCAACACAGTTTGTAGCATGCATTCCACCTCAAGTAAAACAATAAAACAGTTAAAAGCGGGGTAGTGAAACTCACAGGGCCAATAGGGGTCTTAACATAAGAGTCGTCGAATATCTGGATCAACTTTAATAACGCACATGCAAGCATAGACTCAAGTCAGTACCTAAGTTGGTAAAGGTCATAACTTGGATCAGGTCATGAGTTTTTACTCCGGATTGAGTCTATAGTACACTGGTATGGTGATGGACGTCAGGGTAGTATTAGTTTTTAGTTTGGCTTCCGGACACCGGTTCGCGTGCCAGCCAAAGTCAGCAGTTTAACGTGTTCGTATAATGGTACAGAAATACCAATAGTGCTAACATGTTGTTATTTAAGAATGATTAACTTTTCATTAAGGGAGTTTGAGTGTTTGGGGAGTCTAGGTTGTCCAAAATTGAGTTTCTATTTTCACCGTCGGAAATTCTCCCAAGTTGTCTTAGGACACACCCCAAGTGTCCAATTTGCCCGGGATATCCCGGAACGTTCCCCATGTCTCAACTATAGTATTTTCGGGTTGGGTCAGTTCTCGGTTCCGGCAGGTTCGTTACATGGTAAACTGCCGAAAATGATTTAAATAACTTATTTTTAATCAAATACATTCCCATTTAATCTAGAATTGGACTAAAAATCTATAAAAATATATATAACTCAGTAAAATCAGTAAATCATAAGATAAATTTCTGGGAATTTATTTTGGTAATTTACTTATTTAAATAAATTATTTATAAACCCATTTTTAACCACATAATTAACATAAAATACTTTCGGAAGTTCAAAAATTCCGAAACGTTTCCTAAACCTTCTATACATGTCCAGGAACATCTCCAAAAATTTTGAGAATTTTCCGATTTCGTTTCGGTGCGTTCCCGGCTACCGAAAACTCGCAAAAACGCGGATTTTTAACCCAGTTACGTTTTAATCATAAAAGTATCATTTGACGTTCGTTTAAGTGTTTTGAAGCTTGATCGATCATTCCATGCACATTCGGTTGCCTTATGTTATGCCCGGAATGAATGCGTTTCCCCAACCGGGAGCTGCTTCGTTTTGCGTGCCCGGGCTTTGATTATTTTTAAACCTTATGTCACAATATATGGCACAAATCTAAGTTACTCCTGGAACTCAGAATCTTAAATAAGGCTACCGATAAACTAATAATCAACGTCAAAGGTCTAATGCTGTTAAACGTCAAGTCTTCGTTTAACACGTTGTTCAAGGCTAAGGATGCCAACCTCCATCGTTGGTCCTTAGTAGTGTCATGTCAACCATGACGTGCTCTCGGATTCCTCCGAGATATAACATATATCGTCTCACACAATACCCAAGTCATGGAATTTCACAAGGTTTACGCACAATTATAGTTTTAGTCATGCTTTAAGTTTAAGACCAATTAAGGTGTATCTGGTTTTGTCATGGGTATCACAGTCTCCCGTGGTTAAAAAATTTCGTCCCCGAAATTTACTTTGTCATGCTAGGGAAGAGGTGAGGGTATTTTCTACGGAATTCATCCTTCCGTTCCCAGGTATATTCAGGCCCTTGTTTAGAGTTCCACCGGACTTTAACCAGTGAAATTTTGTTATGTCTTAATTGCTTGACCCTGCCATCAACTATTTCCACCGGCTCTTCCACAAACTGGAGTCTATCGTCAACGTGTATGTCTTCCAAAGATACCTGGGTAGCTTCATCCGACAGGCATTTCTTCAGGTTTGATACATGGAAGACATCGTGAATGGCGCTAAGTTCGGTTGGTAACTTCAACCGCTACGCTACCGGACATACCTTGGCTAGGATCTCGTATGGCCCAATGTAGCGCGGGGCTAGCTTTCCTGACTTTCCAAATCGGATAACGCCTTTCCACGGCGATACCTTTAACAACACTCGTTCACCAACTTTGAAAGATAATGTTTTCTGCGTACATCAGCCCAGCTCTTCTGTCGGCTCTGAGCGGCATGCAAACGCTTTTGAATTTGATGGACCTTATCGTTCGTTTCCTGAACTAGTTCAGATCCCGTCAGTTGAGTGTCACCCACTTCGGCCCAACAAAGTGGTAATCGGCACTTTCGACAGAGGGCTTCATATAGGGCTGCTTGAATGCTACTATGGTAACTATTGTTATACGAGAATTCCACTAGTGGGAGATGCTTGTTCCAACTTCCTCTGAAGTCCAGGACATAAGCACGAAGCAAGTCCTCTAGTTCCTGAATCGTGCGTTACGATTGGCCATCGGTTTGGGGATGATAAGCAGTGCTTAAATCATTCGCGTCCCCAAAGCCTCTTGTAGTTTCGGCCAATATCGCGAAGTAAAGTGGCTGTCACGGTCGGAAATAATAGCAATCCGGACACCATGTCTAGCTACTATCTCATTAGTATAAATTTCGGCCAACTGGTCGGTCTTATACGTAGTGCGAATCGAAATAAAATATGCGGATTTGGTCAATCGATCTACGATTACCCAGATCGCATCATGACCACGAGGCGTTTTCGGAAGGTGGGTCACGAAATCCATCGTGATTTGTTCCCACTTCCACTGAGGTATTTCGGGTTGTTGCAACATCCCGAGGGTTTCTGATACTCGGCCTTGACTCGCGCACAAGTCAAGCATTGGCTCACGAATTCGGCCACGTCCTTTTTCATTCCCAGCCACCAATAAAACTCTTTCAAGTCATGGTACATCTTATCCGTACCGGGATGAATCGAATATTTCGATTTATGAGCCTCATCCATTATTAATTGTCTAAGCTCCAAACTTGCAGGAATCCACACTCGATTCTTAAAGTACAACACTCCGTCCGTTTTCCTCACAAAACTTTTCTCGTTACCGTGCAATCCTTCGCCAGGTTACTGGTTTTCCTTCAGGGCTTGCATCTACGCGTTCCGGATTTGATCTATCAAACTTATCTGCACGATCATTCCCAAGGCTCTCACTCGAAGGGGCTTAATTTGATCCTTTCTACTTAACGCATCTGCTACCACATTAGCTTTCCCCAGGTGGTACTTTATCTCACAATCATAATCATTTAACAATTCCACCCATTTGCGCTGCCTCATGTTCAAGTCTTTTTTATCAAAGATATGTTGGAGGCTTTTTGATCGGTATATATAGTACACTTGGTACCATATAAATAATGCCTCCAAATCTTTAATGCGAATATAACTGCTCCTAGTTCCAGGTCATGGGTCGAGTGATTCTTCTCATGCACCTTTAGTTGTCTTGAAGCGTACGCGATAACTTTATTCCTTTGCATAAGGATGCATCCAAGTCCTTGTCGTGATGCGTTGCAATATACAACAAAGTCGTCATTGCCTTCAGGTAATGTCAATATTGGGGCCTCATACAACTTTTTCTTTAACAGTTGGAATGTTGTTTCTTGGTCTTCACTCCAATCGTACTTCCTATCCTTTTGCGTCAATGCTGTTAACGATTGCGCGATACTAGAGAAATTTTTGATGAAGCGACGATAATATCCTGCCAATCCTAAGAAGTGGCGTATTTCTTTTGGGTATTTCGGCGCTGGCCAGTTCTTGATTGCTTCTATCTTGCTTGGATCTACATGAATTCCATACTGATCCACCATATGCCCTAAAATTGTACGGCTTGTAACCAAAAGTCGCACTTAGACAACTTAGCATATAGTTGTTCGGTCCGTAGTATCTCCAAGATAGCACGCGAATGATGCTCATGCTCGTCCTTGCTCTTGGAGTAGATCAATATATCGTCAATGAAGACGATGACAAATTTGTCAAGGTATGGCTTACATACCCTATTCATGAGGTCCATGAACACCGCGGGTGCGTTAGTTAACCCAAAGGGCATAACTAGGAATTCGTAGTGGCCATAGCGAGTTCAAAATATGGTCTTAGGAATATCGTCCTCTTGGACCTTCACTTAATGGTAACCTGACCGAAGATCTATCTTAGAAAAGTATCGGGCTCCTTGCAGCTGATCAAAGAGATCATCGATTCTTGGAAGAGGGTACCGATTCTTGATAGTGACGTTATTCAATTCCCTGTAGTCGATGGACATTCGGAAGCTACCGTCCTTCTTATTTACAAACATAACTGGGGCTCCCCAGGGGGAATAACTAGGACGGATAAAACCACGATCGAGTAACTCCTGCAACTACGTCGATAGCCCTTGCATCTCGGACGGTGCAAGACGATATGGGGCCTCGACTTTCCGATTGGGCGGCAATCCAGGCAGTTCTTCCGGGAACACGTCAGGGTATTCACATACCACCGGAATGTCTTCAATACGTTCCTCGGCTGGCTCCTCGGATATGACGCTAGCTAAGAACACGTCACATCCCTGTCGTATACACTTCAACGCCCTAAGGTGAGATGTAAGGTTCAACGTGGCACCTAACTTCTCTCCTTGTACCATAATTACATCCGTGGGGGATAAAGGAATCTTCACAACCTTTTGTTCACATAACACTTCCGCATGATGATTGGACAACCAGTCCATTCCTACGACAATATCAAAACTACCCAACTTTACTAGTAAAAGGTCAATAGTAAACTGGTAACCATTAAGGGTTATAGGGCGATTAACAATAAGTTTGTGACTGGTAATTGCTTTCCCGCTGGCAAGTTCAATGGTATAGGGGTGTTTTAGGTCAACAACAGGCATATTCAAGAGTGGCAAAAATACAATCGACCCATAACTTCTACCGGATCCCGTATCAAATAACCCTAAAGCAATTGATTGGAAACGAGGAACATATCTGAAACCACGTTGGGATCCTGGCGTGCGTCACTAGCTCCCATGACAAAGGCACGACCTCGAGTTGCATTCGAGGTAGACGCTTGGTTCTGTGTGCTCCTTCCTGCAATCTGTTAAGCTAACTTCGGACAATTATTACAAAGATGCTCCGTGCTGCCACATCCAAAGCATGCACGGGGGTAGGAAACCTGTGGTGCTGGTTGCTGAGGTCGCTGCTGAAGAGGTTGAGACTTAGGGGGTTGGAAGCGAGTTGGTTGGGGATTTAGTTTCATGGGCATCTTACAGTTTCAGGCAAAATGCCCTTGTTATTACACTTCGAGCATATCACGGTTCGGCATCTACCATAGTGGTGGAAAGCGCACTTGTTGCACTTTGGGGCTTTTCCTTTATAGTTATCAGAGTTACCAGTTGGGGTAGTCATGGTGTAACTCTGGCTAGTTGCTTTCCCTTTCTTGAGTTACTGCCCCAGCTCGATTACCTTCTGGGGCTTCCCGCTTATTCCCTATCACTAATCCATCCGGTCCTTCAGTTCCACTAACTTCCATTGGGTTATAGTCCATGACGTGCATATACGATGCAAACCAGTCTAACCTTGTTTTGCGCGTAGTTTGGATTGTCATTTTGACCTAAGAGTCCTGGTTGCGGATTTGGTTGAGGATTAGCATTAATACCGGCGCTAACATGCGCCACAATCGTGGGAATAGCAGCCTGCAGCTGTTGCGCTATCATTTGCGCAATTTATGCCTTAGTCATCTGTGGTGCGCGTTTCGGGACCATTCTACTATAAACCATAGATGTATAAGCATCAATGTCACATATCCAGTTAACACATATTACATGTTCAGCTAAACATAACACACACTTCATCACACACATGAATCCACGGCACATATAGTTAAAAGCATTGTCATATATATATATGTGTAATGTCATCATCATGCAAGCGTCAAAATTTGCACATAGACTTAACCCATCAGGGCAGTGCGTAGATGTGCTGCCAAAATAGGTCACCAAAGTGACGTACAGACTCGATGCAACGAGACTACCAACTAAGAAAACGTGAAACTACTATGACTGCATCACCACCTCGACATGGGTATAACCCAGTGCTTGGTAGGATGTACAAAAGTTACATCATCTCTATCTATACTGAAAGAAAAACCATACTAAGAACGCCACATCCACCATGCCAATCCTCCAAAACCTACGATCAACCCTACAATAGCACCAATGCATCCGTATACCAATGCACGGAAATGATCCTGCTCATGGTGCACATACCCCATACCCTGCTGTAGCGCGATGATCGCCTGCTGTAAGAAGATCAAGTAGTCTACCATCGACCTCCGCTATTGTCGTCCTCATCCCGTGCCATCCATAGTAATGAAATCTGCTCAAACAGAAATCCCATCAAGTTGCTCTCGGTGATGGGAGCAGGCACCACCTGAGGAGGAACAGGTATACCCCAGATAGGTGGAGAAGGCTCTCTAAATGGCTGGGAAGGGCCCCCTTGCTCATATGTGTGAAACGGGGAAGGGTCCTCTCGAGGTGGGGTCAGAAAACGAGTAGTGAAGTGCTGTTGGGTCCCTATAGGTACGGGTGTCGGACGAATAGGGGACGTAGGTGGTGTGAACACGGGTACAGGTGTAAGTACCCTCCGACGAGCCGTCTGTCGGAGGCGGATAAGGGGTACTCCCTGAGAACTAGGTGAACAGAGTGAGTAAGCACTCCAGGTAGAAGGAGTATAAGGCTTAGGAGGAGTCTCCGGTGTAGGCAACCTAGGTGCTACCGGCTCCCACTCCCACTCCCAATGTCCAGTGGTGGGAGTAGGGCTCCTAGGAATAGGTCCTACGGGTATGGCAACATCCGGGGTACGACTATGCTTCGAGGAGCTAGTCGGATGGTGAGGTGGGGAACGGTAGGCGCTCGAGGCCTCCCCCTTGCGCCTAGAACGAGGTCTGGGTGGGTACGGACCATAACAATAACCAGAAGGATCTGGCGAGTAGCTCGATGTCAGAAGGGGTGTCAACGGATCCTCCTCAGGATCAGTCTCCATATGCGAAGTCGACTGGTGACTCGAACGATCAGACATGCTACCTGAAAAAAGAAAACCACCCACATTGCTGATTGGACTGACCCAAAATACCGAACTCCACATTCCACAAATATACACATAAGCACGTATTGTACGCAGTTTCAATTTTTAAGATTTATAAAAATTACTTGCGGTTGGTGACATTAGTAGATGGATTTTCGTCCTATCTCAATGACGTTCCCAGAACCCCCAAGTATGAGCAGATAAATTATGGTGTTCCGGACCACAGTAACTTATTTGCCCCACCAGGGTTTCCTGGTAATAGCCATACTACTCAGTTTCTAAAGGTTCTCAGCGTGTGGAGACTAACTTAGGATTATAGTCTAGGTTCTTTGGAGATAACTAGTTCGCTATAACCGAAGGCTCTGATACCATCTTCTGTCACACCCCGACACGCAGCGGAAGACAATTGCAGGATGCGGCAGACACGTGGTAATTCTCCATAGTTTAAAAACATGATATCATAGATAGAGAGAACCTCGGTTACAACCTACAATCAGTATCATATTACACACCATAAGTTTCAGTACAGTACTACGAGCTATCACAGCTCTTATTCTGCTACAGTTCACTACTAAAGCCATCTACACGCACATTCCTTACTCTTGCTTTGCTTTACCTGAAATGCATGTTAGTTTTAAAAAGGGTCAGCTAAACGTTGCGTGAGTTCCACTGGTGTGATTACTGCATAACAATATGTGTTAACAAGTTTAATTGCACTAGTCCAAATCATAATGACGGTCATAGTCATAGCCGCAGATGGAATTACACGAGGAAGCAAGTGAAACCTGACTGTTTTACCCCGGGTCGTGTCACAGAGACACTCCCGATCCACCCACTGCGTCACGTGCAGTTCAACGCCCCTTAGTAATTATGCCTAACAACACAACCAAATTAGGACGAGTGCAGTAGCCTAGTGCCGACACACTGTCAGTCGTGGCACTGGGTTGGTCAAACCGATAGTACTATCCACTGTCTACAGGCTTACGTTAATCACTTGTCTTACAGAGGTGAGGTAGTTCGTGTGTTAGATAATTCACATCATATCTTGGTGCAATTAATACAGTTTCATAACATGCCAATCATCTCAGAAACAGTATCACAGTTTAGAAATGGGAGAGTAAAAACGTGGATTTTTAACCCAAATCAAAACTCAACCAATGGACTCCAAATTTTCCCATATCATTCCCCATATGTTCCTTAGTGTCTCTGTAAAATTTGGTGATTTATTGAACCCGTTTGATATTTTTTCTGAAATTCTTTCTGTAAAACAGTTAAAAATTCACCAAAACTCGTAGAAAGTTCCAAAAATTCTAAAATATTACGTGGACCTTCCTGACAATACCCTACATCACCATACCAAATTTCAGCTCAATCCAAGCTAGACGGACCAAGTTATAGGCAAAACAATTTTCTGCCTAGCCTAGATTCGGTTTTCGGATGTTATACCTAGCGATTCTTCCGCTTCCAAGCGTTTATCTTGATCCCAGAAGTGTGTAAAGGCTATATTCAGTACCTACACACCTGGTACAATCCAAATATGCTAGAACTTAGATCAATCAAGCTTTATTGTTTTTCGGTTAATCGAATAGTTAAGCGATTTTTGTCGAATAAGAGTTGATTAGGGTATCAAACCCCATTGATTAGCAACTATGGCTGCCATATAACACCAGGGGTATATGTGGGGTTCATTTCCAACCCTAAAACTTGTTTAAAATCCCAAAATTCATGGATTAAAAAGCGTTTTTCGGCTAGAAATCGTGTTTAATCGAAGAAACGGACTTAGAATTATGAGTATTAAGGCTAATACCTTTTAATTAGATCTTGTTTATGGAAGAATTCTGCTGAGAATGAAAGTTGAGAGCAGATTTTTAAGAGGTGATGTTGAAATTTTTTATTAAAAATAAAAGAAAAAGAAAAAAAACATTTATAACCATGGTGGGGGGTGGCGGCACAGAGGTGGGCCCCTAGGGCCACCTCGTGCTTCGTTTTACGTGTGTGAAGATGATGTTTATCCTACAGATAAGTATGGGTTCGTTTCGGGTCCGGCGCACGTTCTCGATTTGTGTGACGGACTCCGTTTTGCGTGTACTTAGTGTCAAACGACTCGGTTTTGAAAATTATACATAACCGTCTAAAAATCCGAACCCAGTTACGTTTTAATCATAAAAGTCTCGGTTGACGTTCGTTTAAGTGTTTTTAAGCTTGATCGATCGTTCCTTGCATATTCGGTTGCCTTATGTTATGCCCGGAACGAATGCGTTTCCCCAACCGGGAGCTGCTTTGTTTTGCGTGCCCGGGCTTTGATTATTTTTAAACCTTATGTCACAGTCTATGGCACAAATCTAAGTTATTCCTGGAACTCGAAATCTTAAATAAGGCTACCGATAAACTAATAATCAACGTTAAAGGTCTAATGCGTTGTTAAACGTCAAGTCTCCGTTTAACACGTTGTTCAAGGCTAAGGATGCCAACCTCGCATCATTGGTCCTTAGTAGTGTCATATCAACCACGTGCTCTCGAATTCCTCCGAGATATAACATATATCGTCTCACACAACACCCAAGTCATGAAATTTCACAAGGTTTACGCATAATTATAGTTTTAGTCATACTTTGATTTTAGGACCAATTAAGGTGTACCTGGTTTTGTCATGGGTATCACATACATGGTTTTCAAAGAAATTTTGCTTCGTATGTTGACCTAGCATACCTAGTACATGGTTTTCAAAGACATTTTGCTTCGTATGTTGACCTAGCATACCTAGTACATGGTTTCAAAACATTTTCACGACGTGTTTACATTGTTCTAGACATTTTTGCTGCGTTGAACTCGACAATGATACATTCATTAACATTGATCATGCCGACCGGTAGTATGTAATGGTACCATAGGATTGACAATCCGTTCTCGCTTCTTAGGTTTGTTTGGAAGTAACGTTAGGGAATGACAGAATCCGATGACAATTGATAAACCTTTGACCTGATAAGGGTTTATCCGACAGTCAACAAGGCTTGAATGTATTCGCCAACAATCTATATTATATTTACACAATGAAAGTAATGATTTTATAAAACAAAACCTTTGATTAAACAAAACCCTTGTTCATTCAAAAACATTGTTTTATACACTACATTTTGGTTATACAAGACATCTAATTATACATGACATTGGTTTACACATGACATTGATTTATATAAGACATCACATTGGTTTATACAAGACATCACAATGGTTTAAACAAGACATTTCATTGGTTGGTTTATGGTGAGTGATTTAAATAACGAGATGCGTGTAATATGATAAAAGCATGGTGGATACGCCATTGGTACTTCCTATATATAAGTGCTTTTATTATATTACATATCGTAGCGTTATCTAAACCACTTCAAACAAAATACAAGACATGACATATTTTTATACAAGGCATGACATATTTTGGTTAATAAGTTAACCTTACATCATTTCTTTTAAATCATTTGATTTTCACATGATTTCATAAAAGAAACATCTTATAATGGTTCATGGCTACTTTTGTATAGTTAAATATTTTCTTCTAAGCATTCAAAGCCATGAATCATTATCACAAAACCTATGTTACTCACATGCATTTTTATGCAGACGTTTTATTTTCACATATGTTTCAAGAGCGAATGTTTGATGTTGAGCATGCTACACTTAGGGCGGACTTGGGCCTTAGTGACTTAAAATCATGAAAGACAGTTTAGTTTATGTTATGTTTTCCGTTTAATCTAAGACAATGTAAACAATTTAATTTAATAATACAAAACTTTAAGTACCATGGTTGTGAAACAATTATTCTGTGACATGACTCCCCGACGTTTCAGTCGCGGTTTGTTGTTTTAAGCGGTCAAGGTGTGACATATTACAACACAGATTAAGATGTATACAATTAAAATTTTCACAAGCTAAGCTTGATAGTAGTTTAATATGTAACAATGTATACGAAGGTCATCGTTTACACAATATATCATCATTCACATGTGTTTAAGCTTTTATATAATTGCTTCAAACATTGGTAATAAATAAAGTCCCATACATATTCTTAATAACAATATATTACATACTAAAACACTATTGTAAATCATATGAAATATATGAAAATATATAATAACACAAATCCAAAAAACACAATAATAACCAATCAACTAATCTACCTTCTAAACAAAATTGAACTTAGTGTCTTGTGGGGTGGGAGAGGGGTTATGTATGTATCAGCCAGTTGAACCTAGCATGTTTGTAGGAGAACATGGTCGATAACTACTGAACAACGTTGCCTAAATATTAAACCACTCATGCGTGTTGAAAATATAAATATTTAAACTCATATAAATAAGTAAAACTAAACTATGACAACAAATATTAACATGTTTAAAATTTAAATAATTAAAATTGTAACACTTACATATGAAAATAAAAATTAATCAAAAAATTAAAATCTAATAGCAAGAATTAATAAATTTTAACTTTAACTGCATCGAGTACTGAACTTCTGGATGTATATCCTTGACTTTTGCCATGAACTGCATGTCTCTATCACCACATTTTATATTACTCACAACACAAAGGTCACGAACGGAAGTGGTTGGCATCACCCTCAAGTTTCTGGAAACCTGGTCTCTTGTGAGTAGACCAAGTTGCAATTCATCAAAACACCTCTTCGGACAAAGAACTCAACACAAAAGTTGGTATCGTTAGTGAAAATTATTATAAGCAAACCTGGAGTAGTATTGCATTACTTGATGAGTTGTCCATTCTAGTCCATCAGAGTTAATGGACAAGGCGGAAGAATTCATCACACGACTGTTGAAACAGGATCAGAAGATTTTTCACGAGTTAGTTGATCTGCAAAATAAAAGAATAGATGAACTTGCATGGAAGAAGGACAAAGTCTTAGAAATCCTAGGAAGCGTTAATTGTAGCGAGTAATGTTTTAATATTTTTAAAAACATATTTTTTTTTCTAATTGAGTTTTTTTTCTTATTGTGTTTATATTTTTTAATAAAAAAGACGCTATTTTTTAGTAATTGATAAGTGAGTAGTTTGTTATTACTTTTGATTTTGATTGATTAATTAATTGCTTGATGATTTTCTGGTTTATTTTTTTATGTTTTTTTGGGGTTATTTGTAATTTTGTCTGAAAAAACTTCCAAGTTTTAGCTAGTTATGACGGTCCAGATCAATTCTCACAAATAACCATCATGACCTAACGGTCAAAATCATCTCAAATTCAGTTTTTTTTTTGTTTTTTGTTAAAATTGGCAGTTCGTGAGCGGCGATGGGGAAGGGGAGGGGGAGGGTTATTTTTGAATCACCTAGTTAGGGGCCGGTTCTACGTGGGTGTCAAGGGTTGCCCGGGATACCTCTCAACTTTCTTGACCAAATAAAAAAAATTTTAATATTTTCTTCATTTTATGTATTGGATAGTACTGGATACCCCTAATTGAACATTAGGATACCCATGAAAAAAAAAAGAAATGAGAGGAATTAGATAGCATCAAAGAGATTTTGTTTTTCGATCGTTGGTCGAAAAGTTTCACCTCTGGTTCTTGGTTGCAGTAGAAAGAAAAAAGAAGATGGAAAGCAGGATGAGTGTAACATAAATAAATATAATATATCTATACTGGAAAGTCAAAACCGATTTAACCCTCTTTAAATTGATGTTTATGTGAAAAAAACAAAAAAAAAGTGATTTGACAACTACGCATACATATCATTAAATCATTACATATATTTTGAATATTTTTTATTCTTTGTTTCAATGCCTTTTAAAGATTCACTAATTTACTATGTAATAATAATAATAATAATAATACAAATGGTTTAGTAAGAGTAAATTGTTGATGACTTGGCCTTGCTTAATTAATTATTAACCATTCATTATATTACATTGTAACTCCCCAATTGAAAGACTCTAAATCTATCACGACCTGAATGTAGTAGGTAACAAAAAAATCTCCTTTTTTGTTATAAATATACATTTTTTGTTATAAATATACAGTAAAAAAATTGGGATACCCTTGTATTTTGGTTCTAGTTCTGCCACTGTACCCAATTGAACTTTGCATGTTTGTAGGAGAACATGGTAAGTTCTAAACACAAATGAAAATTGTATTAAAATAAAAAAATATTACACAAAACCGAAAAAACAGTGTACACAACTGTTTTTCACACACGTCCATATGATATAATACCTGCTAACCACCCACGTTATATATAATATATAATATATATATATATATATATAACAACGGTTAATGTTAGTTGTTTAACAATGTATTAACACAATGCTAAACAACAGTTGATGTTAGAAGTTTTGACTTTTCTACAACTGTTTTTAACACATTCATTAGTTATAATAACTGCTAAACACCCGAGTTACATATATAAAAAAAAAATAGCAGTTGAAGCAGATTTGCACACCAATGTTAAAAAAGCAAAAAAAAAAAAAAAACACAATGTATACCATAGAAATACATTTTCCTTGGTACAACACTAATGATTGTAACAAAAAAAACAATGCTAACCACCCACGTTACATATATAAAAACAACTGTTGATGTTAGCAGTTTTTACTTTTCTACAACTATTTTTTAACACACATTCATGAGTTCTAATAACTGCTAAACACCCAAGTTACATATATAAAGAAAAGCAGTTGATATTATCAGGTCTGCACGACAACGTTACATAATAAACAAAACAAAAAACACAACGTATACCATCAAATATATTTTCTTTGGTACAACAAAAACCATTGTAAAAAAACATAACTGATGATATCAGGTTTGTAGGACAACGTCACCTACATCTACGGTAAAAAAAATTAAACTGAAGACAATTAAAAGATACGAAAATATATAATAACACAAATACAATAAAAAACACAATAATAACCAATCAATTGATCTACCTTCTAAACAAAATTGAACTTAGTGCCAGTTGAAACTAAAAGGTTTGTATGAGAACATTTTAATTTACTATTGAAAAAAGTAACCTAAATTTTAAACCGCTCATGCGTGTTTAATAGCATTAACACATTGTAATGTATTAAAAATTTAAACAAAATGTAATGTATTCAAAAATTTAAACAAAAAACAAAATGAAATTCCATATCATAACCAATCAGTCTGAAATGATTACAAACCATTTCATCATCTAACCATCATCATACATAAAAAAAATACATAAATAAATAACCTAAACACCCAACCTAACATTTCCAAGGGAAAAACAACAACGAAACAAAAAACAAAAGTCTTCAAGCACGATCATATGGTAGCCTAGGGTGGAGTGAAACAAAAAGGATCGACTAATGTTTTTAATAAGCATACCATCATCTTATGAATCTTGACCAAAATTGTCGAGATCAATATCCAATCCCACTTCCAATTCTTCAGCGCCTTTGCCCTTTCATTACTTCTTTTGAACTTGCGAAGATAGGAAATAAGAACTCACTCATTGATCTAGAATATTAACTAAACACATAATAAAAATATATTTGAGGTACCAACCTTGTCCATCTCATGCCTCATATATCTGTCAGGACAACCAACCAACCAACGCACCAAACTCCATGTCAAAGTATTTATATTTGCTCTAATATTTAGATAACATAATAAAAAATAAACATAATAAGTTTCAGCAATAAACATCACTAACTATGACTAACAACAAAATTTGCATACTTTAACATAAACGATTTACCTTTACAGATTCGATTGAAGACATAGTTAGGTCAGGAAGTCTTCCAAACAATTCTTCAAACTGAAAAACAACAAATAATTAAAAAAAAAAAACAAAAAACAACTATCAAACCAAATATACTCGTTAATAAAATAAACTATCCGGTTGTACTAAAACCATTTTAACTCACAACACAAGCTTTATTACATACGTTGCCACTTTCATCAGATATCTTACTCAACTTTTGAAAATGATCATCCACAAACATGTTGTCAGCCACAACCTACAACCTGGAAAACAAAAACAACTGTCAATCACTGTTTTAAAAAGTATATTAAATATATAAACCAAAAAACACAATATATGTCAAACAACACAATCATTTTTAAGAAAATATAAAATAATAAATAATAACACAAGCTTCATCATAAGCTTGCTTATATAAATGTACATTCTTATTAGAGCAATGAGTAAGATTATGCAAATGACAATCCACAAACTTGTCAATTACAACCTGACAAAAAAACATATCAACGATGGATTTATAATAATAACACAAAGGCCTTCTAAAACACAAAACGAATACAAAAAACACAATACTATATAAATCACAATCCTTTTTTTTTGAAAAAACAAAATGATATATACATTTCCAACTACATTTGACGACTTCATAACTGCTGTCTGCTTCATATGCACAACGGTGTCCAACCCAGCAACCTGAAAAACATAAACATAATAATTCAAATTAACAAACATGATTAATTGAAACACAATGCCATATAAATTAACAACTTACATGTTTCCTCATAATTGAATGTTCATCATACACAGCATGGTCCATCGATTCTAGTTGAAGCAAAACACAAATTAAATCAGAAACTCTTTTCGAAACATAAGAAACATGTTCAACACATATGTAACGACCTTACATTCATATCCTTATTCAAATGATGAAAACAGAGTATACGCAGACATATATATATATATATACACATCTTGTATCCTAACTTCCATGAAGGAGTTATCGATGATGTCGGACATGGTCTGAAAACTGACAGAACATGTAGCGATAAAAGCTCAGCTCAAATAACCGCCGCACCTCAAAAAAAACCGCCAAAATATGGGGGGTTATTCCCGTCAGGATTTAATCTCAAATAACCGCCATGATCGGACGGCCCAGATTACTTCAAAAACAAGTTTTTTTGTCATAAATGGAGGTTTCTTCGCTGCGAACAATTTATTAATAATTTATGTCAATCCAATCGTTCATTGTTTTAGGTAAGTTTTATGTCGAATTCATGTAACACCTCGTAAAATCGTGTCCAATAATGTATTGACACGTGCCCTTGATCCTACTTATGCCTAAAGTTGGCTAGGAGGGACTATTTTTGCCAAAATCAAATACTATGGATACGGGAGGACTAAAAGTGTCAACATGCTAAAATTTAGCCTCTGAGTGACCTTACACAATGTCCGTATTCTCAATTGAGCCACTTGTTGGCCGTAAGAAACCGTTTGAGGAATTATTTAAAAGTTTGTGCGACGAAGGGTTAAAAGCGTCAACATGTAAATTCTCACCTCTGAGTGACCTTTTAACGAACCGGGAGCTTATGATGTTGATCATACTCTTGGGAATGCCTAATAATGGCCAAGGAAGGCTTCGTATGCTAATTATAACATTCTACGCAAGTTTGGAGGTCAAAGGGGCTAAAACTGTCAACCAAATGAAAGTTTGTGGGTATGTTTGATCAGCCACCACCGTAAGTTACGCCCCCACCATAGCTTATGGTGGGACCTGATGACAGCTATTGTTGTTTTGTGCCTTGGAGGCCGCACAAAGCTCCAAATCGCCCCATTTTGAAACCAGGGGCTTCCAAACCACTAAGACACGTACTAGGACACTTGTAAGCCTCTCCTAACTCCCCTTAACACCTGTGATCACCTCCTTCAAGCTCCACAACTATAAATAGGGGTCTTGTTTCATGTCAAAACTTGCACCTCTTCTTGTTCTATCAATTCCTCTCATCTCCTGGAGATTCCCAACTGAAGGGAGCTTCCATTTAAGTTATTTTTCATCAGAGGTTAACTAGTAAGTGATCCTTTCCCTTGCATTTTCGTGTATTAGGCTTTTAAGCCAAAAGTCAAGCGTTATCGTAATAATGCTTTGACTTTCGGTTTAGACCATTATGGTCCAGCCATTGTTCGAGACGAACATGGCTACGTGATCCTAATTAGGTAAGTGTTAATCCCTAAAAAGGGCACCTCCTAATTATCACGTTTGCTTGGTCAATTGACGGGTCAAAGTTATTAATAAAAAGTCAAACTGAGTCAGATTTGAAAATAAATTCATATATGATAATGTAGGTGTTATAAAATATGTTTTAACACTTAAACAACTTGTTAATAATTATTAGAAGATGTGTAAACATGTTCGGCTCGTCAATTCCAGGTTTAAGGTCGGTTTGCAACCGAAAGTCGTGAAGTTTGACTTCTACTTTGACTTTCAATTCTGACCCGAATTAACAACTTTAGTTACTGATTCTAAGTTACATTATGACCATGTTATGTTATAGTATAACCCTCTGGAGTTATATTACATGGTCATGTAGTAATCCGAGTTTTTTATTTCAAGTTCCGTTATTATGCCTAAAGTCGACTAAAATGCCTTTTTTGTTAAAAATAAGGTTTTAACTATAAATGAGAATGCAAATGAGTTAAGTACTGATATATTAATATAATTAACATGTCTTGATATTATAAATCTGGTCATAACTGAGTTTTGCTAAAATAATCGGAAATTATGTTTTTAAAGCGACCAAATCGCCCTTTTGCCGTATAAAATGGTTTAAACATAATTTCTTCAACAAAACTCATTAGTTACTGATGTAATATCATAAATGGGATTATTGGGATAACAAATCAGATTGTAAACTGAGTTTGCACACAAGATCTTGCATTATGTCCTTAAATGACGATAACGCCCTATCGGCATATAAAATGGATTTTTAACCAAGCTTTTATGACAAAATCTTTTACCCACTGATATATTATATTAAATAACATATTATGGTTACATAAACTTGGTCATAACTTCAGTTTTCATTAAACATCTTGAATATCGTCATTTAGCGACTTAATCGCCGTTTCGGCGCATATTATGGTTTAAAACCATATTAGAGCATCAAGACTTGTTACCTACTGATTTCAAAACTTATTTTATACATATTTACAATAGGTACACAATCTAAACTCAGATTCCCAAATAATTCATCAAGTGAAATGTGAAGTGACCAAAATGCCCTTTCGAGGCATAATTTGGGCTTAAACTATAAACCACACATATACTTGATATCCTACTGATATAACATCATAAATTAATCATTTTTACAGAATGTTTATGCCAATGACATCAGTCTACTTGCAAGCTCCTTTTCAAATCATAAAATGACCAAAACACCCTTTTGAGGCGTGACTTGATGTTAAAATCATAACGGGCATACATGTTAATATCCTACTGATGTTACAACATGTTTTAAATATAATGGCATACGGAACTTGTATACGGCTCATCCGGTTACCCGGTTTCGCTTATATGCGTACGGTTCGGCCTATGTAACTAGTTTACGTAATTTAACCAAAAGGGTTTAACCTTATCATTTTATTTTCAAAATCCAGAGTGTAACATGTTTACCCATATCAAACAAGTCTCCATACTTGTCGGGTTTAAACTACATTCTATTCCGGTCATCGCTTAATCTAGCGTTTAGTACCATTATTATCTTTAAGCTACCCGGTTCGAGTCTACAAAGTAGATAGGACCCGTTAGCATTCTAATTGGTTATAAACACCATCATTTCCAGACTAAAAGCATCCCAATAGATTGTCAACTAAGCTTACTTTTGATTGTTCGGCTGAGTTAGTAATTTATTGAAGGATTAGCTTAGGTAAATACTTTTAACTTATTTTCCCTATACGGGCTTGGGATACGGTATAATAATACCGCTTGCTCGGGTATGGGATCATGCTATCAGATTGTGATTAACTAAATCCTTATAACCCGTTTTATTCTGTATTGTTTGATAACTTAAACATTGGGGGTTAATTCGACCATTTCTGGGATATCCTTGGCTCATTTAAGTAACTAATGGCCACGACCTTAAGCGCGGGGTGTAGGCATACACCTGACAAATGCTAATGCTAATAAAATATTGAATCCCATTGGTGGATTATTTAAGTGGCGTGTCGGTTAATCAAGTTATTCGGTTTCTGCACCGGACCCCATATGTATTGACAAACATGTAAAACTGTAAACAAGGTCATTTTGAACTATCCCAAGTTATTTATAAAATGTGCCAAGTGCACCTAAACCATTTTTGGAAATATTTTCAAAATGAGTCAGTTATTAGTATTTACCAGTGAAAACTGACGTATTTTCAAAAGATCAAGTTACAGGTGGCAACATGCAATAGATCGGGAGCTGCGCTATAGTGACAATAGAGGATTTTGCAAGTCCCTAGGTTGCTTAAAGTCTGTTGAACAATACTTTGTATATATTTATTTCGATCCGCCTGTGGATCTTTCTTTACAAGCCTTGTAATTTGTATTCAAACTTTGAACACTCTGTTTGTAATGGTAATTTAAATCCAAGACTTCCGATGTGCTGTGTTTGTTTGGTTATGATGTTATCAACTACGCCACGATATTCCCCAACCAAGCCCATCGGGTACACGTGGAAATAGGGGTGTGACAGGTTGGTACCAGAGCTAACGTTCGAGTGAATTAAACACTAGCCTTTTGTGTTTAATCTCGAAAATACACAATAGCACATTCCTTAGACTTCCGAGTCTAGGCTTTGACCTAAGAGTACTCATTTCATTATTAAGTTATTATTATTCTTTTGCATTATTTTAACTCTTTGTTGAAGCAGGAAATATGCCACCAAAATTTAGGCGCGGAGGCAAGGGTAAGGATCCCATGAGGGGCGGACCCTCTATGACAGAACCATCTTTCAGACCACCTTTCAGACCCTCTCTAGCCAAAGCATTTGATTTGCCTGATCACAATCCTTACAAAGGATCCGGATATAGACATTCCATCTCGCACGAATACTCTCTGCCTCAATCACACTTCCAACATTCTTACCATTCTCACCATTCCCACCAATCACACCATTCTCAATCCCATTCTCACCAAGAATACTTTAACTTCAACTTTGTCAACCCCGTTAACCAACCATCACCTGGAACCCCTCCAGTCGACTCGCCAACACATATGGAGGAAGATTCGATCCGGAGGAATGTCCACAAACCCGATCATATGGTCATCCCATCGAGCTATCTAGTGGCTCGAACTCCTTGGCAGGATCTCCGTTTCGAGGTCCTGATGATTATGAATAAAGATGGGCACAATATGTGTTCATCAACACACCCTCTTTCCATAGCACTCCTCAACATCAAGCCCCAACATCCCATCCTCACCAAGAGGATGTAGATATGCAACAGGTGGATCAACCTCAGCCACCACCTGAGTCATCATCACAACCACACCGAAGGCATGGGGCACGCATGTCGGTGCGTGCTGGTCAAAGGTGGGGCTCGCTACCACCTTTGCCACCATCTTACCATGTCATCCTCGAGGACCCGCAAATGGGTGAGCCCTCAAACACATCGCCAGTGGTGGAATCTCTACCACAACCAGCTGTTGAGCCTCAGCCTCAACCACCCCTACCACCGCAGGATTTTACTAACCCAATACCTACCTACGAAGGGCCGCCTGGGTTTAACCCTATCGACCCTCCCGGCCTGTATAACTACATTCACCACGGTCTAGAACAGGATCCTTATTTTGATGCGGTCATTCATAATAACCTTTATCATCCCTCTTACCCTAATTACCCACATCCTTACTCATCCTATGCTGCTACTGGGTATCCACCTTATGGATATCCGTATCCGGTTGCGCCTCAGCCACAACCACCTCCACCTCAGCCTCAACCGCAACCGCAACCGCAATTACCCCTCGAGGCTATTAATGAGGCCTTGGATCAGGTCAGGGAAATGCGGCAACAAGTTAAGAAGTCAAAGAAGAAAACGACCAAATTTATTAAGAGACTCTATAAGGCTGTGAAAGGAAGGAAGGACGAGTAGTTTTGTATTTTCATTTATGTAATTTTTTTAAATTTCAAAAAGTCCCTGTGAGGACATTGTTATTTCTTTTAAGCCCCTGCGTGGGTATGTTTTTCTTATAATAGTCCCTGCGCGGACAAGATTTTGCATTAAGACCTCCTTAGAGGCAAAATATGTAATCCTTATCGTTTTAGTGAAATTTTGGAATTCTCCTTTAAAGTACATTCTTGTTACTTCCTTTGTTCATTTGAGCGTCTCGATTTTAATTCGATTTTATCGCTCCGCCATAAATTCCAAAAGATCTTCTTGATGGTTTACACATGCCAAGTGATTATGTCACGTTAATTGGCAAAATAAATGGTAGTTAAGATGGAATAATCTTCTACCATGATAGTTAAGGAAGATTATCCCTTCTATCGACATGTAGTACCTATGTTTAAACCTCCAAGCCTCTATGGTCAATGCGATCATGGCTAACCTGTTAAACCATTTTAAGACATCATTCTATGTTAATATTCAAGTAATATTAACACTCCTGGCAGCGTGGCGTGAGGAACCACACTAGCCATCAAAATATTTGAACTTTGATTCAAACATAATAAGTCTAAACGATTGTTGTGATCAAGACGAATGTTATCGTTATGATGATAAACATTCTAACACCCATTATAGGTGTATTACCTACGGGTTATAATATAACATCCATTGGTGATGTAGTACCTATGGGCCATCTATATACTATGTCCATTAGTGACAGTGACAGTTGTAGTCTTTGACTCTCTGTTCAAATCTTGTTAGTCTACGTGACAAAGGCTCTTGTTCCATCTCTTTCAAACTCTCAAGTAAACCTTATGCGACAATGATAGATGTGAAATTACGATCCACTATCTAAAATTTTTGGACTATGTCCACTATTCTAAATACCAATGATGGTCCCTTTGAGGCCTAGGTTATATGCATTCGATTTCGATAAAAAGTCTGAATGGTTTAGCTATACCATGACTAACATATAAAATACTATTTCGGTATATAGCATAAAGAATCTAGAATGGCTAACTCGGGAAATGTAAGCAGCCATCACAACAACAATGACCATGTTAATGCAAATATCATCATTAACGAGGACGAGTTCCAGGCTCGCATTGAGGCGGCCATAGGTAAGGCTATGGAAAAAGCCTTTGAAAAATATAATAGAACGAGTACTTCGCACTCTAAGTCTGTATCGAAACCCCTTTCAAAACCTCACACATCTGAGAAGAAAGAGGATTCTGTAATTCCTCGAGCGTGAGGAATGAGGGCAAGAAAAAGGAACCTCGTGATGAAGTACATACCTTGAAGGGAGGATGTTCGTACAAGTATTTCATCACATGTAAGCCCCGAGACTTCAACGGGGAGAAGGGGGCGGTGGAAACCCTCAGATGGTTGGACGAAATGGAAACTGTGGTAGACATTAGTGGTTGTGCGGAAAAAGACATTGTGAAGTATGTGTCTCAATCTTTCAAGGGCAATGCCCTAATATGGTGGAAGGCATTGATGCACTCGACTGGGAAGGTGCATCTGTACAACTTGGGATGGTCTAAATTTGTAGACCTAGTCAAGGACACGTATTGTCCACCTCACGAGGTAGAAAGGATAGAGGCAGACTTCATAGCCCTCACCATGAAGAATATGGATTGTCGTAGGTATGTAACAGACTTCGACTCCTACTCCAGATTAGTATCATATCTAGTCACACCGGAGCCCAAGCGCATTGCGCGATTTATTAATGGGTTGGCTCCGGAAATAAGGGGTATGGTTAAGGTTGTTCAGCCTGCCACACACAAGTCTGCGGTAGAGCTATCTCCCTTCCTCACTCAGGATTACGTGAGGCGCATGTCAGTCAGATCTGAAACCAGTGGTAAGAGGAAAAGGGAGGATGACAACTCCCAGAAGTTAAGAAGAAGGGGAAATTTGGATCCCACAGGAACCAGAACAGGTCCGAAGATAGACCTGTGTGTAAAATCTGCAACAAAAGGCATGGAGGCCAGTGCAGGTATGACCCAAAGGCTAAGCCTTGTGGGATTTGTAAGAAAATGGGTCATAAGACCCTGGACTGCAGGGATATTAAGGACGCTACATGCTTCAAATGTGGTGAAAAAGGCCACATAAAGACCAACTGCACTAAAAATCCGAAGGATAATAATGCAAGATCTGGTGAGGCAAAGAAAAGTAATGCGAGGGCCTTTTAGATGAACGCAAGGGAAGCTGTTAATGACAATAATGTCATTACTGGTACGTTTCTTATCAACGATACCCTCGCTAGAGTTCTATTTGATTCGGGTGCGGATAAATCATTTGTGGATTTTAAGTTTAGTGAACTATTAAACTTACCCGTAAGAACTTTAGACATGACATATGAAGTAGAACTTGCTTATGGAACCATTGAAACCGCTTCCTCTATTCTGGATGGATGCTTTATATCCATCAAGAATCATTCGATTCCTATATCTCTTTTGCCAATGAAATTGGCGAGGTTCGATGTAGTTTTAGGCATGGATTGGTTATCCACAACCAAGCCTTTATTGCCTGCGATAAAAAGCTAATCGAAATTAAAACCCTATCCGATGACGTACTCACTATCTATGGAGATACGCACTACGGGTTGCCGGAAAAAGCTTCTATGCTTAAGGCCTCTCGGTGCTTAAAAAGAGGTTGTGTCATATATATGGCACAAGTAACCATTGATAAACCCAAGCATAAGATTGAAGACATTCCTATCATCTCCGAATACCCTGAGGTTTTTCCCGAAGAACTACCTGGTCTACCTCCGAATAGACAAGTAGAATTTAGGATAGATATCCTACCAGGATCTGCGCCCATTGCAGGAGCGCCATATCGCCTAGCGCCAATGGAAATGAAGGAGTTGAGGACGCAGTTGGATGAGCTACTAGATAAAGGCTTTATACAGCCTAGTTCATCTCCTTGTGGAGCACTTATCTTATTTGTTAAAAAGAAGGATGGTTCAATGCGTATGTGCATTGACTACCGTGAGCTTAACAAGATAACGATTAAGAATCGTTATCCATTACCCAGGATCGACGACTAGTTTGATCAGCTACAAGGAGCAAGTTATTTCTCCAAAATAGATCTTAGATCGGGCTATCATCAACTAAAAGTTAGGAGTGAAGATGTTCCAAAGACTGCCTTCAGAACGAGATACGGACATTATGGATTTCTAGTAATGCCTTTTGGGCTCACTAATGCACCTGCAACATTCATGGATCTCATGAATAGAGTCTGCAAGCCTTACCTAAATAAGTTTGTCATAGTCTTCATTGACGACATACTTATTTATTCTCGTAATCAATCTGATCACGAGAAACATCTTAGGTGCATTCTAGAATTGCTACAAAAAGAGAAGTTGTATGCTAAATTCTCTAAATGCGAATTCTGGCTTCGCGAGGTCCAATTCCTTGGACATGTGGTTTGTGAGCGTGGTATCCAAGTCAATCCCGCCAAGATTGAAGCGATAAGGAATTGGGAAGCACCGAAAACACCTTCGGAAGTACACAGTTTCCTAGGACTGGCTGGTTACTATAGAAGATTTATTGAGAATTTCTCAAGGATAGCCACTCCCCTGACTGCTTTGACCCGCAAGAATATCAAGTTCGACTGGGGTTCAAAGCAACAGGAATCTTTCGAGACCTTGAAGCAAAAGCTGAGTAATGCTCCAGTTTTACCCTTGCCAGAAGGCATTGAGGAGTTTGTCGTTTATTGCGATGCATCTCACACTGGTATGGGATCATGCTATCGATTGTGATTTACTAAATCCTTATAACCCGTTTATTCTGTATTGTTTAATAACTTAAATATTGGGGGTTAATTCGACCATGTCTGGGATATCCTTGGCTCATTTAAGTTACTAATGGCCACGACCTTAAGCGCAGGGTGTAGACATACACCTGACAGATGCTAATGCTAATATAACATTGAATCCCATTAGTGGATTCTTTAAGTGGCGTGTCGGTTAATTAAGTTATTCGGTTTCTGCACCGGACCTCATATGTATTGACAAACATGTAAAATTGTAAACGTTATTTTGAACTATCCCAAGTTATTTATAAAATGTGCCAAGTGCACCTAAACCATTTTTGGAAATATTTTCAAAATGAGTCGGTTATTAGTATTTACCAGTGAAAACTAACGTATTTTCAAAAGATCAAGTTACAGGTGGCAACACGCAATAGATCGGGAGCTGCGCTATAGTGACAATAGAGGATTTTGCAAGTCCCTAGGTTGCTTAAAGTCTGTTGAACAATACTTTGTATATATTTATTTCGATCCGCCTGTGGATCTTTCTTTACAAGCCTTGTAATTTGTATTCAAACTTTGAACACTCGGTTTGTAATAGTAATTTAAATCCAAGACTTCCGTTGTGCTGTGTTTGTTTGGTTATGATGTTATCAACTACGTCACGATATTCCCCAACCGGACCCACCGGGTACACGTGAAAATAGGGGTGTGACAATTCAGGTAATAACTCCACTCCGATTGATGTTGTTTATGCACATACGCCACCTGTACCAGATACGGGTTTCTTATCGTGCTTTACATCAATATTTGACTTAAAGCACACACATGTTGCTTGATGAATTGCCTCATTCCAAAATATAAAAGAATCTTGTGTGATTAAGGTTGTGTTTCCTATACGTTGGTTGTCAAAATATCTAATTTTCTATATCATTTTTTTTTGTTTCTTGGGCCACTCCATGAAACAGAATCAAGCTTTAAGAATAAAGAAATTAGGTTTGTTGAACTTGAAACGATTTTCTTTCTGCTCTCTTATATAAAATAGTTTGAAATATTTTGGCTTAAAGAGAGTGTACACTTGGTTTCTGTAATGTCAAGTAAACAATCTAGGGAGTTGGTTTTTAGATCTCAGTTGGATTTATTGTATGAAACTGAAGCTCATTTGCTTTATTTCCTCTTGAACTGAAGCTATAATACAAAGTTGTGTTGTTTGAACTTGAGAATCAAGGTTTTTTTGTGTATAAATAATCTATATCGAGGGAAATTGGATGCGTTCTTTCCCATATAAAACTTTATTTTTACCCAGCAATGTGCATGTTTACAATGTGAGGCATGATGGTTATGAAGGTGTGGAAAGGGTATCTAGAAGGTTTGCTACGCCTTCTGCGCCTGCGATCGTTCGCAGAATAGGTTGAGTGGTGATATTGTGGAAGTTTTTGATGAAAATTGTCAGAAAGTTGCAATGGTTTGGAAAGTCTTGAAAGGCCCTCGGTTTTTAGTAAAGCGTGCATCAGTTTACTAATGAAATTAGGGCCCATAAAACGAATATTAAGGCGGGACAGGGCTGTCAATGAGTTCCAGTTGCGAAAGTAATTCATTTCATCATTTTCTTTATTTCCATATATGATTTATCGTTTAAAATACCAATCTTTATTTATCTTTTGAGTACAATTTGTAGATTTCCGGAAGCAATGGTGTTGGGCCGGTGATTTGTCAAAATGAAGAAGATTGCTTACCTACGTACAACGATGCTAATTACAAAAGCAGAAGAGATCTTCCGCGTTTGACTCATCTATTCTCAGAGCTAAGAGACTCAAAACACGCTGAGAAAGATAGCGGTCAAAGTGAAAGTCGTGTTATTCATTTGAAAAGGTAGATGCTTATGCAACAACAACAACAAACAACAACAAACAACAACCATACCCAGTAAATCCCACAAATAGTAAAGCCACCCGTAGGGTCTGGGGAGGGTGGGATGTACGCAAACCTAGCCTCCATCTATATAGATAGAGTGGCTGCTTCCAGAGAGACCCTCAGCTCCAAAATAAACAGTAGACCAACATACAAAATCCAGAAATATAGAAATATGAAGTTACCAATGCCAAGGAAGTGTCGATGTAGTAACATCAAACATCTAATAAACATGTACAACAACATACAACAGCATTTAGGCATACGTACAAGAAGGCAATCACTTGTAAGGTCCCCCTAAGGAAAAAAAATTAAAATAAAATCTAAGCCCTTAACGCCCAACTAAGACCTTACTGTACCATCCCTATAAGTCCTTAACCATAATCCTACGCCTCCACGAAGCCCTATCTTGGACCATGTCCTCATAAATGTGCAACTCTAGTAAATCCTGCCTAATCCGCTCATCCCATGTCAGTTTGGGTCTACCTCTAGCTCTCCTCCCCTCCACAGTAAGGGTTTCCACTGCTCTAACTGGCGCTGTCATTTGCCCCCTCTTCACATGCCCAAACCATCTCAATCTCCTCTCTTTAATCTTAACTGATATACTAGCCACCCCTAGCCTTCCCCTAAAAAACTTAATTTCTTATCCGATCTAACCTCATTTGGCCATACATTCACCTCAGCATCCTCATCTCTGCTAAAAGGTAACAATTATCATTTTGGTAGATATTGTTCATTCATAAGTTTTGATTCGTACCCCCTTTGTTTCTTTATTATTTGTTTTCCCATTTCAATAACTTTCTATAATGCAGTTGACAATGTACTATCCTTGTGTGTTAAACCTGGTCAACTCGTTAACCTTTCTTTTGTCTCGGCAAAGTTAACCGTAACGAATCATCATAATGACATCCTAGTTATAATAATTGTCATAAACACATAATGATACTGGAAAATAAAACACTAAAAAGTAAACAGCACTTTTAAAAGAAAATAAGCATGATAAGTTATCATTTTATACTGTGCAAAACTTTTGAAGTGATTCGAAAAGTATTTGAAGAAATTATTAACTCACCGTGTACAATTAAAACACATGAAGAGAGTCTATTTATAATAAGTATTAAAACTTCATATATTTATTTAAAACGTATTTCAATTGGTACATGGTTTAAAGAGCTTTCAAGATCAATGATAAAATCATATCACCAGACTGTTGAGTGCATTAGTAATATATATAGTTGATCTAAATTTTTTTTTAATCCTATTATAATTTATAAATGAGTTCCCTGGATTTGTGATTCTTTACCAGTAGATTAAACTACATGTAATTTAATTGTCTTGTTTCAGCATATGGATGCATACATGCATGCATGATTACTCTAACCTTCATGTTTATGACATACCTTGCCCTTCCCACCTCCACTCATTTCATTCCCAGACACAAACCTAACACGATATATGCAAGTTTCAATCGGTTTCGGGTTGAACTCGTGAGCACGGTTGGCTTACAGATTAGATTTTCAGGTTGACCTTTTAACCCTATTATATTATGATTTGATTAAATGTGTTTTATGTGTTGTGCGAAAATTTAGAAGTTAAGGGAATGGTCAAGTTATAGTTCAAAACACAACTTTTTATACATTTTTGTTGTAATTCCGGAGTATTAACATGCAAAAAACGTTGTTAACAAGTTAAACGGGTCATGTTTGTGTCAACCCACGAATATGCATGTCATGTGTTGGTTCCTGTCTATGACACGATTTTCAGGTATGCATGTGTAAAAAACTAGTGTTTGTGTCAGGTACGACCCGCCAACTCATGAACACAACACATTAGCACCCTTATTACACTAAGATGTCCACAAAATACTACAATTAGGGGTGTTATGCTCCACAGACCAGTGGTTTTTACCACCAGTTTATTTTATTTTTTTTTCAGATCAAACTTTGTTCATGCCATCTTCTCATTGCCCCTTCAACTTGCATCCAACTCTCATCGTCTGGATCGCATCTTCATCCAATCCTAACCAAGTTACAATACCACTTGTTCGAAATTGAACTCAACGCATGAAGATTACAAGAACAATTGAAACTCAAATATCTTTATTTTCAAGATTGGATGTATAATGGGATAACTCCCATCACCGACTACTCGACTGCAATGATCGCAAGTAGAAAACAGAAAGAAAAGGCTAAACCCTTCCTTGCATTAAGAACACCTGGTTAAGAGGGAATCCATGGTTTCAACAAACTAACTAGGATAACATAGGACTAATAGTTAATACCCGAGTTTCTAATCCATAGCCCATATACATTGCACCTAGGAGCAGCAAGTGCCGACATGACACAAACACAACATAAAAATAAACATTTTTGGTCAGCTTACACGACCTGTTTTTAAACATGACAACCCAAACACAACCCGTTATATAAATAGGTAACCTGTTAACTCGTTTTAAAGGTTGTTAAAAGGTTTAATATTTAAACTTTTGAGATGAAAATGTAAAAACATTAAAGTTAAATGTTTTGATTTTTAATTTTCCCTCTTTGAACTCTTCATCAGCACTACATTTCCAACAATTTTTATTTTATTAGTTTTAACTACCAATTTTCCGATATTTCATTCGGCTCCACTAATCTTAAGCTAAATATATAACCAAGTTTGTTAGGTCGGGAATGAGGAATCAGAAAACAAAAATAATTAAAAAAGACACAATTACAAAAATGGCATTTGAGCTTGAGTTGGTTGATTAAATTGTTACTATGTCCCCACTATGCATTACTCATTTTTCACAAATGAATATTAAAGGGGTCGACAAGAGAATATATATATATATATATGGATCAGTTCAGGTTCAATATATTCAACTCTAAGGTTTCTAAGTTCTAACTACCTCAAATTTGGTATAAGATTAGTCAATTTTAATGTCGCATGTAGGAACGTTTAATCAAGTTCTAACACTTCAAAATTTTGAAGTAATGTCCTACAAGCAAGAACTATGTTCTCATGCATAAATAGTAAAGAGTTTATCGATAATACAAATGCCGTTAAACCATCATCATAGTTAACCAAATTTATATATATATATGGCCAGGTTGGACTGATCTAAGCTCAAGACTAGATAATTCTACGAGTTTTATAGAAATACATGGGGTGTTTCATAGATATAATACTCTCATATTGTGGTTCCCATATGCAAAATGATAAACCCCGAATGAAGGAAAACACATCTTTTATTTTTTAGACGCGGGAATGCCTTTGAGGACATCCCTGAGAGCATAATAATGGCTATCACATTTATGGTCTGCAATCAAGTTGTTTGACAATAATATTCTTTGAAAATGTTCACCTGGATGTCTCTTCCAAAGAGTGGACGTACTTACTTTATTGCCATTGTGTCGTTCTTCTTTCCGTTTTAGAAAATAAACGCCGCCCGGAATAAATAGTTCCTCTTGGGGACACACTAAATCAGGTCTTTCTGTTTTGATGTCATTGGCTTTTGCTACTTCTGGTTTAGAGTTTGAAGATGTACTATCTTGTACCGCGATCGAGTCCTTTCTACCAGGAACATCTGTTGAGGTTCATCAAAAAGTCAAACCTTTTGGTCAAATCTGATGTAATGGTGGTCAACAACTCAGTCAACAGAACACTCCCAAAGAGCAGAAATAAGCAAAATCACATATTTCATTGGATAGTTTAGGTGGCAAATGTGTACGGGTCAAAATGGGTTGGGTTGACCCAGAACACCTTGTTCTACAAAATAAAAAGAAATATTTACTTTTCTATAAAAGTTTTAATCAATAATAATGTTATTTTTTATTAAATCCCACCATCATACTTAGTAAATCCCATCAATATCAAAGCTAAGGTAGGGTCGGAGGAGGGTAAGATGTAGACAACCTTACCTCTACTCCGTAGGAATAAAGAGGTTGCTTCCAGTGAGAACCCGGCTCTATAGTAGTTTTGCATCAAGCCTTGGACATAAGGCACATAACACTCAGCAATTAAGACAAAGACCGATTAGTGCATATATTCCCTTGTCTTTCGGCTATCATTGCCACCACATGATGCATGATTAACCATCCCCCTCTTCTTCCAATTTTAATATTATATATATTAATAAATTTTCACCATAAAACATTGGCCAAACTTCCTATTAACATTAGCTATTAAATATTAAACTTAAATTTAATCATTTTATGTAACTTATCATCATGCAAAACAAAGGTATAATATTTTTAAAAACTTTAGTCCTACTTTTTTAAAAGCATATTGTATTTATAGTACAACTTTTTTGAAATGTGTAATATTTTCTATACTAGGATGATATTTGCATCTCTTATCATATGATTGTGTTGTTTTCTTTAAAGCTTTGTTTGTTTAAATGGTAACTAATCAACATTTAAAATTAGGGCTTGAATGTTTGAAAATTAAAATTGAAAATTATGGACTATGGTTGAACATGATTGTTTATTTTGTTTAAGTGTTTAGTGTTGTTTTATGAACTTATGGAACGATTTATATGTGATAGGAACCATGAGGGTGAAAATTTCCAAGGGGTTTTGGATAGATATGTGATAGGAACCATGAGCGATTTATATGTGATAATAACCATGAGCGATCTATACAGAGAAAAATTTGCTTAAGAAAGTATCTCTAAATGATGTTTTAGATAGATTTCAAAAAATGAAAACCCATAGGGCACAATTTTAAATATATTTGTAATCACGATTGACATGTTTTTGATGATTATATAAATTTTACTTTCATGTTTTTTTTTGTTTTACATGACCCGACCCGATCCGACCCGCTATGAACCAAAAAATTTTTATACAGCTAGGAGCCTAAAATCGTTAAAAATATTCCGCACCCCCATGAAAATATTTCTAAGTCCACCACTAATCGATCATATCCTTATATATAATAAGATGGATGGATTATAGTGGTTCAAGAGATAAATGAAAACATGAAAATTATATTTGAATAGCTGAAATTGTAAATTTTCTTTTTGTTTCACTATTTTATATAATAAGTTATTCCATGGATAAGTATTATATATAAATTTATGATTTACATTTTTTAGATATTCAACCGTGTAATACACAGGTTTGTAAGCTAGTGCATTAATATACACTTTCAGTGACTTACCCAACCTATTTAACCTGATTCGTTACTTCAGTTATTTTCTATTTTACCCATTTGACCCGAAGGAAATATAGCATAACCTGAATCGACTAATTCATACGTAGGATAACAATTCAACAGCTATTTTCACATTGGTGAAGATATTTGTTTCACCATACTAGGACAAGCATGTGCATCCTTAGCTTTAAAGCTTTTGGTCATAGTTTGTCAAATAGTTGTATTCAGAATTTGAAAAAAAATTTTTTTTTTTAAAATATGCAATATTCTGCAGAGAAGGTAGCGCTTACGGATATATTTAGCCTGGCTTCCAAACTTGGTATAATCAACTAGCTTCTTAGCTACATCTTGCACGGAAGATAGAACCTGCTTTGCATTATTAACTAAATCCAAAACACTTCTCCAGTCGTCCTTCTCTAATATGGTTTTCCTGATAAAACACCGTTTGTAGATATACGCTCTGTTACTTTTTGAATTGCCAAATGTGTAAACTCAAATGAGATGTGGTAGAAATTACTTACCAGTCAGTCTGAAGAATTTCGTTTCTTAATCTCATCAGATAGCAACGCTTAGCCTTGGGATTATATCATCCTGTGTGTCACGAAACAAAATCTAAAAATTCTTACAAATTCCTTAATGGAGTATGAAATGGTATGTATGTTGGCTATCAGTTCTAAATCAAATGTTTCGTTACGTAATGGAGTAGACAACAAAGAGTGATGATATCAAAGTCAACTATTATACCCCACTTGTTGCTTATATTTTATAATAATGTAATCTACATAAATCTTTTTTAAGTGCTTGCGCATAAACATAAATAGTAATGGAAAATTTTGGGATTTTTGTAAATATACTATTGTAATGTGACAATATTTATAAAAATGTGTGTGTTACAATATTGTAATGTATTTGAAGATAACAAAAAAAGGAAGATCAACCTCAATTATATATCTTGTTCAAATGAGAACCATTTTATTTATACAACAATACAATACACTATAATATTCTAATGATTTTATAAATAGTGTATTCACATTATAAATAAATTTTAACGATTAAACAAACAATGTATTCAGCTGCGCACAGGTGAATAAAGTGGGTCCTAAATATTTAACGGTTTTCATCACCACTTATGTTAATAATAACTAAGATTGTAAGTACACTAAAAAAATTTAATTACACATGAATAATAAAATAGATAAATAATACACGAGTAGTGCCCAAGCCGAGCTAGGCACATTTACACACCCATATATACACCAACAAAGGTATCTTTTTTAACTCAATTCTATATACGTCCTCAGATTTTCAGCAATGGTCTACTTGCATAAAAACTAACTTAGTAAACTGACTTTTTTAGGCAAAAAACATTATCCAAGTTCCAATATAATTGCTTTAAGATAATGAAATTCATAATAAATATACTCAAATTATATACTAACCTGCATACAAACGATCGCGACATAATCAGAACAGTATTCAGCCAGCTCTTTAGAAACACAGGGTGGTGTCCCATATCAGACAGCCGTAACAATTTCAGGGCTAAAACCCAACTCTTCACTCGTCTTCTTGCGAAGCATTATAGCTAGCATTGAAGCAATCGCACCTCCAAGTGAATGGCCCACCAGCCTTAACCTAAACCCCTGTAGACGATTAGAATCACAAAAAGGGAGATGACAATTTCGACCCATTTGTCAAAAACCGGATCCGGTGCGTTTACATTAAACGTTCAATGGATCAACAGATATAATATAAAAAACCTTCGCTAAAAATAAAACACGTTGAAAGTTAACAAAAATGAATTCACCACCTCATGCTTCTCAAGGTACTTCTTAATGGTTCCGATCTCGTGAGTTAGAAACCAACGAGCAGCCTCAGCGGTACCAAAATGAGTTGAATAGCCTTCAAAATTGACTTCTGAATCACTCGAAGAAACAATGTCGGTAATAAGGTTAGAAACTGTATGTGTTCCCCGAATTCCAAAAATCACAAGTTTATTTCGCGTATCAATCCCAATATAATATCCTGGTCGTAACATACTAGAGTCCTTCACAAATTTCACAACGTTACTTTCTCTAAGCATGCTATTTTTGGCTAGCGCAGCGGCACTACCCCTATACGCCCCTTTTGCTAGTTCTACATGGTATATAAGATCCTGAACCTACACAAAATAACAGATGAAGTACAGAGGATGTTGGCATATGGACCTGTAAATCAGTAAATGAACCGAACGAACATGAACAGAGGCATGTTCATGTTTGTTCGTTTAACTTTAACTGAACACGCACACGAACATATAGTCGAACACATTTTTGTGTTCATGTTCGTTTATTCAGAAAATGGTCATGTTCATGTTCGTTTATGTTCGTTCGTTTAAAACCTAAAGGGACAGAGTTCACAAACGTAAACGAACATAAACAAACAAACTTAAACGAACATAATTTAACAAACGACAAACAACAGAAATAAACATAAATGAATACGAATGAAAATCATTGACTAAACATTGACGAACACAAAGCCCAATTGTCAATTAGTTATATTTATATAAGTACTAGAAAGTTCCTATTATGCTTAATATTTATATAAAAATAATTACTTATGTATTTAAACTGAAACGAACATAAACGAACAAACATAAACGAACGAACATAAATGAATGAACGAACAAAGCGTAAGTTAATGTTTGTTCGTTTAGTTAAATGGACAAAAAAATTGTGTTCATCTTCGTTCATTTATTAAATAAACGAACTTCCCGCCGAAGTTCACGAACAGACGGAACAGTTCATGAACATTCGGTTTGTTTACATGCCTATTGGCATATACTTTTGTGAGTTGCATGGTTCCTAGTGGTTACCACTTTGTCGGATGAAATCTTTACACCCTTAACATCCTCAAACGGATATTTAGATGTTTGTTGAAGGTAAACGAGATATAAACCTATTGTAAGATCACTCAAGCTCCAATCTTGAACTTCAAGTTTACTCCTTTGAATGCTTGCAAGGATTTCCGCAAGTGTTCGACTGCTAGGCAGAATTTTGTTTCATGTGCATCTCCTGTGAATGAAAACGCAACCGGAAGTTTTGAGAGGAGTATGATGGATTTTCTTAGTAGTCGTCATCATCATCATACTCAGTAAATCCCACCAATAGCAAAGCTAAGGTAGTAGACAACCTTACCTCTACCCTGTAGGAATAGAGAGATTGCTTCCGGTGAAACTCCCGGCTCGATAGTAGTTTTGCATCAAGCCTTGGACATAAGGAACATAACACCCAGCAAAGGCCGAGTAGTGCATGTACCCCCTTGTCCTTCGGGTATCAACGCCACCACATAATGCATGATTAACCGTCCCCCGTTTTTTAACGTTATTTTCATGAAATTAGTAAAATAACGCTAAAATTAGTGCACTTTCACTTTTGTCCCCCGAGGGCCCACACATATATATACATTAGTGAATAGGTTATTTTGGGTGTGTTATTATCTCAAACGGATCAAAGAAAAGAAATACCTGTGGGCAAAGGCCACCTGCACAATTGCAGAGCTGGTTCAAGTGTTTTTGTGAGCCAAGCTAGCTGAAGATCTGGCTTCCACATGTTATTGGTTGCATCGTCTTCCTTAGAACAGTATTTGCTAACCCCGGTATTTGACTCTGTTTGGCTGCCCTGTTGAGATATTGTAGGTGAAACAAATGCAACCTTTGCATCTATAATGTTTGGGTTTTCTACTCTCGACGAGTGTGATTGATAGCGGCTAAATGCGTTGTATACAGACGGATGATACGATTCCCGTTTCCTTATCAACTTAAAACTCAAATCTGCAGCACCAAATGTAATGATTTAAAAATAAAACCCCATGTTTGGTTTGTTGCAATACATGGCACATGCTTGCAGAAAATAATCCTATTTTTAGTGAAAATATATGAATCTAAAGAATAAATCCAAGGCATTATGATAATCGCTATGGTCACTCTGAAACTCGACATTTTTGCTAAATTTTGGTAACAGATAAAGTAATTCTTATAAGAGAGCATGCATCTTGACTCATGTTTTCCTCTATAAAAGGAAGGATCCCAGATCACCTTCTATTCTTCTTATAAATCAGCACCCTTGATGAAAACTTCAATTAAAGATTAAAACAGAGGTTCTATACATGCTTTAGGATATTGATACATTTCCTTTAAATTAAGGCAAATAGGATATAATAAAATCCCAATTGTGACCCATTGGCCGATAACAATCCATACTGGCAATTTGATCAATGACACTCCTAACTTTCACTTTGATTTCCAAGGGCAATCCCACCCTAACAGGAAGTAACCATGTGGGATTGCCCTTGGTAACGAAAGTGAAAGTCAAAAGTCATGGTTTGGGTTACTAAAATCTAGTCTGCCTTAATCTTAGAAACATGGCACGTGCTTGCAGAAAATAACTCTAATTTTTGTAAAAAAAAAAACAATATCTTCTTTTTTTTCTAATTTTCTAACAATATCTTCTTCTTTTTTTTTTCTAATTTTCTCTCTATAACATGTTTGATGGAACATCAACATATGTCCAAAAAGATATTAGCTCATCACTATAACACAAAATCATCAAACATTTATAATCATCAGACACTTAGGGTTCATACTGAACTATCCCATTGTTAGAAACAACTAGTAGTACATGAATTCTAACGAAACTCAAATTTTCACCTGGAAAAGACGCAATTGCATCAATCACACGCTCCATTAACCATCAGATTTATCGTAAATTCCACTACATTGTATCACTATGAAACGAAATCATCAATACTTTATAGCAAAATTGGCTCATACAGTGCCGCTTCAAAGAATAATACAATCAACAGGGTTCATAATAGATCATCAGATAATTATAACAGAAAATAAAGCTGAGATACGTACCTATGTCGTACAACAAGCGTTTCGCGTACTTGCGAGCTGCCATTGATCGGCTACAGAAGCAAAAGGTTGGAGGTGTCCAGAAAAATATCCAACCGGCTGACTGTATAAACCGGTTAACTAATACGCTGAACTTTGGCCCATAATTAAGTGGGCTTCCATTAATTAAATCATGAAAATAACTTAGATAAAAATTGGGTTAAATCATCAAAATAACACAACAAATATATTGTATGTTGATAAATTGTTATTAGATTTTAAAGGGCACAGATAGCAGATCACTTGAATTTATTAGATTGTGTAAAAGAAAATGTCAATCAAAATTCCATGTTCATCATGTTTTATAAAATACAAAAATATCTTTATTAAGTTGATATAAATCAAATATTACATAATTATAAAAATAAGTTTATTTTATGATGTTAAATTATAAGAAATAACTTAGTTGCCAAAAATACTAGGATAGAGGTTTAGGTGAGAAAATACAAATGGAAGAGCACTAAAATTAGGATATAAATAATAGATAGATAATATTAAGTAGTATATAAATAATAGATAGATTTAATTATCCGGATAGTTCCTGTGGTTTGGTGTTTTTTCACGTTTATTTCCCAACTTTTCAAAATAGCATGTTTGATCTCTATGGTTTGCTCACTTGTTACTTGGGTAGTCTCTACACTGGATAGACGTTAAGTTATACAATTAAATGGGTGTAAGATTACAAAATACCCTTACTATTATAAATTAAAACTAAAACAATAAAGAAGGTCAAAAGTGGTCTCTACATATATAATAAAAATAAATTAATTAAATTTCTTAAATCCAACCCTAGCCCTCTCCCCCATCTTCCTTGTCTTTCTACCTGCAACACCATCACCATCAACCACCTGCAAGACCACCACACTACCACGCCACTACATAACCACCATTGTGTACCATCAAGATTACTGCCACCTTTAACAACTACCATTCTTGAACATGGTTGTAAGCTTTTTTTGCTGTTGATAATAATCGGCGAATATGGTTGTATCTTGTCGTCGTCTCTGTTTCTGTGATCAGAATCCATGAATATTTTCATGGCATCTCATGTGTGATCAAGATTCAGGAATCATATGCGTAAAATAAGGGGGAGTGAGGTTTTAAAGAGTAGTTTTGTAATTTAAGTTACTTATCACAAAAAAAATTGATTTGAAAAACTAAAAAACCAATGGGAAATTAAAGTTTGGTATGGATCATACGGAAGAGCCACAAATAATCAATTGTTGTGAAATATGGTACACGATGAAATTGGGGTTGTAGTTGCAGAACATCACCATCCATCGCCACCGGCAACCTCTCTGTTCTGGTGACCTTCACCACCGAAAACCGTACCGGAGACTACCATCTCCGTCATAGCAGCGATGACTGTCTTCAGTAGTGGTGGTCTCGGGCGATTTTCTTTGTTTAAGGTGGAGGCAATGATGTAGGTGATATAACCACCGGTAACCACGGTGAAGAGGTGTGGTTTAAGTTTTAATAAAATAGTGGGGCCCACACACATATATATATAATTATTAAATTTAATTTGTTTTATCATTAAGGACAATTTTGTCATTTAACATGGACTTAACTGAGTAAACTAATTGTCATCCACTCAGGGGACTACCCGAGTAACAAGTGAGCAAACCATAGGGATCAAACATGCTATTTTGAAAAGTTAGGGACTAAACGTGAAAAAACGTCAAACCACAAGGACTATCCGGGCAATTAACTCTAATAGATAATATATTATATATATACATACAGATATATGGAGAGGATCATCAGAAAACTATATATCAATGAGAAAACTAAAATTGAAAGTATTAAGTCTCTGGCGGGGCGCGAGAGACATAGCCCGCGTGAGAGACATAGCCTAGTCTCTCGTGGGGCGGGAGAGGTGCACAGTAACAGAAAAGTGTGGCAGCCAACTGTTTTAACAGCCTTGGAGCCCAAGAATCCGTACTCCTTAAGTTTTAACCTGCATTTGACACTTGTTTTGATCATATTTGATCTTTGCCACCTTATGAGACATGTGTGATGATCCTAGAGCTTCCAAATTGCAATAAATAGCAAACATTCTTCACCATAATTCTTTGCTCATTCCTTCTTTCTTTCTCCCACATCATTGGAGCTTGTTTCCAGCTTATTGGAAGCCTCTTATTGAGTGTTCTTGCCTTCCTAGAACACAAGTAAATGTTCTTTCCTAGTTTTGTTCATTATTTTAGCTTATTTTGAGTTAAAAGTCAAACAATTCACTTTCTGTTTGACCTTCGGTTCTGACCATTTTTGATCAAGTCAAAGTTCAATTGAACTTTGCAACGTGATCTTAATCATGAAGGTTATAATCCCTAGCGATTGCACATTCTGATTACCACATTTACTAGTAGAAGTGACGAGTCAAAGTTTCAGTCAAAGATACGCTTAATGTGCATTTTACGACGAAACTATTTTTGGGTATCAAAACTCCAAGTTTTGATACCAAATCATTTTTATAACTTAGTTAGACATGTTTTAACATGTCTAACTCGTCACTTCAAGTTTAGTACTTTATTAGGGTCGTAAGTCGAGCGGACTTGACCACCGCTTTGACTTTCGAATCCGACCCGTTTGGTCAATCATAGGATTCGACCAAGCGCATTTTTAGGACCATAGTTGTATATGCAATAACCCTCTGAGGTTATACCTTATGGTCATAAGGTTTGGTTAGTTTTATGATAAGTCGCTTTTATGTTCTTTAAAAATGACCAAAACGCCCTTTTTGCGAATAAATCGATTTTAAGCATACGTAACCAAAGTTTAACTTATAAACTGATGTTACAACATTATCAAACATATTTTGGGATATAAGACTTATCATAGGACATATTTGACCATTTGATCATACATTTACGCTAATGACCCGTTAAAGTAGCGTAAACTACCTTAACGAGTCATAACGGGTCAAAAGCACTTAGGACCCTTTCCAAATCAGAATGTTATGTTTGTTAAGCCATATCATCTGAGTTCCAACACTCGTTTGGTTTATAAGACTTCATTCCCTCCAATCCTCTGAATAAAATCCCAACGCACTAACATAATTATCCGATATTAGGACACACTTGAATCCTTAATCTCTTGAGCTTTGTTTGAATCATTCAAACAAGACTTATACGCAATCCCAAGTGAGTACATAGTCCCCTCTTTTGCGTTTTCAAATGTTTTGGGGTGATTCATATGTGCATATCACTACTTTCTTGTTTTCATGACATTATACATGTTTTGCTTATTTAGTACATATAGTACATGGTTTTCAAAGACATTTTGCTTTGTATGTTGACCTAGCATACATAGTACATGGTTTTCAAAGACATTTTTGCTTCGTATGTTGACCTAGCATACCTAGTACAAGGTTTTCAAAGACATTTTGCATCGTATGTTGACCTAGCATACTTAGTACATGGTTTTCAAAGACATTTTGCTTCGTATGTTGACCTAGCGTACTTAGTACATGTTTTTCAAAGACATTTTGCTTCGTATGTTGACCTAGCATACCTACTACATGGTTTTCAAGACATTTTCATGACATGTTTACATTGTACTAGTCATTTTGGTGCGTTGAACTCGACAATGATACATTCATTAATATTGGTCATGCCGACCGATAGTATGTAATGGTACAATAGGATTGACAATCCCATTCCCGTTTCCTAGGTTTGTTTGGAAGTGACCTTAGGGAATGTCAGAATCCGATGAATATTGATAAACCTTTGTCCTTATAAGGGTTTATCCGACAGTCAACAAGGCTTGAATGTATTCGCCAACAATCCATATTTATATGTTTACACAATGAAAACAATGATTTTATAAAACAAAACCTTTGATTAAATAAGACCTTTGTTCAATCAAAAACATTGTTTTATACACGACATATTGACTATACAAATTCATTTGGTTTAAACAAAGACCTTTTGTTTACCATTCATGATATTTGGTTTATACATGACAATGGTTTACACATGACATTGGTTTGTACAAGACATTTCTTTTGTTGGTTTATGGTAAGTGATTTAAGTAACGAGACTTGTGTAATTAAAAGCATGGTGGATACGCCGCTGGTACTTCCTATATATAAGTGCTTTTATTTATTACACACCGTAGCGTTATCTAAACCACTTCAAACAAAATACAAGAGATGACATATATTATACAAGACATGACATATTTTGGTTTTGAAGTTAACCTTGCATCACTTCTTTTAAATCATTTGATTTTCATATGATTTTATAAAAGAAATATTTTTATAATGGTTCATGGCTACTTTTGTAATAGTTAAACATTTCTTTTAACACTCAAAGCCATGAATCATCATCACAAAACCTATGTTACTCACATGCATTTTTATGCTGATGTTTTATTTTCACATATGTTTTAGGAGCGAATGTTTGATTATGAGCATGCTTCACATAGGGCGGACTTGGGCCTTAGTTTATCTTAAAACTTGCAAGACAAATGTTATGTTTTATTTGTAATTCCCAAGACAATGTAAACAATTAAATTCAATAATACCAAACATTTTGTACCATGTGTTGTGAAACAATAGTTTTGTGACATGACTCCCCGACGCGGTTTGTTGTTTTATGCGGTCGGGGTGTTACAGAAAGATTGGTATGAGAGCTCATGGTTATAGGGAATTAGGTTATTATTAATGTTTTGACCTAGACTATAACCTTCCTAGGACCCTAACGCAAGTTATCTCGTGTTTAGATCTTAAAACAATACCATCACTTATCCTTAGGTGATTACCAAAAACACAACAAAATTCATTCTTAAAAGCCTAAAAACAAATCATCAGCCTTTAAGCTTTTAAAGTTTTCAAAATCTCATCAAAGTTTGGGTTTTAATAATGTGAAAACGTGCAATCTGGAAGAGTAGATGCTTGTACCTTGAGTTTTCTGTTAAGGCTAGAGTGTTTGTACCAATCCGCATTATCGGACCAGTCACTCTTACCTGGGAACTCTTAGGGTGAGTGTCCACTTATAGGCTAAAGCATGTCTTCACGATACATTATAAAGACCCATTTACTTTGATTAGTCATTATGTATTGTTTGTTTGTTTTAAGCAACGAACGAATGACTACCATCCTTATGTTTTGTCAATATCTTAACATCTCATTTTGATTATCCAATATCATCTCATTCATTTTCTCTCATCTTTCCCTTCTCTTTTAGAATGCCTCCTCGTTGAAATGCTACTCAGGACGCCGAAATGGCAGCTATGATTGCTCAGTAGACAGCTGTTGTGCTACCAAATCTTGTGACTCAAATAGACCAAGCTAACAATAACAACAACAATGCACCTGCTGCATGCAACTATGAACAATTTAACTCGGCTAAACCACTGAACTTTAGTGGTTCTAAAGAATTAACTAGGCTCCTACAGTGGTTTGAGAGTCTTGAGAGTACATTCCGCCATGTCTAGTGTCCAAATGAGCGAAGTGGAATTTGCTTCGAGCATATTCCAAAAGAGTTGTGGAACGGAGTGTTGAGAGATAGGGGTGCTGATGTTGCGATGGGTCAGACATGAGAAGAGCTTGAAGCTCTTAGATGAAGGAATTCTGCCCACGACATGAGCAGAGGGCGCTTGAGAACCAATTCCATGATCTTAAACAGGATAGTGGAGAACATCGTGCCTACACTGACTGTTATGAGAAGTTGAGTTTGTTATGTCCTGCTATGGTCACGCCTTTGGATAAGGCTATTGAGAAATACATAGATGGCCTACCTGACCCAGTTCAGGATATTGTCACTGGTATCAACCCTGCTATAGTTAGACATGCTATCAAGTTGGCTGCAACCTTGACTGACTCGCAAGTCAAAAAGGGTAAACTCCACTGCAAGGGGTGACAAAAAGCCATCTACCAAGACAACACAAGAGAAACGGAAGGGAAACAAGGCTGAAACCTCCAAGAAGTCTAGGAAGCGTAAGGCTTCCAAGAACTTCGCTATTGTTGTGCAGCCAACCAAGCTGCTCCTAACCAGCTAGCACAACCTCCCGCCAAGAAACAATATGCCGGCACTGCACCTCTGTGTAACAAGTGCAATTGTCATCATCAACCCCATCTACAGTGTCGTCATTGTACTAACTATAGACGATCTGGTCATCTGACCTACACTTGTCATTCTGCTCCAGCCCCGAATCATGTGATTCAAAACCCCGTTCAACAACACGCAAATGTAACACCCCAAAAACGTCGCAATGGAAATACAAACGTAATGGTGATGGAAGTTGGTGCCCATAAATATCTTAGTGGATGATGCATCATTGGTTTTGGACATTTAACTTAATTAAAACATAATTTAAGGTTTAAAGTTTAAACGTAAGTTACAACAATAACATAGTTAAGTTGTCTTCATCCTTATGGACCATAATATAAACATGGTCCCAAAACAGTTTTAAAGTTGTCCAAAATATTATTGATTAAAACATGCATCACCACCATAAGATACGCCAAAGATTCCCGAAGCCGTACTCATGTACATGAAGAACACGTTAAAATTAAGTGTCAACACAAAGAAGGGTGAGTTCACGTATATACCAAATTATAATTAATTTGTTCAAGGAAAAACTTTCATATTATGTATTTATTATTAAAACATCCATATAATCTTAAGAAATTCCATTTAATTTCCTTTATAAAAATTCTTCGGGTCAATCATTGTAAGCGTTTTTCCTTTATAAAAGCCTGACGATTTCCCGATTTATTCCCATTTTAAATTTCTAGCATCAAGTGTTCAGATTCGTAAGTTTGCAAGACGTTACGGGCTACATATTTACAATGAAGGTATAATAAAAGCTAGACACTACATAATATAAATTCGTCGCTTGACTTGACGCGGAGCTACCGGTCACGATGGGGTGGTCAACCCGATAGATCTATCAACAATTCCACGCATTATATTAATGATTAAACGGCAAAACTTACGCAAGAGCCCGCATGGGTCTCTTATAATGCTTGCCTCACGTATAATACATATATCCAACTAAAGTGATAAATTTAATATAACATGTTGTACAAAATCCTGATGTCCCCACCGAAACGTAAGCCAATTCCGATACTTACTCTCTTCAGCCACACTAATTCGTCACAACTTAGATTTAAACATTTTTAATTCTACACGGTCGTTTTATCCCCAAAACACCATAACAATCCCCGTTTCATCCCCAAAACGTATATGTCATTATTCCAAAATCCGTTTCATCCCGAAACATTTTATATTCCATCAAAACCATATTGTCCACGAAAATATATTTAATTTATTTAAAGGCATATTTTTTACAAAAGCGTATACTTATCCTTTTTAAGGTGTGTTCTTTCCCCAAAACATATACCAAACAGTAAAAGGAGGGGTTTAATGACAGTCACCTTTGGGTGCGTAATTAGGTTAGCGCAATTCCAACAAATTGATTCTACACGTCCTAATATTCGTAGGAACGATTTAACAATCAGTATTTCACAAAATCCCTAAGTTTCTCAAATACTTAGAATTTTCATATAACTTTGAGATTTTCTCGAAAAGTCTTTATTTTGATTATGTTGGCGTATTTATATATATTTACACATACGTATATATATTAATATTTTCGCGACTTGAACGATTTTAGTGGTGACCCTCATTATGTTATATCCGTTATCACACCCTTTTATAAGCAATATATCTACGATTTGCACGCCGTAATATATATACATAAACGTGAACACATAATCACGTATCGTAATACATGTATCCCGTGAACTTATATATTTTATCATTTTTAAAGCATTCATACATGTTGTTTTGGTCAAAAATCACACAAAGGATAATGTGACCAAACATTGTATGTGAGGTTGAGTGCTTGTGTGTTGAACAATGATGTGAACGAATGAAAAATGTAATGAACAATGAACACCGAGATTTATACAAGGAAAAAGCCCTTGATCAAGATGTGATCTCCGGCATAAAAGACCTCGGGTGATGGAAACTACCGATCACCAACTATATTTCACAAGAAATATTACAACTTTGGAAGATATTGAGCTTTATACAATTGATCTCTATAGTATAATGTGTGTGTGTATCTCGCGAATCGCCAAGTGATTCAGTAGTAATACATGTATCCCGTGAACTTATATATTTTATCATTTTTAAAAGCATTCATACATGTTTTGGTAAAAAATCACACTAAGGATAATGTGACTAAACTTTGTATGTGAGGTTGAGTGCTTGTGTGTTGAACAATGATGTGAACGAATGAAAAATGTAATGAACAATGAACACCGAGATTTATATGAGGAAAAAGCCCTTGATCAAGATGTGATCTCAGGCATAAAAAACCTCGGGTGATGGAAACTACCGATCACCAACTATATTTCACAAGAAATATTACAACTTTGGAAGATATTGAGCTTTATACAATTGATCTCTATAGGATAATGTGTGTGTGTATCTCGCGAATTGCCTAAGTGATTCCGTAGTGTCAGTGTATGTGAAAGAATGGTCTGTTGCAAGTGAGCTCAATATCCCCTAAAATATTAACGTTTGTAACTTGTAACTAACTATCCGAAATATCCGGGATCCTCCACGTTCATGCATAACATCCACTTTAACTCTATGCACGTGCGTAATTCCAGGTATATTCCAATTTTCCAGCTTGACCTAGTCTACCATCAATACCTGCACTATATTCAAATAAAACATTCAAGTCAATTGTTAGAAACCGTTATAGTCACTAAGGATCCTTGATCCTTCCAATATTTAGTACTCAGTACATGGATAATATATCCTCAATATACTGAAGGATCACTGATTCATAAGCAATTAAAATCTAGCCCTAACAATTGCCCCTAATATGGCGGTTGTGATAATAGATCACAGCTGTCATATTATCTTTAATTCAAATATAGCCGTTAGGGTGACTGATGGGACTCGCATAGTCTACATAACCATCATCACTATTTATGGGGAAGAGATAACTCCCTTTTAAATCCGCAAAAGTCCATCATAAATCCACACCAAGCATTGTGAACCAGGTATTCTTCTCTTTTCCATTCTTGATTATTATTGAGTTCCGGCAACATGAATACACGATCCTCTCCGAATTCCGCCTCCAAAAAATCCGGCGACCTCCTCCAATCCCAATACATACTAAAGGACCCCTCCTCTGAGATCTGTAAGTTCACAGATCCAGAAATCGAGAACCTAAAGTCCTGTTTTCCATCGAAAGCCATTTTCAGACCCTTTGATCCTTCTGCTCGGAGCGACGCTCCGACACCTGGATCTGCTTTCCTGTCTTACCGTTTCACCTTGGGTTCTCATATCCTTTTCCGACCCTAACCCAAAGCTTTTTTAAGCTAACCGGCATTAGCTTCAGTCAGGTTATGCCGATGTTGTGGAGGACATTGTTCGCCATTGAAGAAATCATTGAAAAGAAAGGGCTCCAACTAAACCTTTCGGACCTAGCCTTCATGTATTCTTTGACTACCCATGGCTCTAACTATTCTTGTTTAAAGTAAAAGCCCACCAACCAGCTCCTGTCTTCAAAATAACCCAAAACGATTCTGTTTGGAAAAATCAATTTTTCTTTGTTAGACGAGATTCTCTGCCGGAAGGGGATTCGTTGCCTCGTAAATGGATACCCAAGGGTAGGACTTATAGGTCTCGTATGTGTCATATTCACGTTGTAACTGTCTTTTGATTTTTCTGTTTTCTTGTAGTGAAGAACTTTGCAAATTTAGAGGACGAGCCAGGGACTGTTGATCGAGTGAAAGCCTTCCTAAGTCTTGACCCAATAGACAGAACATTCAAGGTGAGGATCCAGGATCCTAGTGAAGAAGTACAGACCTCCTCCTCCTACAATATTTCAAGTAAGTAATCGTAGAACACAATAAATCTAAAAGAAAGTTCTAATCTGAACTAGAAACTTATCTTTTTGATGTCTGTTGGTAGGTGTTCAAAAATCTACCTCCAAGTTTGCAGATTTTGCTCTTGATGACATCAACAACATCATCATCATCTCCAAAGCTGTGAAAAAGGAGCCAATGAAGAAGCTTCCTCCTGTTGAGCCTCGCCCAGCTACTACCAGAGCCAAATCTACTTCAAAAAGGAAGAAACCTTCTGATCCTGAGAGCGATCTCATCTCCATTGAGAAACGCGTTCATGTTGTTCTGACCGTGGTAAGGATCCTTGATCCTTGGGTTTTACTTTACCCGTTTGCTAGGATCCTTGATCATGATATTTCTCTGTCTTGTTTATTACTAGGAATTCAGTCGCATGAGGATCTTTTATGAGAAGAAGTTGGCTGAACACGAAGAGACTGTAGCTGGGATGCGGGCCATTGCTACTGCTTAGGATAAGGATCTCTCAAGGCTTGAAAAGCAAAACAAAGCGCTGGAAAAGGAGAAGGAGAGCCTTGAGGAGCTGCTGCTGAATGCCGAAGTGGGGGTTCATGAGGCTGCCTTGAATGCTACTGAAGCGGCCAAAGTTTGTGCTGCCAAGACGGTTCTGAAATCCATGATCAAGATGGCCAAAGAGGCTAATGATCCTGGATTTGATAAATCTTCATGGGACCTGGCTTCTTGGGAGGTAGCATTGAGCAACCTGGACGGCGGTGAGCTGGAGCAGTCGACGGCAGCAGATGAAGCAGGACCTAGTGGAGTGCAGACGGAATCAGAGGACATGGTGGTTGAAGGTGCTGGAGGTAGAGCCGATGAAGGTGAAGGTGGTGAGGCAGCTGCAGTGTAGGCTGTCTGTGTGGGCGATGATGGATATTTTTAGACGCGGCCGGAGCCCACATTTTTAGGTCCTTAGGTTGGTTGTTTTTGAACAATTTGTGGTTTGTAATTTGAACAATAGTTTCTGTAGGTTAAGGATCACGGATCCTTGGAACAATAGCGGGTGACAAAGGTGGATGGATCCTTCAGTTTGTCGAGGATGAAGCCTTTGACACCCTTCGCTTTTAATTTCCTGCATTTTAATTTTCTGCAAATATTAACCGTTAGATGAACCCGATCCGGCCTGGATGGATGGTCCACATTTTGCTGGTGAAATCCGGGCCGGATAACAATATTTGACTTTTGACTATGTTTGGTGTTACAATATTGTCCTCAAATTTTTACCTTTATAAGTTTATGTTTTACAAAATCTCATTAAGTAAAACTCTGGAAGTGTTGGCTTTAAAAATATTTTTTAAGTCCATAATCATAACAACTGCTAGTGTATAAAGCATCATCTGATCTTGAATCAGTTACCTTTAATTACATAGTTAAGGGTTAAATCATTAGAACAAAAATAAATTAAGAATAAGTCATACCAGGGAATCCAAGTTAGGATTCTAAATCTTTAAAACTCACTATTGCACATACAGTTCATAAGGATCATTCAAGACTGAAGGATCCTAAATCCTTTCTTACGAGACTTTAGCAATCTGAAATTAGCAACTTGGGACTAAGCCAAATATAATCAAGATGATCATTTGATAACTGGGGACTAGCCCAAATAAACCAGGACAAGCCCAAATAAACAGGGGAAAAGCCCAAATAAACAATGATACTTGAGCTAACGTGAGGACGTTAGAAACCTTAGGATTTTGGCGTATGGCCTAAACTGGCATCTAACCATTCTTAAGTGACATGAAAATGCCAAAACCTTAGCTAACGTGAAAACGTTACGTCTACCATTATACTTAGGATCCTATATATAGCCAACAACAGTGAAATTGTCAGCCCTTAAAGCGGGTACTGGTCCCATTGCCTCGAACTATACTTGGATAGCATGCGCTACTGGCGGGGTGTTGAAACCCAATTCGTATGAAAGGTGAAAACCTTTAAACCTTAGAAGGTAGTAGATACCTTAAGCTGGGGACAAGCCCAAAGTCTTGGAGAGGTGGCCAACCTCTTTTTCTTTGTAAATATTCTGCAAAACTTAAAGCTTGATAAGGTTGAATGTTGAAAATTCAACATCCTCACTTTATAATAAATAATAAAAAGTATAATGAGAATGAAAGCATCAGTAAAATGTTACCAACATCATATATCCTTTGAGGATCCTTCAATCTAAATTGATCATTAGGATACTTAAGGATCCCCCGATCTTTTACATAAAATACTTTTTTAGATGTATAGCATTCCACGCTCTTGGTAGAAGGTCACCATCCATAGTTAGCAAACGATATTCCCCCTTTCCTGCCTCAGCTTCAATTAGATAAGGGCCTTCCCATTTTGGTGCCAATTTGTCATCAGAAGGATTCATGGTATTCTGAAAAGCTTTCCTCAACACCATGTCACCAACTTGAAATCTTCTTATTCTGATATTCTTATTATAAGCACCAGCCATCCTTTGTTGATAACTAGCCAGCCTTATCCTTGCCAAGTTTCTTAATTCTTCCACGGTATCTAGGTCTTGAGCCAGAGTCTCAGCATTTGCTTCAGGATCACGGATGCTTGTTCTGGCTGTAGGGACTACCATTTCTGTAGGGATCACTGCCTCAGCTCCAAAGACTAAGGAAAAAGGAGTTTGACCCGTAGCATTCTTGGGAGTTGTTCTATCTGCCCATAAGACATATGGTAGTTCTTCAGCCCACTTTCCTTTCTTTGATCAAAGCTTCTTCTTCAAATTGTTGATGATGTTCTTGTTGGATGATTCTGCGAGGGTCCGTTGTACGGATCTTTCTGGTCCTAATTCGGCAAACCTAAGGTAAACATGCGGAATCCGTTTGCATAGGCGACATTGGATACAAGTTATTCACTGATTAATCACTGTTTCATTGATTATATGACGTTACAGATCCTGGAAACACTTTGGCAGAGCTTCGCCTCTTTCGTGACAAAATCTCTGAATGTTACAAATGAAATGTCAAAGCTCCTATTTATACTAATCCAAGTTCGCTGGTGGGAGTGCAAGTTCGGGCGAACTTGCTTAGTCAAGTTCGGCCGAACTTGACTTCAACCTTACAATTACAAGCGAACTTGATCTTTAACATACATAAACTTCGTCATTTCGCTCCTAAATACAGACTCGATATTATACGATGACGTAGGCAACAGACATATGCATCAACAGACTCCCCCTTGGATGTTGCCGTAGTCATCATTCTTCAATTAAGTTCCTGAGTCTTAAACAATTTCTTGATCTTTATTTCTTGAATAACTTTAACTTCCTTGATCTTTATAGCATCTGCAATCCTTTTCTTTTTTCTTGAGCTTGTCTTGATAAAACCTTTATTAACCATGCACCCCTTGCTTTGAGCTTTATGGTATCTTCAATCAACGTGTTTTATCCAGCTCCCCCTTAAAATTAACTTCCTGTTTCATAGTTCCTCAAACATTCAAATAAACATTTTAGATTCAAACTTTGAAATTTCTAACCATAAACATTTTAAATTTTAATCTTCGATCAGTTTTTAACCCCTCTCAGATAATCAAGTCCAATTTAATGACCTTGAATATCTGATTCATGTATCAAGTTTAACGTAATGATCTTGATTAAACATCTTGACACTAAACTGATTCATTTATTCAAATGAAAGTTTCAAATGAATGAACTTTTAAACTTTTCAGATCAATTTTCAAAAAAATTTAGATTTTGTTCAGCAACTCTAGACTTTGAAAATCAGCTTTTCATCATCAGTGGTCGAAAAAACTAAAGGATAATATAATCTTTTTGTTTTTATGAAATGAATATCAAAACACTAAGTATGTACAAACATATTTACAAACATATTTTTGTTGAGTTTGTGTTAAAGGATCATATCAGTTTTTAAGACAAATCACTAGTACCATTGACCTTTTGAGACTTTAAGTTTTAAACAAATTTACCTAGATTGTCGATATGTTTGTCCTCTTAAACTTCAACACATTTCTTAATTGTTCCAAGATACGTTAAGTAGAATTAAGAAACTTGACTTAACTATGGTTTCCGTCTCAGAATATACTCCCGCATCAAGATTCCCTAGATTTCATCTTACAGGTGAGTATAGCGTAATTGATATCTGTATCTGGGTTGTACGAGACCTTGAGAGCTCAGGTCAGTACCACCGTACCGACAAAGAGATGAAGGCTCGACTTATAGGCAGTGTTCCAAAATGGAATCTTTTTGTACTGCAATTGTAGTATCTTTCGATATTTTCAATTGAATGCAGTTTTAGGGAATTTTTATTTGCAAAAGCATTATAAAAGTTCTAGGCCATTGTGTCACACCCCGACCGCGTAAAACAACAAACTGCGGCGGAAACGCCGGGGAGTGGAGTAACAGAAGTATTGTTTCAACAACCATGGTAATCAAAGTTTTGTATTATTGGATGAAATTTGATTACAATGTCTTGAAAAAAAAGAAAATACACGAAAATCTAGTTGTCTTGTAGATTTTAAGTCACTAAAGCCCAAGTCCGCCTAAGTGTAGCATGAATCAACCTCAAACATTAGCTCCTGAAACACATGTGAAAATAGGTACGTCAGCATAAAAATGCCTGTGAGATACATAGGTTTTGTTGATGAGGATTCATGACTTGAAGTTAAAATAATACTTTAACGAAAAGTAGTCATGATCCTTATAAAATGTTTTCTTTTATAAAAACATATGAATATCAATATGAAAATCAAATGATATAAAAGATGATGTGAGGTTAAATAATTAACCGGATGAAAAATAATTGTATAAAATATGCCATTTGTAAAATAATGTTTTGTGAAAAATATATGTTATTTGTACCAAATGTGTCATGTCTTTGTCTTTGTCGAAGTGGTTTAAGTAACGCTACGATATGTAATATCATGAAAGCACTTATATATAGGAAGTACCAGCGGTGTATCCACCATGCTTTTATCATATTACACACATCTCGTTATTTAAATCACTTATCAAATAACCACAAAAAATGTCTTGTCAAACAAATGTCAAATGTCATGTGTAAACAATGTAATATGTCACAATGTTAGGTATAAACCATGTCTTGTATGGCAAGTAAAAAGACTTTACTCAAGCCATATGTATAATGTCGTGTATAACCAATGTCATGTACAAAACAATGTCTTGAATAAACCAAAGTTTTAAATCAAAAGTCATGTTTTGCAAAACCAATGCTTTATTTGATATGAACATTTATGTAGTTATGTTTATCGCATACATTCAAGCCTTGAGACTGTCGGATAAACCCTTATCAAGTCAAAGGTTTATCAAAAATGTATTCAGATTCTGTCATTCCCTACTTCCAAACAAACCTAGGAAGCGGGGAACGGGATTTGTCAAGTCCTATGGTACCATTACATACTACCGGGCGTCATGATCAATGTTAATGAATGTATTAATCACGTTAAACAAACCAAATGTTATAGTAAATGTAGCAATGTCGTGAAAAATGTCTTTAAACCATGTACTAAGTATGCTAAGTCAACATACGAAGTAGAAATGCCCATAAAATCAATGTGCTAGCATGCTCAGTTAACATACATAGCAAAATGTAATGTAAATCAATGTGCTCATATACTAAGTCAACATATGCCGCAAAAGGTGTCTTTGAAATCAATGTGCTAGCATGCTCAGTCAACATACATAGCAAAATGTAATGTAAATCAATGTGCTCATATGCTAAGTAAATATATGCTGCAAAAGGTGTCTTTGAAATCAATGTGCTAGCATGTTCAAGTCAACATACATAGCAAAACATAATTGAAATCATGTACTATATGTATACTAGATGAAAATAGCAAGTATATGTCATAAAAGCATGAAATCAATAAAGTAATAAGTAGGCACATGTGTTTCACCCCAAAATATTTGAAAACGTAAAAGAGGGGACTATGTACTCACATAGACACCACAAAACATGTAAAAAAAAGAGGGGTCTATGTACTCACTTGGGGTTGCAAAAGTATCCTTGTTCAAGAAAAATAACAAAGCGCAAGAGTCCGAGGAAAATCAAGCGAGTCCTAATATCAGATAACTATGTTAATAAGTCGGGACATTAATCGGCGGATTGGATAGAATGATGTCTTATAAATCAAATGACTGTTGGAACTCATATGGTATGATTTCATAAACTCAACATTCTGATTTGGAAGTGATCCTAAGTGCTTTTGACCCGTAATGACCCGTTAAGGTAGTTTACGCTACTTTAACGTGTCATTTGCGTAAACGCATGATCGGATGGCTAAACATGTCCTATGATGAGTCTTAAATGCCCAAAAATGTTTAATAATGTTGTAATATCAGTTTATATGTCAAAAATTTAGCCACATATGCTTAAAAGGAATTTATGCGCAAAAATGGCATTTTGGTCATTTATAAAGGGCATAATAACGACCTATCATAATACTAACCAAACGACGTGACCATAAGGTATAACCTCAGAGGGTTATTCCATATATAACTATGGTCACTAATATGAGTTTGGTCGGATCCTAAGATCAACCAAACGGGTCGGATTCGAAAGACAAAGCGGTGGTCATGACCGCTCGACTTACGACCCTAAACAAGCACTAAACTAAAAGTGACGAGTTAGACATGTTAAACATGTCTAACTAAGTTTATAAAACTGATTTGGTATCAAAACAAAGTGTTTTGATACCTAAAAATAGTTCCATCGAATAATGCGCACTTTGCGTATTATTGACCGAAACCTTGACTCGTCACTTCGACTAGGAAAATGTGGTAATCAGTAGGCATGATCGCTATGGATCATAACCACCGTGATTACGATCACGTTGCAAAGTCTGATTGGACCTTGACTTGACCAACTAATGGTCACAACCGAAAGTCAAACAGTAAGTCAAACTGTTTGACTTTTAGCTCATAATAAGCTAAAAGAATGAACAAGGCTTGGTTAGAGCACTTACTTGCACTCAAGGAAGCCAAGATTACTAGAAAAACTCAGATGGGAGGCCTCCTAATAAGATAGCAACTCCACTTAGAGATTAGAGAGAAGAAAGATGGAAATGAGCAAGGAATTTGTTTGAAGATCAAGGGTATTTATAGTTGTGGAGGATGAATTTGATGATCACAAGTGTCAAGGACCATTCTAGGATCATTCCACATGCTCAAAGACGTGTCAAGACCAGGCTAGAACTTGGAGATCACGAATCTTGGGTTTCAAAGCTGTAAAAAAGCTGTCTGCCATTTTTCTGCTGTAATTGGACATCCCCCGCGCGTCGCGAGAGATCTTGGGGGGTCTCTCGCGTGGCGCTTGGGATTCCTAAGTTTCAGAATTGGCAGAACAGATCCCTGCAGCCTAAAACTTGTTTTTCGACGCGTTTTGGCACTTTTAACACCCGTCAACCCTATTTTTAAGCTTTACAAGGAAGATAAAGCATAGGGAACTTGAAAAATGCTTGGAAAATTTTTGGATGTCAGTTCGATTGGCCGTACGGTTGCGGTTTTCGGCTAATTATGACGAAAATTGTAACGAACGCGCAAATGACCGTAAACGCGTGACGAATGATAATTTTGCATTTCAATCATTAAAATGATATATTTTAATGATTACAAAATTTTTTGGATGTGCGTATATGTTCCGGATTAGGAAATACGCGTAACAGCATAGTTTCGCAGAATTTGCAAAATAGCCCCTGAAGTTGCATAAGCATGTTTTTGCCATACCGAAGCCTTCAAAACTTATTTCTAAGTTATGTAAAGGGTATTTAGGGTATGTTTAGCTTATGCCATTGTTCCGGAGTGTACGTTGCGTTAAACTGATTACGTTTGCGTAACGGTTTGCGATTTCACTTCCAGAAGTGATTCGAAAGATCAGAAATGAACAAGGATTGAAAATATGAAATACCATATGTAAATACATAAATCTTGGAATAAAATACAATATTATAAAACTACAAAGTCGTTCGGAATAGTACGATGATAAAAATACACAGATGTCACACATTGCTTCCGCAAAATCAGAAGAACTTGTATAATACCCCAGATATTAATCATCTATAAAGACCTCTTATCTTAGAATTAGGCAATCTCTCAAACAAAATTTCGGAGTACTAAATCCATATATCCGAGAGATGTTAATCCACAAGTTTAAGTAGTTGTAAAATTTAGTTTATATCTCAGAAACAATTTACTGAACGTGTAAAGCCTATCGACACATCCACAGTAAGACTTGTTTATACCTTTTAAAACTTTACAATTCCTTAGCGTACTGTGATAATCCACTGATGTACCATCATTTCCTTTTTACACAAAACACTTTTTCCTTTTTCAATGTTTTTATATTTTTTGTTTTTAATATGTTTTTGGATTTTCTGAAAAATTTTTCTCCCCCTAAAATTCAAAAACATATTTTTGGAATTTTTGTTTTTAAGAGAAAACATTGACCAACCGATGAGAATCACTTCAATTCTCCATCCATTACTGCTTCACAATTATCTTTTAAGCGCTCTCCTCCTCATGATAACAAAAACCTTGACACTTTTATGTTTTTAGATCATTCATACCCATGTGTTTATCTGTTCAACAGTGAGGGATCTGTGAAACGTTAAAAATTTCAAGTAAACGTTATTAGAATGTGTTTTCGAAAAAATTTCTCCAAAAATTTAAAAAAAAAAATTGTAAAGAAAACATTGTTGGAGCATGTTTTGTAAAATTGGCCTTTATGTACAACATGATAACCCGGCCCATCTTCATTGTGTGTCACGAAACTCCATTCTTAGTAATTTGCATTCATCTCAGAAGTTCCTACACCAAAAATTCAAACGATTAGTTGAATAGTGACACCCACGCCTTTGCAGTCTTAGGCGTTGTTTCTTCAACCTTAATTTTGATTTTCTTTTCACAATCAGGTTTATTTTGAACTTTCTCATGTTTCGGAAAGTCCTCTAACTTACAATTTTTACTGATTGTGTAACTTCTTTTTCTTTTACCAACCATGATTGATTTTTCGTTAAAGCTTTCTTGAAATACAATGTAGAAACTTTTTGTTCATTACTGTTCGAGGATTCACCAGTTTCAAAATTTGAAAACTTAGTAATAACTGGTTTCACCTTGTTTGTAGTTTCTATACATTGTTTCAAAACCTGAGTTGGTACTCCAGAAATTTTGTTATCAATATGAGCAGGATTAGGTTTAATTTGTAAATATTTACTAGCAATGTGTCCAGTTACTCCACATTTATGACACTTCTTGTTCTCATATCGATCTTTTCTATCAAACCATACACTCAAATCATAACATTGTTCTGATGTGTGGTAGCCATCTTTCCTGCTTCTTCTGTACCTTGGATTTGACGTTGAAGCATTGTGGTCCGACCTGCACCACTTATTCTCAAATTTTTGTGAGTTTTTTTTTCAAATTTGTTTGATTTTTTATAATGATTGGATGATTGTTCCGATGAGCTTTTATTTTTGTTTTGAAAACTTTTAAGACTTCGTTTTTGTTCTTCATTCTGCTTAGAAGGTTTTTGCATTGAGCATTCACCTTTTTCAGTAGATTGTAGAACAGTTTCTTGAAAATTTTTTTTTAGTTTTAAAATATTTCATGTTTATCATTTTTAGCACTTTCATCATCGGTATTATCGTCACAATCTTCAATTATGACATCGTCATAATTTGTAACAATGTTACTTATTGGAATTTTCTTTTTATTCACATTGATGGGTTTTGTACATATATGATCTAACTTTAATGAGGAAGTCAAAAAACCTTTCAATAACTTTAGCGAATTAACAGCTTTATTTTTAACAGTCTCAACTTCTTTTTCAAGTTGAGCAGTTTTCTCAATATGAGAATTTATTGCTTTTTGATTTTTTATATTTAATTTTTCAAAAACAATTTTTTCATTTTTAAACATTTTTATTTCATTTTCTAAAATTTTTATTTTGTTTTCAAAATTCTTTTCATTTTCTTTTAATTTATTATTTTCTAATATCAAACTCTCAATCTCATTCAAGAGTTTGGCATTATCTGCCTGATAATTGTCTACATCATAGACCGGGCAGACTGGTTTAGAACTTGAAGGCTCATTTGTGGATATACTTGAAACTAGAGCTTCACGGTTCTTAACCACTATGCTCTCTTGAAACTTCTTCTTCATAGATGTCCATAATTCTTTCGCAGTCTAATATTCTGGTAAGAGTATCAGGATGTCTTCCTTAACCGATTGCTGGATAAGATTAATCATTTTCTTTTCAGGAAAATAATCATCTTTCTGTTGAGTAGAATACTTGCACTTCTCCAGATTTTCTGATTCTCAAATCTAGGAACGACATAACCTGTCTCAATCGCGACCTTGCTACGGAAATGTATAGCTTGGACCCAGCTCTCAAATTTTCCTTTCCAAACTTCATACTCGTTCATACTCATCAACTTTGGCGGCTTCACGGACTCCATTTCGTTTTCCAAACTAATCTGTCGTTCAAAACACTTGAAAAATGATTAGCAAACAGACAATTTTAGTAAAAATTTGACTTTTTAACCAACAATATTAACGTATCGGTTTGCTAAAAAACGTTTAAAATTTTTTGGAAAACGGTTTTTACTAGATTAGAACTTTAAACTCGTCTCGTCGATACGAATCTAACAATATATGGTGTCCGAGACGTTTTTCTGAATTTTCATGCCTTTTTTTAGAAACCTTGGACAAGTTCGGTCGAACTTGTCATAGCGTGTGAAGCATAGCAATTTAACAAGTTCGGGCGAACTTGTATAAGTTTCAAAAGAAACAAACAAGTTCGGGCGAACTTGTAAGAATTTCAAGAAGCTTTACAAGTTCGGGCGAACTTGTAATATTTTTCAACAATGAAATTTGTTTGAAAAATAAGCAAGTTCGAGCAAACTTACCCAAAAATCTTGAAAAATCAATCAAGTTCGGGCGAACTTGATGAAAAATGTGAATTTTTCAGTCAAGTTCGAGCGAACTTGAAGTTAAGTTCGAGCGAACATGAGTTATTCGACATGGTTTTTTGCAATTTTTGACATGAATTCGTTTGTTTTAAGCTCTGATCTTTTCAAGGGTTTATCTATTATGGATTTTACGTATTATACTTGAAAATCAGTCCATTTTGTCCTTGAATTGTCCAAGAAAAGTTAAAAATAGAAGAAATGAGTAGAAGATGAGATGTTCAATGTCCAATGTCTTCAAATTAGGCCAATCCTGCTCTGATACCAATTGAGGGTCCGTTGTACGGATCTTTCTGCTCCTAATTCGGCAAACCTAATCCTTTTGCATAGGCGACAATGGATACAAGTTATTCACTGATTAATCACTGTTTCATTGATTATATGACGTTACAGATCGTGGAAACTCTTTGGCAGAGTTTCGCCTCTGTCGTGACAAAATCTCTGAATGTTACAAATGAAATGTCAAAGCTCCTATTTATACGAATCACAAGTTCGCTTGTGGGAGTGCAAGTTCGGGCAAACTTGCTTAGTCAAGTTCGGCCGAACTTGACTTCAACCTTACAATTACAAGCGAACTTGATCTTTAACATACATAAACTTCGTCATTTCGCTCCTAAATACAGTCTCGATATTATACGATGACGTAGGCAACAGACATATGCATCAACATTCTGCTTGTCCATTAGATTGTGGGTGGACTGGTGTTGATGTAATCATCCTAATCCCCCAGCTGTCACAAAAGTTAGTAGTTCGATTCCCAATAAACTGGGATCCATTGTCACAAACTATTTCTGAAGGAATACCAAATCTAGTAATAGTATTTCTTTTTATAAAGGATATAACTTCCTTTTCTCTAACTTGAGCAAAGGCTTCAGCTTCTATCCATTTGGAGAAATAGTCAGTCATAGCCAACATGAATACTTTTCCCCCTGGTGCCTTAGGAAGCTTGCCAACTATATCCATTCCCCACCTCATAAATGGCCAAGAAGAGGATATAGGATGCAGAGATTCTGCTGGTTGATGAAGAATGTTGATGTGTCTTTGGCAGACATCGCATTTCCTTGCATACTCCACAGCATCCTTCTTCATTATAGGCCAATAATATCCTGTCCTAAGGATCATGGAGAATAGCGCTCTGCCCCCAGTGTGATTTCCACAATCTCCCTCATGAAAATCTTTTAAAACTTCTTGGATTTCAGGATCTTCAATGCATCGTAGATAGGGTCCTGCAAGAGATCTTTTATACAGTATGTCATTAATTATAATAAATTGTTCTACCTTAATCCTGAAGGTTCTAGGATTCTCTCCAATAAGAATTTCTCCGTTCTGAATGTATTTCAAGATTGGAAGGATCCAGGATCCTGAATTCGACTCCGGATCATCACTGGGTAGAATCGCTGTATCACCCACTATCTCCATTGTTTCATTTTCCTCAATTGCAGGAGTTAGAACATGGATAATATGTATCTTTACATCCTCGGGCATCTTCAGTGAGAATCCTAGATTGGCCAAGGCATCTGCTTCTGCATTTTCTTCTCTAGGTACCTGTGTAAGGCTGAAAAAAGCAAAAGAATCTGCCAATTTCTTGACTATCTCTAAATATTTAATTAGTTTTTCACCTTTAACAGTATAAGAAACATTATAATGATTAGTAATTAATAGAGAATCCACAAACACTTGAAGATACCTGATCCTCATATGTTTAGCTAATTGCAAACTTGCTATCAAGGCTTCATATTCTGCCTCATTATTAGTGGTTTGGAATTCACATGCTATAGATTGGGGTATATGTCCCCCTGTGGCGATTTTAGTAGTAGGCCTAGTCTAGTTCCCTTGACATTTGAAGCTCCATCTGTGAAGAGTGTCCAAGGATCCTTGGTCTCCTCAAGTTGTTGCACTTCTAGTTCAGCTTCTCTTTGTAGATCACTACTGAAATCAGCCACAAAGTCAGCCAAAGCTTGGGATTAATAGAAGTTCTAGGCTCATACTTAATGTCATATGCACTAAGTTTAACAGCCCATTTTGCCATTCTTCCCGACATCTCTGGTTTAGAAGATTCTTAATAGGAAAATTAGTTTTAACAACAATAGTATGAGTTTCAAAATAATGTCTTAGTTTAGTAGAAGCCATGATTAAAGCAAGAATAAGTTTTTCTAAATGAGAATACCTGGCTTCAGCATCAAGTAAACTTTTACTTACATAGTATACCGGGTGTTGTTGGCCGTCATGATCCTTAACAAGGACTACACTTACTGCTTTACCTGAAACAACTAAGTATAAGGATAACAGTTCTCCATTTTCAGGTTTCATCAAAGCCGGTGCTGAGGATAAGTAATCCTTGAGGGCTTGTAGAGCAACTTCATGCTTCTCAGTCCACTCGAACTTCTTATTCTTCCTCAGAATATCATAGAAATCCTTGCATCTTTCTAAGGATTTTGAGATGAATCTATTCAAGGCGGCAATCCTTCCGTCAATCTTTGCACATCCTTGGCATTGGCAGGAGACTTGATGTTCACTAAAGCCTTGATTTGTTCTGGACTTGCTTCAATTCCACTCTTGGTCACCATATATCCTAAAACTTTCCAGCTTTGACCCCGAAATGACATTTAGAGGGGTTTAATTTCATGTTGTACTGGTCAAGGATGTTGAATGCTTCTTCAATATCCATCAGGTGATCCTCAGCTTTTTAGATTTGACCACCATATCATCTATGTATACTTCCATCGTGTGTCCAAGTTGCTCCTTGAACATCATATTCACCATCCTTTGGTATGTAGCACCTGCATTTCTTAAACCAAAGGGCATAACAATATAACAATATATGCCAGTGGGTGTCATGAATGATGTATCCTCTTGATCAGATGGTTCCATCTGTATTTGCTGAAATCCAGATGAAGCATCCATAAAAGTCAACAATTCATGACCCGCCGTAGCATCCACCATGGAGTCAATGTGTGGTAATGGGAAAGGATCCTTGGGACATGCCTTGTTTAACTAAGTGTGGAAATGGGATCAGATCTCGGTGGATTTCATCACTAAACTCCCGCGAACTTTGGGTGGTTGCGATACCATCTGGGTGATTGTGGATCGTTTAACTAAGTCCGCACACTTCCTAGCTATTAAAGAAACAGATAAGATGGAGAAGTTAACTCGCATCTACATTAAGGAAGTAGTTTCTCGGCACGGAGTGCCAACGTCCATCATCTCAGACAGAGATGCTCGGTTCACGTCCAACTTTTGGCAGTCACTTCAGAAAGCGTTGGGAACACGCTTAGATATGAGCAGCTTATCACCCTCAGACTGATGGTCAAAGCAAAAGGACCATACAGACCTTGGAAGACATGCTTAGGGCATGCGTAGTAGACTTTGGAAATAGTTGGGAAATCCACCTGCCTTTAGTGGAATTCTCGTATAACAACAGTTACCATACGAGTATATCGGCAGCACCGTTTGAGGCATTATACGGTCGTAAATGTAGATCACCGGTCTGTTGGGCAGAAGTCGGTGACAGTCAACTCACAGGCCCTGAGTTGATACTTGAGGCTACTGAATCAGAAACCGCATGGCGGCGGCACGAGATCGACAGAAAAGCTACGCTGATCAACGACGCAAGCCGCTCGAATTTCAAGTAGGCGACCGCGTCCTACTGAAGGTGTCACCCTGGAAGGGTGTAATCCGCTTCGGAAAACGGGGCAAACTAAACCCACGATACGTAGGTCCGTTTGTGATCTTGAAACGTATTGGACCCGTAGCTTATCAATTAGACCTTCCTGCCGAACTCAGTGGAGTTCACAACGTGTTTCACGTGTCAAATCTGAAGAAGTGTCTATCAGATGAAACTCTAGTCATTCCATTGGATGAGATTCAAGTAGATGAACAACTGCACTTTGTGGAACAGCCTATCGAGATCATGGATCGTGAGATCAAGACTCGAAGGCATAGCAAGATTCCGATCGTTAAGGTTCGTTGGGACTCTAAGCGTGGACCGGAGTTCACGTGGGAAAGAGAGGACCAAATGAAAAGCAAATACCCACACCTCTTTGCAGCTGAGCAGCAAACTAACGATACCAGTAACTAAATTTTCGGGACGAAAATTCTTTCAACATGGGGATGATGTGACAACCTGGGAATTTCTCATAATTTCGCGTACCATTGTTAACTAAATCCTTGTGCATGGCACTTGGGAATCTTTGTGCATGGCACTTGGGAATCTCTTGTAATTTCGCGTACTATTGTTAACGAACTAAATCTTGGTGCGTGGCACTCTAAACATGTACGCTGCATTCTAAACCGCGTTTACTCAATTTTCGGGACGAAAATTCTTTCAACATGGGGATAATGTGACATCCCGGTTTTTCAGATATCTTAAACGCACTACTTCACGATTATTTGTTCCTACGTTAATTTGGTTCGGAGACTTAAATTGCACGCTCGAAAGAATTACGATAATTTCGTGTACTTGTCAAATAAATTATGTGCTATGTGTATTAAACGTTTATAAGTTGGTGAATTATTATGTGATGTCCGATTTCGTGTTTTATTTTAGTTATAAAACATAGATGTAGTAAATGCGACACGAGCCAACCTTGTTTTCCTTGAGACTCTAGGAGTTAACCAAGACTTGGGGACCAAGTGCTAGACCCAAACCAACCCACCCAAACCCTTCGGCCGCGAGCACACACCCAACCGCAACCCTTCCCTTTTCCCTTTCACCTTGTTGCGCTATATATACACATACATGCATGAGCCTTTCTTCACAAAACAAAAACACACAAAACCCTAGTGGAGAAATCAGCCGACGGCAGCCCTCCACTTGTTCCCTCAATCGCAAACAGCCTTGATACACCCCTCTCGGTCGCAACAAGCCTTCCTCACTCTTTGCTCTCGGTCGCGATCTCCTTCATCATATCCGAATCGGTTCTTGTCCAAGTCTTGGCTCATTGATCTTGTTATTAAAGGTTAGGATTATCATTTTTTGCAAGATCATATTCGGATTTATATGTTTGAATGTAGTGTTATGTTAGCCGATTTATTTATGATGTTTGCAAGTTTGATGTTTGTCCGAAATCTGGAAACATAGGCTGTGTTTTGTTGATAAAAACTATAGGTTATGATTAGGGTTTGCATGGGTATGATATATATGATGATATATGATTTGTAATTCAGTTCTTGATCGCCTATGTTCATTGTATCGAGGGTTTAAACTAGTTTGTTTGTGATAAAGTGCTGAATCAGAATGCTGAATGGTGGTTACAGCCAACTTCAACTGGCTGTAACTTGGTTATTATTTATCGAAAAACGGAGTTTCTGAAGTCTAAAACGTAGAGTTTTGAAAAAAGATTCTAATGGCGCTGGATTCATATTTTTCTGAAGTCGTTTGATATTTTTAAGCAGCCAATTAAGTTCAGTAACTAAAGCTGTGAAAATCCTGAAAATTTGTTAGTTGTTCATCAAGTCGGATCTAATAATCGGTAGGGAGTCGAATCAGGAAATTTGTACAGCAACTAGATATGGAAATTTCCGGGGAACTCCCACTGGAATTTTGTTAATTGGACGTACAGTGATTTTTAAATAAATTCTTCCGTGGACTGCAGTCAGAAAGTGACGAATCTGACTGCAGCCTAGTATATTAATATTTATGGATAATTGGTAAAGTATTAGGACTTGAAAAATTTATATAAAATTCTACATTATAGTTGTCACCTTCTGTAAAATAATTGGAATTTTTGGAACGTTGGAACTATTTTATAAAAATCCTCGAAAACAGCCGAATTACGAGTATATATGCTGAAACTTGATAACTTGCAAATGTGTGTACCAAAGTGTTGCATGGATTGGATTGTGTTCATGATAAATTGTTTTGATCACTATGTTCATATGAGGATACTTGCATGCATGTTTGAGTGTTAGGATTTATGATTGTGTGTACCGCTTTGTGCGTAAATTATGTGTAGGATTTGTATTGGTGTGTTCACACACTAACTTGAAATCAATTGACTTGTTAGGATGCAATTAGCGGTCCCATCATTTCAACTTCTGTCTTACACAAACCGAGCAACTAAAGGTGAGTTCACGGCCCCTAATTTTATCCGGTTTTAAACAACAGGGGGAGAAACATGTATACACTCTACAACTCTATCTCTTTACGTTATACGAAATTAACGTCACTTAACTATTCGGTAACTAAGTTAATGTTAATGTACGTTATGGTCACTAAGCAGCTATATCACACAAGTCCTCGACAATTCGGATCGTTAGTATTGGGTTTAAATAGCGGGGAAATCATAAGTAGTACTACTGGGCCCGACAAGCCCCATCCGAGCTAGTCGCGCTAGCCGACCGGGTATGGTCAACGGGTGAATAATTTGGCCTAACTTCGCCATGGTCAGTGATAGGCCTGGCAACACGGAGGCACAACAGTCAGCTTCGATCGCGAACACTTACGTGACATAACTTTAGGCTAGCTACCTATATATATTAACATTGAACTTAATTACGAATCAACAATATTATCCCGGGTTAGGGATAATGGAACCAACAACGTTATTATTCCAGGTTAGGAATAATGGGACATCATTATTATTCCGGTTAAGGAATAATGGAACTATCAGTATTATTCCGGGTAAGGAATAATGGGACTATCAGTATTATTCCGGGTTGGGAATAATGGAACTAAATCGTTATCCCGGGTTAGGGATAACGGGGGAAACAAACTTATAACCGAACAAACGAATTTATGAAAACCTGTGAACTCACTCTTCTTTAATGTTGACACTTGATTCTTTACATGTTTCTCAGGACGCTAGGAGCTCTAGGTGCACTCACTTGCATTGATCAAGACACCTTTTATCGAGTCTCATTTACAAACATTGTTTTGGGTTTTTCATTGTTTTGGCGTTTGTGTTGGCGCCCATTTCTCTACTTATTTTTATGCTTCCGCTTAACCACAATAACTAATGCTTCCGCTAAACATAAAATCTACAATGAATGGTTAAACAAATAATTTTGGAAAACGTATTACCGAATCATATAGAGTCGTTCAACGTACTAGTGTCTCAGATTCTGGTTTGTTCACACGCCTCGCGGTAAAACTCCGCAAGTGGAAATTGAGGGTGTGACAGATTGGTATCAGAGCCACTAGCTATAGAGAACCAGGTTTGCATTAAAGGTAGACCTAAACTATAGCTGATTACACGACACTAGACGTAGTTTGGCACCGAACTGATTATATCTTGTTATGTGATGTACCACAACTGTGTTATGTAGAACATGAATGCATAGTAAGAAATGAATACAACTCGTAACTAACTACACAACCTAACAGGCAATGTCATCATCATCATCATCGTCCGACAAACTTTCGCAACCAAGGGCGCCAGGAAAGGCACCTATGGTGGAACCCTTACCATCTTATGGCATGGAGACACGCTCAGCTGCGAGGAAAAGGCTCGCTCTTGGGGAGGAGTCGTCATCACGCCCAATCATCGCTGTGCCGGTCAAACCGGTTAACTCTGTAGAAGTAGGAAATGACCTACTTAGAGATATGATACGGAAACAACAAGAACAAATAGAAAGAATGCATGAAACCATCCTAGCACAGGGATGGATGATACGACAGCTGATAGGTAAAACTGGCTCGCTCGAGGAAGAGCAACATACGAGTAAGATAGCTCGTAACACTTTAGCCAGAGATCTGCGTGCTGAGCAGATAAGGGCCGACTGGCTCGAAGACAGAGTCCTGGAATCTAGTTGGAGAATTCAGGAGCTAGAACAAAATCAAGCACCTGCACCAGTACCTGCCCCAGCACCGGCCCCTCCAGTGCCGGAAGAGGATCCGGAAGAGGATCCGGAAGAGATCCGGAAGAGGATCCGGAAGAGGATCCAGAAGAGGATCCAGAGGAGGATCCAGAGGAGGATCCGGAGGAGGACCCAGCTGTAGAAGCTGGAAATGCCGCGCAGGATGACGGCAACGATAGTGATTTGGGGGATGGAGACGTAGAAGACTGACACGTCTCGTTTATTTTATTTACTTTCCTTCAGTCTAATTATTTTCCCACTTGTGTTTAAACTTGAGACTTTATAGTGAATTCATATGTTTAGTCGGCACTTTGTAAGACGTTGAAACTTTATTTAATCAAGTATTTCTTTTGACTATTTAATTTATTTGAGTTGACATAACTTGAAGAATTATTTAAGTACGGAATAGGATAACTATATTGGATATATAGACTTATCGGTGTGTGTTTATGTTGTCTTACGAAGATCCAAATGGCAACTGGACGTCGCGGAAACCTTAACATGACGCCCGAAGAACTAGCTGCAATGATCCAAGAGCACGTAAATGCAGCTCTAGCGGGTGTTCAGAACCAACCGGCAGGTAACCATTATTAAATTTTCATGTGAAAATCTAATAGTTGGGCTATTAGAATTCCTCGCTGACTACCTGTCCTCTGTCAGCAGGAGGGGGTTTTAACCCCTACAAGATGTTCCTCGACGCGAAACCAAGCAAATTCTCGGGGGCAGAAGGACCCATAGGACTGGTCCGCTGGATCGAAAAATCTGAATCAGTATTTGAAATGTGCAACTGTCTGGAGGCCAACAAGGTCAAGTATGCAGCCTCAACATTGGAAGATGGGGCACTAACTTGGTGGAATGCACAAGTCCAAACGCGTGGACATATTGCTGCAAATGCAATGGCCTGGGCCGAGTTTAAGGCCCTAATCAAAGAAGAGTACTGTCCGCGAGACAGAGTTCAACAGCTGGAGCAAACATTATGGAACCACAAGATGGTGGGATCTGAAATCGAAGCATACACAGCAAAACATCACGATTTGGTATTTCTATGTCCCGATCTGGCCAACACTGTGGAGAAACGACTCGAGTTCTACCTTGGGGGTCTGGTCCCGGAGATTCAGGGTATGGTATTGGCTAGCAACCCTGCAACTGAACATCAAGCAATTAGGTTGGCGCACAAACTCACCGATAAGGCGGTGGAACAAAAGAAGTTGCCAGCTCGGGGTACGACTGAAGTTGCCCCTGATAATAAAAGAAAGTTTGAAGACTCGTCTGCTCGACAGTCTTCGTCATCCCAGACACAACAGGGGAACCAGAAACGGTTCAATCATTACAACAGCCACCGGGGTCACCAAAATCAGCCCGCCAACAATAACCAGAACGCAAGCGGCTATGTAGGTCGAAAGCCGTAATGCAATCGCTGTAATCTTCATCATCACGGCCCTTGTGCCGGAAATCGCTGCCAACGATGTGGCAAAGTGGGACATGCGGCAAAGGATTGTCGCGGGGAAATCATGTCCCGACAAAACCAAAATCAACCCCAGGGCCAGCAACCGGGTGCTAACCGGGGATGCTATCAGTGTGGTAGCACTGCCCACTTCAAAAGAGACTGCCCACAGCTCCGTAACAACAACAACAACAATGGTGGGAACAACCACAACCATAATAACCACAACAACAACAATAACAACAACAATAATGGAAATGGTGGCACAGGAGGTGCCAAAGGTCGCGCATTACGTTGGGCCGCGGAGAGGCCAGAAACGACTCGAACGTGGTCACCGGTAAGTTTCCCCTTAATGAACATTTTGCTACTGTGCTTTTTGATACGGGTGCGGATATGAGTTTTATATCTGAGTCTTTTAGGAAGAACCTAAATCTCACGCCTAAACCCTTAGAGACCCCTCATATCATAGAACTAGCCGATGGTAAATCTGTGTACGTGACCCATATAGTATCTGGCTGTCAACTCAAACTCGCGGGTCACACCTTTACCATTGATCTGATGACAACTACCCTGGGAAGTTTTGACGTGGTAGTCGGAATGGACTGGCTATCCGACGTCCGAGCTGAAGTTCTCTGTTTCGAAAAATCTATCCGTATTCCGCTCTCTAACGATGAAATCTTGACGGTGCAAGGCGAGAAGGCAGGCGCCGTCACAAACATCATCTCTTACATGCAAGCGCAGAAGTATCTTTGGAGGAAGAACTCTTTCGCTTTACTCGCACTGGTTACCGAACAGCCTAAGGACGAGAAACGTATAGAAGACATCCCCGTCGTCCGTGATTTTTCCGATGTATTCCTAGAGGAATTACCTGGTCTCCCACCCCACCGACAATTGGAGTTTGAAATCGAATTGGCAAACCATGCAACTCCTATCGCCAAAACCCCATACCGCCTAGCTCCAGCCGAGCTGCAGGAGCTGTCTACCCAACTTCAGGAGCTGTTAGAAAAAGGATTTATCCGACCAAGCGCTTCGCCATGGGGAGCTCCAGTCCTTTTTGTCAAGAAGAAGGACGGGACCTTCCGCATGTGCATCGACTACAGGGAACTCAACAAGGTTACTGTCAAGAACCGATACCCGTTACCTCGCATCGACGATCTCTTCGACCAACTTCAAGGGTCAAGCTACTACTCCAAGATTGATCTACGGTCCGGTTACCACCAGCTACGCGTCAGGGAGGAGGATATCGCTAAGACGGCATTTCGTACTCGGTATGGCCATTATGAGTTCTTGGTCATGCCCTTTGGTCTCACCAACGCACCCGCGGTGTTCATGGACCTCATGAACCGTGTGTGTTAACCATACCTCGACAAGTTTGTCATTGTGTTCATCGATGACATACTCATCTACTCTAAAAGTGAAGAAGAACATGCTGAACATCTACGATTACTGCTAGGATTACTTCAACAGGAGAAACTATATGCCAAGCTTTCGAAGTGTGATTTCTGGATTCGGGAAGTTCAGTTTCTCGGGCATATCGTAAACGAAAAGGGTATCCACGTCGACCCTGCCAAGATTGAAGCTATCAAAAACTGGGAAGCACCCAGGACACCGACAGAGATCCGCCAATTTTTGGGTTTGGCTGGTTACTACAGACGTTTCATCGAGGGATTTTCAAAGATCGCACAACCGCTTACTACCCTCACCTAGAAAGGCATCAAGTATGCTTGGGGTGATAAGCAGGAAGCAGCATTTCAATTGCTGAAGCAGAAACTTTGCAGTGCACCCATTCTGTCCTTGCCGGAAGGGACAGATGACTTTGTAGTATATTGTGATGCTTCCATTCAGGGGTTGGGATGCGTACTCATGCAACACGATAAGGTCATCGCGTATGCGTCGCGACAATTGAAGGTTCACGAGAAAAACTACACAACGCATGACCTGGAATTGGGAGCAGTAGTGTTTGCACTTAAGATTTGGAGACACTACCTCTATGGAACGAAGTGCACAATCTTTACAGACCACAAGAGCCTTCAACACATCTTTGATCAGAAGGAGTTGAACATGCAACAGCGTCGCTGGGTCGAACTCTTGAACGATTATGAGTGTGCCATTCAGTATCACCCGAGTAAAGCTAACGTGGTAGCTGATGCCCTCAGTAGGAAGGAACACTTGAAACCTCGTCGGGTACGAGCATTACAGCTCACCATTCATTCGGGGTTACCTGAACAGATACGCGACGTGCAGTTAGAAGCGGTTAAGGAAGAAAACGTCAAGGCCGAGTCGGTGGAAAAAATGGAACGCGATTGGGAAGTAAAACCCAATGGAGCCCGGTATTTCATGAATCGCATATGGGTACCTCTCTACGGAAACCTCAGAGAGCTAGTCATGGTCGAAGCTCACAAATCCCGATACTCTGTCCATCTTGGTTCGGATAAGATGTATCAAGACCTTAAAGCTGCGTATTGGTGGCCCAACATGAAAGCTGATATAGCCACCTACGTGAGTAAGTGTTTGACTTGCGCAAAAGTCAAGGTAGAGTATCAAAAGCCATCGGGGCTACTTCAACAACCTGAGATCCCAGTGTGGAAATGGGATCAGATCTCGATGGATTTCATCACTAAACTCCCGCGAACTTTGGGTGGTTGCGATACCATCTGGGTGATTGTGGATCATTTAACTAAGTCCGCACACTTCCTAGCTATTAAAGAAACAGATAAGATGGAGAAGTTAACTCGCATCTACATTAAGGAAGTAGTTTCTCGGCACGGAGTGTCAACGTCCATCATCTCAGACAGAGATGCTCGCTTCACGTCCAACTTTTGGCAGTCACTTCAGAAAGCGTTGGGAACACGCTTAGATATGAGCACAGCTTATCACCCTCAGACTGATGGTCAAAGCGAAAGGACCATACAGACCTTGGAAGACATGCTTAGGGCATGCGTAGTAGACTTTGGAAATAGTTGGGAAATCCACCTGCCTTTAGTGGAATTCTCGTATAACAACAGTTACCATACGCGTATATCGGCAGCACCGTTTGAGGCATTATACGGTCGTAAATGTAGATCACCGGTCTGTTGGGCAGAAGTCGGTGACAGTCAACTCACAGGCCCTGAGTTGATACTTGAGGCTACTGAAAAGATTGTACAAATCAGAAACCGCATGACGGCGGCACGAGATCGACAGAAAAGCTACGCTGATCAACGACGCAAACCACCATATCATCTATGTATACTTCCATCGTGTGTCCAAGTTGCTCCTTGAACATCATATTCACCATCCTTTGGTATGTAGCACCTGCATTTCTTAAACCAAAGGGCATAACAATATAACAATATATGCCAGTGGGTGTCATGAATGATGTATCCTCTTGATCAGATGGTTCCATCTGTATTTGCTGAAATCCAGATGAAGCATCCATAAAAGTCAACAATTCATGACCCGCCGTAGCATCCACCATGGAGTCAATGTGTGGTAATGGGAAAGGATCCTTGGGACATGCCTTGTTTAACTAAGTGTGGAAATGGGATCAGATCTCGGTGGATTTCATCACTAAACTCCCGCGAACTTTGGGTGGTTGCGATACCATCTGGGTGATTGTGGATCGTTTAACTAAGTCCGCACACTTCCTAGCTATTAAAGAAACAGATAAGATGGAGAAGTTAACTCGCATCTACATTAAGGAAGTAGTTTCTCGGCACGGAGTGCCAACGTCCATCATCTCAGACAGAGATGCTCGGTTCACGTCCAACTTTTGGCAGTCACTTCAGAAAGCGTTGGGAACACGCTTAGATATGAGCAGCTTATCACCCTCAGACTGATGGTCAAAGCAAAAGGACCATACAGACCTTGGAAGACATGCTTAGGGCATGCGTAGTAGACTTTGGAAATAGTTGGGAAATCCACCTGCCTTTAGTGGAATTCTCGTATAACAACAGTTACCATACGAGTATATCGGCAGCACCGTTTGAGGCATTATACGGTCGTAAATGTAGATCACCGGTCTGTTGGGCAGAAGTCGGTGACAGTCAACTCACAGGCCCTGAGTTGATACTTGAGGCTACTGAATCAGAAACCGCATGGCGGCGGCACGAGATCGACAGAAAAGCTACGCTGATCAACGACGCAAGCCGCTCGAATTTCAACTAGGCGACCGCGTCCTACTGAAGGTGTCACCCTGGAAGGGTGTAATCCGCTTCGGAAAACGGGGCAAACTAAACCCACGATACGTAGGTCCGTTTGTGATCTTGAAACGTATTGGACCCGTAGCTTATCAATTAGACCTTCCTGCCGAACTCAGTGGAGTTCACAACGTGTTTCACGTGTCAAATCTGAAGAAGTGTCTATCAGATGAAACTCTAGTCATTCCATTGGATGAGATTCAAGTAGATGAACAACTGCACTTTGTGGAACAGCCTATCGAGATCATGGATCGTGAGATCAAGACTCGAAGGCATAGCAAGATTCCGATCGTTAAGGTTCGTTGGGACTCTAAGCGTGGACCGGAGTTCACGTGGGAAAGAGAGGACCAAATGAAAAGCAAATACCCACACCTCTTTGCAGCTGAGCAGCAAACTAACGATACCAGTAACTAAATTTTCGGGACGAAAATTCTTTCAACATGGGGATGATGTGACAACCTGGGAATTTCTCATAATTTCGCGTACCATTGTTAACTAAATCCTTGTGCATGGCACTTGGGAATCTTTGTGCATGGCACTTGGGAATCTCTTGTAATTTCGCGTACTATTGTTAACGAACTAAATCTTGGTGCGTGGCACTCTAAACATGTACGCTGCATTCTAAACCGCGTTTACTCAATTTTCGGGACGAAAATTCTTTCAACATGGGGATAATGTGACATCCCGGTTTTTCAGATATCTTAAACGCACTACTTCACGATTATTTGTTCCTACGTTAATTTGGTTCGGAGACTTAAATTGCACGCTCGAAAGAATTACGATAATTTCGTGTACTTGTCAAATAAATTATGTGCTATGTGTATTAAACGTTTATAAGTTGGTGAATTATTATGTGATGTCCGATTTCGTGTTTTATTTTAGTTATAAAACATAGATGTAGTAAATGCGACACGAGCCAACCTTGTTTTCCTTGAGACTCTAGGAGTTAACCAAGACTTGGGGACCAAGTGCTAGACCCAAACCAACCCACCCAAACCCTTCGGCCGCGAGCACACACCCAACCGCAACCCTTCCCTTTTCCCTTTCACCTTGTTGCGCTATATATACACATACATGCATGAGCCTTTCTTCACAAAACAAAAACACACAAAACCCTAGTGGAGAAATCAGCCGACGGCAGCCCTCCACTTGTTCCCTCAATCGCAAACAGCCTTGATACACCCCTCTCGGTCGCAACAAGCCTTCCTCACTCTTTGCTCTCGGTCGCGATCTCCTTCATCATATCCGAATCGGTTCTTGTCCAAGTCTTGGCTCATTGATCTTGTTATTAAAGGTTAGGATTATCATTTTTTGCAAGATCATATTCGGATTTATATGTTTGAATGTAGTGTTATGTTAGCCGATTTATTTATGATGTTTGCAAGTTTGATGTTTGTCCGAAATCTGGAAACATAGGCTGTGTTTTGTTGATAAAAACTATAGGTTATGATTAGGGTTTGCATGGGTATGATATATATGATGATATATGATTTGTAATTCAGTTCTTGATCGCCTATGTTCATTGTATCGAGGGTTTAAACTAGTTTGTTTGTGATAAAGTGCTGAATCAGAATGCTGAATGGTGGTTACAGCCAACTTCAACTGGCTGTAACTTGGTTATTATTTATCGAAAAACGGAGTTTCTGAAGTCTAAAACGTAGAGTTTTGAAAAAAGATTCTAATGGCGCTGGATTCATATTTTTCTGAAGTCGTTTGATATTTTTAAGCAGCCAATTAAGTTCAGTAACTAAAGCTGTGAAAATCCTGAAAATTTGTTAGTTGTTCATCAAGTCGGATCTAATAATCGGTAGGGAGTCGAATCAGGAAATTTGTACAGCAACTAGATATGGAAATTTCCGGGGAACTCCCACTGGAATTTTGTTAATTGGACGTACAGTGATTTTTAAATAAATTCTTCCGTGGACTGCAGTCAGAAAGTGACGAATCTGACTGCAGCCTAGTATATTAATATTTATGGATAATTGGTAAAGTATTAGGACTTGAAAAATTTATATAAAATTCTACATTATAGTTGTCACCTTCTGTAAAATAATTGGAATTTTTGGAACGTTGGAACTATTTTATAAAAATCCTCGAAAACAGCCGAATTACGAGTATATATGCTGAAACTTGATAACTTGCAAATGTGTGTACCAAAGTGTTGCATGGATTGGATTGTGTTCATGATAAATTGTTTTGATCACTATGTTCATATGAGGATACTTGCATGCATGTTTGAGTGTTAGGATTTATGATTGTGTGTACCGCTTTGTGCGTAAATTATGTGTAGGATTTGTATTGGTGTGTTCACACACTAACTTGAAATCAATTGACTTGTTAGGATGCAATTAGCGGTCCCATCATTTCAACTTCTGTCTTACACAAACCGAGCAACTAAAGGTGAGTTCACGGCCCCTAATTTTATCCGGTTTTAAACAACAGGGGGAGAAACATGTATACACTCTACAACTCTATCTCTTTACGTTATACGAAATTAACGTCACTTAACTATTCGGTAACTAAGTTAATGTTAATGTACGTTATGGTCACTAAGCAGCTATATCACACAAGTCCTCGACAATTCGGATCGTTAGTATTGGGTTTAAATAGCGGGGAAATCATAAGTAGTACTACTGGGCCCGACAAGCCCCATCCGAGCTAGTCGCGCTAGCCGACCGGGTATGGTCAACGGGTGAATAATTTGGCCTAACTTCGCCATGGTCAGTGATAGGCCTGGCAACACGGAGGCACAACAGTCAGCTTCGATCGCGAACACTTACGTGACATAACTTTAGGCTAGCTACCTATATATATTAACATTGAACTTAATTACGAATCAACAATATTATCCCGGGTTAGGGATAATGGAACCAACAACGTTATTATTCCAGGTTAGGAATAATGGGACATCATTATTATTCCGGTTAAGGAATAATGGAACTATCAGTATTATTCCGGGTAAGGAATAATGGGACTATCAGTATTATTCCGGGTTGGGAATAATGGAACTAAATCGTTATCCCGGGTTAGGGATAACGGGGGAAACAAACTTATAACCGAATAAACGAATTTATGAAAACCTGTGAACTCACTCTTCTTTAATGTTGACACTTGATTCTTTACATGTTTCTCAGGACGCTAGGAGCTCTAGGTGCACTCACTTGCATTGATCAAGACACCTTTTATCGAGTCTCGTTTACAAACATTGTTTTGGGTTTTTCATTGTTTTGGCGTTTGTGTTGGCGCCCATTTCTCTACTTATTTTTATGCTTCCGCTCAACCATAATAACTAATGCTTCCGCTAAACATAAAATCTACAATGAATGGTTAAACAAATAATTTTGGAAAACGTATTACCAAATCATATAGAGTCGTTCAACGTACTAGTGTCTCAGATTCTGGTTTTTTCACACGCCTCGCGGTAAAACTCCGCAAGTGGAAATTGAGGGTGTGACAAAGACCATCGTGATGAGGTTCCTGTATGTCTACACGATCATCCTCATCAAAGGATATAACTTTCTGCTGAGTTAGAGTAGATGTTCGGACTGGTCTCTCCCCATTCTCCATTTTCGTTTCCTCAGCGTGCCTTTTAGCCGCTGAGAATGAAGTTCCACAAATATCAGATCCACCAGAAATAAAGTTGATTTGAGCATCCGGAGGTGGAGGAGGAGCTCTTTCTGGGATTTTCTCAGCATCCTGAGTCCTTAAACGTTTCCTTCCCAGTAATTCCTTCAGGTACCCTTTGCTTAGGAGATAGCCAATCTCCTTTCTCAATGCTATACATTCATCAGTAAGGTGACCGAAGCCCTCATGATATGCACACCATTTGGACTTATCTTTAGTGGTTGTGACTTTGTCATTCTTTCTAGGCCATCTAGCCTTATCCCTTAAATTCTGCATAGCAAGGATTAGTTCATTATTATCAGCAGGAAAACAATATTCAGATATCGGGGGGTAATCCTCATCATCTTCGTCCTGCTCAACTGCACGGACGTTGTGGTTGTCATTCTTAGAATATGGCTTAGATCGATTCTTCTTAAAGATTGATCCTTGTTTCTCCTGTTTTGAGGATCCTGATAGTCTTTCCTGGATCATCTTATCATCCTCTAACCGGATGAACCTTAATGCCCTGTTTCTAACTTCATCTAAGTTCCTGCATGGAGTCAACAACGTCATCATAAAATGAGGAATCCTTTAACAGTCCCGTTTTGAATGCTTCCACAGCAGTGTCAATATCCAAATTAGGGATATCTAAGGATTCTTTACTAAACCTAGTGATATAATCCCTTAAGGACTCATCACGACCCTGTGTTACCCTATATAAATCACTAGTTAATCGTTCAAATGTTCTACTACATCAAAACTGATTATTGAACAAATTAACTAAATGAGAAAATGTAGTAATTGAGTAAGAGGAAGACTTAGCAGCCATTTGAGTGCTGATCCAGTGAGTGTGGATCCAAAACCCTTACATAGACAAGCTTCTTTTAACCTTTCAGGAATGGGGTTGATCTCCATTCTTTCACGGTATTGTGCCACATGCTCTTCTGGATCAGTTGTACCATCGTATAGTTTCATGTTGGGAGTTTGGAAGCGCTTTGGTATCTCAGTATTGCATATAGGAGGAGTGAAGCGAGATATCCTATGACTTCCATCCGGGATCTCAGGAATGGGTTTAACCACTCTTGGGACGATGGATATCATATCCTTATGCTTCTGCAGCTCCCTTGCCATAGCCTGATTGATACTTGTATCCTGCATGGAACCATAGTTAGTGCCGAAAGACATATTGACATTGTTACCTCCTTATTGGTTTGGAAGTGGTATGCCAGAAGTATATCCAAAAGTAAACACTTCAGGTGCAACAGTTGGACCAGACGAAGCAATAGTCTGCATAGGAATGAAGTCTCCTATATGAACTTCAGAGTTCCGGACGGTTGGCTCCCTAAGGATCCTTGATCCTGAAACAAGTTGGATCCTTGAACTTGGAACGAGGATCCTTGAACTTGAGATGAGGATCCTTGATGTAGTGCATAGAATCCTCTGGACTGGTACATCCCTTGTGATCCTGTAGATTCATAGAAGAACCCTTGAGGCTCCGTGATTCCTATTGATCCTCGCTGAAGGACATGTGATCCTTGAGGCTGGAAGTAGGATCCTTGAGCCTGTGTCATCGCCAACGATCCTTGATGATAGTTGGAGGATCCTTGCATTTGGACACCGGATCCTTGAAAATACTGGATCGTCGACAATGGAGAAGCAAAATCCAATGACCTGGGCATCAGTGGAGAGTGATCCTCTACTGATTTCTTCTGCTTCTTCATTTCATCAATTTCCTTGAGGATCCTCTGGTTGGTTTTGTCCTGTTGTTCCCTGTATCCTTTCATCTGCAAAATCAAAGTAGAGAGATCACTATTAGTGGGAGTAGAGGAGGAAACAACAGAGGTTTTCGATCCTATATAAACAGGTGTAATTTTCTTCTGAGGATTCTCACCACTCCTCGTCGGTGCGGGGGGAATGGGAGGCAACGATGCACAAGTCTGAGATGAGGTAACCGTCGTCATGGCACTTGAAGCAGATTTTCTATGAGAAGCCATGTAGTTGAAAAGAATAGATGAAAATGAATGAAATGAACAGTATTTGTAGAATTGAAGCACCAATTGCCCCACGGTGGGGCCAAACTGTCTTGGTAAAAAATCACACTAAGGATAATGTGACCAAACTTTGTATGTGAGGTTGAGTGCTTGTGTGTTGAACAATGAAGTGAACGAATGAAAAATGTAATGAACAATGAACACCGAGATTTATACGAGGAAAAATCCCTTGATCTAGATGTGATCTTTGTCATAAAAAACCTCAGGTGATGGAAACTACCGATCACCAACTATATTTCACAAGAAAGTTTACAACTTTGGAAGATATTGAGCTTTATACAATTGATCTCTATATTATAATGTGTGTGTGTATCTCGCGAATCGCCAAGTAATTCAGTAGTGTCAGTGTATGCGAAAGAATGGTCTGTTACAAGTGAGCTCAATATCACCTAAAATATTAACGTTTGTAACTTGTAACTAACTATCCGAAATATCCGGGATCCTCCACGTTCATGCATAACGTCCACTTTAACTCTAAGCACGTGCGTAATTCCAGGTATATTCCAATATTCCAGCTTGACCTAGTCTACCATCAATACCTGCACTATATTCAAATAAAACATTCAACTCAATTGTTAGAAACCGTTATAGTCACTAAGGATCCTTGATCCTTCCAATATTCAGTACTCAGTACATGGATAATCTATCCTCAATATACTAAACGATCACTGATTCATAAGCAACTAAAATCTATCCCTAACACATGTATTAACTCATCAAGTTAGCCTATGTATCATTTTCATGCTTGGCAATAAGTTACACATCTAACGCGACTTTTACCAATTTCACCGTTTTAACCGCACAAGTGTACATGCATAGTCTAAATCCCTACTATCATGTTATCACTTAACATATTATATCACATATTCTCGTATTCACATATCACATTATAATACACACAAGTTCACCCTTGAACAATCCATGTTCGTGTACATTGAAATATGCGTATTTAGCGTTTTTGGTATCGTTTTCGGGGGTCGGAAGTCACGTATGACTAACCAAACACCAAAGATACTTAATATAAGTTAAAATAATTATTTTTATGTCAAACATATCAGTATACTTACTGATCTAAAACAGTTTTACAAAAATCTCTTTAAAAGGTGATTTTTACCGTTTTTAACGCATAGTCTTGTACCGAACTTTACTATAAGCATCCCAAATTGTAATGACTTGATATTTTAACATAATGCATGTTATTTACTGAATAAAATGATGTTAATAATCATGTTAGTACAGATTTCATGTAAGCCACATAAATCATGCGATTTTTACATATTTTACAACCTTTTAAGCTACATGTACAACATGCAAAGCTACCAAACCTATGACAAAGTTTCATGCCATTATAACACTTCAAATATTATATTTTTAGTGCTCATAATCTGATTAATATCATTATTGTCATAGCATAATATATCATCATCAAATCATCTTCAAAGTGTTTTCTAATCATCACTAATACTTATGTACAAGTATTCAATGCATGACCATCATATTATAATCATCCTTCATAAGTTTAAATGCACTACAACACATATTTATTTATCCATCATATAATCCAAAACATTATGTTCATCCAATCATTTACATAATCATAAAGACTTTAATACCTATGACATTTATTTGCTAGTAGTCAAAAGTTCACATGTGTATATATATATATATATATATATATATACGACCTACACCCTTCCAAAAGTTCACTTTTCTATCATCTTTTCAAATCACAAGAACCTTCTAATATGACACATTTTTATTCATTGCATGTATCAACTTTCAAGAATCACTTCAACAAGAATCCATCAATAATAAAAAAACTCAATCTCAAACATATGTACATACATACGACTACATATACACACACGTATACTTCCATTTTTATTTTCTTTAAAAACCCATTTGTTTGAGTTTGAAGTTTGTGAAATGTCTCAAGAATCAAGAGAAACCTTCCAACATTAAGAACATCACTATGAATCAAGAGTATGTTTTTAAAGAATATAATTTTATACCTTCAAGATTCAAGTGGGTTTTGACAAAATGTGAAGATATGAAACTTGGTTCTTGCTTGAAACACCTTGGAATCATCCTTGGATCTTCAAATCACCTTGAAACTAACTTGGAATGGACTTGATTCTTCATGAATGAAGTTCAAAATTTGAAATGAATATGGAGGTGGGTGTGTACGGCTAGAGATAGATGAAGAAGGATTATGTTTTTTTAATTTCTTGAAAATTGTATCTGTAACACCCCAAATCGCGTAATACAACACACGCGGTGGAAACACTATTGGAGTCATGTTACAAATTGTTTCACAACACATGGTACTTAAGTTTTGTTTTATTGAATTATTGAATTACATCGTCTTGGAATAATGAATATGAAATACAATGAAAATGTCTTTCAAGTTTTAAAGTCACTAAAGCCCGAGTCCATCCTATGTATAGCATGCGGCGACAATCATCACAAAAGTAAACCTGAAACATATGTGAAAATAGGTACGTCAGCATAAAAATGCCTGAGAGTAACATTGGTTTTGTTGATGAGGATTCATGGCTTTGAATTGTTAAAAGAAATGTTTAACTAAAAGTAGCCAATGAACCTTTGTAAAAATGTTTTCTTTTGTAAAATCATATGAAAATCAAATGACTTAAAAGAATGATGCATGGTCAACTTAATAACCAAAATATGTCTTTTGTAAGAGTAGTCATGTCTTTGTGTGAAATGTGTCGTGTCTTTGTATAAAAAGTATCATGTATAAATAATGTCTAGTGTAAACCAAGTGTTGTGTATAAACTAATGTCATGTGTAACAATGTCGAGTAAAATCCAATGTCTTGTATAAACGTGCCATGTCTTGTCTTAGTTTCAAGTGAGTTAGATAACGCTACGACATGTAATATAATAAAAGCACTTATATATAGGAAGTACCAGCGGCGTATCCACCATGCTTTTATTATCTTACACACCCCTCGTTATCTAAAACACTTACCATAAACTGTGACACCTCGAAAATTTCATCCAATAAAATTCCGACACGTGTCCCGAAATCTTTGGTTGCCAGGTGCTAAACGAGAGGGTCAAAAATCGCCAACATGTTATTTTATAACCTCTGAGTGGTGAATATTAAAGTCGAGGGGTTAAACGTGTCAACATGCTAAATCTATGCCTCTAAGTGACCTTTTAACGAACCCGGAGCTTAATGATGTTCGGTTATACTCACGAGAGTGCTAACCAGGGGACATATTGGATAAAACATGCTTTTATGTCGAAATACGGGAGTTTGGAGAAGTTTAGGGGCCAAAATGGAAATTTTGTGATTTGGCACCACAAGCGCCACGCGCGGGAGAAGCCCCGTTCGCAGAATTGGCAGCCAGCTGAAGGTCCTGCATGCTTGCCACCTCCTAACCCATTTCAGCTCCTGAATTCCGAAACCATGGCCTCAATTCTAGTTTTGGACACCTCATGTAACACCTGGAGTGATCTAGGTGAGCTCTAAACACTTGGATTGATCTTGTTCATGATCTCCAAGTATAAATAGAGGTGTTCATGAACCTCACTTCTTGCACCTCTCACTTTCTTTCTCTCTATTACTCACTTGGAAACAATCCCCTGAGTTTCTTAAGTCATCCTTGGTTCACTTGTAAGTGTTCCAATCCTTTCTTTTCATTTTTATTAGTCTCTAAGCCAAAGTCAAAGCGTTGACGTAAAAACGCTTTGACTTTGAGCTAAGACCATTACGGTCCAGCCATTGTTTAGTATGAACGTGGCTACATGATCGTAATTAGGTAGTGTTAATCCCTCAAGAGGGCACCTCCTGATTACCACGTTTACTTGGTCAATTGACAGGTCAAAGCTATTAATAAAAAGTCAAACTGGGTCAGTTTTTAAAATAAATTCATATATGATAATGTAGGTGTTATAAAATACATTTTGACACTTTAATAACTTGGTAATAAGTATTAGAACATGCATAAACATGTTCGTCCCATCAAGTCCAGGTCTAAGGTCTGTTCACAATCGAAAGTCGCAAAAGTTGACTTTTGCTTTGACTTTCAGTTCTGACCCGATTTAGCAACATTAGCTTCTATCCCTAGGTTGCATTATGACCATGATATAGTATACTATAACCCTCTAGAGTTATAGGACATGGCCATGTAATAATCCGAGTTTTTACACAAGTATCCGTTAAATATGCATAAAACGCCCTTTTAACACATAAAATGGTTTAAACATAATTTTGACATCAAAACTCAATACCTACTGATGTAATATCATTATTAGGACTATTTGGGATATTCATTCAGGTTGCAAACTGAGTTTAAGCTATAGTTTGCCCACTAAGCCTTTAAATGACGATATTGTCCTTTCTGCACTTTAAATGGGTTATAAACATTTTTATGAATCAAAACATCATATTTACTGAATTAACATATTTTGGTCATTCAAACCTGGTCACAACAACAGTTTTACTTAAATATCGTTTAAATAGTCATTTAGCGACTTAATCGCCGTTTCGGCGCATAATGTGTTTTAAAACCATATTGGAGCATTGAGACTTGGTACCTACTAATTTCAAAACATATTTTCAAATTATTAACAGTGGGTACATGTCCCAAACTCAGATTCCCAAATAAGTTAACTATTATATGTGAAATGACCAAATTACCCTTTCGGGACATAGTTTGGTCTTAAACTATAAACCACACATATAATTGATGTCCTATTGATATAACACCATAAAATAGGTATTTTTACAGAATGTTTATATTAATAACATCAGTTTACATATAAGCCCGTTTATTACATTTTAGAGTTGACGAAAACGCCCTTTAAGGCATAGTTTGCTTTTAAAACCATAACGGGCCGTCATATCAATAACCTACTGTTATAATAACATATTTTAAACTTAATGGCAGATGGAACTTGTATAGGACTCAACCGGTTACCCAGTTTCGCTTATATGCGTACGGTTAAGCCTACGTGACTAGTTTACGCAACTTAACCGAAAACGGGTTTAACCATATCAAAATATTCTCAAACTCCAGAATGTAAAATGGTAACCCATATTATACAAGTCCTAGTACTTGTCGGGTACAAAATACATTCTTTTTCGGTCATCGTTTAATCTAGCGTTTTCATACCGTTATCTTTATTTTAAGTTAGCCGGTCTAAGTCAATGACTAAATAAAGACCCGCTAACTAACTAATCGGTTAATAATACCATCCAATCCAGACTAGCGACTTCCGGTAGATTATCGCCGAGCTAGTTTATTTTGAGTACGGCTGTGCTTTGCTTATTTTCTTATTACTAGAGACTTTTGCAAGCCAGGTAAATACTTTAACTTATTTTCCCTTATACGGGCTTGGGATGCGGTATACTAATACCGCATGGTTGGATATGGGATCGAAGACCAATGAGTCGGGAATTCAAATAATCCATTTTAATTCGTATTGCTTAATATTAAACATTTGGGGGGTTAAAACGACCGTGTCCTGGATATCCACGGCTCATTTAATTGCAAATGGCCACGACCTAAGCACGGGGTGTAGGCATACACCCATCAGATGCTAAAATAAAGTATTACCCAATAGGGGTGCACCTATTAAAGGTGTTAAAGTGGCATGTCGATTAATCAGGATCCCGACATAGTTTTCGGGCTCTAAATGTATTATTAGCATGTAAAACTGATAACATGAAACTATTTATCCCAAGTTATTTATAAAACAAAGTACCATTGTGTACTCAAAATGTTTTTATAATGTTTTCAAAATGAGTCGGTTAAATGTATTTACCAGTGAAAACTGACGTATTTTCAAAAGACTAAGCGCAGGTGACACGTATACGTAAATAGGCTGGAAGTACTCGGCGAAGCTTAAGAGGAATTGCAACCCTTTGCTTAGAAGGCCTTAGTCTGTCAAATTTCCTTTTGTATTCACATTTCGATCTGCATGTGGATCTAGTTACAAGCGTTGTATTATTATTTTTGAACTTTGAACATTCAAACGTTTGTAATAGTAATTATCCAGACTTTCGCTGTGTATTATTGTATTGCTTGGTAATGATGATATTTCCCCAACCGGGCCGACCGGGTTACACGTGAAAATTAGGGGTGTGACAAGTTGGTATCAGAGCCAACTCTCGAGTGAATTAAACACTAGCCTTTGGTGTTTAATCTCGGGAATACATAATAACACACATCTCTTAGACTTTGGAGTCTAGACTTTGACCTAGGTTTAATCGTTTCCATCTTATTATTCTAGCTTTGTATTTTGTTTAACTTGTTTTTGAAATAGGAACAATGCCGCCTAAGTTTAGACGTGGAGGAAAGGGTAAAGGACCCATGAGGGGCGGACCCTCAATGACTGGACCATCTTTCACTGGACCATCCTTTAGACCACCATACAGACCTTCTTTAGCTGGAGCAGCCAACTTACCTGAATACAACCCTTACGAAGGATCCGGAGATTCTTCATCACCCTTTGAACCATACCAGCATTCGATCTCACACGAATACTCCCCGCCTCAATCACACTCCACCCATTCTCACCATTCGCACCAATCGCACCATTCACACTCCCACTCTCACCAAGAATATTTCAACTTTAACTTTGATAACGATTCCCGCAAACCGGATCGTATTGTCATCCTATTGAGCTGTCTAGCATCATCAAACTCCGTGGCAGGATCTCCATTTAGAGGTCCCGATGAATTTGACCAAAGATGGGCACAATATGTGTTCGTCAACACACCCTCATTCCATAGCACTCCCCATCATCAAACCCCTTCACCTCATCCTCACCAAGAGAATGTTAATATGCAACTGGTGATCAACCTCAGCCACCACCTGAATCATCATCACGCCGGAGGCGTGGAGCACGTATGTCAACACGTGCTGGTCAAAGGTCGGGTTCGCTACCACCTTTACCGCCCTCATACCCAGTTATCCCGAGGAGCCGCAAATAGGTAGGCCCTCAAACACATCACCAGTGGCAGAACCCCCACCGCAACCAGCTGTTGAGCCTCTGCCTCAACCACCTCTACCACCGCCGGATTTTGCCAACCCAATACCTGCATATACAGGACCATTAGGGTTTCACACTGTTGACCCTCCTGGATTGTATAATTAAATCCATCCTGGAATGGAGCAGGATCCTTTTTATGATGCAGTTATTCATAATAACCTATACCATTCCTCTTACCCTAGTTACCCACCTGCTTATGCCACTACCAGATATCCGCCTTACGGGTATCCGTATCTAGTTGCGCCTCAGCCGCAACCACCTCCACCTCAGCCTCAACCACAAGCACCACTTGAGGCTATTAACGAAGCCTTGGATCAAGTGAGGGAAATGCGACAACAGGTCAAGAAATCAGAGAAGAAAACAACGAGATTTATCAAGAAGATTTACAAAGCCGTAAAAGGAAGGAAGGATGACTAGTATTGTATTTTCATATATGTAATTTAAATTCCAAAAGTCCCTGCATGGACAATGTTATTTCCTTTCCAGTCCCTGCGAGGACATTACTATTTCTGTTAGGTTCCTGCGTGAACCATTTTGTTATTTCAAGTCCTATATATATATATTAGGCAATTATGTAATGTTTTCTTTAATGAATTTCTCCATGTTATGTTTTTCAATCATCATGATTCAATCAAATTTTATTGATCCGCTATATTATCCCAAGATCTATTAGCCAATGACTATAATCAACTAGGAATTGGCAAATGAAAATTTCAGAAGTAACCTTCTGTCTAGCAAAGGTGAACAATGTTCAACTTCCAAATTTATCATTTCTCTATATTTAACTCTCAGTGAGGAGTTACCCTTTAATTCCATGTGACAATCATTGCCACACTAATCAAATGGGTAAATGACGATGTTCGCACCCTATCACCTAAGTGATCCAGTGAGATCCTGGTCAAATTATTCAAACACTCAATGGTAGTGTAAAGCCAATGTGCAAAATACAGTAGTGTCACATGATGCACTAACTGATAAATTCTGGACTATGTCCAATCTATAAATGCCTATTATGGTCCTTTAAGACCTAGGTTATACATGAATATACCACATTTTATATTTAAATCCTATATGGTCTTAGAACCATGTCATGAATAAGGGTACACCATAGCGACTAACCGAATTCATCTTGATCTATCGAAGTAAGCTACAACAATGGCTAATTCAAATGAAGTAAACAGCAAGCGCAATGACGATGATACCAACGAGAACATCCTTATTAGCAAGAACGATTTAAGAGAACTTATTGCCGCAAAAGTTGGCAAGGCCTTAAAAGACAGATCTGATTGTCAACCGGAGTCGAGCGCTTCTCGCTCCAAGCCTGTTTCCAAACCTAAGTCTCAGCCTAACCCCTCTGAACCGAAAAAGAGTGAGGCACACCCTTTGAATATGAAAAGTATAGCAAAGAGTGATGAACATCCTAAGAAACCGAATGTCCATGGAGACAGTTGTTCCTACAAGTACTTCGTGTCTTGTAGACCCCGTGATTTCAATGGGGAAAAAGGAGCTGTTTAGTGTTTGAGATGGTTAGATAAAATGGAAACGGTGGTGGATATCATCGGTTGCACTGATAAGAATGTTGTTAGGTATGTATCTCAGTCGTTCAAGGGCAATGCCCTTATTTGGTGGAAAGCCTTAATCCAGTCTACGGGCAAGGTTCATCTCTACAACTTGAGTTGGTCCAAGTTTGTAGATCTTGTGAAGGATACTTACTGCCCACCTCATGAGGTGGAGAAAATTGAGTCAGATTTTCTAAATCTGACCATGAAGAACATGGACTGTCGGAAGTTCGTCACCGACTACAACTCTCTTTCAAGACTAGTCCCGTATTTAGTTACTCCGGACCCCAAACGCATTGCGCGTTTGATTAATGGGCTAGCTCCTGGAATTAGGAGTATGGTTAAAGCGGTGTAGCCTAGCACCTACAAGTCTGCTGTGGAGTTATCCCTCTCCTTCACACAGGATTATGTGAGGCAATTGTCAGCCAAGACTGACACTGATGGAAAGAGGAAAAGAGAGGATAATAACTCCCAGAGGTTTAACAAGAAGGGTAAACATGGGTTCAACAAGGACAATCAGAAATCGGGCGACAAACCCACGTGCAAAATGTGTGGGAAGCAACATTATGGGTAGTGTCGCCTTCTGAAGCAATGCAACATCTGCAAGAAAACTGGGCATCGGTCTCATGAGTGCCGTAATATCAAGGATGCTACTTGCTTTGGATGTGGTGAGAAAGGCCACATCAAAACAAGTTGCCCAAAGGCAAATACCAAGGGTAAACCCAAAACTTCAGAAACGAAGAAGGCCACTGCTAGAGCCTTTCAAATGAATGCTAAAGAAGCAATAAAGGATAACAATGTCATAACGGGTACGTTCCTTATCAACGACACTTTTGCTAGAGTTCTTTTCGATTCGGGCGTTGATAAATCGTTTGTAGATCATAAATTAGTGAACTATTAAACTTGCCCATAAGAACTCTAGACATAACCTATGAAGTAGAGCTCGTTGATGGAACTATAGAAACTGCTTCTTCCATTCTTGACGGATGCTTCATATCCATCAAGAATCATTCTATCCCTGTCTCTCTTTTATCCATGAAACTAGCGGGATTCGATGTAGTCTTAGGCATGGATTGGTTATCGCATAACCAAGCACACATTGCCTGCAATAAGAAACTCATCGAGATCAAATCCCCGTCTGGTAAAATCCTCACCATTCATGGAGATAAACATTTTGGATTGCCTGATAAGGCAGTTTTACTTAAGGCATCTAGATGTCTGACGATGGGATGTATCATCTACATGGCACAAGTCACCGTTGATGAACCCAAACCGAGGATTGAGGATATCCCTATTATCTCTGAATACCCGGACGTGTTCCCAGAAGAATTACCTGGCATACCTCCTGATAGACAGGTAGAGTTTCGAATTGACATCATACCTGGAGCAGCTCCCATAGCTAAAGCTCCGTCGTTTAGCGCCAACTGAGATGAAGGAACTGAGAACCCAACTGGACGAACTATTAGAGAAAGGTTTTATTCAACCTAGCTCTTCGCCTTGGGGAGCTCCTATCCTTTTTGTCAAAAAGAAAGACGGATCAATGCGGATGTGCATTGATTACCGTGAGCTCAATAAGATAACAATCAAGAATCGTTATCCTTTGCCCAGGATCGATGACTTGTTAGATCAATTGCAAGGTGCTACTTCTCGAAAATAGATTTAAGATCAGGATATCACCAGCTTAAGGTTAGAAACGAAGAAGTTCTGAAAACTGCTTTCAGAACAAGATACGGACATTACAAGTTCCTAGTGATGCCTTTCGGACTCACTAATGCTCCTGCAGCATTCATGGATCTCATGAATAGAGTCTGCAAGCCATACTTAGATAAGTTTGTCATTGTCTTCATAGACGACATACTCATCTACTCTCGAAATCAATCTGATCACGAAAAACATTTGAAGTGCATTCTTGAAATTTTGCGTCAAGAAAAGTTGTATGCAAAATTTTCCAAATGCGAATTCTGGCTACGTGAGGTTCAGTTCCTTGGTCACATAGTGACTGAACAAGGTATCCAAGTAGATCCATCAAAGATAGAAGCAATAATGAATTGGGAAGCCCCAAAGACACCTTCCAATTCTTAGGACTGGCTGGTTATTATCGAAGGTTCATTGAGAACTTCTCACGAATGGCCGCTCCTTTGACAATCCTGACTCGTAAGGATGCTAAATTCAACTGGGGTCCAAAACAACAAGAATCCTTTGAGATGCTAAGCATAAGTTGAGCAATGCCCTGGTGTTAACCCTGCCAGAAGGAGTGGAGGAGTTCGTAGGTTATTGTGATGCATCACACACAGGCATGGGATGTGTGCTTATGCAGAAAGGCAAGGTGATCGCTTATGCATCACGACAACTAAAAGTGCACGAGAGAAACTACACCACTCATGATTTAGACTTGGGCGGGCGCGTATTCACACTTAAACTTTGGAGGCACTATTTATATGGAACAAAGTGTATCATCTACACTGACCATAAAAGTTTGCAACACTTGTTCAATCAAAAGGATTTGAACATGAGGTAACGTCGTTGGATGGAAACACTCAATGACTATGATTGCGAGATTCGATATCATCCAGGAAAGGAGAATGTAGTTGCCGATGCGCTTAGTCGCAAGGAAAGAATCAAACCTTTAAGGATCAATGCCAAGAGCATTGAACTGAAGAACAACTTGAATGAAAAGCTGCAAAATGCACAAAAACAAGCCATGTCTAACGACAACATTGTCAAGGAAGGATTAGGTGCAACCATCGATCTGTTAGCATCTGGAAAGGACGAAATGTTTAGGATGAATGATCGGATCTGGGTTCCGATCTACGGAGGACTTAGAGATGTAATCCTCCAGGAAGCACATAATTCTAAATACTCGGTTCACCCGGGTAGCAACAAGATGTATCAAGATCTTAAACCCAATTATTGGTGGATGGGTATGAGGAAAGATATATCTAATCATGTAGCAAAGTGCTTGACGTGTTCTCAAATTAAGGAAGAACACCAAAAACCGTCAGGACTTCTACAACAGCTTGAGATCCCAGTGTGGAAATGGGAAATGATAACAATGGACTTTATCACTAAGTTACCTAAAACCAAGCATGGTAATGACACAATATGGGTTATTGTGGATAGATTAACCAAATCCGCTCACTTCTTGCCAATTAAAGAAACATATGATTCCGATAAGTTGGCAAAGCTTTATGTCGATGAGATTGTGTCCTTACACAGTCTACCAGTATCAATTGTATCTGATAGAGATACAAGATACACATCTCACTTTTGGATAAGCTTCCAAAAATCTCTAGGCACGAGATTAAACTTCAGTACGGCTTACCATCCGCAGACGGACGGACAAAGTGAGCGTACCATTCAAACCTTGGAGGACATGCTCGAGCTTGTGTGATCGATTTAGGAGGAAGATGGGATGATCACTTACCCCTAATCAAGTTCTCTTATAATAATAGTTACCACACAAGTATTAAGGCCGCTCCTTTTGAAGCCTTATACGGAAGAAAATGTAGGACGCCTGTGTGTTGGGCCGAAGTCGGAGAAGCCCAACTATCTGGACCCAAAATCGTCCTCGAGACCACAGAAAAGATTGTGCAAATCCGTGATCGACTTAAGGCAGCTCGTGATAGACAAAAGAGCTATGCCGACAAAAGGCGTAAACCTTTACAGTTCCAAATTGGGGACAAGGTTATGTTAAAGGTATCACCTTGGAAAGGTGTAATGCGTTTTGGGAAGAAGGGCAAGCTAAGCCTGAGGTATATTGGACCATTCGAAATAATCGAATGTGTCAGAACCGTAGCTTATAGGCTTAAGCTATCGGAAAAGCTCAGTAGAATCCATGATGTTTTCCACGTCAACAATTTGAAGAAATGCCTCGTGGATGAGTCGCTAGCAATGCCTCATGAGGATATACAGATTGATGAAAACTTGTGTTTCATAGAGAAACCAATTGCGATCGAGGATCGGCAAGTTAAGAAGCTTCGTAGGAATCACATACCTATTGTGCAGGTCAAATGGGATACCCGTCGAGGTTCCAAATATACTTGGGAGGTCGAGTCCAATATGCGACAAAAGTACCCTTATCTATTCGAATAAAATCTCGAGGTCGAGATTTTTATTAAGGGGATGAAGATGTGACACCTCGAAAATTTCATTCCAATAAAATTCCGACACGTGTCCCGAAATCTTTGGTTTCCACGTGCTAAACGAGAGGGTCAAAAATCGCCAACATGTTATTTTATAACCTCTGAGTGGTGAATATTAAAGTCGAGGGGTTAAACGTGTCAACATGCTAAATCTATGCCTCTAAGTGACCTTTTAACGAACCTAGAGCTTAATGATGTTCGGTTATACTCCCGAGAGTGCTAACCAGGGGCCATATTGAATAAAACATGCTTTTATGTCGAAATAAGGGAGTTTGGAGAAGTTCAGGGGCCAAAATGGAAATTTTGTGATTTGGCACCCCAGGCGCCACGCGCCAGGGACCTGGTGTCCCCGCGCGACGTGCGGGAGAAGCCCGTTCGCAGAATTGGCAGCCAGCTGCAGGACCTGCATGCTTGCCACCTCCTAACCCATTTCAGCTCCTGAATTCCAAAACCATGGCCCCAATTCTGGTTTTGGACACCTCATGTAACACCTGGAGTGATCCTAGGTGAGCTCTAAACACTTGGATTGATCTTGTTCATGATCTCCAAGTATAAATAGAGGTGTTCATGAACCTCACTTCTTGCACCTCTCACTTTCTTTCTCTCTATTACTCACTTGGAAGGCTCCTAATCTTCAAGGAGCAATCCCTTGAGTTTCTTAAGTCATCCTTGGTTCACTTATAAGTGTTCCAATCCTTTCTTTTCATTTTTATTAGGCTCTAAGCCAAAGTCAAAGCGTTGACGTAAAAACGCTTTGACTTTGAGCTAAGACCATTACGGTCCAGCCATTGTTCGGTACGAACGTGGCTACGTGATCGTAATTAGGTAGGTGTTAATCCCTCAAGAGGGCACCTCCTGATTACCACGTTTGCTTGGTCAATTGACGTGTCAAAGCTATTAATACAAAGTCAAACTGGGTCAGTTTTTAAAATAAATTCATATATGATAATGTAGGTGTTATAAAATACATTTTGACACGTTAATAACTTGGTAATAAGTATTAAAACATGTAAAAACATGTTCGGCCCGTCAAGTCCATGTCTAAGGTCGGTTCGCAACCGAAAGTCACAAAAGTTGACTTTTGCTTTGACTTTCAGTTCTGACCCGATTTAGCAACATTAGCTTCTGTCCCTAAGTTGCATTATGACCATGATATAGTATACTATAACCCTCTGGAGTTATAGGACATGGCCATGTAGTAATCCAAGTTTTTACTCAAGTATCCGTTAAATATGCCTAGAACGCCCTTTTAACACATAAAATGGTTTAAACATAATTTTGACATGAAAACTCAATACCTACTGATGTAATATCATTATTAGGACTATTTGGGATATTCATTTAGGTTGCAAACTGAGTTTAAGCTATAGTTTGCCCACTAAGCCTTTAAATGACGATATTGCCCTTTCGGCACTTTAAATGGGTTATAAACATTTTTATGAATCAAAACATCATACTTACTGATTTAATATATATATTAACATATTTTGGTCATTCAAACCTGGTCACAACAACAGTTTTACTTAAATATCGTTTAAATCGTCATTTAGCGACTTAATCGCCGTTTCGGCGCATATTGTGTTTTAAAACCATATTGGAGCATTGAGACTTGGGACCTACTGATTTCAAAACATATTTTCAAATTATTAACAGTGGGTATATGTCCCAAACTCAGATTCCCAAATAAGTTATCATTTATATGTGAAATGACCAAATTACCCTTTCGGGACATAGTTTGGTCTTAAACTATAAACCACGCATATAATTAATGTCTTATTGATATAACACCATAAAATAGGTATTTTTATAGAATGTTTATATTAATAACATTAGTTTACATATAAGCCCGTTTATTACATTTTAGAAATGACGAAAACGCCCTTTAAGGCATAGTTTGCTTTTAAAACCATAACGGGCCGTCATATCAATAACCTACTGTTATAATAACATATTTTAAACTTAATGACATATGGAAGTTGTATAGGACTCACCCGGTTACCCAGTTTCGCTTATATGCGTACGGTTAAGCCTACGTGACTAGTTTACGCAACTTAACCGAAAAACGGGTTTAACCATATCAAAATATTCTCAAACTCCAGAATGTAAAATGGTAACCCATATTATACAAGTCATAGTACTTGTCGGGTACAAAATACATTCTTTTTCGGTCATCGCTTAATCTAGCGTTTTCATACCGTTATCTTTATTTTAAGTTAGCCGGTCTAAGTCAATGACTAAATAAAGACCCGCTAACTAACTAGTCGGTTAATAATACCATCCAATCCAGACTAGAGACTTCCGGTCGATTATCGCCGAGCTAGTTTATTTTGATTACGGATGTGCTTTGCTTATTTTCTTATTACTAGAGACTTTTGCAAGCCAGGTAAATACTTTAACTTATTTTCCCTTATACGGGCTTGGGATGCGGTATACTAATACCGCATGGTTGGATATGGGATCGAAGACCAATGAGTCGGGAATTCAAATAATCCATTTTAATTCGTATTGCTTAATATTAAACATTTGGGGGTTAAAACGACCGTGTCCTGGATATCCACGGCTCATTTAATTGCAAATGGCCATGACCTAAGCACGGGGTGTAGGCATACACCCGTCAGATGCTAAAATAAAGTATTACCCAATAGGGGTGCACCTATTAAAGGTGTTAAAGTGGCGTGTTGATTAATCAGGATCCCGACATAGTTTTCGGGCTCTAAATGTATTATTAGCATGTAAAAATGATAACATGAAATTATTTATCCCAAGTTATTTATAAAACAAAGTACCATTGTGTACTCAAAATGTTTTTATAATGTTTTCAAAATGAGTCAGTTAAATGTATTTACCAGTGAAAACTAACGTATTTTCAAAAGACTAAGCGCAGGTGACAAGTATACGTAAATAGGCTGGAAGTACTCGGCGAAGCTTAAGAGGAATTGCAACCCTTTGCTTAGAAGGCCTTAGTCTGTCAAATTTCCTTTTATATTCACATTTCGATCCGCCTGTGGATCTAGTTACAAGCGTTGTATTATTATTTTTGAACTTTGAACATTCAAAAGTTTGTAATAGTAATTATCCAGACTTCCGCTGTGTATTATTGTATTGCTTGGTAATTATGATATCAACTTACGTGATGATATTCCCCAACCGGGCCCACCGGGTTATACGTGGAAATTAGGGGTGTGACATGTTGGTATCAGAGCCAACTCTCGAGTGAATTGAACACTAGCCTTTTGTGTTTAATCTCGGGAATACATAATAACACACATCTCTTAGACTTTCGAGTCTAGACTTTGACCTAGGTTTAATCGTTTCCATCTTATTATTCTAGCTTTGTATTTTGTTTAACTTATTTTTGAAACATGAACAATGCCGCCTAAGTTTAGACGTGGAGGGAAGGGTAAAGGACCCATGAGGGGTGGACCCTCAATGACTGGACCATCTTTCACTGGACCATCCTTTAACCACCATACATACCTTCTTTAGCTGGAGCAGCCAACTTACCTGAATACAACCCTTACGAAGGATCCGGAGATTCTTCATCACCCTTTGAACCATACCGGCATTCGATCTCACACGAATACTCCCCGCCTCAATCACACTCCCACCATTCTCACCATTCTCACCATTCACACCAATCGCACCATTCACACTCCCACTCTCACCAAGAATATTTCAACTTTAACTTTGATAACCCTGTTAAACAACCCTCACCCGAAACCCCTCCAGTTGACTCACTGACACATATGGAGGAAGACTCCAACCCGGAGGAATTTCCGCAAACCGGATCGTATGGTCATCCTATTGAGCTGTCTAGCATCATCAAACTCCGTGGCAGGATCTCCATTTAGAGGTCCCGATGAATTTGACCAAAGATGGGCACAATATGTGTTCGTCAACACACCCTCATACCATAGCACTCCCCATCATCAAACCCCTTCACCTCATCCTCACCAAGAGGATGTTAATATGCAACGCGGGAATGGGGTGTCAAACCTATGGTACCATTACATACTACCAGTCGGCATCATTGTTAATGAATGTATCATTGTATATTCAACGCACCAGTATGTCTTGAACAATAAAGCATGTTATGAAAATGTTTAGAAACCATGTACTTGGCATACTAAGTCAATATACCAAGCAAAACGACTTGAAATCGTGTACTAGGTATGCTAAGTCAACATACGAAGTAAAATGTCTTTGAAACCATGTGTAGGTATACTAAGTCAATATACCATGTAAAATGTCTTTGAAATCGTATGCTAGATATGCTAAGTCAACATACGAAGCGAAATGCAATTTAAGTCATGTACTATATGTACTATGTAATCAAAGCATATGTAATGTCAGGAAAACGCGAAAGTAGTCTTAAGCACATATGTATCACCCCAAAACATTTGATAAACGTAAAAGAGGGGACTATATACTCACTTGTGATTGCAAAGTATTCTTGAATCAAAGATCAACAAAGCTCAAGAGTTCGAGAATTCAAGCGTGTCCTAAATTCGGATAATTGTGTAAATATCGAGACTTTAACTGGCAGATCGGATAGAATGAGGTCTTATAAACCAAATGAGTGTTAGGACTCATATGAAATGGTTTAACAAAGTCTACCTTCTAATTTGAAAAGGTTCCTAAGTGATTTGACCCGTAATGGCTCGTTAAGGTAATTTACGCTACTTCAACTGGTCATTTGCTTAAACGCGTGATCGGATGGTTAGATATGTGTTATGATAAGTCCTATATGCCAAAACATGTTTGATTATGTTGTAACATCAGCTTATATGCCAAAACATTAGTTACATATTCTTAAAATTGATTTATGTGCAAAAGGGCATTTCGGTCATTTATAAAGGCATAACTAGAGACATAGCATAAGGTATAACCTCAGAGGGTTATTCCCTATACAAATATGGTCACAAATATGTGTTTGGTCGGATCCTAAGATCGACCAAACGGGTCGGATTCGAAAGTCAAAGCGGTGGTCAAGACCGCTCGACTTACAACCCTAAACAAGCACTAAACTAAAAGTGACGAGTTAGACATCTTTTGACATGTCTAACTAAGTTATAAAAGTGTTTTGATATCAAAACAAAGTGTTTTGATACTAAAACAAAGTGTTTTGATACCCGAAAGTAGTTCCGTCGCATAATGCGCATTTTGCGCATTATTGACCGAAACTTTGGCTCGTCACTACAACTAGTAAACGTGGTAATCAATAGGCATGATCGCTATGGATCATAACCATCGTGATTACGATCACGTTGCAAAGTCCAATTGGACTTTGTCTTGACCAATTAATGATCAAAGTTGAAAGTTAAACACTGTTTGAATTTTAGCTTGAAATAGCTAAAATAAATGAAACAAGACAAGGAATGAGAACTTACTTGTGTTGAAGAACACTTTGAAGAGCTCCAAGAAGAAGAATGCTCAGATGGGAGGCCTCCACAAAGGTGGTAGCACTCCAACTTAGAGCAAGAGGAGATGAATGAGAAATGAGCAAATTGGAATGGAAAAATCAATTGCTATTTATAGTAGTTTGAAGGCCCTAGGATCATTACACATGTTCCATGTGTTGGCATGATCTTATGGGGGTCCTAACACGTGTCAAATGCAGGTGAAATGGTGGCAAAATCGATTTGCTTGGTGTCCAAGGAGTAAACAAGAGGCTGCCACATTGTGACAACAATTCTGATGAGCGCGGGGGGGGGGGGGGGGGGAGGGGGTCCTTACGGACCTTAAGGGCTTTAGGCTTATGGTCCGTAAGCCCTTTAGCTGGCAGAAACTTTCAAAAATTGTCAAAATAGGCCCCTAAACTTGTTTTTGACGCATTTTGGCACTTCTAACACCCGTTAACCTGATTTTTAAGCTTTATAAGGACCTTAAAGCATAGGGAACTTGAAATGCGTTCAAAAATGTCCGGGTGTCGGTTCGTTTGGTTGTACGGTTGCGGTTTTCGGTTAATTACGACAAAAATCGTAACGATCGCGCAAATGACCGTAAATGCGTAACGAATGATATTTTTGCATTCCAATCACTAAAATACAAGATTTTAATGATTACAAAAATTTTGGATGTGCGTACAGGTCCCGGATTAAGAAGTACGCATAACAGCATAGTTTCACAGAATTTACAAAATAGCCCCTGAAGTTGCATAAGCTGGTTTTTGCCACACCGAAGCCCTCGAAACTTATTTCTAATCTATGTTAAGGGTATTTAGGGTATTTTTTAGCTTATGAACTTGTTCTGGAGTGTGCATCACTACGGGAATTGGCAGACTTTCATAGTTTGTCATAAATAGTCCCTGTTATCTAATAGGCTTGTTTTTGACATACCAAACCTTCAAAACTTATTTCTAAGTTATGTATAGGATATTAAGGGTATGCTTAGCTTATGTAACTATTCCGGAATACAAGTTGCATTAAACACATTACGTTTATGTAACAGTTTACGTATAACTTTTCAGAAATTGTTTAAGAACTGGATTTTGAACAAGGATTGATATTATGCAAACGTTATGGATAAATTTCATAATTCAATGAATAAAACTCAAGGTTTATTGCTTATGAAATTGTTCGGGATTTGATAATGACAACTGAACAGTTGTCACAGTATATTAGATGGAGTGTTGTGGATTTCCTAATCATTACATGCATATGTAGGCTTAACATGTGTCAAGAGAGAGAAGAGTGGACAACCCCCAAGGCTGCCACCTCCCATGCGCCTCACAGAAACATGCATTCTCTATATATATATATATATGATATATATAGTTAAATACATGTATTTTACTGGCCACAGGGCATTTTATCTAGCGTTTTAATCCCATTTTTAAGCGTTTTAAATTATTTTTATCACTCTATAAAAATAAACTCACCAAAATATTGCTGAACAATATTTTATTGCCTAGACTGGCTGTGTTGTCATTATTTGACAGTACGTGCTTAAACTCGAAAAATAGAGTTTCTAAGCGTTTTAATTTATTTTTCCTCACGAATATAATTACAAATGTTATTTTAATCATAGCGGACTATTTTTAGGATTTTAACATTAATTGGGCGGTCAACGACGTTCGTTTCGCATTTTGTCCATTACAGGATAAGCGTTTATCTTAATATTGCCAACATAATTTTTAGTAAACTTTAAATTTATCAACACATAAAATACCATCAAATAGCACTATATTCAATAAAAAAAGTTCCTTTTTATTTATTCATAACACGTGTCTCATCCGACAGACTCTTTCTTAGGTTAGAAACATGAAATACGTCATGAAGGTCCGTGATCAGGCGGTTCTAGATGGACGTCTCTGCGTAAGATGATAATTTCGGTAGAATGTTATTAAGAAAGGAGTAGAAGCAGATTGTTGCAGAAGTTATATGTTTATTCATTCATACCGAAAGAGCATACATCTTGTCATGCTGCCAGAGTTCCTGGAGAGAATCCGGCAGCACCTCCCCGTCCGGGAGCGCAAAAACTTAATCACAAATGAACACACACCACCTATATATAGACATAATAGGGTAATTCGTACAAACTGAGCACATGGTAATTCGTACGAATTAGGCATTGCTAATTCGTACGAACTAGGCAGTTCCACTTCGTACGAAATACTACTTCGTACGAAGTGACACATTTTACACCGTTTCAGTTCGTACGTTGGTCGTGTGTTCGTTTCTAACCTATACAATATTCAATACACGCTCTATCTAGCCTATTCGAACAGTGACGGACACAAAGTGCATTAACAAATTCCCCCTTGTCCGTTACTGTCAAAGCTTGATTTTGAACTTGAAATCTCTGAGCCGTGTTTGAATATTCTGCAACTTTAATCAAGGTATCTGCTGATGTCGTTGAAACGCGTCAACAAATTCCCCTTGATTGATGATCCGGGTTTGGATTATCAACATTACATTCCCCCTGAAATCTCTAGTTCAGAACTTTGTTTGCATGGTTTCCGACCTCCTCTGATTTGCTTGAGTGATAAATTTTCTTGAACAAACACCAATATGAAGCTAATCAATGCAGCTTCTTCTCCGTTTCATCGATAACCGCATCCGAGTTCAGTTTTTGAATAAGCACTGTAGCACCGAGAGTCTATTCCACAAACTCCTAATCTTTCAAAAAACCCAACCGGCAAATGATAGAAACTTTAAACCACCACACTGGTAATCTTCAAACTAATGAATTTATGTGAAAATCTAAATCCCAATTTCCGTAATCGCGTTTAAGCATACTCCTGAAAGATTGATTAGCAAATCGGTAATCTGCTCAATCAGCAAATCTTCATCGGAACCAAACCATCTGGTAACACTTAAAATCTGAGCGACATTTGTCCATGATCAGAATCACATTCTTCCTTTTCAGTCACAATATCAGATGTATAGCTCACTTCGCTGAGCGGGCGCCTTGAAACTACAAAATATCCCTATTTCCGGATTGCCCGACCAAAATATTTCCTTTGCTTTGTAGAGTTAAAGATAAACAGTCGTGTATGCACCAACCCCACATCGAAGATCAGGCTCTTAAACCCCCTAAGAATCAATCTGTATCGCGAACTGAAAATTTTGAACTTCCTATGATCACGAAATCCCAAGTATAATCTATTTCGTGAGCAACTGGTACACAACTTTGTCTGAAAGTTTCAGTATATCATCTTCTTTAGTCATGACACCTCGTACAACCGGAGCAACTGAAACTACAAGAAATCCCTATTTTCTAGCGGTTAGTCTAGAAAATAGTTCATATGAAATGCAGAGTTAATGATAGGAAGTCGTGTGTGCTTCCACCACCATACGAAGACATTGGTGTCAATCCACGATCACGACCTTAGAATCTGATAAATAAACCCTGTAACACTCAGTTATGTAACCCTCTGCTTCAATGAAAAGTAGACATCAACTTGATCTCTTTACAAATGAATCTAGATCCTCTACATTTCCCAGATAATCTGCAGTCGGTAACCACCCAGATACTGTTATGAGTCATGAATTTAAAAAATGCCGGAATCTTCAAATATACTTTGAAAATTTTGTTCCCCCTCATTTTTGTAAATTCTGACCATACCAAATTTTTCACTGAAATTCCCCTCAAATCTGGAAAAATCAGTTTTCATCAAATGCGGATTTAACGTTTAGGCCCATTGATAATCACTATACCAAAAGATCATCGTTCAGCATCGGTATTAGTGACTACCCCAATATCTTCACAATTTTGCGATCGTATCATCAAATCTATACTCTAAAGCTCTAGACGGTGTCCCCAAACATGCCGTTTCAGTCATCGGAAACTCAAAAAAATTTCTACCACCAAATTTTTTCTGGACACTCATCCCGTCAATACGAACAACAAAACTTCTATCACAAAAAATTCTATCAACCATTTTTTTTCATTTTTTATTTAAAATTTTTTTTTGCTTTCACTTCGTACGAATTGGCCCTATACTTCGTACGAACTGGCACTTCGTATGAAGTGTTAATTCGCACCAAATGAGACTGATTTCATTTTTTCGATCTAGAATCTTTATTTCTTCGAATTTCGAGATGATTTCACCATAGATCTGGTCGAAAATGGTTTTCTAACAATCTTATCCGTTCAATTTTACTTTTTGTCCATGGATTGTCCTTTATTTTGATGATTTACGTCTAAAACCACTCCTAAGTCCACAAATGTCCAAAATACATGAGCGTAGGTGATAACCGTAGCTCTGATACCAATTGAAGGTCCGTGATTAGGCGGTTCTAGACGGAAGTCTGTGCGTAAGATGATAATTTCGGTAGAATGTTATTAAGAAAGGAGTAGCAGCAGATTGCAACGGAAGTTATATGTTTATTCATTCATACCAAAAGAGCATACATCTTGTCATGCTGCCGGAGTTCCTGGAGAGAATCCAACAGCACCTCCCCGTCCGGGAGCTCAAAAACTTAATCAGAAATGAACACACACCACCTATATATAGACATGATAGGGTAATTCGTACGAACTGAGCACATGGTAATTCGTACGAATTAGGCATTGCTAATTCATACAAACTAGGTAGTTCCACTTCGTACGAAGTGACACATTTTACAATGTTTTAGTTCGTACCTTGGTCGTGTGTTCATTTCTAACCTATACAATATTCAACACACACTCTATCTAGCCTATTCGAACAATGACGGACACAAAGTGCATCAACACGTCATGAACTCCACTCAATTCCTGTGGCAGCTTAAGCCTATACGCTGATCCTACTCGTGAGAGGACTTTGAAAGGACCTATATATCGCGGGCTTAGCTTTCCTCCTTTTCGAAATCTAACAACACTTTCCAAGGTGACACCTTCAGCAAAACGCGATCCCCGACTTGAAACTGCAACGGTTTCCTTCGGTTGTCCGCATAACTCTACTGTCGATCGGCGGCAGCTTTCAACCTTTCCTTAATCTAGACAACCTTTTGGTGGTTTCATGAATAAGCTTAGGACTGGTTAGTTGCCTTTCGCCAACTTCAGCCCAACATAGTGTTGATCGACACTTCCTTCTGTACATAGCTTCAAACGGAGCGGCTTTGATACTCACTTGGTAACTATTATTGTAAGAAAACTATGCTAATGGTAGATGAGTATCCCAACTTCCAACAAAATCAATCACACACGCTCTCAACATATCCTCTAACGTCTGAATGGTTCTCTCACTCTGATAATCCGTTTGTGGATGATACGCAGTACTCATGTCCAATCGAGAACCCAATGACTCTTGAAGAGATCTCCAAAATATGGAGTCAAATCGTCTATCTCTATTAGAGATAATTGACACTGGTACTCCATGTCGGGCTACAATCTCGTTAAGGTACAACTGCGATATCTTTTCCGTCATGTCTGTTTCCTTAATGGGTAAGAAATGAGCAGACTTCGTTAATCGATCCACAATTACCGAAATGGTGTTATGTCCGCGTGATGTACGGGGTAATTTGGTGATAAAGTCCATTGCAAGATGCTCCCATTTCCATTTAGGAATCTCTAGTTGCTGCAGAAGCCCAGACGGCCTCTGATGTTCAGCCTTAACCTTTGAGCACATCAGACACTTACTTACATACACTGCAATATCTCTCTTCATATTCGGCCACCAATACAACTCCTTGATATCCTTATAACTTTTGGTAGAACCTGGGTGAATAGAATATATGAATTTATGTGCTTCATTCATAACCAGTTCACGAAGGTTACCCCTAAGCGGAACCCAAACTCGGCTCATGAAGTACATCACTTCATCTGCTTTTGGTATCATTTCACATTCTAAACCTCTTAAACCTTCTCTACTCAGGTTCTCATCTCTTAAAGCTTCTCGCTGTGCATTGTGAATTTGATCAGTCAAACTCGTCTGTATGGTTAAACTAGGGCTGTTCATGAGCCGAGCTAAGCCAAGCTCGGGCTCGACTCGATTATAAACCGAGCTGGCTCGGCTCGGCTCGGATTCGAAACCGAGCTGAAAATCAGAGTTCGAGCTCGGCTTGGTTTTAAATCGAGCTAGCTCGGCTCGGCTTGGTTTGGCTCGTATTTAAAAATAAAAATTAATATATAGCTCTAAAAATTAAGTACTCTAAACTATTATTCAATACTTCAAAATAACATAAATAAGTTCAACCTAATAGATAACAAGCCAAAATCAAGTTACACAACACAAAATAAGTTTTAAACTTCGACGAAGTACATTATTAGTTCATTAACGTGGTAATAAGCATTCCAATAAGTCATAGATATCAAATAACAAACTTAAATACAAGTAAATAATAATTAGTTTTTTGTAATATATTTAATGTATACAAAAATAAAATATATTATAAGTAAAATAATCAAAGCTAAACCGAGCCGAGCTAACAAACGAGCCAAACCGAGCTAATCCGGCTCGTTCGAGCAGAGCTGAGCCGAGCCGAGCTAGACTCACTTTTTAACCGAGCCGAGTTGACTACTCACTTTCAAACCGAGCTATACCGAGCGAGTTTTTTCTAAGCTAAATCCGAGCGAGCTTTGAGCTCCGAGCTTTTTGAACAGCCCTAGGTTAAACCCAAGGCACGAACACGAAGAGGTTTTTCTCGCTCTTTTCTACTGGGCGCATCAGCAACAATGTTTGCTTTACCTGGGTGATAACGAATGTGACACTCATAATCATTGAGTAACTCTACCTAACGTCGTTGTCTCATGTTGAGTTCCTTCTGATCGAAGATATGCTGGAGACTCTTATGATCAGTATAAATCGTAGACTTCATGCCATACTATTATGTCTCCAAATCTTCAAGGCAAACACAATAGCTCCTAACTCCAAATCATGAGTTGTGTAGTTCTTCTCGTGCACTTTTAGTTGTCTAGATGCATAGGCTATCACTTTGTCCTTCTGCATAAGCACGCAACCAAGGCCCAAACGTGACGCATCGCAGTATACAACAAGACCGTCATTTCCCTCAGGCATGGAAAGAATAGGTGCACTACACAGCTTTTCCTTCAACAACCGAAAAGGTTTCTCCCGCTTCTCTGTCCAATCAAACTTCTTGTCCTTTTGAGTCAATAGCATCAATGGCTACGTGTTAGGATCTGAGTTTGATTTACTTGTAGTTTTTGTTTCAAAAATGGAAATATGATTGAAGTTTAAAGTAAATGCAGCAGAATAGAATGGAAAACTTTTAGTACAAGTAAAGGTCGTTCGTTCTCATCATCATCATGCTTTCAAGTATGTAAACTTTTCCTGTGATTCACAAACTCCCCTTAGCCTATTGTAATAAAGCTTGATAGTACATGAAGGTCCGTGATCAGGTAGTTCTAGACGGAAGTTAGTGCGTAGACGTAACCGATTCGGTAGAATGTTATTACAGAAAAGAGTAGAAGTAGAATGCAGCGGAAGTCATATCTTCATTCATACCGAAAGAGCATACATCTTTATCCAGCTACCGGAGTTCCTGGAGAGAATCTGACAGCACCTCCCCATAGGGATTGCAAAAACTTAAAAAACAAATGAACACACACCTTTATATAGACCAACAAGTTCACCCGAAATGTAGTTCGCATTTTCGTTATACGCTCCGTATTTTGGTCGTGTGTTCGATTCTAACCTATACAATATTCAACACACGCTCAATCTAGCATATTCGACAAGTGACGAACACAAATGCATCAACAGATTCCCCCTTGTTCGTTACTGTCGAAGCTTGATCTTGATCTTCAAATCTGAGCTGTGTTTGAATATTCTGCAACTTCAATTAAGGTGTCTGCCGATGTCATCGAAACGCGTCAACGGATTCCCCCTTAATTGATGATCCGGGCTTGCATTATCAACATTCAATTCCCACTGAAAACTCCAGTTCAGATCTTTGATTGCACGGTTTCCGACCTCCTTTGATTCGCTTGACCGACAACTTTTCTTGAATACTCACCAACTCGTAGTAAATCAATGCAGCAGCTTCTCCATTTCGATGATAACTGCATCCGAGTTCAGTTTTTGAATAAGCATTGAGCATCGAGAATTGATAGAAACTTCGAATCACCACATCGAAAAACTTCAAATCAACGAATACCCTCGAAAATCTGAGATCCCGATTTCCATAATCACAGTTAAACACCCTTCAGAAAGATTTGATCAGCAAATCGGTAATCTGCTCAATCAGCAAATCTTCATCGAAAACAGATAATCTGGTAAAACATCAAATTTGAGAAACACACGTCCATAATCAGAGTCGCATTCTTCTTCTTCAGTCACAATGCCAGATATATAGCTATCTCCAGTAGACCAACGCAACTTAATCAACAAACATCGTGCATCCAATGGCGATTAGTCCAAAGAGAAGAATGATTCATCTGCTTGAAGACTAAAAATAATGGCCACCAAAGGCTATCATCAGTTATATCTTGAAAAACTTCAGATCTCCTTGGTAATTTTGAAACTATCCGATCCACGGAGCTAGTCATTAATTCCTAAGATCATCACTGAACGTTTTGAACGTCCTCAGTTCCTCACTGGTACTAATGACTGTTAATCCTACTAACTACCCCTTCACCGGAGATCAGGACTCTAACCCTTAAGCATCAATCTGTATCATGATCTTAAAAATCGGAACTTCCTGTGATCACGAAATCCCAAATATATAGCCTCTTTCGTCAGCAACTGGTACACAGATTTGTCTGAAAAACCCATTATATCATCTTCCTTAATCATGGTACCGCGTACAACCCGGGGCAACTAAAACTACAGAGTATCCTTACTTCCTGGCGGTTAGTCCAGTCAATAATTCACGTGCAAAGCAGAGTTAAAGATAGGCACTCGTATGTGCTTCCAAACCATATGCGCGACTCAGGTGTCAATCCACAAGCATGACCTCAGAATCTGATTAAACAACTCCTCCAAACTCAGTTATGTAACCACCCGCTTTTAAACTAGACATCAATTTGAAATACCCAATGAATCTCAATCTTCTGCATTTCTCGATAATCTGCAATCGGTAACCACCCGATACTGTTGCAGCAGTCACGAATTTCAAAAATGTCGGAATCTTCATATATCGTATAATTTTTTCCCCATCATATTTGCAAATTCTGACCATACTGAATTTTTCACTGAATTTCCCCCTCAAATCCGGAACTTTCAGTTTTTAACAAATGCGGATTTAACGTTTAGGCCCATTACTAGTCATGACACCCAAATGATCAACATTCTGCACCGGTATAAATGACTCTTCCGTTATCTTCAAAATTTTGTGACCGTATCACCAAATCTGTACTCTGAAGCTGTAGGACCAATCCTTGATGCTAAGGAACCTAAATTTGATATCTAACGTCCATAATAGCGGAAATATTACGTCGTGTTTACCAATCGACAAGAATTAATCAGTTTAACATCAGTTTTATTGATCAAACGTCAAGAGTACAAACTGACAAAGCTTCACATCCAAAATGCCGAAGTTACAAATGAGTGAGGCATGCTAGCTATTTATAGAGAAGCAAGTTCCCTGGACATGATCATGAGTTCTCCCGAACTTGCCTTAGCAAGTTTGGCCGAACTTGACAGTTCAAGGTGTCATGGGCGAACTTGTCTCTTAACTACATAAATACAACTTTCAGCTAGCCTATTCAACTCTATTCTATACAGACTCGATATAAGACTAAGACATAGACATTATGCACCAACAGACTCCCTCTTGGATATCGTCTTCGTCTTGTATCAGCCTTCAAAACTCTGTCTTCATAATAAATGTTAACGCACACGACCGAAGAAGTTCTTAAACGACTTCTTTCGTCGCTCTTGCTTAGGATCCGGTGTCTGGTCTGTAGAAGGCACCTTTTTCATGTACTGAAATCTTCTAATACTTGCCTTCCTAGTCTTCTCATGAAAAGCTTCGAGACGCTTCTCCTCTTTCAGAAATTCAACTCTTTCTAATTCCCTCCAGTTTGTTTGCCATATCTTCCCTGAATTTACTTCTCTTGCATAGCAAACATTAACAACTTTCTGAAACTGCATAGCTTGTACCTTTTCACGTTCTTCAAATACAATCTTGCTGTAGAAAAGGCATTTAATATCTTCTCTCGAGCAGTTCACCAACCACATAGGATCTTGAATCCTTATTGTTCTCCATAATCCTCTCATGCCCTGAGAACCAAGTATCTCAACTCTTTCCTTCGTAATATCCAAATGTTCTTCAAACTTTAAAACAATAACTGCTTCACAAGTCGATGGATCTATCTGCCACCACTTGAACAATGGATAGAAGTTTTGCTCAATCGGCATCAATGGCATGTTTCTCATTGCCCTTGGTCGCTTCATTATCAATGTAATGTCTTTTTCACCCGTCTTTTTGTTAGTCTTGGTTCGGCGACCTGGAATGAATGGCTTCCAATATCTGAATCCTTTGACCGCTTCATACTTTATCAACTTCCACAATAACTGATCAATCACTTTCATGTGGTATGTAACTAACGGTCTGAACCAGCTTTTCCACATCCCAATATGGTAAGGTCTTGAAATAAGCAAGATACTTGAAGTATTGCATTCCAAATTTTCTTTTGATTGCATATACGTTCAGCTCCTTGAACCAACCCCAGCTTAAGATATCCCTCAATGACACATCTTTGTCTCTGGTAAAGAATGCTAGAGGACGTCGAAACTTACGATCACGTGGCAATCTTTAAACCAGGACTTCTTAGCTTGAGCAATTTCTTTGTTAGTCATTGGCTTTGGTACTTTACCTTCACGTAAAGATTCTTCAATTTTATCTTTCAACATGTCTTCATCGACTTGCTTGTACATCTCCTCAAATGTAGAAAACTTTCAGAATTAGGACCGACATACTTCGTACTTTGATCTGTCTCATCATCAGAAGACCAATCTTCAACAATCACTCTATTATACTCATCAGCTTAAAATCTTCTAACATACTGATAATCGTTCGGCTCAAAAGTGTTAACATTCAACGCATCTTCTTCGAAATCAAACTCTAGATCTTGAGTATCAACTTCAATTAACTTAGCCAGATCTTCCTTAGTATAATTGTGCACGAACTCACCTTCCTCCACATTATGTTCTAACATCAACAATAAAGGCTTAGTGGGTACTTCAGCAACTGGCTTTACAAATCTTTCAACATTCAACAGATCAATTTCATCGGATGGCCCTTTCTGCCCTGACTCCCCCTCACTTTTATCATCCATTCTGTTTGATTCATCATCCATCAACGAAGAGAAATCAAATTCATCTAACACTTTAGCTTCAATAATTTTCAGACCAACACTACCCTGATCATCGTCATTGTCATCGTCAGCAACATTCCAATCTTCATACTCAGAATCATCTTTTTGTTCATCATTATCTTCATCCTCTTTCTCTGCTTCTTCATCGTCCTTATCTTCAGAAGCAACGATAAGATCAGAAGGCTTGACAGTTCGTCAACCTTTGGAATATCGGCCTCAGAAGCTATAGTAATATCTTCAACAGATTTCTCAGCTGCTTCAGAAGAAGTAGGTGCTTCACCTTCAACATTCTTTCCTTTACCACTCGCTGCTAATTCTTTCTCAGATCATTCTTTAGCTTCCTGCTGATCCAGACGATCATATTCAGCGATGAAATCGATATTCAGAGCGTTTGATAAAACTTTCTGCATCCTCGAAATCTACGATCATTTAGTACTTGAATTGACTTTAGATCTGCAATCTCTGTTTGAAGCTTTTCATTTGCATCCTGCAAACTCTCGATCAATGCTTTGAAATACTCTCACTCATTTTCCAACACTTTCACTTTGTCGTCCAACATTTCTTTCTCAACATTGCTTTGATTCATCTTTTGAATAAGCTCTACTTTCTCAGCTTCATTCTTAGCGACTTTTTCTTCTAATGTCTTCACACGCTTTTCCAGAAGATCAACATTCATCTCTGGAAAGAAATCATTTAGCTCTTGAAGACTAATTGGATCATTATGCATATCACCAAACAGATTTGCCCTTGGAGTAGACTTTGGAGTAGCAGTCTGTGGTGTAGTCTTCTTTGGAGTAGAATGTGAAGTCGTTGGAGCAACTAGCGATTGAATCACAGGTACTTCGAGCAAGCCAGTCACAGGAGGTTCTTGTGTAACTCCTTGACGTTCAATCTCAGCAGGAATAACAACAAGAGGTTCTTGTGTAGGAGGTTCTTATATGGCTCCTGTCTCCTGTGCACCAGAAGGTTCTTGTGTGACTTCTGTGCTTTTTGGCTTCCCGATATATCTTCTGCTCGCTGCTTTTCTTTTCTTTCCTTTAGCCTGCAGAGAACCTATGGTTTTAGTTGTAGAAACCACTACAGACTTAGATCTTTTCACCTTTTTCTTTGGTCTTTCCTCATCAGACTCTTTTTCCTGATTTGGATCAAAGTCAGCATCCGTTTCTTTTTCTTTTTCTGCTCTAATCGCAGCTTCTGATTTTTCTGGCTCTTTTACTGGTTCTTCATCAGAATCATCATCATTTTCTGATGTAGCAGAGATAACATCATCTTGCTTAGCTTTCTCAGTCTCTTGGCTTTCGATAATGACTGCTGCGCTCGAACCAGCTTCAGTTTGAACATTTTCTGGTTCATATTCATCAACGAGCATTGTTTCAACTTTCTTTGCAGCTCGTTTCTTCTTTGGCTTTTCCACTTCGGGCTTTAAGAACCATTCGCTTTGAGCCTTTGGTTTGAAGTCTTTGAACCATTCTTTTTCAGCATTAAGCTCTTTTTCATCATCACTTCCGTCTTTTCTCCATTTATTATCCTGCGGCGCAATGTAATTTGAATCTTTGATAGCTCCGAAAACTGGCTTTGCAACAGGAGATGAAGCTTGCTTCTAGAATTTTAATAGCTTCTTCATAGTTGTTTCATCGAGGTGACTTAGATAAAGCACATCACTTAGATCACGTGCAATATTAGTGAACTTCTCATCTATTAGTATCTGCACGAACCTCGGATACAAACATAGCCTCGAATCATCCATATTCTTTGACATATGAGTAAAAATAAGCTTAGAAAAGTTGAACGGCTTCTTCAGAATCAGTGCCATTGCCATACAGGCCAAATAATCTTGTACATCGTCAAGGCCTGCCTTTCGGTGACTAAAAGTATGAATGATCGTATGCATAAGGAGCTTGTAGGGGTTTGGCACTTCCCCTTTCTTCAACGTTGGCTTATTCACACTCCCCTTGTGACACCTGAGACATTTTAATCATTTTACAGATTCAAAACGAGTTTATTTCAAAAACAAATTCACATATTCAGTCCTTAATCGATTTCAAATTCCTATACAGCTTCTATAAGCGAAACCGTAAACCAGTACGCCAACGAAGGCTGTTTAACACGACGTATACTCCGAGACAATGACACAAGCTTAACACACCCTAAATAACCCTTTCATAACTTAGAAATAAGTTTTGGAGGGTTTGATGTGTGAAAAACAAGCTTATTTGATCATAGGGACTAATTACGACAAACTGTGAAAGTCTGCCGATTCTCGCAGCGATGCACACTCCGGAACAAGAACACAAGCCTAACATACCTTAAATATCCTTCACATAACTTAGAAATAAGTTTTGAGGTCTTCGGTCTGGCAAAATCACACTTTTGTAACTTCAGGGGCTATTTTGCAAATTTTGCGAAACTATGCCTTTATGCGTAAATCGCTATCCGAAACATGTACGAACATCCAATAATTTTTTAATCATTGAAATATCATATTTTTGTGATTTGAATGCAAAAATGCCATTCGTTACGCATTTACGGTCATACACGCGTTCGTTACGCTTTTCGTCGTAATTAACCGAAAACGTGTACGATCAAACGAACTGACCTCTGGAACATTTTCGAACATATTTCAAGTTCCCTATACTTTATTGTCCTTATAAAACTTAAAAATGGGGTTCACGGGTGTTAAAAGTGCCAAAACGCGTCGAAAAACAAGTTTAGAGGCTGCAGGGACCATTTTTGCCAATTCTGAAAGTTTGGGCTTCTAGCGGGGCGCGAGCCCCTTAGCCTAAACGACTGGCTGCCCACAAGAAGCCATCTAACACAGGAAATTACAGCTGGCAACAGCCTGCTCTTGCCACTTCTCTTCTCTTTTGGACACCTAATTGGACACTAATCAAAGCTCTAACACCTGGCCTAACACATGTCAAGATTTGGTGATGATTTGATCATTATAAATACCAATTTCAAGTCCATTTTTGAAACTTTTAGTCAACTTCATGCTTTGATCAGCCACAAATCCGAATTTCTATCATCTTGGAGCTTTCTCTGGTGTTCTTGATCATTTCCCTTGTGTTTGTAAGTGTTCCTTCATGACTTGTTCAATTATTATAGCTTAAATGGACTAAAAATCAAACAGTTTGACTTTCTGTCTGACTTTTAGTTTTGATCATGAATTGATCAAGATATAACTCAATTGAAACTTGCAATATGATGGTAATCAAGGTGGTTATGATCCCTAAAACTCATACCTACTGATTCCCACCATTTCTTGTTATTTTGACAAGTCAAAGTTTCGGTCAAAATGCGATTTTTGTGCATTTTGCAACGGATCTATTTTCGGGTATCAAAACAGGTAGTTTTGATGCCAAAATACTTTTATAAACTTATTTAGACATGTCGCAACATGTCAAATTATTCGCCTTTTTTAAAATGCCTATTTATAATCAAAAAGCCTAGCAGTTTGACCACCGCTTTGACTTTCAAATCTGACCCATTTGGTCAACTTTAGGATCCGGCCAAAACCATTATTATGACCATAATATCATAGGGAATAACTCTCTGAGGTTATACCTTATGGTCATACCATTTGGATAGTCAAATGACAAGTCGACTATGTATTCTTTAAAATGCCGAAAATGCCCTCTTTACACATAAATTTGTTTTAAACATGTACGAAAATTATTTTGACATCTAAACAGATTTCACAACTTACTGGTTTTGACATATTAGACTTGTTATAGGACATATTTTACCATCCGAACCCCTAGTTACGTTTATAACCCGTTAAAGTGGCTTAAACCACTATAGCGAGCCGTATCAAGCCAAAACCTTTTGAAATGCTTCCAAATCAGAATGTTAGGCAATATGAACCATATTATAAAAGATCCAACTCTTTTTTGGTTTATATCCTTCATTCTATCCGATTTCTCATTTTCAGACACTAACATTATATTTATCCGATACACTAGGAACCACTTCAACACTTGAACTCTTGATCCTTTGAGCTTTGTTATATCATTTGAACAATACGCTATCCCAAGCGAGTACATTACTACCCTCTTTTATGTTTTCCAAATGCTTTTAGGGTGATTCATATGTGTAATCAATTTGTCTTAAATGTATGGCATGTATATGTTTACTAAGTGCTTTTTGTGTGTTATTTCCGATTATGCAACATGACGATTGATGGCAAGATATTTAAAGAGGTCTTTTAGGGCCTATATCCTTGTAAAATCTTTCTATCTTCATAGTTAGATTCTCAAAGGATGTCAGAAGTACGCTCTTAAATCTTTCTATCTTTATAGTAAGATTTCTAAGAAGTACTTTACGAGGAACAATGAACGATGAACGATGAGCAATGAACAACGAACGATGAACAATGAACAATGAACGATGAACAATGAACGATGAACGATGAACGATGAACAATGAACGATGAACGATGAACAATGAACGATGAACAATGAACAATGAACGATGAACGATGAACGATGAAGAACTGGTTTATGTGTAGAATTGTTGGTGATTTTGATAACGAAACTAGAGTAATATAATAAGAACATGGTGGCTACGCCGCTGGTACTTCCTATATATATAAGTGTGCTTATTGTATTACCCTTCGTAGCCTTATCCAAATCACCATTAGGATTATGATTTTATGATACAAGTTGACAAGACAATGTGACAAGGCTTATTTCCTATTACATCTACCTATTTTTATAGTTAGATATGTGTGGAATGTTTAAGGTACTAATTGGTAGTCCTTGATTGGATTCTGTGTACTTTAATGCGTATATGTGATACAAATTAACAAGACAATGTGACAAGGGTTATTTCCTATTACGTCTACCTATCTTTATAGTTAGATATGTGTGGAATGTTTAATATACTAATTGGTAGTCCTTGATTGGATTCTCCGTACTTTAATGCGTATATGTGATACAAGTTGACAAGACAAGTGATAAGTGACGATTATGTGTTTATGTGGTTAGTTGTGATTAGGATAACGAAGCAAGTGTAATACCATAAGAACATGTGGATACGCCGTTGGTACTTCCTATATATAAGTGTTCTTATGGCATTCCTCTTGTAGCGTTATTCGAGTCACTTTAGGATTTTGTGTACGACTGATTTCAATGTTTGATGTCCAAATCCTTAAAGAATCCTTTCATGATTTGTATGATGGATTCTTAGAAGGATATTTAGTATTATATTAAATCATTGATTGATTTCAATTAATACTCAAACGAGTTATGACTAATTACAGTATAGTTATCAAAATCCTTGACTAGATATTAATAAAATACTTACAAGTTTATGGACGATTTCAATATGGTCACAAAGAACAAAGTACAATTTTTCAAAGGCATGAAAATTATTTAGTAATGATCATAATGCTATATACAAAACTCTTTTGTCACAAGTTTCATAATCAAGTTAATGTATTGCAAAGCTAGCTTTTCGCCATTCCTTGGCTAAAACGAGTCGATTTACAATTGGCAATTCTCGTAGTTGTCAAAGAATTGCAATACAAAACCTTTTGCCATTTATTTGGCCAACAAAACTATATGCTCGCCAACATTGTTTGTTGACGTCTCTTTCTTACATATGTTTCAGGTTGACGATTATTCAAGCACACTACACATAGGAATGCATCCGGGCTTTAGACTTCTTTAAACAGAAGACAATTACATGTATTCTTTGTATTGTATAACAATGTAATAATAATGAAACAATTTAGTACCAGTTGTGGCTGAGCAATTTGTAACATGACTCCCTGATATTTCCGCCGCGTCTTGTTGTATTACGCGATTGGGGTGTTACAGATTGGTATCAGAGCACTGGTTATAGGGAATTAGGTTAGATTGCCTTTAACCTAGTCTATAACCCTTCTAGGGACCCGAACATGAGTAGACTTAGGATTTCTATCCTAATCCTCATCCTTACTCGTGCCACAACTACTCTATGATTCACAAATCATGTATCCTTAGATGGTTTATCTTAAATCCTTAGGCATTACGCCTTAAGGAATTTCCCAAAATGTTTTTCTTTCAAAACATTTTCAACGGAGTATTTCTCAAATATTTTCACAAACTTTTTCGTCAAAAATATTTCTCGACGTATTCCTCTCAAGTGTTTTATCAAAAAGGTTTCTCAAAAATGTTTCGTCAAACGCACTCAACAAAATGTTTCTCAATCTAATTATCTTAAACAATTTATCAAAAGGTTTATCGAAACACTTTCTCAAAAAGTTTTTGTCAAGAATATTTCTCCACTCATTTATCTCAAACAAGTTATAAAAAAAAGGATTTCTCAAAATATTTTACTCTCAAACATTTTTGTCGAAATCTTGGGTTTATTAATGTGAACTCATGCAATCTGGAAGGGTGAACGTCTGTACCCCGAGTTTTCTGTCTAAGGCTAGAGTGTTCGTACAAATCCGCATTATCGGACCAGTCACTCTTACATCGGAATTCTTAGGGTGAGTGTTCACTTATAGGCTAAAGCATGACTTCTCAAACCATTATGAAAACCCATCTACCTTGATCAGTCGAACGATTACTAATACCTATATGACAATACTCCGACATGTTACCTTCGGTAATATGTTACGGCAATATTCAACACACACAAAACAAATTTCATTTTCATCTCACGACACTTTACAATCCTACTCTATTTTCCAATACAAGTTTTTGACCTTCAAAACTTTTATCATTTGGATGAGATTTTTCAAATAAAATCCACAAAAGTTTCTTTATTCTAAAAATACTCAACTAAAAATAGATTGAAAGTTTTTATCTTAAAAATAATAAAATTTTAAATGGTAAAGAATTTATAACACAAACCATTAATTTGGTTTGTATTTTCTTATCCGAAAATATAACAACAGTTTATTTTCAAGCAATTTTCAAGACAAAATTTACAACACTAATTTTCCCAAGGACAAGAACACAATCTTTTAAACAAATTCCAAATCCAAATTTTCAACTTACTATGGTGTTTTAAACTTATAACAATCTTACGAAATCTCACCTAATTTGTTTTTAGTGTAGCTATTTCTGCAAGATGTCTCGTCACTGTGGCGATACCTGGTACATTGAAATGGCAGCAATGGTTGCCTAGAATTTGGCTGCTGTACTCCCAGACATTGTGACCCAAGTTAATCAAAACAACAACAACAACAACAATTTTCCTACGCCATGTAACTACAAACAATTTAACTCGGCTGAACCACTCAAGTTTAATGGGTCTGAAGGAACAATTGGGCTCCTACAATGGTTTGAGAGTATAGAAAGCACATTCCGCCATGTTCAGTGTACTAGTAAGCGCAAAGTAGAGTTTGCCTCGAGTGTTTTCCAAAAGAGAGCACTCACTTGGTGGAACGGAATCATGAGGGACGGAGGTGCAGAAGTAGCTATGGCACAACCATGGGAAGAATTCAGGAATCTTATGATGAAAGAATTCTGCCCAAGACATGAAATAAGGGCACTCGAAAATGAATTTTACTATCTCAAATAGGATAGTGGGGAAAACTGTGCCTACACTGACCTGGTTGAACAATTGGGCTTACTCTGCCCCACTATGGTCACACCATTGGATCGGGCAATTGAAAAATACATTGATGGCCTACTTGACCTGATCCAAGATATTGTCACTGGCAGCAGACCTGCGACACTTAGGGAGGCTAAAGAATTAGCTGCCACCCTAACCAACTCCCAGGTCAGGAAAGGGAAACTTTTTCGAAACAGAGACAAGTAACGAGCTACGCAAGAAACAATGGGTGAATCTTCCAGAAATTCTAAGAAGCGCAAGACTTCAAGGAATTATGCAATCCCTGCGCCAATCCCAATCAACTCCATACCCGTTAAGGGGTTTTATTGTGGGAAACATCCTCGGTGCAATCGTTGCAACTATCACCACCCAGCAAATTCTCCATGCCGCCAGTGTACAATCTGTGGTCTTTTTGGGCATCTATCTGTGACCTGTCGCATCCGAAATCAAGCTACCCCTACTCAGACACGAGCTCGATATCCAGCTGGAGTGTGTTTCAATTGCGGTGATTTAAATCATTTCAAGCGAAACTGCCCGAGGCTTGCAAATGCTAACGGACAAATGTACAATGTCACAATGAGGTTCAAGCCGAAGATCAAGCACTCATGATCATTTGAACCTTTATGTTTTCCTTATGTTATCTAGACACTATGAATGATATTTCAATTGTGTTTGTAATGACAATATGAATATCAAGAAGTTTCCTTCATTTATTCACGTTCCAGTTCCAAATTTCAATATGATTACACTATGTGAAATTTACAACTACATACCCACTTCGAGGATTCTGTTCTTATTATTAGGAACTAAATCTAGCAAGAATAGCATATTATGATTTGCACACTAGTGCATTCGTACACTCGCTGCAAAACAAACACTACGAATACTATGTGCCTATTACTTCTACTTTTGTTTTCATGACGGTACATATATGGTTTGGTTACCTATTATGTATAGTACATGAATACGATGTTGCTTTGCATGTTGACTTAGCATACGATTTACAAATACATATTCGTTTAGTATATGATACATACTACTAGTTCGGTTAGTGTGAAACATATATTAATATTTATACTAGAATGAAATACATGATACTAATTTTGTGGTATGCATAACAAGTAGTGTCATCATTTCTAATATGAAACACGCTCAAATTCAATAATTACTATGTTGTGACAATGTATATTTGATGTCAATATTGTGTTATGATGATGATTATATTGTTTAGTTATTGTTTCGACCTTATTATCTGTTTCCCTTACTTAACAAGAGGAGCTATGTAGACCATGTGACGAAACGCGTAATTATGGGTGCACACTTAATTACGAGGATCGACACATGATAATCATAGTAAGCTTTGTTAAGATGTGGCATAAAATCTAGAGTGATTAGGTAACGGGAAGGGTATGACGCAATAAGACCACGGTACATACGCTAATGGTACTTCCTATATATAAGTGTTCTTATTGTGTTATTCTTCGGAACTTTACCAGGATCACTTGAAGGTTTTATGTTACCTTGGACCATTATGTGATTATGTGACTATTTGTTATTTGGTTATTGAATGTAATGGACGATTGACGAGTACATTCATTAACTCATTTGAGCCGACCGGGAGTATATTATGGTGTTAAAGGTGACGATCTTGATGCCATAGGTATGTTGACCCGTCTCCTATGCATGAGATGCTCATGGTACATGGGATGTACCTCGTGGGACGTTAGAAACCATGTACGTATGGCCAGGCTTGAATGTACACCCCTTTTTGTTACTAGGATTTACACTAAAGACTTAGTATAACATAATGCCGTTTTTACACAATCGATGACACCTTAAAGATTCAAAAGTTCTAAAGGTTCTGAATACCTTGAGATATTTTGAATAAATACGATTACGCTTTGGATCCCCCAAAAATTCCCAAAACCAAATGATGCTCCGCATCTTTGGAATCTCGAGCCTTGTAATCAGCCAATTGTTTCAATCACACTTCGCGGTCTCCTTCGAATAAATTTCGGGATGAAATTTCCTAAAGTAGGGGAGACTGTGACACCTGAGACATTTTAATAATTTTACAGATTCAAAACGAGTTTATTTCAAAAAAAATTCACATTTTCAGTCCTTGATCGATTTCAAATTCCTATACAGCTTTTATAAGTGAAACCGTAAACCGGTACGCTAACGAAGGCCATTTAACATGCGTATACTCTGAGACAATGACACAAGCTTAACACACCCTAAATAACCTTTTCATAACTTAGAAATAAGTTTTGGAGGGTTTGATGTGTGAAAAACAAGCTTATTTGATCACATGGACTAATTACGACAAACTGTGAAAGTCTGCCGATTCTCACAGCGACGCACACTCCGGAACAAGAACATAAGCCTAACATACCTTAAAGATCCTTCACATAACTTATAAATAAGTTTTGAGGGCTTCGGTATGGCAAAATCACACTTTTGTAACTTCAGAGGCTATTTTGCAAATTTTGTGAAACTATGCCTTTATGCGTAAATCGCTATCCAAAACATGTACGGACATCCAAAAATTTTTGTAATCATTGAAATATCACATTTTAGTGATTTGAATGCAAAAATGCCATTCGTTACGCATTTACGGTCATACACGCGTTCGTTATGCTTTTTGTCGTAATTAACCGAAAACCGCAACCTTACGATCAAACGAATTGACCTCTGGAACATTTTTGAACATATTTCAAGTTCCCTATACTTTATTGTCCTTATAAAGCTTAAAAATGGGGTTCACGGGTGTTAAAAGTGCCAAAATGCATCGAAAAACAAGTTTAGAGGTTGCAAGGGCCATTTCTGCCAATTCTGAAAGTTTGGGCTCCTGGCGGGGCGCGAGCCCCTTAGCCTAAACGACTGGCTGCCCGCGAGAAGCCATCAGACACAGAAAATTATAGCTGGCAACAGCCTGTTCTTTGGGGACACTAAGCACACGAATTTTTTTCACTTCTCTTCTCTTTTGGACACCAAATTGGACACTAATCAAAGCTCTAACACCTGGCCTAACACATGCCAAGATTTGGTGATGATTTGATCATTATAAATACCAATTTCAAGTCCATTTTTGAAACTTTTAGTCACCTTTATGCTTTGATCAGCCATAAATCCGAATTTCTATCATCTTGGAGCTTTCTCTGGTGTTCTTGATCATTTCCCTTGTGTTTGTAAGTGTTCCTTCATGACTTGTTCAATTTTATAGCTTAAATGGACTAAAAATCAAACAGTTTGATTTTCTGTTTGACTTTTAGTTTTGATCATGAATTGATCAAGATATAACTCAATTGAAACTTGCAATATGATGGTAATCAAGGTAGTTATGATCCCTAAAAATCATGCCTACTGATTCCCACCATTATTGTTATTTTGACAAGTCAAAGTTTCGGTCAAAATGCGATTTTTGCGCATTTTGCAACGGATCTGTTTTTGGGTATCAAAACAGGTAGTTTTGATGCCAAAATACTTTTATAAATTTATTTAGACATGTCGCAACATGTCAAATTATTCGCCTTTTTTAAAATGCCTATTTAGAGTCAAAAACCTTAGTGGTTTGACCACCGCTTTGACTTTCAAATCTGACCCATTTGGTCAATTTTAGGATCCGGCCAAAACAATTATTATGACCATAATATCATAGGGAACAACTCGCTGAGGTTATACCTTATGGTCATACCATTTGGATAGTCAAATGAAAAGTCGACTATGTATTCTTTAAAATGCCGAAAATGCCCTCTTTACACATAAATTTGTTTTAAACATATACGGACATTATTTTGACATCTAAACAGATTTCACAACTTACTGGTTTTGACATATTAGACTTGTTATAGGACATATTTTACCATCTGAACACCTAGTTACGTTTATGACCCGTTAAAGTGGCGTAAACCACTATAGCAAGCCGTATCAAGCCAAAACCTTTTGAAATGCTTCCAAATCAGAATGTTAGGTAATATGAACCATATTATACAAGATCCAACTCTTGTTTGGTTTATATCCTTCATTCTATCCGATTTCTCATTTTCAAGTTTCGACGCTAACATTATATTTATCCGATACACTAGGAACCACTTCAACACTTGAACTCTTGATCCTTTGAGCTTTGTTATATCATTTGAACAAGATCTATACGCTATCCCAAGCGAGTACATTGCTACCCTCTTTTATGTTTTCCAAATGCTTTTAGGGTGATTCATATTTGTAATCAATTTTTCTTAAATGTATGGCATGTATATGTTTACTAAGTGCTTTTTGTGTGTTATTTCCGATTATGCAACATGACGATTGATGGTATGATATTTAAAGAGGTCTTTTAGGGCCTATATCCTTGTAAAATCTTTCTATCTTCATAGTTAGATTCTCAAAGGATATCTGAAGTAAGCTCTTAAATCTTTCTATCTTTATAGTAAGATTTCTAAGAAGTACTTTACGAGGAACAATGAACGATGGACGATGAACAATGAACGATGAACAATGAACAATGAACAATGAACGATGAACAATGAACAATGAACGATGAACAATGAACAATGAACGATGAACATTGGTTTATGTGTAGAATTGTTGGTGATTTAGATAACGAAACTAGAGTAATATAATAAGAACATGGTGGATACGCCGCTGGTACTTCCTATATATAAGTGTGCTTACTGTATTACACTTCGTAGCCTTATCCAAATCACCATTAGGATTATGATTTTATGATACAAGTTGACAAGACAATGTGACAAGGCTTATTTCCTATTACATCTACCTATCTTTATAGTTAGATATGTGAGGAATGTTTAAGGTACTAATTGGTAGTCCTTGATTAGATTCTATGTACTTTAATGCGTATATGTGATATAAATTGACAAGACAATGTGACAAGTCTTTTTTCCTATTACGTCTATCTATCTTTATAGTTAGATAGTGTGGAATGTTTAATATACTAATTGATAGTCCTTGATTGGATTCTCCGTACTTTAATGCGTATATGTGATACAAGTTGACAAGACAAGTGACAAGTGACGATTATGTGTTTATGTGGTTAATGTGATTAGGATAATGAAACAAGTGTAATACCATAAGAACATGGTAGATACGCCGTTGGTAATTCCTATATATAAGTGTTCTTATGGCATTACTCTTGTTGCGTTATTCGAGTCACTTTAGGATTTTGTGTACGACTGATTTCAATGTTCGATGTCCAAATCCTTAAAGAATCCTTTCATGATTTGTATGATAGATTCTTAGAAGGATATTTAGTATTATATTAAATCATTGATTGATTTCAGTTAATACTCAAACGAGTTATGACTAATTACAGTATAGTTATCGAAATCCTTGACTGGATATTAATAACATACTTACAAGTTTATGGACGATTTCAATATGGTCACAAAGAACAAAGTACAATTTTTCAAAGGCATGAAAATTATTTAGTAATGATCATAATGCCATATACAAAACTCTTTTGTCACAAGTTTCATAATCAAGTTAATGTATTGCATAGCTAACATTTCGCCATTCCTTGGCTAAAACGAGTTGATTTACAATTGGCAATTCTCGTAGTCGTCAAAGAATTGCAATACAAAACCTTTTGCCATTTATTTGGCCAACAAAACTATATGCTCGCCAACATTGTTTATTGACGTCTCTTTTTCACATATGTTTCAGGTTGACGATTATTCAAGCATGCTACACATAGGAATGCATCCGGGCTTTAGACTTCTTTAAACAAAAGACAATTACATGTATTCTTTGTATTGTAAAACAATGTAATAATAATGAAACAATTTAGTACCAGTTGTGGCTGAGCAATTTGTAACGTGACTCCCTGATATTTCCGCCGCGTCTTGTTGTATTACGCGATTGGGGTGTTACCCCTTATATCCCATATGAAAGAAACAACCTCTAACTATCTTCTCGTCCAAGAATATCGGATCATCTTTATCATCGTTGAACTGTAGGATCTGTCGAATATCGTCTTCAGTCACAGTGATCTTCTTTACTTCATTTCCAACTTGCACCGATGAAATGATCGTCTTCTGATCATCACTAAGATTCGCGTTCATCCAGAAATGATACGTCTGACTTCTATAAGATACTGTGCGCTCCGTTATAGCTCGATGAATAGGGCTTTCCTTCAAAAACTTCAAAATACTCTCGTTTTTCTTCAAAGATGGACATATCGTCTTGTCGAGCATAATACAAGTATTGTGAGATTTAGAAAACTCTATTGCAATTACCCTCGCTGGTTCTTGAACCTGAAAACCGACGCAAAACAATTAGCACATTTTTCAAGAAAAAGTTTCAAAGTTTTCTAACACTTTCATCAAGTTCGGGCGAACTTGAAGAGTGTATAACATTCTGCGTTTATCAGGTTAGCCCAAACATGTAATACACATGTTCAAACATCAAAGTATAAGTTCGGGCGAACTTACATATTACAAGGATTCAAATTTCAAATGATAAGTTCGAGCGAACTTCCTTTTTATTCATAAGTTCTGTTTCAAGCTAAGTTCGGTCGAACATGTACTCTTTACAACTTTTCAAAATTAACAACTAAGTTCGGTCAAACTTCAAACTTAACATTTTATTCAGATTGATTAGCAAGTCCGTTCGAACTTCATAACAAGTTCGGCCGAACTTGTCATCATCTACATCCATTCAAACCTGTTAAACACAAAACATTTCATTTTAAACAAATTCCAACGATTTTCATGGTCGGTTTTAGTTGTTAATCAAGATTTTAAGTTCAATTTGGACCAAAACAACCTAGAACTAACATTTTTATGTTTTCAAATCTAGACTCATCAGTTAAGGTTCAAATCTCGGTTCAAATTCCAAATCAATACCTCAGACATTTTCGTTGGTGTGCCAATCACCAAAAACAATAGAAATTTGGGTAGTATAACGGTATGATTATGACAAAAACACAAGTTCGCTCAACGGTCAGTAAGTTCGCTCAGAGAATTAATTGAAGGTGAATGAGTTCGGCCGAACTTGCTTAGGTATTTATACCTAATCAAGTTCGGGCGAACTTGCAAAGCCCAACAAATAAGGCCCAGTACAAGTCTAGTCGGACTTACCTTTCATCACCTCCTTTATCATAGCAAGTTCGGTCAAACTTGCTGTAAAACTAACATTTTGAACTTTAAGCAAGTGCGGCCGAACTTGCCTAAAACCCTTTTCAAATTTTTAACTTTACAATTTAGCCTCTGAACTTTCCAACTTTTACCAGTTATGAAAATCCACTCAGTTGACCAAGTCCAAGCTAATGACCTTGGTTAACCGATTTGTCTGCCGAGTCCAAGTTAATGACCTCGGTTTGATCCGTTATGAACAAACTGTTGATATTTTCAAAATCAAAGTTTCAAAGTAATGAACTTTTTATCGTTTTGACTTTTCAGATTTTACAGATTAGCTCCCAGCCCGTTGTTAAAGAGATTCCCACCAGTTATAGCATCTTACCAGACTTCGAAGATCCGTTCTCCAACATTGGTTTGCTGAAAACAATGTAGAAATAAAATCTTTTTGTATTTTTTTAAGTTTATGCTAAAACACACTGAAAATCTTTTTGGTTTTAATCTGTAAAGCTGACAAACTATGTATAAACACATTTTTACAGATATATTTTTGTGAATTCGTGTCTAAGGATCATATCAGTTGATTGAGACATATCACCAATACCGTTGACCTTTAAACGACATTAAGTTTTAAACTCGTTTACCTAGATTGTCGATATGTTTGTCCTCTTAAACTTTACCACGTTTCTCAACTGTTTCAAAATATGTTAAGGTAAAATTTATGAAACTTGACTTATCTGCGGTTCCCACTTCTTGAATATACTCCCGTATCAAGATTCCCTAGATTTCATCTTACAGGTGAATATAGCGTAATTGATATATGTATATGGGTAATGCGAGGCCTTGAGAGCTCAGGTTAGTACTACCGTACAGACAAAGAGATGAAGCATCGTCTTTAGGTATGTTCCACTTAAGGAATCTTTTCAGCACTGCAAATGATTAGATCTTTCGATACTTTTCAAGATTGCATGCAGTTTTTGGGGTTTTTAGCGAAAGTATTATAGAAGTTCTAGGCTATTGCTTCCGCAAAATCAGAAGAACTTGTATAATACCTCAGATATCAACTATCTGTAAAGACCTCGTATCTCAGAATCAGGGAATCTCTCAAACGAAATTTCGGAGTACTAAGTCCATATATCCAAGAGATGTTAATCCACATGATTAAGCAGTTGTTAAATTTAGTTTATATCTCAAAAACAGTTTACTGAACGTGTTAAGCCTATCGACACATCTGCAGTAAGACTCGTTTATTACTTTTAAACTTTACTTTTCTTTAGCATACTGTGATAGTCCACTGATGTACTATCATTTCCTTTCTGTGACACCGAATTCTTTTTGTCTTTTTCAATGTTTTTGTACTTTTTTTTCAATGTTTTTGTATATTTTTGAAAATTTTCATATGTTTTTGTATTTTTCCAAATATTTCTCCCCCTAAAATCAAAAACATATTTTTGGATTTTATATTTTAAGAAATACTAAAGTAAAAAGATATTTACAAACCATACAAACCAAAGCGGATTACGTGAATTCGTCATCTGATCTGTGTTCAACCTCAGCTTTCGCACCTGTAAGCAAATTTTTAATACCATTAAGCCGCATTAGATATTTAAATCTTGTTAATGGAAATGCTTTGGTATAAAAATCAGCTCTTTGTTCGTCGGTTTGGATTTTTTCTATTCGAACCAATTTCTTTTTGTAACAGTCACGAATGAAATGGTAACGAATTTCAATGTGTTTTGTACGTGAGTGATGAACTGGATTTTTAGTTATATCGATGGCTGCTTTGTTATCTACAAATAAAGGCGTGTCAAGGAACTACAGACCATAATCCCTCATCTGTTGCTGAATCCAGAGGATTTGTGAGAAACACCTGGAAGCAGAAATATATTCCGCTTCACAGGTTGAGAGAGAGACCGTGGTCTGTTTCTTACACTGCCACGTTACTAAACACGTGCCAAAGAACTGGCATCCTGCAGTTGTAGATTTTGAGTTCAGCTTGTCCACTCCGAAGTCTGAGTCAGCATATCCTGTTAAGTCGAAATTATCATTTTTAGGATACCATAAGCCCGTGCTAGGACATCCCTTTAAGTAATGGAAGATTCGCTTGACTATCTGCATATGTGACACTCATGGACTTGACTGATATCTCGCACATAAGCAAGTATGATACATGATGTCTGGGCAAGATGCCGTCAGATACATCAGTGAACCTATCATCGATCGATAAAGTGTGTCATCAACTTTCGTTTCCGTCTCGTCTATGCAAATCCCATGGTTCAATGCCAGCGGTGTCGAAAGCGGCTTCGAGCTATCCATTTCAAAGTTTTTGAGAATCTCGTGCACATACTTAGTCTGATGAATGAATATCCCGTCTGGAAGCTGATCCACTTGAAGACCTAAGAAAAACTTCATTTCGCCCATTGAGGACATTCGAATTTCTTCTTCATGATCTTTTCAAACTCTTTGCACAGACTGTCATCCGTAGAATCGAAAATGATGTCGTCCACATAGATTTGTACTATTATAAGATGAGATCCGACTTCTCTGGTAAACAAAGTGCTGTCCACTGTGCCTCTCGTAAAGCCATTTCCTACGAGATGTTGTGATAACATCTCGTACCAAGCTCTCGGGGCTTGGTGTAAACCGTACAACGCTTTATCTAGGAGATATGCTTTATTCTTGTTCAGTGGATCGACAAACCCCGGTGGTTGGCCGACATACACTTGTTCACGAAGTTTACCATAAAGAAATGCAGATTTTACATCCAACTGGTACACCTTAAATCCTTTCCAAGCTACGAATGCTAGGAAAATGCGGATAGACTCTAATCGCGCAACCTGTGCGTATACCTCCGTATAATCTATAACTTCCTGCTAGTGGAATCCCTTGACAACCAGCCGAGCTTTTTTTCTAACTATTACACCCCGATCGTCTCTTTTACACTTGAAGACCCACTTTGTGTCAATAGCTTTCTACTTCGGTGGCATGTCTACAAGCTTCCAAACACCCAACTTCTCAAACTGTAAAAGTTCTTCCTCCATAGCTATCACCCAGTTTTCATCAGCTAGAGCTTCATTAATGGTCTTTGGTCTATCTGAGAGATAAAACATGAATATAAGCAGTAGTTCTGGGTTGGAGCAACGCGAGTGTAGAAACAACTGAGTGCTTTGTTGATTTGACTTCGAGTTCGAACACCAGTTTGAAGTTCTCCTATAATATTTGTAGAAGGATGGTATGAATATGCTCGTGGCATTTCTTCACTTGGAACATCCACTGAGCTTTGTTGATTTGAAACAATCGGATCAACGATCACATCAACGTTTGGAAAGCTCGGTGAAGCTTCATTTCTGTTGCTCGGGCATGCAGATTGATTTAGAAATTTGTTATCTACTCCGATTCCTCATCTGAGGATGATTCCCCATCAGCATCAAATGTTGGCGTTTCATCTGAGTCAGAATTCTGATTCTGAGGCATGCTGGGACCTGATGTTGTGTTTCCTGGTTCATTAGAAGCATTCACTGGAGGTGTAGCAGGTGTTATTTCAGCTTCAGAAATATTTTCAACTTGAACACCATTATTACTTGAACTTGCGCTAGAAGAAGATGGATCCAATGTGGTTTGATTAACCACAGTTGGTCTAATGATTTGTTCTTGATTCGCCGACTGTTGAAGATAGTATAACGCTGCAATTTCTTCTTCAGACGGTTCTTCCAGCAAGTCGAATGACTTCCAAAGATCTTTGTCACACCCTCAATTTTCCACTTGCGGAGTTTTACCGCGAGGCGTGTGAACAAACCAGAATCTGAAACACTAGTACGTCGAACGACTCTACATGATTTGATAATACGTTTTCCAAAATCGTTCATTGTAGATTTTATATCAATTACCAATATTTAGCAGAGCATTAGTTTTAAAGTTTGAGCGGAAGCATAAATAAGTAGTGATGCGGGCGCCAACACAAACGCCAAAACAAATGAAAAATCCCAAAACAATATTAATAAATAAGACTCGATAAAGATGTCTTGTTCAATGCATGTGCGTGCACCTAGAGCTCCTAGCGTCCTGAGAAACATGTAAAGAAACAAGTGTCAACATTAAAGATGAGTGAGTTCACAGGTTTTCATAAATTCGTTTGTTCGGTTATAGTTTGATTACTCCGTTATCCCCAACCCGGGATAACGTATCAGTTCCATTATTCCAATCCCGGAATAATAAGTTGTTGCTTCCAATATTCCCATCCCGGAATATTAAGTTGTTATTTCCATTATCCCCAACCCGGGATAATAAGTTGATGTTTCCAATATTCCAAACCCGGAATATTAAGTTGATTCGTAATTAAGTTCAATGTTAATATATATAGGTAGCTAGCCTAAAGTCATGTCACGTAAGAGTTCGCGATCGAAGCTGACTGTTGTGCCTCCGTTTTGCCAGGCCTATCACATGACCATGGCGGTGTTAGGCCAATTATTCACCCGTTGACCATACCAGGTCGGCTAGCGCGACTAGCTCGGATGGGGCTTGTCGGGCCCAGTAGTACTACTTATAGTTCCCCCGCTATTAAACCCAAATACTAACGATCCGAGGAGATTGTCGAGGACTTAAGTGATAAAGCTGCTTAGTGACCATAACATTACATTAACATTAACTTAGTTACCGTATAGTTATGTGACGTTAAATTCGTATAACGTAAAGAGATTGAGTTTGAGAGTGTATACATGTTTTCCCCCTGTTGTTTAAAAACCGGATAAAGTTAGGGGCCGTGAACTCACCTTTATTTGCTCGGTTAGTGTAGCAAAGATGTTATAAGAGATGGGACCGCTAGTTGCGTCCTGACAAACCAATTACTTCCACGTCAGTGTGTGAACACACCAATACAAATTCTACACGTAATTTACTCACAAAGTGATACACACAAACAACATATCTAACACTCAAACATGCATGCCAGTATTCTCATGTGATCATAGTAATCAAACAACTTATCATGAACATATTCCAAATCCATGCAACACTTTAATGCATAAAATCACAAGTTATCAATTTTCTGCTTAACACTCATTATTCAGCTGTTTTCTAGAATTTTTTATAAAATAGTTCTAACATTCCAAAAATTCCCATATTTTTACAGTAGGTGACATTTATACCATAGAAATTTATATAATTTTTCCAAGTCCTAGATCTTTACCAATTAACCATAAATATTAATATGCTAGGCTGCAGTCAGATTTACCGCTTTCTGACTGCAGTTCACGGAAGAATTTATTTAAAAATCACTGATTGTCCAATTAACAAAATTCCAGTTGGAGTTTCCCGGAAATTTCCATACCTAGTTGCTGTACAAAAATCATGACTCAACTCCCTACTGATTTTAAAATCTAGCTTGACAAACAACTAGCAAAATTTCAGGATTTTCACAGTTTTAGTTACTGAACTTATTTAGCCCTTTAAAAATATCAAACGACTTCAGAAAATTATGAATCCAGCGCCATTAGATTCCTTATTCAAATCTCTACGTTCTAGACATCAGAAAATCCGTTTTTCGACAACTAACGATCAAGTTACAGCCAGATGAAGTCGGCTGTAACTATTATTCAGCAGACTGTTTTCTGCATATGTTTATCCTGAACTCGTATAACCCGTTCATGCGATTAACCTAGGCGATCTAGAACTGATTTCTAGTCATAGATTAATACTAATAACCTATCCATGCAAACCCTAGTTCTTACTTCTAGTTATTACAAACAAAACACAGCCTATATATATATTCAGCTTTCAAACTCATTCCAACTTTAAATCTAGTATCAATAATCCGAAACTATAAAATCATGCAAATCTGAGAACAGCAACAATCAAGACATATATACTCGAATATGATCTAGCAACATATGATAAATTCCAGATTTTTAATGATAATGTACACGAACCGTGAGTACTCTAAGAGATCGGTGTTCAAGGGTGCTCGCGGCCGAGAGATTGATGATGAAGGAGACTGTTTGTGATCGATGAACTGATCAACTGCTGATCTCGTGACTGAGGGCTCAAGCTAAACTGTTTGTGATCGAGATGGAGTGTATCAAGACTGAACTGCCGATCAAGGGAACAAGAAAAGGGCTGTTTTCGGTTGAAGAAGATGAAGACTTCGGCTGCTGCTTGCTGCGACCGAGAGGATGGTGAGAGTAAGGCAGCCGACGGCTGTTTGCTTGTTAGGGTTTGTGTTTTTGTCAATGACACATGCATGGTTTGTATTTATAGGCGCAAAAATGATAAGGTTTACGGTTCGGATAAGCATTGTGGCCGATGATACTTGGATTGCTTTGGTTTGGGTTTGGGCTTGATCTCGCGGCCAGAACTTGGGTTGGTTTGATCTTGTGGCTGAGTGGTTGGAGTTTAAAGCTTAGGCTTGATATCGGTTTGGGTTGCACACGGGTTGGTTTGGTTTGGTTTGATCAGCCGAATAGTTTTAGGTTTGTTACGGGTTTGGGTTTGATCTTGGCCGAATTAGTTTTAGGTTTTGATCTCGCCGCCAAGACATGTTTGAGTCCTAACTTGATTAATTCCTAGAGTTACAATGAATGAAGGTTGGTTCGTGTCGTGGTTCGGTTCAGTTCGTGTACATATCTACCACACTTCTTTATAACTAAAACAATCACACCACACACATCACGTATTCGTTTAACTCGTACACGTTTAATACTTAGCATATACATTATTCGACAAGTGTCGTGTTTAAGTTATCGAAAAACCCGGGATATCACATTATCCCCATGTTGAAAGAATTTTCGTCCCGAAAATTGAGTAAACGCGGTTTAGCATGTAGCGTACATGTTCAGAGTGCCACGCACAAAGAGTTAGTTCGTTTATGATGGTACGCAATGTTACAAGAAGTTCCCAAGTGTCATACACAAAGATTTCCAAGTGCCATGCACAAGAATTTAGTCAACAATAGTACACGAAAGTATGAGAAATTTCCAGGTTGTCACATCATCCCCATGTTGAAAGAATTTTCGTCCCGAAAATTTAGGTACTGGTATCGTTAGTTTGCTGCTCAGTTGCGAAGAGGTGCGGGTATTTGCTTTTCATCTAGTCCTCTCTTTCCCACGTGAACTCCGGTCCACGCTTAGAGTCCCAACGAACTTTAACGATTGGAATCTTGCTGTGCCTTCGAGTCTTGATCTCACGATCCATGATCTCAATAGGCTTTTCCACGAAGTGTAGTTGTTCATCCACTTGGATCTCATCTAATGGAATAACTAAAGTTTCATCTGATAAACACTTCTTCAGATTTGACACGTGAAATACGTTGTGAACTCCACTGAGTTCGGCAAGAAGGTCTAATTGGTATGCTACGGGTCCGATACGTTTCAAGATTACAAACGGGCCTACGTACCGTGGGTTAAGTTTGCCCCGTTTTCCAAAGCGGATTACACCCTTCCAGGGTGACACCTTTAGTAGGACGCGGTCGCCTACTTGAAATTCGAGCGGTTTGCGTCGTTGATCAACGTAGCTTTTCTGTCGATCTCGTGCCGCCGCCATGCGGTTTCTGATTTGTACAATCTTTTCAGTAGCCTCAAGTATTAACTCAGGGCTGTGAGTTGACTGTCACCGACTTCTGCCCAGCAGACCGGTGATCTACATCTGCGATCGTATAATGCCTCAAACGGTGCTGCCGAAATACTCGTGTGATAGCTGTTGTTATATGAGAATTCTACTAGAGGCAGGTGGATTTCCCAACTATTTCCGAAATCCACTACGCATGCCCTAAGCATGTCTTCCAAGGTTTGTATGGTCCTTTCACTTTGACCATCAGTCTGAGGGTGATAGGCTGTGCTCATATCCAGGCGGGTTCCCAACGCTTTCTGGAGTGACCGCCAGAAGTTTGACGTGAAGCGAGCATCTCTGTCTGAGATGATGGACGTTGGCACACCGTGCCGAGAAACTACTTCCTTAATGTAGATGCGAGTCAACTTCTCCATCTTATCCGTTTCTTTGATAGCTAGGAAGTGTGCGGACTTAGTTAAACGATCCACAATCACCCAGATAGTATCGCAACCACCCAAGGTTCGCGGGAGTTTAGTGATGAAATCCATTGAGATCTGATCCCATTTCCACACTGGGATCTCAGGTTGTTGGAGTAGCCCCGATGGCTTTTGGTACTCCACCTTGACTTTTGCACAAGTCAAACATTTACTCACGTAGGTGGCTATATCGGCTTTCATGTTGGGCCACCAATACGCAGCTTTAAGGTCTTGATACTTCTTATCCGAACCCGGATGGACAGAGTATCGAGATTTGTGAGCTTCATCCATGACTAGCTCTCTGAGGTTTCCGTAGAGAGGTACCCATATGCGATTCATGAAGTACCGGGCTCCATTGGGCTTTACTTCCCAATCGCGTTCCATTTTTCCCACTGATTCGGCTTTGATGTTTTCCTCCTTAACTGCTTCTAACTGGGAGTCGCGTATTTGATCGGGTAGCCCCGAATGAATAGTGAGTTGTAATGCTCGTACACGACGAGGTTTCAAGTGTTCCTTCCTACTGAGGGCATCAGCTACCACGTTAGCTTTACCCGGGTGATACCGAATGGCACACTCATAATCGTTCAAGAGTTCGACCCAGCGACGCTGTCGCATGTTCAACTCCTTCTGATCAAAGATGTGTTGGAGGCTTTTGTGGTCAGTAAAGATTGTGCACTTTGTTCCATAGAGGTAGTGTCTCCAAATCTTAAGGGCAAACACTACTGCTCCCAATTCCAGGTCATGCGTCGTGTAGTTTTTCTCGTGAACCTTCAGCTGTCGCGACGCATACGCGATGACCTTATCGCGTTGCATGAGTACGCATCCCAATCCCTGAATGGAAGCATCACAATACACTACGAAGTCATCTGTCCCTTCTGGCAAGGACAGAATGGGTGCACTGCAAAGTTTCTGCTTCAGCAATTGAAATGCTGCTTCTTGCTTGTCACCCCAAGTATACTTGATACCTTTCTGGGTGAGGGTAGTGAGCGGTTGTGCGATCTTTGAGAATCCCTCGATGAAACGTCTGTAGTAGCCAGCCAATCCCAAAAATTGGCGGATCTCCGTCGGTGTCTTAGGTGCTTCCCAGTTTTTTATGGCTTCAATCTTGGCAGGGTCTCCGTGGATACCCTTTTCATTCACGACGTGCCCGAGAAACTGAACTTCCCGAATCCAGAAATCACACTTCGAAAGCTTGGCATATAGCTTTTCCTATTGGAGTAATCCTAGTAGTAACCGTAGATGTTCAGCATGTTCTTCTTCACTTTTGGAGTAGATGAGTATGTCATCGATGAACACGATGACAAATTTGTCGAGGTATGGTTTACACACGGGGTTCATGAGGTCCATGAACACCGCGGGTGCGTTGGTGAGACCGAAGGGCATGACCAAGAACTCGTAATGGCCATACCGAGTGCGAAATGCCGTCTTGGCGATATCCTCCTCCCTGACGCGTAGCTGATGATAACCGGACCGTAAATCAATCTTAGAGTAGTAACTTGACCCTTGCAGTTGGTCGAATAGATCGTCGATGCGAGGTAACGGGTATCGGTTCTTGACGGTAACCTTGTTGAGTTCCCTATAGTCGATGCACATGCGGAAAGTCCCGTCCTTTTTCTTGATAAAAAGGACTGGAGCTCCCCATGGCGAAACGCTTGGTCGGATAAATCCTTTTTCTAGCAGCTCTTGAAGTTGGGTAGACAGCTCCTGCAGCTCGGCTGGAGCTAGGCGGTATGGAGCCTTGGCGATAGGAGTCGCATTGCTTGCCAATTCGATTTTAAACTCCAATTGTCGATGTGGTGGAAGACCAGGTAGTTCTTCTGGGAATACATCGGAAAAATCACGGACGACAGGGATGTCTTCTATACGTTTCTCGTCCTTAGGCTGTTCGGTAATCAGTGCGAGTAAAGCGAAGGAGTTCTTTCTCCGAAGATACTTCTGCGCTTGCATAAATGAGATAATGTTGGTGACGGCGCTTGCCTTGTCGCCTTGTACCGTCAGGATTTCGTCGTTCGAGAGTGGAATACGGATAGACTTTTCGAAGCAGAGAACTTCAGCCCGGACGTCGGATAGCCAGTCCATTCCGACTACCACGTCAAAACTACCCAGGGTAGTTGTCATCAGATCAATGGTAAAAGTGTGGCCCGCGAGTTTGAGTTGACAGCCGGATACGATTTGGGTCACATCTACCGATTTACCATCGGCTAATTCTATCACATAAGGGGTCTCTAATGGTTTAAGCGTGAGATTTAGGTTCTTCCTAAAATACTCAGATATAAAGCTCCTATCCGCACCCGTATCAAAAAGCACAGTAGCAAAATGTTCATTAAGGGAAAACTTACCGGTGACCACGTTCGTGTCGTTTCTGGCCTCTCCGCGGCCCAATGTAAATGCACGACCTTTGGCACCTCCTGTGCCACCGTTCCCATTGTTGTTGTTATTATTGTTGTTGTGGTTATTGTGGTTGTGGTTGTTTCCACCATTATTGTTGTTGTTGCGCAACTGTGGGCAGTCTCTTCTGAAATGAGCAGTGCTACCACACTGATAGCATCCCCGGTTTATACCCTGCTGCTGACCCTAGGGCTGATTCTGATTTTGTCGGGACATGATTTCCCCACGACAATCCTTTGCTGCATGTCCCACCTTGCCACATCTTTGGCAGCGACTTCCGGCACAAGGGCCGTTATGGTGGAGATTACAGCGGTTGCATTGCGGTTTTCGACCCGCATAGCCGCTTGCATTCGGGTTGTTGTTATTGTTGTTGTTGTTGTTGGCGGGCTGATTTTGATGACCCCGATGGCTGTGGTAGTGATTGAACCGTTTCTGGTTCCCTTGCTGTGGATGTGATGACGAGGACTGTCGAACAGTGGAGTCTTCAAATTTTCTTTTGTTGTCCGGGGTAACTTCAGTTGTACCCCGTGCTGGCAGCTTCTTCTGTTCCACCGCCTTATCGGTGAGTTTGTGAGCCAATCGGATTGCTTGATGTTCAGTTACAGGGTTACTAGACATCACCATACCCTGAATTTCCGGAACCAGACCCCCGAGATAGAACTCGAGTCTTTTCTCCACCGTGTTGGCCAATTCGGGGCACAGGAATACTAAGTCATGATGTTTTGCAGTGTAGGCTTCAATTTCCGATCCCACCATCTTGTGGTTCCATAGAGCTTGCTCCAATTGTTGCACTCTGTCTCGTGGACAGTACTCCTCTTTAATCAGGGCCTTGAACTCAGCCCATGCCATTGCATTCGCAGCTATAAGCCCACGTGTTTGGACTTGGGCATTCCACCATGTCAGTGCCCCATCTTCCAGTGTTGAGGCTGCGTATTTGACCTTGTTGGCCTCGAGGCAGTTGCACATTTCAAAAACGGATTCAGACTTTTCGATCCAGCGGACCAGTCCAATGGGTCCTTCCGCCCCCGAGAATTTGCTTGGCTGCGTCAAGGAACATCTTGTAGGGGTTAAAGCCCCCTCCTGCTGACAGAGAACAGGAAGTCAGCAAGGAATTTTACTAGTCTCACTATTAGATTTTCACGCGAAAATTTAATAATGGTTACCTGCCGGCTGATTCTGAACACCCGCTAAAGCTGTGTTCACATGCTCCTGAATCATGGCAGCTAGTTCTTCGGGCATCAAGTTAAGGTTTCCACGTCTTCCAGTCGCCATTTAGATCTTCGAAACACAACACAAACACACCCCGATAAGTCTATATATCCAATATGGTTATCCTACTTCGTACTTTAATAATTATTAAGTTATGTCAACTCAATATGTTAAATAGTCAAAAGAAATACTTGATTAACTGAAATTTCAACGTCTTACAAGAGTGCAAATCAAACATACGAGTTCACTATAAAGTCTCAAGTTTAAACACCAGTGGGAAAATAAATAAACTGAAGGAAAACAAATAAAATAAACGAGACGTGTCAGTCGTCTACGTCTACATTCCCCAAGTCACTGTCGTTGCCGTCGTCCTGTGCGGCATTTCCAGCTTCTTCAGCTGGGTCCTCCTCCGGATCCTCCTCTGGATCCTCCTCAGGGTCCTCTTCTGGATCCTCTTCTGGATCCTCCTCTACCGGCTCTGGAGGGGCCGGTGCTGGTGCAAGTGCTTGGTTTTGTAGCTCCTGAATGTTCCAACTATTTTCCAGGACTCTGTCCTCAAGCCAGTCAGTTCTTATCTGCTCAGCACGCAGATCTCTGGCTATGGTGTTACGAGCTATCTTACTCGTACGATGCTCTTCCTCGAGCGAGTCGGTCTTTCCTGTAAGGTGTCGGATCATCCATCCTTGTGCTAGGATGGTTTCCTGCATTCTTTCTAACTGTTTTTGTTGTGTATGCACCAGGATTCTAAGCATGTCAATTCCTATTTCTACAGGATTAACCGGTTCAACCGGTACAGCAATAGTTGGGCGTAACGACGACTCCTCCCCCAGAGCGAGCCTTTTCCTCGCTGCTGAGCGTGTCTCCACGCCATAAGGTGGTATGGGTTCCACCATTGGTGCCTTTCCTGGTGCCCTTGGTGGCGTAAGTCTGTCGGACGATGATGACGATGAGGATGATGACATTGCCTGTTAGGTCGTGTAGTTAGTTACGAGTTGTTTTCATTTCTTATTATGAAGGTATAATCTACCAAACACGATTGTGGCATATTGCATAACAAGATATAATAATTCGGTGCCAAACTAAGTCTAGTGTCGTGATATCAGCTATAGTTTAGGTCTACTTCTAATGCAAACCTGGTTCTCTATAGCTAGTGGCTCTGATACCAATCTGTCACACCCTCAATTTTCCACTTGCGGAGTTTTACCGCGAGGCGTGTGAACAAACCAGAATCTGAAACACTAGTACGTCGAACGACTCTACATGATTTGATAATACGTTTTCCAAAATCGTTCATTGTAGATTTTATATCAATTACCAATATTTAGCAGAGCATTAGTTTTAAAGTTTGAGCGGAAGCATAAATAAGTAGTGATGCGGGCGCCAACACAAACGCCAAAACAAATGAAAAATCCCAAAACAATATTAATAAATAAGACTCGATAAAGATGTCTTGTTCAATGCATGTGCGTGCACCTAGAGCTCCTAGCGTCCTGAGAAACATGTAAAGAAACAAGTGTCAACATTAAAGATGAGTGAGTTCACAGGTTTTCATAAATTCGTTTGTTCGGTTATAGTTTGATTACTCCGTTATCCCCAACCCGGGATAACGTATCAGTTCCATTATTCCAATCCCGGAATAATAAGTTGTTGCTTCCAATATTCCCATCCCGGAATATTAAGTTGTTATTTCCATTATCCCCAACCCGGGATAATAAGTTGATGTTTCCAATATTCCAAACCCGGAATATTAAGTTGATTCGTAATTAAGTTCAATGTTAATATATATAGGTAGCTAGCCTAAAGTCATGTCACGTAAGAGTTCGCGATCGAAGCTGACTGTTGTGCCTCCGTTTTGCCAGGCCTATCACATGACCATGGCGGTGTTAGGCCAATTATTCACCCGTTGACCATACCAGGTCGGCTAGCGCGACTAGCTCGGATGGGGCTTGTCGGGCCCAGTAGTACTACTTATAGTTCCCCCGCTATTAAACCCAAATACTAACGATCCGAGGAGATTGTCGAGGACTTAAGTGATAAAGCTGCTTAGTGACCATAACATTACATTAACATTAACTTAGTTACCGTATAGTTATGTGACGTTAAATTCGTATAACGTAAAGAGATTGAGTTTGAGAGTGTATACATGTTTCTCCCCCTGTTGTTTAAAAACCGGATAAAGTTAGGGGCCGTGAACTCACCTTTATTTGCTCGGTTAGTGTAGCAAAGATGTTATAAGAGATGGGACCGCTAGTTGCGTCCTGACAAACCAATTACTTCCACGTCAGTGTGTGAACACACCAATACAAATTCTACACGTAATTTACTCACAAAGTGATACACACAAACAACATATCTAACACTCAAACATGCATGCCAGTATTCTCATGTGATCATAGTAATCAAACAACTTATCATGAACATATTCCAAATCCATGCAACACTTTAATGCATAAAATCACAAGTTATCAATTTTCTGCTTAACACTCATTATTCAGCTGTTTTCTAGAATTTTTTATAAAATAGTTCTAACATTCCAAAAATTCCCATATTTTTACAGTAGGTGACATTTATACCATAGAAATTTATATAATTTTTCCAAGTCCTAGATCTTTACCAATTAACCATAAATATTAATATGCTAGGCTGCAGTCAGATTTACCGCTTTCTGACTGCAGTTCACGGAAGAATTTATTTAAAAATCACTGATTGTCCAATTAACAAAATTCCAGTTGGAGTTTCCCGGAAATTTCCATACCTAGTTGCTGTACAAAAATCATGACTCAACTCCCTACTGATTTTAAAATCTAGCTTGACAAACAACTAGCAAAATTTCAGGATTTTCACAGTTTTAGTTACTGAACTTATTTAGCCCTTTAAAAATATCAAACGACTTCAGAAAATTATGAATCCAGCGCCATTAGATTCCTTATTCAAATCTCTACGTTCTAGACATCAGAAAATCCGTTTTTCGACAACTAACGATCAAGTTACAGCCAGATGAAGTCGGCTGTAACTATTATTCAGCAGACTGTTTTCTGCATATGTTTATCCTGAACTCGTATAACCCGTTCATGCGATTAACCTAGGCGATCTAGAACTGATTTCTAGTCATAGATTAATACTAATAACCTATCCATGCAAACCCTAGTTCTTACTTCTAGTTATTACAAACAAAACACAGCCTATATATATATTCAGCTTTCAAACTCATTCCAACTTTAAATCTAGTATCAATAATCCGAAACTATAAAATCATGCAAATCTGAGAACAGCAACAATCAAGACATATATACTCGAATATGATCAAGCAACATATGATAAATTCCAGATTTTTAATGATAATGTACACGAACCGTGAGTACTCTAAGAGATCGGTGTTCAAGGGTGCTCGCGGCCGAGAGATTGATGATGAAGGAGACTGTTTGTGATCGATGAACTGATCAACTGCTGATCTCGTGACTGAGGGCTCAAGCTAAACTGTTTGTGATCGAGATGGAGTGTATCAAGACTGAACTGCCGATCAAGGGAACAAGAAAAGGGCTGTTTTCGGTTGAAGAAGATGAAGACTTCGGCTGCTGCTTGCTGCGACCGAGAGGATGGTGAGAGTAAGGCAGCCGACGGCTGTTTGCTTGTTAGGGTTTGTGTTTTTGTCAATGACACATGCATGGTTTGTATTTATAGGCGCAAAAATGATAAGGTTTATGGTTCGGATAAGCATTGTGGCCGATGATACTTGGATTGCTTTGGTTTGGGTTTGGGCTTGATCTCGCGGCCAGAACTTGGGTTGGTTTGATCTTGTGGCTGAGTGGTTGGAGTTTAAAGCTTAGGCTTGATATCGGTTTGGGTTGCACACGGGTTGGTTTGGTTTGGTTTGATCGGCCGAATTGTTTTAGGTTTGTTACGGGTTTGGGTTTGATCTTGGCCGAATTAGTTTTAGGTTTTGATCTCGCGGCCAAGACATGTTTGAGTCCTAACTTGATTAATTCCTAGAGTTACAATGAATCAAGGTTGGTTCGTGTCGTGGTTCGGTTCAGTTCGTGTACATATCTACCACACTTCTTTATAACTAAAACAATCACACCACACACATCACGTATTCGTTTAACTCGTACACGTTTAATACTTAGCATATACATTATTCGACAAGTGTCGCGTTTAAGTTATCCGAAAAACCCGGGATATCAAAATCTTGTTAGTTAAACTGCCACGCGTCACCTCTCCTTTGAATAGGATCCGTATAGTTACAGCAATCTACGTGCTGTGCTTCAATAACTTTTCTTAGCAAAGGAACATAAACTCGTCTTAGTGGACTCGCATATCCGACAAAGAAACCTTCAAGAGATTTGGCCTCAAATTTTCCATCTTGGTCTATTACGGTACATGGCGCACCAAATGGTTCTAAGAATTTCAAATTTGGCTTCCATCAGTTTATCATCTCAAAACATGTTTTTTTTGTTGGTTTGACAGTTAGAACTCTATTTAGCGTGTGGCAAGCCGCAGCAACTGCTTCACTCCAGAAGCTGACTGGATGTTTAGAATCTGCAAGCATGGTTCTCGCAGTTTCAATTAAAGTTCTATTCTTTTGTTCAGCAACACCGTTTTGCTGTGGAGTATAGGGAGCACTAAAATTGTGCAGAATCCCTTTTGCGTTGCAGAATTCCTTCATTTTGTTATTCTTAAACTCTGTGTCGTTGTCACTTCTAATCGCGTCTGACTAGCAAATGATAAAGATTCTCGAGTTTCTTGAATAGAATCACCAAGTTCTCAAACGTTTCGTCTTTTGATTCCTGAAAGAATACCCACGAATATCTCGAATAGTCATCTATCACGACCAAGCAATATAAGTCTCCTGAAATACTTCGAACATTGACAGGACCAAATAAATCCATGTGGAGACGTTCTAATGGCAACTTGATTGAGTTTAGAATTTTCTTCGGATGAGATTTCTTGATCTGCTTTCCCTTTTTACATTCTAAGCAGTGATCAGACATGTAGGACCGATCCTCGATTCTTAGGAACCTAAATTTGATATCTAACGTCCATAATAGCGGAAATATTACGTCGTGTTTACCAATAGACAAGATTTAATCAGTTAATCGTTAGTTTTATTGATCAAACGTTCTGGTTACAAACTGACAGAGCTTCGCCTCTGAAATGCCAAAGTTACAAATGAGAATCACAAGCTAGGTATTTATAGACTTGCAAGTTCGTCCCTGAAGACACAAGTTCGCCGAACTTGCTACTGCAAGTTCGGCCCAACATGCATACATGAGACACTCATGGGCGAACTTGGCTAAGCTAACCATAAATACTTACTATACCAAGCCTATTCAGCTCTATACTATACAGATTTGATATAAGACTAACACATAGACATTATGCACCAACAGACTCCCCCTTGGATATCGTCTTCGTCTTGTATCAGTCTTCAAAAACTATGTCTTCATATAAACGTTAACGTACACGACCGAAGAAGTTCTTGAACGGCTTCCTTCGTCGTTCTTGCTTTGGATCAGGCATTTGATCTATTGGCGGTGGTCTTTTAAAGTTAGCCATTCTTAGAGAACTTTGCCTTACCGCTTTTTCCATTCTTTCTTTAATCGCCTCATTTCTGTTTTCCTCCTTTAAAAACTCAACTCTCTCCAGATCCCTCCACTTTGTTTGCCACATTTTTCCAAAATTGACTTCTCGCGCATAAAAAACGTTCACAACCTTTTGAAACTGCATAACTTGTACCTTTTCACGTTCTTCAAAAACAATCTTTTTGTAGAACAAGGTTTTGATATCTTCTCTCGAGTAGTTCACAAGCCACATAGGATCTAGAATCCTTATCGTCCTCCATAAACCCCTCATGCTTTGATAACCCATTACTTCAACCCCTTCCTTGGTAATATCCAGATGTTCTTCAAACTTTAGCACAATCACAGCTTCACACGTTGCTGGATCAATCTGCCACCACTTGAACAAAGGATAGAAGTCTTGTTCAATCGACATTAGCGGCATATTTCTCATGGCTCTTGGATGTTTCATTATTAACGTTATGTCCTTTTCTCCAATTACCTTGTTTATCTTAACTCTGCGACCAGGAATAAAAGGCTTCCAATAATTCCATCCTTTAACTGCTTCATACTTAATCATTTTCCATAATAACTAATCAATCGGCTTCATGTAATATGTAACATTCACCGTCTGTACCAACTCTTCTACATCCCAATATGGTAATGTTTTAAAATCAGCAAGGTATTTGAAGTATTTCACTCCAAACTCCCTCTTGATTGCATACACGTTAAGCTCTTTAAACCATCCCCAGCTTAAAATATCACCCAAAGAAACGTCTTTGTCTCTGGTAAAGAATGTAAGAGGACCTTGAAACTTGCATTCGCGTGGCATTTCATTAAACTAAGACTTTCTTGCTTGAGCTATCTCTTCTTTGGTCATGGGCTTAGGTACTTTACCCTCTCAAACTGATTCAGTAATCCTTTCCTTTAACATATCTTCATCAAGTTGATTGTACATCTCTTCAAAAGTAGGAAAACTATCTGAATTAGAACCGACGTACTTCGCTTTCTCGTCTGATTCGTCATCTGAAGACCAATCTTCCACAATTACTCGATTGTATTCATCAGCTTCGAATCGTCTTTGATATTGATAATCGTTTGGCTCGAAAGGAGTTACAGTCATCACATCCTCCTCAAAATCAAACTCTAACGATTCTGCTTCAACTTTGATTAATCTAGCTAAATCCTCCTTTGTGTAGTTATGTACATATTCACCTTCCTCCACGTTGTGTTCTAACATTAACATTAAAGGCTTCGTGGGAATAGCAGCAACTGGCTTTGCAGAACGATCAACATTTGCCATATATATATCATCATCAGTTGGCCCTTTCTGCCCTGACTCCCCATGACTTTTATCTTCCATTCTATTCGATTCATCGTCCATTAGGGCAGTAAAATCAAAATCATCAGAGATTTTGGCTTCAGAAACTCTAATACCAACATTACACTGATCATCGTCATCATCATCGTCACCAACATTCCAATCCTCATAACTTCCTTCCTCTTCCTTCCTCTTTGTCATCTTTCTCAGCTTCTTCATCGTCTTTTTCTTCAGAAGTAGTGATAGGATCAGAAGGCTTGATAGATTCGTTAACCTTAGGAATATCAGACTTAGAAGCTATGAAAATATTTTCTTCAACAGGGTTCTCTAGAACATTAGAAGACTTTGGAGTTTCACCTACAACTCCTTTACCTTTGCCACTCTCAGCCAATTCTTTTTCAGCTCGTTCCTTAGCTTCCTGTTGATCTAGACGATCATATTCAGCGATAAAGTCAATAACCAGTGCATTAGATAACACTTTCTGCATCCTGGAGAATCTTCGATCGTTTAGGACATGGACAGAATTTAACTCTGAAATTTCTGTCTGCATTTTCTCATTAGCATCTTGCAGACTTTCGATCAACCCTTTAAGATACTCCCTTTCATTCTCTAACACCTTCACCTTGTCATCCAATATTTCTTTTTCGACAGTGCTTTGATTCATCTGGTTAATAAGTTCTGCTTTTTCAACTTCATTCTGCGCTACTTTTTCTTCTAACGCCTTAACGCGTTTTTCCAGAAGTTCAACATTTGTTTCTGGAAAGAAATCATTTAGATCCTGCAAACTTATAGGATCATTGTGCATATCACCAAACACATTAGGCCCTCCTGGAGTCTTCGGTGTTGTCTTTGGTGTTGCAGATTTTGGTGTTGACTTCTTTGGCGTAGAACTTTCAGGAACAAAAGTCGTTGGAGCAACAGGAGATTCAGTGATAGGAACTTCAACAAAGCCAGACACATGAGGTTCTTGTGTAACTCCTGGCCTTTCAGCTTTAGCATGAATAGTAACAGGAGGTTCTTGTGGAGGAGGTTCTTGTGTGACTCCTTTCTCCTGAGCACCAGAAGGTTCTTGTGGGGCTTCTGTGCTTTTCAATGATCTTTTGCGCCTCTTACTTACAGCCTTTTGCTCTTTCTTTGATTTTCTCTTTCCTTTGGTCTGAGGAGACCCTGCAGTCTTTGTTGACGAAACAGTCACAGACTTAACACGTTTAGATTTCTTAGGCCTATCCTCATCGGACTCTTTTTCTGCATTAGGATCAAAATCAGCATCCAGTTCTCTTTCTTTCTCTGCTCTAATCTCTGCCTCAGTCTTTTCTGGCTCTTTAGCAGGAATTTCTTTATTAGAATCATCTTTATTTTCAGAAGTAGCAGACATAACATCATCTTGAGTCGTTTTCACAGTGTCTTGACTCTCAATAACACCTACAACACTTGATCCAACAACTGCTTCAACATTTTCTGGTTCATCCTCATCGACGAGCATCGTTTCAACTTTCTTAGCTATTCGTTTCTTCTTAGGCTTATCAGTTTCTGCCTTCAAGAACCATTCACTCCTTGCCTTAGGTTTGAATTCCTTAAACCACTCCTTCAGTGTTCAGCTCTTTCTTATCATCACTGCCATCTTTTCTCCATTTGTTGTTTGCGGTGCAATATAATTAGAATATTTAATCGCTCCGAATACAAGCTTTGGAATAGGAGCTGAAGCTTGCTTCTAAAATTTAATTAGCTTCTTTACTATGGTCTCATCAAGACGCACTAAGTATAAAACATCGTTCAGATCTCGTGCGATATTAGAGTACTTCTCATCAATCAACATTTGAACAAATCTCGGATATAAGCATAGTCTTGAATCTTCCATGTTTTTCGACATGTGAGTGAAAACTAACTTTGAGAAGTTAAACGGCTTCTTCAAAATAAGAGACGTTGCCATGCAAGCTAAGTAATCTTGAACATCATCTAAACCGGCCTTGCGATGGCTAAATGTATGAATTATGGTATGCATCAGGAGCTTGTAGGGGTTTGGAACTTCCCCTTTCTTCAGCGTCGGCTTGTTCACGCTTCCTTTATAACCCATCCTGAAGAAACAACCACGCACCATCCTCTCATCAAGATAAATATGATCATCTTCTTTATTGTTGAAGTGTAATACCCTGCGAATATCATCTTCCGTTACAGTAATCGGCTTAACTTCATTACCAACTTGCACGGTAGAAGTAATTGTCTTTTCATCAGCATTCAAACTTGCATTCATCCAGAAATGAACAATGTGTGATCGATACGACACTGTGCGCTCTGTAATTGCTCTGCGAATAGTACTTTCTTCCAGTAACTTCAATATACTATCGTATTCTTTAAGTGACGGACAAATCGTTTTGTCGAGCGTGATGCACGTGTTGTGAGTCTTCGAGAACTCTACTGAGATTACACGTGCTGGAATCTGTTCCTGAAAATTGATGCAAAACAATTAGCACGTTTATCGAGAAAGAAAAAAATGACAAAATTTTCTAACACTTTATCAAGTTCGGGCGAACTTAATTAGGTGTTACAACTTTTTGTTTTGTTCAAGTTCACCGGGACATGTAACAATCACATGTTCATTGTTTATCAATAAGTTCGGGCAAACTTGTATTCTAAACAATTAAGATTTCATTATCATAAGTTTGATCGAACATGTAATTCATTCTTTCAAACCTAAATTATCAAGTTCGGTCGAACATACGTTTTTAATAGTTTTAAATTGTTGGGGTTTTGGACATGTTTATCAAAGTTATTTTATCCGTATAAAATAAAAACGCAGCGGAATATTTATTTAAAACATGTTACTTACAAGATATAAAACCCATTTTATATGTAAAACCAAAACCCGAATCCATATATGAACATGCATGCTATCAAAAACACAACCATAGGGTGTTTAGAATACTACCTTCCAAATGAACAAGTGGGTGAAGAAGATGATGCTTCTTGAATGGTAATCTTCTAATAGAAGACCTCAAGCTTGTATACCCCAAGCTTTCCAACAAACACCACAAGATTGCTAGGATTTCTACACTTATGAACTCACTTGAAACACTCTTGGACAAAACCCTTTTTGGCCGAAAATTGAGAGCTTCTTCTTAGAGTTCTTGCACTTGAATTAAACTTAAAGAAACTTTGGACAAACACTATGTTTGGCCGATTTTTGAGAGTATTCACAAGTATATCTCTTGTTGAATTTTATGTAAATGATATATAAGAATGATGAATCAAATCCATCATATATTCTTTCAAGATCTCATCTTAGATTTGATGAGATTGTGTAAGACATGCATAAAGATTTATTGGGTGAATATCTAGTCTTGGATTTGATGAAGATTGCATGCAAAATGAATGGTGGAAGACCACCTTGGGAAACACCAACCAAAATCGGCCATAGGCCCTTTTCTCCACCCAATCCCCCTTTTTTTATTTGTTAATTCTTGTATTTATATTTTATGACTTTTATAAAATATAACTCAATACAAGACTTTATGCAACATATCTTAACTATTTATAGTGTTATTTAACCCATTAAATAACAATATAAAATATTCTCTCAAAATAAATTATCCATATAATTTATTAGTTTATCAAGTGCAATTATTTAGAAAACCAATTTCTAAATATTCTAAGTGTTAATATTTATTTGTTTGATCATATCATAAATAAATATCATAGGTGTTTGTCTAGCTTGTTATTGGGTATGACCCGACTTGGATAATAACGTACTAGCCACATCAATTTAATATGTGTCTTGGGCATACCGATTCCAACAATCTCCCACTTGCACAAGATACATATAAGATTGATACAAGTAGCAAATACCACCTAACAACGGTTTACTACCCCTAATACGTATGACGAAGTGCCATTCAATAACATCATCCCCTTCAAGTCCCTTACTTGAACATGATTTAGGTGAAACGATAATTTATCCTTTCGTTACAGATGTCATGTCAAATCCAGGGACATAGTATGATCATTCTCTGTTGATTTAACTTTAGCAGGCCTTAGACATCTTACTCTCAACGAATAAGAGGAACAAATCCCATCTTGACTACATACGTCTCTCACAATCACCTCGTACCACACCTGAGCTTAGCCTTATGTATTGCCATATTAATGACAGCAAAGAACCAAGTCAAAGTACAATATTTGGTGAATATCAAGACCCAATATGTATCTCAGGTCAGAGGATACAATGATATTCGCCTTTACTCAAACTTACTTATGATCAACCTCAAAGATTCCATGTAGTAATATTTGCGAGCGGGTCAGTCCAATATTTCTATCCCACAAATATCTATGAACTTTGGCAGCAACGCTTTGCTCTATATTCATACCTAATGAATATCCACCAATCTGAGTTCATAATAGTCTTACCTTCATATTTGTTCCCACAAATATGATCGACTACGGACATTTAGAATAATTAACTTATTCATGGATTTAAACATGCTAAAATGGAACATAACTCAAAATGCCATAATCATTAAAATGAGTCAAAATAGCAATTGTTCAAATATCCAAATACTAAATAGATCAAATCCAATCACTAGAATATCGAAGTCCTAAGGCACAAGTATGACCCTCATGCTTTGGCCGTTCAAGGAGCTTTGTGAGTGGATCCGCAATGTTTTGAACGGTGTGAACTTTGAGAATACATATCTTTCCTTTTTCAACTTTATCCCTTATGTAGTTGAATCTCCGCTCAATGTGCCTAGTCTTTTGATGTCCACAAGGTTCCTTAATTTGTGCAATTGCACCCTCGTTATCACAAAAGATTTCTAGGGGATCCTGAATGGTAGGGACTACCCCTAGGTCGGCTATAAATTTGTTCAACCATGCAGCTTCTTGCGCTGCCAATGAAGCGGCGATGTATTCTGATTCTGTAGTGGACAATGCTACAACATCCTGCTTCGAGCTCTTCCAAGAGATTGCAGCTCCATTCAAAATGAAGACATGCCCAGATTGTGATCGAGAACCATCTCGGTCAGTTTGGAAACTCGCATCCGTGTAACCCTTTACAACGAGTTCCTCTTCACCAGATCCATATATTAGAAACATATCCTTAGTCCTTCTAAGGTATTTCAATATGCTTTTAACAGCCATCCAATGACTGTTACCTGGATTCTGCTGGTATCTACTTGTCATGCTTAAGGCACATGACACGTCCGGTCTAGTGCATATCATTGCATACATGATGGATCCTATAGCAGACGCATATGGGACTCCTTTCATTCTCTCTTGCTCATCCTTTGAGCTTGGACATTGAGACGCATTCAATACCATTCCATTTTGAATAGGTACCAAACCTTTCTTAGAGTTCTCCATCTTGAAACATTTCAAGACTTTGTCAATGTATGCACTTTCAAACCTATCAACCGCCTTGATTTATCTCTATAGATCTTTATTCCCAAAATATAGGCGGCTTCACCAAGATCCTTTATGGAAAACCAACTTCCAAGCCAGGTTTTAACACCTTCCATGGTTGGAATATCATTTCCAAATAGTAGAATGTCATCGACATACAGTACTAGGAAAGTGATGATGCTCCTAATAGCCTTCTTATACACACAAGCTTCATCGATGTTCTTGATGAATCGAAAATTCCTAATTTCTTCATCAAAACGATGATTCCAACTTCTAGATGCTTGTTTCAATCCATATATTGATTTCTTTAACTTGCATACTTTGTTAGGATGTTTTGGATTGACAAAACCTTCAGGCTGAACTATATAGACATCTTCATTAAGATATCCATTGAGGAAAGCCGTTTTGACATCCATTTGCCAAATCTCATAATCGTAGTATGCAGCTATGGCAAATAATATCCTAATTAACTTTAGCATCGTGACGGGTGAGAAGGTCTCATCATAATCAACCCCTTGAGTCTGAGTGAAACCTTTTGCTACAAGTCTCGCTTAATAAGTATCCAAGTTACCATGCATATCAGTTTTCTTCTTGAAAACCCACTTATTTCCAACTACTTTGGAGTTAAGAGGTGGTACAACCAATTCCCATACTTGGTTGTCATACATGGATTGCATCTCAACGTTCATTGCTTCAAGCCACTTATCATAATCGGATTGTGACATTGCATCATGGTATGTGGTTGGTTCATCCGAATCTACCACGTAGCATACATCAATAAAAAATCCATATCTTTCAGGTGGATTACTAATTCTACCAGATCTGCGAACGTTTTGTGTGTATTGATCAACCATTTGATTCTCTTCAACAACCTCTTGTTGAGTGCTAGTATCAACCAAACGTGTATCGGCTTGTGGTTCTTGATCCTCACCAAGTTCCACTATTCTACAACTAGTTCCTTCCGTAAGGAACTTAGCCTCCAAGAACTTACCCTTTCGAGCAACAAATACCTTTTGCTCTGTTGGATCGTAAAGTAATATCCTATATCATCTTTAGGATATCCTACAAAGATACACTTAGTAGATCGTACTTCCAATTTGTTTGGGGTGTATTGCTTCACATAAGCTTCACAACCCCATACCTTCAAATATGATAATGATGGAGCCTTTCCATGCCATATTTCAAAAGGTGTCTTATCCACTTTCTTGGTTGGGGCCATATTCAGTATACGAGCCGCGGAGAGCAAAGCGTAACCCCAAAATGATAGAGGTAATGTGCTTCTAGCCATCATAGATCGAACCATATCCAATAGAGTTCGATTCCTCCTTTCAGACACACCATTATGTTGTGGTGTTCCAGGTGGAGTAAGTTGTGAGATAATCCCACAACTCCTAAGATGATTTTGAAAAGCATCACTAAGGTATTCATCTCCTCTATCGGTACGAAGGACTTTGATTGTTTTCTTGAGTTGATTTTCTACTTCATTTTTGAAATCTTTGAACATTTCAAATGCTTCTTCTTTGTGTCTAATCAAGTACACATAACCATAACGACTATAGTGGTCGGTAAAACTAATGAAGTAATTTTCACCATTCCTAGTCATTGGCTTAAAAGGACCACATACATCCGAATGTATGATTCCTAATAAGTCTTTTGCCCTTTCAAAGGTGACATTGAAGGGTGCCTTAGTCATTTTGCCTTGTAAACAAGATTCACATACATCAAATGAATCATCTTCATTTGTTTCCAAAAGACCATTCTTTCTAAGTGTTTGCATGCGATTTTTGTTTATATGTCCAAGGCGACAATGCCAAAGATAGGAATCACTCAAATCTAATTTGAGTTTCTTGGTGCTTGCTTGGTACATTGAACTATCAAATGTATTATCATGAACCAATTCATATATACCATTTGAAGGCATAGCTTTAAAGTAAAACATGTCATTCATCAAAACATAAATGTCATCGTTTACAAACTTTAAAATTAAAACCATATTGTAGTAAGAGGGAAACTGAAATAATGTTCCTAGTCAAACTAGGAGCATACAAAATATCTTTCAAGATGATTTCCAAACCACTTGAAGTTTCAAAACATAGTCTCCTCGGGCTTCAACTTGAACCTTTGCTCCATTGCCCATGAAGAGACTAACGTCTCCCTTCTTGTAATGTTTATTTCTTTTGAACTCCTGCAACAAATTGCAAATATGAGTTCCACACCGGTATCCAATACCCATGTGTTGGAAGAAATAACATTAAGGTCAATATGTATCATAAAGATTGTACCTGAGGTTTGCCCCGCATCCCTCTTGTTTTTCAACTCCTTAAGATAGGTTGGACAATTTCTTTTCCAATGTCCTATCTCTCCACACTCAAAGCATGGGTCAGTCGAAGCAACCTTTTGCTTCTTTTCCTTCGGTTTCATGGGTTCCGCTTTAACCTTTCCTTTTCCCTTCCCTTTGACGTGGCCCTTCCTTTTGGCAAAACTTGCCTTGGAGTCGGGGTGGGGCCTCTTCTTGTTGCCTCCCTCATTGATCGTTAGAATGGGTAAAGGCGTTTTACCCATGCCCGCTTCGGCAGTTTTGAGCATTGCATGAAGCTCACCAATGCTCTTGTCCCATCCGTTCATGTTATAATTCATGACGAAAGTCTCAAACTTCTTTGTTAAAGAGTTGAGGATCAAATCCGTAGCCAACTCTTTAGAGACTGGACAATTAAGCCTTTCGAGGCGATCAATGTGGCTTTTCATCTTCAGGACATAAGATGAGACCGATTGGGTTTCCTCCATACGACATGCATGAAGCGCCCGAACCGTTTCGAAGCGTTCTACCCTTGCTTGTTGAAGGAACATTTCTTTCAATTGGGTAATCATGTCGTATGCCCCATGATGTTCAAAATCCTTTTGAATCTCGGGAATCATAGTTCCCAACATGAGGCAAGAGGCTTGCATGGAGTCCTCGGTATACTTAACCCAATCGTTATAGGCCTCCTCATCTTCCACGTTAGGTTCATCGGGAATAGGATCGTCCAACACATAAGATATCTTTTCTTGCTTGAGAACGATTCTCAAGTTTCGATACCAATCCATGAAGTTGTTATGGTTGAGACGATCCTTTTCAAGGATGGTTCTTAGTGATAGGTTACGGACGGTTTGGGTAATTGTGTTTGCATTGTTAGCGGCCATCTACAAAATCTTAACAAAGTTTAATTTTTAGTATTTTCGATATTATTAAATTTTAATTATTAATACCCTTTTGTGTCTCATAGACAATTAATAATTAAAATCTAGAATCCAACGTTACATTTAAATATTGGTTAGGTGACCTTTATCCTATTATTTAAATTAACAAGGAAGTCAACGTTTGACAATTGCAACCCTTTGCAATTTCTAGCCATATGGGATCGGTTAAACATCTTAATGTTTAGTTGGCATGTTTAATCCCATCAACACCTTTGTGCTCCATGCTTCGGTGACCCTAAGCACATGGTTTCCAAATCAAGTCGTCCTAATTACACACACATGTGAGTTTACCCATACAAGGGGTTAGGTGACCTTTATCCCACAAATATTGTAAGCCTACCTCCAATTCACAAGTTCCTTCAAATGTGGTTAGGTGACATTTATCCCACAAAGAATTCCCAAGTGATTCGTGTGTTGTAAAAAAGGATGGTGTTTGACTTGTTTTATAAAAGGGATTTTATGTTTTAAAAAAAATTCTAGTTTTAGAAAACTTTATGTACCATATGTTTGCATGCATTCAAATCATGGTACTTTAGCGAAAACCAATTTTCAAGATTCTTTTAGTAAAACCCATTTTATTATAAAATCATTAATTTTTAACAAAACCATTTTATTAACCACTTTAATGATTTTTAAAGAACCATTTTTAAGCTTGTTATGGATTATAAGTTGTTAAGCATGCATATCCAAATATCATCTAAACAACCATAAATAAAACAACCATACAAGCATAATAAACAAAATAGGTGCATAACCATAGCCAACTATTTTTGGCAACACTTGTTAGCCGAAACAAGTGTGCCAAAAGGTCCTTCCTAAAGGGTGAATATTGACACAAAATGTGTCGTTGAACTCCCACTTGAACCCGCATCCAAATGCTTCAAGTATTCTTTTTGTGTTGTGATTTCTTCACTTTCTTTGGGCTTCCAAATGGACTTTATATTCAGCTCCAAACTCCTTTGGGCCTCAAAAATGTGTTTTGATTATTGGGCTAAAATCACATTAAGAACCATGAGGTTCTTTAGGCCCAAAATTGGCCAAAACCAAAAACGCATTTTGTGTGCATCTTCTTTTATAATAAAGTATCCTAATACATTTTTCTAGTAAAAGAAATGCAACTAATCTAAACAAATGAAAATAAATAAATTACATATTTTTCAAATGGAAGAACAAAGACATTAATTATTACAACCCATTGAAATAATTAAATATAAATCACAAACACAATCATTCAACATATTCAAACACAAGGTCATGGCTAGGTTATGAACACCAAAAATATATATCCACATATATATTTAAATTCAAGAGCAAAAATGGTTTCCTTTTGTAACCCAATTTTCGGCCAAGGGAAAAACCGAAAAGATGGGTTTTTGTCCAAACAAAGAAATTATCCAAATGATATAATTTTTCAAGATACTTTTATGCATGTATAATAAAAATCTTGAAAAACAAAAGGAGAACCATGATTAAAATTTTCGGCCATAGGGTTTCCACAAACCCAAAATCCTGAAATTTTTAAATCCATTGAAGCATGCATTCATATAAGCGGCTCTGATACCACTGTTGGGGTTTTGGACAAGTTTATCAAAGTTATTTTATCCGTACAAAATAAAAACGCAGCGGAATATTTATTTAAAACATGTTACTTACAAGATATAAAACTCATTTTATATGTACAACCAAAACCCGAATCCATATATGAACATGCATGATATCAAAAACACAACCATAGGGTGTTTAGAATTCTACCTTCCAAATGAACAAGTAGGTGAAGAAGATGATGCTTCTTGAATGGTAATCTTCTAAGTAGAAGACCTCAAGCTTGTATACCCCAAGCTTTCCAACAAACACCACAAGATTGCTAGGATTTCTACACTTATGAACTCACTTGAAACACTCTTGGACAAAACCCTTTTTGGCCAAAAATTGAGAGCTTCTTCTTAGAGTTCTTGCACTTGAATTAAACTTAAAGAAACTTTGGACAAACACTATGTTTGGCCGATTTTTGAGAGTATTCACAAGTATATCTCTTGTTGAATTGTATGTAAATGATATATAAGAATGATGAATCAAATCCATCATATATTCTTTCAAGATCTCATCTTGGATTTGATGAGATTGTGTAAGACATGCATAAAGATTTATTGGGTGAAAATCTAGTCTTGGATTTGATGAAGATTGCATGCAAAATGAATGGTGGAAGACCACCTTGGGAAACACCAACCAAAATCGGCCATAGGCCCTTTTCTCCACCCAATCCCCTTTTTTTTATTTGTTAATCCTTGTATTTATATTTTATGACTTTTATAAAATATATCTCAATACAAGACTTTATGCAACATATCTTATCTATTTATAGTGTTATTTAACCCATTAAATAACAATATAAAATATTCTCTCAAAATAAATTATCCATATAATTTATTAATTTCTCAACTGCAATTATTTAGAAAACCAATTTCTAAATATTCTAAGTGTTAATATTTATTTGTTTGATCATATCATAAATAAATATCATAGGTGTTTGTCTAGCTTGTTATTGGGTATGACCCGACTTGGATCATAACGTACTAGCCACATCAATTTAATATGTGTCTTGGGCATCTGATTCCAACATAAATGATCTTTAATGCAAGTCCGGTCGAACTTGACAACAAGTTCGGCCGAACTTGTCATCTTCTTCAACCAAATCTGTTCAATCATGCAATCAACTGTTTTATTTAAATCAAAAAACGTTTATACGGTCGGTTTTATGTGTAGATGTTGTTTTTAAGTTCAATTTTTACCAACAACACCTAGATCTAACAGATGTTAAGGTTCCAGATCTGAGGTTCATCTTATCCGATTCAATTCATGGATCAATCAATGAGATTATATCTCAGCCATTGTTATTAGTGTGCCTATCACTACAGACAATCAAATTTAGGCAGCGTAACGGCTCTAAAGTGTCAAAATCACAAGATTGCTATTAATCGCTTAAGTTCGCTTAGGAGAAATTGTTTGCTGATAAATGAGTTCGGCCGAACTTGTTAAGCCCAACTAATCAAGCCCATTGAAGTTCGGGCGAACTTAGCCTTTATTAAATAACAAACAGCCATCTGCAAGTTTGGTCGAACTTGCTGTTTGTTAAACTTGATTTGTTTAGCAAGTTCGGTCGAACTTGCCAAACCACAATTTCAAACTTTTTCAATTTTTCAATTTTTCAATTTTAACCCCTGAACTTTCCGACTTTTTACCAGTTATGAAAATCCACTCAGTTGACCAAGTCCAAGCTAATGACCTTGGTTAACCGATTTGTCTGCCGAGTCCAAGTTAATGACCCCGGTTTGACCCTTTACGAACAAACTGTTGATATTTTCAAAAACAAAGTTTCAAATTAATGAACTTTTTATCGTTTTGACTTTTCAGATTTTACAGATTAGCTCCCAGCCCGTTGTCAAAAAGATTCCGACCAGTTCTAGCATCTTACCAGACTTCGAAGATCCATTCTCCAACATTGGTTTGCTGAAAACAATGTAGAATTTAAATCTTTTTGTATTTTTGCAAGTTTATACTAAAACAAGCCGAAAATCTTTTTGATTTTAATCTGTAAAGCTGAAATAATATGTACAGAACAATGTAAACTACATACAAACATATTTACAGACATTTTTTTGGAATTCGTGTCTAAGGATCATATCAGTTAATTGAGAAATATCACCAGTACCATTGACCTTTAACAAACTTTAAATTTTAAACTCGTTTACCTAGATTGTTGATATGTTTGTCCACTTAAGCTTTACCACATTTCTCAACTGTTTCAAGATATGTTAAGGTATGATTTATGAAACTTGACTTAACTACGGTTCCCACTTCTTGAATACACTCCCGTATCCAGATTCCCTAGATTTCATCTTACAGGTGAATATAGCGTAATTGATATCTATATCTGGGTTGTGCGAGACCTTGAGAGCTCAGGTTAGTACTTCCGTACAGACAAAGAGATGAAGACTCGTCTTTAAGGTGTGTTCCACTTAAGGAATCTTTTTAGCACTGCAAATGATTAGATCTTTCGATACTTTTCAAGTTTTGCATGCAGTTTGGGGTTTATAGCAAAAGTATTATAGAATTTCTAGGCTATTGCTTCCGCAAAATCAGAAGAACTTGTATAATACCCCAGATATCAACTATCTATAAAGGCCTCGTATCTCAGAATTAGGCAATCTTTCAAACGAAATTCGGAGTACTAAGTCCATATATTCAAGATATGTTAATCCACAAGTTTAAGCAGTTGCTAAATTTAGTTTATATCTCGAAAACAGTTTACTAAACGTGTTAAGCCTATCGACATATCCACAGTAACACTCGTTTATCACCTTTTAAAACTTTACATTTCTTTAACATACTGTAATAGTCCGCTGATGTACTATCATTTCCTTTTATGACACTAAACTCTTTTTGTCTTTTTCAAAGTTTTTGTACATTCTGAATTTTTCATATGTTTTTTGATTTTAAAATTTTTCGAATGTTTTTGCATTTTCTCTAACATTTCCCCCCTAAAATCAAAAACATCTTTTTGGATTTTAGTATTTAACTAAATTCTAAACTAGAAGGATATTTACAAACCAATGTGGATCACGCGAACTCGTCGTCCGATCCGTATTCAACCTCAGCGTCCGCACCTGTCAGCAAATTTTTCATACCATTAATTCTTAACAAGTAATTAAACTGTGACAAAGAAAATGGTTTGGTATAAAATCAGCCTTTTGTTCGTCGGTGTGGATTTTTTATATTCGCACCAATTTCTTGTCGTTGCAATCACGAATGAAATGATAACGAATTTCAATGTGTTTTGTGCGTGAGTGATGTACCGGATTTTTAGTTATATCTATGGCTGCCTTGTTATCAACATACAACGGAGTGTCTAGAAATTGTAGACCGTAGTCTCTCATCTGCTGTTGAATCCACAGAATCTGTGAACAACAGCTGGAGGCCGAGATATACTCAGCTTCACAGGTAGAGAGAGCGACCGTAGTCTGAATCTTACGCTGCCAGGTTCCCATTCTTGTTCCGAAGAATTGGCATCCCGCTGTAGTTGATTTTGAGTTCAACTTATGTACACCAAAATCAGAATCAGCATAGCCTGTGAGGTCGAAAGCTTCATGTATCTTGTTCCGAAGAATCGTTCTTCGGGTACCACAAGCCGGTGCTTGGGCATCCTTTCAGGTATCTGAAGATTCGCTTCACGATCTGCATGTGTAAGATCCTCGGGCTTGACTGATATCTGGCACATAGGCAGGTTGGATACATAATATCTGGGCGCGATGCCGTCAAATACATCAGCGATCCAATCATCAATCTGTATAACGTCTCGTCAACTTTGGCTCCAGTCTCGTCAACACAAATGCTGTGATTTAGAGCAAGAGGCGTAGATAGAGGCTTCAAGCTTTCCATTCCAAACTTCTTCAAGATGTCATGAACATACTTAGTCTGATGAATGAAAATACCATCCGGAACCTGATCTACTTGCAAACCAAGAAAGAACTTCATTTCGCCCATCGAGGACATTTCGAATTTCTTTTTCATGATTCCCTCAAACTCCTTGCAGAGAGTATCGTTTGTAGATCCAAAGATGATGTCGTCAACGTAGATTTGAACTATAATCAGATGACCATCAACTTCTCTGGTGAAAAGAGTACAATCCACAGTTCCTCTGATAAAGCCGTTTCCGACGAGATGTTGCAATAACGTCTCGTACCAAGCTCTCGGGGCTTGGTGTAGACCATAAAGAGCTTTATCCAGTAGGTACGCTTTCTTCTTGTTGAGTGGATCGACAAACCCTGGTGGTTGTCCAAGTACACCTTCTCGTGTAGTTTTCGTACAGAAAAGCCTATTTGACATCCAGTTGATAGACCTTAAATCCTTTCCATGATGCGAAACCTAGAAAGATTCAAATAGATTCCAAGCGAGCTAATGGTGCGTAGACTTCCGTGTAGTCTATCCCTTCTTGTTGGTGAAATCCCTTGACAACAAGCCTAGCTTTGTTACGAACAATAACTCCTCTATCATCATGTTTACACTTAAAGACCCATTTTGTATCAATTGCTTTCTGATTTTCAGGTAGGTCTTCAAGCTTCCACACTCCCAACTTCTCAAACTGCAATAGTTCTTTTTGCATTGCTTGTACCCAGTTTTCATTGGCTAAAGATTCATGAACTGTCTTTGGCTCAATCTGAGAGATGAAACATGAATAGAAGCAATAGTTCTGGGTTGGAGCAATGCGAGTGTAGAAACAACTGAGTGCTTTGTTAATTTGCCCTCGAGTTCTAACACCAGTTTGAAGTTCTCCGATTATATTTGTTGACAGATGATAGGAATATGATCTCGGCAATTCTTCACTTGGAACATCTATTGAGTTTTGCTGATTCGTGATGTTGAGATCAACGACCAATTCAACATTTGGAGAGCTTGATGAAGCTTCATTTCTGTTGTTTGGGACTGCAGATTGATTAAGAAGACTTTTTATCTGCTCCCCTTCTTCATCTGAAGAAGATGATTCCCCATCAGCATCAAATGTTGGTGCTTCATCTGAGTCAGAATTTTGATTCTGAGGCATACTGGGCTATGTTGTTGTATTCACTGGTTCAGTAGAGGCATTTGTTGGAGGAGTAGTAGGTGTTGTAAATGTTTCAGAAATATTTTCAGCCAGAACACCACTATTGCTTGAACTTGCGCCAGAAGAAGATGGATCCAACGTGAGTTGATTAACCACAATTGGTCGAATAATTTGTTCTTGATTTGCTGACTGGTGAAGGTAGTATAACGTTGCAACTTCTTCGTCAGTCGGTTCTTCGGGCAAGTCAAATGACTTCCAAAGGTCTTGATAGTTAAAAAGCCACGCGTCACCTTTCCTTTGAATAGGATCCGTATAATTGAAACAATCCACGTGCTGTGCTACAATAACCTTTCGTAATTAAGGAACATATACTCTTCTCAACGGACTCGCAAATCCGACAAAGAAACCCTCAAGAGATTTAATTCTGAATTTGCCATCTTGGTCTATTACGGTACAAGGTGCACCGAATGGCTCTAAGAACTTCAAATTTGGCTTTTGTCGGTTTATCATCTCAAAACATGTTTTCTTTGTTGGTTTGACAGTGAGAAACCTGTTTAGCGTGTAGCAAGCCGCAGCAACCGCTTCACTCCAGAAGCTAATTGGAAGTTTAGAATCTGCAAGCATGGTTCTTGCAGTTTCAATCAAAGTTCTTTTTTTCCGTTCAGCTACTCCATTTTGCTGTGGAGCATAGGGAGCACTAAACTCGTGCAGAATCCCTTTTGCATTGCAGAATTCCTTCATTTTGTTATTCTTAAACTCTGTACCATTATCACTTCTAATGCGTCTGACCGGCAGATGATAAAGGTTCTCAAGTTTCTTGAATAGAATAACCAAGTTCTCGAACGTTTCGTCTTTTGATTCTTAAAAGAATACCCACGAATATCTCAAATAGTCATCTGTCATGACCAAGCAATATAAGTCTCCTGATATGCTTCGAACATTTACCGGACCAAATAAATCCATGGGGAGACGTTCTAATGGCAACTTGATTGAGTTTAGAATTTTCTTTGATGAGATTTCTTGATTTGCTTTCCCTTTTTGCATTCTAAGAAATGATCAGACATCTGAAAACTCCAAAGATTTACGCCTTCTACAAGATCATTATGAACCAAGAAATTCATTTTTCGCAAATGAATATGCCCCATCTTACGATGCCAAAGAATAGAATCCTTTTCCGTAGCCTTTGACACAAAACATTGTGCTGATTTTGATGTAGTGGTAGCGACACCCACATCAAGAACTTATAAATCATTTTCACGTGGTGCTCGCATCAGAATCCACTCATCTGGTATTTTGAATCCTGGCTTCAAGATGATACACTCTTTGTCGTTGAAATGGATCGTGAACTTCTTGTCACAAATCTGCGATATACTCAGAAGATTGTTCTCAAGTTCTGCAATATAGTTCACACGATCGAATGAAACGACACCATTGGAGAGTTTTCTCTCGGCGACTATCCTTCCACCCTGGTTTCCTGCAAATCCAACATATCCACCATTGATAGCTTTAATGTCGAATAGCAACGCCTTCATTCCCATCATATTCCTGGACGCTCCACTATCGAAAATCCACTTAGAAAGTACGGATCTCTGGAGCCCCTGCACATTTTAACAATCTATTTAAAAAGCGAGACCCAAGCCTTTTTGGTCTTGGGTTGAATTGGATAACCATCATCAAAATCAAATTCACATTCATCAGCATAATCGAATCCACATGCATCTACATAATAAACTTCCCATTCTTCATCTGAATTTTCTATGATGTTTATGTTTGAAAACTTTACCGTCTTTTTATCTTTTGAATTGTTACCACTTGTATTTTTGACAGTTTCAGATGTGGTTTCAATTATGATTTCAGATTTTGATTCTTTCTTGCTATCACTAGTCTTAACAAGCTCAGACTTAGTGTTCTCAGATGTTGCTGACCGTTTCTTTGCAATCTAGGCTTGAGTAGTCTACTCTGGTAGCAAAATCAGGATATCTTCTTTGACAGACTCTTGGATGAGACTGATCATCTTTTTCTCAGCAATGTCTTCGTCTCTCTGTACTGTCGAATAGTTGTACTTTTCAAGGACTTGCTGATGTTCATCTACCGGAACAGTGTAGCCTCTTTCAATCGACACCCAGCCAGCGAAGTGCATGTCTTGAACCCAATAGGTAAATTTCTCCTTCCATGCTTCATATTCGTCCATGTTCATTAGCTTGGGCGGTTTAACAGTCGTTCACATCTCGTTATCAAGATTGACTTGATGAATCACGTTGGCATTCGACGAACTAGCTCCGGACATAAAAGCTCTTTGCATACGAGATGTGTACACTGAAAATATTCAAAAACTTTTGAAAATGTTAGAAATACAAGTTCGGTCGAACTTGTAGTTTGGAATGAAAAATTCTTTATTTTGTCACAAGTTCGGTCGAACTTGTGACTTTTGATTTGAAAATTTGATATATCTTCGGTCGAACTTGACACAAACACAACAGATCTTCGAGCGAACTTGTCGATAGAACTTTGATGAAATACTAGTAAGTTCGAGTGAACTTACTTAAAATTTCCTTGATAATACACAAGTTCGGTCGAACTTGATGTAAAATCAATAAAAAATTGATAAGTTCGAGCGTACTTGACCAGAATCTCTTCAAAAACCACTTAAGTTCGAGCGAACTTGCTAAACTTCACTTGAAAAGTGACTTTTTAGACCAAGTTCGGTCGAACTTGGCTAACAAGTTCGACATGATGGTTTTCCAAAACATGGTTTTTTTCAAAATTTTGACATGAATTCGGTTAAATTTGGTCTTCAATCTTTCAAGGGTTTATCTTTGTTGTATTTAACATGATATACTCAGATTTGAAAAGATTTTGACCGTGAATTCTTCATTTTATGTTCAAAAGTTAAGAAAAATAGAGAAATTGAGATGAAATAGAAGTGATCTTATGTTGATACTATCAAATCAGGCTGTTCTAGCTCTGATACCACTTGTAGGACTGATCCTCGATGCTTAGGAACCTAAATTTGATATCTAACGTCCATAATAGCGGAAATATTACGTCGTGTTTACCAATAGATAAGATTTAATAAGTTAATCGTCAGTTTTATTGATCAAATGTTCTGGTTACAAACTGACAGAGCTTCGCCTCTGAAATGCCAAAGTTACAAATGAGAATCACAAGCTAGGTATTTATAGACTTACAAGTTCACCCCTGAAGACACAAGTTCGCCCGAACTTGCTACTGCAAGTTCGGCCGAACATGCATACATGAGACACTCATGAGCGAACTTGGCTAAGCTAACCATAAATACTTAATATACCTAGCCTATTCAGCTCTATACTATACAGATTCGATATAAGACTAAGACATAGACATTATGCAACAACAAGACATATGAAAGCTCCGATGATTTACACCTTCTACAAGATCATTATGAACCAAGAAATTAATTTTTCGCAAATGAATATGCCCCATCTTACGATGCCAAAGAATAGAATCCTTTTCAGTAGCCTTTGTCACAAAACATTGCGCTGATTTTGATGAAGTGGTAGCGAGGCCCATATCTAGAACATATAGATCATTCTCTCGTGGTGCTCGCATCAAAATCCACTCATCTTGTATTTTGAAACCCGGCTTCAAGATAATACACTCTTTGTCGTTGAAATGAACCGTGAACTTCTTATCACAAATCTGCGATATGCTCAGAAGATTGTTCTCAAGTTCTGCAATATAGTTCACGCGATCGAATGAAACGGCGCCATTGGAGAGTTTTCCCTCGGCGACTATCCTTCCACTCTGGTTACCGCAAATCCAACATATCCACCATTGATAGCTTTTATGTCGAATAGCAACGCTTTCATTCCCGTCATATGCCTGGATGCTCCACTATCCAAAATCCACTTGGAGAGTACGGACCTTTGGAGCCCCTACACATTTCAGCAATTAGTTAAACAACGCGACCCAAGCCTTTTTGGTCTTGGGTTGAATTGGATAACCCTCTTCGTAATCAAACTCACATTCATCAGCATAATCAAATTCATATTCATCTTCTGGATTTTCTACGATGTTTATGTTTGAAAACTTCACTTTCTTTTTATCTTTTGAAACATTACCACTTGTGGATTTGACAGTGTTGGTTTCAATTTCAGATTTTGATTCTTTTATGTTATCAGTCTTTACAGGCTCAGACTTAATAACATCGGATGTTGTTGACCGTTTCTTTGCAATCCAGGCTTGAGATTTTATGTTAGCCTTTTTGATGTAAAACTTGTTTTCATTAGCCTTTGAAGTTTCACCTTTTTCGAAAATTGAATTTTCAAACTTCTTTTCTGTTTTAGGTTTAGCTTCAGCTTTTGAGTCGTTTCTTTTTAAAATCTTTAAAGGTTTTACAAACTCTGGTTGCTTCGGTTTCACAACATTTGAACTTTCTTTCCTTCGAAGATAAGCCGGCTTTGATTTCGGACATTGGCGTGCAATGTGACCAATTTCGTTGCACTTGAAACAAGTCCGAGAATCATGTGGATGTCCTTTAGTGGGTTTTGCACCACTTGTTTTGGCACCACTTGCAATTTTGGCTTTATCTTGAAGTTCTTTCTGTTTCTTAAACTCATCATTTGATTGTTTGCCAATCAAACTTTCCTCATGAACCGTGTTCGTCCCATATACAAAATTCATGTTTTTATTCTTGTATTCATGAAATGGTGACATTTTCTTTTTAGGTTCATCTGATTCTTCTAAACCCAACCCAGCTCTCTGGTTTTCCGGATGATCACCACCATTCCTTCGGTTGTTATTTCTTTTAGGTTTGGAATAGATTTTCCTTTCATTGATCTCCAGATCACCTGATGTGACTTCCACGAGTTTAAAGAATTTGTCTAACAATTCTTCCTTCACGTTCTGAATCGGAAAACTGTCATCAAAGTATAATCTATCAGATTCCTTAATCTTGTACATTACAACATTAGGATCATCAAATAGATCATTCTCCGATGATGTATCGTCATCTTCGGTCTGTGAATCAGAATTCTTTGAGCTCGAGTCGGCGCTTTTAAGGCTGCCTTCATCAGAATCATTCAGAACATTTTCAACCACTTTATTAACCACAACATTGTCATCATCTGTTTCAGTATAGATTACATCAATGTTCTCTGGCAACTCAGTTTTCTTTTCAAATAACAACTCAATGTTGAGTGCCTTATCCATCCCATCAGCAGATTTGCGACAATACTTCTCGCATAGGGGTGGAGGAACATTGCTATATTCCTTACCAATTTTCTTTTTAGGTTTCTCTTCCGACGGAATTGTCGGAAGAATGTGATCAATGACATATGCGTTACAAGTGTAACTTCTCAAAAGTTGTTGAACACGCTCTGTTTCAATTTTCATGTCCTGGAGTTGTTGCTTAGTTTCAGAAATGGTGTTAATATAGATATTAATCACTTTTTGTTTATCCATTACTGTCCCTTTTAGCATCCTCACAGTGTCATGTTGTTCGACATTGTTTTGATCGAGCCTACCATAATCATCTTTCATTGTGTCATACGCTTCTTTCATTATGCGATAATCGTATTTTGAAAGTTCATTATGCACATTGATTTCAGCGATGATCTTTGATTTTTTGGCACATTCGACAAATGGTTTAGTATATTTTGTACAAGGTTTCTCAATCTCTACAACTTGTACTTTGACACTTTCATTTACCTCTGGACCTACCTTGGTTAGATTTGCCATTAAAGCTTTGTCGGCAATGTCCTTGAGGTTTTCGGCATTCACTTCTTGAGTAACATCAATGACCTTTTCATCAGATTTCTCCTAGACAGCTTGCTCCTGAGAACTTCCATCAAAGTGACCTGCAAAACTATCACACAAATCAGCAGTTAAAATTCCTTGCTGCTTCATGTGAATGTACTCCTCTTTTTCTTGTTGTTGATGCAGATACTGTTCCAGTAGAATATTCTCTAAAGCTGATGCGTCTTCGGCATATGTATCTTCAACAATTTGTGCCATCAATGCGACTTCGGTCTTTTTACCGATGTAGGAATTCCAGTCGAAACCGTTATCTTCATTTGATGCAACCATAGCTTTTTCAGTGTTGTTGCTATTCGGTTTCTCTTGGATTTCAATCTGAGTCTTCTTAGGGAAAGGCTTGTACTGAAGTGACTTCTTATAATACTCGTTGCCTCCTCCGGATGGATTTTGATTTCCCCTTGCTTCAGGATTTTTGCACTCTCTCTTGAAATGTCCCTTTTGGCGACATCTGAAGCACGTGACTTTTGTCTTGTCAAAACCTAGTTTATTGCTCGAATTCCCTATATCTCGGCCTGTGAGAGCAACAAACTTTGTAACCCTTCGGATGATAGATGCTAAACACCACTTTATATCCATGAGCTCTAGTTCTTTTTCGTCCACTACTAGACTTTCGGGATTTCGGGATTGCCGATTTTTCAAATTAACAGTCATTTCGGGATTGCCGATTTTTCCAGCTACTAGACTTTCATATGATTCTAGAACAGTGGCGAGAAGTGCCATGTGTTGCTTAGCAGTTTGCTCAGAAACAACATTATTCAAATTAACAGCGATGTTACATTTGAATACATTCGAATCAGAATTTGTTTGTTGGTTCTGATTTTCTTGACTTTGATAAGATGAATTTGAATCAGTGCTTGAGAACAAAATCTGTGGACTTTGATCATATTGAGGATATGACTGGTTCTGATTCTGCTGCGAATTGTTCGAAGAATTCAAACTCGCATTGAATGTTGTCTGAATCTTTGGGCTTGAAATGTTGTCTTGCATTCCAGTTTTATAATACAGACCAACATCTTGAACAACATTAACATTCGTCGACTTTGCAATCTTCAGGAGTTCCATTTCGTGACCTTCTAATTTGTCGATAAATGTTGATAGCTTGAAGAATTCCCATTTTTCACTTTCTTTCAGACATCAGATAAGTAGTCCATTCTCCATCTGGTAAAGCGTCTGCAAGCTTGTCAATGTACTCTTGTTCCGTCTTCTCGAGACCGTGTCTTCGCATTTGGACTTTAAGATGACAGAAGTGTTCAATCATTTGCTTCATAGTCTCTCCCTTCAGCATGTTGAAGATATCGAAGTCTTTCATGATGAGAGCTTTCTTACTCTTGATCATCTCCGCGCTTCCTTGATATTTCTTTTGAAGTGAGAGCCAGAGATCTCTTGCAGTTGTGTATTCCGGTAGCAAGATGAGAATATCTTCTTTGACTCATCATCTTTTTCTCAGCAATGTATTCTTCTTTCTGTGTCGTGGAGTACTTGTATTTCTCCAGAACTTGCTGATGTTCGTCCAACGGAACTGTATAACCTCTCTCGATCGACACCCAACCTAGGAAGTGCATGGCTTGAACCCAATATGTAAACTTATCCTTCCATCCTTCATATTCGTCCATGCTCATTAGCTTTGGCGGTTTAACAGTCGTGCCCATCTCGTTGTCAAGATTGACTTGTAGGATCACGTTTGCATTAGATGAACTTGCTCCGGACATATAAGCTCTTCGAATATCATCCATTGTGAATAACGATACGTGTACACTGAAAACACTCGAAAACTTTTGAAAATGTTAGTTCTACTACAAGTTCGGTCGAACTTGTAGTGAAAATGAAGAATTCTCAGCTTTATTCACAAGTTCGGTCGAACTTGTGAATTTTGATTTTGAAAACTTTACTTTAACTTCGGTCGAACTTATGAATGTTTAGAAACACAACCCTGATATAACTTCGAGCGAACTTGCAGAAGAAAATTGTTGAGAATTTAGCAAGTTCGGGCGAATCTTAGCTAAATTTCTTGAATTTTTATCAAGTTCGGTCGAACTTGATAAAAAATCAATGAAAAGTTAACAACTTCGGTCGAACTTCACTACAATTTCCTCCAAATTCACTCAGGTTCGAGCGAACTTAGTAAAAGATCACTTGAAAAGTGACTTCAATTTGAAATCTAACGTCAAAATTCACTCAACTTCGGCCGAACTTGGTTAACAAGTTCGATGAACATTGTTTTGTCAAACATGATTTTTTTCAAAATTTTGACATCAATTCGGTTGAATTTGGTCTCCAATCTTTCAAGGGTTTATCTTTGTTGTATTTTACATGATATATTCAAAATTGAAAAGATTTTGACCATGAATGCTTCATTTTTTTGTGAAAAAGTAATGAAAAATAGAAGAATGGAGTAGAAATAGAAGTGTTCTTGTTTTGATTACTATCAAATCAGGTTGTTCTAGCGCTGATACCACTTGTAGGACCGATCCTCGATGCTAAGGAACCTAAATTTGATATCTAACGTCTATAATAGCGGAAATATTACGTCTTGTTTACCAATAGACAAGAATTAATCAGTTTAACATCAGTTTTATTTATCAAACGTCAAAAGTACAAACTAACAGAGCTTCGCCTCCAAAATGCCAAGTTACAAATGAGTGAGGCATGCTAGCTATTTATAGAGAAGCAAGTTCGCTGGACATGATCATGAGTTCGCCCGAACTTGCCTTAGCAAGTTCGGCCGAACTGGACAGTTCAAGGTGTCATGGGCGAACTTGTCTCTTAACTACATAAATACAACTTTCAGCTAGCCTATTCAACTCTATTCTATACAGACTCGATATAAGACTAAGACATAGACATTATGCACCAACATAAGCTCTAGACGGTGTCCCCGAACATCCAGGTTCTGTCATCCAAAACTCAAAAAAATTTCTATCCCCAAATTTTTTTCTTGACACTTGTCACGTCAAAATTTCTATCGCCAATTTTTTTAGGCTCCTTGGACAAGTTTGGGCGAACTTGTCCACAATGTTATAACTTCGGGCAAAGTTGGTCACCAAGCGCCAAGTTCGGGTGAGCTTGGTTGGCCAGCACCAAGTTCGAGCGAACTTGGTCACAACTTCGGGCGAAGTTGTCCCTCCAAAACCAGCCTTTTTCACATTTTTCGGGCGAAGTTGTCCCTCCAAAACCAGCCTTTTTCACATTTTTCGGGCGAAGTTGTCCCTCCAAAATGGTTTTCTAACAATCCTATCCATTCAATTTTACTTTTTTTTTCCGTGGATTGTACGTTTATTTTGATGATTTACGTCTAAAACCCCTCCTAATGTCCATAAATGTCCAAATTCATGAGCGTAGGCGATAGCTCTGATACCAATTGAAGGTCCCTGATCAGGCGATTCTAGACGGAAGTTAGTGCGTAGACGTAACGGATTCGTTAGAATGTTATTATAGAAAATAGTAGAAGTAGAATGCAGCGGAAGTCATATCTTCATTCATACGAAAAGAGTATACATCTTTATCAAGCTGCCGGAGTTCCTGGAGAGAATCCGGCAGCACCTCCCCGTAGGGATAGCAAAAACTTAAAAAACAAATGAACACACACCTTTATATAGACCAACAAGTTCGCCCGGAATGTGGATGGTCAAGTTCGGGCGAACTTGTCCATCACATGACAAGTTCGGGCGAACTTGTTCCCATTTTCACTATACGCTCTGTATTTTGGTCGTGTGTTCGATTCTAACCTATACAATATTCAACACATGCATAATCTAGCCTATTCGACAAGTTACGAACAAAAAATGCATCAACAGTACAGAAAATGGAAGAAGATGATTGGTGTAAAGATCTTTTTAAGAAGACGAATTGTACTGTTACATTGACACTACTAATTATACTAACTATCTAACCTCTGAGCATCTTTGATGACGTCAGGGTTGATAGTGACATCTAACAATAATAACAAACTATCTAAACACTGATCCCTAACAACTGTTAGTGCTTAAGCACTGTTACATTGAAATAAAAACAAATAAGCTAAACTCTGATGGCTAAGCACTGCTTCCTTCTTCTGTCAGACCTTTGGATTTTGTGAAGGCAGATGTTGCATAAGTATCAGACTATAGAAGGCAGGGTTTGGTCCATCAGAGGTTCTAAGCACTGATAAAAGGACCAATCTGCTGATAGAGTGTTTTGGCTTTATATCATCTGTTCCTTTGTACAGGTTCAATCCCAACAATCTCCCCCTGGAACAGATAATGCCAAAAATACCTTTTATTCTTGGTCTTTATTTCTCAACAAGAGATCTTTCATTTGGCCTTTAAACTGTAATTCAGAACACAGAGATTCCTCATCGTCATCATCCTTTTCAAATACCAGATCCATAAGTTCTTGGAGGTCTTCTACACACAGCCCATATGCATCCTCCATTCTCATCTTGGTAGCTTTGCCACCAGACTTGAGCAATGTTAATTCGTTGGAGTTTTTGTCAACTTTCCACTTTAGAATTTTTGGGTCTGATGGCTTTGTAGGATGGAAAGTTATTGTTGAGGTAGGTAGAAGTGTTTGTTGTGCCATTTGAGACAGATCTTCTGCAATCATATTTTGGATGCCTTCCTTTATATGCTCAAATACTCTTTTGTCTTCTTCTACTATATCCCGTTGCCTTTTTCTTTGATTCAAGGCCATAATAGATATAGCAGATGTTTCAGATGGTTTTGAAGAGTGTTGGGTCTGTTGAGCTGTATCCTCTGCTGGATACTCTGGCTTCTTTGGCAAAGATGGATCAGTTTTTCTTATTTTCTCAAGCCATTTGTATGCTTCAACCACTTTAACCTCTGTCCACCTAATGATTTGGTTCTTCGACCCATAGTTTGCAGCAATCAACTCTTCCTTCATTTTCTTAACTTCAAGTTCTTTTCAGGCAGTTTCTTGTGTTTGTTCCAATTTGGAGTTGGCTTTTTGAGAGGATCTTTTAGCATTTCTTGCATTCTTTGCACTTCTTCTTCCAACTCTCTCATAGACCAATTTTTGAATTGTGCTCTTGTAGCCTTATATAACTTGGTTTCCATGATGTGATTAATGTAGTCTTCTTTAAGGCTTTTGTCTTCTCTCTCTGACAGATTTTTGACAAGTCTCTTGCATAGCTCCTATACTTCTGACTTTGCTTAACTGAAATTGCCAGTAATTTTGAATTACTCTGTCAGACCTTCCCTGAGCATCCCTCTTGGTAATATCTTCAACTTGTTTGACTTTAAGCTTCTTGTATTCTTCCAAGTTTCTTGGTTTGGGATAACCTTTCAGAGATGAGAATTCCCTTTTATCTGGATCTTCTTCTGAAAAGATGGATTTAATTTCTGATTTAACAGCTTGTAGCTCTAATGGGAATTGAGTTGCAAGAGGAACTTTAGTAATTTGAGAAGAAGGAAGTTGAGTAACTGCTGTGGTGGACACTTGTTTTGATGACACAGGTATAAGAGAAGGGATGATCTTGTCATCAAGTATAACATTTGTGGCTTTTCTCCTCTTGAATTTGAGATCAGGTGATTGTGGTTGTGGTATTCTTGTGGGCGTGGGTAGAGATATGGTGGAAGTTGGAAATATGACCATAGCAGTGGTTGAATTAACATTTGTTATAACCTCTGCCGTGTCGACAGATATTGACACAACAGGTGTTGTAACATCTGTTGGGATTTGTTTATCAACTTTTTTTGAAGAAGAAGGTGTAAGTGTTTCTGAGGGAGCAGAAGATATGGTTGGGATAGCAGCTGTATTAGAAGGAATGGATGTTGATGTTGATTGCCTTGTTTTTCTAACATGCATCTTCTTTGTTGAAGACCCAACATTTTCTTTTTCTTTTTGCAGGGCTATCTTTTTCTCCACTAATGCTCTACTCTCAACAATTGCCCTTTTCTTTGTAGTCTCCTTTTCCCTTGCAAAGATGTTAGCTGTTTCATCAATCTTTTTAGAACCATCTGGCTTAGGGATAACCATTGTTGGTCGTGCATCTTTGTCATTGAGCTTTAGCACTTCTTTCTTTAATGGTATCTCCCCCTTTTTGGCATCATCAGTGTTGAAAAGGATTACTGTAGGAGGAGAAGTACCAGTGGTTTGAAGGAGATGAGCCTTGATTGCCTTAATATCTACAGCAGTGTCCATATACCTGGCATCAACCATGTTTCTAAGCTCTTGCATATGATGTTTGTGTTGCAGATCAGCATAATGTTTTTGTTGTAGAAACAGAGGGTTTACGGCTTGTTTGAGGTCATCATTGCTTAAGACAAAGGGTTGGCTCATTGTAGCTATCAACTGTTTTAGCAACTCCTTGATTTCATCAACAGAGCATTCTATTTTGGTAACTCTCTCCGTTAAATCCTGATATTTTAGATCATCACCTAATTTAATAGGATCATCTGAACTCTTACCAGAAATGGTAGTTTTATCTATGTCATCATGAACAAGAGTTGCAACCCTGTTTCAAATATAGATGTCCTTTTTTCTTGGTACTGGGACTTCCCACTAGATCAGAGGTTACCTTGGTAGCCTCAGCAGTGGTTGCCTTCAAAAGAGTCTTATATATGTAACCACTGTCCAATTGAAAACTTAGGAGTTTAGCAATTGTAGTGGCTGCTCTTGTTGAACTATCACCAAAGGTTACATGTAACCCAAAGGATGTATCCTCTTCAGTTGCTGATGGGCTAGCAATGAGCATAGAATCAGACCCAGTCACTTATTGGAGTATATTCTCATTGATAGGTTGTTGAGTAGAACTGGTTAATGTCTATTCTAGGTCAATTGCATTCAACAAAGGCAATATTGTTGGTGGGAGTGATTTTGTAGGTGATGGTTGTAGTGCAGAAAGAGACATTGCCCTGGGAGAGGGGCTTTGGAAGATGGAACCAAGTGGATCCAGAGCTTCATAATTTGGTGTCCCTGTGTTTACAACCTTTTCCTTTCGTGAGGAAGAAGGAGGAGTTTCAAAGCCAGGTTGAGATTCTAACATCTGCTGTGAAGAAGTAGCAGTAGTGTTTTCATGTGATTTTTGTGTTATCACTGGGTTAACCTTTGGGATCTCATCTTCTAGTGGGCCCTTTTTGGGTTTGGTGGGTTTTCTGGATAATTTCTTTGGTTTCTTTTTGGAGATTGCTGGTGTGGGTTTTTGGGCAGTGGTTGCAAAGCCCTGATCACCAGGAGTAGTGGGCTTAGTAGTAGGAGGTTGAGATTGAACATTTTGTTCTTGTAAAGCTTGCTCAGCCTCCTCTACTTGTGTTTTGGAAACTTTATCCTGATTTGTTATTCTTGTAAAAGTTTCATGAGTTAGGCCGCTTGGTTGTGTAACAACACCTTGTTTAGCATCATTATCAGGTATCTGCCTTTGAAAATAAACACTCAAGAAACGTGGATGTATCAGAAAAGCTCTTTGTTTTGCTATGTTATTAAAATTTTCCACAAGATCATTGAAAAATATCTGAGAAAAGTTTAAATCTGATCCAGTTAAAATGGCATAGCCTAGATACTGAATGTTCAATGGTATTTCATTAAAAGTTGTGGTCTTGCTGAGAGACATGTTGAAAGAGTATGAAAAAAAAATCTCATCTTAGTTGGAAAATTGGGTTTGAAGATTGTCATACCTTTGAGTTGGCCAATGTGACCCCTTTCCAAAAATTCTGCATGCATCTCATTTGTAGAGAATGACACAGGATGTGCCATATTTAATTCTAAAACTTGAGAAATCGATTGAGGGTTAATTTGCATCAGTATTTTGCCCACTTTTGATGTGATAGCATAAGGAACATCCTTTTGTGAATGAACCTTTGCATTTGCCCAAAATATCGTAGTATGTCTCGATAGATAGGAGCTTTGATGGTTAACATATGGAAAAATTTTGATTCTTTCAAGATTTTTATCATTGAATGATATCTTGTGTTTGAATCGGTTGCCTCAAGAATTGCTGTGTAGTTAGGAGGAGTTTTGATTATGAGGGTGAATGGTGGTGGTTCTGGTTTGGATTTCGCTTTGGGTGCCATGATTGAGAGAAAAATTGATTTGAGAATTTTGAATTTGATAAGGCAAGGTAAACCTCTGTTATGGATAGAAAAGGGTTTTTATAGGGTTTTGAAAAAGTGATGATGACATGTCATCTGATGCAAACAACTGACGAATATCCTCTGTCCACGTGTATCTCTGTTTGGCAATGGAAGACAGTTGTTTTGGTAAACACTGTTGAGAATTTGGGCAGTGGATGTGAACAGTGTTTTAACACTATCAGAGGATACACTTTGACAGTGGATAGACTTTTCTAAACGACCAGTGTTTTGATGCTATCAGTGGTTTGAAATAGACTTTAAGGATTTATTGAAAAATTCAATTTTAAACTATTTTTAAGGAAGAATTTTGATTTTCTGAAAACATTTTTATGTTATTTACACATGGATCACCAGAAAACTATTTTTAATCCATGTTTAGCATTCCAATTCTAGAGATCAAGCTTTCAAAAGTAGATATATCCAATGCTTTTGTTAGCATATCTACTAGCTAATCCTTAGTATGGACATGTTGTAAAAAAAATAAAAAAAAAATAAAGAAATCAAACCTTTTTCATAGCAATCCCTCACAAAGTGATGTCTGATGTCAATGTGTTTTGTTGTAGAATGAGAGACAGGATTTTTGATGATATTTTTTGCTGCTTGACTATCAATTTTGAGAGGAGTCTTTAAAGCAGTGATACCAAAATCCAAAAGTTGATTTTAAAGCTACAGGATTTGTGCAGTGCAACTTGCAGCAGCAATGTATTCAGCCTCAGCAGTGCTTGTGGAAACTGCAACTTGCTTTTTACTTTGCCAAGTACTAGGCAATCACCTAGGAATTGGACACCTCCTAATGTGGACTTCCATGTTGTTTTGCATCTAGCAAAATCACTATCTGAGTAACCTGAAAGCTCAATATTTCCATTAGCAAGATACCAGGTACCAAGTATGGGAGCACCTTTTATGTACCTGAATATCTTTTTGACAGCAATAAGATCAGACTTTATAGGTTGTGACTGGGATCTGGCACAAACACATGTAGCAAACATGATGTCTGGCCTGGAAGCAGTTAGGTATAATAAAGACCCAATCATACTTCTATAAAGTGTTTGATGAACCAAGTCATCTATATCAACAATAGTGACCAGCTTTGAAGTTGCCATGGGTGTGCTGCAAGGTTTACAATCATCCATATCAAACTTTTTAAGCAGTTCTTTGACATACTTGTTTTGATGGATGAAAGTGCCATTGTGGATTTGTTTGACTTGTAAACCAAGAAAACATTCCAACTCACCCATTGCACTCATTTCAACTCTGCTGCCATGAGTTTTCTGAACTCTTCACACATGGCAGTGCATGTGGATCCAAAAATGATGTCATCCATAAATTTGGACAAGCATCAAATCTTTCCCTTTCCATTTTAAAAACAAGGTTTTATCAATTTTACCTCTTGAAAAACCTATGGATAAGAGAAAAGTGGATAAAGTTTCATACCAGGCTCTTGGTGCTTGTTTAAGACCATACAGTGCTTTGTTTAACCTGTACACATGATCAGGATGAAATGGATCTTCAAATCCAAGAGGATGGCACACATACACTTCCTCCTTGGTATTTCCATACAGGAATGCACTTTTGATGTCCATTTGAAACACTTTGATGTTGTGGTTAGCAGCAAAAGCTAAGAACAGTCTGATGGCTTCTAACCTTGCTACAGGGGCAAAGGTTTCATCATAGTCAATGCCTTCTACCTGTCTGTAGCCTTGAACCACGAGCCTTGCTTTGTTCTTGACAACAATACCCCTTTCATATGTTTTGTTCTTGAAGATCCACTTTGTGCCAATTGGACTCACATCCTTAGGCAGTGGTACAAGTTCCCAAACTTGTTATCTTCTAAAGTGAAGGAGCTCCTCTTGCATAGCCTCTACCCAACTATTGTCTTTCATGTAGGACCGATCCTCAATGCATAGGAACCAAGATTTGATCTCTAATGTCCATAATAGCGGAAATATTATGACACGATTACCAAATAACAAGAATTAGTCAATTAATCGTCAATTTTATTGATATAACATCGAGTCTCCAAATTGAAAGAGCTCTGCCTCAAAGATGCCAAAGTTACAAATGAGTGAGACATGCTAGCTATTTATAGAGGTGGAAGTTCGCTGGAGTGGATAGGAGTTCGGGCGAACTTGACATAGTCAAGTTTGGCCGAACTTGACTTCACACAAACAATGACCAGCGAACTTGTCCTCCTGATATATAAATACTCGATTTCGCTAGCCTATTCAACTCTAATCTATACAGACTCGACATAAGACTAAGACACAGACATTCTGCACCAACAGACTCCCCCTTGGATATCGTCGTCGTCTCGTATCAGTCTTCAAAACTCTGTCTTCAAATAAACATTAACGAACACGACCGAAGAAGTTCTTGTGGCTTCTTACGTCGTTCTTGCTTCGGATCTGGTGTCTGATCTGTAGGAGGCACTTTGTTCATGTACTGAAACCTTCTGAGCCTTGCCGCCCTACCTTTCTCGTGAATAGCTTCTAGACGCTTCTCTTCTTTCAGAAATTCAACTCGCTCTAACTCTCTCCAGTTTGTTTCCCACATTCTTCCGGAGTTAACTTCTTGAGCGTAGCATACATTAACGACCCTTTGATACTGCATGGCTTGTTCTTTCTCACGTTCTTCGAATACAATCTTGCTATAGAACAAGCATTTAATATCTTCTCTTGAGCAGTTTACCAGCCACATTGGATCTAAAATCCTAATTGTTCTCCACAAACCTCTCATACCCTGAAACCCCAATATCTCAACTCTTTCCTTTGTAATATCCAGATGTTCTTAAAATCGTAACATAATAACAGCTTCACATGTAGTTGGATCTATCTGCCACCACTTGAACACCGGATATAAATTCTATTCGATTGGCATTAAGGGCATGTTTCTCATTGCTCTCGGTCGTTTCATAATCAACGTTATATCCTTTTCTCCTGTCTTTTTGTTTGTCTTAATGCGACGACCTGGAATAAACGGCTTCCAATATCTAAATCCCTTTGTAGCTTTAAACTTGATCATCTTCCATAGTAACTGATAAATATACTTCATATGATAAGTAACATTCACGGTTTGGAAAAGCTCCTCCACATCCCAGTATGGTAAAGTCTTGAAATCAGCTAGATATTTGAAGTATTGCACTCCACATTCCCTATTGATTGCATACACATTCAGCCCTTTAAACCACCCCCAACTGAGAATATCTCCCAACGACACGTCTTTATCTCTGGTAAAGAATGCTAGAGGACGTCGAAACATACGTTCGCGCAGCATTTCTTTGAACCAGGACTTCTTAGCTTGAGCTATTTCCTCCTTTGTCATTGGTTTCAGAACTTTGCCTTCTCGAATTGATTGCTCAATCTTCCCTTTCAACATATCTTCATCAAGTTGCTTGTACATCTCCTCAAATGTAGGAAAACTATCAGTGTTAGGACCGATGTACTTCACATTTTCATCTCTTTCATCATCCGAAGACCAATCCTCTACTATCACTCTGTTATACTCATCAGCTTCAAACCTTCGTATGTACTGATAATCATTTGGCTCAAACGTGTTAAAATTCATCACTTGCTCTTCAAAATCAAAGTCAAGTGTTTCAGCATCAAATGCAATCAATTTTGCCAAATCTTCTTTAGTGTAGTTGTGCACATACTCGCCTTCCTCTACATTGTGTTCAAGCATAAGTATCAGGGGCTTTGTTGGTACGGTAGCAACAGGCTTTGCAAACCTATCAACATCAGTCATATCAATATCTTCAATAGGCCTTGTTTGCCCTTAATCCCCCTCAATTTGATCATTCATCTTGTTTGATTCATCATCCATCAAAGAAGAAAAATCAAACTCATCAGAGACTTTTGCTTCACTAATTTTCATACCAACTCCTCCCTGATCATCATCATCATCAGCATTATTCCAATCTTCATAATCAGAGTCGTCTTTATTATCGTCAGCATCTTTATCCTCATCTTCTGCTTCTTCATCGTCCTTTTCTTCAGAAGCAATTACATGATCAGAAGGCTTGACAGATTCGTCAACAACCTTAATAACATCAGACTCAGAAGCTTTTTCAACATTCTCTTCAACAGACTTTTCTGCAGCTTCAGAAGATTTAGATGCTTCGCCTTCAACACATTTTGCCTTTACCACTTGCAGCAAGTTCTTTCTCAGATCTTTCTTTCGCTTCCTGTCTATCCAGACGAACATACTCAGCAATGAAATCAATTCCCAGAGTATTAGCTAAGATTTTCTGCATCCTTGTGAACCTTCGATCATTTAGGGCTTGAATCGCTTTCAACTCAGCAATATCTGTTTGTAGTTTTTCGTTTGCATCTTGAAGACTTTCAATTAGGGCTTTGAAAAACTCACGTTCACTTTCCATCACTTTGATTTATCGTCCATCATCTCTTTTTTGACAGAGCTTTGATTCACCTTTCTGATTAGCTCAGCTTTCCCTTCTTCATTCTTGGCTACTTTATCCTCCAAGATTTTCATGCGCTTTTCAAGAAGATCAACATTAGTGTCTGGAAAGAAATCATTCAGATCTTGAAGACTAATTGGCTCATTCTGCATATCACCAAACAGATTTAGCCTTGGAGTCTTTGGAGTTGACTTAGGAGTATCAGCTTTTGGCGTAGACTTCTTTGGAGTAGAACTTTCAAAATGAGAAGTCGTTGGAGCAACAGGGGATTGAATAATAGGTACTTCGAGTAATCTAGTCTTAGGAGGTTCTTGTGTGATTCCTGGACATTCAGCTTCAGCAATAATAACAACAGGAGGTTCTTGTGTGGCTCCTTTCTCCTGTGCGCCAGAAGGTTCTTGTGTAACTTCTGCCCTTTTCAGCTTTCCAATGTATCTCCTGCTCGATGGCTTCTGGGCTTTCTTTGTTTTCTTGCCCTTAGTCTGTGGAGAACCTGTAGTTTTTGCTGTAGAAACCAATGCAGACTTTGCACGCTTTGCCTTTTTCTTAGGCCTCTCCTCGTCAGACTCTCTTTCAAGATTTGGATCAAAATCAGCATCAAATTCTTTTTCCTTTTCAGCTTTCTTTTCAGCTTCTGACTTTTCTGTTTCTATCTCTGGTGTCTCATCAGAATCATCATCATTTTCTGAGGTAGCTGATATGACATCATCTTCTTGAGTCGTCTTTTCGACATCTTAGCTTTCAGTAACAATCGCAGCACTTGAACCAACCTCTGCTTGAACATTTTCTGGTTCTTCTTCATCAACAAGCATCGTATCTACTTTCTTAGCTGCTCGCTTCTTTTTAGGCTTTTCAACTTCAGCTTTAAGGAACCAATCACTGCAAGCTTTAGGCTTGAAAGCCTTAAACCATTCATTTTCTGCGTTTAACTCCTTCTCGTCACCACTTCCGTCTTTCCTCACTTGTTGTCAGACGGCCCAACATAATTTTCATCTTTAATTGCCCCAAATACTGGCTTTGCCACCGGTGCTGAATCTTGATTCTAGAATTTGATCAACTTTTTGACCGTAGTATCATCGAGGTGACTGAGATATAAGACATCATTTGGATTATGTGCAATGTTTGTAAACTTCTCATCAATTAGCATATGGACGAATCTCGAATATAAACATAATCTCAAATCTTCCATATTCTTCGTCATATGAGTGAAAACATGCATAGAATAGTTGAACGGCTTCTTCAGAATTAACGCTGTTGCCATACAGGCCATGTAATCTTGCACATCATCTAGGTCCGCTTTACGGTGACTAAAAGTATGAATAATAGTATGCATCAGGAGCTTGTAGGGGTTAGGCACTTCTCCTTTCTTCAATGTTGGCTTATTAACGCTCCCCTTGTACCCCATCCTGTAAAAAAAACCTCTCACCATCTTTTCGTCCAAGAAAATAGGATCATCTTTATCATCATTGAATTGCAAGATCCGTCGTATATCATCCTCCGTAACATTGATTTCTTTAACTTCATTTCCGACTTAAACAGATGAAATAATGGTCTTCTTATCATCACTGAGACTCACGTTCATCCAAAAATGATAAGTATGTGAACGATACGACACTGTGCGCTCCGTGATAGCTCGATGTATAGGACAATCCTTCAAAAACTTTAGAATGCTATCATACTCCTTCAGCGACGGACATATCGCCTTGTCAAGCGTGATATAAGTATTATGAAACTTAGAAAAGTCCATAGAAATCACTCGCGCTGGTACTTGAGCCTGAAAAACGACGCAAAACAATTAGCACACATTTCGAGAAAAAATACAAAATTTTTTCAACACATTTCATCAAGTTCGGGCGAACTTGATGTGTGTATAACATTCTGATTTGGTCAAGTTCGCCCGAACATGTATAAAAACATGTTCAACAATCCAAGTATAAGTTTGGGCGAACTTACATATTACAACATTCTAAAAACCTAAGTTCGGTCGAACTTATGATCTCATCAATTTCAGATTTTAAACAGAATTTCGGTCGAACTTGAGTTGATCAAATATTATTCATTGTTTAGATAGCAAGTCCGGTCGAACATGTCAACAAGTTCGGCCGAACTTGTTGTCATCCACAATAAAAACCTGAAATTCCAATTTTTGACCATTTTAACCAAATCAAACTTGAATCAATGATCGGTTTTAGATTATTATTACAAATACAAGTCCAATTTGTCCACAAGACACCTAGATCTATCGGTTTTATTAAGTTTCAGATCTAAGATTTTCGATTCATGTCCAATTCATGATTCAATCAACAAATTCTCACCTCTTCAATTGATAATGGTGTGCGAATCACCAAGATCAACTAAAATTTTGGCAGAGTAACGGTATAATCAAGCCAAATTCACACAATCTCTCAATGTATACTAAGTTCGCTCAAAGACTAGAAGTTTGCATATAATGAGTTCGGCCGAACTTGCAAGGTATTTATACCTTGGCAAGTTCGGGCGAACTTACAAGCCCAAATTACAAGGCCCAAGTAAGTCCGGGCGAACTTACTTAATTCACAAATCAACCATCAAACGCAAGTTCAGTCGAAGTTGACTCAAAGTGAAACTTTAATAAGTTTTGCAAGTTCGGCCAAACTTGCCAAACCCTATTTTCAAAATTTTCAACTTTTTGCAATTTTAGTCCCTGAACTTTTCACTTTTACCAGTTTTAAAAATCCACTCAGTTGACCAAGTCCAAGTTAATGACCTTGGTTAACCGATTTGTCTGCCGAGTCCATGTTGATGACCTCGGTTTGACCCGTTACGAACAAACTGTTTGATGTTTTCAATTTAAAGTTTCAAATTAATGAACTTTTTCATCATTTTTGGCTTTTCAAATTTTACATATTAGCTCCCAACCCGTTGTCAATGAGATTCCCACCAGTTTAGCACCTTACCAGACTTCGAAGACTCGTTCTCCAACGTTGGTTTGCTGAAAACAATGTAGAAACAAAATCTTTTTATATTTTTGTAAGTTTATGTTAAAACACATTGAAAATCTTTTTGGATTTAATTTGTAAAGCGGATAAACTATGTACAGAACAATGTAACTATGTACAAACATATTTACAGACATATTTTTGTGAATTCGTGTCTAATGATCATATCAGTTAAATGAGACATATCACCAGTACCGTTGACCTTTAGATGACTTTAAGTTTTAAACTCGTTTACCTAGATTGTCGATATTTTTTTTCACTTAAACTTTTCCACGTTTCTCAACTGTTCCAAGATATGTTACGGTATGAATTATAAAACTTGACTTATCTGTAGTTCCCACTTCTTGAATATACTCTCGTATCAAGATTCCCTAGATTTCATCTTACAGGTGAATATAGCGAATTGATATCTTATCTTGGTTAGTGCGAGACCTTGAGAGCTCAGGTTAGTACTAGCGTACAGATAAAGAGATGAAGGATTGACTTTAAGGTGTGTTCCATTTAAGGAATCTTTTTAGCACTGCAAATGATTAGATCTTTCGATACTTTTCAAGATTGCATGCAATTTAGGGGTTTAATGCTAAAGTATTATAGAAATTCTCGGCTATTGCTTCCGCAAAATCAGAAGAACTTGTATAATACCCCAGATATCAACTATCTATAAAGACCTTGTATCTCAGAATCAGGCAATCTTTCAAACGAAATTTTGGAGTACTAAGTCCATATATCCCAGATGTGTTAATCCACAAGATTAAGCAGTTGTAAAATTTAGTTTATATCTCGAAAACAGTTTACTGAACGTGTTAAGCCTATCAACACATCCACAGTAAGACTTGTTTATCACTTTTAAACTTTCCATTTCTTTAGCATACTGTGATAGTCCACTGATTTACTATCATTTCCTTTTTGTGACATCAAATTCTTTTTGTCTTTTTCAACGTTTTTTGTACATTTTTGAAATTTTTCATATGTTTTTGTATTTTCCCAAATATTTCTCCCCCTAAAATCAAAACATATTTTTGGATTTTAGATTTTAAGAAATACTAATCTAGAAAGATAAATAACAAACCAATGCGAATTACGTGAACTCGTCGTCCGATCCGTATTCAACCTCAGCTTCTGCACCTGTCAGCAAGTTTTTAATACCATTAAGCCTCATTAGATATTTAAATCTTGTTAAAGGAAATGCTTTTGTATAAAAATCAGCCTTTTGTTCGTCGGTGTGGATTTTTTCTATTCGCACCAATTTCTTTTCGTAACAGTCACGAATGAAATGGTAACGAATTTCAATATGTTTAGTACGTGAGTGATGAACTGGATTTTTGGTTATATCGATGGCTGCTTTGTTATCTATGAATAAAGGCGTTTCAAGAAACTGCAGAACATAATCCCTCATCTGTTGTTGAATCCAGAGGATTTGAGAACAACAGCTGGAAGCAGAAATATAGTCTGCCTCACAGGTGGAGAGAGAGACCGTGGTCTGTTTCTTGCACTGCCACATTACCAAACGTGTTCCGAAGAACTGGCATCCTGCCGTTGTAGATTTGGAGTTCAACTTGTCCACTCCGAAGTCTGAGTTAGCGTATCCTGTCAAATCAAAATTGTCGTTCTTAGGATACCACAAGCCCATGCTTGGACATCCTTTTCGGTAACGGAAAATTCGCTTGACTATCTGCATGTGTGACACTCGAGGACTAGACTGATATCTCGCACATAAGCAGGTAGGATACATGATGTTTGGGTGAGATGCCGTCAGATACATCAGCGATCCTATCATCGATCGATGGTGTGTTTTATCAACTTTGGTTCCCGTCTCGTCTATGCAAATTCCCTGGTTCAGTACCAGCGGTGTTGAAAGCGGCTTCGAGATATCTATTTCAAACTTCTTGAGAATGTCGTGAGCATACTTGTCTGATGAATGAATATGTCGTCTGGTAACTGATCGACCTGTAATTCAAGGAAGAATTTCATTTCACCCATGGAGGACATCTCGAATTTCTTCTTCATGATCTTTTCGAACTCTTTGCAAAGACTATCATCCGTAGAACCGAAGATGATATCATCCACATAGATTTGTATAATTATTAGATGAGATCCAACTTCTCTGGTGAACAAAGTGCTGTCCACTGTTCCTCTTGTAAAGCCGTTTCCAACGAGATGTTGCGATAACGTCTCGTACCAAGCTCTCGGGGCTTGGTGTAATCCGTACAAGGCTTTATCCAGGAATTATGCTTTATTCTTGTTCAGTGGATCGATGAAACCTGGTGGTTGGCCGACGTACACTTGTTCTTGAAGTTTACCTTAGAGAAATGCAGCTTTTACATCCAAATGGTACACCTTAAATCCTTTCCAAGCTGTGAACGCAAGGAAAATGCGGATAGACTCTAATCGTACAACCGGTGCATATACCTCTGTATAATCAATACCCTCTTGCTGGTGGAAACCTTTGACAACCAGCTGAGCTTTGTTTCTGACTATTACACCCGGATCGTCTATTTTACACTTGAAGACCCACTTTGTATCAATAGCTTTCTGCTTCGGTGGCAAGTCTCCAAGCTTCCAAACTCCCAACTTCTCGAACTGTAACAGTTCCTCTTGCATTGCTATCACCTAGTTCTCGTCACTCAAAGCTTCATTAACGGTCTTTGGCTCTATTTAAGAAATGAAACATGAGTAGTAGCAGTAATTCTGAGTTGGAGCAACTCGGGTGTAGAAACAACTAAGTGCTTTATTGATTAGGCTTCGTGTATGCACACCAGTTTGTAATTCAAAAATGATATTCGTTGAAGGATGGTAAGAATATGATCACGGCATTTCTTCTATAGGAACATCAACTAAGCTTTGCTGATTTGAAACAATCAGATCACTGTTCATTTCAACATTAGGAGCACTTGATGATGCTTCGTTCTGATTTCTCGGACTAGCAGATTAATTCAACATGTTAGAGATCTACTGAACTTCTTCATCCGAAGAAGTTTCACCATCAGCATCAAATATCGGCGCTTCATCTGAGTCAGAATTCTGATTCCGAGGCATTCTGGGCTCTAATGATGTATTTCCTGGTTCATTAGGAGCATTCATTAGAGATGTAGATGGTGTTGTTTCTGCTTCAGAAACATTTTCAACTTGAACACCGCTATTGCTTGGACCTGCTTCGGAAGAAGAAGAATCCAACTTGGGTTGATTAACCACAATTAATCTATTTATTTGTTCTTGATTCACAGACTGTTGAAGATAATATAACGTTGCAATTTCTTCTTCAGACAGTTCTTACGGCAAGTCGAATGACTTCCATAGATCTTGATAGTTGAACAGCCACACGTCACCTCTTCTTTGAATAGGATCCGCATAGCTAAAGCAATCCACGTGCTGTGCTTCAATAACCTTTCTCAACGAGGGAACATACACTCTACTTAGCGGACTCACATACCCGACAAAGAAACCTTCAATAGATTTGGCTCCGAATTTACCATCTTGATCTATTACAATACATGGCGCACCAAATGGCTCTAAGAATTTCAAATTTGGCTTCCATCGGTTGATCATCTCAAAACATGTCTTCTTTGTTGGTTTGATAGTGAGAACTCTGTTTAGTGTGTAGCAAGCCGCAGCAACCGCTTCACTCCAAAAGCTGACTGGAAGCTTTGAGTCTGCAAGCATGGTTCTTGCAGTTTCGATTAAAGTTCTATTCTTCCTTTCAACGACACGTTTTGTTGCGGAGTATAGGGTGCACTAAACTCGTGCAGAATCCCTTTAGCATTGCAGAATTCTTTCATTTTATTATTCTTGAACTCTGTGCCATTGTCACTACGAATTCGTCGTACAGGAAGATGATAAAGGTTTTCTAGCTTCTTGAAAAGAATCACCAAGTTTTCGAATGTTTCATCTTTTGATTCTTGGAAGAATACCCATGAATAACGCGAATAGTCATCTGTTACGACCAAACAGTATAAGTCTCCTGAAATACTTCGAACATTGATAGGACCAAATAAATCCATGTGGAGACATTCAGCGGCAACTTGATTAAGTTCAGAATTTTCTTCGGATGTGATTTGTTGATCTGCTTTCCCTTTTTGCATTCTAAGCAATGATCTGACATATGAAAGCTCTGAAGATTTACACCCTCTACTAGATCATTAGGAACCAAGAAATTCATTTTTCACAAATGAATATGCCCCATTTTACGATGCCAAAGAATAGATTCTTTCTCAGTAGCCTTTGTCAAAAAACATTGCGCTGATTTCGATGAAGTGGTAGCGATGCCCATATCCAAAACATATAGATCATTCTCGCGCGGGGCTCGCATCAGAATCCATTTATCAGGTATTATGAAACAAGGCTTCAGAATAATACATTCTTTGTCGTTGAAATGCATCGTGAACTTCTTGTCACAAATATGCGATATGCTCAGAAGATTATTCTCCAATTCTGCAGTATAGTTCACACGATCGAATGAAACAACTCCATTGGAAAGTTTTCCCTCGGCGACTATCCTTCCACCCTAATTACCAGCAAATCCAACATATCCCCCATTGATAGCTTTTATGTCGAACAACAACGCTTTCATTCCCGTCATATGCTTGGATGATCCACTATCCAGAATCCACTTGGAAAGTACGGATCTCTGGAGCCCTTGCACATATTAAAATCTAGTTAAAGAGCGCGACCAAGCCTTTTTGGTCTTGGGTTTTGGATAGAAAGCTTGGTAATCATCTTCGTAATCTGAACCTCCACTATCGTTTACATTTTCAAAACTTACTTTCTTTTTACCTTTTGAATTGTTACCACTTGTAGTTTTGACAGTTTCGGATTTGGACTCAGATTTTGATTCTTTCGTGTTATCAGTCTTTAGAAGCTCAGACTTAAGAACATCGGATGTTGTTGACTTCTTCTTCGCAATCCAGGCTTGATTTTTTTGTTAGCCTTCTTGATGTAAACCGTGATTTGTTTGCCCTAGAAGTTTCACCTATTTTGAAAGTTGAGTTTTCAAATTTCTTTTCAGTTTTAGGTTTGACTTCAGGTTTTGATTCATTTCTTTTCAAGATCGTTATAGGTTTTACAAACCTAGTTGTTTTGGTTTCACAACATCTGAACTTTCTTTTCTTCGAAGATAAGCCGGCTTTGATTTCGGACACTTGCGTGCAATGTGACCAATTTCGTTGCACTTGAAACAAGTCCGATTATCATGTGAATGACCACTAGTGGATTTTACACCACTTGTAGCTTTCGCCTTATCTCGAAGTTCTTTCTGTTTCTTAAATTCCTCGTTTGATTGTTTTCCGATCAAACTCTCTTCATGAACAGTGTTCATCCCTTAAACAAATTTCTTGTTTTTATCTTTATACTCATGAAATGGTGACGTTTTCTTTTTAGGTTCATCAGATTCCTCTAAACCCAATCAAGCTCTCCGGTTTTCTGGATGATCACCACCATTCCTTCGGTAGTTATTATAATTTCTTTTGGCTTTTGAATAGAATTTCTTTTCATTCTTCTCCAGATCAACTGATGTGACTTCAACTAGCTTGAATAGTTTATCCACTTGATCTTCTTTGACGTTCCGAATCGAAAAACTGTCATCAAAGTATAATCTATCAGATTCCTTAACCTTGTACATTACAATGTTAGGATCATCACATATATCATCCTTCAACGATGTATCGCCATCTTCGGAATTTGTGTCAGAACTGTTCAAACTCGAGGTGGCGCTTTCAAAGCTGCCATCATCAGAATCGTTCAAAACATTTTCAACCACCTTTTCACTACCGCACTGTCATCATCTGATTTAGTATAGACTATATCAATGTTCTCCGGCAACTCATTTTTCTTTTCAGAGAACAACTCAATATTGAGTGCCTTATCCATCCCATTAACGATTTTACAACAGTACTTCTCGCGTAGGGGAGGTGGAACATTGCTGTATTCTTTACCAATTTTCTTTTTAGGTTTTTCTTCCGTTGGTATTGTGGGAAGAATGTGGTCAATGACATATGCGTTAGTTGTGTAACTTCTTAAAAGTTGTTGAACACGTTCTGTTTCAATTTTCATGTCCTGGAGTTGTTGTTTGGTCTCAGCAATGGTGTTAATGTAAATATTTATTGCTTTTTGTTTATCCATTACTGTACCTTTCAACATCCTTACAGTATCATGTTGTTCGATATTATTTCTATCGAGTCTGCCATAATCATCTATCATTTTGTCATACGCTTCCTTCATTGTACGATAATCGTATTTGAAATGTTCATTATGTATATTGAGTTCAGCGAAAATTTGTGATTTTTGGCACATTCAGCACATGGCTCGGTACATTTTGTACAAGGTTTTTCAACCTCTACAACTTGTACTTTGACAACTTCTTTTTCGACTATCTTTACCTATGTACCTACCTTGGTAAGATTTACCATTAAAGCTTTATCCGCAATGTCCTTGAGGTTTTCGGCATTCACTTCTTTATTAACATCAATGACTTCTTTATCAATCGATTTCTCCTCAGCAACTTGCTCCTGAGAACTTCCGTCAAAGTGACCTGCAAAACTATCACATGAGTTAGAAGATAAAATGCCTTGATTCTTCATGTGAAGATACTTCTCTTCCTCCTGTTGTTGCAGATATTGTTCCAATAAAATATTCTCTAGAGCTGCTGCTTCTTCGGCAGATGTATCTTCAACAATTTGAGCCATCAATGCAACTCTGGTCTTCTTACCAATATAAGAGTTCCAGTCAAAACCATCATCTTCATTTGATGCAACCATAGCTTCTCAATGTTGCTGTTGTTTGGTTTCTCTTGGATTTCAATCTAAGTTTTCTTCGGGAAAGGTTTGTACTGAAGTGACTTCTTGAAATACTCATTTCCACCTCCGAATGGACTCTGATTGCCAGTTGCTTCAGGGTTTTTGCAATCTCTCTTGAAATGCCCTTTCTGGCGGCATCTGAAGTGTCACACCCTCAATTTCCACTTGCTGAGTTTTTCCGCGAGGCATGTGATCAAACTAGAATCTGAGACACTAGTAATATCGAACGACTCTATATGATTTATTTAAACGTTTTCCAAAAACATTTGTTTAACCATTCATAGTTATTTTCAAATTGTCTTAGTTCCAAAGTTTAGCGGAAGCATTAGTTTCAAAGTAAAGTAACGGGCGCCAACATAAACGCCAAAACCAAAAATCTCAAATAATATTCGTAAATAAGACTCGATAAAAATGTCTTGATCAAATGCAAGTGAGTGCACCTAGCGCTCCTAGCGTCCTGAGAAACATGTAAAGAAACAAGTGTCAACATTAAAGAAGAGTGAGTTCACAGGTTTTTATAAGTTCACAAGTTTGGTTAAAAGTTTGTTTTCCCCCGTTATCCCTAACCCGGGATAACGATATAGTTCCATTATTCCTAACCCGGAATAATAATGTTGGTTCGTAATTAAGTTCAATGTTAACATGTAGGTAGCGAGCCTAAAGTTACGTCACATAAGAGTTCGCGATCGAAGCTGACTGTTGTTGCCTCAGTGTTGCCAGGTCTATCACTAACCATGGCGAAAGTTAGGCCAAATTAATCACCCGTTGACCATACCCGGTCGGCTAGCGCGACTAGCTCGGGTGGGGCTTGTCGGGCCCAGTAGTACTACTTATAATTTCCCCGCTATCTAACCCAATACTAACGATCCGAGAGTTTGGTTGAGGACTTCCGTGATATAGCTACTTAGTGACCATAACGTACATTAACATTAACTTAGTTACCGAGCAGTTTAACGACGTTAATTTCGCATAACGTAAAATATAGAGTTATAGAGTGTATACATGTTTCTCCCCCTGTTGTTTAAAACTGGATAAAATAGGGGCCGTGAACTCACCTTAAATTGCTCGGTTAGAGTAACACAAAAGTAGCAAATGATGTGACCGCTAATCGTGTCCTAACATGTCAACCGATTTAAAGTTAGTTTGTGAACACACTGATACAAAACCCTACGCATAACTAACACACAGTGCGGCACACGTAATAACCAATTCGAAAACACAATCATGCATGCAAAGTATCATCATACCAAAATAATGATCAAACCAACTTGTCATAAACACAGATTAACTCATACAACACTTTGGTACACACAAACACAAGTTATCATGTTTCAGCTTGTACGCTCATAACTGGGCTGTTTTCGAGGATTTTTATAAAATAGTTCCAACGTTCCAAAAATTCCAATTTTTTTACAGGAGGTGTCAACTAAACTGTAGAATTTTATGTAAACTTTCAAGTCCTACTGCTTTAGCAATTACTTATAAACATTTATATACTAGGTTGCAGTCAGATTCGTCGCTTTATGACTGCAGTCCACGGGAAAAATTATTTAAAAATCATCGTTCAGCCAATTAACAAAATTCCAGTGAGAGTTTTCCGGATATTCAAGTCTCCAGTTACTGTACAAATTTCATGGCCCAACCCCCTACAGACTATGAGATCCGCCTCGATAAACAACTAGCAAAGTTTGCAGAATTTACGTAGATTCAGCTGCTGCACTAAATGACCACTTAAAAATAGAAAACGACCTCAGAAAAATATGAATCCAGTGCCATTAGAAGCGTTTTTCAGAAATACACATTGTAAGCTTCAGAAAATCCACTTTTCGATAAATAATGATCAGGTTACAGCCAATTGAAGTTGGCTGTAAATGTCATTCAGCAAACAGTTTTCGACTTTGATCGCATTAGAACATGCTTAAACGATCATGACTCTTAATAACAATGATTAACAACAGGTTTATTTGTCAAATATCATCATGTAAATCAATATTCATGCAAACCCTAATTATATAACATGATCTTTATCGCCAAAACGCAGCTTATGATTTTAGTATTCAACATAACATCAAAATCGCAAAGATTCGCACAATCATCCGAACTAATCATAAATCACAACACTTTTCATACTTATAATCCTACCATTACACACAATCATGATTAAGATTATACAAACCCTAATGTGAATCGCAAAACAATTAAACCCTAACCTTGAAACGATGATGATTAGCGAACCGGGACAAGATTGGAATCAATCCGGGAGTTGTAGGGCTTTGCGATCGTGAGAGGGGGGGCTGCCGTTACCTTCCTCTATGTGCTAGGGTTTGTTGTTTTTTTACACAACTCATGCATACATACAATTATATAGCACAAGGGAAAAGAAAAGGGTGGGGGGGGGGGGGGGGCGGTTTGGGTAATTGGCTTGGGCCTCAAGTTTAGGTTTGTTCCTAGGGCCGCAAGAAGGTGAGGTCGACACGTTTCACGGCTCGGTTCGGTTCGGCCATTTATTTATTATTATTTTTTTAATTAATAATCGTGAAATCAAGGCGTGATACAATAATCTACAAAATATACAAACGTCTAATAACACATAGCACGTAATTTACCCAATAAATTCACAAAGTTAGCGTAGTTATTGCGAGCGTGTAATTTAATTCTCCGAATTAAATTAGCGTAGGAATGAATAACCGTAAAGTAGCGCGTTTAAGATACCTGAAAAGCCAGGATGTCACATTATCACCATGTTGAAAGAATTTTCGTCCCGAAAATTGAGTAAACGCGGTTTAGAATGCAACGCACAAAGATTCAGTTTGTTAGAATGGTACAAGAAATTCCCAGGCTGTCACATCATCCCCATGTTGAAAGAATTTCGTCCCAAAATTTAGTTGGTGGTAACGTCAGATTGCTGCTTAGCTGCAAAAAGGTGTGGGTATTTGCTTTTCATTTGGTCCTCTCTTTCCCACGTGAACTCCGGTCCACGCTTAGAGTCCCAACAAACCTTGACGAAGAAGATCCATGATCTCGATAGGTTATTCCACAAAATGCAGTTGCTCATCCACTTGAATCTCATCCAATGGAATAACTAGGGTCTCATCTGATAGACACTTCTTCAGATTGGACACGTGAAAAAACGTTGTGAACTCCACTGAGTTCGGCAGGAAGGTCTAATTGATAAGCTACGGGCCCGATACGCTTCGAGATCACAAATGGGCCTACGTACCGTGGGTTTAGTTTGCCTCGTTTCCCAAAACGGATTACACCCTTCCAGGGTGACACCTTCAGTAGGACGCGGTCGCCTACTTGAAATTCGAGCGGTTTGCGTCGTTAATCAGCGTAGCTTTTCTGTCGATCTCGTGCCGCTGCCATGCGGTTTCTGATTTGCGCAATCTTTTCAGTAGCCTCAAGTATCAGCTCAGGACCTGTGAGTTGACTGTCACCGACTTCTGCCCAACAGACCGGTGATCTACATTTGCGACCGTATAATGCTTCAAACGGTGCTGCCTGAATACTCGTATGGTAACTGTTGTTATACGAGAATTTCACTAAAGGCAGATGGATTTCCCAACTGTTCCCGAAGTCTACCACACATGCCCTAAGCATGTCTTACAAGGTCTGAATGGTCCTTTCACTTTGACCATCCGTCTGAGGGTGATAAGCTGTGCTCATATCTAAGCGTGTACCCAATGCTTTCTGAAGTGACTGCCAAAAGTTGGACGTGAAACGAGCATCTCTGTCTGAGATGATGGACGTTGGCACCCCGTGCCGAGAAACTACTTCCTTAACGTAGATGCGAGTCAACTTATCCATCTTATCTGTTTCTTTGATCGCTAGGAAGTGTGCAGACTTAGTTAGACGATCCACGATTACCCAGATGGTATCTCAACCACCGGAGTTCGTGGGAGTTTAGTGATAAAGTCCATCGAGATCTGATCCAATTTCCACACTGGGATCTCAGGTTGTTGAAGTAGCCCTGATGGCTTCTGGTATTCCACCTTGACTTTCGCACAAGTCAAACACTTGCTCACGTAGGTGGTTATATCCGCTTTCATGTTGGGCCACCAGTACGCGGCTTTAAGGTCTTGATACATCTTATCTGAACCAGGATGGACAGAGTATCGGGATTTGTGAGCTTCGTCCATAACTAGCTTCCTGAGGTCTCCGTAGAGAGGTACCCATATACGATTCATGAAATACCGGGCACCATTGGGTTTCAATTCCCAATCGCGTTCCATCTTTCCCACAGATTCGGCCTTGATGTTTTCTTCCTTAACTACTTCTAGCTGCGCGTCGCGTATCTGTTCGGGTAACCCAGAATGAATTGTGAACTGTAGTGCTCGTACCCGACGTGGTTTCAAGTGCTCCTTTCTACTGAAGGCATCAGCTTCCACGTTAGCTTTACCCAGGTGATACCGAATGGCACATTCATAATCGTTCAGGAGTTCAACCCAGCGACGCTGTCGCATGTTCAACTCCTTCTGGTCAAAGATATGCTGGAGGCTCTTGTGATCCGTGTAGATTGTGCACTTTGTTCCATATAGATAGTGTCTCCAAATCTTAAGTGCAAACACAACTGCTCCCAATTCCAGGTCATGTGTTGTGTAGTTTTTCTCGTGAACCTTCAACTGTCGGGATGCATACGCGATGACCTTATCACGTTGCATGAGTACGCATCCCAATCCCTGAATGGAAGCGTCACAATATACCACAAAATCATCTGTCCCTTCTGACAAGGACAAAATGGGTGCACTGCAAAGTTTCTGCTTCAGCAATTGAAATGCTGCTTCCTGCTTGTCACCCCAAGCATACTTGGTGCCCTTCTGGGTGAGAGTGGTAAGCGGTTGTGCGATCTTGGAAAATCCCTCGATGAAACGTCTGTAGTAACCAGCCAAACCAAAAAATTGACGGATCTCTGTCGGTGTCCTGGGTGCTTCCCAGTTCTTGATAGCATCGATCTTAGTGGGATCAACGTGTATACCCTTTTCATTCACGATATGCCTGAGGAACTGAACTTCCGAATCCATAAATCACACTTCGAAAACTTGGCATATAGTTTCTCCTGTTGAAGTAGTTCCAGCAATAATCGTAGATGCTCAGCATGTTCTTCTTCACCCTTAGAGTAGACGAGTATATCATCGATGAACACGATGACAAACTTGTCGAGATACGGCTCACACACGCGGTTCATGAGGTCCATGAACACCGCAGGTGCATTGGTGAGCCGGAGGGCATGACCAAGAACTCATAATGGCCATACCGAGTGCGAAATGCCGTCTTGGAGATATCCTCCTCCCTGACGCGTAGCTGGTGATAACGTGACCGTAGATCAATCTTGGAGTAGTAGCTTGACCCTTGAAGCTGGTCGAAAAGATCGTCGATGCGAGGTAACGGGTATCGGTTCTTGACGGTAACCTTATTGAGTTCCCTATAGTCGATGCACATGCAGAAGGTCCCGTCCTTGTTCTTGACAAAAAGGACCGGAGCTCCCCATGGCGAAGTACTGGGTCGGATAAATCCTTTTTTCCAACAATTCCTGAAGTTGGGTAGACAACTCTTGCAGCTCTGCTGGAGCTAGGCGGTACGGGGCCTTGGCGATAGGAGTCGCATGGTTCACCAATTCGATTTCAAACTCCACTAGTAGATGTGATAGAAGACCAGGTAACTCCTCTGGAAACACATCGGAAAAGTCACGGACGATGGGGATATCTTCAATCCGCTTCTCGTCCTTAGGCTGCTCGGTGACCAGTGCGAGCAAAGCGAAGGAGTTCTTTCTCCGAAGATACTTCTGAGCTTGCATGTAAGAGATGATGTTTGTGACGGCGCCTGCCTTCTCGCCTTGCACCATCAAGACTTCGTCGTTAGAGAGCAGAATACGGATAGCTTTCTTGAAACATATAACTTCAGCTCGAACATCGGATAGCCAGTCCATTCCGGCTACCACGTCAAAACTACCCAGGTTAGTTGTCATCAGATCAATGGTAAAGGTGTGACCCGCGAGTTTAAGTTGACAGCCGGTTACTAAATGGGTCACATCTACAGATTTACCATCGGCTAGTTCTATGACGAAAGGGGTCTCTAGGGGTTTAGGCGTGAGATTTAGGTTCTTCCTAAAAGACTCAGATATAAAACTCTTATCCGCACCCGTATCAAAAAGTACAGTAGCAAAATGATCATTAAGGGGAAACTTACCAGTGACCACATTCGAGTCGTTTTTGGCCTCTCCGCGGCCCAGCGTGAATGCACGACCTTTGGCACCTCCTGTGCCACCATTTCCATTGTTGCCATTGTTGTTGTTGTTGTTGCGAAGCTGCGGGCAGTCTCGCTTGAAATGGGCAGTGCTACCGCACTGATAGCACCCCCGGTTAATACCTTGCTGTTGACCCTGGTGCTGATTCTGATTTTGTCGAGACATGATTTCCCCGCGATAATCCTTTGCCGCGTTTCCCGCTTTTCCACATCGTTGGCAGCGATTTCCGGCGCAAGGGCCATGATGATGGAGGTTACAACGATTACATTGCGGCTTTCGACCCGCATAGCCGCTTGAGTTCTGGGTGTTGTTGGCAGACTGATTATTGTGACCCCTATTGTTGTTGAAATTGTTGGACCGCTTCTGGTTTCCTTGTTGTGGCTGGGCTGACAAAGACTGTCGAGCAGGTGAGTCTTCAAATTTTCTTTTGTTATCAGGGACGACTTCGGTTGCACCCCGAGGTGGCGACTTCCTTTGCTCCACCGCCTTATCGGTGAGTTTATGCGCCAGCCTAATCGCTTGATGCTCCGTCGTAGGGTTGCTAGACATTACCATGCCCTGGATCTCAGGATAAGACCCCCAAGATAAAACTCAAGTCGTTTTTCGACAGTGTTAGCCAGATCGGGACATAGGAACACCAGATCATGATGTTTTGCCGTGTACGCTTCAATTTCAGACCCTTCCATCTTGTGGTTCCATAACGCTTGCTCCAACTGTTGAACTCTGTCCCGCAGACAGTATTCCTCCTTGATTAGGGCCTTAAACTCGGTCCAAGCCATTGCGTTCGCTGCAACAAGTCCACGCGTTTGGACTGTTGCGTTGCACCAGGTTAATGCCCCATCTTCCAACGTTGAGGCAGCATACTTGACCTTATTGACTTCAAGGCAATTGCACATCTCGAACACCGATTTAGACTTTTCAATCCAACGGACCAGTCCTATGGGTCCTTCTGCACCTGTGAACTTGCTCGGTTTTGCATCAAGGGACATCTTGTAGGGGTTAAGACCCCCTCCTGGAGACAGAGGATAGGTAGTCAGCGGGGAAAGTCTACTAGCCCAACTATTAGATTTTCCCATGAAAATTTAATAATGTTTACCTGTTGGTGGGTTTTGAGCACCTGCTAGAGCAGCATTCACGTGTTCTTGGATCAATGCGGCCAATTCTTCAGGTGACATGTTGAGGTTTCCGCGACGTCCAGTTGCCATTTCAGATCTTCGCAAGACAACACAAACACACACCATAAGTATATATATCCAATATAGTTATCATATTCCACACTTCAATCATCACACAAGTTATGTCAACCCGACAATTTAAACAATCAAAAGGAACATTCGATTAAATAAATTGCAATGTCTCACAAAATACCAACCAAACATCTCAGTTTAATTATAAAATTTCAAGTTCAAACATAAGTGGAAACAAACAAACTAAAGAAAACAAAGCGGGGATTGGCGAGACGAGTCAGTCTTCTACGTCTCCATCTCCTAAGTCGCTATCGTTGCCGTCATCCTCTACAGCGTTTTCAGCTTCAACAGCCGGGTCCTGTTCCGGATCCTCTTCCTCCAGATCCTCCTTCGGGTCTTCCTCTGGATCCTCCTCTGGGTCTTCCTCTGGATCCTCCTCTTCTTCCTCTACCGGCACTGGAGGGGCCAGTGCTGGTGTGGGTACTGGGACAGGTGCTTGATTCTGCTCCAGTTCTTGAATCCTCCAACTGGACTCAAGAACTCTGTCTTCTAGCCAGTCAGCCCTCAGCTGCTCAGCACGAAGATCCTTAGCTAAAATGTTTCGAACTTTCGTATTCTCATGTTGCTCTTCCTCGAGCCTTCCAGTTTTACCAGTTAGTAGACATATCATCCATCCTTGTGCTTCGATAGTCTCCTGCATTCTCTCTAGCTGTTCCTGTTGTTTCCTTAACATATCCCTAAGTAGTTCGTCCCCTACTTCTAACGAGTTGACCGGTTCGACCAGTATAGCGGTGGTCGGATAGGAGGACGACTCCCCTCCTAGAGCGAGTCTTTTCTTAGCAGCTGAGCGTGTCTCCACGCCATGAGGTGGTGAGGGTTCGACCATGGGTGCCTTCCCCGGCGCCCTTGATTGTCGAGATTTGTCGGATGATGATGATGACATTGCCTGTTGGGTTGTGTAGTTAGTTACGAGTTGCGTGCATCACAATATACATATATATCTTACATAAAACAGTTGTAGTGTAACACCTAACAAGATATCACAGTTTGGTGCCAACTAAGTCTAGTGTCGTGTAACAGCTATAGTTTAGGTCTACTTTTAATGCAAACCTGGTTCTCTATAGCTAGAGGCTCTGATACCAATCTGTCACACCCTCAATTTCCACTTGCGGAGTTTTACCATGAGGCGTGTGAAACCAGAATCTGAGACACTAGTAATATCGAACGACTCTATATGATTTATTTAAACGTTTTCCAAAAACATTTGTTTAACCATTCATAGTTATTTTCAAATTGTCTTAGTTCCAAAGTTTAGCGGAAGCATTAGTTTCAAAGTAAAGTAACGGGCGCCAACATTAACGCCAAAACCAAAAATCCCAAACAATATTCGTAAATAAGACTCGATAAAAATTTCTTGATCAAATGCAAGTGAGTGCATCTAGCGCTCCTAGCGTCCTGAGAAACATGTAAAGAAACAAGTGTCAACATTAAAGAAGAGTGAGTTCACAGGTTTTTATAAGTTCACAAGTTCGCTTAAAGTTTGTTTTCCCCGTTATCCCTAACCCGGGATAACGATATAGTTCCATTATTCCTAACCCGGAATAATAATGCTGGTTCGTAATTAAGTTCAGTGTTAACATGTAGGTAGCGAGCCTAAAGTTACGTCACAAAAGAGTTCGTGATCGAAGCTGACTGTTGTTGCCTCAGTGTTGCCAGGTCTATCACTAACCGTGGCGAAAGTTAGGCCAAATTACTCACCCGTTGACCATACCCGGTCGGCTTGTCGGGCCCAGTAGTACTACTTATAATTTCCCCGCTATCTAACCCAATACTAACAATCCGAGAGTTTGTTGAGGACTTCCGTGATATAGCTACTTAGTGACCATAACGTACATTAACATTAACTTAGTTACCGAGTAGTTTAACGACGTTAATTTCGCATAACATAAAAGATAGAGTTATAGAGTGTATACCTGTTTCTTCCCCTGTTGTTTAAAACCGGATAAAGTAGGGGCCGTGAACTCACCTTAAATTGCTCGGTTAGAGTAACACAAAAGTAGCAAATGATGGGACCGCTAATCGCGTCCTAACATGTCAACCGATTTAAAGTTAGTTTGTGAACGCACTGATACAAAACCCTACGCATAACTAACACACAGTGCGGCACACGTAATAACCAATTCAAAAACACAATCATGCATGCAAAGTATCATAATACCAAAATAATGATCAAACCAACTTGTCATAAACACAGATTAACTCATACAACACTTTGGTACTCACAAACACAAGTTATCATGTTTCAGCTTGTACGCTCATAACTGGGCGGTTTTCGAGGATTTTTATAAAATATTTCCAACGTTCAAAGAATTCCAATTTTTTTACAGGAGGTGTCAACTAAACTGTGTTCGAGTCAGAAACGAATATAAAGAGATTAAAGTTTCTGTAACTCATATTTGAAGAGTTATGGAATTCAATGATGATACTGATGATCCGATTAGCTTCGAGGAAAGAATGGTTATGGGCTGCTTCTTCAGGATGGGATATAAAGGGCATGCAAATGAGCCAACATCGAAGAAAGGCGATGTTCCTCTACCGTATAAGTTTCTTATTCACGCCATTATTCATGCTTTCAGCCACAGGAAAGCTGGTTTAGACGATATTCAAGATTATATGGCTTGCATGGTGACAGTGTTGGTGCTCAACAAGAAGTTTAACTTTTCGAATGTGATTTTCAAGTTCATGTCAAAGAATATGAGCAAAGACAGATTGGTGATGTATCCAAGGTTCATTCAGATGCTGATAGACGAAAAATTCAAAGACATTGCAAAAGATCCGAACGATATTTTTTATCTGAGCCACATGGATGAAACAACTTTGAAGAAGCTTAAGATATAATCGAAGCAAGATTCTACTCCTATTGCAAAACCTGTGTTTGGTGCTATTGTCAAAGCCGATTATGTGTCACCACCTGAAAATAAATGGAGGAAGGATGGTAGTGGAGACGATAAAGACGAGGTTGAATTGTTAAAGAATTTCAAGGAGAAAATAGGCGATTGGTATACAAAGAAGGCTATTGTCGTTGAGAAGCCAAAACGAAAAAGGGCGTCAAAGAAAGAGGAAACTAGGTTGATTGACGAGCCTATTGTTAATCTAGAAGATCCTCAGAATGTTGAAGGATCAAGAGCTACAGTTAATGTTGAAAGTCAAGAAGTTGAAACTGGTACAGCAGGTAGAGAACATGATGATGTTATTTCAGTGACTTCTGATAAAGATGATGAATCTTCTGAAGATTCTGCTGAAATTTGACAGAAAGAAGCAGAGAAAGAAAAAGAAGAAGAACGTTTGAAAAAGCGCGGTGAAGATCAGTATATACCGTCTGCTGATGAGGTTTGTGATGAAGATCGACCAAAGAAGAAAAAAAGCGCTCTAAATCAAAGGTTGGAGATTCAAAGAAAACTACGCTTTCTCCTAGTACTAGAGGAAAGAAAAAGCCTTAAAGTCGCATGTACTTGAGTCAGAAAAAGAGGAAAGGAGCTACACAAGAACCTCATGTTTCTAATTTGCAAGATATTCCAGTTATTGAAGCGCAAGTTCCACTGACGACTGCAACACAAGAACCACAGATTGTTATTGAAGTACCGGTTCAGAGTACACCTCAATCAATGCAAAAGTCTGCTACAAAGGGTACTCCTAGAGTGACTCCTCCACGATTAAAGCAGTCTACTCCACAAAGTGCTAGAGCTAAAGAGTTTAAAGATGCTTTCGGCGATATTCCAGATAATGTTATTCATCCTGTCACAGCTGAAGATCTTTCGAATTAGTTTGAAGACACTCCAATTGATGTGTTAGAGAAAAGAATCAAAGCTCTGGAAGATAAACTCAAACAGAATGAAGTCGAGAAAAAATATTTGGAAAGTAAAGGGAAGCAAAGTATGGTCGAAAGAGAAATTCTGCAAGACAAAGTTAAATTTCTCGAAGATGACAGAGGGTATATGAAAGCGATGGTTGATAGTTTCAGTGCTGCAAATGAAAAATTGGAGAAAGAGATCGCTGAACTAAGAACTGAAAGAGATTAAAATGATAGAAGGTTTGCCAGGCTACAGAAAGTGTTAACTAATAGCTTGGGTATTGATTTCAGAGCAGAATATGATAGACTCGATCTGCAAGAAGCCAAAGACAAAGCTGAAAAAAAATTAGCAAACAGGGAAACGGTAAAGGGATTCTTGATAGTGTTCCTAAACCTACTGAGGAGCCTGTGATGTGATACAGTCTGTTGATGAATCTATTCTTGAAGATGATTCCGTTAAAGCTGCAGAAACAGAAGAGAAAGATGACGATGAGGAAGACGCTGATAAAGACGACGACCCTACAGGTGATGATACGAAAGATGATTCAGATCACGATGATGGTGGTGACGATGATTAGGGTGGCATTGGTCTAAAGATTGATTCTGCTAAGGTTCATACTGATTTTGATTTTGAATAATTGATAAACGATGATGTGAACATGGAGGATGATCAGAGTAAGGGGGGGCATACAGAGCAAACATGCCTTAAGATGTTGATGTTTCTGACGCAATAGTTGCTATGCTTGTTGCTGCTGTTCATGATAAACCGTTGATGATTATGTTGGACCCGAGTATTGAAGAGGGGGAATTCATTTACGACTACACCAAAGAAGAGTTGGGTAAATGTTTGAAGTTGATGCTGATTCTTTTGAGTTTGATTTTGAAGAAGAGTTGGTGAATGTAAGTATGTTTGAACCGAAGGAATATGTATACAAGCATGTATCAGAAGCAGATGATTATGATCGTGTTATCTTTGAAGAGTCTTCTGATGATGAAGCTGAGAAGTATTCTGGTATCAATACTGATAGTTTTCCTATGATTGAGGAAATCATGAGTCAGATTGATGTGAATTTGTTAAAGGAAACGATTGACGAAGTGGTGAAAGAAGGCAATATCCCTAAACATTACACCAAAGAACAGATTGCTGAAGCAAAGAAGTGTGGATTAAAGAGATGCCTAAAGAAAGAAAGTTTAAGCAACCATTGGCATTCTTTACTCGTGATAAAGACAAATCTCTTGGTGATATTCTGAGTTGGGGATGGATTAGAGAACTTGACGTATATGCTATCAAAAGAGAGTTCGGGGTACAGTACTTCAGACATCTTACTGATATAAAGACGTTACCATTTTGGGATGTTGAAGAGTTAGTACAAATGAGAAACATCAATCTTCAGATGAAGTTTAACGAACAACGACTATGGAGGGTTATCAAGTTTGAAGCTTCTAGAGGTTTTGAATTGTGGAAGCCGTTCATTCCGAAACGTAGAATCAAGATTGATAAAAAGACGGGTGTTAAAGATGTTACTTTGGTGATGAAAAGGCCAAGAGTGATGAAGAACATGCCATTAAAATCTATTGAAGTAGATTTTCATCCTTATTTCTTGTGGTGGCAAACGGATCCTGAAACTAGTGAAGCAGTGATTATGTTACGGGCTGACGAAACATGGGATATCACTAAAGAAAAAGATCTGGAATGCATTGAATGTAGAAGGATTTGGGGGTTATGGCGAACTATACGAATACTAGACTCGATGTGGCTAGTTAATTGTTCAAAAGAAGATGTGAAATGTTTGTTCTTCAACAAGATCTATTTCGCTAAACGTGAAGAAGTTCAAGCAAAACAATACAAGGGTGTGATAAATGTATGCGATGCACATGGTATTAACTCTGGTCATATGTGGGAATCAAGATGGAGAGAGTTAGAAAGAGAAGATTTTTTGAAAGAGGAAAAGTGTCTGGAGAAGATACATGAAAGGGGTAGAGAGGCAAGGCTCAGATGATTTCAGTTCATGAAGTGGGCACCTCCTACTGACCAAACGCCTATTCCTAAGCAAGAGCGAAGACGAAAGCCATATAAGAACTTCTTTGGAAGAGGTTGAAGATTAAAGACTGATCAAGACTACGACAATATCCAAGGGGGAGTTTGTTAACATGATGTCTATTGTCTAGGTCTTGGATCGAGTCTGTGTGATTAGGGCTTGAGAATGTTAGATTTTGAAACTATTTATGTGTAAAGGACCAAGTTCGGCCGAAGTTATACTTTGGAAGGAGAAGTTCGCCCGAACTTGTCCTAGCCAAGCCATACTTCGAGCGAACTTGATGCCCTATATATGTGTGTCTTGGGTCTTTCATTGTTGTAACTTTGCATTCTCGACGGTGAAGCTCTGTCTGTTTGGATTCTCAATGTAATATGATTTTGGACTAATAAACAAACAATTTAAACAGTAATCTTGTGTATTCAATTAACAATTCACGTAATTTCCACTTACGATAACTTTAGATACAAATTAGGTTCCTAGGCAGTGGAGGAGCGATCCTAACACTATTGCTTGAGGATTTATGAAATTTCCAACTCCAAGGGGAATCACAATAGTAGAGATAGACGGGTTGGTGAAGCAATGGGTACAAAGAGGTGCATGCAAGGTGCAACAGGGGTAATGGGCCTAAAAACATGGGTTCTAAGCACTAGGTACCACGACCAAATGGTTACTATTGGTACACTCTCTTGCCTGAGACTAAGAGCAGCCTTAAAATGTTGTTTCGAAACAACTTGGATGTATTTGCATTTGAGCACAACGACATGACCGGGATTCCCCGAGACAAGGTAGAGCATCACTTTTCCATGTTCCCAGGGATCAGGCCGATAGCTCTAAGGAAAAGTAGTATGGCGCCCAATAGAAGGGAACCTATAGTAAAAGAAGTTTGGAAACTCACATAAGCGGGAATACTCCATGAAAGAAGCCATTATACCTGGATTGCTAACCCGGTCATTGTAAAAAATATTGCACGTGGCAAATGTGTGTTGCTTATAAAGATTTGAATAAAGCATGTCCTAAAGGCCCATACCCGCTCCCCGGAATAGATTTCAGAGGTGACTCATTGGTGCCTTTCCACTACAAGTGTGTCTTGGATGCGTACAAAGGTTATCGTCAAATTCAGACGGTGGAAGAAACAAGGAGAAAACCGCCTTCCACATAGATGTGGGCGTTTTTTGTTACACCAAAATGTCATTTGGGCTACAAGACGCTGGTGCAACGTATCAACGGTTGGCGGACAAAGCCTTTGCAAATCAGATCGGAGGAAACTTGGAAGTCTACATGGATGACCTAGTCATCAAAAGCATGGAAGAATAGATAATGTTGCAAGACATTAAAGAAACATTACAAAAATTAAGAGAATACAACATTAAATTGAACTCGAAGAAGTGTTCTTTTGGGTTCGATGAATGTAAATCCCTAGGGGTGGCACTTACTAGAGATGGTTTCAAAGCTAATCTAGAGAAAGTCATGGCGATAACAAAAATGCCATCCCTGGAACGCGTAAAGAGGCCAAGACACAGACACAGACACTAAATGGCAGACTGGTAGCTATTAACAGGTTCCAAGCGAAACAAGCTGAAAGATCACTACCTTTCATTAAAAACACTGTAGGATTGCTTAAATAATAGCAATTTCAATTAGATAACCAAGGCAGAAGAGGCTCTCAAAGAGATGAAGCGTTTCCTGGCAAATCTGCCAACCTTAACAGCCCCCTCCACGAAGAAGTGTTAAAATTATACCTATCTGCCGCTTGACGACGTCGTGCTCATGGTGGTATGTGGTGGTGTTCAAACCCCCATTTGTTACATCTGCAAGTTGTTGTCAGACACTGAAACTAGGTAACCTACATTGGAGAAATTGGTGTTTGCTTTGGTCCACGCCTCCAGACGTCTAAGTCGGTACTTCCAGGGACATAAATTGCAAAGTACCGCAAGTTACCCTCTGCAACAGATCTTGCACAGGCCAGAGATATCCAGAAGATTGACAAAATGAGCGATTGAACCAGGAGCACTAAATATCTAGTATCGAAAAAGGACAACCATTAAAGGTCAGGTTTTATCTAGACTTTTTGGCGAAAATCCTCGTAGGGGAGTATATTTAGGACCCCTCCAACGTTGACACACTATAGTCCAGCACTATCAAGCAGACTTGGAAACTCTAAATAGATGGTTCATCTAGTGGTAAATGGGCTGGCTCGGGTCTAATGCGCGTATGCCCGGATGGAGTCAAGCTCATGTATGCTTTGAAATTTGATTTAGAGTGTTCAACAAACGAATCATAATATGAAGCGTTGCTAGCTGGTGTGACATTTGTGCCTTTTCACTCATTGTACAATTCCGAACAATTTCGTATTCAATGAAACCTTGTGTTTTATGTCTGAAATTGTATAACTATCTATGACATTTGCACATTTTCAATCCTTGTACAATTTCAAACTCTCAAAAACTTTTGTGGAAGTAATTCATTAACTAACACTCAAACACAATCAGTTTAATGTGACGTACACTTTGGAACAAGGACATAAGCTACACATACCCTAATATCCTTTACAAAATTTAGATATAAGTTTTGAAGGGATAGGTATGACAAAACCACACTTATACAAGCTAGGGGCTATTTTTTACAAACTACGAAAGTCTGCCAATTCTTGTATATTTTAATCCGGACCATGTGTACCAATCCAAATACTTTTGTATTCAATAAAATCTTGTATTTTATTGATAAGAATGCAAAAATGTCAATTGTCGCGCAATTTCGATCATTTACGTGTTCAATAAAGCATTGAACGTTATTTGCGAAACACGTAACCGTACAACCTAACGAACGGACATCCATGACAATTCCAGACAAAATACAGGTTACAAATGTCTTAATACCTTTATATAGCCTAAACATTAGGTTAAAGGGGCTAAAAGTAACAAAATGTGACAAAACAAGTCCAAGGGCCAAATTTGCCAAACTGCCAAACTTCTGCCCCAGCAAGGGCCATTTGGACCCTAATGGAAACCCCCATACGGTCAAAGTCTTGGCCTCCAAGTTCGCGAATTTTCCAGCTTTTTGCCACCTTTGGACATGTGTTCAGGCCTTCCTCAGATCATGACACCTCTATGGACACTTGTGATGATCTTAGGAGCTCAAGAATACTATAAATAGCCATAAATCTTCACTTCCAACTTGCTCATTCACAAATTATTTCTCCAATCTCCTTGAAGCTTGTTTCTAGTCATTTGGAAGCCTCCTAATCTGAGTTATGAAAGTGTTCAACAACACAAGTAAGTGCTCTCCTTAGTTCTTTCATTATTTTGGCATTTTGAGCCAAAAGTCAAACAGTTTGACTTTCTGTTTGACTTTCGGTTCTTAACATTTTTGGCCAATTCAAAGTTCAATTGAACTTTGCAATGTGATCGTAATCACGAAGGTATTAATCCCTTGCGATTGCACTTTCTGATTACCACGTTTACTAGGCGAAGTGACGAGTCAAAGTTTTGGTCAAAGATGCGCATAAGTGCATTTTACGACGAAATGGTTTTCGGGTTTTAAAACATAAATCTTTGACACGAAATCAGTATTATAACATACTTAGACATGTTCCAACATGTCTAACTCGTCATTTCTAGTTTAGTTCTTTATTAGGGTCGTAAGTCGAGCGATTTTGACTACCGCTTTGACTTTCAAATTCGACCCGTTTAGTCGATCTTAGGATTCGACCAAGTGCATTTTTATGACCATAGTTGTATAGGGAATAACCCTCTGAGGTTATACCTTATGGTCATAAGGTTTGGTTAGTTATATGATGAGTCGATTTTTATGCACTTTAAATCGACCAAAACGCCTTTTTTGCGCACAAAATGGTTTTAAGCATATGTAACCAAAGTTTTGACATCTAAACTGATGTTATAGTATAATCAAACATGTTTTGGCATATAAGACTGATCATAGGACATATTTAAACATCCGAACTTATAATTACGCTAATGACCGGTTAAAGTAGCGTAAATTACTCTAACAAGTCATAATGGGTCCAAAGCACTTAGGATCTCTTTCTAATAAGAATTTTAAGCTTATTAAACCATATCATACGAGTCCCAACACTTGTTTGGTTTATAAGACTTCATTCTATCCGAATCCTCTGATTAAATTCACAACACACTAACATAGTTATCCGACACATTAGGACACGCTTGAGCTTTGTTTATTCTATTGATCAAGAAATATACGCAATCCAAGTGAGTACATAGTTCCCCTCTTTTATGTTTTGCAAATGTTTTGGGGTGACTCATATGTGCTAAATCGTTTTCAAGTTTCAAAAACAAAGTATATGGTTTATATAAAACAATACGATTTCAATAATGTGAACAACTTGTTGGTGTGTTATCCATGACACGAATGGCATTCATTAACATTGATCACACCGAGCGGTAGTATTATATGGTACCATAGGACTGACAATCTCGTTATCGAGCTGTTCATTGGATTTGGTGGAAGTTTGGGTAATGACAGAAACTGTTTATAATTAATAAGTCATTTGTTGCTTTGTTAATAAATTTAAAGATACCCTTCGGTGGTCTATTAAAGATACCCTTTGGTGGTATAGTTAACACAGGCTTGAATGTGTTCATTAAAGAACGACCAAAAGTTCTCATAATTAAAACACGGACGATTGGTTTATGACATGGACGATTGGTTTATAACACAGACGATTGGTTTATAACACAGACGAATGGTTTATAACACGGACAAATGGTTTATAACATAGACGAATGGTTTATAAAACAAACGATTGGACGATTGGTTTATGGTAAGTGATTTAGATAACGATACGGGTGTACTATGATTAAAGCATGGTGGATACGCCGCTAGTACTTCCTATATATAAGTGCTTTTATCGTATTACATATCGTAGCGTTACCCAAATCAGTTGGACAAATGGTTTTGGTTTTGAACAATGACACGCAATGATTTTCACTTAAAGAAATAAACCCATACAACGTTTTTCTTTAAATCAATTTATTACTCTATTTTACAAAAGAAATGCCTTTGTCAAGATTCATGGCTACATGGTTTTATAACTTAAACCAACTTGTTTAGTTGGTTAAATATATTGAAATATCAAACACTTTTTACAGAAGGTTTTCATTTATCGACTCTCATACTTGGACGAGGTATTGCAGTAACGAATACAAAGCCATGAATTTGACACACGACAAAACCTATGTACTCGCCACCTTTATATGCTGACTATATTTTCACATATGTTTCAGGAGCTAATGTATGATGATTTGATTGCATGCTACACGTAGGATAGAAGCGAGCCTTAGTTACTTTAAAATTTGAAAGGCAATTTGTTCGTATTTTGTTTATGTTATCCAAAGACAACGTAACTCTGTTAATAAAATAAAACAAAACCTTATGTACCTGTGTGGTGAAACAATTCTTGTAAATGTGACTCCCCGATGTTTTCGCCGCGGTTTGTTGTTTTACGCGGTTGGGGTGTTACAGAGATTGGTATCAGAGCTCATGGTTATAGGGAATTAGGTTATTAGTAATGCTTTTGACCTAGACTATAACCTTCCTAGGACCCTAGCGCGAAATATCTTGTGTTTAAACTCATAATAAATACCATCACCTATCCTTAGGTAATTACCAAAAACCATACAAAAATTCTTTCCAACTTTTTTACAAGAAAATATTTATCCTTAGATAAATTGTTATTGGCTTTAAGCCTTTAAAAGTTTTCAAAATCTCGTCAAATTTGGGTTTTAATAATGTGAACATAGGCAATCCGGAAGGGGGATGCATGTACCCTGAGTTTTCTGTCTAAGGCTAGAGTGTTCGTACAAATCCGCATTATCAGACCAGTCACTCGTACCTCGGAACTGTGACAACCAGTACTTTTTGGGTTTATAATTACGCGTATAATGAGAATTAAGACATTTACAGGTACTGTTATTAGACTTATTAGACTGAAATTAACTTAATGAGGCCTTCAGTATGCCTAGGAACGCCTATATAATTTTACAGTGCGCGTAGGGTGATTTTTGGGAAAACTGCTGAACGATAAGCGGTAACGGACTGACACCGGACAAACTACTGACAACGGCGACAAATACAAAGTTTATATGTATAACTTATATAGATAATGTGGTTTTGTGAAATTAGCACGCTTTCGAACGACACAAAACGCAAACGTGAATGAAAAACGCGGAAAACAATAACGCACCGACAATCAACAAGGAATTGGAAGTACCAGATTCGAGTCACACAGTTAGACTAATATATTATGAGATACTTAGCCATGAATCTTCACTTCCAACTTGCTCATTCACAAATTCTTTCTCCCATCTCTTTGGAGCTTGTTTCCAGTCATTTGGAAGCCTCCTAATCTGAGTTATGAAAGTGTTCAATGACACAAGTAAGTGCTCTCCTTAGTTCTTTCATTATTTTGGCATTTTGAGCCAAAAGTCAAACAGTTTGACATTCTGTTTGACTTTCATTTCTGACCATTTTTGGTCAAGTCAAAGTTCAATTGAACTTTGTAACATGATCGTAATCACGAAGGTATTAATCCCTTGCGATTGCACTTTTTGATTACCACGTTTACTAGGCGAAGTGACGATTCAAAGTTTTGGTCAAAGATGCGCATAAGTGCATTTTACGACGAAATGGTTTCGGGTTTTAAAACATAAATTTTTGACACGAAATTAGTGTTATAACAAAATTAGACATGTTCCAACATGTCTAACTTGTCATTTCTATTTTAATTCTTTATTGGGGTCGTAAGTCGAGCGATTTTGACCACCGCTTTGACTTTCGAATCCGACCCGTTTAGTCGATCTTACGATTCGACCAAGTGCATTTTTATGACCATAGTTGTATAGGGAATAACCCTCTGAGGTTATACCTTATGGTCATAAGGTTTGGTTAGTTATATGATGAGTCGATTTTTATGCACTTTAAATCGACCAAAACGCCTTTTTTGGTCACAAAATGGTTTTAAGCATATGTAACCAAAGTTTTGACATCTAAACTGATGTTATAGCATAATCAAACATGTTTTGGCATATAAGACTGATCATAGGACATATTTAAACATCCGAACTTATAATTACGCTAATGACCTGTTAAAGTAGTGTAAACTACTCTAACAAGTCATAACGGGTCGAAAGCACTTAGGATCTCTTTCTAAATAGAATTTTAAGCTTATTGAACCATATCATACAAGTCCCAACACTTGTTTGGTTTATAAAACATCATTCCATCCGAATCCTCCGATTAAAGTCACGATACACTAACATAGTTATCCGACACATTAGGACACGCTTGAGCTTTGTTTATTCTATTGATCAAGAAATATACCCAATCCCAAGTGAGTACATAGTTCCCCTCTTTTACATTTTGCAAATGTTTTGGGGTGACTCATATGTGCTAAATCATTTTCAAGTTTTCAAAAACAAAGTATATGCTTTATATAAAAAATACGACAATAATGTGAACAATTTGTTGGTGTGTTTTCCATGACACGAATAACATTCATTAACATGGATCACGCCGAGCGGTAGTATGTTACGGTACCATAGGACTGACAATCCCGTTATCAAATGTCCATTGGATTTGGAGGAAGTTTGGGTAATGACAGAAACCGTTTATAATTAACAAATCATTTGTTGATTGTTTAATCTATTTAAAGATACCCTTTGGTGGTCTATTAAAGATAGCTTTGGTGGTATAGTCAACAAAGGCTTGAATGTGTTCATTAAAGAACGTCCAAAAGTTTTCACAATTAAAACACAGACGATTGGTTTATGACATGGACGATTGGTTTATAACACGGACAAATGGTTTATAACATAGAAGAATGGTTTATAACACGGACGGTTGGACGATTGGTTTATGGTAAGTGATTAGATAACAAGACGGGTGTACTATGATAAAAGCATGGTGGATACGCCGCTGCTACTTCCTATATATAAGTGCTTTATCGTATTACATATCGTAGCGTTACCCAAATCACTTGGACAAATGGTATTGGTTTTGAACAATGTCACGCAACGATTTTTACTTAAAGATATAAACCATACAACGTTTTTCTTTAAATCAATTTATTACTCTGTTTTACAAAAGAAATGCTTTTGTCAAGATTCATGGCTACATGGTTTTATAACTTAAACCAACTTGGTTAGTTGGTTAAATATATTGCAATATCAAACACTTTTTATAAAAGGTTTTCATTTATCGACTCTCGTACTTGGATGAGGTATTGCAATAACGAATAAAAAGCCATGAATTTGACACACGAAAAAAACCTATGTACTCGCCATCTTTATATGCTTACTACCTTTTCACATATGTTTCAGGAGTTAATGTTTGATGAGTTGATTGCATGCTACACGTAGGATGGACGCGAGCATTAGTTACTTTAAAATTTGAAAGGCAATTTGTTCATATTTTGTTTATGTTATCCAAAGACAATGTAACTCTGTTAATGAAATAAAACAAAACCTTATGTACCATGTGTTGTAATGTTCTTTTGGATGGATTATCCTCTGTGAAGAATTGTAACATTTCATCTTTAAGTGCAAGCACTTCCAAAGGATAATTTACTGCCAGAGGTATTTGTCTTGTTGGATTTCGGTCAGTAGGTGATTGAGTAAGTGGATTTGATGTTGGTGATGATGGAGGAATGAAAGGTTCTAGATTGGTTAGAACAAATGGTGTAGGTGTGGGTGTATCATTAGTCACTTTGAATTATTTTTTTCTTGTGTAAACTGAGCTTGGTGACTGAGTTGTTGTGGAGTTGTGTGTTGAGAAGGTAAGATAACAGTGGTTTGGCTAACAACTGTTGAAGGGACTGTTGTCTCAACCACTGTTGTGTTAACATCTGTTGTAACTTTTGTAGTCACAACATCTGTTGCAGTGAAACTTTGTGATGAAGGTGGTGGCATTAGTTTCTGCCTTTTAGCAAGTGATTTGTAAGTTGGGGTTGATGGTTTAGATGCAGCAGTGGATATAGTACCAGCAGTGGTTTGCTTTTTAGGTTCTTGTGTAGTGATTTCTTTCTGTTTGAAGTACCGGAATCCCTTTTAGAAGTCCTTTTTCCTGTATCTTCATCATCTGTTTGAATTTCTAGGGTTTCATCAACTCCCTTTTTCTTTTCTTTGGCAGACATTTCAGCAGAAGTTACCAAGGATTCTTTTACAGGTTCTGGCTTTTGTTTTGACATATTAACCATAGACTCAGTTTCCTCCCCCTTTTTGGCATCACCTTTTTTGAAGATAGGTGCAGAGGAAGAGCCAGACTTCTTTGTAAGGAATTCGTTGATTCCCTTGAGGTCGGCCTGAGTTTCACTATATCTTTTATCAACCAAATCTTTGAGCATTTTCACACGTATTTCATGTTGTTGTTCAAACATAGAATATACGTGTTTGATTATATCAGCGGTTTGAAGAGTAAGCTTCTAACATCTGTTGCAGCATATTTTTGATATCTGCCACAAATGTCTCTATTTTAGTACCTCTCTCATCAAATCTTTATATTTTAGATCATCACCTAACTTAATAGGATCATCTGAACTCCTACCAGAAGTGGTAGTTATATCTATGTTATCATGAACAGAGGTTTCAATCCTTGTTTCAAACACAGATGCCCATTTTTCTTGGTATTGGGGACTTCTTTCTACAGCAGAAGTTTCTTGGTGATTCCAACAGTGGTTTTAACACCAATAGTGGATACCTTGGTAGCTTCAGTAGAAATTGCTTTCAAGGGAGACTTATTTATGAAACTACTGTCCAAATGTAAATTAGTGGACTCAACATCTGTAGTAGCTGCTCCACTTGAACTACCAGTAGCAATTTCATGAAATTCAAGTGGTGTAACCTCCTCAACTGTTTGTGGGTTAGTCAATGAAATTTTATAAGACACAGCCATTGTTGAGGATGTATTCTCAGTAATGTGTTGGTGAGAGAGGTTGTTTGTGTCTGATTTCCAATGACCTCAAACAGATACTTCAGGGTTGATTTAATTTCAGATGTGGGAAGTGATGTGGAAGGAGAATTTTCCCTGGGAGAAGTACAATTCAACATACTCTCAAGTGAGGGTAATGTTTCAAGTTGTGGTGTCTCTGTGCTTACAACATGTTCCTTTTGTGAGGAATCTTTCCAGCTGTTGTGATGAAGTAGCAACAGTGGTTTCTGGTGACTATTGTGTTGTCACCGGTTAACCTTTGGGATCTCATCTTCTAGAAGACCCTTTTTATTGGGTTTAGTGGGCTTGGATGATTTCTTTTTGGTCTTTTTGGTGGTTTTTGGTGGGGGTTACACAGCAGTGGTTGTGCTGCTGTGGTCACTAAGAGCAGTGGGCTCAGTAGCAGGTGGTTGAGTTTGGGCAGGTTGTTCTGATAAATCTTCCTCTACCACCTCTACTTGGGTTTTTGAAACTTTATCTTGATTAGAAATGCGTGTAAAGGTTTCAGACCCATAGCTCCTACCTTGCTAACTAGGCCAATTTTAGAATCATCTCCAGGTAATTGATTTTGAAGATATATGCTTAAAAACCTGGGATTTATCAGAAAAGCCTTTTCTTTTGCAATATTATAGTAGTTATTAACAATGTTATTGAACAAGACTTGGGAAAAGTTAAAATCTGAATCAGTCAAAATAGCATATCCCAAATATTGCATGTTCAATGGTATTTCATTAAAACCAGTAGTTTTTGCTGAGAGACATGTCAAAATAGTATGGAAGAAAAATATCATCTCATCAGGGAAATTTGGTTTGAATATTGTCATACCTTTGAATTTTTCAGCATACCCTCTTCTAGTAAACTCTACTTAGATTTCACTCAGGGGAAATGTCACAGGATATGACATGTCATTCAATTTGAATACCTGTGAGATTGATTGTGGAGTAATTTGCATCAAGGTTTTGCCCACTCTTGAGATTATTGCATAAGGCACTCCCTCTGTTTAGTGAACCTCAACATTTGCCCAAAATTGTCTGAGTGAACCTTCATAGATTGGGGTTTTTGCTGTCAGTATCTCCTTGAATTTGGACTCTTTTAGTAGCCGAATCATTGAATGATATCTTGTATTTGACCCGGTTTCTTCCAGAATAGCAGTGTAGTTATGAGGAGTTTTGATGATTAACGTGAAAGTCAATGATACGGGTTTGGATTTAGCCTTTGATTTTGCCTTGGATTTTGTTTTGGGAGCCATGATTTTGAGTAAAAAACTGTTTTAAGATTTTTGAAATCGACACAGTTTGGTGAACCTTCTGTTCTTGATAGAGCAGGGTTTTTATAGGGTTTATGGAATAGTGATGATGACGTGGCATCTGAGCAACAACTGTCGAATAACATCTGTCCACGTGTAACCTCTGTTTTGAAAATGGAAGAGAGTTGTTTGGCTAACCACTGTTGGAAAATATAATCAGTGGATAAGAACAGTGGTAGCAACTATCAGAGGATACACTTTTTGACAGTGGATAGATTTTTCTAAACGAACAATGTTTTTGAGCTATCAGTGCTTTGAACAGACTTTGAGGATTTATTGAAAAATTCAACTTTAAACAATTTTTAGTGAAGGATTTTGATTTTCAGAAAATATTTTTATGCTATTTCCACATGAAGTACAAGAGAACTTGTTTTAATCCATGATTAGCATTCTAGATCTAGAGATCAAGTTTTAAGAACAGATGATTCCATTTTTTGGTTTATATCTCCCAACTGGTCTTTAGACTAAACATGTTATAAAGGAATCAAACCCTTTTTATAGAAATCCCTCATAGATGATGTCCGATGCCATTAGTGTTTTGATCATCAACTACTGAAATCAGCAGAGGATGAGTTTTGACAATTGTTTTGAACATCTGCAGCTCTTGTGATAAGAATTGTGAATATCTGTAGATTCAATCTAGACAAGCAAATTATGAGATAACCTTGACCATCAACAGATTTCCTTTGATTTATTATCAACAAGAAGTAACTCCCTTCTTTTCAAAAAATAGAAAGGTTTTGCTCCTAGTAGGAAATTGAACTTTGACTATCTAAAACAAGTAAAAGCTCACCATGTATTCCTTAAAAAATGAAAGGTTAATACATGTCATGATACGTACATGAAGTTTTTACTATTAAATTTAGTAAAACTTCGTTGATAAATAAATCAATTCCATCTGATTGATGTTCTAAGTTCTTTTGGAACAATTGCTAACTTGAGATACATCATTTACCCGGATCTACCTGTAAGTAGTGGTTGCACTCAATCTGATTGGTAGCAGTTGTATGAGCAGAGATGTGAACCCTTAAGTGTTTTATGTTTATACTCATTTCTTTTAACATCAAAAGCTTCGAGATAAACACACTTTCAGAGTTTTTGTGATTTTTCTTCTATTCCTCTTTTAACCTTTCCATGAGCAAATAACATTCATTGGAAGGTTTTCAAGGAAAGAATAATCAATCCAGAATCATTTGCAGTAAGGTTTTGACAACCTTAGACATTTTTGGAGAACTACTTATGCTAAAATTCACATTACTTTTGATCCGGTTTTCTAGACATCAACCCATAACCTTAAGAAATTTTTCTCATAACTTTTGTTCATCATATAGCTCTTGTTCCTAAGATTTAGGTTCACCTTAGTCTTTTAAAGACATTAGATGAATTCTTAGCAACCATCAACCGTAGAATCATCACAGATCTTATCACAAATACTCGAAAACGTATATAACGTGATTTGGCTCTTACTCCGTTTTCCAACAATTACGATCAACACAGTATCACAAAAATTGAGCTGATCTTTTTACGTCAAATCGATTGTTAGATCGAATTTGACTGACCAAGCTCCGATACGAATTGTTAGGATCTGAGTTTGACCTGATTATGTTGTTTTAAACAAATTGAACATAAAATGAGATAAAACAGATAAGATTTGCAGCGAAATACAATTTAAAACTTTGTAACACAATCAAATGGGAGATTAGCTTTCATCACACAATTTTTTCATTACTCAAAAGATTTAAAAGGATTACAAATAATTACATGCATGAATCACTATCTCCCCCTCAGCCTGAGCTTCACACAGATTAGATCGTACAAGATAGTGTGTGTGTGTGTGTGTAGAACAGTACATGCACTGTCTATTTATAGTACAAATCCTATCCTCTGAAGCATCTTTGCTGACATCACCAAGACAATGACATCTAACTAACCTAACAACCTCTAACCACTACTAATGCTAACCTATGATATAATTATAAAACACTGATGGTTACCCAAATAGGATGCTAACCACTAATGAGCTAACCACTGTTGAAGCTTTATCATTTGTTCTTCAAAGGGTGAGCAGACCTCTGAATTTTATCAGACGTTTGACTTCAAGCACAGGTTTGGTCTTCAACAGTCTTAACAACCAGCAGTGCTTAGCACCGAGCAGATGCTAAGGCTATCAGATGTTAGGTGCTTTATCATTGAGAGAAGTTGTGAACCAAAACACTGTTTATTCTGGACCATTTACAAGAGACCTGTTTTGGCATTTTATCATCTGTTCTTTTGTAGGATTCAATCCCCACACTTGCTCATAGTACAATGACCAACTAAAATTTGGTGTGACATAATCAACCACCAATAACAAGTCTAGATGAAATTTCCTCCTAAATATCTAAAAATTTGGCATGCAAGCCAATATAAGGGTTTATCAAAAGAGACATACAAATATAAACAAACAACACAAATGACAAACAAACATCATTTCTTTATACCAACAAACTCTAGAAGCTTCTTCACAAGCTCCTCCAGCTCAACTATCCTGCAGTCATCTGATGCATAGCATTGTCATCTAGATCCTGAACCTCGTCAAACCAGTCCATCTGCCCCTCTAAATCCTTCACCTTTTCCTTGGTCGCCTCCAGATCTCCGCGTATGGCCCCCAACTGATGGTCGCAATGAGAGCATCGGTTAACCCACACCCCTTTTTATTTCTTCAAAGCAGATGCAGTCTCAGCTCTGGAAGTTGAAGAGATGTCTCCAGCGGGTCGTATCCTCTTCCTACGTCGAAAGTAGACCAAAAGGGGTGCAGTAGGAGCGCGCGACTCGATCGATGGAAATGACAACTCAGTAACAATGGGTGGAGGGATCTCAGTAGTGGGCTCAGGAACGGCAATAGATGTGACGACCAATGGCTCTAATGGCTGAGCCATAACAATGGTAGCGTCTACTGCTGGTGCGATACTATAAGATCCTCCGATCAACGGAACACTTCTATCCACGTCATCAATAACTGGCACGATACCTGATGATTGCCCAGTCTCGTAAGTCGAGGGTGGAGCATCATCATCATTATCTTCGATCCAACAGTTGCTTGTAAAAGCATAACGAGGGTCAACCTGGCTGGCGAACACAGCAGGGTTAACCTGGAAGGATGAAGTGAATTCGGCCGCATCAACAAACTGTGGAATGTGGGGGTACCTCTGGTAATACGGTTCTAGGTGAAGTCTCGAATTCTGGCTCGCTCTCAGAGTGAGTAATCTCGATGACCTCGTGCTCGTGCGATATCTGTAACATTTATAACCGTACACAGTAAGTGTGTGTTCAAATGAAAAAAATAACACATAAGGCCCAATAAACAGATTAACACATATGCACAATAACACTCAATGGTTCTCATACATGATAAAAATTCATGTTTATTTAAAAATTTTTGGCTTCGCGAATTTTGGACTTATATCTCAAAATTCTTTGTTTGAAGTCTAGAGTTTTCCCATGAAAACATCTAGTTCGCTAACAACCATCGGCTCTAATACCAACTTCTATAACACCCCAAAAACGTCGTAGCGAAAGATACAAACGTAATGGTGACAGAAGTTGGTGCCCATAAATATCTTGTTGAACGATGCATTGTTAATGTTGGACATTTAACTTAATTAAAACATAATTTTTAAAACATAAAGTTTAAAGTACGTCACAACCACACCACAGTTAAGTTGTTTTAGATCCTCATGGATCTTATTACATAGGTCCCAAAGTTTTAAAAGTTTGTCCAAAACATTCATAAAACAACCATGCATCAAAAACCACAAGGTACGCCATAATTCCTGAAGCCATGCTCAAGTACCTAAAGAACACGTTAAAATCAAGTGTCAACACAAAGGAGGGTGCGCTCACATATTCATATTTAAAACAAGGAAAACTTTCTAATTATGTGTTTATTACCAAAACATCGAAATAATATTTTTGAAAGTTAATTTATTTCCTTAATGAAATCCAAGGGTCAGCCGTCGCAAGCGTTTCCCAAAACCTTTGATCTAAAGCATCTTCCCAAGTTTTACATATAAAATTGATAGCATCAAATGTTCAGACTTGTACTTTTGCAAGACAATACGAACTATATATTAACAATAAGGGTATAATCAAGACTAGACTATAAAAGAATATCAATTCGTCGTTTGACATGATCGGAGCGACCGATCACGACGGGGTAGTCAACCCGATAGATCTACCAACAATTCTACGTGGTTAATACTTAAATGATTAAACAGCAATACTTGTGCATGCGCCCATATCGGGCCATCTATATCGCTTGCCTCATGAACAATATATATATCCTACTAAAATGAAAAATTTAATATTTCATGTTGTACGAATTCCCCGAAGTCCCCACCGAAACGTAAACCATACCCGTTACTTACTCTCTTGAGACCGAGCCAATTTGTCACAACTTTAGATTTAAGCATTTTTAAATCTACACGGCCGTTTTCTCTAAAACACCGTAAAATCCCCGTTTCATCCCCGAAACATATTTATTCACAAAGCCGTTTCTACCCGAAACAGATATCCTCAAATCATATATTTTCCAAGAAAATATACATTTTATATAAGCAAAGGTATGTTTTATTTAAAAACATCTTTAATCCTTTTTAAGGCGTGTTCTTCCCCTAAAACATGTACTAAAAGTAAAAAGAGGGGTTTAGTGACACTCACCTTTGGGTGCGTAATTAAATTAGCGCGATCCCACAATTTGATTCTACACGTCCTAATATATGTAGGAACGATTTAATAATCAATATTTCTCAATATTCCTAAGTTTCTCCAATACTTAAAATTTTCACATAACTTTGAGATTTTCTCGAAAAGTCATTGTTTTTTATTATGTTGGCGCATTAATATATATATATATATGAGTTCGTATATATATTTTGTGATTTTGCGACTTGATTTTATTGGTGACCTTAATGATATATCCGTTACACTCCCGTTTATAACTACCATATATCTACGATGTGCACACTTACACAATATCATATCACACGAAATCTCGTTAACTCATACACTTTATCATTTTTAAAGCATGCATACATGAAATAACTTATTAAGTTAACCTATGTATAAATTTTTATGCTCGACAAATAAGTTACACACTAATCGCGATTTTACCGATTCTACTGTTTTAAACATACAAGCGTACATGCATAGACTTAATTCTCGCTATCATGTCAACACTTAACATATTACCATCTATATATCTAATATATGAAACAATTTGAGGACACATGTCACCCAATGGCTTCACAACATATGCTTTAAAATCTCCTAAAAGAACCACAAATGACTGACACGTGTACACAAAACCTTTTAAGAAAATTGAGGGCCCTTTTTTCCAACTTTCCTAAATCAAATTCCTCAACTTCGCTCTCAATCTTCACATGCACACTTAAGAAAACCCTAAAAAAATCTGCCTCTTCATCTCTCTCAATACTCTGCGACAACCTTCAATCGATCTTCAAATCCGAATACCCTATCATTCACGGTAATGTCTGATGTCGTTGATGTTCTTATTGGTTGATTGTAGTTTAATCGTTTGAAGGATATTGATTTCTTATATATTGACTGTTAGTTGATGATGTATAGAGTTATTTTACATGATTTGAAGGTCAATTAACTTATTTTTTTTCTTAGGGTTTTAATAGACGATTTTATGTTGTTTGTTTATATTATGTTTATTTTCTCCTTCGGATGAAATCAATGAATGTCGGATGTTACTCAACATTCTTAATCATGGATTTGATGTTGTTTTGTATTAGACTATGTTCGTTAGGGTTTATAATAGGCGATTTGATGATCGATTAACTTTAGCTTTGTTTTTTAGGGTTTTAGTATTCGATTTGTTGTTGTTCGTTTATATTATGTTGATTTTTACATTTGGATTAAATCAATATATGTCTGATTTTAGTCAACACTCTTAAACGATGATTTTATGTTGTTTCGTTTTTTCTATGTTTCGTAGGGTTTCGTTATGTCTGGATTACTTTGTTCATCTATTGTTATGTCTTGATTATCATCAACTATTTATTTTGTTTTATTTGTACTGGCAGATTTTTTCATGTTTTTGTATCTTGGTTTCATTATTTACACATGAAGTTTTCCTAATAAAATTCCATATTGTTTGGCATGTAAACGGTATACGTTGAAAGGCAAAATGGTTTATGGATTTGCTGGACAAGTTTGGCATAATGAGAAGAAATCTATGGTGGTTGTTGAACTTATAACCATATCAAACCAAATTCTGATGTTGTAAGGTATTTTTTCTATGTTTGAATAATAAGAATAATTTGTATGTTTCCATTTTCAGAAACTTCCAGGGAAATATGAGGAGTGGGTTAAGACATTCAACTACCCTAAGAAGAATGCAGTGATTAGGACTCTTGATGGGAGGATTTTCAATGTCTAGGTAGTTATTTAGATGGTTCGGTACTAGGTTGTTGTTAAATCTGATGTTATCGCATCTTCGGTGGTATTGCTATTTTGTTTTTCTTTTAACCCTGAATTTCATTATTGATTGGATTCCGGTGCTATTCATTATAATGGATTCATGTATTGCTAATTTGTTTAAAACCCTAAGCTTCATTAGTGTTTGGATTTTGACCAAATTCTGTGTTTTGGTTTTTTTATGTTGCTTATGATGGACATTCTAGGGTTTGTTCTTTTTATGCATCAGCAAATCTCTTCATAAGGTACATTTGAATCATTGAGTATTTGTGCTAAAATTATGTGTTGAATCTTTCGATTTAGGTGATAATGGAGTTGATCTCTAGTCACAAATTATAGTAATTGAATCGGATGATCGTTATTAACAACAGACCGCAATTCGAGAAAAGGAAAACCCAAAAGAAAGCCTACCAACTGGGTGAGTTAGTCATTCTTACTAAATATTAATTTTTTAGTTATATGGAAAGCAATTGGAGTCTACTGATTGTTCCATCAATAAGCAACTGGGTTTAATTTGAAATATGGTGGCTAACTTTTAAGTTTTAAGCTATCTAGACCTGAAATCTTAGATTTTTTTGACAATTTTGACATGTTTTATGCTACAAAGTTAACATTTAGAGTTTGTTTACAACATGGTATTGTTGGATTTGCTACTGTAATAGTAAATTAGAAAAGTTTTCAACCATTTTTACATATAATTGTAACCATGACTTATCATAATTACTTTTATAACAGGGGAATCGTGCTTTAGCAGAAATTTAGTTTGCAAATTACATTTTCCTCCTTTTGATTAGGTACTTTAGCTCCATTATGCTATTCAAATACAAATTTTTGCCATTTAGTGTTGAACCTGTCATTAAACATATGTTTTTTCCTTCGCTATGTTTGCACGTATGGTTGGGTAGTAAAAAGAAACTAAGTACCAAACTATTGATGCCCATGTTATAATGGCATCTCATCTGTTCAAATAGATTGATTTAAGAGACTTTTAACACTTTGGGTGAGACTTTCAAATCATTGGACTCTTGACCTGTTTCACTTTTACATTGTTTTTGAGCAACCGCAAGTCCTTACCAATACACAGGAAAATGAACCCCAAAAGGTTAGTTATTCTACATTTCTTACTTATTATTATACATTCATAAATTTGATTGCACCTAAGCAAAGGTCTTTCATTCATAAGCTATCCTTTAATATGCTATAGAAGAAAAGATTAAATACGGTTTCAAAAAAGAATTTCGATTGATCACCTCTATCTTTCCTATGCTATGATGTTTTCATTATAATTTTGATTTCATTGGTTGTGATGTACAGATCAGATGATTTTTTGTCTGTTAATGTTTGTATTTTGGCAATCTATACTACTTTTGTTAAGCGTTGTGTTTGATGAACGAGTATCTATAGATTCTTTATGTTCATAATCATTTTTTATGTTTCCTTTTTGTTTGTAATGTGGAGGGTTTCTTGGTTCAACCTCTTTTATATACGTTTTAGGGTATTTTTTTGTCTCATTACTATTTGATACATTATATTACTTTCATAGGTTTATCATCTTTTGTTAAGTGCTTTTGTGTTGAGAACATGTTTCCTCCTTCTTTACCTAGCTTTATTAGTTGTTAAAACCAAATTATTTGCCTTCTTCTTTACCTAAGGTTATTAGTGCTTTATATGGATTTTTTTGGCAATACCTTAGTTAAGAAACTCTTTTAATTTCATGTCATATGGTTTGTTTACGTCTGTCCATCTTAATGAATTTGGTTTAGCTGTATGTACACAATACTATTAACTGTTTCTTTAGTATCAACAAATAAATGTTGTTTGTTCATATTATGATTAAGATTTTATTTGGAGTAAAATACTTTTTGCGTCCCTATGTTTTATTTGGGTAATTTAATGCCGTATTGATGGGTAATTTAATGCTGAATAATTATAAAGTCGACTCACTAAATCAAACATGATAAACCCAACATCTAAATTAGGTAAATTTATATGTTTTTTACCTTGTCTGTAGCATAGATCACCGCCTTCATAAGCCAAAGTAACCCAATATTCACCAATAGCAAACCGGGATTTGAAGCTTCAGTGTATTCTTTCACATATTCGCTATCCATCTTCCACATATTCGTTATCCATCTTCCATAGACTGGTGACAGAAGTTTGTATAATTAAGATCGGTTGAACATTATAAGTAAAAGCAATAAATTACAGATATAAAGGGCTATATAGCGGTTTTCGACACTCACCTCATAAAGTAAAGGCGCCGATGATCGTAACCAATATTGTTCTTAAGCTAGTTCAACCACTCTCTTACATTACAAAATCCTAGGAATGATTAATTTTCATAAGATATGTCACATGCAATCCATAACATGAAAAAAAGTGGCTAAACTCTATTGAAATCGATAGTAGCTTTCTATCTACTAATTAACGGTTATTATTAATGGAGTAATGGTTATAAAGAAAGTAACATGAAAAGGTAGCTAGCTATGTTTTGTGCTAACCTAAAAGCCTAGTTGATGCAAATAGAAATGCATATTAAGGGTGAATCATATTTATTTGTTGTAAGGTATATATATATATATATATACCACTTGAAGGACTTCCACTACCGATCATGAGTTCATGACCAACCATTGCCTTAGGTCCCCGTGCAAGCTTCCCACCAAATATTTTACTCTGATGTCAATATAAGGCACCAAAATTATACAAATACTACCATTAATAAATTTAGTGGAAATCTTCCCCTGCTTTCTCTATAAATGAAGTAATGGAAAATCCATATCAATAAATGAAAAGATGTAGTTAATAAAAGAGTAAATTACTTTTTGAGTCCTTGTGTTTTAGTGGTTTTAACTATTTAAGTCCAAAATAAAAAATTTAACGCCCTGAGTGCCTAACCGCTCATTTCTTAACGCTGTGAGTCCAATTTTGTTCATTTTATAACGTTTTGAGTCCAATTTTGTTAAAAAAAATATAATCTAAAGGATTGAAATGGCTATAAAAAAAGCGTTTAAGGACTCAGGGCATTGAACATTTTGATTTTGGACTCAAATAGTTAAAACCACTAAAACACAAGGACTCAAAAACTAATTTACTCTTTTATTTACTACTTCTTTTCATTTATTGATATGGATTTTCTATTTCTTCATTTATAGAGAAAGCAGGGGAAGATTTTCACTAAATTTATTAATGGTAGTATTTGTATAATTTTGGTGCCTTATATTGACATCAAAGTAAAATATTTGGTGGGAAGCTTGCACGGGGACCTAAGGCAATGGTTGGTCATGAACTCATGATCGGTAGTGGAAGTCCTTCAAGTGGTATATATATATATATACCTTACATCAAATAAATATGATTCACCCTTAATATGCATTTCTATTTGCATCAACTAGGCTTTTAGGTTAGCACAAAACATAGCTAGCTACCTTTTCATGTTATTTTCTTTATACATATTACTCCATTATAATAACCGTTAATTAATAGATAGAAAGCTACTACCGATTTCATTACACCTAGCCACATTTTTTTTCATGTTATGGATCGCATGTGACATATTTCATGAACATTATGTAACACCCCAAATCGCGTAAAACAACACGCGGCGGAAACACTTGGGGAGTCACGTTTAAAGTGTTTCAACACATGGTATTTAAAGTTTTGTTTTATTGAATTATCGACTTACATTGTCTTGGAATATCGAAAATGGAATACAATTAAATTGTCTTTCAAATTTTAAAGTCGCTAAGGCCCGCGTCCATCCTATGTGTAGTATGCAGCGACAATCATCATGTAAATAAACCTGAAACATATGTGAAAATAGGTACGTTAGCATAAAAATGCCTGTGAGTAACATAGGTTTTGTGATTTAGATTCATGGCTTTAGATATTTTAAGAAAAGATTAAACAGTATATAAATAGCCATGAATCTTTGATAAACCTTTGGTAATTAAAATACTTTGCTTAAAAAGAGATTTGTAGTATACAGAAAATATACTTTGGTTTTGGAAATAACTGAATAGATAGTATATCAAATATACTTTGGTTTAGAAATATTAAGATTTAGTAGTATATCAAAATATACTTTGATTTATGAACAAGAGATTTGGTAGTGTGTCAAGCCATACTTTGGTAAAACAATATGAGAATCGGTAGTATATCAAACTATACTTTGGTAAAACAATATCACATTGGTAGTATATCAAACTATGCTTTGGATGTATATCAAAATATACTTAAATTGTGATTTGGTAGTATATCAACTATACTTTGGTTTAGGAATTCGATAAAAGGTAAGTTTCTATGACTTAAATGGGAAAAACCTTTGTAAAACACACATTGTGGACGTTTGGCATATACATTCAAACATGAGTATATCAAACTATATTTGGTGACTATAGATTTACCGCGAAGGCAAAATCTATTTGGTTTAAACTTGGTTTCTAACATTCCATACAACAGGAATGGGGTGTCAAATCCTATAGCGCTATATCATACTACCAATCGTGTTGATCATTGTTAATGAATGTATAAAAGAAATACGCACCAAAATAGTCTTACAAATTTTGAAAATCGTTATTTAAGCCATAGGTAACAGTTTCAAATCGTTAATGGATATAGTACTATGTATAAGAAATCATATAGCATTGAAAAACATGAAAATAGCGAATAGGAACATATGAATCACCCAAAAACATTTAAAAAACGTAAAAGAGGGGGCTATGTACTCACTTGGGATTGCAAAGTAACATTGAATAAAAGATCAAACAAGCTCAAAAGTCCGAGAAATCAAACGTGTCCTAAAACCGGATAACTATGTAAGTATCGGGACTTTAATCGGCGGATCGGATTGAAAGAGGTCTTGTAAACCAAATGAGTGTTGGTACACATATGAAATGGTTTAACAAAGTTTACATTCTAATTTGGAAAGATTCCTAAGTGCTTTTGACCCGTTCTGACTCGTTAAGGTAGTTTACGCTACTTTAACGGATCATTTATGTAAATACATGTTCGGATGGTTAAATATGTCCTATGATAAGTCTTAAATGCCCAAATATGTTTAATAATGTTGTAATATTAGTTAATATGTCAAAACTTTAGCCACATACGCTTAAAATGAATTTATGTGCAAAAGGGCATTTTGGTCATTTATAAGGAGCATAATAACGACCTATCATAATACTAACCAAACGACATGACCATAAGGTATAACCTCATAGGGTTATTCCCTATACAACTATGGTCACAAATATGAGTTTGGCCAGATTACTAAGATCGACCAAACGGGTCGGATTCGAAAGTCAAAGCAGTGGTCAAGACCGCTCGACTTACGACCTTAAAAAAGTACTAAACTAAAAGTGACAAGTTAAACATGCTAAAGCATGTTTAACTAAGTTAGAAAACTGATTTGATATCAAAACAAAGCATTTTGATACTAGAAAGTAGTTTCGTCGTATAATGCACATTTTGCGCATTATTGACCGAAACTTTGACTCGTCACTTTGACTAGGAAACATGGTAAGCGGTAGGCATGATCGCTATGGATCATAACCATCGTGATTACGATCACGTTGCAAAGTCCAATTGGACTTTGACTTGACCAATTAATGGGCAAAGCTGAAAGTCAAACACTGTTTGACTTTTAGCTTGAAATAGCTAAAATGAATGAACAAGGCTAAGTTAGAATACTTACTTGTGCTCAAGGCAGCCAAGGATAAAGAAAAAGACTTAGAAAACTTAGTTGGAAGACCTCCAACAAAGTGGGATTTCTCCTCTTAGAGTTATAGAGAGAAAAGGAAAGAATGAGCAATTTGAAAGGTGAGATCAAGGGCCTATTTATAGTTTTGGAGGATGAAGTTGATGATCACAAGTGTCAAGGACCATTCTAGGATCATTCCACATGTTCAAAGACGTGTCAAGACCAGGCTAGAACTTGGAGATCACGAATCTTGGGTTTCAAAGCTGTAAAACAGCTGTCTGCCATTTTCTACTGTAATTGGGCATCCCCCGCGCGTCGCGGAAATCTTGGTGAGTCTCTCACGTGGCACCTGGGATTCCTAAGTTTCAGAATTGGTAGAACAGGTCCCTGCAGCCTAAAACTTGTTTTTCGACGCGTTTTGGCACTTTTAACACCCGTTAACCCCATTTTTAAGCTTTATAAGGAAGATAAAGCATAGGGAACTTGAAAAATGCTCGGAAACATTTCGGATGTCGGTTCGTTTGGTCCTACGGTTGCAGTTTTCGGTTAATTACGACGGAAATCGCAACGAACGTGCAAATGACCGTAAACGCGTAACGAATGATATTTTTGCATTCCAATCATTAAAATACTAGATTTTAATGATTACAAAATTTTTGGATGTGCGTACATGTTCCGGATAATGATATACGCGAATCGGCATAGTTTCGCAGAATTTGCAAAATAGCCCCTGAGCTTACATAAGCGTGTTTTTGCCATACGAAGCCCTCAAAACTTATTTCTAAGTTATGTAAAGGGTGTTTAGGGTATTTTTAGCTTATGTCGATGTTCCGGAGTGTACGTTGTGTTAAACCGATTACGTTTGCGTAATAGTTTGCGATTTCACTTCCAGAAGCGATTCAAAAGATCGAAATTGTACAAGGACTGAAATGTGTGAGTGTCACATGTAATTATACAATTCTCGGGAATGAAACACAAGATCTCATTGGATTCAAAATTGTTCGGAATTGTACGATGGTTGTAAAGGCACAGATGTTAAAGTCTCCCCTACTTTAGGAAATTTCGCCCCGAAATTTAAATTAGAGGAAACTCGTGAAAACAGATGTGAGTGTATCGCTTTCCAATAATCCTACATTCCTTGTGCAAAACTCTGGGCCACGTTTTGATTTTCAGCGAATTTTGCTTATTGTATTCTTCTATTGTTTGTATGAATGAGTTCAGATTTCGAAACTCTAAACTTCAGTCCAGTAAGTAGGTGTACGACACCTTTGATTGTACCGAGCCTCCGAAGGGGGCTATGTAAATGTCAAAGCGACATTCTTGTTTGTAGAAGAACTAAAAAGAGCGTGAACTTGAAAGGGAGTCAGATTTCCAAAAAAAAAAAGAAAGGGAGAACGTTTATAGAGGTTTCCCATGAAGACTAGTATAGGAAACTTGTGTGTGCTCGAAATTGGAGTTGGAGAGTGAAAGATTAAAACAACATTGGTCAAGGCCCAGAACTTCTAGTAACTTAAATGACGCCATGCTTGCAATGTAATAAGGAACACTTATATATAGGAAGTATCATCGGCGTATCCACCATGCCCTTATTATATTGTTCCCGTTTCGTTATTCTTATTACTAAGGTTCTTATACATGACAAAACTTGCTGTGGTTTCTATGCACTGAATTATATAATTATGTACGCATCCATAATTACACAATTCCTCGCATAGTCCGCATAGTTCATTTTGTGATGTGTAGGGGAAAAATCAAACAAATAAACATATGATGACTCGTCTTAGACCACAAAGGTGCCTTTTTAATTAGATCAACGAATAATCTTTTTAAATAGACACTAAAGAGTCTCTTTAACTTGGTCATGACATGATATCTTTAACTAGAAAATAGTACTTTGGAATCCAAGGGTCTAACTATTTGCATAGAAAAGCCATTAAGGATTTAGATAATACCTTGGATATCCTTCTAAAAATCTAGCATATGAACATATGGAAGATTCTATAAGGATTTGGAAAATGAACATTTTGAATCACAAAATCATCAACTTGTGCATACGTATTAAAAGTAAACAAAGAATCCAATCGAGGACTTCGATTTGCACTTTAACATCCACAAGGATCTAACGATGTATATAGGAAGATCCTATAAGGATTTAGGATTTGTGTAGCGAAATTGTTTTGAAAACCATGTACTAGATGTACTACGAAATCAAAGTATGTATAATGTCATGAAAATACGAAAGTAGTCATAGGCACATCGACATATTGCATAAGGCCAATTAAGGACTTATGAAAAGTACCGTTAGGTATCCAAGCAAGGATTTAAAGTGGTACTTCGAGTATTTGATAAGAGTTATGATTTGTACCTTATACTTTGTTTCTTAGAAGAAACGAGTACATAGGACTTTTGTGGAGATCGCGAGCGATCACAATATAGAAGAAACTACGAGAGTAGTTTGATTTGCAAGGAACCATATCCTTGGTGTCGGTATTGTAGAGGTATGTCACACATACACGTAATCATACTAGTTTTGTAAATAAAATTGAAATAACAATTTTATTTATAAACCAACCGAAATGTTTCAAGATTTGTGGATATCACAAAGTGAAAATGTAAAACATTTGTAGCTGCATCATCATTAGCACAAGTCTCGTTAGCATTTATGTTAACTGCTCATCCACGGGCTGGATTTGCGTTAACAAGATTCGACAAATTGTTTCGATAGTGAGTAAGATCACCACAGTTGTAGCACGATCCAGGTGGATATGGTGCTTGAGCAGCAGCAGGGTTTGCATTTTCTTGATTTTGGGTGTTGGTAGCAAAACGACAAATGTCCCAATCGTCCACAGTGGGTACATTTGTGACATGGGGTTTGATTTAGATGATGACGATTGCATTTGTTGCACAAAGGTGCGATGCCAGCATAAGTTTTCCTAGCACGAGGTTGTGCTGGTTGGGTTGGAGCAACTTGATCATTCTGAGCAACTATAGCGAAGTTTTGTGAAGCCTTACGCTTCTTTGACTTCTTAGAGGATTCCGTCTGGTTTTCCTTTGGTTTTTCTTGGGTACTCTTATCCAATGGTTTCTTGTCGCCTTTACCGAAAAGTTTACCCTTCTTGATTTGAGATTCAGTCAGGGTAGCGGATAGCTCAATGGCCTGTCTAACTGTAACGGGATTGCTACCAGTGACTATGTCCTGAATTGGGTCAGGGAGGCCATCAATATACTTTTCTATTGCCTTATCCAAAGGCGTAACCATGGTAGGACATAACAGACTTAGTTCCTCATAACGATTAGTGTAGGCTTGATGTTCACCACTATCTTGCTTCAGATCATGGAATTCATTCTGGAGTGCCCTCTGTTCATGACGTGGGCAGAACTCTTTCATCATAAGAGCTCTAGCTCTTCCCATGTCTGAGCCAGTGCTACGTCAGCACCTCTATCCCTCATAATCCCGTTCCACCACGTAACTGCTCTCTTTTGGAGAACACTCGAAGAAAACTCTACTTTCTGCTTGTTCGAACACTGAATATGGCGGGAAGTGCTTTCGGTACTCTCAAACCATTATAAGAGCCCAGTAGCTCCCTCAGACCCAGTGAAGTTGAGTGGTTTGGCCGAGTTGAATTGTTTAAAGTTGCATGGAGTAGGGGCATTGTTGTTGTTATTGTTTTGATAAGCTTGATTGAGTTGGGTCACAAGGTTTGGGAGTACATCAGCCATTTGCTAAGCAATTAAGGTTTCCATTTCGGCGTCTTGAGTAGCGTTGCGACGAGGAGGCATTCTAAAAGAGAAAGGGAATCATGAGAGAAATCGAGTGAGATTGATATTGGATATTAAAAATGAATTTAAAAATATCAACGAAGTATAAGGATTATGATCATTTGTTCGTTACTTAAAACAAACAAACGACACAGTGACAAATCAAAGTAATTGGGTCTTTATAATGTATCGCGAAGACATGCTTTAGCCTATAAGTGCATACTCACCCCAAGAGTCCCCAGGTAAGAATGACTGATCCGATAATGCGGATTTGTACGAACACTCTAGCCTTAGACAAAAAACTCAGGGTACAGGTATCCACCCTTCCTGATTGCATGTGTTCACATTATTAAAGCCCAAACTTTGACGAGATTTTGAAAACTTTGAAGGCTTAAAGCATAAAAACAAATCATCTAAGGATAGATGATTTCTTGTGAAGTTTTGGAAAATTTTGACCTTCAAATAACGTATTATGCTTTATTTTTGGTAATCACCAAAGGATAGGTGATGGTAGTGTATTAAGAATCTAAACGCAAGTAAACTCGCGTTGGGGTCCTAGGAAGGTTATAGAGTAGGTCAAAGCATTACTAATAACCTAATTCCCTATAACCAGTGCTCTGATACCAATCTGTAACACCCCAAATCGCGTAAAACAACACGCAGCAGAAACACTTGTGGAGTCACGTTACAAATTGTTTCAACACATGGTATTTAAAGTTTTGTTTTATCAAATTATCAAATTACATTGTCTTGGAATATCGAAAATGGAATACAATTAAATTTCCTTTCGAATTTTAAAGTCGCTAAGGCCCGCGTCCATCCTATGTGTAGTATGCAGCGACAATCATCATGTAAATAAACCTGAAACTTATGTGAAAATAGGTACGTCAGCATAAAAATGCCTGTGAGTAACATAGGTTTTGTGATTTAGATTCATGGCTTTGGATATTTTAAGAAAAGATTAAACAGTTTAAAAATAACCATGAATCATTGATAAACCTTTGGTAATTAAAATACTTTGCTTAAAAAGAGATTTGTAGTATACAGAAAATATATTTTGGTTTTGGAAATAATCGAATAGATAGTATATCAAAATATACTTTGGTTTAGAAATATTAAGATTTAGTAGTATATCAAAATATAGTTTGGTTTATGAACAAGAGATTTGGTAGTGTGTCAAGCCATACTTTGGTAAAACAATATGAGAATCGGTAGTATATCAAATTATACTTTGGTAAAACAATATCACATTGGTAGCATATCAAACTATGCTTTGGATGTATATCAAAATATACTTAAATTGTGATTTGGTAGTATATCAACTATACTTTGGTTTAGGAATTCGATAAAAGGTAAGTTTTTGTGACTTAAATGAGAAAAATCTTTGTAAAACACACATTGTGGATGTTTGGCATATACATTCAAACCTGAGTATATCAAACTATACTTTGGTGACTATAGATTTACCACGAAGGCAAAATCTATTTGGTTTAAACTTGGTTTCTAACATTCCAAACAACAAGAATGGGGTGTCAAATCCTATAGCGCTATATCGTACTACCAATCGGCTTGATCATTGTTAATGAATGTATAAAAGCAATACGCACCAACAATTGTCTCACAAATTTTGAAAATCGTTATTTAAGCCATAGGTAACAGTTTCAAATCGTTAATGGATATCGTATTATGTATAAGAAATCATATAGCATTGAAAACGTGAAAGTAGCGAATAGGAACATATGAATCACCCCAAAACATTTGAAAAACGTAAAAGAGGGGGCTATATACTCACTTGGGATTGAAAAGTAACCTTGAATAAAATATCAAACAAGCTCAAAAGTCCGAGAAATCAAACGTGTCCTAAAACCGGATAACTATGTAAGTATCGGGACTTTAATCGGCGGATCGGATAGAATGAGGTCTTGTAAACCAAATGAGTGTTAGTACACATATGAAATGGTTTAACAAAGTTTACATTCTGATTTGCAAAGATTCCTAAGTGATTTTGACCCGTTATGACTCGTTAAGGTAGTTTACGCTACTTTAACGGATCATTTACGTAAATACATGTTCGGATGGTTAGATATGTCCTATGATAAGTCTTATGTAACACCCGACCGCATAAAAACAACAAACCGCGGCGGAAACATCGGGGAGTCACGTTAACAGATTGTTTCAAAAACACATGCTAATTAAAGTTGTGTTTTATTGAATATAGAAATTTCATAGTTACATTGTCTTGGAATTTAAAACAAACTAATTAAATTATTGTCTTTCAAATTTTAAGGCACTAAGTCCGTGTCCAATCTTACGTGAGCATGCATTGGCATCAAACTTGGTTTCTTGAAACATATGTGAAAACGAGTCAGCAAAAATATGCTGGCGAGTACATAGGTTTTGTGAGTGTGTCAAATTCATGGCCTTGAATATGTATTTGCAATACCTCGTCAGACTACTAGAGTCGTTAATTGAAAACCGTGTTATCAAAAGGTATTTGGTATTACAAAGATAACAAACCAACTAAAACAAGTTAGTTATAGTTTATAAAAGACTTGTAGCCATGAATCTTGACCAAAACATTTTTTTTGTAAATTCGAGTAGTAAATCGCCTTGAAGAAACTTTGTATGGTTTATATCTTTAATAGAAAACCGTTGCGTGTCATAATTTGAAAACCTTTGTTCCAAGTGATGCAAATAACGCCACGAATGTAATACGATAAAAGCATTTATATATAGGAAGTACCAGCAGCGTATCCACCATGCTTTTATCACATTACACACGTACCTTTATTTAAATCACTTACCATAAACCAATCGTCCATTGTTCGTGTCATAAACCGTTCGTCCATTATTCGTGTCATAAACCAATTGTTCATCGTCCTGTAAACAAATCGTCCTTGTTTTAATTGTGAAAACTTTTGGTCGTTTTGGTGAATACATTCAAACCTGTGTTGACTCGTCTATACCACCAAAAAGTATCTTTAAATTGTAATAACAAATCACCAAAGGGTTTATTAAAGTAAACAGTTTAGGTCGTTCCCCAAACTTCCCGACAAACACCGGGAAACTTGGTAACGGGATTGTGAGTCCTATGGTACCATAACTTACTACTGGTCGGCTTGGCCAATGCTAATGAATGTCATTCGTGTCATGTATATAACGCACCAACAAGTCCGTTCACATTATTGAAATCGTCGTGTTTATATAAACCATAACATTTGTAATTTGAAAACATGAAAACAATTTCGCACATATGAGCCACCCCAAAATATTTGCAAAACATAAAAGAGGGGAGCTATGTACTAACTTGGGGTTGCAAAATAACCTTGAATCAAAGATTAAACAAGCTCAAAAGTCCGAGAAATCAAACGTGTCCTAAAGCCGAATAACTATGTAAATATCGGGACATTAATCGGCGGATCGGATAGAATGAGGCCTTGTAAACCAAATGAGTGTTGGGACTCATATGAAATGGTTTAACAAAGTCTACATTCTGATTTGAAAAGATTCCTAAGTGCTTTTGACCCGTTATGACTCGTTAAGGTAGTTTACGCTACTTTAACGGACCATTTATGTAAAAACGTGTTCGGATGGTTAGATATGTGTTATGTTAAGTCTAATATGCCAAAATAAGTTTAATATAGTTGCAACATCATTTTATATGTCAAAACATTGGCCACATATGCTTAAAGTTGATTTATGCGCAAAAAGGGCATTTTGGTCATTTATAGGGCATAATAGACGGCTTAACATAACACTAACCAAACGTCGTGACCATAAGGTATAACCTCAGAAGGTTATTCCCTATACAACTATGGTCACATATATGTGTTTGGTCGGATCCTAAGATCGACCAAACGGGTCAGATTCGAAAGTCAAAGCGGTGGTCAAGACCGCTCGACTTACGACCCTAAATAAGCACTAAACTAAAAGTGACGAGTTAAACATGTCTAACAAGGTTTATAAAACTGATTTGATATCAAAACAAAGGGTTTTGATACCCGAAATTAGTTCCGTCGTATAATGCGCATTTGCGCATTATTGACCGAAACTTTGACTCGTCACTTCGACTAGGAAACGTGGTAATCAGTAGGTATGATCGCTAAGGATCATAACCATCGTGATTACGATCAAGTTGCAAAGTCCAATTGGACTTTGCTTTGACCAATTAATGGTCAAAGCTAAAAGTTAAACACGGTTTCACTTTTAGCTTGAAATAGCTAAAATAACTAAACAAGACTAGGAAGAGCACTTACTTGTGTTTGAAAACACCCAAGAGCTCAAGAAAACTCCGATGGGAGACCTCTAACAAAGTGGGAGTTTTCCTCTTAGAGTTATAGAGAGAAAGAGAAAGAATGAGCAAGTTGAAATGTGAGATCAATGACCTATTTATAGTTGTGGAGGATGAATTTGATGATCACAAGTGTCAAGGACCATTCTAGGATCATTCCACATGTTCAAAGACGTGTTAAGACCAGGCTAGAACTTGGAGATCACGAATCTTGGGTTTCAAAGCTGTAAAACAACTGTCTGCCATTTTCTGCTGTAACTGGGCATACCCGCGTGTCGTGGGAGATCTTGGTGAATCTCTCGTGTGGCGCCTGGGATTCCTAAGTTTCAGAATTGGCAGAACATGTCCCTGCAGCCTAAAACTTGATTTTCGACACGTTTTGGCACTTTTAACACCCGTTAACCCCATTTTTAAACTTTATAAAGAAGATAAAGCATAGGGAACTTGAAAAATGCTCGCAAACTTTTTGGATGTCGGTTCGTTTGGTCATACGATTGCGGTTTTAGGTTAATTACGACGGAAATCGTAACGAACGCCTAAATGACCGTAAACGAGTAACGAATGATATTTTTGCATTCCAATCACTAAAATACTAGATTTTAGTGATTACAAAAATTTTTGGATGTGCGTACATGTTCCGGATAACGATATACGCGAATCGGCATAGTTTCACAGAATTTGCAAAATAGCCCCTGAGCTTACATAAGCGTGTTTTTGCCATACCGAAGCTCTCAAAACTTATTTCTAAGTTATTAAAGGGTATTTAGGGTATGTTTATCATATGTCGATGTTCCGGAGTGTATGTCGCGTTAGACTGGTTACGTTTGCGTAATAGTTTGCGATTTCACTTTCAGAAGTCGTTTAAGAGTTCGGAATCGTGCAAGAATTTAATACGTGCAATTGTCATGATAAAAATACAAATCTCGAAAATAAAACACCAAAATTTTTGTTTCATTGATTGATAATTTGTTCGGAATTGTTATACGATCGGATCGCCACAAATGTCACAGTATCCCCTACTTTAGGAAATTTCGTCCCCAAATTTAATCAGAGGAAACTTGTGGAAAAAGATGTGGGTATTTCGCTTTCATTTGATCCTCTCGTTCCCAAGTGTCTTCTGGGCCACATTTGGATTCCCAACGAACTTTGACTAACGGAATTCTTCTTCGTTTGAGTTTCTTGACTTCACGGTCCAAAATCTCCACGGGTTTCTCGACAAAGTGTATAGTATCATTTACGTGAATTTCGTTGAGGGGGAATGTGGAGATTTGTTTCGGCTAAACACTTCTTTACATTGGACACGTGGAATGTTGGGTGAGTGTTCCCAAGTTTAGGGGTAGCTCAAGTCGGCAGGCCACCATTTCGATTCTTTCAACGATCTTGAATGGTCCAACGTATCGTGGTGCTAGTTTTCCTTTCTTTCCAAATCTGCCCACTTGGAATTCCAAGGGCTTGCGTCGTTTGTCTGCGTAACTCTTTTGACGGCTTCTAGCTGTCAGAAGGTTATCGCGTATTTTCTTGACTTTGTCTATTGTGTCATGAATAAGTTCAGGTCCAGTAAACTGAGACTCTCCAACTTCATTCCAACAGGCAGGTGAACGATATTTTCGACCGTATAAACTTCAAAAGGTGCCATGATGCTGGTGTGATAACCATTGTTGTAGGAGAATTCGGTCAACGGTAGATGCGAATCCTAACTACCACCAAAGTTGATCACACATGCTCTAAGCATATCCTCCAATGTTTGAATTGTTCTCTCGGTTTGTCCATCCGATTGAGGATGATAAGCAGTGCTCAAATTGAGTTTGGTTCCCATAGCAGATTGCATGGTCTTCAAAAAGTGAGATGAGAACCTAGCATCTCTGTCAGATATGATGTCCAAAGGAACAGCATGACGAGATACAATCTCATCGACATAGATCTTGGCGAGTTTGTCAGCAGAGTAATCCTCACGAATTGCCAAAAAGTGTGTTGACTTTGTTAGACGGTCAATGACTACCCAAAGAGCATCATAACCTCTAGATGTGCACGGTGGTTTCGTGATGAGATCCATTGCATTGTTCTCCCACTTCCATACCAGAATTTCTGGTTGTTCAAGCAAACCAAATGGGCGTTGATGTTCAGCCTTTACTTTAAGACAAGTTAGGCATTTTGAAACATACAAGGCAATGTCTTTCTTCATACCCGGCCACCAATACTGGGCACGGAGATCCTTGTATATTTTGTCTGCACCAGGATGGATTGAATAACGGGACTTATGAGCTTCGTCCATCAATAAGGTGCGGAGGTTGTCTTGACTTGGATACCACAAACGGTTCAAATAATTGAGTAACCCATTATTTTTCGTTCGAGATGAAGCTCAAGTTGATGCGGTAATTCACTACCCTTAATACCTTGTGTAACACAAGTACGTTGAGCTTGGAAAATACATGTCTGGATATCAGATTGAATTCGAACACAATGAAGCTTGACACGTTCCTTACGACTAAAAGCATTAGCCACGACATTCGCCTTACCCGGATGGTATAGAATTTCGTAATCGTAGTCGTTTAAAAGTTCAACCCAACGTCCTTGTCTCATGTTTAGTTCTTTCTGATTGAAAATGTGCTGGAGACTTTTGTGGTCCGTGAAAACCACGCATTTCATACCATAAAGGTAGTGTCTCCAAATATTGAGAGCAAAAACTACAACACCTAACTCAAGGTCATGCGTCGTGTAGTTCTTCTCATGGACTTTCAATTATCTTGATGCATAGGCTATGACTTTATCTCATTGCATGAGAACACAACAAAGGCTTAGGTTCGATGCGTCACAATAGACAACAAAATCCTTGTTGCCATCGGGTAAAGATAGAATAGGAGCATCGCAGAGTTTTTGTTTCAGAGTTTGGAAAGCTTCCTCTTGTTTGGGTCCCCACTCAAAACGCTTATTCTTTTGAGTAAAGCGGTGAGGGGAACCACGATTTTTGAGAAGTTCGTGATGAATCGATGGTAATATCCAGCAAGACCAAGAAATGAGCGAACTTCTGTGGGAGTAGTGGGTGTGTTCCAATCCTTAATCCAGCGATTTTGGAAGGATCCACATGTATACCTTGCTCGTTGACTATGTGTCCCAAGAATTGAACTTGTTTTAGCCAAAACAAGCACTTGGAGAATTTGGCATAAAGTTGTTCTTTCTTTAGTAGTTCCATAATCAATCGAAGGTGTTGTTCATGTTCAGCTCGATATTTGGAATAAATAAGAATGTCATCGATGAAAACAATGATGAACTTGTCCAAATAAGGTTTACAAACCCGATTCATCAAGTCCATGAAAACAGCTGGAGCATTTGTCAAACCGAAAGGCATGACAGTAAACTCGTAATGACCATATCGAGTGCGAAAAGCAGTCTTGGGAATATCTTCTTCGAGCACACGAAGTTGATGATACCCAGAACGCAGATCAATCTTTGAAAAGTAACTAGCACCTTGTAGCTGATCAAAGAGATCATCAATTCGAGGTAGGGGATATCGATTTTTGATCGTGAGTTTGTTGAGCTCACGATAGTCGATACACATACGGAAAGATCCGTCCTTCTTTTTCACAAATAGGACAGGAGCGCCCCAAGGTGAATAGCTCGGACGAATGAATCCTTTATCAGATAGCCCTTGAAGCTGTTTCGATAACTCTTGCATCTCAGACGGTGCAAGACGGTATGGAGACTTAGCAATTGGGTTGGCACCAGGTACTAGATCAATGTGGAACTTAACTTGTCGTACAGGAGGTAAACCAGGTAATTCTTCAGGAAACACCTCAGGATAATCCCGAACAATGGGAATATTCTGAACAATTTTACTTTTGCCTTTCTCCACTACGATATGTGCCAGGAAGGCAACATAGTTCTTTCGTAGGTATTTTGGGCTTAGTTACAGGTCATGAGTTTAAGATTACTAGCGGGTTTCTCTCCATGAACTTCTAAGACTTCACCAGAAGGAAGAGGTATTCGAACTATGTTGTCAAAACAAATAACTTCGGCATGTTGCTTGGTTAACCAATCCATTCCTATGATGATGTCGAAACTCCCAAGTTGCATAGGCGTGAGGTCAATGGGAAAAAGGTGGTTATCGAGGTTCAATTGGCAATCACGAATGACAGAATCAAGTTTAAGAGGTTCGCCACTAGCTATCTCGACAGTCAAGGGCTTTCCTAGTTTAGTTCTTGGCATTGAAAGCAATGGTTCAAAGGCTAAGGATACAAAACTCCTATCGGCACCCGAATCGAAAAGAATAGAAGTAGGATGATTGTTGACAAGGAACGTACCGTTAACGACTTTGTTATCAGCACGAGCCTCGTTAGCATTGATATTGAATGCTCGTCCACGAGCTTGATTGGCATTGCCTAACTTCGGGCAGTTGTTCTTGTAATGGCCCATCTCGCCACAGTTAAAACGTGTCCCGGGTGGAAAGTGAGGTCGAACAGGATTTGCTTGAGTTGGACAGGGTTCTGAGCAGCTTGGTTTGGAACAGCTCGACAAATGTTGGCCAAGTGGCCAAATCTTCCACAAGTTGTACAAAGTTGATGAACTTAGTGGTGACCGTTGCATCGATTGCATAACGGTGCAGTGCCAGCATATGGCTTCCTCACGGGCGGTTGAGCTGGTTAGTTTTGAGGAGCTTGATTGGGTTGAGCGGCTGGCGCGGGTTGTGTAGTGATGGCAAAGTTCTGAGGAGCCTTACGCTTCTTCGATTGTTTAGAAGGCTCAACTTTGTTTCCCTGTTGTTTCTCTTGAGTGGTTTTGGTGGATGATTTCTTATCGCCTTTGCGATGAAGGTTTCCCTTTTTGAACTGAGTCGGTCAAAGTTGCAGCTAGCTCAATGGCCTGTCGGACAGTGGTTGGGTTACTTCTGGTAACGATGTCTTGAACATGATTAGACAATCCATCGATATACTTCTCGATCGCCTTATCCAAAGGCGTCAACATCGAAGGACAGAGTAAACTCAACTCCCCGTACCGGTCAGTATACGCACGATGCTCACCACTATCCTGTTTGAGATCATGGAATTCGTTTTCGAGCGCCCTCTGCTCATGACGAGGACATAATTCCTTCATCATAAGAGCTCTAAGCTCTTCCCATGTTTGAGCTAAAGCCACATTGGCACCTCTATCTCTCATTATACCATTCCACCACGTAAGAGCTCTCTTTTTGAATATGCTCGACGCAAACTCAACTTTTCACTCATTTGGGCATTGCACATGATGAAAGTACTTTTGAGGCTCTCAAACCATTGCAAAAGCCAAGTAGCTCCCTCGGACCCAGAAAACGAGAGTGGTTTAGCCGAACACAATTGTTTATAGTTGCACGGAGCTGGTGCATTGTTATTGTTATTGTTGTTGTTGTTCGCTTGATTAAGTTGGGTCACAAGATTCGGGAGTACCGCAGCAATTTGCTGAGCGATAATGGCTGCCATTTTGGCATTTTGAGTTGTATCACGTCTAGGAGGCATTCTAAAAGAAAACATGAAGGAAGGTATGTGAGATTTATATAAATCAAGAGAGGTGTTGAAAATATCGACGAAATAAGGATGGTGGTCATTCGTTCGTTTCTCAAAACAAACAAACGACACACCGTGACTAATCAAAGTAAATGGGTCTTTATAATGTATCACGAAGACATGCTTTAGCCTATAAGTGGACACTCACCCCAACAGTTCCCAGGTAAGAGTGACTGGTCTGATTAAGTGGATTTGTACGGACACTCTAACCTTGGACAGAAAACTCGGGGTATAGGCACCCACCCTTCCAGATTGCATGTGTTCACATTAATAAAACCCAAATTTTGACGAGATTTGAAAACCTTGAAGGCTAAAAGAGACCGATGATTCATTTTTGACCTTATGCCTTCAATTTTGTTTTGTTTTTGGTAATCACCTAAGGATAGGTGATAGTATTGTATTTTATGAATATAAACGCAAGTATACTTGCGTTAGGGTCATGGGAAGCTTATAGTCTAGGTCAAAGCATTACTAATAACCTAATTCCCTATAACCAGTGCTCTGATACCAATATGTAACACCCCGACCGCGTAAAAACAACAAACCGCGACGGAAACGTCGGGGAGTCACGTTAACAGATTGTTTCAACAACACGTAGTAATTAAAGTTATGTTTTATTGAATATTAAAATTTCATAGTTACATTGTCTTGGAATTTAAAACAAACTAATTAAACTATTGTCTTTCGAATTTTAAGGCACTAAGTCCGCGTCCAATCTTACGTGAGCATGCATTGACATCAAACTTGGTTTCCTGAAACATATGTGAAAACGAGTCAGCAAAAATATGCCGGCGAGTACATAGGTTTTGTGTGTGTGTCAAATTCATGGCCTTGAATATGTATTTGCAATACCTCGTCAGACTACTAGAGTTGTTAATTGAAAACCGTGTTATCAAAAGGTATTTGGTATTGCAAAGATAACTAACCAACTAAAACAAGTTAGTTATAGTTTATAAAAGACTTGTAGCCATGAATCTTGACCAAAACATTTGTTTTGTAAATTCGAGTAGTAAATCGCCTTGAAGAAACTTTGTATGGTTTATATCTTTAATAGAAAACCGTTGCGTGTCATTATTTGAAAACCTTTGTTCCAAATGATGCAAATAACGCCATGAATGTAATACGATAAAATCATTTATATATAGGAAGTAACAGTGGCGTATCCACCATGCTTTTATTACATTACACGCGTACCGTTATTTAAATCACTTACCATAAACAAATCGTCCATTGTTCGTGTCATAAACCATTCGTCTATTGTTCGTGTCATAAACCAATTGTTTATCGTCCGTGTAAACAAATCGTCCTTGTTTTAATTGTAAAAACTTTTGGTCATTTTGGTGAATACATTCAAACCTGTGTTGACTCGTCTATACCACCAAAAGGTATCTTTAGATTGTAATAACAAACCACCAAAGGGTTTATTAAAGTAAACAGTTTCGGTCGTTCCCCAAACTTCCCCACAAACACCAGGAAACTTGGTAACGGGAGTGTCAGTCCTATGTGTCACACCCCGACCCGCAGCGGAATAAGAGTCGGGGCATAATTGGGTTATCACCAAAGCTCATGACATTTACTAATATGTTTCATATTTATTAAAGTCAAAGTTACATTCCAAATAATCCAAACATGTCCATACAATACAAAGAAATAACCAAACAAAATAGTTCCAAACTCTAAATCATTTTATTCTTCTAGTCTAATCCTAAGTGTTTCTGGCTGCAGCTGGTTCACCTGTATCATGTGTAAAAATGGGGGTTTTTGGGTCAACATAAGTTGGCGAGTGAACCTTATTAGATAAACATTTATTATTGATTTACTTGTTAGTTTATCAATGAAAAATTGTGCATGATCATAAATGAGCAAATGTAAATAATCAGGCAGTGGCAATAGCAATCACAACTATAACATACAATAACATATGATAGCATACATAAACATACCAACATCATACGATAAATAACATAAATGAAACTGTACGATCAAGGCTCAATCAAACGGAGCCGATCGTATTGCATGTACTGAAAATTAAAAATGTTTGTGCGATCAAGGCTCAATCAAACGGAGCCGATCGTATGTGGGCACGCCAGGTTCACGCTCATAATGAAATGGGGAACATGCTCAACGCTCATAATGTAATGGGGAGCGGCGGCCTATGAAATTGCATGTACTGAAAATAATAAATTGCATCTAACAATAACTACACAACAGTTGAAACAAACTGAATACACATGTTCATGATATGATGTATGCACAATGGTTTAAATATAATATATATAACAAGACACATGATACACCCCAAAACGTGATTAAAACGAGGAATTTGTAAAGATTCACTCACATTGGGTGCGTTTGAATGGAGATGATGAGATGCGCACGAGTCGGGAGAAATGAACAACGAGAATTACTAACCTAAATAATGGCGGAAAAATATAGTAAATGAGTGGATTTTATTAAGGATTTTAATGAAATTTTTAGATATATTTTTGTGAGTTTAAGGCTATTTTCTATCTTTAAAAATGTTATTTTTAAGTATTTTTAATTGATTTTTAAATTAAATTAAATAAATAAAAATATAAAAAAAATTGTTTATTTTGCGTTGACCGTTGACCGTTGACTTGTTGACCGGTTCGGTCAGGGTGCAAGGATGCGCTGGGTGAGACTCGAACCCGAGACCTCCCGTACGCGTGCACGCAGCTCTACCAACTGAGCTACGTGTCTAACCCGAAATAATCTTGTTTTTAATTATATTTATATACTAATTCGGTTTAACCAAAATTCTTTTAATTCCAAAAACATTTTAATTCAACAAACCGGTGCCAGTAACAGGTTTCGAACGCGTGACGTGCGACTTAGTGTTGCACACAGTCCACCGCTGGACTGTGTGTCTAACCTGGTTAATATCTCGGTTTTTATAATACTTAACAACTAACGGAGTTAACCCGATTTAGTGTTAAACAAAAAGGCATTTTATTACATAAGGAGTGCGTGTATCAGGGATCGAACTCGTGACATGCGACTATATTTTGCACACAGTCCCCCACTGGACTGTGTGTCTAACCCGTTCATATTACTGATTTTAAATAAACTTATAACTTAACTAACTTCGTCTTCTTCATTCAAATTACAGTCGACTGAATTACTAATCTGTTTCTTGCGTTTACGATTATCAAACATTCATAAGACTAAAATGAAATAGCAGAGACGGTGTTGGAAGTAAACATACCGTAGGGATGATTTATCACAGAGTCTCCGGCAATGCGTCGGCTCTGTTTTTTTGCACTTCAACTGAACCAAACAATTAACCATTTTGATTAGCCAATCGTGGGATTGAAGTGATAAACAAACGTTAACAGAGTGATTGAAGGTCCTTACCGTTTCACAGACGGAAATAAAGATTTCCAGAAAATTTCCGGCGAACTGGAATTATCTGATAACGGTGGCTGAATTCGATTTCAATTGAAAGGTTTAAGTTAGAAATAGCTTAACAATTGTTAGACTACAACGTTATTGAAAGAATTACCGTTTTGATGATGAATACGGTTTTCGGCGAATCTTGCAGAAATTTCTGACGAGTTGATTTAAGTGTTCTGACGGACTGAAAGTGTGACGAAAGTGAAATGGAATGTTTGTCTGATGACTCTGAGTCGCGAGAAGGGTTTTGGTTGAAGTAATTTGGACTTTGATTGTTTTCGGTTATAAAAACCGATGATGATGAAAATTGATGTTCAATCAATTCCGAATTGATTAAAATCGTCGGTGCATCGGTTATAAACCTGAATGTGTGATTAATCAAACGATTAGACGGTTGAATTGCCGATTTCGGTTTCTCAGTTGGCGCAACCGGTTTAAACCCGGTTTGTATATAAGAGTTATTTGTTTCGCTAAGTTGACAGAAAACAACAAGTGGCGGAGTGGTGATGTGTGTGTGTGTTAAGTCTTTGGATTTCAGTTCTGGCTGACCCGGGTTCGAGTCCCGGCAGCAACATTTCTTTTTTTATTTATTTTGTTTTCACTTTTTATCAAAAATAATTTTTATAGCTTAGTTTGTTTATTAATTATGTATCATTAAAAATCAAAATAACCATAAATACACAACGTGACATTTATAACTTGATATTCGATTACAAAACGGAGCGGGTTTTGGAAACCCGTTTTTGACAAATGTTACACTATGGTACCATAACTTACTACTGGTCGGCTTGGCAAAAGCGAATGAATGTCATTCGTGTCATGTATATAACGCACCAACAATTTCGTCACATTATTGAAATCGTTACTCACTTGGGGTTGCAAAATAACCTTGAATCAAAGATTAAACAAGATCAAAAGTCCGAGAAATCAAACGTGTCCTAAAGCCGGATAACTATGTAAATATCCGGACATTAATCGGCGGATCGGAGAGAATGAAGCCTTGTAAACAAATGAGTGTTGGGACTCATATGAAATGGTTTAACAATGTCTGCATTCTGATTTGAAAAGATTCCTAAGTGCTTTGACCCGTTATGACTCGTTAAGGTAGTCTACGCTACTTTAACGGACCATTTACGTAAAAACGTGTTCGGATGGTTAGATATGTGTTATGATAAGTCTAATATTCCAAAATAATTTAATATAGTTGCAACATCAGTTTATATGACAAAACATTGGTCACATATGCTTAAAGTTGATTTATGCGCAAAAAGGGCATTTTGGTCATTTATAGGGCATAATAGACGGCTTAACATAACACTAACCAAACGTCGTGACCATAAGGTATAACCTCGTAAGGTTATTCCCTATACAACTATGGTCACATATATGTGTTTGGTCGGGTCCTAAGTTCGACCAAACGGGTCGGATTCGAAAGTCAAAGCGGTGGTCAAGACCGCTCGACTTACGACCCTAAATAAGCACTAAACTAAAAGTGACGAGTTAAACATGTTAAACATGTCTAACAAGGTTTATAAAACTGATTTGATATCAAAACAAAGGATTTTGATACCCGAAATTAGTTTCGTCGTATAATGCGCATTTGCGCATTATTGACCGAAACTTTGACTCGTCACTTCGACTAGGAAACGTGGTAATCAGCAGGCATGATCGCTAAGGATCATAACCATCGTGATTACAATCACGTTGCAAAGTCCAATTGGACTTTGCTTTGACTAATTAATGGTCAAAGCTGAAAGTCAAAAACAGTTTGACTTTTAGCTTGAAATAGCTAAAATAACTAAACAAGACTAAGAAGTGGGATTTCTCTTCTTAGAGTTATAGAGAAAAAGGGAAAGAATGAACAAGTTGAAATGTGAGATCAAGGACCTATTTATAGTTGTGGAGGATGAATTTGATGATCACAAGTGTCAAAGACCATTCTAGGATCATTCCACATGTTCAAAGACGTGTCAAGACAAGGCTAGAACTTGGAGATCACCAATCTTGGGTTTCAAAGCTGTAAAACAGCTGTCTGCCATTTTCTGCTATAACTGGGCATATCCCGCGTGTCACGGGAGATCTTGGTGAGTCTCTCGCGTGGCGCCTGGGATTCGTAAGTTTCAGAATTGGCAGAAGAGGTCCCTGCAGCCAAAAACTTGATTTTCGACGCGTTTTGGCACTTTTAACACCCGTTAACCCCATTTTTAAACTTTATAAAGAAGATAAAGCATAGGGAACTTGAAAAATGCTCGCAAACTTTTTGGATGTTGGTTCGTTTGGTCGTACGGTTGTGGTTTTAGGTTAATTACGACGGAAATCGTAACGAACACGCAAATGACCGTAAACGCGTAACGAGTGATATTTTTGCTTTCCAATCATTAAAATACTAGATTTTAATGATTACAAAAATTTTTGGATGTGCGTACATGTTCCGGATAACGATATATGCGAATCGGCATAGTTTCACAGAATTTGCAAAATAGCCCCTGAGCTTACATAAGCGTGTTTTTGCCATACCGAAGCCCTCAAAACTTATTTCTAAGTTATGTAAAGGGTATTTAGGGTATGTTTAGCTTATGTCGATGTTCCGGAGTGTATGTCGCGTTAAACTGATTACGTTTGCGTAATAGTTTGCGATTTCACTTCTAGAAGTCGTTTATGAGTTCGGAATCATGCAAGAATCGAATACGTGCAATTGTCATGATAAAAATACAAATCTCGAAAATAAAACACAAATTTTTTTTTCATTGATTGATAATTCGTTCGGAATCGTTATATGATCGGATCGCCACAAATGTCACATCTTAAATGCCCAAATATGTTTAATAATGTTGTAATATCAGTTTATATGTCAAAACTTTAGCCACATATGTTTAAAATGAATTTATGTGCAAAGAGGGCATTTTGGTCACTTATAAGGAGTATAATAACGACCTATCATTATACTAACCAAACGACGTGACCATAAGGTATAACCTCAGAGGGTTATTCCCTATACAACTATGGTCACAAATATGAATTTGGTCTGATTCCTAAGATCGACCAAACGGGTCGGATTCGAAAGTCAAAGCAGTGGTCAAGACCGCTCGACTTACGACCTTAAACAAGCACTAAACTAAAAGTGACGAGTTAAACATGCTAAAACATGTTTAACTAAGTTAGAAAACTGATTTGATATCAAAACAAAGCATTTTGATACTAGAAAGTAGTTTCGTCGTATAATGCACATTTTGCGCATTATTGACCGAAAGTTTGACTCGTCACTTCTACTAGGAAACGTGGTAATCGGTAGGCATGATCGCTATGGACATTAACCCTCGTGATTATGATCACGTTGCAAAGTCCGATTACGATCATAACCATCGTGATTACGATCACGTTGCAAAGACCGATTGGACTTTGACTTGACCAATTAATGGTCAAAGCTGAAAGTCAAACACTGTTTGACTTTTAGCTTGAAATAGCTAAAATGAATGAACAAGGCTAAGTTAGAACACTTACTTGTGCTCAAGACAACCAAGGATAAAGAAAAAGACTTAGAAAACTCAGTTGGGAGACCTCCAACAAAGTGGGAGTTCTCCTCTTAGAGTTATAGAGAGAAAGGGAAAGAATGAACAAGTTGAAAGGTGAGATCGAGGCCTATTTATAGTTTTGGAGGATGAATTTGATGATCAGAAGTGTCAAGGACCATTCTAGGATCATTCCAAATGTTCAAAGACGTGTCAAGACCAGGGTAGAACTTGGAGATCACGAATCTTGGGTTTCAAAGCTGTAAAACAGTTGTCTGCCATTTTCTGTTGTAACTGGGCATCCCCCGCACGTCGCGGGAGATCTTGGTGAGTCTCTCGCGTGGCGCCTGGGATTCCTAAGTTTCAGAATTGGCAGAACAGGCTCCTGCAGTCTAATACTTGTTTTTCGACGCGTTTTGGCACTTTTAACACCCGTTAACCCCATTTTTAAGCTTTATAAGGAAGATAAAGCATAGGGAACTTGAAAAATACTCGGAAACATTTCGGATGTCGGTTCGTTTGGTCGTATGTTGCGGCTTTCGGTTAATTATGACGGAAATCGCAACGAACACGCAAATGACCGTAAACGCGTAACGAATGATATTTTTGCATTCCAATTATTAAAATACTAGATTTTAATGATTACAAAATTTTTTGGATGTACGTACACGTTCAGGATAACGATATACACGAATCGGCATAGTTTCACAGAATTTGCAAAATAGCCCCTGTGCTTACATAAGCGTGTTTTTGCCATACCGAAGCCCTCAAAACTTATTTCTAAGTTATGTAATGGGTATTTAGGGTATGTTTAGCTTATGTCGATGTTCCGGAGTGTACGTTGCATTAAACTGATTACGTTTGTGTAACAGTTTGCGATTTCACTTCCAGAAGCGATTCAAAAGATCGAAATTGTACAAGGACTCACATGTAATTATACAATTCTCGGGAATGAAACACAAGATCTCATTGGATTCGAAATTGTTCAGAATTGTACGATGGTTGAAAAGGCACAGATGTTACACATTCATCATTCCTAGGATTTTGTAATGTAAAGAGTGGTTGAACTAGCTTAAGAACAATATTGGTTATGATGGTCGGTGCCTTTACTATATGCTGTGAGTGTCGAAAACCGTTGTATAGCCATTTATATCTATAATTTATTGCTTTTACTTATAATGTTCAACCGATCTTAATTATACAAACTTCTGTCACCAGTCTATGGAAGATGGATAGCGAATATGTGTAAGAATACACTGAAGCTTCAAATCCCGGTTTGCTATTGGTGAATATTGGGATACTTTGGCTTATGAAGGCAGTGATCTATGCTACAACCAAGGTAAAAAAAACATATAAATTTACCTAATTTAGATGTTGGGCTTATCATGTTTGATTTAGTGAGTCGACTTTATAATTATTCGGTATTAAATTACCTATCAATACAACATTAAATTACCCATCAATAGTTGATTGCCTGATTTTGATTATATGTTCTCATATGCACATCATCAACGTGTGATTAACAGGATCAACGTCATTGGTGTTGCCTCACCTACTCACTTGATGTCACAACAAAGGTGATACATCTTTTTTAGAAGAAATATAACAGCGATTAGAGCTGGAGAAAAATTACTAATTTTACATATAAGGGAAAGTTACAAATCATACACCAAATGTTTTATACAAGGATATATTTTGGAGGCTTATGATTATTTTATGTTTTGTGTATTGTAATTTTAATTTTTTTTAATTTTTTATTATATTAGTATGTCTTATACAACTTAAATTATTTAACCCGTATTTCAAATATGGAGTAAAATAAAAACATTTGGATTCTTGGTTCTAGGTGTTTGGCAGGTTATGTTCATTGGGAGACCCAAAGAGTCGAGCAATACCCAATCATCTTCAACCTTTGTTTATGCCAAGAAGTTGAGGAAGTTGGAGATCACGAGAGGAATGATAATGGAACTGAAGATAATAATCTTGATCGTAGCAGAATATGAGAAAAAAAGACAGGTTTAACAACACTAGGCTATTCAACCAGGCATGTGGAAAATAAGGTGGCACTTACCTCATTATGTGTTTTTGTTACCTCATTATGTTTGTATCCAGTATATTGTCTTCGATTGTACTTTATTACTGTCTTAATATTACCATAGTTGCTAAGAAGCGGGTGCCTTCGATTGTACTTTCTTTACTATGTCAGATAAAACTCTTTTGTTATTGATCAGTTGTACATATAGGAACATAATTTGGATAACATGTTTCGTTCATGAATTTAATTCAAAATTTTAATCATTATTTTAAGAAGACTGCAAATCGCAACATGTTCCAATAAGAATCACTCATTCAAAATTCTTTTTTGAAACCGCGTTTAAAGCGGGCATTAGCCTAGTACACACATATTTAAATCACATAACACATTTAAACACAGAGGGTTCACCATAAACAACCCATTCTATTGGACAATGAAAAATTCGTATTTTAGCGATTCGGTAACGTTATCGGGCGCCGGAAGTCACGTATGACTAACTAAACACCAAATAAACTTAATATAAGTCAAAATACTTATATTTATATAAAAAATATTAGTTTCGTTACTGATCTAAAACAGTTTCGTAATAACCTCGTAAAAAGGCGATTTTTACCGTTTTTACCGCATAGTTTTGCGTCAAACGTTACCATAACCATCCGAACTTGAAACAACTTCATATTTTAACACAATACACGTTATATACTGAATAAAATGATGGTTATAATCAAATTAATGCAGTTTTTGTGTAAGTCATACAAATCATGCGATTTCACACATTTTACAACTTTCTAAGCACTAAGTACAACATGCAAAGCTAGTAAACTTCATGACAAGTTTCATACTACTTTAACACATGAAATAACCTTATTTTTAAGGTTTATAATCTGATCTAAATTATTTTTATCATAACATCATTTATTCATCTTTTTATGTGCATACACCCACATGCATGTCCATCTACAAGCACCTAATGCATCCATAACATATTATTTTCAACATGCATGTACTCATATGCATCTAGACATACATTTATTTCATGTTCATATTATCCTTGACATTGAAATCTTCATATCATTATCATCTCATCATTGGACTTAAATGCAAGAATCTAAATCCTACATATTTATGAACTAACATCAATTTTTACATGCATGCATATATACATACATATATATATATATATACACGGCCATATATACATACATACATGCTTCCAAAATTTAACATTTCATGTTCATGCTTTTCACATACTCATGTTAATCCTCAACAACTTTTAGAACATTCTAAATATCACATGCATTCACTTTCAACGCCTTATCCATCAAGAATACATCAAACATCAAAACTCAAAATCTCATATGTATATATACACACATACATACACGGCCCTACATACATACACACACTTATCCATTTTCATTTTTTTGAAAACCCCTTTGTTATTGTTTCTAAGTTAGTGTTTATGTCCGAGAACAAGAGAAACTTCCATAATCATAAAAAATCAAGAACATAGATTTTTAAGGTAACGTTATACCTTCAAGATTTTTGTTGGGTTTTTGATTAAGATGATGAGATGAAGCTTGGTTTTAGTTTGAAACTACTTGAAAACACATTTGATTCTTCAAAAACACTTGAAATGGGATTATATGAACATGGATTCTTCAAGATCTTCAAAGTTTGCAGGTGTAGTGTGTGTGGTGTGTGTGTTTTAGCCGAGAGTGAGAGAGGAGAGAGAAAGAGATGAAGTGTTTGGTGATCTTGCATGTTAAATGGAGTGTGTATATTGTCAAAATCATTACATGATCTTCCCTAGGTGCACATTTTTTCCAAATGGAAGGTTTTTCAAAAAGGTGGGCAGCCATTAGGCCGCCACCTATGAGCACACACACATACATATTATACACTTACACATATAGGGGATGGATCATGAGAAAACTATTTTAAATGAGAAAACAAAAAAACTAACTAAAAAAGACAAAAAGAAACATATAAATTTTTTTATGAAAAATCGCTATATATATTAAATAAAAAACTTTTAAAAGAAATTAAAAAAAGAATATAATGCACATGTTCAACATATACATATAATGCACATGTGTAGTACACATATAGTGCACATGTGCAATACAAGTTTTTTTTTGAAAAAAAAGTTTTTTTATACATAAAATGCAGCGGTTTTTTATAAAAAAATTGTAAAAAAAATTATATGTTTTTTTTTTGCTTTTTTGGGCTTTTTTGGTTAGTTTTCTAGTTTTCTCATGATCCTCTCCCTACACATATATAGGTTATTACTGGTATTTAACTGGATACGGGATATTTTATTTAGCGTTTTAACCTCTGTTAACGTGTTTCAATTTATTTTTAACGCTCTATAAAAATAAACTCACTAGAATATTACTAATCAATATTTTTATTTTCCTGGTCTGGCTACGTTGTCGGTATTTGGCAGTATGCGCGCTGTGTTGTGCAGTACGCGCTTAAATTCGTAAAACAGGGATTTTAAGTGTTTTAATTTATTTTTATTATTCTATAAAAATAAACTTGTCAAATTATTACTATAATAATTATTAGTTGCCCTGGACTGGCTGTGTTGACAGTAATTTGTCAGATACGCGCAGTACGCGCTTAAATTCGAAAAATAGAGTTTCTTGGCGTTTTAATTATTTTTCCTCACGAATATGATTAAATATATTGTTTCAATCATAACGGACTACTTTTAGGATTTTAACATTATTCAGGCGGTCACCGACGTTCTTTTCGCATTTTATCCGTCACGCGATAAGCGTTATCTTAAAATTGCCAACGTAATTTTTATCCAACTTTGGATTTACCAACACATCAAATACCATATATAAACATCATAAATAATCAAATACGGCCTTTTATTTATTCCTGACACGTGTTACATTTGTACGGGTGTCACAAATCTTCACATCCCCTTGACGAAATTCATGTTGATGATACTATGCACTTTGTCGATAAACCAGTGGAGATTCTGGACCGTCAAGTCAAGAAACTTAAACGAAGATGAATACCGATAGTCAAAGTTCGCTGGAAATCCAAACGTGACCCAAAATTTACTTGGGAACGAGAGGATCAAAGAAATCGAAATACCCACATCTATTTTCAACAAGTTTTCTCTAATTAAAATTCTGGACGAAATTTACTAAAGTAGGGAGACTGTGACATTTGTGGTGATTCGATCATGTAAGGATTATGAACAAGTTATCAATCAATGAAAATTATGTGTTTTATTCCTGAGATTCATTTATTATTCATGACATTTGCACAAATTCAATTATTACACGATAACAAACTCTTGAACAACTTCTGGAAGTGAAATCACAAACTATTACGCAAACGTTATCAGCTAAACGTGACGTACCCTCTGGAACAACGACATAAGCTAAACATGTAACATCCGTCAAAAACGGATTTACCAAACCCGCTCCGTTTATCAACCGAACAGTCAGTTAAATTTTTCGTTGCGAATTAAATGCCCAAAATAATTTTAAACGATCCGTAATCAATTATTATGCGGGGATATGTATTTAGTTTTTGAAAATCTGTCAAAAATAACAAAATAAAAATGATTTACTCATGCCGGGTTTCGAACTCGGGTCCCTACCAGTTCAAACCAAAGACTTATCTCTCAGACCGACAAACCACTCCGCCACTTTGATTTTCTGATGAATAAAGGAATCATTTAATTCATATATTAAAGTTCGGTAATCAAATTCAGTATTTTGCGCCCAAATTAGCAGTCGTCGGAAATCCCGACGACTTCGCCGTTTATTTACGTTATCGCTCAAAGTAACCGAAGACTTAACTCCTACGACGGTTATAACCGACGTCTGAACCCGCGACATCAGCTGTAACCGCCGGAGAACGGATGACTCCGAATTAAGACCGAATTCAGACCCCATTCATCTCAATACTATCCTATAAATTCAACCACAACTCGCCAGAAGTCTTTCACACTCAAATCGCACCTTTTCTCGGCGAAAAATCAATCGCCGGAAATACTTGATATATCGCCGGAAAACCGTATCAGTAATCTCTGAGCTTACTGGAACCCCTAAACTTTCAACGAAGTCACCCACAACCTTTGTAACCTTTCAAAAGACTCTCTGCTGCAAGAGACTCGTCGCCGGAAGAACTTGCTTTCGCCGGAGTTCTGCCGGAAAACAGAGTAAAACCAGCCGGTACTTCTCACGCCTAAATTCCTTTCTTTTTACTTTTATCTCGTTTGTAATTGATCATTAAACGCTAAAGGAACTTGAATCAACTTTCTGAACCAGTCAGTCGCCACTTCCGGTTAAACCAGTGAAGAAGACGACGTTTCAGTAACTGTTATGTATAATTAAAATCAAGATAATTACCGGGTTAGACACACAGTCCAGCGGTGGACTGTGTGCACTTTTAACGCTAAGGTCACGAGTTCGAGTATTGTCCCTCACACGCCGCCTTGATAAAAATCCCTTTTTTTTCACAAAACTGAACCGGAGTGTTTTCGGTATATGTTAAGTATATTGATAACTGAGTTTATAATCAAGTGCGACACACAGTCCAGCGGTGGGTGTGTGTCCGTTAACCCACAGGTCCCGGGTTCGAGACCTGTGGAGCGCACCGGTTCTCGAGATTTAATTCGTTTTTAATAATAAAGGATTTCTGTTAATTCTAATTAATATATATATATAATTAAAATCATATATATAACGGGTTAGACACGTAGCTCAGTTGGTAGAGCTGCGTGCACGCGTACGGGAGGTCTCGGGTTCGAGCCTCACCCGGCGCACAACAATATGCTATAAACCGGTCAACGATAGTCAAAGTCAACGGGTCAAAGTCAACTGTAGCAAAAATAAAATATTTTTTTTATTATTTTTATTTAATTATTTTAATTAAAAATCAATTAAAAATACTTAAAAATAACATTTTTAAGGTTAGAAAATAGTCTCAAACTCACAAAAATACACCCAACAATCCTACTAAAATAGATTCATAAAACCCGTTTACTTACCGAACCATAATGCGATTTATCTAGGTTAATTTCACTCGTGGTTAACACCATTTCACGTGCATTCAACCTCATCAACCGAACGCACCCAATGTGAGTGAATTCTTACAAACTCCCCTTTTTATTCATGTTTTGGGGTGTATCATGTGTCGCTTAAATTAATTCTCTTATGCAAATTCGTGCCATACCATTATATGAACTAAATTAGAATGTAACTATTGTTTGGTTGTGATGTATTACATATTGTCAAAGTCGTATGCAAATTATTTAGGCCCATCAGTTCCTCGTGGGAGACGAGAACAACGCGTGCCTCAAAACTCATACATTAGGCCCATCAGTTCCTCGTGGGAGACGAGAACAACGCGTGCCTCAAAACTCATTCATTAAGGCCCATCAGTTCGTAAGAACAACGCGTGCCTCAAAACTCATTCATTAGGCCCATCAGTTCGTGGAACAACGCGTGCCTCAAAACTCATTTATTAGGCCCATCAGTTCCTCGTGAGAGACGAGTCGAACATCGCGTGCCTCAAAACAATCATTTGGTGTATGTGAGTTTAATGTTCAATATTATGTGTTGTGTGAATAAATTTACATCTACATTTACTCATATGTGGTATGCACATTATTTATAATCAATTGGATAAACTTGTTCAAATGTTTTTCCATAGGATTCACTCGCCAACATTATGTTGATCCAAAAACCTTTTTACACATGATACAGGTGAACAGGTTGAAGCAAGGAAAACATAGGATATGCCTTAGAAGAGAACCAAGAAGCTTAGACTGATAGTTAGAATATGATGTATCATTTATTCCCATTAAATTGTATTAATGAATATGAAACATATAATAAATGTCATGAGCTTTGATGATAACCCAATTATGCCCCGATCACCTTTTCCGCTGCGGGTCGGGGTGTGACAGATTGGTATCAGAGCCATGACTATAGGGATATAGGATAGGTTATTAGACCCTTAGAGCCTATACTATAGTCTGCCTAAATTTTAAATTGATTAGGTGGTTACATACAAACTTGTGATATTTATTTGTTTCATATTTGTTTACATTTCAGTCAAACATACATGCTCATATACATATTCATTATACATAATACATATTCATTATACATATATCGATGTTCATGTATTCAATTTATTTTCATACTCTCAATATCCAAAGATTTTGTGCAAATTTTCAATTCTCATCAAAGTAAGTTCTGCGACGGGCATGTAGTAACTGGAAGGGTACAAGTACCGGTAGTCGGAACGTCCTGTCTAGGTTGGCATTCGTATAAATCCAAAATAACGGACCAGTTTGCCTACCTGGGGACTAACGATGAGAGTATGACGGACCTATTAGGCCAAAGCATGCCACACCAAACGTCGTTCGAACTAACCTCACTTTGAGATGTCACCGTGTCTACACCTGGACACATTCCGAATATCACACGTTGTATACATATTTCTCGATTTTCTCCGGGTTTTGTGTACGCAACCAGGCAGAAACCGTGCGAACCATATGAGAAACCGGTATTCATGGGGGCCCACATGATTACACAGGTAAAGTATGGCGGCATGACGGGCCTAACAGCGAGCAAAGCCCAAGACATCCTATGGATGTAGTAGATTTATTTTTCTATATTTATTTTATGAACGTTCAATCCCAAACACGACCCACGATCCCAAAGGCATCCAACTCATACTCTTGACATGTATTCCTTGTAGATGTCTTCTAACCTCGCCCGTAGGAAGATGAGAGCAGAAAAAGCCCGTGAACGCATGGCTACCCAAATCGCTCAGCAAATGGCGACCGTAATACCCAACATCGTAGTTCAAGTTCACAAGCCCTTACCGCTAATTCCGTTAACCCAACCCAACAAGAGGATCAAAACACTATCAACCTTTCAATCACTAAATGCACCTACAAACATTTCAAATCCTGCGATCCTCCAAAATACGAAGGAACTGAAGGTGTCACCGCTCTCCTTCATTGGTTCGAAGAAATGGAGAACACTTTTCTAAATTGCGATTGCCCCGATGATCGCAAAGTGCGTTATGCTACCGGTCGTTTACTTGGAACAGCACTCACATGGTGGAATACAAAAAAGACCAAACGAGGTGTTGAAGAAACTATGACCTTGACTTGGGAAGAATTGAAGGGAATCATGACAAGACGGTTTTGCCCAAGAAGTGAAATCAAGAAATTGGAGGATGAGTTCCATGCTTTGAAACAAAAGGAAGGCGACCACACCACATACAACAAGAGATTCCTTGAGTTAAATCAAATGGTTCCTAATTTGTTCACTCCCCTCTACCGTTTGATCGAGCACTACATTCGTGGTCTTCCATCAAAGATTCAAGACCCTGTAATAAGCACCTCGCCTGCAACTTTGGAAGCAGCAATGGAGCTAGCAACCGCGCTCACCGAGAACCGAATTCGGAACAAAGATTTCAAAGAGGAGAAGAAGAAGGATAAAGCATCAACGGAAACCTCAAACCCCACCCGAACCGAATCCTTTACACCACCTACTTCTAAGAGAAAGCGTGATGGGCAAGTCTTCGCCGTCACCCAACGCAACCAACCAGCTTCACAAGTTGTACCTCCTCAAACTATCCCAAACGCTTAAGTAGCACCCAACTCAACTTACCCAAATAAGAAACCTTACATTGGACCTCACCCTCAATGCAACACCTGTTTCTATCACCATCCATCTATTTCACCCTGTCGACTATGTGGACGCTACGGTCATTTGAGCAAAGTTTGCCGCACCTCTAAAAACCAAACCTCAACCCCTACTCAACCCATGACCCAAACATATCAACAACCTCAATACCCCATGTACCCATATGTTCGAGCTTGTTTCAATTGTGGCGACCCTACCCATTTTAGAAATACGTGTCCTCGGTTGGTTAACATCATAAACGCCCAAGCTCAAGCAAACCCAGTTAACCAAGCAAACCAAGCAAACCCAGCTCCACCACCAGCAAGAGGAAGAGTTTATAACATCAATGCCAATCCAGTTGAAGATGTTAACGGTCCAAACCAACCACTTAACTAGCCTTCTCTCACCAAGAATCAAGATTCAACTCTAATCACTTAGTTTTTATGTTTTTCTTTATGTTATCTCAATTTTCACGTATCTCAATTGGAATTTTATCCAAGAATTTTAATGCAAATTACTAGTTCAGTTGGTTTTATACTCATTGATTTAATATTCATATCATCATACTTCACGACATATCTTAGTTGAGTTGTGTCTCACATGCAATACATTTCATTTCATTTTACATTTCAATACATGCAATACGCTCGGCTCCGTTTGATTGAGCCTTGAGCACACAGTTCAATTTACATTTCAATACATGCAATACGCTCGGCTCCGTTTGATTGAGCCTTGAGCACACAGATCAATTTACATTTCCAGTTCATGCAATACGTTTGGCTCCGTTTGATTGAGCCTTGAACGCACATACATTTTCATTATCAGTATCTTGTGGTTGTGGTGTTTGTTGTAGAGTCGCATAGAACTAATCATAACTGGCGGATGAAGTCAATGAGAATTTGACAAGAATACGGTGGATACGCCGCTGGTACTTCCTATATATAAGTATTTTTGTCAAATGATCGGAGGCATTATCAGGCGGTTATGAGAGGTTCCATGCATAGGCTGTTTGTGTGGTTAAGTTGTTCATATTCAGTACATGCAATACGCTCGGCTCCATTTGATTGAGCCTTGAGCACACAATTTCAATTTCAGTACATTCAATACGTTCGGCTCCGTTTGATTGAGCCTTGAGCGCACAGACATTTCAATTTCAGTACATACAATACGATCGGCTCCGTTTGATTGAGCCTTGATCGCCCAGATATATTTCATTTCAGTAATTTATGTTTGTTATATTGATTGTAGAATTATAGGACTAATCATAATTCACTGATAAAACCAATGAAAATTTGACAAGAATATGGTGGATACGCCGCTGGTACTTCCTATATATAAGTATTCTTGTCAAAGGATCAGAGGCGTTATCAGGCGGTTATGAGAAGTTCCATGTAGGATTTACTATTGCCTTGGTTGAAATTGTGTTTCATTTATATCATCTCACTATTTAAAGAAATTGGATTGTGATCCATTTCTATATAGACTAACCTCTCCATCATAACAAACGAGAGAGGAACCATCACCATTCACACATATATGCTATCAGAATGTGGATACAATTGTTAGTTGTTGTGTTTATTTGTGTAGATTGTAGAATTTCTGCCTTAGGATATAACCCTAAGCATATTCAAATTTTTATACGTGATATCATTTTAGCGAATCATTCCTGCTTGACAATACTTATACAGTAAGCAACAAAAAGCGATTCCTGTATTAGGATACTTAACCTTTACAAGGAACGTTACCGCCTCAAACAAAAACCCAAACCCTTATTTCTTCTAAGTATAACACCATCATTCATTTAGTCAATTATATCTCTATTTAAATTTCGGGACGAAATTTCTAAAAAGCAGGGGATACTGTAACATCCGTCAAAAACGGATTTACCAAACCCGCTCCGTTTATCAACTGAACAGTCAGTCAAATTTTTCGTTGCGAATTAAATGCCCAAAATAATTTTAAACGATCCGTAATCAATTATTATGCGGGGATATGTATTTAGTTTTTGAAAATCTGTCAAAAATAACAAAATAAAAATGATTTACTCATGCCGGGTTTCGAACTCGGGTCCCTACCGGTTCAAACCAAAGACTTATCTCTCAGCCGACAAACCACTCCGCCACTTTGATTTTCTGATGAATAAAGGAATCATTTAATTCATATATTAAAGTTCGGTAATCAAATTCAGTATTTTGCGCCCAAATTAGCAGTCGTCGGAAATCCCGACGACTTCGCCGTTTATTTACGTTATCGCTCAAAGTAACCGAAGACTTAACTCCTACGACGGTTATAACCGACGTCTGAACCCGCGACATCAGCTGTAACCGCCGGAGAACGGATGACTCCGAATTAAGACCGAATTCAGACCCCATTCATCTCAATACTATCCTATAAATTCAACCACAACTCGCCAGAAGTCTTTCACACTCAAATCGCACCTTTTCTCGGCGAAAAATCAATCGCCGGAAATACTTGATATATCGCCGGAAAACCGTATCAGTAATCTCTGAGCTTACTGGAACCCCTAAACTTTCAACGAAGTCACCCACAACCTTTGTAACCTTTCGAAAGACTCTCTGCTGCAAGAGACTCGTCGCCGGAAGAACTTGCTGTCGCCGGAGTTCTGCCGAAAAACAGAGTAAAACCAGCCGGTACTTCTCACGCCTAAATTCCTTTCTTTTTACTTTTATCTCGTTTGTAATTGATCATTAAACGCTAAAGGAACTTGAATCAACTTTCTGAACCAGTCAGTCGCCACTTCCGGTTAAACCAGTGAAGAAGACGACGTTTCAGTAACTGTTATGTATAATTAAAATCAAGATAATTACCGGGTTAGACACACAGTCCAGCGGTGGACTGTGTGCACTTTTAACGCTAAGGTCACGAGTTCGAGTATTGTCCCTCACACGCCGCCTTGATAAAAATCCCTTTTTTTTCACAAAACTGAACCGGAGTGTTTTCGGTATATGTTAAGTATATTGATAACTGAGTTTATAATCAAGTGCGACACACAGTCCAGCGGTGGAGTGTGTGTCCGTTAACCCACAGGTCCCGGGTTCGAGACCTGTGGAGCGCACCGGTTCTCGAGATTTAATTCGTTTTTAATAATAAAGGATTTCTGTTAATTCTAATTAATATATATATATAATTAAAATCATATATATAACGGGTTAGACACGTAGCTCAGTTGGTAGAGCTGCGTGCACGCGTACGGGAGGTCTCGGGTTCGAGCCTCACCCGGCGCACAACAATATGCTATAAACCGGTCAACGATAGTCAAAGTCAACGGGTCAAAGTCAACTGTAGCAAAAATAAAATATTTTTTTTATTATTTTTATTTAATTATTTTAATTAAAAATCAATTAAAAATACTTAAAAATAACATTTTTAAGGTTAGAAAATAGTCTCAAACTCACAAAAATACACCCAACAATCCTACTAAAATAGATTCATAAAACCCGTTTACTTACCGAACCATAATGCGATTTATCTAGGTTAATTTCACTCGTGGTTAACACCATTTCACGTGCATTCAACCTCATCAACCGAACGCACCCAATGTGAGTGAATTCTTACAAACTCCCCTTTTTATTCATGTTTTGGGGTGTATCATGTGTCGCTTAAATTAATTCTCTTATGCAAATTCGTGCCATACCATTATATGAACTAAATTAGAATGTAACTATTGTTTGGTTGTGATGTATTACATATTGTCAAAGTCGTATGCAAATTATTTAGGCCCATCAGTTCCTCGTGGGAGACGAGAACAACGCGTGCCTCAAAACTCATACATTAGGCCCATCAGTTCCTCGTGGGAGACGAGAACAACGCGTGCCTCAAAACTCATTCATTAAGGCCCATCAGTTCGTAAGAACAACGCGTGCCTCAAAACTCATTCATTAGGCCCATCAGTTCGTGGAACAACGCGTGCCTCAAAACTCATTTATTAGGCCCATCAGTTCCTCGTGAGAGACGAGTCGAACATCGCGTGCCTCAAAACAATCATTTGGTGTATGTGAGTTTAATGTTCAATATTATGTGTTGTGTGAATAAATTTACATCTACATTTACTCATATGTGGTATGCACATTATTTATAATCAATTGGATAAACTTGTTCAAATGTTTTTCCATAGGATTCACTCGCCAACATTATGTTGATCCAAAAACCTTTTTACACATGATACAGGTGAACAGGTTGAAGCAAGGAAAACATAGGATATGCCTTAGAAGAGAACCAAGAAGCTTAGACTGATAGTTAGAATATGATGTATCATTTATTCCCATTAAATTGTATTAATGAATATGAAACATATAATAAATGTCATGAGCTTTGATGATAACCCAATTATGCCCCGATCACCTTTTCCGCTGCGGGTCGGGGTGTGACAAAACATACCCTAAATAACCCTTTACATAACTTAGAAATAAGTTTTTAGGGCTTCGGTATAGCAAAATCATGCTTATGCAACTTCAGGGGTTGTTTTGCAAATTCTGCGAAAGTATGTCGTTACGCGTATTTCCTAATCCGGAACATGTACGCACATCTAAAAATTTTTGTAATCATAAAAATCTAGTATATTAATGATTGGAGTGCAAAAATATCATTCGTTACGCGTTTACGGTCATTTGCGTGTTCGTTACGATTTTCGTCGTAATTAACCGAAAACCACAACCGTACGACCAAACGAACCGACATCCGAAACATTTCCAAGCATTTTTCAAGTTCCCTAAGCTTTATCGTCCTTATAAAGCTTAAAAATCAGGTTAACGGGTGTTAGAAGTGCCAAAACGGGAAGGAACGTGTGTAGGGGCCTGTTCGGCCAACTTTCCAAACTTTCTGCCAGCTAGGGCCCTTGCGGACTGCAACCACAGGACCATACGGTCCGTATGGAGTGCCCAGTGCAGCAAAAAGGTGGCAACCCTTGTTCCTTTTGTTGATCTCTAAGGATTTCAAATTTTGCCACTTCTAACCTGCTTTGGACACCTAGAGGGACACTAAGCATTACCCTAACACCTCCTTGCACACTTGTCATGATTTGGTGGCCTCATGATCACTATAAATATGTGAGTTCATGGCCATTTCAAATTGCTCATTTCATTTCTTTCTTCCATCTGCTCTATTTGGAGGCTACCACCTTGTGGAGGCTTCCTTAGTGAGCTATCTTGGCTGCCTTGAGTGCAAGTAAGTGCTCTAACCAAGCCTTGTTCTTTTCTTTTAGCTTATTTGGGCTAAAAGTCAAACAGTTTGACTTTTTGTTTGACTTTTAGTTTTGGCCATTTTTGGTCAAAGCAAAGTTCAATTGGACTTTGCAACGTGATCGTAATCACGAGGGTTAATGTCCATAGCGATCATGCCTACTGATTACCACGTTTACTAGTCGAAGTGACGAGTCAAAGTTTCGGTCAATAATGCGCAAAATGCTCATTATATGACGAAACTATTTTCGGTTATCAAAACACTTTGTTTTGATATCAAAACATTTTTTATAACTTAGTTAGACATGTTTTCGCATGTCTAACTCGTCACTTTTAGTTTAGTGCTTATTTAGGGTCGTAAGTCGAGCGGTCTTGACCACTGCTTTGACTTTCGAACCCGACCCGTTTGGTCGATCTTAGGATCTGACCAAACACATAATTGTGACCATAGTTATATAGGGAATAACCCTCTGAGGTTATACCTTATGGTCACATCGTTTGGTTAGTGTTATGCTAAGTTGCCTATTATGTCCTTAAATATGACCAAAACACCTTTTTTGCGAATAAATCAAATATAAGCTTATGTAACCAAGGTTTTGCCATATACACTGATGTTACAACATAATCAAACATGTTTTGGCATATAGGACTTATCATAACACATATCTAACCATCCGATCACGCGTTTACGCAAATGACCCGTTAAAGTAGCATACTACCTTAACGAGCCATTATGGGTCAAAAGAACTTAGAAATCGTTTCAAAGCAGAATGTTAACTTTGTTAAACCCTTTCATATGAGTTCCATAACTCATTTGGTTTACAAGATCTCATTCTATCCGATCTTCCGATTAAAGTCTCGATATTTACATAGTTATTCGATACTAGGACACGTTTGATTTCTCGGACTCTTGAGCTTTGTCGATCTTTGAAACAAGGACACTTTTGCAATCACAAGTGAGTACATAGTTCCCCTCTTTACGTTTTCAAATGTTTTGGGGTGATTCATATGTGCTAAAATGTTTTTTTAAGTTTTCGAATCAAATGTTATGGTTTATATAAATGAGACAATTTCAATAATGTGAATAAACTTGTTGGTGCGTTGTATTGAGGACAAGAATAACATTCATTATCTTTGGCCAAGCCCGACCAGTAGTAAGTTATGGTACCATAGGACTGACAATCCCGTTACCAAGGTTCTCGGTGTTTGTGGGGAAGTTTGGGGAACAACCGAAACTATATACTTTAACAAATCCTTTGGTGGTTTGTTATTGCAATTTAAAGATACCCTTTGGTGTTATAGACGAGTCAACAAAGTTTTGAATGTATTCAACGAAACGACCAAAAGTTTTCACAATTAAAACAAGGACGATTTATTTATGACGTTTATGAAAATGACAATTGGTTTATGACAATGACGATCGGTTTATAACAATGAAGATTTGGTTTATAATAAGGACGATTTGGACGATTGGTTATAACAAAGACGATTGGTTTATGGTGGGTGATTTAGATAACGTGACGTGTGTAATGTAATAAAAGCATGGTGGATACGCCGCTGGTACTTCCTATATATAAGTGTTTTTATCATATTACATATCGTGTCCTTATCTGAATCATTTGGACGAATGTTTCTTTTTGAATGATGTCACGCAATGATTCTTACTTAATAATATAAACCATACGAAGTTTCCTTTTAAATCGGTTTACTACTCGGTTTTACCAAAGAAATGTATTGGGGAGACTCATGGCTACAAGTCTTTTATAAACTTTAATCAACTTGTTGTAGTTGGTTAATTATTATTGCAATACCAAACATTTTTTTGATGCGAAGTTTTCACATAATGACTCTAGTAGTCTGACGAGGTATTGCAATACATATACAAAGCCATGAATTTGACACACTCACAAAACCTATGTACTCGCCGGCATTTTTATGCTGACTCGTTTTCACATATGTTTCAGGAGCTTAGGTGTGACGATTTACAATGCTTGGATCGCATAGGAATTAACGGGCCTAGTGACTGTTAAAACAAGAAAGACAATGTATTAATGTTTATATTATGTTTTGTTTTCCGTTATAACTCATACAATGTTACATATTAACGCTTTAGTACAAAACTTTAAATACCATGGTGTGTAGCAATTTGTAACGTGCCTCCCTGACGTTTCCGCCGCAGTTTGTTGTTTTTACGCGGTCGGGGTGTTATATATAACAAGGAGGATTGGTTTATAACAAGGACGACTGGTTTATAACACGGACGATTGGACGATTGGTTTATAGTAAGTAATTTAGATAACGAGACGGGTGTAATATAATAAAAGCATGGTGGATACTCCGTTGGTACTTCCTATATATAAGTGCTTTTGAATGATGACACGCAACGATTTTCACTTAAAGATATAAACCATACGAAGCTTTCTTTTAAATCGATTTACTACTCGGTTTATAAAAGAAATGTTTTGCTCAAGATTCATGGCTACAAGTCTTTTATAAACCCTAACCAACTTGTTTTACTTGGTTAATTATTATTGCAATATCAAACACTTTTGATACAAGGTTTTCACTTAACGACTCTAGTAGTCTGACGAGGTATTGCAATACATATACAAGGCCATGAATTTGACACACTCACAAAACCTATGTGTTAGGGTTAAACCTTTGGAAAGGAACAGATGATACATAGTCAAAACATATCATCCGAGCTTTGATCCAACCATTAGAGGTTCTAACCGCTGATGAGTATTTACTGCTTTCAATAAACACATTGCTTATTATCCTCTGACAGAAGAAACTCTCAACCGCTGATAGATGATCATAAGAACAGAGGATAGCCAACAGTGCTTAGCTTAGTATTAGATTAATCAATGTAACAGTGCTATGCACTGATAGTTTAGTTTAAGCAGTGTTTGTAGTTAGTTACTTCTTGTTAGCTGTCACTATGAACCCTGACGTCATTAAAAGACGATCAGTGGTTAGACAATTAGTATAAATAGGCGCTCAATGTAACAGTTAACACTTGTCTTCTTAAAAAGATCAATTTCACATATCTTCTTCATTTCTTACTGTCAAACGATCGTTATTGGGCTAAGGGAGAGTTTGTGAATCACATGCAATAGTTTAATTACTTGAAAGCATGATGGTGATGAAAACAAACGACGATTGATTGTTGTAAAAGTTTTCCATTAACCCGCTGCACTTATTTTCTATTTTCAATCATTTTCCATTACTTGAAACAAAAACAACAATCAATCAAACTTAGATCCTGACAATTGGTATCAGAGCTTGGTCAATCGATTTTGATTTAAAAGTCAAATTGATTTGAACAGATCAGCTCTTTGTTGCTAATTTCGTTTGATAAGTTTGCTTGAATACAGAGTTTTATTACTACAAAAGTTTTTAAAAACACAAATATGTTGTAAACAAGAGAAATGACACAAAACACACCGGAATATAACATTGGTTCCATGTTCAAACCATCTATGTTGAAACGAAATGAGTATTTTATTTGGCAACGTAGGATGGGTCATATATACTCGCCCAACAGAACACCGGATGTTGGAGATTCGTTGTATTTGGACCACATGTCCCCATGGTTCCAAGTACAGAGGATCCCCACACTCAAGTCCCTAAAAAACTCAAAAATTACTCTGAACAGGATTTCCTCAAAATCGAATTTGATGCTAAGGCTTTTAGCATCGTTGCTTCAGCTTTGCCCAATGAGATTTATGCGGGATTACTTCATTGTAATAGTGCTAAAGAGTTATGCGATGCTCTTAAAGAGCATTTCGGTGGTACTGAAGAGGTGATCGAGAATAATAGAGAAGTTTTAAATCAACAATATGAAACATTTTGCCACGTTAAGGGTGAGTCATTAACCCAACAGTTTGAACGATATAGCTGTCTCATCAGTGAGCTCAAATTGGTAAATGTGGAATTTCCAAATTTGATTGTCAATAGTCGTTTGTTGAGATCTTTACCTGTGAAATGGGAGACTGTAGCTTATGTCACTCGAACAGCTGTTGGTTACAAGGAAATGACCTTGACTCAACTTCACGGTCGACTCCTCACATATGAGGGAGAGTTGAACCAGAAAAAGAAGTTACAAGAGTCAGGGAAAATGACCGATGACTATACTATGGGAAACACTGCTCTCTATAGTCATGAGAAGGGGTCTGGCAGTGGAAAGGATCAGAGTTTTGATCATTACATTGACATAACTTTTGGAAACAATTTCAACTCTGATCCCTTAACACCCAATTTTGCTTTTGCTGCAAATTGTGAAAGCCAAACCTCTGACAATCTGAGTTTTGAGATGAATGACCTACAACACTTTGAACCCACAGATTTGGAAGAAATGGACATCCTGCACCAGTTGGCACTTTTGAGTGTCAGGGCTAGTAAGTTTTACAAAAGAACTGGTAGGAGGTTTCCAGGATTACATGGGGGGTTAAAAGTCGGTTTAGATAAATCAAATATAAAATGTTTCAAGTGCAATAGGATGGGACATTTTGCCAGGGAATGTAGAACTCAAACTGCAGGACCAATTATTACGCATCCTGGCCCCAATCCTCAAAGCACTGTCTAATATTCCCAGTTCGCCCTGCACAAAAAATGCAAAACACTGCTCATTTTGCAAATCCTGTAACAACTGTCCCTATTCATTATGTCCAAACCTCTGCTCCACAGATTCAATATGTTCAAGCACCACCTCAAGTGCATGTGCAACAAGTTCCACATGTCACTCAAACTACTCAAACCACTGCTACACTAGCAGAAGTTACACAACAAAGCTTCTTTACCCAAGGTTTTGTTGACTAGAGTAGTTTGCCTGAAGATTTAACTGATGAAAACTTTGCTCTCATAGCCAAAAATGATTTTGAAAATGAAAACTTGTGTTTAATGGCTCTTGAGACCATAGTTGAAGGTGATGAGTCTATGGAACAGGAGTCAAAATCTGATGTGGTTGAATGTTGTGAAGCAGTAGTTACACCAGAAGTTACACCTGTGGTTGAAACGAATGCTGTTGATGTTGAAAAAGACAATCTATCTGACCCATGGGACACAAAGGTGTGTGAAGAAGAGTGTGACTGTGCTCTTATGGCTGCTTCGAAGGTATCACCTCGGATCCTTAAAGATCTATGTTCTGAAAAATGCATTATTGCTTTTGCAAACATAAAACAGGTGAATGAAAACCTGAGAAACAAAATTATAAAAGATGAACTTATTTTTGAAAAACTTTTTAAAGAGTTGAAAACAAAGTTAAGTGAAAAAGATTCTGAAATGAGTAGCCTAAGCCATGAATCAAGCATAACCACAGATCAGCTCCAAACTATGGTAGAAAAATACCAAGTTTGCAAACAGGAGCTAGAATCTACCCAGATCACTTGTGAAAAATGAGTAGAGTCTTGCAAAGGTTATGAGCTTATGCTTGATGCTCAAGTCAAGAGCAACATAAAGTTTAGTATAGGCTTTAGGGAATGTGACCATACTTGTGAAAATGCTGCAAAAATTGACTTTGAGCTGATTGAAATAGTACCAACAAGAGAAATTAAAATCACTGATAAAGAAAGAAACAAATTGTTCTTGAAAAACCAGAGGTTTCACCAAAAGAAAAAAAAATGAAAAATATCAGTTTAAACCAACCTGGTCAGATGAATGTGATATTTTGGAATACTTTAAGCCAATGGACTTTTAACTCTTGATGGTATCAAAGCACCAAAAGCATTGGTGATCCCTATCAAAGATTTGCCAACAGAGGTTACACCATCTGCTCTCAAAAAGTCTGATAGGAAAAGGAAAGAAAAGGTTAAACACTTGTTTTGTGAAGTTTGTTAAAAGAGAAATCATGATACGGGAGACTGTTTTCTTTTGAAAGCTAATGATATAAACAATACTTGTGTTATACCTAAATCTCCTAGATGCACCATCTGCAACAAAACAAATCATCCAACTCAAGAGTGTGTCTATCTCAAAACCTATCATCAAAAGGTAAAAAAGATTAGAGAAAAAGCTCTAGAAAGAGAAAATTCAAATTCTACCAAACAAAAATTTAGATCATGTGAAACATCTGTCACCAAAGCTTTAAATCAAACCTCTGTTCGCAGAGAAATTCAAGTAACAGATGCACCTCCATCAAACCAGTTTCCAAGAGGTAAAAGCCAACCTAATTACCAAAAGGTGCCTATGACTTATGAGACTTACAAAAAGCCTTCTATGCCAAGGGTAAATAGGCATCCTCATGGTTACCATCAGTTGATAAGAGGTAGCTCATAGCAGTGGTTACAAAAGCCTGATCTAACCACTGCTCATCAATCTGAACTTGAGTCTGGATCATCTGATACCCCATCCAAAGCCCTTTGGGTTTGAGACCCACCTGAACTAACTATTTCAAAACATGTGCATGGAGCTTCTACTTGCCTTAACAGTCTTTGGTATGTAGATAGTGGAGGCTCCAGGCACATGACAAGATGTAAAGCCCTGCTTAGAGATTTTAAAGCTCATGGAGGGGGTGATATATCCTTTGGAAATAATTCAAAAGGGAAGGTGTTAGGGTCATGATGTGTCTCAGCATGAAAACTAAAGTTTGAAAATGTGAACCTCTTTGACAATCTAAAATTCAACCTCTTAGGTGTCTCACAGATGAGTGATAAAGGTTATGGTTCCTTTTTCACAAAGAAAACTTGCCAAATATTAGGACCAGAGGTTGTCAAAAAGATTGATCAAATCATTGCAGAGAGCAAAGCACAGTTGACTTCTCATAGAGTAGGAAATGTGTATGTGGTTTATATGGTAAAGGATAATCCTATGTTAAGTGCATGCCTGTTCTCAGTTGCCTCAAGAAAAGAGACAGACCTATGGCACAAAAGGCTAGGGCACACAAATCTAAAAACGATATCCACTCTCTCAAAACAAAGTCTGGTTAGAGGTTTGCCCCAAAAACAATTTACTTGTGAAGAGCCTTATGTTTCCTGTTTAAAAGGTAAACAACATAAAAGTTCTTACAAGTCAATTGAGGAGTCCAAAACTGTAACATCCCAAAAACGTCGTAGCGGAAATACAAACGTAATGGTGATGGAAGTTGGTGCCCATAAATATCTTGTCGATCGATGCATTGTTAATGTTGGACATTCAACTTAATTAAAACATAGTTTTTAAAACATAAAGTTTAAAGTACGTCATATGACACCCTAGTTAAGTTGTTTTTGATCCTTATGGATCTTATTACATAGGTCCCAAAGTTTTAAAAGTTTGTCCAAAACATTCATAAAACAACCATGCATCAACAACCACAAGATACGCCATAATTCCCGAAGCCATGCTCAAGTACCTGAAGAACACGTTAAAATCAAGTGTCAACACAAAGGAGGGTGAGCTCACATATTCAAATTTAAAATAATTTGATCCAAGGAAAAAGTTTCTACTCATGTGTTTATTATCAAAACATCCAAATAATATTTTTAAAAGTTTATTTAATTCCTTAATAAAACGCCAAAGGTTAGTCATCGTAAGCATTCCTTCTTTATAAGGATCTTAAGATATTTCGACATTTTCCCAAGGTTTTCACATATTAAATTTTTAACATCCATTTGTTCAGATTCGTAAGTTTGCAAGACATTATATTAACATTAAGGGTATAATCAATGCTAGACAATAACAAAATATAAATTCGTCGTTTGACATGACACGGAGCTACCGATCGCGACGGGGTTGTTAACCTGATAGATCTATCAACAATTCCACGCAATCCATATTAATGATTAAATGGCTAAGTTTGCGCAAAGTGCCTGCAATGGGTTACCCAAGGTGCCAACCTTATGAACAATATATATATCCTACTAAAATGATAAAATTTAATATAACACGTTGTACGAATCCCCGACGTCCCCACCGAAACGTAATCCTAATCCCGATACTCACTCTCTTGAGACCGAGCCAATTCGTTACAACTTTAGACTTAAACATTTTAAATCCACACCGTCGTTCTATCCCATAACGTCGTAAAATCCCCGTTTCATCTCCGAAACGCATATATCATTATTACAAAATCCGTTTCATCCCGAAACATATTTATATCCAAAACCATGTTTTTCTCCAAAAACATATCATATAATTTCCAAATCATATTTTCCATGAAAATATATTTATAGTTTAATCAAAGACATATTTTATACGAGTACTTATCCTTTTAAGGCGTGTTCTTCCCCCAAAACATATACTAAAACAGTAAAAAGAGGGGTTTAGTGACACTCACCTTTGGGTGCGTATTTAAATTGGGCAATCCCACAATTTGATTCTACATGTCCTAACATACGTAGGCACGATTTAATAATCAATATATTACAAAATTCCTAAGTTTCTCCAATACTTAGATTTTCACATAACTTTGAGATTTTCTAGAAAAGTTATTATTTTTAATTATGTTGGCATATTAATATATATATGAGTTCATATATATATATATTTTTAAGATTTTGCGACTTGAACGATTTTATTGGTGACCTTAATGTTTTATCCGTTACACTCCCATTTATAAATACTATATATCTACGATTTGCGCGTCGTAATATATATACATAAACGTGCACATTTTCACAACATCATAACACGCAAAATCTCGTTTACTGATACACTTATCAATTTTAAAGCATGCATACATGAAATAACTCGTTTAGTTAACCTATGTATAAATTTTCATGCTTGACAAATAAGTTACACATTTAACGCGATTTTACCGATTCTACCGTTTTAAACATACAAGCGTACATGCATAGTCTTAATTTCCGCAATCATGTCAAAACTTAACATATTTTCATATTCACATATTGAAATCACATGACACATTTAAAACATAAGGTTCATCCATTAACAACCCATTCTAGTGTATGTTGAAAAATGCGTATTTTAGTGATTCGGTAACGTTTTCGGGTGCCGAAAGTCACGTATAACTAACCAAACACCAAATAAACTAAATATAAGTTACTATACTTATATTTATACTAAAAATATCAGTTTATTTACTGATTTAAAAGAGTTTCATAAAAACCCTTTTAAAAAGGCGATTTTTACCGTTTTTACCGCATAGTTTTGCGTCAAACGTTACCATAACCATCCGAACTCGAAACGACTTCATATTTTAAAAAACTACATGTTATATACCGAATAAAATGATGGTTATAATCAGATTAGTGATGTTTTTGTGTAAGGCACATAAATCATTCGATTTCATGTATTTTACAACACTTTTAGCACATAGTACAACATGCAAACCTAGTAGACTTCATGTCAAAGTTCCATACCATTTTACACTTCAAATAACACTATTTTTATGCTTTATAATCTGATCTAAAATCACTTTTATCATAACATCATTTATTCATCTTTTTATGTACATACATTCACATGCATGACTAGGTACAAGCACTTAATACACTTACATCATGTCTTCATCATTTTACATGAACTTAATGCATCTAAACATATATTTAACTCATGTTCATATAATCCAAAGCATTCAAGTTCATCTAATCATTTACATCATCATCATCACAAGATGTATGCATGTATTATTTATGAACTAACTAATAAAAAGTTCATGTATATGCATACATATATACACATATACACGACACACACATATTCTTATATACTTCCAAAAATTCTCTTTTTATACATTCATATTCCATCATGTGAACTTTATTCTAAAACCCTTTTTGATCATGCATGTAATCGTCTTTCAAGAATCACATCAACATAAATCAACTAATAATCAAACTCTAACTCATATACATATACTCACGGCCACACATATGTATACACATACATCCATTTTTATTTTCTTTAAAAACCCATTTGTTATTATTTTCAAGTTTGTGATAAATTCCAAGAATCAAGAGAAACCTTCCAACATCATGAATATCACTATGAATCTAGAGTATGTTAAAATAATCAATTTTATACCTTCAAGATTCAACTGGGTTTTGACAAAAATGATGATATGGAGCTTGTTCTTCTTGGTAGTCACCTTAAAATCACTCTTGGATCTTCGAAACAACTTGGAACTTGCTAGATATGGCTTTAATCTTCAAAGAAAATGTTTGAATTTTGAAAATGGGTATGTGTTTGTGTGTGTACGGTTTCTATAGTGAGAGGAGGAGAAGATTTGAAGTTTTAATTCTTGAAAATAGGTATAGGATGGAGTATACATGCATTTTAAATGATTGTAATCTTCCAAGTCTTGACACTTGGCAAAATTGAAAGAAAAGATGCAAGAAATAGGCACCCTTGGCCGCCACTTACATCACACTCTCACATGCACATGCATGTACATACATATATAATATATATAGTAGGTAAAAACAGGTATTTAACTGGATACCGGGTGTGTTATCTAGCGTTTCAACTGTGTTTTAACGCGTTTTCAGTTATTTTCAACGCTCTATAAAAATAAACTCACCAAAATATTGCTAATCAATATTTTATTTGCTTGGACTAGCTATGTTATCGGTAATTGGCAGCATGCGCGCTGTGTTGCGCAGTACGCGCTTAAATTCGCAAAATAGGGATTTTAAGCGTTCTAATTTATTTTTATCATTCTATAAAAATAAACTTGTCAAATTATTACTATAATTATTAGTTGCCCTAAACTGGCTGTGTTGACAGTATTTTGTCAGATACGCGCAGTTTCGTGTAGTACGCGCTTAAACTCGAAAAATAGAGTTTCTTAGCGTTTTAATTAATTTTTCCTCACGATTATGATTAAATATATTATTTAAACCATAAAGGACTATTTTTGGGATTTAACATTATTCGCCGGTCATCGACGTTCGTTTCGCATTTTAACCGTTACGCGATAAGCGTTTATCTTAATATTGCCAACGTAATTTTTATCAAACTTTGGATTTACCAACACAGCAAATACCATATATAAACATCATAAATAATCAAATACGGTCTTTTATTCATTCATGACACGTGTTACATTTGTACGGGACAGCATAAGTAGCCGGGTGTCACAGTCTCCCCTTGTTTAAGGAATTTCGTCCCCGAAATTCTTACACTATAGTTTTGTTTTCGCACTAGGTTTAAAGAGGTGAGGATATTTTCATTGCATCTAGTCCTTTCGTTCCCATGTGAACTCGGGTCCATGTTTAGAATTCCAACGAACCTTGACCAACTTAATCCGACTCCATCTAAGCTTCTGAATCTTCTCATCCAAAACTTCAACCGGTTCCTCGATAAATCTCAATTTATCCTCTACTTGAACCTCATCAGGGGGTATAATAGTGTCTCATCCGACAAACACTTTCTCAGGTTGGAAACATGAAACACGTCATGAACTCCATTTAAATCCTGCAGCAGCTTAAGCCTATACGCGACTGATCCAACTCGAGATGCGATTTTGAAAGGACCTATATACCATGGGCTTAGCTTTCGCCCTTTTCCAAATCTAACAACACCTTTCCAAGGTGACACTTTTAGTAGAACACGATCTCCGACTTGAAACTGCAACGGTTTCCTTCGGATGTCTGCATAACTTTTCTGTGGATCGGCGACAGCGTTCAACCTTTCCTTCATCTGGACAACCTTGTCGGTGGTTTCCTAGATAAGCTCAGGTCTGGTTAGTTGCCTTTCGCCTACTTCAGCGCAGCACAAGGGCGATCGACATTTCCTTCTATACAAAGCTCCAAACGGAGCGGCTTTGATGCTAACGTGTAACTATTGTTGTAAGAAAACTCTGCCAATGGAAAATGTGTATCCCAACTTCCACCAAAATCAATCACGCATGCTCTCAACATGTCCTCTAATGTCTAAATGGTTTTCTCACTCTGACCATCTGTTTGAGGATGATAAGCAGTATCATGTCCAAACGAGAACCCACCGACTCTTGAAGAGACCGCCAAAATCTGGAGTCAAATCGTCCATCTCTATCGGAGATAATTGACACAGGCACTCCATGTCGGGCTACGATCTCCTTGAGGTACAACTGTGATATCTTTTCCGTCTTGTCTGTTTCCTTAATAGGCAAGAAATGAGCAGACTTCGTCAATCGATCCACAATTACCCAAATAGTGTCGTGTCCACGTGACGTACGGGGTAATTTGGTGATAAAGTCCATAGCAAGATGCTCCCACTTCCATTTAGGAATCTCTGGTTGCTGCAGAAGCCCAGACGGCCTCTGATGTTCAGCCTTAACCTTCGAGCATGTAAGACATTTACTTACATACACCGCAATATCTCTCTTCATATTCGGCCACCGATATAATTCCTTAATATCCTGATACATCTTGGTAGAACCTGGGTGAATCGAATATCTGGACTTATGAGCCTCGTTCATAACCAGTTCACGTAGGTTACCTCTAAGCGAAAACCAAACTCGGTTCATGAAGTACGTCACTTCATCCGCTTTTGGTATCAGTTCACATTCCAAACCCTTCAAACCTTCTCTACTCAGGTTCTCATCTTTCAAAGCTTCTCGCTGTGCATTACGAATTCGATCGGTCAAATTCGTTTGTATGGTCAAGCCCAAAGTACGAACGCGCAGAGGCTTTTCCCGCTCTTTCCTACTGAGCGCATCAGCAACAACATTTGCCTTTCCCGGATGATAACGAATATCACACTCATAATCATTGGAGTAACTCTACCCAACGCCGTTGCCGCATGTTGAGTTCCTTCTGATCAAAGATATGCTGGAGGCTCTTATGGTCTGTGTAAATCGTACACTTCGTGCTATACAGATAATGTCTCCAAATCTTCAAAGCGAACACAACAGCTCTGAACTCTAAATCATGACTTGTGTAGTTCTTCTCATGCACTTTCAGTTGTCTGGATGCATAGGCTATCAATTTGTCCTTCTGCATAAGCACGCAACCAAGGCCCAAACGTGATTCATCACAGTATACAACAAAACCATCATTTCCCTCAGGCAGGGATAGGATAGGTGCACTACACAACTTCTCCTTCAACATCCTAAAAGCTTTCTCCTGCTTTTCTGTCCAATCATACTCTTATCCTTCTGGGTCAATAGCGTTAATGGCTGCGCTATTCTGGAAAAATTCTCAATGAATCTTCTATAATACCCAGCAAGTCCTAAGAAGTGTCGCACCTTTGACGGAGTCTTTAGCGCTTCCCAATTCTTAATCGCCTCAATCTTCGACGGGTCTACATGTATACCTTTCTCATTTATGACATGACCGAGGAAATGCACCTCTCGAATCCAAATCACATTTACAGAATTTGGCATACAACTTTTCTTTCTTCAACAGCTCCAGAACCATCTTCAAATGTTTGCTCATGATCTTCTTTGGTTCGCGAATAGATTAGTATATCGTCAATGAATACTATCACGAATTTGTCCAAATAGGGTTTGCATACCCTGTTCATGAGATCCATGAACACTGTAGGCACATTAGTTAACCCAAAAGGCATGACTAAGAACTCATAATGGCCATAACGTGTTCTAAAAGCAGTCTTCAGAACATCTTCCTCAGCAATCTTCAACTGGTGATAACTTGAACATAGGTCTATCTTCGAGTAGTAACTTGAAGCTTGAAGCTGGTCAAACAATCGTCGATTCTTGGCAACGGGTACCGATTCTTGATAGTTAGCTTGTTCAACTCTCTGTAATCAATACACATTCTGAAGGAACCATCTTTCTTCTTCACGAACAACACAGGCGTTCCCCAAGGCGAAAAGCTTTGTCGTATGAAACCTTTGTCTAATAGCTCTTGAAGCTGGTTTGACAACTCTTTCATTTCTGACAGTGCTAATCTGTAAGGAGATTTTGCAATCGGTGCAGCACCAGGTACAAGATCAATTTTAAACTCGATCTATCTCACAGGGGGTAATCCAGTTAAGTCTTCAGGGAAAACTTCTGGATAATCGTGAACTACAGGAATTTCTTCAATCTTCCCACTTTCGACATTCGTATCCACTACGTTAACCAAGAACGCAGGATAGCCTTTACGCAACATCTTGTGCATCTTCATAACATTAACAACTCTTGATACTCGACTCGATCGGTCACCGTGAACAACTATAGCTTCACCACCGCCTGGACGAGGTATCCGTACTTGTTTCTCTGAACAAATGATCTCGGCTCCGTTCTTGGATAGCCAATCCATCCCAACGACTACATCAAAACTACCCAGCTCCACTGGTAATAAATCGATACTAAAACTACGATCGCATAACCGAATTCTACAACCACAAATAACTTCGCTAGAATCTATCAATTTACCATTTGCTAATTCTATCGAATACTTTTTTACTTAGCTTACTTGTTTGTGAACACAGAAACGGTTCAAAGTTTTTCAAAACAAAACTCAATTCAGCACCAGTGTCAAATAGTACGAACGCAGAATGGCCATTGATTAAGAACGTACTGGTAACAACTGCAGGATCATCACGTGCTTTCCAGCATTCAGCTCAAAAGCTCTGCCCCTAGCACCCTGATTCTTCAACGATGGACAATTTCGCTTTCCACATTCGAAGCAACCCGCAAGCTTGGCTCCATCTGCGGTGCTTTTTGTGTAGCACTCACGCGTAACATGTCTAGTTCGACCACATCCAGCACACTTTCCCTGCTCATCTCCGTGAGTCTTCTTTGCTGAACCACTTCCGCCATCCCTGGCATTTTCCTTCCTCGAACCACTCGAATTAGCCACATATGCTTTCCCCGAATCGCGTTTCCTCTCACGCTTCACTTCGGAATCCTTTCTCGAGCTCTCAGACTTTCGCTTCCGCGAATCCCCAGATCTAGGCTCAGAACGCTCTGATCGGTCAGATTTCCCATCTGTCTTGACTTTTCCCGACGACTCCCAAGTCTCCTCTTTTCTGTTAAGGTTACTTTTGCGAGCAACATCATCCGCTAATGATTTCGCTAGAGTAGTAGCTTCCAGATAGGTAGTAGCCTTCGCTGACGTAATCATGCTATGAATTTGTGGTGACAATCCCCAAATATACCTCTCTACCTTAACGTACTCAAGAGTGACCATTCATGGAACCAATCTAGCCAAATCATTGAACTGAGACGTATAAGCTCTGACATTCAGGCCTTCCATGGTCAAATTCCAGAAGTCCGTCTCAACCTTCTGCATCTCACTACGCGGGCAGTATTCCTTTAGAAGCATCTCTTTTAGTTCATTCCAGGTAAGACCGTAAGCCGCGTCTTCGCCCAAAACTTGAACCTGAGTGTTCCACCAGGATAAAGCTTCATCAAGAAATGAACATGAAGCATACCTAACCCTTTGATCAGCAGCACAACCGCTGATGGCCATCACATATTCCATCTTCTCGATCCATCTAGTGATTTCAAGAGGCCCTTCAGCACCGATAAATGATCGTGGGTTACAGCCCTGAAATGTTTTATACGTACATCCATGCACTTGCGGGTTTCCAATCTGTATACCACCTTCACCATGCCCCGGAGCACCACGTCCACGTCCTTGCCCAATATTCTGGTTAGCTTCACGCTGTTCCAAGGCAGTATTAACATGTTGGGCTATGAGTTGTGCCAACTCTTCTAGGGTGGTAGGTAGTCCAGTACCCTGTCTCGCTTTTGGCGGCATCTTGTCATTTCTATTATTGCAATAATAATATTAACATAAGACAGTGTTTAAATATTTCAATCATTAAATAATAGTGGACTAAACAATACAAATGCATCCACATAATAATGAGAATAATTTAACCAAAAGAGAACCCATATCATTAATATTTATCACGGAAATTACAAAGATTGTCCATAGTACAACGACTAATCAAAATTTGGTGAGACACAATCAACCACCAATAACAAGTCTAGATGATATTTCCTCCTAAATATCTAAAAGTTTGGCATGAAAGCCAATATAAGGGTTTATCAAAGAGACATACAAAACAAACAAACAACATAAATGACAAACAGCCGTCATTTCTTCATGCCAACAAACTCTAGAAGCTTCCTCACAAGCTCCTCCAGCTCAACTATCCTCCAGTGCATGTGATCCATAGCACTGTCATCCAAATCCTTTAGCTCATAAAACCAGTCCATTTGCCCCTCTAGATCCTTCACTTTATCCTTGGTCGCCGCCAGATCTCCGCGTATGGCCCCCAACTGACGGTCGCAGTGAGAGCATCGGTCAACCCACACTCCTTTCTGCTTCTTCAAAGCAGATGCAGTCTCAGCTCTGGAAGTTGAAGCTATGTCTCCGACAGGTCGTATCCTCTTCCTACGTCAAAAGTATACTAACAGGGGTGTAGTAGGAGCGCGCGACTCGATCGATGGAAATGACGACTCGGTAACAACTGGTGGAGGGATCTCGGTAGCAGGCTCAGCAACGACAGCAGATGAGACGACTAATGGCTCTAATGGTTGAGTCGTAACAATGGTAGCGTCTACTGCTGGTGCGACACTATAAGATCCTCCGATCAACGGAACACCTCCATCCACGTCATCGATAACTGGCACGGTACCTGATGATTTCCCGGTCTCGTGGATCGAGGGTGGAGCATCATCATCATCGTCTTCGATCCAACCATTGCTTGTAAAAGCATAAAGAGGGTCAACCTGGCTTGCGAACGCAGCAGGGTTAACCTGGAAGGATGAAGCGAATTCGGCCGCATCAACAAACTGTGGAATTGTAGGGGTACCTCTGGTAATACGGATCTAGGTGAAGTCTCGAATTCTGGCTCGCTCTCAGAGTCAGGAATCTCGATGACCTCGTGCTCGTGCGACATCTATGACATTTATAACCGTACAAAGTAAGTGTGTGTTCAAACGAAAAATAACACATACAGCCCAAATAAACAGATTAACAAGTATGCAAAATAACACGCAATGGTTCTCATACATGATAAAAATCCATGTTTATTTAAAAATTTTGGCTTCACGTATTTTGGACTTATATCACAAAAATTTTTTGGTTGAAGTCTAGAGTTTTCCCCTGAAAACATCTAGTTCGCTAACAACCGTTGGCTCTGATATCACTTCTGTAAAACACCAAAAACGTCGCAGCGGAAATACAAATGTAATGGTGACGGAAGTTGGTGCCCATAAATATCTTGTCGATCGATGCATTGTTAATGTTGGACATTCAACTTAATTAAAACATAGTTTTTAAAACATAAAGTTTAAAGTACGTCACAACCAAACAACGGTTAAGTTGTTTTTGATCCTTATGGATCTTATTACATAGGTCCCAAAGTTTTAAAAGTTTGTCCAAAACATTCATAAAACAACCATGCATCAACAACCACATGATACGCCATAATTCCCGAAGCCATACTCAGGTACCTGAAGAACACGTTAAAATCAAGTGTCAACACAAAGGAGGGTGAGCTCACATATTCATATTTAAAATAATTTGATCCAATGGAAAACTTTCTAATCATGTGTTTATTATCAAAACATCCAAATAATATTTTCGAAAGTTTATTTAATTCCTTAATAAAACGCCAAAGGTCAGTCATCGTAAGCATTCCTTCTTTATAAGGATCTTAAGATATTTCGACATTTTCCCAAGGTTTTCACATATTAAATTTTAACATCCATTTGTTCAGATTCGTAAGTTTGCAAGACATTACAAGCTATATATTAACATTAAGGGTATAATCAATGCTAGACAATAACAAAATATAAATTCGTCGCTTGACATGACACGGAGCTACCGGTCGCGACGGGGTTGTTAACCCGATAGATCTATCAACAATTCCACGCAATCCATATTAATGATTAAATGGCTAAGTTTGCGCAAAGTGCCTGCAATGGGTCACCCAAGGTGCCAACCTTATGAACAATATATATATCCTACTAAAATGATAAAATTTAATATAACACGTTGTACGAATCCCCGACGTCCCACCGAAACGTAATCCTAATCCCGATACTCACTCTCTTGAGACCGGGCCAATTCGTTACAACTTTAGACTTAAACATTTTAAATCCACACCATCGTTCTATCCCATAACGTCGTAAAATCCCCGTTTCATCTCCGAAACTCATATATCATTATTCCAAAATTCGTTTCATCCCGAAACATATTTATATCCAAAACCATGTTTTTCTCCAAAAACATATCATATAATTTCCAAATCATATTTTCCACGAAAATATATTTATTGTTTAATCAAAGGCATATTTATACGAAAACGTATACTTATCCTTTTAAGGCGTGTTCTCCCTTAAAACATATACTAAAACAGTAAAAAGAAGGGTTTAGTGACACTCACCTTTGGGTGCGTATTTAAAATATCGCAATCCAACAATTTGATTCCACACGTCCTAACATACGTAGGTATGATTTAATAATCAATATATTACAAAATTCCTAAGTTTCTCCAATAGTTAGAATTTTCACAAAACTTTGAGATTTTCTCGAAAAGTTATTATTATTAATTATGTTGGCATATTAATATATCTATGAGTTCATATATATATACTTTTAAGATTTTGCGACTTGAACGATTTTATTAGTTACCTTAATGTTTTATCCGTTGCACTCCCGTTTATAAATACTATATATCTACGATTTGCGCGTCGTAATATATATACATAAACGTGCACATTTTCACAACATCATAACACGTGAAATCTCGTTAACTCATACACTTATCATTTTTAAAGCATGCATACATGAAAGAATTTATTTAGTTAACTTATGTATAAATTTTCATGCTCGACAAATAAGTTACACATTTAACGCGATTTTACCGATTCTACTGTTTTAAACATACAAGCGTACATGATAGTCTTAATTCCCGCTATCATGTCAACACTTAACATATTATCATATTCACATATTTAAATCACATGACACATTTAAACACATAAGGTTCATCCATTAACAACCCATTCTAGTGTATGTTGAAAAATGCGTATTTTAGTGATTCGGTAACGTTTTCGGGTGCCGAAAGTCACGTATAACTAACCAAACACCAAATAAACTAAATATAAGTTACTATACTTATATTTATACTAAAATATCAGTTTATTTACTGATTTAAAACAGTTTCATGAAAACCCTTTTAAAAAGGCGATTTTTACCGTTTTTACCGCATAGTTTTGCGTCAAACGTTACCATAACCATCCGAACTCGAAACGACTTCATATTTTAAAAAACTACATGTTATATACCGAATAAAATGATGGTTATAATCAGATTAGTGCTGTTTTTGTGTAAGGCACATAAATCATTCGATTTCATGTATTTTACAACACTTTTAAGCACATAGTACAACATGCAAAGCTAGTAGACTTTATGTCAAAGTTCCATACAATTTTACACTTCAAATAACACTATTTTTATGCTTTATAATCTGATCTAAAATCACTTTTATCATAACATCATTTATTCATCTTTTTATGTACATACATTCACATGCATGACTAGGTACAAGCACTTAATACACTTACATCATGTCTTCATCATTTTACATGAACTTAATGCATCTAAACATATATTTAACTCATGTTCATATAATCCAAAGCATTCAAGTTCGTCTAATCATTTACATCATCATCATCACAAGATGCATGCATGTATTATTTATGAACTAACTAATAAAAAGTTTCATGTATATGCATACATATATACAAATATACACGACACACACATATTCTTATATACTTCCAAAAATTCACTTTTTATACATTCATATTCCATCATGTGAACTTTATTCTAAAACCCTTTTTGATCATGCATGTAATCGTCTTTCAAGAATCACATCAACATAAATCAACTAATAATCAAACTCTAACTCATATACATATACTCACGGCCACACATATGTATACACATACATCCATTTTTATTTTCTTTAAAAACCCATTTGTTATTATTTTCAAGTTTGTGATAAATTCCAAGAATCAAGAGAAACCTTCCAACATCATGAACATCACTATGAATCTAGAGTATGTTAAAATAATCAATTTTATACCTTCAAGATTCAACTGGGTTTTGACAAAAATGATGATATGGAGCTTGTTCTTCTTGGTAGTTACCTTAAAATCACTCTTGGATCTTCGAAACAACTTGGAACTTGCTAGATATGGCTTTAATATTCAAAGCAAATGTTTGAATTTTGAAAATGGGTATGTGTTTGTGTGTGTACGGTTTCTAGAGTGAGAGGAGGAGAAGATTTGAAGTTTTAAGTCTTGAAAATAGGTATAAGATGGAGTATACATGCATTTTAAATGATTGTAATCTTCCAAGTCTTGACAGTTGGCAAAATTGAAAGAAAAGATGCAAGAAATAAGCACCCTTGGCCGCCACTTACATCACACTCTCACATGCACATGCATGTACATACATATATAATATATATATATTAGGTAAAAACAGGTATTTAACTGGATACCGGGTGTGTTATCTAGCGTTTCAACTGCGTTTTAACGCGTTTTAAATTATTTTCAATGCTCTATAAAAATAAACTTACCAAAATATTGCTAATCAATATTTTATTTGCCTGGACAGCTATGTTGTCGGTAATTGGCAGCATGTGCGCTGTGTTGCGCAGTACGCGCTTAAATTCGCAAAATAGGGATTTTAAGCGTTCTAATTTATTTTTATCATTCTTTAAAAATAAACTTGTCAAAATTATTACTATAATAATTATTGGTTGCCCTAAACTGGCTGTGTTGACAGCATTTTGTCAGATAGCGCAGTATCGCGCAGTACGCGCTTAAACTCGAAAAATAGAGTTTCTTAGCGTTTTAATTAATTTTTCTCACAATTATGATTAAATATATTATTTAACTCATAACGGACTATTTTTGGGATTTAAAATTATTCGGCGGTCACGGACGTTCGTTTCGCATTTTAACCGTTACAGGATAAGCGTTTATCTTAATATTGCAAAGTAATCTTATCAAAATTTGGATTTAACAACACATAAAATACCATATATAAACATCACAAATAATCAAATACGGCCTTTTATTCATTCATGACACGTGTTACATTTGTACGGGACAGCCTAAATTACCGGGTGTCACAAAAACAAGTCAGTGTCTACAGTTGCTTCATATGGACTTGTTTGGACTTATAAAAATCAGGAGCTTAAAACACAAAAGATATTGTCCAGTGGTAGTTGATGATTTTTCCAGCTTCACATGGACTTTGTCAAACAAGTTGAAAAGCAATTTCATCTTCCTGTAAAAATCTTTAGGAGTGATAATGGGACATAGTTTAGGAACAAGGAGTTAGATGCCTTATGTGAGTCAAAAGTGATTGTTAGACAATACAGCATCCCTAGAACTCTAGAACAAAATGGGTTTATTGAAAGAAAAACAGAACTTTAATTGAATCAACAAGGACCATGCTTGCAGACTCAGGTTTACCCTTGTCTTTTTGGGCAGAGGCTGTAAACAATGTCTGCTATATCCATAACAGAGTTTTGATAAACCCTAGGCATCAAAAGACTGCCTATGAATTGCTTTACAAAATCATACCTCGGATCTCTTATTTTAAAGTCTTTGGCTGCCCACGCTTCATTTTAAACATCAAGGATTCAATATCCAAGTTTGCAGCCAAAGTTGATTGTGGTTATTTTCTGGGATACTCAACCATAAAGTTTTTAACTCTAGGACCAAGTGTGTTGAGGAAACTCTAAATGTGAAGGTCAATGAACTCTCATCCTTGAATATCCCAGCAAATGGACCTGCTGAATTTTTTGATTTATCTAAATTTACATTTGAAGATGTGTCTGTCAAGACTAAGCCCTGCAGGTACCCCATAATCATCATTGCAAGAGCAAGGATATGATTGCATTCTTCAAAGTTTCAAAATCAATCCTACAGGCAGAGAAGCAGATGTTAGTAACAATGGTGAAAACTCTGCCAGTCCAACAGTGGTTAGTACTCAAACCTCTGCCAGCTCTTCAAACCAAACATCTGTTGATAAAAGTCCACAACAAATGGACAAAAGTCAACCCATTTTCACTACCATTCCACCAATCCCTCCATCACCATTCCAATCAGAGGCTGGACCATCAAATTCACCAGCAGTGGTTAGCTCAGATGATACACATTTGCAAGCTTCACCTCAAAATGCCATTGTCCCATATCAAGGTGATTTGATCTTCCTCAAAATCCATCCATTGGATCAAGTTATTGGAAACATCAATGCGGGGGTGCTCACACGAAGCCAAGCCTAAAACATTTGTCTTTTTGCTGGTTTTCTATCACTCACACAACATGTCAAGTACTACGAGGCATTGAAAGACAACAGCTGGGTAGAGGCCATGCAAGAAGAGCTCCTACAGTTCAAGAGACAACAAGTATGGGAACTTGTACCAATGCCAAAAGATGTGAGTCCCATCAGCACAAAGTGGGTCTTCAAGAACAAAACTGATGAAAGGGGTATCGTTGTCAAGAACAAAGCAAGGCTCATGGTTCAAGGCTACAGACAGGAAGAAGGGATTGACTACGATGAAACTTTTGCTCCAGTAGCAAGGTTAGAAGCCATTCGCCTGTTCTTAGCTTTTGCTGCTAACCACAACATCAAGGTGTATCAAATGGACATCAAAGTGCATTCCTGTATGGAAAGATCAAGGATGAAGTATATGTTTGTCAACCTCCTGTATTTGAGGATCACTTTCATCCTGATCATGTTTATAGGTTAAACAAAGCACTGTAAGGTCTAAAACAAGCACCAAGAGCCTGGTATGAAACTCTATCCACTTTTCTCTTATCCATTGGTTTCACTAGAGGTAGGATTGACAGAACCCTATTTTTAAAATGGAAAGGAAAAGATTTGATGCTTGTCCAAATTTATGTGGATGACATCATTTTTGGATCCACATGCACTGCCATGTGTGAAGAATTTAGAAAACTCATGGCAACTGAGTTTGAGATGAGTGCAATGGGTGAGTTGCAATGTTTTCTTGTTTTACATGTCAAACAAATGCAAAAAGGCACTTTCATTCATCAAAATAAGTATGTGAAAGAACTACTTAAGAAATTTGATATGGGTGATTGTAAACCTTGCAACACACCCATGACAACATCCAAGCTAGTCACTGTAGATGGCAAAGATGACCTTGTTGATCAAACTTTATACAGAAGCATGATTGGGTCTTTATTGTACCTAACTGCCTTGAAGCCAGACATTATGTTTGCTACTTGTGTCTATGCAAGATCACAGTCATTGCCAAGAAATCAGACCTTATTGCTGTAAAAGGATATTCAGATACATAAAAGGTGCTCCCACACTTGGTATCTGGTATCCAGCTAATGGTAACATTGAGCTTGCAGGATATTCTGTTAGTGACTTTGCTGGATGTAAAACAACAAGGAAGTCCACATCTGGGGGAGCCCAATTCCTAGGAGATTGCTTAGTATCTTGGCAAAGCAAAAAGCAAGTTGCAGTATCCACATCCACTGCTGAAGCCGAATATATAGTTGTTGCAGGTTGCACTGCTCAAATTTTGTGGCTTCAAAATCAACTTCTGGATTTTGGTGTGACTGCCTTGAGGACTCCTCTCAAAATTGATAGTCAAGCAGCAGAAAACATCATCAAAAATCCAGTTTCACATTCAACCACCAAGCACATTGACATCAGACATCACTTTGTGAGGGATTGCTATGAAAAATGTCCGATTTCTTTACAATATGTCCATACCAAGGATCAACTAGCAGATGTGTTGACAAAAGCAATTGATGCTTCCACATTTGACAGTTTGATTTCTAGGCTTGGAATGCTAAACATGGATTAAAAACAAATTTTCTTGTGATCCATGTGTAAATAGCAGTAAAATGTTTTTAGAAAATCAGAAATTCATCCTTAAAAATAGTTAAAACTGAATTTTTCAATAAATCCTTAAAGTCTGTTCAAAGCTCCGATAGCACAAAAACACTGTTGTCTAGAAAAATCTATCCGTTGATGCAAACATCGGATAGTGTTTAAAATTTGATCACAACCACTGATAGATTGCTCTAACAGTGGTTAGTCAAACAACTGCTTTCCATTGTCAAACAGAGGTTACACGTGGACAGATGTTACTCGATAGATGTTGCATCAGACGCCACGTCACTTGCACTTTTTGAAAAACCCTCTAAAACCCTGTTCTATCCCCAAACAGAGGTTTCACTTTTCTTGTGCGATTTCAAATTTTTCAAAGCCCTTCTCTCAAAAATCTTCCAAAAACATAGCTCCTAAAACCAAATCGAAGAAGAAATCAACACAAGAACAACCCCCATTTATCCTAATCATCAAAACACCACATAACTACACTGCTATTCTCGAAGAAACCGATGCAAACACTCGCTATCATTCAATGATCCGATTCTGAACGAATCATAATTTAAGCACATGTTGGAAGTCAAAGCCCTAGTTTACATCGACTCTTTAAGAGAATTTTGGGCAAATGCTAAAGTAAACTCATCCGCTGATGGTGTGCCCTATTCCATCACTTCCAAAGTTGGTGGCACACAAATGCAAATAAGCCCACAATCTATCTCCCAAGTTTTCATGTTAAATGTTATGCAACATCCAGTATCATTTCCTTTGAGGGAGATACAACATGAGTTTGTTGAATGAGGTTACACCGGGCAGTTGAAAGGTATGACAATCTTCTAACCCAATTTTCCTGCAGAGATGAAATTCTTTTTTCACACATTGCTTACCCTTGTCTCTGCCAAAACTACTGCTTGTAATGAGATCCCTTTAAACATGCAATATCTGGGATTTGCAATCTTAACTGACTCTGATTTTAACCTTTCCCATGTATTATTCAATGATCTCGTTAATAATTTTTTAAATATTGAAAAAAGAAAAGCTTTCTTGATACATCCTCGATTCTTGAGTTTTACTTGCAAGACCAGATTAAATCAAATGCAAGTAAACAAGGCGCCGTAACCAACCCTGGCCGCCTCAATCATGAAACCTTTACACGAATAACAAATCAAGACAAAGTTTCCAAAACAGAAGCAGAGGAGGCTGAGCCTATTTTACAAGAACAAAATGTTCAAGCTCAACCTTCGGCTGCTGAGCCTACTGCTCTAGGTGATCAGGGCATCACAACCGCTGCCCTGAAACCTACACCTAAAATCTCCAAAAAGAAACCATCCAGAGCATCCCGAAAACCCATCAAACCCAAAAAGGGTCCTCTGGAAGATGAGATCCCAGAGGTAAACCCGGTGACAACACCAAAGTCACCAACCACTGCTGCTACTTCTTCACAGCAGATGGTAGAAAGATCTCAACCGCGCTTTGAAACTCCTCCTGCATCCTCACAAAAGGATCAGGTTGTAGGCATACGGACACCGAATTATGAAGCTCTGATTTTAACCTTTCCCAGGTATTTTTCAATGATCTCGTTAATAATTTTTTAAATATTGAAAAAAGAAAAGCTTTCTTGATACATCCTCGATTCTTGAGTGTTTACTTGCAAGACCAGATTAAATCAAATGCAAGTAAACAAGGCGCCGTAACCAACCCTGGCCGCCTCAATCATGAAACCTTTACACGAATAACAAATCAAGACAAAGTTTCCAAAACAGAAGCAGAGGAGGCTGAGCCTATTTTACAAGAACAAAATGTTCAAGCTCAACCTTCGGCTGCTGAGCCTACTGCTCTAGGTGATCAGGGCATCACAACCGCTGCCCTGAAACCTACACCTAAAATCTCCAAAAAGAAACCATCCAGAGCATCCCGAAAACCCACCAAACCCAAAAAGGGTCCTCTGGAAGATGAGATCCCAGAGGTAAACCCGGTGACAACACCAAAGTCACCAACCACTGCTGCTACTTCTTCACAGCAGATGGTAGAAAGATCTCAACCCGGCTTTGAAACTCCTCCTGCATCCTCACAAAAGGATCAGGTTGTAGGCATACGGACACCGAATTATGAAGCTCTGATTTTAACCTTTCCCAGGTATTTTTCAATGATCTCGTTAATAATTTTTTAAATATTGAAAAAAGAAAAGCTTTCTTGATACATCCTCGATTCTTGAGTGTTTACTTGCAAGACCAGATTAAATCAAATGCAAGTAAACAAGGCGCCGTAACCAACCCTGGCCGCCTCAATCATGAAACCTTTACACGAATAACAAATCAAGACAAAGTTTCCAAAACAGAAGCAGAGGAGGCTGAGCCTATTTTACAAGAACAAAATGTTCAAGCTCAACCTTCGGCTGCTGAGCCTACTGCTCTAGGTGATCAGGGCATCACAACCGCTGCCCTGAAACCTACACCTAAAATCTCCAAAAAGAAACCATCCAGAGCATCCCGAAAACCCACCAAACCCAAAAAGGGTCCTCTGGAAGATGAGATCCCAGAGGTAAACCCGGTGACAACACCAAAGTCACCAACCACTGCTGCTACTTCTTCACAGCAGATGGTAGAAAGATCTCAACCCGGCTTTGAAACTCCTCCTGCATCCTCACAAAAGGATCAGGTTGTAGGCATAGGGACACCGAATTATGAAGCTCTAGGACCACTTGGTTCTATCTTCCACAGCCCATCTCCCAGGGCAATGTCGCTTTCTACACAGCCACTCTCACCAATGCCATCACTTCCACCTACAATGTTACCCTTGCTGAATGCAATAGATATTGAGTAGACATTATCCAACACTTCTCACCAACTCATCAATGAGAATATGCTTCAACAAGAAGCTGGGTCTGACTTATTTCTAATTGCTATCCCATCAGCAAATGAAGAGGCTACATCCCTTGGGTTACATGTAAGCCTCGATGATAGTTCAACAACAGCAGCCACTTTAATTGCTGAACTCCCAAGTTCTCAATTAGACAATGGTTACATAGCTAAGTCCTTGTTGAAGGCAACCACTGCTGAGGCTACTACGGCAACCTCTATTCCAGTGCGAAGTCCCCAGAACCAAGAAAAGGGGCATCTAAGATTGAAGCAAGTGGTAAAACACATGCTCATGATATCTTAGATAAAACTACCACATCTGGTAGGAGTTCAGATGATCCTATAAGTTAGATAATGAGCTAAAATACCAAAAATTGACAGAGAGGGTTACCAATGTTGACACCACTATTGATGAAATTAAAGATCTTTTGAAACAGTTGATCACTATTCAGAGCCGACCCCCTGTTCCAACCACTGCTGAGCTCAAATCTGCAATAAATCCAATCTTTCAACAAGAAAAACATTTCCTGGAGCAAAAACATAAACATCAGATGATGGAACTCAGGAATATGGTTGATGCAAGATACAATGGTACTGCTGCAGATATCAAGGAAATCAAAGCCCACTTGCTCACCACCACTTGTAATTCTCCTCCTACTATCATTTTTGTTAGTCCAGATGAAGCCAAAAGGGGGAGAAACCTTTGGGAAAAGAACAGTTGAAGATGGATGATACAAACACAAGGCCTACAGTGAATATCCCTAAGCCAGATGGCTCAAAGAAACCAGACTCAACTAAAGATATCCTGGCAAGGGCAAAGATGCCTCACAAGAATACTGTGTTTGATGAAGGCAAGGTGCTGGTTGAGAAAATGATTGATCAACAGTTAGAAAAGGGAGAGACTGCTACCTCAACAAATAGGATATCTTCTACAAAAGAAAGACATCTAGAATCCACACCTCTCAAAACTAAAGTTGCTACCAATCCAACCACAAAAACCTCTGTCATCACAAAATTAACCACATCTTCTCACACAACTCCCATATTCACCCCAACAAATGTTACAGCAATTGTTGTGCCAATATCTGTTGACACAGCAGAGGTTGTAGCAGATGTTATCACAACCACTGCCATCCTCACCTTTCCCACTTCCACACAAATACTACCAACACCACCCAGAATTCCAAGCCATCCATCGTCACATCAATCAGTTTTAAGAGAAGGAAGTTAACAAAGGTCATAAATGAAGAAGAGATCCCCGCTCCTATGACTCTTGCATCTGCACCAATGTTAAATCTAACCCCTGCTTCCCCAACTACAGCATTTGTTCCTTCAAAAGAAGTGGTTCCTTCAGCTATAAAGTTTACCCTTGATTTGCCTGCAGTTAGGAAAGAAATCAAGTCTTTCTACGCTGAAGAAGATCCCAAAAGACATTTTCCGTCTCTCTTCAAGGTTATCCAAAGCCTGCAAATATTGATAAGTATTTGGAACTCAAAGAAAGGCAGGAAGAGGATATTGCTAAGAAGTTGTCTAAAGGCAAAAGTGATAGAGTAGTGCAGAACCAATTCCAGTTTCAGCTGAGCAAAGTCCAATCACTAGAAAGTTTTTCAAAGAATCTATCAAATCAGATTTCTGAAGCAGATGATAAATTTTTGAAAGATAAGTACATCTCTCACATCATGGAATACAAGAAATATGCTGCAACTAGGGCACATTTCAAAGATTGGTCTGTGAGTGAGCTTCAAGAAGAAATTGCAAGAATAGAAGAACAACTAAAAGATCCTCACAACAAACCTACATGCCCAGATTGGAACAAATACAAAAAGAATGTACCTTAAAAGACCCTGAAGCTCAAAAGAATGAAAGAAGAGCTCAAAATCATTATGGGTCAAAGAACCTGGTAATTAGATGGGGGGAGTTAAGAGTGTTGGATACCTACAAAATGGTGGAAGCCAGAAGGAAAAAGGATCCATCAATGCCTCCTAAACCTGATTATACCAAAGAAGATGCTGCTCTCAAAGCCCAGCTTTCTAGAAAGCCCAGCTCAACATCTGCCCAATCAACACTTGCCTTGCTAAAGCGAAAAAGGCAAGGGGAGATGTCTGAAAAAGTTGACAGAGAGTTTGAAGAAGTATTCATCAAAGAAGGTATCAAAAATATGATAAACTATCCAACAGATGATACAAGTACCAAGTTGGCAAAAGATCTGACAAGAATAGCTCCTTTTCTAACCTCAGCAATAAAGGCTCCTTCAAGAAAGCCTTCAAATCCAAAAATTCTAAACTGAATGGTCAACAAAGACACCCACGAATTGACTTTGAACTACAATTCAAGGGTCAAATAAGAGAATTCTTTCTGAGGAATAAAGATCAAGATTAAGGTGTTTTTGGCATCATCTGTTCCAGGGGGAGATTGTTGGGATTGAACCTTTGGAAAGGAACATATGATACATAGTCAAAACACACCATCCGAGATTTGAGTATTTGCTGCTTTCAATTAACACATTGCTTCCTATCCTCTGACAGAAGAAACTTTCAACCGCTGAAAGAAGATCACAAGAACAAAGGATAGCCAACAGTGCTTAGCTTAGTATTAGATTAATCAATGTAACAGTGTTATGCACTGATAGTTTAGTCTAAGCAGTTTTGTAGTTAGTTACTTCTTGTTAGCTGTCACTATCAACCCTGACGTCATTGAAAGACGATCAGTGGTTAGACAATTAGTATAAATAGGCGCTCAATGTAACAGCTAACATTTTTCTTCTTAAAAAGATCAATTTCGCATATCTTCTTCATTTCTTACTATCAAACGATCGTTATTGGGCTAAGGGGGAGTTTGTGAATCATGATGGTGATGAAAACAAACGACCGATTGATTATTGTAAAAGTTTTCCATTAATCCGCTGCATATTTTTTTTGTTTTCAATCATTTTCCATTACGTGAAACAAAAACAGTAATCAATTCAAACTTAGATCCTAACACTATGTATTCGCTGGCATACTTTTATGTTGACTATCTTTTCACATATGTTTCAGGAGCCTCGGTGTGATGGTTCGAAACGCATGCTTCACATAGGAAAGGACGAGCCTTAGTGACTATAAAACAAGAAAGACAATTATATTATGTTTTGTTTCTAATATTTCCAAGACAATGTAATCATATTATTAATTCAATAAAAAGAAACTTCAAGTACCATGTGTTGTTGAAACAATCTTGTAACGTGACTCCCCGACGTTTCCGCAGCAGTCTGTTGTTTTTACGCGGTCAGGGTGTTACAGGTAGGCTCAAATAGCCGCCACCTACACCCTCTCTCACACAATCTCTCTCCTACATACACATATATACATATATTCATGCATTACACAGGTATTTAACTTATTACCGGGTATTTTATTTCGCGTTTAAAATTATTTTTATCACTCGTTGTGTTGTCGGTATTTCGCGGTATACACGCTGCATTACGCAGTATGCGCTCAGATTCACAAAAATAAGGATTTTAAGCGTTTTAATAAATTTTCCTCACGGATATGATTAAAAATGACATTTTAATCATAATGGATTATTTTAGGGTTTTAACAATAATCGGGGGGTCACTGACGTTCGTTTCACGTTTTGTTTGTTACGCGATAAGCTTGTATCGCTTTTTTGCCAACATAATTTTAAAAGAAGTTTGGACTCACCAACACTTCAAATATCATAAATTAACACCAATCACTATGAATAATGTCATAAATGTAAGATAACGAAATACACGAATAAAACTTTAAGAAGTACGGAAACAATGGAAATTGTACAATGCTCTGAAAATTGCAAATGTTACAGTATCCCCTACTTCTAGGAATTTCGTCCCGAAATTCTTTTAGCAAAGGCTTGTGAGAAAAGTTGTGGATACTTCGCCTTCATTTGATCCTCTTGTTCCCAAGTAAACTCTGGGTCACGTTTGGATTCCCAGCGAACCTTGACAATTTAGAGAAATAGTCTGTGTTGGCTAACATAAACAATTTTCCTCCTGTGCTTTAGGAAGTTTGCCTACTATATCCATTCCCCACCTCATGAATGGCCAAGAGGAAGATATTAGATGTAAAGGCTCTGCTTTTGATGTAGAATGTTGCTATGTCTTTGATAAGCATCGCATTTTCTTGCATATTCCACAACATCCTTCTTCAATGTAGGCCAGTAATATCCTGTTCTGAGGATCCTTAATAATATGCCCTGCCCCCAATGTGTTTTCCACAATCTCCTTCATGAAAATCCTTCAAGACTTCTTGAATTTATGGATCCTTAATGCACTTCAAATAGGGACCTGCAAGAGATCTCTTATATAACATGTTATTTAGTATGGTGAATTTAGATACCTTTATCCTTAAGGCTCTAGGATTCTCCCTAGCGGGAATCTCCCCATTCTGAATATACATCAGGATTGGAATGATCCAAGAACCAGAATTTGACTGCACATCATCATTGGGTACAATTGCAGTACTCTTAACTATCTCCATTGCTTCCTTCTCCTTAATTACAGGAGACAAAATATGAATAATAGGTATCTTGACATCCTCCGGCATCTTTATGGATGATCTTAGGTTAGCCAAGGCGCCTGCCTCTGCATTCTCTTCTCTGGATACCTGTGTTAAATCAGAAAATGCAAAAGAATCTGCCAGTTTCCTGACTATCTCTAAATATTTGATTAGTTTTTCTCCTTTAACAGTGTATGAGCCGTTAAAGTGGTTAGTAATTAATAATGAACTACCTGATCCTCATTTGCCTAGCTAATTGTAAACCCGCAATTAAGGCTTCGTACTTTGCTTCATTGTTAGTGGTTTGAAATTCACATGCAATAGATTGGGGTATTATATCCCCCTATGGAGATTTTAGTAGTATGCCTAGTCTAGTTCCCTTGACGTTTGAAGCTCCATCTGTGAAGACTGTCCAAGGATCCTTGGTCTCCTTATGTTGTTGAACTTCTAACTCAGCTCCCCTTTGTAGATCACTACCCCCACAAAGTCAGCTAAAGCCTAAGACTTGATGGTAGTCCTGGGTTCATACTTAATGTCATATGCACTAAGCTTGACTGCCCTCTTTGCCATTCTACCTGATATTTTAGGTTTCCCGAGAACATTCTTAATAGGAAAGTTAGTTCTCACAATAATAATATGTATTTCAAAATAATGTCTAAGTTTACTGGAAGCCATAATTAAAGCGAGACTTAATTTCTCTAAATGAGAATACATGGCTTCAGCATAAAGAAAGCTTTTACCTACATAGGATAGCGGATGTTACTGACCTTCATGATCCTTGGTTAGGACCGCACTTAATACTTTACCTGAAACAACTAAGTACAAGGATAATGGCTCATCATCTTCTAGCTTAATCAAGGCTGGTGTTGAGGATAGATAATCCTTTAGGGCTTTGAGTGAAGCTTCATGCTTCTCGGTCCACTTGAATTTTTTATTCTTCTTCATTACATCGTAAAAATCCTTGCACTTTTTTGAAGATTTGGAGATGAACCTATTCAAGGCTGTAATCCTTCCAGTCAATCTCTGCACATCATTTGCATTGGCTAGAGACTTGATGTTCACAATTGCTTTAATATACTCAGGTTTAGCTTCAATCCCCCTTTTGGTCACCATGTATACTAGGAATTTCCCAGCTTTCACACCGAAATGACACTTTGAAGGATTCAGCTTCATGTTGTATTGGTCTAGGATGTTGAATGCAACTCCAAGATCCTTAAGATGATCTGTTAGGATCTAAGTTTGATTTACTTGTAGTTTTTGTTTCAGAATATGGAAATATGATTGAATTGTAAAGTAAATGCAGCGGAACAAGATGGAAAACTGTAACTACAAGTAAAGGTCGTTTGTTTTCATCATCATCATGCTTTCAAGTTTATAAACTTTGCATGTGATTCACAAAATCCCCCTCAACCAATTACAACAGTTTGATAGTACAGAAACTCAGAGAAGATAATTGGTCAATGATCTTTAATAAACAAGATTAACCGTTACAATGATTCACCTATTTATACTAAACTATCTAACCACTGAACATCTTTGATGTCGTCAGGGTTGATAGTGACATTTAACAACTAAATAACTAACTGAAAACAAGAGCAGTGGGCTCAGTAGCAAGAGGTTGAGATTGAACATTTTGTTATGGTAAAACTTGATCTTCCTCCTCTACTTGTGTTTTTGAAACTTTGTCTTGATTTGTTATTCTTGTAAAAGTTTCATGAGTTAGGCCGCCTGGGTTTGTAACAGTGCCTTGTTTAAAATCATTATCAGGTAACTGATTATGAAGATAAACACTCAAAAATCTTGGATGCATTAGAAAAGCTTTTTTCTTTTGCAATGTTGTTAAAATTTGCCACAAGATCATTGAACAATATCTGGGAAAAGTAAAAATTTGAACCAGTTAAAATAGCATAACCCATACATTGAATGTTCAATGGGATTTCGTTAAAGCAGTGGTCTTGGCTGAGAGAAAAGTCAAAAGAGTATGAAAGAAAAATATCCTCTCAGCCGGAAAATTGGGTTTGAAGGTTGCCATACCTTTAAGTTGCCCAATGTGACCCCTTTCCAGAAACTCTACTTGCATCTCACTTATTGGAAATCACACAGGATGTGCCATATCATTCAATTCGAACACTTGTGAGATTGATTGGGGAGTAATTTTCATAAGGGTTTTGCCCACTCTTGATAATATAACATAAGGAACATCTTTTTTGAGAATGAACCTCTGTGTTTGCCCAAAATTGCCGTTGTGATTCTTGATAAATTGGGGCTTTGACAGTTAACATGTGTTTAAATTTCGATTTCTTCAAGATTTTTATCATCGGATGATATCTTGTATTTGAACCGGTTTCTTCAAAAAATTGTTGTGTAGTTGTGAGGAGTTTTGATGATGAGAGTAAATGGGGGTCGTTCTAGTTTGGATTTTGCTTTGGATTTCACTTTTGATTCGGTTTTGGGAGCCATAACTGAGAGAAAATCGTTTTGAGAATTTTGAATTCGACACGATAAAGTGGAAACTCTGTTATGGATAACACATGGTCTTTATAGGATTTTGAAAAAGTGATAATGACGTGGCATCTGATGCAATTCACTGACGGATAACGTCTGACCACGTGTATCCTCTGCTTGCAAATGGAAGACAGTTGTTGGAAATCACTGTTTGAAGGTATGGGCAGTGGATTGTGAACAGTGTTTGACACTATCAGAGGATACACTCTAACAGTGGTTTGACTTTTCTTAAACAAACAGTTGTAATGCTATCAGTGGTTTGAACACTTTAAGGATTTATTGAAAAAATCAATTTTAAACTATTTTTAAGGATGGGTTTTTTTATTTTCTGAAAACATTTTGATGCAATTTACACATGGATCACCATAGAACTGTTTTAATCCATGTTTAGCATTCCAATTCTAGAGATCAAACTTTCAAAGGTAAATGTATCCAAAGCTTTTTTAAGAACATCTGCCAGTTGATCTTTAGTATGGACATGTTGTAAAGAAATCAAACCTTTTTCATAGCAATCCCTCATAAAGTGATTTCTGATGTCAATGTGTATTGTTGTGGAGTGAGAGACAAGATTTTTGATGATATTTTCTACTGCTTGACTATCAATTTTGAGAGGAGTCTTTAAGTTAGTGATACCAAAATCCAACAATTGATTTTGAAGCCACATGATTTGAGCAGGGCAACTTGGAGCAGCTATATACTTTGCCTCAGTAGTGGATGTGGAAACTGCAACTTGCTTTTTGCTTTGCCAAGACACAAGGCAATCTCCTAGGAATTGGACATCTCCTGATGTGGACCTCCTTGTTGTCTTGCATCCAGCAAAGTCACTATCTGAACAATCTGAAAGCTCAATGTTCCCATTAGCAGGATACCAGATACCAAGTGTGGGAGCACCTTTTATGTATCTGAATATTCTTTTCACATAAATAAGATCAGACTTTCTAGGTAGAGACTGTGATCTGGCATAGACACATGTAGCAAACATGATGTCTGGCCTTGATGCAGTTAGGTACAATTAAGACCCAATCATGCTTCTGTAAAGTGTTTGATCAACAAAGTCATCTTTACCATCAATAGTGACTAGCTTAGAAGTTTTCATGGGTGTGCTTCAAGGTTTACAATCATCCATATCAATTTTTTTATGTAGGTCTTTGACATACTTATTTTGATGGATGAAGGTGCCATTGTGCATTTGTTTAACTTGTAAACCAAGAAAACATTGCAACTCACCCATTGCACTCATCTCAAACTCTGCTGCCATGATTTTTCTAAACTCTTCACACATAGCAGTGCATGTGGATCCAAAAATGATGTCCTCCACATAAATTTGGACAAGCATCAAATCTTTTCCTTTCCATTATAAAAAAAAGGTTTTATCAATTTTACCTCTTGAAAAACCTATGGATAAGAGAAAAGTGGATAGAGTTTCATACCAGGCTCTTGGTGCTTGTTTTAGACCATATAGTGCTTTGTTTAACCTGTAAACATGATCAGGATGAAATGCATCTTCAAATCAAGGAGGTTGACACACATACACTTCTTCCTTGATCTTTCCATACAGGAAGGCACTTTTGATGTCCATTTGAAACATTTTGATGTTGTGGTCAGCAACAAAAGCTAAGAACAATCTGATGGCTTCTAACCTTCTACAGGAGCAAAGGTTTCATCAGAGTCAATACCTTCTTCCTGTCTGTAGCCTTCAACCCCTTTCATCTGTTTTGTTCTTGAAGACCCACTTTGTGCCAATTAGACTGACATCCTTAGGCAGTGGTACGAGTTCCCAAACTTGTTGTCTTTTAAACTGAAGGAGCTCCTCTTGCATAGCTTCTACCCAACTACTGTCTTTTAGTGCCTCTTGGTACTTGATAGGTTGTGTGAGTGATAAGAAGCCAGCAAACATACAAATGTTTTGGGATTGGCTTCTTGTGCGAACTCCCTCATTTATGTTGCCAATAACTTGATCCAATGGATGGCTTTTGAGGAAAATCAAATCACCTTGATATGGGACAATTGCATTTTTATGACAATTGTGAAAACTCCTGGTAAACTTTGATTGGTACAAGTCCGTGGTAACCGGACGTGATTTGTATATCATGATATTTGTTGTTATTATGTGTGATGATACGAATTCTGAAACATGTTACACCGACTATAATAGGAGTATATGCACAGTAATTACCAAAAACATTACATTGACACTATGCGTCACCTACAAGGCAAGACAAAGTCGTGAATGGATTGACGACTCTGGGAACACGTCATGGTTGACATGACACTATTAAGGGCCAACGATGTGAGGTTGGTGTCCTTGGTCTTTGACAACGTGTTAGACGGGAACTTGACGTTTAACAGCGCATTAAACAGTCGACCATGATTATTAGGCCAATGATAGGGCCCTTTAAGATTCCGAGTTCACGAAACATCTTAGTTACGAACCATAGACTATCAAATAAGATTAGAAACAAATCGGAGCTCGAGCACGCAAAACGAGGCTGTCTCGGTTAAGGAAACGCCTTTGCGTTAGGAGCAATGAAAGACAAACCAAACATGCAAGGAACGGTCAATCAAGCCTAAAAACAGTTAAAGTAACCCAATACGAGACTTTTAGGATTAAAACGTAACCGGGCTCGGGTTTTAAGACGGAGTCTTTTGACACTAAGAACGCGAAAAATAGAGTCCGTTTCGCAAATGGGGTACGCGTCTGAGACCCGAAAGCGAACCTGAACGCGCCACCAAAGATAAACATCATCTTTTAACACGAAAAGACGAAGCACGACAAAGCGCGGGTGGGGTAGGGGCACCCCACCTATGCTGCCCCCCATATATATATATATATATATATATATATATATATATATATTATCATTTTTTCCATTTGTTCTTCCATTTTCCATTCACTTTTGCTTAAAATCTGCCTTCAAAGCTCAAGAACCCAGCTGATTTCAACTTAATATCAACCAAATCAAAGGTATTTGGCAAGTTTATAATGGTTTTAATGATTATTTCCTGATTAAACATGATTTATAATCGAAAACCCCATTTTAATCCATGATTTTGGAAGGTTTAAACAAGTTTCTTGGCTGAATAAGAACACTTGTGAATTCCCTAGTGTTATATGGTAGGCAAGAGCATGAAACTTCAGGTTTTGATACACTAATCGACCCTTAGTCGACCAAAAACTAGTAATAAAGTTCTAAACCGAAAAACTATGAAACAAGGCTTGATTGACATGGGTGATGGCATGGTTGGATTTTTCTTGGTATATAGGTACTGAATATGGCTCACACCCACTTCTGGACTCAAGAAAAACACTTGGAATTTAAGAAATCGCTAGGTGAAACTCGAATATAGAATAGGCAGAATATTGTTTAGACCATACCTTGGTCTGTGGCTATTCGATTGAGCTGCAATTTGATGTGCTGATGTAGAGTATTGACAAGAAGATACACATAAAAATTTAGGATTTTTGGAATTTGCTACGATCCGGTGAAGTTTTTACTGTTTTAACAAAATAAATCAAGAACAAATACCCAACAGAGTCAATAAATCACCAAAATTTACATGAACACTAAGAGACATATAAGAAAAGTTCTGGGAAGTTTGGGAGTCCATTGGTTGAGTTTTGATTCGGGTTAAAAATCCGTGTTTTTATGAGCTTTCGGTAGCCAGAAACGCACTGAAACGAATCTGAAAAATACCAAATTTTTAAAGAGAGTTCCTGGACATGTAAGGGAGTTCCTAAGATAATTTGGGAATTTTTGGACATCGAATGATAAACAAAGTGAATTGTGCGGTTAAATACTGTTTTATAAATGATTTATTTGAGAAGTTAAAATAGCTTTGTAAATTCCCAAAATTTTTTTCCTTGAATCTATATATTTTTACTGACTTTCACAAGAATTTCCAGAATTTTAAGAAATATGTAGATTAAATGTGATATTTCGACTTTTAAAACGCTTATTTAACTTAATTCGGTGGTTTACCAGACAAAGAACCCGCCGAAACTGGGAACTGACCAAAACCTATTTTGACTATAATTGGAACACCGGGAGTATTTTGGGAGGTTCCAGGGTAAGCAGGGCACTCTGGGTGTGTTCCACCACCGTTTGGGAGGATCCCGACGGTGAGAATGGAAACTCAAATTTGGCCAACCTAGACTCCCCAAACACCCAGACTCCCTTAATGAAAAGTTAATCTTTCTTAAATCACAACACATTGGCATTATTGGTATTCCCGTACCATTATCTGAACGTGTCAGACAATCGACAATGGCTGGCACGCAAACCGGTGCCCGGGAGCCAAACGTGAAATTAATCATACCCTAACATCCATCAGCACACCAGGATACTATATGTACAAAATGGACTAAAAATAATCACTCGGACCCAAGTTATAGGCATTACCGACCTAGCAACTGATATTAGTAATTACTTGCATGATTGCTGTTAAAGCCGAACAAGCTTACATATACTCCTTTGCTACCTGTGATGCTACTATCCTGTGAGTTTTCACTCCCCCTCTTTTAAATTGTTTTATTGTTTTCTGGGGGTGATTTGCATGTTACAAACTATGTAAATTGCACCAACTTGTGATGATGTGAATTATGTAATTCACGAACACCCTCCCCTCTACAAGTGATTAGCGTAAGCCGTGGACAGTGGATAGTACTATTGGTCTGAAAAGCCCAGTGCCGCCAGGTGTGACACAGTGTGTAGGCAACCAGGCACTGCACGCTTCCTAACCCGGTTATGGGGTTAGGCATAATTGTAGGGGAACATTGAACTGAATGTGATGCAGTTGGTTGGAAGTGTCTGTGGTGACACGACCCGGTGCGATAATGTGTCTGTGTGACACGGAGCGGTTATGACGGTCAAGGTTTCACTTGTGTTCTCGTGTAATTCCATCTGTGACTATGACCAGTGCAATTAAACTTGTTAACACATATTGTTCCGCGACAACTAAACCAGTGGAACTCACCAGCAGCGTTTAGCTGACCCTTTTTAAAACTAACATGCATTTCAGGCAACTTGAGACTGGTGTGATCCATGTATGTTGTTCAAGACATGTTTATAGGCGAACCCTGATATAGACGCATGTGGCTTAGAAGATTTATGTGGTTCATGGGAACACGCAGTTGTAACATACATGTAGTATGTAATCAACATTTTGTAAGCAATAAAATGTAGTGTCTTTATAAACAATGTGCTTGTACCAGAGGTGTCTGTTGCATCCTCTTCCGCTGCAAGTCGGGGTGTGACAATTTTGAGGTGAAGCTTGCAAATGTGTATCATCTGAGCTAACCTCTGCTGGTGAATTTGATGGTCCAGCCTCTGATTGGAATGGAGGTGGTGGTATGGGTGGTATTGATGTGAATGTTTGTTGATTTTTATCCATATTTGGTGGATTTTTATCAACAGTGTTTTGATTTTGAGAGCAGACAGAGGTTTGAGTATTAACCACTGTTGACCCAGCAGAGCTATCACCATTGTTACTAACATCTGCTCCTCTGCTTGAAGGACTGATCTTGAAATTTGGAAGTATGCAATTATATCCTTGCTCTTGTGATGTTGATTGTGATGTACCTGTAGGGTTAGTCTTGACAGACACATCTTCAAATGTAAATTTATCTAAATCAAATAGTTCAGCAGGATTTGCTAGGATTTTCAAAGATGAGACTTCATTGAACTTCATATTCAGAGTTTCTTCAACACACTTGGTCCTAGATTAAAAACTCTGTAGGCTTTGGCAGTGGTTGAGTATCCCAGAAAATAACCACAATCAACTTTGGCTGCAAACTTAGAGATAGAATCTTTTAAGTTCAAAATGAAACAAGGAAAGACAAAAACTAAAACTTTGAAATATGAGATCAGAGGTTTGATTTTGTAAATCAATACATATGCAGTCTTTTGATGCCTGACGTTAATCAAAACTCTGTTCTGAACAAAACAAGCAGTGTTTAAAGCCTCTGCCCAAAAAGACAAGAGTAAACCTGAGTCTGCTAGCATAGTTCTTGCAGATTCAACTAAAGTCCTGTTTTTCCTTTCAACCACCTCATTTTGTTCTGGAGTTCTTGTGACACTAAATTGCCTAGCAATCCCTTTTGACTCATAGAAGGCATCCAACTCCTTGTTTCTAAACTCTGTCCCATAGTCACTCCTAAAGATTTTCACTGGAAGGTCATATTGCTTTTCAACTTGTTTAACAAAATTTTGCAATATACCAGTAGTTTCATCCTTGGAGTGTAAGAAAAATGTCCATGTAAACCTTGAAAAATCATCAACAATGACCAAACAAAATCTTTCCTTCATTAAACTCATGATTTTTAAAGGGCCAAACAAATCCATGTGCAGCAATTGCAAGCATTGGGTTGTTTTGGACTCTTCAATTGATGTGTAAGAACTTTTGTGTTGTTTACCTTTTAAATAGGAAACACATTGTTTTTCACAAGTGAATTGTTTTTGTGGTAAACATCTGACAAGAAAATTTTTAGAGAGTGTGGTGATTTTTTTCAGATTTGTGTGTCCAAGTCTCATGTGCCATAACTCTGTCTGTTTGCGAGAAGCAACTGAGAACATGCATGCATTAGATATAGGGTTATGTTTCAACATATCAACCGCATACACATTGCCACTCCTGTGAGAAACAAGTTGTGCTTTGCTCTCAGCAATGATTTGATCAATCTTTTTAACAACCTCTAGTCCTACAATTTGATATGTTTTCTTTGTAAAGAAGGATCCATATCCTTTGTCACTCATTTGTGAGACACTCTGAAGATTGAATTTTAGATTGTCAATTAAGTTAACATTTTCAAAGTTGAGCTTCCCAGCCTGAATACACCCTGACCGAACACCTTCCCCTTTGAATTGTTACCAAAAGATATATCACCCCTCCATGAGCCAAGAAATCCTTGAGAAGGGCTCTACATCTTGTCATGTGCCTGGAGCCTCCACTATCTACATACCATAAACTATCAAGGCAAGTAGAAGCTCCCTGCACATAAGTAAACAATTAGTTTAGATGAGATTCTAAAGCCAGAATGGCCTTGGATGGGCTCATAGATTATCCATTCTCAAATCCAGGAACATGGTCAGTGGTTTGAGTTTTGCTTTGTATCCACTGTTGTGAACCATTTCCTGTCAGATGTTGGTAACCATGAGGATATTTATTCACTTTGGGCTTTGAAGGTTTTCTGTGACCTTCATAGCTTATAGGAATCTTTTAATAAACTGGTTGTCCATGTCCTCTTGGATACCTATTTGTAGGTGGAGCATCTGTCACTTGTACTTCTCTAGTAACAGAGGTTTTGTTCAATGATTTTGTGACAAATGTTTCAACAAGTTCTAAGGTCTGCCTAGATTTATTTATAGCAGAGCTTGAATTTCTCTCTCAAGTGCTTTTGTCTTGATCTCTTTTACCTTTTGATCATAGGTTTGAAGATAGACACACTCATGAGTTAAGTGATTTGTTTTTCCACAAACAAAGCATTTTGAATCATTCGGGATCACATGAGTTCTGTTTATGTCATATGCTTTTAAAAGAAAACAGTTTTCAGTTACATGATTTCTTTTGTTGCAAAATTCACAGAACAGATGTTTGATCCTTTCCCTTTTCTTTTTATCTGATTTCTTCTCAGCAGATAGTAACCTCTGCTGGAAGATCTTTGATGGGAATGATTCTAGCCTTTAGTGCCTTGACACCTTCAATGGTTGAGAAGTCCATTGGCTTGAAATTTTCAAGAATATCACATTCATCTGACCATGTGGGTTTGAATTGGTATTTCTCAATTTCTTTAAAAGTTGAAGACTCTTCATGTTTTCCAGAGAAATTTTGTTACCATGTTTATCAGTGATTTTTATCTCATTTCCAGCCAAATTCTTTGGAACCACTTCAACCTTTTCAGAATCAATTTTTGTAACATTTTCAGTGGCTTGTTCTTCATTTTGAAAACCAATGCCAAATTTTATGTTACTCTTGATCTGTTTGTCTAGCGTAATTTCAAAACCTTTGGAAGACTCTACCCATTTTTCACATGTGATCTGGGTAGCTTCTAACTCATTTTTACAAACTTGGTATTTCTCTACCATAGTTTGGAGTTGGTCCTTGGTTATGCTAGCTTCGTGCTTTAGGCTACATATCTCAAAATCTTTTGAAATCAATTTTGTTTTTAACTCTTTGATCAGTTTTTAAAAATTTTATTCATCTTCTAAGATTTTGTTCCTAAGGTTTTCATTCACCTGCTTAATCTTAGCAAAAGCTATTATACATTTTTCTGAACAGAGATTCTCAAGAATCTTAGGTGATACCTTGGAAGCAACCATAAGAGTACAATCACAATCATCTTCACACATATCTGTATCCCATGGGTCAGATAGAGAGGTCTTTTCTTCATCAACGGTGTTTCGAAAAACCACTTGTGTGTAACCACTGCTTCATCAACACTTTGAACTTCATCGGATTTTAATCCTTGTTCCTCAGACTCAATACCTTCTACTATAGTTTCTAAGGCCATTAAACATATATGTTAATTTTCAACATCATTTTTAGCCATAAGAGCAAAGTTTTCATCATTTAAATCCTTAGGCAAACTACTCCAATCAACAAAGCCTTGTGTAAAGAAGCTCTGTTGGTAGCCCTTTGCCAAAGGAGTGGTTTGAGTAGTTTGTGTGACATGTGGAGCTTGTTGCACATGTACTTGAGGTGGTTCTTGGACATACTGAATCTGTGGAGTAGGTGTTTGGATATAATGGACAGGAACTGTGGTAGCAGTATGTGCATAATGTGCAGTATTTTGAATTTGTGGTGGATGGGTATAATGGGAATAATGAGAAGTGCTTTGAGGTCTAGGGCCTGGGTGAGTCACAATTGGACCTGCAGTTTGAGATCTGCATTCCCTAGCAAAGTGTCCTAACCTACTGCACTTATAACATTTGGTTTTGGATTTATCCAACCCCACTTTCAACCCCCCATGCAATCCAGGAAACTTTCTACTAGTCCTTCTATAAAATTTACTTGCTCTAACACTGAAAAGTGCTGGCTGATGAAAAATGTCCATTTCTTCCAGATCAGTGGGTTCAAAATGTTGTAAGTCATTCATTTCAAAGGACATATTGTTAGAGTTTTGGCTTTCCCCAGTTGCAGCAAAAGCAAAATTGCGTGTATAAGGATCAAAAGTAAAATTGTTTCTAGAAGTTATGTCAATATAATGATCATAACCCTGATCCTTTCCACTGCTAGAACTCTCTTCATGACTATAAAGAGCAGTGTTACCTAAGGTATAGTTGTCAGTTGTTTTCATTGACTCTTGCAACTTCTTTTTCTAGTTCAACTCTCTCTCATAAGAGAGAAGCGACCATGAAGTTGAGTGAGGATCATCTCTTTAAACCCAACAGATGTTCGAGTAACGTAAGCTACATTCTCCCATATTTCTAGTAACGATCTTAAGAAACGACTATTGACAGTCGAATTAGAAAATTCCACGTTAACCAGTTTCAATTCATTGATGAGACAGCTAAAACGTTCGAACTGTTGTGTTAACGACTCACCTTTTACGTGACAAAACGTCTCATACTGTTGATTCAAAACTTCTCTATTGTTCTCTATCACCTTCTCGGTCCCACCGAACTGTTCTTTTAGTGCATCCCACTGTTGCAATGGAGCAATCCAGTATAGATTTCGTTGGGTAGCGTGGAAGCAATAATGCTAAACGCTTTTGCATCCAACTCTATTTTCTGGAAATCCTGCTCAGAGTAGTTTTCAGGATTTTTTTGGCACTTGTTTAGTGGGATCCTCTGTGCTTGGAACTAATGGAATATGTGGTCAACAGATCGCCAACAGCCGGTGTTTTGCTGAGCCAAGATGTGACCCATCCGACGTTGCCATATGAAATATTCATTTCGTTTCAACATCGGTGGTTTCAACATAGATCCAATGTTAGATTCTCATGTGTTTTGAGACATTTCTGCTTGTTTTACAACAGATTTGTGTTTTAAAAACTTTGAACGTGATAAAACTCTGTTTTCAAGTAAAACTAATAAACTGATTAGCAAGGGGAGCTGATCTTTCAAATCAAATTGAATTTAGTCAAATTTTGATTGACTAGGCTTTGATAATAATTGTTAGGATCTGAGTTTGATTTACTTGTAGTTTTTGTTTCAAAATATGGAAATATGATTGAACTATAAAGTAAATGCAGTGGAATAAGATGGGAAACTTTTACTACAAGTAAAGGTCGTTTGTTTTCATCATCATCATGCTTTCCAGTTTATAAACTTTGCATGTGATTCACAAACTACTCCTCAGCCAATTACAACAGTTTGATAGCACAGAAAAACTCAGAGAAGATAATTGGTGAATGATCTTTAAATAGAAAAGATTAACTGTTAGAAGGATTCACCTATTTATACTAAACTATCTAACCACTAAGCATCTTTGATGACGTCAGGGTTGATAGTGACATTTAACAACTAAATAACTAACTGAAAACACTGTTCTCTAACATCGGATAGTGCAAAGCACTATTACATTGATTATATAACTAATATAATTAAAACTCACATGACCATCCTCCACTTCTTATCTTCTGGAAGACCTTTGGCATTTTGTTGTAGCAGATGATGTAAAGGTAGCAGACTTTAGGAAGATAGAGTTTAAGTTATCAGCGGTTGTAAACTCTGATAGTTGGACCAAACCGCGGATAGTGTATTTGGCTTTATATCATTTGTTCCTTTGTGTAGGGTTCAATCCCAACATGATCTTCTGCTTTCTTGGATTTGACCACCATGTTGTCAATGTATACTTCCATATTGTCTCCTAGCTGCTCCTTGAACATCATATTTACCAGTCTTTGGTAGGTAGCAATTGTATTTCTTAATCCAAATGGCATAGCAATATCTATACTATATTAATAAGCATATCCGAAGGGCAACTTAAGGTAATTTGCTACTTTACTTAAAACACCTTTAATGCACGTTGTACAAGTCTTTAAAGCACATGAAAATGAAAGGACATTGGGCGGGATTTTAAATTTCAAAACACATGGATACAACTGGTATCAAGGTTTGATCTTTCTCATTCTTATCCGCCTCCATCTGCTCTCTTTTTGGCGATTTTCGCTCTTATCTATCCCTGGGGATGCTATGATGTTTACTAAATAAGTATGTTTTGTGAGAGAAAGAGGTAGAGGGAGAGAAGAATACGCAGAAGAGTGAGAAAATGGGAGAGGGGAGCCGACGAAGACTATGATATAGATGGCTGTAGTGTCAGAAGATGGATGGGTTGGTAACAATCATATACCCCGATGGTGGCGCCGCTAGAGTTTCGAGATGACCACAAACTTTCGGCTTACACAATAGTAAGGACAGAGAGACGCTGACTTCTTAGAACCTTCTACGGCTGCGAGTTAGTCTCGCGGCGACTACAATCATGAACGAATGTACCAGTTCTAGCGGATCTGGTGGTGACGACGTCTAGGGTTCCGCAACAAGTGGTAGAGACAACTGCTAGGTGGTTGTACAGACCTTACAAAAAAAGAACCGCCGTCCTAGCTATGACAGTGCCGTATGAACGAGGATTCAGGTTAGCGGCATTTCTATCCATTATTGCTTTTATTTATTTGTAATTCTTTGGGAATTTATTATTTCTAAATTAGAAAAATGAGATCAGTTGAGTTTTGTGGGAAGGAACAGGGGTAATTTTGTTATGGGTTATCAATTGTTTTACATCAACGATTGGAATTCATATTGGTTTATGGACCATGTTGATTTAATTATTGCTATTCCCAAACAATTGCCCCAATATGATAGTTGTGATATTGATTAAAACTGCCATATCGCGGTAAAAATGAACTAGCCGTTAGTCTGCACAACAAGTTGTTGCACAAGCTGACGTCACTGATGGGATGGACTATAACCATCATTGCGCTATATATGGAAGAGATAAGCTCAAGCCCCCATTTAAAGATCACCAAATCTCATTTAAAATCATCATCCCGGATCAAATTAGGTATTTCTCTCTATTCTTCTCTTCATCCCTTCAAATTGTTTATCTTTATGTTTGCTATCATGGCCAAGATGGCTACTAGATCCTCTGCCTGCAAGAATCAAAATGACGACGTTGTTCCCAAAAGCCAAAACCTATTAGCCAATCGATCCTTGGAGCTATGTAAGTTCACCGATCCAGAGCCAGTCTCTAAAAAGCTGCAGCTTTGTAGACACACGATATACAACAGCCACCTTTTTGGTCAAAAATCTGATTAAGGATAATGTAACCAAACTTTGATTGCGAGGTAGAGTGCTTGATGTGTTGAACGATTGTATAAACAAAATTGGAAATGTAATCAACAATGAACACTAAGATTTATACGAAGAAAAGCCCTTGATCACTAGTAGATCATCGACATAAAAACCTTGGATAGGGAAAATTATCACTATCTACTATATTGAACAATGAAAGTTACAATTTTCGAAGATGATGAAGCTCAATACAAGTAATTGCTATAGTGTTACAGAGAGCATTCGAGAGTAATTGGTTGTGCGAGTGTGCGTTCTAAATGAGCTCATCATCCCTTATAAAATTAGAAAATCTCTAGATAACAAACTATCCGAAAAATGTGCAAGTCCTCCCATGTTCTCCATAACATCTATTCTTCTTCAGGCACATGCCTCTATACGAAGCATGTTAGAAATTATAGATAAAATTAAGGATCCTTGATCCTCTGGGTTCCTTTGTCATCCGTTAAGAATAACTTATCTAGATATTCACTTGAGGATCCATGATCATAGTATCTAAAACCTATTCCCTAACAATTGCCCCCAATATGGTAGTTATGATATTGATTACAACTGCCATATTGCGGTAAATAATGAACTAGCCGTTAGTCTTCACAACTAGTCGTTGCACAAGCTGACATCACTGATGGGATGGACTATAACCATCATTGCGCTATATATGGAAGAGATAAGCTCAAGCCCCCATTTAAACATCACCAAATCTCATTTAAAATCATCATCCCGGATCAAATTAGGCATTTCTCTCTAGTCTTCTCTTCATCCTTTCAAATTCTTTATCTTTATGTTTGCTATCATGGCCAAGATGGCTACTAGATCCTCTCCCTGCAACAATCAGAATGACAACGTTGTTCCCAAAAGCCAAACCTATTAGCCAACCCATCCTTGGAGCTATGTAAGTTCACCGATCCGGAGCCAGTCTCTAAAAAGCTGCAGCTTTGTAGACACACGATATGCAACAACCACTTTTTTGGTCAAAATTTTGATTAAGGATAATGTAACCTAACTTTGATTGTGAGGTAGAGAGCTTGATGTGTTGAACGATTATATAAATAAAATTAGAAATGTAATCAACAATGAACACTGAGATATATACGAAGAAAAGCCCTTGATCACTAGTAGATCATCGACATAAAAACCTTGGATAGGGAAAATTATCACTATCTACTATATTGAACAATGAAGGTTACAATTTTCGAAGATGATGAAGCTCAATACAAGTAATTGCTATTGTGTTACAGAGAGTATTCGAGAGTAATTGGTTGTGCGAGTGTGAGTTCTAAATGAGCTCATCATCCCTTATAAAATTAGAAAATATCTAGATAACAAACTATCTGAAAAATGTGCAAGTCCTCCCATGTTCTCCATAACAGCTATTCTTCATTAGGCACATGCCTCTATATGAAGCATGTTAGAAATTATAGATAAAATTAAGGATCCTTGATCCTCTGGGTTCCTGTGTGATCCGTTAAGAATAACTTATCTATATATTCACTTGAGGATCCATGATCATAGTATCTAAAACCTATTCCCTAACAATTGCCCCCAATATGGTAGTTGTGATATTGATTACAACTGCCATATTGCGGTAAATAATGAACTAGCCGTTAGTCTGCACAACTAGTCGTTGCACAAGCTGACGTCACTGATGGGATGGACTATAACCATCATTGCTCTATATATGGAAGAGATAGGCTCAAGCCCCCATTTAAACATCACCAAATCTCATTTAAAATCATCATCCCGGATCAAATTAGGTATTTCTCTCTAGTCTTCTCTTCATCCTTTCAAATTCTTTATCTTTATGTTTGCTATCATGGCCAAGATGGCTACTAGATCCTCTCCCTGCAACAATCAGAATGACGAAGTTGTTCCCAAAAGCCAAACCTATTAGCCAACCCATCCTTGGAGCTATGTAATTCACCGATCCAGAGCCAGTCTCTAAAAAGCTGCAGCTTTGTAGACACACGATATGCAACAACCACTTTTTTGGTCAAAATTTTGATTAAGGATAATGTAACCAAACTTTGATTGTGAGTGAGAGAGCTTGATGTGTTGAACGATTATATAAACAAAATTAGAAATGTAATCAACAATGAACACTGAGATTTATACGAAGAAAAGCCCTTGATCACTAGTAGATCATCGACATAAAAACCTTGGATAGGGAAAATTATCACTATCTACTATATTGAACAATGAAGGTTACAATTTTCGAAGATGATGAAGCTCAATACAAGTAATTGCTATAGTGTTACAGAGAGTATTCGAGAGTAATTGGTTGTGCGAGTGTGAGTTCTAAATGAGCTCATCATCCCTTATAAAATTAGAAAATATCTAGATAACAAACTATCTGAAAAATGTGCAAGTCCTCCCATGTTCTCCATAACAGCTATTCTTCATCAGGCACATGCCTCTATATGAAGCATGTTAGAAATTATAGATATAATTAAGGATCCTTGATCCTCTGGGTTCCTGTGTCATCCGTTAAGAATAACTTATCTAGATATTCACTTGAGGATCCATGATCATAGTATCTAAAACCTATTCCCTAACAATTGCCCCCAATATGGTAGTTGTGATATTGATTACAACTGCCATATTGCGGTAAATAATGAACAACCTTAGTCTGCACAACTAGTCGTTGCACAAGCTGACGTCACTGATGGGATGGACTATAACCATCATTGCTCTATATATGGAAGAGATAGCTCAAGCCCCCATTTAAACATCACCAAATCTCATTTAAAATCATCATCCAGGATCAAATTAGGTATTTCTCTCTATCTTCTCTTCATCCTTTCAAATTCTTTATCTTTATGTTTGCTATCATGGCCAAGATGGCTACTAGATCCTCTCCCTACAACAATCAGAATGACGAAGTTGTTCCCAAAAGCCAAAACGTATTAGCCAACTCATCCTTGGAGCTATGTAATTCACCGATCCGAAGCCAGTCTATAAAAAGCTGCACTTTGCAGACCACGATAGTAACACCACTTTTTTGGTCAAAATTTTGATTAAGGATAATGTAAACCAAACTTTGATTGTGAGATGAGAGCTTGATGTGTTGAACGATTATATAAACAAAATTGAAATGTAATCAACAATGAACACTGAGATTTATACGAAGAAAAGCCCTTGATCACTAGTAGATCATCGACATAAAAACCTTGGATAGGGAAATTATCACTATCTACTATATTAACAATGAAGGTTACAATTTTCAAGATGATGAAGCTCAATACAAGTAATTGCTATAGTGTTACAGAGAGTATTCGAGAGTAATTGGTTGTGCGAGTGTGAGTTCTAAATGAGCTCATCATCCCTTTAAAATTAAAAAATATCTAGATAACAAACTATCTGAAAAATGTGCAAGTCCTCCCATGTTCTCCATAACAGCTATTCTTCATCAGGCACATGCCTCTATATGAAGCATGTTAGAAATTATAGATAAATTAAGGATCCTTGATCCTCTGGGTTCCTGTGTCATCCGTTAAGAATAACTTATCTAGATATTCACTTGAGGATCCATGATCATAGTATCTAAAACCTATTCCCTAACAATTGCCCCCAATATGGTAGTTGTGATATTGATTACAACTGCCATATTGCGGTAAATAATGAACGAACCATTAGTCTGCACAACTAGTCGTTGCACAAGCTGACGTCACTGATGGGATGGACTATAACCATCATTGCTCTATATATGGAAGAGATAGGCTCAAGCCCCCATTTAAACATCACCAAATCTCATTTAAAATCATCATCCAGGATCAAATTAGGTATTTCTCTCTAGTCTTCTCTTCATCCTTTCAAATTCTTTATCTTTATGTTTGCTATCATGGCCAAGATGGCTACTAGATCCTCTCCTACAACAATCAGAATGACGAAGTTGTTCCCAAAAGCCAAACGTATTAGCCAACTCATCCTTGGAGCTATGTAATTTCACCGATCCGAGCCAGTCTATAAAAAGCTGCAGCTTTGCAGACACACGATATGTAACAACCACTTTTTTGGTCAAAAATTTTGATTAAGGATAATGTAGCCAAACTTTGATTGTGAGATAGAGAGCTTGATGTGTTGAACGATTATATAAACAAAATTTGAAATGTAATCAACAATGAACACTGAGATTTATACGAAGAAAAGCCCTTGATCACTAGTAGATCATCGACATAAAAACCTTGGATAGGGAAATTATCACTATCTACTATATTGAACAATGAAGGTTACAATTTTCAAAGATGATGAAGCTCAATACATGTAATTGCTATAGTGTTACAGAGAGTATTCGAGAGTAATTGGTTGTGCGAGTGTGAGTTCTAAATGAGCTCATCATCCCTTATAAAATTAGAAAATATCTAGATAACAAACTATCTGAAAAATGTGCAAGTCCTCCCATGTTCTCCATAACAGCTATTCTTCATCAGGCACATGCCTCTATATGAAGCATGTTAGAAATTATAGATATAATTAAGGATCCTTGATCCTTCGGGTTCCTGTGTCATCCGTTAAGAATAACTTATCTAGATATTCACTTGAGGATCCATGATCATAGTATCTAAAACCTATTCCCTAACAATTGCCCCCAATATGGTAGGTGTGATATTGATTACAACTGCCATATTGCGGTAAATAATGAACGAGCCATTAGTCTGCACAACTAGTCGTTGCACAAGCTGACGTCACTGATGGGATGGACTATAACCATCATTGCGCCATATATGGAAGAGACAAGCTCAAGCCCCCATTTAAACGTCACCAAATCTCATTTAAAATCATCATCCCGGATCAAATTAGGTATTTCTCTCTATTCTTCTCTTCATCCTTTCAAATTCTTTATCTTTATGTTTGCTATCATGGCCAAGATGGCTACTAGATCCTCTCCCTGCAAGAATCAGAATGACGACATTGTTCCCAAAAGCCAAACCTATTAGCCAACCCATCCTTGGAGCTATGTAAGTTCACCGATCCGAAGCCAGTCTCTAAAAAGCTGCACTTTGTAAACACGATATGCAACAGCCACTTTTTTGGTAAAAATTCTGATTAAGGATGATGTAACCAAACTTTGATTGTGATGAGAGGGCTTGATGTGTTGAACGATTGTATAAACAAAATTAGAAATGTAATTAACAATGAACACTGAGATTTATACGAAGAAAAGCCCTTGATTACTAGTAGATCATCGACATAAAAACCTTGGATAGGGAAAATTATCACTATCTACTATATTGAACAAGAAGGTTACAATTTTCAAAGATGATGAAGCTCAATACAAGTAATTGCTATAGTGTTACAGAGAGCATTCGAGAGTAATTGGTTGTGCGAGTGTGCGTTCTAAATGAGCTCATCATCCCTTATAAAATTAGAAAATATCTAGATAACAAACTATCTGAAAAATGTGCAAGTCCTCCCATGTTCTCCATAACAGCTATTCTTCATTAGGCACATGCCTCTATATGAAGCATGTTAGAAATTATAGATAAAATTAAGGATCCTTGATCCTCTGGGTTCCTGTGTGATCCGTTAAGAATAACTTATCTATATATTCACTTGAGGATCCATGATCATAGTATCTAAAACCTATTCCCTAACAATTGCCCCCAATATGGTAGTTGTGATATTGATTACAACTGCCATATTGCGGTAAATAATGAACTAGCCGTTAGTCTGCACAACTAGTCGTTGCACAAGCTGACGTCACTGATGGGATGGACTATAACCATCATTGCTCTATATATGGAAGAGATAGGCTCAAGCCCCCATTTAAACATCACCAAATCTCATTTAAAATCATCATCCAGGATCAAATTAGGTATTTCTCTCTAGTCTTCTCTTCATCCTTTCAAATTCTTTATCTTTATGTTTGCCATCATGGCCAAGATGGCTACTAGATCCTCTCCCTACAACAATCAGAATGACGAAGTTGTTCCCAAAAGCCAAACGTATTAGCCAACTCATCCTTGGAGCTATGTAATTTCACCGATCCGGAGCCAGTCTATAAAAAGCTGCAGCTTTGCAGACACACGATATGTAACAACCACTTTTTTGGTCAAAATTTTGATTAAGGATAATGTAGCCAAACTTTGATTGTGAGATAGAGAGCTTGATGTGTTGAATGATTATATAAACAAAATTTGAAATGTAATCAACAATGAACACTGAGATTTATACGAAGAAAAGCCCTTGATCACTAGTAGATCATCGACATAAAAACCTTGGATAGGGAAATTATCACTATCTACTATATTGAACAATGAAGGTTACAATTTTCGAAGATGATGAAGCTCAATACAAGTAATTGCTATAGTATTACAGAGAGTATTCGAGAGTAATTGGTTGTGCGAGTGTGAGTTCTAAATGAGCTCATCATCCCTTATAAAATTAGAAAATATCTAGATAACAAACTATCTGAAAAATGTGCAAGTCCTCCCATGTTCTCCAAAACAGCTATTCTTCATCAGGCACATGCCTCTATATGAAACATGTTAGAAATTATAGATATAATTAAGGATCCTTGATCCTTCGGGTTCCTGTGTCATCCGTTAAGAATAACTTATCTAGATATTCACTTGAGGATCCATGATCATAGTATCTAAAACCTATTCCCTAACAATTGCCCCCAATATGGTAGGTGTGATATTGATTACAACTGCCATATTGCGGTAAATAATGAACGAGCCATTAGTCTGCACAACTAGTCGTTGCACAAGCTGACGTCACTGATGGGATGGACTATAACCATCATTGCGCCATATATGGAAGAGACAAGCTCAAGCCCCCATTTAAACGTCACCAAATCTCATTTAAAATCATCATCCCGGATCAAATTAGGTATTTCTCTCTATTCTTCTCTTCATCCTTCAAATTCTTTATCTTTATGTTTGCTATCATGGCCAAGATGGCTACTAGATCCTCTCCCTGCAAGAATCAGAATGACGACATTGTTCCCAAAAGCCAAAACCTATTAGCCAACCCATCCTTGGAGCTATGTAAGTTCACCGATCCGAAGCCAGTCTCTAAAAGCTGCACTTTGTAAACACGATATGCAACAGCCACTTTTTTGGTAAAAATTCTGATTAAGGATGATGTAACCAAACTTTGATTGTGATGAGAGGGCTTGATGTGTTGAACGATTGTATAAACAAAATTAGAAATGTAATTAACAATGAACACTGAGATTTATACGAAGAAAAGCCCTTGATTACTAGTAGATCATCGACATAAAAACCTTGGATAGGGAAAATTATCACTATCTACTATATTGAACAAGAAGGTTACAATTTTCAAAGATGATGAAGCTCAATACAAGTAATTGCTATAGTGTTACAGAGAGCATTCGAGAGTAATTGGTTGTGCGAGTGTGCGTTCTAAATGAGCTCATCATCCCTTATAAAATTAGAAAATATCTAGATAACAAAGTATCCGAAAAATGTGCAAGTCCTCCCATGTTCTCCGTAACAGCTATTCTTCATCAGGCACATGCCTCTATATGAAGCATGTTAGAAATTATAGATAAAATTAAGGATCCTTGATCCTCTGGGTTCCTGTGTCATCCGTTAAGAATAACTTATCTAGATATTCACTTGAGGATCCATGATCATAGTATCTAAAACCTATTCCCTAACAATTGCCCCCAATATGGTAGTTGTGATATTGATTACAACTGCCATATTGCGGTAAATAATGAACCAGCCGTTAGTCTGCAAAACTAGTCGTTGCACAAGCTGACGTCACTGATGGGATGGACTATAACCATCATTGCTCTATATATGGAAGAGATAGGCTCAAGCCCCCATTTAAACATCACCAAATCTCATTTAAAATCATCATCCAGGATCAAATTAGGTATTTCTCTCTAGTCTACTCTTCATCCTTTCAAATTCTTTATCTTTATGTTTGCTATCATGGCCAAGATGGCTACTAGATCCTCTCCCTACAACAATCAGAATGACGAAGTTGTTTCCAAAAGCTAAACGTATTAGCCAACTCATCCTTGGAGCTATGTAATTTCACCGATCCGGAGCCAGTCTATAAAAAGCTGTAGCTTTGCAGACACACGATATGTAACAACCACTTTTTTGGTCAAAATTTTGATTAAGGATAATGTAGCCAAACTTTGATTGTGAGATAGAGAGCTTGATGTGTTGAACGATTATATAAACAAAATTTGAAATGTAATCAACAATGAACACTGAGATTTATACGAAGAAAAGCCCTTGATCACTAGTAGATCATCGACATAAAAACCTTGGATAGGGAAAATTATCACTATCTACTATATTGAACAAGAAGGTTACAATTTTCAAAGATGATGAAGCTCAATACAAGTAATTGCTATAGTGTTACAGAGAGCATTCGAGAGTAATTGGTTGTGCGAGTGTGCGTTCTAAATGAGCTCATCATCCCTTATAAAATTAGAAAATATCTAGATAACAAAGTATCCGAAAAATGTGCAAGTCCTCCCATGTTCTCCGTAACAGCTATTCTTCATCAGGCACATGCCTCTATATGAAGCATGTTAGAAATTATAGATAAAATTAAGGATCCTTGATCCTCTGGGTTCCTGTGTTATCCGTTAAGAATAACTTATCTAGATATTCACTTGAGGATCCATGATCATAGTATCTAAAACCTATTCCCTAACAATTGCCCCCAATATGGTAGTTGTGATATTGATTACAACTGCTATATTGCGGTAAATAATGAACCAGCCGTTAGTCTGCAAAACTAGTCGTTGCACAAGCTGATGTCACTGATGGGATGGACTATAACCATCATTGCGCTATATATGGAAGAGATAAGCTCAAGCCCCCATTTAAAGATCACCAAAACTCATTTAAAATCATCATCCCAGATCAAATTAGGTATTTCTCTCTATTCTTCTCTTCATCCTTTCAAATTCTTTATCTTTATGTTTGCTATCATGGCCAAGATGGCTACTAGATCCTCTACCTGCAAGAATCAGAATGACGAAGTTGTTCCCTAAAGCCAAAACCTATTAGCCAACCCATCCTTGGAGCTATGTAAGTTCCGGAGCCAGTCTCTAAAAAGCTGCAGCTTTGTAGACACACGATATGCAACAGCCACTTTTCTGGTCAAAATTTTGATTAAGGATAATGTAACAAAACTTTGATTGTGAGGTAGAGTGCTTGATGTGTTGAACGATTGTATAAAAAAAATTAGAAATGTAATCAACAATGAACACTAAGATTTATACGAAGAAAAGCCCTTGATCACTAGTAGATTAACGACACAAAAACCTTGGATAGGGAAAATTATCACTATCTACTATATTGAACAATGAAAGTTACAATTTTCGAAGATGATGAAGCTCAATACAAGTAATTGCTATAGTGTTACAGAGAGCATTCGAGAGTAATTGGTTGTGCGAGTGTGCGTTCTAAATGAGCTCATCATCCCTTATAAAATTAGAAATATCTAGATAACAAAGTATCCGAAAAATGTGCAAGTCCTCCCATGTTCTCCGTAACAGCTATTCTTCATCAGGCACATGCCTCTATATGAAGCATGTTAGAAATTATAGATAAAATTAAGGATCCTTGATCCTCCGGGTTCCTGTGTCGTCCGTTAAGAATAACAGATCTAGATATTCACTTGAGGATCCATGATCATAGTATCTAAAACGTATTCCCACAATTGCCCCCAATATGGTAGTTGTGATATTGATTACAACTGCCATATTGCGGTAAATAATGAACCAGCCGTTAGTCTGCACACTATAGTCGTTGCACAAGCTGATGTCACTGATGGGATGGACTATAACCATCATTGCGCTATATATGGAAGAGATAAGCTCAAGCCCCCATTTAAAGATCACCAAATCTCATTTAAAATCATCATCCCGGATCAAATTAGGTATTTCTCTCTATTCTTCTCTTCATCCTTTCAAATTCTTTATCTTTATGTTTGCTATCATGGCCAAAATGGCTACTAGATCCTCTCCCTGCAAGAATCAGAATGACGACATTGTTCCCAAAAGCCAAAACCTATTAGCCAACCCATCCTTGGAGCTATGTAAGTTCACCGATCCGAAGCAAGTCTCTAAAAAGCTGCACTTTGTAGACACACGATATGCAACAGCCACTTTTTTGGTCAAAATTCTGATTAAGGATAATGTAACCAAACTTTGATTGTGAGGTAGAGTGCTTTATGTGTTGAACGATTGTATAAACAAAATTAGAAATGTAATCAACAATGAACACTGAGATTTATACGAAGAAAAGCCCTTGATCACTAGTAGATCATCGACATAAAAACCTTGGATAGGGAAAATTATCACTATCTACTATATTCAACAATGAAGGTTACAATTTCCGTAGATGATGAAGCTCAATACAAGTAATTGCTATAGTGTTACAGAGAGTATTCGAGAGTAATTGGTTGTGCGAGTGTGCATTCTAAATAAGCTCATCATCCCTTATAAAATTAGAAAATCTCTAGATAACAAACTATCCGAAAAATGTGCAAGTCCTCCCATGTTCTCCATAACAGCTATTCTTCATCAGGCACATGCCTCTATATGAAGCATGTTAGAAATTATAGATAAAATTAAGGATCCTTGATCCTCCGGGTTCCTGTGTCATCCGTTAAGAATAACTGATCTAGATGTTCACTTGAGGATCCATGATCATAGTTTCTAAAACCTATTCCCTAACAATTGCCCCCAATATGGAGTTGTGATATTGATTACAACTGCCATATTGCGGTACATAATGAACCAGCCGTTAGTCTGCACAGCTAGTCGTTGCACAAGCTGACGTCACTGATGGGATGGACTATAAACATCATTGCGCTATATATGGAAGAGACAAGCTCAAGCCCCCATTTAAATATATATATATATACATATATATAATGGTTAGAAAACTTATCTCTTTCTCACGATGTAGGCGCTCAAAAGTGGACAACATGATCTCTCCTCGGTCCGTCAAGAAGGAAACATGCAAAGGATCAAGCCTCCCAGAGCCAAAGCCTAGCCCTGTATCAAAAAGAAAGAAGCCTTCCGAGCCCGCCGATGACATCCCCCTCAGCTACAACAGCAAATCTATGACTTCGCCTCCGAAGTAAGGATCACTGACGCGTGAATTGTAAATTTCTCACTGTGGATCACTTATCCTTATCATTATTCTTGCAGAAATTAGCCCAAATCCAAGCCGTGCAAGCCAAACGCCTAGCTGATGTCGAGGAAACCATCACAGACCTCGGTACCTTCCTATCCGCGAAGGATAAAAAGATCTCCCAACTGGAGAAGATGTCAATGGCTTAGAGAAGCGGATCATAGTAAACAAAATCTAGGCTAACAAAGTCAGGATTGACGATGCTGATGAGGCTAAGGTCTGTGCAGCCCAAGCCATTCTCAGAGCAAGGATCAAGATCGTCCAACAAGCCTTGGATCCTTCATTTGACAGGTCTAAATGAGATCTTCCCGGCTGGAGGGTGAGGCTAGGGAGCTTGGAGGAGAGGTGGAGCCGGAGCTTGATGTGGTACCGACGCTGAAGGCTGGTACAAGTGGTCCTAAGGATCCTAAGGAGGCTGCAGCTGGTGGCGCTGGTGAAGGTGGTGAAGCCAAGGAGGGTGAAACAGCGAAGGTTTAGGCTGCAACAATGGGCGATGATGGAAAATTTAGACGTTTGGAGCCAAATTTTTTTTCAGAATTTGGTGGTTTTTGGTTTATGATGTTTTTATTTGAACAATGATGGTTTGTATTTAAACAGTAGTTTTTAGGGTTAAGGATCACTGATCATTTAAACAATAGGGGGTGACAAAGGTGGATGGGTCCTTCTGTTTGTGGAGGAGGAAGCCTTTGATACCCCTCGCCTTTTAAATTCCTTCACTTAACGAACCGTTAGTGTGGACACCCTTTGCCAACCCAAGTGGACAGGCAATTTTGACAACCTTTAGAAGGGTTTATAAATAAATAAAACTTAATCTTTTGGCTATCTTCGGTGTTATATATTTATCCTTTATTTATAGTATTGTTATATTGACTCTTGTTAATTAACCTTGTTCCATTTACCTCAGAAAATCTTAGGTTGTTGATAAGAATATTATGTGTTTAACATAACAATTTCTTCAAAAGGCTGAACATTATATGATTAAGAATCATATATCCTTAACTCAAAGGTGGAGGGTAACACCAATGTGTTAAAATAAAGTAAAGATAAATAACAAATCATACTAGTGAATCCAAGTTAGGATTCTATATCCTTAGAAGTCACAGTTGCATCAATAAAGCATATAAAATAGTTATAATTTGAGGATCCAGTATCCTCACTTGTAAAGCTTCAAGAGCCTGTAATAGATGCAACTTAGGACTAAGCCAAACATACATTGAATGAATCTTTAGTGACTGGGGACAAGCCCAATAAGCTAGGGACAAGCCCAATAAACAAGGGACAAGTCCAAATTAATGATAAAACTTGAGCTAACGTGAAGATGTTAGAAACCATAGAATTCTGGTTTATGGCCCATACTGGCGACTAACCAATCATAAGTGACATGAAAACACAATAACCTTAGCTAACGTGAAAATGATAGAAACCTTAGGAACAGATGTATGATACGTCTACCATTATACGTTGGATCCTACTTATAGCCAACAACAATGAAATTGTCAGCCCCTAAAGCGGGTATGGGTCCCATTGCCTCGAACTATACTTGGAAAACGTGCGCCACTAGCGGGATGATGAAACCCAATCCATGTGAAAGGTGAAAACCATTAAACCTTAGAAGGTAATGGATACCATAAACTAGGGACAAGCCCAATAATCTTGGAGAGGTGGCCAACCTCTTGATTCTTTGTAAAAATTCTACAAACAATTAAAACCCTGATAAAATTGGATGTTACAAATCTAACACCCTTTTCTCAATATGAATAATAAGTATGGTATGAAAGAATTAGTAAAATGTTACCAAAGGAACGATCATCTATTCTTTGAGGATTCTTTGATCTGGACTAGATATCAGAATCTCTAAGGATCCTTGATCCTTGCTAAATGAAGTACTTCTTTAAATGAACAGCATTCCAAGCTCTTGGCAGGAGATCACCAGCCATGGTTAGCAAACGATATGCCCCCTTTCCAGCTTCAACTTCGATGACATAGGGGCCTTCCCACTTTGGTGCCAACTTGCCATCAGTAGGATTCGTGGTATTCTGAAATGTTTTCCTCAAAACCACGTCACCAACTTGAAATCTTCTAACCCTGACATTCTTGTTATAAGCACCAACCATTCTCTATTGATAGCTAGCCGACCTTATCCTTGCCATATCTCGAAGTTCTTCCACAGTATCTAGGTCTTGAGTTAGAGTCTGAGCATTTGCTTCTGGATGAGGGATGTTTGTTTAGGCTCCAAAGTCTTAGCATTTCTGTAGGGATCACTACTTCAGCTCCAAAGACTAGGGTGAAAGGAGTTTGACCCATAGCATTCTTAGGGTTGTTTTATCTACGCATAAGACATTTGGTAACTCTTCAGCCCATTTTCTTTTCTTGGATCCAAGCTTTTTCTTGAAGTTGTGGATGCTGATATTGTTGGATGATTCTGCCTGACCATTAGCTTGTGGATGGACTCGTGTTGATGTTATCTTCCTAATCCTCCAGTTGTCACAAAAGTTAGTAGTACGAGTCCCAATAAACTGGGACCCGTTATCACAAATAATTTCGGATGGAATTCCAAATCTAGTAATGATATTTCTTTTAATAAAGGATATGACTTCGTTTTCTCTGACTTGGGCAAAGGGTTCTGCTTCTATCCACTTTGAGAGATAGTCTGTCATAGCTAGCATGAACACCTTTCCTCCTGGTGCCTTGGGAAGCTTGCCCACTATATCTATTCCCCATCTCATGAATGGCTAGGAAGAGGATATAGGATGTAGAGGTCCCGCCGGTTGGTGAAAAATGTTGTTGTGCCTTTGGCAAGCATCACATTTCCTCGCATATTCCACAACATCCTTCTTCATCGTAGGCCAGTAATATCCTACTTTAAGTATCCTTGAAAATACTGCTCTGCCCCTAGTGTGATTCCAAAGTCTCCTTCATGAAAATCCTTCAAGACTTCTTGGATCTCAGGATCCTCAATGCATCGTAGATTGGGACCTGCAAGAGATCTTTTGTATAGCATGTTATTAATTATACTGAACTAGGATACCTTAATCTTGAAGGTTCTAGGATTTTCCCCAGTAGGATTTCTCCATTCTGAATATATCTCAGAATTGGAAGGATCCAGGATCTTGGATTTAACTACACTTCATCACCAGGTATAATTGCAGTATCTTCCACTATCTCCATAGCTTCATTTTCCTCAATTTCAAGAGTCAGAACATGGATGATAGGTATCTTCACATCCTCTGTCATCTTTAGTGATGATCTAAGGTTGGCTAAGGCATAAGCTTCCACATTTTCTTCCTTAGGTACCTGTGTTAAACTGTAAAAAAAACAAAAGAATCTGCCATTTTCCTGACTATCTCCAAATACTTGATTAGTTTTTCACCTTTAAAAGTGTAGGAACCATTACAATGATTAGTATTTAACAAGGAATCTACCAAATACTTGGATATACCTAATCCTCATATTCTTAGCTAATTACAAACCTGCTATCAGGTCCTCATACTCAGCCTCATTATTAGTGGTTTGGAACTCACATGCAATAGATTGGAGTATAATGTCCCCCTGTGGTAATTTTAGTATAACCCTAGTATAGTTCCCTTTACATTTGAAGCTCCATCTGTGAAGAGTGTCCAAGGATCCGTAGTCTCCTCAAGTTGTTGAACTTCTAACTCAGCTTCCTTTTGTAGATCACTACTGAAATCACCCACAAAGTCAGCTAAAGCCTCATACTTAATGTCATATGCACTAAGTTTAACCGCCAATTTTGCCAACCTGCCTGACATTTCAGGTTTCGTGAGGACATTCTTAATAGGAAAGTTAGTCTTAACAATTATAGTGTGAGTTTCAAAATAATGTCTAAGTTTAGTAGAAGTCATAATTAAAGCAAGAATAAGTTTCTCAAAATGAGAATACCTAGCCTTAGCATCAAGTAGACTTTTACTTAGTATACCGGATGTTGCTGGCCTACATGATCCTTAACTAGGACCGCACTTACCGCTTTATCCGAGACAGCTAGGTATAAGGATAATGGTTCTCCATGTTCTGGTTTCATTAAAGCTAGTGCAGAGGATAAGTAATCCTTGATGGATTGTATAGCAGCTTCATGTTTTTCAGTCCATTGAAACTTCTTATTTTTCCTCATAATATCATAAAAACCTTGCATTTTTCTTAGGATTTTGAAATGAATTTGTTCAAAGCTGCAATTCTTCCTGTCAATCTTTGCACATCCTTAACATTGGCAGGACACTTGATGTTCACAATGGGCTTGATCTGCTATGGACTTGCCTCGATCCCTCTCTTGGTCAACATATATCCTAAGAATTTTCTAGCTTTAACTCCGAAATGGCATTTGGACGGGTTCAACTTCATGTTATACTCATCAAGGATGTTCAATGCTACTTCAAGATCCTTCAGGTGATCCTCAGATCTTTTAGATTTAACCACCATATCATCTATGTATACTTCCATTGTGTTTACAAGCTGCTCTTTGAACATCATATTCACCAACCTTTGGTATGTAGCACCTACATTTCTCAAACCAAAGGGCATAACAATATAGCAATATATGTCGGTGGGTGTCATGAACGCTGTATCCTCTTGATTAGATGGTTCCATCTGAATTTGCTGAAATCCAGATGAAGCATCCAGAAAAGTTAACAACTCATGACTCGCCGTAGCATCCACCATGGAGTTAATGTGGGTAATGGGAATGGATCCTTGGGACATGCCTTATTTAAATCAGTAAAGTCAACGCATACCCTCCACTTTCCATTTTTCTTTTGAACGACTACCACATTAGCTAAGCATCTTGGATAGTTGACCTCTCTAATCATACATGTCTTTAGCAACTTATCTACCTCTTCTTGGATAATGGCATTTCTCCCAGGAGCGAATTTCCTTCTCTTTTGGTGTATTGGCCTGAAAGACTTGTCAATACCAAGCTTATGAGTAATAACATCTTTTGAAATACCTGTCATATCTTCATGCTTCCAAGCGAGGTAGATTTCCTTCTCTTCAGGAAGGATATTAAACCCTTTTCAATGTTATCTAGGATCTCGGATCCTATAAAAATATTGGATTCAAGATCCTCAGGATCTAGTAGAATATCCTTGACATCTTGTTTTCTAGCCTCCATGACGTCTCTCGAAGGATACTTTAATTGCTATGCTTCCTTGGACTTGGAAGTTGGCTTCATTGAGGAGGGGTAGCAGTTCTTGGCTTCATTTTGACCTTTTAATCTTGACCACTCCAGATGGGGTTGGTAGCTTGACATTGGTGATACATCAAGGGGACTCCTTTCATATCATGTATCCATGGCCTGCTAAGGATAACAATACAACAAGATAAGCAGTCTATTACACATAACTTTTGAATTGAATTCACTCCTTCTATGTAAATTGGGAGTTTGATGTCCCCCAATGTATTCTTTGTTTCTCCACTGAATCCCACGAGCACCGATGATCTTGGAACAATTTCAGATTCAGGAATGTTCATTCTCTTGAGGACATCCAACTAGATTATGTTCACTGAACTTCCTCCGTCAATGAGGATCCTGTATATCCACACGATCATCCTCATATAAGGATATCACTTTCTGCAAAGTTAACGTGGATGTTCGAACTGGTGTATCTCCATTTTCCATTTTTGTTTCCTTAGTGTGCCTCTTAGCCGCAAAAAATGAGGTTCCACAAATATCAGATCCTCCGAAAATGAAGTTAATGATCTGAGCATCAACTGGTGGTGGAGGAGCTCTCTTAGGAACCTACCTTTTTAGGATCCGGGGTCCTTGATCGTTTCCTTCCAAGCAACTCCTTCAGGTATCCCTTGCTGAGAAGATAAGCAATTTCCTTCCTCAAGGCTATACATTCATCTGTGAGGTGACCGGAATCCTCATGATAAGCACACCATTTGGACTTATCCTTGTTGGCTATGGGCTTGTCATTCTTTCACGGCCACCTAGCTTTGTCACATAAATTCTACATCGCAAGGATTAGTTCACTGTTATTAGAAGAAAAACAATATTCAGAAATAGGAGGATGATCCTCATCGTCTTCCTCTTGGTCAATTGCATGCACATTCTGGTTGTCATGTCTAGAGTATTGCTTTGATCGGTTATTCTTGAAGAATGATCCTTGCTTTTCCTGCTTTGAGGATCCTGATAGTCTTTCCTGGATCCTTTTGTCATCATCTAAACAGATGAACCTTAAGGCCCTATTCCTCACTTCGTCTAGATTCTTCAAGGTGTCATAACAAGGTCATCTAGAAGGATGATTCCTTTAACAATCCCATTTCGAATGCCTCCACAGCAGTGGCAATATCAAGATTAGGGATTTCTAAGGATTCTCTACTAAATTTAGTGATGTAATCTTTTAGTGACTTATCACGGCCTTTGGTTATCCTATACAAATCACTATTTAATCGTTCAAAGGTTCTACTACACGAGAATTGATTATTGAACAAATTAACTAAATGAGAAAATGAAGTAATTGAGTAAGGAGGAAGACTTAGCAGCAATTTTAATGCTGATCCAGTGGATGTGGATCTGAAGCCTTTGCTAAGACAAGGTTCCTTTAACCTTTCTGGAATGGAGTTATCTCCATTCTTTCCTGGTATTGTGCTACATGCTCCTCCGGATCAATTGTACCATCATATAGCTTCATGTTGGGGGTTTAAAAGCGTTTTGGTATCTCAACATTCCTTATAGGAGGTACAAAACGAGACACCATGTGACTTCCATCCGAGATCTTAGGAATGGGTTTGACCACTCCCGGGACGCTGGATATTATATCCTTAAGCTTCTATAGGTCCCTGGCCATAGGCTGGTTGATACGTGCATCCTGCATGAAACCATAATTAGTACAAAAGATGTATTGACATTGTTACCTCCTGACTGATTCAGAAGTGATATGCCAGATGTATATCAAAAGGTAGACACTTCAGGTGCAATAGTTAGACCAGATGAAGCAATAGCTTGAATAGGAATGAAGACTCCTATGTGAACTTCATAACTTCTTCTGGATGGTTGACTCCCTAAGGATCCTTGATCCTGATTGATGTTGGGTCCATTATACATGGGTGCTGAGGGACTTGGAGGATAATCCATGGATCCTTGAACCTGTGATGAGGATCCTTGATGCTGGAAGTAGGTTCCTTGAGGTGGAACTGTCTCCAAGTATCCTCCCGAACTGAGGTAGGATCCTTACGCTAAAATGAGGATCCACAAGGTTGGTAGTGAGATGCTTGAGGCTGCGTCATCGCCAGTGACCCATACTGCAATCCTGAGTATCCTTGATACTGAACACTTGATCCTTTGGAATGTTGAATTGTAGATTCTGGAGTGGCAAAATCCAACGAGCTAAGCATCAATGGAGAGTGATCCTCCGCTGCTCTTTTCTGTTTCTTGATTTCATCAATTTCATGAAGGATCCTCTGGTTAGTCTTGTCCTGCTGTTCCATGTATCCTTTCATTTGTAGAATTAAAGTAGAAATATCACTGTTAGTAGGTGTAGAGGAAGAAACTATAGGAGCCTTTGAGAAGACAAGTGTTGGTTTCTTCTGAGCATTGTCAGCACTCCTCAAGGGTGAAGGGGGAATCGGAGGCAAAGATGCACTAGTCTGAGATGTGGTAATCGTCGGTATGGCACTTGAAGAAGAATTTTCTTGAAAAACCATGTGATAGATGGAGATGAACAAAAACGAAATAAATGAACGAAATTATTAGAATTGAAGCACCAATTGCCCCATAGTGGGTGTCAAACTGTTTTGGTCAAAAATCTAATTAAGGATAATGTAACCATACTTTGATTGTGAGGTAGATTGCTTGGTGGGTTGAACGATTGTATAAAAAAATTAGAAATGTAATCAATGATGAACACCGAGATTTATACGACGAGATGCCCTTGATCACTAGTAGATCGTCGGGATAAAAACCTCGGATAGTGAAAATTGTGACTATCTACTATATTGAACAATGAAGGTTACAATTTTCGAAGATGATGAAGCTCAATACAAGTAATTTCTATAGTGTTACAGAGAGTATTCGAGAGTAATCAGTTGTGCGAGAGTGTGTTCTAAATGAGCTCATCATCTCTTATAAAATTAGAAAATATTTAGATAACAAACTATCCGAAAGATGCACAAGTCCTCCCATGTTCTCCATAATGGCTATTATTCATCATGCACGTGCTCTATATGAAGCATATTCCAAGAGATTCTAGCAAAGACCAAGTCCATATCTCCATTATCTGCATGCAATCAGATAATAACAAAGAACAATTGTTAGAAATTATATATAAAATTAAGGATTCTTGATCCTCCGGGTTTCTGTGTCATCCATTAAGGATAACTGATCTAAATAATCACTTGAGGATCCATGATCGATATTATCTAAAATCTATGCCCTAACAGCCACAATCTTGGTAAATTCATATTAGTTGTTTTTATGTAGTACCCTTTCAAGCACCAACAACGGTAGTCCACGACAGGAGTGGGGAGTTGTGACTCCGAGTGTAGATTGTTGACAAATGGTGCTTATATTGGTACTGACGAAGGAAGAAGGAGGAGGCGGTGGTGGACTCCAAGGCGACGACTAGGGTTTTTGAGAAGGAAGGTGAAAGAGAGAGAGAGAGAGAGAGAGAGAGAAGAGAGAGAGAGGGATTGGGATGGTTTCCATGCTCTAGAACTTCAAAGAAGAAAACATGAAGATTCAATATCTTGATCCACTTCAATCTTCGTCAGGTCCCTACATCTTTATCTATACCTATAAGTAATTTCAGATTCTTATAAACGCCTGAAACATCCATGTAATATCATCATCTGGTTCGTTTATTATTATGATGTTGTCGTGGTAGCCATTCCGTTATTAATTTCTATGAATATTATGAATTTATATGAAGGTTTATGCGGAACACATCTTATCTATTGTTGTTGTTGATTTTCTATAATTAGTTATATTAAAATCTTGTTTGACCGGTTTAGATGCATATATTGACAAAAACAATTGGTTTTTTTTGGAAATCTGTAGCAACCTTTTTATTTGTTTTGGGCAGTTTCAACGGATACTCATGTGAATTACGACTAATTGTAAATATCATTTTCTAATATTGCTATGCTCACTGAGATTCAAAGTTTGGGGATACCAGTTGTCCTGGATAAGAAAGGTGTGGTTCTTTGGCCTCTTACTAGCTCTAGGAAAACACTTGATTACTTATCGCCTCTTATGCAGGTTTTTATTTCAGTTTCTTTGGTTTTGTTCATAAAAAAATGTTTATCATTCCATGTATTTAATGGAAATGAGTCATCGTTCAACTCCGGTCATTTCCCTTTAAAGCATAAGGAAATGTAGTTGCAAGAAGCTCAAGTTGTGATAATCTATTATGTTATGATTCAGTTTTGGTATATATTCTTACCATCGGGTTTAGTGGTTAGAGATCTTTTAGTCTTTGTATCTAGGTTAGTTAATATACACTTAGTGAAGATTAGTATGTGAGAATGGGTTGTTTTCATTCTATTAGCATATGAGTATTCCTAGAAATGGCAAGATGGGCGGGGCAGGTAGGCTGTTTTCATCTTTATTTTTGTTTCCCCTAATAAATCACCAATCTTTTTCAGGGCTTGCACGTTTTTTTAATCTAATTGGTTTGTGACAGAATTCTAAGAAGTTAATCTGGGCAAGTTACTTTAGTTGAGTAGTAATGCCCACAAGTTGAAAAATACCAACTTTGTTCCACCACCCAAGCCTGCGCTTAGATGGGCTGAACCGAAAGCGACAACTTGAAGGTAAACTTTTGGGTCTTGTCAAAAGCCGGTTTGATCCGTCAATATGTATTTATTTAATTTTATTAAAATCATAAACTAAATCGTGGTGGTTGCTATGTGAAGACTTCATGGGATTATTAGGTCATTATATCCAACGTACAAAAGAAGATTTTAGAATATCATGAAGGTGATATCCGAACAACTTGATAAGAGAAATCGTATAGAGGACCTCAAAATGTTCCCTTATCAAAGAGCACATTGTGAGTAAGATTCTGTTTCCCAACAACTCCCTCGCCACCCATGTGCTTACACTCTTAAAAATGTGGACTTAAAAAGTATTTTTATTTTATCGTTGGAGATACACGCCATTGTGAACTACTCCAACCCTTTGCTAGGAAGGTTGACTAAATGTACATGCCTTTCATCATCTTGACTTGACCCGTTTACTTATAATAACTAGGTTTATTTGGAGAAAGCAACACTTAGTCTCGACCACACTTACAGTAGGGGTGTTTAGATTTACGATTTTTGAAACTGGTTCATCTTATTTTTTGTTAATTTTTGAATGTTTTTCCCCTTGAAAATTTTGATGGTCCTGAGATATGTAGGGATAAATTTCTCAATTTCATGGGGCGGGGGACGTGGCAAATGCGCAAGAGGAGGAGGAAGATTCAGAGCCACCATGATTGTAATGAGTTTTCTCAACTGAATTGGCCGAGGTATGTTTCTATTTCAGTTCCCACATGGCAATTTATGGACTTCTGTATTGGTGCTTAGATTTTATTTGGTGTCACTTTTGACCGAAACAACCATAGTAGATGTTAAAATCAAAGTTAATTTTATATCAAATTAAATGTTGGAAAAAATAGTTATGGTGGTATATTCGTTGATTATGTTAGTTTCTTATTACCAAAACTTGTTCAAGGGGTGGGTGGAGCTACTATCAGTCACAGATTTCACTGAAGCCTTTGTGATTTGTATTGCATGAGCGTTGCACATCTGCGCGTGCACTATAAAGGCAAGAAGCATCATGGGTCAGAGGGTATGGCATATATGAAAAAATGAATAGGATTTAGAGGATGAAGATGATGATGAGGTTTGTAAGACTTGTGTAAGATGCAACGAGTTCACCAAGTATTATAGAGCTCAAAGTTGAAATGGACTTATTTATGCTTTTAAGTATGTTTTACATTAAGTTCCAATTTATTTTGTTTGTACTGATGTTTTTATGGTCACTGAATTGAAAGTTAGTGAAAAGTTTAACTATGTAAAACTTTTTATTGTTTAAAAGATACTTATATTTTTTATCTACATGAATGGTCTACTTAAATTTATGAACGTATAATGGTCTAACTCAAAATCATGTGTATTTATGCTGAAATGATCATAGGACAGCTATAGAGAAGCATATAAGACATTGGGTGTGGCTGGTCTGCGGTCCACATGCAGCTCCCACCTTTGGGCTTTAATAATGTGAGCACATGCAATATGGAAGGGTGAATGCCTATACCCTGAGTTTTCTGTCTAAGGCTAGAGTGTTCGTACAAATCCGCGTCATCGGACCAGTCACTCTTACCTGGGAACTCTTGGGGTGAGTGTCCACTAATAGGCTAAAGCATGTCTTCGCGATACATTATAAAGACCCATTTACTTTTATTAGTCACCGTGTGGTTTGTTTATTTTAAGTAACGAACAAATGATCACAATCCTTATGCTTCATCAATATTTTTAACATTCAATCTTTACTATCCTTTATCAATCTAATTCGTTTTCTCTCGTATTTTTCCCGTCTCTTTTAGAACGCTTCCTCGTCGCAACGTTACTCCGGACGCCGATATGGCGGCTATGATTGCTCAGCAAATAGCTGCTGTGATTACAAATCTTGTGACTTAAATGAATCAAGCCAACAACAACAATAACAACAACAATGCATCATGTAACGACAAAAAAAATAACTCAGCTAAACCACTCAAGTTCAGTGGTTCTGAGGGAGCTACTGGGCTCCTACAATGGTTTGAGAGTCTCGAGAGCACATTCTGCCATGTTCAATGTCCTAATGAATGCAAGGTAGAATTTGCTTTCAGTGTCTTTCAAAAGAGAGCACTCACGTGGTGGAATGGATTATGAGAGATAGGGATGCGAATGTTGCAATGGCTCAAACGTGGGAAGAGCTTAGAGCTTTTATGATGAAGGAATTATTCCCATGTCACGAGCAAAGGGCACAAGAAAACAAATTCCACGATCTGAAACAAGATAGTGGAGAACATCGTTCCTACATCGAGCGTTATGAGGAATTGAGCTTGTTATGTCCCACAATGGTTACGCCTTTAGATAAGGTAATCGAGAAGTACACAGATGGCCTTCCTGGCCCAGTTCAGGATATAGTCACTGGTAGCAACCCCACTACTATGAGACATGCTATCGAATTAACTACTACCCTAACTAAATCTCAAATCGGGAAAGGGAAATTGTTTCGTAAAGACGGCAAGGAACAGGCTGCTAAAACCATACAAGGGAAACCCAAAGAAACCAAAGCTGAACCTTCTTAGAAATCGAAGAAGCGTAAGGCTACACAAAAACTTGATGTGGTTACTCAACCCAACCAAGCTACTCTCAACCAACCAGCACAACTTCCTGCTAGGACACCATACAATGGAACTGCCCCTCTGTGCAACTAATGTAACCTCCACCATCATACCAATGTTCGTTGTCGAAAATGCTTAAATTGTGGGTGTTTTGGACATACGGCTAACGTTTGTCGAATTGCTGCTACACAAAACGAAGTGTTAACAATCCTGCTCAGGAGCGTGCTCTTAATGCTTGAGTTAACGAGCCTTGTGCTAACAACGATGAAGTTATAAACAACTAGAAGTTTAAATTTTGAATTCTTTTGTTATCCAACACTCATATACACTTTTCAATTATTATGAAATGATATTTCATTATAAACTGATATTCTTGTGCATATATGTGTAATGTATGTCTATATAACAAATTAGAAAGTTCTCATTCTTTACGGAAATTGAACGACTCTCGTAATGAATCTCATGGTGATCGCACATTCCATACTGAACCTATGAAACCATCCATGCATGAAACACGTGAGACGCACACACTATTCCAATTGTTGAAACAAAGCATTCTTCTTTGACCATGTCCATAATCTACCACTTGGCTAGATAAGCTATGCGGACTATGCAACGAGTTAAGTAATTATGGGTGCACACATAATTATGAAATTCGATACATGGAAACCATAGTGAGTCTTTTTAAATGTAATAACATAAAATCTATAGTAACTAAACAACGAGGCAAGTGTAATACAATAAGAACATGGTGGATACGCCACTGTTACTTCCTATATATTAGTGTTCTTATTTGATTACATATCTTAGCGTTATCCAAATCACTTGAGGATTTTATGTTATCCTCGACCTGTATGTGTTATCTTAGACGAGAATCCAAAACCATCCATATTCATTTCCACTCCTGATGAAGTATCCACTGAGGAAAATTGAATAATCCATTTATTTTCGCTTCTAAAGAAATATCCACTGGGAAACGAATAATTCCAATCATAATACTTCATTTCCACTTCTGAAGAAGTATCCACTGAGGAAAATGAATTATCCATTCATTTTTGCATCTGAAGAAATATCCACTGGGAAATGAATAATCCAGTCATAATCCTTCATTTCCAATTCTTACAAGTATCCACCAAGGAAAATGAATTATCCTTTTATTTTCATTTTGAAGAAATATCCACTGGGAAATGAATAATCCAATCATAATACTTCATTTCCACTTCTGACGATGTATCCACTGAGGAAAATGAATTATCCATTCATTTTCGCTTTTGAAGAAATATCCACCGGGAAATGCATAATCCAATCATAATCCTTCATTTCCACTTCTAACGAAGTATCCACAGAGGAAAATGAATTATCCATTCATTTTCGCTTCTGAAGAAATATCCACTGGGAAATGAATAATCCAATCATAATCCTTCATTTCCACTTCTGACGAAGTATCCACGGAGGTAAAGGAATTATCCATTCATTTTCGCTTCTGAAGAAATTTCCACTCGGAAATGAATAATCCAATCATAATCTTTCATTTCCACTTCTGACGAAGTATCCACTGAGGAAAATGAATTATCCATTCATTTTCGCTTCTGAAGAAATATCCATTTGGAAATAAATAATCTATTCTTAATCCTTCATTTCAAGTTCTAATGAAGTACCCACTGAGGAAAATGAATTATCCATTCATTTTCACTCCTGAAGAATATCCACTGGGAAATGAATAATCTATTCTTAATCCTTCATTTCCAGTTCTAACGAAGTACCCACTAATGAAAATGAATTATCTATTCATTTTCACTTCTGAAGAATATCCATTGGGAAATGAATAATCTATTCATAAATCCTTCATTTCCACTTTTGAAGAAGTATCCACTGAAGGAATAAATAATCCATTTATTTCCACTTCTGAAGAAACATCCACGGAGAAATGAAACACAAGCTAAAACCTTATAGAATCATCTATCTCAATAGTCGGATTCTTAAAGGATAATCGTAGTTTTATGTATTTATATGGATTTAACACAAAGCAATCCCTCATTCCCACTTCCAGCATAAATTGTGGAAGTATCCATTAGATAAAGATCACAATAAATATTGTTGTGGCTCGGATTTTATACTAAGGATCATCCATCCTGAGATTGAGCTTGGATCATGGATCCTTAGCGAATGGCGCAGGAAGTCTGAGGATTTAGGATCCTTATCTAAGTATATGTTTTTCTAACAATTGTTCCTTGTGTATTTAGTTTACGTTTGCAGGTATTATGTGAAGTAAGCTGAGTCAACACGGGAATATCGGATGAATATGCTAATATCGTACGTGCAAAGAGAGTCATGATCGTTGGTGGAGAACGTGGATGCATGGCTGAAATTTCGAATAGTTAGTTCGTTAGGATTAGCTAGATAGAAACACGAATTCGGATTGAACACACACTCGCATACATTCTCTGGAATATCTCACTCACCATACTCTAGTTTTCATTGTAAACAAGCTCAATATTTCCAAAGTTGTAATCTTTTTAGTTCCATATAGTTGGTGATCGGTAGTTTCCATCACCCGAGGTTTTTTAGCAGGAGATCTTCTAAAGATCAAGGGCTTTTTCCTCGTATAAATCTTTGTGTTCATATTTGATTACATTCCTAACTTGTTCATTCAATTGTTCATAATTCAAGCACTCAACCTCACATTCAAAGTTTGGTTACATTATCCTTGATCAGATTTTTATCCAAAATAGTTTGGCGCCCACCGTGGGGCAATCGGTGCTTCAATTCTAAAAACCTCATTCATTTGATTCATTTTTGTTCATCTCCATCAATCACATGGCTTCTCATGGAATATCTACTTCAAGTGCCATGCTGGCAGTTACCTCATCTCAAACTAGTGCAACACTACCTCCCATTCCTCCTGCATACCAGAAGAGTGCTGAGAATACTCAGAAGAAAACTACTCATGTTTACACAAGATCGAAAACCTCCACTGTTTCTTCGTATACTACTTCTAACAATGATGTTTCTACTTTTATTTTGCAGATGAAGAACTACATGGAGCAGTAGGACACAACCAACCAAAGGATCCTCAGGGAGGTTGATGAAATCAAGAAGCAGAAGAGATCCATGGAGGATCACTCTCCACTGATTCCCAGATCATTGGATTTCACTTCTCCAGCATCAACATTCCAGCATTCCAGGGGATCCGGCGTTCAAATGTAAGGATCTTCCAATTACCAGCAGGGATCACTGGCGATGACACAGGCTCAAGGATCCTCATCTCAAATTCAAGGATCCTGCGTCCAGCCTCAAGGATCATATATCCTTCAGCGAGGATCACTAGGGATCACGGAACCTCAAGGATCCTTCTATGAACTTGGAGGATCGCAAGAGATGTACAAGTCTAGAGGATTCTATGCACCACTTCAAGGATCCTCATCTCAAGTTCAAGGATCCAACTTGTTTCAGGATCAACGATCCTTAGGGAGCCAACCATCCAGGAACTATGAAGTTCATACAGGAGACTTCATCCCTATGCAGACTATTGATTCATCTTGTCCAACTGTTGCACCTGAAGTGCCTACTTTTGGATATACTTCTGGGATATCGGCTCCAAATCAATCAGGAGGTAACAATTTCAATACGTCTTTTGGTACAAATTATGGTCCCATGCAGGATACATGTATCAATCGGGCTATGGCACGGGAACTCCAAAAGCTTAAGGATATGATATCCAACGTCCCAGGGCCAGGAGTGGTTAAGCCCATTCCTGAGATCCCAGATGGAAGCCATAGGGTGTCTCGTTTCACACCTCTTATCTGCAATGCCGAGATACCAAAACGTTTCCAAACCCCCAATATGAATCTGTATGATGGCACAACTGATCCAGAGGAGTATGTGGCCCAATAATGGGAAAGAATGGAGATCAATCCCATTCAAGAAAGATTAAAGGAAGCCTTACTTTGCAAGGGCTTCGGATCCACACTCACTGGATCAACACTCAAATGGATGCTAAGTCTTCCTCCTTACTCAATAACTTCGTTTTCGCATTTAGTTAACTTGTTTAATAATCAATTTTCATGTAGTAAACTTTTGAACGATTACCTAGCGATCTATATAGGATAAAACAGGCTCGTGATGAATCCTTAAGAGACTGCATCACAAAGTTTAGTAGAGAATCCTTATAAATCCCTAACCTAGATATTACCACTGTTGTCGAGGCATTTTAAATGGGATTGCTCAAGGATTCCTCATTCTACGATGATCTCGTTAAGACACCTTGCAGGAATCTAGATGAAGTGAGGAACATGGCATTGAGGTTTATTCATTTAGAGGATGACAAAAGGATCCAGGAGAGGCTCTCAGGATCCTCGAAAAAGGAAAAGCAAGAATCATTCTTTAAGAATAAACAATCCAAGTCATACTCTAAACATGACAACCACAACGTGCATGTAGTTGAACAAGATGAAGATGATGAAGATTATCCTCCAATATCTGAATATTGATTTTCTGTTGATAATCATGAACTATTCCTTGCTATGAAGAATCTTGGCAACAAAGCTAGGTGGCCTCGAAAAATGCGAAGGCCACAGCGAATAAAGACAAGTCCAAATGGTGCGCTTATCATGAAGTCTTTGGTCATCTTACTGATGAGTGTATAGCATTGAGGAAGGAGATTGGCTATCTTCTCAGCAAAGGGTACTTGGAGGAATTACTCGGGAGGAAACGTTCAAGGACTCAGGATCCTGCAAGGTTCCTAAGAGAGCCAGTCCTCACCCACTGATGCTCAAATCATTAATTTCATCTCTGGAGGCTCATATATATGTGTAACCTCATTTTCGGGAGCGGAAAGACATGCCAAAGAAACAAAGATGGAAAATGGGGAAAGACCAGTTCGAACTTCAACACTGACTCAGCAGAAAGTTATATCCTTTGATGAGGATGATCGTGTAGATATAAAGAATCCTCATCACGATGGTTTAGTTATCACCTTGTTTATTTCTAACTACTTTGTTCACAGGATCCTTATTGATGGAGGGAGTTCAGTGAACATATTCAGTTGGATGCCCTAAAAAAGATGAACATCCCTAAAACCGAGATCATCCAAAGATCATCGATGCTCATGGGATTCAGTGGGGAAACCAAGAATACTTTAGGGGACATCAAACTCGCAATTTACATAGAGGGAGTGAATTCTATCCAAAAATTTTGTGTAGTAGATTACTTATCTTGCTGTAATGTTATCCTTGGAAGGCCATGGATAAAGGACATGAAGGCGGTCCCATCAACATACCACCAATGTGTCAAGCTACCAAGTCCATGGGGAATAGTCAAGATAGAGAGTGGTCCGCAGGAGGCAAAGAACTGCTGCACTTCTTCGATGAAACCGGTTGTGATATCTGTGGCAATCCGAGCATGTAACAATGACAAACAAGTTATCAATGAATGGAAATTTTATTTTTCATATATGAATTTTGTTTATTTACTATGAAAATTGCACACATTCGAATATTGCACAATTTCGAACTCTTAAATCGCTTCTATGAGCAAAACCGGTGAACCGATACGCAAACGAAACCAATTTAACGCAACTTATGTTCCTGAATAATGTTACAAGCTAAACATACCTTAATAACCTTTGCATAACCTATAAATAAGTTTTGGAGGGTTTGATATGTCAAAAACAAGTTTATTCGATCACAGGGACTAATTACGACAAACTGCGAAAGTCTGCTGATTCTCACAGCGACGTATGCTCTCGAAAAAGAACACAAGCCTAACATACCTGAAATATCCTTTACATAACTTAGAAATAACTTTTGAAGGCTTCGATATGGCAAAATCACACTTTTGTAACTTTAGGGGCTATTTTGCGAATTTCGTGAAACTATGCCTTTTTCGCGTATATCGCTATACAGAATGTGTACGGACATTCAAAAATTTTTTCAATCATTAAAATATTGTATTTTAGTGATTGGAATGCGAAAAATCCGTCGCTTACGCATTTATGCTCACGCACGCGTTCGTTACGATTTTCATCGTAATTAACCGAAAACCGCGACCGTACGACCAAACGAACCAACCTCTGGAACATTTTTGAACATATTTCAAGTTCCCTATACTTTAACATCCTTATGGAGCTTACAAATGAGGTTAACGAGTGTTAAAAGTGCCAAAACACGACAAATACAAGTTCAGGGACCTGTTCTGCCATTTTTCAAAGTGTCTAATTTTTTGGGAGGCCTCACGTGGCACGCCACCACCAACTAGACTTGTCGCGTGGTGCGAGGGTTTCTAGTTTTCAGCTGAAACCTGGCAGCTTCTTGTTAACTCCCTTGTTGACTCACCTTTCGAACTTGCCAACCTAATCTCTGCTTTTGACACATAAGTGGACACTAACCTACTTCAAAGATGAGTCATAAACACTTGGCATGACCCTATTAATCCAAACTTTCTATAAATACCCATGTTCATCACACATATGAACTTTTTGATCACTTTCTTGCAACACCCTGCTCCAAATCCGAATTTGCAACCATCTTGAAGACTCCTCTGTGATTCTTTGACATTCCTTTGGTGTTTGTAAGTAATTCCTTCATGTTTTGATTCAAGTTCTTAGTTTAATTCTAAAACTCAAAAGTTTGACTTTTTTTTTATTTCTAGAATTGATCATGAATTGATCAACATAAAGTCCACTTTAATCTTGTAATATGATGGTAATCAAGGTGATTATGGTCTCTATTGATCATACCTACTGATTCCTATCATTTCTAGTCATTTTGACAAGTCAAAGTTTCGGTCAAAATGCGATTTTTGCGCATTTTGCAACGGATCTAAATTCGGGTGTCAAAACAGGTTGTTTTGATGCCAAAACTCTTTTATAAACTTATTTAGACATGTCAAAACATGTCTAAATCATCACTCTCATTATAGCGTTTATTTAGAGTCAAAAGTTGAACGGTTTGACCGCCGCTTTGATTTCCGAATCTGAGCGTTTGGTGGACCTTTGGACCCAACCATATACTTAATTGTGACCATAAATATATAGGGAATAACCCTCTGAGGTTATACCTTATGGTAATGATGTTTGAATTGTGTTATGATGATTGATTGTAATATTACTTAAGACGACCAAAATGCCCTTTTCGCAAACAAATCAACGTTAAGCATATGTAACACAAGATTTGACATATAATCTGATCAAAAACATTTTTTAAACATGTTTAAGCATTTAAAACTTATTATGACACATATCTAACCATCCGAATGCGTTGTTACGCAAATGACGCGTGAAAGTGGCTTAAACTACCTTAACGGGTCATAATGGGTCAAAAGCACTTAAAAACCTTTCCAACTCAGAATGTAAGCTTATTAAACCATATTATTTGAGTTTCATCACTCACTTGGTTTATAAGATCTCATTCTATCCGAATCTTCTGATTTGAAGCCCCGATATTTACACTATTATTCATTTTAGGACACGCGTGATTTCTCGGATCTTTGAGCTTTGATTTTCTTATTAATCCAATAGTTACTTTGCTATCACATGTGAGTACATAGTTCCCCTATTTTATGTTTTAGAATTGTTTTGGGGTGATTCATATGTGCTAAATGTTTTCAAGTTTTCAAATGCAAATACTATGGTTTATATAAACAACACGATTTCAATAATGTGAACGAACTTGTTGGTGCATTGTATTTATAACAAGAATGACATTCATTAACAATGGCCAAGCCGACCAGTGGTAAGTTAAGGTGCCTAGGACTGACAATCCCATTACCAAAATTTCCCGGGGTTTGTGTGGAAATTTGGGAAGCGACTGAAACTGTATGTAACAAACCCTTTGGTGGTTTGTTATACGATTAAGGGATACCGTGGGTGGTCTCGAACAAGTTAACAAAGTTTTGAATGTATTCACGAAACGACCAAAAGTTTTCACAATTAAAACGAGGAACGATGAACGATGAACAATGAACAATGAACGAATGAACAATGGTTTAAATAACAAGGATCAATGAACAATTGATTTATGAAAATTGGTTTATGATAAGTGATTTAGATAACGGAACGAGTGTTATGTAATAAAAGCATGGTGGATACGCCGTTGGTACTTCCTATATATAAGTGCTTTTATCACATTACATACGTGTCGTTATTTACATTACTTGGACAAATGATTTCAAACAATGACACACAACGGTTTTCGATTAAAGATATAAACCATACGAGTTATTACAAGATGATTTACAACTTGGATTTACGAACAAATGTTTTTGAATCAAGGTTCATGGCTACGAGATTTTATAAACTTTTACCCTTTTGTATTAGACGAATAGTTGTTGCAATATCAAATGCTTTCAAAACAAGGTTTTCACTTACGACTCTAGTAGTCAGATTATATTGCAATATATACAAAGCCATGAACTTGACACACTCACAAAACCTATGTACTCGCCGGCATATTTTTGTTGACTCGTTTTCACATATGTTTCAGGGAACAATGCTTGATGATACTGATACATGCTCTTATAGGATTTAGACGGGCCTTAGCAACTATAAAACAAGAAAGACAATAATTATGCATGTTTTGTTTGTTTGGTTGTTTTAAAACGTTCCTAGACAATTATGACAATATAATCTATGTTTAATATCCAATAAACTGAAACTTCAAATACCAAGTGTTGTGAAACAATCTGTTAATGTGACTCCCCAAGTGTTTCCTCCGCGGTTTGTTGTTTTACGCGATTTGGGGTGTTACAGGTTGGTATCAGAGCACTGTTATAGGGAATTAGGTTATTAGTAATGCATTGACCAGACTATAACCTTCCTAGGACCCTAACGCAAGTTTACATGCGTTTAGATTTAAAATACAATACGATCACCTATCCTTAGGTGATTAACAAAACAATTACACAAAGATTTCAAATCTTTTTTCGAAAGTCAATCATCTATCCTTAGATGATTTGTTTTGGCGTAAGCCTTTAAGTTTTCAAAATCTCGTCAAAGTTTGGGTTTTAATAATGTGAACACGTGCAATCTGGAAGGGTGGGTGCCTGTACCCTGAGTTTTCTGTCTAAGGCTAGAGTGTTCATACAAATCCACTTAATCAGACTAGTCACTCTTACCTGAGAACTCTTGGGGTGAGTGTCCACTTATAGGCTAAAGCATGTCTTCGCGATACATTATTAGACCCATTTACTTTTATTAGTCAACGTGTGTCATTTGTTTGCTTTGTGAAACAAAGGAATGACCACCATCCTTATTTCGTCGATATTTTCAATACCTCTCATGATTTATTTCAATGTCAATCTCACACATCTTTCATCATGTTTCTTTTCTAGAATGCCTCCTAGACGCGATCAAACTCAAGATGCTGCAATGGCAGCACTTATTGCTGAACAAATTGTTGTCGTACTCCCGAACCTAGTAACTCAAATGAATCAAGCGAACAACAATAACAACAATAATAACAACAATGCTCCGTGTAGCTACAAACAATTTTGTTCGGCTAAACCACTTCAGTTCACTGGGTCTGAGGGAGCTACGGGACTTCTTCAATGGTTTGAGAGTCTTGAAAGCACATTCCGTTTTGTTCAAATGTCCAAATGAGCGAAATGTCAAGTTTGCATCTAGTGTCTTCAAGAAAAGAGCTTTGAAATGGTGGAATGGTATTATGAGGGATAGGGGTGCCGATGTGGTGATGGCACAAACCTGGGAGGAACTTCGAGCTTTGATGATGAAGGAATTCTATCTCGACACGAGCAAAGGGCGCTCAAGAATGAATTCCATGACTTAAAGCAAGACAGTGGTGAGAGTCATGCTTATACCGACCGATACGAGGAGTTGAGCTTACTTTGTCCTACGATGGTGACGCCTTTGGATAAAGCAATCGAGAAGTATATCGATGGTTTACCCGATCCCGTGCAAGATATCGTCACTGGTAGCAACCCTACCACCGTTCGACAAGCCATTGAGTTAGCTGCAACTCTAACTGACTCCCAAGTCAGAAAGGGTAAACTTCACCGCAAGGGTGACAAGAAATAGACTGACAAAAGCACCCAAAAGAAACCGAAGAAAGACAAAGCCTGATCATCCAAGAGGTCGAAGAAGCGTAAGGCTTCTCAAAACTTTGTTTTGACCACACCACCCGCTCAACCTTCAGCAAATAAAACATATGCGGGAACTGCACCGCTCTGCAACCGATGTAATGGTCATCATCAAGTTCATATACTGTGTCGACAGTGTACTACCTGTGGAAAACATGGTCACCTGGCAAATATTTGTCACTTTAACCCGAACCAAGCTGCACAAAACCAAGCTCAACCACAAGCAAATCCTACTCGACCTCACTTTCCACCTGGTTCCTGTTTCAATTGTGGTGAAATGGGTCACTACAGGAACAATTGCACAAGGTTAGCCAATGCAAATCCAGCTCGTGAACGAGCTTTTAACATGAACGCCAACGAGGCTCGTGCTGACAATGAAGTTGTTAATGGTACGTTCTTTGTTAACAATCATGCTGCTACTATTCTTTTTTATTCGGGTGCCGATAGGAGCTTTGTATCATTAACTTTTGAGCCTTTGCTCTCGATGCCTAGAACTAAACTAGGAAAGCCCTTGTCAGTCGAGATAGCCAATGGTGAACCTCTTGTTCTTGATTCTGTTGTTCATAATTGTCAATTGAACCTCAACAACCATCTTTTCCCTATCGACCTTACACCTATGAAACTTGGAAGTTTCAACATCATTATTGGGATGGATTGGTTAACCAAACATCATGCCGAAGTTATTTGTTTTGACTAGATTGTTCTAATACCTCTTCCTTCTTGTGAAACCTTGGAAATTCGTGGAGAGGAACCCGCTAGTAACATAAAACTCATGACGTGTACCCAAGCTCAGAAATACTTGCGAAAGAATTATGTCGCCTTCTTGGCACATATTGTGGAGCAGACAGGCAAGAGCAAGAATATTCGAGACATCCCTGTTATTCAAGATTACCCTGAGGTACTTCCCGAAGATCTACCTTGTTTACGGCCGGCACGACAAGTTGAGTTTCGTATCGACCTTGTACCAGGTGCCAACCCGATAGCCAAATCTCCTTATCGCCTTGCACCTTCTGAGATACAAGAATTGTCGAAACAATTACAAGAGTTATCTGAAAAAGGTTTCATTCGTCCGAGTTATTCTCCTTGGGGTGCTCCTGTCTTATTTGTGAAAAAGAAGGATGGATCCTTCCGGATGTGTATCGATTATCGTGAGCTCAACAAACTCACGATCAAGAATCGATATCCCCTACCTCGCATTAATGATCTGTTAGATCAACTACAAGGTGCCACACGTTTTTCAAAGATCGATCTGCGTTCTAGGTATCATCAGCTTCGTGTTCACGAGGAAGATATTCCCAAGACTGCTTTTTGCACACGATACGGTCACTATGAGTTCACAGTTATGCCTTTTGGTTTGACAAATGCTCCAGTCGTATTCATGGGCTTGATGAATAGGGTGTGTAAGCCTTATTTAGACAAGTTCACCATTGTGCTCATCGACGACATTGTTATTTATTCAAAGTCTCGAGCCAAGCACGAGCAACATCTTCGTTTGGTTTGCTTGAACAACCGGAAATACTGGTATGATAGTGGGAGAACATTGCGATGGATCTCATCACTAAGTTACCGCGTACAACTAGAGGTCATGATCCTTTTGAGTGGTGACCAAAACAAGAGGAAGCTTTCCAAACCTTGAAACAGAAACTCTGTGATGCTCCTATTCTGTCCTTACTCGATGGCAATGATGATTTTGTGGTTTATTGTGACGCGTCGAATCTAGGCCTTGGTTGTGTCCTGAGGCAACGGGATAAGGTCATCGCCTACGCGTCAAGACAAAACAGAAACTCTATGATGCTCCTATTCTGTCCTTACCCGATGGCAAGATGATTTTGTGGTTTATTGTGACGCGTCGAATCAAGGCCCTTGTTGTGTCCTGATGCAACGGGATAAGGTCATCGCCTACGCGTCAAGACAATTGAAAACCCACGAGAAGAATTACACAACTCATGATCTTGAGTTAGGAGCTGTTGTCATTGCTCTCTAAATCTGGAGACACTATCTTTATGGCACGAAGTGTGTGGTTTTCACGGACCACAAAAGTCTCCAGTATATTTTCAATCAAAAAGAGCTGAACATGAGATAATGACTATGGGTCGAACTTTTAAACGATTACGACTGCGAAATTCGCTACCACCTTGGTAAGGCGAATGTTGTGGCTGATGAGCTTAGTTGTAAGGAACGTGTTAAACTTCATTGTGTTCGAGTTCGTTCCGATATCCAAACACGTATTCTTGAAACCCAACGCACTTGTGTAACACAAGGTTTGTTGAAAGACGAATTACCTCACCAACTCGAACTTCAACTCGAAACGAAAGATGATGGATTACTATACTACATGAGCCGTTTATCGGTCCCGAATCAACACAATCTCCGTACTCTATTAATGGACGAAGCACACAAGTCTCGTTACTCGATTCCCTGGTGCTACAAAATGTATAAGGATCTCCGTACCCAGTATTGGTGGCCGGGTATGAAGAATGACATTGCCTTATATATATCGAAATGCCTTACTTGTCTCAAAGTCAAAGTCGAACATCAATGTCCGTCTGGTTTGCTTGAACAACCGGAAATACTGGTATGGAAGTGGGAGAACATTGCGATGGATCTCATCACACATACAACTAGAGGTCATGATGCAATTTGAGTGACTCAAAAGAATAAGCCTTTTGAGTGGGGACCGAAACAAGAGGAAGCTTTCCAAACCTTGAAACAGAAACTCTGTGATGCTCCTATTCTGTCCTTACCCGATGGCAATGATGATTTTGTGGTTTATTGTGACGCGTCGAATCTAAACCTTGGTTGTGTCTTGATGCAACGGGATAAGGTCATCGCCTACGCGTCAAGACAATTGAAAACCCATGAGAAGAATTACACAACTCATGATCTTGAGTTAGGAGCTGTTGTCTTTGCTTTCTAAATATGGAGACACTATCTTTATGGCACGAAGTCTGTGGTTTTTACAGACCCCAAAAGTCTCCAGCATATTTTCAATCAAAAAGAGCTGAACATGAGACAACGACGATGGGTCGAACTTTTAAACGATTACGACTGCGAAATTCGCTACTATCCTGGTAAGGAGAATGTTGTGGCTGATGCGCTTAGTCATAAGGAATGTGTTAAGCTTCATTGTGTTCGAGTTTGATCCGATATCCAAACACGTATTCTTGAAGCCCAACGCACTTGTGTAACACAAGGTTTGTTGAAAGACGAACTACCTCACCAACTCAAACTTCAACTCGAAACGAAAGACGATGGATTACTATACTACATGAGCTGTTTATGGGTCCCGAATCAACAATCTCCGTACTCTATTGATGGACGAAGCACAAAGTCTCGTTACTCGATTCATCCTGGTGCTACAAAATGTACAAGGATCTTCGTACCCAGTATTGGTGGCCGGGTATGAAGAATGACATTGCCTTATATGTATCGAAATGCCTTACTTGTCTCAAAGTCAAAGCCGAACATCAATGTCCGTCTGGTTTGCTTGAACATCCGGAAATACCGGTATGGAAGTGGGAGAACATTGCGATGGATCTCATCACTAAGTTACCGCGTACATCTAGAGGTCATGATGCAATTTGGGTGATCATCGACCGTCTAACAAAGTCAGCACACTTCATAGCGATTCGTGAAGATTATCCAGCTGACAAGCTTGCCAAGATCTATGTTGATGAGATTGTGTCTCGTCATGGTGTTCCTTTGAATATCATATCTGACCCAGACGCTCGGTTCTCATCTCATTTCTGGAATACTATGCAATCAGCAATGGGAACCAAACTCAATCTGAGTACTGCTTATCATCCTCAAACGGATGGACAATCTGAGAGGACGATTCAAACTCTGGAGGATATGCTTAGAGCTTGCGTGATCGATTTTTGAGGTAGTTGGGATTCACATCTACCGTTGGTCGAATTCTCGTATAACAATAGTTATCACGCCAGCATCAACACGGCGCATTTTGAAGCTTTATATGGTCGAAAATGTCGTTCACCTGTCTGTTGGAATGAGATCGGTGAGACACAGCTCACTGGATCTGAACTCATCAAGGACACAACCGAGAAAGTCAAGAAAATACGCGATAACCTTTTAACAGCTAGAAGCCGTCAAAAGAGTTATGCGGACAAGCGACGCAAGCCCTTGGAATTCCAAGTTGGTGAGCACGTCCTACTCAAGGTATCCCCTTGGAAAGGAGTGGTTAAATTTGGAAAGAAAGGAAAACTTGCTCCACGATACGTTGGACCATTCAAGATCGTCGAAAGAATCGGAAAGGTGGCCTACCGACTTGAGCTACCTCCTAAACTTGAGAATACTCACCCAACATTCCACGTGTACAACTTCAAAAAGTGTTTAGGCGATACAAATCTCCATATTCCACTCGATGAGATTCACGTTGATGATACTATGCATTTTGTCGAGAAACCAGTGGAGATAATGGACCGTGAAGTCAAGAAACAGAAATGAAGACGAATTCCGATAGTCAAAGTTCGTTGGAAATCTAAACGTGGCCCAGAATTTACTTGGGAACAAGAGGATCAAATGAAAGCGAAGTATCCACATTTGTTTTCACAAGTTTCCTCTAATTAAATTTCGGGACGAAATTTCCTGTAGTAGGGGAGACTGTGATATCTGTGGCAATCCGAGCATGTAACAATGACAAACAAGTTATCAATGAATGGAAATTTTATGTTTTATATATGAATTTCGTTTATTTACTATGACAATTGCACACATTCGAATATTGCACAATTTCAAACTCTTGAATCACTTCTATGAGCAAAACCGGTGAACTAATACGCAAATGAAACCAATTTAACGCAATGTACATTCCGTAATAATGTCACAAGCTAAACATACCTTAAATAACCTTTGCATAACTTAGAAATAAGTTTTGGAGGTTCGGTATGTCAAAAACAAGATTATTCGATCATAGGGACTAATTACGACAAACTACGAAAGTCTACCGATTCTCACAGCGACGTACGCTCTGGAATAAGAACACAAGCCTAACATACCTTAAATATCCTTTACATAACTTATAAATAAGTTTTGAAGGCTTCAGTATGGCAAAATCACACTTTTGTAACTTCAGGGGCTATTTTGCAAATTTCTCGAAACTATGCCTTTTTCGCGTATATCGCTATACAGAACGTGTACGGACATTCAAAAATTTTTGCAATTATTAAAATATTGTATTTTAGTGATTGGAATGCGAAAAATCCGTTCGTTACGCATTTACGGTCACGCACGCGTTCGTTACGATTTTCATCGTAATTAACCAAAAACCGCGACCGTACGACCAAACGAACCAACCTCTGGAACATTTTTGAACATATTTCAAGTTCCCTATACTTTAACGTCCTTATGGAGCTTAGAAATGAGGTTAACGGGTGTTAAAAGTGCCAAAACACGACAAATACAAGTTCAGGGACCTGTTCTGCCATTTTTGAAAGTGTCTAATTTTTGGGAGGCCTCACGTGGCGCGCCACTACCAACTAGACCTGTCGCGTGGTGCAAGGGTTACCACCTTTCAGCTGAAACCTGGCAGCTTCTTGTTGACTCCCTTGTTGACTCACCTTTCGAACTTGCCACACTAATCTCTGCTTTTGACACATAAGTGGACACTAACCTACTTCGAAGATGAGTCATAAACACTTGGCATGACCCTATTAATCCAAACTTTCAATAAATACCCATGTTCATCACACATATGAACTTTTTGATCACTTTCTTACAACACCCTTCTCCAAATCCGAATTTGCAACCATCTTGAAGACTCCTCTGTGATTCTTTGACATTCCTTTGGTGTTTGTAAGTTTCTTAGTATAATTGGGCTAAAACTCAAAAGTTTGACTTTTTTTTGACTTCCAGAATTGACCATGAATTGATCAACAAAAAGTCTAATTTAATCTTGTAATATGATGGTAATCAAGGTGATTATGGTCTCTATTGATCATACCTACTGATTCCTATCATTACTAGTCATTTTGACAAGTCAAAGTTTCGGTCAAAATGCGATTTTTGCGCATTTTGCAACGGATCTAAATTTGGGTGTCAAAACAGGTTGTTTTGATGCCAAAACCCTTTTATAAACTTATTTAGACATGTCAAAACATGTCTAAATCATCACTCTCATTATAGCACTTATTTAGAGTAAAAAGTTGAACGGTGTGACCGCCGCTTTGATTTCCGAATCTGAGCGTTTGGTGGACCTTTGGACCCAACCATATACATAATTGTGACCATAAATATATAGGGAATAACCCTCTGAGGTTATACCTTATGGTAATGATGTTTGGATTGTGTTATGATGATTGATTGTAATATTACTTAAAAACGACCAAAATGCCCTTTTCGCAAACAAATCAACGTTAAGCATATGTAACACAAGATTTGACATATAATCTGATCAAAAACATTTTTTAAACATGTTTAAGCATTTAAAACTTATTATGACACATATCTAACCATCCGAATGCGTTGTTACGCAAATCACGCGTGATAGTGGCTTAAACTACCTTAACGGGTCATAACGGGTCAAAAGCACTTAAAAATCTTTCCAACTCAGAATGTAAGCCTATTAACCATATTATACAAGTTCCGACACTCACTTGGTTTATAAGATCTCATTCTATCCGAATCTTCCGATTTCAAGCCCCGATATTTACACTATTATTCATTTTTAGGACACGCGTGATTTCTCGGTTCTTTGAGCTTCGATTTTGTTATTGATCCAAGAGTTACTTTGCTATCACATGTGAGTACAAAGTTCCACTATTTTATGTTTTACAATTGTTTTGGGGTGATTCATATGTGCTAAATGTTTCCAAGTTTTCAAATGCAAATACTATGGTTTTTTATAAACAACACGACTTCAATAATGTGAACGAACTTGTCGGTGCGTTGTATTTATAGCAAGAATGACATTCATTAACATTGGCCAAGCCGATCAATAGTAAGTTAAGGCTCCTAGGACTGACAATCCCGTTACCAAATTTCCTGGGGTTTTTGGGGAAATTTGGGAAGCGACTGAAACTGTATGTAACAAACCCTTTGGTGGTTTGTTATACGATTAAGGAACACCGTGGGTGGTCTTGAACAAGTCAACAAAGGTTTGAATGTATTCACGAAATGACCAAAAGTTTTCACAATTAAAACAAGGAACGATGAACGATGAATAATGAACGAATGACCAATGGTTTATAACAAGGAACAATGAACAATTGATTTATGACAATTGGTTTATGATAAGTGATTTAGATAACGGAACGGGTGTAATGTAATAAAAGCATGGTGGATACGCCGCTGGTACTTCCTATATATAAGTGATTTTATCACATTACATACGTGTCGTTATTTACATTACTTGGATAAATGATTTCAAACAATGACACACAACGATTTTCGATTAAAGATATAAACCATACGAGTTGTTTCAAGACGATTTACAACTTGGATTTACGAAAAAATGTTTTCGAGTCAAGGTTCATGGCTACGAGACTTTATAAACTTTTATCCTTTTGTTTTAGACAAATAGTTGTTGCAATATCAAATGCTTTCAAAACAAGGTTTTCACTTATGACTCTAGTAGTCATATTATATTGCTATATATACGAAGCCATGAACTTGACACACTCACAAAACCTATGTACTCACCGGCATATTTGCTGACTCGTTTTCACATATGTTTCAGGGAACAATGCTTGATGATACTGATACATGCTCATATAGGATTTGGACGGGCCTTAGCGACTATAAAACAAGAAAGACAATAATTATGCATGTTTTGTTTGTTTGGTTGTTTTAAAACGTTCCTAGACAATTATGACAATATAATCTATGTTTAATATCCAATAACCTGAAACTTCAAATACCAAGTCTTGTGAAACAATCTGTTAACGTGACTCCCCAAGTGTTTCTGCCATGATTTGTTGTTTTATGCAATTTGGGGTGTTACAGGTTGGTATCAGAGCACTGGTTATAGGGAATTAGGTTATTAGTAATGCATTGACCTAGACTATAGCCTTCCTAGAACCTTAACGCAAGTTTACATGCATTTAGATTTAAAATACAATACGATCACCTATCCTTAGGTGATTACAAAAACAATTACACAAAGATTTCAAATCTGTTTTCGAAAATCAATCATCTATCGGCGTAAGCCTTTAAGTTTTCAAAATCTCGTCAAAGTTTGGGTTTTAATAATGTGAACACATGCAATCTAGAAGGGTGGGTGCATGTACCCTGAGTTTTCTGTCTAAGGCTAGAGTGTTCATACAAATCCACTTAATCGGACCAGTCACTCTTACCTGGGAACTCTTGGGGTGAGTGTCCACTTATAGGCTAAAGCATGTCTTCGTGATACATTATTAGACCCATTACTTTGATTAGTCAACGTGTGTCATTTGTTTGCTTTGTGAAACAACGAATGACCACCATCCTTATTTCGTCGATATTTTCAATACCTCTCATGATTTATTTCAATGTCAATCTCACACATCTTTCATCATGTTTCTTTTCTAGAATGCCTCCTAGGCTCGATCAAACTTAAGATGCTGCAATGGCAGCACTTATCGCTCAACAAATTGCCGCCGTACTCCCAAACCTAGTAACTCAAATGAATCAAGCGAACAACAATAACAACAATACTAACAACAATGCTCTTTTAACGTGACTCCACAAGTGTTTCCGCCGCGGTTTGTTGTTTTACGCGATTTGGGGTGTTACACCGGCTTCCAAATCCAGGGAAGCATAGCAACTAAAGTATCCTCCAAGAGACGTCATGGAGGCAAGAGAACAGGACGTCAAGGATATATTGTTAGATCCTGAGGATCCTAAATCTAAGCTGTATATAGGATCTGGGATCCAGGAGAGCATAGAGCAGGATCTAGTATCCTTCCTGAAACATAGAAAATCTACCTTCGCCTGGAAGCACGAAGATATGACAAGTATTTCAAAAGATGTCATTACTCATAAGCTTGGTGTTGACAGGTCTTTCAGGCCAATTCACCAAAAGAGGAGGAAGTTTGCACCTGAAAGAAATGCATTTATCCAAGAAGAGGTAGACAAGTTACTAAAGGTAGGTATGATAAGAGAAGTCAAGTATCCAAGATGGTTGTTGTTCAAAAGAAAAATGGAAAGTGGAGGGTATGTGTCGATTTTACTGATTTGAACAAGGCATGTCCCAAGGATCCTTTCCCTTTACCCCACATTGACTCCAAGGTGGATGCTATGGCGGTCATGAGTTGTTGACTTTTATGGATGCTTCATCTGGATTTCAGCAAATTTAGATGGAACCATCTGATCAAGAGGATACAGCGTTCATGACACCCACTGGCATATATTGTTATATTGCTATGCCCTTTGCTTTAAGAAATGCAGGTGCTACATACCAAAGGTTGGTGAATATGATGTTCAAGGAGCAACTTAGACACACAATGGAAGTATACATAGATGATATGGTGGTCAAGTCTAAAAGAGCTGAGGATCACCTGAAGGATCTTGAAGAAGCATTCAATATCCTTGACTAGTACAACATGAAATTAAACCCCTCTAAATGCCATTTCGGGGTCAAAGCTGGAAAATTTTTAGGATATATGGTGACTAAGAGAGGAACTGAAGCAAGTCCAAAACTGATCAAGGCTTTAGTGAACATCAAGTCTCCTGCCAATGCCAAGGATGTGCAAAGATTGACAGGAAGGATTGCCGCCTTGAATAGATCCATTTCAAAATCCTCAGAAAGATGCAAGGATTTCTATGATATTCTGAGGAAGAATAAGAAGTTCGAATTGACTGAAAAGCATAAAGCTGCTCTACATGCCCTCAAGGATTACTTATCCTCAGCACCAGCTTAGATGAAACAAGATGGAGAGCTCTTATCCTTATACTTAGCTGTTTCAGGTAAAGCGGTAAGTGCGGTCCTAGTTAAGGACCATGAAGGCCAACAACATCCGGTATACCATGTAAGTAAAAGTCTACTTGATGCCGATGCCAGGTATTCTCATTTAGAGAAGCTTATTCTTGCTTTAATCATGGCTTCTACTAAACTTATACATTACTTTGAAACTCATACTATTATTGTTAAAACTAACTTTCCTATTACTCAGGAAACCTAAAATGTTAGGGAGAATGGCAAAATGGGCAGTCAAGCTTAGTGCATGACATTAAGTATGAACCCAGGACTACCATCAAATCCCAAGCTTTGGCCGACTTTGTGGCTGATTTCAGTAGTGACCTACAAAGAGAAGCTGAGTTGGAAGTGCAAGAACTTGAGGAAACCAAGGATCCTTGGACACTCTTCACAGACAGAGCCTCAAATACAAGGGAACGGGACTTGGCTTACTACTAAAATCGCCATAAGGGGAACATTATACCCCAATCCGTAGCATGTGAATTTCAGACCACTAATAATGAGGCTGAATATGAAGCCTTGATAGCAGGTTTGCAATTAGCTAAACATATGAGGATCATGTAACTTCAAGTATTTGTAGATTCGTTATTAATTACTAATAACTATAATGGTTCCTATGCTGTTAAGGGTGAAAATCTATTCAAATATTTTGAGATAGTTAGGAAATTGGCAGATTCTTTTGCTTCTTTCAGTTTAACACAGGTACCCAGGGAAGAAAATGCAGAAGCGGATGCCTTAGCCAATCTAGGATCCTCACTGAAGATGCCAGAGGATGTGAAAATACCCATCATCCATATTTTGACTACTACAATAGAGGAAAATGAAGCAAGGAATAGTGGAAGAATTGTACCTAATGATGATGCACAATCAACTCCAGGATCATGGATCCTTCCAATCCTGAATTATATCCAAAATGAGGAAGTTCCCATTGGGGAAAATCCTAGAGCCTTCAAGATAAAGGTATCCCAATTCATTATAATTAACATCTTGCTATATAAAAGATCCTTTGTAGGTCCCTATTTGCGATGCATTGAGGATCCTGAGATCCAAGAAGTTTTGAAGGACTTTCACGAAGGAGACTGTGGAAATCACACTAGGTGCAGAGCATTATTCTCAAGGATCCACAGAACAGGGTATTATTGGCCTACAATGAAGAAGGATGCTGTGGAGTATGCATGGAAATGTGATGTTTGCCAAAGACATAGCAATATTCTTCATCAACCGGCAGAACCTCTGCATCCTATATCCTCTTCTTGGCCATTTATGAGGTGGGGAATGGATATAGTAGGCAAATTTCCCAAGGCACCAGGAGGATAAGTGTTCATGTTAGCTATGACAGACCACTTCTCCAAATGGATAGAAGCTGAAGACTTTGCCCAAGTCAGAGAAAAGGAAGTCATATCCTTTATTAAAAGAAATATTATTACTAGATTTGGTATTCCTCCTGAAATTGTTTATGATAATCCATCCTAGTTTATTGGGAGTCGTACTACTAACTTTTGTGACAGCTGGGGGATTAGGATGATAACATCAACACCAGTCCACCCACAAGCTAATGGCCAGGCAGAATCATCCAACAAGATCATTATCAACAACTTGAAGAGGAAGCTTGGATCCAAAAATGGCAAATGGGCTGAGGAATTACCTTATGTCTTATGGGCAGATAGGACAACTCATAAGAATGCTACGGGCCAGACTCATTTTTCCATAGTTTTTGGAGCTAAAGCAGTGATCCCTACAGAAATGGTAGTACCATCAGCCAGAACAAGCATCCGTGATCCTGAAGCAAATGTTGAGACTCTAACTCAAGACTTTGATACTGTGGAAGAACTGCGAGACATGGCAAGAATAAGGATGACTAGCAATCAACAAAAGATGGCTGGTGCATATAACAAGAATGTCAGAGTGAGAAGGTTTCAAGTTGGTGATATGGTATTGAGGAAAGCATTCCAGAATACTACGAATCCTGCTGATGGTAAGTTGGCACCAAAGTGGGAAGGTCCCTATCTCATTGAGGCTGAAGCTGGAAAGGGGGCATATCGTTTACTAACCATGGATGGTGATCGTTTACTAACCATGGATGGTGATCTCCTGCCAAGAGCTTGGAATGCTATTCATTTAAAGAGATACTTCATGTAACAAGGAACAAGGATCCTTAAGAATTCTAGTATTCAGTCAAGGATGAAGGATCCTCAAAGGGTATATGATCCTTTGCTTGGTAACATTTTACTAATATTTTCACATTATATTTGTTGTTATTTATTATTTTAGATTCTTAACCTCCAATCTTATCAAGTTTTAAGTCTTGTAGGGTTTGTTACATCGTTGACAAAGAATCAAGAGGTTGGCCACCTCTCCAAGACTTCGGACATGTCCCCAGCTTAAGGTATCTAATACCTTCTAAGGTTTAAAGGTTTTCACCTTTCACACGAATTGGGTTTCAACACCCTGCCAGCAGCGCACATTATCCAAGTATAGTTCAAGGAAATGGGACCAGTACCCGCTTTAGGGGCTGACAATTTCATTGTTGTTGGCTATATGTAGGATCCTAAGTATAATGGTAGACGTACCATACATCAGTTCCTAAGGTTTCTAACATTTTCACGTTAGCTAAGGTTTTGGCATTTTCATGTCACTTATGATTGGTTAGTCGCCAGTATGGGCCATACACTAGATTTCTAAGGTTTCTAACGTCTTCATGTTAGCTTAAATATTATCAGTTATTTGGGCTTGTCCCCAGTTATTTGGGTTTGTCCCAAGTTTCTAATGAGTTATTCAATTGATGTTTGGCTTAGTCACAAGTTTCATGTTATTACAGGTCCTTGAAGCTTAACAAATAAGGGTCCTGGATCCTAGAGTTCTACTAATTTTTATACTTTGTTGCTAAAATTGTAAGTTCTAAGGGTAAGGAATCCTAAATTAGATTCACTGGTATGATCCTTTACTCAGTCTTCTTTTTGTCTTCGGATATTACCCTCAATCTTTGACGGGATATGATCCTTGATCGTATATTGTTTAACCTTATAAAAAAAAACTTGTTTTGACAAAATACTAATTATTCTTTTTAAGAATTTATGAATTCCTAAATCTAAATTTTGCTAACAAGTAAAGGTATAATGATATTCAAAACAGAAAAGAAACAACAGCAAATATAGTCAAAAGCTTAAGTTTTATTTATTTATAAGAACCCTTTTAAAAGGTTGTCAAAATTGTCAACCCAAATTTCTACCAAAAACGGCCCGTCCGTTTGGGTTGACAAGGATGTCCATGATAACGGGTCATACGTTGCAGAATTTAAAAGTGCAGGAAAGTAGAGACGAGGGGCATCAAAGGCTTCATCCTCCACAAACAGAAGGACTCATCCATCTTTGTTACCCCCTATTGTTCAAAGGATCAGTGATCCTTAACCCTAAGAAACTATTGTTCAAGTACATACCATCATTGTTCAAAATAAAAACACCACCAAACTATAAGAAATGGGCTCCGGCCACGTCTACAATATTCCATCATCGCCCGCTACACCTTTGCTGCATCATCAGCCTTGGCTTCACCAGTTGCACCACTGCCTCCAGCCGCTGCCTCCACGGGATCCTTAGTGCCGCTTGGAGCGGTCTCCAGCACTGAAGTCTTATCAAGCTCTTCCTCATGTCCCAGCTCTTGTAGCCTCAGCTTCCAATTGGCAACATCCCAGCTCTGTCGAAGGCCAGGTCATTGGCTTCTTGTGCCATTTGGAGCTTGTTCTTCAGGATCACTATCGCAGCAGAAAGCGTGGCCCCCTCATCGATCTCCAACCGATCCTTTTCAGCTTGTATCTCTGCCACCACAAGCTGCTTCTCTAGGGACTTGTTTTCCTTCTCCAGTTGGGAGATCTTTTTGTCTTCGGCAGCAGCTGTGGTTCGGAGCTCCACTAGACCTTCTTCAGCCTCGGTCAAGCGTTTGCTCTGGGTAGCAAGGATCTCGGCAAGTTTCTGCAGGAAAAAAGTGACAAGATTAAGGATCAGTGATCATTGGCCTAATATTCAGAATAAACATATCATGATGCTTACATCGGAAAGGAAGTCGTGGATCTGTTGTTCAATCCCAGGGATATCAACAGATGGTGCATCAGGCTTCTTCCTCTTCCCTCCAGCTCTGGCTTTGCTGGTTGTACCCTTCGCCTCTGGTTGGCTTTGGCCTGCGGCCAGCTCCTTCTTGATAGACCGAGGAGAGATGATACCCTCAACATCTCCCATGCCAAACCTGGTAGCAGACTTTGATGATGATCTAGCAGCACCTTTAAACACAAAGCACATATAAGTATTCATTTTTTACTAAATGATTAAGCATATGTGTAAATGGATACTTACTTGACATGGTGTAGGAGGCTGATGTGTCTTCTTCCAAATCCTTGAGCTTGGGGTAAAACCTCCTGACAGATGAGTCCAACTCCCAGAAAGCAGCAAGTCTTCCAACGGTGGTAGGAGAATCTGTCAGAGTACTGAGATTGATCGCTGCACAAAAATGTTAAGGATCAGTTATCCTTAAATCAAAATAAAGAATTTTCTAGAGAACAATTTTGTGGATCGTATATCCTACCCTCTACGTTCCACTTTTTAGGAAGGTGATCCCGTTGGGAATGGAATCCCTCCTGACGAAGAAGAATTGATTTCTCCAGTGGGAATCATTCTTGGTGTGGGGTTGCTTAGGCCTGGATTTGAAGAGGAACTGGTGAGACCCATGGCTAACTAGGTTATACAGATGGCTGAGTTCAACAAGGCGAAGCTCTATGCCTTCTCTAGCAATGCTTTGCTTGAGGGTGTAGAGAACCCTCCAGAGCATAGGCATGCCCTGGATGTAGCACAGGTCGGTGAAGGTAAAAAAGCTTTGGGTGAAGGCTCGAAAAGGATAAGGGAAACCTATCTGGAAAGGGGCAGCAGGGAAACACACCCACTTGCTGGATATGCAATCGCTCTTCATAGACGAATCAAAGGGCCTGAATATGGTACCCTCAGGGAAACACTGTTCGATCTCAGGATCGGTGAAGCGGCACAACTCCAACGAAGGATTAGAAAGAAAACCCTGACTTTTGGGTTGGCTATCTTTCTCAGGGTCCTTGGCTGGTGAAGACCGGGTGACCATCTTCCTCATGGATTTTCAAGAAAATAGAAGAAGAAAACCTAAGGACTAAAGAAGAAAAGACAGAGTACCTTTGAAACTTCTGGGATGCGAATTTAAATTCTAGGGATCAGGTTTTAAATAAGAAAACTCACCCCTATCTATCTCCTATATATAATGATGTTTGTTGCAGGGCAGATCTTATTAGTGACATCATGGCTACAACGGCTAGTTTGGATAAGCAACGACTGGTCCGATTTTGATGAAAATATGACTCATTTAGTTACCATTTATTCCTCATATTTTGGGGGCAATTGTTGTGGCATGAATTTATACTAAGGATCAACCATCCTGAGATTGAGCCGGGATCATGGATCCTTAGCGAGTGGCACAGGAAGTCTGAGGATTTAGGATCCTTATCTAAATCTATGTTCTTCTAACAATTGTTCCTTGTGTATTTAGTTTACGTTTGCAGGTATTATGTGAAGTAAGCTGAGTCAACACAGGAATATCGGAGGAATATGCTAATTATGGCATGTGCAAAGAGAGTTATGACCGTTGGTGGAGAACGTGGATGCATGGCTGAAATTTCAGATAGTTAGTTCGTTAGGATTAGCTAGATATTTATTTGGATATTGACCTTGATAGACACACGAATTCTGATTGAACACACACTCGCATACATTCTCTGGAATATGACACTCACCATACTCTAGTTTTCATTGTAAGCAAGCTCAATATTTCCAAAGTGGTAATCTTTTTAGTTCAATATAGTTGGTGATCGGTAGTTTCCATCACCCGAGGTTTTTTATGCCGGATATCTTCTAAAGATCATGGGCTTTTTCCTCCTATAAATCTCTGTGTTCATCTTTGATTAGATTCCTAACTTGTTCATTAAATTGTTCATAATTCAAGCACTCAACCTCACATTCAAAGTTTGGTTACATTACCCTTGATCAGATTTTTAATCAAAAAACATATAATGATCCATTTCCACTTCTTGCATTACTTGAGGAAGTACCTACTAGGGGAAAGGATAAAGTTATGCTTTACATGGAAATCCATGATTATTCTATGCAATTGGATAAAAACCCTAGATTCCATACAAGACAATTCCTTGAAACAAACTCACGAAAACAGTCTCCTACGAATATATTCTAGCTTTATGCAAACAGACTCCTACGGATAAATTTCTGGACGAAATTTCCTAAAAGAAGGGAGACTGTAACATTTCACATTTTCAATCCTTGTTCAATCTCGATCTTTCAAACCACTTCTGGAAGTGAAATCGCAAACTGCTACGCAAATGAAGTCAGTTTAACACGACGTACACTCTGGAACAATGAAACAAGCTAAACATACGCTAAATATCCTTTACATAACTTAGAAATAAGTTTTGAAGGGTTCGGTATGGCAAAAACAAGTTTATTCAAACTTAGGGGCTATTTCGCCAAATCTGTGAAAGTATGCTAATTCGCATATTTCTTAATACGGAACACGTACGAACATTAAAAAATTTTTTTGATCATTCAAATCTTGTATTTTATTGATAAGAATGCAAAAATATCATTCGTTTTGCAATTACGGTCGTTTTCACATTAAAAAGTGTTCATCATAATTAAGCGAAAAACGCAAACGTACAACCAAACGAACTGACATCCATAACATTTCCGTGCATATTGCAAGTTCCCTATGCTTAACATCCTTGTAAGGCCTGAAAATTTGGTTAACGGGTGTTAAAAGTGAAAAACATGATGATACAATTCCAGGGGCCAAAGCTACCAAACTTTCAAACTAGTTTGCCAACACAGGGCCTTACGGACTGTATCCACATGTCCTTATAGTCCGTAAGGAGTCCCAAGATCAGCAGAATGCAGCTGGCAGATTCCTGCTTCTTCCTTAGCCACCAAGTTCGCGTTTTTGCCACCATTTCACCTGCTTTGGACGCCTAAGAGGACACTAATCAGTTCCTTGATGGATGATGGACACTTGGCTTGATTTGGTGAATTCAAATTCACTATTAATAGCCAATGATCCATGCCATTCAAACTTACACCTTCAATCGTTCTTCCTCCCATCTCTTTGGGGCTTGCTTCTAGCTTTTGGAGGCTTCAAACGCTAAGTTCTGAAAGTGTTCTTCAGCACAAGTAAGTGCTCTCCTTTGCTCTTTCATTATTTTGGCATTTTGAGCCAAAAGTCAAACAGTTTGACTTTCAATTCTTACCATAATTGATCGTAATCACGAAGGTTATAATCCCTTGCGATCATAATCACGAGTCAAAGTTTTGGTCAAAAATGCGCATCTTGTGCATTTTACGACGGAACAATTTTCGGGTATTAAAACACTAAGGTTTGATACCAAATCAGTTTTATAACATAGTTAGATATGTTTTAACATGTCTAACTCGTCACCTTTAGCTTAGTGCTTATTTAGGGTCGTAAGTCGAGTGGTCTTGACCACCGCTTTGACTTTCGAATCTGACCCGTTTGGTCGATCTTGGGATCCGACCAAACACAAATATATGACCATAGTTGTATAGGGAATAACCTACTAGGGTTATACTTTATGGTCACGTCGTTTGGTTGGTGTTATGTTAAGTCACTTATTATGTCTTAATAATGACCAAAACGCCCTTTTTGCGCATAAATCGATTTTAAGCCTATGTAGCCAATGTTTTCACATATAAACTGATGTCACAACATAATCAAACATGTTTCGGAATATTAGACGTATCATAACACATATCTAACCATCCGAACATATATTTACGCAAATAACCCGTTAAAGTAGCGTAAACTACCTTAACGGGTCATGACGGGTCAAAAGCACTTAGAATTCATTAGAAATCAGAATGTTAAGTTTATTAAACAATTTCATATGGTTCCAACACTCATTTGGTTTACAAGACATCATTCTATCTGATCCTCCGATTAAAGTCACGATAATAACATAGTTATTCGATATTAGGACACGCTTGAATCCTTGAACTCTAGAGCTTTGTTTGATCATTGAAACAAGGACACTCTTGCAATGCCAAGTGAGTACATAGTCCCATCTTTTACGTTTTCAATGTTTTGGGTGATACATGTGTGCCTATTACTACTTTCGTGTTTACATAACATTATTCATGCTTTGATTACATAGTACATATAGTACATGATTTCAAATGCATTTTTTACTTCGTATGTTGACTTAGCATACTTAGTACACATGGTTTCAAAGACATTTTACATGGTATATGACTTATTATGCCTACACATAATTTCAAAGACATTTTACATGGTATATTGACTTAGTATACCTACACATGATTTCAAAGAGATTTTTACTTCGTATGTTGACTTAGCATACCTAGTACACGATTTCAAAGGCATTTTGCGTGGTATATTGACTTAGTATGTGAAGTACATGGTTTTTAAACATTTTCATAACATGCTTACACTATTCAAGACATATTGGTGCGTTGAATATACAATGATACATTCATTAACATTGATGCCGACCGGTAGTATGTTATGGTACCATAGGTTTAACACTCCATTCCCACTTTCTAGTTATTTGGAAGTATCCATTGGGGAATGACAGAATCCGATGGATATTTAACAAACCTTTGTCCTTATAAGGGTTTATTTGATACTCAACAAGGCTTGAATGTATTTGCCAACAATCCTAATATATGTTTTACAATAAAAGCAAATGGTTTATAAGACATAACTTTTGGAATTAAACAAAACCTTTGTTTATTCAAAGACATTGTATTATACATGACACTATGGTTATAAAAGACAATGGTTTATACATGACAAGTTGGTTTACACAAAATCTTTGGTTTATACATAGACATTTGGTTTACACAAAGACATTTGGTTTTACATGACATTTTTATGACATATTTTGGTTATTAAGTTAACCTTGCATCCTTTCTTTTATATCATTTGATTTTCATATGATTACATAAAAGAAACACTTCTATAACGGTTCATGGTTACTTTTGTATTAGTTAAACTTTTCTTTAAAACATTCAAAGCCATGAAACATCATTACAAAACCTGTATTACTCACAGGCATTTTTATGCTGACGTACCTATTTTCACATATGTTTCAGGTTTACTTATGTGATGATTGTCGTCGCATGCTACACATAGGATGGACTCGGGGCCTTAGGGACTTTAGAACTTGAAGGACAATTTGTTTGTATTTCATTTCCGTTACTCCAAGACAATGTAATTCGATAATTCAATAAAACAAAACATTAAGTACCATGTGTTGTGAAACAATTTGTAATGTGATTCCCCAAGTGTTTCTGCCGCGTGTGTTGTATTACGCGATTTAGGGTGTTACACTTAATTGACATCTTATCTGCCATATTTGGTGGCAATTGTTAGGGCCTAAGTTTTATAAAGTCAGGAGCATGTATCATAAGGCCAGGCCTGGATCACTTATCCATACCGGATGGTGCAGGGAGTCGGTAGATCAAGGATCCTTATGTCTACTTATGTTATCTAACAATTGTACTCTATGTTTCTAATGATTGTACACAGGCTGTGCATGTGATGAATTCCACTAACGTTTATGAGCCTGGACATGGTCTACCATGAAAATCGGACCTAGTTGTTAGCTTATTTCAAAAGGGGTTGATCATGTGTTTTAGCGACACATATTCACATACAACAACACGCACTCTCGCATACATTGCAAACCAGAGTTCTCACAACACACATATAGAAAATAATCATTGTATTACACTTATTCAACATCCGAAGTTGTAATACATCTTGTGCTATATGGTTGATAGTGATAGTTTTCACTATCCTAGGTTTTTTATGCTGGAGATCCCATAAAGATCAAGAGCTTTTTCCTCGTATAAATCCTTGTGTGCATTGTCTTTTACATTTCGTTCCTTGTTCATACATTTGTTCATAATTCAAGCACACTACCTCACAAAATCAGATTTGGCTACATTATCCTTTGATTGATTGATGACCAAAAAAACTAGGTCTTTATAACTATTTGATATATGGGGTATTATACAAGTTCATCTGATTTTGTGTAAGCAATGGCCTAGAACTTGTAGAATATTTTGCTTTAAAACTGTAAAAACTGCATCATGATTGAAATTATAGAAAAATATCAAAATTGCAATAGAAAGATTCCAAATATACAACACCACTTACAAAGTCGAGCCTTCATCTCTTTATTTGTACAGTGGTACTTAGCTGAGCTCTTGTGGTACCCATGACGAAACCAGGTACCCCTTAATTGGTCCTAAACTTTAAGTCATGCTTACAACAATAATTGCATCTAAACTTGTAAACTTGCATGACTTGTGTGCTATGCTAAATAATATCGATAATGTCTCAGAGGAAACCGAGAGCACGTCATGGTTAACATGAAACTATTAAGGACCAACGATGTGAAATTGGTGTCCTTAGCCTTTAAACACGTGTTGAACCGGAGCTTTCTGTTTAACAGCGCATTAAACCTTTGACGTTGATTATTAGGTTATCGGTAGCATCATTTAAGATTTTGAATTCCAGAAATAACTTAGTTTTGTGCCATAGAATGTGATATAAGATTCGAAGCTAATCAAAGCCGGGCACGCAAAACGAAGAAGCTTCCCAGTTAGGGAAACGCCTTCGTTTCGGGCATAACATAAGGCAACCAAATGTGCAAAGAACGACTGATCAAGCTTAAAAACACTTAAACTACCCTAATATGAGACTTTTATGATTAAAATGTAACTGGGTTCGGATTTCGAGACGGTTATGCATGATTTTTAAAACCGGGTCTTTTGACACTAAAAACGCAAAAAACGGAGCCCGTTTCGCAAATCGAGAACGCGTCCGGGACCCAAAAACGAACCTAAACGCAACACGGAAGATAAACATCATCTTTTAACACGCGATACGAAGCACAAGGTGGCCCCATGGACCCCTCATATTTTATTTTTTTTCTTTTAAATCCTTTTTATTTTTTCATTTTTACTTAATTTCTTCTTCAAAGCTGCACTAAACTCCTTCATCTCAGCTGGTCTTATACTAAACACCTTCAAATCAAAGGTATAACCCTTGTTTCATAAGGTTTTAATCATGATTTCTTGAGAAACTTGGTATTGTTTCATGAAAGCCCTTTTTAATCCATGATTTTTGAAGGTTCAAACAAGTTTATGAGCTGAATAAGAACACCTTGGGAATTCCCTGGTGTTCTATGGCAGCCATGGTCAGAAACCTTTGGGGTTTGATACCCTAATCAACACCATTCGACAAAAATCACATAACTATTCGATTAACAGAAAAACCATGAAACAAAGCTTGATTGATCTAAGTGATAGCATATTTGGATTGTACATGATGTGTAGGTACTGAATATAGCTCCTACACCCTTCTTGACTCAAGAAAAACATGTGGAAACGGAGCTTGCGCTAGGTATCGCGCGAAAACCGAATCTTGAGTAGGTAGATTATTGTTTTGACTATAAATTGATCCGTGATACTCGGATTGAGCTGAAATTGTTGTGGTGATGTAGGGTATTGTTTTGACGATTTTTGGTAAATTTTTTACTGTTTTACAGAAAGAATTTTGGATAAATTACCAAGCTACATCAATAAATCACCAAATTTTACAGAGACACTAAGGAACAAATGTGGAATATTCTAGGAAATTTGGGAGTCTATTGGTTGAGTTTTGAATTGGGTTAAAAATCCACGTTTTTGCGAGTTTTCGGTAATCGGAAACACACTGAAACGAAATCGGAAATATCTTAATTTTTTGTGAGAAGTTCCTGGACATGTAAAAGATGTTCTGGATTTTTTGGAAAATTTTGGACTACTGGTGTTAAGTAATGTTAATTATTTGATTAAATATTGTTTTGTAGATAATTTATATAAATAAAGAAAATGCCAAAATAAATTCCCAAATTATTTTACCCATAATCTACAGATATTTACTAACTTGTATAAAAATTTACAGATTTTTATTCAAATTATAGATTAAATGGGAATTTATGGAATTAAAAATAGGTTATTTTAAATCAATTTCGGCAGTTTACCGTCTAACGAACTCGCCGGAACCAGGAACTGACCCAACCCGACAAATACTAAAATTGGAACACCGGAAGTATTCTGGGAGATTCCCGGGCAAATTGGGCACTATAGGAGTGTCCTATGACAGTTCAGGAAAATTCCCGATGGTGAAAATGGAAACTCAAATTTGGGCAACTTAGACTCCCTAAACACCCAAACTTCCTTAATAAAAAGTTAATTCTTAAATAATCACGTGTTAGCACTATTGGTATTCCCGTACCATTATCCAAACACGTTAAACTACTGACTTTGGCTGGCACGCGAAACGATGCCCGGAAGCCAAACTGAAAACTAATACTACCATGACCTCCATCACCATGCGAGTGTCCTATAGACTTAATCCGGGATGAGAACTCCTGACTGAATCTAATTTATAACCATTACCAACTTAGATACTGATTTGAGTCCATGCTTGCTGTTAAAGTTGATCCAGTTGCTTGTCACTCTGTTGTTGAGACTACTACTCGTACTTTGAGTTTCATTTCCCCACTTTTAAATTGTTTTACTGTTTTCTAGGGACTTGCATGTTAAAAACTGTGTTGATTACACCATGTTGGGAGTGAGTTTCACAACACCACTTTCAACTGTGTTACTGTTTTCTGGAATGACTTGCATGTTACGAAACTGTGTAATTGCACCAACTTGTGAGATGTGAATTATCTAACACACGAATTACCTCCCCACTACAAGTGATTAGCGTAAGCCGTGGGCAGTGGATAGTACTATTGGTCTGACAAACCCAGTTGCTCCAGGCAGTGTCTAGGTGACAATGTGTGTCGGTGACTAGGCAACTGCACGTGTCCTAACCTTGGTTATGTTGTCAGGCATAACTATTTTGGGGACATTCAACTGCACGTGGTGCAGTAAATGGGCTAAGGTGTCGAACATGACATGGCCTAGTGTGCTGAGGTGTCGAACATGACACAACACAGTTAAAATAGTCCAGGTTTCACTTGTGCTCTTCGTGTAATTCCATCTGTGACTGTGACCAGTGCAATTAAACTTGTGAACCTATAACTAACCAGTGTAACTCACGCAGCGTTTAGCTGACCATTTTCAAAACTAACATGCATTTCAGGAAAAAACTAAATAGGAAAAAGGCTTGTGCCTATGGAAGGGCTTGTGTAGCAGATGGAAGCTGAATAAAAGCGATACTGGCTTGTAGTACTTCACTTAAACATATGGTTTGTAATATGATAATTAAGTGTGTTGTAACCGATGACTCCCTCTTTTTATGATATCATGTGTTTTAAATTATGGGGAATTACCATGTGTCTGCCGCACCTTACAATTGTCTTCCGCTACGAGTCCGGGTGTGACAGAATATGGTATCAGAGCCTTCAGTTATAGCGAACTAGGTATCTCTAAAGAACCTAGACTATAATCCTAAGTTAGTCTCCACACGCTGAGAACCTCTAGAGACTGAGTAGTGTGGCTATTACCAGGACAGCCTTGTGGTGCAAATAAATTATTGTGGTCCGAAATAAAATAATTTATCTGCTCATACTTGGGCGTTCTGGGAACGTCACTGAGAGAGGACTGGAATCGTTTACTAATGTCACCAACCATAAATAATTTTTAAAATCTTAAAATCAAAACTGTGTGCAATACGTGCCTATGTGTATATTTGTGGAATGTTGAGTTCGGTTATTTCGGTTAGTCAAATCAGCGTTGTATGTGGTTTTCTTTCTATAGGTGTCATGTCGCATTATTCGAGTCGCCAGACTACCTCTCATGCGGAGACCGATCCTAAGGAGGATCCGCTGATAACCCCCTTGACATCGAACAACGAGCCAGATCCTTCTGGTTACTGTTGTGGTCCTTACCCACCCAGACCTCATACTAGGCGCGATGGGAGGTCTCGAGCGCCTACCGTTCTCCATCTTACCATCCGACTAGCTCCTCGGAACGTAGTCGTACCCCAGGCAATGCTATTCAGTTAGGACCGATCCCCCGGAGCCCTACTCCTACTACGGAGCATTGTGAGTGGGAGCCCGTAGCACCCCGCTTACCTTCATCGGAGACTCCTCCTGAGCCTTATACTCCTTCAACCTGGAGTGCTTACTCACCCTCCTCACCTAGTTCTCAGGAGGTAACCCTTATCCGTCTCTGACAAACGGCTTGTCGGAGGGTGCTTGCACCTGTACCTGTGTTCACACCACCAGTTTCTCCTATCCGTCCGAGATTGGTACCTCTAGGGATCCAACAACACTTGATTGCTCGTTTCCTTATACCACCTAGAGAGGACTTTTCTCCTTTTCATACTTATGAGCGAGGTGGCCCTTCTCGCCCGGTTAGAGAGTCTACACCCCCTGTCTGGGGTATACCAGTTCCTCCTCAAGGGACACCTGCTCCCATCACCGAGAGCAGTTTGATGGGGTATTTGTTCGAGCAAATCTCCTTGCTACGGATAAAGAGGGGTGAGGACGAGCAGCATAGGAGAGCGATGGGAGATTACTTGATCGTCGTACAGCAGGCCATAATTGCATTATAGCAGGGTATGGGTTATGTTCATCAGCACCATGATCATTCTCGGGCGATGCTGTATGGATGCATCGGTACTATCATAGGCCTGGGGGCAGGTTTTGTGGGTTTGACGTGTTGGTTGTGGCGATCTTAGTATGGTTTTCTTTCATAGTATAGACAAACACGATGTATCTTTTGCCCATCCTACCAAGCACTGGGTTACACCCATGTCGAGGTGGTGATGTAGTCGTAGTATTTCTCCATTTAGTAGTTCGTGTTCTCTTTGGTATGACTTATATACGTCACTTTGGTGACCTGTTTTGACAGCACATTTAAGCACTGGCTCTTATGGGCTAAGTCTATGTGCAAATTTTGACGCTTGTATGATGACAATATTATATACATATATGACGATGCTTTTGACTATATGTGTCGTGGTCTCATGTATGTAATGAAGTGTGCGATGTGTTTTAACCAAATATGTGATATGGTTTAACTAGATACGTGACTTTGATACATATACATCTATCGTTTATAATAGAATGGCCCCGAAACGCCCATCACAAATGATTGAGGCAGAAATTGCACAAATGATAGCGCAACAGCTTCAGGCAGTTATTCCCACTATTGTGGCGTAGGTTAGCGCCGGTATCAATGCTAACCCACAACCGAACCCGCAACCAGGACCCGTAGGTCAAAGCGACAATCCAAACAACGCGCAAAACAAGGTTAGACTGGTTTGCAAGTATACGCCTGTCATGGAATACAACCCAATGGAATTTAGTGGAACTGAAGGACCGAATGGATTAGTGATAGGGAATAAGCGGGAAGCCCCGGAGAGTAGTCGAGCAGGGCAGCAATACCAAAGAGGGGAAGAGCTACTAGCCACGGTACACCATGACTACCCCAACCGGTAACTCTGATAACTATAAAGGAAAAGCCCCAAAGTGTAACAAGTGCACTTTCCACCACTTTGGTGTGTGTCGAGTAGTGATATGCACGAGGTGTCATAGAAACGGGTATTATGCTCGAAATTGTAAGATTTTCATGAAGCTAGACCCTAAACCAACTCGCCTCCAACCCCCTAAGTCTCAACCTCTACAGCAGCAACCCCAACAACCAACACAACTGGTTACCTACCCCCGTACGTGCTTTGGATGTGGTAGTACAGAGCATTTCCGTAATAGTTGTCCGAAGTTAGCTCAGCAGGCGGCATGAAGGAATATTCAGAACCAAGCATCTATCTCGAATGCGGCTCGAGGTCGTGCCTTTGTCATGGAGTCTGGTGACGCACGCCAGGATCCCAATGTGGTTTCAGGTACGTTCCTCGTCTCCGATCAATTTGCTTCAGTGTTATTTGAACGGGGGCTGATAGAAGTTATGTTTCCATTGCGAATTTGCCACTATTGAATATGCCCGTTATTGACTTAAAACAACCCTATACCATCGAACTTGCTAATGGGAAACCGATCATTAGTCACCAACTCATTTGAAACTACCCTATAACCCTTAATGGTTACCAATTTCCCATTGACCTTTTACCCGTAGAATTGGGTAGTTTTGATATCGTCGTAGGAATGGACTGGCTGTCCAACCATCGCGCGGAGGTGTTGTGTGAACAAAAGGTTGTGAAGATTCCTTTATCTCCGACGAATGCAATCATGGTACAGGGAGAGAAGTTAGGTACTATGCTGAACCTCATATCTCACCTTAAGGCATTGAAGCATATGCGGCAGGGATGTGACGTGTTTTTAGCCAGCGTCACGAAAGAGGAACCAGCCGAGAAGCATATTGTAGACATCCCGGTAGTATGTGAATACCCTGATGTGTTCCCGGAAGAATTTCCTGGATTGCTGCCTAATCGGCAAGTCAAGTTTCGCATCGACCTAATACCGGGAACGGCACCCATTGCCAAAGCCCCATATCGTCTTGCACCGTCTGAGATGCAAGAACTATCGACGCAGCTGCAGGAGTTACTGGATTGGGGTTTCATCCGTCCTAGCTATTCTCCGTGGGGAGCCCCAGTCTTGTTTGTGAAGACAAATGACGGTGGCTTCCGAATGTGCATCGACTACAGGGAATTGAACAAGGTCACTATTAAGAATCGTTACCCTCTTCCAAGAATCGATGATCTTTTTATCAGCTACAAGGAGCCCGATATTTTTCTAAGATAGATCTTCGGTCAGGATACCATCAAGTGAAGGTCCAAGTGGACGATATTCCCAAGACAGTGTTTTGAACTCGTTATGGCCACTATGAGTTCCTAGTTATGTCCTTCGGGCTAACCAACGCACATGCGGTATTCATGGACCTCATGAACAGGGTATGTAAACCATACCTCGACAAGTTTGTCATCGTCTTTATCGACGATATCTGATCTACTCCAAGAGCAAGGACGAGCACCAGCATCATTTACGCGCTATATTAGAGACACTACGGAAGGAGCAATTGTATGCTAAGTTGTCTAAGTGCGACTTTTGGTTGCAATTCGTACAATTTCTAGGACATGTGGTAGATAAATACGGAATCTCTGTGGACCCCAGCAAGATAGAAGCAATCAAGAATTGGCCGTCGCCAAAATCTTCAAAAGAAATACGCCAATTCTTGGGACTGGCAGGGTATTACCGCTGCTTCAGAGAAACTTCTTAAGTATCGCCCAATCACTAACCGCTTTGACGCAAAAGGACAGGAAGTATGAATGGGGTGAAGATTAGGAAACAGTGTTCCAGCTGTTAAAATGAAAGTTATGTGAGGCCCCAATTCTGACATCACCTGAAGGCAATGACGACTTTGTTGTGTATTGTGACGCGTCGCATAAGGGCTTGGATGTGTCCTTATGTAGAGACTTAAAGTTATTGCGTACGCTTCTAGACAACTGAAGGTGCACAAAAAGAATCACACGATGCATGATTTGGAACTTGTCTTAGTTATATTCACATTAAAGATTTGGAGACATTATTTATATGGTACCAAGTGTACTATATATACCGATCACAAAAGCCTCCAACATATCTTCGACCAAAAAGAGCTGAACATGAGGCAGCGCAGATGGGTGGAATTGTTAAATGATTACGACTGTGAGATAAAGTACCACCCGGGGAAAGCTAACGTGGTAGCGGATGTGCTAAGTAGGAAGGATCGAATTAAAACCCTTCGAGTGAGAGCCTTGGGAATGATTGTGTAGACAAGCCTGATAGATCAAATCCGGAATGCGCAGATGCAAGCCCTCGAGGAAAGCCAGTTACTCGGCGAAAGATTGCACGGGAATGAGAAAGCTTTTGTGAGGAAAACGGACGAGGTGTTGTATTTCAAGAATCGAGTGTGGATTCCTGCAAATTCAGAGCTGAGACATTTGATTATGGACGAGGTTCATATATCAAAATATTCGATTCACCCCAGTACAGATAAGATGTACCACGACCTTAAAGAGTTTTACTGGTGGCCGGGGATGAAAAAGGACGTGGCCGAGTACGTGAGCCAATGCTTGACATGGGCGCGAGTCAAGGCCGAGTATAAGAAACCATCGGGAATGTTACAACAACCCGAGATACCTCAGTGGAAATAGGAACAAATCACGATGGATTTTGTAACCCATCTTCCGAAAACGCCTGGTGGTCATGATGCGATTTGGGTAATCATAGATAGATTGACCAAATTCCGATTTATACCATGTATAAGACCGACCAGTTGGCCGAAATATATACTAATGAGATAGTAGCTAGACATGGTGTCCCGATTGCTATTATTTCCGACCGAGATAACCATTTTACCTCCCGGTACTGGCAAAAGTTTCAAGAAGCTTTGGGGATGCGAATTGATTTGAGCACTGCTTACCATCCCCAAACCGATGGCCAATCGGAACGCACGATTCAGACACTAGAGAACTTGCTTCGTGCTGTGTCCTGGACTTTGGAGGAAGCTGGGACAATCATCTCCCACTCATGGAATTTTCATATAAAAATAGTTACCATAGTAGCATCCAGGCAGCCCCATACGAGGCACTCTATGGTCGACAGTGCCGATCACCACTTTGTTGGGCCGAAGTTGGTGACACTCAACTGACGGGATCTGAAGAAGTTCAGGAAACGACCAATAAGGTCCATCAGATTCGGAATCGTCTGAAAGCCGCTTAGAGTCGGCAAAAGAGTTGGGCTGATGTACGTAGGAAACCGCTATCGTTCAAAGTGGGTGAACGGGTATTGTTAAAAGTATCGCCATGGAAAGGCGTTATCAGATTTGGGAAGACCGAAAAGTTAGCCCCGCGATACATTGGACCCTACGAGATCCTAGCCAAAGTAGGTCCCGTAGCTTATCGGTTGAAGCTACCAACCGAGCTTAGTGCCATTCATAATGTCTTCCACATGTCGAACTTAAAGAAGTGCCTTGCGGACGACGCGCCTAGATACCATTGGAAGACATACACGTTAAAGATAAACTCCACTTTGTGGAAGAGCCGGTGTAAATAGTTGATGGCAGGGTCAAGCAATTAAGGCACAAGAAAATTTCACTGGTTAAAGTCCGGTGGAACTCTAAACAAGGACCTGAATACACCTAGGAACAGAAGGATGAGTTCTGTAGAAAATACCCTCACCTTTTCCCCTAGCTAGACATGGTAAATTTCGGGGATGAAATTTCTTAACCGGGGGAGACTGTGATACCCATGATGAAACCGGGTACCCCTTAATTGGTCCTAACTTTAAGTCATGCTTACAACAATAATTGCACGTAAACTTGTAAATTTGCATGACTTGTGTGCTATGCTAAACAATATCGATAATGTCTCGGAGGAATCCGAGAGCACGTCATGGTTAACATGACACTATTAAGGACCAACGATGTGAAGTTGGTGTCCTTAGCCTTTAAACACGTGTGAACTGGAGCTTTCCTTTTAACAACGCATTAAACCTTTCACGTTGATTATCAGGTTATCGGTAGCATCATTTAAGATTCCGAGTTCCATAAATAACTTAGTTTTGTGCCATAGACTGTGATATAAGGTTAGAAGCTAATCGAAGCCCGGGCATGCAAAACGAAGCAGCTTCCCGGTTAGGGAAACTCCTTCGTTTCGGGCATAACATAAGGCAACCAAATGTGCAAGGAACGATCGATCAAGCTTAAAAACACTTAAACTACCCTAATACGAGACTTTTATGATTAAAATGTAACTGGTTTTGGATTTCGAGACGGTTATGCACAGGTTTTAAAACCGAGCCTTCTAACATCATCTTTTAACACGCGATACGAAGCACGAGGTGGCCCCATGGACCCCCCATATTTTATTATTTTTTTCTTTTAAATCCTTTTATTTTTTCATTTTTACTTAATTTCTTCTTCAAATCTGCACTAAAACTCCTTCATCTCAGCTGATCTTGTACTAAACACCTTCAAATCAAAGGTATAACCCTTGTTTCATAAGGTTTTAATCATGATTTCTTAAGAAAACTTGGTATAGATCATGAAAACCCTTTTTAATCCATGTTTTTTGAAGGTTCAAAAAAATTTATGAGCTGAATAAGAACACCCTGGGTATTCCCTTGTGTTCTATGGTAGCCATGGTCATAAATCTTTGGGGTTTGATATCCTAATCAGCATATATTTGACAAAAATCGCATAACTATTCGATTAACCGAAAAACCATGAAACAAAGCTTGATTGATCTAAGTTCTAGCATATTTGGATCGTACTTGATGTGTAGGTACTGAATATAGCTCATACACCCTTCTGGACTAAAAAAAAACCTGCGGAAACGGAGCTTGCGCTAGGTATATCGCCCGAAAACTGAATCTAGAGTAGGCAGATTATTGTTTTGACTATAACTTGGTCCGTGATACTTGGTTTGAGCTGAAATTTGGTGTGGTGTAGGGTGTTGTCAGGAAGGTCCACGTATAATTTTAGAAATTTTGGAATTTTCTACGATTTGTGGTGAATTTTTTACTGTTTTACCGAAAGAATTTCAGAAAAATTACTAAATGAATTCAATATATCACCAAATTTTACAGAGACACTAAGGAACATATGTAGAATGTTCTGGGTAATTTCGGTGTCAATTGGCTGAGTTTTGAATTGGGTTAAAAATCCGCGTTTTTGCGAGTTTTCGGTAGCCGGAAACGCACAGAAACGAAATCGGAAAAATCTCAAATTTTTGTGAGAAGTTTCTGGAAATGTAAGAGATGTTTTGGAATTGTTTGGGAAATTTTGGACTACTGACGTTAAGTAATGTTAATTATCTGATTAAATATTGTTTTGTAAATATTTTATTTCAATAAGGAAAAGGCCAAAATAAATTTCCAAATTATTTTTCCCATAATCTACAGATGTTTACTAACTTGTATAAAAATTTACAGATTTTTTATTCAAATTATAGATTAAATGGGAATTTATGGAATTAAAAATAGGTTATTTTAATCGATTTCGGCAGTTTACCGTATAACAAACCTGCCGGAACCGGGAACTGATCCAACCCGACAAATACTAAAATTGGAACGCCAGGAGTATTCCGGGAGATTCCAGGGCAAATGGCACTATGGGAGTGTCCTAAGACAGTTCGGGAAAATTCGCGACGGTGAAAATGGAAACTCAAATTTGGGCAAGTTAGACTCCCTAAACACCCAAAATCCCTTAATAAAAAGTTAATCATTCTTAAATAACCACGTGTTAGCACTATTGCTATTCCCGTACCATTATTCGAACACGTCAAACTACTGACTTTGGCTGGCACGTGAAACGATGCCCGGAAACCAAACTGAAAACTAATACTACCCTGACCTCCATCACCATGTGAGTGTCCTATAGACTCAATCCGGGGTGAGAACTTTTGACCAAATCCAAGTTATAACCATTACCAACTTAGATACTGATTTGAGTCCATACTTGCATGCTTGCTGTTAAAGTTGATCCAGTTGTTTGATCACTCTGTTGTTGAGACTAGTACTCGTTCTGTGATTTTCACTTCCCCACTTTTAAATTGTTTTACTATTTTCTAGGCACTTACATGATAAAAACTGTGTTGATTACACCAAGTTGGGAGTGAGTTTCATTCTACCACTTTCAACCGGGTTACTGTTTTCTAGAATGACTTGCCTGTTACGAAACTGTGTAATTGCACCAACTTGTGAGATGTGAATTAGCTAACACACTAATTACCTCCCCTCTACACGTGATTAGCGTAAGCCATGGGCAGTGGATAGTACTATTGGTTTGACAGACCCAGTTGCTCCAGGCAGTGTCTAGGTGACAATGTGTGCTGGTGATTAGGCAACTGCACGCGTCCTAACCTTGGTTATGTTGTTAGGCATAACTACTTTGGGGACATTCAACTACACGTGATGCAGTAAATGGGCTGAGGTGTCGAACATGACACGGCCTAGTGTGCTGAGGTGTCAAACGTGACACGCCACAATTAAAATATTCCAGGTTTCACTTGTGCTCTTCGTGTAATTCCATCTGTGACTATGACCAGTGCGATTAAACTTATGAACCCATATTGTTACACAACAACTAAACCAGTGGAACCCTCGCAGCGTTCAGCTGAACCTTTTCAAAACTAACATGCATTTCAGGAAAAAACTAAACATGAATAAGGCTTATGCGTATGGAAAGGCTTGTGTAGCAGATGGTACCTGAATAAAAACAATAGTGGCTTGTAGTACTTCACTTAAACATATGGTTTCTAATATGATACTTAAGTGTGTTGTAACCGATGACTACCTCATTTTATGATATCATGTTTTTTAAATTATGGGAATTACCATGTGTCTGCCGCACCCTGCAATTGTCTTCCGCTGCGAGTCGGGGTGTGACAGCTCTCAAAGTCTCGCATTAACCCAGATACATATATCAATTAGGCATATTCACCTGCTAGGGAAACATGATACGGGAGTATATTCTGAGGTAGGAAACACAATTAAGTCAAGTTCTAAAACACCTAATAATCGTATCTTAAAACAATTGAAACGTGCGTAGAGGTTTAAGTGGACAAACAATACATATAATATAGGTGAACTTATTTAAAGCTTAATGTTTATCTGATCAACGGTGTATGTCACATTTCTCAAAACTGATATGATCCTCTAACACAAACTCATAAACATATGTCTTTAAATATGTTTGTAAATAGTTGTGTTTAATTTTAGAAAACAAAAAGTTTTCCAGTGTGTTTTAGCATAAAGTTTGGCAATTACAAAAAGATTTTATTTCATCTTATTTTCGACTACCGATTGTTTTGGTCAAAAATCGGTTAAGGATAATGTAACCAAACTTTGATTGTGAGGTAGAGTGCTAATGTGTCAAATAATTGAATGATCAAAATGAAATATATAGAACGATGAACACGAGAATTTGTACGAGAAAAAAGCCCTTGATCTCAATAAGATCCCTGTCACAAAGAAACCTCGGGTGATGGAAACTACCGATCACAACCTATATTGCTTGAAAAATTACAACTTTGGATGATTTTGAGATCGATACAAATGAATTTTAACGCGTGTGTATGCAAACATATTCGAAAGCTTGTATGTGTGTTGTGTTTGCGTATCGTGTATCTAGTCTATCAAGCTCAAAACCCCAGATATAATTCAAAATATCTGTCTAACTATCCGAAAAATAGGCAAGTCTCCCACGTTCACTCGTAACGGTTAACACTTCACTCGCACATGCTCGAAGATAAGCATATTCCCTTAAATTCCAGCATAGTGCAAGTTTACTTCATAGGATACCTGCAAATAAGCTAAACAGATAGGAAACATTAGTAAGTTAACATAGGTAATAATAAGGAACCTTGATCCTCAAACTTCCTGCACCACATATTGAGGATCCGTGATCCAGGTCATGTCTAAGGATATATGATCCACATCATTAAAATAGGTGCCCTAACAGTTGCCCCAAAATATGGCGGATATGACACATAATAAATCAGCCATATTTCCGTTAGAATAGGACCAGTCGTTACATTGAGTAACTAGCCATTGCGAGTCTGACATGATGGTGTGACTACCTACAACAAACATCATTATATATAGGATAGAGATAGAGTTAGAAAAACCATTTAAAATCAAGAATTCTCATTTAAATCTTCATCCCGGAGATCATTCAGGTATCCTCTCTCTCACTCTCTTTCTCTTTGTCAATCCTTTAACTTTCTATGATCTTTTCTCTTCAACTACCATGAGTAAAATGGTTACTCGATCCCCACTCATCAAAATCCAAGATCATGACGATTCACCACAAAGCCAGAACTTATTAGCGAATCCTTATTTGGAGTTATGCAGATTCACAGATCCTGAGGAGGATCGACTTCACCCCTGCTTTCCTCAGGGAATAGTTTTCCGTCCATTTGACTCCTCCACCAAAAGTGATTCTGTCTCACCCTCCTGGGTATGTTTTCCGTCCATGCCCTTCCAGATTGGGTATACCTATCCTTTTCTGGCACTTACCCAGAGTTTCTTTACTCGAACCAGACTAAGCTATAGTGAAGCGATGCCCATGTTGTGGAGGGTATTATACACTCTGGAACAGATCATCAACAATGAGGGTTTGAGTTTCCACCTTTCTTAGCTTATGCATCTGTATAGCCTTGTTTCCCATGGATCCATCGATTCTTACTCAAAGCTAAGCCCCACCAAGCATCCCTCATCCTTAAGACAACCAAAAATGACTCTTGCTGGAAAAAAAGAGTTCTTCTTTGTGAGAAGGGATTCCATTTCTTCAGGAAACGAACTCCTAACAAAGTGGGTCTTAAAGGGTAGGATATAGAATCCTTAGGTTAGAACTGTAGAAGAATTATTTATAAGGATAACGGATCCTGTTTTATGTGCATGTGCAGTGACCAATTTCTCCTCTTTCGCTGAAACTTCCTATACCAAGGAAAGGATAGTTGCGTTTTGGGTTGTAGATTCAAGCATTAGAACGTTCACAACAAAGAGCAAAGAGTTAGCAGACACTACCTCTGCCTGCTACACCATGCCAAGTAAGTACTCGTGTAGATATAATACAATTGTTTATTAGAAATTATTGACAAAGCAAGAAGGAGAATTATCTGTTTGTTGGATACACATGCGGCGCAAAGTCCTCTTCCAAGTCTGCCTCGAAGTTTGCTCTCGGTGAGTTTGATAGCATACTCTCCTCAAGGTCAATCAAGAAAGAGCTGGCCAAAGGCCAAAGCCAACCAGTGCATAAGGTCATGACTACACGAGCTAAGGTCGGGTCCAAAGGAAAGAAGCTGAGTGATGCTCAGGAAGACAACTTCCAACTAGAGCGCCAATTTCATGACTTTGTTACTGAGGTTAGAATTCTTGGCGTTACCATCAATCTTGTTCTCTTCTAAGGATCACTGATCCTCACTCCTTTGCTTTTCAACTTGCAGAATTTCATCCCCATCGTTGCTAACCAGGACAAACGCCATGCCGATGCTGAAGAAACTCTAGCTGATCTTCGTGCCATCACGACCTCCAAAGACAAAAGGATCTCAAATCTTGAGAAGAGGTCAATTTTCTAGAAAAACAGATCATGGTGGTGGAGATTCAGGCCAACAAAGCACAACTTGAGGCTGCTGAGGTTAGTACAGCTCGGGCCATTCTAGAGGCAAGGATCTAATTAGCCCAAGAGGCTATGGATCCGGCTTTTTACAAGTCTGCCTGGGACCTGGCTGGCTGGAAGTAGAGATTCTTGGAGCTTGGTGGTGATGTAGACCCTGAACCGGTGCGGATGTTGTAGGCTGGGACCAGCGGCACCAAGGAACCGGTAGAGATGGCAGCTGGAGGTGATGGTGAAGGTGGTAAGTAGAAGGTGCTTATGTAGCTGTTGGTGATGTTGCTTGAGTGGGCGATGAGGGATATTTATGCCTAGGCGTGAGCCCACTTTTTTATGGTTTTTGGTGTTTTGATTCTGAACAATTATGGTTTGTAAGTTTTGAACAATCGTTTCTCTTTCTGTTTGTGGAGGATGAAGCCTTTGACGGCCCTCGCCTTTATTTTCCTGCACTTTAGTTCCTGCACGGAATCATTAGATAACCTCGTCTGGCTCAAGTGTATGGTCCATACTTTGCTGGTGAAGCTGAAGCCGGGCACTTTTGACACCTCAATATCGGGTTTAATAATATTTAACTTTTTGGCTATATCCATGTGGTATTGCATTCTTATTTCTGAAATTTTGTGTTGATATATTTAAATATATCATTGGCTTTGTTTTACAAAACTTAGAGAGTTTTCAGATTGTCCAAGACATATCGTTCTCTTAGCATAACACTTCATAAAAAAGAAGAAAAAAGTTATATCACCAAGCATCATATATCCTTAACTAGAAGATCTAGGGTGTAATCAATGTTATTAATAAAGGTAAAGATAAAACATTCTGGAGAACCCAAGTTAGGATTCTATATCCTTAAAGTTTACAATAGCATAAACATTTCAAAGAAATCAGTTACATTTTAAGGATTCAGGATCCTTATTTTGCATAACTTCAAGAACCTGTAAAAAACAACTTGGAACTAAGCTAAATATTTCGGGAATACATCCGTTATAACTGAAGATAAGTATAAAAAAATATGGGACAAGCCCAAACTAAGGTCAAGCCCAAACTAGGTACAAGCCCAAAATGCTTGGAGTCTGGCCCGAACTGGGGACAAACCCAACGTAAGTGATATGAAGATGCCAAAACCTTAGTGCTATGGGTGGAATTTCGAACCTATATCCCGAACGCATATCTTGATATTATGTTTAATAATGCGACCAGGATACTAAACCAGGATAGTGATAACATCCTGCAGGGGTATCCTACTCGCCACTAACAATTTTCTTTGGCTGCAAGGGACCAATAGATGCGTGGACTTAGTCTCCTGAAGACTCTCTCAAGATAGTTGGAAAATGAACGTTGGAAGCCGGAGAAGAAGTCTTCAACGGTCACAGGGAATATTCGCGGTATCCTGGAATTGTAGGATAGTTAGTTGTCTATTGTAACTATATAAAGGGATGCCAGATCAATAGTAGGACACATGTAATTCCTCACACTTTCACTCACTGATTGCAGCTATGATCACTTCACTCACAACACTCACTTTTCACAATCATTGTGAAACTTACATCTGATCTGAGCATTATCCTGAAGCCGTATCCTGTTATTTCAAGCAATAAGAAGAACAAGGCTGCTGACGATTGTCAGCTCCCGAGGTTTTGTGCTAGCGATCTAGACTGATCAAGGGCTTTCCTCGTTTATCCTATGTCATTTTTTTGCTTTTATCATTTATTATTTGTCAATTGATATAGTTCGATATCCTCAAACTATATCTTGAAACTGTTTCCATAATCAACGTATTTTTACAAGTCTCAATAGCACACTACCTCACAAACTAAGTTTGTGTCACTTAATTGCTTCTGTAATTTTTGACCAAACCAATTGGCGCCCACCATGGGGCAAGTGGTGCTATTTCTAATCAACACTTTGTTAAATCACTAATCAGTTCTTTGTTCTCAATTTTTTTTGTAAAACTATTTTCAATGGCTTCTCAGTCAAGTTCAGACTTTCCTAAGGAGAAATGAATGCCAAACAACTCGAGACACTTCTGTTGCTCAGAATGCTTCTAGATGCGAAGTTTCAGGGAGAACTCCATCTATGCTTCTAGTGATGAGATTTTGTCTTTGTTTTGAAGTATACATGATCAAATGAGGAAGCTACACGAAACCAACCAACTCATAATGAAAGAAATACAACTCATGAAGTCTAACTCCAAGAAACCTGCTGAGGATATGGTTACCCCTCTGCAGCCCAGGATGTTGAACTTTAGTTCATCAGTATCAATGAAGATAATCAGGGCAATATCATACTGAGTAATTCCCGAAGCAATATACAAGAAGTACCTTCAGCGGCCAGGATGTCGACCACGAGGATCCAGGATATGGTCCAGAATATGGCCAGAACCACCAGGCTGGTAACTTGTCTATTAACACCAGTATTCCTGTTACTAACAATCTTGAATCTTCACAGGATGCAGGTGCAAAATCTACATTAACCATAGAACTTCAAGGATATGATATCGAGTGTGCCTGGGGTAGTGCAACCTATACCGGAAGTGTCCTAGGATAGTCACAACATATCCCGCTTTGCTCGCTCTATTTGTGATGAAGAAATCCCAAAGAGGATCATGAGGAGCATATTGCCAAGTATAGGGAAAGAATGGAAGTGAATTTAACCCCACCAGACCTCAAAGAGGCATGTTTATGCAAAGGCTTCGGTTCCACCTTAACAGGATCAGCTATGAAATGGCTTCTAAATGTTCCTTATTCAATTACATCTTAAGCTCACTTAGTTAACCTATTAAATAGTCAATTTTCTGTAGCAGGAGCTTTGAGAAACTAACAAGTGATCTATGCAGGATAACATTGGGATCACGAGAATCCCTGGGGGATTATGTTAAAAAATTTAGTAGAGAATCCTGGGACATCCCGAACTTTGATGTTGCCATGATGGTACAAGCGTTCAAAATGGAATTACAGAAGGATTCTCAATTTTACCAAGATCTTGTAATGAATCCTTGCACGAATCTGGATGAAGCTTGGAATAGGTCCTTGAGATACATAAAGCTCGAAGATGACAAGAAAATGCAGGAAAAGATGAACACATCCTCAACATAAGAGTCAACAAATAAGAAGTCAGAATCCTCGTATAAGCAATACTGATCCAAGCCATATGCTAAAAACGGCAACAAAAGAGTGAATGTTATGGAGGATGAAGATGGAGAAGAATATCCTGAACTTTAGAATATTGTTTTTCGGTAATATTCCTGAACTAATGTATGCCATGCACGGATTGGGAGACAAAGTAAGATGGCCACGAAAAAAATCAACAAAAGGCTTATTGGAAGGACAAGTCAAAGTGGTGTGCCTTTCACGAAGATTTTGTGCACATAACAGAGGATTGAATAGCCTCGAGGAAAGAAATTAGTTACTTTCCAAGCAAAGGTTACCTAAGAGAACTCCTTGGGAAAAAGAAGAACAAGGCTCAGGATACTGATAGGAATCCTGAGAGAGCTGCTTCTCCACCACCTGATGCAAAGGTAATTAACTACATCTCTAGAGGATCCGACATATGAGGGACCTCTTATTCTGCAGCCAAAAGGCATGCAAAAGAAGCCAAAGCGAAGAGGGGAGATAAGCCAACAAAGATGACAATGCCCACAGATGATAAAGTGATAACCTTCAAAAATGATGATCGGGATAACGTTCAGGATCCTCATCATGATGGATTGGTAATTACTTTACATGTTGCTAACCATTTTGTCCGTAGGAGACTGGGAGCTCAGTTAATATCATCCAGTTGGAGACGTTCAAGAGGATGAATATCGCGGAAGCTGAGATTACTTCGAAATCTACTGTACTCGTAGGATTCAGGGGAGAAATGAAGAACACTGTTGGGGAAATCAAGCTAAATGTCTATATTGAAGGGGTGAACTCGTTGCAACACTTTTGTGTTCTGGATTCATTATCCTGCTATAACATAATACTAGACAGACCTTGGATTCATGACATGAAAGCCGAACCCTCCACTTATCACCAATGTGTGAAGATACCTACTCCTTGGGGGTGGTGAAGGTTAAGAGTGACCAGTAGGAAGCAAAAGAATGCTACTCTTCCTCGATAAAGGCATTAGCAAGATCCCTAGAAGAAAAGAAATTAAGGATACAAGCACAAGATATTGTGGAAGCTTCTGAACAGGAAGTCAAGAAAGTCATCCTTGATGAAGATAATCCGGATATCTTAGTGCTTGTAGAAGTCAATATCACTGAGGATATTAAAAAACAACTAATTAACTTTTTGAAATGCAGGATTTCTACATTGCTTAGAAGCATGAGGATATGACAGGCATTTCAAAGGATATTATAACTCATAAACATGGAATTGATAAATCTTTCAGGCCCGTTCAACAAAAGAGAAGAAAGTTCGCTCCAGAAAGGAATACTATCATCTAAGAAGAGGTAGAAAGGCTGTTAAAATCCAATATGATAAGGGAGGTCAAATTCCCAAAGTGGTTGGCAAATGTAGTGGTGGTGCAAAAGAAGAATGGGAAATGGAGAGTTTGTGTTGATTACACAGACCTTAACAAAGCATGTCCGAAGGATCCATTCCCATTGCCTCATATGGATTCCATGGTGGATGCAACTGCTGGACACCAAATGCTGACTTTCATGGATGCATCCTCAGGATTTCAGCAAATCAAAATGGAACCATCTGACCAGGAGGATATAACATTCATGACACCCACATGTATATACTGTTATACTGCTATGCCATTTGGTTTGAAAAATGCAGGTGCAACATATCAGAGGCTGGTCAACATGATGTTCAAGGATAAACTGGGGGACACGATGGAAGTGTACATCGATGATATTGTGGTGTAATCCAAGAAAGTTGAGAATCATCTCCAAGACGTAGAATGTGCCTTCAATAATCTATACCAGTATAATATGAAGCTAAATCCTTCCAAATGCCACTTTGGAGTGGGGACAGGAAAGTTCTTGCGATATGTGGTAACCACAAGAGGGATAGAGGCAAGCCCAGAGCAGATCAGAGCTATCTTGGATTTAAAATCCCCATCTAATATGAAGGATGTTAAGAGGTTAACTAGAAGGGTAGCAGCATTGAATAGATTTATATAAAGATCCTCCAAAAAGTGTAAAGAATTTTATGATGTCCTGAAAAAGAACAAGAAATTCGAATGGGGAGAAAAACATCAAGCTGCTTTACAGGCATTAAAGCAGTATCTCTCAAGTGCACCCTTACTAATGAAGCCTGAGGATGGTGAATAGTTGTCTCTATATCTTGCACTGTTAGGAATGCAGTAAGTGTTGTCTTGGTTAAAGATCATGAAGGTCAGTAGTATCTTGTCTACTATGTTAGTAAAAGTTTATTAAATGCTGAGACTAGATACTCCCATCTAGAAAAATTAATATTAGATTTAGTTATGGCTTCAACCAAGCTTAGACATTACTTTGAACCACATAGGATACATGTTAAAACCAACTATCCAGTTAAAAATGTGCTTAGAAGACCTGAGATGTCTGGTAGAATGGCTAAGTGGTCTGTGAAGCTTAGTGTTTATGATTTAATATATGAGCCTAGGAATGCTATAAAGTCTCGGGCCTTAGCAGACTTTGTGGATGATTTTAGTAGTGGTATACAAGAAGAAGCTGATCTAGAAGTGCAACAGCTATGTGGTAGACTTAGTTGGCACCGAACTGTGATATCTTGTTATGTGTTATACTACAACTGTTTTATGTAAGATATATATGTATACTGTGATGCACGCAACTCGTAACTAACTACACAACCCAAAAGGCAATGTCATCATCATCATCCGAGAAATCTCGACAATCAAGGGCGCCGGGGAAGGCACCCATGGTCGAACCCTCAACCACCTCATGGCGTGGAGACACGCTCAGCTGCTAGGAAAAGACTCGCCCTAGGTGGGGAGTCGTCCTCCCGTCCGACCACCGCTATACCGGTCGAACCGGTCCACTCGTTAGAAGTAGGGGACGACCTACTTAGGGATATGTTAAGGAAATAACAGGAACAGCTAGAGAGAATACAGGAGACTATCGAAGCACAAGGATGGATGATACGTCAACTAACTGGTAAAACTGGAAAGCTCGAGGAAGAGCAACATGAGAATAGGAAAGTTCGAAACATTTTAGCTAAGGATCTTCGTACTGAGCAGCTGAGGGCTGACTGGCTCGAAGAGAGAGTTCTTGAGTCCAGTTGGAGGATTCAAGAACTGGAGCAGAATCAAGCACCTGTCCCAGTACCCGCACCAGCACCGGCCCCTCCAGCGCCGGTAGAGGAAGAAGAGGAGGATCCAGCGGAAGACCCAGAGGAGGATCCAGAGGATGACCCGGAGGAGGATCCGGAGGAAGAGGAGCCAGAACAGGACCCGGCTGTTGAAGCTGAAAACGCCGTAGAGGATGACGGAAACAATAGCGACTTGGGAGATGGAGACGTAGAAGACTGACTCGTCTCGCCAATCCCCGCTTTGTTTTCTTTAGTTTGTTTGTTTCCACTTATGTTTGAACTTGAAATTTTATAATTAAACTGAGATGTTTGGTTGGTATTTTGTGAGACATTGCAATTTATTTAATCGAATGTTCCTTTTGATTGTTTAATTTGTTGGGTTGACATAACTTGTGTGGTGATTGAAGTGTGGAATATGATAACTATATTGGATATATATACTTATCGGTGTGTGTTTGTGTTGTCTTGCGAAGATCTGAAATGGCAACTGGACGTTGCGGAAACCTCAACATGTCACCTGAAGAATTGGCCGCATTGATCCAAGAACACGTGAATGCTGCTCTGGCAGGTGTTCAAAACCCACCAGCAGGTAACCATTATTAAATTTTCATGGGAAAATCTAATAGTTGGGCTAGTAGACTTTCTCGCTGACTACCTATCCTCTGTCTCCAGGAGGGGGTCTTAACCCCTATAAGATGTTCCTCGATGCAAAACCGAGCAAGTTCATGTGTGTTGAAGGACCCATAGGACTGGTCCGTTGGATTGAAAAGTCTGAATCGGTGTTCGAGATGTGCAATTGCCTTGAGGCCAATAAGGTCAAGTATGCTGCCACAACGTTGGAAGATGGGGCATTAACCTGGTGGAACGCACAAGTCCAAACGCGTGGACTTGTTGCGGCGAACGCAATGGCCTGGATCGAGTTTAAGGCCCTAATCAAGGAGGAATACTGTCCGCGGGACAGAGTTCTGCAGTTGGAGCAAGCGTTATGGAACCACAAGATGGTAGGGTCTGAAATTGAAGCGTACACGGCCAAACATCATGATCTAATGTTCCTATGTCCCGATCTGGCTAACACCATCGAAAAACGACTTGAGTTTTATCTTGGGGGTCTGGTCCCTGAGATCCAGGGCATGGTAATGTCAAGAATCCCTACGACGGAGCATCAAGCGATTAGGCTGGCGCATAAACTCACCGATAAGGCGGTGGAGCAAAGGAAGTTGCCACCTCGGGGTGCAACCGAAGTTGTCCCTGATAACAAAAGAAAATTTGAAGACTCACCTACTCGACAGTCTTCGTCAGCCCAGCCACAACAAGGAAACCAAAAGCGGTCCAACAATTCAACAACAATCGGGGTCACAATAATTAGTCTGCCAACAACACCCAGAACTCAAGAGGCTATGCGAGTCGAAAGCCGCAATGTAATCGTTGTAACCTCCATCATCACGGTCCTTGCGCTGGAAATCGCTGCCAACGATGTGGCAAAGTGGGACACACGGCAAAGGATTGTCGCAGGGAAATCATGTCTCGACAAAATCAGAATCAGCACCAGGGTCAACAGCAAGGTAATAACCGGGGATGCTATAAGTGCGGTAGCACTGCCCATTTCAAGCGAGACTGCCCGCAGCTTCGCAACAACAACAACAACAACAACAATAACAATAACAACAATGGCAACAATGGAAATGGTGGCACAGGATGTGCCAAAGGTCGTGCATTCACGCTGGGCCGCGGAGAGGCCAGAAACGACTCAAATGTGGTCACTGGTAAGTTTCCCCTTAACGATCATTTTGCTACTGTACTTTTTGGTACGGGGGCGGATAAGAGTTTTATATCTGAGTCTTTTAGGAAGAACCTAAATCTCACGCCTAAACCCCTAGAGACCCCTTACGTCATAGAACTAGCCGATGGTAAATCTTTAGATGTGACCCATTCAGTAACCGGCTGTCAACTTAAACTCGCGGGTCACACCTTTACCATTGATCTGATGACAACTACCCTGGGTAGTTTTGACGTGGTAGCCGGAATGGACTGGCTATCCGACGTCCGAGCTGAAGTTCTCTGTTTCGAGAAAGCTATCCGTATTCCGCTCTCTAACGACGAAGTCTTGATGGTGCAAGGCGAGAAGGCAGGCGCCATCACAAACATCATCTCTTACATGCAAGCTCAGAAGTATCTTCGGAGAAAGAACTCCTTCGGTTTGCTCGCACTGGTCACCGAGCAGCCTAAGGACGAGAAGCGGATTGAAGATATCCCCGTCGTCCGTGACTTTTCCGATGTGTTTCTAGAGGAGTTACCTGGTCTTCCACCATATCGACAAGTGGAGTTTGAAATCGAATTGGCGAACCATGCGGCTCCTATCGCCAAGGCCCGTACCGCCTAGCTCCAGCAGAGCTGCAAGAGCTGTCTACCCAACTTCAGGAATTGTTGGAAAAATGATTTATCCGACCCAGTACTTCGCCATGGGGAGCTCCGGTCCTTTTTGTCAAGAAGAAGGACGGGCTTTCCGCATGTGCATCGACTACAGGGAACTCAATAAGGTTACCGTCAAGAAACGATACCCATTACCTCGCATCGACGATCTTTTCGACCAGCTTCAAGGGTCAAGCTACTACTCCAAGATTGATCTACGGTCCGGTTATCACCAGTTACACGTCAGGGAGGAGGATATCTCCAAGACGACATTTTGCACTCGGTATGGCCATTATGAGTTCTTGGTCATGCCCTTCGGTCTCACCAACGCACCCGCGGTGTTCATGGACCTCATGAACCGCGTGTGTAAGCCGTATCTTGACAAGTTTGTCATCGTGTTCATCGATGATATACTCGTCTACTCTAAGGGTGAAGAAGAACATGCTGAGCATCTACGATTATTGTTGGAACTACTTCAACAGGAGAAACTACATGCCAAGTTTTCGAAGTGTGATTTCTGGATTTGGGAAGTTCAGTTCCTCAGGCATATCGTGAATGAAAAGGGTATACACGTTGATCCTGCCAAGATCGGTGCTATCAAGAACTGGGAAGCACCCAGGACACCGACAGAGATCCGCCAATTTTTGGGTTTGGCTGGTTACTACAGACGCTTCATCGAGGGATTTTCCAAGATCGCACAACCGCTTACCACTCTCACCCAGAAGGGCACCAAGTATGCTTTGGGTGACAAGCAGGAAGAAGCATTTCAAGTGCTGAAGCAGAAACTTTGCAGTGCACCAATTTTGTCCTTGCTAGAAGGGACAAATGATTTTGTGGTATATTGTGACGCTTCCATTCAGGGATTGGGATGCGTACTCATGCAACGTGATAAGGTCATCGCGTATGCATCCTGACAGTTGAAGGTTCATGAGAAAAACTACACAACACATGACCTGGAATTGGGAGCAGTTGTGTTTGCACTTAAGATTTGGAGACACTATCTATATGGAACAAAGTGCACAATCTACACGGATCACAAGAGCCTCCAGCATATCTTTGACCAGAAGGAGTTGAACATGCGACAGCGTCGCTGGGTCGAACTCCTGAACGATTATGAATGTGCCATTCGGTATCACCCGGGTAAGGCTAAAGTGGTAGCTGATGCCCTCAGTAGAAAGGAGCACTTGAAACCTCGTCGGGTACGAGCACTACAGTTCACGATTCATTCTGGGTTACCCGAACAGATACGCGACGCGCAGCTAGAAGTAGTTAAGGAAGAAAACATCAAGGCCGAATCTGTGGGAAAGATGGAACGCGATTGGGAAATGAAACCCAATGGTGCCTGGTATTTCATGAATCGTATATGGGTACCTCTCTACGGAGACCTCAGGAAGCTAGTTATGGACGAAGCTCACAAATCCCGATACTCTGTCCATCCTGGTTGAGATAAGATGTATCAAGACCTTAAAGCCGCGTACTGGTGGCCCAACATGAAAGCGGATAGCCACCTACGTGAGCAAGTGTTTGACTTGTGCGAAAGTCAAGGTGGAATACCAGAAGCCATCAGGGCTACTTCAACAACCTGAGATCCCAGTGTGGAAATGGGATAAGATCTCGATGGACTTTATCACTAAACTCCCGCGAACTCCGGGTGGTTGCGATAAAATTTGGGTAATCGTGGATCGTCTAACTAAGTCTGCGCACTTCCTAGCGATTAAAGAAATAGATAAGATGGATACGTTGACTCGCATCTACGTTAAGGAAGTAGTTTCTCGGCACGGGGTGCCAACATCCATCATCTCAGACAGGGATGCTCGTTTCACATCCAACTTTTGGCAGTCACTTCAGAAAGCGTTGGGTACACACTTAGATATGAGCACAGCTTATCACCCTCAGACGGATGGTCAAAGTGAAAGGACCATTCAGACCTTGGAAGACATGCTTAGGGCATGTGTGGTAGACTTCGGGAACAGTTGGGAAATCCATCTGCCTTTAGTGGAATTCTCGTATAACAACAGTTACCATACGAGTATTCAAGCGGCATCGTTTGAAGCATTATACGGTCGCAAATGTAGATCACCGGTCTGTTGGGCAGAAGTCGGTGACAGTTAACTCATAGGTCCTGAGTTGATACTTGAGGCTACTGAAAAGATTGTGCAAATCAGAAACCGCATGGCAGCGGCACGAGATCGACGGAAAAGCTACGCTGATCAACGACGCAAACCGCTCGAATTTCAAGTAGGTGACCGCGTCCTACTGAAGGTGTCACCCTGGAAGGGTGTAATCCGTTTTGGGAAACGAGGCAAACTAAACCCACGGTACGTAGGCCCATTCGTGATCTCGAAGCGTATCGGGCCCGTAGCTTATCAGTTAGACCTTCCTACCGAACTCAGGGGAGTTCACAACGTTTTTCATGTGTCCAATCTGAAGAAGTGCCTATCAGATGAGACCCTAGTCATTCCACTGGATGAGATTCAAGTGGATGAGCAACTGCATTTTGTGGAACAACCTATCCAGATCATGGATCGTGAGGTTAAGACTCGAAGGCACAGCAAGATACCGATTTTCAAGGTTCGTTGGGACTCTAAGCATGGACCGGAGTTCACGTGGGAAAAAGAGGACCAAATGAAAAGCAAATACCCACACCTTTTTGCAGCTGAGCAGCAATCTGATGTTACCACCAACTAAATTTCGGGACGAAATTCTTTCAACATGGGGATGATGTGACAGCCTGGGAATTTCTTGTACCATTGCTAATAAACTGAATCTTTGTGCGTTAAATTCTAAACCGCGTTTACTCAATTTCCGGAACGAAAATTCTTTCAACTTGGGGATAATGTGACATCCCGGCTTTCCAGGTATCTTAAACGCGCAACAGCTATGTGAAAGCTCAGATATTTTGACACTATATATTGATGGTGCATCCAATGTAAGAGGTGTAGGATTAGGAATTCTACTAAAATCGCCACAAGGGGACATATTACCCCATGCTATTAGATGTGAATTTCCTGCTACGAATAATGAAGTAGAGTACGAAGCTTTAATATCAGGATTAGAAATAGCCAAGGATATAAATGTTAAATGTTTAGAAGTATATGTTGATTCCAGGTTAATTACTAACCATTTCAATGAATCTTACGTAGTAAAAGGCGCAAAATTAGCTGAATATCTTGAAATTGTTAAAAAAATTGACAGGATATTTGGATATATTTTCACTTCAACAGGTACCAAGGGAAGAAAATGTTGCGGTAGAGGCTTTAGCAAATTTAGGATCTACTGTCAGTGTGACATCCCGGCTTTCCAGGTATCTTAAACACGCTACTTTACGGTTATTCATTCATATGCTAATTTAATTCGGAGAATTAAATTACACGCTCGCAATAACTATGCTAACTTTTTGAATTTATTGGGTGAATTATGTGCTATGTGTTATTAAACGTTTGTATATTTTGTAAATTATTGTATCACGCCTTGATTTCGCGATTATTAGTTATAAAAAATAATAAATAAATAGCCGAACCGAACCGAGCCGCAAAATGTGTCGACCTCACCTCCTTGCGGCCCAAGGAACTAACTTAAACTTGAGGCCCAAGCCAATTACCCAAACCCCCCCCCTTTGCGATCGCGCCCCCACCCCCTCCCCTTCTTTTCCCTTGTGCTATATAATTGTATATACGCATGTTATAGTTTTAAAAAAAAAGGAGAAACCCTAACCCCTAGGAGAACCGACGGCAGCCCCCCCCCCCTCTATCACGATCGCAAGTCTCCAACTTCAAGATTGATTCCAATCTTGTCCCGGTTCGCTAATCATCATCGTTTCTAGGTTAGGGTATAATTGTTTTGCGATTCACATTAGGGTTTGTATATTCTTGATCATGATTGTGTGTAATGGTAGGATTATTAGTATGAAAAGTGTTGTGATTTATGTTTAGTTCGGATGATTGTGCGAATCTTTGCGATTTTGATGTTATGTTGAATACTAAAATCATAAGCTGCGTTTTGGAGATAAAGATCATGTTATATAATTAGGGTTTGCATGAATATTTATATACATGATGATATTTGAAAAATAAACCTGTTGTTAATCATTGTTATTAAGAGTCATGATCGTTTAAGCATGTTCTAATGCGATAAAAGTCGAAAACTGTTTGCTGAATGACATTTACAGCCAACTTCAATTGGCTGTAACCTGATCATTATTTATCGAAAAGTGGATTTTCTGAAGCCTAAAACGTATAGTTTTGAAAAAACCCTTCTAGTGGCACCAGATTCATATTTTTCAGAGGTCGTTTGCTATTTTTAAGTGGTCATTTAGTGCAGCAGCTGAATCTGCGTAAATTCTTCAGAATTTGGTAGTTGTTTATCGAGTCAGATCTCATAGTCTGTAGGGTGTTGGGTCACGAAATTTCTACAGTAACTGGAGACGGGAATTTCCGGAAAAATCCCACTGGAATTTTGTTAATTGGATGAACGATGATTTTTAAATAATTTTTCCCGTGGACTGCAGTCAGAAAGCGACGAATCTGACTGCAGCCTAGTATATAAATGTTTGTAAATAATTGGTAAAGCGTTAGGACTTGAAAAGTTTACATACAATTCTACAGTTTAGTTGACACCTCCTATAAAAAATTGGAATTTTGGAACGTTGGAACTATTTTATAAAAATCCTCGAAAACAGCCCAGTTATGAGCGTACAAGCTGAAACATGATAACTTGTGTTTGTGTGTACCAAAGTGTTGTATGAGTTAATCTGTGTTTATGACAAGTTGGTTTGATCATTATTTTGGTATGATGATACTTTGCATGCATGATTGTGTTTTCAAATTGGTTATTACGTGGCCGCACTGTGTGTTAGTTATGCGTAGGGTTTTGTATTAGTGTGTTCACACACTAACTTTAAATCGGTTGACATGTTAGGACGCGATTAGCGGTCCCATCATTTGCTACTTTTGTGTTACTCTAACCGAGCAATTAAAGGTGAGTTCACGGCCCCTATTTTATCCGGTTTTAAATAACAGGGGGAGAAACATGTATACACGCTATAACTCTATCTTTTACGTTATGCGAAATTAACGTCGTTAAACTACTCGGTAACTAAGTTAATGTTAATGTATGTTATGGTCACTAAGTAGCTATATCACGGAGGTCCTCAACAAACTCTCGGATCGTTAGTATTGGGTTAGATAGCGGGGAAATTAAAAGTAGTACTACTGGGCCCGACAAGCCCCACCCGAGCTAGTCGCGCTAGCCGACCGGGAATGGTTAATGGGTGATTAATTTGGCCTAACTTTCGCCATGGTTAGTGATAGACCTGGCAACACTGAGGCAACAACAGTCAGCTTCGATCGCGAACTCTTATGTGACGTAACTTTAGGCTCGCTACCTACATGTTAACATTGAACTTAATTACGACCAACATTATTATTCCGGGTTAGGAATAATGGAACTATATCGTTATCCCGGGTTAGGGATAACGGGGAAAGCAAACATTTAACCGAACTTGTGAACTTATAAAAACCTGTGAACTCACTCTTCTTTAATGTTGACACTTGTTTCTTTACATTTTTCTCAGGACGCTAGGAGCGCTAGGTGCACTCACTTGCATTGATCAAGACATTTTTATCGAGTCTTATTTATGAATATTGTTTGGGATTTTTAGTTTTGGCGTTTATGTGGGCGCCCGTTACTTTACTTTACTCTAATGCTTCCGCTAAACTTTGAAACTAAGATAATTTGAAAATAACTATGAATGGTTAAACAAATGTTTTTGGAAAACGTTTAAATAAATCATATAGAGTCGTTCGATATTACTAGTGTCTCAGATTCTGGTTTGATCACACGCCTCGTGGTAAAACTCCGCAAGTGGAAATTGAGGGTGTGACAGTCAGGATACAAGAAGGAACTCCAAAACCAATAATTCATATATTTCATCCTACGACAGGATGCAGCAAATCTCAGAATAAACAAGTATTGAGTATCCTGAATCCTGGATGACTCCAATTGTTAAGTAACTACAAGAAGGAGATATACCAAAGGATGAAAATCCGAGAGCTTTCAGGATGAAGATATCCTGTTTTACTTTAATAGATAATATCTTGTATAAGAAATCTCTTGCAGGACCATACTTAAGGTGCTTGGAGGATCCCAAAACTAAGGAAGTACTCCAGGATATACATGAAGGAGACTACGACAACCACACTGGGGCAGAGCCTTATTCTCAAAGGTGCTGAGAACATCATATTATTGGCCAACCATGAGAAAGGACGCTATGGAGTATACCCAGAAATGTGATGCATGTCAAAGACACAGCAACATATTGCACCAACCTGCAGAGCCATTGTATTCTATTGTGTTCCCCTGGCCATTTATGAAATGGGGAATGAATATAGTGGGAAAGCTTCCTAAGGCTCCTGGAGGAAAAGTTTTTATGTTCGCAATGACAAATTACTTCTCAAAATGGGTTGAAGCAGAAGCTTTTGTCCAGGTCAGGGATCAAGAAGTGGTAACCTTCATAAAAAGGAATATCCTGACAAGATTCGGGATACCGGCCGAGATTATTCGTGACAATGGCTCTCAGTTCGTCAAGAAGAGGACAACAAACTTTTGTAGGAGTTGGGGCATAAATATGATTACATCAACATTGGTGCATCCTCAAGCCAATGGACATGAAGAATCCTTGAACAAAATAATTGTCAACAAATTGAAAAAGAGATTAGTGTTAGGGCATGGATTTTATGCTAAGGATCATCCATTCTGAGACTGATCCTGGATCAAGGATACTTAACGGATAATGCAGGGAGTCTGAGGATCAAGGATCCTTACTAATATTTATGTTTTTAACATTTGTTCCTTGTTTACTCAGTTTATGTTTGCAGGTAATCGTGGACTAGTCATCGAGGGAATGTCGGAGGAATATGCCATTTCTAGCACGTGCTTGCAGCACATAACCGTTGAAGAAGGTCATGGGGAGCTTGCACATTTAGCTGAAAGTTAGTTATTAGGATTTTTGTTATCTTTTAATGGGGTAACAAGCTCATTTTTAGAAAGACACTATCTCTTTTACACACAACAGCATATACTCGAACTCTCTGGTCAACATTGGCGAACACACACACTTTCACATTAGAGAATCATTGTATTGAGCTTGTTACCATCCGAAGTTGTAATCTTTTTGTGCTATATAGTTGGTGATCGGTAGTTTCCATCACCCGAGGTTTTTTATGCCGGAGATCAACTCTTGATCAAGGGCTTTTTCCTCGTACAAATCATTGTGTTCATTGTCATTTATTTTTGATATATGTTCATTCACTTGTTCGTTTAACCAAGCATCCAACCTCACAAAAATCAGATTTGGTTACATTATCCTTGTGTAATTTTTGACCAAAACAGTTTGGCGCCCACCATGGGCCAATCGTTGCTTCAATTCTAAAACTCATTCGTTTACATTTATTTCCATCAATCACATGGCTTGTCAAGGAAAATCTGGTTCAAGTGCCCTGCCGGCGGTTACCTTATCTCAGCCTAGTGCATCGTTGCCACCCATTCCTCCTGCATACGAGAAGAGTGCTGAGATTCCTCAGAAGAAAACTACACATGCTTATACAGGATCGAAAACCTCTGTTGTTTCCTCCTCTACGGCCACTAATAGTGATCTCTATATTTTGATTTTGTAGATAAAAGGATACATGGAACAACAGGATAAAACCAACTAGAGGATCCTCAGGGAGATTGATGAAATGAAGAAGCAGAAGAGATCAGTGGAGGATCACTCTCCACTGATGCCCAGGTCGTTGGATGTTGCTTCTCCAGCATCAACTGTCCAATATTCTCAAGGATCCGGAGTCCAAATGCAAGGTTATCATCAAGGATCATTGGCGATGACACAGGCTCAAGGATCCTACTTCCAGCCTCAAGGATCATTTATCCTTCAGCTAGGATCACTAGGAATCACGGAGCCTCAAGGATTCCTCTGTGAGTATGCATGATCCCAAGGGATGTACCAGTCCAGGGGATTCTATACACCACATTAAGGATCCTCATCTCAAGTTCAAGGATCCAACTTTTTTCAGGATCAAGGATCCTTAGGGAGCCAACCGTCCAGGAACTCTGGAGTTCATATAGGAGACTTCATTCCTATATAGACTATTGCTTCATCTGGTCCAACTGTTGCACCTGAAGTGTCTACTTTTGGATACACTTTTTTGATACCGGTTCGAAACCAGTCAGGAGGTAACAATCTCAATACATCTTTTGGTACTAATTATGGTTCCAGGCAGGACATAGGTATCAATCAGGCCATGGCACGGGAGCTCTAGAAGCTTAAGGATATGATATCCAGTGTTCCAGGAGTGGTTAAACCCATTCCTGAAATCCCAGATGGAAGCCACAGGGTGTCTCATTTTGCTCCTCCTATATGCCATGTTGAGATGCCAAAACGCTTCCAAACTGCCAACATGAAGCTGTACGATGGTACAACTGATCCAGAGGAGCATGTAGCACAGTACTGGGAAAAAATGGAGATCAACCCCATTATAGAAAGGTTAAAAGAAGCCTGTCTTTGTAAGGGCTTCGGATCCACATTCACTGGATCGGCACTGAAATGGTTGCTGAGTCTTCCTCCTTACTCAATTACTTCATTTTCTCTTTTAGTTAATTTCTTCAATAATTAGTTTTGATGCAATAGAACCTTTGAACAATTAAGTAGTGATTTATATAGGGTATGCAGGGTCGTGATGAATCCTTAAGGGATTATATTACTTGGTTTACTAAGGAATCCTTAGATATCCCCAATCTGGATATTACCACTACTGTGGAAGCATTTAAAATGGGGTTACTTAGGTATTCAAAATTCTATGATGATCTTGTTATGACGCCTTGCAGGAATTTGGACGAAGTGAGGAATGGGACATTGAGGTTCATTCGGTTATAGGATGATAAGAGGATCCAAGAGAGACTGTCAGGATCCTCAAAATAGGAAAAACAAGGATCATTCTTTAAGAATAATCGATCCAAGTCATACTCTAAGAGTGACAGCCACAATATGCATGCGGCCGAAGAGGAGGAAGACGATGAGGATTATCCTCCAATTTCCGAATATTGTTTTTCTGCTAACAATGCTGAACTAATCCTTGCTATGCAGAATTTAGGTGACAAGGCTAGATGGCCAAGGATAACTGACAAGCTCGGAGCTACTAAGGATAAATCTAAGTTGTGTGCTTATCATGAGGATTTCGGTCATCTCACCGACGAGTGTATAGCGTTGAGGAAAGAAATAGGCTATCTTTTGAGCAAGGGATACCCGAAGGAGTTGCTCGGAAGGAAAAAATCAAGGATCTAGGATCCTGAAAAAGTTCCTGAAAGGGCTTCTCCTCCATCAGCAGACGCTCAAATCATAAATTTCATTTCCAGAGGATCTGATATTTGTGAAACCTCCTTTTCCACAGCAAAGAGACGAATATGGAGAGTAGAGAAAGACCAATTCGAACATCAACGTTGACTCGGAAAAAAGTGATCTCATTTGATGAGGATGATCGTGTAGACATACAGGACCCTCATCATGACGGTTTAGTCATTGCATTGTTTATTTCTAACCATTTTGTTTGCAGGATCCTCATCGATGGAGGGAGCTCAGTGAACATAATACATTTGGATGTCCTCAAGAGAATGAACATTCCTGAATCCGAAATCGTTCCACGATCATCTGTCCTTGTGGGATTCAGCGGAGAAACTAAGAATACATTGGGGGACATCAAGCTTCCAATTTATATAGAGGGAGTGAATTCTATCGAGATATTTTGTGTAATAGATTCCTTATCTTGCTGTAATGTTATCCTTGGCAGGCCATGGATACATGATATGAAGGAAGTTCCCTCAACTTATCACCAGTGTGTCAAGCTACCAACTCCTTGGGGAGTAGTAAAGATAGAGAGTGATCAGCAAGAAGCGAAGAATTGTTAAACTTCTAAAACCAGCTTCAAAGCCCAGGGAAGCATAGCAATTAAAGTTTCATCCGAGAGACGTCATGGAGGCTAGAGAACAGGAAGTCAAGGATATTCTGTTAGATCCTGAGGATCCTGAATCCAAAGTTTATATAGGATCCAGGATCCTGGATAATATTGAACAGGATTTAATATCCTTCCTGAAGAGAAGGAAATCTACCTATGCTTGGAAACATGAAGACATGACAGGTATATCTAAGGATGTTATTACTCATAAACTTGGTATTGACAAATCTTTCAGACCAATACATGAAAAAAGGAGAAAGTTTGCTCCTAAAAGAAATGCCATCATCCAAGAGGGGGTAGATAAATTACTAAAGGCAGGTATGATTAGAGAGTTCAAGTATCCAAGATGGTTAGCCAATGTGGTTGTTGTTCAAAAGAAAAATGGAAAGTGGAGGGTATGCGTTGACTGGACTGATTTAAATAAGGCATGTCCCAAGGATCCTTTCCCGTTACCCCACATTGACTCCCTGGTGGATGCTACAGCGGGTCATGAGTTGTTAACTTTTATGGTGCTTCGTCTGGATTTCAGCAAATTCAGATGGAACCATCTATTCAAGATGACACAGCGTTCATGACACCCACCGGCATATATGGTTATATTGCTATGCCCTTCGGTTTAAGAAACGCAGGTGCTACATACTAAAGGTTAGTGAATATGATGTTCAAGGAGCAGCTTGGACACACAATGGAAGTCTACATAGATGACATGGTGGTGAAATCTAAAAGAGTCGAGGATCACCTGAAGGATCTTGAAGTAGCATTCAATATCCTTGACCAATACAACTTGAAGTTGAACCCGTCTAAGTGCCATTTCGGACTCAAGGCTGGAAAAATTTTAGGATATATGGTGACCAAAAGAGGAATCGAAGCAAGTCCAGAGCAAATAAAGCTATAATCAACATCAAGTCTCCTGCCAATGCTAAGGATGTACAAAGATTGACAGGAAGAATTGCTGCCTTGAACAGATTCATTTCAAAATCCTCAGAAAGATTCAAGGATTTCTATGATATTCTGAGGAAGAATAAGAAGTTTGAATGGACTGAGAAGCATGAAGCTGCTCTACAAGCCCTTAAGGATTATTTATCCTCTGCTCCAGCTCTAATGAAACCAAAAAATGGAGAACCATTGTCCTTAAACATACCTGTTTCAGGTAAAGCAGTAAGTGCGGTCCTTGTTAAGGATCATGAGGGCCAGAAATATCCGGTATACTATGTAAGTAAAAGTTTACTTAATGCTGAGGCCAGTCCTTGTTAAGGATCATGAGGGCCAGAAATATCCGGTATACTATGTAAGTAAAAGTTTACTTAATGCTGAGGCCAGGTATTCTCACCTAGAGAAACTTATTCTTGCTTTAATCATGGCTTGCATGCTGAGGCCAGGTATTCTCACTTAGAGAAACTTATTCTTGCTTTAATCATGGCTTGCACTAAACTTGGACATTATTTTAATACTCATACTATTATTGTCAAAACTAACTTTCCTATTAAGAATGTTCTCAGGATACCTGAAAATGTTAGGAAGAATGGCAAAATGGGCAGTCAAGCTTAGCGCATATGACATTAAGTATGAACCCAGAACTGCCATTAAGTCCCAAGCTTTAGCTGACTTTGTGGCTGATTTTAGTAGTGTTCTACAAAGAGAAGCTGAGTTGGAAGTGCAACAACTTGAAGAGACCAAGGATCCTCGGACACTCTTCACAGACGGAGCCTCAAATGTCAAAGGAACTGGACTTAGCTTACTACTAAATACGCCACAGGGGGACATTATACCCCAATCTATAGCATGTGAATTCCAAACCACTAATAATGAGGAAGAGTATGAGGCCTTGATAGCAGGTTTGCGATTAGCTAAGCATATGAGGATCAGGTATCTTCAAGTGTTTGTGGATTCTCTATTAATTACTAATCACTATAATGGTTCAGACTCCCTTCTCCTTAGTGTTTGGAGCTGAAGCAGTGATCCCTACAGAAACGGTTGTCCCTACAGCCAGAACAAGCATACGTGATCTTGAGGCGAATGCTGAGACTCTAGCTCAAGACTTGGATACCGTGGAGGAACTTAGAGGCTTGGCAAGAATTAGGTTGGCTAGCTATCAACAAAGGATGGCTGAAGCTTACAACAGGAATGTCAGGGTTAGAAGATTTCAAGTAGGTGACTTGGTATTGAGGAAAGCATTCCAAAATACCATGACCCCTGCTGATGGCAAGTTAGCACCAAAATGGGAAGGCCCCTATCTAATTGAAGCTGAGGTAGGAAAGGGGGCATATCGTTTGTTAACTATGGATGGTGATCTCCTGCCAAGAGCATGGAATGCTGTTCATTTAAAGAAATACTTTATGTAGCAAGGATCGAGGATACTTATTGAATTAGGTATCCAATCCACGATCCTTAAAGGATATATGACCCTTCTTTCGGTAACACTTTTCAATTTCTTTATTTCATACCATATTTATCATTCATTATAAGGAAGGGATGTTAGGTTCTTAACATCCTATTTTATCAAGTTTTAAGTTTTTGCAGAACGATTACAAAGGTTCAAGTGGTTGGCTAACCCTGAAAAGTTTTCGGGTCTGTCCCCAGCTTAGGTATCTATTACCTCCTACGGGTCTTTACCATTCACACGAGTTGGGTTTCGACACCCTCGCCAGTTGCGCACGTTATCCAAGTTAGTTCAAGGCAATTGGACCAGTACCCGCTTTAGGGGCTGAAAATTTCATGGTTGTTGGCTATATGTAGGATCCTAAGTATAACGGTAGACGTACCATACATTCGTTCCTAAGGTTTCTAACGTTTTCATGTTAGCTAAGGTTTTGGCATTTTCATGTCACTCACGATTGGTTAGTCACCAGTATGGGCCATACACCAGTGTCCTAAGGTTTCTAACATTTTCACGTTAGCTCAAGTTTAATATTTTTATATTACCTATGATGAATGGGCTTGTCCCCGGTTTATTTGGGCTTGTCCCCAGTTATTTGGGCTTGTCCCTTGTTTGTTGGGCTTACCCCCAGTTACTAATGATTCTTTCATTTGATGTTTGGCTTAGTCCCAAGTTATATACTGTTACAGGTTTACGAAGTTTAAAAGCTTCTAAGGTTGTCAAAATTGCCAACCGAAGTTTCTACCAGCAAAACGTGGCCCGTCCACTTAGGTTTGCAAAGGGTGTCCATACTAACGGTTCATAAAGTGTAGGAAATTAAAGGCGGGAGCATCAAAGGCTTCATCCTCCACAACAGAAGGACCCATCCACCCTTGCTAGCCCCAATTGTCCAAAGGATCAGTGATCCTTAACCCTAGAAACTATTGTTTAAGTACAAACCCAAATTGTTTACCATCAAAACAAAAACTATTAAAACCATAAAAAATGGGCTCCGGCCACGTCTAGAAATTTCCATCATCGCCCATTGGTGCCTACTCCTTCGCTGTTTCATCACCCTTTCCTTCACCACCACCAGTTGCTGCCTCTTCAAGATCCTTCTCACCACTAGGAGCGGCCTCAAGCATGGATGTCCTTTCTAGGTCATCATCATCACCCAGCTCTCTCAGCCTCTGCTTCTAAGCCTCTACTTCCCATCTAGCTTTATCGAAGGAAGGGTCCATTGCTTCCTGAGCTATTTGGATCCTGGCCTTCAGGATAGCCTTCACAACAGAGATCTTGGCCTCATCAGCAACCTCCAACCGATCCTTATTCACCTGAACTGCATCCACTATGGCTTGCTTTTCCAAGCGATTGGTCTCCCCCTCTAGCTGCGCAATCGTCTTGTCTTTAGCAGCCCAGAAGGCTCGGAGGTCAGCGATGATATCTTCTGCTTCAGCTAACTTTTTCTCTTGCAGGGCTTGGATTTGCGCAACTTTATCCATATGACAATGTGTAAAAATAAGGATCCTTCATCCTAATTTTCTTTTCATAAACCGAAGAGTCAGTGATCCTTACCTCTGTAACGCAGCTGTGGATGTCTTGCTCAAGTAAGAGGGTGTCGCTTAGTGGTGCAGGCTCCGATGGCTTCTTCCTCTTGGATCCAGGCTTGGCACGAAGGGTCATGCCCTTAGCTTCTGGCTGGCTTTGGACTCCGGCCAGCTCCTTCTTGAAGGATCGAGGTGAGATAATCCCCTCGAGTTCCCCAAGGCCAAACTTGGAAGCAGACTTTGATGAGGACTTGGCAGCGCCTGCAATATTTAAGACACAAATAAGTGCAAGTTCTTGATAAATTTATTTTTAAATACATATAAACACATGCATGGATACTTCGTTGACATGGTGTAGGAGGATGATGTAGCTTCTTCTATATCTTTAACCTTGGGAGAAAATGTCCTAACAGTTGAATCCAACGCCCAGAATGCAGCGATTCTTTCTGCTGTGGAAGGAGTCTCCGTGAAAGTATGTATGTTGGTCACTGAAAAAAGAAAAGCTAAGAATCAGTATCCTAAAGCAAAAAGCAAGAATTTTATACCGAGCGATATTATGGATCCCATATCCTACCCTCTACATTCCACTTTTTAGGAAGATGATTCCCGTTGGCAATAGAGTCTCTCCTGAGGAAAAAGAACTGATTTCTCCAGTTGGAGTCATTCTTGGTGGTTTTGAGGATGGGATGGGGTTGTTGTGGCTTGGCTTTAAACAGGAAACGGTAGGATCCATGGCTAACAAGGTTGTACAGGTGATTGAGTTCAGTAAGACTAAGGATTATGCCCTCATTAGTAATGATTTGCACCAAGGTATAGAGTACCCTCCATAACATGGGCATAGCCTGGTTGTAGCATAAACCAGTGAAGGTAAAAAAGCTTTGGGTAAAGGTTGGAAAAGGATAAGAAAACCCTATTTGGAAAGGGGTAGCAGGAAAACACACCCACTTGGTGGATATGCAATCACTCTTCATTGAAGAATAAAAAGGCCTGAATATTGTACCCTCCGGGAAATAGGGATGCATCTGATCGATCTCCGGGTCGGTGAATCGGCACAACTCTGATGAAGGATTTGCGAGGAGATCCTGACTCTGGGGTGGGTTGTCGTTCTCAGGATCCTTGATTGGTGAGGATCGGGTGACCATTTTCACCATGGATTTTTAGAGAAGAAGGAAAAGAAAAGATACCTTTAGAGAATAGAGAAGAGATAGAATACCTTGAAGCTTCCGGATGGTGATTTTGAATTGCCAAGATCAGGTTTTAAATGGGAAGTCTCATCTCTATCTACACCCTATAAATAATGATGTTTGTTGCAGGCTATCACATCGCTGACGTCATAATTGCAACAGCTAGTCTACTTGCAACGGACAGTTCGAATTTAATGAAAATATGACTTATCTATTTGCATTTAATTTGTCATATTTTGGGGGCAATTGTTAGGGCATGGATTTTATGCTAAGGATCATCCATTCTGAGACTGAGCCTGGATCACGGATCCTTAACGGATAATGCAGGGAGTCTGAGGATCAAGGATCCTTACTAATATTTATGTTTTTAACATTTGTTCCTTGTGTACTCAGTTTACGTTTGCAGGTAATCGTGGACTAAGTCATCGAGGGACTGTCAGAGGAATATGCCATTTCTAGCACGTGCTTGCAGCACATAACTGTTGAAGAAGGTCGTGGGGAGCTTGCACATTTAGCGGAAAGTTAGTAATTAGGATTTTTGTTATCTTTTAATGGGGTAACAAGCTAATTTTTAGAAAGACACTATCTCTTTTACACACATCAGCATATACTCAAACTCTCAGGTCAACATTGGCGAACACACACACTTTCACATTAGAGAATCATTGTATCGAGCTTGTTACCATCTGAAGTTGTAATCTTTTTATGCTATATAGTTGGTGATCGGTAGTTTCCATCACCCGAGGTTTTTTATGCCGGAGATCAACTCTTGATCAGGGCTTTTTCCTCGTACAAATCATTGTGTTCATTGTCATTTACTTTTGATATATGTTCATTCACTTGTTCGTTTAACCAAGCATTCAACCTCACAAAAATCAGATTTGGTTACATTACCCTTGTGTGATATTTGACCAAAACAATTACGTGCTAGGAAAAGAAAATGGGCTGAGGAACTACCATTTGTCCTATGGGCAGATATAACTGTTTTGATAAAAATCACAATTAGGATAATGTAAAAAAATCTCATTTTGTGAGGTTGAGTGCTTGACTGTCAAATGATTGAAGAACAATTATATGAACATGTATGAAATGTAAACGATGATGAACACAAAGATTTATATGAGGAAAAGCCCTTGATTACTAGTAGATCGGCGGCATAAAAACCTCGGATAGTGAAAACTATCACTATCAACTATATTGCAAGCAAAAGAGTATAACTTTGGAAGTATTGAGCTTGTTACAATGAAAACTATGGTGTTGTGTGTATGGTATTTGAGAGAATGTTTGCGAGTGTGTATGTTCGTTCAGGACGTGTATCTATCAAGTTCAATGCCCCACTAAATATGTAACTAATCCTAACGAACTAACTATCCGAAAATTCAGCCAAGTATCCACATTCTCCAATAATGGTTACTAGCCCTTGCACGTGCTAAAAAAGGACAGCATATTCTATGTGATATTCCTAGTTACAACAAGTCCTCTTCGTGATATACCTGAAATAAAGCCAAGCAACATTAGAAAAAAATTTTAGTTAGTCAGAATAATACTAAGGATCCGTGATCCTTAGTCTTCCTTCACCAATTCCGGCGGATCCTTGGATCAGACTGAGCTTAGGATACATGATCCACAATGTCTAAAATTTTACCCTAACAATTGCCCCCAAATATAACTGGTTGGATATCAATCAGATAAGTCATATTTCATTAGTTTCGGACGATCCTGACGTGATTGTCAAGACTGCCTGCAACAAACATGATTATATATAGGGTAGAGATATAGATGATATCCCTTATTAATATCGAGATCTCTTCTTTATAATCTTGCACCGTAGAGCAATCAGGTATTCTCTTTCTCTCTCAACCTTCTTTCTCTTCAATTTTTCTCTTTTCCTAATGAGCAAAATGGCTACTCGGTCCTCTCCCCAAAAGGATCAAGAGCAAGATACCGCACCCCAGAGTCAAGACCTCCTCAAAAACCCTTCTCAAGAGCTTTGCCGCTTTACTGACCCTAAAATCGACCAAATATGCCCCTGTTTCCCAGAGGGAACCATCTTTAGGTCATTCGATTCGTCACTGAAAAGTAACTGTGAGTTGGAGACCTGGATATGTTTTCATGCCGCTCCGTTTCAGATCTACTATAGCTATCTCTTTCCAGTGTTCAACCAAACCTTTCTCAGCCACACCGGAATGTGTTTCAACCAAGCGATGCCTATGCTGTGGAGAGTTTTATATATTCTCAAACAAATAATCAGCAAAGAAGGTCTGGTCTTTGGTCTCACCGAGCTTCCTCATCTATACAAGCTGGTAACCCACGGATCCCATCGATAGCTCTTCAAAGCTAAACCTCAGCATTGTCTTCCACTCCTCAAGATCACCAAGAATGATACAAACTGGAAAAACCAGTTCTTTTCCGTTAGAAGAGATTATATCCCCAACGTAAAGTATCTTCCCAAAAAGTGGAACTTGAAGGGTAGGATCTAGGATTCTTAGGACATGACTATAGGAAATTCTGCTTTTTTTTCCTTTTTAGGATAATTGATCCTGTTTTATTTGATCTGCATTGACTAGCTTTGCTGCCTTGAGAGATTTTCCTGCTACCGTTGAAAGAATCGCTGTATTATGGGCCATCGACACAACAGTTAGAACTTTCTATCAAAAGGTCAAGGATCTAGAAGATACCACATCTGCCTCCAACACCATGTCAAGTAAGTATGCATGCATGTATATATACATAAGTATTTGAAACAAATTAGTTGCGCATGAATACTTATCTGGATTTTGGTATCGCAGGTGCTGCTAAATCCTCCGCTAAATCTGCCTCCAAATTTGGCCTTGGGGAACTTGAGGGAATCATCTCCCTATGATCTTTAGAAAAGAAGCTGGCCATATGCCCAAACCAACCGGAGAACAAGGGAATGAACCTTCGCGCTAAAACAGGGTCCAAAAGGAAGAAGCCATCTGAGCCTTCACCACCGAGTGACGCCCTTCAACTTGAGCAAGAAATCCATAGCTGCGTCTCCGAGGTAAGGATCACAAATCCTTCAACATACGAAAATTTTTAGGATAGAGGATCCTTGTCTTTACATGTTGTCGTTGCAGAAAGTTGCACAAATCCAAGCCCTACAAAAGAAAAAGTTAGCTGAAGCAGAAGATACCATTATTGATCTTCGGGCCTTCTGCACTGCTAAAGATAAGAAGATTACGTAGTTAGAGAGGGAAATCAATCGCTTGGAGAAGTAGGCCATAGTGGATACGGTTCAGGCGAACAAGGATCGATTGGAGGCTGCTGATGAGGCCACGATCTCTGTTGTCAAGGCTATCTTAAAGGCCAGGATCCAGATTGCTCAGGAGGCAACGGATCCTTCTTTTGACAAGGCTGGATGGGAGGTAGAGGCTTGGAAGAAGAGATTGTAGGAGCTGGGCGACGATGAGGAGACGGAGGGGATACCCATGTTAAAGGCCGCTCCAAGTGGTGACAAAGATCCTGAAGAGGCATCAGCTGGTGGCAGTGGTGAAAGTGCTGAAGCTAAGGGTGATGAAGCAGGAAAGGTGTAGGCTGCACAATGGGCGATGATGGAAAATTTCGACGTGGCCGGAGCCCATTTTTTATATTTGTGGTTGTTGGTGTTTTTATTTTGAAAAATTTGGTCTGCAACTTAAACAATAGTATTTAGGATTTAGGATCACTGATCCTTTGAACAACAGGCGGGTGACAAAGGTGGATGGGTCCTTCTATTTGTGGAGGATGAAGCCTTTGACGCCCTCCGTCTTTTCTTTCCTGCACTTAATAACCCGTTAATATGGACACCCCTTGCCAACCGAAGTGGACGGGCCACTTATTACTGGTAGAATCATAGGTTAGCAATTTTGACAACCTTTTGGATGGGTTTAAATAAATAAATAAAACTTAAACTTTTGACTATGTTTATTGTTGTTCCTTTTTGGTTTGAATATCATTATGCTTGTATTTGTTAGTGAATTCAAAAGTATACAATTTAGGAATCTATAAGTTACTACAAAAAATATCAATTGTTTGTCAAAACAAGTTTTTCAAAAGGCTAAACATTATATGGTCAAGGATCATATATCCTTTGTCAAAGATTGAGGGTAATATCCATAAAACAAAACAAGGTTGAGTAAAGGATCATACCAGTGAATCCAAGTCAGGATTCTCTATTCTTAAAACTTACAGTTTGAGCAACAAGGCATAAAAATTAGTAGAACACTAGATCCAGGATCCTTACTTGTCAAGCTTCAAGAATCTTTAATAACATATAACTTGGGACTATGCCAACATCAATCGAATAAGTCATTAGAAACTTGGGACAAGCCCAACAAACTAGGGACAAGCCCATATGACTGGGGACAAGCCCAAACAACCGGGGACATGCCCAACATACTACAGTACTTGAGCTAACGTAAAAACTTTAGAAACCTTAGGATTCTTGTGTATGGCCCATACTGGCGACAAACCAATCATAAGTGACATGAAAATATCAAAACCTTAGCTAACGTGAAAACCTTAGAAACCTTTGGAACGGATGTATGGTACATCTACCATTATACTTAGGATCCTGCATATAGCCAACAATAATGAAATTGTTAGCCCCTAAAGCGGGTACTGGTCCCATCGCCTCGAACTATACTTGGATAACGTTGTGCTACTGGCGGGGTGTAAATCCCAATTCGTGTGAAAGGTGAAAACCTTTAAACCTTAGAAGATAATAGATACCTTAAATTGTGGTCAAGCCCGAGAAATTTTGGAGAGGTGGCCAACCTCTGGATCCTTTGTCAAAAATGTGATTAACTCTGCACAAACTTAAAACTTTGATAAATCGGATGCTAAGAATCTAACATCCTTTCCCATGATAAATAATAAGTAAATCCATAAAGCAAAATATTACCGATACAAGGATATGTATATCCTTTGAGGATCATTCCTTCTAAACTGAACATTAGAACCCATAAGGATCCTTGATCCTTACATAAAGTACTTTTTCAAGTGAATAGCATTCCAAGTTCTTGGCAGGAGATCACCATCCATGGTCAGTAAACGATATGCCCCCTTTCCAGCTTCAGTCTCAATAAGATAGGGGCCTTCCCACTTGGGTGCCAACTTGCCATCAGCATGATTTGTGCTATTTTGGAATGCTTTCCTTAATACCATATCGCCAACTTGAAATCTTCTAACCCTGGCATTCTTGTAACAAGCACCAGCTATTCTCTTTTAATAGCTAGCCATCCTTATCCTTGCTATGTCTTGCAATTATTCCACAGTATCTAGGTCTTGGGTCAAAGTCTCAGCATTTGCTTCAGGATCACGGACGTCTGTTCTGGCTGTTGGGACTACTAGTGCTGTACGGATCACTGCTTCAGCTCCAAAGACTAAAGATAAAAGGGTCTAACCCATGGCATTCTTAGGAGTTGTTCTATCCACCCATAAAACATAAGGCAATTCCTCAGCCATTTGCTCTTCTTGGATCTAAGCTTCTTCTTCAAGTTATTGATACTGATCTTGTTGTATGATTCTGCTTGGCCATTAGCTTGTGGGTGGACTGGTGTTGACGTTATCATCCTACTCCCCCAGATGTCACAAAAGTTAGTAGTACGACTCCCAATTAACTGGGATCCGTTATCACAAACAATTTCGGAAGGAATTCCAAACCTAGTAATAATATTTCTTTTAATAAAGGATATGACTTCCTTTTCTCTGACTTGGGCAAAGGCTTCAGCTTCTATCCACTTGGAGAAGTAGTCTTTCATGGCCAACATAAATGCTTTTCCTCATGGTGCCTTGGGATATATCCATTCCCCACCTCATGAACGGCCAGGAAGAGATATAGAATGTAGAGGTCCTGCCGGTTGATGAAGAATATTGCGGTCTCTGGCAAGCGTCACACTTCCTTGCATATTCCACAATATCCTTCGTCATGGTTGGCCAATAATATCTTGTTCTGAGGATCCTTGAAAATAGCGCTCTGCCCCTAGTGTGATTTCCGCAGTCTCCTTTATGAAAATCCTTGATTCTCCTGCTTTGAGGATCCTGACAGCCTCTCCTAGATCCTTTTATCATCCTCTAAGCGACTGAACCTCAAGGCTCTGTTTCTCACTTCATCCAAATTCCAGCAAGGTGTCATAACAAGTTCATCATAGAAGGAGGAATCCTTTTGCAATCCCATTTTAAATTCCCACACAACAGTGGCGATATCTAGGTTAGGGATTTCTAAGGATTCTCTGCTAAACTTAGTGATGTAAGCTCTTAATGATTCATCACGGCCTTGGGTTATCCTATACAAATCAATAGTTAATTATTCAAAGGTTCTACTACATGAGAATTATTATTGAACAAATTAACTAAATGAGAGAATGAAGTAATTGAGTCAGGAGGAAGACTTAGCAGCCACTTGAGTGCTGATCCAGTGAGTGTGGATCCGAAGCCCTTGTAGAGACAGGCTTCCTTTAACCTTTCTGGAATGGGGTTGATCTTCATACTTTCCTTGTATTGTGCCACATGCTCCTCCGGATCAGTTGTACCATTGTATAGCTTCATGTTGGGGGTTTGAAAGCGTTTTGGTATCTCAGCATTGCATATAAGAGGTGCAAAACGAGACACTCTGTGACTTCCATCCGGGATCTCAAGAATGGGGTTAACCACTCTTGGGAGGCTGGATATCATATCCTTAAGCTTCTGGAGTTCCTGTACCATAGCCTGATTGATACTTGTATCCTGCATGGAACCAAAATTAATACCAAAATATGTTTTGAAATTATTACCTCCTGATTGGTTTGAAACCGGTATCCTGGAAGTGTATCCAAGACCATATGCTTCAATTGCAATGGTTTAACCAGATGAAGCAATAGTCTGCATAGGAAGAAACAGTGGAGGTTTTCAATCCTGTGTAAACAGCTCTAGTTTTCTTCTGAGGATTCTCAGAAGTCCTCATGGGTGCAGGGGGGAAGGGGGGGCAATGATGCACTAGTCTGGGATGAGGTAACCGCCGGCATGGCACTTGAAGCAAATTTTTCCCGAGAAGCCATGTGACTGATGGTAATGAATAGAAATGAATGAAATGAACGGAATTTTTAGAATTGAAGCATCGATTGCCCCACGGTGGGCACCAAAACTGTTTTGGTCAAAATCACAATTAGGATAATGTTTCCAAATATGATTTTGTGAGGTTGAGTGCTTGAATGTCAAATGATTGATGAACAATTGTATGAACATGTATGAAATGTAAATGATGATGAACACATAGATTTATATGAGGAAAAGCCCTTGATCACTGTTTTGGTAAAAAATCACACTAAGGATAATGTGACCAAACTTTTGTGTGTGAGGTTGAGTGCTTGTGTGTTGAACAATGATGTGAACGAATGAAAATGTAATGAACAATGAACACCGAGATTTATACGAGGAAAAAGCCCTTGATTAAGATGCGATCTCCTGCATAAAAAACCTCGGGTGATGGAAACTACCGATCACCAACTATATTTCACAAGAAAGATTACAACTCTGGAAGATATTGAGCTTTTACAATTGATCTCTATAGTGTAATGTGCGTGTGTATCGAGAATTGCCAAGTGATTTAGTAGTGTCAGTGTATGCGAAAGAAAAAGTGTGTTCCAGGTAAGCTCAATACCCCCTATAATATTAACGTTTGTAACTTATAACTAACAATCCGAAATATCCGAGATCTTCCACGTTCATGCATAACGTCCATTTAGCCTTTAGCACGTGCCTAATCCTCTGCATATTCCATGAATATTTTGCTTGACCAATTCCACCATCAATACCTGCACTAGATTCAAATAGGGACAATAACATATATCCCCCTACAAACTTCATAAATTACATATATACCCAATCTAAAATTTAATTTACATATATCCCCTTCCCTAAAAATGAAAATATCGAATATACCCATTTTCATTTATTTTATTAAAAGTAAATTAAAAAATGACTATTATACCCTCTTATCAGCAAGAAACAGTAATTAGATGTTCTTGACGATCTTAACACACAATTGTGAACTTATTATATATTCACGAACTACATACACAGTCGCTAGGGGTTCTTGACCTTCAACCATCCAATTAAGAACACATCTTCAATTAAATAAGCCACCACCACAAGGAAAACTTTTTGCCGACGCAATCTGGATTTTGCATTCAAGATACTGCTATTATTTTCCTCCACTAGTGAAGACAAATGACTGCAAAATCAAAACTCCAAAGCAAAAGAAGGTGTCATTCATGAATTTTTGGGTGGAACCCTAGGAAGCCGTTGAAAGAAAAAAGCCATTAACCACCTTCTTTGAAAAAGATCAACACCGTAGCTCAATAGTTGTATCTTCAAATATAAAAATACAATCAGATTTACAAGAAGCGACTGAGTGATCCTGTAGTTGAATGTTTGGTAATGCTTAGGGTTTACAGAGAATAAAAAACGAGGAGGATAAGAATAATATTTTCTTGTTTAAAAGGGCATTTTGTCATCAATAATTTTATTAAGGAAGGGGATATATGTAATTTAAGTTTTGAATTGGGTATATATGTAATTATGATTTCAAATAGGGGGATATATGTAATTCTCCCATTCAAATAAAACATTGAAGTCAATTGTTAGAAACCGTTATAGTCGCTAAGGATCCTTGATCCTTCCAGTATTCAGTACTCAGTATATGGATAATATATCCTCAATATACTGAAGGATCACTGATTCATAAGCAAATAAAATCTAGCCCTAACAATTGCCCCCAATATGGCGGTTGTGATAATAGATCACAACTGTCATATTATCTTTAATTCAAATATTGCCGTTAGGGTGACTGATGGGACTCACATAGTCTACATAACCATCATCAATATTTATGGAGAAGAGATAACTCCCTTTTAAATACGCACAAGTCCATCATAAATCCAAACCAAGCATTGTGAACCAGGTATTCTTCTCTCTTCCATTCTTGATTATTGTTGAGTTCCGGCAACATGAATACACGATCCTCTCTGAATTCCGCCTCCAAAAATTCGGCGACCTCCTTCAATCATAAAACATACTAAAGGACCCCTCCCTTGAGATTTGTAAATTCACTGATCCAGAAATCAAGAACCTAAAGTCCTGTTTTCCATCGGATGTCATTTTCAGACCCTTTGATCCTTCTGCTCGGAGCGACGTGGTGTCGGACACCTGGATTTGCTTTCCTGACTTACCATTTCACCTTGGTTTCTCATATCCCTTTCCGGCCTTAACCCAAAGCTTTTTCAAGCAAACCGGCATTAGCTTCAGCCAGGTTATGCCAATGTTGTGGAGGACATTGTTCACCATTGAAGAAATCATTGAAAAGAAAGGGCTCCAACTAAACCTCTCTAACCTAGCCTTCATGTATTCTTTGACCACCCATGGCTCTAACCGATTCTTGTTTAAAGTAAAAGCCCACCAACCAGCTCCTGTCTTCAAAACAACCCAAAACGATTCTGATTGGAAAATCAGTTTTTCTTTGTTAGACCAGATTCTCTACCGGAAGGGGATTCGTTGCCTCGTAAATGGATACCCAATGGTAGGACTTAGAGGTCTTGTATGTGTCATATTCACATTGTCTTTTGATTTTTCTGTTTTCTTGCAGTTAAGAACTTTGCAAATTTAGCGGAGGAGCCAAGAACTATTGATCTAGTGAAAGCCTTTCTAAGTCTTGACCCAATAGACAGAACATTCAATGTGAGGATTCAGGATCCTAGTGAAGAAGTACAAACCTCCTCCTCCTACAATATGTCATGTAAGTAATCGTACAACATAATAAATTTAAAAGAAAGTTCTAATCTGAACTAGAAACTTACCTTTTTTATGTCTGTTGGTAAGTGTTCAAAAATCTACTTCCAAATCTGCCGATTTTGCTCTTGATGACATCAACAGCATCATCATCTCCAAAGCTGTGAAAAAGGAGCCAATGAAGAAGCTTCCTCATGTTCAACCTCGCCCAGCCTCCACTAGAGCCAAGTCTGCTTCCAAAAGAAAGAAGCCTTCTGATCCTGAGAGTGACTTCACTTCCATCGAGAAACGCCTTCGTGATGTCCTATCTGAGGTAAGGATCCTTGATCCTGTGGTTTTACTTTATCTGTTTGCGAGGATCCTTGATCATGATATTTCCCCGCCTTGCTTATTATTAGGAACTCGGTCACTTGAGGATCCTTCATGAGAAGAAATTGGCTGAGCACGAAGAGAGTGTAGCTGGGATGCGCGCCATTGCTGCTGCTAAGGATAAGGATCTCTCCATGCTTGAAAAGCAAAACAAAGCACTGGAAAAGGAAAAGGAAAGCCTTGAGGAGCTGCTGCTGAATGTTGAAGTGGGGGTTCATGAGGCTGCCATGAATGATACTGAAGCGGCCAAAGTCTATGCTGCCAAGACGGTTCTCCAATCCATGATCAAGATGGCCAAAGAGGCTAATGATCCTGAATTTGACAAATCTTCATGGGACCTGGCTTCTTAGGAGGTAGCATTGAGCAACCTGGACGGCAGTGAGCTAGAGCAGTCGGCGACAACAGATGAAGCAGGACCTAGTGGAGTGCAGACTGAAGCAGAGGACATGGTGGTTGAAGGTGCTGGAAGTAGAGCCGGTGAAGGTGAAGGTGGTGCGGTAGCTGCAGTGTAGGCCGCCTATGTGGGCGATGATGGATATTTCTAGACGCAGCCGAAGCGCACATTTTTAGGTCCTTAGGTTGGTTATTTTTGAAAAATTTGGGTTGTAATCTGAACAATAGTTTCCATAGGTTAAGGATCACTGATCCTTTGACAATAGAGGGGTGGCAAAGGTGGATGGGTCCTTCTGTTTGTGGAGGATGAAGCCTTTGACACCCTTCGCTTTTAATTTCCTGCATTTTAATTTTCTGCACAAATATTATCCGTTAGATGAACCCAATCCGGCCTGGATGGATGGTCCACGTTTTGCTGGTGAAACCTGGGCCGGATACTTTTGATATATATTAATGGGACCAATAATACTAGATTTTTGATTATGCTCAGTGTTGTTTTTATTTCTAAGTTATTCCTCTTTTATGTTTATGTTTGCAAAATCTCATTATGTAAAACTCTTGAAGTGTTGGTTTTATAAAAAGATTTTAAGTCCGTAATCATAACAACTGCTAATGCATAAAGCATCATATGATCAAGGATCACATATCCTGTTGTCAAAGGATTGGGGTAATATAAATAAGCCAGAAATAAAACAAAGGCAAATGAAGGATCCTACCAGTTAATCCAAGCTAGGATTCTATATCCTTAACACTTACAGTTGTGTCAATCAAAGCATAACAATTCAATAGAACTTTAGGATTCAGGATCCTTAGCTGTTTAACTTCGTAAACCTGTAACAGTATATAACTTGGAACTAAGCCAAACATCAAATGAAAGAATCATTAGCAACTGGGGGTAGGCCCAACAAACTGGGGATAAGCCCAAATAATTGGGGACAAGCCCAAATAACTAGGGACAAGCCTAAATAACCTGGGACAAGCCCAAATAACCTGGGACAAACCCAAATAACAGGTGTAAACTGGAGTATGGCCCAAATTGGCATCTATCCAATCGTAAGCGACTTGAAAAGGCTGAAACCTTAGCTAACGTGAAAACGTTAGAAACCTTAGGAGCGGATGTATGGTACGTCTACCATTATACTTAGGATCCTACATATAGCCAACAACAATGAAATTTTCAGCCCCTAAAGCGGGTACTGGTCCCATTGCCTCGAACTAAACTTGGATAACGTGTGCTACTAGCGGGTGTCAAAACCCAATTCATGTGAAAGGTGAAAACCTTTAAACCTTAGAAGGTATTGGATACCTTAAACTGGGGATATGCCCAAAGTCTTGGAGAGGTGGCCAATCTCCAAATCCTTTATGAAAACTCTGCAAAAAGCTCAAAACTAGATAAAATTGAATGTTAAGAATTTAACACCCTTTCCTTATAATCAACAATAAATATGATATGAAAGAATTATTAAAATGCTAACAAAGAAAGGATCATATATCCTTTGAGGATCCTTGAGCCTGCACTAAACAGTGGAGTGCTTATGGATCCTTGATCCTTACATAAAATACTTCTTTAGGTGGATAGCATTCCAAGCTCTTGGCAGGGGATCACCATCCATAGTTAGCAAACGATATGCCCCCTTTCCAGCTTCAGCTTCGATAAGATAGGGGCCTTCCCATTTTGGTGCTAACTTGCCATCAGCAGGATTCATGGTATTTTGGAATGCTTTCCTCAATACCATTTCACCAACTTGAAACCTTCTTACTCTGACATTTTTGTTTTAAGAACCAGCCATTCTCTGTTGATAACTAGCCAATCTTATCCTAGCCATGTCTCTAAGTTCTTCCACAGTATCCAAGTCTTGAGTAAGAGTCTCAGCATTTGCTTCTTGATCACGGATGCTTGTTTTGGCTGTTGGGACTACCATCTCTATAGGGATCACTGCCTTAGCTCCAAAGACTAAGGAAAAAGGAGTTTGACCCGTAGCATTCTTTGGAGTTGTTCTATCTGCCCACAAGACATATGGTAGCTCTTCAGCCCATTTTCCTTTCTTTGATCCAAGCTTTTTCTTCAAATTGTTGAGGATGATCTTGTTGGATGATTCTGCCTGGCCATTAGCTTGTGAGTGGACTGGTGTTGATGTTATCATCCTAATCGCCCAGCTGTCACAAAAGTTAGTAGTACGACCCCCAATAAACTGGGATCCATTATCACAAACAATCTCAGAAGGAATTCCAATCTAGTTATTATATTTCTTTTAATAAAGGATATGACTTCCTTTTCTGTGACTTGGGCAAAGGCTTCAGCTTCAATCCATTTGGAGAAGTAGTCTGTCATAGCCAACATGAACACTTTTCCTCCTTGTGCCTTGGGAAGCTTGCCTACTATATCCATTCCCCATCTCATAAATGGCCAAGAGGAGGATATAGGATGCAGAGGTTCTGCCGGTTGATGAAGGATATTACTGTGTCTCTGGCAAGCATCACATTTCTTCGCGTATTCTACAGCATCCTTCTTCATAGTAGGCCAATAATATCCTGTTCTAAGGATCCTTGAAAATAGTGCTTTGCCCCCAGTATGATTCCCACAGTGTCCTTCATGAAAATCTTTCAGGACTTCTTGTATCTCAGGATCCTCAAATGCACCTTAGATAGGGTCCTGCAAGATATTTTTTATATAACATGTTATTTATAATGGTAAATTGGGATACCTTAACCCTGAATGCTCTTGGATTTTCCCCAACAGGGATTTCTCCATTCTGAATGCATTTCAGAATTGGAAGGATCAAGGATCTTGAATTTGACTACATATCATCATTGGGAACAACCGCAACATCATCCACTATTTCCATTGCTTAATTCTCCTCGATTGCTAGAGTTAACACGTGGATAATAGGTATCTTCACATCCTCAGGCATCTTCAATAAGGATCCAAGGTTGGCTAGGGCATCAGCTTCTGCGTTCTCTTCCCTAGGTACATGTGTTAAGCTAAAAAAAGAAAAAGAACATTCCAGTTTCCTGACTATCTCCATATATTTGATTAGTTTTTCACCTTTGACAGTGTAGGATCCGTTATAATGATTAGTAATCAATAAAGAATCTACAAATACTTGAAGATACCTGATCCTCATATTTTTAGCTAGTTGCAAACCTGCTATCAAGGCTTCATATTCAGCCTCATTATTGGTGGTCTGAAATTCACATGCTATAGATTGGGATATAATGTCCCCCTGTGGCGATTTTAGTGTAGGCCTAGTCCAGTTCCTTCGACATTTGAAGCTCCATCTATGAATAGTGTCCAAGGATCCTTGGTCTCCTTAAGTTATTGCACTTCTAATTCAGCTTCTCTTTGTAGATCACTACTGAAATCAGCCACAAAGTCAGCCAAAGCTTGGGATTTAATAGCAGTTCTAGGCTCATACTTAATGCCATATGCACTAAATTTAACAGCCCATTTTGCCATTCTTCCCGACATCTCTGGTTTCCTGAGAACGTTCTTAATAGGAAAGTTAGTTTTAAGAACAATAGTATGATTTTCAAAATAATGTCTTAGTTTAGTAGAAGCCATGATTACAGCAAAAATTAGTTTCTCAAAATAAGAATACCTGGCCTCAACATCAAGTAGACTTTTACTTACGTAGTATACCGGATGTTGTTGGCCTTTGTGATCCTTAACTAGGACCGCACTTACCGCTTTACCTGAAATAGGTATAATGATAATGGTCTCCATTTTCCGGTTTCATCAAAGCCGATACTGAGGATAGTTATCCTTGAGAGCCTGTAGGGCAGCTTCATGCTTTTCAGTCCACTCGAATTTCTTATTCTTCCTCAGATTGTCATCGAAATCCTTGCATCTTTCTGAGGATTTTGAGATGAATCTATTCAAGGCGGCAATCCTTCCTGTCAATCTTTGCACATCCTTATCATTGGCAGGAGACTTGATATTCACCAAAGCCTTGATTTTTTCTGGACTTGCTTCAATTTCTCTTTTGGTCACCATATATCCTAAAAATTTTCCAGATTTTACCCCGAAATGACATTTAGACGGGTTCAACTTCATGTTGTATTGGTTAAGAATATTAAATGCTACTTCAAGATCCTTCAGGTGATCCTTGGCCCTTTTAGATTTGACCACCATATCATCTATGTATACTTCCATTGTGTGTCCAAGTTACTCCTTGAACATCATATTCATCAGCCTTTGGTATATAGCACCTGTATTTCTTAAACGAAAGGGCATAGCAATATAACAATATATGCCGGTGGGTGTCATGAATGCAGTATCCTCTTGATCAGATGGTTCCATCTGAATTTTCTGAAATCCAGATGAAGCATCCATAAAAGTTAACTATTGACCCGCCGTAGCATCCACCATGAAATCAACGTGGGGTAAAGGGAAAGGATCCTTGGGACATGCCTTATTCAAATCAGTAAAATCGACACATGCCCTCCACTTTCCATTTTTCTTTTGAACAACAACCACATTGGCTAACCATCTTGGATACTTGACTTCTCTTATCATACCTGCATTTAGTAACTTGTCTACCTCTTCTTGGATAATTGCATTTCTTTCAGGTGCAAACTTCCTCCTTTTTTGGTGAATTGGCCCGAAAGACCTGTCAATACCAAGCTTATGAGTAATGATATCCTCCGAAATACATGTCATATCTTCGTGCTTCCAGGCGAAGGCAGATTTTCTTCATTTAAGAAAGGATACTAGATCCTGCTCTATGCTCTCCTGGATCCCGGATCCTATATACACCTTGGATTCAGGATCCTCAAGATCTAAGTGTATATCCTTGACGTCCTGTTCTCTTGCCTCCATGACGTCTTTTGGAGGATGCTTTAATTTCTATGCTTCCCTAGACTTGCAAGCAGGTTTCATCGAGGAAGTGTAGTAATTCTTTGCCTCCTGCTGATCACTTTCCATCTTGACTATTCCCCATGGACTTGGAGGCTTGACACATTGGTAGTATGTTGATGGGACCGCCTTCATGTCATGTATCCATGGCCTGCCAAGGATAACATTACAGCAAGATAAGCTATCTATTACACAAAATTTTTGGATAGAATTCACTCCATCTATGTAAATTGGAAGTTTGATGTCCCCCAATGTATTCTTGGTTTCCCCACTGAATCCCACGAGCACCGATGATCTAGGAATGATCTCGGATTCAGGAATGTTCATCTTTTTAAGGACATCCAACTGAATTATGTTCACTGAAATGACAAGACCATCATGATAAGGATCCTGAATGTCTACGCGATCCACCTCATCAAAGGATATCACTTTTTGCTGTGTGAGGGTAGATGTTCGAATTGGTCTCTCCCCGTTCTCCATCTTCGTCTCCTTAGCATGCCTTTTAGACGCTGAAAATGAAGTTCCACTGATATCAGAACCACCGGAAATAAAGTGAATGATCTGAGCATCTGCTGGCGGAGGAGGAGCTCTCTCAGGAACTTTCTCAGTATCCTGAGTCCTTGAATGTTTCCTTCCTAGCAATTTCTTCAAATACCCTTCACTAAGAAGATAGCCAATATCCTTCCTCAACATTATACACTCATCAGTAAGGTGGCCAAAATCCTCATGATAAGCACACTATTTGGATTTATGCTTAGTAACTCTAGGTTTATCAGTTTTCCTTGGCCATCTAGCATTGTCACCTAAATTTTGCATAGCAAGTATTAGTTAATGTTTATCCACAGAAAAACAATACTCAGATATTGGAGGATAATCCTCATCGTCTTCGTCTTGTTCAACTGCATTCACATTATGATTGTCATTCTTGGAGTATGATTTGGATCGATTATTCTTAAAGAATGATCCTTGTTTTTCATGTTTTGAGGATCCTGACAGTCTCTCTTGGATCCTCTTATCATCCTCCAACCGAACGAACCTCAATACCTTGTGTTGATACACTATTGTGTTCGTCAGTTTCGAATAGGCTAGATTGAGCGTGTGTTGAATATTGTATAGGTTAGAATCCAACACACGATCGAAATACGGAGATTATAGTGTTAAAGCGAACAAGTTCGCCCGAACTTGACCTGTATTGGTCAAGTTCGCCCAAACTTGATGTGTCTTTAGTCAAGTTCGCCCGAACTTGACTATGGCACATCCAGGCGAACTTGTCTCCCTATATATATGTGTGTGTTCATTTGTCATATAAGTTTTTGGCATCCCTACGGGTAGGTGCTACCGGATTCTCTCCCGGAACTCTGGCAACTGGACTTAAAGATGTATACTCTTTCTGTATGAATGAAAACTTCCGCTGCATTCTTCTTCTTCCCCATTGTTAATAACATTCTACCGAAACTATTATATACGTTCATCCACTAACTTCCATCCAGAACCGCCTGATCACGAACCTTCAACTGGTATCAGAGCTACGGTTATCACCTACGCTCATGAATTTGGACATTTATAGACATTAGGAGGATTTTAGACGTAAATCATCAAATAAACATACAATCCACGGACAAAAAGTAAAATTGAATGGATAGGATTGTTAGAAAACCATTTTCGACCAGATCTATAGTGGAATCATCTTGAAATTCGAAGAAATAAGGATTGTGGATCGAAAATTGTGAAAAATAGGCTGCTTCAAGTTCGCCCAAACTTGGTGTTGGCCAACCAAGTTCGCCTGGACAAGTTTGCCCGAACTTGTCCAGGTGCCTAAAAAGAAATTGGTGATAGAAATTTTGTGGATCGTATTGATGGGATGAGTGTCCAGAAAAAATTGGTGATTGAAATTTTTTCGAGTTTTCGAAGACCGAACCGGGATGTTCGGGGACACCGTCTAGAGCTTCAAAGTACAGATTTAGTGATACGGTCACAAAATTTTGAACCATAACAGGAGAGTCATTGATACCGATGAAGAACGTTGATCATTTGGGTGTCGTGACTAGTAATGGGCCTAAACATTAAATCCGCATTTGTTAAAAACTGAAAATTCCGGATTTCTGGGGGAATTTCAGTGAAAATTTCAGTATGGTCAGAATTTGCAAAAAAGAGGGGGAATAAGAATTTTTCAATATTTGAAGGTTTCGGCATTTTTGAAATTCGTGACTACTGCAATAGTATCCGGTGGTTACCGATTGTAGATTATCGGGAAATGCAGAGGATCGAGATTCATTGGGTAATCACAGGAAGTTCCGATTTTTCAGTTCATGATACAGAGTGATGCTTAAGGGTTAGAGTCCTGATCTCCGGTGAAGGAACAGTTAGCTGGATTAGCAGTCGTTAGTACCAGTGAGGAACTGAGGAAGTTCAAAACGTTCAGTGATGATCTTAGGAATTAATGACTAGCTCCGCAGATGGATGGTTTCAAAATTACCAAGGAAATCTGATAATAACCTTTGGTGGCCTTTATTTTTAGTCTTCAAGAAGATGAATCATTCTTCTCTTTGGACTAACCACCGTTGGATGATGATGTTTAGTGATTAAGTGGCGCTGGTCTACCGGAGATAGCTATATATCTGGCATTGTGACGGAAGAGGAAGAATGTGATTTTGGTCACGGACGTATGTTTTTCAGATTCGATGTTTTACAAGATTATCAGTTTCCAATGAAGATTTGCTGATTGAGCAGATTACCGTTTTGCTAATCAATTTTTTCTGAATGGTGCTTAACTGCGATTACGGAAATCGGGATAACGGATTTTCGAGGGTGTTCATTGATTTGAAGTTTTCCGATGCGGTGATTCGAAGTTTCTATCAATTGCCGGTTTAGTTTTTGATACTTAAGGAGTATGCGGAATAAACTCTCGATGCCCCACGCTTATTCAAAAACTGAACTCGGATGCGATTATCGTCGAAGTGGAGAGGTTGTTGTATTGATTAGCTTCAAGTTGATGGTTATTCGAGAAATTTTGTATGTCAAGTAAATCAGAGGAGTCCTGAAACCACGCAACCAAAGATCTGAACCGGAGATTTTAGCGGTATTGAAAGTTGATAATGCAAACCCGGATCATCAATTAAGGGGGAATCTATTGACGCGTTTCGACGACATCGGTAGACACCTTGATTGAAGTTGCAGAATATTCAAACACAGCTCAAAGTATTGAAGTTCAAGATCAAGCTTCAACAGTAACGAACAAGGGGGAATTTGTTGATACACTATTGTGTTCGTCACTTGTCGAATAGGATTGAGTGTGTGTTGTATATTGTATAGGTTAGAATCAAACACACGATCGAAATACGAAGATTATAGTGTTAAAGAGGACAAGTTCGCCTGAACTTGACATGTATTGGTCAAGCTCGCCCGAACTTGATGTGTCTTTAGTCAAGTTCGCCCGAACTTGACTATGGCACATCCAGGCGAACTTGTCTCCCTATATAAATGTGTGTGTTCATTTGTCATTTAAGTTTTTGGCATCCCTACGGGGAGGTGCTGTCGGATTCTCTCTAAGAACTACGACAGCTGGACTTAAAGATGTATACTCTTTCGGTATGAATGAAGACTTATGTTGCATTCTACTTCTACTCCATTCTTAATAACATTCTACCGAAACTGTTATATACGTTTATCCACTAACTTCCGTCTACAACCGCCTGATAACGAACCTTCACCCTGTTCCTCACTTCATCTAAATTCCTGCAAGGTGTCATAACAAGATCATCATAGAATTTTGAATCTCTAAGTAATCTCATTTTATATGCTTCCACAGCAGTGGCAACATCCAGGTTGGGGATATCTAAGGATTCTTTACTAAACCTAGTGATATAATCCCTTAAGGATTCATCACGACCCTGCATTATCCTATATAAATCACTAATCAATCTTTCAAAGGTTCTACTACATGAAAACTGATTATTGAACAGATTAACTAAATGAGAAAATGAAGTAATTGAATAGGGAGGAAGACTTAGCAGCCATTTCAATGCTGATCCAGTGAGTGTGGATCCGAAACCCTTACAGAGACAAGCCTCCTTTAATCTTTCTGGTATGGGGTTAATCTCCATTCTCTCCCGGTATTGTGCCACATGCTCCTCTGGATCAGTTGTACTATCGTACAGCTTCATGTTGGGGGTCTGGAAGCATTTTGGTGTAACATCCGTCAAAAAGGATTTACCAAACCCGCTCCGTTTATCAACCGAACAGTCAGTTAAAATTTTCGTTGCGAATTAAATGCCCAAAATAATTTTAAACGATACATAATCAATTATTATACGGGGATATATATTTAGTTTTTGAAAAACTGTTAAAAATCGCAAAATAAAAACGTTTTGTTTCTGCCGGGTTTCGAACCCGGGTCTGTACCGGTTCAACAAACAACTTATCACCCAGCCAATCAACCGCTCCGCCACTTTGATTTTCTGATAATAAAAGGAATCAATTAATTCAAATAATAAAGTTCGGAAGTCAAATTCAGTCAATTTGCGCCCAAATAGCAGTCGTCGGAAATCCCGACGACTTCGCCGATAATTTACGTTTCCGCTCAAGTTAACCGAAGAATTAACTCCCACGACAGTTATAACTGACGTCTGAACCCGCGACATCAGCCGTAACCGCCGGAGAACGGCTGACTTCGAATTGAGACCGAATTCAGACCCCATACATCTCGATACTACCCTATAAATTCACCCACAACTCACCAGAAACCTTTCACTCTCAAATCGCACCCTTTCTCGGCGAAAACTCACTCGCCAGAAATATTTTGTACGTCGCCGGAAAACCGAGTCCTTAATCTCTGAGCTTTACTGAACCCCCTAAACTTTTACCGAAGTCACCCACACCCTTTGTAAGCTTTCTGAAGATTCTCTGCTGCAAGACACTCGTCGCCGGAAGAGATTGCTATCGCCGGAGTTCTGCCGGAAAACAGAGGAATTCAATCGGTATACCTCACGCTCAATTTCTTCATTCTTTTTATGTAATCTCACTTGTAATTAACCCTCTGTCACTAAAGAACATGTTTTAATCATCGAACCAGTCGATTTCCGATTCTGGTTAAAACCAGTGAAGAAGACGATGTTTCGGTAATGTTTAAGTATAATTAAAAGCAAGATATTACTCGGGTTAGACACACAGTCCAGCGGTGGACTGTGTGCACAATAAACACTGAAGTCGCGAGTTCGAATCCGTCCCAGCCTTACTCACTTGAAATAAAAATCTGCCTTTTTAAACTGAACCGGGTGGACTTACAGTCTATGTTAAGTATAATAAAAACTGAGTTAATAACCAAGTGAGACACACAGTCCAGCGGTGGACTGTGTGTACGCTAACCCACAGGTCCCGGGTTCGAGACCTGTGGAGCGCACCGGTTTCTGGATTAAAAATCGTTTTTAAAATAAAGGATTTCTGTTTAAATCTAATTAATATATATATATAATTAAAATCGGATATATGACGGGTTAGACACGTAGTTCAGTTGGTAGAGCTGCGTGCACGCGTACGGGAGGTCTCGGGTTCGAGCCTCACCCAGCGCACAACAATACGCACTCGAACCGGTCAGGTCAACGGTCAACGGTCAAGTCAACGGTCAGAAAAAAATCAAATTTTTTTATTATTTTTATTTAATTATTTTAATTAAAAATCAATTAAAAATACTTAAAAATAACATTTTTAAGGTTAGAAAATAGCCTCAAACTCACAAAAATACACCCATCAAATCCTACTAAAATAGATTAATGAAATCCGTTTACTTACCAAACCATAATGCGATTTGTCTAGGTTAATCTCACTCGTGGTTAAAACCACTTCGCGTGCATTCAACATCATCAACCGAACGCACCCACTGTGAGTGAATTCTTACAAATTCCCCTTTTATTTTGTGTTTTGGGGTGTATCATGTGTCGCTTAAACTATTTCTCTTATGCAAACTCGTGCTATACCATTATATGATCTAAACTGGAATGTAACTATTGTTGGTTGTGATGTATTACATATTGTCAAAGTTGTATGCAAATTATTTAGGCCCATCAGTTCCTCGTGGGAGACGAGTTGAACAACGCGTGCCTTAAAACTCATTCATTAGGCCCATCAGTTCCTCGTGGGAGACGAGTCGAACAACGCGTGCCTCAAAACAATCATTTGGTGTATGTGTGTGCAATATTCAATATTGTTTGTTGTGTGAATAAATTTACATCTACATTTACTCATACGTGGTTATGCACATTATTTATAATCAATTGGATAAACTTGTTCAAATGTTTTCCATAGGATTCACTCGCCAACTTTATGTTGATCCAAAAACCCTTTTACACATGATACAGGTGAACAGGTTGAAGCAAGGAAAACATAGGAAATGCCTTAGAAGAGAACCAAGAAGCTTAGATTGATAGTTAGAACATGTTGTATCATTTATTGTAAATTTCCATTAAATTGTATTAATGAATATGAAACGTATAATAAATGTCATGAGCTTTGATGATAACCCAATTATGCCCCGATCACCTTTTCCGCTGCGGGTCGGGGTGTGACATTTTGTATCTCGGAATTGCATATAGGAGAAGCAAAGCGAGACACCCTATGACTCCCATCTGGGATATTAGGAATGGGCTTAACCACTCTGTGAACACTGGATATCATATCCTTAAGCTTCTGAAGTTCCCATGCCATAGCCTGATTTATACCTGTATCTTGCGTAAAACAACAGTTAGTGCCAAAAGATGTATTGACATTGTTACCTCCCGATTGGTTTGGAAGTGGTATGCCAGAAAAATATCCAAAGGTGGACACTTCAGGTGTAACAGTTGGACCAGATGAAGCAATAGTCTGCCTAGGGATGAAGTCCCCTTTGTGAACTTCAGATTCCTTCAATATCTGACTCCCTGAGGATCCTTGATCCTGAAAGACATTGGGTCCAGGATACATGGGTGCTGAAGGTCTCGGAAGATACTCCATGGATCCTTGAACCTGGGATGAGGATCCTTGATGCTGGAAGTAAGATACTTTAGGTGGCACCTTCTCCAAGTATCCTGCCGAACTGAGGTAGGATCCTTGATGCTGATATGAGGATCCCTGAGGCTGGAATGGGGATCCATAAGGTTGGTAATGAGATGCTTGTGGCTGCGTCATTGCCAATGATCCATGCTGTAATCCTGAGGATCATTGATACTGAACACCAGACACCTTGGAATGCTGAGTGGTTGCGGCTGGAGTGGCGAAATCCAATGATATGGGCATCAATGGAGAATGATCCTCCGCTGATCTCTTATGTTTCTTGATTTCTTCAATTTCACGAAGGATCCTCTGGTTAGTTTTGTCCTGCTATTCCATGTGCGTGTGTATCGAGAATTGCCAAGTGATTCAGTAGTGTCAGTGTATGCGAAAGAAAAAGTGTGTTCCAAGTGAGCTGAATACCCCCTATAATATTAACGTTTGTAACTTATAACTAACAATCCGAAATATCCGGGATCTTCCACATTCATGCATAACGTCCATTTAGCCTTTAGCACGTGCCTAATCCTCAGCATATTCCATGAATGTTTTGCTTGACCAAGTCCACCATCAATACCTGCACTAGATTCAAATAAAAGATTGAAGTCAATTGTTTGAAACCGTTATAGTCACTAAGGATCCTTGATCCTTCAGTATTCAGTATTTAGTACATGGATAATATATCCTCAATATACTGAAGGATGATTGATTCATAAGCAAATAAAATCAAGCCCTAACAATCACTAGTAGATCGCAGGCATAAAAACCTCGGAGAGTGAAAACTAACACTATCAACTATATTGCATGAAAAAGAGTACAACTTTGGAAGTATTGAGCGTGTTACAATGAAAACTATGATGTTATGTGTATGGTATTCGAGAGAAGGTTTGCGAGTGTGTATGTTCGTTCAGAACTTGTGTATCTATCAAGCTCAATACCCCACTAAATATCAAGCTAATCCTAATGAACTAACTATCTAAAAATCTAGCCAAGTATCCACGTTCTACAATAACGATCACTAGACTTTGCACGTGCTAAAAAAGGAAAGCATATTCTCTGTGATTCCTGGTTAGACCAAGTCCTCTTCGCGATATGCCTGAAAAATAAAGCCAAGCAACATTGGAAACAATTGTTAGTTATTCAGAATAATACCGAGGATCCGTGATCCTTAGTCTTCCTTCACCAATTCCTGAGGATCCTTGGTTCAAACTGAACGAAGGATACATGATCCACAATGTCTAAAATTCTATCCCTAAAAAGAACCACTATGAAGAATGTTACTGCGCAGACCCCATTCTCATTGGTTTTTGGGGCTGAAGTAGTGATTCCAACTGAAATGACAATACCTACAACTAGATCAATTCTACGAAATCCTGGCCTAAATCATGAAGCGTTATGCAGAGAATTGAATACCATTGATGAAACAAGATATGCGACAAAACTAAAGACGGCAGCATACCAGTAGAGGATAGCTAAGTCTTACAACAAGAATATAAGGACAAGAAGATTTCGAATTGGAGATTGGGTATTGAGAAAGGCATTTCAAAACACAACTAATCCTGCCGACAGAAAACTAGCACCCAAATGGGAAGGACCATATGAGATACAATCAAAATCCAGCAAGGGAGTATACAGACTCAAGACAATGGATGGGGATATGCTACCAAGATCCCTGGAACGCCATACACCTCAAAGCCTATTACAAGTGAGTTTAGAATTAAATTCTAACTCAGGATGGTATGAACTCTACCCTACTTAAATTCATTTAATTTATTTTATTCTTCACTTTAAAACCCTATACTGACTTAAGCATCAGACGGGTGTTAGCCAAGCTAACACCCACTCTCACTCTAGTTTGAAGATGTTTTGTAGGGATACATTTCAGGATGACACTCCAAGATATTTGCTCGAGATAAATCGAAAGACTAGAGCATTGGCCCCCTGTCTCACGTTTAAGGGATTAAGATCCCTTCAGAGGATTAAAGGTATTCACCTTTCTCTCGAATTGGGTTTAAGCACCCCGCCTGGAGCGCAAGTTATCCGGGTATAGTTCAAGATGGCGGGACCGGTTCATGTAACAGTGGCTGACAATTTCGTTATTATTCGCTATATCCTGGATACTTGGGGTATTTGAGGATTGATCACCCTCTCTCAAGCGAAGGGTATTTTCATACTCTCTAAGGTTTAAAAGATTTCACCTTTCTAAGTTTTGGAGTTTATACACTCCCGCCTGTAGCTAACGAATTATGGGTTTATCCCCAGTCAATTAAGGGTTTATCCCCTGTGAAACACATGATTTTGTATAAGTAAAACTACGACTGTGTTCAGTCACATTTCTTTCTCGATAGAAGATTAGAAAATTTAGTTACTAAGCGAACGAATATATAAGCAGGCTATATGCTGAGGCGGTATCCTGCACAGACAGGGGACATCTTTGATGGGGCAGAATCTCATAAGTTTTGAAGGTATTTTATGCTGGGGACATAATGGATGGTCCTAAGGTTTATTACAAAGTATCCACCTTAGCTTCTCTGGTATGGATTCTTATTTAATATTTTCCGAAGCCTTATTGAAATAAGTGATATTTTACAACCTTGAAGGTTTGTATTATGCAGAATTTTTATATTCCTAAAGTTTTTTTTCAAGATACAAAAAAGAGAATGTTTTTAGTATCATTAATATCCTGACTAGGATACTTGATGAGAATATTTGCAAACATGACAACATACAAATAACACAGGAAGAAGGCTAAAATATTAGATTAACTAATCAAAAGGCTAAGAGGTAACAATTGAAGGCTTCGTCCTGAAACTCGGGATCCCTCCACCCTCAACTTTTATATTATTCAAAAAAACATATTAACATTGATGACTGAAGGCTTCGTCCTACAACTCAGGATCCCTCCACCTCCGGCTATCACATTGTACTAATATCAAAATGAAGGAAGGTAAATTGTTCAACATGTGAAAAAAAGTAAATTGTTCGACAAGCATTAACCTATCAAACATAAAAAGTGGGCTCCGGCCTAGGCAAAAATATCCATCATCGCCCACTTCGCCACCCTCTCATGGTGCAGCATCACCAACCACGGCTTCACCATCACCACCAGCATTTGCTCCAGCATCCTCGCCAGCCTTGCCACCTTCTTCTGCTGCCACCTCAGCCACCTTGGACGATTCTCCAACCTCTGGCTTAGCAGGATACTCCATGGGATGGCCACCAAGATCCTTCAGTTTCGCTACCCAGGCTTCAATGGTCCAGTTTGGGCATTCAATGCCCGCGATCATGGCGTCATAAGCCATTTTTAGCCTGGCCTGGAGGAGGGAAACTACAAAAGAGCTTTTAAGGCCTTCCCTAAAGGAAATCATATCATGTTCGTGTTGGGCATGGGAAATAGCCAGCTTGATCTTGGCGTACCGAGTGGCTTTCTTCGCAGCAGCTTGAGCATCCTGGGTAACCCTTTTTAGTTTTTCTTCGTAATGTCGGGCCCTGGTAGCTGCGCTTATCCTCAACTCCTCGACGATCGTCTCTGCCTTCTTCGCCCTGGCCTCATGGAACATTGTAGTTTCACAAGCATCCTCGTACAGGGCCAGTATATGGTTCAGACCCTACAATGCAAGATATAGGTGTTAATATATCTACTCGGGATATCGATGCAGTATACATCTGCAGGATACAAGATAAGGATATTTACCTGGTTGAGGAAGGAAGTCATGAGACCACTGGATTATGCGAACCCGAGGTTCTCATAGGAAGAGGCTTCAATATAAGTGACAGGAGCGAGTATTTTCCTCTTACGGGAACTGGAGGCACGGGGCTTCGCTACAAAAGATGGCATAGGGACGACTGCAAGCTTGGAACAAGCATAAGGCCTGGATGTTGCGGAAGGTCTGGAACTGGGCTCTTGCTTCATTGGGACAGGTCCTGCGTATCTATCCAGTTCGTCAAGATCAAAGACGATAGGAACCTTGGTTTAGTCTACACAAAAAAAAGAGTACTTTCAAAACTCTATTATATCCTGATTAACTAACTTGCACAGGAAACAAATATGCTTACCAGACATCTTGGAGCTGGAATGTTGGTTTAAGCTTGTTGGGATTAGAGAAAAGCTTCTCTCACTCTCCGGTAGCTGGAAGATGGCTCTGATCCTCCCTTCCAATTATGCACTTGGAGGGGCAAGTTCTTTGAAGTTTGCTGCACAATAGATGAGGATGTTAGTTCAGGATAAAACTTCAAGATATATTTGGGGATATCTCAAAAACCCAAAATCCTACCCATGGTCAACGATTCCACTAGAAAGCTATTACCCTTGTTAATGGCGTCCCTCTTAACAAAGAAGAACTGCATTTCCACTCATCCTCGTTTTTAGTCGCTTTGAGGTGAGGGGATTTTTAGAGATGGAGAACAGCAGGAATTGGCTAGAACCATGAGATCTTAAACGGTAAGTGATAGGTTTGTCCAAAACACAAAGATCAGGGATGTGATGAGACTTGATCAGGTCCGGTACCACTAACACTCTCCAGACCATAGACATGGTCTGAGCGAAACATGAGACCGGTAAGGAGAAAAAACCGCATGATAAAATCTGGAAAAGGATATCGGAGATCTATAGAGAAGGGATAAGCTAAGAAGCAGATCCAATCGTTAGATGACATGTCTGATCGGTGATTCCGATCAAACGACTGGATGATTGCTCTGTCGGGAAAAACGTCGGAGGCCATCAGAGAGGCAATGTCGGCATTGTCAAAGGAATAGGCCTCCTTTTTCAGGGACCATGAGTAGATTTTGCTCAACGAAGGTCGGGTTGGAATCACCAGTGTGTGATCGGGTTCGCCTGGCCATAGAAGAAGGAGGGGCAAAAGAAACAAAGAGTAAAACAGAGAAAATAGTAAAAGAAGAGAGAAGACGATACTTGGAATTTTTGATGACATGTGACAATTATGAAGAGGAAAGGAGAAGATATAGGGGAGAATAGATAATGATGATTAAAAATAGCATGGGAAGTTGCACCGTGTCAAATCAACGTCTATATCCCATTAAGTACATCGAACAACGCAAATAAAAATATACTTGATATGGGTGGAATTTCGAACCTATATTTGCTATATTTTTTGGGACAATTGGTATGGGTGGAATTTCGAACGTAGATCCCGAACACATATCTTGATATTATATTTTTAATACTGCGACCAGGATACTGAACCAGGATATTGGTAACATCCTGCGGGGGTATCCTACTCGCCACTAACAATGTTCTTTGGCTGCAAGGGACCAACGAATGCATGGACTTAGTCCTCCTGAAGCCTAGCTCAAGACAGTTGGAAAATGAATGTTGGAAGCCGGAGAAGAAGGCTACAATGGTCATAGGGAATATTCACAGTATCCCGGAATTGTAGGATAGTTAGTTGTCTATTGTAACTAAATAAAGGGTTGTCGGATCCGTAGTAGGACACATGTAATTTCGTACACTTATATCTGATATGAGCATTATTGATGTGTGCAAAATCCAACATATAAATTATATCAAATGAGGCATAAAACTAACCTTTTTTTAGTACTAATGTTGGAAAAAGCACGTTTCTTTGTTCCTTTTATATTTTCAGGAGAAAATGAGCTTAAAAGAACAAAAGAAGCAAATAAGTAGCGAAAACCAACATAAGTACACAAAGAAAGAATAACGTGCCATACACGACCCCTCAGCAACACCCCAAAGCCAAAAACAATAGACGAAAGCTAACCACGGGACCGTGCCCAACCAGGCATGGGGCATGGTCAGCTATTGCACTTGAAGACAAAACCTGCAGAAGATTCTCCGCCCACCACGGGGTCGTGCCCAGACCAACATCGGGCGTGGTCAACTCTCAGATTTGCAGAATCCTGATAGTACAGCGAAGAGTTGACCACGGGGCCGTGCCCAGAAGACACGGGGTCATGTGGGGCCCTTTGCTGACAGATGCAATTAATGAAGGAAGAGAAGGAGTTGGCCATGGGCCGTGCCCACTGGACACGGGGCCATGGCCAGGCTACTGTTTTGACTATAAATAGGTAAACATTGTAACAGTTAACTCGTCTTCTTGAAAAAAGATCAATTCGCACTTTATCTTCTTTATTTCTTACTATCAAACGATTGTAATTGGCTAAGGAGGAGTTTGTGAATCACTTGCAAAGTTTATCAAGTTGAAAGTATGATGGTGATGAAAACAAACGACCGATTGCTTGTAGTAAAAGTTTTTCATTAATTCTGCGGCATATCTTTATAATTCAATCCATTTTCCATCTTTAGAAACAAAAACTACAAGTGATTCAAACTTAGATCCATATATCTTTTTGTCAAAGATTGGGGGTAATATCCATAAATCAAAACAAGGCTGAGTAAAGGATCATACTAGTGAATCCAAGTCAGGATTCTCTATTTTTAAAACTTATAGTTTGAGCAATAAGGCATAAAAATTAGTAGAACTCTAGGATCCAGGATCCTTACTTGTCAAGCTTCAAGAAGCTCTAATAACATATAACTTGGGAGTAAGCCAACATTAATCGAATAAGTCATTAGAAACTTGGGACAAGCCCAACAAACTGGGGACAAGCCCATATAACTGGGAACAAGCCCAAACAACTGGGGATAAGCCCAACATACGACAATACTTGAGCTAACGTAAAGACTTTAGAAACCTTAGGATTCTGGTGTATAGCCCATACTGGCGACTAACCAATCATAAGTGACATGAAAATGCCAAAACCTTAGCTAACGTGAAAACCTTAGAAACCTTAGGAACGGATGTATGGCACGTCTACCATTATACTTAGGATCCTGCATATAGCTAACAACGATGAAATTGTCAGCCCCTAAAGCGGGTACTGCTCCCATCGCCTCGAACTATACTTGGATAATGTGTGCTACTGGAGGGGTGTAAATCCCAATTCGTGTGAAAGGTGAAAACCTTTAAACCTTAGAAGGTAATAGATACCTTAAACTATGGTCAAGCCCGAGAAATTTTGGAGAGGTGGCCAACCTCTGGATCCTTTGTCAAAAATGTGATTAACTCTGCACAAACTTAAAACTTTGATAAAATCGGATGTTAAGAATCTAACATCCTTTCCCATGATAAATAATAAGTAAATCCATAAAGCAAAATATTACCGATACAAGGATTGTATATCCTTTGAGGATCCTTCCTTCTAAACTGAACATTAGAACCCTTAAAGATCCTTGATCCATACATAAAGTACTTTTTCAAGTGAATAGCATTCCAAGTTCTTGGTAAAAGGTCACCATCCATGGTTAGTAAACGATATGCCCCCTTTCCAGCTTCAGCCTCAATAAGATAGGGGCCTTCCCACTTTGGTGCCAACTTGCCATCAGCATGATTTGTGCTATTTTTGAATGCTTTCCTTAATACCATATCGCCAACTTGAAATCTTCTAACCCTGACATTCTTGTAACAAGCACAAGCCATTCTCTTTTGATAGCTAGCCATCCTTATCCTTGCCATGTCTTTCAATTCTTCCACAGTATCCAGGTCTTGGGTCAAAGTCTCAGCATTTGCTTCAGGATCACGGGCGTCTGTTCTAGCTGTTGGGACTACCATTTATGTAGGGATCACTACCTTAGCTCCAAAGAATAAGGAGAAAAGGGTCTAACCCGTGGCATTCTTAGGAGTTGTTCTATCTACCCATAAGACATAAGGCAATTCCTCAGCCCATTTGCTCTTCTTGGATCCAAGCTTCTTTTTCAAGTTGTTGATAATGATCTTGTTGGATGATTTTGCTTGGCCATTAGCTTCTGGGTGGACTGGTGTTGACGTTATCATCCTAATCCCCCAGTTGTCAAAAAAGTTAGTAGTACGACTCCCAATAAACTGGGATCCGTTATCACAAACAATTTCAGAAGGAATTCCAAATCTAGTAATAATATTTCTTTTAATAAAGGATATGACTTCCTTTTCTCTGACTTGGGCAAAGGCTTCAGCTTCTATCCACTTGGAGAAGTAGTCTGTCATTACCAACATAGATGCTTTTCCTTATGGTGCCTTGGGAAGATTGCCTACTATATCCATTCCCCACCTCATGAATGGCCAAGAAGAGGATATAGGATGCAGAGGTTCTGCCGGTTGATGAAGAATATTCCGGTCTCTAGCAAGCGTCACACTTCCTTGCATATTCCACAACATCCTTCTTCATGGTTGGCCAATAATATCTTGTTCTGAGGATCCTTGAAAATAGTGCTCTGCCCCTAGTGTGATTTCCGCAGTCTCCTTCATGAAAATACTTGTTTCTCCTTCTTTGAGGATCCTGACAGCCTCTCCTGGATCCTTTTATCATCCTCTAAACAAATTAACCTCAAGGCTCTGTTTCTCACTTCATCCAAATTCTTGCAAGGTGTCAAAACAAGATCATCATAGAAGGCGGAATCCTTTTGCAATCCCATTTTAAATGCCCACACAATAGTAATATCTTAATCATTCAAAGGTGGAGGAAGACTTAGCAGCCACTTGAGTGCTGATCCAGTGAGTGTGGATCCAAAGCCCTTGTAGAGATAGGCTTCCTTTAACCTTTCTGGAATTGGGTTGATCTTCATTCTTTCCTGGTATTGTGCCACATGCTCCTCCGGATCAGTTATACAATCGTATAGCTTCCTGTTGGCGGTTTGAAAGCGTTTTGGTATCTCAGCATTGCATATAAGAGGTGCAAAACGAGACACTCTATGACTTCCATCCGGGATCTCAGGAATGGGCTTAACCACTCTTGGGACGCTGGATATCATATCCTTAAGCTTCTGGAGTTCCCGTACCATAGCCTGATTGATATATGTATCCTGCATGGAACCAAAATTAGTACCAAAATATGTAATGAAATTAGTACATCCTGATTGGTTTGAAACCGGTATCCTGGAAGTGTATCCAAGACCATATGCTTCAGTTGCAATGGTTTAACCAGATGAAGCAATCGTCTGCATAGGAATGAAGTCTCCTGTATGAACTTTAGAGTTTCTGGATGGTTGGGTCCCTAAGGATCCGTGATCCTGGAACAAGTTGGATCCTTGAACTTGGGATGAGGATCCTTGATGCAGTGCATAGAATCCTCTAGACTGATACCTACCTTGCGATCTTCTAGGTTCATAGAAGAATCCTTGAGGCTCCGTGATTGCTAGTGACCCTCACTGAAGGATGGATGATCCTTGAGGCTAGAAGTAGGATCCCTGAACTTGAGAAGAGGATCTTTAAGCCTGCGTCAACGCTAGTGATCCTTGCTGATAGTTGGAGGATCCTTGGATTTACACACCGGAACCTATGGAATGTTGGATCGTTGATGCTGGAGAAGCGAAATCCAATGACCTGGGCATGAGTGGAGAGTTATCCTCCACTGATCTCTTATGCTTCTTAACTTCATCAATCTCATTGAGGATCCTCTGGTTGGTTTTGCCTTGCTCTTCCATGTAGTTCTTCATCTTCAAAATCAAACTACAAACATCATTGTTAGTAGCTGTAGACGAAGAAACAGTGGAGGTTTTCGATCTTGTGTAAATAGGTCTAGTTTTCTTCTAAGGATTCTCAGCAGTCCTCATGGGTGTAGGGGGAAGGGGTTGCAATGATGCACTAGTCTGAGATGAGGTAACCGCCGGCATGGTACTTGAAGCAAAATTTTCCCAAGAAGCCATGTGATTGACGGTAATGAATGGAAATGAATGAAATGAATGAAATTTTTAGAATTGAAGCACCAATTGCCCCACGGTGGGCTCCAAAACTGTTTTGGTCAAAAATCACAATTATGATAATGTTTCCAAATCTGATTTTGTGAGGTTGGGTGTTTGAATGTCAAATGATTGATGAACAATTGTATGAACATGTATGAAATGTAAACGATGATGAACACAAAGATTTATATGAGGAAAAGCCCTTGATCACTGTTTTGGTCAAAAATCACACTAAGGATAATGTGACCAAACTTTGTATGTGAGGTTGAGTGGTTGTGCGTTGAACAATGATGTGAACGAATGAAAAATGTAATGAACAACGAACACCAAGATTTATACGAGGAAAAAGCCCTTGATCAAGATGTGATCTCTGACATAAAAAACCTCGGATGATGCAAACTACCGATCACCAACTATATTTCACAAGAAAGATTACAACTTTGGAAGATATTGAGCTTTTACAATTGATCTCTGTAGTGTAATGTGCGTGTGTATCGAGAATTGTCAAGTGATTTAGTAGTGTCAGGATATGCGAAAGAAAAAAGTGTGTTCCAGGTGAGCTCAATACCCCCCTATAATTTTAGCGTTTGTAACTTATAACTAACAATCCGAAATATCCGAGATCTTCCACGTTCATGCATAATGTCCATTTAGCCTTTAGCACGTGCCTAATTCTCAGCATATTCCATGAATATTTTTCTTGACCAAGTCCACCATCAATACCTGCACTAGATTCAAATAAAGCATTAAAGTCAATTGTTAGAAACTGTTATAGTCACTAAGGATCCTTGATCCTTCCAGTATTCAGTACTCAGTACATGAATAATATATCCTCAATATACTTAAGGATCACTGATTCATAAGCAAATAAAATCTAGCCCTAACAATTGCCCCCAATATGGCAGTTTTGATAATAGATCACAGCTGTCATATTATTTTTAATTCAAATATAGCCGTTAGGGTGACTGGTGGGACTCACATAGTCTACATAACCATCATCACTATTTATGGGGAAGAGATAACTCTCTTTTAAATCCGCACAAGTGCATCATAAATCCATACCAAGCATTGTGAACCAGGTATTCTTCTCTCTTCCATTCTTGATTATTGTTGAGTTACGGCAACATGAATACACGATCTCTCTCCGAATTCCGCCTCCAAAAAATCCGGCGACCTCCTTCAATCACAAAACATACTAAAGGACCCCTCTTCTGAGATTTGTAAATTTACAGATCCAGAAATCAAGAATCTAAAGTTCTGTTTCCCATCGGATGCCATTTTCAAACCCTTTGATCCTTCTGCTCGGAGCGACGCGGTGTCGGACACCTGGATTTGCTTTCTTGCCTTACCGTTTCATCTTGGGTTCTCATATCCCTTTCCAGCATTAACCCAAAGCTTTTCAAGCAAACTAGCATTAGCTTCGGCCAGGTTATGCCGATGTTGTGGAGGACATTGTTCACCATTGAAGAAATCATTGAAAAGAAAGGGCTCCAACTAAACCTTTCTGACCTAGCCTTCATGTATTCTTTGATTACCCATGGCTCTAACCGATTCTTGTTTAAAGTAAAAGCCCACCAACCAGCTCCTGTCTTCAAAACAACCCAAAACGATTCGGATTGGAAAAATCAGTTTTTCTTTCTTAGACGAGATTCTATGCCGGAAGGGGATTCGTTGCCTCGTAAATGGATACCCAAGGGTAGGACTTAGAAGTCTTGTATGTGTCATATTCACGTTGTAACTGTCTTTTGATTTTTCTGTTTTCTTTGCAGTGAAGAACTTTGCAAATTTATTGGAGGAGCCAGGAACTGTTGATCGAGTGAAAGCCTTCCTAAGTCTTGACCCAATAGACAGAACATTCATGGTGAGGATCCAGGATCCTAGTGAAGAAGTACAGACCTCCTCCTCCTACAATATGTCAAGTAAGTAATCGTACAACATAATATTTTTAAAAGAAAGTTCTAATCTGAACTAGAAACTTATCTTTTTGATGTCTGTTGGTAGGTGTCAAGCTATAGATTGGGGTATAATGTCCCCCTGTGGCGATTTTAGTAGTAGGCCTAGCCCAGTTCCTTTGACATTTGAAGCTCCATCTGTGAATAGTGTCCAAGGATCCTTAGTGACTATAACAGTTTTTCTTTGTAGATCACTACTGAAATCAGCCACAAAGTCAGCCAAAGCTTGGGATTTAATAGCAGTTCTGGGCTCATACTTAATGTCATATGCACTAAGTTTAACAGCCCATTTTGCCATTCTTCCCGACATCTCTGGTTTCCTGAGAACATTCATTAAAGGAAAGTTAGTTTTAACAACAACAGTATGAGTTTCAAAATAATGTCTTAGTTTAGTAGAAACCATGATTAGAGCAAGAATTAGTTTCTCCAAATGAGAATACATGGCCTCAACATCAAGTGGACTTTTACTTATGTAGTATACCGGATGTTGTTGGCCTTTGTGATCCTTAACTAGGACCGCACTTACCGCTTTACCTAAAACAGCTAGGTATAAGGATAATGGTTCTCCATTATCTGGTTTCACCAAAGCCGATGCTGAGGATAGGTAATCCTTCAGAGTCTGTAGGGCAGCTTCATGCTTTTCAGTCCACTCGAATTTCTTATTCTTTCTCAGAATGTCATAGAAATCCTTGTATCTTTCTGAGGATTTTGAGATGAATCTATTCAAGGCGGCAATCCTTCCTGTCAATCTTTGCACATCCTTAGCATTGGCAGGAGACTTGATATTCACCAAAGCCTTGATTTCTTCTGGACTTGATTCAATTCCTCTTTTGGTCACCATATATCCTAAAAATTTTCTAGCTTTTACCCCGAAATGACATTTAGACGGGTTCAACTTCATGTTGTATTGGTTAAGAATATTAAATGCTACTTCAAGATCCTTCAGGTGATCCTCGGCCCTTTTAGATTTGACCACCATATCATCTATGTATACTTCCATTGTGTGTCCAAGTTGCTCCTTGAACATCATATTCACCAGCCTTTTGTATGTAGCACCTGCAATTCTTAAACCAAAGGGCGTAGCAATATAACAATATATGCCGGTGGATGTCATGAATGCAGTATCCTCTTGATCAGATGGTTCCATCTGAATTTTCTGAAATCCAGATTAAGCATCCATAAAAGTTAACTATTCATGACCCGTCGTAGCATCCACCATGGAGTCAATGTGGGGTAAAGGGAAAGGATCCTTGGGACATGCCTTATTCAAATCAGTAAAATCGACAAATACCCTCCACTTTCCATTTTTCTTTTGAACAACAACCACATTGGCTAACCATCTTGGATACTTGACTTCTCTTATCATACCTGCCTTTAGTAACTTGCCCTACCTCTTCTTGGATAATTGCATTTCTTTCAGGTGCAAACTTCCTCCTTTTTTGGTGAATTGGCCTGAAAGAGCTGTCAATACCAAGCTTATGAGTAATGATATCCTCCAAAATACCTGTCATATCTTCGTGCTTCTAGGCGAAGGTAGATTTTCTCCGTTTAAGGAAGGATAATAAATCCTGCTCTATGCTCTCCTGGATCCCGGATCCTATATACACCTTGGATTCAGGATCCTCAAGATCTAAGAGTATATCCTTGATGTCCTGTTCTCTTGCCTCCATGACGTCTTTGGAGGATGCTTTAATTGCTATGCTTCCCTAGACTTGGAAGCAGGTTTCATCGAGGAAGTGTAGCAATTCTTTGCCTCCTGCTGATCATTTTCTATCTTGACTATTCCCCATGGACTTGGAAGCTTGACACATTGGTAGTATGTTGATGGGACCTCCTTCATGTCATGTATCCATGGCCTGCCAAGGATAACATTACAGCAAGATAAGCTATCTATTTACAAAATTTTTGGATATAATTCACTCCATCTATGTAAATTGGAAGTTTGATGTCCCCCAATGTATTCTTGGTTTCCCCACTGAATCCCACGAGCACCGATGATCTAGGAATGATCTCGGACTCAGGAATGTTCATCTTTTTGAGGACATCCAACTGAATTATGTTCACTGAACTCCCTCCATCAATAAGGATCCTGCGAACAAAATGGTTAGAAATAAATAAAGTAATGACAAGACCATCATGATGAGGATCCTGAATGTCTGCGCGATCCTCCTCATCAAAGGATATCACTTTTTGCTATGTGAGGGTAGATGTTCGAACTGGTCTCTGCCGTTCTCCATCTTCATCTCCTTATCATGCCTTTTAGCCGCTGAAAATGAAGTTCCACAGATATCAGAACCACCAGAAATAAAGTTAATGATCTGAGCATCTGCTGGCGGAGGAGGAGCTCTCTCAGGAACTTTCTTAGTATCCTGAGTCCTTGAACGTCTCCTTCCTAGCAATTTCTTCAAATACCCTTTGCTAAGAAGATAGCCAATATCCTTCCTCAACGCTATACACTCATCAGTAAGGTGGCCAAAATCCTCATGATAAGCACACCATTTGGATTTATCCTTAGTAGCTGCAGGTTTATCAGTGTTCCTTGGCCATCTAGCCTTGTCACCTAAATTCTGCATAGCAAGTACTAGTTCATGATTATCCACAGAAAAAAATACTCAGATGTTGGAGGATAATCCTCATCGTCTTCGTCTTGTTCAACTGCATTCATATTGTGATTGTCATTCTTGGAGTATGATTTGGATCGATTATTCTTAAAGAATGATCCTTGTTTTTCTTGTTATGAGGATCCTAACAGTCTCTCTTGGATCCTATTATCATCCTCCAACCGAACAAACCTCAATGCCCTGTGTTGATATACTATTGTGTTCGTCACTTGTCGAAAAGGATAGATTGAGCATGTGTTGAATAATGTATAGGTTAGAATCGAACACACGATCGAAATACGGAGATTATAGTGTTAAAGAGAACATGTTCGCCCGAACTTGACCTGTATTGGTCAAGTTCGCCCGAACTTGATGTGTCTTTAGTCAAGTTCGCCCGAACTTAACTATGGCACATCCCGACGAACTTGTCTCCCTATATATATGTGTGTGTTCATTTGTCATTTAAGTTTTTGGCATCCCTACGGGGGGGTGCTGCCGGATTCACTCCAGGAACTCCGGCAGCTGGACTTAAAGATGTATACTCTTTCGGTATGAATAAAGACTTCCGCTGCATTCTACTTCTACCCCATTCTTAATAACATTCTACCGAAACTGTTATATACGTTTATCCACTAACTTCCGTCTAGAACTGCCTGATCACGGACCTTCAACTGGTATCAGAGCTACGGTTATCACCTACGCTCATGAATTTGGACATTTATGGACATTAGGAGGGGTTTTAGACGTAAATCATCAAATAAACATACAATCCAGGGACAAAAAGTAAAATTGAACGGATAGGATTGTTAGAAAACCATTTTTGACCAGATCTATGGTGGAATCATCTCAAAATTCAAAGAAATAAGGATTGTGGATCGAAAAATGTGAAAAATAGGTTGCTTCAAGTTCACCGAACTTGGTGTTGGCCAACCATGTTCGCCCGAACTTGTATCATAATGATCAAGTTTGCCCGGACTTTTATCATAGTGGACAAGTTCGCCCGAACTTGTCCAGGTGCCTAAAAAAATTAAAAAAATTTGGTGATACAAACTTTGTTGATCGTATTGATGCGATGAGTGTCCAGAAAAAATTTGGTGATTGAAATTTTTTTCAGGTTTTCGAAGACCGAACCGGGATGTTCGGGGACACCGTCTAGAGCTTCAAAGTACAGATTTAGTGATACAGTCACAAAAATTTGAAGATAACGGGAGAGTCATTGATACCGATCCAGAAAGTTGATCATTTGGGTGTCATGACTAGTAATGGGCCTAAACATTAAATCCACATTTGTTAAAAACAGAAAATTCCGGATTTCAGGGGGACTTTCAGTGAAAATTTCAGTATGGTCAGAATTTGCAAAAATGAGGGGGAATAAAAAATTTTCAAAATTTGAAGATTCCAGCATTTTTGAAATTCGTGACTACTGCAACAGTATCTGGGTGGTTACCGATTGCAGATTATCGGGAAATGCAGAGGATCGAGATTCATTGGGTGATCACAGGAAGTTCCGATTTTTCAGTTCATGATACAGAGTGATGCTTAAGGGTTAGAGTCCTGATTTTTGGTGAAGGAATAGTTAGCTGGATTAGCAGTCGTTAGTACCAATGAGGAACTGAGGACGTCAAAACGTTCGGTAGATGGATGGTTTAAAAATTACTAAGGAAGGATAACCTTTGGTGGCCTTTATTTTTTAGTCTTAAAGCAGATGAATCATTCTTCTCTTTGGACTAACCACTGTTGGATGATGATTTTTGGTGATTAAGTGGCGCTGGTCTACCGGAGATAGCTATATATCTGGCATTGTGACTGAATAGGAAGAATGTGATTTTGGTCACGGACGTATGTTTTTCAGATTCGATGCTTTACTAGATTATCTGTTTCGGATGAAGATTTGTTGATTAAGCAGATTACAGATTTGCTAATCAAATCTTTCTGAAGGGTGCTTAACTGCGATTACGGAAATCGGGATTTCGGATTATCGAGGGTATTTGTTGATTTGAAGTTTTCTGATGCGGTGATTCGAAGTTTCTATCAATTGCCGGTTGAGTTTTTGATACTTAAGGAGTGTGAGGAATAAAGTCTCAATGCTCAACGCTTATTCAAAAGCTGAACTCGGACGCGGTTACCTTCGAAATGGAGAAGCTGCTGTATTGATTAGCCTCAAGTTGATGGTTATTCGAGAAAATTTGTCGGTCAAGTAAATCGGAGGAGTCGGAAACCACGCACCCAAAGATCTTAACTGGAGATTTTAGCGGTATTGAAAGTTGATAATGCAAACCCGGATCATCAATTAAGGGGGAACTGTTGACGCGTTTCGACGATATCGGCAGACACCTTCATTGAAGTTGCAGAATATTCAAACACGGCTCAAAGTATTGAAGTTCAATATCAAGCTTCGACAGTAATGAACAAGGGGGAATTTGTTGATACACTATTGTGTTCGTCACTTGTCGAATAGGCTAGATTGAGTGTGTGTTGCATATTGTATAGGTTTGAATCCAACAAACGATCAAAATACGAAGATTATAGTGTTAAAGAGAACAAGTTCGCCCGAACTTGACCTGTATTGGTCAAGTTCGCCCAACCTTGATGTATCTTTAGTCAAGTTTGCCCGAACTTGACTATGGCACATCCAGGCAAACTTGTCTCCCTATATATATGTGTGTGTTCATTTTTCATTTAAGTTTTTGGCATCTCTACGGGGAGGTGCTGCCGGATTCTCTCCAGGAACTACGGCAGCTGCACTGTATACTCTTTCGGTATGAATGAAGACTTCCATTGCATTCTACTTCTACTCCATTCTTAATAACATTCTACCGAAACTATTATATACGTTTATCCACTAACTTCCGTCTAGAACCGCCTGATAACGGACCTTCACCCCGTTCCCCACTTCATCTAAATTCTTGCATGGTGTCATAACAAGATCATCATAGAATTTTGAATCTCTAAGTAATCCTATTTTAAATGCTTCCACAGCAGTGGCAATATCCAGGTTGGGGATATCTAAGGATTCTTTACTAAACCTAGTGATATAATCCCTTAAGTATTCATCACGACCGTGCGTTATCCTATATAAATCACTAGTCAATCTTTCAAAGGTTCTACTACATGAAAACTGATTATTGAACAAATTAACTAAATGAGAAAATGAAGTAATTGAATAGGGAGGAAGACTTAGCAGCCATTTTAATGTCGATCTAGTGAGTGTGGATCCGAAACCCTTAAAGAGACAAGCCTCCTTTAATCTTTCTGGTATGGGGCTAATCTCCATTCTCTCCCGGTATTGTGCCACATGCTCCTCTGGATCAGTTGTACCATCGTACAGCTTCATGTTGGGGCTCTTGAAGCGTTTTGGTATCTCGGCATTGCATATAGGAGGAGCAAAGTGAGACACCCTATGACTCCCATCTGGGATCTCAGGAATGGATTAACCTCTTCGGGAACACTAGATATCATATCCTTAAGCTTCTGAAGTTCCCGTGCCATAGCTTGATTGATACCTGTATCCTGCATAAAACTACAGTTAGTGCCAAAAGATGTATTGACATTGTTACCTCCCGATTGGTTTGGAAGTGGTATGCCAGAAAAATATCCAAAGGTGGACACTTCAGGTGTAACAGTTGGACCAGATGAAGCAATAGTCTGCATAGGGATGAAGTCCCCTTTGTGAACTTCAGATTCCTTCAATATCTGACTCCCTGAGGATCCTTGATCCTGAAAGACATTGGGTCCAGGATACATGGGTGCTGAAGGTCTCGAAAGATACTCCATGGATCCTTGAACCTGGGATGAGGATCCTTGATGCTGGAAGTAAGATACTTTAGGTGGCACCTTCTCCAAGTATCCTGCCGAACTGAGGTAGGATCCTTGATGCTGATATGAGGATCCCTGAGGCTGGAATGGGGATCCATAAGGTTGGTAATGACATGCTTGTGTTGCGTCATTTCCAATGATCCATGTTGTAATCCTGAGGATCATTGATACTGAACACCAGACGCCTTGGAATGCCGAGTGGTTGCTGCTGGAGTGGCGAAATCCAATGATCTGGGCATCAATGGAGAATGATCCTCCGTGATCTCTTATGTTTCTTGATTTCATCAATTTCACGAAAGATCCTCTGGTTAGTTTTGTCATGCTGTTCCATGTATCCTTTCATTTGCAAAATCAAAGTAGACAGATCATTGTTAGTAGGTGTAGAGGATGAAACAGTAGAAGCCTTCGAGAAAATTGGTGTTGGCTTCTTCTGAGCATTATCAGCACTCTTCGCCGGTGCAGTGGGAATGGGACGCAATGATGCACAAGTCTGAGAAGAGGGAACCGCCGGCATGGCACTTGAAGCAGATTTTCCCTGGGAAGCCATGTGATTGATGGAAATGAATAAAAATGAATGAAATGAATGGAATTTTTAGAATTTAAGCACCGATTGCCCCACAGTGGGCGCCAAACTGTTTTGGTCAAAAATCACACAGGATAATGTGACCAAACTTTGTATGTGAGGTTGAGTGCTTGTGTGTTAAACAATGATGTGAACGAATGAAAAATGTAATGAACAATTAACACCGAGATTTATACAAGGAAAAAGCCCTTGATCAAGATGTGATATCCGGCATAAAAAACCTCGGGTGATGGAAACTACCGATCACCAACTATATTTCACAAGAAAGATTACAACTTTGGAAGATATTGAGCTTTTACTTTTGATCTCTATAATGTAATGTGCGTGTGTATTGAGAATTGCCAAGTGATTCAGTAGTGTCAGTGTATGCGAAAGAAAAAGTGTGTTCCAAGTGAGCTGAATACCCCCTATAATATTAACGTTTGTAACTTATAACTAACAATCCAAAATATCTGGGATCTTCCACGTTCATGCATAACGTCCATTTAGACTTTAGCACGTGCCTAATCCTCAGCATATTCCATGCATGTTTTTCTTGACCAAGCCCACCATCAATACCTGCACTAGATTCAAATAAAACATTGAAGTCAATTGTTAGAAACCGTTATAGTCACTAAGGATCCTTGATCCTTCCAGTATTCAGTACTTAGTACATGGATAATATATCCTCAATATATTGAAGGATCACTGATTCATAAGCAAATAAAATCTAGCCCTAACAATCACTAGTAGTCGCGGGCATAAAAACCTCGGATAGTGAAAACTATCACTATCAACTATATTTTACAACTTTGGAAGTATTGAGCATGTTACAATGAAACTATGATGTTATGTATATGGTATTCGAGAGAATTTTTGCCAGTGTGTATGTTTGTTCAGAACTTGTGTATCTATCAAACTCAATACCCCACTAAATATCAAGCTAATCCTAACGATCTAACTATCCGAAAATCTAGCCAAGTATCCATATTCTACAATAACGATCACCAGACCTTGCACGTGCTAAAAAAGGAAAGCATATTCTCCGTGATTCCTGGTTAGAACAAGTCCTCTTCGCGATATACCTAAAAAATAAAGCCAAGAAACATTGGAAACAATTGTTAGTTATTGTTGGGATTGAACTCTATGAAAGGAACAGATGAAATAAAGCCAAACAACACTATCTGAGCTTTGGTTCAACTATCAGAGGTTACATCCTCTGATGTACTTACACTGCTTTCCATAAAGACTGCTCATCCTATCATCTGCCTTCACAAAGCTTCAAGGTCTGCTAGAGTTAACATGGGCAGAGGATAGGAATCAGAGCTTAGTCATTAGCTTAGTTAATCAATGTAACAGTGCCAAGCACGGATAGTTAGTATAAGCAGTGTTTAGAGTTAGTTACATATTGTTTCCTGTCACTATTAACCCTGACGTCATCAAAGATGCTCATAGGTTAGATAGTTAGTATAAATAGGCAACTCCTGTAACTTTTAACTTGTCTCTTAAAAGTTCAACTTTCGCACATCATCTTCTCTGCATTTTCTCATTACCAAACTGTAATTGCAAAGGCTGAGGGGGAGTTTGTGAATCACATGCAAGTTAATTAACTTGAAAGCATGATGATGATGAAAACAAACGACCATTGCTTGTAATAAAAGTTTTCCATCTTATTCCGCTGCAAATCTCTTTTAATTCAATCATTTTCCATTTTTGAAACAAAACCTACAAGTAATTCAAACTTAGATCCTAACAATTGGTATCAGAGCTTGATTCATCAAATTCGATCTAACAATCGATTTGGTTCGAACAGATTAGCTCTCTTGCTATTCAGTTTGGTTGTTTTTATTTGATATTCAGAGTTTTTACTACATTCAAAGTTTTTAAAAACAAAATCTGAAAAAAATTCAACTGAAAATGTCTCAAAACACACAGGATGCCAATTCTGGATCCTTGTTCAAACCGCCGATGCTCAAAAGAAATGAATATTTCATTTGGCAACGACGGATGGGTCACATCCTTGCCCAGCAAAACAATTGATGAACTCCCTTGGTGATATTTCAACACAAGCAGCCACTACAATTGCTGAACTCCCTAGTTCTCAGTTGGACAGTGGTTTCATTAATAAGACTTGGTTGAAGGCAACCACTGCTGAGGCAACAACTGTTACCTCTATTGTGGGAAGTCCCAAGTACCAAGACAAAGGGGCATCTATGTTTGAAGCTGGTCCTAAAACCACTCCTCATGATAACATAGATATAACTACCACCACTGGTAGGAGTTCAGATGATCCTATTAAATTAGGTGATGATCTAAAATACCAAGATTTGACGGAGAGAGTGACAAGAATAGAAAACTCTGTTGGTGAAATCAAAGATTTACTAAAGCAGATGATAACTACAAAAGGCAACCCTCTGTTCTATCCACTGCTAATCTCAAAGAAGCTCTTAACCCTCTGTTTCAACATCAACAACATTATTTGGATTTACAACACAAGCATCATGTGAATAATGTTCGAAACATGTTTGAATCAAGGTATCAAGACACTACAGCAGACATTAAAGCCATCAAAGCACATCTACTCACAACCACTGGCCATGCACCTCCAACGGTTATATTTGTTACAACAGATGAACCCAAAAAGGGGAGAAACCTTTGGGTCAAAGAAGCTAACAATAGATGATGATAAGGCCAGACCTACATTGAACATTCCAAGGCCTGATGGTTCAAAGAAGATAGATTTAACTGAAGAACTAGTGGCCAAGGCAAGGGCTAGTCACAAGAAGAATGTGATTGAGGAGAGGAGAGTGTTGGTTAAGAAAAAGATTGATCAGCAAAAAGAAAAAGGAGAGGTTGGTACTTCATCAAAAAGAGGTCCTGCTAGAAAAGCCAGGCAACCAACATCCACACCTCCTAAAACTAAGCCTGAAACCAATCCAACCATGAAAACCTCTGCCTCTCAAAAACCTATCACATCTTCAAAACCACAACCCACATCAACACAAGCAGATGTTATAGCAACTGTTGTGTCAACATCTGTTGATACAGTAGAGGTTGCAACAGATGCATCTCTATCCACTGCCATAATCACATTTCCCACATCAATTCAACCATTATCTACACCACCAAAAATCCACAACCACCATCACCCACCTTAAGGTTTAAAAGGAGAAAAATCACAAAAGTGATAAATGATGATGAGATCTCTGCACCTCTTCCACTATCACCAACACCAATGATCCCCACATCAGAGCTTACAACTTATTCAACTCTTAAAGTCATTCATGCAGCAAAGGTGTACCCTCTTGATTTACCAGCAGTCAGGGAAGAGATTCTAAGTTTCTTTTCAGAGGAGGACCCTGACAAAAGAACAATGCTATCCCTTGATGGCTCTCCAAGACTAGCAAATGTTGATGCTTATCTAGAATTGGAAAAGAAGCAAGCAGAGGATATTGCCAAAAGAGAATCAGCTGGTAAAAATGATAGAGAAATACAGATTATCATCTCCTTTCAACTGAGTAAGGTCACCATTCTGCAAAACTTTGTCAAGGATCTGAGCAACCAGTTGTCAGTAAGGGAAGATAAGTTGCTCAAGAGTGAACTCATTGAGTATATCATGGAAAAGAAGATGTATAAGGCAACAAGGCCTCAGTTCAGGGATTGGAGCATAGATGAGCTGAGAGAAGAAATCAATAGAATGCAAGAAATGTTGAAAGACCCTCTCAAAAAGCCAACTCCTCCCAGCTGGGATTTATACAAGAAAGATATCTCTTAAAATGTCTTGAAGTTGAAGAGAATGAAGCAAGAACTGATTCAAAATCATTATGGTTCCAAAAACCAAGTGATGAGATGGGGTGAGGTGAGGGTGTTAGACACTTACAAAAGTTTAGAAGAAAGAAGGATAAAGGATCCATCCATGCCTCCCAAGCCTGACTACTCAAAGGAAGATGCTATCCTCGGACCTCAACTCTCTAAAAGGTCCAGCTCAACATCTGTCCACTCCACACTTGCCCTGCAACACAGGAAAAAGCAAGGGGAGATCAATGAAAAGACTGGCAAAGAGTTTGAGGATACATTTATCAAAGAAGGGATTCAGAATATGATTGATTATCACACAGATGATACGAGTGCCAAGCTGGCCAAAGATTTGTCAAAGATGACTCATTTACAAACCTCTACAACAAAGGCTCATTCAAGAAAACCATCATATCCAAAAATTTTAAAATGGAAGGTCGACAAAGACACCCATGAATTGACATTGCTCAAGTCTGATGGTGCAGCCACTAAACTATCCATGGAAGATGCTTATGAGCTTACAGTAGAAGACTTCCAAGAACTACTACGTTTAGAGCTAGTGAAGGATGCTGATGACATAGAATCTCTTAACTTTGAACTTCAATTCAAAGGTAAAATAAGAGAATTCCTTCTGAGGAATAAAAACCAAGAATAAAGTGTTTTTGGCATCATCTGTTCCAGGGGGAGATTGTTGGGATTGAACCATATGAAAGGAACAGATGATATAAAGCCAAACAACACTATCCGAGCTTTGGTTCAACTATCAGAGGTTACATCCTCTGATGTACTTACACTACTTTCCATAAAGACTGCTCATCCTATCATCTGCCTTCACAAAGCTTCAAGGTCTGCCAGAGTTAACAAGGACAGAGGATAGGAATCAGAGCTTACTCATTAGCTTAGTTAATCAATGTAACAGTGCCAAGCACTGATAGTTAGGATAAGCAGTGTTTAGAGTTAGTTACATATTGTTTCCTGTCACTATCAACCGTGATGTCATCAAAGATGCTCAGTTTGTAACCTTTAAACTTGTCTCTTAAAAGATCAACTTTCGCATATCATCTTCTCTGCATTTTCTCATTACCAAACTGTAATTGCAAAGGCTGAGGGGGAGTTTGTGAATCACATGCAAGTTAATTAACTTGAAAGCATGATGATGATGAAAACTAACGACCATTGCTTGTAGTAAAAGTTTTCCATCTTATTCCGCTGCAAATCTCTTTTAATTCAATCATTTTCCATTTTTGAAACAAAAACTACAAGTAATTCAAACTCAGATCCTAACAGTTATTCAGAATAATACTGAGGATCCGTGATCCTTAGTCTTCCTTCACCAATTCCTGAGAATCCTTGGTTTAAACTGAGCTTAGGATACATGATCCACAATGTCTAAAATTCTATCCCTCAAAAGAACCACTATGAAGAATGCTACTAGGCAGACCCCATTCTGGTTTTTGGGGCTGAAGTAGTGATTCCAACTGAAATGACAATACCTACAGCTAGATCAATTCTGCGAGATCCTGGCATGAATCCTGAAGCCTTATGCAGAGAATTGAATACCATTAGTGAAACAAGAGATGCGGCAAAACTAAGGACGACAGCATACCAGTAGAGGATAGTTAAGTCTTACAACAAGAATATAAGGACAAGAAGATTTCAAATTGGAGATTGGGTATTGAGAAAGGCATTTCAAAACACAACTAATACTGCCGACGGAAAACTAGCACCCAAATGGGAAGGACCATATGAGATAGAATCAGAATCCGGCAAGGGAGCATACAGACTAAAGACAATGGAGGTGGATATGCTACCAAGATCCCTGGAACGCCATGCACCTCAAAGCCTATTGCAAGTGAGTTTAGAATTAAATTCTAACTCAGGATGGTATGAACTCTACCTTACTTAAATTCATTTGTTTATTTTATTCTTCACTTTAAAACCCTATACTGACTTAAGCATCAGAGGGGTGTTAGCCAAGCTAACACCCACTCTCACTCTAGTTTGAAGATGTTTTGTAGGGATACATTTCAGGATGACACTCCAAGATATTTGCTCGAGATAAATCGAAAGACTAGAGGATTGGCCCCCTGTCTCACGTTTAAGGATTCAGATCCCTTCAGAGGATTAAAGGTATTCACCTTTCTCTCGAATTGGGTTTAAGCACCCCGCCTGGAGCGCAAGTTATCCGGGTATAGTTCAAGATGGCGGGACCGGTTCATGTAACAGTGGCTGACTATTTCGTTATATTCGCTATATCCTAGATCCTTGGGGTATATGAGGATTGATCACCCTCTCTCAAGCGAAGGGTATTTTCATACTCTCTAAGGTTTAAAAGATTTCACCTTTCTAAGTTTTGGAGTTTATACACTTACGCCTGTAGCTCACGAATTCTGGGTTTATCCCCAGTTAATTAAGGGTTTATCCCCTATGAAACACATGATTTTGTATAAGTAAAACTACGATTGTGTTCAGTCACATTTCTTTCTCGATAGAAAATTAGAAAATTTAGTTACTAAGTGAACGAATATATAAGCAGGCTATATGCTAAGGCGGTATCCTGCGCAGACAGGGGACATCTTTGCTGGGGCAGAATCTCATAAGTATTGAATGTATTTCATGTTGGGGACATAATGGATTGTCCTAAGGTTTATTACAAAGTATCCACCTTAGCTTCTCTAGTATGGATTCTTATTTAATATTTTCCGAAAGCCTTATTGAAATAAGTAATATTTTACAATCTCGAAGGTTTATATTATGCAGAATTTTTGTATTCCTAAAGTTTTTTTTTCTAGATACAAAAAAGAGAATGTTTTTTAGTATCATTAATATCCTGACCAGCATACTTGATGAGAATATTTGCAAACATGAAAAAATACAAATAACACAGGAATAAGGCTAAGACATTAGATTAACTGATCAAAAGACTAAGAGGTAGCAATTGAAGGCTTCGTCCTGAAACTCAGGATCCCTCCACCCTCAACTTTTATATTATTCAAAAAAACATATTAACATTGATGACTGAAGGCTTCGTCTTAAAACTCAGGATCCCTCCACCTTCGGTTATCATATTGTACTAATATCAAAATGCAGGAAGGTAAATTGTTCAACATTCGAAGAAAAAGTAAATTGTTCGACAAGCATCAACCATCAAACATAAAAAAGTGGGCTCCAGCCTAGGCATAAATATCCATCATCGCCCACTTCGCCACCCTCTCACGGTGCAGCATCACCAACCACAGCTTCACCATCACCACCAGCATCTGCTCCAGCATCCTCGCCAACCTTGCCACCTTCTTCTTCTGCCACCTCAGCCGCCTTGGACGATTCTCCAACCTCTGGCTTAGCAGGATACTCCATGGGATGGCCACCAAGATCCTTTAGTTTTGCCACCCAGGCTTCAATGGTCCAGTTTGGGCATTCAAAGCCCGCGATCCTGGCTTCATAAGCCATTTTTAGCCTAGCCTGAGGAGGGGAAACTACGACGAAGCTTTTCAGGCCTTCCCTAAAGAAATCATATCCTGTTCGTGTTGGGCATGGGCAGCAGCCAGCTTGATCTTGGCGTACCGAGTGGCTTTCTTCGCAGCAGCTTGAGCATCCTGGGTGACCCTTTTTCAGTTTTTCTTCGTAATGTCGGGCCCTGGTAGCTGCGCTTATCCTTAGCTCCTCGACGATTGTCTCTACCTTCTTCGCCCTGGCCACATGGAACATTGTAGTTTCACAAGCTTCCTCGTACAGGGCCAGTATATGGTTCAGACTCTACAATGCAAGATATAGGTATTAATATATCTAATCGGAATATCGATGCAGTATACATCTGCAGGATACAAGATAAGGATATTTACCTGGTTGAGGAAGGAAGTCCTGAGACCACTGGAATCTGCGAACCCAAGGTTCTCATAGCAAGAGGCTTCAATAGAAGTGGCAGGAGAGTCAGTATATTTCCTCTTACGGGAACTGGAGGCACGGGGCTTCGCTGCAAAAGATGGCTTAGGGACGACTGCAGGCTTGGAACTAGTAGAAGGCCTGGATGTTGCGAAAGGTCTGGAACTGGGCTCTTGCTTCATCAGGACAGAACCTGAGTAGCTATCCAGTTCGTCAAATCAAAGACGATAGGAACCTTGGTTGAGTGTACACAAAAAAAGGGAGTACTTTCAAAACTCTATTATATCCTGATTAACTAACTTGCACAGGAAACAAATATACTTACCAGACATCTTGGAGCTAGAACGTTGGCTAAGCTTGTTGGGATTAGAGAAAAGCTTCTCTCACTCTCCGGTAGCTGGAAGATGGCTCTGATCCTCCCTTCCGATTATGCACTTGGAGGAGCAAGTTCTTTGAAGTTTGCTGCACAATAGATGAGGATGTTAGTTCATGATATAACTTCAAGATATATTTGGGGATATCTCAAAAACCCAAAATCCTACCCATGGTCAACGATTCCACTAGAAAGCTATCACCCTTGTTAATGGAGTCCCTCTTAACAAAGAAGAACTGCATTTCCACTCATCCTCGTTTTTAGTCGCTTTAAGGATGAGGGTGTTTTTAGAGGTGGAGAACAGCAGGAATCGGCTAGAACCATGAGATCTTAAACTGTAAGTGATAGGTATGTCCACAACACAAAGATCAGGGATGTGATGAGACTTGATCTGGTCCAGTACCACTAACACTCTCCAGACCATAGGCATGGTCTGAGCGAAACTGAGACCGGTAAGGAGAAAAAACCGCATGATAAAATCTGGAAAAGGATATCAGAGACCTATAGGGAAGGGATAAGCTTAGAAGCAGATCATCTCGTTAGACGACACATCTGATCGGAGATTCCGATCAAACGACCGGATGATCGCTCCGTCGGGAAAAGCGTCGGAGGCCATCAGAGCGGCAATGTCGGCATTGTCAAAGGAATAGACCTCCTTTTTCAGGGACCTTGAGTAGATTTTGCTCAACGAAGGTCGGGGTGGAATCACCAGTGTGTGATCGGGCTCACCTGGCCATAGAAGAAGGAGGGGAAAACGAAACAAAGAGTAAAACAAAGAAAATAGTGAAAGAAGAGAGGAGACGATAGTTGGAATTTCTGATGATATGTGACAATTATGAAGAAGATATAGGGTAGAATAGATAATGATGAGTAAAATAGCATGGGAAGTTGCATCGTGTCAAATCAACGTCTACATCCCATTAAGTACATCGAACAACGCAAAGAAAAATATACTTGATATGGGTGGAATTTTCGAACCTATATTTGCTATATTTTTTGGGACAATTGTTATGGGTGGAATTTCGAACGTAGATCCCGAACACATATCTTGATATTATATTTTTAATACTGCGACCAGGATACTGAACCAGGATATTGGTAACATCCTACGGGGGTATCCTACTCGCCACTAACAATGTTCTTTGGCTGCAATGGTACCAACGGATGCATGGACTTAGTTCTCCTGAAGACTCGCTCAAGATAGTTGGAAAATGAATGTTGGAAGCCGGAGAAGAAGTCTACAATGGTCATAGGGAATATTCATAGTATCCTGGAATTGTAGGATAGTTAGTTGTCTATTGAAACTAAATAAAGGGTTGTCAGATCCGTAGTAGGACACATGTAATTTCGTACACTTAGATCTGATATGAGCATTATTGATGTGTGTAAAATCAAACATATAAATTATATCAAATGAGGCATAAAACTAACGCTTTTTTAGTACTAACGTTGGAAAAAGCACGTTTCTTTGTTCCTTTTATGTTTTCTGGAGAAAAGGAGCTTAAAAGAACAAAAGAAGCAAATAAGCAGCCAAAACCAACATAAATACACAAAGAAAGAATAACGTGCCATACACGACCCCTCATCAACACCCCAAAGCCAAAAACAAGAGACAGAGCCTTTTATATTGCACTTGAATACAAAACCTGCAGAAGCTTCTACGCCCACCACGGGGTCGTGCCCAGACCAACATCAGGCGTGGTCAACTCTCAGATTTGCAGAATCTTGATAGTACAGCGAAGAGTTGACCACGGGTCGTGCCTAGAAGACACGGGTCATGTGGGGCCCTCTACTGATAGATGCAATTAATGAAGGAAGAGAAGGAGTTGGCCATGGGCCGTGCCCACTGGACACGGGGCCGTGGTTGGGCTACTTTTTGGACTATAAATAGGGTGGCTTGGTTCACTTCAAAGGCATCACTTGGCAAACCACTTCTCTCTCACTTTGCCACCACTCCACCAACACTACAACACCAACACCCACAACCGTCATCCATCTATCATCTTTAGAGTGCGTAGTAGTCTCGGGATCCCAGATTGATTGTGAGGGTTTTTGTCAAACAAAGGCTATGCTTAGCTAATCTCTTACATCACTTGGTGAAGACAAGTCGTTAATGTATTACTTTTGATTTTTAATCTTTCAGCACTTTTTAATTGGATATGTATTAATGAATTTAATAACTAATTTCTTATGTTGAAAGTGAATTTTCCTAACCGTTTCTTCATGATGTAATTGATTTGCTCATTCGTGTCTTTACGGTCTATATAAAGCGCGTTAACTACTTGGAAGGGAGTTAGAAGGGTGGTTTGGTAAAGTTCTTGTCTCCTTCAGTGTATAGATCATGCGAGGACTTGGTTCAAGGTTACTAGGACCTCCTTCAATGCCCCAAAGGTATTGGATAGCAGGAGTGCGAATTGCTTGAACCCCTCATATGTAAATTACTATTAGAACATTAAGTCGGCTTCTTGGGATTGTATCCTTGCTGACTAAAACACTTAGCCGAGGGTAACGTAACCTTCAAAGGAGGGGCCTACCACTTTTTTTATTAATAACTTATTTAATTATCTTCCAATATTCCGACCCTTTGGGATTGTATCCCTGCTGACTCAAGCCACTGGGTTGAGGGTAACGTCACCTTTAAAAGAAGGGCCTACTACTATAACTAAGATAATCTCTTGAAAAGTCTGAAAGTGTGAAAATCATCAAAGGGTACACTAAAGATGAGTTGGATCCAAGTGATTCTATCTTGTCTATTTGTATTTTAGTTATTTATCTTTTCAGTTTTTAGATTACTTTTATGTTTAAAAGCTTTTATCAAAAATTTAGATTGATTAGACGTTGACGATAAACCGGTATTAAAAGCTCTTGTGTCCTTAGACGTCCTCGGTATCTTACCAACACTATACTACGGTCGCGATGGGTGCAATTGCCCAAGTGTGTTTTTAGTGTTAGTACAATATCGTGTTTTATAAATTTAAAACTTGACTAATGTTAAAATGAACTTAAAATATTAATAAAAATATATCACGCTTCACGCACGCCAAGTTTTATGTGCCGTTGCCGGGGACACAAGGATTTTAAGAATGTTTAAATTCAGCGGCCTAATCATTTTTAACTATTTTTCTTTTTTTAGGAATTTTTCTGTTTTAGCAAATTCTACACTTTGTGCAGAGTTCAGAACGGGCCGTGCCTGGTTAAACACGGGGCCGTGCCCAGTATCATTGCTGGCAGTTTAATTTTCTGAGTTGCAGAAGTGTGACCACGTCACCGTGTAGGTGCACCACGGGGCCGTGCCCAGCTCCATAGTAACTAGGATCAAGAAAGTTGTTAACTGTATCTCGACCACGAGCCATGGTCATTGACCACGGGGCCGTGGTAAATTATCTGACTAAGATTTCTTTTTGTTTTAATGACAAGACTTCGAACTCAATTGCAGGGCCTGAAATCTTTACACATTGCATGAGCTCCATTTCTGATAAAGACATAAAAGAACCTCTAGACGAACCCGAACACTTTCTAAGAAAAAGACTAAAAGCCAACAATCAAGAGAAAGCTTCCAGGGATCAAATGCCAATGGCGGATCAACGTACCCTAATGGATTACCTACGACTACCATCAATGCATCGAACGTCGATGCCTATAACATCGAACTTTGGCCACATTTGATTCAAATGCTCCAAACCGCCACATTCCACGGCCTTCCCGATGAAGATCCCAATTTACATATTACCATTTTTTTGGAAATATGTGGCACGTCCGGATCAACGGAGCATCAAACGACGCCATTCGCCTCCGGATGTTCCCATGTTCACTAAAAGACCAAGCTAAGGCTTGGCTAAACACCCTCCTAAGTGGATCGGTAAACACTTCGGATGAACTTGCCCAAAAGTTTCTATATAAATATTTCTCGCCTTCTAAAACCGCTAAATTAATGACCGAAATAAACACTTATTCACAAGAAGACGGGGAATCTTTATATGAAACTTGGGAAATATTCAAGGAGCTATTGAGGAAATGCCATCATCATGGTCTCGCAGTATGGCAATAAGTAATCACTTTCTATAATGGTTTGTTGCCACACACGAGGCAAGCACTGGACTCAAGCTCCGGGGGACTTCTAGGTAATAGATGCCCAAATGAAATATATAATCAAATTGACGAAATTGCTCAAAACGATTTTTAATGGCACACCCCCCGAGGTTCAAAAGTCTATTACCCCAGGCTCCCATAAGGTAGATGAAAACACTTCTTTGCAAGCCCAAATCAAGGCCTTATCCTCGAAAGTCAAAAAACTATAAATAACAAAAACGGCCTCGGTAATGGCTTGTGAAGGGTGTGGTGGGCCACATGAAAATTGGAGTTATATGAAAGAAATCGAAAATCAAACAGAAATGGTAAACTACATACACAATTGACCCAGACCATCGGGTCCCCCAACAGGTACCTACAACCAAGGGTGGCGAAAGCATCCTAATCTTGGTTGGAGGGAGCCGGGGAATAGTAGTAACCAATAAATCAAAATCAAAGACCAAACTTTCAAGAACAACCAAGAAATAAATTTCACTCAACAACAAGGGGATCGAGAGAGGCTTGAAGACCTCATCGATGAAACCGACAAAAGGTACTCGGATCGTTACTCACAAACAGAATCTGACATTAGAAACCAACAGGCTAGTCTTCAAAACGTTGAAAAACACTAAGCCAACTAGCCCAAAGTTTCTCCAAAAGACCACAAGGCGCATTACCTAGCGATACCGAAACCAATCCAAAGGCGCAAGTACACTTCATAACATTAAGAAACCGGAAAGTAGGTCCTGAGGAAACACCACTTCCACCCACCCGAATAAACCACGAACCCACTCAACCACCAAGAAAATGCTATCCCACAACATCCTGAACCAACCAAAAACCCCTCGGTACCCTACCCCGGTCGGTTACTTCGCCAAAAGACCGATGAGAAATTCCCAAAATTCATAAACCTACTAAAACAATTGTACATCAATCTCGGATTTGTAGAGGTCCTCACTCAACTGCCAAAATACTCAAATTTCATGAGGGACTTCTTCACTCACAAAAAAAAGATTGAAACATTGCAATTGGTCAACCTAAGTGAAGAATGCTCAGTCGTACTCCTCAACAAACTCCCTCAAAAGAAGATCGACCTCGGGAGCTTCACCATGTCCTGCTCCATCGGGAGATCTCCTATAAGAACTGCACTAGCTGAACTCGGGGCTAGCATCAATCTCATGCCCGCATCAATGTTTGACCGACTAGGGCTAGGAAAATCAAGCCCCACAAAAATGAGCTTACAACTCGTCGATAGGTCGGTCAAATACCCACAAGGTGTCAACCGAGAATCTCTTGTTAAAGGTCGGAGAATTTGTCTTCCCGGCCGACTTTGTCATACTCGACATGGAAGAAGACACCGAAGTTCCGCTCATTTTAGGAAGACCATTCCTCGCCACCGCTCGTGCCATGGTGGATATGAGCGACCAGAACTAACATTGAGGGTAGGAGACAAGGAAATGAAGTTCGGGGAAGGAAAATGAGTAGAGGACGACCCGGTCAACTACATGGATGTCATAGACTGACGCTTGAATGAAGCCCTTCGACGATGCAACATGGGATGCGAGACATCCCCTCGGGTAACATATGACAGGCATTAAGTCTAGCCAAGGACCCTTATAAACGTGGCGTACCACGGAGGCATTCCGCGGAATTATCCTTAGTATTAATTTAGTTTAACTTTTATGCTTTCTAGTTTAGTCTTACTTTTCAAGAATAAAACACACAAGAGAAGATGAAAAACTGCCATAGGAACGTTAAAACCACACCCCATGCATGTAAACAGTACCTTCCGACAACTTTTTCAGTTTCCCAACATTTGCAGCACGGGGTCGTGCCCAACTAAACAGGCCTCGTGCCCAGGTTCTGCACGGGCCGTGTTCACTAGCCACCCCCGTGGTAAACCTTCTGTCTAACCTTGATACTGACACTCTGGACATGGGGCCGTGCCCGGGCAACACAGGCCCGTGGCCAGGCGCCCAGTTTCATAAAAAGTTGTTTTAAACACACATTTACATGTTCGAATCAACCGAAAAACTTATTTTTGGACACATTGAGGACAATGTATAATTTAAGTGTATAGTCCAAATAACATGCCTTACACAAAACTCGTATTGGAACCGTTAGTCACCCCAAATCTTTTTCAAAAAATTTTCATTTTTTTACTTATCTTGGTTTAAATTGGGAATAACAAGTTCTAAAAAAGTTATGTTTTTTACAAATTTACAACCGATAGTGTCGTGATAAAAAGAAACAACAAGAAATTATAAAAAAGGCATGACAAACCTTTTTAAAATTTGATTATATATACTTGTTCACAATAAAAACCCATTCCCACAATATGTGAGCTTTTGTGCCTTTTTTGAGCATACATGCATACATCTTTAAATAAATGCTCACTTTTTGTTTATTGTGTGAATAATCGCTTGGTTCTTACGACTCTAGAACTTGCCAAGATGATACATTCCCGGTCCTTACCAACTTGAACCCGAGTAAGTAAATGATAGAGGCATTAGGACTTACCCATTTTTTATTCAAAACCATTATTTTCCTTCTTTTACCCCACTACCTAAAATCCCTCTAGTTAACTCCTTTGAGCCTTAGCGTTTTTATTTCAGAAACCCGCAAAACAAACGGCCACTACCCACCAAAACCTTTTTCCTTAAAACCCATTTGCTTTAGTAAGAAGCTCGGTTATCTTGTGACATTAAAAAAAACATAGTTCTTTCAATAACCAAACAAGTTCCTCAAAAATCTTGTTTGAAAATGTTTAGTTTGAATAAATGTAACAAAAAAAAGTTTTTACGACAACCGACGCTATTTACACTTTTTGCCATTTTACTATCTACTAACCCAAAAATCACCCACCTTTAGCCCAAGCCTAACCATTTTAAAATTCCTCTTGATATTTACAAAGTTTTATAGTTAAAAAGGAGGAGGTTTGATCGCTTGGCAAGCATATGGTAGAAGTAAGTTCAAAACCGGAATCGAGTGTTATCACAAAAATACATCTTTGGCCGAGTGTTAGAGTGATCTCTTGTGAGGTATGTGAACTTGTATATAAATAGAATTTTAAAGAGGCATGTTATGCCTAAATAAATAAATTTTCTTAAACATATTCTAAATAAATCACGACGAATAGGATTGTAAATAAAATAAAAACATAATTAAAATAAAGATCTTGGATTCCCGAGACTCAAGACAAACCTCAAAACTTTTTCTCTACATATCCCATTTGGGTGTGTAAGCCACATTTAAAGAGTTTTGCTTGAGTACAAGCAAACATTCAAGTGTGGGGATATTTGATGTGTGCAAAATGCTGGAAAAAGCACGTTTCTTTGTTCCTTTGTATTTTCAGGATAAAATGAGCTTAAAAGAACAAAAGAAGCAAATAAGCAGCCATAAACAACATAAATACACAAAGAAGGAATAACGTGCCATACCTGACCCCTCAGTAACACCCCTAAGACAAAAATATGAGACAGAAGCTGACCACGGGGCCGTGCCCAGCAAGGCATGGGGCGTGGTCAGCCATTGCACTTGAACATAAAACCTGCAGAAGCTTCTACGCCCACCGCGGGGCCGTGCCCAGACCCTACATGGGGCGTGGTCAACTATCAGATTTGCAGAATCTAGATAGTACAGCGAAAAGTTAACCACGGAGCCTTGCCCAGAAGACTCAGGGTCATGTGGGGCCCTCTCCTGACAGATGAAATTAAAGAAGGAAGGGAGGAGTTGGCCACGGGTCATGCCCACTGGACACGGGGCCGTGGCCGGTATACTGTTTGGACTATAAATAGGGGTGCTTGGTTCACTTCAAAGGCATCCCTTGGCAAACCACTTCTCTCTCACTTTGCCACCACTCTAGGACCACCACCACTACAACACCAACACCCACAACCATCATCCATCGATCATCTTTAGAGTGTGTAATAGTCTCGGGATCCAAGATTGATTGCAAGGGTTTTTGAAAAACAAAGGCCATGCTTGGCTAATCTCTTACATCACTTCGTGAAGACAAGTCTTTAATGTATTACTTTTGATTTTTAATCTTTCGGCACTTTTTAATTGGATATGTATTAATGCCTTTAATAACTAATTTCTTAGGTTGAAAGTGAATTTTCCTAACCATTTCTTCATGATGTCATTGATTTGCTCATTCGTGTCTTTACGGTCTATATAAAGCACGTTAACCACTTGGAAGGGGGTTAGAAGGGTGGTTTGGTAAAGTTCTTATCTCTTTCAGTGTACAGATCCTGCGAGGACTTGGTTCAAGCTTACTAGGACTTCCTTCAATGCCCCAAAGGTATTGGATGGCGGGGGAGCAAATAGCTTGAACCCATCATATGTAAATTACTATTAAAACATTAAACCGGCGTCTTGGGATTGTATCCTTACTGACTTAAAACACTTAGCCGAGGCTAACATTACCTTCAAAAGAGGGGCCTACCACTTTTCGTATTTATAACTTATTTAATTATCTTCCAATATTCCGCCCCTTTGGGATTGTATCCCTGCTGACTCAAACCACTGGGTTGAGGGTAACGTCACCTTCAAAAGAGGGGCCTACTACTATAACTAAGATAATCTCTTGAAAAGTCTGAAAGTGCGAAAATTATCAAAGGGTACATTAAAGATGAGTTGGATCCAAGTGATTCTATCTTGTCTATTTGTATTTTATTTTATTTATCTTTTCAGTTTTTCGATTACTTTTATGTTTAAAAACTTTTATCAAAAATTTAGATTGATTAGACGTTAATGATAAACTGGTATTAAAGCTCTTATGTCCTTGGACGAACTCGGTATCTTACCAACACTATACTACGCTCGCGATGGGTGCAGTTGCCCAAGTGTGGGTTTAGTGTTAGTACAATATCGTGTTTTATAAATTTGAAACTTGACTAATGTGTAAAATGAACTTAAAATATTATAATAAATATATCACGCTTCACGCACACCAATTATCATGAAGTTGTATCCTGTTATTTCAAGCAATAAGAAGAACAAGGCAGTTAACAATTGTTAGCTCCCGAAATTTTGTACCGGCGATCTAGATTAATCAAGGGCTTTCCTCGTATATCCCGTATCATTTTTTTCTTTTATTTTATTTTATTTGTCAATTGATATAATTCGATATCCTCAAACTATATCCTGAAACTGTTTCCATAATAAACCAAGTTAACGTATTTTTACAAGTCTCAATAGCACACTACCTCACAAACTAAGTTTGGATCACTTAATTGCTTCGGTAATTTTTGACCAAAACACATACTTAACATGAAAACGTTATAAACCTTAGGAAACAGATGGATGGTACGTCTACCATTATAATTAGGATCCTACATATAGCCAACAACAATGAAATTGTCAGCCCCTAAAGCAGGTACTCGTCCCATTGTCTCGAACTATACTTGGATAACGTGCGCTACTGGCGGGATGTCAAAACCTAATTCGTGTGAAAGGTCAAAACCTTTAGACCCTAGAAGGTATAAGATACCTTAAACGTGGGAGAGAGGTGGCAAACCCCTTAATCCTCTGTGAACAAATGTTAAAAACTCTACAAAGGCTAAAAGTTAATGAAAATGGATGTTATATGCTTAACATCCATTCCTTATACTGAATAATAAGCATGAAATGAAAGAGAGTGAAAATAAAATATTCCCACAGTAAGGGTCATATATCCTTTTGAGGATCCCTAATCCTGGGTTAGAATATTAGAGTCTCCAAGGATACCTGATCCTTCTTACATAAAGCGTCTCTTTAAATGCACAACATTCCAAGCTCTTGGGAGGAGATCACCATCCATAGTTAGTAAGTGATATACCCCCTTTCCAGCATCAGCTTTTATCAAGTAAGGAACTTCCCATTTTGATGCCAATTTTCCATCAGCTGGGTTTGTAGTGTTTTGGAACACTTTTCTTAGTACTAAATCACCAACTTGAAATCTTCTGATCCTGACATTCTAGTTATATGCTTCAGCCATTCTTTATTAATAGCTAGCCATCCTTATCCTTGCTAAATCTCTAAGTTCCTTCACAGTATCCAGGTCTTGGGTCAGATTTCCAGCATTTGTTTCAGGATCACGGATGCTTGTTCTGGCTGTAGGAACCACCATCTCTGTAGGGATCACCGCTTCGGCTCCAAAGACCAGGGAAAACGGAGTTTAACATGTGGCATTCTTTGGATTTGTCTTATCTGCCCAAAGAACATAGCGTACTTCTTCAGCCCACTTTCCTTTCTTGTATCCTAGCTTTTCTTCAAGTTGTTGATGATGATCTTATTGATTGATTCTGCTTGACCATTGGCTTATGGGTGGACTGGTGTTGATGTTATCATCCTAATCCTCCAATTGTCACAAAAGTTAGTAGTTCGATTCCAAATAAATTGGGATTGATTATCAGAAACAATCTCATAAGGATTTCCAAATGTAGTAATAATATTTCTTTTTATAAAGGATATCACTTCCTTTTCTCTAACTTGAGCAAAGGCTTCTGTGTCTATCCATTTGGAGAAATAGTCTGTCATGGCTAGCATAAATACTTTTCCTCTAGGTGCTTTTGGGAGTTTACCAACTGTATCAATTCCCCATCTCATGAATGGCCAAGAGGAAGTTATTGGATGCAACGGTTCTGCTGGTTGATGTAGGATGTTGATGTGTCTCTGACAAGCATCACATTCTCTGGCATATTCAACAGCATCCATCTTCGTCGTAGGCCAGTAGTATCCTATCCTGAGGATCCTTAAGAATAATTCCTTGCCCCTCGTGTGATTTCCACAATCTCCTTCATGAAAATCCTTCAGGACTTCTTCAACTTCTGGATCTTCAATGCACCGCAAACAGGGGCCTACAAGAGATCTCTTATATAACATATTATCTAGTATAATGAATTGAAATACCTTTATCCTGAAGGCTCTAGGATTCTCCCCGGCATGAATTTCCCCATTCTAGAAATATTTCAAAATTGGGAGGATCCATGATCCTGAATTAGATTGCACATCGTCACTAGGTACAAGTGCAATCTCTTCTCTAGGTACCTATGTTAATCTGAAAAAAAAACACGTGGATGATATGTATCTTCACATCCTCTAGCATTTTTAAGGATGATCCAAGATTAGCTAAAGCATCTGCTTCTACATTCTCTTCTCTAGGTACCTGTGTTAATCTGGAAAAAAAACAAAAGAATTTGTCAGTTTTCTAACTATCTCTAAATATTTGATTATCTTTTCTCCTTTGACAGTATACGAGCCGTTATAATCATTAGTAATAAGTAATGAATCTACATACACTTGAAGATACCTGATCCTCAATTGCTTAGCTAATTGCAAACATGATATTAAGGCATCATATTTTGCCTCATTATTAGTTTTTTGGAATTCACATGCAATGGATTGGGGTATTATGACCCCCTATGGCAATTTTAGTAGTATGTCTAGTAAAGAGTGTCCAAGGATCCTTAGTCTCCTCAAGTTGTTGAACTTCCAATTCAGCTTCCGTTTGTAGATCACTACTGAAATCAGCCACAAAGTCAGCTAAAGCTTGAGAGTTGATAGTAGTCATGGGTTCATACTTAATGTCATATGCACTAAGCTTGACCGCCCACTTTGCCATTATACCTGACATTTTAGGTTTCCTGGGAACTTTCTTAATAGGGAAATTAGTTTTTAAAATAATAGTGTGAGTTTCAAAGTAATGTCTAAGTTTAGTGGAAGCCATAACTAAAGCAAGAATTAATTTCTCTAAATGAGAATACCTGGCCTCGGCATCAAGAAGACTTTTACTTACATAGTACACTGGATGTTGTTGGCCTTCATGATCCTTAACTAGGACCGCACTTACAACATTACCTGAGACAGCTAAGTACAAGGATAATGGCTCACCATCTTATGGTTTCATCAAGGCTGGTGCTGAGGATAGATAATCCTTGAGAGCTTTGAGTACTACTTCATGCTTCTAGGTCCACTCAAATTTCTAGTTCTTCCTTAGAATATCATAAAAATCTTTGCACTTTTCTGAAGATTTGGAGATGAACCTATTTAAGGCTTCAATCCTTCCTGTTAGCCTCTGGAAATCCTTGGCATTGGAAGAGGATTTTATATTCACAACCACCTTGATTTGTTCTAAACTTTCTTCAATCCCTCTTTTGGTCACCACGTATCCTAGGAACTTTCCAGCTTTGACACCAAAGTAACACTTTGAAGGATTTACTTCATGTTGTATTGATCAATAATGTCAAATGCTACTTCAAGATCCTTAAGATGATCTTCTGCTTTATTGCACTTGACCACCATATCATCAACGTAGACCTCCATAGTGTTTCCAAGCTATTCTTTGAACATCATATTCACCAGTCTTTGATAAGAAGCACCTACGTTTCTCAATCCAAAAGGCATAACAATATAACAATATATGCCAGTGGGAGTCATGAATGTTGTGTCCTCTTAATCAGATGGTTCCATTTGAATTTGTTGAAATCCATACGAAGAATCCATAAATGGAATCAATGTGTGGAAGTGGGAAAGGATCCTTGGGACACACGTTATTTAAATTAGTAAAGTCAACACATACCCTCCACTTTCCATTTTTCTTTTGAACAACCACCACATTGGCTAACCACTTTGGATACTTAACTTCCCTAATCATACCTACTTTCAATAGTTTGTCCACTTCTTCTTTGATAATGGCATTCCTTTCAGGTGCAAACTTTCTCCTTTTTTGATGTATTGGCCTGGAAGATTTATCAATGCCTAATTTATGTTTAATAATATCTTTGGAGCCTCATGCTTCCAAGCGAAAGTAGACTTTCTTCTTTTCAAGAAGCATACCAGATCCTACTCTATAATTTCCCGGATCTCGGATCCTATATAAACTTTGGATTCTGGATCCTCAGGGTCCAGTAGTATATTTGACTTCTTGCTCCCTTGCCTCCATGATATCCCTTGGGGATACTTTAATTGCTATGCTTACCTCAGTTCGATGTTGGCTTCATAGAAGAGTGTACCAGTTCTTTTCTCTTGTTGATCACTTTCTATTTTCACTACTCCCCACGGAGTTGGTAGCTTCACACATTGATGGTATGTCGAGGAAACTGACTTCATATCCTGTATCCAAGGCCTGCCAAGAATAACATTGCAACAGGATAGACAATCAATAACATAGAACTTTTGCATAGAATTTACTCCCTCAATGTAGATTGGGAGTTTGATGCCCCGGCGTGTTCTTCGTCTTGCCACTGAATCCTACGAGGACTAATGATCTTGGAACTATCTCAGTCTCTGGGATGTTCATCTTTCTGAGGACATCTAGCTGAATAATGTTGACGGAACTTCTTCCATCAATAAGGATCCTGCGAACAAAGTGGTTAGCTATAAATAAAGTAATTACTAGGCCATCATGGTGAGGATCATGGATATCAATATGGTCATCCTCATCAAAGGATATGACTTTCTACCGAGTCAGAGTGGATATTCGGACAGGTCTGTCTCCATTTTCAAGTTTGGTTTCCATTGTATGCCTCTTTTCTGCAGAGAATGAGGTTCCTCATAAGTCAAAGCCTCCAGAATGAAGTTGGCTATTTGAGCATTTGCAGATGGTGCAGGAGCTCTCTCGGGCGCTTTTTCAGGATCCTGGATCCTTGATTTCTTTCTTCCGAGTAACTCTTTCAGGTAACCTTTACTGAGCAGGTAACCTATTTCCTTCCTAAGTGCTATACATTCATCAGGCAGGTGCCCGAAGTCCCTGTGGTATGCACACCATTTCGATTACTCCTTAGTGGATGCAGACTTCTCATTCTTTTTGGGCCACCTAGCTTTCTCACCTAGATTTCGCAAAGCAAGGATTAGTTCACTATTGTTAGCAGAAAAAACAATATTCAGATATATGAGGATATTCTTCATCATCTCCTTCTTGTTCAACTGAACGAACATTCTGATTGTCGTGCTTAGATTATTGCTTGGATCGATTATTCTTGTAGAAGGATCCTTGCTTCTCCTATTTAGATGATCCCGACAACCTGTCCTTGATCCTCTTGTGATCCTCTAATCGGATGAACCTTAGGGCCCTGTTTCTCACGTCATCCAAGTTCCTTCAAGGTGTCATAACAAGATCATCATAGAAAGGAGAATCTTTTTGTAAACCTGTCTTAACCGCTTCTACAACAGTATCAATGTCTAAGTTTGGGATTTCTAAGGATTCTCTACCAAATTTGGTAACATAATCTCTAAGTGATTTGTCAGGATCTAAGTTTGAATCACTTGTAGTTTTTGTTTCTAAAGATAGAAAATGGATTGAATTATAAAGATATGCAGCGGAATTAATGAAAAACTTTTACTACAAGCAATCGGTCGTTTGTTTTCATCACCATCATGCTTTCAAGTTGATAAACTTTGCATATGATTCACAAACTCCTCCGTAGCCAATTACAATCGTTTGATAGTAAGAAATAAAGAAGATAAAGTGCGAATTGATCTTTTTTCAGGAAGACGAGTTAACTGTTACAACGTTCACCTATTTACACTAACTATCTAACCACTGAGCATCTTCTGTGACATCTTGGTTGGTAGTGACAGCTAACAAAATTGTCACTAACTAAAACACTGTTATACTAATACTATCAGTGCATAGCACTGTTACATTGAATAAAGTAAAACTAGTCTAAGCACTGATCTCTATCCTCTGATCTTGTTTCTTCTAGCAAACCTTTGCTTCTTAATTCAATCAGATGATAGGAACAGTTGTTTAAGGAGAGCAGTGTAAAGGTTGATCAGAGGTTGTAACCTCTGATAGTTGAACCAAAGCTCGGATAGTGTATTTGGCTTTGATATCATCTATTCCTTTGTTAGGGTTCAATCCGAACAATCTCCCCTGGAACAGATGATGCCAAAACACTTGATTATTGTTGGTTTCATTCCTCAATAGAAGTTCTCTGATTTGGCCTTAAACTGTAATTCAAAATTCAGAGAAACTTCATCATCATCATCATCCTTTTCGAGTGTTAGATCCAAAAGATCTTGAACGTCTTCTGCATTTAGCTCATATGCAGCCTCCATGCTAATCTTGGTAGCATCACCATTAGACTTGAGCATTGTCAATTCGTGGGAGCCTTTTTCGACTTTCCACTTTAGAATTTTTGGGTCTTCTGGCTTTCTAGGATGACTTTTATTGGTTGCGGTTTGAAGAGCTTTTTGTTGAACTATCTTTGTTAAATCTGCTCTGAGCTTTTCACTAACTTCATCTATGTGATAATCGACCATATTTTTTATTCCCTCTTTGATGTGTTCAAACACTCTCTTGTCTTCTTCATCTATCTTTTCTTGCCTTTTTAATTGATTGAAAGCAAGGATGGAGGGGACAGATGATGAGATAGACTTTTTAGAGTGTTGAGCTTTATGAACATCATCTGATGGAGGGTTAACTGGTTTAGAAAGCATGCTTGGATCTTTCGTCCTCCTCTCTTCTAACATTTTGTAAGTATCAATTACCCTGACTTCTCCCCATCTTATCACTTGGTTCCTTGAACCATAGTGATTCTGTGTCAATTCTTCCCTCATCCTTTTAATCTTCAAGGCTCTGTCTGGCATGTTTTTCATATGTTTTTTCCAGTCAGGAGGAGTTGGCTTCTTGTGAGGATCTTTCAACATTTCTTGCATTCTTTTAGTTTCTTTTCTCAGCTCATCATCACTCCAATCCTTGAACTGTGCCTTTGTTGCCTTATATTGCTTGTTCTTCATGATATCTTCAATGAGTTCATGATTAAGGCATTTATCTTCCCTTTCTGATAGCTTAATACACAGATCTTTGACAAAATCTTGCAATACCCTAGCTTTGCTTAGCTGAAAAGACATGTTGGTCTGTATCTCTCTATCACTTTTACCAGTTGAGTCTCTTTTTGCTATATCCTCTGCTTGTTTCAATTTGAGTTCTAGATAATCATCAATATTTGCAGGTCTTGGGTAGCCATCAAGAGATAATATGGTTCTTTTGTCAGGGTCTTCCTCAGAATAGAAGCTTAGAATTTCTTCCCTGACTACTGGTAAATCAAGAGGATATTTCTTTGCTGCATGTATAACTGTAAGGGAATCAATGGTTCGAAGATGGTGGAAGCATTGATGTAGAGGTCAGTGGTTTTGATGATAAAGGAGTAGGAGCAGGAAAGATCTCTTCTTCATTCACAACCTTTGTAGTATTTCTCCTCTTAAATTTGACCTCAGGTGATGATGGATGAGTTGGTATTCTGGTTGGTGTTGGTAGAGGTTGGGTGGATGTATTAAATATGACCATGGCAGTGGATGAGATTGCATCTGCTGCAACCTCTGCTGTATCAACAGATGTTGACACAACAGTTGCTGTAACATCTGCTTTGGTGGAAATGGGTATAGAAGTTGAAGTAGGTGTGCTTGATTTTTGGAGAGCAGAGGTTTTAATGGTTGGATTTACAGCAGGCTCAGTTTTGGAAGGTGTGGATGTTCGTTGCCTTACTTGTCTAGCAGGTCTCCTCTTTGCTGAGGTACCAACCTCTTCCTTTTCTTTTGGTTGCTTAATCTTTTGCTCAACCAAAACCTTGCCATCAAGATACACTTTTCTCTTCTTCTTCTCATTTTCCCTGCCCAAGATATCATCTGTTAGATCCTTTTTCTTTGAACCATTGTCCTGGGTATATCCATTGTTGGCTTTGCCATTTGATCATCTATTTTAAGCTTCTTCTGTCCCAAAGGTTTCTCCCCTTTTGGCATCATCTTCAGTGTTTACAAAAATTATTGTAGGAGGAGCAGTACCAGTGGTTTGGAAAAGATGAGCTTTTATAGCTTTAATGTCTGCCCTTGTATCCATGAATCTAGCTTCAACCATGTTTCTTACTTCCTGCATTTGATGTTTGTGTTGTTGATCAGAGAAGTGCTTTTGTTGCTGGAATAGAGGGTCTAGGGCTTCTTTAAGATCAGCAGTGGTTAAGACAGAGGGTTGGCTCTTTATAGCTAACAATTGCTTCACAAGATTTTTGATCTCATCAACAGAAGTTTCAAGCTTTGATACTCTCTCCGTCAAATCTTTGTATTTTAGATCATCACCTAATTTAATAGGATCATCTGAACTCCTACCTGAGGTGGTAGTTATATCTAAGGGATCATGAGCATGTGATTTAACACTAGCTTCACCCTTAGATGCCCCTTTTTCTTGGTAATGGGGACTTCCCATAACATCAGAGGTTACCTTGGTAGCCTCAGCAGTGGTTGCCTTCAACAGAGACTTAGAAATGTAACCACTGTCCAAAGGAAAACTATGTAGTTTTGCAATTGTAGTGGCTGCTCTAGTTGAACTATCACCAGGGGTTACATGTAACCCAAGGGATGTAGCCTTTTCATTTGCTGATGGGCTAGCAAAGAATAGAGAATCAGACCCAACATCATGTTGAAGTATATTCTCATTGATAGGTTGGTGAGAAGTGCTGGATAATGTCTTCTCTAGTTCTATTGCATTCAGCAAGGGTATAAAGGTTTGTGGTAGAGATTTTATTGGAGAAAGGATAGGTGCAGAAAGAGACGTTGCCCTGGGAGATGGGCTGTGGAAGATAGAACCAAGTGGTCCTAGAGCTTCATAATTTGGTGTCCCTGTATTTACAACCTGATCCTTTTGTGAGGATGCAGGAGGAGTTTCATAGCCAGGTGGAGATCTATCAACCATCTACTGTGAAGAAGTAGCAGCATGGTTATTGACATTGGTGTTGTCACAGGGTTAATCTCTGGGATCTCATCTTCCAGAGCACCCTTTTTGGGTTTGGTGGGTTTTATGGATGTTTTTGTTGGTTTCTTTTTGGTGATTTTAGGTGTGGGTTTCAGAGTAGTGGTTGCAATGCTCTGATCACCTAGAGCATGGGCTCAGTAGCAGGAGGAAGAGATTAAACATTTTGTTCTTGTAAAATTGGCTCATCCTCCTCTACTTCTGTTTTGGAAACCTATTCTTGATTTGCTATTCGTGTAAAGGTTTCATGAGTTAGGCAGTCAGGTGTGGTCACTGCGCCTTGTTTACTTGCTTCAGATCTGATCTTATCTTTCAAGTAAACACTCAAGAATCGAGGATGTATCAAGAAAGCTTTTCTTTTTGAAATATTTTTAAAATTATTTACAAGACCATTGAACAATACCTGGGAATAATTAAAATCTGATTCAGTCAAAATTGCATATCCTAGATATTGCATGTTCAATGGAATTTCATTGAAAGCAGTAGATTTTGCAGAGAGACATGTTAAAAGAGTATGGAAAAAGAATTTCATCTCTGCTAGAAAATTGGGTTTAAAGATTGTCACACCTTTCAACTGGCCAGTGTAACCCTTTCCACAAACTCTGCTTGCATTTCTCTTAAGGAAAATGACACCGGATGTGCCATATCATTCAATTGAAAAACTTGAGTGATGGATTGTGGACTAATTTGCATAGGAGTACCCCCAACCTTTGAGACTATTGCATAAGGAACATCATCAGCAGATGTTTTGACCTTAGCATTTTTCCAGAAATCCCGAAGAGAATCGATGTAAATCTTGGTTTTGACTTCGAGCATATGTTTAAATTTTGACTCTCTTAGAATCCAAATCATTGTGTGGTATCGTGTATTGACCTTGGTTTCTTCTAAGATTCCAGTGTAATTGTGTGGGGTTTTGATGATCAAGACGAATGGTGGTAATTCTTGCTTTGATTTCGCCTTTAATTTTGTTTTAGGAGCCATGATTTGAGTGAAAACTGTTTCGAGATTTTGAAATCGACACAGTTTGGTGAAACCTCTATTCTTGATAGAGTGGGGTTTTTATAGGGTTTTTGAAAAAGTGATGATGACGTGGCATCTGATGCAACGACTATCAAATAACATCTGTCCACGTGTAACCCCTGATTGAAAATGGAAGACAATTGTTTGGCTGAACCACTGTTTGAAATTTTTGATCTATCATAAGATACACTTTTGACAGTGGATAGACTTTTCTAAGTGATCAGTGTTTTTGTGCTATTAGTGCTTTGAACAGACTTTAAGGATTTATTTAAAAATTCAATTTTTAAACTATTTTTAAGGATGGATTTTGATTTTCTAAAAACATTTTATTTCTATTTACACATTGATCACAAAAAAAAATTATTTTTAATCCATGTTTAGCATTCCAAGCCTAGATATCAAATTGTCAAAAGTGTGAGCATCAAGTGCTTTTGTCAACACATCTGCCAATTGATCCTTGGTATGGACATGTTGTAAAGAAATCAAACATTTTTCATAGCAATCCCTCACAAAGTGATAGCTGATGTCAATGTGCTTAGTGGTGGAATAAGAGACAGGATTTTTGATGATATTTTCTGCTGCTTGACTATCAATCTTGAGTGGAGTCTTTAAAGCAGTGATACCAAAATCTAGCAATTGATTTTTAAGCTACAAAAGTTGAGCAGTACAACTTGAAGCAGCTATATACTCTGCCTCAACAGTGGATGTGGAAACTGCAACTTGCTTTTTGCTTTGCCAAGACACTAAACAATCACTTAGGAATTGGGCTCCTCCAGATGTGGACTTCTTTGTTGTTTTACATCCAGCAAAGTCACTTTCAGAATACCCTGCAAGCTCAATAATACCGTTAGCTGGATACCATATACAAAGTGTGGGAGCACCTTTTATGTATCTGAATATCCTTTTTACAGCAATAAGGTCTGATTTTCTTGGCAATGGCTGTGATCTGGCACAAACACATGTTGCAAACATGATATCTGGCCTTGATATAGTTAGGTACAGTAAAGACCGAATCATGCTTCTATACAATGTTTGATCAACAAAGTCATCTTTGCCATCAAATGTGACTAGCTTGGATGTTGACATGGGTGTGCTGCAAGGTTTACAATCATCCATGTCAAATTTCTTAAGTAGTTCTTTCACATACTTATTTTGATGTATGAAAGTGCCAAGTTGCATTTTTTTTACTTGTAAACCAAGAAAACATTGCAACTCACCCATTGCACTCATCTCAAACTCTGCTGCCATGAGTTTTCTGAACTCTTTACACATGGTAGTGCATGTGGATCCAAAAATGATGTCATCCACATAAATTTGGACAAGCATCAAATCTTTTCCTTTAATTTTAAAAATAGGGTTTTATCAGTCCTACCTCTGGTGAAACCAATGGATAAGAGAAAAGTGGATAGAGTTTCATACCAGCCTCTGGGTGCTTGTTTTAGACCATATAGTGCTTTGTTTAACCTGTAAACATGATCAGGATGAAATGCATCTTCAAAACCAGGAGGTTGACATACATACACTTCTTCCTTTATCTTTCCATACAAGAATGCACTTTTGATGTCCATTTGATACACCTTGATGTTGTGGTTAGCAGCAAAAGCTAAGAACTGTCTGATGGCCTCCAATCTTGCAACTGGGGAAAATGTTTCATCATAGTCTATGCGTTTTCCTGTCTATAGCCTTGAACCATAAGCCTTGCTTTGTTCTTGACAACAATGCCCCTTTCATCTGTTTTGTTCTTGAAGACCCACTTCATGCCAATAGGACTTACATCTTTTGGCAGTGGTATAAGTTCCCATACTTGTTGTCTTTTGAACTGTAGGAGCTCCTCTTGCATGGCTTCTACCCAACTATTGTCTTTTAGTGCCTCTTGTTACTTGACAGGTTGTGTGAGTGATAGAAAGCCAGCAAAAAGACAAATGTTTTGGGATTAGCTTCTGGTGAGCACTCCCTAATTGATGTTTCCAATAACTTGATCCACAGGATGGCTTTTGAGGGAAATCAATTCACCTTGATATGGGACAATGGCATTCTGAGGTGAAGCTTGCAAATGTGTATCATCTGAGCTATCCTCTGTTGGTGAATTTGATGGTCCACCTCTAATTAGAATGGTGGTGGAGGAATTGGTGGAATGGATGTAAAAGTGGGTTGACTTTTGTCCATTTTTGTGGAATTTTATCAACAGATGTTTGGTTTTGAGAGCAGGCAGAGGTTTGAGTATTAACCTCTGTTGACCTGGCAGAGCTTTCACCATTGCTACTAACATCTGCTCCTCTGCCTGAAGGATAGATTTTGAAATTTGGAAGGATGCAATCATATCCTTGTTCTTGATTTGATGACTGTAGCGTACCTGCATGGTTAGTCTTGACAGCCACATCTTCAAATATAAATTTGGATAGGTCAAACAATTCAGCAGGATTTGCTGAGATTTTCAAAGATGAGAGTTTATTGAACTTCACATTCAGAGTTTCTTCAATACACTTGGTCCTAGAGTTAAAAACTCTGTAGGCTTTGGCACTGGTTGAGTATCCTAGAAAATAACCACAATCAACTTTGACTACAAACTTGGATATTGAATTCTTTAAATTTAAAATGAAGCATGGGCAGCCAAAGACTTTAAAATAAGAGAGCAGAGGTTAGATTTTATAAAGCAATTCATAAGCAGTCTTTTGATGCCTAGGGTTTATCAAAACTCTGTTTTGAACATAATAAGCAGTGTTTACAGCATCTGCCCAGAAGGACAAGGGTAAACCAGAATCTACTAGCATAGTTCTTGCTGATTCAATCAAAGTTCTGTTTTTCCTTTCAACAACCCCATTTTGTTCTGGAGTTCTAGGGATGCTATATTGCCTAACAATCCCTTTTGACTCACAGAAGGCATCCAACTCTTTGTTCTTAAACTCTGTCCCATTATCACTGCTAAAGATTTTTACACGAAGATCAAATTGCTTTTCAACTTGTTTAACAAAGTTGTGCAAAATGTTTGCTGTTTCATCTTTAGAGTGTAAAAAGAAAGTCTATGTGAACCTGGAAAAATCATCAACTATCATCAGGCAATACCTTTTGTGTTTTAAGCTTATGATTTTCACAGGTCCAAACAAGTCCATATTTGGACTCTTCAATTGACTTGTAAGAACTTTTATGTTGTTTACCTTTTAAACAGGAAACACAATGTTCTTCACAAGTAAATTGTTTGTGAGGCAAGCCTCTGACAAGACTTTGTTTTGAGAGAGTGGAGATGGTTTTTAGATTTGTGTGACCTAGTCTTTTATGCCATAATTCAGTTTCTTTGCTTGAAGCAACTGAGAACAAACATGCATTTGATATAGGATTATCTTTTACCATGTCAACCACATACACATTTCCTACCCTATTAGCAGTAAGTTGTGCTTTGCTCTCTGCAATTATTTGATTAATCTTTTTAACAACCTCGGGGCCTACTATCTGACAAGTTTCCTTTGTGAAGAAGGAACCATAACCCTTATTACTCATTTGTGAGACACTCAGAAGATTGAATTTTAGATTATCAATGAGATTCACATTCTCAAACTTGAGTTTTCTAGCTGAGACACATCCTGACCACATTACCTTTCCTTTTGAGTTATTTCCAAATGATATATCACCCTCTCCAAGAGCTTTAAAATCTCTGAGCAGGGCTTTACATCCTGTCATGTGCCTGGAACCCCCACTATCTACATACCAAAGACTGTCAAGGCAAGTAGAAGCTCCCTGCACATGTTTTTGAAGTAATTAGTTCATGTGACTTTCCAAAGCCAAAATGGCTTTTGATGGGGTATTAGATGATCCAGACTCAAGTTTAGATGAATGAGCAGTGGTTAGATCAGTTTTTTGTAACCACTGCTATGAGCCATTTCCTATCAACTGTTGGTAACCATGAGGATGCCTATTTACCCTTGGCTTAGAAGGCTTTTTGTAAGTCTCATAAACCATAGACACCTTTTGATATCTAGACTGGCTTTTACCTCTTGGAAACTAGTTAGATGGAGGTGCATATATCACTTGAATTTCTCTGCGAACAGAGGTTTGATTTAAGGCTTTTGTGACAGATGTTTCAAATGACTCAAAGTCCTGTTTAGTTTTGTTTTCAAGAAAGCTTGAAAATTCTCTTTCAAGAGCTTTTGCTCTAATATCTTTTACCTTTTAATGATAAATTTTGAGATAGGCACACTCTTGGGTCATATGATTTATTTTGTTACATATGGTGCATCTAAGAGATTTAGGTATAACACAAGTTTTGTTTATGTCATAGGCTTTTAAAAGAAAACAATCTGCAACCACATGATTTCTCTTTTCACAAAATTCACAAAACAAGTATTTAACCTTTTCTTTCTTTTTCCTATTAGACTTTTTGAGAGCAGTGGGTGTAACCTCTACTGGAAAGTCTTTGATAGGGATCACCAGTGCTTTTGGTGCTTTTATACCATTAGTGGTTGAAAAGTCCATTGGCTTGAAGTTTTCCAAATATCACATTCATCTGGCCAGGTTGGTTAAACTGATATTTTTCAATTTCTTATCTTTTGCTGAAACCTCTGGTTTTTCAAGAATTATTTTGTTTCCATTTTTATCTGTGATTTTAATTTCTTCACCAGCCAAGTTTGTTGGGACTATTTCAACCAACTCAGAATCAATTTTTGCAACATTTTCACAAGTCTGGTCATAATCTCTAAAGCCTATTCCAAACTTTATGTTGCTCTTGAGCATCAAGAATAAGCTCATAACCTTTACAAGACTCTACCCATTTTTCACAAGTGATCTGGGTAGATTCAAACTCCTGTTTGCAAACCTGGTATTTTTATACCATGATTTGGAGCTGGCCTTTGGTTATGCTTGATTCATGCCTTAGGCTACTCCTTTCAGAATCTTTTTCACTTAACTTTGTTTTCAACTCTTTAACAAGTTTTTCAAAATTAAGTTCATCTTCTAAAATTTTGTTTCTCAGGTTTTCATTCACCTGTTTATGTTTGCAAAAGCAATAATGCATTTCTCAGAACATAGATCATTGAGGATCTGAGGTGATACCTTCGAAGCAGCCATAAGAGCACAATCACACTCTTCTTCCTCACACACCTGCTCATCCCATGGGTGAGATAGAGGGTCTTGTTCAACATCAACAGCATTCACTTCAACCACTGGTGTAACTTCTGGTATAACCACTGCTCCACAACAATCAAACACATCAGACTTTATCTCTTGCTCCACAGATTCATCACCTTCAACAATGGTCTCCAAAGCCATTAAACATATATTTTCATTTTCAAAATAGTTTTTGGCTATGAGAGCAAAGTTTTCATCTGTTAAATCCTCAGGAAAACTACTCCAATCAACAAAACCTTGTGTGAAAAAAGCTTTGTTGTGTAACCTCTGCTTGTGTAGCAGTGGCTTGAGTAGGTTGAGTAACTTGTGGTACTTTCTGCACATGTACTTGAGGTGATGCTTGGACATATTGAATTTGTGGTGCAGGTGTTTGAACATAATGGACAGGAATTGTAGCAACAGGATGTGCAAAATGAGAAGTGTTATGCATTTGAGGTGCAGGGGTATATTGAAAATATTGGATAGTGCTTTGAGGTCTGTCGCGAGGATGTGTTACAATTGGTCCTGCAGATTGTCATCTGTATTCTCTGGCAAAGTGACCGATCTTGTTACATTTGTATGATTTCAGACTTATCCAACCCAACTTTCAACCCCCCATGCAATCCTGATAATCTTCTACCAGTTCTTTTGTAAAATTTACTTGCTCTAACACTTAAAAGTGCCAGCTGATGCAAAATGTCCATCTCTTCAAGGTCAGTGGGTTCAAATGTTGTAGGTCATTCATTTCAAAAGATAGATTATCAGAGGTCTGGCTTTCATAATTTGCAGCAAAAGCAAAATTGGGTGTACTAGGATCAGAGTTGAAATTGTTTCCAGATGTCATGTCAATGTAATGATCATAACTCTGATCCTTTCCACAGCTAGACCCCTCCTCATGACTATATAAAGCAGTGTTTCCCAAAGTATGGTCATCAATCATTTTCCTTGACTCTTGCAACTTCTTTTTCTGGTTCAACTCTCTCTCATAAGCGAGGAGTCGTCCATGAAGTTGTGTCAAGGTCATTTCCTTGTAACCAACAGTTGTTCTAGTGACATAAGCTACAGTCTCCCATTTCTCATGTAAAGATCTCAAGAAACGACTATTGACAGTCGAATTTGGAAATTCCACATTTACCAATTTGAGCTCACTAATAAGACAGCTATATCGTTCGAACTGTTGGGTTAATGACTCACCCTTAACATGGCAAAACGTCTCATACTGTTGATTTAAAACCTCTCTATTATTCTCTATCACCTCTTCAGTACCACCGAATTGCTCTTTAAGAGCATCCTTGTAAGAACGTCCACGAACAGCTCGGGAACCTAAATTTGTTATCTATTGTCCTATTAGGCGTAAACTAATGACAAGTTAACCAAATAACAAGAATTACTCGTTTACTAGTTGTTTTCATTGATCTAAAGTTCAATACATTCAAGATTTGGATCTGACAGAGCTTCGCCGTCTCTGTGCCAAAATCTCCAACTCCTGGACAAATGAAATCACAAGGCATCTATTTATAGATGCACAAGTTCGCTGGTGAGAGGGTGTAAGTTCGCCCGAACTTGACCTTGTCAAGTTAGGCCGAACTTGACTTCTCAAGTTCCATCTCAAGCGAACTTGGCTCTAAACTCTATTAAATACGCCTCGTTTCACCTATACTACACAAACTCGATACAAGACTATTCTATAGACATTAAGCACCAATAGACTCCCTCTTGGATATCCACATTGTCTTGTTCGGTCTTCAGGAACTCTCGTTTATTCCAGACTCATTCTCGTGTAATGACTAAGGCAACAGACATATGCACCAACAGACTCCCCCTTGGATTCTGCCGCAGTCATCTCCTTTTAAAGACATCTTTGACAATAATCATCCTCGTCAGTCTCCAAGTGACATAGTCTTCTCTGAATGCCTCGTAATCATCAGACTTCAAATAAGTTCCTGAGTCTTTATCTTTATCCTTGAATAAGCATTAAACTTTTATGATCTTCAAAATCTCTTTTCTTCAATTTAACTTGATAAACTTTAATCTCCAAGCTCTCCCTTGCTGTGAGCTGTGCTCCCCCTAGCTTTGAGCTTTATCTTCAATCACGTTTCATCCTGCTCCCCCTAAAACTTTACTTCCTATTTCAAAGTACTTGGGAATTCAAATAAACATTTCAGATTCTAACTTTGAAAATTTTGTACCACATGTATTCCATACCACCTGTACAAAACTTGTATTTCAAATTTTAATCTTCATTTTTCAGTTATTTCAAGTTCAAATTAATGACCTTGAAACATTTTACATTTAAAACCTTTTGCTTTCACATTTTTATCATTTGATTTGTGAAAATCCACTTAGTTGGTCAAGTCCAAGTTAATGACCTTGATTAACCAAATTTATCAACCAAGTCCAAGTTAATGACCTTGGCTAAACCCGTTGTGAACAACTGATGTTTTTGTCAATTTTAAAGTTTCAAATTAATGAACTTTTTCTTACTAGACTTTGATGATTCGTTCTCCAACATTGGCTCGTTGAAAATCTTTTTGGATTTAAAAAGCAAGTAAAATATTTACAGAACTTTTAACAAGTAAAGTAAACTATGTACAAACATATTTACAGACATATTTTTGTGAATTTACGTCTAAGGATCATATCATTTTGTTTGAGACATATCACCAATACCGTTGACCGATTTGAGACTTTAAGTTTTAAACTTGTTTACCTTAGATTGTCAATATGTTTGTCCACTTAAACTTTATCACGTTTCTCAATCGTTCCAAGACATGTTAGATATGATTTATGAAACTTGACTTAACTATGTTTCTCACCTCTTGAATATACTCTCGAATCCAGATTCCCTAGATTTCATCTTACAGGTGAGTATAGCATAATTGATGTAACATCCGTCAAAAAACGGATTTACCAGACCCGCTCCGCTTATCAACCGAACAGTCAGTTAAAATTTTAGTTGCGAATTAAATGCCCAAAATAATTTTAAACGATCCGTAATCAAATATTATGCGGGGATATGTATTTAGTTTTTGAAAATCTGTCAAAAATATCAAAATAAAAATGTTTTACTTTTGCCGGGTTTCGAACTCGGGTCTGTACCGGGTCAAACCAAAGACTTATCTCTCAGCCAACAACCGCTCCGCCACTTTGTTTTCTGGTGAATAAAGGAATCACTTAATTCAAATATTGAAGTTCCGAAATCAATTTCTGTATTTTGCGCCCAAAATAACAGTCGTCGGAAATCCCGACGATTTCGCCGTTTATTTACGTTATCGCTCAATATAACCGAAGTCTTAACTATTACGACGGTTATAACCGACGTCTGAACCGCGACATCAGCCATAACCGCCGGAGTACGGTTGACTTCGAATTAAGACCGAATTCAGACCCCATTCAATCCCAATACTACCCTATAAATACAACCTCAACTCGCCAGAAGTCTTTCACACTCAAATCGCACCCTTTCTCGGCGAAAAATCACTCGCCGGAAGTATTTGATACATCGCCGGAAAACCGTATCATCAACCTTCGAGCTTACTGAACCCCCTAAACTTTCACCGAAGTCACCCACAACCTTTGCAAGCCTTCGGAAGACTCTCTGCTACAAGTTACTTGTCGCCGGAAAAAGTTTTCTTTCGCCGGAGTTCTGCCGGAAAACAGAGTAAAACCAGTCGGTACTTTTTACTCCTAATTCCTTTCCTTTTTACTTTTATCTCGTCTGTAATTGACCGTTAATCGCTAAAAGAGCATGAATTAACTTTTCGAACCAGTCCGTCGTCACTTCCGGTTAAAACCGGTGAAGAAGACGAAGTTCAGTAATGGTTAAGTATAATTTAAATCAAGATAATTACCGGGTTAGACACACAGTCCAGCGGTGGACTGTGTGCACTTTTAAAGCTAAGGTCACGAGTTCGAGTATTGTCCCTCACACGCCGCTTTGATAAAAATCCCTTTTTTCGCAAAACTGAACCGGAGTGTTTTCGGTATATGTTAAGTATATTGATATCTGAGTTTATAATCAAGTGTGACACACAGTCCAGCGGTGGAGTGTGTGTCCGCTAACCCACAGGTCCCGGGTTCGAGACCTGTGGAGCGCACCGATTCTGGAGATTTAATTCATTTTTAATAATAAAGGATTTCTGTTAAATCTAATTAATATATATATATAATTAAAATCGGATATATAACGGGTTAGACACGTAGCTCAGTTGGTAGAGCTGCGTGCACGCGTACGGGAGGTCTCGGGTTCGAGCCTCACCGAGCGCACAACAATATGCCTATAAACCGGTCAACCATAGTCAAAGTCAACGGTCAATGCGTACTGTAGCAAAAATAAAAATATTTTTTATTATTTTTATTTAATTATTTTAATTAAAAATCAATTATAAATACTTAAAAATAACATTTTTAAGGTTAGAAAATAGCCTCAAACTCACAAAAAATACACCCAACAATCCTACTAAAATAGATTAATAAAACCCGTTTACTTACCAAACCGTAATGCGATTTATCTAGGTTTAATCTCACTTGTGGTTAAAACCACTTTGCGTGCAATCAACCTCATCAACCGAACGCACCCAATGTGAGTGAATTCTTACAAACTCCCCTTTTTATTCATGTTTTGGGGTGTATCATGTGTCGCTTAAACTAATTTTCTTATGCAAATTCGTGCTATACCATGATATGAATTAAACTAGAATGTAACTATTGTTTGGTTGTGAAGTATTACATATTGTCAAAGTTGTATGCAAATTATTCAGGCCCATCAGTTCCTCGTGGGAGACGAGAACAACGCGTGCCTTAAAACTCATACATTAGGCCCATCAGTTCCTCGTGGGAGACGAGAACAACGCGTGCCTCAAAACTCATTCATTAAGGCCCATCAGTTCGTAAGAACAACGCGTGCCTCAAACTCATAAATTAGGCCCATCAGTTCCTCGTGGGAGACGAGAACAACGCGTGCCTCAAAACTCATTCATTAAGGCCCATCAGTTCGTAAGAACAACGCGTGCCTCAAAACTCATTCATTAGGCCCATCAGTTCCTCGTGGGAGACGAGTCGAACATCGCGTGCCTCAAAAAAATCATTTGGTGTATGTGAGTTTAATATTCAATATTATGTGTTGTGTGAATAAATTTACATCTACATTTACTCATATGTGGTATGCACATTATTTATAATCAATTGGATAAACTTGTTCAAATGTTTTTCCATAGGATTCACTCGCCAACATTATGTTGATCCAAAACCTTTTTACACATGATACAGGTGAACAGGTTGAAGCAAGGAAAACATAGGATATGCCTTAGAAGAGAACCAAGAAGCTTAGACAGATAGTTAGAATATGGTGTATCATTTATTTCCATTAAATTGTATTAATGAATATGAAACATATAATAAATGTCATGAGCTTTGATGATAACCCAATCATGCCCCGATCACCTTATCCGCTGCGGGTCGGGGTGTGACAATTGATATCTTTATTTGGGTTATGTGAGGCCTTGAGATCTCAGGTTTGTAACATCCGTCAAAAAACGGGTTTCCAAAACCCGCTTCGTTTATTAATCGAATATCCAGTTAAAAATTTTCGTTGCTCATTTAATGCTCAAATTAATTTTAAACGATACATAATTAATAAATAAATTAGAATTTAAAATCTATAATTGAAAATTAATAATAGATAAGGAATAAAAAAATAAAAGGGGATGCCGGGTTTCGAACCCGGGTCACCCGTTTCAACAAACGTGCAACACACCACTCCGCCATACATGCCATTTGTAACAAATACAAAAACAAATAACATTTAAGTAAACCCGAAACTCAAAATCAAGAACCAGTGCGCCCAAATCCGCAATCGCCGGAAAAACCGAAGATTTCGCGAATCACGACCGTTTCTTTTGACGAAAACGCGTGAACTAAATTCGACATCGGTTATAACCGATGTCTAACCCCCAATTCCAGTCGTAACCGCCGGAAAAAGTTTTGACCGTGAATCAAGACAAAATTCCGACCCAATACATCCTGTTCTACCCTATATATACCCCCCACAACCTTCCGGGAATCCTTTCGTTCAAGACCGCACACCTTTTCGTAGTTGAAGTGCTCAGAAACTTGTCGCCGGAGATTTCCAATTTCGCCGGAATTGGTCACCGGAAAACCGAACCCATTTCATTTCTTTGCCTTACTCTAAAATAAGACTTCTAGAGCTCAGACAGAAAGCACCGCACTCACCTCAAACTTCTGGTAGAGCCTTTGTCGCAAGTTACAGTTCGCCGGAACTTCTTTCAGTCACCGGAACTCACACCTGTTCGGTACAACATCCTTAAATCCTTTTCTGTTTAAATTATTTTCGTTATCAGTAATAATCAATCAACTAATTCAATAAGATTTGATTAAACAGTCGAGTTATAATTCTGGGTATTAATTCAGCCGAAGAAGACGAAGTTATAAAGTGTTTTAATATAATAAAATGTGGGTTGTTAATCAGGTTAGACACACAGTCCAGTGGTGGACTGTGTGCAATTATAAGGCGCCGGTTACAGGTTCGATTCGTGCACTAAATCGGTTTTCAGTGATAAATCTCAAAAAAAATTTAAGGCTCCAGAACACCTCCCAATTAGTATTTAAGTTTAATAAAAATCATAATATAAACGGGTTAGTCACCCAGCCCAGTTGGTAGGGCTGGGTGCGTTGCAAGACCAAGGTCGCGGGTTCGAGACCTGTTATGTGCACCGGTTCGACGTAATTAAAATTCTTTTTAAAATAAATGATTTCTAAATAATCTAAATAGTATATAAATATAACTAAAATCAGAAATATTTCAGGTTAGACACGTAGCTCAGTTGGTAGAGCTGCGTGCACGTATACGGGAGGTCACGAGTTCGAACCTCACTCAGCGCACAGTATAAACGCAGTCCGACCGGTCAACGGTCAACGGTCTGGTCAATGGTCAAAAAGTCAAATTTTTATTTTCTTTTTATTTATTTATTTTATTTAAAAATCAATTAAAAACACTTAAAAATAATATTTTTGAAGTTAGAAATTTTCCTTAAACTCACAAAAATAAATCTAACAACCCCATTAAGAACACTAATTAAAAATATTAATCTCAAATAAAAGTTTATTTATTTATCGAATTATTATGTTATTATTTAGATTAGTTTCTCTCGTGGTTAAATCCAAATTCATGCGCATTCATCGTCAATCCAAGAAACGCAACCACTGTGAGTGAATTCTTACAAATCCCCCTTTTTTATTCATGTTTTGGGGTGTATCATGTGTCGCTATAATTATTACATTTATTCAAACTTGTGCTATTACCATTATATGACCTAAACTTATGATGTAAATATTGTTTGTTGTAATACGTGTTTACATTTTGTCAAGTTGCGTGCAAAACATTCATTAGGCCCATCAGTTCCTCGTGGGAGACGAGTTGAACATCGCGTGCCTCAAAATCATTCATTTGGTGTGTGCGTGTGTATTAATTAATATTATGTGTTGTGTTATTAAATTTACATTTACGTTTATTCATATTTGGTTATGCACAATTTTATTCAAATAACCAACATAACTAATTCTTTCAAATGTTTAAATAAGATTCACTCGCCAACTTTTTGTTGACCCAAAACCCTATTTTACATATGATACAGGTGGACAGGTTGAAGCAAGGAACACATAGGAAATTGCCTTAGAAGAAAAATAATGAAGTCTTGATAAATGTATAGAACATGTTGTATTTGTATGTTGATTGTAATGTTCTCCTTTAAAAGGAAATAATAAATATGAAACTTAATAGTAAATGTCATGAGCTTTGATGAAAACCCAATCATGCCCCGATCACCTTTTCCGCTGCGGGTTGGGGTGTGACAAGGTTAGTACCACCGTACAGAAAAAGAGATGAAGGCTCGTCTTTCAGGAGTGTTCCACTTAAGGAATCTTTTCAGCATTGCAAAGGATTAGATCTTTCGATTTTTTTCAAGTTTGCATGCTATTTGGGGTTTTTAGCAAAAGCATTATAGAAGTTCTAGGCTATTGCTTCCACAAAATCAGAAGAACTTGTATAATACCCCAGATATCAACTATCTATAAAGACCTCGTATCTCAGAATCAGGCAACCCTTCAATCGAAATTTCGGAGTACTAAGTCTATATATCCAAGATGTGTTAAACCACGAGATTAAGCAGTTGTAAAATTTAGTTTATATCCCAGAAACAATCTACTGAACGTGTAAAGTCTATCGACACATCCACAGTAAGACTTGTTTATCACTTTCAAACTTTACAAATCTTTAGCATACTGTGATAGTCCACTGATGTACTATCATTTCCTTTTTGACAACAAAAATTTTTTTTGTCTTTTTCATGTTTTTGTACTTTTTGAATTTTTCAATGTTTTTTTTAATTTTCAACTTTTTCATATGTTTTTTTATTTTTCAACAATTTTTAAAATTTTCTTACTCCCCCTAAAATCAAAAACATATTTTTGGATTTTTAGATTTTAAGAAATTCTTCTAAAAATGTAACAAACCAATGCGGATCCTGTGACCTCTTCGTCTTATCCTTTTTCTCAAACCTGTATCTGCAATTGTTTAACAAACAATCATTAAACTCATTTACCACTTGTAAAAGCAGTTTGAACTTGTAAGAACTTTGAAATCAGTTTTTTTTTCAACGGTGTGGATTTTCATAATTTTGACTTTTCAAAATTTTCCTTTTAACAACCACTTGTAATTTCAAAAACTTTTCTTCTTAACTACTCTCCCTCAAAATGACAAAGATATGGCATTTCTGGATAAATTAAAAATTATGAAGCTCCTTAATCCCGAATCAACTTTGATAAGCTGGATCTTGGAACTCCTGCACATGAAAGATTTTAGTTAAAAAGTTCAACCCAAGCCTTCTTGATCTTGGGTTTTGGATATACCTCCTCATACACATCTTCGTAATCACTTTCGGGTGCACTTTGATAAGCATATTCAACATCACAAACTTCAAACTCACAATCAACTTTACTTTTATCTTTCTTGATTGATTTAACATTTTCGGTTTTATCAGTAACAGACTTTTCATTTTCAGACTTCTTTTTAGCCACCCAGGATTATGACATACATCTAGCTTTCTTGATATAGAACTTAGAATCTTTGTTTTCGTTAAATTTGAAGTTTCACCTTTTTCAAATGTTGAGTTCTCAAACTTTGAACTCATTTTAGGTTTCACTTTGTTTTTAGATTCATAGTTTCTGTTTGACTCTGTGACATTTTTCACAATCTCTGGTTGTTTTTGTTTTTCATCTTTTGATTCAGTTTTTCTTCGTGAAAACACAGGCTTTAGATTCAGACACTTGCAAGCAATGTGACCAACATTATTGCATTTAAAGCAAGTTCGTTTCTCAGAACCATTTCCACTAGTGGGTTTTACTCCACTTGTGGACTTGGTCTTAGCCTTGTCCCGAAGCTCTTTTTCCTTCTTGAAATCATCATTTGATTGCTTACCGATTAAGCTTTCCTCTTCAACCGTACTCGTTCCGTACACAAACTTTATGTGTTTACCTTTGTGTTCATGAAATGACAACTTCTGGTTCCTTCTCGGTTCTTCTTCACTTTCCTCTAAACCCAATCCTACTCTCCTGTTCTCAGGAAAATCACCACCACACTTTCGATAATTGTTAGTATTCCTTTTGGGTTTCGAGTAAAATCTTTTTTTATGAGATCATCTGATGAAACTTCTATAAGTTTGAAAAATTTGTCAAGTTGATTCTCTTTCACGTTCTGAATCGGAAAACTATCATTAAAATATGATCTATCAGAATCCTTCATCTTGTACATAACAATATTAGGATCATCACTTAGATCATTTTCTGATAATGTATCTTCATCTTCAGATTGTGATTCCGAGTTATTCGAACTTGATTTGGCGCTTTCAGAGCTACCTTCATCAGAATCATTTCCCAAAACGTTTTTAACCACATTTTTTACTACCGCTTTAATGTCATCGTTTAATTTTGTAAAGTCCACGTCAATGTTCTCATGCAATTCATCTCTCATTTCTGATAAAAGAAGAATGTTAAATGCCTTTTCAACTTCATCATCTTTCTTGCAACAGTAATTTTCAAGAAGTGATGGAAGAACATTTCCGTACACTTTACATTTTGATTTTTCACCATTTTCCTCCGACTTAATCGTAGGTAAAATGTGATCAATAACATAAGCATTAGTGGTATGAGATTTTAGCAATTGGCTTACCCGTTCAGTTTCAATTTTCATAGCATGAAGCTCTTTTTTGTTTCAGCAATTGTGTTAATGTACATGTTAATTGTCTTTTGTTTATCAAGTACTGTGGCTTTTATCATTTTTCATTAGCACCAAGTTCAAGATTAGCTTTTTCGACATTTTTATATTTGCCTTGTATCTTGTCATAAGCTTCTTTCATGTTTCTGTAATCATAACGAAAAGTTTCATTATGTTCAGTTAATTCTCTTATGACTTTGACCTTATCAAGGCATGGTTCACAAGGACTTGTGCACTTTGTGCAAGGTTTTTCAACCTCCACAACTTTCACAACTTCCTTTTCAGACAATCTTACCTCAGCTTTTACCTTCTCAGCTTCCTCTGTTTTCTGCTTTTCGAGATTTGCAATCTCCTCTTCCTCTGCTGCATTTTCCAAAACAGCATCAACATCTGACGCTTCGGAATCTTCCATAACCTCAGCCATCATAGCAACTCCAGTTTTCTTGCCAATGTATCTGTTCTAGTCAAATCCATCTTCTTCTTGATTAGCAACAAGAGCTTGTTCAGTTTTCTTTAAAGATTTTTCTTCAATATCAACTTGTGTCTTCTTTGGATATGGTTTGTATTGAAGAGCTCTCTTGTAGTAATCATTGCTGCTACCGAAAGGATTTTGACTTCCACTTGCTTCTTGATTGCTACATTCGCGTTTGAAGTGTCCCTTTTGTCGACACCTGAAGCATGTGACTTTTGTTTTGTCAAATCCAAGCTTGGTGCTTGAATTACCAATATCCCTCCCAGTAAGCGCCACGAATTTCATAACTCTTCGAATGATAGACGCAAGACTCCACTTGATATCCATGAGTTCTAACTCTTCTTCATCCACTTGATCCTCGGCAGTCATTTCCGGATTACCGATCTTTCCAACAACAAGTCCTTCATAAGATTCAAGAACAGTAGCAAGAAGTGCTATGTGTTGTTTCGCCACTTTTTCAGGAAATACGTTCTTCAAATCTACCGCAATGTTGCACTAGAAAATATTCAAGTCAGAACCAGCTTGGCTTGTCTGACTTTGAAATGAAGGGCTTGAACTAGAACTTGGATGACCAACATAAGGAGAACTTTGATTCGGAGAAGAGTTTGCATTTGCACTAAAGGCCGTTTGAATTTTCGGACTTTGAATCGGAGTATCTTGAATACCTCCTTTGTAATAGACACCTACATCTTGGACAACATTAGCGTTTTTAGATTTCGCTATATTCATCAGCTCCATTTCATGACCTTCTAACTTGTCAATGAAAGATGACAATTTGAAGTGTCTCCAAGATGGGCTATTCTTCAGAATCGTCAGATATGTTGTCCATTCTCCTTCTGGAAGTGCATCGGCCAATCTCAATCTGCTCTTCATTTGATCGTTTAATATCATGTCTTCGCATTTGGACCATGAGGTGACAATATCTATCGATCATTTGTTTCATCGTCTCTCCTTTGATCATTGTAAAGATCTCAAACTCTTTCTTTATCAACGCCTTCTTACTCTTGATCATTTCATCACTGCCTTTGAATTTGTCACAAAGAGATTGCCATAATTCTTGTGAAGTGGTAAACTCTGGCAACAATATCAAAGTATCTTCCATTACCTATTGTTGAATCAAGCTAATCATTTTCTTCTCTGCGATATAATTTGCTTTGTTGGTTGGTGAGAACTTGTTCAACGGAAGATCTTGATCACCTTCATTCTTTGGCCATTTGTAACCATCTTCAACTGCAACCCAGCTGTTGAATTGGTTTGCTTGTATCCAATTCAAAAACTTTTCCTTCCATCCTTCAAACTCATCTATGCTCATTAGCTCCGGCAGTTTCTGAGTAGTACCCATTCCGTTGTCGATATTCATCTGGTTCGCCGCAAGAGTATTAGCGTTTGATGATGAAGCTACTTGTGACATGATACATTGTGGAAATCTTCCATTTTGACAATCTGATGGATTATCTGAGAATATGATCAAAAGCAACTTGGAAATTGATTAGTAATAAGCAAGTTCGGTCGAACTTGTGTGAAACTCAAAATTTTGATTTCACCTTTAACAAGTTCGGTCGAACTTTGGTATAATTTTCTGATTTTGTACAAACACTTCAAGTTCGGTCGAACTTGAAGAAAAATTTTGAAAATTTTATCACTTCGAACGGACTTGATGTTTAAAGAAACAAAACAACAAGTTTGGTCGAACTTAAGACTTAGTTTCAATGTTTCAACTCAGTTCGGTCGAACTTATGCAATACTTCAGCAAATTTTAAGGAAGTTCGGTCGAACTTGGAGTTTAAACCTTGAAAAACTAACAAGTTCGGGTGAACTTGATTAAAATTCAATGAATTTTAGTCAAGTTCGGTCGAACTTGGTCTCAAGTTCGATGGAATTGGTTTTGACAAACATGGTTTTTTTTAACTTTGTGATATCAAAATGATTGAATTTGATGTCCAAACTCTCAGGGGTTTGTTATTAGTGTGTTTTACATGTCATATTCAAAAATCACCCATTTTTTACCGTGAAATCACCAAGAATATGAAAATGTTAAGAAAAATGATAGAATGGAGATGAAATAGAGAGATTCTTGTCTTGATTCCAGCAAATTTAGGTATCCAGGCTCTGATACCACTTGTAAGAATGTCCGCGAACAGCTCGGGAACCTAAATTTGTTATCTATTGTCCTATTATGTGGAAACTAATGACAAGTTAACCAAATAACAAGAATTACTCGTTTAATAGTTGTTTTCATTGATCTAAAGTTCAATACATTCAAGATTCGGATCCGATAGAGCTTCGCCGTCTCTGTGCCAAAATCTCCAACTCCTACAAATGAAATCAAAAGGCATCTACATATAGATGTACAAGTTCGCTGGTGAGAGGATGTAAGTTCGCCCGAACTTGACTTCTCAAGTTCCATCTCAAGCGAACTTGACTCTAAACTCTATTAAATACACCTCGTTTCACCTATACTATACAAACTCGATACAAGACTATTCTATAGACATTAAGCACCATTAGACTCCCTCTTGGATATCCACTTTGTCTTGTTCGGTCTTTAGGAACTCTCGCTTATTCCAGACTCGTTCTCGTGTAATGACGAAGGCAACAGACATATGCACCAACAATCCCATAACTCTTTAGCACTATTACAATGAAGTAATCCCGCATAAATCTCATTGGGCAAAGCCGAAGCAACGATGCTAAAGGCCTTAGCATACAATTCGATTTTAAGGAAATCTTGTTCAGAGTAATTTTCGAGTTTCTTAGGGACCTGGGTGTGGGGACCTTCTGTACTTGGAACCATGGGTATATGAGGTCCAAATACAACGGATCTCCAGCATCCGGTGTTCTGTTGGACGAGAATACGACCCATCCGACGTTGCCAAATAAAATATTCATTTCGTTTCAACATCGGTGGTTTAAACATTGATTCAATATTGGATTCCTGTGTGTTTTGTGCCATTTCTGTTGTTTACAACAGATTTGTGTTTTAAATACTTTTGTTGTAATAAAACTATGTATTCAAGTAAAACTATCAAACGGATTAGCACAAGAGCTGATATGTTCAAATCAATTTGACTGTTAAATAAAAATCGATTGATCAAGCTCTGATACTAATTCTCAGGATCTAAGTTTGAATCACTTGTAGTTTTTGTTTCTAAAGATGGAAAATGGATTGAAATATAAAGATATGCAACGGAATTAATGAAAAACTTTTACTACAAGCAATCGGTCGTTTGTTTTCATCACCATCATGCTTTCAAGTTGATAAACTTTGCATGTGATTCACAAACTCCCCCTTAGCCAATTACAATCGTTTGATAGTAAGAAATAAAGAAGATAAAGTGCGAATTGATCTTTTTCTGGAAGACGAGTTAACTGTTACGACGTTCACCTATTTATACTAACTATCTAACCACTGAGCATCTTTTGTGACGTCATTGTTGATAGTGACAGCTAAAAAAATTGTAACTAACTAAAACACTGTGATACTAATACTATCAGTGCATAGCACTGTTACATTGAATAAAGTAAAATTAGTCTAAGCACTAATCTCTATCCTCTGATCTTGTTTCTTCTAGCAGACCTTTGCTTCTTAATTCCATCAGATGATAGGAACAGTTGTTTAAGGAAAGTAGTGTAAAGGTTGATAAGAGGTTATAACCTCTTATATTTGAACCAAAGCTCGAATAGTGTATTTGGCTTTGATATCATATGTTCCTTTGTTAGGGTTCAATCCCAACTTGATTCATCACGGGCTTGGGTGATCCTATATAAATCACTAGTTAACCTTTCAAAAGTCCTACTACAAGAAAAATGATTATTGAATAAGTTAACTAAATGGGAAAATGAAGTTATAAAGTAAGGAGGAAGACTTAGCAGCCATTTTAACGCTAATCCAGTAAGTGTGGATCCAAAGCCTTTGCACAGACAGGCTTCTTTCAATCTTTATTGAATGGGGTTCATTTCCATCCTCTCTCTGTATTGAGCAACATGCTCTTCTAGATCAGTGGTACCGTCGTACTACTTCATATTGGGGGTTTGCATACGCTTTGGAATCTCAGCATTGCATATAGGATGTGCAAAGCGAGATACCCTGTGGCTTCCATCTGGGATCTCAGAAATGGGTTTGACCACTCCTGGGACACTGGATAACATATCCTTGACTTTCTGCAAGTCCCTTGCCATGGCTGGGTTGATCCCTGCATCCTGGATGTAAGTATAGTCAGTATCAAAAGATGCATTAAAGTTGTTACCTCCCGAATGGTTTGAAGTTGGTATCCCAGAGGTGTGTCTAGGATAGGATATGTATGTCATAACAGTTGGGCCTGACGATGCGATAGTTTGCATAGGAATGAAATCCTCTTCATGAATTTTAGAGCTTCTCCATGACTGTCTCCCTAAGGATCCTTGATCCTGGAAAGTGTAGGATCCTGGATACATGGGTGCTGACGGTCTCGATGAATAATCCATGGATCCTTGAACTTGCGATGAGGATCCTTGATGTTGAAAGTATGATCCTTGGGCTTGATACATTCCTTGTGATTCTCTGGGTTCGTAGAAGGATCCTTGAGGCTCAGTAGTCATCGGTGATCCTTGATGAAGGATAGAGGATCCTTGAGGCTGCATCATTGCCAATGATCCTTGTTGAAGGTTGGAGGATCCTTGAGGTTGAGTCGTGAATCCTTTGGAATGTTGGATGTTGATGATGGAGTATCAAAATCCAATGCCCTAGTCATCAGTGGAGACTGCTGTTCTGCCGGTCCCTTTTGCTTCTTTTTTTCATCAATCTCGCGAAGGATCCTCTGGTTAGTTTTTGTCTTACTGTTCCATATAGCCTTTCATATGCAACAGCAAAACTGAAATATCATTGTTAGTAGGTGTAGAAGAAGAAACAATAGAGGTTTTTGATCCTGTTTTACCATAGAAGAAAAAAGATCGTGTGATTGCCAGACCTTATTATGTTTTACCATAGAGAAAAAAAAGAAAATTGAGAAAGGGAAGGTTGGTGCCGGTTAACTAGGCTGTTTTTTTAAAAACGTTTTGAACGCGGCGCAGATTCAGTCCTTGAGGTTTTGTAGTTTTAACAAAATTCAATTCAAACTTGATTACCTTGATGTTATTAATTTACAAATGTTCCAGAAAGGCCCCTACAGTTTTATAATGTTTTATAAAATCTAGTTTAAAACTTATAAAGCTTAACTAACACATCTTTTATAAAACTTATACTTTTATCAAAATTTCTAAATTTCAAAAACTTAGATATTTTTTTATAAACTTTATTTATTTATTTAAAACAATGCTATTATTAATAACTAGCATTATTAATAATTAGCATTATTAATATATGATATGTTTATATATACATATAATTAACATATATATATATATATATATAGGAAAGTGAATATGAGGCTGTCACACATCTAAGCTTAGATACGAAACCCTCAAAACTACGTCGTTTTAATTAAGATCCCTAAAAGTTTATACTAAAATACACCATTTATATCTTACTTATTTTTTTCTTTCCATAATGATATATAGATCCCTATTCCTAATATCATACAAAGGTAGCTTTAATCAAATACACGTTCTTCTAACCTGTAAATCAATGGCTTTTAATCGAAAACCAAAACCAAGAATCAGATCTAACTCAAACTAAATGAGAAACGAAAAAACAAAATAGATAGAAGATCGAACCTTGACAACCAAGAAATCTGAAACTAAATCCCCAAACAAACTGAAAATTGTTATTAATTTAAACCTTATTTAGCTACAGAATCCAAACATATTTTACAACCGCATCAACACCATGACATCTTTATTTGATTCAATAATTAAAAATTTCACCACGCATTCAAAACTGAAACACGTTTCTCAATTCGAGTAACTGAGAATAAACATTTACTTTTCGAGCCACAACACAAGAAAAAAAACAATTTTTAGTTTTTTTTTGGGGATTTAGTTCCAGATTTAGGTAGTTAGAGTTTGATCTTCTATTTGTTTTGTTTTTCGTTTCATTTGATTTAATCTTCTCTTTGTTTTGTTTTTCGTTTCATTTGATTTTGATTTGATTTTTGATGAAAATTTTATACTAACTACTTCTGTATGTTGGAATTTGTAGAACTTCATCATTGTAGAAAAAAATGAGTATTAAAATGGTAGGTTTTTAAGAATTTGAATCAAAACGACGTAGTTTTAAGGGTTTCACATTTAAGCTTAGCTGTGTGACAGCCTCATATTCACTTTCCCTATATATATGTGGGTACAAATACAGTGGTAATAAATTGGATGATAACACATGGTTGAAATATACCCGATGTTATAATACTATGATACTGGACCGCCAAGAGAAGGTGTAATGGTTTGCTATCAATTCTAATGTTGTGTGGTAATATTCGATGAAAAAGGTCCATAGCGGACCACCAAGGATTTTGGTGCCGGTACGTTTTGAAGCTAGCCACCTTTGGCATTTCCCCGTGTGTCAGTGTGTTGCTTACCGCCAGGGATCTGGTGGCGATTTGCCACCGACTTGTCGAGCAAAAAATTAAGGTTTACATATTTTATTCGCATAGAGATTTTGGAGTAGAAGACAAGGTTTTGAGGCTTGGATTTAAAAAATATACGTGCTTTTCGGTTGGTGTTTCATGGTTTTATATTTTTATTCAGTTCCAATCAATTCCAAAACATATTTCAATGATGTTTTTGTAGTGAACCTCATGAGTTGCTAAACCTTTAAAACTACTTAAACTTTTGATTTTTTGAGTAATGATTTCATTATTAATTTGCGTACCATGTTCTTCTTATGATTCTCATTAATTAGTTGCGTATTTATTCGTTAAAATTGCATGTTTAGGTGGCCTAGTTGGTGTTAGAGATCTTCGTATGATTAGGCTTGAGATAAACCCTAAGAACGGTATGCTTGTTTGTCTAAGATCAGTGTTCTATCATTCTTGAGACGGAGAGATGATAGATTGTCGGGTTGTCTTTTTCTTTGGATCTTTGGGTAGTAATTGTATGAGAGTGAGTTATCCCATATTGCCTTTTGATCCTTGCAATCTCTTGTCATAGCCCGTTTTGTTAGATTACTCCTTTACATCTTAGGGTGTATGATGACTAATGAGACCAAGAGGAAAACTAGTCTATGAGCACTGAAACATTACTTAGTTTGATTAGACCGATAGGAGATCCATTCAACATCCCTGTGAGCTTTGCACGTCCCTTAGGTTCAATTAGATGTAATAGTAAGACCAAGAGGCGATCTAGCATACTTTAGTGATCCCCGAGATAGTCGTATCTTTAGATCTGGTTTACCGATATGATTCCTTGTTTAGGTAATTGCCTTCCCATATATGATATTCCTTCGTGCTTTAGTTGTTTCCTAGTTTCTTCTTATCTTTTTATGTTTTAATTTGGTATAGTTAGATAAAAACCATGCTTATTATCCAGGTTAAGATTCGATAGAGGTTTATTACCGAGAGCCGACAGTATCCACGGATTGATAACCGGTTCTTACCCCTAGCTATACTGCATTCGATAGGTACACTTGCCTTTCGTGCGTAGTCCAGTTATTTGGTGAAAACTCTTATAAAATCTTTTGTGTAAGTAATGTATTTTCTACACTTTTTTCACATTATCATAGATAAATATCAATGACCTTAGATCTAACAAGACGATCATCTACAAATGATGAGAGAGATGAATATATTCAAGAGTAAAGAAAAAAATGATTCATTAGACCTTCAAATTCCTTCTCGAACACATCCAACCGTCCATAACCTCTCTATCCTGCTGATCTGAATCCTATACAGCTAAATCCTATATAAATGAATATTATTTCAACAATCAAGCAAGAAAAATGTTGATTGCTTTGAAGCCCACTAAAATATTTAAACATAACTGATTGTGTTCCAACATTTTGTAGGACCTAAATCATTTGAATCCTACTAATCACATTACAATTAGCACAGAATCCTTTTATGTTTGCATTAAAATTCAATATTCTAACAATCAAACAAGAGAAATGTGAATTTCTTTGAAGCCCACTAACATATCTAATTATTATTATTATTAGTGGTCCAATGTATTGTAGGGCCAAAATATTTATAACATAAAGAAATGTACGTACCAAGATGAAGTTTACAAGATCCCAACTATAAATACATACGAGTAACATGCTTTTTGAATCATACATACTAAACCATTAAAAACATGGATATTCTCATTTCAAACTGGTCCGGAGTTCAATCGCTACCGGAGAGCTACATTTTCCCGGAGGCCAGGAAACCACAAAATTCAACCATCAAAAGACATTCCTATCATTGATCTTGAAAAAAATCAATGGCCCGGAACGAGCTCAAACAATTCAACAAGTTATAAAAAAAGCATGCCAAGATTTTGGGCTGTTTCAGGTCAGTAAACATCCAGGTTTTTGAGTCACTAATGACAATTTTTGTGTAGTGTTTTAAGAACATGTTTGATCGACTTTTGCAACATTACAGGTGATCAACCATGGAGTTTCGAGGGAATTAATGGATCAAACAATGGCATTGTTTAAACAGTTTTTGGCGTCGCCTGCAGAATTCAAAGAAAGATTTTATTCAAATGATTTGAATGCAAGTTGTAGGCTTTACACTAGCACGTTAAACTATGAAAACGAAGAGGTTCATTATTGGAGAGATAACTTAACGCACCGATGTCATCCTCTTGAAGATCATATTAACCATTGGTCCAATGACCATCCGTATTATCGGTAACAAAATCTTGATCTCTAACCTAGGGGCGCATCCAGCCGTTTAAAACCGGATGCCCAAGCACCCAAAAGCCCACCAATTTTATTTTGTTAGTCCAGGCATGTTGTTTAACATGGAAGGAGGTGTTAAGCGCCACATCAGTGCCACATAGGCAGCAGAACTTCAACTAATTTACCCTTTAACTATTATGTTGTAGTTTAACTAGTATATAAATACGAGAAAAAATAAAAAAAAAATATATAAAATGTGTGTTTAAGTGCCCCCACCTTTTTCCAACCTTTAACGCCTGTTGAGAGATTGGTGAAAGGGCCACTAGACCAAAACAACTGGTCTTATATAGGGCTGCCTTTTTTAACCGAAACCCGAAATCCGACCTGAAACCGAAGTCTATCGAACCCGGAGTGGACGAAACCCGAAGAACCCGTAACCAAATAACTGTAAACCCGAACCCGAATATAGTTCTATGAATTGGTTAACGGGTTGAATAATAGGTAATTGATTTAACCCGAAATAGATTTAAAACAATTAGAATATTTTTTTATATATAGCCATATCTTATAAAAGGACCTAATAATCCTTTCCTATTCCACGATGTAGACAGCCATATCTTCTAAAAATTTTAAATCACGAAGTTCATATATATCTCTAATTTCTAAAAGTTTTAAATCACAGCATACATATTCGATATTGTCCGACAACATACAAGAGTTGTTAATTTCTAAAAGTTTTAAATCACAATATACATAATACATTACATATCTACGATATCGTCCAACGACATACAAGAGTTGTTTTACAAAATCTTTTTTATATTATTCGCTAATAACTAATATTGATATTTAAAATTTAAAAGGTTGTACTTTTCTGTTAAAGTAATTTATTTTCTAACCCGAAACCTGATCTAACCCTACCCATTTTAAACCCGAACCATTACCCGAACACCGAAAAACCCGAATCTAGAATGGTGCAATTATTGGGTTAAATATTTAGCTTTGTAAACCCGAAGAACCCGACCTGAAAAACCCGAAACCCATTTAAAAAACCCGAAGACCACCCCTAGTCTTATGTACACCATACTTATATTCATGGTTGACTATTTGTTTGTTTGTTTATGTTAATTAAACTTGTTTTTGTTTTACACGTTTACCTGTTTAAATTTAACTCCTACATCAATTATACACAACTTTATTTTATTTTTTCTTTCGTATTTGTTAATACTAGAATAGAATAGAATACAAATTAGGATTCAAATATTAAATTATAAGAAAAAAATATTTCTATTACCTAATTAGAATCTACCAGTTAATTGTTTGGTATTCATCAAGGTTACCTAATTAGAATGTACTAGTTAATTGTTTCAAGTTTTTGTTCTTTTTACTAAACCAACCCTCCTTTGAACATGAAATAGATACCCCGTTATTGTTTTCGACTAATAAATGAAGGAAATATGCAGAAAAGTTGTGGCGGAGTACTCGAGGGAAGTGAGGAAGTTCTTACTGAAGGCACTGGAGTTAATCTGTGACGGAATGGGACTTGAAACACGATATTTTGAAGGTGAACTAAGCCAGAACCAGTTGGTATCGGTGAACCATCACATTCCTTGCCCCGATCCAACTTTAACCATGGGAATGCAAGCGCACTGTGACCCGAATCTTATTAGCATGCTTCAACAAGGTGATGTTTGTGGACTACAAGCCCTTAAAGATGGTCAATGGGTTGGCGTTGAGCCTGTTCCCGGCGCTTTTGTTGTCATTCCCGGCCTCCAGTTACGGGTATGTGATTAGGGATGCTCCCGGCTGCAGGTTTTGATACAAATTTTTAGGAAAACACAAACTGAACCTGCCGGTTTTCATGGTGCTATGGTTCGGTTTTGAAGTTTGAAAAAATAGCCTTTCCAGAGTTTACTTATGGAAGGAAAAGAAACTAAACATATTTTATGTTCCAGAGTTTCATTTAAGGAAGAAAAAGAAAGGAAAATAAAAATGTTTTGTTCCCGAGTTTCACTTAAGAAAAGAAAAGAAAGGAAATTAAAAAGAAAACTAGGCTAAATTCTTTAGTTTTTCTATCCTTCCAATTTGGAAGGAAATGGTGGAAAAGCGTCCTTTTGTTTCCTTTCTCGTCCTTTCCTTTCTATTCTTTTCCCTCGTTAAGTTAACTCGGGAACACATAGTATGTATTTAAATAAGTGTCAAAGAGGGTTGGTTTCAAGTTCTGAACCATACGGCATACACTAATTCGTAAACCATCAAACTTTTAAAACATAATCGTTAATCGAATCGCACCTACTACAAACCGGTATATAGTTTCTTCCCTTTGAATGTTTTGGTCAGTTTTGATGGTTTATGAACCCCACTAGGCACGTTTCAAGCTAAATTCACATATTATAGTCAGCTTTTAAAATCAATTTTTGAAACTAAATAGGTTATAAGCAATGGGAAGCTAGCAAGTGCTGTGCACCGAGTAGTGACCGATTCAAAGGAGTCGCGGACCACCATAGGGATGTTTCTGATTCCTTCAAATGACGTCTTGATACAACCTGCTGATTGTTTGCTTGGTTCATCAGCCATGTTGTACCGCGGTTACATGTACAAAGAGTTTTTCAGTACGTTCAGTGGTAACAATTGTGAGGCTGAAATTGCTCTCGAGTGTTTTAAGCTGTGAGCATGTGCAAGCTTGTTGAATCGATCATGTTAAGGTTGTTTGTTGTATAATATTATGTGTGAAGTTTCAAGTGTTTAATATGTTTTATAGGTGTGGAGTGTTTGCTAGCAAATATATGTATCACATATGTAATAAGGATCATGACATGATATTGTAAAATAAGCTTTGTGGTTTAAATCACCATATTAATTAATGTATCATCTATGGTTTGTAGCTGTACATTCAGGATTCAAAATTACACTGAAAACTGTGCTTTGGTCTCATTTAGACATTGGTAATCCTGTCTAGCGGCCAACTTGCTACTAAAAAGGCGGTCTCAGAAACCAAAATCTGCGACCAGTAGTGCTGCAACTGGTTAGCTAAAGATCAATAAGGATAGGCTGTCACAAATTTGTTAGAAAAGGAATATATATATACATATATATATATAGGACAAGGATCCGTTAGGAACCACCCTTTATTGCGAGAACCGCGAGAACCAGTGTGAACACAAACAGTAATACCTAAAAAAATCCAAAAAAAATACCACAAATTTTTTCTGTTTTTCTTTAATATTTTTTTTTTGAAAAAATCGCTATATTTACTCAACAATAAAAAAATATTTCAAAAAAAAAATTTGAGTACTAACTATCCATCCACATGTGCATTTTCGTCTTTTCTTTGACAAATTCCGTAATACATTACAAACATTAGACAATTGTACTTTCATTTACACTACCATGTGTAACACACTACTTTTTACGTTACCAATATTAGCAATGCACATGTGCATCTATATATATCAACATGAAATAAGGTGTTTTGGTACACTAATTTAAATACATTTTCTCTTTCATCTATCATATCATCTGTCACACCCTCAATTTCCACTTGCGGAGTTTTACCGCGAGGCGTGTGAACAAACCAGAATCTGAAACACTAGTACGTCGAACGACTCTATATGATTTGATAATACGTTTTCCAAAAATCATTTGTTTAACCATTCATCGTAGATTTTATATTGTCTTAGTTAGTTACCAATGTTTAGCGGAAGCATTAGTTTTTATGGTTGAGCGGAAGCATAAAATAAGTAGTGAAACGGGCGCCAACACAAATGAAAAACCCAAAACAATGTTGTAAATGAGACTCGATAAAAGATGTCTTGTTCAATGCATGTGAGTGCACCTAGAGCTCCTAGCGTCCTGAGAAATATGTAAAGAAACAAGTGTCAACATTAAAGATGAGTGAGTTCACATGTTTTCATAAATTCGTTTGTTCGGTTATGAGTTTGTTTCCCCCGTTATCCCTAACCCGGGATAACGATTTAGTTCCATTATTCCCAACCCGGAATAATAATAATGTTGGTTCCATTATTCCAAACCCGGAATAATAAAGTTGTTGTTTCCATTATCCCTAACCCGGGATAATATAGTTGTTGTTTCCATTATCCCCAACCCGGGATAATATAGTTGATTCGTAATTAAGTTCAATGTTAACATATATAGGTAGCTAGCCTAAAGTCATGTCACGTAAGTGTTCGCGATCGAAGCTGACTGTTGTGCCTCCGTGTTGCCAGGCCTGTCACTGACCATGGCGAAGTTAGGCCAAATTATTCACCCGTTGACCATACCCGGTCGGCTAGCGCGACTAGCTCGGATGGGGCTTGTCGGGCCCAGTAGTACTACTTATAATTTCCCCGCTATTAAAACCCAATACTAACGATCCGAGAGATTGTCGAGGACTTATGTGATATAGTTGCTTAGTGACCATAACATTACATTAACATCAACTTAGTTACCGAATAGTTATGTGACGTTAATTTCGTATAACGTAAAGAGATTGAGTTTGAAGAGTGTATACATGTTTCTCCCCTGTTGTTTAAAAACCGGATAAAGTTAGGGGCCGTGAACTCACCTTTAGTTGCTCGGTTAGTGTAGCAAAGAAGTCGTAAAGGATGGGACCGCTAATTGCGTCCTAACAAACCAATTGATTTCAAGTCAGTGTGTGAACACACCAATACAAAATTCTACACATAATTTACGCACAAAGTGATACACACAATCAAACTTCCTAACACTCAAACATGCATGCAAGTATCCTCATGTGAACATAGTAATCAAAACAATTTATCATGAACATAATCCAATCCATACAACACTTTGGTGCACACATTCACAGGTTATCAAGTTTCAGCTTACATACTCATAATTCGGCTGTTTTCTAGGATTTTTATAAAATAGTTCCAACGTTCCAAAAATTCCAATTATTTTACAGCAGGTGACAACTATACTGTAGAAATTTATATAAATTTTTCAAGTCCTAATGCTTTACCAATTAACCATAAATATTAATATACTAGGCTGCAGTCAGATTCGTGGCTTTCTGACTGCAGTCCACGGAAGAATTTATTTAAAAATCACTGATCGTCCAATTAACAAAATTCCAGTGGGAGTTGCCCGGAAATTTCCATATCTAGTTGCTGTACTAATTTCATGATTCGACTCCCTACAGATTATAAAATTCAACTCGATAAACAATTAACAAAATTTCAGGATTTTCACAGCTTTAGTTACTGAATTTCATTGGCCACTTAAAAATATCAAACGACTTCAGAAAAATATGAATCCAGCGCCATTAGATTCGTTATTCAAATCTCTACGTTTTAGACTTCAGAAAATCCGTTTTTCGACAACTAATGACCGAGTTACAGCCAGATGAATTCGGCTGCAACTATCACTCAGCAACCTGTTTCAGCATTTTATCACCACTAATTCGCATAAACCGTCAATACAATGAACCTAGGCGATCAAGAACTGATTTTTCTAATCATAGATCAATACATACATCACATCCATGCAAACCCTAATCAATATCTCTAGTTTTTATAAACAAAACACAGCCTATATTTTCCAGATTTCGAACAAACATCAAACTTTCAATCTAACATAATCAATCCGAAAACAACACAATCACTACATTCAAACACATATATCCGAATATGATCTTGTAACAAAAGATAAATCCTAACCTTTAATGACAAGGTAATAAGCCGAGACTTGGACGGGACTGATTCGGATGTTCAAGCTAGATCGCAACCGAGAGGATGAAAAGGGACAAACTGCTCGCGATCGAGAAGGTGATGTAGCGCTGATCAGATCGAGATGATGAAGGAAGAGGCTGCTCGCGACCGAAGGGAGTGTAACAAGGCTGCCGTCGGCTTCTTAGATATTAGGGTTTTGTGTTTTTGTTTTTGTGAAGAAAGACCCATGCATGTGTTTGTATATATAGGCGCAAGAGATGAACGGGTTGCGGTTTGGGTTTGTTCTCGCGGCCGAAGGGACTTGGGTGGGTCGGTTTGGGTTGTTTGCTCGCGACCGAATAGTTTGAGTTTAAGGTTTGGGTTAAAACTTGATCCCCAAGTTTAGTTCCTTGAGTTGCAAGAAAAGAGGCCGGCTCGTGTCGCGGTTCGGCTCGATTCATTTATTTATTTACTACGTCTATACATTATAACTAACATAAAACACGAACTCGGATATCACATAATAACGCACCAAGTTATAAACGTTTAATACGTAGCACATAATTTATTCGACAAGTATTGCGTTTAAGTTATCCGAAAAACCGGGATGTCACATTATCCCCATGTTGAAAGAATTTTCGTCCCGAAAATTGAGTAAACGTGGTTTAGAATGCAGCGTACATGTTTAGAGTGCCACGCACAAAGAGTTAGTTCGTTAACGATGGTGTGCGAAGTTACAAGAAGTTCCCAAGTGCCATGCACAAAGATTCCCAAGTGCCATGCACAAGAATTTAGTTAACAATGGTACGCGAAAGTATGAGAAATTTCCAGGTTGTCACATCATCCCCATGTTGAAAGAATTTTCGTCCCGAAAATTTAGTTGTTGGTATCGTTAGTTTGCTGCTCAGCTGCAAAGAGGTGTGGGTATTTGCTTTTCATTTGGTCCTCTCTTTCCCACGTGAACTCCGGTCCACGCTTAGAGTCCCAACGAACCTTAACGATCGGAATCTTGCTGTGCCTTCGAGTCTTGATCTCACGATCCATGATCTCGATAGGCTGTTCCACAAAGTGCAGTTGTTCATCCACTTGAATCTCATCCAATGGAATAACTAGAGTTTCATCTGATAGACACTTCTTCAGATTTGACACGTGAAACACGTTGTGAACTCCACTGAGTTCGGCAGGAAGGTCTAATTGATAAGCTACGGGTCCAATACGTTTCAAGATTACAAACGGACCTACGTACCGTGGGTTTAGTTTGCCCTGTTTTCCAAAACGGATTACACCCTTCCAGGGTGACACCTTCAGTAGGACGCGGTCGCCTACTTGAAATTCGAGCGGTTTGCGTCGTTGTTCAGCGTAACTTTTCTGTCGATCTCGTGCCGCCGCCATGCGGTTTCTGATTTGTATAATCTTTTAAGTAGCCTCAAGTATCAACTCAGGGCCTGTAAGTTGGCTGTCACCGACTTCTGTCCAACAGACCGGTGATCTACATTTACGACCGTATAATGCCTCAAACGTTGCTGCCGATATACTTGTATGGTAACTGTTGTTATACGAGAATTCCACTAAAGGCAGGTGAATTTCCCAACTATTCCCGAAGTCTACTATGCATGCCCTAAGTATGTCTTCCAAGGTTTGTATGGTCCTTTCGCTTTGACCATCAGTCTAAGGGTGATAGGCAGTGCTCATATCTAAGCGTGTGCCCAACGCATTCTGGAGTGACTGCCAGAAGTTGGATGTGAAGCGAGCATCTCTGTCTGAGATGATGGACGTTGGCACTCCGTGCCGAGAAACTACTTCCTTAATGTAGATGCGAGTCAACTTCTCCATCTTATATGTTTCTTTAATAGCTAGGAAGTGTGCGGACTTAGTTAAACGATCCACTATCACCCAGATGGTATCGCAACCACCCAAAGTTCGCGGAAGTTTAGTGATGAAATCCATCGAGATCTGATCCCATTTCCACACTGGGATCTCAGGTTGTTGAAGTAGCCCCGATGGCTTTTGATACTCTACCTTGACTTTTGCACAAGTCAAACACTTACTCACGTAGGTGGCTATATCAGCTTTCATGTTGGGCCACCAATACGCAGCTTTAAGGTCTTGATACATCTTATCCGAACCAGGATGGAGAGAGTATCGGGATTTGTGAGCTTCGTCCATGACTAGCTCTCTGAGGTTTCCGTAGAGAGGTACCCGTATGCGATTCATGAAATACCGGGCTCCATTGGGTTTTACTTCCCAATCGCGTTCCATTTTTCCCACTGATTCGGCTTTGATGTTTTCCTCCTTAACTGCTTCTAACTGGGCGTCGCGTATTTGTTCGGGTAGCCCCGAATGAATAGTGAGCTGCAATGCTCGTACACGACGAGGTTTCAAGTGTTCCTTCCTACTGAGGGCATCAGCTACCACGTTAGCTTTACCCGGGTGATACCGAATGGCACACTCATAATCGTTCAAGAGTTCGACCCAGCGACGCTGTCGCATGTTCAACTCCTTCTGATCAAAGATGTGTTGGAGACTCTTGTGGTCTTGAAGATTGTGCACTTCGTCCCATAGAGGTAGTGTCTCCAAATCTTAAGTGCAAACACTACTGCTCCCAATTCCAGGTCATGCGTCGTGTAGTTTTTTCTCGTGAACCTTCAATTGTCGCGACGCATACGCGATAACCTTATCGCGTTGCATGAGTACGCATCCCAACCCCTGAATGGAAGCATCACAATATACTACAAAGTCATCTGTCCCTTCCGGCAAGGACACACTGCAAAGTTTCTGTTTCAGCAATTGAAATGCCGCTTCCTGCTTGTCACCCCAAGCATACTTGATGCCTTTCTGGGTGAGGGTAGTAAGCGGTTGTGCGATCTTTGAAAACCCCTCGATGAAACGTCTGTAGTAACCAGCTAAACCCAAAAATTGGCGGATCTCTGTCGGTGTCATGGGTGCTTCCCAGTTTTTTATAGCTTCAATCTTGGCAGGGTCGACATGGATACCCTTTTCATTTACGATATGCCCGAGAAACTGAACTTCCCGAATCCAGAAATCACACTTCGAAAGCTTGGCATATAGCTTCTCCTGTTGAAGTAATCCTAGCAGTAATCGTAGATGTTCAGCATGTTCTTCTTCACTTTTGGAGTAGATGAGTATGTCATCGATGAACACAATGACAAACTTGTCGAGGTATGGTTTACACATGCGGTTCATGAGGTCCATGAACACCGCGGGTGCGTTGGTGAGACCGAAGGGCATGACCAAGAACTCATAATGGCCATACCGAGTACGAAAAGCCGTTTTAGCGATATCCTCCTCCCTGACGCGTAGCTGGTGGTAACCGGACCGTAGATCAATCTTGGAGTAGTAGCTTGACCCTTGCAGTTGGTCGAAGAGATCGTCGATGCGAGGTAACGGGTATCGGTTCTTGACAGTAACCTTGTTGAGTTCCCTGTAGTCGATGCACATGCGGAAGGTCCCGTCCTTCTTCTTGACAAAAAGGACTGGAGCTCCCCATGGCGAAGCGCTTGGTCGGATAAATCCCTTTTCTAACAGCTCCTGAAGTTGGGTAGACAGCTCCTGCAGCTCGGCTGGAGCTAGGCGGTATGGAGCCTTGGCGATAGGAGTTGCATGGTTCGCCAATTCGATTTCAAACTCCAATTGTCGATGGGGTGGAAGACCAGGTAATTCCTCTGGGAATACATCGGAAAAATCACGGACGACAGGGATGTCTTCTATATGTTTCTCGTCCTTAGGCTGCTCGGTAACCAGTGCGAGTAAAGCGAAGGAGTTCTTTCTCCGAAGATACTTCTGCGTTTGCATGTAGGAGATGATGTTGGTGACGGCGCCTGCCTTCTCGCCTTGCACCGTCAAGATTTCGTCGTTAGAGAGCGGAATACGGATAGATTTTTCGAAGCAGAGAACTTCAGCCCGGACGTCGGATAGCCAGTCCATTCCGACTACCACGTCAAAACTACCCAGGGTAGTTGTCATTAGATCAATGGTAAAGGTGTGACCCGCGAGTTTGAGTTGACAGCCGGATACTATATGGGTCACATCTACGGATTTACCATCTGCTAGTTCTATGACATAAGGGGTCTCTAAGGGTTTAGGCGTCAGATTTAGGTTCTTCCTAAAAGACTCAGATATAAAGCTCCTATCCGCACCCGTATCAAAAAGCACAGTAACAAAATGTTCATTAAGGGGAAACTTACCGGTGACCACGTTCGAGTCGTTTCTGGCCTCTCCGCGGCCCAATGTAAATGCGCGACCTTTGGCACCTCCTGTGCCACCATTTCCATTATTGTTGTTGTTATTGTTGTTGTTGTGGTTATTGTGGTTGTGGTTGTTCCCACCATTGTTGTTGTTGTTGTTACGCAGCTGTGGGCAGTCTCTTTTGAAGTGGGCATTGCTACCACACTGATAGCATCCCCGGTTAACACCCTGTTGTGGGCCTTGGGGATGATTTTGGTTATGTCGGGACATGATTTCCCCACGACAATCCTTTGCCGCATGTCCCATCTTGCCACATCGTTGGCAGCGATTCCCGGCACAAGGGCCGTGATGATGAAGATTACAGCGATTGCACGGCGGCTTTCGACCTACATAGCCGCTTGCGTTCTGGTTGTTGTTGTTGTTGTTGGCGGGCTGATTTTGGTGACCCCGGTGGCTGTTGTAATGATTGAACCGTTTCTGGTTCCCCTGTTGTGGCTGGGATGACGAAGACTGTCGAGCAGACGAGTCTTCAAACTTTCTTTTATTATCAGGGGCAACTTCAGTCGTACCCCGAGCTGGCAACTTCTTTTGTTCCACCGCCTTATCGGTGAGTTTCTGCGCTAACCTGATTGCTTGATGTTCAGTTGCAGGGTTACTAGCCATTACCATACCCTGAATCTCCGGAACCAGACCCCCAAGGTAGAACTCGAGCCGTTTCTCCACAGTGTTAGCCAGATCGGGACACAGAAATACCAAGTCGTGATGTTTCGCTGTGTATGCTTCGATTTCAGATCCCACCATTTTGTGGTTCCATAAAGTTTGCTCCAACTGTTGCACTCTGTCTCGCGGACAGTACTCTTCTTTGATTAGGGCCTTAAACTCGGCCCAGGCCATTGCATTTGCAGCAATAAGTCCACGCGTTTGGACTTGTGCATTCCACCAAGTTAGTGCCCCATCTTCCAGTGTTGAGGCTGCGTACTTGATCTTGTTGGCTTCTAGACAGTTGCACATTTCAAATACTGATTCAGATTTTTCGATCCAGCGGACCAGTCCTATGGGTCCTTCTGCCCCCGAGAATTTGCTTGGTTTCGCGTCGAGGAACATCTTGTAGGGGTTAAAACCCCCTCCTTCTGACAGAGGATAGGTAGTCAGCGAGGAATTCTACTAGCCCAACTATTAGATTTTCACATGAAAATTTAATAATGGTTACCTGCCGGTTGGTTCTGAACACCCGCTAGAGCTGCGTTCACGTGCTCTTGAATCATGGCAGCTAGTTCTTCGGGCGTCATGTTAAGGTTTCCACGTCGTCCAGTTTCCATTTAGATCTTCGAAAAACAACATAAACACACCCCGATAAGTCTATATATCCAATATAGTTATCCTACTTCGTACTTAAATAATTATCAAGTTATGTCAACTCAAATATATTAAATAGTCAAAAGAAATACTTGATTAAATGAAGTTTCAACGTCTTACAAAGTGCCAACCAAACATATGAATTCACTATAAAGTCTCAAGTTTAAACACAAGTGGGAAAATAAATAGACTGAAGGAAAGTAAATAAAATAAGCGAGACGTGTCAGTCGTCTACATCTCCATCCCCCAGATCACTATCGTTGCCATCATCCTGCGCGGCATTCCCGGCTTCTACAGCTGGGTCCTCCTCTGGATCCTCCTCTAGGTCCTCTTCTGGATCCTCTTCCGGATCCTCTTTCGGATCCTCCTCTACCGGCACTGGAGGGGCCGGTGCTGGTGCAGGTGCTTGATTTTGCTCTAGCTCCTGAATTCTCCAACTATTTTCCAGGACTCTGTCTTCGAGCCAGTCGGCTCTTATCTGCTCAGCACGCAGATCTCTGGCTAAGGTGTTACGAGCTATCTTACTCGTATGCTGCTCTTCCTCGAGCGAGTCGGTTTTACCTGTCAGTTGTCGGATCATCCATCCCTGTGCTAGGATGGTTTCCTGCATTCTTTCTAATTGTTCTTGTTGTTTCTGTATCATGTTTCTAAGTAGGTCATTTCCTACTTCTACAGAGTTAACCGGTTTGACCGGTACAGCGATGATTGGGCGTGATGACGACTCCTCCCCCAGAGCGAGCCTTTTCCTCGCAGCTGAGCGTGTTTCCACGCCATAAGATGGTAAGGGTTCCACCATAGGTGCCTTTCCTGGCGCCCTTGGGTGCGAAAGTTTGTCGGATGATGATGATGATGATGACATTGCCTGTTAGGTCGTGTAGTTAGTTACGAGTTGTTTTCATTTCTTATTACGAAGTCATAATCTACATACACAGTTGTAGTACATCACATAATAAGATATAATCAGTTCGGTGCCAAACTACGTCTAGTGTCGTGTAATCAGCTATAGTTTAGGTCTACTTTTAATGCAAACCTGGTTCTCTATAGCTAGTGGCTCTAATACCAATCTGTCACACCCTCAATTTCCACTTGCGGAGTTTTACCACGAGGCGTGTGAACAAACCAGAATCTGAAACACTAGTACGTCGAACGACTCTATATGATTTGATAATACGTTTTCCAAAAATCATTTGTTTAACCATTCATCGTAGATTTTATATTGTCTTAGTTAGTTACCAATGTTTAGCGGAAGCATTAGTTTTTATGGTTGAGCGGAAGCATAAAATAAGTAGTGAAACGGGCGCCAACACAAATGAAAAACCCAAAACAATGTTGTAAATGAGACTCGATAAAAGATGTCTTGTTCAATGCATGTGAGTGCACCTAGAGCTCCTAGCGTCCTGAGAAACATGTAAAGAAACAAGTGTCAACATTAAAGATGAGTGAGTTCACAGGTTTTCATAAATTCGTTTGTTCGGTTATGAGTTTGTTTCCCCCGTTATCCCTAACCCGGGATAACGATTTAGTTCCATTATTCCCAACCCGGAATAATAATAATGTTGGTTCCATTATTCCAAACCCGGAATAATAAAGTTGTTGTTTCCATTATCCCTAACCCGGGATAATATAGTTGTTGTTTCCATTATCCCCAACCCGGGATAATATAGTTGATTCGTAATTAAGTTCAATGTTAACATATATAGGTAGCTAGCCTAAAGTCATGTCATGTAAGTGTTCGCGATCGAAGCTGACTGTTGTGCCTCCGTGTTGCCAGGCCTATCACTGACCATGGCGAAGTTAGGCCAAATTATTCACCCGTTGACCATACCCGATCGGCTAGCGCGACTAGCTCGGATGGGGCTTGTCGGGCCCAGTAGTACTACTTATAATTTCCTCGCTATTAAAACCCAATACTAACGATCCGAGAGATTGTCGAGGACTTATGTGATATAGCTGCTTAGTGACCATAACATTACATTAACATCAACTTAGTTACCGAATAGTTATGTGACGTTAATTTCGTATAACGTAAAGAGATTGAGTTTGAAGAGTGTATACATGTTTCTCCCCCTGTTATTTAAAAACATGATAAAGTTAGGGGCCGTGAACTCACCTTTAGTTGCTCGGTTAGTGTAGCAAAGAAGTCGTAAAGGATGGGACCGCTAATTGCGTCCTAACAAACCAATTGATTTCAAGTCAGTGTGTGAACACACCAATACAAAATTCTACACATAATTTACGCACAAAGTGATACACACAATCAAACTTCCTAACACTCAAACATTCATGCAAGTATCCTCATGTGAACATAGTAATCAAAACAATTTATCATGAACATAATCCAATCCATACAACACTTTGGTGCACACATTCACAGGTTATCAAGTTTCAGCTTACATACTCATAATTCGGCTGTTTTCTAGGATTTTTATAAAATAGTTCCAACGTTCCAAAAATTCCAATTATTTTACAGCAGGTGAAAACTATACTTTAGAAATTTATATAAATTTTTCAAGTCCTAATGCTTTACCAATTAACCATAAATATTAATATACTAGGCTGCAGTCAGATTCGTCGCTTTCTAACTGCAGTCCACGGAAGAATTTATTTAAAAATCACTGATCGTCCAATTAACAAAATTCCAGTGGGAGTTGCCCGGAAATTTCCATATCTAGTTGCTGTACAAATTTCATGATTCGACTCCCTACAGATTATAAAATCCAACTCGATAAACAATTAACAAAATTTCAGGATTTTCACAGCTTTAGTTACTGAACTTCATTGGCCACTTAAAAATATCAAACGACTTCAGAAAAATATGAATCCAGCGCCATTAGATTCGTTATTCAAATCTCTACGTTTTAGACTTCAGAAAATCCGTTTTTCGACAACTAATGACCGAGTTACAGCCAGATGAAGTCGCTGCACTATCACTCAGCAACCTGTTTCAGCATTTTATCACCACTAATTCGCATAAACCGTCAATACAATGAACCTAGGCGATCAAGAACTGATTTTTCTAATCATAGATCAATACATACATCACATCCATGCAAACCCTAATCAATATCTCTAGTTTTTATAAACAAAACACAGCCTATATTTTCCAGATTTCGAACAAACATCAAACTTTCAATCTAACATAATCAATCCGAAAACAACACAATCACTACATTCAAACACATATATCCGAATATGATCTTGTAACAAAAGATAAATCCTAACCTTTAGTGACAAGGTAATAAGCCGAGACTTGGATGGGACTGATTCGGATGTTCAAGCTAGATCGCAATCGAGAGGATGAAAAGGGACAAACTGCTCGCGATCGAGAAGGTGATGTAGGGCTGATCAGATCGAGATGATGAAGGAAGAGGCTGCTCGCGACCGAAGGGAGTGTAACAAGGCTGCCGTCGGCTTCTTAGATATTAGGGTTTTGTGTTTTTGTTTTTGTGAAGAAAGACCCATGCATGTGTTTGTATATATAGGCGCAAGAGATGAATGGGTTGCGGTTTGGGTTTGTTCTCGCGGCCGAAGGGACTTGGGTGGGTCGGTTTGGGTTGTTTGCTCGCGACCGAATAGTTTGAGTTTAAGGTTTGGGTTAAAACTTGATCCCCAAGTTTAGTTCCTTGAGTCGCAAGAAAAGAGGCCGGCTCGTGTCGCGGTTCGGCTCGATTCATTTATTTATTTACTACGTCTATACATTATAACTAACATAAAACACGAACTCGGATATCACATAATAACGCACCAACTTATAAACGTTTAATACGTAGCACATAATTTATTCGACAAGTATTGCGTTTAAGTTATCCGAAAAACCGGGATGTCACATCATCCATAATACACTACCATGCACATGTGCATTTTCATCATCTCTTTGACAAATTTTGTAATACAATACAAACATTAAACAATTGTACTTTCATTTACACTACCATGTGTAATACACTACTTTTTACGTTATCAATATAAGAAATGCACACGTGCATCTATATGTATCAACATGAAATAAGGTGTTTTGGTACACTACTTTGAATACACTTTCTCTTTCATCTATCATACCATTCATAATACGCTTCCATTACCTCCTACCATCCATAATACAATACCATTACCTCCTACCGTTTATAATACAATACCAATACCAATATTTTCACTTTATTACATGTATATCAACACCATTTATATCATCCAATCAACATGTTACATCATAAAGTGATAACTATAATGAAACCATCAACCACTAGATGCAACTAACCAAAAAATATATATATGAGCTACTTCGTCATTCAAAAAAAATAAACTTTTTGGACCAAAACACGGTATATAATTGTTATACATAATGATGCACATGTGCATTTAATGTAAAATTGAGTGTATTATGGATGGTATTGTAAATTAAAGTGCAATTGTCTACTAGTGATAACGTATTACTGACTTTGTCAAAGTTATGATACACATGCACATGTGCATGGATAACTGTTACTCGAAAAAAAAATGTTTTTTTTTTCTTTTTTTTGGGTAACGAAATATAACGATTTTTATTAAAAAATAGTAAAAAAATATTTTGAGTGTTTTTTTATTTTTTTTGGATTTTATTTTGCAATAAAGGTGATTATCGCATTAACCTTACCCTATATATATATATATATATATATATTGGGATTGATCCCTATGAATGAACAGATGATACAAAGCCAAATAACACTATCTGAGCTTTGGTTACACTATCAGAGGTTATAACTTCTGTTGTACAAACACTGCCTTTCCTAAAGACTGCTCTTCTATCATCTGTCTTCACAAAGTTGCAAGGGTCTGCTAGAGCTACAAGGATCAGAAGATGAGATCAGAGCTTAGTCATTAGATACTTTATCAATGTAACAGTGCTAAGCACTGATAGTTAGTATTAGCAGTGTTTGTAGTTAGTTACATTTAGTTTCCTGTCACTATCAACCTTGACGTCATCAAAGATGCTCAGTGGTTAGATAGTTTAGTATAAATAGGTAACTCGTGTATCAGTTTAACTTTGTCTATTAAAAGATCAACTTTCACATATCATCTTCTCTGCATTTTCATACTACCAAACTTCAATTGCAAAGGCTGAGGGGGAGTTTGTGAATCACATGCAAGTTTACCAACTTGAAAGCATGATGATGATGAAAACAAACAACCATGGCTTGTAGTAAAAGTTTTCCATCTATACCGCTGCAAATCTCTTTTAAACTCAATCATTTTTCATTTTTGAAACAAAAACTACAAGTTATTCAACTCAGATCCTAACAATTGGTATCAGAGCTTGATTCATCAAATTCGATCAAACAATCGATTTGATTCAAACTGATCAGCTCTCTGCTATTAGTTTGGTTGTTTTTGCTTGATAAACAGAGTTTTATCACGTTCAAAGTTTTTAAAACAGAAATCTGTGTAAAATCAACTGAAAATGTCTCAAAACACTCAGGATGCTAATTCTAGATCCTTATCAAACCGTCGATGCTCAAAAGAAATGAATATTTCATTTGGCAACAACGGATGGATCATATCCTTGCCAGCATTGCTTATGGACCTCACATTCTGATGGTTCCAAGCACAGAGGATCCAACTAAACAAGTGCCAAAAAATCCTGAAAACTTTTCGGAGCAGGATTTCCAAAAAATTGAATTGGATGCTAAGGCATTTAGCATAGTTGCTTTGGCCTTACCCAATGAGATTTATGCTGGTCTACTCCATTGCAATAGTGCAAAGGAGTTATGGGATCCACTTAAAGATCAATTCGGTGGGACTGAGGAAGTGATAGAAATTAATAGAGAAGTTCTAAATCAGTAGTATGAAATGTTTTGTCACTTGAAATGAGAGTCTCTAACACAACAGTTCGAACGTTACAACTGTCTTATCAGTGAACTTAGACTGGTTAACGTGGTTCTACCTAATTCGACTGTCAATAGTCGTTTCCTTAGATCGTTACCAGATAAGTGGGAGACTGTAGCTTATTTAAAGAGAAAGTCGGTTGGGTTTAAAGATACGTCGTTGACACAACTTCATGGGATACTCCTCACTTATGAGAAAGAGTTAAACCAGAAAAAGAAATTGCAAGAATCTAGCAAAATGACTGATGAATACTCATTGGGTAATACAGCTCGTTTTGGCATAGAAGAGGGTTCTGGCAGCAGTAAGGACCAAAGTTATGATCACTATATAGATATTACATCTGGTGGGAACTTTGGATCTGAAACATATGCACCCAACTATGCTTTTACTGCCAGTGGGGAAAGCCAAACCTCTGAGAATTTTTGAGCTGAATGATTTGCAACACTTTGAACCTTCTGATCTTGAAGAAATGGATATTTTGCACCAACTGGCCCTATTGAGTGTTAGGGCTAGTAAATTCTATAAGAGAACTGGTAGGAAATTCCCAGGATTGCATGGGGGGTTGAAGGTTGGGCTGGATAAATCAAAGTTCAAGTGTTATAAGTGTAATAGGTTAGGACACTTTGCCAGAGAATGCAGGTCTCAAAATTCTGGACCAATAGTGACTCACCCTAGCCCTAGACCTCAGCACACACAAAACATTGTTCATTATTCCCAATATACCCCTGATCAACATGTTCAAAACACTGCCCACTGTGCACATCCTGCTACTACTGTTCTAGTGCATTATGTTCAATCCACTGCCCCACAAATTCAATATGTTCAGGCACCATCACATCCTCAAGTGCATGTACAACAAGCACCCATTGTCACACAACCTACTCAAACCACTGCTAGTCCAGCAGAGGTTGGTCAACAGAGCTTTTTCACACAAAGTTATGTTGACTGGAGTAGCTTGCCTGAGGATTTGACTGATGAGAACTTTGCTTTAATGGCCAAAAATGATGTTGAACAAGAATTTTGTTTAATGTCCTTAGAGACAATTGCTGAAGGTGTTGAATCTGTGGAGATAGTGTCAAAAACTGATGAAGTTCAAGTTTGTGATGAAACAGTGGTTTCAAGTGAAGAAAAGAAAAATGTTGCTGATGAGGAAAAGAACTCTCATGCTGACCCATGGAATGTTGATGTGTGTGAAGATGAGTGTGATTGTGCTCTCATGGCTGCTACAAAGGTATCACCTCAGATCCTTAAAGATCTATGTTCTGACAAATGCATCATTGCTTTTGCAAATATTAAGCAGGTGAATGAAAACCTGAGGAGCAAAATTTTAGAAGATGAACTTAATTTTGAAAAACTGATTAAAGAGTTAAAATCAAAGTTAAGTGAAAAAGATTTTGGAATAAGTAGCCTAGACATGAATCAAGCATAACCAAGGACCAACTCCAAAGTAGGGTAGAAAAATATCACGTTTATAAAAAGGAGTTAGAAGAAACCCAAATCACTTGTGAAAAATGGGTTGAGTCCTGTAAAGATTATGAGATTATGCTTGATGCTTAGATCAAGAGTAACATTAAGTTTTGTGTAGGTTTTAGAACCTATGACCAAAATGAGAAAAGGTTGCTGAAATTGATTCTGAGTTGGTTGAAATAGTCCCAACAAATTTGGCTGATGAAGAGATAAAAATCACAGATAAATATAGAAACAAAATTGTTTTGGAAAAATCAAAGGTTTCAACAAAAGATAAAGAAATTGAAAAATATCAGTTTAAACCAACCTGGTCAGATGAATGTGATATTTTAGAAAACTTCAAGCCAATGGACTTTACAACCTTTGATGGTATTAAAGCCCCAAAAGCACTGGTGATCCCTATCAAAGATGTACCAGCAGAGGTCACAACCACTGGTGATAGAAAGTCTGATAGGAAAAGAAGAGTAAAGATTAAAAACTTGTTTTGTGAATTTTGTGAAAAAAGAAATCATGTGACTGCAAATTGTTTTCTTTTTAAAGCCTATGACATTAACAAAACATGTGTTATCAAAAATTCTTCAAGATGCACCATCTACAACAAAACAAAACATTTAACTCAAGAGTGTGCCTATCTCAAAACCTATGAGCAAAAGGTAAAAGAGATCAAGGCAAAAGCACTAGAAAGAGAAAGTTCAAGTTCTGCTGGAAATAAATCCAAGCGAGTTTTGAACAAATTGAAATATCTGTTACAAAAGCTTTAAACAAAACCTCTGTTCCTAGAGAGGTGCAAGTGACAGATGCCCCACCATCAAACTCATTTCCAAGAGGGCATGGCCAACCAGCCTATAAAAGGGTTCCTCTTACTTATGAAGGATACAAAAATCCTTCAAAGCAAAGAGTGAATAAACATCCCTATGGATACAATCATCTGATAGGAAATGGTCAAAAGCAGATGTTACAAGAAAAAATTCAAACCACTAACCATTGTCCTAGACTTGAGACTGGACCATCCGTGACCCCATCCAAAGCCATTTTGGCTTTGGAGACCTACCTTAACTGATCTTTTTTACTTGATGAGCAGGGACCCTCTACTTGCCTTGATAGCTTATGGTATTTAGATAGTGGAGGTTCCAGGCACATGACAGGATGTAGAGCCCTTCTCAAGGACTTCATGGCTCATGGGGGGTGATATGTCTTTTGGTAATAACTCAAAGGGAAAGGTTTTTGTTGATGCATATGTCTGTTGCCTAAGTCATCGTATAATATCGAGTCTGTATTTAGGAGCGGAATGTCAAAATTAAGTATGTTATGAGTCAAGTTCGATCGAACTTGTAGTGGGAAGGACAAGTTCGCTCGAACTTGTCATGGCTATGACAAGATCGGCCGAACTTGACCTAACCACATTTGGAGCGAACTTGTTCAAGTATAAATATGTGTGTTGTCATTTCATTTGTAACTTCAGAGATTTTGTCACGACAGAGGCGAAGCTCTGTCAAAGTGTTTCCAGGATCTGTAACGTTGAATATTAATGAAACGGTGATTAAATAGAAACAAATGAGTGTATCCAATGTCGCCTAAGCAAACGGCTTCCGCACGTTTACCTTAGGTTTGTCAGATTAGTGCCCGAACGATCCATATAACGGACCTACAGTTTTAGGGTCTGGGTCGGTTCTGGCTGTGAAACTCAAGTTTTAAGTGTGAACTTAATTGACAATCTGAAATTTAACCTGCTGAGTGTCTCACAAATGAGTGACAGAGGGTATGGATCCTTCTTCACCAAGAAAACTTGTCAAATTGTGGGACCAGAGGTTGTTAAAAAGATTGATCAAATCAATGCTGAGAGCAAAGCACAACTCACTGCACACAGAAGTGGAAATGTGTATGTGGTAGATATGTTAAAAGATAATCCTATGTCTGGAACATGCTTATTCTCAGTTGCTTCCAACAGAGAGACTGAGTTATGGCATCGAAGACTTGGACACACAAATCTTAAAACTATCACCACACTCTCAAAACAAAGTCTTGTAAGAGGTTTGCCTCACAAGCAATTTTCCTATGATGAACATTGTGTTTCCTGCTTAAAAGGAAAACAACATACAAGTTCTTTCAAATCAATTGAAGAGTCCAAAACAAGCGAGTGTTTACAACTGCTTCACATGGACTTGTTTGGCACAGTGCAAATCATGAGCTTAAAACACAAAAGGTATTGCCTAGTGATAGTTGATGATTTCTCTAGGTTTACATGGACCTTCTTTCTCCACTCTAAGGATGACAGAGACGAAGCTCTGTCAAAGTGTTTCCAGGAACTGTAACGTTGAATATTAATGAAACGGTGATTAAATAGAAACAAATTAGTGTATCCAATGTCGCCTAAGCAAACGGATTCCACACGTTTACCTTAGGTTTGTCAGATTAGTGTCCGAACGATCCGTATAACGGACCTACAAGTGGTATCAGAGCAGGATTGGCCTAATTTGAAGACATTGGACTGAAATCATCTCATCTTCTACTCATTTCTTTCATTTTTAACTTTTCTTGGACAATTCACGGACAAAATGGACTGATTTTCAAGTATAATACGTAAAATCCATAATAGATAAACCCTTGAAAAGACCAGAGCTTAAAACAAACGAATTCATGCCGAAAAATTGAAAAAAACCATGTTTGAAAACACATGTTCGCTCGAACTTGACTGAAAAATTCACTTTTTTCATCTAGTTCGCTCGAACTTGATTGATTTTTCAAGGTTTTAGGTTAAGTTCGCTCGAACTTTCTTACTTTTCAATCCAATTTTATCAAGTTCGCCCGAACTTGATTAAAATTTGTTGAAAATCTAGTACAAGTTCGTCCGAACTTGCTTGTTTCTCTTCAAGCTTATACAAGTTCGCCCGAACTTGTTAAATAGCCGAGTTTCACACGATGTGACAAGTTCGACCGAACTTGTCCAAGGTTTCTAAAAAAAATAAAAGGCATGAAAATCCCGTAAAACGTCTCGTACATTATATATCGTTAGATTCGTATTGACGAGACGAGTTTAAAGCTCTAATCTGGTAAAAAAGTTTTCCGAAAAATTTTAAACGTTTTTAGCAAACCGATACGTTGATATTGTCGGTTAAAAAGTTAAATTTTTCTAAAAATTGTCTGTTTGTGAATTATTTTTCAAGTGTTTTGAACGACAGATTAGTTTGGAAAACGAAATGGAGTTCATGAAGCCTCCTATATTGATGAATATAAATGAATATGATGTTTGGAAAGGAAAATTTGAGAGCTGGGTCAAAGCTACGCATTTACGTAGTTGGGTCGTGATTGAGACAGGTTATGTCATTCCTAGATATGAAAATCAGCAAATTCTGAAGAAGTGCAAATATTCTACTCAACAAAAAGATGATTATTTTGCTGAAAAGAAAATGATTAATCTGATACAGCAGTCGGTGAAAGGAAATATCTTGAATCTGCTACCAGAATGTGATACGACACAAAAGCTATGGAATGCTTTACGTGCTAAATATTTGGAACGTGCTGCGATGATTAAAAGCAAGAAGGTAAAGTCAGAGGTAAAAATTGTTGATAAAGAAGTGGTAAAGGTACAAATTGTGGAGGTCGAAAAACCTTGCACAAAGTGTACTGAATCTGTGTGCTAAAATTGTCAAAAATTAAAATCTATTAATGTCAAACTTTTGAAAGATTTGGAATGTTCGTCATTAGAAAACAAAAAGTTAAAAGAAAATGAAAAGAATTTTGAAAATCAAATAAAAATTTTAGAAAATAGAAAATTACAAAATGTGAAATACTTTCAAAATAATATAAAAATTTTAGAAAATGATAAATCTGTTTTGAATAAAAATGTTATTGAAAAACAAAATATAATAAACTCGCATCTTGAAAAAATAGAAAACTTGAACAAGATGTTGAGATTGCAAAAAATAAAATTGATGATTTAGAAAAACAATTGAAAGGTTTTGTGACTTCATCTGTAATGTTAGATCAGATATGTCCTAAACCGTTCAATAAGAATAAAAAGAAAATTTCAATAAGTGACAATGTCACAAATTATGACGATGTCATAATTAAGGATTGTGATGCTAATACCGATGATGAAAATGATAAAAAAGAATATTTTTGAAACTAAAAGAAAAATTTCGAGAAACTGTTCTACAATCTGCTAAAAAGGTGAATGCTCATCGCAAAAATCTTCTAAGCAGAATGGAGAACAAAAACAACATGAAAAACAAAATTCTAAAAATTTCAAAACAAAAATAAAAGCTCATCGGTACGATCATCCAATCATTATCAAAACTCACAAAAATTTGAGAATAAGTGGTGCATGTCGGACCACAGTGCTTCAAAGTCAAATCAATTTTACAGAAGAAGCAAGAAAGATGACTACTACATGTCAAATCAATGGGCTGATTTGGGTGTTTGGTTTGAATGGAGAGATTGGTACGATAACAGATTGTGTTACAACTGTGGATGGTGGACACATTGCTGTTAACTGCCTGAAAAAGAGAGTTGATACGAGAAGATGCTATAAATGTCAAATCAAAGGTCATATTTCCAGGGATTGTCCGACTAATCTGAAAAGAAGATCGGTTAAATCTCAAGGGGAGAAAAGACCAGAGGAGAAGAAAACAGAGAAGAAAAATGAGAAAACAGTGAGAAACCCAAAGAACAAAAAGTCAAGTTATCACAAGGGCAAAAAGACAGATTGAGAAAAAAAAAGAAAAAAAGTTAGAGAGTATTTGGAAAAGATTTTGTCCTCGGATACGTCCAAAAAATCAGATAAAAGTTCTAATGAATCATTTTACTCATAGTCAAGTAAAACGAATTCATCAGATTCAAATCTGAGGACAAAAGAGAGAGCAGTGGAGAAAAATTTGATAATTCAAACAGTTAAAAAATCAAAGAAAGTAAAATTTTCAAATAAAGTTTCTATCAAACTGTTTGAATATCAAAAAGAGTGTGAATGTTTTTTACTTCAGATGTTAATGATTTTGGTAAACCTAAATCTAGAATGGATTGGGTTCCTATTCAAAACTGATTGAAGTTTGTTTGAATGTGCAGGATAATCAAGCTTCAAGCCAAACGTCATTTGAGAAGCAGTAGTTGTTCATGCAGAGAGACAAGAGACAGGAGTGATATCCACACAAACAAAATGGTAGTCTCGCGTTCACATTCGTAAAAAGTCGTTAAATAGTTAAAATGAAAGATTCTTATTTTCGATTTTAATAAGATGTTTTCAATTTTAGGGGGAAAAAAATTTAAAAATTGTAAAATATTCTTGTAAAATTGAAAACATCGTTTGGAAATCATTTTAAATTGATAAAATGATTGAAAAAGCCAAAAACAATAGAAAATCTTAAAATATAAAAAAACATTGAAAAATGAAAAATGAGATACTTGTGCGTTAAAAGGAAATGATAGTACATCAGTGGACTATCACAGTATGCTAAAGAGATGTAAAGTTTTAAAAGTGATAAACGAGTCTTACTGTGGATGTGCCGATAGGCTTAACACGTTCAGTAAACTGTTTTTGAGGTATAAACTAAATTTTACAACTGCTTAATCTTGTGGATTAACACATCTTGGATATATGGAGTTAGTACTCCGAAATTACGTTGCCTGATTCTGAGATACAAGGTCTTTATAGATAGTTGATATCTGGGGTATTATACAAGTTCTTCTGATTTGGTGGAAGCAATAGCCTAGAACTTCTATAATACTTTTGCTATAAACTCCAAACTGTATGCAAAACTTGAAAAGTATCGAAAGATATAATCATTTGCAGTGCTAAAAAGATTCCTTAACTGGAACACACCTTAAAGTCGAGCCTTCATCTCTTTATTTGTATGGTAGTACTAACCTGAGCTCTCAAGGCATCGCATTACCATGATACAGATATCAATTACGCTATATTCACCTGTAAGATGAACTCTAGGGAATTTTGATACGGGAGTATATTCAAGAAGTGGGAACCACAGATAAGTCAAGTTTCATAATTCTTACCCTAACATATCTTGGAACAATTGAGAAATGTGTTAAAGTTTAGGTGGATAAACATATCGACAATCTAGGTAAACAAGTTTAAAACTTAAAGTCATTAAAAGGTCAATGATACTGGTGGTATGTCTCAAACTGATATGATCCTCTAGCACGTTTTCTCATAAAAATATAAACTGTAAATATTACATTTTAGTTTGTTTACATTTCTGCATTCAATATTAAATCCTAAAAGATTTTATTTCAAATTCTTCCATGGTAACCTAATAATGTTGAATGTGAGCCGGACCAACGAGACTGTTAAGAAACTGTTTTATGTGGATACGTGTGATTGTTCTTAATCGTCAAATTTTAGAGATTCAGAGCATCATTTGAGGGGGAGCTAGATAAACATGTTGATTAAAGATACCAGAAAGCTCAAAGCAAGGGGGAGCACGGATGTTAAAGTTATTCAAGATATAAAAATCAAGAGAACATTAAAGACTCAGGAATTTAATTGAAGAATGATGACTACGGCAGCATCCAAGGGGGAGTCTGTTGATGCATATGTCTTTTGCCTAAGTCATCGTATAATATCGAGTCTGTATTTAGGAGCGAAATTTCAAAATTAAGTATGTTATGAGTCAAGTTCGCTCGAACTTGTAGTGGGAAGGACAAGTTCGCTCGAACTTGTCATGGCTATGACAAGTTCGGCCGAACTTGTCATGGCTATGACAAATTCGGCCGAACTTGACCTAACCACATTTGGAGCAAACTTGTTCAAGTATAAATATGTGTGTTGTCATTTCATTTGTAACTTTAGAGATTTTATCACGGCGGAGGAGAAGCTCTGTCAAAGTGTTTCCAGGATCTGTAACGTTGAATATTAATGAAACGCTGATTAAATAGAAAAAAATGAGTGTATCAAATGTCGACTAAGCAAACGGATTCCGCACGTTTACCTTAGGTTTGTCAGATTAGTGCCCGAACGATCCGTATAACGGACCTACAGTTTTAGGGTCTTGGTCGGTTCTGGCTGGGAAACTCAAGTTTGAAAATGTGAACTTAATTGACAATCTGAAATTTAACCTGCTGAGTGTCTCACAAATGAGTTTCAAAGGGTATGGATCCTTCTTCACCAAGAAAACTTGTCAAATTGTGAGACCAGAGGTTGTTAAAAAGATTGATCAAATCATTGCTGAGAGCAAAGCACAACTCACTGCACACAGAAGTGGAAATGTGTATGTGGTAGATATGTTAAAAGATAATCCTATGTCTGGAACATGCTTATTCTCAGTTGCTTCCAGCATAGAGACTGAGTTATGGCATCGAAGACTTGGACACACAAATCTTAAAACTATCACCACACTCTCAAAACAAAGTCTTGTAAGAGGTTTGCCTCACAAGCAATTTTCCTGTGACGAACATTGTGTTTCCTGCTTAAAAGGAAAACAACATAAAAGTTCATTCAAATCAATTGAAGAGTCCAAAACAAGCTAGTGTTTACAATTGCTTCACATGGACCTGTTTGGCCCAGTGCAAATCATGAGCTTAAAACACAAAAGGTATTGCCTAGTGATAGTTGATGATTTCTCTTGGTTTACATGGACCTTCTTTCTCCACTCTAAGGATGAAACTGCAGTCATTTTGCAAAACTTTGTTAAACAAGTAGAAAAGCAATTTGATCTTCCAGTAAAAATCTTTACGAGTGACAATGGAACAGAGTTTAAAAATAGGGAGTTGGATGCTTTTTGTGAGTCAAAAGGAATTGTTAGACAATATAGCATTCCAAGGACTCCAGAACAAAATAGGGTGGTTGAAAGGAAAAATAGAACTTTAATTGAATCAGCAAGAACTATGCTAGCAGACTCTGGTTTATCCTTGTCTTTATGGGCACAGGCTGTAAACACTGCTTGCTATGTTCAAAACAGAGTTTTGATTAACCCCAGGCATCAAAAGACTGCCTATGAGATTTTGTATAAAATCAAACCTCTGATTTCCTATTTTAAAGTTTTTGGCTGTCCATGCTTCATTTTGAACTTAAAAGATTCTATATCTAAGTTTGCAGCCAAAATTGATTGTGGTTATTTTCTGGGATACTTAACCACTGCTAAAGCCTATAGAGTTTTTAACTCTAGGACCAAGTGTGTTGAAGAAACTTTGAATGTAAATTTCAATGAACTTTCATCACTGAAAATCCCAGCAAATCCTGCAGAACTTTTTGATTTGAATAAATTCACTTTTCCTGATGTTTCTATCAAGCTAGACAATGCAGGTACACCACAATCATCTGGAGAAGATCAAGAATATGACTGTGTGCTTCCACAAACAAAAGTCAATTCTTCAAACAGAGGAACAGGTGCCACAAGCTCTTGTGTAAACTCTGCCACTTCTGCATCAACAATGGTTGATCCTCAAACCTCTGCCAGTTCACAAAATCAAACATCTGTTGATAAAAGTCCTACATTTGGGCACCAAAATCATCAGAATGTTACCTCTATACCCCCAATACCACCACCTCCATTTCCATCAGCAGCTGATACTTCAAATTCACCAGCAGAGGTTAGCTCAGATGATACACATTTGCAGCCATCACCTCAAAATGCTATTGTTCCATACCAAGGTGATTTGATTTATCTCAAAAACCATCCAGCAGATCAAGTTATTGGCAACATCAAATCTGGGGTGCTCACACGGAGCCAATCCCAAAATATTTGTCTTTTGCTGGTTTTCTATCACTCACACAGCCAGTCAAGTACCAAGAGGCACTGAAAGACAACAGCTAGGTAGAAGCCATGTAAGAAGAACTCCTTCAGTTCAAGAGACAACAAGTTTGGGAGCTTGTGCCACTGCAAAAAGATGTAAGTCCAATTGGCACAAAGTGGGTCTTCAAGAACAAAACTGATGAAAGGGGTATTGTTGTCAAAAACAAAGTAAGGCTTGTGGTTCAAGGCTACAGACAGGAAGAAGGTATAGATTATGATGAGACTTTTGCTCTTGTAGCAAGGTTGGAAGCTATTCGCCTGTTCTTAGCTTTTGCTGCTAACCACAACATAAAGGTGTATCAAATGGATATAAAGAGTGCATTTTTGTATGGAAAAATCAAAGAAGAGGTGTATGTCTGTCAACCTCCATGTTTTGAAGATGCATTCCATCCTGATCATGTCTACAAGCTCAACAAAGAATTGTATGGCTTGAAGCAAGCACCAAGAGCCTGGTACGAAACTCTATCCACTTTTCTCTTATCCATAGGGTTTATTAGAGGTAAAATAGATAAAACCCTATTCTTAAAATGGGAAGGAAAAGATTTGATGCTTGTCCAAATTTATGTGGATGACATCATTTTTGGATCCACAAGCACTACTATGTGTGAAGAGTTTCAAAAACTCATGGCAGCAGAGTTTGAGATGAGTGCAATGGGTGAGCTCCAATGTTTTCTTGGTCTCCAAGTTAAACAATTGCAACATGGTACATTTATCCATCAAAACAAGTATGTGAAAGAACTGCTTAAAAAGTTTGATATGGATGATTGTAAACAAAGTAGCACACCCATGGCAACCACCAAGCTAGTCACCATTGATGGTAAAGATGACTTTGTTGATCAAACTCATTATAGAAGCATGATTGGGTCTTTACTATACCTAACTGCATCAAGGCCATACATCATGTTTGCAACATGTGTTTGTGCCAGATCACATGCATTACCTAGAAATTCTGATCTTATTGCTGTAAAAAGGATATTCAGATACATAAAAGGTGCTCCCACACTTGGTATCTGGTATCCAGCTAATGGGAATATTGAGCTTTCAGGTTTTTCAGATAGTGTATTTGTTGGGTGCAAAACTACAAGGAAGTCCACATCCGGAGGATGTCAATTCCTAGGTGATTGTCTAGTGTCATGGCAAAGCAAAAAGTAGGTTGTAGTTTCAACATCCACTGCTGAGGCAGAGTATATTGCTACTGCTAGCTGCACTGCTAAACTCTTGTGGCTTCAAAACCAGTTGCTGGATTTTGGTGTAACTGCACTAAAGACTCCACTCAGATTGGACAGTCAAGCTGCTGAAAACATCATTAAAAATCCCGTTTCTCACTCAACTACAAAGCACATTGACATCAGATATCACTTTGTGAGAGATTGCTATGAAAAAGGTTTGATTTCTTTGCATCATGTCCATACTTCAGATCAGTTGGCAGATGTTTTAACCAAGGCATTGGATACATCTACCTTTGAAAACTTGATCTCAAGAATTGGAATGCTAAACATGGATTAAAAACAAGTTTTCTTGTAAATCCATGCGTACATAGCATCAAAATGTTTTTAGAAAATCAAAAACTCATCCTTAAAAATAGTTAAAATTGAATTTTTCAATAAATCTTTAAAAGTCTGCTCATAACATCTGTTTGCTCAAAACCTCTGATAGGCTTCAAAATCTTATCCACTGCTAAAGTGTATCCTCTAACTTCCATTTTTACCACTTGTTTCAAAACACTGATAGTGTTAAAAATCGGTACTTTTCTCATCAGAGGTTACACGTGGCCAGATGTCAGTCATCAGATCTTGCAACAGATGCCATGTCATCGTCACTTTTTCAAAAAACCTATAAAAACACTGTTTTATCCCTCACCAGTGTTTACCCTAAAACTGTGTCAATTTCAAAAATCTCAAAACAGTTTTTCTCTCTAACACCATGGCTCCCAAATCAAAATCTTCGAAGAAATCCACACATGAACTTCCACCTTTCACTCTCATAATCAAAACCCCACATAATTACACTTCCATACTTTTCAATGATATTGTGCATAATTTTCAAAACATTACAAAAAGAAAAGCTTTTTTGATTCACCCATGGTTTCTGAGTGTTTACTTACAAGATCAAATCAAAGGTCCTGAAAGTAAAAAAAGGCGCTGTAACAAATCCAGGCCGCCTCAATCATGAAACCTTCACCAGAATATCCAACCAAGATAAAGTTGCGAAAAGACAAGTAGAGGAGGTTGAGCAAGTTTTACCAGAACAAAATGTTCAAACTCAACCTCTTGCTACTGAGCCCACTGCTCTTGGTGATCAGGGCACCACAACCGCTGCTCTGAAACCCACACCAAAAATCCTCAAAAAGAAAAAACAAAACACTTACCAAAAAGCCCACCAAACCCAAAAGGGTCCTCTGGAAGATGAGATCCCAGAGGTTAACCCAGTGACAACACCAAAGTCACAAACCACTGCTGCTACTTCTTCACAGCAGATGGTTCAAAGATCTCCAACCGGCTTTGAAACTCCTCCTTCTTCCTCACAAAAGGAAAAGGTTGTAGACACAGGGACACCAAATTATGAAGCTCTAGATCCACTTGGTTCTATCTTCCACAGCCGCTCTCCTAGGGCACTATCGCCTTCTACACAGCCACCTTCACCAATATCCACACTTCCACCCACTATTTTACCATTGCCGAATGCAATTGAATTAGACCAGGCACAAACCAGCACTTCTCAACAACCTATTACTGAGAATATACTTCATCAAGAGGCTGGGTCTGACTCTTTATTCATTTCTAGCCCATCAGCACTTGAAGAGGCTACATCCCTTGGGTTACATGTAACCTTTGGTGATAGTTCAACTCAAGCAGCCACTACAATTGTTGAACTCCCAAGTTCTCAGTTGGACAGTGGTTTCATTAATAAGACTTTGTTGAAGGCAACCACTGTTGAGGCAATAACTGTTACCCCCATTATGGGAAGTCCCCAGTTCCAAGACAAAGGGGCATCTACGGTTGAAGCTGGTCCTAAAACCACTGCTAATGATACCATAGATACAACTACCATGTTTGGTAGCAGTTCAGATGATCCTATTAAATTAGGTGATGATCTAAAATATCAGGATTTGACGGAGAGAGTTACTAAGATAGAACATTCTATGGACGAGATCAAAAGTTTACTGAAGCAGATGATAGCTACAAAAAGTCAACCCTCCGTTCTATCCACTGCTGATCTCAAGGAAGCTCTTAACCCTCTATTTCAACATCAACAACATTATTTCGATCTATAACACAAGCACCAGATGAATGATGTTAGAAACATGTTTGATTCAAGGTATCAAGACACAGCAGCAGACATTAAAGCCATCAAAGCTCATCTACTTACAACCATTGGCCATGCACCTCCAATGGTTATCTTTATTACAACAGATGAAGCCAAAAAGGGGGAGAAACCTTTGGGAAACAAAAAGCTGAAAATAGATGATGATAAGGCAAGACCTACTTTAAATATTCCAAGGCCTGATGGTTCAAAGAAGAAAGATTTAACTGATGAAATTGTGGCCAAGGCAAGGGCTAGTCATAAGAAGACAGTGATTGAGGAGAGCAGAGTATTGGTTGAGAAAAAGATTGAACAGTAAAAAGAAAAAGGAGAGGTTGGTACTTCATCAAAGAAGATACCTGCTAGAAAAGCTAGGCAACCAACAACCGCACCTCCTAAAACTAAGCCTAAAACCAATCCAACCATCAAAACCTCTGTCTCTCAAAAACCTATCACATCTTCAAAACCACAACCCACATCCACACAAGCAGATGTTACAACATCTGTTGTATCAACATTTGTTGATATAGCAGAGGTTGCAACAGATGCAGCTCTATCCACTGCCATGATCACATTTCCCACATCAACTCATCCATTATCCACACCACCAAAATACCACCACCACCATCACCCACTTTAAGGTTTAAAAGGAGAAAGATCACAAAAGTGATAAATGATGATGAGATTCCTGCACCTCTTCCACTATCATCACAACCAATGACATCCACATCAGAGCTTACAACATCTTCAACTCTTGAAGTTACTCCTGTAGCAAAGCTATATCCTCTTGATTTACCAGCAGTCATGGAAGAGATCCTAAGTTTCTTTTCAAAGGATGACCCTGACAAAAGAACAATCCTATCCCTTGATGGCTATCCAAGGCCTGTAAATGTTGATGATTATATGGAATTGAAACGGAAGCAAGCAGAGGATATTGCCAAAAGAGAATCAGCTGGTAAAAGTGATAGAGAGATACAGATTGCCATATCCTTTCAACTAAGTAAAGCCAGCATCTTACAAGATTTTGTCAAGAACCTGAGCAATTAGTTGTCAGAAAGGGAAGATAAGCTGCTCAAGAGTGAACTCATTGAGTATATCATGGATGTTAGTACAGTATGTCTATGTCTTAGTCTTGTATCGAGTCTGTACAGAATAGGCTAGCAAAATGGAGTATTTATAGGTTTTTAGGATAAGTTCGCTCATGGTGTGTTTATGTAATCAAGTTCGGCCGAACTTGACTAAGTCAAGTTCACCCAAACTTGCAAGATGTCCAACGAACTTGTACTAGTATATATAGCTAGCTTGTGATTTCATTTGTAACTTTCAGAGATTTTGTCACGATATAGGCGAAGCTCTGTCCAAGTGTTTCAGGATCATTAACGTTGAATATTAATGAAACGGTGATTAAATAGAAACAAATGAATGTATCCAGTGTCGCTTATGCAAACGGATTTCGCACGTTTACCTTAGATTTGTCAGATTAGTGCCCGAACGATCCGTATAACGGACCTACAATTGGTATCAGAGCAGGATTGGTCTAATTTGAAGACATTGGACATAGAACATCTCATCTTCTGCTCATTTCTTCTATTTTAACTTTTCTTGGACAATTCACGGATAAAATGGACTGATTTTCAAGTATAATACGTAAAATCCATAATAGTAAAACCCTTCAAAAGATCAGAGCTTAAAACAAACGAATTCATGTTGAAAATTTGAAAAAACCATGTTTGAAAACACATGTTCGCTCGAACTTGATTGAAAAAATCATATTTTTCATCAAGTCCGCCCGAACTTGATTGATTTTTCAAGGATTATAGCCAAGTTCGCTCGAACTTTCCTGATTTTTATCAAATTTAATCAAGTTCGCCCGAACTTGATCAAAAGTTGATTGAAATTCTCTCGAAGTTCGCCCGAACTTGCTGATTTCTTTGGATTTTCTCACAAGTTCGCTCGAACTTGTATTCTAAGTGATACAAGTTCACCCGAACTTGTTAAATAGCTGAATTTCACACACTGTGACAAGTTCGACCGAACTAGTCCAAGGTTTCCAAAAAAAAGTCCCGAAAAACGTCTCGGACATTATATATCGTTAGATTCTTATTGACGAGATGAGTTTAAAGCTCTAATCTGGTAAAAACAGTTTTCTGAAAAATTTTAAACGTTTTTAGCAAACTGATACGTTAATATTGCCGATTAAAAAGTCATTTTTTTTCTAAAATATTGTCTGTTTACTAATCATTTGTCAAGTGTTTCGAACGACAGATATTTTGGAAACGAAATGGAGTTCGAGAAGCCGTCAAAGTTGATGAGTATGGACGAGTATGAAGTTTGGAAAGTAAAATTTGAGAGTTGGGTCCAAGCTATGCATTTTAGCAGTTGGGTGGCGATAGAAAAAGGATATGTAATTCCAAGAGATGAGAATCGGAATATTCTAGAGAAGTGCAAGTATTCTACGCAACAGAAAGAGGCATATTTTGCTGATAAGAAAATGATTAATCTGATTCAACAATCTGTTAGCGAACATATCTTGATAATACTGCCTGAGTACAAGACTCCAAAAGAACTCTGGATATCTCTGAAAAATAAATATCAGATCAAGAAAGAAGAGAGTGTAGTAGTTAAGAACTGTGAAGCTCTAGTTTCAAATATATCCACAAATGAGTCTTCAAGTTCTAACCAGTCTGCCCGGTCTATGATGTAGACAATTATCAGGCAGATAATGCCAAACTCTTGAATGAGATTGGGAGTTTGACCTTAGAAAATAAAAAATTAAAAGAAAATGAAAAGAATTTTGAAATCAAAATAAAAATTTTAGAAAATGAAAAATTACAAATGGTAGTAGATTTTCAAAATGAAATAAAAATTTTTAAAAATGATAAAATTGTTTTTGAAAAATTAAATATAGAAAATCAAAAAAGCAATAAATTCTCATATTGAAAAAATTGCTCAACTTGAAAAAGAAGTTGAGACTGTTAAAAAGAAAGCTATTAATTCAGAAAAATTATTGAAAGGTTTTGTGACCTCCTCATTAAAGTTAGATCATATATGTCCAAAACTGATCAATGTTAATAAAAAGAAAAATCCAATAAGTGACAATGTCACAAATTATGACGATGTCATAATTGAGGATTGTGATTATAATACTGATGATGAAAACGATAAAAATGATAAAAAGGAAATATTTTTGAAACTAAAAGAAAATTTTCAAGAAACTGTTCTACAATCTGCTGAAAAAGGTGAATGCTCATTGCAAAAACCTTCTAAGCAGAATGGAGAACAAAAACAACATGAAAAACAAAATTCTAAAAATTTTCAAAACAAAAATAAAAGCACATCCGTACGGTCATCCAATCATTATAAAAACTCACAAAAATTTGAGAATAAGTGGTACAGGTCGGACCACAGTGCTTCAAAGTCAAATCAATTTTTACAGAAGAAGCATGAAAGATGACTACTAAATGTCAAATCAATGTGCTGATTTGGGTTTGGTCTGAATGAAGAGATTGGTACGATAACAGAGTGTGTTACAACTGTGGATTTGGTGGACACATTGCTGAACTGCCTGAAAAAGATATTTGATACGAGAAGATGCTATAAATGTCAAATCAAAGGTCATATTTCCAGGGATTATCCGACTAATCTGAAAAGAAGATTGGTTAAATATCAGGGGAGAAAAGACCAGAGGAGAAGAAAACAGAGAACAAAATGAGAAAACTGTAGAGAAGCCCAAAGAACAAAAAGTCAAGTTATCACAAGAGAAAAAAGACAGATTGAGAAAAAAGAGGAAAAAGTTAGAGAGTATTTGGAAAAGATTTTGTCCTCGGATACGTCTAAAAAATCAGATAAAAGTTCTAATGAATCATTTTACTCACAATAAAGTAAAACGAATTCATCAGATACAAATCTGAGGACAAAAGAGAGAGCAGTGGAAAAAATTTTATAATTCAAATAGTTAAAAAATCAAAGAAAGTAAAGTTTTCAAATAAAGTTTCTATCAAACTGTTTGAATATCAAAAAGAGTGTGAATGTTTGTTTACTTCAAATGTTAATGATTTTGGTAAACCTAAATCCAGAATGTATTGGGTTCCAATTTAAAACTGATTAAAGTTTGTTTGAATGTGCAGGATAAACAAGCTTCAAGCCAAAGGTCATTTAGAAGCAGTGGTTGTTCATACAGAGAGACAAGAGACAGGAGTGATATTCCACACAAACAAAATGGTAGTCTCGCGTTTACATTCGTAAAAAGTCGTTAAATGGTTAAAATTTGAAGATTCTTATTATGGATTTTAATAAGATGTTTTCAATTTTAGGGGGAGAAAAAATTTTAAAAATTGTAAAATTGAAAAACATCGTTTCGAAATCATTTTAGATAGATAAAACGATTGAAAAAGCCAAAAACAATAGAAAATCTTAAAATATCAAAAACATTGAAAAATGAAAAATGAGATTACTTGTGCGAATAAAGGAAATGATTGTACATCAGTGGACTTTCACAGTATTCTAAGGATTTGTAAAGTTTAAAAGTGATAAACGAGTCTTATTGTGGATGTGTCGATAGGCTTTATACGTTCAGTAAATTGTTTCTGGATATAAACTAAATTTTACAACGGCTTAAACTTGTGGATTAACACATCTTGGATATATGGACTTAGTACTCCGAAATTTTGTTTGAGAGATTGTCTGATTTTGAGATACGAGGTCTTTATAGATAATTGATATCTTGGGTATTATACAAGGTCTTCTGATTTTGCGGAAGCAATAGCCTAGAACTTTTATAATACTTTCCCTATAAACCCTAAATTGCATGCAATATTGAAAAGTATCGAAAGATCTAATCATTTGCAGTGCTGAATAGATTCCTTAAGTGGAACACACCTTAAAGACGAGTCTTCATCTCTTTGTTTGTACGGTAGTACTAACCTGAGCTCTCAAGGTCTCGCACAACCCAGATACAGATATCAATTACGCTATATTCACCTGTAAGATGAAATCTATGTAATCTTGATACGGGAGTATATTCAAGAAGTGGGAAACGCATTTAAGACAAGTTTTATAATTCGAACTAACATGTCTTGGAACAATTGAGAAATGTGTTAAAGTTTAAGTGGACAAACATATCGACAATCTAGGTAAACAAGTTTAAAACTTAAAGTCATTAAAAGGTCAACGGTACTGGTGATATGTCTCAAAAACTGATATGATCCTCTAGCACGTTTTCTCACAAAAATACAAACTGTAAATATTACATTTTAATATGTTTACATTTCTGCATTCAATATTAAAAATGCAAAAAGATTTTCCCTCATATCTTCCATGGAAACCTAATAATGTTGAATGCGAGCTGGACCAACGTGACTGTTAAGAAACTGTTTGTGTGTGGATACGTGTGATTGTTCTTAATCGTCAAATCTTAGAGATTCGGAACATCATTTGAGGGGGAGCTAGATATTCATGATGAATGAAGATAACAGAAAGCTCAAACCAAGGGGAGCATGGTTGTTAAAGTTATTCAAGATATAAAGGTCAAGAGAACTTTAAAGACTCAGGAACTTAATTGAAGAATGATGACTACGGCAACATCCAAGGGGGAGTCTGTTGATGTATATGTCTGTTGCCTACGTCATCATAAGCTAACGATAAATGATTTGGAAGACTGATCAAGACAAAGACTATATCCATGGGGGAGTCTGTTAGTACAGTATGTCTATGCCTTGTATCGAGTCTGTATAGAATAGGCTAGAAAAATGGAGTATTTATAGGTTTTTAGGACAAGTTCGCTCATGGTGTGTTTATGTAGTCAAGTTCGGCCGAACTTGACTAAGTCAAGTTCGCCCGAACTTGCAAGATGTCCAGCGAACTTGTACTAGTATATATAGCTAGCTTGTGATTTCATCTGTAACTTTCAGAGATTTTGTCACGACAGAGGCGAAGCTCTGTCCAAGTGTTTCCAGGATCTGTAACGTTGAATATTAATGAAATGGTGATTAAATAGAAACAAATGAGTGTATCCAATGTCGCCTAAGCAAACGGATTCCGCACGTTTACCTTAAGTTTGTCAGATTAGTGCCCGAACGATCCGTATAACGGACCTACAATTGGTATCAAAGCAGGATTGGTCTAATTTGAAGACATTGGACATAGAACATCTTATCTTCTACTCATTTCTTCTATTTTTAACTTTTCTTGGACAATTCATGGACAAAATGGACTGATTTTCAAGTATAATACGTAATATCCATAATAGATAAACCCTTGAAAAGATCAGAGCTTAAAACAAACAAAAATGCCAGAATCTTCATAAGATGAAAATTTTTTATTCCCCCTCATTTTTGCAAATTCTGACCATACCAATTTTTTCACTACAATTCCCCCTTAAATCCGGAATTTTCAGTATTTAACAAATGCGGAATTTACTTTAAGGCCCATCGGTAGTCTTCAACTCTAATGATCACCAAATTGCTTTGGCATCAATGACTACCCTCTCATCTTCAACCATCTCTAACCTCATCATCTCAGCCTCTCTCTAAGGCCTCCGACGGTGTCCCCGAATAGTCAGTATCGGATGTTAAAATTTCGAAAAAATTTCTATCACCAAATTTTTTCTGGACACCCGTCTCATCAAACCGAGCAATAAATTTTTTTAGGCATCCTGACAAGTTCGGGCGAACTTATATGACAAGTTCGGGTGAACTTGTATGACAAGTTCGGGCGAACTTGGTTGGCCACCACCAAGTTCGAACGAACTTGCATGAAATAGACAAGTTCGGGCGAACTTGTGCTTAATTTCAAAGAAAATCAGTCAAGTTCGGGCGAACTTGAGAGAAATCTTGAAAAACCTTGTTAAGTTCGGGCAAACTTGAGAGAAATCTTGAAAAACCTTGTTAAGTTCGGGCAAACTTGACCTCCACAGGTCAAGTTCGGCCGAACTTGGTTTCCCAAATCAGCCTTTTTTTCATATTTTTCGATCCAAAATCCTTATTTCTTTGAATTTCAAGATGATTCCACCATAGATCTGGTCAAAAATGGTTTTCTAACAATCCTATCCGTTCAATTTTAGATTTTTTCAATGGATTGTATGTTTATTTGATAATTTACGTCTAAAACCCCTCCTAATGTCCAAATTCATGAGCGTAGGTGAAAACGTAGCTCTGATAAGGTAAACGTGCGGAATCCATTTGCATAGGCGACACTAGATACACTCATTTGTTTCTATTTAATCACCGTTTCATTAATATTCAACGTTACAGATCCTGGAAACACTTGGACAGAGCTTCGCCTCTGTCGCGACAAAATCTCTGAAAGTTACAAATGAAATCACAAGCTAGCTATATATACTAGTACAAGTTCGCTGGACATCTTGCAAGTTCGGGCGAACTTGATTTAGTCAAGTTCGGCCGAACTTGACTACATAAACACACCATGAGCGAACTTGTCCTAAAAACCTATAAATACTCCATTTTGCTAGCCTATTCTATACAGACTCGATACAAGACATAGACATACTGTACTAACAGACTCCCCCTTGGATATAGTCTTTGTCTTGATTATCTTCCAAATCATTTATCATTAGCTTATGATGACGTAGGCAACAGACATATGCATCAACAATGGAGAAGAAGATGTATAAGGCAACAAGGACATAGTTCAGGGATTGGAGCATAAATGAGCTAAGAGAAGAAATCAACAGAATGCAAGAAATGTTGAAAGACCCTCTCAAAAAGCCAACCCCTCCCAACTGGGATTTATACACGAATGATATGACTGAAAGAGCCTTGAAGTTAAAAAGAATGAAGAATGAGCTAATTCAGAACAATTATGGTTCAAAGAATCAAGTGATGAGATAGGGTGAGGTTAGGGTGATAGACACTTACAAAAATTTGGAAGAAAGGAGGAAAAAGGATCCATCCATGCCTCCTAAACCTAATTATTCAAAAGAAGATGCTATTCTCAAAGCCCAACTCTCCAAAAAGTCCAGCACAACATCTGCCCATTCCACACTTGCCTTGTTACACAGAAAAAAGGCAACAGGAGATGTCTGTAAAGACTGACAAAGAGTTTGAGGATACATTTATCAAAGTAGGTACACATAACATGATTGATTATCCAACAGATGATTCAAGTGCCAAGCTGGCTAAAGATTTATCAAAAATAGCTCCTTGTCAAACCTCAACAATAAAAGCTCCTTCAAGAAAACCTTCAATCCCAAAAATTCTAAAGTGGAAGGTCGACAAAGACACCCATGAATTGACACTGCTCAAGTTTGATGGTAATGCCAATAAACTATCCATGGAAGCTGCTTATGGGCTTACAGTAGAAGACTTCCAAGAATTATTATGTTTAGAGCTACAGAAGGATGCTGATGACATAGAATCTCTTAACTTCGAACTTCAATTCAAAGGTCAAATAAGAGAATTCTTCCTGAGGAATAAAGACCAAGAATAAAGTGTTTTTGGCATCATCTGTTCCAGGGGAAGATTGTTGGGATTGAACCCTATGAAAGGAACAGATGATACAAAGCCAAATAACACTATCCGAGCTTTGGTTACACTATCAGAGGTTACAACCTCTGTTGTACAAACACTGCCTTTCCTAAAGACTGCTCTTCTATTATCTGTCTTCACAAAGTTGCAAAGGTCTGTCAGAGCTACAAGGATCAGAGGATAGAGATCAGAGCTTAGTCATTAGATAGTTTATCAATGTAACAGTGCTAAGCACTGATAGTTAGTATTAGCAGTGTTTGTAGTTAGTTACATTTAGTTTCCTGTCACTATCAACCCTGACGTCATCAAAGATGCTCAGTGGTTAGATAGTTTAGTATAAATAGGTAACTCGTGTATCAGTTTAACTTTGTCTATTAAAAGATCAACTTTCACATATCATCTTATCTGCATTTTCATACTACCTAACTTCAATTGCAAAGGCTGAGGGGTAGTTTGTGAATCACATGCAAGTTTACCAACTTGAAAGCATGATGTTGAAAACAAACGACCATGGCTTGTAGTAAAAGTTTTCCATCTATTTCCGCTGCAAATCTCTTTTAAACTCAATCATTTTTCATTTTTGAAACAAAAACTACAAGTTATTAAAACTCAGATCCTCACAATATATATATATATATATATATATATATATATATATATATATATATATATATATATATATAGGGGAGGGTTAGATAGAAAACCCTAAAAATTTAAGAAAACCCTAGAAAACCCAACCTCCTGACATATTTTTTTGAAAAAAATAACACATTAATATACATGTTGTTAAGAGTTTTGAACAAAAAAACAAAAAAGCGCAGAGTGGATATTATAAAAAAATAAACAAAATTCAGCAACTTTTGTCTAACACATGTTAGTGATGAAAGTTGCTGAAACTTGTTTATTTTTTTTTAGACATCCACTCGGCACTTCTTTTATTTTTTTGGCTCAAAACTCTTAAAAACATGTATATTACATGTGTTATTGTTTTCAAAAAAAATGTCGGGAGATTGGGTTTTCTCAAACGAACTCCGATTGGACTCATTCTAGCGGCGTTGAAACCGGCTCGTCGAACCCTAACTAGGATCTCTTAACCCTAAACCCTAAATCCTAACCCCTAAAGCTAAAAATTAAGGCTAAAACCTAAGCTAAATCGTAAAATCTATGTTGTAAACCCTAAAAGCTAAACCCTAAAACCCTAACCCCTAAAGCTAAACCCTAAATACTAATGATTTACCTTAACACTAAACCCTAAATCTAAACCCTAAGGCTAAACCCTAATATAAGACCCTAAATCCAAACCCTAATATATTTAGGGTTTAGGGGTTAGGATTTAGGGTTTAGGGTTAGCGTATGTAACAATCAGATCATTGATTTCAATCTCACTGAAATCCGCAAAGATAATTAACTTTATCGCCATAAGCTCTTAACTGCATAAGAAGATAATCAGATCAGATCTGAGTAAAATAAGACAACAATTAACTATACCAAATCCAATCCATCCCACCAACTTTCAATATTGTTTTGAAAGCATCTACAATCACAAAACGAATTGTGTCAATGGGGTAGCATCTATCCAGAAATGATGCTCTAGTTTGTGACTTGAACCATTAATATAGTTTATTGATCTAAAACAACACCCAAGTGAAAACTGAGAGCCTCATTAAATCCAGAATATGGACAACCACGCTAATACCTTCTAGAGGACATTTGCCTTCCAACAAAGCCATGCTTCCCTCAAGTGCCATAAAATGTTCCTTGACTTGTGTTGCCTAATTCCATCTAACAGATCGTAAAAAGCATAAGTTGTTTTAGAGAGCATCAAGGTTGTAAACAGTTTTCTAAATAATATAACAAAAACAAAAGCATGTAAAACATGACAACATGCTTAGATGACAAATTAGGATTCTGACCTGGCATGGCATCAACAACATCGCGCATGACAGCGACACGAAGCTCAAGATCAAAATGGCTCTCAACACGTTCTCCGTTTACAAAAATTGTACCCATTTATTAGTTGTATTACATTTAGTTGCCCATAAAAAACGTATTTCATACTAAACTTTGTCATTCATTTTTATCAAAGAGCCAAGATAGGCTCCCTAGTTCTCAGGTTTTTTTTATAGTTCTCAATAAAAAAACACATACACAGAAAATAAAGGATAAATTACATATATAGCCTTGAAAAAGTAACTGGCTTTCTTTTATTTGCTAACGAAAGGACAAAATGATATTTGTAGTTTTTAAAGGTTAGTATGCTATTATGAAGATTGGAACTGAAAAGGATATATATCACACAAATTTAAAATAAAATCATCAACCTGCGTGAATTCCTCAAATGTGCTTATCATATGGTTCCCACTCTTTGAGTTTGTTACAACCGCATCAACCGCCATTGACATACCTTGTGTCCTTGTCTGAAGTCCATTGCACCCACACCCATATCAGATGCAACCGATTTGCCCACTTCTAAGAATATTGCTTGTGTAAGGACTGTTGCGCAACTAGTACCTGAAATAAATAAACAATTGTCATAAGGAATTGTTAAAAACTAAGCATGAGCATTAGCAACCTTTGTAGCATTAGCATCTCGTAGATTGCCACATCAGCAACAACAACATCCTTTGTAGTATTAGCATCTCATGGATTGCCATCACCAGCAACATCCATTAGCATCTTGTTTCACAAGTATTGCACCAACATTCTTGACTTTATCGCTATGCTTTTGGTCTGAATATCATGGTCATAAGACCACACATCTCATGGATTGCCACATCAGCGCACATAAATCATAGCCTTGACAATTCAAATGCACTCAAGACTTCCGTAACACAACCATCCGTCGTCTCAGCAATGACCTAATGAGGTTCAAAAATAATCAAAGTCAAAGGAAAAGTCAACAGAGAATGTGTATGCGCGCAGGCATCTATATATGTACTGTGTTAGAGAATAACCTATTGGATTGGTTATCATGATCTTTTAGATTCATGGATTCGGTAACACCAAACTTCTTGTCTGCTATCAAACAACAATACAACATTTTTTGAGAAATTAGTGTGTGTTAAGAAGCAAATCATTTGATATAAAAAAGTCAAACATTGACCAACTCAACTTCATTGGCTATGCTCGGATTCGGATCGATACTGATATCGATGATTCAAGAAGTCCCGGCAAAGCAAGCTCATTAAGCAGCCTAAGAAACAAAAAGAAAACCAAGAGTTACAAAGATGAAATTTTCATAGGTTATGTACAAATTGAAGTGAAAAATAGAAGTTAACTCAGAGCAAGCCCTACAACTCCTAGCACAAAAATAACAACATACTTACCCTGTTTTGGTTTGCAACATTCAAGGTCGCACCTATGCCTACATGCCCAAAAAACAACAAATATGTTAAGATACACTTTCTGATCCTATACTATGCAGATTTCCCAAAAACAGAAGCCAATAAACAGATATCTGAGCATCCACAATCGTCTGAACCATCAAACTGAAGATCTCTGCCACCGGAGCACCATAAACGACATAGTAGAGCCTCTCAACCTCCATTCTCGGGTTAATTGTTGCGAGATGCTTTCTCATTTCTGGTCTCCATCACAAATAACAATAAAAAAGTTAGGGCTCGTAATAGCATCCGGTAAACAAACATATGCAGCTTATAATAATCAATCATATGCAGATTTACATATGCAGATCTACAAAGTTAGTACATTTTGAGAAAATATTCAACAAAAAAGAAAAGATAAACCTACCTTGCTTATTACGCAGACCTAAAGAAGAAACAAACCCTAGATCTGAAGAGGAATCGTAGACCTGAAGAAGAAGAAGAAACAAACCCTAGATCTGAATTGCCGGAGAGAGAGAGAGCAGAGGATGAGAGGCGGACAAAATGAGAGGATGAGAGAAACCCTAGTTTGATAGGTGGTGTCCGCGTGTTTTGTTTGAGTGAAAGGGTATAATTGGAAACTCAAGTTCAATTTTTATTTCATGTGCTTTAAACACTTGTACGTCATGATTTAAAGGTGTTTTAAGTAAAGTGGCAAATTACCTGAAGTTATCCTTCGGATATGCTTTATTATATAGTATAGATATATATAGGATCCTTTAGAAACCACACTTTATTGCAAGAACCGCGAGAAACAATGTGACCACAACCAAAAATACCTAAAAACATCTAAAAAACATACATTTTTTTAAAACACAATTTTTCGTCACCAATTATTTTATTTATTTTTTGCTGCTGACGAAAACTAGCGTTTTTTAAAACACATTTTTTCGTCACCAATTATTTTATTTATTTTTTGCTGACGAAAACTAGCGTTTTTTTTTTAAATGTTAAACAAAAATTTATGTCTTTTAGAATTTTTATATATTTTTTGGGGTTTAATTTTAGCATTCATCTTGCAGGGGGGTGGTTTAGATTATTCTTTTGGGGGGGGGGGGGGGGGGGGGGGGGTTAGGTTTTGAGAGTGGTGTAGTGGGTTTACTTTTGTGTTCACATTGGTTCCACCATTTCGTCTGTTTTAACGAATATTATTATGAGACGGACTGCTGACTACAATTTCGAGAGACAACTCAAACTGACCAGTTTGGCCGGTTTGACGATTAAATCCTGAAAGGTCTATTCATGTGGCAGTTCAATCCAGGAGGTAGAGATATATGCTTGAGTTGCATAAGGTATAACATATCTAAGCCACTTCATTGGTTTTTGACATTTGTGAAATATTATTTACCAGTTATATTTTTGTAAGGGTTACTGGATGATGCGGTTTCTCGCATGGATGGGCGAAAATTTACCGTATTTGAAAGATCACTCTTGCTCTTGAAAGTTGAATTGCATTCTAAGGTATGTGAATTCAACGATCAACTGTCCCCTTTTGGGTGCTAATCTTATTGCTTATGAGTTTCTCTGGTGAATTTTGCATTGTTTATATAGATCGCCACATAGTCACATGGAATGCGGTACACTCCGTTACGCAGTAGGAAAACCGGTATGCAATTCGGGTCTTGCTAAAAATCGGTACGTTGGGGGTAGGTTCATTTGGGAACGCTAATTCGGTACGCGGTACGGTGTATCCTATGGCGTACCACTGTAGTTTGGTGCACATTGGTATGTTGCTCGGGTACCCGGTACCTATATACTATATGGCACAATCTTTTTTCTCTGATGTTATATGAGTGTATGACTTACATTTTTTAAAAAGGTTTAGTTGGCCCTGTAATTGCTTTAGGAATTTGTGCTTTGGCCTACATTAGGCACCATTGTGCCAGTAATTTGTTGTTGCGAAAGCTGTTGGGAATGTTGCGGGAATGTACAATGATGAAATGAGTTGATTGCAAAGGATTCAAGAGATTTAGAAAGATTAAATGGAAGGTCGATCACACCAATCTCTTATAAGAAAGCTTATGGATCTAGCAACTTTAATATACGAACTATATTTAAAAAATAGGGCTGAGCAATCACATTGGAGTCTACATTTGTTCACCATAGAAGTGGATTGCTATCTAGGTTAGAAGCCTTTTGTCTATTTAGATGTGTTTCTAGAAGTCTTATTATATTCTTTGTAATTAGTTGTTAAATTGACAATTCCGGTTTGGTAATCAGACTCAAAATTGTAGAAACGATTTTTCAATGGATGGTAGAGGTCATGGCACTACAGAGATGGATAGGTGGTTGCTCTGGCATGGTTGTTGGCAGCGGAGATAACCTCCGGCTGCCAGGTGGTTGTCGGTAGCAGATGTGATGGGGTCGAGGGTTGAGGATTTGGAAGTTTAATGATGGTGACAAGGGGCTGTTAGGAGTTGGTGAGACCAGGTCACTGGAAGGTCATAATTATGGTTCCAAAATTTGAAATGAAATGATAATTGCCAAAGGTTTTGAAATGTTGTCTCTTGCCATGTTGAAATTCCCTGTTTTTCACATTTGATGTACAAGTCATTCTTAGTTCCTTATAAGATGTCAGGTCAAATCTTTGATTACATGAGTATGTAATCAACTAAACTTCTATCTTAAATATTATTATTATTTTGTTTCAAATTCCAGATATGTGGTCATGTGGTGTGACGTTATACATCATGCTTGGTGTTGGCTACCCCTTTGAGCTATTGTAGCTGTAAAATAACATATAACATTATGCACTTCAATTTGTACTTATATTTCAAAATCATTGAAAAAAAAATTAGAGCACTCGCAATCTGGGATTGATTATTAAATATGGCCCTTTCCTAATTTTTTTTTAATCTCTAACTTTTTTTTTTAACGGCTAATTTTTTTCCATAAATAATTACATTTCCCAAGAATTGAACCTAAGTCTCCTGACAAAAGATAATTTCTCTTGATCACTAGGCTATAACCTAAATAGCTTTTTAATCTCTGACTAATAATGATCTATGTTTGTGACCAAACACTTGAGAAATCAAATACCTTTTCCTAATTTTTTTAATCTATTTGTTTCTCTTGTTAACTGACTAATACTGATCTATTTTTATGGTCAAACACTTAAAAATTAAGCCCTTTCCTAAATTTTTTTTTGTTTGGCTCAAAATTGAACCGCCCCGTATATAGCTCTAAACTCACCAACCTAAGTGATATGTTTCCCGCCGCATCGTGCAGGTAAACGACTAGTATATATATATATGTATATATGTGGGAGGGTTATCTTGAGAACGCTAAATATTGCGAGAACCGTGAGAACGAATGAAAAAAGTAATCAAAATCAATTTTTTTAATACAAACTTAATTATAGTTGAAATACAACATTGATAAAGAATTTACTCTTTAAATAATTCATCTTTCCTCTTAAAATCACTCTCAATAAAGTTTTACAAATGTGTAATTATAACAAATTTACACACGTGTAAAAAAAATTTATTTCCGAAAACATGTAAATTTAAATGTGTAAATTTGATTTATAATATTGTATTCGAATAATAATGATATATGTAAAAAGAAATTTTGAATTTGAAATGTTTTTTATACAGTTTTTGCGGTTTTTTCATTTGTTCTCACGGTTCTCGCGATATTTAGCGTTCTCATTTAAACCCTCCCATATATATATATAATTGGTAAACAAGGGATCCTCTTTTTTTTGAGTATGCATCATCTCCCAAATTAGAGGATTAATTTCCCTCTTATTTGCAGCCGAGTGACAGCTTCCACATTCCCATATATATGTCTTGTAATATCTATAAATTGTAGCTCTATCCCTTGTATTCAGTATCGCAAAATCATTCGGTACAGTAATTTTCCTATTTTCTACTTGTCAAGATGGTATCTGAGTGGTGTTCTTGGTTCTAGGACCAGTTTGCTCATCAACTACCAAAATCCTAGCCTTTCATTCTTTCCGAAACCGAGCTACCATGTCTAACGCCGACAGCTCGAATATAGATTTATCAATCCAACTAGCCAATCTGATTAAGAATGGTTTCAACCTTCATCCTCAAAATCCAAAACTATCTGACAGTTTACAAATTAACCTCAAACTCAATAGTCAGAATTACGCTCTACGGACCCAAATGATTCGAGTCGCTATAGGCGGGAAGTCAAAGGCCCTTTTACAGCACTTGACCTCAAATCCTCCGGACTTGAATTATAAAAATTCAGAAAAGTGGGAACAAGACGACTTGGTTGTGTTTTCATGGGTAAAACAAAATATTGAACTAGAAATTGCCAGCCACCTAACCGAGTTTCCCACATCAACATCACTATGGGATGCCTTGGTGGTTACTTACAGCAGTGGAAGAGATAAACTGCAAGTATTTAATCTCCATGTCAAAGCCAACGAGATTAAACAAAACTGTCACACCCCAACCGATGGCGGAAACATCGGGATGAGACGAAAATAAGATTGCAAGAGACTTCATAACACTAATTGTGACAAGTATTTAATAATTGCTTTTTACGTTGCTTGAACTAGGAACACTACAAGTTTAAAATGAATAATGTATAATAAGTATTCAAAAAAATAATTTCATTTCATTAAAATGATTTTTGTACAAGAACTGGAATCGAGATACAACAGGACTGAAAATAGATTACAATAAATTTAAATGCGTTTCTAGGCAATCCTACTAGATTCATCGGTCACAATCAGTTTTGCGAAGTTTCCTTTGGTGATTCCGTGAAGAGTTGGAGGTTGGAGCTTCAAAGCTTCCTTTAAAATACTTAGTGTTTTCTTTTAGAACTCTTAGCATTCTCTTCCTTGCTTGGAAGATTTGAGAGAAGCAGAGAGGTTGAGAGAAGAATGGTTGGAACACTTAGTGGCCTTATAAAATTCTTGATTTAGAGAGATTGAGAGAATTAGAGAGATTGAGAGAAGAATGGTGTGAAGAAAATGGTAAAAGGAGGTTGATATTTATGGGTAGAGAAGGTGGAAAAGGGTGTAATATGATTGGTTAAAAAGGTGAAAGAGGATTGAAAAGATGATTGGTGGAGAAATGAGGTGAAAAAAGGTGAAATATGATTGGTTAAAGAAGGTGAAAGAGGATTGATGAGATGGAAAAGATGATTGGTATATTTTTGGTATTTCTTGAGTATATATTATGTAATTGAGTATATAAAAAGTATAAAAGTATAATTCAAGTATTGAGGATGTGCGTATAAGTATTTATACGTACAATTGTGTCGGCTTGCGTATAAATACGTATTTAAATGATCGGTTGTGTGAATAAAAAAATATGTATAAAATATGAATTTTATTATGATTAACGCCTCGAATTGTGAGATTGAAATTAAAATACGAATGTAAGGTTTCTAAAATTAGAATACGAATACATACATTTTTAAAATAGAAATACGAAGATACGAGGCGTTACACGAATAACGATTAATTTTATATATATATATACACACATATAGTTTTATTATGTTTTAACGCCTCGAATTATGATACAAATATTTATTTTCTAAAATAAGGATGCGAAAAAACGAGGCGTTACAGTCTCCCATACTTTGGGAAATTTTGTCCCGAAATTTATTCAAGAGAAAGACTTTAAAAAGAGTTATTACTTTGAACTATGTTTGGGTATAACCGGCTTGCGAGTGATCGAAGTTTGTATTCGATAACAGGGAATCACCGGATTCCTCTGGCATGTTTTTACGAAGTTTGGTAATATGATAGGAACACTTATATATAGGAAGTACCAGCGGCATATCCACCATGTTCATATCATATTACGTTCGTTTCGCAAATCGATGCCAGGTTACGTTCCGTGTCACCAACAGGGTTTATTAACGTATTACAAGGAGGATGATAACGTATAGGAATTTAAGTATGTAACTTTGATTGTATTTAAGTGTTAGAGAGGTTATAAGTATGAGTATGATTAAAATGAGGTATTTAGTTAACTAGATTAACGCATTATTGGCATGTGATATCACTGGTCAAACCATCGTGTCCGCAAGTATGTATGTATGGCATAACATGACCACAAATCCATGTGGCGGTGCGCTACTCCTATAGTACTACACAAGCACTATACATGTTAAGGTGTTGCTCCTTACGAGGTTAATGACAAGTTGTCAACCCATCGCTTCCGCTAGTACGAGATCGTGTATATATGTATGTATGACTTAACATGACCACAAATCCATGTGGCGGTGCGCTACTCCTATAGTGCTATAGAAGCACTATACATGTTAAGGTGTGGCTTCTTACGAAGTTAATGACAAATTGTCAACCCAACGTGTCCGCTAGTATGTATGAATGTCTTGACATTACCACAAATCCATGTGGCGATGCACTACTCCTATAATGCTTCACAAGCACTACATATGTCAAGGTGTGGCTTCATCCGAAGTTAATGACCAGTTTATCACATAAGGCTATCCAGTAATCCCGAATCAAGTGTAACGTATGAGTATGCGTGTATTAATTTATTGTGTACAACGATGATTTTGAAATAACGAGGTAACAAGTATTAAATCGTGTAAAAGTTGAATTAATATAAAAGAGAGGCTTGATAAGTATTGGAGTGCTTTGGGTTTAGAAACTTCGACTATTCCAAAGTGAATTGCAAGTCCTCCTGAATTAGGGAGACATGCTTTGGCCTAATAGGTATAATACTCTGTTCGCCAGGCGATTAACGGTATTTTACCCTTCCAGTTAGTACATGTCGCTAATCTGATCGAAGATACGAAACTTTGGCGAGATTGAAAATCGTAGAGCGGGACCAGTCATCAAGGTGTGGATATCAATCCTAGCTTGACAATTTCATCCCTTAAATTGTGGTTTATTGAATGAAACAAGATATAATTTCGAATCGTCAATATTGATCCACTAGATTATGAAATGGAAACTCTCATCAAGATATGGATATCATTGCTGACTTGATTGTGAATTTCGCACAAAATATCATGTAAGGTGGATTGAAATTCGTCACCAAAAGCGGGAATCACCCCTATTTTGATGAGTTATTTCGATTGTGGAATAAGAGGATCTTCAATAAGTATTGCGTTATAACGTTTTAGGAAAATAGTTTGTATAATTGAGACAAAAGAAGAGATAGAAGCAAAGTAGGAAGAATTAATATTTTAGCAAGAATCAAGAACGGTCAAAGTTTGATACTTAAACTATAGACTAGGTCGAACATGACAATTCTACCTAATTCCCTATAGTTATGGCTCTGATACCAATATGTCACACCCCAACCGATGACGGAAACATCGAGATGAGACGAAAACGAGATTGCAAGAGACTTCATAACACTAATTGTGACAAGTATTTAATAATGCTTTTTACGTTGCTTGAACTCGGAACACCACAAGTTTAAAATGAAGAATGTATAGTAAGTATTCAAATAAATAATTTCATTTCATTAAAATGATTTTTATACAAGAACTGGAATCGAGATACAACAGGATTGAAAATAAATTACAATACAACAAACATTAAAATTTAAATGCGTTTCTAGGAAATCCTACTAGATTCATCGGTCACAATCAGTTTTGCAAAGTTTCCTTTGGTGATTCCATGAAGAGTTGGAGGTTGGAGCTTCAAAGCTTCCTTTAAAATACTTAGTGTTTTCTTTTAGAACTCTTAGAGTTCTCTTCCTTGCTTGGAAGATTTGAGAGAAGTAGAGAGGTTGAGAGAAGAATGGTTGGAACACTTAGTGTCCTTTTAGAATTCTTGATTTAGAGAGATTGAGAGAATTAGAGAGATGGAGAGAATAATGGTGTGAAGAAAATGGTAGAAGGAGGTTGGTATTTATAGGTAGAGAAGGTGAAGAATGGTGAAATATGATTAGTTTAAAAAGGTGGAAGAGGATTGAAAAGATGATTGGTGGAGAAAGGAGGTGGAAAATGGTGAAACATGAGTGGTTAAAAAATGTGGAAGAGGATTGAAAAGATGATTGGTGGAGAAAGGAGGTGGAAAATGGTGAAATATGATTGGTTAAAGAAGGTGAAAGAGGATTGATGAGGTGGAAAAGATGATTGGTATATTTTTGGTATTTCTTGAGTATATATTATGTAATTGAGTATATAAAAAGTATAACTCAAGTATTAAGGATGTGCGTATAAGTATTTATACGTATAATTGTGTCGGCTTGCGTATAAATACGTATTTAAATAATCGGTTCTGTGAATAAAAAAATATGTATAAAATATGAATTTTATTATGATTAACGTCTCGAATTGTGAGATTGAAATTAAAATACGAATGTAAGGTTTCTAAAATCAGAATACGAATACGGACATTTTTAAAATAGAAATACGAAGATACGAGGCGTTACACGAATAACGATTAATAATGTATTACGCCTCGAATTATGATACAAATATTTATTTTCTAAATTAAGGATGTGAAAAAGCGAGGCGTTACAAAAACGGTACGTCATTTTAAGCTTTTTGGATTTTAGTACAGGGGATATGTGGAGAGATCGAAAGAATCGATCCCAATCCTATGAAGTGTCGAGAAGACATCAAAGCTTATACAAAAATCAGGTCAGAACATAAACTTTTCCAATTTCTAAATGCCTTGGACCGGAAATATGACCCTGTATAATGCGAGATACTCCGGTTGGATCCTCTTCATTAGCAGAGGCAGCTTGTTCTGTTGTTCGAAAGGAAGCTGCACATCAAACTATTCTGGGAACAACTCCCAACGATACACAGGGTGTTGCAGTAGGATTATCAGTCACCAAATCTGAAGGATCAAGGCTCATGATGAAAGGGCATCGCCGGTCAGAACCTTTTGGGAAGAAGAATGGACCGGTCAAAGAAGACAAATCTCATCTGAAATGCACACAATGTGGTATACCGAAACATACTAAAGAACAATGCTTTAGAGTTGTTGGTTATCCAGCGTAGTGGAATGATGGTCACAAGAAAGGAACTAAAACCATCGGACCATCAGAAAGTGGGAAAGCCACCGCCGCCACCATTTCAGTCAATAATAATACCAGCAACAGAAATCAAGTCGGTGACAACAGTGGTTCCGGTTCCGGTTTTGGTGGAATGGCCACCGGAGACGTTTGTGGCAGAGTAGCAGCTGGTGGTGGTTTCACAGAGCAAAGAGAAGAGAAGAATTCACGGTCACAAGTATTGGGTTTGAGGAGATAACCTCAGACCCCTTTTAAGCCCTAATGATCGAGATTTCATATATATGACCTTTTAGAATTTAGTGGATCAAAGAACACCTCCCTTGTTTCTTACACAAGAGAAAGTTTCAAAAATTGCAAAAAGGGTCCAAAACTTAACAGAAGGGCTAACGTTGCACAAGCTTATGACAAAAAAAAAAGATAAGTCATGGATATTTGATTGTGGGGCCACTGATACCATGACTTATGAGTTATCGGATCTTATCACTTCATCTAAACCTGTGAACTCACTCATCTTTAATGTTGACACTTGTTATCCCAGGTTGGGGATAACGAAGTAATAAACTATAACCGAACAAACGAATTTATGAAAACCTGTGAACTCACTCATCTTTAATGTTGAGACTTGTTTCTTTACATGTTTCTCAGGACGCTAGGAGCTCTAGGTGCACGCACATGCATTGAACAAGACATCTTTATCGAGTCTTATTTATTAATACTGTTTTGGGATTTTTCATTTGTTTTGGCGTTTGTGTTGGCGCCCGCATCATTACTTATTTATGCTTCCGCTCAAACCTTAAAAATAATGCTCTGCTAAATATTGGTAATTGATATAAAATCTACAATGAACGATTTTGCAAAACGTATAATCAAATCATGTAGAGTCGTTCGACGTACTAGTGTTTCAGATTCTGGTTTGTTCACATGCCTCGCGGTAAAACTCCGCAAGTGGAAATTGAGGGTGTGACAGATTGGTATCAGAGCCACTAGCTATAGAGAACCAGGTTGCATTAGAAGTAGACCTAAACTATAGCTGATATCACGACACTAGACTTAGTTTGGCACCGAATTATTATATCTTGTTATGTAATATACCACAACTGTGTTTGGTAGATTATGCCTTCATGATAAGGAATGAAAACAACTCATAACTAACTACACGACCTAACAGGCAATGTCATCATCCTCATCGTCATCATCGTCCGACAGACTTACACCACCAAGGGCATCAGGAAAGGCACCAATGGTGGAACCCATACTACCTTATGGCGTAGAGACACGCTCAACGGCGAGGAAGAGGCTCGCTCTGGGGGAGGAGTCATCGTTACGCCCAACTATTGCGGTACCGGTTGAACCGGTTAATCATGTAGAAATAGGAATTGACATGCTTAGAATCCTAGTGCATACACAACAAAAACAGCTAGAAAGAATGCAGGAAACCATCTTAGCACAAGGATGGATGATCCGACACCTTACAGGAAAGACCGACTCGCTCGAGGAAGAGCATCGTACGAGTAAGATAGCTCGAAACACCATAGCCAGAGATCTGCGTGCTGAGCAGATAAGAGCTGACTGGCTTGAGGACAGAGTCTTGGAAAACAGTTGGAACATTCAGGAACTGCAAAATCTGGCACTTGAACCAGCACCGGCCCCTCTAGTGCCGGTAGGGGAGGATCCAGAGGAAGATCCAGAGGAGGATCCTGAAGAGGATCCGGAGGAGGACCCAGCTGAGGAAGCTGGGAATGCCGCACAGGATGACGGCAACGACAGTGACTTGGGGAATGGAGATGTAGACGACTGACACGTCTCGTTTATATTATTTGTTTTCCTTCAGTTTATTATTTTCCCACTTGTATTTAAACCTGAGACTTTATAGTGAATTCGTATGTTTGATTGCACTTTTGTAAGACGTTGAAATTCCAGTTAATCAAGTATTTCTTTGACTATTTAACATATTGAGTTGACATAACTTAATAATTATTAAAGTACGAAGTAGGATAACTATATTGGATATATAGACTTATCAGGGTGTGTTTGTGTTGTGTTTCGAAGATCTAAATGGCGACTGGAAGACGTGGAAACCTTAACTTGACGCCCGAAGAGCTAGCTGCCATGATTCAGGAGCATGTGAACGCAGCTTTAGCGGGTGTTCAGAACCAGCCAGCAGGTAACCATTATTAAATTTTCGCGTGAAAATCTAATAGTGAGGCTAGTAAAATTCCTTGCTGACTTCCTGTTCTCTGTCAGCAGGAGGGGGCTTTAACCCCTATAAGATGTTCCTTGACGCAAAGCCTAGCAAATTCTCGGGGGCGGAAGGACCCATTGGATTGGTCCGCTGGATCGAAAAATCAGAATCCGTTTTTGAAATGTGCAACTGCCTAGAGGCAAACAAGGTCAAATACGCAGCCTCCACACTGGAAGATGGGGCACTGACATGGTGGAATGCCCAAGTCCAAACACGTGGACTGTTAGCTGCAAATGCAATGGCATGGACTGAGTTCAAGGCCCTGATTAAAGAGGAGTACTGTCCACGAGACAGAGTGCAACAGTTAGAGCAAGCTCTATGGAACCACAAGATGGTGGCATCGGAAATTGAAGCTTACACTGCAAAACACCATGACTTGGTATTTCTGTGTCCTGAATTGGCCAACACGGTGGAGAAAAGACTCGAGTTCTATCTCGGGGGTCTGGTTCTGGAAATTCAGGGTATGGTGATGTCTAGTAACCCAGTAACTGAACATCAAGCAATCCGATTGGCTCATAAACTCACCGATAAAGCGGTGGAACAGAAGAAACTGCCAGCACGGGGTACCACTGAAGTCGCCCAAGATAACAAAAGAAAATTTGAAGACTCCACTATTCGACAGTCTTCGTCATCACATCCGCAGCAAGGGAACCAGAAACGGTTCAATCATTACCACAGCCACCGGGGTCATCAAAATCATCCCGCCAACACAACAACAACAACAACAACAACAACAACAACAATATCAACAACCCGAATGCAAGCGGCTATGCAGGCCGAAAGCCGCAGTGCAACCGCTGTAATCTCCACCATAACGGCCCTTGTGCCGGAAGTCGCTGCCAAAGATGTGGCAAGATGGGACATGCAGCAAAGGATTGTCGTGGGGAAATCATGTCCCGACAAAATCAGAACCAGCCCCAAGGTCAGCAGCAGGGTATAAACCGGGGATGCTATCAGTGTGGTAGCACTGCTCATTTCAGAAAAGACTGCCCACAGTTGCGCAACAACAACAATAATGGTGGAAACAACCACAACAACCGCAACAATAATAACAACAACAATAATGGGAACGGTGGCACAGGAGGTGCCAAGGGTCGCGCATTTACATTGGGCCGCGGAGAGGCCAGAAACGACACGAACGTGGTCACCGGTAAGTTTCCCCTTAATGAACAATTTGCTACTGTGCTTTTTGATACGGGTGCGGATAGGAGTTTTATATCTGAGTCTTTTAGGAAGAACCTAAATCTCACGCTTAAACCATTAGAGACCCCTTATGTGATAGAATTAGCCAATGGTAAATCGGTAGATGTGACCCAAATCGTATCCGGCTGTCAACTCAAACTCGCGGGCCACACTTTTACCATTGATCTGATGACAACTACCCTGGGTAGTTTTGACGTGGTAGTCGGAATGGACTGGCTATCCGACGTCCGGGCTGAAGTTCTCTGTTTCGAAAAGTCTATCCGTATTCCACTCTCGAACGACGAAATCCTGACAGTACAAGGCGATAAGGCAAGCGCCGTCACCAACATCATCTCATACATGCAAGCGCAGAAGTATCTTCGGAAAAAGAATTCCTTCGCTTTACTCGCACTAATTACCGAACAGCCTAAGGACGAGAAACGTATAGAAGACATCCCTGTCATCCGTGATTTTTCCGATGTATTCCCAGAAGAACTACCTGGTCTTCCACCACATCGACAATTGGAGTTTGAAATCGAATTGGCAAGCAATGCAACTCCTATCGCCAAGGCTCCATACCGCCTGGCTCCAGCCGAGCTGCAGGAGCTGTCTACCCAACTTCAAGAGCTGCTAGAAAAAGGATTTATCCGACCAAGCGTTTCGCCATGGGGAGCTCCAGTCCTGTTTGTCAAGAAGAAGGACGGGACTTTCCGCATGTGCATCGACTATAGGGAACTCAACAAGGTTACAGTCAAGAACCGATACCCGTTACCTCGCATCGACGATCTATTCGACCAACTGCAAGGGTCAAGTTACTACTCTAAGATTGATTTACGGTCCGGTTATCATCAGCTACGCGTCAGGGAGGAGGATATCGCCAAGACGGCATTTCGCACTCGGTATGGCCATTACGAGTTCTTGGTCATGCCATTCGGTCTCACTAACGCACCCGCGGTATTCATGGACCTCATGAACCGCGTGTGTAAACCATACCTCGACAAATTTGTCATCGTGTTCATCGATGACATACTCATCTACTCCAAAAGTGAAGAAGAGCATGCTGAGCATCTACGATTACTGCTAGGATTACTTCAACAGGAAAAGCTATATGCCAAGCTCTCGAAGTGTGATTTCTGGATCCGGGAAGTTCAGTTTCTCGGGCATGTCGTGAATGAAAAGGGTATCCATGTAGACCCTGCCAAGATTGAAGCCATCAAAAACTGGGAAGCACCTAAGACACCGACGGAGATCCGCCAATTCTTAGGATTGGCTGGTTATTACAGACGCTTCATCGAGGGGTTTTCCAAGATTGCACAACCGCTTACTACCCTCACCCAGAAAGGTATCAAGTATACTTGGGGTGACAAGCAAGAAGCAGCATTTCAATTGCTGAAGCAGAAACTTTGCAGTGCACCCATTCTGTCCTTGCCGGAAGGGACAGATGACTTCGTAGTGTATTGTGATGCTTCCATTCAGGGATTGGGATGCGTACTCATGCAACGCGATAAGGTCATCGCGTATGCGTCGCGACAGCTGAAAGTTCACGAGAAAAACTACACGACACATGACCTGGAATTGGGAGCAGTGGTGTTTGCACTTAAGATTTGGAGACACTACCTCTATGGAACAAAGTGCACAATCTTTACTGACCACAAAAGCCTCCAACACATCTTTAATCAGAAGGAGTTGAACATGCGACAGCGTCGCTGGGTCGAACTCTTGAACGATTATGAGTGTGCCATTCGGTATCACCCGGGTAAAGCTAACGTGGTAGCTGATGCCCTCAGTAGGAAGGAACACTTGAAACCTCGTCGTGTACGAGCACTACAACTCACTATTCATTCGGGGCTACCCGATCAAATACGCGACGCCCAGTTAGAAGCAGTTAAGGAGGAAAACATCAAAGCCGAATCAGTGGGAAAAATGGAACGCGATTGGGAAGTAAAGCCCAATGGAGCCCGGTATTTCATGAATCGCATATGGGTACCTCTCTACGGAAACCTTAGAGAGCTAGTCATGGATGAAGCTCACAAATCTCGATACTCTGTCCATCCGGGTTCGGATAAGATGTATCAAGACCTTAAAGCTGCGTATTGGTGGCCTAACATGAAAGCCGATATAGCCACCTACGTGAGTAGATGTTTGACTTGTGCAAAAGTCAAGGTGGAGTATCAAAAGCCATCGGGGCTACTCCAACAACCTGAGATCCCAGTGTGGAAATGGGATCAGATCTCAATGGATTTCATCACTAAACTCCCACGAACCTCGGGTGGTTGCGATACCATCTGGGTGATCGTGGATCGTTTAACTAAGTCCGCACACTTCCTAGCTATTAAAGAAACAGATAAGATGGAGAAGTTGACTCGCATCTACATTAAGGAAGTAGTTTCTCGGCACGGTGTGCCAACGTCCATCATCTCAGACAGAGATGCTCGCTTCACGTCAAACTTCTGGCAGTCACTCCAGAAAGCGTTGGGAACACGCTTGGATATGAGCACAGCTTATCACCCTCAGACTGATGGTCAAAGTGAAAGGACCATACAGACCTTGGAAGACATGCTTAGGGCATGCGTGGTGGACTTCGGAAATAATTGGGAAATTCACCTGCCTCTAGTAGAATTCTCATATAACAACAGCTATCACACGAGTATTTCGGCAGCACCGTTTGAGGCATTATACGGTCGTAAATGTAGATCACCGGTCTGCTGGGCAGAAGTCGGTGACAGTCAACTCACAGGCCCTGAGCTAATACTTGAGGCTACTGAAAAGATTGTACAAATCAGAAACCGCATGGCGGCGGCACGAGATCGACAGAAAAGCTACGCTGATCAACGACGCAAACCGCTCGAATTTCAAGTAGGCGATCGCGTCCTACTAAAGGTGTCACCCTGGAAGGGTGTAATCCGCTTTGGAAAACGGGGCAAACTTAACCCACGGTACGTAGGCCCGTTTGTAATCTTGAAACGAATCGGACCCGTAGCATACCAATTAGACCTTCCTGCCGAACTCAGTGGAGTTCACAACGTATTTCACGTATCAAATCTGAAGAAGTGTCTATCAGATGAAACTTTAGTTATTCCATTGGATGAGATCCAAGTGGATGAACAACTACACTTCGTGGAAAAGCCTATTGAGATCATGGATCGTGAGATCAAGACTCGAAGGCACAGTAAGATTCCAATCGTTAAAGTTCGTTGGGACTCTAAGCGTGGACCGGAGTTCACGTGGGAAAGAGAGGACCAAATGAAAAGCAAATACCCACACCTCTTTGCAACTGAGCGGCAAACTAACGATACCAGTACTTAAATTTTCGGGACGAAAATTCTTTCAACATGGGGATGATGTGACAACCTGGAAACTTCTCATACTTTCGTGTACTATTGTTGACTAAATTCTTGTGCATGGCACTTGGAAATCTTTGTGTATGACACTTGGGAACTTCTAGTAACGTTGCGTACCATCATTAACGAACTAACTCTTTGTACGTGGCACTCTAAACATGTACGTTACATGCTAAACCGCGTTTACTCAATTTTCGGGACGAAAATTCTTTCAACATGGGGATAATGTGATATCCCGGGTTTTTCGGATAACTTACACGTGACACTTGTCGAATAATATATGTGCTAAGTATTAAACGTGCATGGAATGAATACGTGATGAGTGTTTGTGTGATTGTTTAGTTATAAAGTAATTATTGTAGATATGTACACGAACCGAACCGCGACACGAACCAACCTCGATTCTTTGTGACTCTAGGAATTAACCAAGTTTAGAACTCAAACCATTATCGGCCGTGCGCAAACCGAACCGCAAACCCAAAACCGAGATCAAAGTTAAACCTTAAACTAAAAACAATCCGGCCGCAAGATCAAACCCGAAACCACAACATCAAAACCTAAACCCTAAACCAAAACACTCTCGGCCACATGATCAAAACCGCGGATTTATTTAGTTCAAACCCAAACCGAACCCACCCTATTCCTTGACCGCGAGATCAAGTCCAAACGAAACTAACTCACTTTAGTTCCTCGGCCGCGACTCAAACCAAAACCGTGATCCTCATCTTGTTGCGCCTATATATATACAACTCACATGCATCTTCCTTCACAATTCCTAAAACCCTAACAAGCAAAACAGCCGTCGGCTGCTTCCTCATGCTCCATTGATCGCAAAACAGCTTCCATCCCTTCATCATCTCGATCTAATCAGCTGGTTCACTCTCTCGGTCGCTAACAGCCGGTTACCTTCAGTCCCTTTTCAGTCTCGGTCGCGAGATCAGCTTTCTTTCTCTCGGTCTCAGCAAGCAGCAGCCCTCGCCATCTCCCCTCATCGTATTCACGGTTCGTTTACATTGTTATTAAAAGATTAGAGGTTATCTCTGATTACAAGATCATGTTCGGATTATGTGTATGCTTGAATGCTTAGTTGTTTCGGATATATGTGTCTTGATTGTTGATGTTCTCAGATCGCATGACGGTATAGTTTCGGATTGTTAATACAAGATTTAGAGTTTGCATGTTGTTTGAAAACTGAATATGTAGGCTGTGATTTGTTATAAAGACAAAAGTTATTGTGTAGGGTTTGCGTGGATAGGTTATTAGTATTAATCTAGGACTAGAAATCAGATCTAGATCGCTTAGGTTAATCGCATGAACGGGTTATACGAGTTCAGGATAAACATATGCAGAAAACAGCCTGCTGAATAATAGTTACAGCCGACTTCATCTGGCTGTAACTTGGTCGTTAGTTGTCGAAAAACGGATTTTCTGATGTCTAGAACGTAGCGAATTGAATAAGGAATCTAATGGCGCTGGATTCATAATTTTCTGAAGTCGTTTGATATTTTTAAAGGGCTAAACAAGTTCAGTAGCTAAAGCTGTTAAAATGCTGGAATTTTGTTGATTGTTTATCAGGTTAGATTTTAAGATCAGTAGGGAGTTGAGCCATGATTTTTGTACAGCAACTAGGTATAGAAATTTCCGGGCAACTCCAACTGGAATTTTGTTAATCGGACGAGCAGTGATTTTTAAATAAATTCTTCCGTTGACTGCAGTCAGAAAGCGGTAAATCTGACTGCAGCTTAATGAATTAATATTTATGGCTAATTGGTAAAGATTTAGGACTTGGAAAAATTATATAAATTTCTATGGTATAAATGTCACCTACTGTAAAAATATGGGAATTTTTGGAATGTTAGAACTATTTTATAAAAATCCTAGAAAACAGCTAAATAATTGAGTGTTAAGCAGAAAGTGGATAACTTGTGATTGTATGCATTAAAGTGTTGCATGGAATTGAAATATGTTCATGATAAGTTGTTTGATTACTATGATCACATGAGAATACTTGCATGCATGTTTGAGTGTTAGATATGTTGTTGGTATGTATCACTTTGTGAGTCAATTGCGTGTGGAATTTGTATTGGTGTGATTACACACTGACGTGGAATTAATTGGTTTGTTAGGACGCAACTAGCGGTCCCATCTCTTATAACATCTTTGCTACACTAACCGAGCAAATAAAGGTGAGTTCACGGCCCCTAACTTTATCCGGTTTTTAAACAACAGGGGAGAAACATGTATACACTCTCAAACTCAATCTCTTTACGTTATACGAATTTAACGTCACATAACTATACGGTAACTAAGTTAATGTTAATGTAATGTTATGGTCACTAAGCAGCTTTATCACTTAAGTCCTCGACAATCTCCTCGGATCGTTAGTATTTGGGTTAAATAGCGGGGGAATTATAAGTAGTACTACTGGGCCCGACAAGCCCCATCCGAGCTAGTCGCGCTAGCCGACCTGGTATGGTCAACGGGTGAATAATTGGCCTAACACCGCCATGGTCATGTGATAGGCCTGGCAAAACGGAGGCACAACAGTCAGCTTCGATCGCGAACTCTTACGTGACATGACTTTAGGCTAGCTACCTATATACATTAATATTGAACTTAATTACGGAACAACTTAATATTCCGGGTTTGGAATATTGGAAACATCAACTTATTATCCCGGGTTGGGGATAATGGAAACAACAACTTAATATTCCGGGTTTGGAATATTGGAAACATCAACTTATTATCCCGGGTTGGGGATAATGGAAACAACAACTTAATATTCCGGGTTGGGAATATTGGAAGCAACAACTTATTATTCCGGGATTGGAATAATGGAACTGATATGTTATCCCAGGTTGGGGATAACGGAGTAATAAACTATAACCGAACAAACGAATTTATGAAAACCTGTGAACTCACTCATCTTTAATGTTGACACTTGTTTCTTTACATGTTTCTCAGGACGCTAGGAGCTCTAGGTGCACGCACATGCATTGAACAAGACATCTTTATCGAGTCTTATTTATTAATACTGTTTTGGGATTTTTCATTTGTTTTGGCGTTTGTGTTGGCGCCCGCATCATTACTTATTTATGCTTCCGCTCAAACCTTAAAAATAATGCTCTGCTAAATACTGGTAATTGATATAAAATCTACAATGAACGATTTTGCAAAACGTATAATCAAATCATGTAGAGTCGTTCGACGTACTAGTGTTTCAGATTCTGGTTTGTTCACACGCCTCGCGGTAAAACTCCGCAAGTGGAAATTGAGGGTGTGACACCTTGTATTTTGTCATAAGCTTCTTTCATGTTTCTGTAATCATAACGAAAATTTTCATTATGTACAGTCAATTCTCTTATGACTTCGACCTTTGCAAGACAAGGTTCACAAGGATTTGTGCACTTTATGCAAGGTTTTTCAACCTCCACAACTTTCACAACTTCCTTTTAGACACACTTACCTTAGCTTTTACCTTTTTGCTTCTAGTTTCAAAGCTTCTTGCTTTTGCATTTCTAGGTAAGTTATTTCTTCTTCCTCAGCTCTTTGTCTGTAACCTTCCAAGATGGCGTTTTCTAGAGCAGCATCAACATAAGATGTCTCAAAATCATCCACTGCCTCTGCTATCATAGCAACACCAGTTTTCTTTCTAATGTATCTGTTCTAGTCAAAACCATCTTCTTCATGAGTAACAACAAGAGCTTGTTCGGTTTTCTTTGCAGATTTATCTTCTACTTCGACTTGCGTTCTTTTTGGATATGGCTTGTATTGAAGAGCTTTCTTGTAGTACTCATTGCTACTGCCGAAAGGATTTTGATTTCCACTTGTTTCTTGATTGTTGCATTCACGTTTAAAGTGTCCCTTTTGATGACACCTGAAACATGTGACTTTTGTCTTGTCAAAACCAAGTTGTTTGAATTACCAATATCCCTTCCAGTGAGTGCCACAAATTTTGTAACTCTTCTGATGATAGATGCCAAACTCCATTTGATATCCATTAGCTCCAATTCTTCTTCGTCTACCTGATCATAATCTTTTGCTGTCATTTCTGGATTACCGATCTTTCCAGCAACAAGACTTTTATATGATTCGAGAACGGTAGCGAGAAGTGCTATGTGCTGTTTAGCCACTTTTTTTGGAAATACATTCTTCAAATCAACTGCTATATTGAACTGGAAAACATTTGAATCAGAACTTGCTTAGCTTGTCTGATTTTGGAATGAAGAGCTTGAACTAGCACTTGTATATCCAGCATATGGAAAACTTTGATTTGGAGAAGAATTTGTATTTGCACTAAATGTTGTTTGAATTTTCGGGCTTTGAATCGGAGTATCTTGAACACCTCCTTTGTAATAAACACCGACATCTTGAACAACATTAGCATTCTTTGATTAAGCAATTTTCATCAACTCCATTTCATGACCTTCCAATTTGTCAATGAAAGATGACAACTTGAAATGTCTCCAAGATGGACTATTCTTTAGAATCATCAGATATGTTGTCCATTCTCCTTCTGGAAGTGCATCGGCCAACTTCTCGATTTGCTCTTCATTAGGTCTTTTGATATCATGTCTTCGCATCTGGACCATGAGATGACAATATCTATCAATCATCTGCTTCATAGTCTCACCTTTGATCATCGTGAAAATCTCAAACTCTTTCTTGATCAAGGCCTTTGTATTTTTGATCATTTCATCGCTTCCTTTGAATTTGTCACAGAGAGAATGCCATAATTCTTGTGACGTTTCATATTACGGCAATAAGATCAGGATGTCTTCCTTTACTGATTGTTGGCTCAAGCTAATCATTTTCTTCTCAGCAACATAATTGTCTTTGTCGTTCGGTGAGAATTTGTTCAGCGGAAGATCTTGATCACGCTCATCTTTTGGCCACTTGTAACAATCCTCAACTGCAACCCAGCTGTTGAATTAATTCGCTTGTATCCAATTTACAAACTTTTCTTTCCATCCTTCAAACTCGTACATGCTCATTAGCTTTGGTGGTTTCGACGTAGTGCCCATTTCATTGTCGATATTCATTTGGTTCGCCGCAAGAATGTTCGCATTTGATGAGGAAGCCACTTGAGAAACGAACACGTTGTGGAAATCTTCCATTTTGATAAGCTAAAGACTTATCTGAAAATACAATAAAAATACACTCGAAAACTGATTAGTAATAGACAACTTTAGCAAAAATTGACGTTTTAATCGACAATCGGTACGTTAAAAACATTTAAAATTTTTCCGAAAACAATTTTACCCGATTATATCTTTAAAATCGTCTCGTCGATACGATTTTAACGATATATAATGTTCGTTATGTTTTCGGGATTTTCATGCCTTTCTTTTTTTAGGAACTTTAGACAAGTTCGGGCGAACTTGTCACAGACTTATCAAGTTCGGTCGAACTTGATGTGGGATTTGATAAAAATCACACTTTAGAGTGGACTTGTGAAAAGATTCAAGAAAAACAGGTAAGTTCGGTCGAACATATGAAAATTTTCAAGAAAATTCTCAAGTTCGGGCGAACTTGTGTGAGAAAATCAACAATTTACTCAAGTTCGGTCGAACTTGTGTAAAAATGTTGAAATATTTCTCAAGTTCGAGCAAACTTCAGAAGAAATCCTGAAAATTCTATCAAGTTCGGTCGAACTTGATTAAAATCAAAGAAATTTTAATCAAGTTCAGTCGAACTTTATGTTAAGTTCGGCTGAAACTTGATTCCAAAACATGGTTTTCCAACTTTTTGATATCAATTTGATTGAATTTGATATCCAAACTCTCAGGGGTTTGTTATTAGTGTGTTTTACATGACATATTCAAAAATCACCCATTTTTTACCATGAAATCATCAAATATGTGAAAATGTTAAGAAAAATGATAGAATGGAGATGAAATAGGAAATTCTTGTCTTGATTCTAGCAAATTTAGGTATCCAGGCTCTGATACCACTTGTAGGAACGTCCACGATTAGCACGGGAACCTAAATTTGCTATCTATTGTCCGATTATGCGGAAACTAATGACAAGTTAACCAAATAACAAGAATTACTCATTTAAAGGTTGTTTTCATTGATCTAAAGTTCAATACATTCGAGAACAGGATCTGACAGAGCTTCTTCTTGATCTAAAGTTCAATGACCATAACGAGTTCGGAATGCGGTCTTTGGGACGTCTTCTTCTTGTACTTTGAGTTGAGGATAACCAGAACGAAGGTCGATTTTTGAAAAACAGGTGGCGCCTTGAAGTTGATCTAGTAGGTCATCGATGCGAGGTAATGGGTAGCGGTTCTTGACCGTTAACTTGTTGAGTTCTCTGTAGTCGATACACATGCGAAACGTTCCATCTTTCTTCTTCACAAAAAGATCAGGTGCACCCCAAGGCGATGAGCTAGGACGTATGAATCCTTTGTCAGTCAGCTCTTGCAGTTGACTAGCCAGCTCTTGCATTTCGGATGGGGCTAACCTATAAGGAGATTTTGTGACTGGTGTAGCGCCAGGTATAAGATCAATGCGGAATTCGACTTCTCTCACTGGAGGAAGTCCTGAGATGTCGTCGGGAAAAACTTATGGGAATTCTTTCACTACAGGTATATTTTCCAGTTTCTTCTCCTTGTTTCCCTTCTTGACGACGTGAGTTAGGAATGCGACATAGTTCTTGCGGAGATATTTTCGGGCTTGAAGGCAGGACATCAATTTGAGTCCTTTCGGGGGGGTTTCTCCAAAGATTCGTAGGGTCTGACCGTCTGCAAGAGGAATGCGAATGAACTTTTCGCGGCATACTACTTCAGCATGATGTTGGCTGAGCCAGTCCATACCGATTATAATGTCGAAACTTCCCAACTTCATAGGGATAAGGTCAACTGGAAAATCGTGATCGTTTAGAGTGAGGGTACAATTTCGTATAATAGAGTTTAATGAGACTGGTTTTCCGTCAGCAACTTCCACCGTTAGAGATTCCAGGAGATTATCACGAGTTTGGTTGAGGATGGGTTCAAATTCTAAAGACACAAAACTCTTATCCGCACCAGTATCGAATAACATGGATGCATAACTACCATTGACGAGAAACGTACCGTTAACCACGTTGTTGTCAGCTCTAGCTTGGTTGGCATTGATGTTGAAAGCTCTTCCTCTAGCAGGTGGAGGAGCTTGGTTAGCTTGGTTGACCGGATTCGCTTGAGCTTGAGCATGGATGATGTTTACCAAACGGGGACATGTGTTCCTGAAGTGGTTTGGGTCTCCACAGTTGTAACAAGCTCGCATAGGTTGCATCATGGGGTAGTTGGGTTGGTAGTAGGATTGGGCTATATGTTGGGCAGGTGGTAGGAGTAAAGGTTGTTGGGCTTGACCCACTGTCTGATGGTGGGTTTGGGTTGAGGGCTGATTGCGGTTCATTCGCTGAAGTGTGCGACAGGTTTGGATGGTGTGACCCGCACGGCCACAGCTGGTGCAATGTTGGCAAGGAGTTTCTGGGAGGTGATGGTATTGACAACGGCTGCATTTTGGGTATGGGCCGGAGTATGGCTTTTTATATGGTGCAGCTGAGGGAGCAACTTGGGTGTTTGGTGCGGCAGTGATGGGAGAATTTGTGTGTGTGTGACGGCAAAATTTCTGTTGTTTCATTTCCTCTTACCAGCAAACTTTGAAGAGGAGATGGAATGGTTTGAAGTTTGGGCCTCAATGGGGGCTTTCTTTTTCTCATCCTTGAATTTGCCGTTTCGGATGCGATCCTCGGTAAGCTCGGTAGCTAGTTCCATAGCGGCTTCAAGTGTTGCAGGCAAAGTGCTTAGAACCGAATCTTGGATTTTCAAGGGGAGGCCTCGAATATAGTGTTCAACTAAGCGGTACACTGGGGTGAACAAGTTGGGAATCATTTGGTTCAGCTCGAGAAATCTTTTGTTGTAGGAAGTATGATCTCCTTCCTTTTGTTTTAACGAGTGGAATTCATCTTCTAACTTTTTGATCTCGCTTATTGGACAGAAGCGTCTCGTCATAATTCCCTTAACTCCTCCCATGTTAAGGCCATGGCATCTTCGATTCCGCTCTTACCCTTTTCTGTGTTCCACCAGGTAAGGGCTACCTCAAACAGTCTCCCAGTTGCGTAATGTACCTTACGATCCTCGGGACAATCGCAATTGAGGAAGGTGTTTTCCATTTCTTCAAACCAGTGGAGGAGAGCAGTGACACCTTCGGTCCCTTCATATTTTGGGGGATCGCAAGACTTGAAGTGTTTGTAGGAGCAATTTTTGGAGGGAGGGTTGTCGACGTTCTGGTCTTCTTGATTGGGAGGGTTGATGGGATTCGCGGTGAGAGCTTGTTGGACTTGAATTACGATGTCATGAAGTACTGCGGCCATTTGTTTTGCAATTTGGGTGGCCAAGCGTTCGTTTGATCTTCCTGACTTTCTACCTCCACGTAGCTGCCTAGCCGACATCTACAGGAACATACATAGGAAGATTGTGAGTTTAAGAAGTTTTTAGGTGTCATGTGTCGTTAAAAGAATAAAAATAACATAATCATCAATAATGCAACTACATCGATAGGATGTCTTGGGTTTGCTCATGTTTGGGCCTCCAATGTCCCCCATACCATCGCCTGTATAGTCATGTGGGCCCCCATGACTATTGGCTTAGTAGGATTCACATTGGTGTTGGTGGTTTAACACTCACATCACCCGAATGAAAACCATGAAATATGATTGCGAGATGTATGGTAGGAGGGTGTCCAGGTATAGACACAATGACAACTCAAAGTGGGGTTAGCTCACACGACGTTTGGTATAGCATGCTTTGGCCTAATAGGTCCTTCGTACTCTCATCGTTAGTCCCCAGGTAGGCAAACTGGTCCTTTATTTTGGATTTATACGAATGCCAAGCCTAGACAGGACGTTCCGACTACCGGTACTCGTACCCTTCCAGTTACTACATGCCCGTCATGGGAACTCACTTTGATGTGATTTGAAAAATACAGAAATCGTTGCAAAAATCATAGGAATTGTGAGGTGTGTGTCCTCATGGATATGTTATGTTATGAGGATATGATTCATGATGAGCATTGTATAATAATATGTACTTATGAACATGCTTGCATAACATTGAATGTAACAATAAACATAAAGCATATAAACATCATGAATTTTGTATGTAACACATAAACAATTTAAAGATTCTAATCAACTATAGTATAGGCTCTAAGGGTCTAATAACCTATCCTATATCCCTATAGTCATGGCTCTGATACCAATCTGTCACACCCCGACCCGCAGCGGAATAAGAGTCGGGGCGTAATTGGGTTATCACCAAAGCTCATGATGTTTACTAAAATGTTTCATATTTATTAAATTCAAGTTACAACTTAAGTGTTCAAATCAAATCCAAACAATTACAAGGAAATGAAACTAAGTAAGACAATCCAAAGCATTAAACTGATTTATTCTTCTAGGCCTTCCTATGCGTTTCTTGCCTCAACTGGATCACCTGTATCATGTGTAAAAATGGGGGAAATTTTGGATCAACAAAAGTTGGCGAGTGAACCTTGTTAAAAACATTGTTGTTGATTTCTTGTTGTATTAAATATTGAAAAGTTGTGCAATAATCACATGTGAGCAAACATATGTATATAACAGAACACAAACCACATTGGATGAGTATATGATATGAATGATGATGACTGTGAGATCAAGGCTCAATCAAACGGAGCCGATCGTATGACATGAATGATGATGTATGTGAGATCAAGGCTCAATCAAACGGAGCCGATCGAATGAGGCACCTGTACTCAACCCGTATCCCACGGGGAGCTGATGGGCCTAATGAAATGCTTGCACTGAAAATAATAAATCCAAACTAAGCATAATTCACACAACAATTTGTACACATTTGATACACATTTGTTCACAGATATGATGAATGCACAAGTGTTTATATTTATATAATAACAGAACTGTACGACACATGATACACCCCAAAACGTGATTAAAACGGGGAATTTGTAGAGATTCACTCACATTGGGTGCATTCTTTGGATGATGTTGGGTGCGCACGAGTTTTGGGATTTGATCGACGATGAAAACTAACCTAAAATAATAACGAAATGGTTCGGTAAATAACTGGATTTTATTTGAGATTAATACCTTTAATTCATAATCTTAATAGGATTTTTAGATTTATTTTTGTGAGTTTAAGGACATTTTCTAATTTTAAAAATATTATTTTTAAGTATTTTTAATTGATTTTTAATCTAAATAAATAAATAAAAAGAAATAAAAATTTTGACTTTTATTGACCGTTGACCGGACCGTTGACCGTTGACCGGACCGTTGACCGGTCGGACTGTGGGTAATGTGTGCGCTGAGTGAGGTTCGAACCCGAGACCTCTCGTACGCGTGCACGCAGCTCTACCAACTGAGCTACGTGTCTAACCCGAAATATTCTCTGTTTTAATTATATATATATACTAATTAATTGTTATTTTATTTGAGTTTATATTAAACAATTTAAAATGGCCGAACCGCTTGCAGGGACCCGGAGTCGAACTCGGGTCCTTCGGTTCGAATGCGCACAGCCCAACCAGTTGGGCTGTGTGTCTAATCTGTTTAAATTACGGTTTATATTACTCTTATACACATGCTGTGAGTCGTTCTGATTCAGTTTTAAAAAGGTTGGTTTTAATTCTGAAAGTCGGTACGTTGTAAGATTCGAACTCGTGACGTGCGTTGTATGTTTGCACACAGTCCACCGCTGGACTGTGTGTCTAACCCGGTTAACCATTCAGTTTATAATAATCTTATACTCATTTTGACTTCGTCTTCTTCATTTATAACGACACAGAACAAAGGTGACCGACTGTTCTTGTTTAAATCGGTCATCTATCATATAATTGATTGAATTAAAATGGATAGAGAGGGTTACGGAATCGAATGTACCGATCAGAATGTCTTCTTCAGAATTCCGGCAAGAGTCGTCGGCTCTGATTTGTGACTTCCGTCTGAGTGAAACAATTAACGGTTTTGATCAACGAGTTGTGAAATTAAGTCACTAAACAAGGAATAACAAGGGGTTTAGATGATTGTACCGATTCACAGCGTGACTTTGATGTTTCAGTGGAATTCCGACGAGTGAGGGATTTCCCGGCAGCGTAGTCTGGGACAGATTCTGGTTGGAGGATTGAAGTTAATATAAGTCTAATAATGGGTTACAAACAAAAAGGTCGAGACATTTACCGATTTGAAGTAATTCTCGGTTTTTCGGTGAAGGTCCGGCGACTGTAAAATATCTCCGGCGAGTGCTAAAGCTTCGAGAGTTTGTGCGATTTTGAGCGAAAAGATTACCAGAGGTTTGGGTGGGTATTTATAAGGAAGAATCAGGATAGTCTGAATTTGGTCTTGATTCGTGGTCAAGGTTTCTCCGGCGGTTACGACCGCAATTTACTGTTGGACGTCGGTTATAACCGATGTCGACGTCGGTTATAACGTTATAGTCAAAAGGAAATTGGCTAAACTCGCGGATTGCCGGATTTTCTGGCGATGGCGAGTTCTGCCGCGCTGAAGTCCGATTTTTGAATTCGAGTTTTAAGTTAAGTATTATTTGTTTCAGTATTATTCACAAAGGAGGCAAGTGGCGGAGTGGTGAAATGGTTGTTTGTTGAATCGGCTGACCCGGGTTCGAAACCCGGCAGCCTCAATTATTTTTTTCTCTTATTTTTATTATTTATCAATTAGAGTTCTTTTTTTAATTCTAATATATTTATTAATTATGTATAGTTTAAAATTAATTTGAGCAATAAATGTGCAAGAAAATTTTTGACTGGTTATTCGATTAATAAACGAAGCGGGTTTTGGAAACCCGTTTTTCGGCGAATGTTACAAACTTGGCCTAAACTCACACAAATACACCTCGTTTCTAACAGATTAAGCCCTACTCACTCAGACTCGATACATAATGACGTAGGCAACAGACATATGCACCAACAAAAACATACAGATTTTTCAATCTGATAATGGATGGGAATTTGTGAACACCTCCATGAAACAATTTTTTCAATCCAAAGAAATTATCTATCAAACCACATGCCCACGCACACCAGAGCAAAATGGAATCACTGAAAAAACCTGCATTTTGCTAGAAATAACTCGAGCATTTCTAATCTAATCACATGTCCCTAAAATGTTTTGTCCTGAAGCCCTAGATACTGCCATGTATCTTATTAACCGATTGCCAACTAACATTCTCAAATTGAAAACCCCATTACAAGTATTGTCAGAATTTATTAAGCTTCCCTATGTTCTTACCCTCGAACCACAAATATTTGGCTGCACTTACCCAAATCAAACCGAGACAAGCTTGAACATTTGTTGAAAAATGTGTATTTGTTGGTTATGGAGTAAATCAGAAGGGGTACAAATATTATAATCCAAAAACCAATCACATGTTCACTACCATAAACTGTGACTTTCTCGAGACTGAGTATTATTACACATCCCAACACAGTGTTCAGGGGGGAAGGAATTCCTTGACACACTAAGTTGGTTGACATATATGTCTCAGAAGAAAACAGTCATAGTACCCAAAATGAGTCACTTTATTGCCAATGATACTCCCAATGTGGTATCTTCATATGTGGTAAATAATATTCACTCTTTGTAGTATTCTAATTCTGATAGTGATTCTGCTGAAGATATTGTGGCTTCTAATCACGATACCATAGAACACGCTGAACCTTTGTAGGAACAGTCAACACCAGAAGATACACCCGTAAGGTATATGTTACCACCAAGGGCCAACAAAGGGATTCCTCCCATATGATATTCTTCAAAAAAGGAACCGCATGGATCCAAGAATCCTATAGCCAGAATAGACAATGGAAATTTCTCCAATGAGGCCAAGGCATTTATGTCTTCTCTTTACTCTGAAGAAATTCCAATCATTTGGAGCAAGCTTTGAAGTCAAAAACTGGGAAGGTGTAATGAAAACAGAAATGGAAGCTATAATTAAAAATGACACATGGGAAAGTGTGCCTTTCCAGTAGGAAAAAGAACAGTAGGATGCTGTTGGGTCTTCACAATGAAACATAAACCAGACGACACAATCAAAAGATACAAGGCTCGATTAGTAGCTAAAGGCTATACTCAAACATATAGCATTGATTACTCTGAAACTTTCTCCCAGTTGCTAAAATCTACACAATCAGAGTATTTTTTTCAATAGCTGCAAATGAAGGATGACCACTTCATCAGTTTGATGTAAAAAAATGATTTCCTACATGGAGAGCTAAAAGAAGAAGTTTACATGGAAGCTCCACCTGGGTTCATAGGAAATTTTAAAGATGGTTTAAACATTCCCCTCGTGCATGGTTCGGGAGATTCACCTTGGCCATGAAGAGATATGGCTTTAAACAGAGCAACTCAGACCACACCTTGTTCCTTAAACAAAGAGACAAACTCAGAACCTGCTTATTATTTATGTTGATGACATGATAATTACAGGAAATGATGAAGAAGAAATGAAAAGGCTAAATGAGAATTTGTTCATAGAGTTTGAAATGAAGGACTTGGGTAGACTCAAGTACTTTCTTCGATAGAAGTTCTAAGGTCAAAACAAGGAATTTTTTATCTGTCAGAAAAAATATGTCTTAGACTTACTACCTGAAACAGGAATGATCTATTGCAAACCTGTGGAAACTCCTATGGTGGTAAATCAAAAACTTTATGTGGAAGAAGGAGCCAAGTTAGCTGACAAAGAAAGATATCAACAAATTGTGGGAAAATTAATATATCTTTCACATACCAGTCCCGATATAGCCTATGTTGTAGGGGTGTTAAGTCAATTCATGCACCAACCCCAAAGTTCCCATATGGAGGGTATCTCAAAGGAACAGTTAGTCATGGAGTTCTTTCTAAATCAAATGGGCATCTTGAAGCTCATGTATTTCATGATATAGACTAGGTAGAAGACAAGGGAAATCGAAGATCAACATCAGGTTACTGCACTTTAGTAGGTGGAAAAGCAAAAAACAAAAGGTGGTAGCCCTTTCAAGCGCTAAAGCCGAGTTCAGAAGCATAGCACGAGGAGTAGCTAAAGGCTTGTGGATACGAAAACTCCTAACAGAAATTGTTTGTTCTCCTAGTGGGGCAAGCAAAATTATATGTGATAATGAAGCAACCATTCAAATTCCAGTCCAATATGACGGAACAAAACATGTGGAAATAGACAAACACTTCATCGAAGAGAAACTGGAAGTAGAAATCATAGAATTACCATTTGTTTGATAGGAGAACCAGCTGGTCAAAGTTTTAACAAAAGCCGTTAACGAAAAAACTCTCAACAAATGTTTAGTCAAGTTGAATTTTGGGATCCCAATATTCAACTTGAGGGGACGTGTTAGTGAAAGAAAAAAATATATATTTAATTGGTAAACAAGGGATCAGCTTATTTTTGAGTATGCATCATCTCCCAAATTAGAGGATCAATTTCCCTATCATTTACAACCAAGTGACAGCTTCCACATTCCCATATATATGTCTTTTGTAATATCTATAAATTGTAGCTCTATCCCTTGTATACATTATCACAAAATCATTCAGTACAATAGTTTTCCTATTCTCTACTTGTCAAGAAATTATCAAAGATGTACCTAAAAGTACTTTACGAATGTTATCATTCCGTGTAATCGATGTTCTATATTGATGAAACTTCAATAAAAAAAGACTAATTATCCGAAACTAAACATATTTGTAGCTCATAAAACAACATATAATTTTAAATTTTAGATTTTTATTTTTATTCTACAATATTAACCTTATAATCTAAGAAAATAAAAAGTTAACATAAAAAAAGTTTAATTGGTTGATAATAGTTTACTTAGTTTGAATGGTTTTTTATAAACCTGACTCTACATATCTCTAACTTTGACTAATTACATTCTTGTCTAATTTTCTCCCTCAAGCTAGGCAGGGGAAGGACTTGTAGCTTAAAGTGTAAGAAGATAAATCTACGTGTAGGTGAAGGTTTTGTGAAAATGTTTGGAATTTGATCTTTTGTGGATATGAATTGAACTTAACTCATAGTTTTTGTGCAACATTTTCTCATACAAAGTGAAAATCAACCTCAACATGTTTTGCGTCTGTAAGAAAAACTGGAGTTTTGGAGAGATAGGTAACCGCAAGGTTTATTGCACCGAAGAATTGGAGCAGAAGTTGTGTCTGTCCCAAGTTCTTTCTGTAAAGCTTTTAGTCATGTGAGTTCATCCACGATGTTTTCAACAACTTTGTATTCTGATTCCGTGGATGACCGAGAAAATTTTTTCTGTTTTCGTGTAATCCAGGCGATGAGGTTAGAACCCATTGTTGGGATTGAACCTTTGGAAAGGAACATATGATACTTAGTCAAAACACACCATCCGAGCTTTGATCCAACCATCAGAGGTTCTAACCGCTGATGAGTATTTACTGCTTTCAATAAACACTTTGCTTCCTATCCTCTGATAGAAGAAATTCTCAACCGCTGATAGAAGATCACAAGAACAGAGGATAGCCAACAGTGCTTAGTTTAGTATTAGATTAATCAATGTAACAGTGCTCTGCACTGATAGTTTAGTCTAAGCAGTTTTTGTAGTTAGTTACATTTTGTTAGCTGTCACTATCAACCCCTACGTCATTGAAAGACGATCAATGGTTAGATAATTAGTATAAATAGGCGCTCAATATAACAGTTAACACTTGTCTTCTTAAAAAGATCAATTTCGCATATCTTCTTCATTTCTTACTATCAAACGATCGTTATTGGCTAAGTGGGAGTTTGTGAATCACATGCAATAGTTTAATTACTTGAAAGCATGATGATGATGATGAAAACAAACGACCGATTGATTGTTGTAAAAGGTTTTCCATTAATCCGCTGCATTTATTTTCTGTTTTCAATCCTTTTTCCATTACTTGAAACAAAAACAACAATCAATTCAAACTTAGATCCTGACAATTGGTATCAGAGCTTGATCAATCGATTTTGATTTAAAAGTCAAATTGATTTGAACAGTCAGCTCTTTGTTGCTATTTTCGTTTGATAAGTTTTGCTTGAATACAGAGTTTTATTACTACAAAAGTTTTTAAAACACAAATCTGTTGTAAACAAGAGAAATGGCACAAAACACACCGGAATCCAACATTGGATCCATGTTCAAAACACCTATGTTGAAACGAAATGAATATTTTATTTGGCAACGTAGGATGGGTCATATTCTTGCCCAACAGAACACCAGATGTTGGAGATCCGTTGTATTTGGACCACATGTCCGCATGGTTCCAAGTACAGAGGATCCCCACACTTAAGTCCCTAAAAACTCGAAAATTACTCTGAACAGGATTTCCTCAAAATCGAATTGGATGTTAAGGCTTTTAGCATAGTTGCTTTGGCTTTGCCCAATGAGATTTAAGCGGGATTACTTCATTGTAATAGTGCTAAAGAGTTATGGGATGCTCTTAAAGAGCAATTCGATGGTACTGAAGAGGTGATCGAGAATAATAGAGAAGTTTTAAATCAACAGTATGAAACATATTGCCACATTAAGGGTGAGTCATTAACCCAACAGTTCGAACGATATAGCTGTCTCATCAGTGAGCTCAAATTGGTAAATGTGGAATTTTCAAATTCGACTGTCAATAGTCGTTTCTTGAGATCTTTACCTGAGAAATGGGAGACTGTAGCTTATGTCACTCGAACAGCTGTTGGTTACAAGGAAATAACCTTGACACAACTTCATGGTCGACTCCTCACATATGAGTGAGAGTTGAACCAGAAAAAGAAGTTACAAGAGTCAGGGAAAATGACCGATGACTATACTCTGGGAAACACTGCTCTCTATAGTCATGAGGAGGGGTCTGGCAGTGGAAAGGATTAGAGTTTTGATCATTACATTGACATAACTTCTGGAAACAATTTCAACTCTAATCCCTGTACACCCAATTTTGCTTTTGCTGCAAATTGTGAAAGCCAAACCTCTGACAATCTGAGTTTTGAGATGAATGACCTACAACACTTTGAACCCACGGATTTGGAAGAAATGGACATCCTACACCAGTTGGCACTTTTGAGTGTCAGGGCTAGTAAGTTTTACAAAAGATCTGGTAGGAGGTTTCCAGGTTTGCATGGGGGGTTAAAAGTTGGGTTAGATAAATCAAAGATAAAATGTTTCAAGTGCAATAGGATGGGACAGTTTGCCAGGGAATGTAGAACTTAAACTGCAGGACCAATTATCACACATCCTGGCCCCAATCCTCAAAGCACTGTCTAATATTCCCAATTTACCCCTGCACAACAAATGCAAAACACTGCTCATTTTACAACTCCTGTAACAACCGTCCCTATTCATTATGTCCAAACCTCTGCTCCACAGATTCAATATGTTCAAGCACCACCTCAAGTGCATGTGCAATAAGTTCCACATGTCACTCAAACTACTCAAACCACTGCTACACCAGCAGAGGTTACACAACAAAGCTTCTTTACCCAAGGTTTTGTTGACTGGAGTAGTTTGCCTGAGGATTTAACTGATGAAAACTTTGCTCTCATAGCCAAAAATGATTTTGAAAATGAAAACTTGTGTTTAATGGCTCTTGAGACCATAGTTGAAGGTGATGAGGCTGTGGAACAGGAGTCAAAATCTGATGTGGTTGATGTTGTGAAGCAGTGGTTACACCAGAAGTTACACCTGTGGTTGAAACTAATGTTGTTGATGTTGAAAAAGACAATCTATCTGACCCATGGGACACAAAGGTGTGTGAAGAAGAGTGTGATTGTGCTTTTATGGCTGCTTCAAAGGTATCACCTCAGATCCTTAAAGATCTATGTTCTGAAAAAATGCATTATTGCTTTTGCAAACATAAAACTGGTGAATGAAAACCTGAGAAACAAATATTTAGAAGATGAACTTACTTTTGAAAAACTTGTTAAAGAGTTGAAAACAAAGTTAAGTGAAAAAGATTCTGAAATGAGTATCCTAAGGCATGAATCAAGCATAACCAAAGATCAGCTCCAAACTATGGTAGAAAAATACCAAGGTTGCAAACAGGAGCTGGAATCTACCTAGATCACTTGTGAAAAATGGGTAGAGTCTTGCAAAGGTTATGAGCTTATGCTAGATGCTCATGTCAAGAGCAACATAAAGTTTGGTATAGGCTTTAGGGAATATGACCATACTTGTGTAAATGTTGCAAAAATTGAATCTGAGCTGGTTGAAATAGTCCCAACAAACTTGGCTGGTGAAGAAATTAAAATCACTGATAAAGAAGGAAACAAAATTGTTCTTGAAAACCCAGAGGTTTCACCAAAAGAAAAAGAAATTGAAAAATATCAGTTTAAACCAACCTGGTCAGATGAATGGGGATATTTTGGAAAACTTCAAGCCAATGGACTTTTCAACTCTTGATGGTATAAAAGCACCAAAAACATTGGTGATCCCTATCAAAGACTTGCCAGCAGAGGTTACACCATCTGCTCTCAAAAAGTCTGATAGGAAAAGGAAAAAAACGGTTAAACACTTGTTTTGTGAATTTTGTGAAAAGAGAAATCATTATACGACAGACTATTTTCTTTTGAAAGCTAATGATATAAACAAAACTTGTGTTATACCTAAATCTCCTAGATGCACCATCTGCAACAAAACAAATCATCCAACTCAAGAGTGTGTCTATCTCAAAACCTATCATCAAAAGGTAAAAGAGATTAGAGACAAAGCTCTAGAGAGAGAAAATTCAATTTCTGCCAAACAAAAATTTAAATCATGTGAAACATCTGTCACCAAAGCTTTAAATCAAATGTCTGTTCGCAGAGAAATTCAAGTAACAGATGCACCTCCATCAAACTAGTTTCCAAGAGGTAAAAACCAGCCTAATTACCAAAAGGTGCCTATGACTTATGAGACTTACAAAAAGCCTTCTAAGACAAGGGTAAATAGGCATCCTCATGGTTACCAACAGTTGATAGGAGGTAGCTCACAGTAGTGGTTACAAAAGCCTGATCTAACCACTAATCTGAACTTGAGTCTGGATCATCTGATACCCCATCCAAAGCCATTTTGGCTTTAGAGACCCACCTGAACTAATTATTTCAAAACATGTACAGGGAGCTTCTACTTACCTTGACAGTCTTGGTATGTAGATAGTGGAGGCTCCAGGCACATGACAGGATGTAAGCCCTGCTCAGAGATTTTAAAGCTCATGGAGGGGGTGATATATCTTTTGGAAATAATTCAAAAGGGAAGGTGTTAGGGTCAGGATGTGTCTCAGCAGAAAACTCAAGTTTGAAAATATGAATCTCATTGACAATCTAAAATTCAGCCTCTTAAGTGTCTCACAAATGAGTGATAAGGGTTATGGTTCCTTTTGCACAAAGAAAACTTGCCAAATAGTAGGGCCAGAGGTTGTCAAAAAGATTCATCAAATCGTTGTAGAGAGCAAAGCACAGTTGACTACTCATAGAGTAGGAAATGTGTATGTGGTTGATATGGTAAAGGATAATCCTATGTCAAATGCATGCTTGTTCTCAGTTTCCTCAAGCAAAGAGACTGAGCTATGGCATAAAAGGCTAGGGCACACAACTCTAAAAACCATCTCCACTCTCTCAAAACAAAGTCTGGTTAGAGGTTTGCCCCAAATACAATTTACTTGTGAAGAGCCTTGTGTTTCTTGTTTAAAAGGTAAACAACATAAAAGCTCTTACAAGTCAATTGAGGAGTCAAAAACTTCATATGGACTTGTTTGGACCTGTAAAAATCATGAGCTTAAAACACAAAAGATATTGTCTGGTGGTAGTTGATGATTTTTCCAGGTTCACATGGACTTTCTTTTTACACTCTAAGGATGAAACAACAAACATTTTGCAAAACTTTGTCAAACAAGTTGAAAAGAAATTTGATCTTCCTGTAAAAATCTTTAGGAGTGATAATGGGACAGAGTTTAGGAGCAAGGAGTTGGATGCCTTCTGTGAGTCAAAAGGGATTGTTAGACAATACAGCGTCCCTAGAACTCCAGAACAATATGGGGTTGTTGAAAGGAAAAAATAGAACTTTAATTGAATCAGCAAGGACCATGCTTGCAGACTCAGGTTTACCCTTGTCTTTTTGGGCAGAGGCTGTAAACACTGCCTGCTATGTCCAGAACAGATTTTTTATAAACCCTAGGCATCAAAAGAAGGCCTATGAATTTCTTTCCAAAATCAAACCTCTGATCTCTTATTTCAAAGTCTTTGGCTGCCCATGCTTCATTTTAAACATCAAGGATTCAATATCCAAGTTTGCAGCCAAAGTTGATTGTGGTTATTTTCTGGGATACTCAACCATTGCCAAAGCCTACAGAGTTTTTAACTCTAGGACCAAGTGTGTTGAGGAAACTCTAAATGTGAAGTTCAATGAACTTTCATCTTTGAATATCTCAGCAAATGGACCTGCTGAATTCTTTGATTTATCTAAATTTACATTTGAAGATATGTCTGTCAAGACTAACCCTGCACGTACCCCACAATCATCATTTCAAGAGCAAGGATATGATTGCATTCTTCCAAGTTTCAAAATCAATCCTACAGGCAGAGAAGCAGATGTTAGTAGCAATGGTGAAAACTCTGCCAGTCCAATAGTGGTTAGTACTCAAACCTCTGCCAGCTCTTCAAACCAAACATCTGTTGATAAAAGTCCACAACAAATGGACAAAAGCCAACCCATTTTCACTACCATTCCACCAATCCCTCCATCACCATTCCAATCAGAGACTGGACCATCAAATTCACCAGCAGATGTTAGCTCAGATGATACACATTTGCAAGCTTCACCTCAAAATGCCATTATCCCATATCAAGGTGATTTAATCTTCCTCAAAAGCCATCCATTGGATCAAGTTATTGGCAACATCAATGCGGGTGTGCTCACAAGTAGCCAAGCCCAAAACATTTGTCTTTTTGCTGGTTTTCTACCACTCACACAGCCTGTCAAGTACCAAGAATCACTGAAAGACAACAGCCGGGTAGAGGCCCTGCAAGAAGAGCTCCTACAGTTCAAGAGACAACAAGTATGGGAACTTGTACCACTTCCAAAAGATGTGAGTCCCATCGGCACAAAGTGGGTCTTCAAGAACAAAACTGATGAAAGGGGTATTGTTGTCAAGAACAAAGCAAGGCTCGTGGTTCAAGGCTACAGACAGGAAGAAGAGATTGACTACGATGAAACTTTTGCTCCAGTGGCAAGGTTAGAAGCCATTCGCCTGTTCTTAGCTTTTGCTGCTAACCACAACATCAAGGTGTATCAATTGGACGTCAAAAGAGCATTCCTGTATGGAAATATCAAGGAAGAAGTATATGTTTGTCAACCTCCTGGATTTGAGGATCACTTTCATCCTGATCATGTTTACAGGTTAAACAAAGTACTGTATGGTCTAAAACAAGCACCAAGAGCCTGGTATGAAACTCTATCCACTTTTCTCTTATCCATTGGTTTCACCAGAGGTAGGATTGACAAAACCCTATTTTTAAAATGGAAAGGAAAAGATTTGATGCTTGTCAAAATTTATGTGGATGACATCATTTTTGGATCCACATGCATTGCCATGTGTGAAGAGTTTAGAAAACTCATGGCAGCAGAGTTTGAGATGAGTGCAATGGGTGTTGCAATGTTTTCTTGGTTTACAAGTCAAACAAATGCAAAAAGGCACTTTCATTCATCAAAATAAGTATGTGAAAGAACTACTTAAGAAATTTGATATGGTTGATTGTAAACCTTGCAGCACACCCATGGCAACATCCAAGCTAGTCACTATAGATGGCAAATATGACCTTGTTGATCAAACTTTATACAGAAGCATGATTGGGTCTTTATTGTACCTAACTGCTTCAAGGCCAGACATTGTGTTTGCTACTTGTGTTTGTGCCAGATCACAGTCATTGCCAAGAAATCAGACCTTATTGTTGTAAAAAGGATATTCAGATACATAAAAGGTGCTCCCACACTTGGTATCTGGTATCCAGCTAATGGTAACATTGAGCTTGCAGGATATTCTGATAGTGACTTCGCTGGATGTAAGACAACAAGGAAGTCCACATCTGGGGGAGCCCAATTCCTAGGAGATTGCTTAGTGTCTTGGCAAAGAAAAAAAGCAAGTTGCTATCCACATCCACTACTGAAGCAGAATATATAGCTGCTGCAAGTTGCACTGCTCAAATTTTGTGGCTTCAAAATCAACTCCTGGATTTTGGTGTGACTGCCTTGAGGACTCCTCTCAAAATTGATAGTCAAGCAGCAGAAAACATCAATAAAAATCCATTTTCACATTCCACCACCAAGCACATTGACATCAGACATCACTTTGTGAGGGATTGCTATGAAAAAGTTTGATTTCTTTACAACATGTCCATACCAAGGATCAACTAGCAGATGTGTTGACAAAGGCACTAGATGCTTCCACATTTGAAAGTTTGATATCTAGGCTTGGAATGCTAGACATGGATTAAAACAAGTTCTCCTTGTGTTTCATGCGTAAAAAGCAATAAAGTGTTTTTAGAAAATAAAAATCCATCCTTAAAAATAGTTAAAATTGCATTTTTTCAATTAAATCTGTCCAAAGCTCTGATAGCATAAAAACACTGTCGATTAGAAAAATCTATCCACTGATGCGAACCTCTGATAGTGTTAAAATTTGGTCACAACCACTAATAGATTGCTCTAATAGTGGTTAGTCAAACAACTGCTTTCCATTGTCAAACAGAGGTTACACGTGGACAGATGTTACTCGACAGATGTTTCATCAGACGCCACGTCATTTGCACTTTTGAAAAAAACCTATAAAACCCTGTTATATCCCCAAACAGAGGTTTCACTTTGCTTGAGCGATTTCAAATTTTCAAAGCCCTTATCTCAAAATTCATCAAAAGTTTTCAACAAATCATGGCTCCTAAAACAAAATCGAAGAAGAAATCGACCCAAGAACCACCTCCATTCATCTTAATCATTAAAACACCACACAATTACACCGCAATTCTTGAAGAAACCGAATCAAATACTCGATACCATTCAATGATCCGGATTCTGAAAGAATCAAAATTTAAGCATATGCTGGAAGTGAAGGCCCCAATATACATCGACTCGTTAAGAGAATTTTGGGCAGATGCTAGGGTTAACTCATCCGCTGATGGTGTTATCTACTCTATCATTTCCAAGGTTGGGGGCACACAGATACAAATCAGTCCGCCATCTATCTCCCAGGTCTTTACGTTAACTGATATGTCACATCCGGTATCATTTTCTTTAAGGGATATGCAACATGAATTTGTGGAAAGGAGTTATACAGGACAACTCAAAGGTATGACAATTTACAAACCCCATTTTCCAGCAGAGATGAAATTCTTTTTCCACACATTACTTACATGTGTCTGCCAAAACAACTGCTTTCAATGAGATTCCATTGAATATGCAGTATCTGGGATTTGCAATTCTAAATGATTATGATTTTAACCTCTCCCAGGTACTGCTCAATGATCTTGTAAATAATTTTAATAATATTACAAAAAGAAAAGCTTTCTTGATACATCCAATATTCTTGAGTGTTTACTTGCAAGATCAGATAAAATCAAACGCAAGTAAACAAGGCGCAGTTACCGACTCTGGCAGCCTAACTCATGAAACGTTTACACGAATAACTAATCAAGACAAAGTTTTAAAAACAGAAGTAGAGGAGGTTGAGCAAATTTCCAAAGAACAAAATGTTCAAGCTCAACCTTCTGCTGTTGAGCCTACTCTGAAACCTACACCTAAAATCACTAAGAAGAAAACCACAAAACATCCATAAAACCCAAAAAGGGTCCTCTGGAAGATGTGATCCCTGAGGTTAACCCTGTGACAACACCAAAGTAACAAACCACTGCTACTACTTCTTCACAGCAGATGATTCAAAGATCACAACCAGGCTATGAAACTCCTCCTGCATCCTCACAAAAGGATCGGGTTGTAGGCACAGTGACACCAAATTATGAAGCTCTAGGACCATTTGGTTCTATCTTCCACAACCCTTCTCCCAAGGCAATGTCGCTTTCTACACAGCCACTCTCATCATTGACATCACTTCCACCAACAATGTTACCCTTGCTGAATGCAATAGATATTAAGCAGACATTATCCAGCACTTCTCACTAACTCATCAATGAGAATATACTCCAACAAGAAGCTGGGTCTGACTTATTTCTAATTGCTAGCCCATCAGCAAATGAAGAGGCTACATCCCTTGGGTTACATGTAACCCTTGGTGATAGTTCAACAACGGCAGCCACTACGATTGCTGAACTCCCAAGTTCTCAATTGGATAGTGTTTACATAGCTAAGTCCTTGTTGAAGGCAACCACTGCTGAGGCTACTGCGGTAACCTCTGTTCCAGTGGGAAGTCCCCAGAACCAAGAAAAAGGGGCATCTAAGATTGAAGCAAGTGGAAAAACACATGCTCATGATATCTTAGATAAAACTACCACATCTGTTAGGAGTTCAGAAGATCCTATTAAGTTAGGTGATGAGCTAAAATACCAGAAATTAACAGAGAGGGTTACCAATGTTGAAACCACTGTTGATGAAATTAAAGATATTTTGAAATAGTTGATCACTATTCAGGGTCAACCCCCTGTTCCAACCACTGCTGAGCTCAAATCTGAAATAAATTCAATCTTTCAACAAGAAAAACATTGCCTGGAGCAAAAACATAAACATCAGATGATGGAAATCAGGAATATGGTTATGCAAGATACAATGACACTGCTGCAGATATCAAGGCAATCAAAGCTCACTTGCTCACCACCACTGGTAAATCTCCTCCTATTGTCATTGTTGTGAGTCCAGATGAAGCCAAGAAGGGGGAGAAACCTTTGGGAAAAGAAAAGTTGAAGATGGATGATACAAAGGCAAGGCCTACAGTGAATATCCCTAAGCCAGATGGCTCAAAGAAACTAGACTCAACTGAAGATATCCTGGAAAGGACAAAGATGTCTCACAAGAAGACTGTGTTTAATGAAGGCAAGGTGCTGGTTGAGCAAAAGGTTGATCAGCAGTTAGAAAATGGAGAGACTGGTAACTCAACAAAGAGGAGATCTTATACAAAAACAAGACAACTAGAATCCACACCTCTCAAAACTAAAGTTGCTGCCAATCCAACCACAAAAACCTCTGTCATCACAAAATCAACCACATCTTCTCACACAACTCCCATATCCACCCCAATAGATGTTACAACAATTGTTGTGCCAACATTTGTTAACACAGCAAAGGTTGTAGCATATGTTATCACAACCACTGCCATCCTCACCTTTCCCACTTCCACACAAATACTACCAACACCACCCAGAATTCCAAGCCATCCATCATCACCATCAATCAGTTTTAAGAGAAGGAAGGTAACAAAGGTCATAAATGAAGAAGAGATCCCTGCTCCTATGCCTCTTATATCTGCACCAATGTTAAATCTAACCTCTGCTTCCCCAACTACAACATCTGTTCCTTCAAAAGAAGTGGTTCCTGCAGCTATAAAGTTTCCTCTTGATTTGCCTGCTGTTAGGAAAGAAATCAAGTCTTTCTACGCTGAAGAAGATCCAGACAAAAGACATTTCCCATCTCTTCAAGGTTATCCAAAGCCTGCAAATATTGGTAAGTATCTGGAACTCAAAAAAAGGAAGGCAGAGGATATTGCTAAGAAGTTGTCTGAAGGTAAAAGTGATAGAGAAGTGCAGAACCAATACCAGTTTCAGCTGAGCAAAGTCCAATCACTGGAAAGATTTTCAAAGAATCTATCAAATCAGATTTCTGAAGCAGATGATAAATTTTTGAAAGAAAAGCACATCTCTCACATCATGGAAACTAAGAAATATGTTGCAACTAGGGCATTTCAAAGATTGGTCTGTGAGTGAGCTTCAAGAAGAAATTGCAAGAATAGAAGAACAACTAAAAGATCCTCACAACAAACCTACATGCCCAGATTAGAACAAATACAAAAAGAATGTACCTGAAAGACCCTAAAGCTCAGAAGAATGAAAGAAGAGCTCATTCAAAATCATTATGGGTCAAAGAACTAGGTAATGAGATGGGGGAGTTAAGAGTGTTGGATACCTACAAGATGCTGAAGCCAGGAGGAAAAAGGATCCATCAATGCCTCCTAAACGTGATTATACCGAAGAAGATGCTGCTCTCAAAGCCCAACTTTCTAAAAAGCCCAGCTCAACATCTGCCCAATCCACACTTGCCTTGCTAAAGCGAAAAAGGCAAGGGGAGATGTCAGAGAAGGTTGACAGAGAGTTTGAAGAAGCATTCATCAAAGAAGGCATCAAAAATATGATGAACTATCCAACAGATGATACAAGTGCCAAGTTGGCAGAAGATCTGACAAGAATAGCTCCTTTTCTAACCTTAGCAATAAAGGCTCCTTCAAGAAAGCCTTCAGACCCAAAAATTCTAAAGTGGAAAGTCAACAAAGATACCCACGAATTGACTCTACCCAAGTCTGATGGTAAAGCCACCAAACTATCCATGGAAGCTGCTTATGGGCTTACAGTAGAAGACTTTCATGAACTACTAAGTTTAGAGCTTGAGAAGGATGCTGATGATTTAGAATCTTTTAACTTTGAACTACAATTCAAGGGTCAAATAAGAGAATTCTTTCTAAGGAATAAAGGTCAAGAATAAGGTGTTTTTGGCATCATCTGTTCCAAGGGGAGATTGTTGAGATTGAACCTTTGGAAAGGAACAGATGATACATAGTCAAAACACACCATCCGAGCTTTGATCCAACCATCAGAGGTTCTAACCGCTGATAAGTATTTACTGCTTTCAATAAACACATTGCTTCCTATCCTCTGATAGAAGAAATTCTCAACCACTGATAGAAAATCACAAGAACAGAGGATAGCCAACAGTGCTTAGTTTAGTATTAGATTAATCAATGTAACAGTGCTATGCACTGCTAGTTTAGTTTAAGCAGTGTTTGTAGTTAGTTACTTTTTGTTAGCTGTCACTATCAACCCTGACGTCATTGAAAGATGATCAGTGGTTAGATAATTAGTATAAATAGGCGCTCAATATAACAGTTAACACTTGTCTTCTTAAAATGATCAATTTCGCATATCTTCTTCATTTCTTACTATCAAACGATCGTTATTAGGCTAAGGGGGAGTTTGTGAATCACATGCAATAGTTTAATTACTTGAAAGCATGATGATGATGAAAACAAAAGACCGATTAATTGTTGTAAAAGTTTTCCATTAATCCGCTGCATTTATTTTCTGTTTTCAATCCTTTTTCCATTACTTGAACAAAAACAGCAATCAATTCAAACTTAGATCCTGACACCCATATATATAGCGAATCCCTGGTGGATTGACCATCATCCAGGCAACTAGCCCAGTCAGCATCCGAGAAGGCACGTAAGGTGGAGGAACCCTACCAATGACGAATGAGCAACCCGTGATCAAAGGTGTCTTTTAGGTATCGAAGGATGCATTTTGAAGTTGACCAATGGTTCAGTGAGGGAGCATGCATGTATTGGCATACCGTATTAACAACAAAAGTGATGTCCGGTCTACACAAGGTAAAAATATTGAAGTGTTAAAACTAATTGATGATATTTCATTGGATTTGTGATGGTGAAGGAGTGTTTGGTTTTATTGGAGGATGAGTTGTGTAGATTGATGGTTGACAAAGGGAATTATGAAGTCAGAGAAGGATGTGTAATAGTTGAAGTCAGGAGTAGAAGGGAGAACCGAGGAAGATGTATTTTGGAAGAGAAAGTTATGTTCTAGAAATCTAGATGTGGTTAGTTGTTTGATAGAAGATTTGATATCCATGATGCAAGTTGTTAAGCATATAATACAATTCTTTAATGCAACCATTGCAAATTTTATAATCCCACCGTAACCCATGAGTAAGATTACTACTTAGTTATTATAGTTATTATGAAATTAGTATAATTCCCAAAAGAATGAACACATAAACTATGCTTTAAATATCCAGGGGATCCTTATTTTCCTATAAGGCTTAGAATTTGTTGAAAAAAATACATAGTCCACTGTTCTCACCAGTTATATGTGAAATTAAATTTAATACATAATATAAACAATTAATGATGCCTAATATGATATATATATAGACGAAAGGAAAACTTTTTCGAATTGTCAGAACTTAGAGAACTCAGCCTTCCCATGCGAGTTTTGGTCCCATTTTTTTTCACACCCATAGATTAAAATGTTAGAAAAGACTGCTGTAAAAAACGAATTGGTGTTTTCGGCCCCTTAGAGCAGCTGTAAAAATCTAATGACATAAGCATGACATCACTTTTTATAGCATTTACGACTAACGTAAATGAGAAAAAAACACTAGTTTTTTTTTCTTTTTTTAGAAAAGTTGACTTTTTTAAGATATTTGGTAAAAAAAATTGAAAAAAAAACCTTTCGCAAGGCCGAGTTCTATAAGTTCTCAAAACTCGTATAAGTTTTCATTTTACCCTAACCCTATACCCTATGTAGTTAATATCCCGATATATCAACCGAGATTTCAACTGATATATTAGTGATATATCGGTTATCGGTCCCCTGCCAAGATATCGATACAAAGCCAGAATATCAGTACCGATAATATCAGCGATATTGTCCGATATATGACCGATATTGGACTGATATTTGATCGATAAAACACCGATTTTCCCGATATAAGTACCTTTCTTCTTAGTTCTATGGTTCATCTTTCTTCTTATTGCTGCTATTAGTATTTTAAGTCTTAATTGTTAGTTGTTATTGTTAAATGTTAGTGTTTTAAGTCTTAGTCTGTTTTTACTTGCTACAATTTTAGTGTTTTGCAAGTTGAAAAATGTTAATTTGTTAATGGTAGGATAGTACAATAAATTGTTAGTGTTAAATTGCTATATTTATAAAAATTTAGAATGCTATTGTCATACCCCGACCCAGATAGGGCTGATGTGTCACTATTACGGATATCAAAAACCAAACACAATCCATTTAACGAAGAAAAGTTGAGTCCGAAAGATAAACAAAAGTTTTAAAACAAACCAAGAAATCCTAAGTCTTAATTAATATGAATACTGAAATGAATAAAAGTCTTTATTCTTGAACTGCATTTACTCTCATCATCACTAGTTCCCCAAGTTCCCCTGATTATCTATCAACAATTAAGAAAAACACAACAAAGAAAACTATGGTTGAGCCAAAGGTTGCTCAGTAACGGAAAAATCGACAGTACAAGTAAAGAACTGACATAATGAAGGAAAATGTGAAATTCAAACGAACTTTATTTCAAGGTAAAAAAAAAGAATAAACTTAAACTTATACCGAAACAAACGTGAACAGAATTTGAGGTATAACTCGATACTTGACCGAAACATAATCAAACGCATATCATAACAATATCAATAACATATCAAACATATATAGATATTAAACCACGCGACCACACATAGAAATAATTTAAGTCGCGTTAGACGGAAGCACCCATGAGCCTAAACACCAAACAGGTACACAGCTAGCTAGTCCATGCACCTATGAGACGGTGAGTGCAGCGTGCACCCATTGTTCCATCTCCACAAACCAAACCAAACCAAACCAAACCAAACATGCTCAGGTGACGGAGTACAAAGCTAAAGACATGTAGTTATCTACCAGAAACTGAAATAAAGCTAAAGAGAACATGCAACAATGATTACAATTACTAAGCTATATTGCATGCTACAACGAACTTATCAAACTTATACTACGAGTCTGTTACGACCAACGAAAACGAACAAAATCCGAACTACGAAGTAACGAACATGATAATAAAAACATACTAAAATGAGATGACCAAAGAACACGTACCAAAGAGTGACGAAGATAACTAATAAAAATACTACGATGCCAAAAACGAGACTTCGTACTACAACGTAACGAATAGCAAATAATACTATGATGTGAAGACCAAAGAATCCGTACCAAGGAGTAATGAAAGAAAATAAAGTTATACTATAATGTAAGGAATCACGAATCCGTACTTTAGTTGAGCCAAGCAAAAGCAAAAACAATTTTTCTTCAACGAGTTCGCGAACCTATAACCCCGTTATTTTTCAATTTAGTGCATGTCACATTAATTGATCTGTTCGTTAAAGTTTCCCGGCGACTAAGAATATGAATCTAAACCGTATTACTATTATTATTATTATTAACAAAAATCAAAACAAGTATCTAGGTTACAAATCTTATATAAGTAATGCATGTTGAAGAAACAGAATTTGTGATTTCCTTATCTTATTCAAAAACTATAAGAAAAACGTACAATTATAAAATAGAGATTTTAAGCTTTAGATACTAAACCAAGTTGAGAAATAATAAACCAAGTTCGGAAAAAAAACTATTAATACATATATACTATATAAAAAACACACCCATACAATATACACTAAACACACACAGACACAAACATCACAACATACATGCACTACGTGCATGCTTATACACAAGCTATTCTCATGCACACCACCCACACACTTATTACGTAAATCAAATTGATGTATAGATTGAATATCATAAGAATATTACAAGAATTAATAATTTATTAAAAAATATATTAGAACAATTCATACCACTTCGATATACACAAAAAAATAAATCAAGCACATGAGACACACAAATACTTAACACGCACATAGCCTTACACACTTTCACACATGCATAGAACATAAAGAAAACCCACTGTCATCTTCTTCATGCACTCAAACCATAAATCCAATTCCCCCATATTAGACTAACCGAATGTACATATGCTCAAAATATTTTACAAAATATCCATGTGTTATAATTCGATTTATTAGTTTTAATTCGATTTATTACATAATGATTTAGCCGCCGGTTACAGACATTCGAACGGAAATTTTTAGCATCAATGTCGAGCAGATAGGATTACGGAAGGGCGAAATTTGTTACCTTAGAAGCCGAATTGAAACCAATCAGAGAGCAAGACCAGAGCGATGCTACACGACTGCGTTACCGGGACTGTGCAGAGCACCAGACCCGGTTAAGAAAATACGAAACAAAGTTTGAAAGAGAGATAGAATGGTTAACTAGTGGTACTGACCGTGAATCGGACTCGATGACGGTGACGATGAAATTAGCGCAGCAGTGAAGGTGGTGCGGCTGATGACCCGTGTGCTGGGCTCAGAATGAAAACATAGTGAAAGGTGTTGACGAAGGTTTATAAAGATTGAACGATGAAATCGGTTTCTAAGTTGTAAATAGTAACGTGATTTGGGTCGTAATCCCGATATGACCGAATTTGTTAATAGTTTTGGCAAGGATTTGAAGTTGGTGATATATTGAAGATAAAATGGCCAGGTCGTGTCAATTCGAATCGGATATATAAAATGAAGATTTTCCTTGAATGTTTTACCAATTAACTATTATTATCGTTTCCTTTTTTTTCTTGTCGGTTAACTACAGTAACAATTTGCCACTTCTAATAAATTCAAAATATATATATATATATAACACATTGGTATGAAGGTAAGTGTTTAACTATTTGAAAGATAACACATAACTTATTATATATATTCATAATTATTATTATATTTCAACTATTAGGGTTTCTTTTATATATATATATATATATATATTTACCAACTCTAGAAACATTGAATATCTGAGTTGTAATATTTATAGCATTTAGAATGTTAGGGTTATAAAAGTTCCGTATGTTACAATTCTACTCTTCTTATAAAAATTTCGTCCTCGAAATTTCTAAGCACGGGTAAAGAGCAAAATTCACGCATACCACATATTGAACAAACTTCAAATATTATAGTTGTATAACTACATACCGTATTGAAAAGAAAATTTTCGAGTTACTTAAATGACAGGTAACTAGGACTTGTAACATGGACTAAAAGGAGCAAGAATTCGTACAAGATCAAACAAAATCAAATATATTAAATATCCGAGCAAATGGATTCACATAGTGAAAACAGATAACAAGTCCAACTAAATGATATGAAATAGACAATGGACTTGGTTCCTACTAGATAATGTAGCTATTATCAACGTGTATTCTAAAGTTGCGGGCCTAGTCATCAAGTACTTAGCAATTAGAAGTGATATCACATTTCGTTGCAAGAGTGTCAATTAGAGCATGCGTATCACGTTAATCATACCTGGGGTATTAGCTGCATCATTAGCAGCAGGTCTGGCATTTCCCATAGTATTAGCTCTTGGGTTAAACTTAGGGCACTCTTTAACATGTGACCTGCATCTCCACAATTGAAACAGAGACGTTCAGCTCAGCGACATACCCCGCTATGAGGTTTCCCACAAGTGGCACAAGGAGGGTCACGGTATGGTGGTAGGTTTTGTTTATCATGTTGTATTTGATTGTCGTAATTCCTATCAGAACGGTGTCTACGGTCTTGAGATTGATCATTGCCACCTTGAACAGAAGAATTACGTCGCTTACAATTATCATCCAACGACCTCTAGCGATGCTTCTTATCATTATCCAAAATTTTGACCGCATCAACAATCTCATTAATATCAACGAAACAAAGATTCAGAATAAACTTCCTATCACGGTCACATATAGCCCACTTGAAAGTGTTGGTTTGCTACTCTAGCGTACCTGCAGCCGGGCCCAGAAAATTGACCAAACGACAGAAACGGGTTTTAAACTCCATAATAGGCTCATCGTGCCCCTGCATGATAGAGGAATACTCTCTTAGATATTCACTGCGGTCAACATCTGTGAAATACTGCTGATAGAATAATGTGCGAAACTCATTCCTGGGAAGTGTGGCTGCATAATTATCTCCTCCGCGGGCATTTTTCAAGGTCTTCCACCACCTATGAGCATCGTCCTCCAATTTATAACTAGCAAGCCTGACTTTGAATTCTTCAGCCACGCCCAACGCTTCAAAATTTTTCTCGATTTGAGCAATCCAGTTTTCTGCCTCAACCGATGTAGCAGCGGTACTAAAAGACTTTCGCTTTAGCCTTTGAAAACGATCAAGCCAATCATGAATGGCAACAGGAGGGTTAGCATGACCGCCTTGAGGGCCGTTGTTGTTATTCGGCTGAAGCTGTTGCAATAAGTTAGGGATTAAGCCCGTGATAGCTGTACTAACAACATTAGCAATAAGGGTCTCAATGGGAATGTCATCATCCTCATTACGATTAGTGTTCACATTTCTTCTAGGAGGCATCTGAAAAGAAGATGTGTGAGAAAAGAAAATTCCAAATTACGTGAAGATGAAAGAGAGATATCCTAACCCGGCGTCTACCCATTAACTCACATATTTAATTATCAATGTTGAAGTTTTCTACAGGAAAAGCCTGGGCTCTGATAGCATAACTGTCACACCCCGACCCGGATAGGGCTGACGGATTAAGCCCGCGATAGCTCTGATACCATAACTGGCACACCCCGACCCGGATAGGGCTGACGTGTCACTATTACGGATATCAAAAACCAAACACAATCCATTTAACAAAGAAAAGTTGAGTCCGAAAGATAAACAAAAGTTTTAAAACAGACAAAGAAATCCTAAGTCTTAATTAATATGAATACTGAAATAAATAAAAGTCTTTATTCTTGAACTGCATTTACTCTCATCATCACTAGTTCCCCAAGTTCCCCCGATTACCTGTCAACAATTAAGAAAAACACAACAAAGAAAACTATGGCTGAGCCAAAGGTTGCTCAGTAACGGAAAAATCAACAGTACAAGTAAAGAACTGACATAATGAAGGAAAATGTGAAATTCAAACGAACTTTATTTCAAGGTAAAAAAAAGAATAAACTTAAACTTATACCGAAACAAACGTGAACAGAAACTGAGGTACAACCTGATACTTGACAGAAACATAATCAAACGCATATCATAACAATATCAATAACATATCAAACATATATAGATGTCAAACCACGCGACCACACATAGAAATAATTTAAGTCGCGTTAGACAGAAGCATGCATGAGCCTAAACAACCAAACAGGTACACAACTAGCTAGTCCATACACCTATGAGACGGTGAATGCAGCGTGCACCCATTGTTCCATCTCCACAAACCAAACCAAACCAAACCAAACCGAACCGAACCGAACCAAACCAAACCAAACCAAACATGCTCAGGTGAAGGAGTACAAAGCTAAAGACATGTAGTTATCTACCAGAAACTGAAATAAAGCTAAAGAGAACATGCAACAATGATTACAATTACTAAGGTATATTGCATGATACAACAAACTTATCAAAGTTATACTACGAGTCTGTTATGACCAACGAAAACCAACAAAATCCAAACTACGAAGTAACGGACATGATAATAAAAACATACTAAAATGAGACGACCAAAGAACACGTAGCAAAGAGTGACGAAGATAACTAATAAAAATACTACGATGCCAAAAACGAGCTCCGTACTACAACGTAACGAATAGCAAATAATACTATGATGTGAAGACCAAAGAATCCGTACCAAAGAGTAATGAAAGAAAATAAAGTTATACTATACTGTAAGGAATCACGAATCCGTACTTTAGTTGAGCCAAGCAAAAGAAAAAACAATTTTTCTTCAACGAGTTCGCGAACCTATAACCCCGTTATTTTTCAATTTAGTACATGTCACATTAATTGATCTGTTCGTTAAAGTTTCCCGGCGACTAAGAATATGAATCTAAACCGTTTATTATTATTATTATTATTATTATTATAACAAAAATCAAAACAAGTATCTAGGTTACAAATCTTATATAAGAAATGCATATATGCATGTTGAAGAAACAGAATTTGTGATTTGCTTATCTTATTCAAAAACTATAAGAAAAATGTACAATTATAAAGTAGAGATTTTAAGCTTTAGATACTAAACCAAGTTGAGAAATAATAAACCAAGTTCGGAAAAAAAAATATTAATACATATATACTATATAAAAAACACACCCATACAATATACACTAAACACACACAGACACAAACATCACAACATACATGCACTACATGCATGCATATACACAAGCTATTCTCATGCACACCACCCACACACTTATTACGTAAATCAAATTGATGTATAGATTGAATATCATAAGAATATTACAAGAATTAATAATTTATTAAAAAATATATTAGAACAATTCATACCACTTCGATATACACAAAAAAATAAATCAAGCACATGAGACACACAAATACTTAACACGCACATAGCCTTACACACTTTCACACATGCATAGAACATAAAGAAAACCCACTGTCATCTTCTTCATGCACTCAAACCATAAATCCAATTCCCCCATATTAGACTAACCGAACGTACATATGCTCAAAATATTTTACAAAATATCCATGTGTTATAATTCGATTTATTAGTTTTAATTCGATTTATTACATAATGATTTAGCCGCCGGTTACAGACATTCGAACGGAAATTTTTAGCATCCATGTCGAGCAGATAGGATTACGGAAGGGCGAAATTTGTTACCTTAGAAGCCGAATTGAAACCAATCAGAGAGCAAGACCAGAGCGATGCTACACGACTGCGTTACCGGGACTGTGCAGAGCACCAGACCCGGTTAACAAAATACGAAACAAAGTTTGAAAGAGAGATAGAATGGTTAACTAGTGGTACTGACCGTGAATCGGACTGGATGACGGTGACGATGAAACTTAGCGCAGCAGTGAAGGTGGTGCGGCTGATGACCCGTGTGCGGGGCTCAGAATGAAAACATAGTGAAAGGTGTTGACGAAGGTTTATAAAGATTGAACGATGAAATCGGTTTCTAAGTTGTAAATAGTAACGTGATTTGGGTCGTAATCCCGATATGACCGAATTTGTTAATAGTTTTGGCAAGGATTTGCAGTTGGTGATATATTGAAGATAAAATGGCAAGGTCGTGTCAATTCGAATCGGATATATAAAATGAAGATTTTCCTTGAATGTTTTACCAATTAACTATTATTATCGTTTCCTTTTTTTTTCTTGTCGGTTAACTACAGTAACAATTTGCAACTTCTAATAAATTCAAATATATATATATATATACATTGGTATGAAGGTAAGTGTTTAACTATTTGAAAGATAACACATAGCTTAATATATATATATATATATATACATTTACTAACTCTAGAAACATTAATATCTGAGTTGTAATATTTATAGCATTTACAATGTTAGGGTTATAAAAGTGCCATATGTTACAGCTATTAAAATTACCGATATTCCACCGCGGTAAGTGATATCTCAAATATTGGTCCTTGACCGATATCTGATATTTTACCGCATTAACTACTTAGCCTATACCCTATATATATATATATATATAATATTGTAGACGTGAAGTATTTCTTTGTTATAGTTTTGCTTCTTCAAGTTAGAGCATTGACATTGGAGACTCTTTATTCATGTATTCTATATAATGTAGAGTAAAATATAGAGAAAACAACAAAAACACCACTACATTAAAATCTCTATAATAGAGAAAGATTTATAAAAAACAAAGTACAACATCTATATTTAGAGGCTCAAATTAACCCTTTATATTATTATTGTGAGTGTGTAGGAAAGAGAAAATAAGTATATGTGAGTATGATAGAGTTAGAGATAGAGAGTTGGATGTGGAAGGTTTTTCAAAAATAAAAAAAAATATAGAGGAAAATATGTTTTTTAGTTGAATTATGTAGATGAAGATGAAGTCTCTAATGTGAATGCTCTTAATAAAATCAAAAGTTGTTGTTTGACGTGGGTGAGCGTGATTATAATTTTTGTTATATTTTAAGCACACTTTTTACTCGTGGATCAAGTTTTAAATTTATAAAACACGATACAATACTATCACTCTACACACGTTAGGGCAAGTGCACCCATCGTAGACGTAGTATAGTGATAATAAGATACCAGGGTCGTCCAAGGACACAAGATTTTAATATCGGCTTATCGTCAATGTCTAATCTAACCAAAATTTGATAAAAAGTTTTGAAAGATTTAAAAGATAAGAATGAAGATAAAACAAATAGACAAGAAGGAATCACTTGGTTCTGACTCCTCTTTTATACATCCTTTGATGATTTCCGCACTTTGGGCTTTTTAAGAGATTATCTTAGTTATAGTGGTAGGCCCCTCTTGTGAATGCAACGTTACCCTCGGCCATATTGGTCTAAGTCAGCAGGGATACTGTGACACCCGGTTATTTTGAGTCTGTACTAACGTGACATGTGTTATGAATAAATAAAAGAAAAAATTTTATTGAATTTGATGTGTTAATAAATTTAAAATTTATTAGAAATTATGTTGGCAATTTTAAGATAAACGCTTATCGCGTAACGGTTAAAATGCGAAGCGAACATCGGTGACCGCCCGACTAACGTTAAAATTTTAAAAATAGTCTGTTATGATTAAAATAATATATTTAATCATGTTCATGAGGAAAGATAAATTAAAACGCTTAGAAACTCTATTTTTCGAGTTTAATGGCGTACTACGCAACACAGTGTGCATACTGCCAATTACGGGCAACGCAGCCAGTCCAGGCAAATAAAATATTATTCAGTAATATTTTGGTGAGTTTATTTTTATAGAGCATTAAAAATAATTTAAATTGCGTTAAAACGTAATTAAAAACGCTAGATAAAGTACCCGGTATCCAGTTAAATACTAGTTTTTGGCCTATATATGTAATATATATGTATGTATTTGTGTATGGTGTGTGTAGGAGATATGTGACAGCCATTTAGCTCTCCCTCTCCCCTCTCTCCTACACTTGTTGGCCTAGAGAATTACTTGTGATGATTATGTCTTTAGCAAATCTTATCAAACCTTCCATAATCCAAGAAAATATATCACAAACAATCAAACTCATCCTTTCTCTCTCACTCTTGGCTGAATACACACACTTATACACACTACAAAATTCAAATTTTGAAGTTCTTGAAGATTCATGTTCATACAAACTCATTTCAAGTTGGTTTGAAGATCCAAAAAGGGTTTTAAAGGTGTTTTCAAGTGGGTGCAAGCTCAATATCATCATTTTTATAAAAATCCGTCAAGAATCTTGAAGGTATAGCTCTACTTTAAAAGTCCATGCTCTTGATTCTTGATGATATTGTTGATAGTGGAATGTTTCTCAAACTCTTGGATGATTCACAAACTTACAAGTAAAAAGAAATGAGTTTTTGAATAAAATAAAAGCGGAGACTAGTGTGAATATATGAATGGTCGTGAGCATGTATGTATATGTAATAGAGATTGAGTTTTGATTTTGTTGGATTCTTGTTTGATTTGATACTTGAAAAGTGAAATGAATGTATGATATAAGGAATGTTCTAAAAGGGTTTTGGTGATTTCAGATGAATACATGAATAAGTGGATTTTTGGAAGTTTATAAATATACATATATATATATAGGTATATGTGTGTGTGTGTCATGTATATGTATATACACATGCATGCACATGAGTTTTGTCATATGATCATGAATATGAGAATGTACTTGCATTTATATAAGATGATTGGAGGATGATCATATGAAAATTAAAATGTTTTGGATTATATGAACATGTATTAAAGATATGTCTAGATGCATTTAAGTTCATGCATGATGGTGATATATCATGAATGCATTAGATGCTTGTACTTAAGCATATATGGTGTTAAAATGATCACGAAATAATAAATAATCTATGATATGATGAAGATGATTTTTAATCAGGTCCTAAACACTAAAAATAATAATATTTGAAGTGTTAAATAGCATGAAGCTTTGTCATAAAGTTTACTAGCTTTGCATCTTGTACATTGTGCTCAAGGTGTTGTAAAGTATATGAAATCGCATGATTTAAGAGGCTTACACAAAAACTGCACTAATCTAATTATAACCATCCTTGTAATCAGTAAATTACATGGATTATGTTAAAATATCAAGTCATTTCGATTTGGGATGGTTACGGTAACGATTGATGCAAAACTATGCGATAAAAACGGTAAAACTCGCCTATTTAAGAGATTTTTATAAAACTGTTTTAAATCAGCAAGTAAAATGATATTTTTGATATAAATATAATTATTTTAACTTATACTGAGTTTCCTTGGTGTGTGGTTAGTCATACGTGACTTTCGACGCCCGAAGACGTTACCGAATCACTAAAATACGCATTTTACAATGTACAGTAGAATGGGTTGTTCGTAGGTGAACCTCATGTGTTTAAAAGTGTTACCGTGATTTAAAGAGTTGTATATGATGATATGTTAAGTGTTGATATGATAGCGGGAATTTAGACTATCCGTGTACACTTGTGTGTTTATAGGGATATCTAGTCATCAACGCTACTTCAATTTCATAGCATCATCTCCTCAACCTGTAACATGTTTAAAATACAGTTCAATGCAAAAGCAAAGGCGAGTACACAAGTTTTATGATACATAGAATAAGTATAAAAAGGCATTTCTCGAATCCACATGTGAATTGTAATGAAAGGTATACTAATCATGCAACGCTAAGTCAAACCCGAGTGTCCACAAGTATAATGAGCTTCCCTCATCACAAAGCAACCAGACTAAAAAGTATGAATAAGCTTAACATAACCCCAACGGGTGGTGTGCTACTCCTATAGCGCTATATATGTCAAGTTGGGCTAGCTAAGTTAATGACAAGACATGTATGAATCTAGCATGTATCCTAAGCATAACAAGTATCATGTATTAACGGATTGAGCATATAAAAGCATAAAGTGTGATTTTGTGTATTTGATAGATTAACATGTTACAACCAAAAATGTGTAAAAACGGTAAATGAGTCGAGTGTAGTCACGGTTTTGCAAAAGTGTTCCAACTAGAGAAATCCGCGAGCTTGTTTGTTGGTTAAGGATTGGCACCTTGTCCTTCTACACGAAGAACATAGGTATGAGTATGGTGATTAACGGAAGATTCAGAATATGAGCATGAATAAGAATAATGAATAATAAAGTATGTAGATATAAAATTAGTCACCAAGGTCTAGCACTCATTTTTGACACTATGATAACCCATAAGGGTTTGATGTGATTTCATAGGTTTGAAACCTATTAGTATCGTAACGAGGAACTACACACTTTGGTGATAAACTTAATAACTTGACAAGTGATTAGTTAGTCATTATCAAGGGTTCGGTTTTAGGTTCATTATATAGTCCATAATTATACATATGTACATATTATTCTACAACTAACAAGGATAATCATAGAAGTCATGTAGGAGGTAGGAGGTTGAACCATCCATTTAGGGACCTCTTATGAGTTAACCACTACATAAGTTGTCGTAGACAACAAGGAGGGTCAAGATCAATATTAACAACAAAAATGTAAATGTATGTTGTCACTATACCAAGTAGCCAAGCAAGCTACAACCCGGTGAGCCCGCGTCGACACACTTCGAAGGCTAGACGGGGTTTTGTCACTTTCAATCTAGTAAGCTAACTTGGGATAATGATGAGAAATCATCAAGTGGTGTGTGGACTTAGAGTTAGGATAGCCCAAGCTAACCAAGGTAGTCACACATGAACAAGTTCAAGACTTGCATCACTTGTGAGCTTAAAGCTCTTCGAAAATAGAAAGTTTGGAGTGTCTAAACACTCCTATTTACTTGTATAACAACCTTGGTTAGTCTCACTAACCATAACTTTGATTAGGAGCTCAAGAACACAAGGTTGAATGAAGAAAACATAAGATTTTGAAAGAGTTTTGTATAAAACAGAAACTTTAGCCCACTTTGGAGTTTTTTTGGTGGATTCCCAGGCATGGATTTGCCATGGCAAGTCCGCGGGATCATACCTAATACTTATACAAGCAAGTAGGAAGAAGAATCAAACAAAAAGATTAAGAAATGAGCAAGTTCTGCTCACTTTGGTGAATTTTGATGAATCTACCTTTGCTACTGATTTCAGCTGATTAAGAGGTGTTTAGAGGAGGGATTAGAGTGTTTGTAAAGTGTGAGATGAGTGGGAATGAGGTGGGTTATATAGTTGAAGGTTAGGGTTGAGTTAGGTGAGCATTAAGTGTAAGAAACACACAAACTAGCGCAAAATGACCCACTCCGTGACCTTGGATCAATATTCTGCGGATTATGGCGACTGCCGTGGGGTGAGAAGAATGGGAAACATGCTCGCGGCCCGTGAGTAGGTAAAATCCCAAAGTTTTCTTATTTTTGGCACTTTTAGTCCCTGTAGTTTGGTTTTGTTGGTTTTAGGGTGTTTTAAGCACAAAACGCCTAGTATAAGGTTTATTTACGTAATGTAAGCATAATAATAAGTACTAACAAGTATGACTAAGTATATGAGTTGTGTATAAGTATCGTATACGTCCAAATGATGTATAATTCATGTATGTCACGTATTGGCAAGTTTATCAAACATTTGCAAGTAGTAAGGATCAAGTATCGCATGTATGAATGTATGAACGTATATATGGCATGTCTTGAAATAAAATATGAATTTTATTATGATTCAAGTCTCGGATTACAATTGTGACAACTGTGCCTCCAGTTGTCATTATCAAATCCCGAAAAACTTCATTAGCAATAAAACCTTGTGTTTTATTCATTGAATTATGAAATTATCCATAACATTGCACAATATCAATCCTTGTTCAAAATCGAGCTCTTAAACAATCTCTTGAAAATTATACGTAAACTTTTACGTAAACGTAGTCAGTTTAATGCAACGTATATTCCGGATTAGTGACATAAGCTAAACATACCTTAAATACCCTTTACATAACTTAGAAATAAGTTTGAAAGGTTTGTTATGTAAAAAACAAGCTTATTCGACCACAGGGACTATTTACGATAAACTACGAAAGTCTGCTGATTCTTGTAGCGACGCACACTCTGGAACAACGAGACAAGCTTAACATACCTAAAATACCCTTTCCATCACTTAGAAATATGTTTCGAGGGCTTCGGTATGGCAAAAACACACTTTTACAACTTCAGGGGCTATTTTGCAAATTCTATGAAACTATGCCAATTCACGTATTTCCTTGATACGGGACACGTACGCACATCCAAAAATTTTTGCAATCATTAAAATCTTTTATTTTAGTGATTGGAATGCAAAAATATCATTCGTTGCGCATTTACGGTCATTTGCGCGTTCGTTTTGCTCTTCGCCGTAATTAACCAAAAACCGTAACCATATGACCAAACGAACCAACCTCTGGAACATTTTTGGACACATTTCAAGTTCCCTATACTTTATTGTCCTTGTAAAGCTTAAAAATGGGGTTAACGGGTGTTAAAGTACCAAAACGCGACAAATATGAGTGAAGGGGCCTGTTCTGCCAATATTGGAAACTTGGTGCCAGCTAGGGGTGGATGTAGACCGCATCCGGAACCCCATGCGGTCCGATCGGGGTGCCCAGCTCACCAGTTTTGTTGGCAGCAGCTGATTATTTCACTTATGGACTCACTAAACGATTTTGCCACCTTAATTTCTGCATTTAACATGTAATGGGACACTAATCCAACTCTATGGTGACTCATGGACATGTGTCTTGATCTTGTTACACTAATTTATTATATATAAGTGTTCTTATGGTATTATCTGTCGTAGCGTTATCCAAATCACTTGAGGATTTTATGTTATCCAAGAACCCTATGTGTTAAATTAAACAAGAATCGAAAGCCATCTATGTTCATTTCTGTTTCTACTGAAGTATCTATTGAGGAAAAATGAACTAGCTACTCATTTTTCGCTTCTCCAGAGATATCCATTGGGAAATGAATAATCCATTCAAAATCCACATTCATTTTCGTTTCTAATGAAGTATCCATTGGAAAATGAATTATCCATTCATTTTCACTTCTAAAGAAATATCCATTACGGAAATGAATGAAATTATTCCGCTTCTGAAGAAGTATCCATTGAGGAAAATGAATTATACATTCATTTTTGTTTCTAAAGAAATAACCATTGGGGAATGAATAATCCTTTTCTGATCCTTTATTTCCACTTCTGATGAAGTATCCATTGAAAAATGAATTATCCATTCATTTTCGTTGCCGAAGAAATATCCATCAGGGAAATGAATAATCTATCCAACAATCCTTCATTTCCATCTCTGACGAAGTATTCATAGGAAAATGAATTATCCATTCATTTTCGCTTCTGAAGAAATATCCATCAGGAAATGAATTATCCATTTGTAATCCTTCATTTCCACTTCTGATGAAGAATCCATTGGAAAATGAATTATCCATTCATTTTCGCTTTCAAAGAAGCATCCACGGAGAAATGAAACACAAGCTAAATACATATAGAACCTTCTATCTCAATAGTCGGATTCTTAAGGATCCCTCATCTCCACTTTCTGCATTAATCAAGGAATTATCTATTAAGAGATGAGCATCACAAGTATAAGAGGCCATTCCCACTTCCTACATTATCTGAGGAAGTATCCACTAGGGAATGATAAAGTTATGCCTTACGTGGAGATCCTTGATGGGTTATTCTATGTGAGTAGATGAAACCCTAGATTCAGGCAGAACGATTGCTTGACACAACTTATGCAAACGGATTCCTAAAAATAAATTTCGGTACGGAATTTCCAAACGAAGGGGAGATTCTGACAACTATGCCTCCAGTGGTCATTATCAAATCCCGAACAAATTCATAAGCAATAAAACCTTGTGTTTTATTCATTGAATTATGATATTATCCATAACAATTGCACAATATCAATCCTTGTTCAAAATCGAGCTCTTAAACAATCTCTGGAAAATTATACGTAAATGTAATCAGTTTAATGGAACATATATTCCGGATTAGTGACATAAGCTAAACATACCCTAAATATCCTTTACATAACTTAGAAATAAGTTTTGAAGGGTTTGGTATGTCAAAAACAAGCTTATTCGACCACATGGACTATTTACGACAAACTACGAAATGTTTACTGATTCTCGTAGCGATACACACTCCGGAACAACAAGACAAACTTAACATACCTAAAATACCCTTTACATAACTTAGAAATAAGTTTTGAGGGCTTCAGTATAGATAAAACACACTTTTGCAACTTTTGGGGCTATTTTGTAAATTCTGTGATACTATGCCAATTCACGTATTTCCTTGATACGGGACACGTACACACATCCGAAAATTTTGTAATCATTAAAATATTTTATTTTAGTGATTGGAATGCAAAAAAACTTCATTCGTTGCGCATTTACGGTCATTTGCGCGTTCGTTACGCTTTTCGTCGTAATTAACCGAAAACCGCAACCGTACGACCAAACGAACCAACCTCTGGAACATTTTTGGACAAATTTCAAGTTCCCTATACTTTATGAGTGCAGGGGTGTTAAAAGTGCCAAAACGCGACAAATATGAGTGCAGGGGCCTGTTCTGCCAATATTGGAAACTTGGTGCCAACTAGGGGTGGATGCGGACCGCATCCAGAACCCAATGCGGTCCGCATGGGGTGCCCAGCTCACCAGTTTTGCTGGCAGCAGCTGATTATTTTACTTATTGACTCACCAAACGATTTTGCCACCCTAATTTCTACATTTGACATGTAATGGGACACTAATCCAACTCTATGGTGACTCATGGACATGTGTCTTGATCTTGTTACACCAAGAAATCTATAAATAGCCATGTTCCCCAAATTCTTGAAATTTTGATCAATTTAAATCTGGTTCAATTTGGAGTTTGCAACCTTGTTCGTGATCATTCCCTGAAATTTGTTGGCTATCCTTGGTGTTGTAAGTGTTTTCATTCATGTCTTGTTCAATTCTTATAGTATATTTGAACTAAAAAATCAAAAAATTCGAATTATGTTTGACTTTCAGCTTTGATCATGAATTGGTCAAAACAAAATCCAATTGAACTTGTTAATATGATCATAATCATGTTAGTCACAATCCCTAATGATCATACCTTCTGATTTCTATCTTTTCTAGTCATTATTACAAGTCAAAGTTTCGGTCAAAAATGTGATTTTTGCGCAATTGCAATAGAACCATTTTCCGGGTATCAAAACAGTTTGTTTTGGTGCCAAGACACTTTTATAAACTTATTTAGACATGTCAAAACATGTCTAATTCGTCACTTTTGTTTTAGTGCTTGTTTAGAGTCATAAGTCTAGCGGTTTTGACCACTGCTTTGACTTTCAAATCTGACCCGTTTGGTTGATCTTTGGACCCAACCAAATACATATTTATGACCATAATTATAAAGGGAATAACCCTCTGAGGTTATACCTTATGGTCATGTCATTTGGTTAGTGGTATGATAACTAGTTGATGTAATCTTCAATAATGACCAAAATGGCCTTTTTGCAAATAAATCAACTATAAACATATGTAACCTAATTTGACATATATTCTGATTAAATAACAATTCTAAACATGTTCTGGGTAATTTAGACTTCTCATAACACAAATCTAACCATCCGACTACATTGTTACGCAAATGACGCGTTAAAGTAGCTCAAACTACCTTAACGAGTCATAAAAGGTCAAAAGCACTTAGAAACCTTTCCAACTCAGAATGTTAACTTTATTAAACCATTTCATATGAGTCCCAACACTCACTTGGTTTATAAGGTCTCCTTCTATCCAAATCCTCCGATTTCAAGTCCTGATCTTTACACATTTATCCGTTTTAAGGACACGCTTGATTACTCGGGTCTTTTGAGCTTGTTTGATCTTTGATTCAAGGTTACGTAGCAATCCCAAGTGAGTACATAGTCCCCTCTTTTACGTTTTCAAATGCTTTGGGGTGAAACATATTGTGCCTATGATTACTTTCGTGTTTTCATGACATATACATGCTTTGATTACATAGTATACCTAGTACACGATTTCAAACGACATTTTCATTGGTATATTGACTTAGTACACCTTCACATGTTTTCAAAGACATTATGCTTCATCTATCCAACAATCCTTCATTTCCATTTCTGACGAAGTATCCATAGGAAAATGAATTATCCATTCATTTTCATTTCTGAAGAAATATCCGTCAGGAAATGAATTATCCATTCGTAATCCTTCATTTCCACTTCTGATGAAGAATCCATTGGAAAATGAATTATCCATTCATTTTCACTTTCGAAGAAGCATCCACGGAGAAATGAAACACAAGCTAAATACATATAGAACCTTCTATCTCAATAGTCGGATTTTTAAAGGATCCCTCATCTCCACTTTCTGCATTAATCAAGGAAGTATCTATTAAGAGATGAGCATCACAAGTATAACAGGCCATTCCCACTTCCTACATTATCTGAGGAAGTATCCACTGGGGAATGAGAAAGTTATGCCTTACGTGGAGATCCTTGATGGGTTATTCTATGTGAGTAGATGAAACCCTAGATTCCGCGGAAAACGATTGCTTTTCACAACTTATGCAAACGGATTCCTACGAATAAATTTCGGGACGAAATTTCTTAAAGTAGGGGAGACTGTGACAACTATGCCTCCAGTTGTCATTATCAAATCCCGAACAAATTCATAAGCAATAAAACCTTGGTATGTCAAAAACAAGCTTATTCGACCACAGCGACTATTTACGACAAACTACGAAAGTCTGCTGATTCTCATAGCGGCGCACACTCCGGAACAACGAGAGAAGCTTAACATACCTAAAATACCCTTTACATAACTTAGAAATAAGTTTCGAGGGCTTCGGTATGGCAAAACAACACTTTTGCAACTTTAGGGGCTATTTTGCAAATTCTGCGAAACTATGCCAATGCACGTATTTCCTTGATAAGAGACACGTACGCACATCAAAAAAAAATTGTAATCATTAAAATCTTTTACTTTAGTGATTGGAATGCAAAAATATCATTCGTTGCGCATTTACCGTCATTTGCGAGTTCGTTACGCTTTTCGTCGTTATTAACCAAAAACCGCAACCGTACGACCAAACGAACCAACCTCTGGAACATTTTTGGACAAATTTCAAGTTCCCTATACTTTATTGTCCTTATAAAGCTTAAAAATGGGGTTAACGTTTGTTAAAAGTGACAAAACACAACAAATATGAGAGCAGGGGCCTGTTCTGCCAATATTGGAAACTTGGTGCCAGCTAGGGGTGGATGCGGACCGCATTTAGAACCCCATGCGGTCCGCATGGGGTGCCCAGCTCACCAGTTTTGCTACCCGCAGCTGATTATTTTACTTATTGACTCACCAAATGATTTTGCCTGTAGGACCGATCCTCATTGCTTAGGAACCTAAATTTGATATCTAACGTCCATAATAGCGAAAATATTACGTCGCGTTTACCAATAGACAAGATTTAATCAGTTAATTGTCAGTTTTATAGATCAAACATTCTGGTTACAAACTGATAGAGCTTCGCCTCTGAAATGCCAAAGTTACAAATGAGAGATCTAAGCTAGATATTTATAGCACACAAGTTCGCCCTAGGTGATACAAGTTCGCCCGAACTTGCAACATGCTTACAAGTGTTACCATGGGCGAACTTGGCTAAGCTTAAACATAAATACTTCAAAACCTAGCCTATTCAGCTCTATACAATACAGACTCGATATAAGACTAAGACATAGACATTATGCACCAACAGACTCCCCTTGGTCTTCATCTTGTATCAGTCTTCAAAACTCTGTCTTCATAAAAACGTTAACGTACACGACCGAAGAAGTTCTTGAACGGCTTCCTTCGTCGTTCTTGCTTTGGATCAGGCGTTTGATCAGTTGGCGGTGGTCTTTTAAAGTTAGCCATTCCTAGCGAAATTTGCCTTACCGCTTTTTCCATTCTTTCTTTAGTCGCCTCATTTCTGGTTTCTTCTTTTAGAAACTCAACTCTCTCCAGATCCCTCCACTTCATTTGCCACATCTTTCCAGAATTTACTTCACGTGCATAACAAATGTTCACAACCTTTTAAAACTGCATAGCTTGTACCTTTTCACGTTCTTCAAAAACAATCTTGTTGTAGAACAAGGTTTTGATATCTTCTCTCGAGGAGTTCACAAACCACATAGGATCTAGAATCCTTATCGTCCTCCATAAACCTCTCATTCCCTGATAACCCATCACTTCAACCCGTTCCTTAGTAATATCTAGATTTTCTTCAAACTTTAGCACAATCACAGCTTCACACATTGCTAGATCAATCTGCCACCACTTGAACAAAGGATAGAAGTTTTGTTCGATCAGCATAAGTGGCTATTCCTCATGGCTCTAGGACGTTTCATAATTAACGTTATGTCCTTTTCCCCTGTAACCTTATTGATCTTAACCCTTCGTCCTGGAATAAACAGCTTCCAGTAATTCCAACCTTTAACAACTTCGTACTTAATCATCTTCCACAATAACTGATCTATTGTCTTCATATGATAAGTAACATTCACTGTTTGTACTAACTCTTCCATATCCCGGTACGGCAATGTCTTGAAATCAGAAAGGTATTTGACGTATTGCACTCCGAACTCCCTCTTGATTGCATATACGTTAATCTCTTTAAACCGACCCCAGCTCAAAATATCTCCCAAAGAAACGTCTTTGTCTCTGGTAAAGAATGCAAGAGGACGTCCAAACTTGCGTTCGCGTGGCATTTATTTAAACCAAGACTTTCTTGCTTGAGCTATCTATTCGTTGGTCATGGGCTTAGGTACTTTACCCTCTCGAACTAATTCAGCAATCCTATCCTTCAACATATCTTCATCAAGCTGTTTATACATCTCTTCAAACATAGGAAAACTTTCTGAATTTTGACCGACGTACTTAGCTTTCTGATCTGATTCATCATCTGAGGACCAATCTTCAACTATCACTCGATTGTACTCATCAGCTTCAAACCTTCTCTCATACTGATACTCTTTTTGTTCAAATGTATTAACATTCATAACTTCCTCAAAATCAAATTCTAAGTTCTCAGCTTCAACTTCAACTAGTCTCGCCAAATCTTCTTTCGGTAATTATGTACAAACTCACCTTCTTCCACATTGTGTTCCAACATTAGCATTAGAGGCTTTGTAGGTAATGTAGAAACAGGCTTCGCAGATCGATCGACATCTAACAAATCAATATCATCTGACGGACCTTTCTCCCATGACCCCCCCTGGCTTTTATCTTCCATCCTGTTTGACTCATCGTCCATTAGGGCAGCAAAATCAAAATCATCAGAGATTTTGGCTTCAGAAACTCTAATACCAACATTACCCTGATCATCATCATCATCATCATCATCACCAACATTCCAATTCTCTATCTCCTCTTCCTCTTCATCTTCATCCTTATCGTCCTTTTCAGCTTCATCGTCGTCTTTTTCTTCAGTAACAATGATAGAATCGGAAGGCTTGACACATTCGTCAACCTTTTGGATATCAGACTCAGAAGCTTTTGAAATATCTTCAACTGGTTTCTCAGGAACATCAGAAGACTTCTCACCAGTCTCAGAAAATTTAGGGGCTTCACCCTCAACATGCTTTCCTTTACCACTTTCAGCTAATTCTTTCTCAGCATGTTCTTTTGCTTCCTGACGATCCAGACTATCGTATTCAACAATGAAATCAATGTTCAGATTGTTTGCTAACACTTTCTGCAATCTGTTGAATCTTCTATCGTTCAGTGCTTGAATTGTTTTTAACTCTGCAATCTCTGTCTGCAATTTCTCATTAGCATCCTGCAGACTCTCTATCAACGCTTTGAAGTACTCTCGCTCATTTTCCATCACCTTCACTTTATCATCAAGCAACTCTTTTTTGACCTCGCTTTGATTCACCTTCTTAACAAGCTCAGCCTTTTCAACCTCATTATGTACAACTTTCTCTTCTAACGCCTTCATGCGCTTCTCCAGAAGTTCAACATTTGTTTCTGGGAAGAAATTGTTTAGATTCTGTAAGCTTATAGGATCATTGTGCATATCACAAAACACATTAGGCCCTCCTGGAGTCTTCGGTGTTGACTTTGGTGTTGCATATTTTGGTGTTGACTTCTTTGGCGTAGAACTTTCAGGAACAGAAGTCGTTGGAGCAATAGGAGATATTCAATGATAGGAACTTCAACAAAGCCAGACACAGGAGGTTCTTGTGTAACTCCTGGCCTTTCTGTTTCAGCATGAACAATAACAGGAGGTTCTTGTGGAGGAGGTTCTTGTGTGACTCCTTTCTCCTGAGCACCAGAAGGTTCTTGTGGGGCTTCTATGTGTTTCAACGATCTTTTGCGCCTCTTACTTACAGCCTTTTTCTCTTTCTTTGCTTTTCTCTTTCCTATGGTCTGAGGTTACCCTGTAGTCTTCTATGAGATTTCGATTGCTGGAGACTTTGTACGCTTAGACTTTTTCTTCGGTCTCTCCTCGTCATACTCTTCTTCAGTGTTAGGATCAAAATCCGCATCCAACTCTCTTTCCTTTTCTGCTCTAATCTCTGCCTCAGTCTTTTCTGGCTCTTTGGCGGGAACTTCTTCATAAGATTCTTCATTCTCAGAAGTAGCATAAATTACATCTTCTTGGGTTGACTTTACAGTTTCCTGACTTTCAATTACAACTGCAGCGCTCGATCCAACAACTGCTTCAATGCTTTCAGGTTCTTCTTCGTCAACAAGCATCGTTTCTACTTTCTTAGCAGCTCGCTTCTTTTTCGGCTTATCAGCTTCAGCCTTCAAAAACCATTCACTCCTTGCCTTAGGTTTGAATTCTTTGAACCATTCTCGTTCAGCATTAAGTTCTTTCTCGTCGTCGCTACAATCTTTTCTCCACTTGTTATCTGGCGGCGATATATAATTCGAATCTTTAATGGCTCCGAATACCGGCTTGGCAACAGGAGCTGAAGCTTGTTTCTGGAACTTGATAAGCTTCTTCACACTAGTTTCATCAAGATGAACTAAATACAGCACGTCATTTGGATCTCATGCAATGTTGGCATACTTCTCGTCGATCAACATTTGTACAAACCTCGGATATAAGCACAATCTAGAAGCTTCTTCACACTAGTTTCAACGGCTTCTTCAGAATCAATGTCGTTGCCATGCAAGCTAAGTAATCATGAACATCATCTAATCCAGCCTTGCGATGGCTGAATGTATGAATAATGGCATGCATTAGAAGCTTGTAGGGGTTAGGCACCTCCCTTTTCTTCAACGTAGGTTTGTTTACACTCCCCTTATATCCCATACGAAAGAAACAGCCACGGACCATCTTTTCATCTAGATGAATCGGATCATCTTTGTTGTCATTGAAATGCAAAATCCTTCGATTATCATCTTCAGTTACTGTAATCGGCTTGAGCTCATTTCCAACTTTCACTGTTGAAGAAATCGTCTTCTCATCAGCGCTAAGGCTCGCATTCATCCAAAAATGAACTATATGTGAACGATACGACACTGTACGCTCTGTTATAGCTCTGCAATAGGGCTTTCTTCGAGAAACTTCAATATAATATCATATTCCTTCAGTGACGGACAAATTGTTTTGTCAAGCGTGATACACGTGTTGTGAGTTTTGGAGAACTCAACAGAGATTACACGCACTGGTACCTGTGCCTGAAAAATGACGCAAAACAATTAGCACGCTTTTCGAGAAAAAATTTCAAAAATTTTCTAACACTTTATCAAGTTCGGGCGAACTTCATATATATGTTATAACAATCTGCTTTAACTAAGTTCGCCCGAACATGTCTAAATCACATGTTCATTATATGAGCTCGGGCCAACTTATACACACAATAACAAATCAGACTTTCAAACCTAAGTTCGGTCGAAGATGCTAGATCTCTCAATTTTTAAAGACATTAGATGCAAGTTCGTTCGAACTTGACAACAAGTTCGGCCGAACTTGTCGTCTTCTCTAAAATTACAAATCTGTTCAAACATGCAAATGACCATTTCTGTTCAATAAAAAATGTTTATACGGTCGATTTTAAGTGTAGGTTAAGGATCTATGTTCAATTTTGTCCAATAATACCTATAACTATCTGATTTTAAAGTTTTCAGATCTATTTGATTTTTTTAAGGTCAATACACGGTTCAAAAACAAATTAATCACCTCAGTCATTGTAGATGGTGTGTAAATCACCAAAAACAACTAAATTTAGGCAGCGTAACGGTATGAAAATGTCAATTTCGCTCTGATCGCTCAAGGTTCAAGTTCACTCAAGTGTTTGTGTGTGTGCTGATAAGGGAGTTCGGCTGAACTTGAATAGTATTTATACCACGTCAAGTTCGGGCGAACTTGCTAAGCCCAACATAAGGGCCCAGTTAAGTCCAGGCGAACTCAACTCTAGTACAACACAACCATACTTTTTAGCAAGTTCGGTCGAACTTGCTTAGATGTTAAACTTGAATCAGTTTAGCAAGTTCGGCCGAACTTGCCAAACCAAAAATTTCAAAAATTTTCAACTTTTCATTTTAACCCCTGAACTTTCCAACTTTTTACCAGTTATGAAAATCCACTCAGTTGACCAAGTCCAAGCTAATGACCTTGGTTAACCGATTTGTCTGCCGAGTCCAAGTTAATGACCCCGGATTAGACTCGTTACGAACAAACTGTTGATATTTTCAAAAACAAAGTTTCAAATTAATGAACTTTTTATCGTTTTGACTTTTTCAGATTTAACAGATTAGCTCCCAGCCCGTTTGTCAAAGAGATTCCCACCAGTTCTAGCATCTTACCAGACTTCGAAGATCCGTTCTCCAACATTGGTTTGCTGAAAACAATGTAGAACTAAAATCTTTTTGTATTTTTGCAAGTTTATGCTAAAACACACCAAAAATCTTTTTGATTTTAATCTGTAAAGCTGAAATACTATGTACACAACAATGTACACTATTTACAAACATATTTACAGACATATTTTTGTGAATTCGTGTCTAAGGATCATATCAGTTAATTGAGACATATCACCAGTACCGTTGACCTTTAAATGACTTTAAGTTTTAAACTCGTTTACCTAGATTGTCGATATGTTTGTCCACTTAAGCTTTACCACATTTCTCAACTGTTTTAAGATATGTTAAGGTATGATTTATGAAACTTGACTTAACTGTGGTTCCCACTTCTTGAATATACTCCCGTATCCAGATTCCCTAGATTTCATCTTACAGGTGAATATAGCGTAATTGATATCTGTATCTGGGTTGTGCCAGACCTTGAGAGCTCAGGTTAGTACTACCATACAGACAAAGAGATGAAGGCTCGTCTTTAAGGTGTGTTCCACTTAAGGAATCTTTTTAGCATTGCAAATGATTAGATCTTTCGATTTTTTTCAATATTGCATGCAGTTTGGGGGTTTATAGCGAAAGTATTATAGAAGTTCTAGACCATTGCTTTCGCAAAATCAGAAGAACTTATATAATAGCCCAGATATCAACTATCTATAAAGACCTCGTATCTCATAATCAGGCAATCTTTCAAACGAAATTTCAGAGTACTAAGTCCATATATCCAAGATACGTTAATCCACAAGTTTAAGCAGTTGTAAAATTTAGTTTATATCTCGAAAACAGTTTACTGAACGTGTTAAGCCTATCGACATATCCATAGTAAGACTCGTTTATCACTTATTAAACTTTAATATTCTTTAGCATACTGTGATAGTCCACTGATGTACTATCATTTCCTTTTATGACACTGAACTCTTTTTGAATTTTTTTAATGTTTTTGTTCATTTTGAATTTTTCATATGTTTTTGGATTTTAAAATTTTTCGAATGTTTTTGTATTTTCTCTAACATTTCTCCCCCTAAAATCAAAAACATCTTTTGGATTTTAGTTTTTAACAAAATTCTAAAGTAGAAAGATATTTATAAACCAAGGTGGATCACGCGAACTCGTCGTCCGATCCGTATTCAACCTCAGCGTCCGCCCTGTCAGCAAATTTTTCATACCGTTAATTCTCAGCAAGTATTTAAACCGTGATAAAGAAAATGGTTTGGTATAGAAATCAGCCTTTTGTTCGTCGGTGTGGATTTTTTCTATTCGCACCAATTTCTTTTCGTAGTAATCACGAATGAAATGATAACGAATTTCAATGTGTTATGCGCGTGAGTGATGAACCGGATTTTTAGTTATATCTATGGCTGCCATGTTATCAACATACAGCGGAGTGTCTATAAATTGCAGACCATAGTCTCTCATCTGCTGTTGAATCCCATAATCTGTGAACAACAACTTGAGGCCGAGATATACTCAACTTCACAGGTAGAGAGAGCGACCGTAGTCTGTTTCTTACACTGCCAGGTTACCATTCTTGTTTCGAAGAACGGGCATCCCGCTGTAGTTGATTTTGAATTCAACTTATCTACACAAAAATAGGAATCATCATAGCCCATGAGGTCGAAATTGTCGTTCTTCGGGTACCACAAGCCGGTTCTTGGTCATCCTTTCAGGCATCTGAAAATTCGCTTCACGATCTGCATGTGTAAGATCCTCGGGCTTGACTGATATCTAGCGCATAGGCAGGTTAGATACATAATATTTGGGCGTGATGCCGTCCGATACATCAGCGATCCAATCATCGATCTGTATAATGTCTCGTCAACTTTGGCTCCAGTCTCATCGATGCAAATGCCGTGATTTAGAGCAAGAGGTGTAGATAGAGGCTTCAAGCTTTCCATTCCAAACTTTTTCAAGATGTCGTGAACATACTTAGTCTGATGAATGAAAATACCATCTGGAAGCTGATCTACTTGCAAACCAAGAAAGAACTTCATTTTGCCCATCGAGGACATTTCAAATTTCTTTTTCATGATTCCCTCAAACTCCTTGCAGAAACTATCGTTTGTAGATCAAAGATGATGTCGTCAACGTAGATTTGAACTATAATCAGATGGCCATCAACTTCTCTGGTGAAAAGAGTACTATCCACAGTTCCTCTGATAAAGCTGTTTCCGACGAGATGTTGCGATAACGTCTCGTACCAAGCTCTCTGGGCTTGGTGTAGACCATAAAGAGCTTTATCCAGTAGGTATGCTTTTTTCTTGTTGAGTGGATCGACAAACCCCGGTGGTTGTCCAACGTACACCTTTTTGCGTAATTTCCCGTACAGAAAATCCGATTTGACATCCAATTGATAGACCTTAAATCCTTTCCATGATGCGAAAGCTAGAAAGATTCAAATAGATTCCAAGCGAGCTACTGGTGCATAGACTTCCATGTTACGAACAATAACCCCTCTATCATCACGTTTACACTTAAAGACCCATTTGTATCAATTGCTTTCTGATTTTCAGGTAGGTCTTCAAGCTTCCACACACCCAACTTCTCAAACTTCAATAATTCCACTTGCATTGCTTGTACCCAGTTTTCATCTGCTAAAGCTTCATTAACTGTCTTAGGCTCAATCTGAGAGATGAAACATGAATAGAAGCAATATTCTGGGTTGGAGCAACGCGTGTGTAGAAACAACTGAGTGCTTTATTAATTTGCCCTCGAGTTCTAACACCAGTTTGAAGTTCTCTAATTATATTTGTTGACGGATGATAGGAATATGATCGCGGCAATTCTTCACTTGGAACATCTACTGAGTTTTGCTGATTCGTGATGTTGAGATCAACAACCAATTCAACATTTGGAGAGCTTGATGATGCTTCATTTCTGTTGTTTGGGACTGCAGATTGATTAAGAAGACTTGTTATCTGCTCCACTTCTTCATCTGAGAAGATGATTCCCCATCAGCATCAAATGTTGGTGCTTCATCTGAGTCAGAATTTTGATTCTGAGGCATGCTGGGCTCCGTTGTTGTATTCACTGTTTCTGTAGAGGCATTTGTTGAAGGAGTAGCAGGTGTTGTTAATGTTTCAGAAACATTTTCAGCCGGAACACCACTATTGCTTGAACTTGCGCCAGAAGAAGATGGATCCAACGTGGGTTGATTAAGGTCGAACAATTTGTTCTTGATTCGCTGACTGGTGATGGTAGTATAACGCTGCAACTTCTTCGTCAGTCGGTTCTTCGGGCAAGTCAAATGACTTCCAAAGGTCTTGATAGTTAAACAGCCACGTGCCACCTTTCCTTTGAATAGGATCGTGTAGTTGAACCAATCTACATGCTGTGCTTCAATAACCTTTCTCAATGAAGGAACATATACTCATCTCAACGGACTCGCATATCCGACAAAGAAACCTTCAAGAGATTTAGCTCCGAATTTGCCATATTGGTCTATTACGGTACATGGTGCACCGAATGGTTCTAAGAACTTCAAATTTGGCTTCCGTCGATTTATCATCTCAAAACATGTTTTCTTTGTTGGTTTGACAGTAAGAACCCTGTTTAGAGTATAGCAAGCCGTAGCAACCGCTTCACTCGAGAAACTGATTGGAAGTTTAAAATCTGCAAGCATGGTTCTCGCAATTTCAATCAAAGTTCTGTTTTTCCATTCAGCTACTCCGTTTTGTTGTGAAGTATAGGGAGCACTAAACTCGTGCAGAATCCCTTTTGCGTTGCAGAATTCCTTCATTTTGTTATTCTTAAACTCTGTGTCGTTGTCACTTCTAATGCGTCTGACTGGCAGATGATAAAGGTTCTCGAGTTTCTTGAATAGAATAACCAAGTTCTCGAACATTTTGTCTTTTGATTCTTGAAAGAATACCCACGAATATCTCAAATAGTCATCTGTCACGACCAAGCAGTATAAGTCTCCTGAGATGCTTCGAACATTTACAGGACCAAATAAGTCCATGTGGAGACATTCTAATGGTAACTAGATTGAGTTTAGAATTTTCTTTGGATGAGATTTCTTGATCTGCTTTCCCTTTTTTGCATTCCAAGCAATGATTAGACATCTGAAAACTCCAAAGATTTACGCCTTCTACAAGATCATTATTTACCAAGAAATTCTTTTTTCGCAAATGAATATGACCCATCTTACGGTGCCAAAGAATAGAATCCTTTTCAGTAGCCTTTGACACAAAACATTATGCTGATTTTGATGAAGTGGTAGCGACACCCATATCAAGAACATATAAATCATTCTCACGTGGTGCTCGCATCAGAATCCACTCATCGGGTATTTTGAATCCCGGCTTCAAGATAATACACTCTTTGTCGTTAAAATGGACTCTGATTTTATTGTCACAAATCTACGATATGCTCAGAAGATTGTTCTCAAGTTCTGCAATATAGTTCACGCGATCGAATGAAACGACGCCATTGGAGAGTTTTCCTTCGGCAACTATCCTTCCACCTTGATTTCCTGCGCATCCAACATAACCACCATTGATAGCTCTAATGTCGAATAGCAATGCCTTCATTCCCGTCATATGCATGGACGCTCCACTATCCAAAATCCACTTAGAAAGTACGGATCTCTAGAGTCCCTGCACATTTTAACAATCTATTTAAAAAGCGAGACCCAAGCCTTTTTGGTCTTGGGTTGAATTGGATAACCATCATCAAAATCAAATTCACATTCATCAGCATAATTGAATCCACCCTCATCTACAGAATAAACTTCCCATTCTTCATCTGAATTTTCTATGATGTTTATGTTTGAAAACTTTACCATCTTTTTATCTTTTGAATTGTTACCACTTGTATTTTTTGACAGTTTCAGATGTGGTTTTAATTAAGATTTTGGATTTTGATTCTTTCTTGCTATCACTAGTCTTGACAAGCTCAGACTTAGTGTTCTCAGATGTTGCTGACCGTTTATTTACAATCCAGGCTTGAGATTTTATGTTAGCCTTCTTGATGTAAAAATTGTTTTCGTTTGCCCTAGAAGTTTCTTCTTTTTCGAAAGTAGAATTCTCAAACCTCTTTTCTGTTTTAGGTTTAACTTCTGGCAAAGATTTATTTCTTTTCAAAATCTTGATTGGTTTTTCAAACTCTGGATACCTTGGTTTTACAACATTTGATTCTCTTCTTCGAGGATAAACCGGTTTTGATTTCAGACATTGTCGTGCAATATGACCAATTTCATTGCACTTGAAACATATCTGATTATCAAGTGGATGTTCTTTAGTGGGTGGTTTTACCCCACTTGATGTTTTGGCACCACTTGTAACCTTGGCTTTATCTCGAATTTCTTTCTCTTTTTTAAACTCATCATTTGATTGTTTACCAATCAAACTCTCTTCGTGAACCGTGTTTGTCCCATATACAAAATTCATGTTTTTGTTTTTATATTCATGAAATGGTGACACTTTCTTTACTGGTTCATCTGATTCTTCTAGAGCCAACCCTGCTCTCCGGTTTTCCGGATGATCACCACCATTCCTTCGGTAGTTGTTTCTTTTAGGTTTGGAATAGAATTTTCGTTCGTTAATTTCCAATTCCTCTGATGTGACTTCCACGAGTTTAAATAATTTATCAAGCAATTCTTCCTTCACATTCTAAATTGGGAAGCTATCATCAAACTATAGTCTATCCGAATCCTTAATTTTGTACATTACAACATTAGGATCTTCACTTAGACCATCCTCCGACGACTTATCGTCATTTTCAAACTGTGAATCGGAATTCTTTGAACTCGAGTCGGCGCTTTTGAAGCTGCCGTCATCAGAATCACTTAGAACATTTTCAACCACTTTGTTAACCATAACGTTGTTATCATCATCAGATTTAGCATAGATTATATCAATATTCTCTGGCAACTCATCTTTTTTCTCAGATAGTAACTCAACGTTGAGTGCCTTATCTATCCCGTCTGCGGTTTTGCGACAATACTTCTCGCAAAGGGGTGGAGGAACATTGCTATATTCTTTGCCAATTTTCTTTTTAGGTTTTTCTTCCGTTGAGATTGTCGGAAGAATATGATCAATAACATACGCGTTTGTGGTATAACTTCTTAACAACTGATGGACTCTTTCAGTTTCGATTGTCATGTCTTGAAGTTGTTGTTTGGTTTCAGCAATGGTGTTAATATAGGTGTTAATTGCCCTTTGTTTATCCATTACTGATCCACTCAACATCCTTATATTATCATGTTGTTCGATGTTATTTCTGTCGAGTCTGGCATAATCATTTTTCATTTTGTCATACGCTTCTTTCATTGTGCGATAATCGTATTTCAACAATTCGTTATGCACATTGTTTTCAGCGATGATTTTTTATTTTTCGGCACATTCGACACAAGGTTTAGTACATTTTGTACAAGGTTTCTTAACCTCAACAACTTGTACTTTGACAACTTCTTTCTCGACAATTTTTTCCTCTGGACCTACCTTGGTTAGATTCGCCATTAAAGCTTTATCTGCCATGTCCTTGAGGTCTTCGACTTTCACTTCTTGAGTGACATCAATTATCACTTCATCAATCTTTTTCGTCTCAACCACTTGTTCTTTCGAGCTGCCATCAAAATGACCTGCAAAACTGTCACAAGAATTAGAGGATAAAATTCCTTGTCTCTGCATATGGATATATTCCTCTTCTTCCTATTGTTGATGCAAGTATTGTTCCAGAAGAGCTTGTTCGATAGCTGCTACTTCTGCTGCTGCCGCTGCTTCCTCTACAGAATTGTCTTCAACTATCTCCGCCATCAAAGCAACTCTGGTCTTTTTCCCGATGTAAGAATTCCAATCAAAACCATCATCTTCACTGGATGCCACCGTAGCTTTCTCAGTGGTGCTATTGTCAGGCTTTTCTTGGATTTCAACCTGAGTTTTCTTCGGAAATGGTTTATATTGAAGTGCCCTTTTGTAATATTCATTTCCTCCTCCGAAAGGACTTTGATTTCCGGTTGCTTTGGTGTTCTTACACTCTCTTTTAAAATTCACCTTTTGACGGCATTTAATGCACGTGACTTTGGTTTTGTCAAAAGCCAATTTGTTGCTGGAATTTCCTATGTCACGGCCTGTGAGTGCAACGAACTTTGTCACTCTCCTGATGATCGAAGCTAAGGACCATTTGATGTCCATTAATTCGAGTTCTTCCTCGTCTACCTGGTCATAATCTTCTGCGGTCATCTCAGGGTTTCCGATCTTACCGGCAACAAGACATTCATAAGATTCTAATACGATAGCGAGTAGTGACATATGTTGTTTTACAACTTGTTCTGAAACAACATTGTTCAAATTCACTGCGATGTTGCATTTATATACATTCGGATCAGAACTTTGTTGTTGATTCTGATTCGCTTGGCTTTGATAAGTTGAATTTGAACCAGTGCTTGAGTAAGAACTTTGAGGACTCTGATCATACTAAGGCTGTGATTGATTCTGATTCTGTGGAGAAGCATTCATGTTTGCATTAAAAGCCGTCTGAATTTTAGGACTCGAAACACTATCTAGCATTCCGGCTTTGTAATACAGACCGACGTCTTGAACAACATTAGCGTTCTTTGACTTCACCATCTTAAGAAGTTCCATTTCGTGGCCTTCGAGTTTATCGATAAACGTCGACAACTTGAAAAATTTTCCACTTGTCACATGTTCTTCAGAACCATCAAATACGTAGTCCATTCACCCTCTGGTAGTGCGTCAACAAGTTTGTCGATGTATTCTTGTTCTGTCTTTTCGAGACCATGTCTTCGCATTTTCACTTTAAGATGACAGAAACGCTCGATCATTTGCTTTATGGTCTCATTCTTTAGCATGGTGAAGATATCGAACTCTTTCAGGATAAGTGCCTTTTTGCTTTTGATCATTTCGACACTGCCTAGATACTTCTTCTGTAATGACAACCAAAGATCTCTTGCAGTAGTATACTCTGGTAGCAAAATCAGGATATCTTCTTTGACAGACTGCTGGATGAGACTGATCATCTTTTTCTAAGTGATATATTCTTCTTTCTGAACCGTCGAATAGTTGTCTTTCAAGAACTCGTTGATGTTCATCTACCGGAACAGTGAAGCCTCTTTCAATTGATACCCAGCCAACGAAGTGCATGGCTTGAACCCAGTATGTAAACTTCTCTTTCCATGCTTCGTACTCGTCCATGCTCATCAGCTTGGGCGGTTTGACAGCCATTCCCATTTCATTATCAAGATTGACTTGATTGATCACATTGGCATTTGACGAACTAGCTCCGGACATAAAAGCTCTTAGTTGTTCCTCCACTGTGAATAACGAAACGTGTACTCTGAAAATTTTCAAAAACTTTGAAAACAATTAGTCCTACTACAAGTTCGGTCGAACTTGTAGTATCAAATGAGGAATTCTCAGATTTTCTAACAAGTTCGGTCGAACTTGTTAGATTTGTTTTGAAAAGTTTGATTAAACTTCGAGCGAACTTATGTAAAAAACCAAACACAGATCTTCGAGCGAACTTGTATTAAGAATTTGATAAAACTCTAGTATGTTCGGGCGAACTTGCTTAAACTTTTGTTGATTTTACACAAGTTCGATCGAACTTGGTGTAAAATCAATGAAAAAATAGTAACTTCGAGCATACTTAGTCTAGATTCCTTCAAAAGTACCTCAAGTTCGGGCAAACTTGCTAAAAAATCACTTGAAAAGTGATGTTTCAGGACAAGTTCGGCCGAACATGGCCAACAAGTTCGATCCTGGGGGTTTTCAAAAACATGGTCTTTTAAAAATTTTGACATGAATTCAGTTGAATTTGGTCTCCAATCTTTCAAGGGTTTATCTTTGTTGTATTTTACATGATATATTCAAAATTCAAAAGATTTTGGCCGTGAATTCTTCATTTTATGTTCAAAAGTTATGAAAAAGAGAAGAATGGAGTAGAAATAGAAGTGTTCTTGTCTTGATACTATCAAATCAGGATGTTCTAGCTCTGATACCACTTGTAGGACTGATCCTTGATGCTTAGGAACCTAAATTTGATATCATAATAGCGGAAATATTACGTCGTGTTTACCAATAGACAAGATTTAATCAGTTAATCGTCAGTTTTATAGATCAAACGTTTTGGTTACAAACTGACAGAGCTTCGCCTCCCAAATGCCAAAGTTACAAATGAGAGATCTAAGCTAGGTATTTATAGCCACACAAGTTCGGCCTAGGTGATACAAGTTCGCCCGAAATTGCATAAGCAAGTTCGGCCGAACATGCTTACAAGTGTTACCATGGGCGAACTTGGCTAAGCTTAAACATAAATACTTCAAAACCTAGCCTATTCAGCTCTATACAATACATACTCGATATAAGACTAACACATAGACAATATGCACCAACATTGCCACCCTAATTTCTGCTTTGACATGTAACGGGACACTAATCCAACTCTATGGTGACTCATGGACATGTGTCTTGATCTTGTTACACCAAGAAATCTATAAATAGCCATGTTCCCCAAATTCTTGAACTTTTGATCAATTCAAATCTGGTTCAATTTGGAGTTTTGCAAACTTGTTGGTGATCATTCCCAGAGATTTGTTGGCTATCCTTGGTGTTGTAAGTGTTTTCGTTCATGTCTTGTTCAATTCTTGTAGTATATTTGAACTAAAAAATCAAACAGTTTGAATTCTGTTTGACTTTCAGTTTGATCATGAATTGGTCAAAACAAAATCCAATTGAACTTGTTAATATGATCATAATCATGTTGGTCACAATCCCTAACGATCATACCTACTGATTTCTATCTTTTCTAGTCATTCTGACAAGTCAAAGTTTCGGTCAAAAATGCGATTTTTGCACAATTTACAACAAAACCTTTTCCGTGTATCAAAACAGTTTGTTTTGGTGCCAAAAAACTTTTATTAACTTATTTAGACATGTCAAAACATGTCTAATTCGTCATTTTTGTTTTAGTGCTCGTTTAGAGTCATAAGTCTAGCGGTTTTGACCACCGCTTTGACTTTCAAATCTGACTCGTTTAGTTGATCTTTGGACCAAACCAAATACATATTTATGACCATAAATATAAAGGGAATAACCCTCTGAGGTTATACCTTATGGTCATGTCATTTGGTTAGTGTTATGATAACTAGTTGATGTAATCTTCAATTATGACCAAAATGCCCTTTTTGCAAATAAATCAACGATAAACATATGTAACCTAAATTTGACATATATTCATATTAAATAACATTTTTAAACATGTTTTGGTAATTTAGACTTATCATAACACAAATCTAACCATCCGACTACATTGTTACGCAAATGACGCTTTAAAGTAGCTTAAACTACCTTAACGAGTCATACCGGGTCAAAAGCACTTAGAAACCTTCCCAACTCAGAATGTTAACTTTATTAAACCATTTCATATGAGTCCCAACACTCATTTGGTTTATAAGGTCTCCTTCTATCCAAATCCTCCGATTTCAAGTCTTGATGTTTACACAATTATCCGTTTTTAGGACACGCTTGATTACTCGGATCTTTTGAGCTTGTTTGATCTTTGATTCAAGGTTACATAGCAATCCCAAGTGAGCACATAGTCCCCTCTTTTACGTTTTCAAATGTTTTGGGGTGAAACATATTGTGCCTACGATTACTTTCGTGTTTTCATGACATTTACATGCTTTGATTACATAGTATACCTAGTACACAATTTCAGACGACATTTTCATTGGTATATTGACTTAGTATACCTTCACATGTTTTCAAAGACATTATACTTCATCTATCCAACAATCCTTCATTTCCATTTCTTACGAAGTATCCATAGGAAAATGAATTATCCATTCATTTTCGCTTCTAAAGAAATATCTGTTGGTGCATAATGTCTATGTCTTAGTCTTATATCGAGTCTGTATTGTATAGAGCTGAATAGGCTAGGTATACGAAGTATTTATGTATTTTGTAGCCATGTTCGCCCATAATGTGCATGTATAAGCATGTTCGGCCGAACTTGCATAGGCAAGTTCGGGAGAACTTGTGTTCCTAGGGCCGAACTTGTGCATCTATAAATACCTAGCTAGCCTACTTCATTTGTAACTTTGGCATTTCAGAGGCGAAGATCTATCAGTTTGTAACCAGAACGTTTGATCTATAAAACTGACGATTAACTGATTAAATCTTGTTTATTGGTAAACACGACGTAATATTTCCGCTATTATGGACGTTAGATATCAAATTTAGGTTCATAAGCATCAAGATCGGTCCTACAATATCCATCAGGAAATTAATTATCCAATCGTAATCCTTCATTTCCACTTCTGATGAAGAATCCATTGGAAAATGAATTATCCACTCATTTTCGCTTTCGAAAAAGCATCCACGGAGAAATGAAACACAAGCTAAATACTTATAGAACCTTTTTTCTCAATAGTCGGATTCTTAAAGGATAATCACAGTACTATTGGTCGATTTGGTTTTTCCATAAATCAAATCCCTCATCTCCACTTTCTGCATTAATCAAGGAAGTATCTATTAGGAGATGAGCATCACAGGTATAACCGGCCATTCCCACTTCCTACATTATCTGAGGAAGTATCCTCTAGGGAATGAGAAAGTTATGCCTTACGTGGAGATCCTTGATGGGTTATTCTATGTGAGTAGATGAAACCCTAGATTCTGCGGAAACGGATTGCTTTTCACAACTTATGCAAACGGATTCCTACGAATAAATTTCGGGATGAAATTTCTTAAAGTAGGGGAGACTGTGACAACTGTGCCTCCAGTTGTCATTATAAAATCCTGAACAAATTCATAAGCAATAAAACCTTGTGTTTTAGTCATTGAATTATGAAATTATCCATAACAATTGCACAATATCAATCCTTGTTCAAAATCAAGCTCTTAAACAATCTCTGGAAAATTATATGTAAACTGTTACGTAAATGTAATCAGTTTAATGCAACATATATTCCGGATTAGTGACTTAAGCTAAACATACCCTAAATATCCTTTACATAACTTAGTATACCTTCACAAGTTTTCAAAGACATTATGCTTCGTATGTTGACTTAGCATACCTAGTACATTGTTACAAGGACATTTTCACAAGTATGCTTACATTGTTATTTACATATTGGTGCGTTGAACTTTACATTGATACATTCATTAACATTGATGTTGACCAGTAGTATGTTATGGTACCATAGGTTTGACAACCCATTCCCACTTTCTATTTTGTTTGGAAGTATCCATTGGGGAATGACAGAATCCAATGAACATTGATAAATATTTGTCTTTATAAAGGTTTATCCGACAATTAACAAGGTTTGAATGTATTCGCCAACAAACCATAATATATGTTTTAACAATAAAAAACAATGGTTTATTCATGACAAATTTGGTTTGCAAGAATAATGGTTTATTCATGACAATTTGGTATATACAAGAACATTGGTTTATTCATGACACTTTTTGGTTATTAAGTTAACCTTGCATCCTTCCTTTTATATCATTGATTATCATATGATTTATAAAAGAAAAACATTTTGTATGGATTCTTGGCAGTTTTGAAACCATTTAAATATTTCTTTAAATACTCAAAGTCATGAACCTAATCACAAAACCTATGTTACTCACATGTAGTTTTATGCTGACGTACCTATTTTCACATATGTTTCAGGTTATCTTTGTGATTATTGTTGCTATATGTTATACATAGGACGGACTCGGGCCTTAGTTACATTAAAATTCGAAAGACAATATGATTGTATTTAATCTCCGTTATTCCAAAACAATGTAATTCGATAATTTAGTAAAATAAAAGTTTAAGTACCATGTGTTGTGAAACAATTTGTAACGTGACTTCCCAAGTGTTTCCGCCGCGTATTGTTTCACGCGATTTGGGGTGTTACAACAATGATTACAACGAAGGGATGAATACAAGCAGGGCGTTACAGTCTCCCATCCTTTAGGAAATTTCGTCTCGAAATTTAGGAAGATGAATCGAAGAGATGCGGATACTTAGTCTTCATATCACTCTCGAGTTCCAAAGTAAATTAAGCGCCACATTTTCCTTCCCGTCGAACCTTGATGATAGGAATTCGACTACGCCTCAATTGTTTGATTCATCGGTCCATGATTTCGACTGGTTTTTCCACGAAATGCAATGTCTCATTGATTTGAAGATCTTTGAGTGGATCTTGAAGTCCTTCTTTAGCTAGGCACTTCTTGAGATTCGAAACATGGAAGACAGGATGAATGTTGTTGAGTTCTTGAGGTAGATCTAGTCGATACGCTACCTTGCCAATCCTTTCGATAGTCTTGAAAGGACCTACTTAGCGAGGAGCGATTTTGCCTTTCGTACCAAATCGAACAACACCCTTCCAAGTGGATACCTTGAGAAGTACATTATCACCTACATTGAATTCCAGTGGCTTGCGTCTTTTATCAGCATAACTCTTTTGTCGGCTTCGAGCTTTGAGAAGATTATCACGTATTTGTAGAATCTTTTCCGTGGTCACTTGTATAAGTTTGGGACCAGTGATTTGAGAGTCTTCGATCTCGTGCCAACAAACAGGCGAACGACACTTACGACCATACAATGCTTCAAATGGTGCCATATGAAAAACTAGCGTGATAATTATTGTTATACGTGAATTCTACCAAGGGTAAGTGCGAATCCCAATTGCCGCCAAAATCGATTATGCAAGAACGAAGCATATCTTCCAGAGTTTGGATTGCACGCTTGGTTTGACCATAAGACTGCGGGTGAAAAGCGGTGCTAAGGTTAAGACGAGTGCCAAGGGCGGATTAAAACGTTTGCCAAAGGCGAGAGGTGAAACGAGCATCACGATCAGAGATAATATTGAGAGGATTACCATGACGACTGATGATTTCCTTCATGTAGATACGAGCCAATTTCTCGACTTTGTAATCTTCACGAATGGCTAAAAAGTGCACGGATTTAGTCAAACGGTCAATGATGACCGAAATGCGGTCATGACTAGAAGGAGTACGAGGTAACTTGGTGATGAAATCCATAGCAATACTCTCCCATTTCCAGACATGGATTTCTGCTTGTTCGAGCAAGCCAGAGGGGCGTGATGTTCAGCTTTCACCTTGGGACAAGTAAGACACTTCGAGACGTAAAGAGCGATATCTTTCTTCATCCCAGGCCACCAATAAGATGTGCGATATCATGGTACATTTTATTAGTGCCAGGATAAATGGAGTATCGGGATTTGTGGGCTTCATCCGTTAAGGTGTTTTGAAGGTTGAGACGATCGGGAATCCAGATGCGATCATGGTAGTAAAGAATACCACCGGGTTTAGCTTCGAGTGGGTTTTCGACTCCATAATTTAACTCGTTATCGAGGTTACCCTCGTTAACGACATAGAATTGGGCTTGGTGAATTAGCTCGCAAAGTTTTCCCACGGTTTGGTAGCAACGAATACTCTTGACATGAGTCTTACGACTAAGTGCATCAGCTACAACATTCGCTTTACCAGGGTGGTAGCGAATAACACAGTCGTAGTTGTTTAACAATTCTACCCAACGATGTTGACGCATGTTGAGTTCCTTTTGATCAAAGATATGTTGGAGGCTCTTATGGTCGGTGAAGACCGTACACTAAGTACCGTAAAGGTAGTGTCGCAAAATCTTTAATGCAAAAACAACTGCACCAAGTTCAAGGTCGTGCATAGTATAGTTTTTCTCATGTATTTTGAGTTGTCTCGACGCGTAAGCGATGACCTTGTCCCATTGCATAAGAACACAACCAAGACCTTGGTTTGAAGCATCGCAATACACAACGAAATTGTTGTTTCCACCGGGAAGTGTAAGGATAGGAGCATTACAAAGCATGTCCTTGAGGGTTTGGAAAGAATCCTCTTTTTCGGGACCCCAAACAAATGTTTATCTTTCTGGGTCAAAGACGTTAAGGGAACGACGATTTTGGAGAAGTTCGAGATGGAAAGACAACAATAACCAGCTAGACCAAGAAACGAACGAATTTCGGAAGGCGATTTAGGTGCAATCCAATTCTTCATAGCTACTATCTTTGCGGGGTCAACATGGATACCGAGTTCATTGATGGTGTTACCAAGGAATTGAACCTCTTTTAGCCAAAATTCACACTTGGAGAATTCGGCATAAAGACCTTCGGTACTCAAAAGTTGAAGGATAAGTTGCAAATGTCGCCCGCTTTCTTCTTTCATTTTGGAATAGATGAGGATATCATCGATGAATACGATTACGAAGCAATCGAGAAAAGGTTTACACACACGGTTCACGAGATCCATGAACACTGCAGGCGCGTTAGTCAAAACAAAAGGCATGACCACGAACTCGTACTACCCATAAGGCGGTTTTTGGTACATCTTCCTCGAGAAATCAAAGTTGATGATAGCCAGAACAGAGGTCGATTTTCGAGAAACAAGTTGCACCTTGGAGTTGATCGAAGAGGTCGTCAATATGAGGAAGAGGATATCGGTTTTTTACTGTAAGTCTGTTGAGTTCACGATAGTCAATAGACATCCGAAAGGATCCATCTTTCTTCTTGATGAACAAAATGGGAGCGCCCCAAGGAGAAGTACTAGGGCGTATAAAGCCTTTATCAAGAAGTTCTTGAAGCTGGCTCGATAGCTCTTGCATTTCCGAGGGTGCTAGAGGATAGGGAGCTTTCGCAACAGGAGTTGTGCCAGGGATGAGGTCAATACGAAAATCAACGGATCGAGGAGGCGGAGGACCAGGAATGTCCTAGGGAAGACATCAGGAAATTGACAAACGATGGGAACATCACTTAGGCTAGGACCCTTGTCCTTCTTCTCCACAACGTGGGCAAGAAAGGCAAAGTACTCCTTACGTAAGTACTTGTTCGCTTGGAGACACGACATAAGTTTGAGACCCTTAGAAGGTTTCTCGCCATAGACGTGCATTGACTCACTGTTAGGAAGAGGAAGGCGTATGAATTTTTCCGAACAAACAACTTCAGCGTGAACTCGCCTAAGCCAGCCCATGCCTACTATGATGTCAAAACTTCCCATTTGCATGGGTATGAGGTCGATGGAGAACGCATGATCGTTAGGAATCAAAGAACAACCAGAAAGAATAGAATTGACAGAGATGGTTTTACCATTAGCGACTTCGACTGCGAAAGGATTAGGCAACTTGGAACGTTCGCACTTAAGTAAAGGTTCAAATTCTACGGACAAAAAACTTTTATCGGCACCAGTATCAAATAGACAGGAAGCATAAATATCGTTAACGAGGAACGTACCAGTGATGACGTCGTTTGAGCTTTGAGCCTGAGTAGAGGTGAGATGGAAAGCTCTTCCTTTAGCAGGCTGAGGCTGCTGCTGCTGTGTGAGTTGAGGCTGCTGGTTGCGTTGGGGGCATACGTTGGCGAGATGGTTCGGGTCACCACATTTGTAACATGCCCGCGCAGGAGAAATCTGGGGTTGAGGTTGAGATTGGTTTGGGATCAAAGCTTGATCTTGGTGGTTCTGAGTGGTTGACGACAATGGCATGCGAAATGCCCGAACCTGTTACAGTTCGCGCACTTGTGACACGGGGCGGTTGCAAGATGGTGGTAGGTGCACTGATCACACTTGGGCCAAGTCCTGGTGTAGTTTCTCTGGGGTGGTTTGGCGTTTGGGGTAGTGGATATGTGTCACACCCCGACCGCGTAAAACAACAAACCACGGCGGAAACGTCGGGGAATGTCATAACAGAACTATTGTTTCAACAACCATGGCATAATAAGTTAAGTTTTATTTAATAGAATTGTTTACATTGTCTGGAATTTAAACGGAAAATACAACAAAAGTTAAATTGTTCTTCTTGATTTATAGTCACTAAAGCCCAAGTCCACCCTAAGTGTAGCAAGCTCGACAATCAAACATTCGCTCCTGAAACATATGTGAAAGTAAATACGTCAGCATAAAAATGCCTGTGAGTAACATAGGTTTTGTTATTTAAGATTCATGGCACAAAATGTTTAAAGAAATGTTGACAAAAGTGGCCATGAATCCTTATAAAATGTTTTCTTTTATGAAATCACAACAAAATCAAATGATATAAAAGAAATAATGTATGGTTAAATCATTAACAAAAATATATGTCATGTCTCGTGTAAAAATGTCATGTCATATATAAAAATGTCTTGTCTTGTACTTTGTGCGAAATGATTTAGATAACGCCACGATATGCAATATGATAAAATCACTTATATATAGGAAGTACCAGCGGCGTATCTGTCATGATTTTATCGTATTACACACGTCCCATTATTCAAATCACTTACCATAAACTAACAATCAAAAAGTCTTGTTTAAACCAAAGAAATGTCTAGTATAAAGTATGTCATGTAAACCAAATGTCATGTATAAACAAAGTCTTGTACAAACCAAAATGTCAAATGTAAACCAATGTCTTGATTAGTCGAAATGTCTTGTATAAAACAATGTCTATGAATAATAAAACGTTATGTTTTATAAGTCGTGCTTCTATTGTTTAAAATATATATTTAGATTGTTGGCAAACACATTCAAATCTTGTTGACAGTCAAATTGACACTTATGAAGTCAAAGGTCTATCCATTTCATCGGTTTCTGTCATTCCCTAAAGTCGCTTCCAAACAAACCCGGGAAGTGGGAATGGGATTTTCAATCCTATGGTACCATTACATATTACTGGTCGGCGTGATCAATGTTGATGCATGTATTAATTCAATCTCCAACGCAACAATATGTCATGAACAATGTAAGCAAAAATGTCTTTGAAAACCATGTACTAGTATGCTCAGTCAACATACATAGCAAGAAATGTCTTTGAAAACCATGTACTAGTATGCTCAGTCAACATACATAGCAAAAATGTCTTTGAAAACCATGTACTAGTATGCTCAGTCAACATACATAGCAAGAATGTCTTTGTAAACCATGTACTAGTATGATCAGTCAACATACATAGCAAGAATGTCTTTGTAAACCATGTACTAGTATGATCAGTCAACATACATAGCAAAAATGTAATATAAATCAATGTGCTAGATATGCGAAGTCAACATATGAAGCAAAAGTGTAATAGAAATCAATGTACTAAATGTACTATGTAATCAAATCATGTATAATGTCATGAAAACACGAAAGTAGTCATAGGCATAATATGTTTCACCCCAAAACATTTGAAAACTTAAAAGAGGGGACTATGTACTCACTTGAGGTTGCAAGAAAGTCCTTGTTTAATAAGATAAACCAAAGCTCAAGAGTCCGAGAATTTAAGTATGTCCTAATATAGGATAACTATGTTAGTATCGGGACTTAAACGGAGGATTTGGATAGAATGAAGCCTTATAAACCAAATGAGTGTTGGAAATCATATGAAATGGTTTAATAAAGTTAACATTTGGATTTGGAAAGGATCCTAAGTGCTTTTGACCCATAATGACTCGTTAAGGTTATTTACGCTACGTTGACGGATCATTGCGTAAATACCTGATCGGATGGTTAGATATGCCCTATGGTAAGTCTTATATGCCAAAACAGGTTTAATATAGTTGCAACATCAGTCTATATGGCAAAACATTGGTTACATAAGCTTAAAATCGATTTATGGCAAAAAGGGCATTTTGGTCATTTATAAAGGCATAATAGGCGACTTAACATAACACTAACCAAACGACATGACCATAAGGTATAACCTCAGAGGGTTATTCCCTATACAACTATGGTCCCTAATATGAGTTCGGTCGGATCCTAAGATCGACCAAACGGGTCGGATTCGAAAGTCAAAGCGGTTGTCAAACCGCTCGACTTCCGACCCTAATAAAGTACTAAACTAAAAGTGACGAGTTAGACATGTCAAAACATGTCTAACTAAGTTATAAAAATGTTTTGGTATCAAAACAAAGTGTTTTGATAACCGAAAATAGTTCCGTCGTATAATGCGTATTTTGCGCATTATTGACTGAAACTTTAACTCGTCACTACAACTAGAAAACATGGTATTCAGTAGGCATGATCGCTATGGATCATAACCATCATGATTACGATCACGTTGCAAAGTCCAAGTGGACTTTGAGTTGACCAATTAATAGTCAAAGCTGAAAGTCAAACACTGTTTGACTTTTAGCTTAAAATAGCTAAAATAAATAAACAAGACAAGGAGAGAGCACTTACTTGTGTTAAAGAACACTTGAAGAGCCCCAAGAAGAAGAATGCTCAGATAGGAGGCCTCCACAAAGGTGGTAGCACTCCAAACTTAGAGGAAGATAAGAAGAATGAGAAATGAGCAAGGAAAAATGGTGAAGAAGCTTGCTATTTATAGGAATCATGAAGCCATAAGATCATCACAAGTGTCCAATGTGTTGGCATGATCTTAGGTGAGCTTAAACAAGTGTCAAATGCAGGTGAGAGGTGTCAAAAATTGAATTGCTTGGTGTCCAAGGGAGTAAACAGGGAGCTGCCAACAAACTGTTGTGCTGGGCACCCCATGCGGATTGCATGGCTTTGTGGATGCAGTCAGCATCAACCCTAGCTGACAGCAACTTTCAAAACTTGGCAGAACAGGCCCATGCACTCGTTTCGTCGTGTTTTGGCACTTCTAACACCCGTTAACCTCATTTTCAAGCTTCATAAGGACGATAAAGCATAGGGAACTTGAAATATGTTCAAAAATGTTACGGGTGTCGGTTCGTCTGGTCCTACGGTTGCGGTTTTCGGTTAATTACAACGAAAATCGTAATGAACGCGCAAATAACCGTAAATGCGTAACGAATGGTATTTTTGCATTCCATTCATTAAAATACAAGATTTTAATGATTAAAAAAATTATTGGATGTGCATACATGTTCCAGATTATGAAATACGCGTAACGGCATAGTTTCGCAGAATTTGCAAAATAGCCCCTGAAGTTGCAAAAGCATGTTTTTGCCATACCGAAGCCCTCAAAACTTATTTCTAAGTTATGTAAAGGTTATTTAGGGTATGCTTAGGTTATATCATTGTCCCGGGTGTACGTTGCATTAAACTGATTACGTTTTGCGATTTTACTTCCAGAAATCATTTGAAAGGTCAAAATCGAATGAATAATGAAAATGCACAAAAATCTTAAATAAATATACAAATTTGTAAACAACACAAAGTTTCATTGATCATCAAATTGTTAGGAAATCGTTACATGATTGAATTACACTGATGTCACAATCTCCCCCACTTTAGTAAATTTCGTCATGAAATTTAATTAGAGGAAACTTGTGAGAAAAGTCGTGGATACTTTGCCTTCATTTGATCCTCTTGTTCCCAAGTAAATTCTGGGCCACGTTTGGATTCCCAACGAACTTTAACAATTGGTATCCGTCTGCGCTTGAGCTTCTTGACTTCACAGCCCAATATTTCCCCAGGTTTCTCGAAAAAGTGCATCGTGTTATCAACACGAATTTCATCAAGAGGAACGTGGAGGTTTTCATCAGCCAAAGACTTCTTCAGATTGGACATGTGGAAAGTTGGATGAACATTTCCAAGTTCAGGAGGTAGCTCAAGTTTGTAGGCAACTTTTCCGATTCTCTCGACGATCTTGAATGGTCCAACGTATCGTGGCGCAAGTTTTCCTTTCTTCCCAAATCTAATCACGCCTTTCCAATGGGATACCTTAAGGAGTACGTGATCATCGACTTGGAATTCCAAGGGCTTGCCTCATTTGTCCGCATAACTGTTTTGACGGCTTCTAGCTGTGAAAAGGTTTTCGCGAATTTTCTTGACTTTGTGTGTTGTATCATGAATGAGTTGAGGTCCAGTGAATTGAGATTCACCAATCTCATTCCAACAGACAGGTGAACGACATTTTCGACCATAAAGAGCTTCGAAAGGTGCCATGTCAATGCTGGAGTGATAACTGTTGTTGTAGGAGAATTCGATCAATGGTAGATACGAATCCCAACTACCACCAAAGTCGATCACACAGGCTCTAAGCATATCCTCCAGTGTTTGGATTATCCTTTTAGATTGTCCATCCGTTTGAGGATGATAAGCAATGCTCAAATTAAGCTTAGTTCCCATGGCAGATTGCATAGTCCTCCAAAAATGAGATGAGAATCAAGCATCATGATCAGATATGATATCCAAAGGGACACCATGACGAGATACTATTTCATCCACATAGATCTTAGCAAGTTTGTCAGCAGAGAAGTCCTCACGAATGGATATAAAATGTGCTGACTTTGTTAGACGATCAACAACTACCCAAATAGCATCATGACCTCTAGAAGTGTGCGACAATTTGGTAATGAGATCCACAACAATGTTTTCCCATTTCCAAACCGGAATCTCTTGTTGTTCATGCAAACCAGAAGGACATTGATGTTCCGCCTTAACTTTGAGACATGTAAGGCATTTGGAGACGTACAAAGCTATGTCTTTCTTCATGCCCGGCCACCAATACTGGGTACGAAGATCCTTGTACATTTTGTCTGCACCTGGATAAATTGAATAACGAGACTTATGAGCTTCATCCATTATCAAGGTGCGGAGATTGTCCAAACTTAGAACCCACAAACGGTTCAGATAAAAAGATAACCCATTGTCTTTTGTTTCGAGTTGAAGCTCAAGATGATGTGGTAATTCAATACCCATTTTGTCTTGTGCAACACAAGTACGTTGACCATTAAGAATACGTGTCTGGATATCAGATCAAACTTGAACACAATGCAGCTTGACACGTTTGTTATGATTTAATGCATCGGCTACGACATTCGCCTTACCAGGATGGTAGCGAATTTCACAGTCATAGTCGTTCATAAGCTTGACCTAACGTCGTTGTCTCATGTTTAGTTCTTTCTGATTGAATATATGTTGGAGACTTTTGTGGTATGTGAAAACCACGCATTTGTACCATAAAGATAATGTCTCCAAATTTTGAGGGCGAAAACAACAGCACCTAACTCAAGATCATGACTGGTGTAATTCTTTTCGTGAATCTTCAACTGTCCTGATGCATAGGCTATGACTTTTCTCTTTGCATGAGAACACAACCAAGGTCTAAGTTTGATGTATCACAATATACAACAAATTCATCGTTGCCTTCAGGTAGTGATAAAATAGGAGCATTACAAAGTTTCTGTTTCAAGGTCTGAAAAGCTTCTTCTTGTTTAGGTCCCCACTCTAAAGGTTTATTCTTTTGAGTTAGAGCAGTAAGAGGAAAGGCAATCTTGAAGAAGTTTGCAATGAAACAACGGTAATAACCTGCGAGACCCAAAAATGAATGAACTTCGGTAGGAGTAGTAGGTGTATCCCATTTCTTAATTGCACTGATTTTGGCGGAATCTACATGTATACCTTGTTCGTTGACAATATGTCCCAAAAATTGAACTTCTTTTAGCCAAAATTCACACTTGGAGAATTTGGCATAGAGTTGTTCCTTCTTTAGGAGTTCCAATGTTAAGCGAAGATGTTGCTCATGATCGGATCGAGACTTGGAGTAAATCAGAATATCGTTGATGAAAACAATGATGAACTTATCCAAATAAGGCTTACAAACCCTACTCATCAAGTCCACGAAAACAGCAGGAGCATTTGACAGACCAAAAGGTATAATGACCGTAACGTGTGCGAAAAGCTATCTTAGGAATATCTTCCTCGAATACTCGAAGTTGATGATACACAGAACGCAGATCAATCTTTGAGAAGCAAGTAGCACCCTGTAGTTGATTAAAGAGATCATCAATGCGAGGTAGGGGATATCAATTTTTTATTGTGAGTTTGTTGAGCTCGCGGTAATCGATACACATTCGAAAAGATCCATCTTTCTTTTTTAAAAATAGAACTGGAGCACCCCAAGGTGAAAAGCTCGGACGAATAAACCCTTTGTCAGATAACTCCTGAAGCTGCTTCGATAATTCTTGCATCTCAGACGGTGCAAGACAGTATGGAGATTTAGCAGTAGGGTTAGCACTAGGTACAAGATAAATACGAAATTCAACCTGACGTGCTGGGGGTAAACCAGGTAGCTCTTCAGGAAATACCTCAGGATAATCCCTAACAACGGGGATGTCCTGAATTGTTTTGCCTTTGCCTTTCTCCTCTACGATATGCGCCAAGAATACCACATAATTCTTTCGTAGGTATTTTTGGGCTTGAGTACAAGTCATAAGTTTGAGGCTACTAACTGGTTTTTCTCCACAAACCTCCAAAATCTCACTAGACGAAAGAGGTAAACGAACAATCTTATCAAAATAGACCACCTCAGCATGATATTTGGTTAACCAGTCCACTCCCACTATAATGTCAAAGCTTCCGAATTGCATAGGTGTGAGGTCAATAGGAAAAAGATGGTTGCCGAGGTTCAATTGGCAATCGCGGATGAAAGAATCAAGTACAAGGGGTTCGCCACTAGCTATCTCGACTGTCAAGGGCTTTCCTAGTTTGGTTCTTGGTTTTGAAAATAAAGGCTCAAATGTTAATGATACAAAAATTCTATCGGCCCCTGAATCAAAAAGTATAGAAGCAGGATGGTTGTTAAGAAAGAACGTACTGTTTACCACCTCGTTGTCTACACGTGCCTCGTTAGCATTAATATTAAATGCTCGTCCACGAGCCGGGTTCGCATTTGCCAATCTTGGGCAATTGTTTCTGTAGTGGGTGAGATCCCCACAGTTGTAGCAAGAACCGGGTGGATAGTGAGGTCGTGCAGGATTGGCTTGATGCTGAACGGGATTTTGTACAGCTTGATTCTGAGCAGGAGGGCAACGACAAGTGTTGGCCAGATGGCCAGATCATCCACAATTAGTACAGATATGACATGGTAATTGAGGCTGGTGATGACCGTTGCACCTATCACATAGAGGTGTAGTGCCAACGTATTGTTTCTTGGAGGGAGGTTGAGCAGGCTGAATGGGAGCGGCTTGATTTGGTTGTGTAGTGATAGCAATGTTCTTAGAAGCCTTACGTTTCTTCGACTTCTTTGAACCTTCAGCTTTCTTACCCTTTTGCTTCTCAAACTTGTCAGACGGTTTCTTGTCACCCTTATAGTGGAGCTTACCCTTTTTCAGTCAGTGTTGCAGATAGTTCAATGGCTTGTCTAACAGTAGTAGGGTTGCTGCCGGTGACAATATCCTGAACCGGGTCCGGGAGACCATCTATATACTTCTCGATTGCCTTATCCAAAGGCGTTACCATCTCGGGACACAACAAGCTCAACCCTCATACCTGTCTGTATACGCAAGGTGTTCACCACTATCTTGCTTTAGATCATGGAACTCATTCTCAAGCGCCCTCTTTTCATGACGAAGGCATAACTCTTTCATTATAAGAGCTCTGAGTTCCTCCCAAGTTTGACCCATTGCAACATCAGCACCCCTATCTCTCATCACTCTGTTCCACCACGTGAGCGCTCTCTTTGGAAACACGCTAGAAGCAAACTCAACTTTCCACTCATTTGGACATTGTACATGGCAAAATGTATTCTCAAGACTCTCGAACCATTGTAGGAGCCTAGTTGCTCCCTCAGAACCACTAAACTTGAGCGGTTTAGCCGAATTAAACCGGTTAAAGTTGCACGCAGTAGGTGCATTATTGTTATTGTTGGCTTGGTTTATCGGAGTATGAGATCTGGAAGCACAGCAGCAAACTGCTGAGCGATTAGAGAAGCAATATCGGCGTCCGTATTTGCATTTTGTCGACGAGGCATTCTAAAAGAGAGAAAACATGAGAGAAAACGAGTGAGATGAATGTTTGAATAATCAAAATGAGATGAATAAATATCAACAATGTAAGGATGGTGATCATTCGTTCATTTACTCAAAACAAACAAACGACACACAGTGACTAATATAAGTAAATGGGTCTTTATAATGTATCGCGAAGACATGCTTTAGCCTATAAGTGGACACTCACCCCAAGAGTTCCCAGGTAAGAGTGACTGGTCCGATTAAGTATGCCCTAAGATCGGATAACTATGTTAGTATCGGGACTTAAACGGAGCATTTGGATAGAATGAAGCCTTATAAACCAATTGAGTGTTGGAACTCATATGAAATGATTTAATAAAGTTAACATTCTGATTTGGAAAGGATCCTAAGTGCTTTTGACCCATAATGACTCGTTAAGGTAGTTTACGCTACTCTAAAAGACCATTTGCGTAAATACGTGATCGGATGGTTAGATATGCCCTATGATAAGTATTATATGCCAAAACAGGTTTAATATAGTTGCAACATCAGTCTATATGGCAAAACATTGGTTACATAAGCTTAAAATCGATTTATGCGCAAAAAGGGCATTTTGGTCATTTATAAAAGCATAATAAGCGACTTAACATAACACTAACTGTGACAACTATGAAAAATCCCGGTAAACTTTGATTGGTACAAGTCCATGGTAACCGGACGTGATATGTGTATCATGATATTGTTATGATTATGTGCGATACCCATGACGAAACAGGTACACCTTAATTGGTCCTAAACGTTAAGCAGGATTAAAACAATAATTGCGCGTAAACCTTGCAAATTGCATGAATGGTGTGCTATGGTAAACAATCTCTGTTATGCCTCGGAGGAATCCAAGAGCACGTCATGGTTAACATGACACTATTAAGGACCAACGATGCGAGGTTGGTGTCCTTAGCCTTGAAAAACGTGTTAAACGGAGACTTGACGTTTAACAGCGCATTAAACCTTTGACGTTGATTATTAGGGTATCGGTAGCATCATTTAAGATTCGAGTTCCAGGAACAACTTAGTTTTGTGCAATAGTCTGTGACATAAGGTTTGAAGATAATCGAAGCTCGGGCACGCAAAACAAAGTAGCTCCCGGTTGGGGAAACGCCTTCGTTCCGGGCATAACATAAGGCAACCAAATGTGCAAGGAACGATCGACAAAGCTTAAGAACACTTAAACGAATGTCATACAAGACTTTTATGATTAAAACGTAACCATGCTCGTGTTCCGAGACGGTTATGCCCAGATTTTAAAACCGAGTCTTTTGACAGTAAGAACGTGAAACGGAGACCGTTGCGCAAATCGAGAACGCGTCCGGGACCTGAAAACAAACCTAAACGCAAACTCAAGATAAACATCATCTTTTAGCACGCATTTCTAAGCACGACGTGTCCCTTGGGACCAACCCCCATATATATATATATATATATATAATATATATATATATATATATTATTCTGAATTTTTTATTTTATTTTCATTTTAATTCAAGAAAAACCCACTTCCTCTCAAAAATCTGCCAAAAACCCAAGAAGATTCAGCTGATTTTGCTCATAAACAACCTCAAATTAAAGGTATAAACCGTGGGTCTTATGATTTTAATCATGTTTTCTTGATTAAACGCGATTTCTAGCCGAAAAACTCATCTTAATCCAAGATTTTTGAAGGTTTAAACATGTTTAGGGGCTGAATAAGAACACCTTGGTATTCCCCTGGTGTTATATGGCAGCCATGGTCACCAATCTTTGGGGTTTGATACCCTAATCAACACCTATTCGACAAAAATCGCTTAACTATTCGATTAACCGAAAAACAATGAAACAAAGCTTGATTGATCTAAGTTCGAGCATATTTGGGTTGTACTTGAAGTGTAGGTACTGAATATAACACCCACCCACTTCTGGACTAACAAAAAGTGCTTGGAATCGAAGCTTTCAATAGGTATATCATCCGAAAACCGAAACTAGGATAGGCAGAATTTGTTTTGCCTATAACTTGGTCCATGAAACTTGGATTGTGAAATACGGTATTGTGGTGAAGGGTTTTAATAGGAGTGTCCAATAAAATTTTAGAATTTTTGGAATTTTCTATGATTTTTAGTGAAGTTTTGACTGATTTACCGAAAGAATTTTGGAAAAATTACCAAACGAATTCAATAAATCACCAAATTTTACAGAGACACTAAGGAACACATGGGGAATGTTCTGGGAAATTTCAGAATCGATTGGTTGAGATTTGATTTTGGTTAAAAATCCGCGTTTTTACGAGTTTTCGATAGCTGGAAACGCACCATAAAAAAATCGGAAAAATCTCAAAATTTTGTGAGAAGTTTCTGGACATGAAAAAGGTGTCTTGGAATTTTTTGGTAATTCTTTAACCATTGATGGTATTTAATGATAATTATGTGTTTAAAAAATAGTTTTATAAATAATTTATTTAAATAAGTAAAATGCCAAAATAAATTCCCAGAAATTTGCCCATAATCTACTGATTTTTACTGACTTATATTAAAATTTACAGATTTTATTTCAAATTCTAGATTAAATGAGAATTTATGGGGTTAAAATGGGTTATTTTAAATCAATTTCGGCAGTTTACCGTGTAACGAACCTGCCGGAACTGGGAACTGACCCAACCTGAAAATACTATAATGCTAACACTGGGAGTATTCCGGGAGATTCCGGGCAAATTGGACACTAGGGGTGTGTCCTAATATAATTCGGGAAAATTCCCGACGGTGAAAATGGAAACTTAAATTTGGGCAACCTAGACTCCCCAAACACTCAAACTCCCTTAACGGAAAGTTAATCATTCTTAAATGACCACGTGTTGGCACTATTGGTATTCCCGTACCATTATCTAAACACGTTAAACTATTGACTTTGGCTAGCACGCGAAACGGTGCCTGGAAGCAAAACTAAAAACTAATACTACCCTGACATGTGGGTTATTAAAGTTGATTCAGTCCATACTTGCATGTGGGTTATTAAAGTTAGATACTGATTTGAGTCCATACTGGCATGTGGGTTATTAAAGTTGATTCAGTTACTTGATCACTCTTGTGTGGAGATTATTACTCGCACGGTGAGTTTTCACTTCCTCACTTTTGAATTGTTTTACTGTTTTCTGGTACTTGCATGTTAAAAACTGTGTTGATTACACCAATGTGGGAGTGAGTTTAACTTCCCCACTTTTAAAGGATTTTATTGTTTTCTGGGGACTTGCATGTTATAAACTGTGTTGATTACACCAATCTGGGAGTGAATTTTACTCTCCCACTTTTAAATTGTGATACTATTTCTGAGATGATTGGCATGTTACGAAACTGTGTTAATTGCAACAACATATGATGTGAATTATCTAACTACGAACTACCTTCCCTCTGAAGACAAGTGATTAACGTAAGCCTGTGGACAGTGGATAGTACCATCGGTTTGACCAACCTAGTGCCACGACTAACAGTGTGTTGGCACTAGGCTACGGCACTCGTCCTAAATTGGTTGTGTTGTTAGGCATAACTACAAAGGGGCGTTGAACTGCACGTGTCGCAGTTGATGGGCCGGGAGTGTCTTTGTGACACGGTCCGATGGGCGGGAGTGTCTGGGATGGCACGGCCCGGGGAGAAACAGTCAGGTTTCACTTGTACTCGTGTGAAATTCCATCGAGCAATCTGTGACTATGACCATTGCAATTAAACTTGTTAACACATATTGTTACACGACAACTAAACCAGTGGAACTCACTCAGCGTAGCTGGCCCTTTTTAAAACTAACATGCATTTCAAGTAACTTGATACTGGTATGATCTGTGTATCTTGTTCAAGACATGTTTGTACGCGAACCCTGGTATAGACGCAGGTGGCTTAGAAGACTTATGTGGTTCATGGGAACACGCAGTTGTAACATACATGTAGTATGTAATCAACATTTTGTAAGTAATAAAATGTAGTGTCTTTATAAACAATGTGCTTGTACCAGAGGTGTCTGTTGCATCCCGTATTTTTTTTCTTCCGCTGCAAGTCAGGGTGTGACACTAACCAAACGACATGACTATAAGGTATAACCTCAGAGGGTTATTCCCTGTACAACTATGGCCCCTAATATGAGTTTGGTCGGATCCTAAGTTCGACCAAACGGGTCGGATTCGAAAGTCAAAGCGGTGGTTAAGACCGCTCGACTTACGACCCTAATAAAGCACTAAACTAAAAGTGACGAGTTAGACAGGTAAAACCATGTCTAACTAAGTTATAAAAATGTTTTGGTATCAAGACAAAGTGTTTTGATACTCGAAAATAGTTCTGTCGTATAATGCGTATTTTGCGCATTATTGACCAAAACTTTGACTCGTCACTATAACTAGAAAAACGTGGTAATCAGTAGGCGTGATTGCTATGGATCATAACCATCGTGATTACGATCACGTTGCAAAGTCCAATTGGACTTTGACTTGACCAATTAATGGTCAAAGCTGAAAGTCAAACACTGTTTGACTTTTAGCTTAAAATAGCTAAAATAAATAAACAAGACAAAGAGAGAGCACTTACTTGTGTTGAAGAACACTTGAGGAGCTCCAAGAAGAAGAACGCTCAGATGGGAGGCCTCCACAAACATGTGACATCGGTTACATTGTGTTCTTTTACGATTATTGATTATTTCGGATTTCAGTTGGCTAGTTGCGAAAAGTAATATTTGGCCCGAATATCTTGGTGAACGGAACATTGATCATGTATATGGGTGTGGTGGATATGCTGCGGTACTTCCTATATGTATAAACCCGGCTACATTATCAAGGTACCGTTACTTAGGGCAGACGGGCTTCATGTTTGTAGGACCGATCCTCGATGCTTAGGAACCTAAATTTGATATCTAACGTCCATAATAACGGAAATATTACGGCGTGTTACCAATAGACAAGAATTAATCAGTTAATCATCAGTTTCATTGATTAAACGTTCAAATTACAGACTGACAGAGCTTCGCCTCTACAATGCCAAAGTTACAAATGAGACACACAAGCTAGGTATTTATAGCACAACAAGTTCGGCCCATGAGGACACAAGTTCGCCCGAACTTGCCTATGCAAGTTCGGCCGAACATGTATAGACATGTACATTTAGAACGAACTTGGCTATAATACACATAAATACTTCGTATACCTAGCCTATTCAGCTCTATACAATACAGACTTGATATAAGACTAAGACATAGACATTATGACACCAACAGACTCCTCCTTGGATATCGTCTTCGTCTTTTATCAGTCTTCAAAACTCTGTCTTCATATATATATATTAACGTACCCGACCAAAGAAGTTCTTGTAGGGCTTCTTTCGTCTTTCTTGTTTCGGATCCGGCGTCTGATCAGTTGGCGGTGGTCTTTTAAAGTTAGCCATTCTGCGCGAACTTTGCTTTACCGCTTTTTCCATCTTTTCTTTGATCGCCTCACTTCTGGTTTCTTCTTTAAGAAATTCTACACTTTCCAGATCCCTCCACTTTGTTTGCCACATCTTCCCTGAATTCACATTACGTGCATAGCAAACGTTAACAACTTTCTGATGCTGCATCGCTTGTACCTTTTCTCTTTCTTCAAAAACAATCTTGCTGTAGAAAAGGCATTTTATATCTTCTCTCGAGCAGTTAACCAACCACATAGGATCTAGAATCCTTATCGTCCTCCACAATCCTCTCATACCTTGATAACTCATCACTTCAACTCGTTCCTTAGCAATATCCAAGTGATCTTCAAACTTTAATACAATCACTGCTTCACAAGTAGCTGGATCAATCTGCCACCACTTGAATAAAGGATAAAAGTTCTGTTCGATCGACATAAGTGGCATATTCCTCATGGCTCTAGGACGTTTCATAATCAACATTATGTCCTTTTCTCCTGTAACCTTGTTAACTTTTATTCTTCGTCTCGGAATAAACGGCTTCCACGGGTTCCAACCTTTATCAGCTTCGTATTTAATCATCTTCCACAACAATTGATCAACTGTCTTCATCTGATAATTAACATTCACTGTTTGTACCAGCTCTTCCATATCCCAATACGGCAATGTCTTTAAATCAGCAAGATATTTGAAGTACTGCACTCCAAACTCTCTTTTGATTGCATATACGTTGAGCTCCTTAAACCATCTCCAACTCAATATATCTCCCAAAGAAACATCTTTATCTCTGGTGAAGAATGCTAGTGGACGTCGAAACTTACGTTCACGAGGCATCTCCTTGAACCAGGTCTTTCTCGCTTCAGCTATCTCTTCTTTGGTCATTGGCCTAGGAATTTTTCCTTCACGTAGCTCTTCAGCAATTCTATCTTTCAACATATCTTCATTCAGCTGTTTATTCATCTATTCAAATGTAGGAAAACTTTCTGAATATTGAACAACATACTTAGCTTTCTGTTATGTTTCATCATCTGAGGACCAGTCTTCAACTATCACACGGTTGTACTCATCAGCTTCAAATCTTCTTTCATACTGATACTCTTTGGGTTCAAATGCATTAACATTCATAACCTCTTCAAAATCAAACTCCAAGTTCTCAGCTTCAACCTCAACTAGTTTTGCCAGATCTTCTTTCGAGTAATTATGTACAAGCTCACCTTCTTCAACATCGTGTTCCAACATTAGTATTAAAGGTTTCGTAGGTACTGCAGTCATAGGCTTCGCAAAACGATCAACATCTAGTAAATCAATATCATCTGAAGGCCCTTTTTGTCCTGACTCCCCCTGGCTTTTATCTTCCATTCGATTAGATTCATCGTCCATCAGATCAAAAAAATCAAATTCATAAGAAACTTTAGCTTCAATGATCTTTAAGCCTGTGCCACCCTGATCAAAATCATCATCTCCTTGATCAAAATCATCATCTTCATCCCCAACATTCCAATCTTCATATCCTTCTTCCTCTTCATCCTCATTCTTATCCTCTTTCTCGGCTTCATCATCGTCTTTTAATGTAGTAACGACAATAGGATCAGAAGGCTTGACAGATTCGTCAACCTTTTGTATATCAGACTCAAAAGCTTTTGAAACATCTTCAGTAGACTTCTCGGGGACATTAGAGGATTTCTCAGTAGTAGATTTAGGGGCTTCACCCTCAACCTGCTTCCCTTTACCACCTTCAGCCAATTCTTTCTCAGCACGTTCCTTGGCTTCTTGACGATCCAGACGATCGTATTCGGCGATAAAATCAATATTCAGATTATTGGATAACACCTTTTGTAATCTGATGAATCTTCGATCATTCAGAGCTTGAATTTTCTTTAATTCTGCAATCTCTGTCTGTAGTTTTTCATTAGCATCCTGCAGCCTTTCTATCAACGCCTTGTAATATTCTCGTTCATTCTCGAGCACCGTCAATTTATCGTCAAGTATTTCTTTTTCAACTTCACTCTGATTCACCTTCTTTACAAGCTCAGCCTTTTCAACCTCAATCTGTGCAACTTTATCTTCTAATACCTTCACACGTTTTTCCAACATTTCAGCATTTGTCTCTGGGAAAAATTCATCCAAATCTTCAAGACTGATTGGACCATGTGGCATATCACCAAACATACTACCCCTTGGTGTCTTAGGTATTGAATCTTTTGGTGTTGCAGCTTTCGGTGTAGACTTCTTCGGCTTAGAGCTTTTAGGAGCAGAAGTCTTTTGAGCACTCGGTGATTCAGCGATCAGAACTTCAGTAAATTCAGACACAGGAGGTTCTTGTTTAACTCCTGGCCTTTCAGCTTCGACATGAACGATAATAGGAGGTTCTTGTGTATGAGGTTCTTGTGTTGTCCTTTCTCCTAAGCACCAGAAGGTTCTTGTGTGGCTTCTGTGCTTTTCACTTTGCTCTTGTATCTTTTGCTCACAGCTTTCTGAGCTTTCTTAGCCTTTCGTTTCCCTTTAGTGTGAGGTGACCCTGTAGTCTTCTTTGATATTTCGATAGCTGGAGACTTTGTTCGTTTAGTCTTTTTCTTTGGCCTCTCCTCATTAGATTCTTTTTCAGCACTCGGATCAAAATCTGAATCCAATCTCCTTTCTTTTTCTGCTCTAATTTCATCCTCTGTCTTTTCAGGCTCTTTATCAGATTCTTCATTTTCGGACGTAGTAGAAATTACTTCTTCTTGAGTCGACTTCACAGTTTCTTGACTCTCATTAACAACTGCAGCGCTCGATCCAGCCACTGCCTCAACATTCTCAGTCTCCTCCTCATCAACAAGCAAAGTTTCAACTTTCTTTGACGCTCGCTTCTTTTTTCGGTTTATCAGCCTCAGCCTTCAAAAACCAATCACTCCTTGCCTTCGATTTGAATTTTTTAAACCAATCTCGTTCAGCTTTAAGCTCATTCTCATCGTCGCTACCTTCTTTTCTCCATTTGTTTCCAGGTGGTGAGACATAATCTGAATCTTTAATCGCTCCAAATATTGGCTTGGCAATAGGAGCTAAAGCTTGTTTCTGAAACTTGATAAGCTTCTTCACTGTGGTTTCATCGAGATGAACTAAGTAAAGAACGTCATTCGGATCTCGAGCAATGTTGGCATATTTTTCATCAATCAAAATCTGAATAAACCTCGGATATAAGCACAACCTCGAATTCTCCATATTCTTCGACATATGAGTAAACACTAACTTCGAAGCGTTGAACGGCTTCTTCCGAATAAGCGTCGTTGCCATGCTAGCCAAATAATCATGAACATCATCTAAACCGGCTTTGCGATGGCTAAAGGTATGAATCAATGCATGAATCAGAAGCTTGTAGGGGTTAGGCACTTCCCCTTTCTTTAGCGTTGGCTTGTTTACGCTTCCTTTGTAGCCCATGCGGAAAAAGCATCCGCGAACCATCTTCTCATCTAGATGAATTGGATCATCTTCTTTATCTTTGAGCTCTAAAATCCTTCGGATATCGCCTTTGGTTACTGTGATCGGTTTTAGCTCATCACCAATTTGTACCATAGAAGAAATTGTCTTCTCGTCAGCGCTTAGACTCGCGTGCATCCAGAAGTGAACAATATGAGATCGATAAGATATGGTGCGCTCAGTAATTGCACGGCGAATGTGACTATCTTCAAGAAACTTCAAAATACTGTCATATTCTTTCAGCGACAGACAAATAGACTTGTCAAGCGTAATACATGTATTGTGAGTTTTGGAAAACTCAACTGAGATAACACGCGCTGGAATCTGTGCCTGAAAAATGACATAAAACAATTAGCACGCTTTTCGAGAAAAAATACAAAAAATTTTCTAACACTTTAATCAAGTTCGGGCGAACTTGATTAGTGTTAAATACTCGGATTTTAACAAGTTCGGCCGAACATGTAACAAACATGTTCAACTTTTTTCTAATGCAAGTTCGGGCGAACTTACTTTTTTTATTATTCAATTTTACCTAAGTTCGGCCGAACATGTATGAGTCACATGTTTCACATTAAAGAACAAGTTCGGGCGAACTTACAATAAAAACAAATCACTTTTTGTTAACATAAGTTCGGTCGAACATGATTGGATCAAAAACACCTCAACAATCAAGTTCGGTCGAACATGTTTCTGGTTCAATTAGTTGTGTTTTGGACAAGTCCGGTCAAACTTGACAACAAGTTCGGCCGAACTTGTTGTCTTCTTCAATAGACCAACCAAGTTTAAACATGCAAACATGTATTTCAGTTCAATCAAAATCAATTTCACGGTCGATTTTAAGTATAGATCAAAGATCTATCTTCAATTTTGTTCAACAACACCTAAATCTATCAGATTTTAAGTTTTAGATCTATTTTTGTTTGTTAACAGTTCTATTCATGGTTTATTCTCAAATTAGTACCTCTACCATAGTAATTGGTGTGCTAATCACCAAAAACTAACTTCAATCGGACAGTATAATGGCTCAAAAGTGCCAATTTCTCACAAATTCTCTCTAAAAGCTTAAGTTCGCTCAGGCGTTCTGATAACAGATAAATGAGTTCGTCCGAACTTGAATGGTATTTATACCATGTCCAGTTCGGGCCAACTTGTTAAGCCCAACCTGAGGCCCAGAGAAGTTCGAGCGAATTTATTGTAAAACCAACAAACAACCATCTGCAAGTTCGGTCGAACTTGCTGATTATTAAAGTTGTATTTGTTTAGCAAGTTCGGCCGAACTTGCCAAACCTCAAAATTTCAAACTTTTTCAAAATTTTCATTTTTAACCCTGAATTTTCCAACTTTTTACTAGTTATGAAAATCCACTCAGTTGACCAAGTCCAAGCTAATGAACCCGGTTTGACCTATTACGAACAAACTGTTGATATTTTCAAAAACAAAGTTTCAAATTAATGAACTTTTTATCGTTTTATCTTTTCAGATTAACAGATTAGCTCCCAGCCCGTTGTCAAAGAGATTCCCACCAGTTCTAGCACCTTACAAGACTTCGAAGATCCGTTCTCCAACATTGGTTTGCTGAAAACAATGTAGAAATAAAATATTTTTGTATTTTTTTAAGTTTATGCTAAAACACACCGAAATTCTTTTTGATTTTAATCTGTAAAGCTAAAATACAATTAAATAAGCAATGTAAATTATGTACAAACATATTTACAAACATATTTTTGTGAATTCGTGTCTAAGGATAATATCAGTTGATTGAGACATATCACCAGTACTGTTGACCTTTTTTTAAATGACTTTAAGTTTTAAACTCGTTTACCTAGATTGTCGATATATTTGTCCACTTAAACTTTACCACATTTCTCAACTGTTTCAAGATATGTTAAGGTAGAATTAATGAAAGTTGACTTATCTATGGTTCCCACTTCTTGAACATACTCCCGTATCCAGATTCCCTAGATTTCATCTTACAGGTGAATATAGCGTAATAGATATCTGTATCTGGGTTGTGCGAGACCTTGAGAGCTCAGGTTAGTACTACCGTACAGACAAAGAGATGAAGGCTCGTCTTTAAGGTGTGTTCCACTTAAGGAATCTTTTCAGCATTGCATATAATTATATCTTTCGATACTTTTTAATATTGCATGCAATTTGGGGGTTTAAAGCGAAAGTATTATAGAAGTTCCAGGCCATTGCTTCCGCAAAATCAGAAGAACTTGTATAATACCCCAGATATCAACTATCTATAAAGACCTCGTATCTCAGAATCAGGCAACCTTTCAAACGAAATTTCGGAGTACTAAGTCCATATATCAAAGATGTGTTAATCCACAAGATTAAGCAATTGTAAAATTTAGTTTATATCTCGAAAACAGTTTATTGAACGTGTTAAGCCTATCGACACATTCATAGTAAGACTCGTTTATTACTTTTAAAACTTTACATTTCTTTAGCATAATGTGATAGTCCACTGATGTACTATCATTTCCTTTTATGACACATAATTTTTTTTGTCTTTTTCAATGTTTTTTAACATTTTGAATTTTTATATGTTTTTGGATTTTAAAATTTTTCGAATGTTTTTGTATTTTCTCTATCATTTCTCCCCCTAAAATCAAAAACATCTTTTTAGATTTTAGTGTTTTTTAATAAAATTCTAAACTAGAAAGATATTTACAAACCAATGTGGACCACGCGAACTCGTCGTCCGATCCGTATTCAACCTCAGCATCCGCACCTGTCAGCAAATTTTTCATACCATTAATTCTCAACAAGTATTTAAACCGTGATAATGAAAATGGTTTGGTATAAAAATCAGCGTTTTGTTCGTCGGTGTGGATTTTTTCTATTCGTACCAATTTCTTTTCGTAGCAATCACGAATGAAATGATGACGAATTTCAATGTGTTTTGTGCGTGAGTGATGAACCAGATTTTTAGTTATATCTATGGCTGCCTTTTATCAACATACAGCGGAGTGTCTAGAAATTGCTGACCAAAGTCTCTCATCTGTTGTTGAATCCATAGAATCTATGAACAACAGCTGGAGGCCGAGATATACTCAGCTTCATAGGTAGAGAGAGCGACCGTAGCTGTTTCTTACACTGTCAGGTTACCATTCTTGTTCCGAAGAACTGGCGTCCCGCTGTAGTTGATTTTTAGTTCAACTTATCTACACCAAAATCGGAATCAGCATAGCCTGTGATGTCAAAATTGTCGTTCTTCGGGTACCACAAGCTGGTGCTTGGGCATCCTTTTAGATATCTGAAGATACGCTTCACGATCTGCATGTATAAGATCCTTGGGCTTGACTGATATATGGCGCATAGGCAGGTTGGATACATAATATCTGGGCGCGATGCCGTCAGATACATCAGCGACCCAATCATCGATTTATATAACGTCTCGTCAACTTTGGCTCCAGTCTCGTCAACACAAATGCCATGATTTAGAGCAAGAGGCGTAGATAGAGGCTTCAGGCTTTCCATTCCAAACTTCTTCAAGATGTCGTGAACATACTTAGTCGGGTGAATGAAAATTCCATCTGGAAGCTAATCTACTTGCAAACCAAGAAAGAACTTCATTTCGCCCATCGAGGACATTTCGAATTTCTTTTTCATGATTCCCTCAAACTCTTTGCAGAGACTATCATTTGTAGATCCAAAGATGATGTCGTCAACGTAGATTTGTACTATAATTAGATGGCCATCAACTTCTCTGGTGAAAAGAGTACCATCCACAGTTCCTCTGATAAAGCCGCTTCCGACGAGTTGTTGCGATGACGTCTCGTACCAAGCTCTCGGGGCTTGGTGTAGACCATAAAGAGCTTTATCCATTAGGTAAGCTTTCTTCTTGTTAAGTGGATCGACAAACCCTGGTGGTTGTCCAACGTTCACCTTCTCGCATAATTTGCCATACAGAAAAGCTGATTTGACATCCAATTGAACTTAAATCCTTTCCATGATGCGAAAGCTAGAAAAATTCGAATAGATTCCAATCGAGCTACTGGTGCATAGACTTCTGTGTAGTCTATCCCTTCCTGCTGGTGAAATCCCTTGACAACAAGCCTAGCTTTGTTACGAACAGTAACTCCTCTATCATCACGTTTACACTTAAAGACCCATTTTGTATCAATTGCTTTCTGATTTTCTGGTAGGTCTTCAAGCTTCCACACACCCAACTTCTCAAACTTCAATCATTCTACTTGCATTGCTTGTACCCAGTTTTCATCTGTAAAGCTTCATTAACTGTCTTAGGCTCAATCTGAGAGATGAAACATGAATGGAAACAATAGTTCTGGGTTGTAGCAACACGTGTGTAGAAACCACTGAGTGCTATATTAATTTGTCCTCGAGTTGAAATACCAATTTGAAGTTCTCCGATAATATTTGTTGACGGATGATAGGAATATGATAGCGGTAATTCTTCACTTGGAACATCTATTGAGTTTTGCTGATTAGTGATGTTGAGATCAACAACCAATTCAATGTTTGGAGAGCTTGATGAAGCTTCATTTCTATTGTTCGGGACTGCAGATTGATTAAGAAGACTAGTTATCTGCTCCACTTCTTCATCTGAAGAAGATGAATCCCCATCAACATCAAATGTTGGTACTTCATCTGAATCAGAATCTTGATTCTGAGGCACACTGGGCTCCGTTGTTGTATTCATTGGTTCTGTAGAGGCAATCGTTGGAAGAGTAGTGGGTGATGATAATGTTTCAGAAACATTTTCAGCCGGAACACCACTAATGTTTGAACTTGCGCCAGAAGAAGATGGATCCAACGTGGGTTGATTAACCACAATTGGTCGAACAATTTGCTCTTGATTCACTGACTAGTGAAGATAATATAACACTGCAACTTCTTTATCAGTTGGTTCTTTGGGCAAGTCAAATGACTTCCAAAGGTCTTGATAGTTAAACAGCCACGCGTCGCCTTTCCTTTGAACATGATCCGTGTAATTGAAACAATCCACGTGCTGTGCTTTAATAACCTTTCGCAATGAAGGAACATATACTCTTCTCAACGGACTCGCATATCCGACAAAGAAACCTTCGAGAGATTTAGCTCCGAATTTGACATCTTGGTCTATTACGGTACAAGGTGCACCGAATGGTTCTAAGAACTTCAAATTTGTCTTCCATCGGTTTATCATCTCAAAACATGTTTTCTTTGTTGGTTTGACAGTGAGAACCCTGTTTAGCGTGTAGCAAGCCGCAGCAACTGCTTCACTCTAGAAGCTGATTGGAAGTTTAGAATCTGCAAGCATGGTTCTCGCAGTTTCAATCAAAGTTCGGTTCTTCCGTTCAGCTACTCCGTTTTGTTGTGGAGTATAGAGAGCACTAAACTCGTGCAGAATCCCTTTTGCGTTGCAGAATTCCTTCATTTTGTTATTCTTAAACTTTGTGCCGTTGTCACTTCTAATGCGTCTGACTGGCATATGATAAATGTTCTCGAGTTTCTTGAATAGAATAACCAAGTTCTCGAACGTTTCGTCTTCTGATTCTTGAAAGAATACCCATGAATATCTGGAATAGTCATCTGTCACGACCAAGCAATATAAGTCTCCTGAGATGCTTCGAACATTTACAGGACCAAATAAGTCCATGTGGAGACGTTCTAATGGCAACTTGATTGAGTTTGGAATCTTCTTTGGATGTGATTTCTTTATCTGCTTTCCCTTCTTGCATTCCAAGCAATGATAAGACATTTGAAAACTTCGAAGATTTACGCCTTCTACAAGATCATTATGAACCAAGAAATTCATTTTTCACAAATGAATATGCCCCATCTTACGATGCCAAAGAATAGAATCTTTTTTAGTAGCCTTTGATACAAAACATTGTGACGATTGTGATGAAGTGGTAGCAACACCCATATCAAGAACATATAAATCATTCGCTCATGGTGCTCGCATCAGAATCCACTCATCTGGTATTTTGAAACCCGGCTTCAAGATAATACACTCTCAATCGTTGAAATGGACTGTAAACTTCTTGTCACAAATCTGCGATATACTCAGAAGATTGTTCTCAAGTTCTACAATATAGTTCACGTGATCAAATGAAACTACGCCATTGGAGAGTTTTCCCTCGGCGACTATCCTTCCACCTTGATTTCCTACAAATCCAACATATCCACCATTGATAGCTTTAATGTCGAATAGCAGCCTTCATTCCCGTCATGTGCCTGGACGCTCCACTATCCAAAATCCACTTTGAAAGTACGGATCTTTGGAGCCCCTACAAAATTCAGAAATTATGTGAAAAGCTCTACCCAAGCCTTCTTGTTCTTGGGATTTACAGGATAACCATCAACAAAAGCATATTCAAACTCATCAACATCATCAAAATCAAATTCATCATCTGTTTCAACAATGTTAATGTTTGAAAATTTCACTTTTTTCTTATCTTTTACAGATTTGACATTATCGATCTTGATTTCTGTTTTAATTTCTTTCACATTTTCACTAGTCTTTACCTACTCAGACTTAGCGATTTCAGACTTTGATTCTTTTGTGTTCTCAGTCTTTACTAGCTCAGACTTAACAACACCAGATGTTGTTGACCTTTTCTTGGCAATCCAGGTTTGAGATTTGATATTAGCCTTTTTGATGTAAAACTTGTTTTCATTAAACCTAGAGGTTTCACCTTTTTCGAAAATGGAATTTTCAAAAGTCTTTTCAGACTTCGGTTTAACTTCAGGTTTTGATTCATTTCGTTTCAAAATCTTTACAGGTTTTACAAACACTGGTGCTTTGGTTTAACAACATTTGTTTCTCTTCTTCAAGAATAAGCCGGTTTTGATTTCGGACAATGTCGTGCCATATGACCAATTTCATTGCACTTGAAACATGTCCGATTATCAAGTGAATGTCCTTTAACCGGTAGTTTTTCCCTACTAGAGGTTTTGGCACCACTTGTAACCTTGGCTTTATCTCGAATTTCTTTCTCCTTCTTGAATTCATCATTTGACTGCTTACCAATCAAATTCTCCTCATGAACTGTATTCGTCCCATATACAAACTTCATGTTTTTGTTTTTATATTCATGAAATGGTGACGGTTTCTTTACAGACTCATAAGTTTCTTCTTCTAAACCCAACCCCGCTCTCCGGTTTTCCGGATGATCACCACCGTTTCTTCGGTAATTGTTTCTTTTAGGTTTGGAATAGAATTTTTGTTCATTGATTACCAATTCCTCTGATGTGACTTCCACGAGTTTAAAGAATTTATCAAGCAATTCTTCTTTCACATTCTGAATCGGGAAGCTATCATCAAAGTATAGTCTATCCGAATCCTTAATTTTGTACATTACAATACTAGGATCGTTACTTAGACCATCTTCTGACGACTTATCGTCATTTTCAGATTGTGAATCAGAATTCTTTGAAAACGAGTTGGCACTTTTGAAGCTGCCATCATCAGAATCACTTAAAACATTTTCAACCACTTTGTTAACCACAGCGTTGTTATCATCATCAGATTTAGCATAGACTATATACTTGTTCTCTGGCAACTCGTTTTTCTTTTCAGAAAGTAATTCAACATTGAGTGCCTTGTCCATCCCGTCTGTCGATTTAACACAGTATTTTTCACAAAGGGGTGGAGGAACATTGCTATATTCTTTGCCCGCTTTCTTTTAGGTTTTTCTTCCGATGAGATTGTTGGAAGAATGTGATCGATAACATACACGTTAGTGGTCTAACTTCTTAATAATTGTCGAACTCTTTCAGTTTCAATTGTCATATCTTGAAGTTGTTGTTTGATTTCAGCAATGGTGTTGATATAAATGTTAATTGCTCTTTGTTTATCCATTACTGTACCACTCAACATTCTTATATTATCATGTTGTTCGGTGTTATTTCTGTCGAGTCTACCATAATCATTTTTCATTTTGTCATACGCTTCTTTCATTGTGCGATAATCATATTTTAACAAATCGTTATGCACAATGTTTTCAGCGATGATCTTTGATTTTTCGGCACATTCGACACAAGGTTTAGTACATTTTGTACAAGGTTTCTCAACCTCTACAACTTGTACTTTGACAACTTCTTTCTCGACAATCTTTACCTCTGGACCTACGCCATTAAAGCTTTATATGCCATGTCCTTGAGGTCTTCGACTTTCATTTCTTGAGTGATATTAATGATCACTTCATCAATCTTTTTCTCCTCAACCACTTGTTCTTTCGTGCTTCCATCAAAGTGACCTGTAAAACTGTCACAAGAATTAGAGGATAAAATTCCTTGTCTCTGCATATGGATATATTCCTCTTCTTCCTGCTATTGATGCAAGTATTGTTGCAGAATAGCTTGCTCAAAAGCTGCTGCTTCAGCTGCTGTCGCTGCTTCCTCTGCAGAATTATCTTCAACTATCTCTGCCATCAAAGCAACTCCTGTCTTTTTCCCAATATAAGAGTTCCAGTCAAAACCGTCATCTTCTGTAGATGTAACCATGGCTTTCTCCGTGGCACTACTGTTTGGCTTTTCTTGGATCTCAATCTGAGTTTTCTTCGGGAACGGTTTATATTGAAGTACCTTCTTGTAATATTCATTCCCTCCTCCGAAAGGACTTTGATTTTCGGTTGCCTCGGTGTTCTTACACTCTCTTTTAAAATATCCCTTCTGTCGACATCTAAAACACGTGACTTTAAATTTGTCAAAACCCAATTTGTTGTTGGAGTTTCCTATGTCACGGCCTGTGAGTGCAACGAACTTTGTCACTCTCCTGATGATCGAAGCTAAGGACCATTTGATGTCCATTAGTTCGAGTTCTTCCTCGTCAACCTGGTCATAATCTTCTGCGGTCATCTTAGGGTTTCCGATCTTACCGGCAACAAGACTTTCATAAGATTCTAAGAAGGTAGCGAGTAATGACATATGTTGTTTTGCAACTTCTTCTGAAACAACATTGTTCAAGTTCACTGCGATGTTGCATTTGTAAACATTCGGATCAGAACTTTGTTGTTGGTTCTGATTTGCTTGACTTTGGAATGTTGAATTTGAACAGTGCTCGAGTAAGAACTTTGTGGACTTTGGTCATACTGAGGCTGTGAATGATTCTGGTTTTGTGGAGAAGCATTCATGTTTGCACTAAAAGCAGTTCCAATTTTTGGACTCAAAATGTTATCTTGCATTCTGGTTTTGTAGTACAAACCGATGTCCTGAACAACATTATCATTTTTGACTTCGCTATCTTCAGAAGCTCCATTTCGTGGCCTTCGAGTTTATTGATAAACGTCGACAACTTATCACTATTCTTCAGAACCATCAAATACGTAGTCCATTCGCCCTCTGGTAGTGCATCGGCAAGTTTGTCGGTGTATTCCTGTTCCGTCTTCTCAAGACCGTGTCTTCGCATTTGCACTTTGAGATGACAGAAACGCTCAATCATTTGCTTAATGGTCTCATTCTTTAACATTCTGAAAATATCGAACTCTTTCAGAATGAGAGCCTTCTTGCTTTTTATCATTTCAGCATTGCCTTTGTATTTCTTCTGTAACGACAACCAAAGCTCTCTTGCTGTAGTATACTCTGGTAGCAAGATCAGAATATCTTCTTTGACAGACTGTTGGATGAGACTAAGCATCTTTTTCTCTGCAATGTATTCGTCTCTCTAAGCTGTCGAGTAATTGTACTTCTCAAGAACTTGTTGATGTTCATCTACCGGAATAGTGTAGCCTCTTTCGATTGACACCCAGCCAGCGAAGTGCATGGCTTGAACCCAGTAGGTAAATTTCTCTTTCCATGCTTCGTATTCGTCCCTGCTCATCAGCTTGGACGGTTTGACGGTCGTTCCCATTTCATTATCAAGATTGACTTGATTGATCACGTTGGTGTTTGATGAACTAGCTCCGAACATATAAGCTCTTAGTTGATATTCCATTGTGAATCACGAAATGTGTACCCTGAAAATTTTTCAAAAACTTTGAAAACAGTTAGTCCTACTACAAGTTCGGTCGAACTTGTAGCAACAAATGAAGAATTCTTGAATTTTCTAACAAGTTCGGTCAAACTTGTTAGATTTTGTTTGAAAATTTTCGTTTATCTTCGGTCGAACTTAATACACCAATCAAATAGATCTTCGAGCGAACTTGTCACCACAATTTCGATGAAATACAAGCAAGTTCGGGTGAACTTACTTAAAACTTTCTTGATTTTACACAAGTTCGGTCGAACTTGATGTAAAATTGATGAAAATTCAGTATCTTCGAGCGAACTTGACTAAAATTTCCTCAAAAATCACCTAACTTCGGGCGAACTTACTAAAAATCACTTGAAAAGTGATGTTTTAGTGCAAGTTCGGCCGAACATGGCCAACAAGTTCGTTCCTGAGGGTTTTCAAAAACATGGTTTTTTCAAAATTTCGACATGAATTCGGTTGAATTTGGTCTCCAATCTTTCAAGGGTTTATCTTTGTTGTATTTTACATGATATATTAAAAATTCAAAAGATTTTGACCATGAATTCTTCGTTTTGTAATCAAAAGTTAAGAAAAAAGAAGAATGGAGTAGAAATAGAAGTGTTCTTGTCTTGATACTATCAAATCAGGCTGTTCTAGCTCTAATACCACTTGTAGGACCGATCCTTGATGCTTGGGAACCTAAATTTGATATCTAACGTCCATAATAGCGGAAATATTACGTCGTGTTACCAATAGACAAGAATTAATCAGTTAATCGTCAGTTTCATTGATTAAACGTTCAGATTACAGACTGACAGAACTTCGCCTCTACAATGCCAAAGTTACAAATGAGACACACAAGCTAGGTATTTATAGCACAACAAGTTTGGCCCATGAGGACACAAGTTCGCCCGAACTTGCCTATGCAAGTTCGGCCGAATATGTATAGACATGTACATTTAGAACGAACTTGGCTATAATACACATAAATACTTCGTATACCTAGCCTATTCAGCTCTATACATACGGACTCGATATAAGACTAAGACATAGACATTATGCACCAACAATGTTGCGGTTTGTTCGGTTATGTTTTGGGCAATGCGGTATTGAGACTTCGACCTTGTTTGATGCGATAGATGATGCCATAGTTGTCGTAACTATGATGTCTATACACGGTTGTAGTAATTTTACATGAAAGGTAGTTTGGGTTGACATCTAAACGACCACTGGATTAATCCTTGGAAAGCCTTTTTTTTCTCAAATACGTGACACGATTTCTAAGGGCACTACACCCTAGTAGTACTCTGAACTATTTGGGTATAGCCGATGACATCTTACCCACATCAATTTACCCAATGCTTGATTCATTATAAGTAACCATGTTTCTGTCTTTGATAAGACAATTCAGTGTAATTTATTTCTTTTGACGGGATTTGCTAGAACGTATATATATTCGAAATCATTACGTTATGGCGAACAAACTATACTCATGTCTCTGACCGTCGTCTATGAAACTATTCGGTTGAAGCATATATTTCCTTTACTAACCATCGTTCGTTAGTGAAACAATCTCTAAGTCTTAGTAAGAACACGTAATTATCATCGGTATGGATAACCCAAGAGGATTTAGGGGTAACACATAAATTGAGAAACTCATCCATTGTAATCAAAGATCGGCAAGAGGTTGTGTAGATGCAGATGTGATTGTAATAAGACTCGTGGAGGCGAAAACATTTTGTCTATAGTCCTCGTAACCGTTAATACTTCATATTAACCAGACACTTATATGTATACGTGTATTTATAAATACCACATTATCCGCAGTCCAACCCAAGGGTCAATTTGGTAAAACTCTTGTAGGGGTGACGTAACCCCTGTACGAAGTAAGAAAACTATAATCAGAATGTAATCCGATTCATTGCTTCAAATCACTTCAACTCTCCTTACTAACACTGTTGGAAAGTGTTGAGATCCGGTACATATAAATTACTAAAGTGGTACACCCTATTTTTTTAATCAATGTTCAACCATGTTGCGGTATGTTAGCTTCCTATGGAATTATGATGGGTATTTCGGCGATAGAACCAAGTGGCGTACAACCTTGAATCCTATCGATTTAGTTAATACAAGGTAAATCCCCAGTAACTTGAAGTAGTAATGAATGAGCAGTACGAAGGAACCGTAGCGAAACTACCTCTTAATGCATATTTACTAAACAAAATGACACAAAGCGAATTTTTCGTCGAACGATTATTTTATTTATATTTATATATATATATAGGACGACATTTAAAAGAATCATATAAAATGTTTATATAATAACCGATCCCTTGTTTTTAGCCTCGCATAACTTAATGAAAATATGTTCCAATGAAAGATGAGATCGCCTTTGAGTAATATTCGAGTACAATAATCCGATGACTAATCCATGTGACAACTCCTATCCAAAACTGCAGACTCTAGACCACCGGTTCTTTTGATCTTTTTTCGGTAATATCTTTGTGATGGCTAAACTAAGTCTTGAACCAACATCACCCGTATGAGGGCGGTGCATTTGTTCTAGGAATCGCATAAGGGGATACATGGTTCTTTGATTCCTTTCGGTTAAGGCTTTTCGCGTCACGATACCTGCGACGGTAGTGCGGTTGGTCCTGGCTAGGGACCAACTCGGATACTTTTATGTCTATAAAACCTATTGACTCCCCAACTTTACGATAATTATACCCGGAGAACACCGTATTTCTCCTCCTCTTCCTTGAAACATCCGAGGAGTTCAAATAGTTATACACAATGTTATTCATGAGTCATAGGGAATGATCAAAACTCTCTGCGGACCGTTGTAAAAGTGTTATTTAGTAATGGTCTCCTACATTAAATGGTGTTGCTTGTCCTCATGAGTATACGAGGAGTAAATCCTTTAGATCAGGGGAATATTGTTGAAACACCCCTTGTCTTCCTTCGACTGGTTGGTACATTCAATTGATTTTTATTTAATTGATTTGAGTAATTATTTGCGAGATACAATGTTACCGAGAAACCCGATTCTTCGTTATTTTTGAGTGATGAAAATTCTTTTGCTACGTAAGGAAACAAGAACGGGAGAAATCTTAAGTATAATACTGTATATATACATATATACATGTGTATTCGTACCATCTAATTCTAAGAGTTAGGAACCACTCTGCATGAAGTAACACGGTTAAAACCAAACTCTCATTTAAAAAGGAGTAGTTATGAGGTCGTCCGAATATAGTAATTGGTGTCTTTTGCGCGCTGAACCCACCTAGGGAAAGCTAAACCATAAATCGAGTAGTCCCGATCATTCCAGATGAACGGACTAGTGAATCTTCCGAATACATCCCTCGGATACCGTACTCATCCAGAGGGAGGATTTCCTTTGATACCTGGATGTGCGACACCAAGTCAAACTAAACAACCAAGTGTAAATCGGTGCTTGGTTGGATGCACCGACTGGCTGCGAAATGACATTTGTAACCTCTACTTATATCCTAGCCGTCAGAGTGCTAGACATACCTCGATTGATTACGGTTTTCATTCCGTTTTTCTTAAAGATGCTCCTGTTATTTCAAGAGGTTACCAAGCAATTGTTGATCTAGGTTACTACATTTCCTGGCAGCACTTATTCCTTCCGTGCCCTATGGGGAAACAGAACTGACTAATTCCACGACAAAGGGTCGAGAAACTCAACGACCCTAGTCTTGACCAACTCTAGGGCCGGATCTTCTTTTCTTGTTCATATTATTACGAATATGAGACTAACGGGAAAAATCAGATGCAGTGGTCAACTGTCCCTATCAGAACTAGGGTGACTATGGATTCGGGCCTTAGCCCATGGGTTCATAAAACCACACGAATTTCTCAATCTAAACCAAGATGGTTAGGCATGAACAAAATCAACGAAACCCTTATGTTTAATCGGTGATTCAAATAGCGGAGGTGCCAAGATGGGAAGGCATTATATCTTTCTATACTCATATACAGTTCAGATCATACCAAGTCCGGATTTGACTCAAAAAACCACGAGACCGAGACGGTCAAGTGGTGAGTAACCACCTTGTGACTAGTATGGGCTATTTCGCCTATGCATTAGGTAATCTTTTGAGAACATGATGGGACAATTACTTCTCATTGTCTCCATTAACGACATCCTTATGAAACGTTAGTCCAGCGTGGCTATGGTCCTACCCTGCAAAGGGCACTCCGTCAATGGAGAACCTTAATTCGATGACTCGTTACTTAGTCATCTTTTACCAAATTACCCGTACGTCTATGATCAATGTCGATCCCACGTGTAGGGGCATCATGGTGATACTCGTGGTCGCTAGACACTCGTCACACCTCAAATATGTCTACGTGATAGTAGCGTTCTAGAGGTGGTGTTACTTGAATTAAAACTGCATTGGGTACACACTCTACCATTCCCGGTATTTGGGAATTTTTATATGATTATCTCCTGGAAAATCACATCGATGTCATCAAAGTTATTAAGTTGTTTCCTTCTAGAAAAGAGACAGATAGTTGTACAACAGCTGGAGCCCAGCTCCCGAAACTTAACACAAACGGAATTATTACTGTAGAAATTCCATATCCCTATGACGTAATCCGACTACTGGTGAGTAGTGCGAATACACCACTGATGTAAGTATGAAGATTCGTTATTACTCGTGTACATGCTCGCCTTATGACAACCTTAGGCTCTTAAAAGCCTTTCTCTTTCTTATTATCTACCATAGCAGGTACTTTCGTGTTTGGTTAGTATTAGCCGAAATATGCACGTACACGACAACGAGGGAAGACTGTCACGCACTACTCGGTGAGACCAAATTTATTCCCTTAACACAAACATGCGGAGCATGATGCTCACCATTGCGACGTTCGCAACGAACCCTGGGAGGGTATCCATACTCCTCCTCTATAGGGGTGTTCAATAAATATTAAACGAAATCGTGAACGAAACTTATGGTGTATGAATGGTGAAGATAATGAATGCGAAGAAAACGTAATAATTGCAATCAGCTATAAGCTGAATACGAGACTCCTATTCTACTATGAGTCCAACAACGCTCTCACTTTCAGATTGGAAGTAATGACAAATGTTACTCTAACAATACGTAGGAATTGTGGATGGACGAATTACACTGCCACTATGTAGCACAATTATCATATCCGTACGATGATGATACTAAAAGAAAAGAGAAAACATACTTGTCTGTCAGATGATTGACACGAATATAAATACGGAGCTTTCCAACGAATTACTAAACGAAATTTCAAGGACGAAATTGTTTTAACCGGGGGAGACAATGACAAATGTGAAAAATCCCGGTAAACTTTGATTGGTACAAGTCCGTGGTAACCGGATGTGATATGTGTATCATGATATTGTTATGATTATGTGCGATACCCTTGACGAAACAGGCACACCTTAATTGGTCCTAAACGTTAAGCAGGATTAAAACAATAATTGCGCGTAAACCTTTCAAATTGCATGACTGGTGTGCTATGCTAAACAATCTTTGTTATGTCTCGGAGGAATCCGAGAGCACTTCATGGTTAACATGACACTATTAAGGACCAACGATGCGAGGTTGGTGTCCTTAGCTTGAACATCGTGTTAGACGGAGACTTGACGTTTAACAGCGCATTAAACCTTTGACGTTGATTATTAGGGTATCGGTAGCATCATTTAAGATTCTGAGTTCCAGGAACAACATAGTTTTGTGTCATAGACTGTGACATAAGGTTTGAAAATATTCGAAGCCCAGGCACGCAAAACGAAGCAGCTCCCGGTTGGGGAAACGCCTACGTTCCGGGCATAACATAAGGCAACCAAATGTGCAAGGAACGATCGATCAAGCTTAAGAACACTTAAACGAACGTCATACGAGACTTTTATGATTAAAACGTAACCATGCTCGGATTTCGAGACTGTTATGCCCAATTTTTAAAACCGAGTCTTTTGACAGTAAGAACACGAAAAACGGAGCCCGTTGCGCAAATCGAGAACGCGTCCGGGTCCCGAAAACGAACCTAAACGCAAATGGAAGATAAACATCATCTTTTAGCACACATTTCTAAGCACGAGGTATCCCCTTGGGACCACCTCCCATATATATATTTTATTTTTAATTTTTTGTTTTATTTTCATTTTAATTCAAGAAAAACCCACTTCCTCTAAAAAATCTGCCAAAAACCCAAGAAGATTCAGCTTATTTGCTCATAAACAACCTCAAATTAAACGTACAAACCTTGGGTCTTATGATTTTAATCATGTTTTCTTGATTAAACGCTATTTCTAGCCGAAAAACTCATTTTAATCCAAGATTTTTGAAGGTTTAAACATGTTTAGGGGCTAAAAAATAACACCTTGGTATTCCCCTGGTGTTATATGGCAGCCATGGTCACCAATCTTTGGGGTTTGATACCCTAATCAACACCTATTTGACAAAAATCGCTTAACTATTCGATTAACCAAAAAACAATGAAATAAAGCTTGATTTATCTAAGTTCTAGCATATTTGGGTTGTACTTGAAGTGTAGGTACTGAATATAGCACCCACCCACTTCTGGACTAACAAGAAGTGCTTGGAATCGAAGCTTTCGCTTGGTATATCATCCGAAAACCGAAACTAGGATAGGCAGAATTTGTTTTGCCATAACTTGGTCTGTGAAACTTAGATTGAGCTGAAATTTCGTATGCGGTGAAGGGTGTTAACAGGAGTGTTCACATAAAATTTTAGACTATTTGGAAACTTCTATGATTTTTGGTGAAGTTTTGACTGTTTTAACGAAATAATTTCAGAAAAATTACCAAACGAATTCAATAAATTACCAAATTTTACAGAGACACTAATAAAAACATAGGAAAAGTTCTGGGAAAATTCGGAGTCCATTGGTTGAGTTTTGATTTGGGTTAAAAATCTGCGTTTTTGCGAGTTTTCGGTAGCCGGAAACGCACTGTAACGAAATCGGAAAAATCTGAAAATTTTGTGAGAAGTTTCTGGACATGAAAAAGGTGTTCTGGAATTTTTTGGGAATTTTTGAACTACTAATGGTACTTAATGATAATTATGTGGTTAAAAAATGGTTTTATAAATAATTTATTTATATAAGTAAAATGCCAAAATAAATTCCCAGAAATTTTCCCCATAATCTACTAATTTTTACTGACTTATATAAAAATTTACAGATTTTAGTTCAAATTCTAGATTAAATGAGAATTTATGGGGTTAAAATGGGTTATTATAAATCAATTTCGCAAGTTTATCGTGTAACGAACCTGCCGAAACTGGGAACTGACCCAACCCGACAAATACTATAATGATAACACTGGGAGTAATCCGGGTGATTCCCGGGAAAATTGGACACTAGGGGTGTGTCCTAATATAAATCGGGAAAATTCCCGACGGTGAAAATGGAAACTCAAATTTGGGCAACCTAGACTCCCCAAACACTCAAACTCCCTTAATGGAAAGTTAATCATTCTTAAATGACCACGTGTTTGCACTATTGGTATTCCGTACCATTATCTAAACACGTTAAACTATTGACTTTGGCTGGCACGCGAAACGGAGCCCGGAAGCCAACCTGAAAACTAATACTACCCTGGCATCCATCACCATACCAGTGTCCTATAAACTCAATCTGGAGTAAAAGCTCCTGACCATATCCAAGTTATAACCATTACCAACTTAGATACTGATTTGATTCCATACTTGCATGTGGGTTATCAAAGTTGATTCAGTTGCTTGATCACTCTTGTGTGGAGATCATTACTCGCACGGTGAGTTTTCACTTCCCCAATTTTGAATTGTTTTACTGTTATCTGGGGAATTGCATGTTAAAAACTGTGTTGATTACACCAATGTGAGAGTGAGTTTCACTTCCCCACTTTTAAAGGATTTTATTGTTTTCTGAGGACTTGCATGTTATAAACTGTGTTGATTACACCAATCTGGGAGTGAGTTTTACTCTCCCACTTTTAAATTATGATACTGTTTCTGAGATGATTGGCATGTTACGAAACTGTGTTAATTGCACCAACATATGATGTGAATTATCTAACACACGAACTACCTCCCCTCTGCAAGATAAGTGATTAACGTAAGCCTGTGGATAGTACTATCGGTTTGACCAACCCAATGCCACAACTGATAGTGTGTTGGCACTAGGTTACTACACTCTAAATTGGTTGTGTTGTTAGGCATAACTACTAAGGGGCGTTGAACTGCACGTGACACAGTTGATGGGCCGGGAGTATCTTTGTGACACGGTCCGGTGGCCGGGAGGGTCTGGGATGACACGGCCCGGGGAGAAACAGTCAGGTTTCACTTGTACTCGCGTGAAATTCCATCGGGCAATCTGTGACTATGACCAGTGCAATTAAACTTGTTAAGACACATTGTTACACAACAACTAAATCAGTGGAACTCACTCAGCTAGCTGACCCTTTTTAAAACTAACATGCATTTCAGGTAACTTGATACTGGTATGATCCGTGTATGTTGTTCAAGACATGTTTGTAGGCGAACCCTGATATAGACGCAAGTGGGTTAGAAGACTTATGTGGTTCATGGGAACACGCAGTTGTAACATACATGTAGTATGTAATCAACATTTTGTAAGTAATAAAATGTAGTGCCTTTATAAACAATGTGCTTGTACCAGAGGTGTCTGTTGCATCCATATTTTTTTCTTCCGCTGCAAGTCGGGGTGTGACACTAACCAAACGACATGACCATAAGGTATAACCTCAGAGGGTTATTCCCTGTACAACTATGGTCCCTAATATGAGTTTGGTCGGATCCTAAGATCGCCCAAACGGGTTGGATTCGAAAGTCAAAGCGGTGGTCAAGACCGCTCGACTTATGACCCTAATAAAGCACTAAACTAAAAGTGACGAGTTAGACATGTAAAACCATGTCTAACTAAGTTATAAAAATGTTTTGGCATCAAAGCAAAGTGTTTTGATACCCGAAAATAGTTCCGTCGTATTAGGTGTATTTTGCGCATTATTGACCAAAACTTTGACTCGTCACTATAACTAGAAAAACGTGGTAATCAATAGGCGTGATCACTATGGATCATAATTATCGTGATTAAGATCACGTTGCAAAGTCCAACTGGACTTTGACTTGACCAATTAATGGTCAAAGCTGAAAGTCAAACACCGTTTTACTTTTAGCTTAAAATAGCTAAAATAAATAAACAAGACTAGGAGAGAGCACTTACTTGTGTTGAAGAACACTTGAGGAGCTCCAAGAAGAAGAACGCTCAGATGGGAGGCCTCCACAAAGGTGGTAGCACTCCAAACTTAGAGCAAGAGGAGAAGAATGAGAAATGAGCAAGGAAAAATGGTGAAGAAGCTTGCTATTTATAGGAATCATGAAGCCATAAGATCATCACAAGTGTTCAATGTGTTTGCATGATCTTAGGAGAGCTTAAACAAGTGTCAAATGCAGGTGAGAGGTGTCAAAAATCGAATTGCTTGGTGTCCAAGGGAGTAAACAAGGAGCTGCCAACAAACTGCTGTGATGGGCACTCCATACGGACCGCATGGCTTTGTGGATGTGACATTTGTGGTGATTCGATCATGTAACAATATCCGAACGATTTAACAATCAATGAAATTTTTGTGTTTTATTTACGAGATTTCTATTTTATCATGACAATTGCACGTATTAAATTCTTGCACAATTCCGAACTCTTAAACAACTTCTAGAAGTAAAATCGCAAACTATTATGCAAACGTAATCAGTTTAATGCGACGTATACTCCAAACATCGACATAATCTAAACATACCCTAAATACCCTTTACATAACTTAGAAATAAGTTTTGAGGGCTTCGGTATGGCAAAAACACGCTTATGCACGCTCAGGGGCTATTTTGCAAATTCTGCGAAACTATGCAATTCGCGTATATCGTTATCCGGAACATGTACGCACATCCAAAAAAAAATTTAATCATTAAAATCTAGTATTTTAATGATTAGAATGAGAGAATATCATTCGTTACGGGTTTACGGTCATTTGCGCGTTCGTAACGATTTTCGTCGTAATTAACCGAAAACCGCAACCGTACTGCCAAATGAACCGACACCCGGGACATTTTTGGACATATTACAAGTTCCCTATGCTTTAACATCCTTATAGAGCTTAAAATGGGGTTAACGGGTGTTAGAAGTGCCAAAACGCAACGAAACAAGTTCAGGGGCCTGTTTTGCATTTTTGAAAGTTTGGATACCCAGCCACCACCGTAAGCTAGACCACCACCGTAGCCTACGGTGGTACCTGGGGACAGCAAGCTATTTTTCATGGCAGCCAGCTGTTTTCCTTGCATTATGTGCATTTTATGACGGAACTATTTTCGGGTATCAAAACACTTTGTTTTGATACCAAAACATTTTTATAACGTAGTTAGACATGTTTTGACATGTCTATCTCGTCACTTTTAGTTTAGTGCTTATTTAGGGTCTTAAGTCGAGCGGTCTTGACCACCGCTTTGACTTTCGAATCCGACCCGCTTGGTCGATCTTAGGATCCGACCACAAATATATATGTGACCATAGTTGTATAGGGAATAACCCTCTGAGGTTATACCTTATGGTCACGTTGTTTGGTTAGTGTTATGTTAAGTCACATATTATGCCCTATAAATGACCAAAATGCCCTTTTTGTGCATAAATCAACTTTAAGCATATCTGACCAATGTTTTGACATATAAACTGATGTTGCAACTATAACAAACTTTTTTGGCATATTAGACTTATCTTAACACATATCTAACCATCCGAACACATATTTACGTAAATGAAACGTTAACGTAGCGTAAACTACCTTAACGAGTCATAACGGGTTAAAAGCACTTAGGAATCTTTTGAAATCAGAATGTAGACTTTGTTAAACCACTTCATATGAGTCCCAAGACTCATTTGGTTTACAAGACCTCATTCTATCCGATCCGCCGATCCCGATATTTACATAGTTATCCGGTTTTAGGACACGTTTGATCTCTCGGACTTTTGAGCTTGTTTCATCTTTTATTCAAGGTTATTTTGCAACCCCAAGTGAGTACATAGTTCCCCTCTTTTATGTTTTTCAAATATATCGGGGTGATTCATATGTGCTAAATTGTTTTAAAGTTTTCAAAATTATAAATGCTATGGTTTATATAAACACGACGATTTCAATAATGTGAACGAATTTGTTGGTGCGTTGTATACATGACACGAATGACATTCATTAGCTTTGGCCAAGCCGACCAGTAGTAACTTATGGTACCATAGGACTGGCAATCCCGTTACCAAGTTTCCCAGTATTTGTGGGGAAGTTTGGGGAACAACCGAAACTGTTTACTTTAACATAGCCTTTGGTGGTTTCTTATTGCAATTTAAAGATACCCTTTGGTGGTATAGACTAGTCAGCACAGGTTTAAATGTATTCACCAAAACGACCAAAATTTTTCACAATTAAAAACAATAAACAATTTGGTTTATGGCAAGGACAATGAACAATTTGGTTTATGACACGAACAATGGACGATTGGTTTATGGCAAGTGATTTAGATAATGGTACGTGTGTAATGTGATAAAAGCATGAGGGATACGCCGCTGGTACTTCCTATATATAAGTGCTTTTATCGTATTACATTTGTGGCGTTATTTGCATCACTTGAAACAAAGGTTTTCAAACAATGACACGCAACAATTTTCTATTAAAGATATAAACCATTCAAAGTTTCTTCAAGACGATTTACTACTTGGATTTTCAAAACAAATGTTTTGGTCAAGATTCATGGCTACACGTCTTTTATAAACTATAACTAACTTGTATTAGTTGGTTAGTTATCATTGCAATACCAAATACCTTTTGATAACACGGTTTTCAACTAACGACTCTAGTAGTCTGATGAGGTATTGCAAATACACATTCAAGGCCATGAATTTGACACACTCACAAAACCTATGTACTCGCCGGCATATTTTTACTGACTTGTTTTCACATATGTTTCAGGAAACCAAGTTTGATGTCGATACATGCTCACGTAGGATTGGATGTGGACTTAGTGCCTTAAAATATGAAAGATAATAGTTTAATTAGTTTGTTTCAAACTCCAAGACAATGTAACTATGTAATTTCGATATTCAATAAAACATAACTTTAATTACCACGAGATGTTGAAACAATCTGTTAACGTGACTCCTCGACGTTTCCGCCGCGGTTTGTTGTTTTTTACGTGGTCATGGTGGTACAGATTGGTATCAGAGCACTGGTTATAGGGAATTAGGTTATTAGTAATGCTTTGACCTAGACTATAACCTTCCTAGGACCCTAACGCGAGTTTACTTGCGTTTAGATTTATAAAATACAATACTACGACCTATCCTTTGACGATTACCAAAAAAATACAAAAGACACAAAATCTCTTTCCGAAAACTTTTTGCAAAGAAAAACATCTATTCTTAGATGAATCATTTTTGGGCTTTATGCCTTCAAGGTTTTCAAATCTCGTCAAAGTTTGGGTTTTTATTAATGTGAACACATGCAATCTGGAAGGGTGGGTGCCTGCACTTCGAGTTTTCTGTCCATGGTTAGAGTGTTCGTACAAATCCACTTAATCGGACCAGTCACTCTTACCTGGGAACTCTTGGGGTGAGTGTCCACATATAGGCTAAAGTATGTCTTCGCGTTACATTATAAAGACCCATTTACTTTGATTAGTCACAGTGTGTCGTTTGTTTGTTTTGAGAAACGAACGAATGACCACCATCCTTATTTCGTCGATATTTTCAATACCTCTCTTGATTTTCTCACATATCTTCCTCCATGTTTTCTCTTAGAATGCCTCCTCGACTTGTTACAACTCAAAATGCCGAAATGGCAGCTATTATCGATCAGCAAATTGCTGTGGTACTCCGAAATCTCGTGACCCAACTTAATCAAGCGAACAAAAACAACAATAACAATAACAATGCACCAGCTCTGTGCAACTATAAACAATTTTGTTCGGCTAAACCACTCTCGTTTTCTGGGTCCGAGGGAGCCACTGGGCTTCTACAATGGTTTGAGAGTCTCGAAAGCACGTTCCGATTTGTTCAATGTCAAAATGGGCGAAAGGTTGAGTTCGCATCGAGTGTATTCAAAAAGAGAGCTCTTACATGGTGGAATGTTATTATGAGAGATAGAGGTGCCGATGTGGCCTTAGCTCAAACATGGGAAGAGCTTAGGGATCTAATGAAGAAGAAATTTTGTCCTCGTCATGAGCAGAGGGCGCTTGAAAACGAATTCCATGATCTCAAACAGGATAGTGGTGAGCATCGTGCTTATACTGAACGGTACGAGGAGTTGAGTTTACCCTGTCCTTCGATGGTGACGCCTTTGGATAAGGCGATTGAGAAGTATTTCGATGGTTTGCCTGATCCTGTTCAGGACATTGTTACCGGAAGTAACCCAACCACCGTCCGACAGGCCATTGAGCTAGCTGCAACTTTGACCGAGTCTCAGGTCAAAAAGGGTAACCTTCATCGCAAAGGCGATAAGAAATCATCCACCAAAACCACTCAAGAGAAACAAAAGGGAAACAAAACTGAGCCTTCTAAATGATCGAAGAAGCGTAAGGCTTCTCAGAACTTTGCTGTTACTACACAACCCGCTCCAGCCGCTCAACCCAATCAAGCTCCCAAAAACCAACCATCTCAACCTCCTGTGAGGAAGCCATATGCTGGTACCGCACCGATGTGCAATCGGTGCAACGGTCACCATCAAGTTCACCAACCATGTCGACAATGTACTACTTGTGGAAGATTTGGTCACTTGGCCAACTTTTGTCGATCTGTTCCAAACCAAGCTGCACAGAACCTTGTCCAACCCCAAGCAAATCCTGTTCGACCTCACTTTCCACGTGGGTCATGTTTTAACTGCGGCGGGATGGGCCATTACAAGAACAATTGTCCAAAATTAGCCAATGCCAATCAAGCTCGTGGACGAGCGTTCAATATCAACGCCAACGAGGCCTGTGTTGATAACGAAGTCGTTGACGGTACGTTCCTTGTCAACAATCATCCTGCTTCTGTTCTTTTCGATTCGGGTGCTGATAGGAGTTTCGTGTCCTTAGCCTTTGAACCATTGCTTTCAATGCCAAGAACTAAACTAGGAAATCCCTTGACAGTCAAAATAGCTAGTGGTAAACCTCTTAAACTAGATTCAGTCATTCGTGATTGCCAATTGAACCTTAATAACCACCTTTTCGCCATTAACCTCACACCAATGCAACTCGGGAGTTTCGACATTATTATAGGAAGGGATTGGTTAACCAAGCATCATGCCGAAGTTATTTGTTTTGACAAGATAGTTCGAATACCTCTTCCCTCTAGTGAAGTCTTAGAAGTTCGTGGAGAGAAACCCGCTAGTAATCTTAAACTCATGACCTGTAACCAAGCCCAAAAATACCTACAAAAGAACTATGTTGCCTTCCTGGCACATATCGTAGAGGAGAAAGGCAAAAGCAAAAGTGTTTAGGATATTCCCATTGTTCGGGATTATCCTGAGGTGTTTCCTGAAGAATTACCTGGTTTACCTCCTGTACGACAAGTTGAGTTCCGCATTGATCTTGTACCTGGTGCCAACCCAATTGCTAAGTCTCCATACCGTCTTGCACCATCTGAGATACAAGAGTTGAAACAACTTCAAGAGCTATCTGATAAAGGATTCATTCGTCCGAGCTATTCACCTTGGGGTGCTCCTGTCCTATTTGTGAAAAAGAAGGACAGATCTTTCCGTATGTGTATCGATTATCGTGAGCTCAACAAACTCACGATCAAAAATCGATATCCCTTACCTCGCATTGATGATCTCTTTGATCAGCTACAAGGTGCTACTTGCTTTTCAAAGATTGATCTATGTTCTGGGTATCATCAACTTCGTGTGCTCGAAGAAGATATTCCCAAGACTGCTTTTCGCACTCGATATGGTCATTACAAGTTTACTGTCATGCCTTTCGGTTTGACAAATGCTCCAGCTGTTTTCATGGACTTGATGAATCGGGTTTGTAAACCTTATTTGACCAAGTTCATCATTGTTTTCATCTACGACATTCTAATTTATTCCAAGTCTCGAGCAGAACACGAACAACACCTTCGATTAACTATGGAACTACTAAAGAAAGAACAAGTTTATGCCAAATTTTCCAAGTGCGTGTTTTGGCTAAAAGAAGTTCAATTCTTGGGACACATAGTCAATGAGCAAGGTATACATGTGGATCCTTAAAAAATCACTGTGATTAAGGATTGGAACACACCCACTACTCCCACAGAAGTTCGCTCATTTCTTGGTCTTGCTGGATATTACCGTCGATTCATCACGAACTTCTCAAAGAACCTGGTTCCCATCACCGCTTTGACTCAAAAGAATAAGCCTTTTGAGTGGAGACCCAAACAAGAGGAAGCTTTCCAAACTCTGAAACAAAAACTCTGCGATGCTCCTATTCTATCTTTACGCGATGGCAACGATGATTTTGTTGTCTATTGTGACGCATCGAATCTAGGCCTTGGTTGTGTTCTCATGCAACGAGATAAAGTCATCGCCTATGCGTCAAGACAATTGAAAATCCACGAGAAGAACTACACGACTCATGATCTTGAGTTAGTTGCTGTAGTTTTTGCTCTCAAGATTTGGAGACACTACCTTTATGGTACGAAGTGTGTGGTTTTCACTGACCACAAAAGTCTCCAGCACATATTCAATCAAAAGGAGCTGAACATGAGACAACGATGCTGGGTCGAACTTTTAAACGACTACGATTGCGAGATTCGCTACCATCCTGGTAAGGCGAATGTCATGGCTGATGCGCTTAGTCGTAAGGAACATGTCAAGCTTCTTTGTGTTCGAATTCAATTCGATATTCAGACACGTATCCTACAAGCAGAACGTACGTGTGTGAACCAAAGCTTGTTGAGAAATGAGCTACCTCAAAGTCTCGAACTCCAACTCGAAACGAAAGACAACGGATTACTCGACTATTAGAACAGATGTGGGTTCCAAGTCAAGACAATCTTCGCACCTTATTGATGGACGAAGCTCATAAGTCTCGTTATTCAATCCATCCGGGTGCCGACAAAATGTACAAGGATCTTTGTACCCAAGATTGGTGGCAGGTTATGAAGAAAGACATTGCCTTGTATGTATCAACGTGCCTAACTTGTCTTAAAGTCAAGGCTGAATATCAACGCCCATTGGTTTGCTCGAACAACCAGAAATACTATTAGGAAGTGGGAGAACATTGCGATGGATCTCATCATAAAACTACCGCGCACATCTAGAGGTCATGATGCCATTTGGGTAGTCATTGATTGTCTAACAAAGTCAGCACACTTTTTGGCAATTCGTGAGGATTACTCTGCTGACAAACTTGCCAAAATCTATGTTGATGAGATAGTATCTCGTCATGGTGTTCCTTTGGACATCATATCTGACAGAGATGCTCGGTTCTCATCTCACTTTTGGAAAACCATGCAAACTGCTATGGGAACCAAACTAAATCTGAGCACTTCTTATCATTCTCAATTGGATGGACAAACCAAGAGAACAATTCAAACGTTGGAGGATATGCTTAGAGCATGTGTGATCGACTTTGGTGGTAGTTGGGATTCACATCTACCGTTGATCGAATTCTCCTACAACAATAGTTATCACACCAGCATCAACATGGCGCCTTTCGAAGCTTTATACGGTCGAAAATGTCGTTCACCTGTCTGTTGGAATGAAGTTGGAGAGTCTCAGTTTACTGGACCTGAACTTATTCATGACACAACAGAGAAAGTCAAGAAAATACGCGATAACCTTCTGACCGCTAGAAGCCGTCAAAATAGTTATGCGGACAAACGACGCAAGCCCTTGGATTTCCAAGTTGGTGACCACGTCCTACTCAAGGTATCCCCTTGGAAAGGAGTGGTCAGATTTGGAAAGAAAGGAAAACTGGCACCACGATACGTTGGACCATTCAAGATCGTTGAAAGAATCGGAAAGGTCGCCTACCGACTTGAGCTACCTCCTAAACTTGGGAACGTTCACCCAACATTCCATGTGTCCAATCTAAAGAAGTGTTTAGCTGACACAAATCTCCACATTCCCCTCGACGAAATTCACGTAAATGACACTATGCACTTTGTCGAGAAACCCGTGGAGATTTTGGACCGTGAAGTCAAGAAACTCAAACGAAGACGAGTTTCGATAGTCAAAGTTCGCTGGAAATCCAAACGTGGCCCAGAATTTACTTGGGAATGAGGGATCAAATGAAAGCGAAGTACCCACATCTGTTTCCAAGTTTCCTCTAATTAAATTTCGGGACGAAATTTCCTAAACTAGGGGAGACTGTGACATTTGTGGTGATTCGATCCTGTAACAATATCCGAACGATTTAACAATCAATGAAATTTTTGTGTATTATTTATGGGATTTGTATTTTTATCATGACAATTGCACGTATTCAATTCTTGCACGATTCCGAACTCTTAAATAACTTCTGGAAGTGAAATCGCAAACTATTATGCAAACGTAATCAATTTAACGCGATGTACACTCTAGAACATCGACATAAGCTGAACATACCCTAAATACCCTTTACATAACTTAGAAATAAGTTTTGAGGGCTTCGGTATGGCAAAAACACGCTTATGCAAGCTCAGTGGCTATTTTGCAAATATTGTGAAACTATGCCGATTCGCGTATATTGTTATCAGGAACATGTACGCACATGCAAAAAAAATTTTGTAATCATTAAAATCTAGTATTTTAATGATTGGAATGCAAAAATATCATTTGTTACGCGTTTACGATCATTTGCGTGTTCGTTATGATTTCCGTCGTAACTAACCGAAAACCGCAACCGTACGGCAAAATGAACCGACACCCGGGACATTTTTGGACATATTTCAAGTTCCCTATGCTTTAACGTCCTTATAGAGCTTAAAAATGGGGTTAACGGGTGTTATAAGTGCCAAAACGTGACGAAACAAGTTCGGGGGCCTGTTCTGCCATTTTTGAAAGTTTGGCTGCCCAGCCCCCACCGTAGCCTACGGTGGTACCTTGGGACAACAAGTTGTTTATCATGGCAGCCAGCTGTTTTCCTTGCTTGGGGCCCAAGAACTCACGATTTTCCACTAATTCACCTGCATTGAACATGTGCAAGGACACTAAGCATGTCATTACACCTCATGGGACACTTGGCTTGATTTGGCGAGTCCTCACCATTTCAATTTACTCATTTCCATCTTTCTTCTCTCTAAACTCTAAGTAGAATTGCTACCTATTAGGAGGCCTCCCATCTGAGTTTTTCGAGTAATCTTGGCTTCCTTGAGCACAAGTAATATCCTAGCCTTGTTATTTATTTTAGCTTCTTATGAGCTAAAAGTCAAACAATCGACTTTCTGTTTGACTTTCGGTTCTGACCGTATTTGGTCAAAGCAAAGTTCAATTGAACTTTGCAACGTGATCATAATCACGAAGTTTATAATCCCTTGCGATTATACCTACGGATTACCACGTTAACTAGTCGAAGTGACGAGTCAAAGTTTCGGTCAAAGATGCGCATTATGTGCATTTTATGACGAAACTATTTTCGGGTATCAAAACACTTGTTTTGATACCAAAACATTTTTATAACGTAGTTAGACATGTTTTGACACGTCTAACTCGTCACTTTTAGTTTAGTGCTTATTTGGGGTCGTAAGTCGAGGGGTCGTGACCACCGCTTTGACTTTCGAATCCGACCCGCTTGGTCGATCTTAGGATCCGACCAAACACATATATCTGACCATAGTTGTATAGGGAATAACCCTATGAGGTTATATCTTATGGTCACGTTGTTTGGGTAGTGTTATGTTAAGTCATATATTATGCCCTATAAATGACCAAAATGCCCTTTTTGTGCATAAATCAACTTTAAGCACATGTGACCAATGTTTTGACATATAAAATAAGTTTCAACTATAATAAACTTATTTTGGCATATTAGACTTATGATAACACATATCTAACCATCTGAACACATATTTACGCAAATGAAGTGTTAAAGTAGCGTAAACTACCTTAACGAGTCATAACGTGTCAAAAGCACTTAGGAATCTTTTCAAATCAGAATGTAGACTTTGTTAAACCACTTCATATAAGTACCAACACTCATTTGGTTTAAAAGACCTCATTCTATTTGATCCGCCGATTAAAATCCCGATATTTACATAGTTATCTAGTTTTAGGACACGTTTGATCTCTCGGACTTTTGAGCTTGTTTGATCTTTTATTCAAGGTTATTTTGCAACCCCAAGTGAGTACATAGTTCCCCTCTTTTATGTTTTTCAAATATTTTGGGGTGATTCATTTGTGCTAAATTGTTTTCAAGTTTTCAAAATTACAAATGCTATGGTTTATATAAACACGACGATTTCAATAATGTGAACGAACTTGTTGGTGCGTTGTATACATGACACGAATGACATTCATTAGCTTTGGCCAAGCTGACCAGTAGTAACTTATGGTACCAAAGGACTGACAATCTCGTTACCAAGTTCCCCGGTGTTTGTGGGGAAGTTTGGGGAACGACCGAAACTGTTTACTTTAACATACCATTTGGTGGTTTGTTATTGGAATGTAAAGATACCCTTTGGTGTTATAGACTAGTCAAGACAGGTTTGAATATATTCACCAAAACGACCAAAATTTTTCACAATTAAAAACAATAAACAATGTTGTTTATTGCAAGGACAATGCACAATTTGGTTTATGACACGAAAAATGGACGATTGGTTTATGGTAAGTGATTTAGATAGCGGTACGTGTGTAATGTGATAAAAGCATGGTGGATACGCCGCTGGTACTTCCTATATATAAGTGCTATTATCGTATTACATTCGTGGCGTTATTTGCATCACTTGAAACAAAGGTTTTCAAACAATGACACGCAACAATGTTCTATTAAAGATATAAACCATACAAAGTTTCTTCAAGATGATTTACTACTCGAATTTTCAAAACAAATGTTTTGGTCAAGATTCATGGCTACAAGTCTTTTATAAACTATAACTAACTTGTATTAGTTTGTTAGTTATCATTACAATACCAAATACCTTTTGATAACACGGTTTCCAACTAACGACTCTAGTAGTCTGACGAGGTATTGCAAATACACATTCAAGGCCATGAATTTGACACACTCACAAAACCTATGTACTCGCCGACATATTTTTGCTGACTCATTTTCACATATGTTTCAGGAAACCAACTTTGATGTCGATGCATGCTCATGTAGGATTGGACGCGGACTTAGTGCCTTAAAATATGAAAAACAATAGTTTAATTAGTTTGTGTTAAACTCCAAGACTATGTAACTATGTAATTTCGATATTCAATAAAACATAACTTTAATTACTACGTGATGTTGAAACAATCTGTTAACGTGACTCCTTGACGTTTCCGCCGCAGTTTGTTGTTTTTATGCGGTCGGGGTGTTACAGTGGATGCGGTCCGCATCCACCCTAGCTGACAGCAACTTTCAAAAATTGGTAGAACAGGCCCCTGCACTCGTTTCGTCAAGTTTTGGCACTTCTAACACCCGTTAACCTCATTTTCAAGCTTCATAAAGACAATAAAGCATAGGGAACTTGAAATATGTTCAAAAATGTTCCGGGTGTCGTTTCGTTTGGTTGTACGGTTGCGGTTTTCGGTTAATTATGACGAAAATCGTAACGAACAAGCAAATGACCGTAAATGCGTAACGAATGGTATTTTTGCATTTCAATCATTAAAATACAAGATGTTAATGATTACAAAAATTTTTGGATGTGCATACATGTTCCGGATTAAGAAATAGCGTAACAGCATAGTTTCGCAGAATTTGCAAAATAGTCCCTAAAGTTACAAAAGCATGTTTTTGCCATACCGAAGCCCTCAAAACTTATTTCTAAGTTATGTAAAGGTTATTTAGGGTATGTTTAGCTTATGTCATTGTCCCAGAGTGTAGGTTGCATTAAACTGATCACGTTTTGCGATTTTACTTCCAGAAATCGTTTGAAAGGTCAAAATCGAATCAATAATGAAAATGCACAAAAATCATAAATAAATATACAAATTTGTAAACAACACAAAGTTTCATTGATCATCAAATTGTTCGAAAATCGTTACATGATTAATTACACAAATGTCACAATATGGAGTTCAATGGTGTTGGGTTGGGCGGAGTAACGACCGCAAATTCTGAACAGAAGCCTTCGGATTTTGTTCTTGGGGTTGTTGTTTTTCTTGGCTTGAGAGGGTGAGGGCTCAGTAGTGGTGGTATTGGTGGTACCTTGGTGTGCGCTTTTCAACGATGCTTTTGCGGCGTTCTTGTGCTCGACATGGTTGCTATTAAGGCGAGCGGCCAATCGGTAGGTTTCTTCAACAGTCGCTGGGAAGGTAGCTTCTACAAGGTTCATGAAAGAATCGGGCAGACAGTGGATGTACTTGTTGATGGTCTTTTCAGTGGTATCAACTTGGCTAGGGTAAAGGATGCTTAGTTGTTTAAAGCGTAGGGTTAGACCATCGTTTTGTTTTGCTTGAAGTACCAAAACTCGTGCTCTAACTTCCTGAGTTCATGAGGAGGACAAAATTCGTCCCTCATGATCTGTTTTAGTTCAGTCTATGGCAGCACGTGGCATCATCCATTCTTGTGCTTCGTTCAGAGATCCACCACTCGAGGGCTCTCGAGCGGAATACCCCTGTAGCATTTTCGGTGCGCAAGTCATCTGGGCAGCCACTTCAGCGGAATGAAATCTCCATGGATTCAAACCAAGTCAACAATGCCGTCGCACCATCATTGCCAGTAAACTCCATGGGTTTACAGGCCATGAATTTTTTGAAGAGGAATTGTGACTTACGCTTTTCCACCTTAGAGTCGACGGAGGACTTAGGGGTGTCGTCGATGGTTTGGATTTAGCTCACAATGTTGGGGATAATCTTAGCCATCTACTCGGCCTTTTGTTCCGCGACTAACCCTACGAGTTCTTACTTCGAAATAAAGCCCCCATGGTTGTTGAAACCCTCCTTGGAACCGTTTGATTTCTTTGACGAAGTATCTAGCGAGGAAAATGAATTATCCATTCATCTTCACTTCTGAAGAAATACCCACTGGGAAATGAATAATCCATTGGTAATCCTTCATTTCCACTTCTGATGAAGTATCCACTGAGGAAAATGAATTATCCATTCATTTTCGCATTTGAAGAGATACCCACTAGGAAATGAATAATCCGTTTGTAATCCTTCATTTCCACTTCTAATGAATTATCCATCGAGGAAAATTAATTATCCATTTCATTTTCACTTCTTAAAGAAATCCACTGGGAAATGAGTAATCTATTCATAAATCCTTCATTGCCACTTCTAATAAGGTATCCACTAAGGAATGAATAACACAATTTTCACTTTTGAAAGAATATCTACTGGGAAATGAATAATCTATTCATAAAATATTTCATTTCCACTTCTAATGAAGTATCCAATGAGGAAAATGAATAACCCATTCATTTTCACTTCTAAAAGAATATCCACTGGGAAATGAATAATCTATTCATAAATCCTTCATTTCCACTTCTGAAGAAGCACCCACCAAGGTAATAAATAATCCATAATTTCCACTTCTGAAGAAACTTCCACAGAGAAATGAAACACAAGCTAAATCCTTAAAATCTTTCTATCTTAATAGTTAGATTCTTAAAGGGCGCTTAAGGTACTAGTTTTTAATCCTGATTGGATTTTTAAGAATACTTTACAAGACACTGAAACAAAATCTTTCTATCTTAATAATTGGATTCTTAAAGGATACTCGTAGTACTATTGATTTATATGGTTTTACCAGAAATCAATCCCTCATTTCCACTTCCTGCATAAATTGAGGAAGTATCCATTAGGGAATGAACACCATACATATAATGACCCGTTCGCACTTCCTGCATTACTTGAGGAAGTATCCACTAGGGGAATGATAAAGTTATGCTTCGCATGGAAATCCATGATGGGTCATTCTATGTAATTGGATAAAACCCTAGATTCCAGGCAAGACAATTGCCTAACACAACTCTTGAAAACAGTCTCCTACGGATATATTCCATGCTTTATGCAAGCAGACTCCTACAGATAAATTTCGAGACGAAATTTCCTAAAGGAGGGAAGACTGTAACCCTTGTGCAAAAGTCTGCCATTTTTCGTATTTTGAATACGGACCATGTGTACAAATCCAAATATTTTGGTATTCAATAAAATCTCGTATTTATTAATGCAAAAATGTCGATCGTTGCTAAATTTCGTTCATTTTCGTGTTTGATAAAGCGTTGTGCGTTATTATGAAACGCGTAACCGTACGATCGAAGGAACCGACATCCACGATATTTCCAGACAAAATCTAAATTACACATGCCTTGGCACCTTTATACAACCTAAATATTAGGTTAAAGGGGTTAAAATGGCAAACAAGTAAAAATAAAAGTCCGAGGGCCAAAATTGTCAGCATATATATACATATATATATATATATATATATACATATATATATATATATACATATATATATATATATACATATATATATATATATATAATTTCTTTTGATTGATCACCAAGTTTGGACACCTTGCACTCATTTTTCCACACTTAATATGGTGATGACACATGTTAGGACAATAATCCACACTTGGTAACATTTGTCATCACCTCCTTAATCCTAAAACACTATATATACCCCTTTAATTCATCCATTTTCTTCACACCACTTCAAAGCAAAGTGTGAAGTTCTTCTTTCTATCCTTCTTGGAGCTTGTTTTCAACATTTGGAAGCCTCCTATCTTGAGTTCTGAAAGTGTTCTTTAACACGAGTAAGTACTCTTCCTAGTTCTTTCATTATTCCTAGTTCTTCAAATAGTTTGACTTTCGGTTCTGACCATTTTTGTGAAGTCAAAGTTCAAATTGAATTTAGCAACGTGATCGTAATCACGAAGGTATTAATCTCTTGCGATTGCACCTTCTGATTACCATGTTTAGTAGGTGAGATGACGAGTCAAAGTTTTACGAACTAAAAGTAAAAAAAATACATAAAAGTGCATTTTACGACAAAAATATTTTTGGGTATTAAAACTTAAAGTTTTGACATCAAATCAGTTTTATAACATTATTAGATATGTAAAAAAATTTCTAACACTTCCTTTCTAGTTTAGTGCTTATTTATTAGTCGTAAGTCGAGCGGTTTGACTACCATTTTGACTTTCGGATCTGACCCGTTTGGTCAATCTTAGGATTCAACCAAGCTTATTTTTTTATGACCATAGTAATACAAGGAATAACCCTTTGAGGTTATACCTTATGGTCATAAGGTTTGTTTAGTTATATCATGAGTCGATTTTTATGTACTTTAAATTGATCAAAACGCCCTTTTGGCGCATAAAATGGTTTTAAACATGTAAGACTATAGTTTTGACATCTAAACTGATATTATAACATAATCAAACTTATTTTGACATATGAGACTCATCACATGACTTATTTAACCATCTAAACCCATAATTACGCTTACGACCCGTTAAACTGACGTAAACCACTTTAACGAGTCATAACGGGTCAAAAGCACTTAAGAACTCTTTCAAATCAGAATGTTAAGCTTTTAAACCATATCATACGAGTCCCAACACTCATTTAGTTTCTAAGACTTCATTCTATCCAATCCTATGATTAAAGTCTCGAAACACTAACATAGTATTCCGATACATTAGGACACACTTGAACTCTTCAATCTTTGTGCTTTGTTTGATCATTTGAACAAGACTTATACGCAATCCCATGTGAGTACATAGTCCCCTCTTTTACGTTTTCAAATGTTTTGGGGTGATTCATATAGGCCTATCAACACTTTCTTGGTTTTTCATGACATTATACATGTGTTTGTTTATCTAGTACATATAGTACATGATTTCAAAGACATTTGCTTCGTATGTTGACTTAGCATACCTAGTACATGGTTTTAAAACATTTTCACAACATGCTTACATTGTTCTAGACATTTTTGTGCATTGAACTCGACAATGATACATTCATTAACATTAACCTCTGATGCGTGGGTGTAAACCGACGTTTGTTTTGGTTTAAGTTAATGTTTTTACGTAACTTTTAATTCCGGAGAGCCTACTTTTAATAAGGTTTGTGTTTTACAGGTCTTACGGAGTTTAAGGAGCTAATTGGGAGCCAAACGGAGCACCAAGACACAAACGAGATCAACCGGAACCAAGAAACGAAAAATGCAGAAAGTGAGGATTGGAAGCACCGTCGCCGACGCCACTATGGGCCGTCGGCAACGCCCCGCCTAACCTCGCCCGTCGTGTGCTTTTCATCGTAGACAGCAGGATAAGCCGTCAGCCAAAAAGGGAGAAAGCATGGGTCGTCGCCGACGAGCCTCCTGGCCGTCGGCGACGGGTCTCTGTCCCTTGCATCTGAATTTTGAGTTTGTTTGGTTTGGGGACGGGTTTAAACATGATTTTTGACCTATTTTGGGGTATCACGAGTTCTTGGAGTGGAAAACTTGTTCTTGGAGCCACAACCTTCCACCAATCCAATTGAATCCATTTTCAATCCATCCAATTCATCCACTTTGATTCTAAACCTAATCCATCAACATCACCATCTCATACCAAACCCTAACCATACTTCATATTCAACTCAAAGCTTCAACATGTTCAAGTTTAAGGCTTTATCATCCATTGATCGTGTTCCGTTCACCATGAGCGGCTAATTTCCGAAGGTTTCATCCCGGTGTAGACTTTTGTAAGATTTCTAGGGTTTGCTACATGTTAAACATTTGATTTGTGACAGTTCGAATTGCATATAATCTTTTGATAATTGTCTTGCGTTTATATTGTATTTGCGAATTGTCGAGTGAGTTATGAAATTTGACTTCGTGAAATGAGTATGCGTATGTCACACCCCGACCCGCAGCGGAAATGGTGATCGGGGCATGATTGGGTTTTCATCAAAGCTAATGACATTTACTATAAAGTTTCATATTTATTATTTCTCTTTAAAGAAGAAGTTACAACAAACATACAAATACATCATGCTCAAATACATTTTCATTCAACTTACAAACTAGAGTACAATTACAAAGGAAAACAAAACTAAACATTTATTCCGAGGCAATTAACTTGTTTATTCTTCTAGGCCATCCTATGTGTTTCTTTTCTCAACTGGATCACCTGTATCATGTGTAAAATAGGGTTTTGGGTCAACAAAAGTTGGCGAGTGAATCTTACTTAAATATTTGAAAGGATTAGTTATATTGGTTATTTGAATAAAATTGTGCATAACCAAATATGAATAAACGTAAATGTAAACTTAATCACAAAACACATAATATCAATAAATGCACAAGCACACACACCAAAGTGAATGAACAATGAGATCAAGGCTCAATCAAACGGAGCCGATCGAATGAGGCACGCGTTGTTCAACTCGTCTCCCACGAGGAACTGATGGGCCTAATGAATGTTTTGCACGCAACTTGACAAAATGTAAACACGTATTACAACAAACAATATTTACATCATAAGTTTAGGTCATATAATGGTAATAGCACAAGTTTGAATAAATGTAATAATTATAGCGACACATGATACACCCAAAACATGAATAAAAAGGGAAATTTGTAAGAATTCACTCACAGTGGGTGCGTTCCTTGATGACGATGAATGCGTACGAATTTTTGGATTTGATCGACGAGGAAAACTAACCTAAAATAATAACGAAATGGTTCGGTAAATAAATGGATTTTATTTGAGATTAATATTTTTAATTCATAATCTTAATAGGAGTTTTAGATTTATTTTTGCGAGTTTAAAGGACGTTTTCTAACTTTAAAAATATTATTTTAAGTATTTTTAATTTATTTTTAAATTAAATAAATAAATAAAAAGAAATAAAAATTTTGACTTTTTTGACCGTTGACCGGACCGTTGACTGGTCGGACTGTGGTTAAGTGTGCGCTGAGTGAGGTTCGAACTCGTGACCTCCCGTATACGTGCACGCAGCTCTACCAACTGAGCTACGTGTCTAACCCGAAATATTCTTGATTTTTATTATACTTATATACTGATTAGAATATTTCAGAAATTAATTTATTTAAAAAGGGTTTTAACTGATCGAACCGGTGCGAAGGATATGTTTCGAACACGTGACATGGGGTTTAACTTTGCACACAGTCCACCGCTGGACTGTGTGTCTAACCTGGTTAAAATACTGATTTTAATTATATTTATGTATTATATGTTTTGTTTTATATTAACGTTATAAAAATGCTCGGTTAATATAAAGGATTCAGCATTATGTATGGGACTCGAACTCGGTATCTTTGCATTTCAAATGCACACAGTCCACCACTGGACTGTGTGTCTAACCCGATACGAATCCCATTTTTAATTATACTTATAAACTTTTTGAACTTCATCTCTTTCCTTGAATCAAACATAGAATGAATCCGACTGTTATCTAAATTTTAAACAATTTTTATTACTGATTTACCACTAATGGAATTAAACATGAACATAGAAAGGTTTTAAAGATTCATACCCACTGGAAGATAGAACCTTGATGATCCCGGTGACCAACTCCGGCGAGTTCCAAATTTTTCCGGCGACAGTAGACAAATTCCGGCGAACAGAAAAGTTGATCAGAGAGTTTTAGAGTGAGTGTGGGTGACTTCTGTCTGAGCTCTAGAAGTCCTATTTTAGAGTAGGGCAATAAGGGAATGGATTCTTCGGTTTTCCGGCGATTTGCAGAACTCCGGCGAGTTTTAATTTCAAGCAAAGAACTTTCTGATCGATTAGAGAGTTTGTTTGAGAAAAATGAACGAGTTCTAATCGTGTGAACCATTACTAATTATATTGAAAGGTGGTCAATCATAAATTTTCGGTTTCAAAGAAAAATCCTCAAATCATGGTACTGAATGATTGAAAACGGTTTGCGATTGAAGGAAACAGTTATGAAATTATGATCCGCGTTTACCAGTTAACGAAAAACGTATCTCCATTGATTCAGCGGTTTCAGAGGTGATGATTTGAAGATGCGAATTTTAGCCGTGGGTCTTAAATAAAAGTTAATGGTTTCGGATTTATAGCACATAAGTGTATGTAGAGCAGTGGTGTGTTAGCGTGTGTATAAGTGTTTGGTTAGGGGTAAGACCCGGGTTCGATTCCCGCGGTCTACCCCTTTTTATTTATATTTATTATTATTATTTTTTTATATCTGTTATATATATATATATATATATATATATATATATATATATTATCATTATTATTGTTATTTTCACTTTAATTAATACAATTAAATATGCGACGAACTTCGAATAAATATTTGGGTTTTAAACGGAGCGGGTTTTGAAACCCATTTTTCGATAAATGTTACAGCGTATTTATGCCTTGTCAATTGATAGGTTTCACTTGTCCAAAGTAACGAAGTGCATTATGGTCCGTTGTCTATAACGTTGATAACAATTGGCACCTAAGCTTTGTGATTCTAAACCGTTAATGAACTAATTCGTTTAAATCAATTTAAATCGTGTAGTAACCCTAGGTCTTGCAATTGTTGAACCAGGTGTGAACCTTGTTTTCTCATTATTGTTTTACAATCAAAATTCCTTTCATTGCAATCATCCTTAAGTTTTAGTAGTTAATTAATTAAATAAAAACTTGTCGGTTCATTCCGACATCCTGTCAAACAAACAAATTAATCAATCTCATTAGCAAGCTTCATAAAAGTGACATAACTATTTAAATCAATCTTGTCCGTACGCAAACCACAGACTCTTCGTGGATCGACCCCGTACTACCACTAACTCATAGTTGCGGATAAATCGGGTTTATAAATATTATCTTTGACCGAGGCGCGACACCTGGATCAAATTTTGGCGCCGTTGCCGGGGAGTTCATGCGTTTTGCGTTTGGATTTATTGGTTTTCGTGATTAACTGTTTAAGTGCTTGTTTTCGTATTATCGTATCTGCTTTTGTGTTACGCAGGTGTGTTACTTGTGCAGGCTACAGGTAGTGCATGCATACACAAAACTCGGGAAGAACTTCACCGTTAATATTCGAACCGGAGATTGAGCGGGTTGTTAGACGAAACCTAGCCAACCGATTAGAGGCAACCGTTGTCTCTAATCCACCAAAACCCAATACACCAAGCACCTCATCTGTTGGAACCGTTCCAAAGGATAACCAAAATGCTAACCAACATCAACACCAATACCCGAATCACCCACCTCAAAACCCGAACAACCAACCGGGTGGTAACAACTCAAGACTACCTACACCACCATTTCAAAATCCCAGTCCTAACCAAAACCTCAACCAACTAGCCCATACACCTCCACCTCAAAACCAAAATCGACAAAGCCCATTACCACCAAATGCCAACAACCGCAACACTAACGCCAACCGTGGTGTTAATATGAATTGTGGCAATCCCGCGAATGAAGGCTAATTTGTCAATCTTGATGAATTGAGGAATAATATCCCGGATGATGAACCTTATAGTGTACCCGGTTATCAATCACCAGAACATGTGAGTGTTCACACAGAATACTCGGGCGATGGGGGATATTATAATGATCGGTTTGAAGACGATGGATGGGGAAATGACAATGAAGGGTCTTTCCACGACGGTGCGAATGTTGTGGGGGATTATGATGGATACTGGTATGACCAAGGTAGAGATGACGGTTATGGGAACAACCGTCAACCACGTAACAACAATAGGAACCGAGACGACGGCAACAACAATTACAACAATCAAAATGCCAATCGTAATCGGATTCCACAATACGTGGGTTGTGGGAATCAAAGGGGTTATCGAGATGGTGATAGAAGAGGGGATCGAAGAATGGGGGATCAAGAGGTGAACGGTCCACCAAGGGATAATCGATACAATCGCAACAACAACAATCAACGTCAACCACCGCAAGGAGTCGACGGTAGGTGCCGACCAATGATATCAGAAAATGATTCTCCGATTGTACCACCGCCAAGAGGAAGAGTTGCTTTTGATTGCAAACCCAACTACATCAACATACTTCCTCATTTTAATGGACGGTCGAATGATGAACCATATACGTATTTACAGGAGTTTTCGGCCATATATAGCACTATTGGGGGTGGTCATTTCACTCAAGACGAGGTTCGCTTACTTCTTTTCCAATTCTCATTAAAGGACAAGGCTAAGCAATGGTTTTTAACATTGTCCACCAATAGCATTCACACTTGGGCGGAGATGCAACAAGCCTTCCTTGATGAGTATTACTCGATGGCCAAGACCGATGATGCACGTGATGAGATTAGAGTGTTTAAACAACTCTCGAGTGAACCGTTACATGAGGCATTCATGAGGTATAAAGAATTAATCTGAAAGTGTCCTCATCATCAAATCGAGAAGTGGGAATTAGTGAAGTGCTTTGTGAGAGGTCTAGATGGGGAGACATGGAATCATTTGGAGTCGACTAGTAACGGAACATTGTTGAGTAATCATGAAGATCACGATTGGGAGTTCCTCGAGAGAATGGCTAAAAGATCGAAAGCTAAAGAGTCGGCCGACCGAGCTAAAAAGCACCCTATATCCCGGTCACTACACGACCTTGACTCTAGTTCAAGGGACCGCATTTCTACATTGGAACGAGAATTGGCCCGTATGAAGAAAAAGGAAGTTAACGCGGTACAATTCGCGGGTTGCGATGGTTGTGGGGGACTCGATCATAGAACCATGGAATGTCAAATGGCAAAAGCCGAAGACACCGAGGAAGTGAATCAAGTGTTTGGTGCTCGAAAGTATAACGACATGAACTCAAACACTTACCATCCTGGGTTGAGGAATCACCCTAATTTCCGTTATGGGAACGCCGAAAGTCAAATAAACCCGAACTTTCATGCGGGTAACCACGATGGATCATCATACCAAAACCGCCAAGGCGGTAATCACGGGGGCTATCAAAGAAACTACAACCAAGGTAGTAATCAATCGTCTCAGAACCGTGAAGGAAATTATCAAAGGGGGTACTGTAACATTCGTCAAAAAACGGGTTTTCAAACCCGCTTCGTTTATTAATCGAATATACAGTTATAAGTTCCGTTGCGTATTTATTGTTCATATTAATTTTAAACAATACATAACTAATAAACATATCTAGAATTTTAAACCATAATTATTAAATAACAAAAAAATAGTGAATAAAAAAAATAATGGAGACGCCGGGTTTCGAACCCGGGTCACCCACAAACACACAACACACCGCTCCGCCACACACTTTGTTTGTGATAAACACTAGAACAAATAACATATATAATAAAACCGAAAGTCAAATCCGGTAATCAACGCGCCAGAACTCGCAATCACCGGAAAATCAGGCACTTCGCGAATTTGGCTGTTTCTCCTTTGACCGAAACGGATGAATTTATTTTGACGTCGGTTATAACCGGCAATCAATTTCGTTCATAACCGCCGGAAATCCTAAATCGCGAATCAAGACTCAATTCAAACCCAATTCAGCCTGTTTCCACTATAAATACCCACTTGAACACTCTTAAAATCCTTTCGCTCAGAACCACGTTCGTTTCCGAAGCTTTATTCATTCCAAAACACGTGGCCGGAGATTTTTGCATTCGCCGGACTTTCACCGGAAAACCGAGGCTTTACTTCTAATCGGTATAATTCTCGACTCTTTTGTTTGTAATCCATTATTCGGCATGTATTAACCTTAATCATTCAACCAGAATCTGTCTCAGACAACGTCGCCGGAAATCCCCGCACTCACCGGAATATCACTGAAAAACCGAAGCCCCATTGTCGATCGGTATAATCATCTGAACCCTCTTGATATCTCTTGCTTAGTAACTTAATTGCATAACACAATGATCTAAACTGTTAAACAATTCACTCAGCCGAAAGTCACAAATCAGAGCCGACGACTCTTGCTGGAAATCTGAAGAAAACGCTCTGTTTTGGTACATCTTATTCCTTAATTTCCTTTTTCTATTTCAATTCCATCAATTATAAGTGTTATTGGTCAATTAAACAAACAGTCGGATTTCACTGATTCTGTGTTCTTGTAAACGAAGAAGACGAAGTTGAGTAGTATATTAATGTAATAAAAATCATGTATTTAACCGGGTTAGACACACAGTCCAGCGGTGGACTGTGTGCAAATATAACACGCACGTCCCGAGTTCGAATCGCACACGTTACCGGCTTTCAGAAATAAAACCAACATTTTTAGAACCGAATCAGATCAAGTCACAGAATGTTTATAAAAGGAATATAATTCAGTAGATAAGCAGATTAGACACATATCCCAACTGGTTGGGCTATGCGCACTCGAACCAAAGGACCTGAGTTCGACTCGGGTCTCTGCAACCGATTCGGCCATATAAATCATTTTTAATAAAAACCAAATAAGTTAAAGGTTAATTAGAATATATATATAATTAAAATAGAGAATATTTCGGGTTAGACACGTAGCTCAGTTGGTAGAGCTGCGTGCACGTATACGAGAGGTCCCGAGTTCGAACCTCACTCAGCGCATCAAAAAAACACAGTCTGACCGGTCAAGACCCGGTCAACGGTCAACGGTAAAAAAGTCAATTTTTTTTATTTCTTTTTATTTATTTATTTTAATTTGAAAATTATTAAAAAATACAAAAAAATAAGATTATTAAGGTTAGAAAATTTCCTTAAACTCACAAAAATAAATCTAAAAATCCCATTTAAGAGCACTAATTAAAAATATTAATTTCAACCAAAATTTATTTATTTATCGAATCATTTTGTTATTATCTAGGTTAGTTCTTCCCTCGTCGATTGAATCATAAATTCGTGCGCTTTCATCGTCATCAAAGAACGCACCCATCGTGAGTGAATCTCTATAAATTCCCCGTTTTAATCATGTTTTGGGGTGTATCATGTGTCGTATAGTTCTTTTATTATATATATATAAACACTTGTGCATACATCATATCCGTGATCAAATGTGTATCAAATATGTATCAAATGTGTATCAATTGTTGTGTGAATTATATGTAGATTGGATTTATCATTTTCAGTGCACGCATTTCATTAGGCCCATCAGTTCCCCGTGGGAGACGGGTTGAGCATCAGGTGCCTCATTAGATCGGCTCCGTTTGATTGAGCCTTGATCTCACATACATCATCATTCATATCATATACTCATTCAAAGTGGTTTGTGTTTGTTTATTTATATATGTTTGCTCACATGTGATTATTGCACAAATTTCCTTATTAAATAAAACAAGAAATTAGTAATAATGTTTTATCAAGGTTCACTCGCCAACTTTTGTTGACCCAAAATATCCCCCGTTTTACACATGATACAGGTGATCCAGCTGAGACAAGAAACACATAGGAAGGCCTAGAAGAATAAACAAGTTTAAGTTTTGGAATAATTATGTAGTTTCTTTTTTCTTGTAATTGTATGAATTTTGTTTTGAATATTTAAGTTGTAATTTGAATTTAATAAATATGAAACATTTTAGTAAACATCATGAGCTTTGGTGATAACCCGATTATGCCCCGACTCTTATTCCGCTGCGGGTCGGGGTGTGACAGATTGGTATCAGAGCCATGACTATAGGGATATAGGATAGGTTATTAGACCCTTAGAGCCTATACTATAGTTGATTAAAATTTTAAATTGTTTATGCGTTACATACAAAATTCATGATGTTTATATGCTTTATGTTTATTTTTACACTCAATGTTATGCAAGCATGCTCACAAATACATGTTATTATACAATGCTCATCATGAATTATATCCTCATAACATATCATATCCATGAGAGCACACACCTCACGATTACCATGATTTTTGCAATGATTTTTGTATTTTCAAATCACATCAAAGTGAGCTCTCATGACGGGTATGTAGTAACTGGAAGGGTACGAGTACCGGTAGTCGGAACGTCCTGTCTAGGCTTGGCATTCGTATAAAGCCAAAATAAAGGACCAGTTTACCTACCTGAGGACTAACGATGAGAGTACGAAGGACCTATTAGGCCAAAGCATGCTATACCAAACGTCGTGTGAGCTAACCCCGCTTTGAGTAGTCATTGTGTCTACACCTGGACACCCTCCTATCATACATCTCGCAATTATATTTCCCGATTTTCATTCGGGTGGTGCGAGTGTTAATCCGCCAACACCAATGTGAATCCTACCGAGCCCAATAGTCATGGGGGCCCACATGACTACACAGGCGATGGTATGGGGGACATTGGAGGCCCAAACATGAGAAAACCCAAGACATCCTATGGATGTAGTTGAATTATTGTCAGTTATGTTATTTTTCATTCTTTTTACGACACATGACACCTAGAAACTTCTTAAACTCACAATCTTCCTATGTATGTTCCTGTAGATGTCGGCTAGGCAACTACGTGGAGGTAGAAAGTCAGGAAGATCAAATGAACGCTTGGCCACACAAATTGCTAAACAAATGGCCGCAGTGCTTCCTGACATCGTGATTCAAGTTCAACAAGCTCTCAACGCAAATCCCATCAACACTCCCAATCAAGAAGACCAGAGCGTCGCCAACCCTCCCTCCAAAAAGTGCTCCTACAAACACTTCAAATCTTGTGATCCCCCAAAATATGAAGGGACCGAAGGTGTTACTGCCCTCCTTCACTGGTTTGAAGAAATGGAAAACACTTTCCTCAATTGCGATTGTCCCGAGGATCGCAAGGTACGTTATGCAACTGGAAGACTGTTTGGGGTAGCCCTTACCTGGTGGAACACGAAAAAGGGTAAACGAGGAGTTGAAGATGCCATGGCCTTAACATGGGAAGAGTTAATGGAACTCATGACCAGACGCTTCTGTCCAAGAAGCGAAATCAAAAAGTTGGAAGATGAATTCCACGCGCTAAAACAAAAGGAAGGAGATCACACTTCCTATAACAAGAGATTTCTCGAACTGAACCAGATGATCCCTAATTTGTTCACCCCCATGTTCCGCTTGGTTGAACATTACATCCGAGGCCTTCCCTCGAAAATTCAAGACTCGGTTTTAAGCACTTCGCCTGCAACACTTGAAGCCGCGATGGAGTTAGCTACAGAACTCACTGAAAATCGCATTCGAAACGGCAAGTTCAAAGATGAAAAGAAGAAAGCACCCATAGAGACCTCAACTACAAACCACTCAGTCTCATCCTCAAGGTTTGCTGGTAAGAGGAAACGTAATGGCAAGAATTTTGCTGTCACTCAAACCAACCCTCCTATCACTGCTGCACCAATCACCCAAATTGCTCCTTCGACTGCACCATTTAAAAAGCCATACACCGGCCCACACCCAAAATGCAACCGTTTTCAATACCATCACCCTCCCGAAACTCTTTGCCAACATTGCACCAGCTGTGGCCGTGCGGGTCACACCATTCAAACTTGTCGCACTCTTCAACGAATGAACCGCAATCAACCCCCAACCCAAACCCACCATCAGATAGTGGGTCAAGCCCAACAACCCTTACTTCTACCATCTGCACAACACATAGCCCAATCCTACTATCAACCCAACTACCCCATGATGCAACCCATGCGAGCTTGTTACAACTGTGAGGACCCAAACCACTTCAGAAACACTTGTCCACGCTTAGTGAACATCATCCATGCTCAAGCCCAAGCGAACCCAGTAAACCAAGCTAACCAAGCTCCTCCACCTGCCAGAGGAAGAGCTTTCAACATCAATGCCAACCAAGCTAGGGCTGACAACAACGTGGTTAACGGTACGTTTCTCATCAATGGTAGTTATGCATCCATGTTATTCGATACTGGCGCGGATAAGAGTTTTGTGTCCTTAGAATTTGAACCTATCCTCAACCAAACTCGTGTTAATCTCATGGAATCTCTAACGGTGGAAGTTGCTGACGGAAAACCCGTTTCACTAGATTCTATTATACGTGATTGTACCCTCACTCTAAACGATCACGATTTTCCAGTTGACCTCATTCCTATGAAGTTGGGAAGTTTCGATGTTATAATCGGTATGGACTGGCTCAGCCAGCATCACGCTGAAGTAGTGTGCCGCGAAAAGTTCATTCGCATTCCTCTTGTAGACGGTCAGACCCTACATATTTTTGGAGAAACCCCTTCGAAAGGACTCAAATTAATGTCCTGCCTTCAAGCCCGAAGATATCTCCGCAAGAACTATGTCGCATTCCTAACTCACGTCGTCAAAAAGGGAAACAAGGAGAAAAAACTCGAAAATATCCCAGTTGTGAAAGAATTCCCACAAGTCTTTCCCGACGACATTTCAGGACTCCCTCCTGTGAGAGAAGTCGAATTCCGCATCGATCTTGTACCTGGCGCTACACCAGTCGCAAAATCTCCTTATAGGTTAGCCCCATCCGAAATGCAAGAGCTGGCCAGTCAACTGCAAGAGCTAACTGACAAAGGATTTATACGTCCTAGCTCCTCGCCTTGGGGTGCACCTGTACTCTTTGTGAAGAAGAAAAATGGAACGTTTCGCATGTGCATTGATTATAAAGAACTCAACAAGTTAACGGTTAAAAATCGCTATCCACTACCTCGCATCGATGACCTCCTAGACCAACTTCAAGGCGCCACCTGCTTTTCAAAAATCGACCTTCGTTCTGGTTATCATCAGCTCAGAGTACATGAAGAAGACATCCCAAAGACCGCTTTTCGGACTCGTTATGGTCATTACGAATTCATGGTCATGCCATTCGGTTTAACCAATGCCCCCACTGTATTCATGGATCTAATGAATAGGGTATGCAAACCCTACCTCGACCGTTTTGTCATAGTCTTCATCGACGACCTCCTTATCTACTCCAAGTCTAAATCCGATCATGAACGACACCTTCGACTCATCCTTACACTCTTAAAGACTGAAAAGCTCTACGCTAAGTTCTCAAAATGCGAATTCTGATTAGGAGAAGTACAATTCCTTGGACATGTCGTCAATGACAAGGGAATTCATGTTGATCCTTCAAAAATCAAGGCAGTGCAAGAATGGCAAGCGCCACGTACCTCTACCGAAGTAAGGTCATTTCTTGGTTTGGCTGGTTACTATCGACGCTTCATTGCCAATTTTTCTCGTATTGCTGTCTCACTCACGGCCTTGACTCATAAAGGAAAACCCTTCATATGGGGACCTAAGCAAGAAGAGGCCTTCCAAACTCTAAAGCAAAAACTTTGTGACGCACCTATCCTCACACTCCCTGAAGGTTGCGATGACTTTGTAGTATATTGCGACGCATCAGGGCAAGGACTAGGCTGTGTATTGATGCAAAGAGGAAAAGTGATAGCCTATGCTTCTAGGCAACTCAAGATTCATGAGAAAAATTACACCACCCACGACCTGGAACTTGGAGCCGTTGTGTTCGCTCTCAAGATATGGAGACATTACCTCTATGGTACCAAGTGTGAAATATACACCGACCACAAAAGTCTCCAATATATCTTCAACCAAAAGGAGTTGAATATGAGGCAACGAAGATGGGTCGAACTTCTCAACGACTACGACTGTGAAATTCGGTATTATCCTGGCAAGGAAAACGTAGTGGCCGATGCGCTCAGTCGAAAAGGTTATGTGAACTCCATTCGTCTTCTATGTTCGCAAATCATAACCGACATCAAAGATCGAATCCGAGCAGCTCAACATGTTTCTGTAACAGAAAATGATGTACGCGATGAACTGTCATGTGGAGCTGAACTCAAAATCAAAACCAAATCCGACGGTATTCTATACTATTTAAACCGCATATGGATTCCTGATCGCGATAACCTTCATGATTTCCTCATGAATGAGGTGCACAAAACACGGTACTCTGTACACCCAGGAGCCGACAAGATGTATCAAGACCTACGATACACCTACTGGTGGCCTGGCATGAAAAAGGATATCGCTGTTTTTGTTTCCAAGTGCCTTACCTATTCCAAAGTAAAAGCTGAACATCAAAGACCTTCAGGACTTTTAGTCCAACCCGAAATACCTGTATGGAAGTGGGAAAACATAACCATGGATTTTATTACCGGTTTACCTCGCACCTCCAGTGGGTATGACACCATATGGGTAATAATCGATCGTCTTGCAAAGTCATCTCATTTCATTCCGATTCGCGAGGACTTCAAGAACGAGAAGTTAGCTCGTATCTACATCAACGAGATCGTAAGCCGTCATGGTGTACCATTAAGCATCATTTCAGACCGTGATGGTCATTTCACTTCACGAACATGGCGAGCCGTACAAACCGCCTTGGGTACACGATTAGACCTCAGTACCGCTTTTCATCCTCAAACTGATGGTCAATCTGAACGTACCATCCAAACCCTTGAATACATGCTGCGAGCATGCGTCATAGATTTCAAAGGGAACTGGGACGCGCATCTCCCATTAGTTGAATTTTCGTACAACAATAACTATCATTCAAGTATCGGCATGGCTCCTTTCGAAGCTTTATATGGTCGTAAGTGCCGATCTCCAGTATGTTGGCACGAAATTGGGGAATCACAAATCACCGGTCCAGAATTAATTCAAGAAACAACCGACAAGGTCATTCAAATACGAAACAATCTTCTAGCGGCTCAAAGTCGTCAAAAGAGTTATGCAGACAAACGACGAAAGCCCTTGGAGTTTGACATTGGTGATCAAGTACTTTCAAAAGTATCACCGTGGAAGGGAGTGGTTCGTTTTGGCCAAAAGGGAAAGCTAGCACCACGCTACGTAGGACCTTTCAAGATACTCGAAAGAGTAGGTCCTGTAGCATACAAGCTTGACCTACCAGAAGAACTCAACAGAATTCATCCCACATTCCACGTATCAAACTTGAAGAAGTGCCTCGCCGATGAAAACCTCCATATTCCTCTAGAAGACATTCGCACTTCGTTGAAAGACCGGTAGAAATCATGGACTTCGGAGAGAAGCGTTTAAGACGAAGTCGTATTCCAATTGTCAGGGTACGTTGGGAGTCAAAACGAGGACCCGAGTTTACTTGGGAACGTGAAGACTCAATGCGCGAAAATACCCGCATATTTTTCCTGTTACCACTACTACTTAAATTTCGGGATGAAATTTCTAAAAGTAGGGGATACTGTAACATTCGTCGAAAAAACGGGTTTCCAAACCCGCTTCGTTTATTAATCGAATATACAGTTATAAGTTCCGTGCGTATTTATTGTTCATATTAATTTTAAACAATACATAACTAATAAACATATCTAGAATTTTAAACCATAATTATTAAATAACAAAAAATATAGTGAATAAAAAAAATAATGGAGACGCCGGGTTTCGAACCCGGGTCACCCACAAACATAAACACACAACACACCGCTCCGCCACACACTTTGTTTGTGATAAACACTAGAACAAATAACATATATAATAAAACCGAAAGTCAAATCCGGTAATCAACGCGCCAGAACTCGCAATCACCGGAAAATCAGGCACTTCGCGAATTTGGCTGTTTCTCCTTTGACCGAAACGGATGAATTGATTTTGACGTCGGTTTAAACCGTTGCCGGCAATCAATTTCGGTCATAACCGCCGGAAATCCTAAATCGCGAATCAAGACTCAATTCAAACCCAATTCAGCCTGTTTCCACTATAAATACCCACTTGAACACTCTGAAAATCCTTTCGCTCAGAACCACGTTCGTTTCCGAAGCTTTATTCATTCCAAAACACGTGGCCGGAGATTTTTGCATTCGCCGGACTTTCACCGGAAAACCGAGGCTTTACTTCTAATCGGTATAATTCTCGACTCTTTTGTTTGTAATCCATTATTCGGCATGTATTAACCTTAATCATTCAACCAGAATCTGTCTCAGACAACGTCGCCGGAAATCCCCGCACTCACCGGAATATCACTGAAAAACCGAAGCCCCACTGTCGATCGGTATAATCATCTGAACCCTCTTGATATCTATAGCTTAGTAACTTAATTGCATAACACAATGATCTAAACTGTTAAACAATTCACTCAGCCGAAAGTCACAAATCAGAGCCGACGAATCTTGCCGGAAATCTGAAGAAAACGCTCTGTTTTGGTACATCTTATTCCTTAATTTCCTTTTTCTATTTCAATTCCATCAATTATAAGTGTTATTGGTCAATTAAACAAACAGTCGGATTTCACTGATTCTGTGTTCTTGTAAACGAAGAAGACGAAGTTGAGTAGTATATTAATGTAATAAAAATCATGTATTTAACCGGGTTAGACACACAGTCCAGCGGTGGACTGTGTGCAAATATAACACGCACGTCCCGAGTTCGAATCGCACACGTTACCGGCTTTCAGAAATAAAACCAACATTTTTAGAACCGAATCAGATCAAGTCACAGAATGTTTATAAAAGGAATATAATTCAGTAGATAAGCAGATTAGACACACATCCCAACTAGTTGGGCTGTGCGCACTCGAACCAAAGGACCCGAGTTCGACTCCGGGTCTCTGCAACCGGTTCGGCCATATAAATCATTTTTAATAAAAACCAAATAAGTTAAAGGTTAATTAGAATATATATATAATTAAAACAGAGAATATTTCGGGTTAGACACGTAGCTCAGTTGGTAGAGCTGCGTGCACGTATACGAGAGGTCCCGAGTTCGAACCTCACTCAGCGCATCAAAAAAACACAGTCTGACCGGTCAAGACCCGGTCAACGGTCAACGGTCAAAAAGTCAATTTTTTTAATTTCTTTTTATTTATTTATTTAATTTGAAAATTATTAAAAAATACTTAAAAATAAGATTATTAAGGTTAGAAAATTTCCTTAAACTCACAAAAATAAATCTAAAAATCCCATTTAAGAGCACTAATTAAAAATATTAATCTCAACCAAAATTTATTTATTTATCGAATCATTTTGTTATTATCTAGGTTAGTTCTTCTCTCGTCGATTGAATCATAAATTCGTGCGCTTTCATCGTCATCAAAGAACGCACCTATCGTGAGTGAATCTCTATAAATTCCCCGTTTTAATCATGTTTTGGGGTATATCATGTGTCGTATAGTTCTTTTATTATATATATATATATAAACACTTGTGCATACATCATATCCGTGATCAAATGTGTATCAATTGTTGTGTGAATTATATGTAGATTGGATTTATCATTTTCAGTGCACGCATTTCATTAGGCCCATCAGTTCCCCGTGGGAGACGGGTTGAGCATCAGGTGCCTCATTAGATTGGCTCCGTTTGATTGAGCCTTGATCTTATATACATCATCATTCATATCATATACTCATTCAAAGTGGTTTGTGTTTGTTTATTTATATATGTTTGCTCACATGTGATTATTGCACAAATTTTCCTTATTAAATAAAAAAGAAATTAGTAATAATGTTTTATCAATGTTCACTCGCCAACTTTTGTTGACCCAAAATATCCCCCGTTTTACACATGATACAGGTGATCTAGCTGAGACAAGAAACACATAGGAAGGCCTAAAAGAATAAACAAGTTTAAGTTTTGGAATAATTATGTAGTTTCATTTTTCTTGTAATTGTATGAATTTTGTTTTGAATATTTTAGTTGTAATTTGAATTTAATAAATATGAAACATTTTAGTAAACATCATGAGCTTTGGTGATAACCCAATTATGCCCCGACTCTTATTCCGCTGCGGATCGAGGTGTGACAGGTACAACCAAGGTGGTAACAGGGGAGGTAATTCAAACTCTCAAGGGGGTGGTGATGATTTGAGTGCCAAGATTGATGCACTCTTGAATGTTGTGAAAGAATCTAGCAGTGACATCAAGGAGATGAAAAAGGCAAATGAGATGAGGGATAAATCTCATGAGGTGTTGACAAGGTAAGTGGGGCAACTTGCTGAAGAGGTAGCTCAGATGCGAGGAAGTGAAGGAAGACTTCCAAGTGATATCATCGTAAACCCTAAGCATCAAGGGTCCAACTCGAAGAACACACGTGAGGTACCAATGAATAAAATTTCTTTAAGTAGTGGTCGAGTTATAGATAGTGGTGTCGAGTCACCACCACCTCAGTTTGTTGAAGGGGTGGTGGAAGATTTCAGTGATGAGGAGAGTGTCGACGGTCAAACGGGTAAAAATAAAAATGTTTCTGAAAATAGTAAAAATGCCACCGTTGTAACCGTCCCCGTCCCAAAGGCTAAGGAAAAGGGTGTGGAGGTTAATACTGCCCCTTATCCCGAAGCCTTGTTGGGACCATCTAAGAAGTTGGTTACGAAACGTGGCCCACATCAAAAGGAAATGAGGGAAATTTTTAAACAAGTAAAAATCAACCTACCTCTCTTAGATGCGATCAAACAAGTGCCCTCATATGCGAAGTACTTAAAAGAATTATGTACCCAGAAACGAACTAACAAGTTTCCCAAGAAACTTGATTTGACTGAAAATGTTAGTTCGATTCTTTCGGGTGCACTTCCACCAAAGCTACATGATCCGGGGGCGCCCATTATTTCTATTCAAGTTGGTGAATTCAAAATGACACGGGCACTTTTGGACCTTGGGGTGAGTGTGAGTATCCTGCCGGGAAGTTTGTATGATGTCACGGCCCATGACCCCACCCTGGGCGTCAGGTGCCGCGAAGCAGTCAAGTGGTACCGGTGTTTATTAATTTGGCAGCGGAAAATATCATCAGGATCGATGTTAGGAAAATAAATTCAGAGTTTATATAACACCCATAATTAATATTAAATAAATGGGTTAAAACCCGTATTTCATTTAAATGTTTTTATAGGAATAAATCCTAATTAATAAAATATAAATTTCTTCTTTTATTCAGGTAATTATAGCCACTTTATTTAAGCCTTCAGTGCTCCATAACTGGCTTCTATTATCTTTACAGCAATTTACCGAAAACGCGTTTTGAAAACATTTTATCAGCAAGAAATACTGGTGAGTTCATTCGTTTTTATAAAAAGACACATGGTTATATTTCACAGTATCAAGGGTAATTACATTGCTTTTATCTAACAAAAACTCAATCAGTAGTTGTCACGTTGGCAGTTACAATGATTGTGGTCATACCACTATTGGCTAACTCTTTGTCCAATAGTGACGCTGGACTCGGTAGTGTATACAAAACTCCACATACCGGCAGTAATTGCAGATTAACAAAAATTTAATCACTGTAAATACAACTTGAAAACATTTAGCGTTTTGTAAAAGCATTTGAGAAAAAAAGAATGACTCACAAACTGTGAGAAAAAGATAAATGACTCACAAACGGTGAGAAAAAGAGAATGACTCACTTGGTAACTTTTAGGGTCTAACTACAGGCCTCCTGGTATAATCTTGGGCATAACTCCTGAGCTCTTAATAAAATATATAATGCACTCGTGCTAAGTATAGTTACCCAATTTAACTTTATCAATACACCCGAGACAGAACCTCAACTTAGTTTACAAAGCATAGCCTTTATCAGGCAGCGTTTTGACATCAGTTGCTGGGTTCAAGATCAATCGGACAGAGTATTGACTCAGTGATCAGGGGTTAAAACACTTAAAATGAGCCAAGGCTTTATTATTATTATTATGATCTGTAATACTAAAAAGAATTTATATATATGTGAGAGAGAAAGAACGAGAGAGAGCAGAGAACAAGAGAAAGAGCAGAAGTTGATGTCTATTTATATTGACATTCAAACTTGGTACTCACGCTTTCCACGTATCACACATATCTCAATTGTTAAGTTTTTATTATATTATTTTATTATATATATGTTCTAATTAATTAAGTTGTTCAACTCATTTATCGCTTATAACTTCTAAAATATAACGTTTTATAAAACGATGAATAGGCCATTAGAACGAGCATATTTTTATCTACATTTTGACCTAAGTTTCATTAAAAACGGAGTAAAGTTAAATATAATGTATTTTTTATTATTATAATTTTTAAACGGTTCTTGGGTTCGTCTAAATACCTCATATTTCTAACGGTCAACTTACCCGTGATCCGCTCGTTTAATAATATGAGTTTTTATATATTTTATTTTAAATTTATATAAATAAAATTTTTGGAGATGTTACATCCTCCCCATCTTGTTTTAAATCTCGTCCTCGAGATTTACTTAAATATAGAGGAACACTTTTTAGCTCATCACTGATTCTAGTTCCTAAGTATATTCTTGTCCTTGCATTGAATTCTACTTTACTTGACTAGAACTATTCTCTATGCTTTGAGTTTCTTATCTTTTTAATGAAGGTAAAATTACTCTCATTAGCGTAAGTTTTTAGATGTTTTGTGTCTTAGCATAACTTTTAGTTACAAGTTTTCCTAGTGCATTGATAACCGCAAGGGGAATTTTTATACTTTTGATGGCGTCCCAAGTTATAGGGTTCCCGTCGTTCATCTTGCCGCACGCGTTACGAGGCGGATGATTCAAACGAAATAGTGTTTGATATCGGGATTATAAATGTACATGAGAGATTCCTGATAAATAAATCTAAAATTATTATTGACACACCTATTCGTGATTTATCCCTAATTGTCAATCATTATGGTCTTTGGATTTCCTTATTGTTATACACATCTATATACTCATATATTTCACATACTGTAATATACATACCATTCATAAGGTTAATGTATTCAACAAATTTATATTTCCAAAACAGGTCAGACATCAGGTCATGTTACTATTTAGGAAATTCCATTAACATAACATATACCCCATCTTACCCGGTCTCGCCGGAGAGGTAACCCCATTTTACCCGGACAAGCTGGAGAGTCTACCGCACCATACCCAGTCTTGCCGGAGAGGTAATTGTCATGATATTTCCAATAAATAGAATTCTATCAAAACATAATTTTAAAAGTGTGATTTATTACGGCTTGTATTAAGAAACAAGGAAATTAGTATTCTCATGATCGATCATATTCTAGAATCGAGTAGTACTAATAACCAAGAAATAACAGTGGCCAGGTGTTATTGCTTATTTATCATACTTGCACTATTCTAGTTATTATCCTCACGACATACCAACATCCATCACACTTTATCTATACACGCAATTAGCTTATCTCAAAGCTTTATACTAAGGCATTTTTTTCTTATATTCAAGTCTAAATACTACCCTGGGTGTTATCAGTAAATATCAATGTCCTAATTCTTTAGTTTGAAGCATAGATACTGTTATGGTCGTGACTTTCTTTTGTTTAGAAAATGAACTTCTGGTAAAAACATCATTTTCTCCATTGATACTATGGCTATGTCATTTGTGATGAGTATGCTTATAGTCAACTCTATTTATGCTTATACACATTAGATTCCTTCGTCGGAAATGTTTTATTGCGACAGATGGTATTTTTAGAACGTAACACGTTTCATAATTCATCTTTATAATGACTGAATGTTTTTGTATGAATCGGCAGTGATATATTTTCTCTATGTTTATCTACAGAAGATATTTGATTATTATATTGTATATACCATCAAGAATTCTATTATGTATAAGCATATATGTGTAAATTTATTGTTTAGAATCATAAATTTTCAAATCTCTTGTTAATAAAATAACTTATGTAGTATATGATACTAAATTATTTTTGTAATATCTTTAAAAATCCAACTATATAGCCGATGGTACCAATTATCAAACTTATTCACATAACCTTATTTACCCTTTTATAATAATAAAAATAGTAATAGTGTATTGAAATAAACTTTCCGTCAAATTTATTAAATATAATATTTTGGAATAAAAGTTTTAAAGGAATAAATTTATCAAAATATAACTTTCTGGATTCATGTGAACAGTTAATTAGTGGGTTGAACCATATTAGTTTAAAATATTAAAACTTAACTCTTAATTTATATATATTATTTATTCAAATAAGTATTACAGTAGGTAATACAAGGTTTGACGTTTCTAAGATTTATTCTAAATATATTAGGTAATTAAGTAATATACTTGTATTAGAATATTTATATATCTCAAACAATAATAATGTAATTTGTTTAAAGATATTAAAATACTAAAATTGTAATTTGATTTTCAATAAAGCTATATAAAGGACAAATGTATTAAACACACATTCGAGTCAATTATTTTTACGTGGGGCATTTATTTTAATTCTAGCTTTTGAAAATGAAACAATAACTAAAACGTTTAGGAAAATTTAACGTGCCAGGTAAAATAAATAAATAAATACTATATTACTGATTTAAGTCAGGTAAGAAAAGATGTTTTCATTTTGTAATATCTTTTACTTCTAAAAGTTTCAATTAGCTAATCTCTTTTGTATATTTACCAATTGTAAAAACTATTAGGACCATCTTTTCTTTTTCTTTTATAATACATAATAAAAAATTATTACTTCTTTTAAATATAATATTCTAAATGATAGAGAATAAAAACATGATTATTTATATATGTTTGTACTAATACATATAATAATCTTTTGAACATACACTTTCTTTAATTTATGCTATAGGTTTAAATGTATAAAATTTTACATATTTCCTATGTAAAATGAATTTTAGTTACAATATACACACATATAAACATATAAATATTACAATAGAATTGTAATGCATTTAAAATAAATTTATATTATCCTATATTAATAATGAAAACTAATGAGTAGTTATTATAATAATATATATAATTCTTTTAATATTTAAATTTAACTAGTGGATTCACCGTGCTATGCGGCGGGTATTCAATCGTTATCAGTTTGGATCGTCAAGGTACCAGTTCAACACTTGTATAAGTTATAATATAAAAGGAAATACTTTATTTAGAATAAAACTTTTTTTTAAACACAATAGATTTCACACAAATGTTTGAAAAAAATGTAACCATTTGTCTATAATTTTGACTATAAAATATTAATTTGTTTCAAATCTTTATCTTAGGTAGAAGTAATCATTTTTTTTAACCACCACTACCCTTAATAAAATAATGTGTCCAAAATGAAAAGGCAATAATTTATATGACCAAACTAGAAAAAGCATCAACTTTTTTGGCGCAAACATATGATAGCAATTGATATATATTATAATAGAAAATTCAATTTTTAATTTACTAAATATAAAATGTTAAGTTAATAACTTGAAGGAGTATAGGAAAGTTTCAATTTGTTTCTACTAAATGATACTGAAAAAAACTTTTTAACTGGTCCTTTTTATACAAAATATTATAACATTAGCTATATTTGTTTATATAGTTTTGATCGATATGAAATAATTAATAGTATCTTTGAACATTATATTATTATAAATATAAATATATTTAATATACTAGTAATAATTAACTTTTATTTAATAGTATATTAATTTAAATTATCGATTAGCTATACATACTAAAATATGTTTTTAATGGTTAAATTTAACCTCATATAAATTTATGTACACCGACATAAATTTTGTATATTTATGTCACAAAGTGAATGATCAACGAACCATGTCCATTACAAAAACTATGTTTAAATAATTCGTTTTTTTTTCTCTATCTGTTTTTAAAAGAGAATATATTTATCTATTTATTATTTATATAAATCTTCTAATCTTATTTATATTAATTTATGAAATGTATGTAGTAAATAGTTCAGAATACGTACGTACCTTATGAAAATTTCAATTATTTTCATTTTATCGATTAGAATAAAATATTTGTAGAGTTTAACCATTAAACCTTCATATAACTTTCCGTTTTACGTGTGTTCTAAGATTTTATATTTAATAATAATAAAAATAATATCTTAAATGAACTTTTTACTAAGAAGTTTCTATTCTAGTATATAGAAAAATATTATAATTCAAAACTATACCTGATAAGGTTAACCAATCTTGTTTGCGTATTTTATATTTTATTTGACCATAAAAACGTTTAGTAGGGTATATAGACATGATTACAAACACAATTTCAACAAAGTTGTTTTATTATGTTTACGTAATTTAGAATTAGCTTCACCTTCATATTCTTTTGTAGGTATTTACAGTTTGTCATATCCATATTTATTTTACCACAAATTTTAGCTTCACAATAAAACATTTTTTTTGTTAACCCGTGGTAAGTTACAGGTAAGATTCACCCCTAGTACTTTAATACAGTAAAGTACTTATAAATATAGGAATATAAATAAAATCACACAACTTTCTCTAGTATATAGAAATATACTAATTAGGCTCCGGTAGAAATATCTAACTTACGTTTAAAATTACGCAATTGATTTTATTATTTAATAAATTTTTCTTTTTTCTTTTTTTTAACCTTTCACGAGACTGATTATTGTTTTTAATATCTTGCTGAGCTTTCTTTGTTATGATTACTGTTTTTAATATTTTGCCAGCTCTAGCTTTCTTTGTTAAAAACTGATTAATAACCAGTTTGATTAGTAATTATATATTTATGTTAAAATTCCAACCTAGAATCATAAATATAAATGCATGTGGAGATTATGTAAAAGAAAATTTATAACAAAACTATTTTATATTTACTTTTCAAAGTTGCATTGAAATATTTCATGTTTGTTAACATTTTTTTTCCTTTGACCGGGATCAATATACCTGTCATATATTTTGTGCCCACCATAAACAAAATTTCTGGATCCGTCATCGGATATAACCCAAGTTGCTTTTTGTAATATTATATAATAATATATCTGCCTAGGTAGCTTATGGGTACAATTAATCATATTGGTCACTCATACTGTGAATTCCAAAACATAAAATCATAATATAAATATTAACATTTACCTACATTGAATAACACATAGATTATTACATTAATTTCCTAACATAATGTTTAAGTTTTAGGTATTAAAAGAACATCTAAATGGCTTAAATCAGTGGCTCTCATACCACGTTTTGTCACGGTCCCGGACCCCACCCTGGGCGCCGGGTGCCGCGAAGCAGTCAAGTGGTACCTGTGTTTATTAATTTGGCAGCGAAAAATATCATCAGGATCGATGTTAGGAAAATAAATTCAGAGTTTATATAACACCCAATAATTAATATTAAATAAATGGGTTAAAACCCGTATTTCATTTAAATGTTTTTATAGGAATAAATCCTAATTAATAAAATATAAATTTCTTCTTTTATTCAGGTAATTATAGCCACTTAAGCCTTCAGTGCTCCATAACTGGTTTCTATTATCTTTACAACAATTTACCGGAAACGCGTTTTGAAAACATTTTATCAGCAAGAAATACTGGTGAGTTCATTCGTTTTTATAAAAAGACACATGGTTATATTTCACAGTATCAAGGGTAATTACCTTGCTTTTATCTAACAAAAATTCAATCAGTATTTGTCACGTTGGCAGTTACAATGATTGTGGTCATACCACTATTGGTTAACTCTTTGTCCAATAGTGACGCTGGACTCAGTAGTGTATACAAAACTCCACATACCGGCAGTAATTGCAGATTAACAAAAACTTAATCACTGTAAATACAACTCGAAAACATTTAGGGTTTCGTAAAAGCATTTGAGAAAAAAAGAATGACTCACAAACTGTGAGAAAAAGATAAATGACTCACAAACGGTGAGAAAAAGAGAATGACTCACTTGGTAACTTTTAGGGTCTAACTACAGGCCTCCTGGTATAATCTTGGGCATAACTCCTGAGCTCTTAATAAAATATATAATGCACTCGTGCTAAGTATAGTTACCCAATTCAACTTTATCAATACACCCGAGACAGAACCTCAACTTAGTTTACAAAGCATAGTCTTTATCAGGCAGCGTTTTGACATCAGTTGCTTGGTTCAAGATCAATCGAACAGAATATTGACTCAGTGATCAAGGGTTAAAACACTTAAAATGAGCCAAGGCTTTATTATTATTATTATCTGTAATACTAAAAAGAATTGATTTATATGAGAGAGAAAGAACGAGAGAGAGCAAAGAACAAGAGAAAGAGCAGAAGTTGATGCCTATTTATATTGACATCCAAACTTGGTACTCACGCTTTCCACGTATGCACACATATCTCAATTGTTAAGTTTTTATTATATTATTTTATTATATATATATTCTAATTAATTAAGTTGTTTAACTCTTTTATCGCTTATAACTTCTAAAATATGACGTTTTATAAAACGATGAATAGGCCATTAGAACGAGCATATTTTTATCTATATTTTGACCTAAGTTTCATTAAAAACGGAGTAAGGTTAAATATAATGTATTTTTTATTATTATAATTTTTAAACGGTTCTTGGGTTCGTCTAAATACCTCATATTTCTACGGTCAACTTACCCGTGATCTGCTCGTTTAATAATATGAGTTTTTATATATTTTATTTTAAATTTATATAAATAAAATTTTTGGAGATGTTACATATGACCAATATGAGTTTGGTCCACTTCAGTCGTCTAACTCCACCGTGGTGTTGGCGGACTTGACCCCCAAACTACCCCGTGGGATAGTCACCGATGTGATAGTAAAAGTTGATGGTTTTTATTAATCGGTGGACTTTCTTGTACTTGATTATATTTCTTTGGACCGAACCAAACACCCAACGGTTATACTCGGTCTACCATTTTGACAACATCAAATGCCCAAATCAATTGTAAAATGGGTACAGTCGACATGACTTTTGGAAACCGTTGGTTGCGGTTGAATGTTTTTTCGGGATTGACGAATCCTCTAGTTGGTGACGAATGCTATATGGCGGACGCCATTGACGAGTGTATACCTCAAGTGGAAAGTCTTCAGGAAAAGATTGATATGAAACTGAAACCGTCATTAGTAGAACCTCCGGTTGTTGAATTGAAGGTGTTGCCCAAGCATTTGAAATATGCTTATGTGGGTGAGGGCAACACGCTTCTGCTGATCATCGCGGCTAATCTAGCCGGAGATCAAGAGGAAAAGCTCATGGAGGTCTTGGTCACCCATAGAGCCGCTATTGGTTGGACCATTGCTGATCTGAAGGGAATCAGTCCCTCAAGGGTGATGCACAAAATCTTCACCGAAGATGGTATCACTCTTTCTCGTGACGCACAAAGGCGATTGAATCCCAACATGCGAGAGGCCGTCAAGAAGGAGGTGTTAAAGTGGCTCGATGCGGGTATCATTTACCCCATCTCTGATAGCCAATGGGTGAGCCCAACGCAAACGGTCCCGAAAAAGGCAGGCATTCAAGTCGTCACAAATGACGCAGGTGAAGAGGTTGCCACCCGGCCGGTAACCGGGTGCCGAATTTGTATTGATTATAGGAAGTTAAATTCTGCAACTTCCAAAGACCATTTCCCTTTACCTTTTATTGACCAAATTGTTGAGAAGTTAGCGGGTCAAAAATTTTATTGCTTTCTAGATGGGTATTCGGGTTACAACCAAATAGCTATCCATCCAGAGGATCAAGCTAAGACCACATTTACTTGCCCATACGATACTTTTGCATTAGGCGAATGTCTTTTGGGCCATGTAATGCCCCCGCCACCTTTCAAAGGTGTATGATGAGTATATTCTCGGATATGGTGGGGAGTCCTTAGAGATCTTTATGGATGACTTCTCAATTTTTGGGTCATCATTTGAGGCATGCCTTGACCAACTCGAAAAAGTTTTGAAAAGATGTGTTGAGAAAAATTTAGTTTTGAGTTAGGAGAAGAGCCATTTTAGGGTTCAGGAAGGGATTGTGTTGGGACATGTAGTGTCGAGTCGTGGGATAGAGGTCGACCGTGCAAAGGTGCAAGTCATCTCTACTTTACCGTATCTCACGAGTGTTAAAGGGGTTAGATAATTTTTAGGTCATGCGGGGTTTTATAGGCGGTTTATTAAAGGGTTTAGTGACATTACGAAAACTTTATGTAAATTGTTGCTTAAGGACCATTGTTTGATTTAACAAAGAGTGTCAAACCTCTTTTAACATTTGGAAAGAGAAATTAGTGGAGGCCCCAATATTGCAATCGCCGAATTGGTCTTTACCATTTGAAATCATGTGCGATGCGAGCGATTATGCGGTTGGGGCCGTGTTGGGTCAAAGGGTAGAAAAGTAACCCGTTGCTATTTACTACGCAAGTAAGAATCTTTCGGATGCACAATTGAATTACACAACTACCGAAAAAGAGCTACTTGCGGTGGTATTTGCATTGGAAAATTTTCGGGCTTACATATGGGGTAACAAGGTTGTTATATATTCTGATCACACTGCTGTCAGGTATCTCATGGAGAAAAAGGATGCAAAGCCGAGACTGATCCGTTGGGTTCTTCTGTTACAAGAGTTTGACCTAGAGATACGGGACAAGAAGGATAGTGAAAATGTGGTGGCGGACCACTTGTCCCGATTGATGGTGGAAGAGGGTTCTTCACATATAGAGATTGATGATGCCTTCCCAGATGAGCACATTTTGGAAGTCACTATTTTACCTTGGTATGCTAACATTGTGAATTATTTGGTTACAGGTGACTTACCGGCTATTGGGATCGGAGGAGAAGGTTGCACTTTATGTTGCAAATCAAATACTATACGTTGGAGGAACCAGACTTGTTCAAAATATGTCCGGATCAAGTTGTTCGAAGATGCATTCCGGACGAGGAGATCCTGAGTGTTTTGACGCACTTGCATTCATTTGCTTGTGGGGGCCATTTCAGTGGTCACAAAACTGGGCGCAAAGTGCTCAATAGTGGGCTTTATTGGCCAACTATCTTTAAAGACGCATTTACTTTTGCTAAAAACTGCGTTGAGTGTCAAAAATTAGGGGGTATTTCCAAACGGGATAAGATGCCCATGCAACCGATCCTTATTATAGATATTTTTGATGTGTGGGGGATCGATTTCATGGGCCCCTTCCCTAATTCGCATGGCAACATGTATATCTTGGTGGCGGTCTACTATGTGTCGAAAATTTGGGATCCCCCGAGTAATCATTAGTGATGGAGGATCTCACTTCAAAAATTTTAACTTTGGAAAACTATTGAAACGGTATGGTGTTGACCATTGAATTGCCACTCCCTATCATCCGCAAACAAGCGGCCAGGTAGAGGTATCCAATAGGCAAATTAAAGAGATTTTGCAAAAGACTGTTCGACCGGATCGTAAGGACTGGTCGACAAAGTTGAACGATGCTTTATGGGCCTATCTAACGGCACATAAAACACCGATTGGTACCACACCTTACCATTTGGTTTACGGTAAAAAATGTCACTTGCCGGTCGAGCTTATGAATCGTGCTTTTTGGGCTATTAAAGAGGTTAAAATGAAATATGATGGTGCAGGCAAGGAGTTATTGGTATGGAAGGATGGAATGAAGCAAGCACATGACGCAAAGTTGAAGCCAAAGGAGTTATTGGTAGGGCACAAGGTTTGGCTCTACAACTCAAGGCTTAAATTCTTTCCTGGGAAGCTAAAGAGTAAGTGGATGGGACCATACGTGATAACACGGGTCGGGAAATTGGGTGATGTTGAGGACCCGAAGGATGGGTCACGACAAACGGTTAACGGTCATCGTCTAAAACCATTTCTTGATGGTAATGATGATAAGGGCGAGAAGAACACGGAAGTGGTAAGCTTCGTGGTGGGCGTACCACATTACGAGGTCATTTGAGAACCAGTAACACGTTTTGTAGAGTTATGTGCTATTTTTTTAATTGTTTGGGTGCATTGTTTTAGAATAGTTATGCTTGTTGTTTTGATCTAACAACTCTTTGAGGTGTGTGAAGTTCTGGAAGCCATGAATGAGTCTTGATGACATGAGGTATGTTTTTGAACTCTTTTATGTGTATTGGGGACAATACACGACCTTTTGGGGAGTGGTAGGATTGTTAACGGTAGGTTATTAGTGAATATTTAAACCGAAAACGTCACACAAAAAGATTTTTTATAATTTTTAGGATTTAAATTAAGCTAGGCTCCTTTTGTAAAAAGTTCACGTTTTTGCCAATAGTTTCTTAAAAAAAATGGATTTAGGGGTGCCGTCGGCGACGGGGTGCCAAAAGTTGGCCGTCGGGTGAAAAGTGTTGTAAATAGCGGGTTAGTGCGTCAGAAGGAAAAAGAAAAAAACCCACTTTTGGGGGGGTGTCGGCGACGGGCCAAGGCACCGTCGGTGACGGTGCCTGGTTTGTCAGCTGACGCTGATTGGTTTTTGACGCATATTCTCGACCCGAAACTCCTTTTTAGCCACTTAAACTCGACCCGAGAGCCATTTTAACCACAATTTCGACCCGGGAGAACCCATATCTGATTCCTAATCCTAACCTACCACAAAATCTCTGCATTCATCACCACCATAACTCACTTCATCTTCCATCTTCTTCATCTCCTTCACAAGAACCCTAATCTTCAAACCTTCATAACTTCCCCAAATCTTAAACAAATCCAGCGATTCTTGAGCCTATTTTGTATATTTTTCTGAGAGGAACAAAACCCCCAATTTTGTTTTCAGTGATTCTTGCTAGTTTGCAAGATTTCTGGGCGTGAAATTTCAGGGTTTTGAAGAAATTCATCAAACTTCAAGCTTTTCTTCTTTCTTCTTGCTTAAGCTACATAAGGTATGATTTTTTCTCAGATTTAAGCAGGTTTATCATATGGTTAGTCAATTTCTTTCGAAATTTTTATACTTTTTTGTTTTAGAGTAGGTTGTTTATTGCAATTTATGATGTTATAGCTTATATTTAGTCATGAATAGATGATTTTGGGTGGGATTTGAGCTTATAACAACTTTAGTGATGTGATTACACATGTTGTTAGTATGCTTGAACATGAGCATGGTGTTGAATCTTGTTGAACTTCCATGGATTTGGGAATAAACATGATGAATATTAAGTTTTAGATTATAAAGTTGCCACTTTTAAGTTTAAACAAGCTAATTTATATCCAAAACAAAGTTTCAATCAACATCATTATTTATGTTCAAAAGTTGGATTGTTTGAATTTTTGGTTATACCATGGTTCCTTGTGTTTGATTGTAGCCATGTTTCGAAGAAAAAGAAGTAAGACTTCCGGTGAAGGGTCATCTTCACAGTCGGTTCGGGCTCAGATTATGCTCTGAAAAAATGGGAACAATTAAGTAATGTTGAAGAGGGGGATGGTCAGTTGGAACGCCAGGACTAGGATTGGGATGAATTCAGAAATAGCCGTTCAGCTTCACAGTGGGACGACAACAGGAAGAAGCCGTTGTCGAGATATAACAATAAAAAACTGGAGGCAAAAATGTGGAAATGGAAGTTGGTTTCTCAGAACGTCACCACTTCGGTTCCGGAACGAACTGTTCTGGAAAGGTCTGTTAACGTGGAGGAGTTTAGGGCTATAGGAATCGCCCAAAAGTTTGAAAGGCTTGGCTGGGAGAGAGTTTTGGATTGGTGTGAAGACATCACACCGAGGGTTTATTTGGCAGCAGTTTGTGAGTGGCTGTCAACATTACGGTTTCTAAACAGGGATGGACCATCGTCACGTGGCTATTGGTTGGTGACATTGGGAAGAACCAAATGATCATGTCATTCGAGTACATGAATTGTATTGCTCGTTTTGATTCGTTGGGAGCGGATGCTTATTACCACTACACCATTGACCAATTTCTGGATAACAAGGTGAATCCTACTGACCCAGCCGGCATGTTAGTCACTGTGCTGCTGGGGTCCGGTGGGTTAGGTGAGTCGAGAAATCGTTGGAGGGGCGGATCTTCCAAGGTATATCTCTTGAGAACGTCATGGTGCGGTTTGGAGACCACGAGAAGGTAAAGGTGCTCGACTGTAGGGTGCTACATTCATTGCTGATTGATGCGCCAAAATTGTGATGATGAACACGTGGGACACACGTGAATCATGCACCAGAAAGATGATACCTATGTGAGGTTGATAAGCACAATGATCCTACAGCAATACGCTTTACCCGCCGACTCGTTATGGGTAACCAAGCTAATTGATCAAGTTTGTTTTGCCTCAATCAGGCGGCATTGGAAGATTAGCATGGAGGTCTATGGTCACCAATATACGGTGAAAGATGATCAGGGTCGCCAATTCACGTTTACAGATCCCACTGCAGCCCAAGGGGCTGTACAAGAAGAGGAAATGCATGATGTGGAAGAGGAAGAAGAACAGGCCAGTCCGAGGGGACCGAGACAGAGATATGCCCGACAACATCGGGAAATTTCAAATGAGGTTGTTGAAATCATTGTCTCCCGGTGTAGGCCGGATTACACCAATTATAATCGGGGGTAACAGGGGGTGTATGACAACGTATCCGCATGTATTGGGGAGAATCGCGGGTACCATGAGGAAATGTGCCAATGGGAGCAAAGCTTCCAAACTCAATACTAGAATCATTGGAATGAGGAAGCTGCCCATAGGACCAAAGTTGAACAATATTGGGAAGATCATCAGTTGTTTCAAGCGCAACAACAATCTCGATTAGAGTTGATGGAGCAACAACGGGCTCAAGAAAATGCTCAACGAAGAGCATGGGATGAAGAACAAGATCACCTCCGGATAGAACGAGAGGCTTATGAGGATCGGCGTTGGATGGCGACTGCCACATATCAATAAATAGCCATCAATAACGCCAAGATCCTGCATGATCGAGATAGGCATCATCGGAATTTGATGGCCGGGTTGCCGTTTCAGCAATATACACCATGGTTCAACTATGAGGACCTTCCCGTGCCTCAAGGACCCTCCGACCCATCTCCACATTGGCCCGAAATGTCGGGCTCAAGTTTCGTCCCAATACAGCCACCGCCACCAGTTGAAGGGGAACCCGGACCCCTCGATGATTGGAAGGATATCTTGTCTTCCCTCACCGGGTTCCCATATAACCCGTACCCCCTAAAGACCCGAACGAACAGTATCAAATGTAGGCGAGGTATGTTTTATGTTGTTGTACCTTTTGTTTTTAGTTTGTGTTCTAGTTAGATTTTATTGCTTTCCTAGTTAAATGAACGTTGTGGGTGTGTTCTCTATATAACCCTCACGAGACCTACTCGTCCTTCCAAGCTATTGGAAGGTTTAAAAGGGCTTGTTGCATAAGCTAAATGCAACCGTGATTCCTACGAAAGTGAGTTAGGATTGTTATTGTTGTACATTATTTTCCACATAAGTCAAAGTAAATTAACGTATGGATCGGCGATATTTTCATAAAAGTGGTAGAACTAGGTTAGCAAAAAATTTTGATGGTTGTGAGAAGCATGCTTCTACATAAGGGTTGAGATTTGTAGGTACATTATGTTCGTGAGACGACCGCTTTGTTGAAGGACGTAAAGCAAATGAAGAACAAGCTCGGAAATCAGGAGCATACGTTTCTTTTTACTTTGATTTTTAGTTAGATAATAAGTGGAGTGTAAATTGTATTTTAGTCTCCGTGGTGAAAGTTTTGGGAAATTAGCTGTCTCACATCCTTGTGCATTATAAAGAGCCCTAATTCTACACATTAAGGACAAGGTTAACCTCAAGTGTGGGGATAGGGGAGTAAAAGTTTTTCGATTTTGACCCGTTCATTTAAACACTACACATTGAGGACAATGTTAACCTCAAGTGTGGGGATGGGGGGAATTTTCAAAAATTTTTCAAAAATCTTTGTTTGAAGCAATCTAGAAAGCACAAGTAACTAAGTTGGCGAGGGATGGCATGAACCATTTGGTCTTTTGTCATGGTCGAGTTCAAGTTAAGGGCATGAAAAGTATTTAATGGGTGGTTATTTGGGAATAAGTCGCCTTAGAAACTTGTAATTTTGCATATCACATTTCATACTCTTAATATGTGAGTCTTTGAGCCACTTGTATACATTATGCATATACATGTTTCTTTGTTTGAGTGATCCGTTAGTCATATATTGTAGAACTTGCATCTTTTGATACGTTTGAGACCATAGACCGAATGCAAGCATGAGAATGATAAAGGCAATAGGTAAACCTTTTTTTACACCATTTATCTAGCCTTAGCTAAACATATCCCCTAGTAGCCAATGTTGAGCCTAATCCTTTCGTTCGATCACCCAAATTAGCCTTTAACCTTAAACCTTTCTAACCCGTGTGATGGGAATTCGATCATAGTATTAGTTGTGTATATACTTTGATGAAAAAAAAAAAACCAGAAAATTCAGAAAATACTATGAAAAATAGAGAAGAATGATTGAAGAAAAACACAAAAATATGTGCAGTAGTTGTGAATAAAAGGCGAATGTTTTAGCCTATTAGTTGTCGACGTTTAGTCGGTTTAGTGTAATTGTAATAAAGATCGAATTTGCATCACCTTAGCCACTTTAAATATCCTATTCCATACCCTTAACCTAGCCCCGTTACAACCCTTTAAAGACCTTTTGACTTGTGCTTAGTATTCGTGTTCGGTGGTGAAGAATGATTGAGTTGCAAGCATATGCGGGTATATGTTCTATTCGGTTTTGAGTGATTACTTTAAAAAGGTGCTAATACATCATTAACTTAGCCAAATTGTAAACCGAGTGGAGTGAACATTGTGAGGGATATGCATATGTTGTGGGTTTTAAGGGCGGGTTAATCTTGAATAACCATTTTCATATGACTAGTCTAGTGAGTGTTGAATAACTTGAAATTACAACACATCTTGAACCGGGTATGACTTGAGACCATAACCTACGTCTCAAGAATGGGGAGTGCATTCTTCGTTTGACCCACGTGAAAGTGAAAAACAGATTTGCTTGAGGGCAAGCAAATGACAAGTGTGGGGATGTGATTCGTTGGTGTAAACCGGCGTTTGTTTTGGTTTAAGTTAATGTTTTTACGTAACTTTTAATTATGGATAGCCTACTTTTAATAAGGTTTGTATTTTACAGGTCTTACGGAGTTTAAGGAGCTAATTGGGAGCCAAACGGAGCACCGGGACGCGAACGAGAACAACCGAAATCAAGAAACGAAAAATGTAGAAAGTGAGGATTGGAAGCACCGTCGCCGACGCCACTATGGGTCGTTGGCAACGCCCCGCCTAACCTTGCCCGTCGTGCGCTTTTCATCGTAGACAGCAGGATAGGCCGTCGGCCAAAAAGGGAGAAAGCATGGTCTCCGTTCCTTGCATCGCGAATTTTGAGTTTGTTTGGTTTGGGGACGGGTTTAAACATGATTTTTGACCTATTTTGGGGTATCACGAGTTCTTGGAGTGGAAAACTTGTTCTTGGAGCCACAACCTTCCACCAATCCAATTGAATCCATTTCCAATCCATCCGATTAATCCACTTCTATTCTAAACCTAATCCATCATCATCACCATCTCATACCAAACCCTAACCATACTTCATCTTCATCTCCAAGCTTCAACATGTTCAAGTTTAAGGATTTATCATCCATTGATCGTGTTCCGTTCACCATGAGCGGCTAATTCCTGAAGGTTTCACCCCGGTGTAGACTTTTGTAAGATTTCTAGGGTTTGCTACATGTTAAACATTTGATTTGTGACAATTCAAATTGCATTTAATCTTTTGATAATTGTCTTGCGTTTATATTGTATTTGCGAATTGTCGAGTGAGTTATGAAATTTGACTTCGTGAAATGAGTATGCGTATTTATGCCTTGTCAATTGATAGGTTTCACTTGTCCAAAGTAACGAAGTGCATTGTGGTCCGTTGTCTATAACGTTGATAACAATTGGCACCTAAGCTTTGTGATTCTAAACCGTTAATGAACTAATTCGTTTAAATCAATTTAAACCGTGTAGTAACCCTAGGTCTTGCAATTGTTGAACCGGGTGTGAACCTTGTTTTCTCATTATTGTTTAACAGTCAAAATTTCTTTCATTGCAATCATCCTTAAGTTTTAGTAGTTAATTAATTAAATCAAAACTTGTCGGTTCATTCCGAAATCCTTTCAAACAAACAAATTAATCAATCTCATTAGCAAGCTTCATAAAAGTGAAATAACTGTTTAAATAAATCTTGTCCGTATGCAAACCACAGACTCTTCGTGGATCGACCCTGTACTGCCACTAACTCATAGTTGAGGGTAAATCGGGTTTATAAATATTATCTTTGACCGAGGCGCGAAACCTCGATCGATCCAATTTATTGATCGAGGTGTCGCGCCTCGGTCAAAGATAATATTTATAAACCCGATTTACCCTCAACTATGAGTTAGTGGTAGTACGGGGTCGATCCACAAAGAGTCTGTGGTTTGCGTACGGACAAGATTTATTTAAACAATTATGTCACTTTTATGAAGCTTCTAATGAGATTTATTAATTTGTTTGTTTGAAAGGATTTCGGAATGAACCGACAAGTTTTGATTTAAATAATTAACTACTAAAACTTAAGGATGATTGCAATGAAAGGAATTTTGAATGTAAAACAATAATGAGAAAACAAGGTTCACACCCGGTTCAACAATTCCAAGACCTAGGGTTACTACACGGTTTAAATTGATTTAAGCGAATTAGTTCATTAACGGTTTAGAATCACAAAGCTTAGGTGCCAATTGTTATCAACGTTATAGACAACGGACCACAATGCACTTCGTTACTTTGGACAAGTGAAACCTATCAATTGACAAGGCATAAATACGCATACTCATTTCACGAAGTCAAATTTCATAACTCACTCGACAATTTGCAAATACAATATTACGCAAGACAATTATCAAAAGATTAAATGCAATTCGAATTGTCACAAATCAAATGTTTAACGTGTAGCAAACCCTAGAAATATTACAAAAGTCTACACCGGGGTGAAACCTCCGGGAATTAGCCGCTCATAGTGAACGGAACACGATCAATGGATGATAAAGCCTTAAACTTGAACATGTTGAAGCTTAGAGATGAAGATGAAGTATGGTTAGGGTTTGGTATGAGATGATGATGATGATGGATTAGGTTTAGAATCGAAGTGGATGAATCAGATGGATTGGAAATGGATTCAATTGGATTGGTGGAAGGTTGTGGCTCCAAGAACAAGTTTTTCCACTCCAAGAACTCGTGATACCCCAAAATAGGTCAAAAATCATGTTTAAACCCATCCCCAAACCAAACAAACTCAAAATTCGCGATGCAAGGAACAGAGACCCGTCGCCGACGGCCAGGAGGCTCGTTGGCGACGGCCCATGCTTTCTCCCTTTTTGGCCGAAAGCCTATCCTGCTGTTTACGATGAAAAGCACATGACGGCCGAGGTTAGGCGGGGCGTCGCCGACGGCCCATAGTGGCGTTGGCGACGGTGCTTCCAATCATCACTTTCTGCATTTTTTTGTTTCTTGATTCCGGTTGATCTCGTTCGCGTCCCGGTGCTCCGTTTGGCTCCCAATCAGCTCCTTAAACTCCGTAAGATCTGTAAAACACAAACCTTATTAAAAGTAGGCTATCCGGAATTAAAAGTTACGTAAAAACATTAACTTAAACAAAAAAAACACCGGTTTACACCCAGCATCAACCTCGCCGACCGGTAGTATGTTATGGTACCATAGGTTTGACACCCCATTCCCGCTTCCTAGTTTGTTTGGAAGTATCCATGAGGAATGACAAAATCTAATGAACATTGTTTATCCGACAGTTAACAAGGCTTGAATGTATTCGCCAACAATCCATATATATGTTTACACAATAAAATCATTGATTTATAAAACAAAACCTTTAATTAAACAAGAATATTGTTCATTCGAAAACATTGTTTTATACAAGACATTTTGGTTACACAAAGACATTGGTTTACACATGACAGTTTGGTTTACACAAAGACATTGGTTTACACATGACAATTTGGTTTACACAAAGACATTGGTTTATACATGACATTGGTTTACACAAGACACTCTTTTACATATGACATTTGGTTTACGCAAGATATTGTTTTATACATGACATATTTTATACCAGATATGACATATTTTGGTTATTAAGTTAACCATGCATCATTCTTTTAAATCTTTTGATTTTCATATAATTTCATAAAAGAAACACTTTTATAATGATTCATGTCTACTTTTGAAATAGTCAAACATTTCTTAAACAATCAAAGCCATGAATCTTCATCACAAAATCTATGATACTCACACGCATTTTTAAGCTGACGTTTTATTTTCACATATGGTTATTAGTAATCCTTTTGACCTAGACTATAACCTTTCTATGACCCTAACGCGAGTTATCTTGCATTTAGATTCTTAATACAATACCATCACCTATCCTTAGGTGACTACAAAAACAAACACACAAGTTACAAATCTGTTTTGAAAATAATCTTCTATCCTTAGATGATTTGTTTTAGGCTTTATGCCTTCAAGTTTTTTCAAAATCATGTCAAAGTTTGGGTACTAATAATTGACTACATGCAATCTAGAAGGGTGGATGCCTATACCTTGAGTTTTCTGTCTAAGGCTAGAGTGTTTGTACAAATCCACATTATCGGACCAGTCACTCTTACCTGGGAACCTTTGGGGTGAGTGTCCACTTATAGGCTAAAGCATGTATTCGCGATACATTATAAAGACCCAATTACTTTGATTAGTCACTGTGTCGTTTGTTTGTTTTTTTAGTAACGAACAAATGATCACAATCCTTATGTTTCGTCGATATTTTAACATTTCTTTTGACTATCCATATCAATATCACTCATTTCCTCTCATATTTTCCCTCTCTTTTAGAATGCTTCCTCGTCACAACGTTACCCAAGACGCCGAAATGTCGGCTCTAATAGCTCAGTAGATAGCTATTGTACTCCCAAACCTGTTTACCCAACAAAACCAAGCCAACAACAACAACAATGCACCTGCTCCGTGCAACTACAAACAATTCAATTCGGCTAAACCACTCAAGTTTAGTGGGTCGGAGGGAGCTACTGGGATCCTACAATGGTTTGAGAGCATCGAGATCACATTCCGCCGTAAATGGTACAATATGGTTCCTCGTAATAATCCTCGATATAGTAGTAGTTGTAACCTTCTGAGTAGTAGTCCATTGGAAGATACCTAGAAGATTAACAAGCTTCGGGATCAGAAAATGGAAAAATAGAATTTAAAAGGGGGATGACAACGACCTCATGCTGAGCTGGCATAACCCCGTGGACAAACTTGTATATATGCGTTTGAAACACGTTTCTTAAATATCTGCAGCACGGGAGCATGTCCAAGTGGCACGGCCCCGTGGCAGACCTACTGTGAAGAAAAATAAATTTGAAAACGGGCGCACAGTTTTGAAAAATAAGTACAGAATTTGATTAGGCCTCTAATTTTAAACTTTCTCAAAATCCTTGTGTCCCCGGCAACGGCGACAAAAACTTGATGTGGGTGAGAGTGATTATAAAACACCATCCAACACTATCACTCTACACACGGTTGGGCAAGTGCACCCATCGTAGACGTAGTATAGTGATGGTAAGTGTTTTGGTCAAAAATCACACTAAGGATAATGTAACCAAACTTTGAATGTGAGGTTGGATGCTTGGTTATATAAGCAAGTGTGTGAAAAAGAAATCAGAAGTAAATGACAATGAACACAATGACTTGTACGAGGAAAAAGCCCTTGATCAAGAGATGATCTCCTGCACAAAAAACCTCGGGTGATGGCAAATACCGATCACCAATTGGTATTAAGCAAAAATAATTACAACTTTGGAAATATTGAGCTTGTTACAATATTGCTAGTGTGCGTATCAGAGAGCAGTGTAGGTCGCAGATGTGTGTGTTCGAATTCCCATCTTATTCAAGCTCAATATCCCTTTTATTCAGTTAAAAACTATCCTTAACTAACTATCCAAAAATCACGGCAATATCCCACGTTCACCAACAACGGTCATGAACTCCTGGCACGTGCTGGAATAATGGCATATTCCCCTTGATTCTCGGTTGGTAGGTCATCTTCGAAAAGCTCTTGCAAAACCATGCCATAATACATTAGAAACAATTGTTAGCTAATTAGAACAATAATGAGGATCAATGATCCTTAGCCTTCCTGCACCGTGTTTTGAGGATCCATGATCCAGATATATAGAAGGATATATGATCCATAAACATTAAAATTCTATCCCTAACAATTGCCCCCAAACATGACTAATTAAATGCCCTAACAATTAGTCATGTTTTTGTTAGAAAGAAACTAGCTGTTGCCACTGGCATATATCCGTTGCTCAGTGTGATGTCACTTGATTTGATAACCTGCAACAAACATCATTATTTATAGCATAAGAATAGAGATCAAATCTCTTATTTAAACCTGATCTATGCCTTTTTATACGCATATCCAGAGCATCAAACAGGTATCCTCTTTCTCTCTCTATTCAATCCTCTGTTTTTCCATTGTTATAATCCATGGGAAAAATGGTAACCCGATCCTCCCCTCTCAAAGATCAACCACAAGATCACACTCCCAAGAGCCAAAATCTTCTAAAAAATCCTTCGGAGGAGTTTTGCCGTTTTACCTATCCCGAAATTGATCAAATACGCCCCTGTTTCCGAAGGAAACAATTTTCAGACCCTTTGATTCATCATTGAGAAGTGATTGCGAATCAGACTTCTGGATTGTTTTCCTGCTGCTCCATTCTTGATCGATTATACATATCCTTTCCCAGTATTTACTAAACCTTCTTTTCCCAGACCGGCATGTGCTACAACTAGGCCATGCCTATGCTGTGGAGGGTATTGTATACTCTTGAACAGTTGATCAAGAACGAGGGTCTAAGCTTTGGTATCACTGAACTCCCCAACCTGTACAGTCTTGTGACTCATGGGTCTTATCGATATCTTTTCAAACCCAAGTCCTAAATTCACCCCCACTGCTCAAAATCACCAAGAATGACACCAACTGGAAAAACCAGTTCTTCTTTGTGAGAAGAGACTCCATTCCTGTTTTTGGGATACGTTACTTTTTGTTATACTGAGGATAACTGATCCTGTTTTTTGTGTATGCAGTGACCAGCTACGCTGCCTTGAGAGATTTACCTGCCACGCCAATAAGGATTGCTGCCTTTTGGGCACTTGATTCATCTGTGAGGACCTTTTACCCCAAGATCAAGGATTTAGAAGAAGATACCTCTACCTCTGTCACGATGTCAAGTAAGTATTTGTATACAAGTATAGGAGAATATTCAACAAAATAGATAGCTTATAAATACTTATCTGAGTTTGATCTGCATAGGTGCTGCCAAGTCTACATCCAAATCTGCCACCAAGTTTGATCTCGGGGAACTTCAAAGTATCATCTCTTCCCCACTCCATCAAGGCTGAACTGGCCTCGGGCCAAAGTAAGCCAGGAACAAGGGCCATGCCTTCCAGAGCCAAATCCGGGAGAAAAAGGAAGAAACCAAGCGAGCCAACCGAGGATACCTCCCATATCAAGCAGCAAATTTCTGACTTCATTGCTGAGGTAAGGATCACTTATTCTTGAATTCCACTTGAACCTTGGGGCTCACTGATCCTGAAAATTTTGTCTTATGCAGAAAATAGCCCAACTCGAAGCCCTCCAAGGAAAACTCATAGCTGAAGCTGAAGAGCACGTTGACGAGCTCCGCACAATTGCTGCTGCCAAGGAAAAGAGGATCTCCAACTTGGAAAAGGAGGTCAAGCGCTTGGAGAAGGAGATCTTGGGGGATCAGATACGGGCTAACAAAGAGAGATTGGAGGTTGCTGACGAGGCGAAGGTTTCTGCCATTAGGTCTATCCTCAAAGATAGGATAAAAATGGTTGAAGAGGCCATGAATCCTTCTTTTGACAGGGCTGAGTGGGATGTGGCTGCTTGGAAGCAGAGGTTGATCGAGCTGGGTCACAAAGAAAATCCTGAGCAGGCACCCATCCCGGAGGCAGAGCCAAGCAGCGTGATGGATCTGGCAGAGGCAGCGGTTGGTGGCAAGGGTGAAGGAGGTGAAGTCGATGAAGCAGCCGTGGAGTAGGTTGCATGAATGGGCGATGATGAATAATTCTAGACATGGCCAGAGCCCATTTTTTAGGATTGTTGGTTTTTGTTTGATGGTATTTTTGATTTCAAACATTGATGGTCTGTAACTAAACAATAGTATTTAGGGTAAGGATCACTGATCCTTCGAACAATAGGGGGTAGTAAAGGTGGATGGGTCCTTCTGTTTGTGGAGGATGAAGCCCTTGATGCCCCCCACCTTTTATTTCCTGCACTTTTAAACTCTGTAATTTATGACCCGTTAGTATGGACACCCTTTGCCAACCCAAGTGGACGGGCCACGTTTTGCTGCTAGAAGCTTGGGTAGGCAATTTTGACAACCTCTTAAAGGGTTTTAAGTAAATAAAACTTTAATCTTTTGGCAATCTTTGGTGTCACCTACTTATTTTACGTTTTGAATATCGTTGCATCTATACTAATTGGTCAATTCCCTATATGATTTTGGAATTTATAAGTTGTTAAAAAGAACACCGAATATGTGTCAAAACAAGTTCTATCTTAAAGACTTTGCATCATATGAATAAGGATCACACACCCTGTTGTCAAAGGTCGAAGGGTAACATTAATAAACCAAGAATAAAACAAAGGCAAATGAAGGATCGTACCAGTGAATTCAAGTTAGGATTCTATATCCTTATCACTTACAGTTGTGTCAACCAAAGCATAACAATTGATAGGACTTTAGGATTCAGGATCCTTAGCTGTTAAACTTCGTAAACCTGTAGCAGTATTTAACTTGGGGCTATGCCAAACATCAAATGAAAGAATCATTAGTTACTCGGTGCAAGCCCAACAAACTGGGGACAAGCCCAAATAAACTGGGGACAAGCCCAAATAAACTGGGGATAAGCACAAATAAACTGGTGAAAACTGGAGTATGGCCCAAACTGGCATCTATCCAATCGTAAGCGACATGAAAATGTCGAAACCTTAGCTAAGGTGAAAACGTTAGAAACCTTAGGAACGGATGTATGGTACGTCTACCACTATACTTAGGATCCTACATATAGCCAACAACAATGAAATTGTCAGCCCCTAAAGCGGGTACTGGCCCCATTACCTCAAACTATACTTGGATAACGTGCACTACTGGCGGGGTGTCAAAACCCAATTCGTGTGAAAGGTGAAAACCTTTAAACCTTAGAAGGTATTGGATACCTTAAATTGGGGACATGCCCAAAGTCTTGGAGAGGTGGCCAACCTCTTGATCCTTTGTAATAATTTCTGCAAAACTTAAAACTTGATAAGGTTGAATGTTGAAAATTCAACATCCTTACTTTATAATAAATAATAAGAAGTATAATACAAATGAAAGCATTAGTAAAATGTTACCGAAGTGAGGATCATATATCCTATGAGGATCCTTGATCCTTACATAATGTACTTCTTTAGGTGGATAGCATTCCAGGCTCTTGGCAGAAGGTCACCATCCATAGTTAACAAATGATATGCCCCTTTTCCAGCCTCAGCTTCAATTAGATAGGTGCCTTCCCATTTTGGTGCTAACTTGCCATCAGTAGGGTTCGTGGTATTTTGGAATGCTTTCCTCAATACCAAGTCACCTACTTGAAATCTTTTGACCCTGACATTCTTGTTGTAAGCTCCAGCCATCCTTTGTTGATAGCTAGCCAACCTAAATCTCGTCAAGTCTCTAAGTTCTTCCACGGTATCCAGGTCTTGAGCCAGAGTCTCAACATTTGCTTCAGGATGACGGATGCTTGTCCTGGCCGTAGGGACTACCATTTCTGTAGGGATCACTGCTCAGTTCCAAAGACTAAGGAGAAGGGAGTCTGACCCGTTGCATTCTTGGGAGTTGTCCTGTCTGCCCATAAGACATAAGGTAATTCCTCAGCCCATTTGCCCTATTTGGATCCAAGCTTCTTCTTCAAGTTGTTGATAATGATCTTGTTGGATGATTCTGCCTGGCCATTAGCTTGTGGGTGGACTGGTGTTGATTTAATCATCCTAATCCCCTAGCTGTCACAAACGTTAGTAGTACGACCCCCAATAACTGGGACCCGTTATCACAAACAATCTCAGAAGGAATTCCAAATCTAGTAATGATATTTCTTTTAATAAAGGATATAACTTCCTTTTCCCTGACTTGGGCAAAGGCTTCAACTTCTATCCACTTAGAGAAATGGTCTGTCATAGCTAGCATGAACACTTTTCCTCCTAATGCCATGGGAAGCTAGCCTACTATATACATTCCCCACCTCATAAATGGCCAAGAGGAGGGTATAGGATGCAGAGGTTCTGCCGGTTGATGGAGAATGTTACTATGCTTTTGGCAAGCGTCACATTTCCTCGCATAGTCCACAGCATCTTTCTTCATTGTAGGCCAATAGGATCCTATCCTAAGGATCTTTGAAAATAGTGCTATGCCCCCAGTGTGGTTTCCATAGTCTCCTCATGAAAATCCTTTAAGACTTCTTGGATCTCAGGATTCTCAATGCATCGTAGATAGGGTCCTGCAAGAGATCTCTTATATAACATGTTATTAATTATAGTGAACTAGGATACCTTTATCTTAAAGGCTTTAAGATTTTCGCCAAACAGAATTTCCCCATGCTGAATATACTTTATTATTGGAAGGATCCAGGATCCTGAATTCGACTCTGGATCATCACTGGATAGAATTGCAGTATTACCCACTATCTCCATTGTTTCATCTTCCTCAATTGCATGAGTTAGGACATGGATAATAGGTATCTTTACATCCTCTGGTATCTTTAGTGAGGATCCTAGATTGGCCAGGGCATCTTCTTCTGCATTTTCTTCTCTAGGTACCTGTGTAAGGCTGAAAAAAGCAAAAGAATCTGTCAATTTCTTGACTATCCCCAAGTATTTGATTAGTTTCTCACCTTTAACAACATAAGAACCATTATAATGATTAGTAATTAATAGAGGATCCACAAACACTTGAAGATACCTGATCCTCATATGCTTAGCTAATTGCGAACTACTATCAAGGCCCATACTGTGCCTCGTTATTAGTGGTTTGGAATTCATATGCTATTGATTGGGGTATAATGTCCCCCTGTGGCGATTCTAGTAGTAGGCCTAGTCCAGTTCCTTTGACATTCGAGGCTCCATCTGTGAAGAGTGTCCAAGGATCCTTGGTTTCCTCAAGTTGTTGTACCTCCAATTCCGCTTCTCTTTGTAGATCGGTACTAAAATCAGCTACAAAGTCAGCCAAAGCTTGGGATTAATAGCAGTTATAGGCTCATACTTAATGTTATATGCACTAAGTTTAACAGCCCATTTTGCCATTCTCCCCGACATCTCTGGTTTCTTGAGAACATTCTTGATATGAAAGTTAGTTTTAACGACAATAGTATGGGTTTCAAAATAATGTCTTAGTTTGGTTGAAGCCATAACTAAAGAAAGAATAAGTTTTTCTAAATGAGAATACCTGGCCTCAGCATCAAGTAAACTTTTACTTACGTAGTATACCGGATGTTGTTGGCCTTCATGATCCTTAACAAGGACCGCACTTACTGCTTTACCTGAAACAACTAGGTATAAGTATAATGGTTCTCCATTTTCAGGTTTCATTAAAGCCGATGCTGTGGATAGGTAATCCTTGAGAGCCTGTAGAGCAGCTTCATACTTCTCCGTCCACTCGAACTTCCTATTCTTCCTCAGAATATCATAGAAATCCTTGCATCTTTCTGAGGATTCTGAAATGAATCTGTTCAGGGCGGCGATTCTTCCTGTCAATCTTTGCACATCCTTAGCGTTGGCAGGAGACTTGATGTTGATTATAGCCTTTATCTGCTCCAGACTTACTTCGATCCCTCTCTTGGTCACCATGTATCCTAAGCACTTTCCAGCTTTGACTCCAAAATGGCATTTGGAAGGATTCAATTTCATATTGTATTGGTCAGGGATATTGAATACTTCTTCGAGATCCTTAAGGTGATCCTCAGCTCTTTCAGACTTGACAACCATATCATCTATGTATACCTCCATCGTGTGTCCAAGTTGTTCTTTGAACATCATGTTCACCAGCCTTTGGTATGTAGCACCTGCATTTCTTAAACCAAAGGGCATAGCAATATAGCAATATATGTCGGTGGGTGTCATGAACGCTGTATCCTCTTGATCAGATGGTTCATGAATTTGCTGAAATCCAGATGAAGCATCCATAAAAGTTAACAACTCATGACCCACCGTAGCATCCACCATGGAGCCAATGTGGGGTAAAGGGAAAGGATCCTTGGGACATGCCTTGTTCAAATCAGTAAAATAGACACATACCCTCCACTTTCCATTTTTCTTCTGAACAACAACCATATTGGCTAACCATCTTGGATACTTGACTTCTCTTATCATACCTGTCTTTAGTAACTTGTCTACCTCTTCTTGGATAATTGCATTTCTTTCAGGTGCAAACTTCCTCCTTTTTGGTGAATTGGCCTGAAAGACCTGTCGATACCAAGCTTGTGAGTAATGATATCCTTTGAAATACCTGTCATATCTTCGTGCTTCCAGGTGAAGGTAGATTTTCTTCGTTTAAGGAAGGATACTAGATCCTGCTCTTATGCTCTCCTAGATCTCGGACCCTATATACACCTTGGATTCAGGATCCTCAAGATCTAAGAGTATTTCCCTGACGTCCTGTTCTTTTGCCTCCATGACGTCTTTTGGAGGATGCTTTAATTGCTATGCTTCCCTAGTCTTGGAAGCAGGTTTCATTGAGGAAGTGTAGCAATTCTTCGCCTCCTGCTAATCGCTTTCTATCTTGACTATTCCCCATGGACTTGGAAGCTTGACACATTGGTGGTATGTTGATGGGACCGCCTTCATGTCATGTATCCATGGCCTGCCAAGGATAACATTACAGCAAGATAAGCTATATATTACACACATTTTTTGGATAGAATTCACTCCCTCTATGTAAATTGGAAGCTTGATGTCCCCCAATGTATTCTTGGTTTCCCCACTGAATCCTACGAGCACCGATGATCTTGGTATGGTCTCAGATTCAGGGATGTTCATCTTTTTGAGGACATCCAACTGGATTATGTTCGCTAAACTCCCTCCATCGATAAGGATCCTGCGAACAAAATGATTAGAAATAAACAAAGTAATGACAAGACCATCATGATGAGGATCTTGAATGTCTATGCAATCCTCCTCATCAAAAGATATCACTTTTTGTTGTGGTAGGGTAGATGTTCGAACTGGTCTCTCCCCATTCTCCATCTTCTTCTCCTTAGCATGCCTTTTAGCCGCTGAAAATGAAGTTCCACAGATATCAGAGCCATCGGAAATAAAGTTAATGATCTGAGCATCTGCTGGCGGTAGAGGAGCTCTCTCAGGCACTTTCTCAGTATCCTGAGTCCTTGAACGTTTCCTTCCTAGCAGTTCCTTCAAATACCCTTTTCTAAGAAGATAGCCAATTTCTTTCCTCAACGCTATACACTCATCAGTTAGGTGGCCAAAATCCTCATGGTAAGCACACCATTTGGATTTATCCTTAGCAGCTCCAGATTTATCAGTTTTCCTTGGCCATCTAGCCTTGTCACCTAAATTCTGCATAGCAAGTATTAGTTCATGATTATCAACAGAAAAACAATATTCAGATATTGGAGGATAATCCTCATCGTCTTCGTCTTGTTCAACTGCATTCACATTGTGATTGTCATGTTTAGAGTATGACTTGGATCGATTATTCTTAAAGAATGATCCTTGCTTTTCCTGTTTTGAGGATCCTGAGAGTCTCTCCTGGATCCTTTTGTCATCTTCTAAACGAATAAACCTCAACGCCCTGTTCCTTACTTCATCTAAATTCATGCAAGGTGTCATAACAAGGTCATCATAGAATGAGGAATCCTTAAGCAAACCCATTTTGATTGCCTCTACAGCAGTGGTAATATCCAAATTAGGAATTTCTAAGGATTCTCGACTAAACTTAGTGATGTAATCTCTTAATGATTCATCACGACCCTGTGTTATCCTATATAAATCACTAGTTAATCGTTCAAAGGTTCTACTACATGAAAACTGATTATTGAACAAATTAACTAAATGAGAAAATGAAGTAATTGAGTAGGGAAGAAGACTTAGCAGCCATTTCAGTGCTGATCCAGTGAGTGTGGATCCGAAGCCCTTACAAAGACAGGCTTCTTTTAACCTTTCTGGAATGGGGTTGATCTCCATTCTTTCCCGATACTGTGCCACATGCTCCTCTGGATCAGTCGTACCATCGGACAACTTCATGTTGGGGGTTTGAAAGCGTTTTGGTATCTCAGCATTGCATATAGGAGGTGCAAAACGAGACACCCTGTGACTTCCATCTGGGATCTCAGGAATGGGCTTAACCACTCTTGGGACACTGGACATCATATCCTTAAGCTTCTGAAGTTCCCGTGCCATAGCCTGATTGATACCTGTATCCTGCATGGAACCGTAATTAGTACCAAAAGATGTATTGATATGGTTACCTCCTGATTGGTTCGGAACCGGTATCGCATAAGTGTATCCAAAAGTAGAAACTTCCGGTGCAACAGTTGGACAAGATGAAGCGATAGTCTGCATAGGGATGAAGTCCCCTCTGTGAACTTCAAAATCCTTGAATATCTGACTTCCTGAGGATCCTTGATCCTGAAAGACATTGGGTCCAGGATACACAGGTGCCGAGGGCCTTGAAGGATATTGCATGGATCCTTGAACCTGAGAGGAGGATCTTTGAACCTTATCCCAAGCGCAGGATCCTTGGACCTTAGAAAAGGATCCTTGATGTTGGAAATAGGAGTCCTTTGGTGTAACCGACTCCAAATATCCTCCTGAGCTGAGATAGCCTCCTTGATGTTGATTTGAGGATCCATAAGGTTGGTAATGAGATGCTTGTGGTTGCATCATTGCTAATGATCCATGTTGTAATCCTGAGGATTCTTGAGCCTGTGTCATCCCCATTGATCCCTGCTGGTAATTGGAGGATCCTTGGATTTGAATACCAGATCCCCTTGAATGCTGGATTGTTGACGCCAGAGAAGTGAAATCCAATGATCTGGGCATTTGCGGAGAGTGATCCTCCACTGATCTCTTCTGCTTCTTGATTTCATCAATCTCCCTGAGGATCCTCTGGTTAGTTTTGTCTTGTTGTTCCATGTATCCTTTCATCTGCAAGATCAACGTTGACAGATCATTGTTAGTAGGTGTAGAGGATGAAACAGTAGAAGCCTTCGAGAAAACTGGTGTTGGCTTCTTCTGAGCATTATCAGCACTCCTCGCCGGTGCAGTGGGAATGGGTGGCAATGATGCACTAGGCTAAGATGTGGTAACCACCGGTATGGCACTTGAACTGGATTTTCCTTGAGAAGCCATGTGATTGATGGAAATGAATAGAAATGAACGAAATGAATGAGATTTTAGAATTGAAGCACCGATTGCCCCACGGTGGGCGCCAAACTGTTTTGGTAAAAAATCACACTAAGGATAATGTAACCAAACTTTGAATGTGAGGTTGGATGCCTGGTTATATGAGCAAGTGTGTGAACAAAAAATAAGAAGTAAATGACAATGAACACAATGATTTGTACGAGGAAAAAGCCCTTGATCAAGAGATGATCTCCGGCACAAAAAACCTCGGGTGATGGCAAATACCGATCACCAATTGGTATTAAGCAAAAACAATTACAACTTCGGAAATATTGAGCTTGTTACAATGTTGCTAGTGTACGTATCAGAGAGCAGTGTAGGTCACAGATGTGTGTGTTCGAATTCCCAATCTCAATATCCCTTTTATTTAGTTAATAACTATCCTTAACTAACTATCCGAAAATCGCGGCAATATCCCACGTTCACCAACAACGGTCACGAACTCTTGGCACGTGCTGGAATAATGGCATATTCCCATTGATTCTCGGTTGGTAGGTCATCTTCGAAAAGCTCCTGCAAAACCATGCCATAATACATTGGAAACAATTGTTAGCTAATTAGAACAATATCAATGATCCTTAGCCTTCCTGCACCGTGTTTTGAGGATCCATGATCCAGACATATAGAAGGATATATGATCCATAAACATTAAAATTCTATCCCTAACAGAAAGATACCGAGGTCGTCAAAGGACACAAGAGGTTTTAATACCGGCTTATCGTCAACATCTAATCTAACCAAATATTGATAAAAAGTTTTGAAATATTTAAAAGATAAAAATGAAGATAATAAATGAAGATAAAAAATGTAAATAAAAACAAATAGACAAGAAGGAATCACTTGGTTCTGACTACTCTTTTATATATCCTTTGATGATTTCTGGACTTTGGACTTTTTAAGAGATTATCTTAGATATAATGGTAGGCCCCCCTTGTGAAGGCGACGCTACCCTAGGCCATATTGGTCTGAGTCACTAGGGATACAGTCCCGCAAGACCGGAATATTGAAAGATAATTAAGTAAGTTATTAACGCAAAAAGTGGGAGTCCCCTCTTGTGAAGGCGATGTTACCCTTTGCCATATTGGTCAGAGTCAGTAGGGATACAGTCCCGCAAGGCCTGATAAAGTTTTGATAGTAGTTTATTTATAAGGGGTACAAGCCATTCTTACTTCCCCTAATTTCATGCTATCTGTATCAAGGGAAGTCCTAATAAGCTTGAACCATGTCCTCGTAGGATCTATACACTAAACGAGACAAGTACTTTACCCAAACACCCTTATAACCCCCTTCAGGCAAGTAAAACGCTTTATATAGACCGTAAATACACAAATGAGTGAATCAACAAAACATGAAGAAATGTTTAACCAAAGTTCACTTCTAATATAAAAAACTAGTTATTAAAGTCATTAATACATATCCAAGTAAATGGTTGCCAAAGATTGGAAATTAAAAGTAATACATGAAAGATTTGACTTCGCCAAGTGATGTAAGAGATTTAGCCAAGCATGGCCTTTGTTTGAAAAGAACTCTTACAATCGATCTTGGATCCCGAGACTACTAGACACTCTAAAAGATGAAATATGGATGATGGTGGTGGGTGTTGGTGTTGTAGTGGTGGTGGACTGATGGCAAGTGTGAGAGAAGTGGTTTGCCAAGGGATGCCTTTCTCTTGAACCAAGCACCTTTATTTATAGTTGGAAATAGAGGGCGCCCACGACCCTGTGTCCACGTCGCACGACCTCGTGGTCTTCACTTTCCCTCCCTTCATTAACTGCAGATGTCAGATTGTGTACCAACACGCTTTGTGGTGTCAGGGCACGGCCCCGTGGTCAGTGTATTTGATGTACTATCACAGATTTTGTGAATCTTTGAGTTGACCACGGCCCGTATTGAGTTGGCACGGCCCCGTGTTGGTTTGTCTTTTGTTGTTTACTTGTTCAGTAGAGAATCATGACTTGGCACGACCCCATGCTTGGTGGGCACGGCCCCGTGCCTAAGCTTCTGTTCTTATTATTTTTGTTCTTTTGGATGTGGATAGGGGTTTGGAAAGTTCTGTCAATCCTTCTTCTTTGTATGTGTGTTTGTTTCTGCGGTTAAACAAAGAAACATGCTTTTTACAACATTAATACCGAAATAGGGTTGATTGCATGCCTTGATTGATGTAATTTATATGTTGCATTTTGTGTACATCAAATACCCCACACTTGAATCTTTGCTTGTCCTCAAGCAAAACTCTATAATGTGGCTTACACACACAAATTATTAGTAGAAGAGAAGTTTTGGGCTTATCTTTAGAGGGCCAGGAATACAAGTTCTAAATCTATTTTTTTTATTTTATTTACAATCTTATTCGTCATGATTTATTTAAAACACATTTTAAGAAAAGTTATTTTTTTGGGCATAACATGCCTTTTTAAAATTCTATTAAGTTATATACAAACTTACATACCACACAAGTGGTCACTCAACACTTGGCCGAAGATGTTTAAGTGAAAGAGCTCCTACCATAGGCTTAAGAAACAATCAAACCTCCTCCTTTTTGATGTTTAATCCTTGTAAATATCAAGAGGGCTTTAAAAGGGGTAGGTTTTGGCTAAAGGTAGGTGTTTTTGGGTAAAATGGGGAAAAGCGTAAAAAGTGTCGGTTTTTCGAAAAATTATGCTTTGTGGCTTAGAAAAAACTTTAGCCAATGTTTTTTAACCAAAGTTGAAACTAAGCCATACTCGTATTTTATAACCGAACTTTTTACTAAAATAAAGGGTGTAAATAAAAAGAAGTTTTGTGGATGTGGCTGGTTGTTTTTGCAAAAGTCTATATTTTTGCAGCTTTAGAAACGAACGGGTTAAGGCTCAAAGGGGTTTAACTAGGGGGATATTTTTTATAAGGGATGAAAAGAAAAATAACGGTTTAGAATGAAAAATGAGTTAGTCCTAGTGTCTCCATCATTTATTTACATGGATTTATGTCGATAAGGATTGGGAACGTATTGTTTTGGAAAGTTCCAAATTTGTAAGAACAAAACAGACTATTCACACAAGAAACGGAAAATTAAGCAATTAGTATAGATATGTATTTGTATACTTGGTAAGGGCTCAAGACATACTTTTGTGGAAAAAAGGGTATAGTGCAAAAGTGTATATAATCAGATTTTACAAAGATTGTTATGCCCGTTTTTATAGTTTTCTTAGTTGGTTCCTTTTATCACGACGCTATCATGTGTAAATTAGTAAAAACATAATTTTAGAACTTATTTTTCCCAAACTAAACCAAGATAAGTAATAAAAATGAAAAATTTTGAAAAATATTTGGGGTAATTGGCGGTTTTCCAAGGCGAGTTTTGTGTAAGGCTTGTTTTTAGGACGAAAGATTCAAGGTTTTAACATCCCCCCACACTTCAATTAAAAATTGTCCTTAATGTGTCCCAAATATTATTTGTTTTGATTAAATGTGCAAAACGTGGGGTAAAACAACAAAATCTTAAGGTTACTGGGCATTGGGCACGGGGGCACGGGCCAAAGTGCTAGTAACATGAATTTGATAGGCGGTTGGGAACAGGGGCGTGGGCTATGGGCACGGCCCCGTGGCAAATGTTTGTAATAGTTAAGAACTTAGGTTCCTTTGCTTGGCTTCTGATTTCTGCGCTTGGGGACCACTATGCTCAGTGTGTCCAAGCCTCCCAAGGTACGTGTATGTAATACCCCGATCGCGTAATACAACAAACCGTGGCGGAAACATCGGGGCGTCACGTTCCAGGAATTATTTCACAAAACATGGTACATAAGGTTTTGTTTTATTTTATTAACAAATTTACATTGTCTTTGGATCACATAAACAAAATATGAACAAATTGTCTTTCAAATTTTATAGTAACTAAGGCCCGCGTCCATCCTACACGTAGCATGCATTAAAATCACCATACATTAGCTCCTGAAACATATGTGAAAAGACAATCAGCATAAAAAGTCGGCGAGTACATAGGTTTTGTGAGTATGTCAAATTCATGGCTTTGTATACATATTGCAACACCTCTTCCGACTACAAGAGTCGTTAAGTGAAAACCTTGAATCAAAAGTGTTTCATATTGTAATACAATTAACCAACTAAAAAAGTTGGTTAGAGTTTGTTAAAACCTTGCAGTCATGAATTTTGACCAAAACGTTTCTTTTGTAAAACCGAGTAGTAAATCGATTTAAAAGAAAACTTCGTATGGTTTATATCTTCAAGTGAAAGTCGTTACGTGACTTTGTTTGAAAACATTTGTCCAAGTGATTCGGATAACGCCACTATATGGAATACGATAAAAGCACTTATATATAGGAAGTACCACGGCGTATCCACATGCTTTTATCATATTACACCCGTCTGGTTATGTAAATCACTTACCATAAACCAATCGTCCAATCATCTGTGTTACGAATCATTCGTCCGTGTTATAAACCATTTGAACGTGTCATAAACCATTTATTCGTTTCATAAACTAATTGTTTGTGTCATCAATCAGTCGTCCGTGTTATAAACCAATTATCTAAGTTTTAATTGTGCAAACTTTTGGTCGATCTTTAATGAACACATTCAAGCCTGTGTTTACTATACCACCAAAGGGTATCTTTAATAGACCACCAGAGGGTCTTTTTAACTAGACTAACAAATCAACAAATGATTTATTAATCAGAAACATTTTCAGTCATTACCCAAACTTCCACCAAATCTAGTGGATAGTACGATAATGGGATTGTCAGTCCTCCGGTACCATAACATACTACTGGTCGGTGTGATCAATTTTAATGAATGTCATTCATGTCATAGATAAACGCACCAACATGTTGTTCACATTGTTGAAATTGTATTGTTTTATATAAACCATAGAATTTGTTTTTGAAAACTTGAAAATGATTTAGCACATATGAGTCACTCGAAAACATTTGCAAAACGTAAAAAAGGAACTAGGTACTCACTTGGGATTGTGAAAGTGTCCTTGATCAAGAGAATGAACAAAGTTCAAGTGCGTCCTAATATGTCGGATAACTATGTTAGCGTGTCTAGACTTTAATCGGAGGATTCAGGTAGAATGAAGTCTTATAAACCAAATGAGTGTTAGGACTCATATGATAGGGTCTAAAAACATAACATTCTGATTTGGAAAGGATCCTAAGTGCTTTGACCCGTTATGACTCGTTATGGTAGTTTACGCTACTTTAACGGGTTATAAGCGTAATTATATTATCGGATGGTCAAATATGTCATATAATGAGTCTTATATGCCAACATGAGTTTGATTTTGTTATAACATAAGTTTAGATGTCAAACTTTGGTTACATATGTTTAAACCAATTTATGCGCAAAAAGGGTATTTTGCTCATTTTTAAGTACAAAACAATCGACTCATCATAAAACTATCCAAACCATAAGACCATATGGTATAACCTCAGAGGGTTATTCCCTATACAACTATGGTCTAATAAACTGGGTTGGTCGAATCCAAAGATCGACCAAACGAGTCGGATTCGAAAGTCAAAGCCGTGGTCAAACAACTCGACCTACAACCCAAAATAAAGCACTAAACTTGAAGTGACGTGTTACACATGTTAAAACATGTCTGACTAAGTTGTAAAACTGATTTTCTATCAAAAGTTGGAGTCTTGATACCCGAAAATAGTTTCGTCGTATAATGCACATTATGCGCATTTTTGACCAAAACTTTGACTCGTCACTTCGCCTAGTAAATGTGGTAATCAGAAGGTGCAATCGCAAGGTATTATAACCTTCTTGGGTACGATCAAGATGCAAAGTTCATTTGAATTTTGACTTGACCAATTATGGGCAGAACCGAAAGTTAAACAGAAAGTCAAATTGTTTTACTTTTGGCTCAAAATGTCAAAATAATGAAAGAACTAAGGAGAGCACTTACTTGTGTTGATGAACACTTTCATAACTCAGAGTAGGAGGCTTCCAAATGACTGGAAACAAGCTCCAAAGAGATCGGAGAAAGAATTTGTGAATGAGCAAGTTGGAAGTGAAGACTTCATGGCTATTTATAATGTTCTTGAGATCCTAAGATCATCACAAGTGTCCATAGAGGTGTCATGATCTGAGGAAGGCCTGAACACATGTCCAAAGGTGGCACAATGCTGGAAAATTCATGAACTTGGAGGCCACGGCTTTGACCAAGAAGTTGCCAACAAGTCTGCTGATCTGGGCACCCCATACGGACCATAAGGGGTTTTCTTTACGGTTCGGATGGCCTTGGCAGGTGTAGAAGTTTGGCAGATTTGGCCCCTAGACTTGTTTTGTCTCGTTTTGTCACTTTTCGCCCCTTTTAACCTAATGTTTAGGCTATATAAAGGTGTTAAGGAATATATAACTTGGATTTTGTCTGGAAATGTCATGGATGTTGGTTCGTTCGGTTGTACGGTTACGCGTTTCACAAATAACCTTCAATGCTTTATCGAACACGTAAATAATCGAAATTACGCAACGATTGACATTTTTGCATTCTTATATATAAAATACAATATTTTATTGAATATAAAAATATTTGGATTGGTACATATGGTCCATATTCAAAAATATGAGAATTGGCAGACTTTCGTTGTTTGTCGAAAATAGCCCCTAGGCTTGTATAAACGTGTTTTTGTCATACATATCCCTTCAAAACTTATATCTAAGTTATGTAAAGGGTATTTAGGGTATGTGTAGCTTATTTCCTTGTTCCAACGATTGACATTTTTTGCATTCTTATTGATAATAAAATTGTTCAGAAATCGTTACATGATCGAAAGTTACAATTGTCACAGTCTCCCCCACTTTAGGAAATTTCGTCCCGAAATTTAATTAGAGGAAACTTGTGAAAAAAATGTGGGTATTTTACTTTCATTTGATCCTCTCATTCCCAAGTAAATTCTGGGCCATGTTTGGATTTCCAGCGAACTTTAACTACTGGTATTCGTCTGTGTTTGAGTTTGTTGACTTCACGGTCCAATATCTCCACAGGCTTCTCGACAAAGTGCTTAGTATTATCAATGTGAATTTCATCAAGGGGAATGTAGAGGTTTGTATCAGCTAAAAACTTTTTCAAATTGGACACGTGGAATGTTGGGTGAATATTCCCAAGTTCAAGAGGTAGCTCAAGTCGGTTGGCCACCTTTCTAATTCTCTCAATGATCTTGAATGGTCCAACATACCGTGGTGCAAGTTTTCCTTTCTTTTCAAATCTAACCACCATTTCCAAGGGGAAACCTTGAGAAGGACGTGATCACCGACTTGGAATTCCAAGGGATTGCGTCGCTTGTCCGCATATCTCTTTTGACGGCTTCTAGCTGTCAGAAGGTTGTCGCGAATTTTCTTAACTTTGTCTGTTGTTTCAAGAATGAGTTCAGGTTAAGTGAACTGAGCTTCACCAACCTCATTGCAGCAGACACGTGAACGACATTATCGATCGTAAAAAGCTTCGAAAGGCGGCATTTTGATGTTGGCGTGATAACTATTGTTGTAGGAGAATTTGATCAACGGTATATGCGAACCCAACTACCACCAAAGTTGATCACGCAGGCTTTAAGAATATCCTCCAGTGTTTGAATTGTCCTTTCATATTGCCCATCTATTTGAGGATGATAAGCAGTGCTCATATTGAGTTTGGTTCCCATGACAGATTGCATGGTCTTCCAAAAATGAGATGAGAATCGAGCATCTCGGTCAGATATGATGTTCAAAGGAACAGCATGACGAGATACAATCTCATCAATGTAGATCTTGGTGAGTTTGTCAGCAGATAGATCCTCATGAATTGGCAAAAAGTTTGTTGACCTTGTTAGACGATCAATGACCACCCAAATCGCATCATGACCTCTAGATGTGCGCGATAGTTTAGTGATGAGATCCATTGCAATGTTCTCCCATTTCCATTCCGGTATTTCTGGTTGCTCTAGTAAACTAGATGGGCTTTGGTGTTCTACTTTGGCTTAAAGATAAGTTAGGCATTTAGACACGTACAGGGTAATGTCCTTCTTCATACACGGTCACCAATACTGTGTACGAAGATCCTTGTACATTTTGTCTGCACCAGGATGGATTGAATAACGGGACTTATGAGCTTTGTCCATCAACAAGGTGTGAAGATTGTCTTAACTTGGAATCCAGAATCAGTTCATGTAGTAGAGTAATCCGTTGTCTTTCGTTTCGAGTTGAAGTTTGAGATTTTGTGGCAGCTCATTTTTTAACAAGGTTTAGGTTACACATGTATGTTGTGCTTGAAGGATACGTGACTGGATATCAAACTGAACTTGAACATAATGAAGCTTGACACGTTCCTTACGACTAAGCGCATCAGGCACGACATTCGCCTTACCAGGATGATAGCGAATCTCGCAGTCGTAGTCGTTCAAGAGTTCGACCCAGCGTAGTTGTCTGATGTTTAGCTCCTTTTGATTGAATATTTGTTGGAGACTTTTGTGGTCCATGAAAACCACACACTTCGTACCATAAAGGTAGTGTCTCCAAATCTTGAGAGCAAAAACTATGGCACCTAACTCAAGATCACGAGTTATGTAGTTCTTCTCGTGGATTTTCAATTGTCTTGACGCATAGGCTATGACTTTGTCTCGTTGCATGAGAACATAACCAAGGCCTAGATTTGATGCGTCACAGTAGATAACAAAATCGTCGCTGCCATCCGGTAAAGATAAAACAGGAGTATCATAGAGTTTTCGTTTCAGTGTTTGAAAGGCGTCCTCTTGTTTGGGTCCTCACTCAAAAGGTTTTTACTTCTGACTCAAAGTAGTGAGGGGAACCGCGATCTTTGAGAAGTTCGCGATGAATCATTGATAGTATCCAGCAAGACCAAGAAATGAGCAAACTTCTGTGCGAGTAGTGGGTGTATTCCAATCCTGTAATCGCAGTGATTTTGGAAGGATCCACAGTTATACCTTGCTCATTGACTATGTGACCCAAGAATTGAACTTCCTTAAGCCAAAATTCACACTTGGAGAACTTGGTGAAAAGGTGTTCCTTCTTTAGGAGTTCCATCGTCAAACGAAGAAGTTGTTCGTGATCTGCTCGAGACTTAGAATAAATGAGGATGTCGTCGATGAAAACAATGATGAACTTGTCTAAATAAGGTTTACAAACCCTATTCATTAACTCCATGAAGACGGCAGGAGCATTTGTCAAACCAAAAGGCATGACAGTGAACTCGTAATAGCCGTATCGTGTGCGAAAAGCAGTCTTGTGAATATCTTCTATAAGTACACGAAGTTGATGATACCCGGAATGCAGATTAATCTTTGAAAAGCAGGTTGCACCTAGTACCTGATTAAAGAGATCATTAATGCGAGGTTGGGATATCGATTTTTTGATTGTCAGTTTGTTGAGCTCACGCTAATCGACACACATACAGAAGGATCCACCTGTCTTTTTCACGAACAGGACAGGAGCGCCCCAAGGTGAAAAGCTCAGATGAATAAATCCTTTGTCTAATAACTCCAGGAGTTGTTTCGATAATTCTTGCATCCTGTACGGTGCAAGACGGTAAGGGGATTTGGCTATAGTGTTGGTACCAGGTACAAGGTCTATACAAAACTCAAGTTGACGTGTTGGGGGTAAACAAGGTAGCTCTTCATGAAACACCTCAGGATAATCCCGAACAACGGGGATGTCTTGAACAGTTATGCCCTTGCCTTTCTCCTCTATGATATGTTCCAAAAAGCTACATAATTCTTTTGAAAGTATTTTTGGGCTTGGGTACAAGTCATGAGTTTTAGGTTACTTGAGGGTTTCTCTCCATGAACTTCTAAGGTTTCGCCAGATGGAAGTGGTATGCGAACAATCTTATCAAAGAAATTAACTTCAGCATGATGTTTGGTTTACCAGTACATGCCTACTATGACGTCAAAACTACCAAGTTTCATTGGCATGAGGTCAATGGGAAAAAAAATGGCTGTTGAGGTTTAATTGGCAGTTACGAATAACAGAATCTAGTACAAGGTGTTCACCATTAGCTACTCTACTGTTAAGGGCTTTCCTAGTCTAGTTCTCGGCATAGAAAGCAAAGGTTCAAAGGCTAGTGATACAAAGCTTCTAACAGCAACCGAATCAAAAAGGACAGAAGCAGGATGATTGTTAACAAAGAGTGTACCGTTAACGACTTCTTTATCAGCACGAGCCAAATTGGCATTGATGTTTAATGCGCGTACATGGGCTGGATTTGCATTCGCGTTCACCAGTTTTGGGCAGTTGTTTCTAAAGTGACTCATCTCGCCACAGTTGTAGCAAGAACCAAGTGGGAATGAAGGTCTAGCAGGGTTGGTTGGGGTTGAACAAGGTTTTGAATAGCTTGATTTGGGACTGAACGACAAACATTGGCTATGTGACCGAATCTTCCACACGAGGTGCATTGGTGGCACTTTTGGTGAGCTTGATGGTGACCATTGCACCGGTTGCACAACGGTGCAGTACCAGCATAGGGTTTCCTCACAGGAGGTTGTGCTAGCTGGTTTTGAAGGTGACGTTATCCTCAACCCAGTGGTTTGAGTCAGCAAGGATACAATTGCAAAGGGTCAGAATATTGAAAGATAATTAAATAAGTTATTAATGCGAAAAGTGGTAGGCCCCTCTTTTGAAGGTGACGTTACCCTCGGCTAAGTGGTTTGAGTCATCAAGGATACAATCCCAAGAAACTGATTTAATGTTTTAATAGTAGTTTACATATGAAGGATTCAAGCTATTCGCACCCCCGCCATCCAATACCTTTGGGGTATTGAAGGAGGTCCTAGTAAGCTTGAACCAAGTCCTCGCAGGATCTATACACTTAACGAGACAAGAACTTTACCAAACCACCATTCTAACCCCCTTCCAATTAGTTAACGCGCTTTATATAGAATGTAAAGACACGAATGAGCAAATCAATGAAATCATGAAGAAATGATTAGGAAAATTCATTTCAACATAAGAAACTAGTTAAAGTCATAATACATACCCAATTAAAAAGTGCCGAAAGATTAAAAATCAAAAGTAATACAATAAAGACTTGTCTTCACCAAGTGTTGTAAGAGATTAGCCAAGCATTGGCCTTTGTTTGACACGAACTCTTACAATCAATCTTGGATCTCGAGACTACTACACACTCTAAAGATGATAGATGGATGATGGTTGTGGGTGTTGGTGTTCTAGTGGTGGTGGAATGGTGGCAAAGTGAGAGAGAAGTGGTTTGCCAAGGGATGCCTTTGAAGTGAACCAAGCACCCCTATTTAATACAACATCGTGGAATCACATTACAGGATTTGTTTCACAACACATGGTACGTAAGGTTTAGTCTTATTTTATTGACATATTTACATTTCCTGTGGATAACATAAACAAAATACGAACAAATTGTCTTTCAAATTTTAAAGTAACTAAGGCTCGCGTACATCCTACGTGTAGCATGCAATCAAATCATCATACACTAGCTCCTGAAACATATGTGAAAAGACAATCAACATAAAAAGTCGGCGAGTACATAGGTTTCGTGAGTATGTCAAATTTATGGCCTTGTATACATATTGCAACACCTCGTCCGACTACAAGAGTCGTTAAGTGAAAACTTTGTATCAAAAGTGTTTGATATTGCAATACAATTAACCAACTAAAACAAGTTGGGTAGAGTTTGTGAAAACCTTGCAGCATGAATCTTGACCAAAACGTTTCTTTTGTAAAACCGAGTAGTGAATCGATTTAAAAGAAAACTTCGTATGGTTTATATCTTTAAGTGAAAATCATTGCGTGACATTGTTTGAAAACATTTGTCCAAGTGATTTCGGATAACGCCACGATATGTAATACGATAAAAGCACTTATATATATAGGAAGTACCAGCGGCATATCCACCATGCTTTTATCATATTACACCCGTCTTGTTATCTAAATCACTTACCATAAACCAATCGTCCAATCATTTATGTTATGAATCATTTTTCCGTGCTATAAACCATTTGAACGTGTTACAAAACCATTTGTTCGTGTCATAAACCAATTGTCCGAGTCATCAATCAATCATCCGTGTTATAAACCAATTGTCCGTGTTTTAATTCTAAAAACTGTTGGTCATTCTTTAGTGAACACATTCAAGCCTGTGTTAACTATACCACCAAAGGGTACCTTTAATAGACCACCAAAGGGTCTCATTAACTAGACTAACAAATCAATAAATGATTTGTTAATCAGAAACAGTTTCTGTCATTACCCAAACTTCTACCAAATCTAGTGGACAATCAGATAATGGGATTGTAAGTCCTATGGTACCATAACATACTACTAGTCAGTGTGATCAATGTTAATGAATGTCATTCATTTCATGGATAACGCACCAACAAGTTGTTCACATTATTGAAATTGTATTGTTTTATATAAACCATAGACTTTGTTTTTGAAAACTTGAAAATGATTTAGCACATATGAGTCAACCCAAAACATTTGCAAAACGTAAAACAAGGGAACTATGTACTCACTTGGGATTGCGAAAGTGTCCTTGATCAAGAGAATGAACAAAGCTCAAGTGTGTCCTAATGTCTCGGATAACTATGTTAGCGTGTCTAGACTTCAATCGGATGATTCAGGTAGAATGAAGTCTTATAAACCAGATAAGTGTTGGGACACATATGATATGGTTTAACAACTGGTGCATGTCGAGCGTGATTTGATTTTCTTAATATTTTAAGTCTGTTTTACGCATTAGTCAAGTTTTAAATTTATAAAACACGATATTGTACTAACACTAAACACGCACTTGGGCAAGTGCATCCATCGCGAGCGTAGTATAGTGTTGGTAAGATACCGAGGCCGTCCAAGGACACAAGAGCTTTTAATACCGGTTTATCGTCAACGTCTAATCGTTCTAAATTTTTCGGATAAAAGTTTTAAAACATAAAAGTAAATCTGGAAATGAAAAAAATAAAATGAAATACAAATAGGCAAGTTAGAATCACTTGGATGCAATTCCTCTTTGTTGTATCCTTTGATTATTTTCGCACTTTCGGACTTTTTACGAGATTATCTTAGTTAAAGTAGTAGGCCCCTCTTTTGAAGGTGACGTTATCCTCAACCCAGTGGTTTGAGTCAGCAAGGATACAATTGCAAAGGGTCAGAATATTGAAAGATAATTAAATAAGTTATTAATGCGAAAAGTGGTAGGCCCCTCTTTTGAAGGTGACGTTACCCTCGGCTAAGTGGTTTGAGTCATCAAGGATACAATCCCAAGAAACTGATTTAATCTTTTAATAGTAGTTTACATATGAAGGATTCAAGCTATTCGCACCCCCGCCATCCAATACCTTTGGGGTATTGAAGGAGGTCCTAGTAAGCTTGAACCAAGTCCTCGCAGGATCTATACACTTAACGAGACAAGAACTTTACCAAACCACCATTCTAACCCCCTTCCAATTAGTTAACGCGCTTTATATAGAATGTAAAGACACGAATGAGCAAATCAATGAAATCATGAAGAAATGATTAGGAAAATTCATTTCAACATAAGAAACTAGTTAAAGTCATAATACATACCCAATTAAAAAGTGCCGAAAGATTAAAAATCAAAAGTAATACAATAAAGACTTGTCTTCACCAAGTGTTGTAAGAGATTAGCCAAGCATTGGCCTTTGTTTGACACGAACTCTTACAATCAATCTTGGATCTCGAGACTACTACACACTCTAAAGATGATAGATGGATGATGGTTGTGGGTGTTGGTGTTCTAGTGGTGGTGGAATGGTGGCAAAGTGAGAGAGAAGTGGTTTGCCAAGGGATGCCTTTGAAGTGAACCAAGCACCCCTATTTATAGTCAGATCAGTGCCCCGTCCACGGCCCCGTGTCCAGTGGGAACGCCCCGTAGCCAGCTTCTTCTCTTCCTTTATTAATTGCAGTTGTCAGCAGAGGGCCCCGCATGACCCCGTGGTCAATTATTCGCTGTACTATAAAGACTTTAAAAATCTTAGAGTCTGACCACGCCCCATGGTGATCTGGGAACGACCCCGTGGTGGGCGTAGAAGCTTCTGCAGGCTTTCTCTTTGTGGGTCCGGATCACCGTGGTTTTAGACGGAAGTTTAGGCATGTGATAACCGATTCGGTAGAACGTTATTTCATAATGGAGTAGAAGTAGAATGCAGCGGAAATCATACGTTTATTCATTTATACCGAAAGATCATACATCTTGTCAGGCTGGCGGAGTTCCTTGAGAGAATCCGCCAGCGTCTCCCCTTAGGGAGCTTCCAAAACTTACAAACAAATGAACACACAGCACACATATAGGGATGAGGATTTTCGTATGAAAATTTTCGGACGAAAATGTTACATATTTTCGTACAATTCACCATTTCGTACGAAATTGACAGATTTCGTACGAAATGTGTCCATTTTCTCATCTGACGTTCGTGCTTGGGTCGTGTGTTCGTGTCTAATTTATACAATCTTCAACATACACTCTAACTAGTCTATTCGCATAGTGACGGACACAAAGTGCATCAACAATCTTTAAGTGTAAGGTTTGACCACGCCCAATGCCTGGCTGGCACGGCCCCAAGGTCAGCTTTTGTTTTCTTCTTTTTGTCTTTGGGGTGCTACTGAGGGGTCAGGCATGTTGCGTTATTCCTTCTTCTTGTATTTATGTTGGTTTTAGCTGCTTATTTGCTTCTTTTGTTCTTTTAAGCTCATTTGGTCCTGTAAATTTAAAAAGGAACAAAGAAACGTGCTTTTTTCCAATATTAGTACTAAAAAGGGTTAGTTTTAGCCTCATTTGATGTAATTTATATGTTGCATTTTATACTCATCAACAAATTAACATTCTGATTTAGAAAGGATCCTAAGTGCTTTTGACCCGTTATGACTCGTTAAGATAGTTTACGCTACTTTAACGGGTTAAAAAGCGTAATTATATGATCGGATGTTTAATATGTCATATGATGAGTCTTATATGCCAAAACAAGCTTGATTATGTTATAACATCAGTTTAGATGTCAAAACTTTGGTTACATATGTTTAAAACCGATTTATGCGCAAAAGGGGTATTATGGTCATTTCTAAGTACATAACAATCGACTCATCATAAAACTATTCAAACCATAAGACCACAAGGTATAACCTCAAAGGGTTATTACCTATACCAATATGGTCCTATAAACGGGGTTGGTCTAATCCAAAGATCGACCAAAGGGTCGGATTCGAAAGTCAAAGAAGTGGTCAAATTGCTCGACTTACGACCCAAAATAAAGCACTAAACATGTCTAACTATGTTATAAAACTGATTTGGTATCAAAACTTGGAGTTTGATACCCGAAAATTCGTTGTAAAATGCACATTATGCACATTTTTTACCAAAACTTTGACTTGTCATTTCGTCTAGTAAATGTGGTAATTAGAATGTGCAATCGCAAGGGATTATAACCTTCTTGATTACGATCACTTTGCAAAGTTCATTTAAACATTGAATCGACCAATTATGTTCAGAACCGAAAGTCAAACAGTTTGACTTTTGGCTCAAAATGCAAAAATAATGAAAGAACTAAGAGAGCACTTACATTGTGTTGATGAACACTTTCAGAACTCAGAGTAGGAGGCCTCCAAATGACCGGAAACAAGCTCTAAAGAGATGGGAGAAAGAATTTGTGAATGAGCAAGTTGGAAGTGAAGATTTCATGGCTATTTGTAGTGTTCTTGAGCCCTAAGATCATCACAAGTGTCCATAGAGGTGTCATGATCTGAGGAAGGCCTAAACACATGTCCAAAGGTGGCACAAAGCTAGAAATTTCGCGAACTTGGAGGCTAACGCTTTGAACAAGAAGCTTGCAACAAATCTACTGATCTAGGCACCCCATACGGACCGTATGGCCCTGGTAGGGGCAGAAGTTTGGCAGATTTGGCCCCAGGACTTGTTTTGTCGCGGTTTGTCACTTTTAGCCCCTATTAACATAATGTTTAGGCTATATAAAGCTGTTAAGGCATATGTAACTTGGATTTTGTCTGGAAATGTCGTGGATGTCGGTTTGTTCGTGTTAGGATCTGAGTTTGAATTACTTGTAGTTTTTGTTTCAAAAATGGAAAATGATTGAATTAAAAGAGATTTGCAGCGGAATAAGATGAAAACTTTTACTACAAGCAATGGTCGTTTGTTTTCATCATCATGCTTTCAAGTTAATTAACTTGCATGTGATTCACAAACTCCCCCTCAGCCTTTGCAATTACAGTTTGGTAATGAGAAATGCAGAGAAGATGATATACAAAAGTTGATCTTTTAAGAGACAAGTTTAAAGGTTACAAGAGTTGCCTATTTATACTAACTATCTAACCTTTGAGCATCTTTGATGACGTCAGGGTTGATAGTGATAGCAAACAATATGTAACTAACTCTAAATACTGCTTATACTAACTATCAGTGCTTGGCACTGTTACATTGATTAACTAAGCTAATGACTAAACTCTGATTCCTATCCTCTGTCCTTGTTAACTCTGGCAGACCTTGAAGCTTTGTGAAGGCAGATGATAGGATGAGCAGTCTTTATGGAAAGCAGTGTAAGTACATCAGAGGATGTAACCTCTGATAGTTGAACCAAAGCTCGGATAGTGTTGTTTGGCTTTATATCATATGTTCCTTTCATAGGGTTCAATCCCAACAATCTCCCCCTGGAACAGATGATGCCAAAAACAATTTCTTCTTGGTTTTTATTCCTCAGAAGGAATTCTCTTATTTGACCTTTGAATTGAAGTTCAAAGTTAAGAGATTCCATGTCATCAGCATCCTTCACCAGCTCTAAACATAGTAGTTCTTGGAAGTCTTCTACTGTAAGCTCATAAGCATCTTCCATGGATAGTGTAGTGGCTGCACCATCAGACTTGAGCAATATCAATTCATGGGTGTCTTTGTCGACCTTTTATAATTTTTAGGTCTGATGGCTTTCTTGAAGGAGCCTTTATTGCTGAGGTTTGTGAATGAGCTAACATTGATAAGTCTTTAGCCAGCTTGCCACTTATATCATCTGTGTGATAATTAATCATATTCTAAATCCCTTCTTTGATAAATGTAATCTCAAACTCTTTGTCAGTCTTTTCATTCATCTCCCCTTGCTTTTTCTTGTGTTGCAGGGCAAGTGTGGAGTGGGCAGATGTTGAGCTGGACTTTTTAGAGAGTTGAGCTCTGAGGATAACATCTTCCTTTGAGTAGTCAGGCTTGGGAGGCATGGATGGATCCTTTTTCCTTCTCTCTTCCAAACTTTTGTAGGTGTCTATCACCCTCACCTCACCCCATCTCATCACTTGGTTTTTGGAACCATAATGATTTTGGATCAGTTCTTTCTTCATTCTCTTCAACTTCAAGACATTTTCAGAGATATCTTTCTTGTATAAATCCCAGTTGGGAGAAGTTGGCTTTTTGAGAGGGTCTTTCAACATTTCTTGCATTCTATTGATTTCTTCTCTTAGCTCATCTATGCTCCAATCCCTGAACTGAGGCCTTGTAGCCTTATACATCTTCTTTTCCATGATATACTCAATGAGTTCACTCTTGAGCAACTTATCTTCCCTTACTGACAACTGGTTGCTCAGATCCTTGACAAAGTTTTGCAGAATGGTTACCTTACTCAGTAGGACATGATAATCTGTATCTCTCTATCATTTTTACCAGCTGATTCTCTTTTGGCAATATCCTCTGCTTGCTTCTTTTTTAATTCTAGATAAGCATCAACATTTGCTGGTCTTAGATAGCCATCAAGGGATAGAATTGTTCTTTTGTTAGGGTCATCTTCTGAAAAGAAACTTAGGATCTCTTCCCTGACTGCTGGTAAATCAAGAGGATACAACTTTGATGCAGGAATGACTTTAACAGTTGAAGAAGTTGTAAGCACTGATGTGGGGATCACTGGTGTTGATGATAGTGGAAGAGGTGCAGAGATCTCATCATCATTTATCACTTTTGTGATTTTCCTCCTTTTAAACCTTAAAGTAGGTGATGGTCGTTGTGGAATTTTTGGTGGTGTGGATAATGGTTGAGTTGATGTGGGAAATGTGATTATGGAAGTGGATAGAGATGCATCTGTTGCAACCTCTGCTGTATCAACAGATGTTGACACAACAATTGCTGTAACATCTGCTTGTGTGGATGTGGGTTGTGGTTTTGAAGATGTGATAGGTTTTTGAGAGGCAGAGGTTTTAATAGTTGGACTAGTTTCAGGCTTAGTTTTACGAGGTGTGGATGTTGGTTACCTGGCTTTTCTAGCAGGAGCTCTTTTTGATGAAGTACCAACCTCTCCTTTTTGTTTTTGCTGATCAATCTTTTTCTCAACCAACACTCTGCTCTCCTCAATCACATTCTTCTTGTGACTAGCCCTTGCCTTGGCCACTAGTTCTTTAGTTGAATCTATCTTCTTGGAACCATCAGGCCTTGGAATGTTCAATGTAGGTCTGGCCTTATTGTTAGCTTCTTTGGACCCAAAGGTTTCTCCCCCTTTTTGGCTTCATCTGTTGTAACAAATATAACCGTTGGAGGTGCATGGCCAGTGGTTGTGAGTAGATGTGCTTTGATGGCTTTAATGTCTGCTGGAGTGTCTTGATACTTGATTCAAACATGTTTCAAACATTATTCACATGATGCTTGTGTTGTAAATCCAAATAATGTTGTTGATGTTGAAACAGAGGGTTAAGAGCTTCTTTGAGATCAACAGTGGATAGAACAGAGGGTTGACTTTTTGTAGCTATCATCTGCTTTAGTAAATCTTTGATTTCACCAACAGATTTTTCTATTCTGGTCACTCTCTCCGTCAAATCCTGGTATTTTAGATCATCACCTATTTTAATAGGATCATCTGAACTCCTACCAGTGGTGGTAGTTATATCTATGTTATCATGAGCAGTGGTTTTAGGACCAGCTTCAAACATAGATGCCCCTTTGTCTTGGTACTGGGGACTTCCCACAATAGATGTAACAGTTGCTGCCTCAGTAGTGGTTGCCTTCAACCAAGTCTTATTAATGAAACCATTGTCCAACTGAGAACTAGGGAGTTCAGCAATTGTAGTGGCTGCCTGTGTTAAAATATCACCAAGGGTTACATGTAACCCAAGGGGTGTAGCCTCTTCATTTGCTAATGGGCTAGCAATGAATAAAGAATCAGACCCAGCCATTTGATGAAGTATATTCTTAGTAATAGGTTGTTGAGAAGTGCTGGTTTGTGTCTGAACTAATTCAATTGCATTAAGCAATGGTACAATTGTGGGTGGAAGTGAAGGTATCGGTGAAGGTGGTTGAGTAGAAAGCGACATTGCCCTGGGAGAGGGGCTGTGGAAGATAGACCCAAGTGGATCTAGAGCTTCATAAAGTGGTGTCCCTGTGTCTACAACCTTTTCCTTTTGTGAGGAAGAATGAGGAGTTTTAAAGCCGGTGGGAGATCTTTGAACCATCTTCTGTGAAGAAGTAGCAGCAGTGGTTTGTGACTTTGGTGCTGTCACAGGGTTAACCTCTGGGATCTCATCTTCCAGAGGACCCTTTTTGGGTTTGGTGGGCTTTTTGGAGATTGTTTTGGTTTTCTTTTTGGAAATTTTTGGTGTGGGTTTCAGGGCAGCGGTTGTGTTGCCCTGATCACCAAGAGCAGTGGGCTCAGTAGCAAGAGGTTGAGGTTGAACATTTTGTTCAGGTAAAACTTGCTCAGTCTCCTCTACTTGTGTTTCTTCAATTTTATCTTGGTTTGTTATTCTGGTGAAAGTTTCATGATTAAGGCTGCCTAGATTACCACAACGCCTTGTTTACTTTCAGGACCTTTGATTTGATCCTGCAAGTAAACACTCAAGAAACGTGGATGCATCAAAAAAGCTTTTCTTTTTTCAATATTTTTAAAATTACTTAAAAGATCATTGAACAATATCTGGGAGTAGTTAAAATATGTTTCAGTTAAAATTGCATACCCTAGATATTGCATGTTCAATGGGATTTCATTGAAAGCAGTGGATTTTGCTGAGAGACAAGTAAGAATGGTGTGAAAGAAAAATCTCATCTCAGCAGGAAATTTAGGTTTAAAAATGGTCATACCTTTCATCTGGCCGATATAACCTCTTTCCAGAAACTCTGCTTGGATCTCATTAATTGGAAATGACACAGGGTGTTTTATGTCATTTAACTTGAAAACTTGAGAGATAGATTGGGGGCTAATTTGCATCAACACCCCCTACTCTTGAAATTATTGTATAAGGAACACCATCAACAGATGAGTGAACCTTTTAATTTTTTTCAGAAATCACGAAGAGCATCAATGTAAATGGGAGCTTTGATGGTTAACATGTGCAAGAATTTAGACTTTTGCAAAATTCGAATCATTGGATGATAGCGAGTATTTGCGTCATTTTCTTCAAGTATGGCAGTGTAATTGTGTGAGGGTTTTGATTATGAGAATGAAAGGTGGAGGTTCTTCTTGCGATTTAGCGTTGGATTTTGAAGATTTTGATTTTGGAGCCATGGTGTTTCAGAGAAAAACTGTTTTGAGATTCTGAAATCGACACGGTTTAGGGTAACCACTGGTGAGATAAAACAGGGGTTTTATAAGGGTTTTGAAAAAGTGAACATGACGTGGCATCTGTTGCAAGATCTGATGGCTAACATCTGGCCACGTGTAACCTCTGATGAGAAAAGTAACCGATGATTTGGCAAACCACTGTTTTAGGACAGAGGTTTGGACAAAACTGATTTTTAACACTATCAGTGGATAGCTATCAGTGTTTTGAAAAATGGTAAAAAATGGAAATCAGAGGATACACTTTAACAGTGGATAAGATTTTTAAGCCTATCAGAGGTTTTGAGCAAACAAATGTTATGAACAGACTTTTAAAGATGTATTGAAAAATTTCAATTTTAACTATTTTAAGGTGCTTTCGATTTTCTGAAAACATTTGATGCTATGTACACATGGATTTACAAGAAAACTTGTTTTTAATCCATGTTTAGCATACCAAGCCTTGAGATCAATTTTTCAAAGGTAGATGTATCCAATGCCTTGATTAAAACAACTGCCCATTGATCTAAAGTATGGACATGATGCAAAGAAATCAAACCTTTTTCATAGCAATCTCTCACAACATGATGTCTGATGTCAATGTGCTTTGTAGTTGAATGAGAAACTGGATTTTTGATGATATTTTCAGCAGCTTGACTGTCCAATTTGAGTGGAGTCTTTAGTGCAATGATACCAAAATCCAACAACTGGTTTTGAAGCCACAAGAGTTGAGCAGTGCAGCTAGCAGCAGCAATATACTCTGCCTCAGCAGTGGATGTTGAAACTGCAACCTGCTTTTTGCTTTCCCAAGACACTAGACAATCACCTAGGAATTGACATCCTCCTGATGTGGACTTCCTTGTAGTTTTACAACCAGCAAAGTCACTATCTGAAAAACCTGAAAGCTCAATATTCCCATTAGCTGGATACCAGATACCAAGTGTGGGAGCACCTTTTATGTATCTGAATATCCTTTTTACAACAATAAGGTCAGACTTTCTAGGTAATGCATGTGATCTGGCACAAACACATGTTGCAAACATGATGTCTGGCCTGGATGCAGTTAGGTACAATAAAGACCCAATCATGCTTCTATAAAGAGTTTGATCAACAAGGTCATCTTTACCATCAACGGTGACTAGCTTGGAGGTTGCCATGGGTGTGCTACATGGTTTACAATCATCCATATCAAACTTTTTAAGCAGTTCTTTCACATACTTGTTTTGATGGATAAATGTACCATTGTGCAATTGTTTAACTTGAAGACTAAGAAAACATTGGAGCTCACCCATTGCACTCATCTCAAAGTCTGCTGCCATGAGTTTTCGAAACTCTTCACACATAGCAGTGCTTGTGGATCCAAAAATGATGTTATCCACAAAAATTTGGACAAGCATCAAATCTTTTCCTTTCTATTTTAAAACAGGGTTTTATCTATTTTGCCTCTAGTAAACCCTATTGATACGAGAAAAGTGGATAGAGTTTCATACCAGGCTCTTGGTGCTTGTTTCAAGCTATACAATGCTTTGTTGAGCTTGTAGACATGATCAGGATGGAATGCATCTTCAAAACCTGGAGGTTGACAGACATACACCTCTTCTTTGATTTTTCCATACAAAAATACACTCTTTATATCCATTTGAAACACCTTTATGTTGTGGTTAGAAGCAAAACCTAAGAACATGCGAATAGCTTCCATCCTTGCTACAGGAGCAAAAGTCTCATCATAGTCTATACCTTCTTCCTGTCTGTAGCCTTGAACCACGAGCCTTGCTTTGTTTTTGACAACAATACCCCTTTCATCAGTTTTGTTCTTGAAGACCCACTTTGTGCTAATTGGACTTACATCTTTTAGCATTGGCACAAGCTCCCAAACTTGTTGTCTTTTGAACTGAAGGAGTTCTTCTTGCATACCCAGCTGTTGTCTTTCAGTGCCTTTTGGTACTTGACTGGCTGTATGAGTGATAGAAAACTAGCTAAAAGACAAATATTTTGGGATTGGCTTCGTGTGAGCACCCCAGATTTGATGTTGCCAATAACTTGATCTGCTGGATGGTTTTTGAGATAAATTAAATAACCTTGGTATGGAACAATAGGATTTTAAGGTGATGGCTGCAAATGTGTATCATCTAAGCTAACCTCTGCTGGTGAAATTGAAGTATCAGCCGCTGATGAGAACGGTGGTGGTGGTATTGGGGGTATAGAGGTAACATTCTGATGATTTTGGTGCCCTGATGTAGGACTTTTATCAACAGATGTTTGATTTTGTAAACTGGTAGAGGTTTGAGGATCAACCACTGTTGACCCAGAAGTGGTAGAGTTTACACAAGAGCTTGTAGCATTTGACCCTCTGTTTGAAGAATAGACTTTTGTTTGTGGAAGCACATAGTCATATCCTTGATCTTGATCTTCTTCAGATGATTGTGGTGTACCTGCATTGTCTAGCTTGATAGAAACATCAGCAAATGTGAATTTATCTAAATCAAAAAGCTCTGCAGGATTTGCTGGGATTTTCAGTGATGATAGTTCATTGAACTTCACATTCAAAGTTTCTTCAACACACTTTGTCCTAGAGTTAAAAACTCTGTAGGCTTTGGTAGTGGTTGAGTATCCCAGAAAATAACCACAATCAATTTTGGCTGCAAACTTAGATATAGAATCTTTTAAGTTCAAAATGAAACATGGACAGCCAAAAATTTTAAAATATGAAATCAGAGGTTTGATTTTATAGAAAATCTCATAGGCAGTCTTTTGATGCCTGGGGTTAGTCAAAACTCTGTTTTGAACATAGCAAGCAGTGTTTACAGCCTCTGCCCAAAAGGACAGGGGTAAACCATAATCTGCTAGCATAGTTCTCGCTGATTCAATTAAGGTTTTGTTTTTCCTTTCAACCACCCCATTTTGTTCTGGAGTTCTTGGAATGCTATATTGTCTAACAATTCCTTTTGACTCACAAAAAGCATTCAACTCCCTATTTTAAACTCAGTTCCATTGTCACTTCTAAAGATTTTTACTGGACGATCAAATTGTTTTCTACTTGTTTGACAAAGATTTGCAAAATGCTTGCAGTTTCATCCTTAGAATGAAGAAAGAAGGTCCATGTAAACCTAGAGAAATCATCAACTATCACAAGGCAATACCTTTTGTCTTTTAAGCTCATGATTTGCACTAGGCCAAACAAGTCCATGTGCAACAGTAGTAAACACTGGCTTGTTTTGGACTCTTCAATTGATTTGAAAGAACTTTTATGTTCTTTGCCTTTTAAACAGGAAACACAATGTTCATCACAGGAAAATTGCTTGTGAGGCAAGCCTATTACAAGACTTTTTTTTGAGAATGTGGTGATAGTTTTAAGATTTGTGTGTCCAAGTAATCTATGCCATAAGTCAGTCTCTTTGCTAGAAGCAACTGAGAATAGACATGTTCCAGACATAGGATTATCTTTTAACATATCTACCACATACACATTCCCACTTCTGTGTGCAGTGAGTTGTGCTTAGCTCTCAGCAATGATTTGGTCAATCTTTTTGACAACCTCTGGTCCCACAATTTGACAAGTTTTCTTAGTGAAGAAGGATCCATATCCTCTGTCACTCATTTGTGAGACACTCAGCAGGTTAAATTTCAGATTGTCAATCAAATTCACATTTTCAAACTTGAGTTTACCAGCCAGAACCGACCCAGACCCTAAGACCTTTCCTTTGAGTTATTACCAAAAGATATATCACCCCCCATGAGCCATGAAGTCCTTGAGAAGGGCTCTACATCCTATCATGTGCCTGGAACCCTGTCTACATACCATAAGCTATTAAGGCAAGTAGAGGGTCCCTGCACATCAAGTAAATAGATCAGTTAAAGTTGGTCTCCAAAGCCAAAATGGCTTTGGATGGGGTCACAGATGGTCCAGCCTCAAGTCTAGGACAATGGTCAGTGGTTTTGAAATTTTCTTGTAACATCTGCTCTTGACCATTACCTATCAGATGATTGTATCCATAAGGGTGCCTGTTTACTCTTTGCTTTGAAGACTTTTTGTAGCCTTCATAAGCATGAGGAACCTTTTTATAAGTAGGTTGGCTATACCCTCTTGGAAATGAGTTTGAAGGTGGAGCATGTGTCACTTGCACCTCTCTTTGAGCAGAGGTTTTGGTTAAGGCTTTTGTAACAGATGTTTCAATTGGTTCAAAACTCTGCTTGGATTTATTTCCAACAGAACTTGAACTTTCTCTTTCAAGTGCTTTTGCCTTGATCACTTTTACCTTTTGTTCATAGTTTTTGAGATAGGCACACTGTTGAGTTGAGTGATTTGTTTTGCTGCAGATGGTGCATTTTGAAGAGTTTTTGATAACACAAGTTTTGTTAATGTCATAGGCTTTTAAAAGAAAACAATCTACAGCCACATGATTTCTTTTTTCACAAAATTCACAAAACAAGTTTTTAATCTTTACTCTTCTTTTCCTATCAGACTTTTTCTCAGCAGTGGTTGTAACCTCTGCTGGCACATCTTTGATAGGGATCACCAGTGCTTTTGGGGCTTTAATACCATCAGTAGTTGTGAAGTCCATTGGCTTAAAGTTCTCTAAGATATCACATTCATCTGATCAGGTTGGTTATTTTTCAATTTCTTTATCTTTTGTTGAAACCTTTGGTTTTTCCAAAACAATTTTGTTTCCAGCTTTATCTGTGATTTTATCTCTTCACCAGCCAAATTTGTAGGGACAACTTCAACCAACTCAGAATCAATTTCAGCAACATTTTTCTCATTTTGGTCATAGGCTCTAAAACCTACACCAAACTTGATGTTGCTCTTGATCTGAGCATCAAGCATAATTTCATAACCTTTGCAGGACTCAAACCATTTTTCACAAGTGATTTGGGTTTCTTCTAACTCCTTTTTACAAACTTCATATTTTTCTACCTTAGTTTGGAGTTGGTCCTTGGTTATGCTTGATTCATATCTTAGGCTACTCATTTCAGAATCTTTTTCACTTAACTTTGATTTTAACTTTTTAATCAGTTTTTCAAAATTAAGTTCATCTTCTAAAATTTTGTTTCTCAAGTTTTCATTCACCTTTTTGATATTTGCAAAAGCAATGATGCATTTGTCAGAACATAGATCTTTAAGGATCTGAGGTGATACCTTTGTAGCAGCCATAAGAGCACAATCACACTCATCTTCACACACATCAATGTTCCATGGGTCAGTAGGAGAGTTCTTTTCCTTATCAGCAGCATTTTCTCTTTCTTCACTTGAAACCACTGTTTCATCACAAACTTGAACTTCATCAGATTTTGACACTATCTCCACAGATTCAACACGTTCAGCAATTGTCTCTAAGGCCATTAAACAAAATTCTTGTTCAACATCATTTTTGGCCATTAAAGCAAAGTTTTCATCAGTCAAATCCTCAAGCAAACTGCTCCAGTCAACATAACTTTGTGTAAAAAAGCTTTGTTGACCAACCTCTGCTTGACTAGCAGTGGTTTGAGCAGGTTGTGTAACAATGGGTGCTTGTTGAGCAAGCACTTGAGGATGAGATGGTGCCTGAACATATTGAATTTGTGGAGCAGTGGATTGAACATAATGCACTGGAACAGTGGTAGCAGGGTGTGCAAAATGGGCAGTGTTTTGAACATGCTGAGCAGGGGCATATTGGGAATAATGAGCAGTGTTTTGTGTGTGCTGTGGTCTAGGGCCAGGATGAGTCACTATTGGTCTAGAACTTTGAGACCTGCATTCTCTGGCAAAGTGTCCTAGCCTATTACACTTATAACACTTGACTTTTGATTTATCCAGCCCAACCTTCAACCCCCCATGCAACCCTGGGAATTTTCTACCAGTTTTCTTGTAAAACTTACTAGCCCTAACACTCAATAAGGTCAGTTGGTGCAAAATATCCATTTCTTCAAGATCAGAAGGTTCAATGTGTTGCAAATCATTCAGCTCAAAGGATAGATTGTCAGAGGTTTGGCTTTCCCCACTAGCAGCAAAAGCATAGTTGGGTGCATATGTTTCAGATCCAAAGTTCCCACGAGATGTAATATCTATATAGTGATCATAACTTTGGTCCTTACTGCTGCAAGAACCCTTTTCTTGGCCAAAAAGAGTTGTATTACCCAATGAGTAATCATCAGTCATTTTTCCAGAATCTTGCAACTTTTTCTGGTTTAACTCTCTCTCATAAGTGAGGAGTATCCCATGAAGTTGTGTCAACAACATTTTTTTAAACCCAACAGATTTTCGCGTTACGTAAGCTACCGTCTCCCACTTATCTGGTAACGATCTAAAGAAACGACTATTGATAGTCAAATTAGGAAAAACCACGTTAACCAGTCTAAGTTCACTGATGAGACAGCTGTAACATTCAAATTGTTGTGTTAGAGACTCTCCTTTCAAGTGAAAACGTTTCATACTGTTGATTTAGAACTTCTCTATTACTTTCTATCACTTCCTCAGTCCCACCAAATTGCTCCTTAAGTGCATCCCATAACTCCTTTGCACTGTTGCAATGGAATAGACCAGCATAAATTTCATTGGGTAAGGCCGAAGCAACTATGCTAAATGCCTTAGCATCCAATTCAATTTTCTGGACCTGCTCTGAAAAGTTTTCAGGATTTTTTGGCACTTGTTTGGTTGGATCTTCTGTGCTTGGAACCATTGGAACGTGAGGTCCATAAGCAACGGATTTCCAGCAACCCGGTGTTTTGCTAGGCAAGGATGTGACCCATCCGTCGTTGCCAAATGAAATATTCATTTCTTTTGAGCATCGGCGGTTTGAACAAGGATCCAGAATTGGCATCCTGTGTGTTTTGAGACATTTTCAGTTGATTTTTTCAGATTTTGTTTTTAAAAACTTTGAACGTAGTAAAAACTCTGAATATCAAACAAAAACAACCAAACTGATTAGCAAGAGAGCTGATCTGTTCGAACCAAATCGATTTTTAGATTGAATTTGATGAATCAAGCTCTGATATCAATTGTTAGGATCTGAGATTGAATTACTTGTAGTTTTTGTTTCAAAAATGGAAAATGATTGAATTAAAAGAGATTTGCAGCGGAATAAGATGAAAACTTTTACTACAAGCAATGGTCGTTTGTTTTCATCATCATCATGCTTTCAAGTTAATTAACTTGCATGTGATTCACAAACTCCCCCTCAGCCTTTGCAATTACAGTTTGGTAATGAGAAAATGCAGAGAAGATGATATGCGAAAGTTGATCTTTTAAGAGACAAGTTTAAAGGTTACAAGAGTTGCCTATTTATACTAACTATATAACCTCTGAGCATCTTTGATGACGTCAGGGTTGATAGTGACAGGAAACAATATGTAACTAACTCTAAACACTACTTATACTAACTATCAGTGCTTGGAAATGTTACATTGATTAACTAAGCTAATGACTAAACTCTGATTCCTATCCTCTGTCCTTGTTAACTCTGACAGATCTTGAAGCTTTGTGAAGGCAGATGATAGGATGAGCAGTCTTTATGGAAAGCAGTGTAAGTACATCAGAGGATGTAACCTCTGATAGTTGAATAAAAGCTCGGATAGTGTTTTTGGCTTTATATCATCTGTTCCTTTCATAGGGTTCAATCCCAACAGTTCGGTTGTGCAGTTACGCGTTTTGCAAATAACGTTCAACTCTTTATCGAACACGTAAATGACCGTAATTGCGTAACGATTGACATTTTTGTATTCTTATCAATAAAATACAAGATTTTATTGTATACAAAAATATTTGGATTGCTATACATGGTCCATATTCAAAAGTATGAGAATTAACAGACTTTTGCAGTTTGTCGAAAATAGCCCCTGGGCTTGTATAAGCGTGTTTTTGCCATACTTATCTCTTCAAAACTTATATCTAAGTTATGTAAAGGGTGTTTATGGTATGTGTAGCTTATATCCTTGTTCCGAAGTGTACGTCACATTAGACTGATTGTCTTTGAGTGTCAGTTAACGAATTACTTCCACAAAAGTTTTTAAGAGTTCGAAATTGTACCAGGATTAAAAATGTGCAAGTGTCATAGATAATTATACAATTTCGGAAATAAAACACAAGGTATCATTGAATACAAAATTATATAGAATTGTAAAATGATTAAAAAGGCACAACTGTCACACTTTAAGCTATAATCCTACCACAATACAACAATCCAACACAAAATAACAAGCGTTCCGAAATTACGAAAGTTTACTTGTCCAACCATCATCACACGAAAAGAAAAATTAAAATGCAAGAAAGTAAATGTTTAAAGAAGCAAATTGTCCAACGGGACTTAGCCCGGAAAGTACCAAATTGTTAAAAGGTCAATGGGAGATAACCTGAAGGGTTGATCCGTAGCCCACCACCACCATTGCCTAATCCGAATCCATGTCCTCGCCTTCTTCTTCCTCCTCCTCCTCATCTTGATACACCATGTGCTCCCGGATGTATGTAATATCGTTTTACATGCTAACGATATTGTTTTCCATGCTCCCAATCCGGCTGCTTGACTTTGTCCCAAGCTATAGGTGTTCCTAGACACTTAGAGTGTTTCCTGCATAACATTGTATAAATTTTGGATGTTAGGAAACTCTCCTCCTCCTTGAGAGGAGAGCCCGGGGCGTATCCGGAGTATCGAGGACGGTCGGGGTCATCTTCGATTACAATAACCTCATCCGGGTCGTTTGAGTTCCACACCTGGCCACGTGCATCGTTGAAGCGTATGAGTCCATTGTTGCAATCGATGATAAGACCCAAGCTTCGGCATAAGGCTAGATTGGCCCATGTCATGCCTACTCCTTTGTGGAATGCACTTGGAGTGCGCCTAATAAAGTTCTTGAATAGCTTGCGATCCATATCCAAAGAATATCGGTGTTCAGACGTTGGTGGTGACATTTGAGGCCATGTTCCTTAACAACATGTGGGCGACATCAAAGGGTTGGTGATTCATGATGCAATATAGGCAAGTCAGTTCTTAGAGGTTCACCACCTCACCACTATCCTTCCTTTGGCGCAAAGAGCCACTAAGGACCTGATGAATGTATCAAATTAGAGGGTCCCTTATCTTTGTGTTCTTTGTAGAGCTCGGATCATAATGGCCATCCCCATTTAGTGCCCATGCAGCTTGTCTTAGGTTATCTGGGAGTTCGCGGATTTCTTCCGTGAAGTTTGGGTCAACTGTTTCGTCTTCAGTGTATAGCCTAATGTTCATGCTAAACTGAGTCACGAAAATGCTATAACATTCTCTCCCACACCTGAACTGAATTGCATTTGACTCGAACAAATCCTACTCATTTTTTGTCGAAGATAAGCGTGCTTAAGAATTCCATGTTGTATTCCTAGATTGATGTGAGCCGGCTCTCTAAAAAAGTACGTAGCGAACCAGTATTTAGAGTATTGTATCTCTCTCTCTCTCTCTGCCCCACAGTTTCAAGCGTAGTATAACACATTTGTCTTGGTGGTTACTCATGCCTTGCTTGTAGCACTTCAAACCGGTTTTAATACTCAAGTTCATAACTTTTTAACCGCAAGAACTTATGAGGTGCCATTCCCGCAAGAAAGAACCAGTAAGATAATTGGCGTGTCACAAATTATGAAAAAATTGAATGAAAGGAGGCTGGACACGGCCCCGTGCCCTCTAGGCACGACCCCGTGTCTAAAGTCCGGGGCGCCCACGGCCCCGTGGTCAGTGGACACGACCCTGTGGTGAACCTTCTGTTAACCCAAAATTAAAGTTTTTTAGCCAGTTTCAAAAAATTTAAAATTTTTGGTTCATCGTATGTGGTTTACCCCGAAAATCAAACACCAAGTACCAATTTTGCACAAACTACTTGTTTACCCCTTCGATTTTAACTTTTTTCGGTTATGAACAAGGGTTCGTGGAAAACTGCTTGAACAATCTGGTTTTTCTGAAAATGTTTGGTTTTTACTTCTCAAAACACTTCTACTTACTACTGATTACAGGATCTAAGCAAAAATTGGGATTGGCACGGGTCTAGTTCAAGAACCGTAGACTTTCCCAATTTTTTTATGTCAAACTACATGCAAAATGCTAATCCAACTAATCATGATGTTAAAATCATACCATGTTGATGGATTTGGGTAGGGAATCGTCAAAAATTGGCGGAAGAATGGAAGGAACCGATTGCTCCGGAGAGAAACGGGTCATGGTTTTGTGTTGAAAAAGTGCAGAAAAAGGGGTTATAAACCCGTCTGCAGATTTGCCACGGCCTTGTGCCTGGTGGACACGGCCATGTTCCCTTTTTGGTACTTACCTGTTTCTTGTCCATTTTGCTCCCCAAATGTACCTACAAGATATTTCAAAAAGAAAAACATATGTATTTACATTTAACCTTTGGTCATTTCTTGCTCACTTATCTACTTCTTGGAGTGTTATTTTAACTTCCTCATCCTCAAGAAAGCCTCTGTAGAACTTAAGCCTTTGCCCGTTGACCTTGAAAGGTTCACCATTTGGAGGCTTAATTTCTATGGCGCCATGTGGAAAGACTTGGTAATGGAAAAAGGTCCTAACCACATGGACTTGAGCTTTCCAGGAAACAACCGAAGTCTTGAGTTAAACAAGAGCACTTGATCCCCCTCTTAAAATTCTTTTGGTTTTCTTATTTTATTGTGTATGTTTTTCATGCGTTCCTTATAAATTTCGGAGTTAGAGTATGCTTGATTTCTCATTTCTTCTAATTCATTTAACTGATATAATCGATTTTTACCGGAAGTTTCTATGTCTAGGTTCACATTTTTAAAGCCCAGTATGCTTTGTGTGCAATGTCTACTGGGAGGTGACAATTTTTTCCATAGGCGAGCTTATATGGGGTGGTGCCTATTGGTTTTTTAAAGGTTGCCCGGAAGGCCCATATCTGCTAACATTTTTATTTTGGCCCACGGTTTTTTTTAAATTATTTTCAAACCTCGATTGGTCACTTCGGCTTGACTGTTGGTTTGTGGATGGTAGGCGGTTGAAAGACGATGATGGACCCCGTATTTTGTTAAAATTTTATTTAATTGATAATTGCAAAAAATGGGTGCTTCTATCATTGAGAAGTGCTTTTGGAGTGTCTAAACGAGAGAATGGTCGTTCTAGAATCTTACCACAACTCTTCCATCATTTGTTAGAAGAGCTTCGGCCTCGGCCCATTTAGACATGTAATCGACTGCCACAAGAATATATTTGTTCCCTTTTGATGGTGGGAAAGGTCCCATAAAATCTAAACCCCAAACATCAAAGATTTCACAAATAAGAATGCCATTTTGAGGCATTTCATTTCATGATGAGATATTACATGTCATAGAGTTTTATTAAATTATATGCATCCTTATGGATGGGTGGCCAATAAAATCCTGAATTGAATACCTTATGTGAAGTGCTCGTTGCTCCATGATATCCTCCATATGGTCCTTCGTGACAATGGCGAAGAACCTTTCTTGCTTCCTGACCATCGTATAAGTATAAGTTGGTCAGCACAAAATTTAAAAACGATATGGATCTTCCCAAAAATAGTGCTTGACATCGGCAAAGAATTTTTTTCTTTGATGATGTAAGCATCCTTTTACTAAAATGCTACTAAAATGCCACTAGCGAGATAGTTAGCATAGTCGGCGTACCATGGCTCTTCTTGATATTTGACCATTTCCAAGGATTCAGTGGGGAATTTTTCATTGATGAGCCATTCTCGAGTTATCCCCAAAGCGGGATCTTCTAAGCGAGACAAGTGATCAGCGGCGGTGTTTTCAGCTCCTCGTTTATCCTTTATTTCAATATTGAATTCTTGGAGGAGATGAATCCACCTAATCAAACGTGGTTTGGCATCTTGTTTTTTTGAAAGGTATCGAATTGCGGCATGGTCTGTATAGACTATCGTTTTAGAAAGCCCAAGATAGGAACACAATTTATCAAAAGCAAATACTACGACTAGTAACTCTTTTTCGGTAGTTGTATAATTTTCTTGAGCATCGTTAAGAGTTTTACTTGCATAGTATATTGGGTGAAAATGTTTTTCTTTTCATTGTCCCAAGACCGCTCCAACCATGAAGTTACTTGCATCGCACATGATTTCAAAACGTAATTTCCAGTCGAGTGCTATCATGATTGGTGTGTTGACTAGCATTTCTTTTAGTGTAAGAAAAGCTATTTTGCAATCATTGTCAAAGATGAATGGGGCGTCTTTTTCAAGAATTTTGTTAGAGGTCTAGAGATTTTTTAAAAGTCTGTGATAAATCGCCTATAAAATCTGGCATGTCCTAGGAAACTTTGTATGGCTCGAACGGAGGATGGGGAGATAATCGGGTCTATTTTTGCCCGATCAACTTCCATTCCTTTGCTTGAGATTTTATGACCGGGTACTATTCGTTCAGTTACCATGAAATGGCATTTTTCCCAATTAAGGGCGAGGTTAGTTTCCTCACATCGGGATAGCATTTGTTCAAGGTTATCAAGGTATTGGTCAAATGTATCTCCAAAGATAGAAAAATCGTCCATGAAAACTTCCATTGTTTTTTCTATCACATCGTGGAAGATGGCCACAATGCAACCTTGAATGTTGTGGGGGCATTCCATAGACCAAAAGGCATACGTCGATAAGCAAAAGTTCCATAGGACATGTGAAAGTTGTTTTTTCTTCGTCCCCCAGTGCTATGGGAATAAAATTTGTGACCGGATAGTCTTTCTAGCATTTGGTCGAAGAATGGCAAAGGAAAGTGGCCTTTCCTTGTTGCCACGTTTAATTTGCGATAGTCAATACAAACCCTCCATCCGGTGACGGTTCTTGTCGGTATAAGGTAGATGAGTCCGGCGTCTAGTTCATTAGTTAATACAAACCCTCGTTTAATTTGAAAGTGGTCTTTTCATTACTTACTACCATCATACCTCCTTTTTTGGTACTACTTAGACGGGACTTACCCAAGGGCTATCAGGGATAGGGTAGATGAGTCCGGCGTCTAGTAGCTTGATGACTTCATTTTTAACCACTTGTTGAACGTTGAGATTTACACTTCTCTGTGGTTATATCACCGTTTTACAGTCATCTTCCATTAAAATATTGTGTGTGCACATAAATGGATTGATGACTTTGATGTCCATAAGTTTCCATGCGATTGCTTTTTAACCTAGATTGGGACAACCACTCATAAAAACCCATCAAAACTTAGTCAACCGGAAGCAAAACAACCTACCACTTCAATTAGGGGCCGACAAAAGGTACGTCAATCTTGACCGATCAATGAAATATCCAATTCTTAATGACAACTCCCTAATTGAAAATGAAACAGACCCACCTGATACGAAAGAAACAAAGGAACAACTCGTTGAAGAGGAAGACGTCATCGAACAAACATTTTTGGCAATCGATCTCAATAAGGAAGAAAATAAGCGGTCTCTTGAAGACCCACCGTCTCTTGAAATCAAGGAGCTACCAAGAGGTCTAGAAAAATTTTCAAAATCTTTTTTAATTTTTCTAGACCTCTTGGTAGCTCCTTGAGTTCAAGTGACGGTGGGTCTTCAAGAGACCGCTTATTTCATCGTTATTGAGATCGATGGCCGAAAAGGTTTGTTCGATGACGTCTTCCTCTTCAACGAGTTGTTCCTTTGTTTCTTTCGTATCGGGTGGTTTGTTTCATTTTCAATTAGGGGGTTGTCATTACTAATTGGATATATCATTGATCGGTCAAGATTGACGTACCTTTTGTCGGTCCCTAATTGAAGTGGTAGGTTTTTTGCTTCCGGTTGACTAAGTTTTGATGGGTTTTTATGAGTGGTTGTCCCAATCTAGGATGATAAAGTCGGTTGGTACTACCATTTGATTTGTTTGAATTAAGACATCCTAAATTATCCCTGTGGCTTTTATCAAATTTCGGTTATAGAGAAAATATGAATTTTAAGAGGAAAAAATCACTAGTACCCAATTTTTCAAAAATGAAGTTTGACATTATGTTAACACATAGATCTTTATCAATTAACACGTTACTAACAAAGATGTTTGGAAAAAAACATGGAAGCAGTTTTATGCTTAATTCACGGTGTTCATCTTGTATTAGTGAAGTTTGATCATTTAAAAACTTGGCATGAGATGATACCAAACAATGATTTTCAAAAGAAGGTTGTAAAATGAGAATTTCTTGAAAGTTTTGTTCTATGTCAAAATTATCATTTTTAGACTTAACTTCTTCGCGGTTTGGTTTATGCGTGAGTTTTTCGTTTTGTGGTTCTTCTATTTTTACCTCTTCGATTATTACCTCTTTGGTACAAATGGTCTCCTCTTTTTCGCGAGATCTCTTGAACAAGAGTTCTAGATTTTTGAGACTCTGTATAAGGCTTTCGGCTTCGGGTACGATTGTTGGTGGTGTGTCGCATGCTTCAATCGGATTGGTAAACCAATCAAAGCTTGGCTTTGGGAGCTCAAACCTTAATTCTTCGTGTGCGTTGTATGAGGCTGATGGTTAGAAACCGAATAGCATTCATCGCAGATAGTACAATATGGTCCCGCGTAATAATCCTCGATATAGTAGTTGTAATCTTCTGAGTAATAGTCCATTGGAAGATACCCAGAAGATTAACAAGCCTCGGGATCAGAAAACAGAAAAACAAAATATAATAGAGGGATGATTACGGCCCCATGCTGAACTGGCACAGCTCCATGGACAAACTTGTATCTGGGTGTTTGAAAAGGTTTCCTAAATATCTGCAGCACAGGCCTACTGACCAAGTGGCACGACCACGGAGCAGACCTACTGTAAAGAAAGATAAAATTGAAAACGTGCGTGCAATTTTGAAAAAAAAGTACAGAAGTTGATTAGGCCGCTAATTTTAAGCTTTCTCAAAATCCTTGTTTCCCAAGCAACGGCGTCAAAAACTTGACGTGGGTGAGCGTTATTATATTTTTTATTATATTTTAAGCACTTTTTACTCGTGGATCAAGTTTTAAATTTATAAAACACAATAAAATACTATCACTCTACACATGTTAGGGAAAATGCACCCATCATAGACGTAGTATAGTGATGGTAAGATACCGAGCTCGTCCAAGGACACAAGACCTTTTAATACAGGCTTATCGTCATCGTCTAATCTAACCAAATATTGATAAAAGGTTTTGAAAGATTTAAAAGATAAAAATGAAGATAAAAAATGTAAATAAAACAAATAGACAAGAAGGAATCATTTGGTTCCAACTCCTCTTTTATATATCCTTTGATGATTTTCGCACTTTAGGCTTTTTAAGAGATTATCTTAGTTATAGTGGTAGGCCCATCTTGTGAAGGCGACGCCACCCTCGGCCATATTGGTCTGAGTCAGCAGGGATACAGTCCCGCAAGGCCGGAATATTGAAAGATAATTAAGTTAGTTATTAATGTGAAAGTGGTAGGCCCCTATTGTGAAGGCGACATTACCCTCTGCCATATTGGTCTGAGTGAGCAGGGATACAGTCCCGCAAGGCGGGATAAAGTTTTAATTGTAGTTTATTTATAAGGGGTACAACTTGTTCTTACTTCCCCCGATTTGATGCTATCTGCCTCAAGGGAAGTCATAATAAGCTTGAACCAAGTCCTCACAGGATCTATACACATAACGAGACAAAGAACTTTACCCAAACACCCTTCTAACCCACTTCCAGGCAGTTAACGCACTTTATATAGAGCGTAAAGACACGAATGAGTGAATCAACAAAACATGAAGAAGTGTTTAACAAAAGTTCACTTTCAATATAAAAAACTAGTTATTAAAGTCATTAATACATACCCATGTAAAAGGTTGCCAAAGATTGGAAATCAAAAGTAATACATGAAATATTTGTCTTCACCAAGTGATGTAAGAGATTTAGCCAGGCATGACCTTTGTTTGACAAGAACTCCTACAATCGATCTTAGATCCTAAGACCACTAGACCCTCTAAAAGATGAAATATGGAAGATGATGGTGGGTGTTGGTGTTGTAGTGTTGGTGGACTGATGGCAAGTGTGAGAGAAGTGGTTTGTAGAGGGACGCCTTTCTCTTGAACCAAGTACCTCTATTTATAGTTGGAAATAAAGGGCGGCCACGGCCCCGTTCCCACATGGCACGACCCTGTGGTCTTCACTTTCTCTACCTTCATTAATTGCGGATGTCAGATTGTGTACCAACACGCCCCGTGATGTCATAGCATGGCCCCGTGGTCAGTGTACTTGCTGTATTATCACAGATTCTGCGAATCTTAGAGTTAATCACGGCCCGTGTTGAGTTGGCACGGCCCCATGTTGGTTTGTCTTTTGCTGTTGTCTTGTTCTGTAGAAAATCTTGACTGGGCACAGCCCCCGTACCTAAGCTTTTGTTCTTGTTATTTTTTTTGTGGATGGGGTTCGGCAGGTTGCGTCAATCCTTCTTCATTGTATTTGTGTTAGTTTCTGCTGTTAATTTGTTCATTTTACTCGTTTAAGCTCCTTTGATCCTGTAATTTAAAAGTAAACAAAGAAACATATTTTTTTTCCAACATTAGTACCGAAAAAAGGTTGATTGTATGCCTTGATTGATGTAACTTATATGTTGTATTTTGCGCACATCTTTGTTCATACCTTGAAAGAATCCAAAGTTTTTGTCTTTCATACCTTGAAAGAAACCATATGTCGCCATGTATTCCAAACGGTGTGTAGATGCAAGGGACGGGAAGAAGGGTTTGAAGACAAGGGATATATGGTAATTATTTTTTAGAAAAGAAATTATAAAAAATAAAAAAGGGTAAATGGGTAAATTTATAAGAATATGGGAAATATGTAATTGATTTTAATGATTGGGTGAGTATATATGTAATAAACGCTCTTACCAAGGAAGGAGCAGGCTGCTGCCAGCAAACCTGTTGTGCTGGAAGTTCCTTACAGACCGTATGGGCATAGGCTTACGTTCCGTAAGCCCTTGTGCTAGCAGCAAGTTTGAAAAAATGACCGCTTTGGCCCGTAGATTTGTTTTGTCGCGTTTTTACACTTTGAACACCCGTTAACCTAATTTTTAGGCTTTATAAGGATGTTAGAACTTGAATTATGTCCAAAAATGTCGTGGATGTTGTTCGTTCGGTTGTACGGTTGCGTTTTTTCGCTTAACTACGACGAACGCTTTAACAAATGCGAAAATGATCGAAGTTGTGCAACAATTGATAGTTTTGCATTATCATTAATAAAATACAAGATTTTATTGATTATAAAATTTTTGGATGTCTAAATATGGTTAGTATTCAAAAATACGAGAATCGCCAGACTTTGGCAGTTTGTCGCAAATAGTCCATGAGCTTGAATAAACCTGTTTTTGCCATTCTGAACCCTTCAAAACTTACTTCTAAGTTATATAAAGGATATTTAGGGTATGTTTAGCTTGTGTCATTGTTTCAGAGTGTACATCGTGTTAAACAGATTACGTTTGCGTAACAGTTTGCGATTTCACTTCCAGAAGTGGTTTGAGAGTTTGAAATCGTGCAAGAATTGAATATGCGCAATTGTCATGATAATTATACAAATCTCAAAAATAGAACACAATATTTCATTGATTAATAAATTGTTCGAAAATCATTACATAATCGAATCACCACAAATGTCACCGTCTCCCCTACTTTAGGAAATTTTGTCTCGAAATTTAATTAGAGGAAATTAGTGGAAACAGATGTGGATATTTCGCTTTCATTTGATCCTCTCGTTCCCAAGTAAATTATGGGTCACGTTTGGATTCCCAACGACCTTTAACTATCGGTATTCATCTACGCTTGAGTTTATTGACTTCACGGTCCAATATTTCCACAAGTTTCTCGACAAAGTGCATAGTGTCATCAACGTGAATTTCATCAAGGGGGTGTGAAGATTTATGTCGGCTAAACACTTTTTCAGATTGGACATGTGGAATGTTGGGTGAATGTTCCCAAGTTCAGGAGGTAGCTCAAGTCGGTAGGCCACCTTTCCGATTCTCTCAACAATCTTGAATGGTCCCACATATCGTGGTGCAAGTTTTCCTTTCTTTCCAAATCTGACCACACCTTTCCAAGGGGATACCTTGAGTAGGACGTGATCACCAACCTGGAATTCCAAGGGCTTGCATCGCTTGTCCGCATAACTCTTTTGACGGATTCTAGCTGTCAAAAGGTTATCGCGTATTTTCTTGACTTTGTATGTTGTGTCATGAATGAGTTCCGGTCCAGTGAGCTGAGCTTCACCGATCTCACTCTAACAGACAGGTGAACGACATTTTCAACCGTATAGAGCTTCGAAAGGCGCCATGTCGATATTGGCGTGATAACCATTGTTGTAGGAGAATTCGATCAATGGTAGATGCGAATCCCAACTACCACCAAAGTCGATCACACATGCTCTAAGCATATCCTCCAGTGTTTGAATCGTCCTTTCAGTTTGTCCATCCGTTTGAGGATTAAGCAGTGCTCAGATTGAGTTTGGTTCCCATGGCAGATTGCATGGTCTTCCAAAAGTGAGATGAGAATCGAGCATCTCGGTCAGATATGATCTCCAAAGGAACACCATGATGAGATACAATCTCATCGACATAGATTTTGGCGTGTTTGTCAGCAGATAGATCCTCACGAATCGGCAAAAAGTGTGCTGACTTTGTTAGACGATCAATGGCTACCCAAATAGCATCATGACCTTTATATGTGCGCGGTAGTTTAGTGATGAGATCCATCGCAATGTTCTCCTACTTCCATACCGGTATTTCTGGTTGTTTGAGCAAACTAGATGGGCGTTGTTGTTCAACCTTGACTTTAAGACAAGTTAAGCATTTAGACACACACAAGCAATATCCGTATTCATATTCGGCCACCAATACTGGGTACGAAGATCCTTGTACATTTTGTCTGCACCAGGATGGATTGAAATACGAGACTTATGAGCTTCGTCCATCTATAAGGTGTGGAGATTGTCTTGACTTAGAACCCACAAACAGTTCAAATAATAGAGTAATCCATTGTCTTTCGTTTCGAGTTGAAGTTCGAGATTTTGTGGCAGCTCATTTTTCAACAAGCCTTGGGTTACGCATGTACGTTGTGCTTGAAGGATATGTGTCTGGATATCAGATTGAATTCGAACACAATGAAGCTTGACACGTTCCTTATGACTAAGCGCATCAGCCACGACATTCGCCTTACTAGGATGGTAGCGAATCTCGCAGTCGTAGTCGTTTAAGAGTTCGATCCATCGTCATTGTCTCATGTTTAGCTCCTTTTGATTGAATATGTGTTGGAGACTTTTGTGGTCTGTGAAAACCACACATTTCATTCCATAAAGGTAATGTCTCCAAATTTTGAGAGAAAAAACTACATCACCTAACTCATGATAATGAGTTGTGTAGTTCTTCTCGTGGATTTTCAATTGTCTTGACGCATAGGCTATGACTTTATCTCATTGGATGAGAACACATCCAAGGCCTAGATTCGATGCGTCACAATAGACAACAAAATCATCGTTGCCATCGAATAAAGATAGAACAGGAGCATCGCAGAGTTTTCTTTAATGTTTGAAAGGTTTCCTCTTGTTTGGGTCCCCACTCAAAAGGCTTATTCTTTTGAGTAAAGCAGTGAGGGGAACCACGATCTTTGAGAAGTTCGCGATGAAGCGACTGTAATATCCAGCAAGACGAAGAAATTAGTGAACTTCTGTTGGAGGAGTGGGTGTGTTCCAATCCTTAGTCGCAGAGATTTTGGAAGGATCCACATGTATACCTTGCTCATTGACTATGTGACCCAAGAATTGAACTTCTTTAAGCCAAAATTCACACTTGGAAAATTTGGCATAAAGTTGTTCTTTCTTCAGAAGTTCCATCGTTAGACGGAGATGTTGCTCGTGATTGGCTCGAGACTTTGAATAAATGAGGATGTCGTCGATGAAAACAATGATGAACTTATCTAAATAAGGTTTACAAACCCTATTCATCAAGTACGGCAGGAGCATTTGTTAAACCGAAGGGCATAAGAGTGAACTCGTAGTGGCTGTATCGTGTGCGGAAAGCAGTCCTGGGAATATCTTCCTCGAGTACACGATGATGATGATACCCAGAACATAGATCGGTCTTGGAGAAACAGGTAGCACCTTGAAGCTGATCAAAGAGATCATCAATGCGAGTAAGGGGATATCGATTTTTGATCGTGAGTTTGTTGAGCTCATGGTAATCGATACACATGCTGAATGATCCATCCTTCTTTTTCACGAATAGGATAGGAGCGCCCCAAGGTGAAAAGCTCGGATGAATGAATCCTTTGTCAGATAGTTCCTGAAGTTGTTTTGATAATTCTTGCATTTCAGATGGTGCAAGACGGTAAGGGGATTTGGCTATAGGGTTGGCACCAGGTACAAGATCTCTACGAAACTCAACTTGACGTGCTAGGAGTAAACCAGGTAGCTCTTCGGAAAACACCTCGGGATAATCCCGAACAACGGGGATGTCCTGAACAGTTTTGCCCTTGCCTTTCTCCTCTATGATATGTGCTGTCACACCCCGACTCGCAGCGGAAGACAATTGCAGGGTGCGGCAGACACATGGTAATTCCCGATAATTTAAAAACATGATATCACATAAAAAGGGAACCTCAGTTATAACATACTATTAGTATCTTATTACAAACCATAAATTCAAGTACGGTACTACGAGCTATCACAGCTCTTATTCTGCTACAGTTCACTACCAAGCCATCCAGACGCACGTTCCTTACTCCTATTTAGTTTTACCTGAAATGCATGTTAGTTTTAAAAAGGGTCAGCTAAACGCTGCGTGAGTTCCACTGGTTTAATTGTTGTGTAACAATATGTGTTAACAAGTTTAACTGCACATGTCAAAGTCATAGATGGAATTACACGAGGACACAAGAGAAACCTGGACTTTTGTGCCATGTCTCCTTCGACACTTCAGCACCTCATGCCGTATCTCACTCGACACGTCAGCACATCGGGCCGTATCTCATTCGACACGTCAGCCCCTCAGCTGTGTCACGTGCAGCCCAATGCCCCGAATGTAGTTTTGCCTAACAACATAACCAAGTTTAGGACTCGTGCAGTTGCCTTCTTAACACAAGAGTGATCAAGCAACTGGATCAACTTTAATAACACACATGCAAGTATGGACTCAAATCAGTATCTAAGTTGGTAATGGTTATAACTTGGATCTGGTCAAGAGTTTTTACTCCGGATTGAGTCTATAGGACACTGGTACGGTGATGGACGTCAGGGTAGCATTAGTTTTCAGTTTGGCTTCCGGGCACCGTTTCGTGTGCCAGCCAAAGTCAGTAGTTTACCGTGTTCGGATAAGGGTACGGGATTACCAATAGTGCCAACACGTTGTCATTTAAGAATTATTTACTTTTTATCAAGGGAGTTTGAGTATTTGGGGAGTCTAGGTTACCCAAATATGAGTTTTCATTTTCACCATCGGGAATTCTCCTGAACTGTCTTAGGACACACCCATAGTGCCCAATTTGCGCGAGAATCTCCCGGAATAATCCCGGTGTTCCAATTATAGTATTTGTTGGGTTGGGTCAGTTCCCAGTTCCGGCAAGTTCGTTATACGGTAAACCGTCGAAAATGATTTAAAATAACTCATTTTTAATTCCATAAATTCCCATTTAACTTATAACTTGAATAAAAATCTGTGAATTATTATGTAACTCAGTAAAAATCTGTAGATTTTGAGAAAAAATTTTGGGAATTTATTTTGGCATTTATCTATTTAAATAAATTATTTATATAACAATATTTAATAAAATAATTAATATTAATTAGAATCAGTGTTCCAAAAATTCCAAAAAACATCCAAAACACCTTTTACGTGTCCAGGAACTTCTCACAAAATTTTAAGATTTTTCCGATTTTGTTTCGGTGCGTTCCCGGCTACCGAAAACTCGCAAAAACGTGGATTTTTAACCCAAATCAAAACACAACCAATGGTCTCTGAATTTTTCCAAAACACTTTACATATGTTCCTTAGTGTCTCTGTCTAATTTGGTGATTTATTGAATTCGCTTGATTTATTTTTCAAAATTCTTTCGGTAAAACAGTCAAAAATTCACCAAAAATCGTAGAAAATTCCAAAAATTCTAAAATTTTGGCCTTTCTGACAAGTATCACAGACCAAGTTATAGTATCACAGAACAAGTTATAGTTAAAACAATAATCCACCTACTCTAGATTCGGTTTTTCGGGCGATATACCTAGCGCAAGCTTCGTTTTCGCAGGTTTCTTGTGAGTCCAGAAGTGTGTGGGTGCTATGCTCAATACCTAGACATCAAGTACAATCCAAATATGCAAGAACTTAGATCAATAAAGCTTTGTTTCATGGTTTTTCGGTTAATCGAACAGTTATGCGATTTTTGTCGAATAAGTGTTGATTAGGGCATCAAAACCCAAATATTTGTGACCATGGCTGCCATGTAACACCAGGGAATTCCCATGGTGTTCTTATTCAGCCCATAAACTTGTTTAAACCTTCAAAAATCATAGATTAAAAAGGGTTTTTCGGTTATAACTCATGTGTAATCAAGAAAACATGATTAAAACCATAAGAATCAAGGTTTATACCTTTGATTTGATGTTGTTTAGATGTTGAATCAGCTGAGATTTAGTGTGAGTGTAGATTTCTTGAAGCAATTAAGTGAAAATAAAAGAAATAAAAGAATTTAAAAGAAAAAATATAATAAAATAAGGGGGGTACCCCCACCCCACTAGTAGCTTAGTCGTGCTTTGTAAAACGTGTTAAAAGATGATGTTTATCTTCGGTGTTGCATTTAGGTTCGTTTTCGGGTTCCGGGCGCGTCTCCGATTTGTGAAACGGCTCCGTTTTTCGCGTTCTTACTGTCAAAAGACTCAGTTTTAAAAACTGAGCATAACCGTCTCAAAATCCGAGCACAGTTACGTTTTAAACATAAAAACCTCATTTTTTACGTTGGTTTGAGTGTTTTTAAGCTTGATCGATCGTTACTTGTACATTTGGTTGCCTTATGTTATGCCCGAAACGAAGGCGTTTCCCTAACCGGGAAGCTGCTTCGTTTTGCGTGTCCGGGCTTCGATTAACTTCAAACCTTATGTCGCAGTCTATGGCACAAAACTAAGTTGTTTCTGGAACGGGGCCTATTTTTTCTAGGATCTCGTAGGGTCCAATGTATCACAGGGCTAACTTTCCAGTCTTTCCAAATCTGATAACGCCTTTCCATGGCGATACTTTTAACAATACCCGTTCACCCACTTTGAACGATAGCGGTTTCCTACGTACATCAGCCCAACTCTTTTGCCGACTCTGGGCGGCTTTCAGACGATTCCGAATCTGATGGACCTTATCGGTCGTTTCCGAAACTAGTTCAGATCCCATCAATTGAGTGTCACCCACTTCGGCCCAACAAAGTGGAGATCGACACTTTCGACCATAGAGTGCCTCGTATGGGGCTGCCTGGATGCTACTGTGATAACTATTGTTATATGAAAATGCCACTAGTGGGAGATGCTTGTCCCAACTTCCTCCAAAGTCCAGGACACAAGCACGAAGCAAGTCCTCTACTTCTGAATCGTGCGTTCCGATTGGCCATCGGTTTGGGGATGGTAAGTAGTACTCAAATCAATTCGCGTCCCCAAGGCTTCTTGTAACTTTTGCCAGTACCGCGAGGTAATATGGCTGTCTTGGTCGGAAATAATAGCAATCGGGACGCCATGTCTAGCTACTATCTCATTAGTATAGATTTCGGCCAACTGGTCGGTCTTATAGGTAGTACGGATCGGAATAAAATGTGCGGCTTTGGTCAATCGATCAACGACTACCAAATTGCATCATGACCACGAGGCGTCCTTGGAAGATGGGTCACGAAATCCATCGTGATTTGTTCCCATTTCCATTGTGGTATCTCGGGTTGTTGTAACATTCCCGAGGGTTTCTGATACTCGGCCTTGACTCGCACACAAGTCAAGCATTGGCTCACGTACTCAGCCATGTCCTTTTTCATTCCCAGCCACCAATAAAATCCTTTAAGGTCGTGGTGCATCTTATCTGTACCGGGGTGAATTGAATATTTCGATTTATGATCCTCGTCCATTATTAACTGCCTTAGTTCTACATTTGTAGGAATTCACACTCGATTCTTGAAATACAACACCTCATCCGTTTTCTTCACAAAACTTTTATCATTCCTGTGTAATACTTCGCCGGGTAAGTGGCTTTCTTCCAGGGCTTGCATCTGCGCGTTCCGGATTTGATCTATCAGGTTTGTCTGCACAATCATTCTCAAGGCTCTCACTCGGAGGGGTTTAATTCGATCCTTCCTACTTAGCACATCCGCTACTACATTTGCTTTCCCCGAGTGGTACTTTATTTCACAGTCGTAATCGTTTAACAATTCCACCCATCTACGCTGCCTCATGTTCAATTCTTTTTGGTCGGAGATATGTTGGAGGCTTTTGTGGTCCGTATATATAGTACACTTGGTACCATATAAGTAATGTCTCCAAATCTTTAGTGCAAATATAACAGCGCCTAGTTCCAAATCATGCGTCGTGTGGTTCTTTTCATGCCCTTTAAACTGTCTAGAAGCGTACGTAATAACTTTATTCCTTTGCATAAGGACACATCCGAGCCCTTGTCGCGATGCGTCACAGTATACGACAACGTCATCATTACATTCGGGTAATGTTAGAATTGGGGCCTCACATAACTTTCGTTTTAACAGCTAGAACGCTGTTTCCTGATCTTCACCCATTCGTATTTCTAGTCCTTTTACGTCAAAGCGGTTAGCGGTTGGGCGATACTTGAGAAGTTTTCGATGAAGCGACGGTAATATCCTGCCAGTCCCAAGAATTGGCGTATCTTTTTTTTGGAGATTTTGGCGCCGGCCAATTCTTGATTGCTTCTATCTTACTTGGATCCACATGGATTCCATTCTTATCTACCACATGTCCTAAAAATTGTACGGCTTGCAACAAAAAGTCGCACTTAGACAGTTTAGCGTACAATTGTTCTGTCTGTAGTATTTCCAAAATAGCACGTAAGTGATGCTCGTGCTCGTCCGACTCTTGAAGTAGATTAAGATATCGTCGATGAAGATGATGACAAACTTGTCAAGGTACGGTTTACATACTCGGTTCATGAGGTCCGTGAACACTGAGGGTGCGTTGGTTAGTCCGAAGGGCATAGCCAAAAATTCGTAATGGCCATAACTAGTTTGAAACGCTGTCTTAGGAATATCATCCTCTTAGATCTTCACTTGATGGTATCCTGACCGAAGATCTATCTTAGAAAAATATCGGGCTCCTTGTAGCTGATCAAAAAGATCATTGATCCTTGGAAGAGGGTAACGATTCTTGATAGTGACGTTACTCAATTCCCTGTAGTCGATACACATTCGGAAACTACCGTCCTTTTTCTTCACAAACAAGACTAGGGCTCCCCAGGGAGAATAGCTATGATGGATGGAACCACGATCAAGTAACTCCTGCAGCTGCGTCGATAGCTCCTGCATTTCGGGCGGTGCAAGACGATATGGGGCTTTGGCAATGGGTGTTGTTCCTGGTATTAAGTTGATGCGAAACTCGACTTGCCGATTGGGCGGAAATCCGGGCACTTCCTCCAGGAACACATCAGGGTATTCACATATTACCGGGATGTCTTCAATATGCTTCTCGGCTGGTTCCTCGGTCGTGACGCTGGCCAATGTCACATCACATCCTTGTCGTATACACTTCAACACCTTGAGGTGAGATATGAGGTTCAACATGGCACCTAACTTCTCTCTTTGTACCATAATTGCATCCGTGGGGGATAAAGGAATCTTCACAACCTTTTGTTTACATAACACCTCCGCATGATGGCTGGACAGCCAGTCCATTCCTATGACGATATCAAAACTACCCAATTCTACTGGTAAAAGGTCGATAGTAAATTGGTAAAAGTTAAGGGTTATAGGGCAATTAACAATAAGTTGATGACTAGTAATCGGTTTCCCGCTGGCATGTTCGATGGTATAGGGTTATTTCCAGTCAATAGCAGGCATATTCAAGAGTGGCAAAAATGCAATCGACACATAACTTCTATCAGCTCCCATATCAAATAACACTGAAGTAAATTGATTGGAAATGAGGAACGTACCTGAAACCATGTTGGGATCATGGCGTGCGTCACTAGACCCCATGACAAAGGCACGACCTTGAGCTGCATTCGAGGTAGAAGCTTGGCCTTGCGTAATTCCTCCTGCTATTTGTTGAGCTAACTGCGGGCAATTTCTTAAGAAATGCCCCATACGGCCGCATCTATAGCACGTACGGGGGTAGGTAACCGTTGTGTTGGTTGTTGGGGTCGTTGTTGAAGAGGTTGAGGCCTAAGGGGTTGGAAATGGTTTGGTTTGGGGTTTGGTCCCAATGACGTATTGTAGTTTTGGGCATCATGCCCACTTCGATTACACCTCGAGCATCTCCCTGCTCGGCATGCACCATAGTGGTGGAAAGAGCACTTGTTGCACTTTGGGGCCTTTCCTTTGTAGCTCCCAGGGCTACCAGTTGGAGTAGTCATGGCGTAGCTCTGGCTAGTAGCTCTCCCCCTTTTTGGTATTGTTGCCCCTGCTCGCCTACTTTCTGGGGCTTCTCGCTTATTCCCCGCCTGCTCTCCAGGCATCGTCAAAATCTTGCGCCTAACCATATCGTATGTCACTGTACCGGACCTGGCTACCACTCCATGCATGGTCAGATGTTCCACTAAGTTAATAATACTCCTCACTTATGGGCCCAATCCCCAGATATACCTTTCGATCCGCTTGGACTCCGGTCGGACCATGTCTGGCAATATACGTGCCAGTTCATTGAAGCGGTTTGTGTAACTCGCATGGTCGGCACCCTGCATCGGCAGGTTCCAAAACTCATGTTCGAGCTTCTGAATTTCATGGGCTAGACAAAACCTTTCCCTCATCAGTACCTTATGATCATCCCAAGTCATAGCATTAATCGCGTCCTATCCGCGAGTTTGAACAATAGTGTACCACCAGTTTAAAGCATGGTCGGTAAAGGTACAAGTTGTATACTTAACAGTGCAATCACTGGGACAATTACTTATGTTAAGTACCAATTCCGACTTCTCGATCCATTTCACAAACCCATTTGCTCCTTCAGTACCATTGAATTCCATCGGTTTGCATTCCATGAAATGCTTATATGTGCAAACCGGCCTACCATTATTTTGCGCGTTGTTTGGATTGTCGTTTTGACCTACGGGTCCTGGTTGCGGTTCAGTTGCGGGTTAGCATTAATACCGGAGCTAACCTATGCCACAATCATGGGAATAACTGCCTGAAGCTGTTGCGCTATCATTTGTGCAATTTCCGTCTCAGTCATCTCTGGTGCGCATTTTGGGGCCATTCTATTATAAATAATAGATATGTATGCATCAATATCACATAGTCAATCGTCACGTATCACACAATTGCAATACACACATAGTTCACAACATGCATAACCCAAAAACATCATCATCATATAGATATATATAATAATATCAGTCATCATATAACTGTCAAAATTTGCACATAGACTTAACCCATATAGGCCAGTGCTTAAATGTGCTGTCAAAATAGGTCACCAAAGTGACGTACAGACTCAATGCAACGAGCGTACTAACTGGGAAAACATGAAAACACTACGACTGCATCACCACCTTGACATGGGTATAACCCAGTGCTTGGTAGGATGTACAAAAGATACATCACCTCTATCTATGCTAGAAAGAAACCATACTAGGAATGCCACATCCACCATGCAAACCCTCCAAAACCTACTACCAAACCAACAATGGCACCGATTCATACGTATACCAATGCCCGGAAATGATCCTGCTCATGATGAACATATCCCATACCCTGCTGTAAGGCAATGATCGCCTGCTGTAAGACGATCAAGTAGTCTCCCATCGACCTTCTCTGCTGCTCATCCTCATCCCGCGCCATACGTAACAATGAAATCTGCTCAAACAGAAATCCCATCAAACTACTCTCTGTGATGGGAGCAGGCACCTCCTGAGGAGGAAAGGGTATGACCTAAACGGGTGGAGAAGGCTCTCCAAACGGCTGGGAAGGTCCACCTTGCTCATAAGTGTGAAACGGGGAAGGGTCCTCCCGAGGTGGTATCAGGAAACGGGCGGTAAAATGCTGTTGGGTCCCTATGAGTACGGGTATCGGACGAGTAGGGGAAACGGGTGGTGTAAAAACAGGCACAGGGACAAGCACCCTCCAACGAGTCGTCTGTCGGAGTCCATGGGTGGGTATCTCGTAGGAAATAGGTGAAGAGAATGAGTAAGCACTCCAGGTAGAAGGAGTATAAGGCCCAGGAGGAGTCTCCGGTGTAGGTAACCTAGGTGCTACCGGCTCCCACTCCCAATGCCCCGTGGCGGGAGTAGGGCTCCGAGGAGTAGGTCCTACTGGTATAACAGCATCCAGGGTACGACTATGCTCCGAGGAGCTAGTCAGGTGGTGAGGTGGGGAACGGTAGGCGCTCGAGGCCTCTCCCTCGCGCCTAGTACGAGGTCTGGGTGGGTAAGGATCGCAACAGTAGCCAGAGAGATCTGGCTCGTTGCTCGATGTCAGTTGGGATATCACCGGATCCTCCTCAGGATCGGTCTCCATATGCGAAGTAGTCTGGCGACTCGAATGATGCAGCATGATACCTGAAGAAAGAAAACCACACACAACGCTGATTAGACTGACCGAAATAACCGAAACTCAACATTCCACAAATATAGACATAAGCACGTATTGCACACAGTTTTGATTTTTAAGATTTTAAAAATTATTTAGGGTTGGTGACGTTAGTAGACGCATTCCCATATTATCTCAATGACGTCCCCAGAACTCCCAAGTATAAGTAGATAAATTATTGTGTTCCGGACCACAATACTTTATTTGCCCCACCAGGACTTCCTGATAATAGCCATACTACTCAGTTTCTAGAGGTTCTCAGCGTGTGGAGACTAACTTAGGATTATAGTGTAGGTTCTTTAGAGATACCTAGTTCGCTATAACCAAAGGCTTTGATACCATCTTCTGTCACCCCCCGGCTCGCAGCGGAAGACAATTGCAGGATGCGGCAGACACATGGTAATTCCCGATAATTTAAAAACATGATGTCACATAAAAAGGGAACCTCGGTTACAACATACTATTAGTATCATATTACAAACCATAAGTTCAAGTACGGTACTACGAGCCATCACAGCTCTTATTCTGCTACAGTTCACTACCAAGCCATCCACACACACGTTCCTTACTCCTGTTTAGTATTACCTGAAATGCATGTTAGTTTTAAAAAAGGTCAGCTAAACGCTGCGTGAGTTCCACTGGTTTAATTGTTGTGTAACAATATGTGTTAACAAGTTTAATTGCACAGGTCAAAGTCACAGATGGAATTACACGAGGATACAAGTGAAACCTGGACTTTTGTGTCGTGTCTCCATCGACACTTCAGCAACCTCGTGCCGTATCTCACTCGACACGTTAGCACATCAGGCCGTATCTCATTCGCCACGTTAGCCCCTCGGCTGCGTCACGTGCAGCCCAATGCCCCGAATGTAGTTATGCCTAACAACATAACCAAGTTTAGGACGCATGCAGTTCCCTTGTTACCGGCCTAACGGATCCGGAGCAACTGGATTTCCAGACCAATAGTACTATCCACTGCCCGCGGCTTCCGCTAATCACTTGTAGAGGGGAGGTAGTTCGTGTTTTAGATAATTCACATCATCACAAGTTGGTGCAATTAACACAGTTTCGTAACATGCAAGTCAATCCAGAAAACAGTGAAACAGTTTACAAGTGGGAGAGTAAAAATCACTCCCAAATTGGTGTAATCAACACAGTTTTAACATGCAAGTACCTAGAAAATAATTTAAAAGCGGGGAAGTGAAAACTCACAGTGCGAGTAGTGGTCTTAAGACAAGAGTGATCAAGCAACTGGATCAACTTTAATAGCACACATACAAGTATGGACTCAAATCAGTATCTAAGTTGGTAATGGTAATAACTTGGATCTGGTCAGGAGTTTTTACTCCGGATTGAGTCTATAGGACACTCGTATGGTGATGGACGTCAGGGTAGTATTAGTTTTCAGTTTGGCTTTCGGGCACCGTTTCACGTGCCAGCCAAAGTCAGTAGTCTAACGTGTTCGGATAAGGGTACGGGAATACCAATAGTGCCAACACGTTGTCATTTAAGAATGATTAACTTTTCATCAAGGGAGTTTGAGTATTTGGGGAGTCTAGGTTACCCAAATTTGAGTTTCCTTTTTCATCGTCGGGAATTCTCGAGAACTGTCTTAGGACACACCCATAGTGCCCAATTTGCGCGGGAATCTCCCGGAACACTCTCGGTGTTCCAATTATAGTATTTGTTGGGTTGGGTCAGTTCCCAGTTCTGGCAGGTTCGTTATACGGTAAACCGCCAAAATTGATTTAAAATAATTCATTTTTAATTCCATAAATTCCCATTTAACCTATAATTTGAATAAAAATCTGTAAATTTTTATATAACTCAGTAACAATCTGTAGATTTTGGGAAAAAATTTTGGGAATTTATTTTTGTATTTTATCTATTTAAATAAATTATTTATAAAACAATACTTAATCAAATAATTAACATTAATTAGCATCAGTCGTCCAAAAATTCCAAAATTCCAGAACACCTTTTACGTGTCCAGGAACTTCTCACAACATTTTGAGATTTTTCCGATTTCATTTCGGTGCGTTCCTGGCTGCCGAAAACTCGCAAAAACGCGGATTTTTAACTCAAATCAAAACACAACCAATGGACTCCAAATTTTCCCAGAACATTCCCCATATGTTTCTTAGTGTCTGTCAAATTTGGTGATTTATTGAATTCTTTTGATAATTTTTCTGAAATTCTTTCGGTAAAACAGTCAAAAATTCACCAAAAATCATAAAAAATTCCAAATCTTCTAAACTTTTAGGTGGACCTTCCTGACAATACCCTATATCACCACACCAAATTTCAGCTCAATCCAAATATCAAGGACCAAGTCATAGTCAAAACAATAATCTGCCGACTCTAGATTCGGTTTTCGGGCGATATACCTAGCGCAAGCTTCGTTTTCGCGGGTTTCTTGTGAGTCCAGAAGTGTGTGGGTGCTATGCTCAATACCTACACATCAAGTACAATCCAAATAAGCTAGAACTTAGATCAATCAAGCTTTGTTTCATGGTTTTTCGGTTAATCGAATAGTTATGCGATTTTTGTCGAATAAGTGTTGATTAGGGTATCAAAACCCAAATATTTGTGACCATGGCTGCCATGTAACACCAGGTAATTCCCATGGTGTTCTTATTCAGCCTATAAACTTGTTTAAACCTTCAAAAATCATAGATTAAAAAGGGTTTTTCGGTTATAACTCATGTGTAATCAAGAAAACATGATTAAAACCATAAGAATCAAGGTTTATACCTTTGATTTGATGTTGTTTAGATGTTGAATCAGCTGAGATTTAGTGTTAGAGTGTAGATTTCTTGAAGCAATTAAGTGAAAATAAAAGAAATAAAAGAACTTAAAAGAAAAAATATAATAAAATAAGGGGGTACCCCCACCCCACTAATAGCTTAGTCGTGCTTCGTAAAACGTGTTAAAAGATGATGTTTATCTTCGGTGTTGCGTTTAGGTTCGTTTTCGGGTTCCGGTGCCTCTCCGATTTGCGAAACGGGCTCTGTCTTTCGCGTTCTTACTGTCAAAAGACTCGGTTTTAAAAACTGAGCATAACCGTCTCGAAATCCGAGCACGGTTACATTTAAACATAAAAACCTCGTTTACGTTGGTTTGAGTGTTTTTAAGCTTGATGGATCATTCCTTGCACATTTGGTTGCCTTATGTTATGCCCAAAACGAAGGCGTTACCCTAACCGGGAAGCTGCTTCGTTTTGCGTGCCCGGGCTTCGATTAACTTCACACCTTATATAGCAGTCTATGGCACAAAACTAAGTTGTTTCTGGACCTCGAAATCTTAAATGATGCTACCGATAACCTAATAATCAACGTCAAAGGTTTAATGCGTTGTTAAACATCAAGTCTTCGTTTAACACGTTGTTCAAGGCTAAGGACACCAACCTCATATCGTTGGTCCTTAATAGTGTCATGTTAACCATGACGTGCTCTCGGATTCCTCTGAGACATAATGACGATTACTCAGTATAGCACATAAGTCATACAAGTTTGCAAAGTTTACGCGCAACTATTGTTTTAAGCATGACTTAAAGTTTAGGATCAATTAAGGGGTACCGGTTTTGTCATGGGTATCACATGTGCCAAGAAGGCTACCTAATTCTTTCGTAGGTATTTTTGGGCTTGGGTACCAGTCGTGAGTTTTAGGCTACTAGTGGTATTCTCTCCATGAATTTCTAGGGTTTCGCCAGATAGAAGAGGTATTCGAATTATCTTGTCAAAACAGATAACTTCGTCATGATGTTTGGTTAACCAATCTATTCCTATGATGATGTCAAAACTCCTAAGTTGCATTGGCGTGAGGTCAATTGGAAAAAGATGGTTATTGAGGTTCCATTGGCAATCACGTATAACAGAGTCAAGTACAAGGGGTTCGCCTCTAGCTATTTCGGCTGTCAAGGGCTTTCCTAGTTTAGTTCTCGGCATTGAAAGCAAAGGTTCGGAAGTTAGGGATACAAAGCTTCTATCAGCACCCAATCAAAAAGAACAGAAGCAAGATAATTTTTAACAAGGAACGTACCGTTAACTACATCGTTATCAACAGGGGCCTTGTTGGCATTGATGTTGAATGCGCGTCCACGGGCTGGATTTGCATTCGCGTTCACGAGTTTTGGACAGTTGTTTCTATAGTGACCCATCTCGCCACAGTTATAACAAGAACCAAGTGGAAATGGAGGTCTAACAGGGTTGGTCTGTGGTTGAACAGGGTTCTGTGCGGCTTGATTTGGGTTTGAACGACAAATGTTGGCTACATGACCGAGTTTTCCACAAGAAGTGCATTGGCGACACTGTAGATGAGCTTGGTGGTGACCATTGCACAGGTTACAAAATGGTGCAGTTCCAGTATATGTTTTCCTCGCAGGAGGCTGAGCTGGCTGATTTTGGGTGTTCGGGTTCGGTTGTGCAACAATAGCAAAGTTTTGAGAAGCCTTACGCTTCCTCGGTCGCTTGGAAGGTTCAGATTTGTTCCCCTTTGTTTTCTCTAGAATGGTTTTAGCTTCCTGTTTCTTATTGCCCTTGCAATGGAGTTTACCTTTCTTGACTTGCGAGTCAGTCAAGGTTGCAGCTAGCTCAATGGCATGTCGAACGGTAGTAGGGTTGCTACTAGTAACAATATCTAGAATCGGGTCAGGCAAGCCATCGATATATTTCTCAATAGCCTTATCTAAAGGCGTCACCATCGTCGGACACCACAAACTCAACTCCTCGTATCGGTCAACGTAGCCACGATGCTCTCCACTATCTTGTTTAAGATCGTGGAACTCATTTTCCAGTGCCCGTTTTTCATGACGTGGGCAGAATTCCCTCATCATTAGAGCTCAAAGCTCTTCCCAGGTTTGTGCCAATGCCACATCGACCCCCTATCTCTCTGTTGGAATCGGTATGCCCAAGACACATATTAAATTGATGTGGCTAGTACGTTATGATCCAAGTCGGGTCATGCCCAAATTAACAAGCTAGACAAACACCAATGATATTTATTTATGATATGATCAAACAAATAAATATTAACACTTAGAATATTTAGAAATTGATTTTCTAAATAATTGCACTTGAGAAACTAATAAATTATATGGATAATTTATTTTGAGAGAATAGTTTATCTTGTTATTTAATGGGTTAAGTAACATTATAAATGGATGTGAAATGTTGCATAAAGTCATGTATTATAAAAGTTATAAATCAAATACAAGACTTAAATTAAAGAAAATTTGATTTTTTTAATAAAAAAAGCCCCCTTTGTGGCTCCCAATGTGGATTTTCCACCAATGAAATTGCATGCAACATTCACACAATCTCTTAAAAGATCTTACATATGATCACACAAGAATATATGGATATTTTTTTGGTGATTTTTTTTTATTCTAACACACATTCTTACACACAAAAGTTTCAAGTGCAAGAACTCTTATTTTACTCTCAAAATTTCAGCCAAAGGTGGTTGCCAAGAGGAGGTTCCAAGAGAAGTTTTGAAGTGTAAAATATCCTAGCAATCTCGTGGTGTTTGTTGGAAAGCTTGGGGTATACGAGCTTGAGGTTTTCTCCTTTGAAGATTATCATTCAAGTAGCATCATCTTTTTCACCTACTTGTTCTTGAAAGGTGGTTTCTTGAAACACCCTAAGATTATTTTTTTTATAGCATGCATGTTCATAAATGGATCCGGTTTTGGTTTTTACATAAAAATGAGTTTTTGTATCAACATACCAACATGTTTTGAATGATTATTCCGCTGCATTTTTTCATTTTATTTAGATAAAATGACTTTGATAAACATGTGAAAACCCCAATAGTGGTACATAGCCGCTTATATGAATGCATGCTTCAAAGGATTTAAAATTTTGGGTTATGGTTTTGGTTAAAACCCTATGGCCGAAATTTTAACCATGGTTCACCATTTTGTTTTTCAAGATATTGATTTTACATAAATAAAGGTATCTTGAAAAAATTATGTCATTTGGATGATTTATTTGTTTGGACAAAAACCCATCCTTTTCGTTTCTCTATCTTGGCCGAAAATATGGGTTGTAAAAAGGGAACCATTTTGCTCTTGAATAATATACATATGTGGATGTATATTTTGGTGTTCATAACCTAGCCATGACCTGTGTTTCAACATGTTGAATGATTGTGTTGTAATTTTGTTTGATTATTTCAAGGGTTGTAATAATTAATTATCTTTGTTCTTCTATTTGGAGTTATGTAATTTATTTATTTTCATTTGGTATGTAAATAAATAAATTAGGCGTATTTTATTTTACTAGAAAATAATGTATTAGGATACTTTGTTGTAAAAAAGATGCACACAAAAGTGTTTTTGGTTTGGGCCAAATATTTGGCCCAAAGAACTTCATGGTTCTAAATGGGATTTTAGCCCAATAACCATAACACATATCGGAGGTCCAAAGGAGTTTGGGGCTGAAGTTGGAGTCCATTTGGAAGCCAAAAGAAATTGAAGAAATCACACCACATGAAGAACACTTGAAGCATTTGGATGCGGGATCAAGTGGGAGTTCATCGACACAACACTTGTGTTGATTTTACCTTTAGAAGAGACCTATTAGCACACTTGTTTCGGCTAACAAGTGTTGTCAAAATGTTGGCTATGGTTATGCACCTATTGATTTCTGTGTTATGCTTGTATGGTTGTTTTATTATGTTGTTTGGATGATATGTCGATATGCATGCTTAACAAACTAATAATCAACAACAAGCTTAAAATTGGTTCTTTACATCATCATTAGAAGTGGTTAATAAAATAGTTTTATTAAAGGTTAATGATTTTATAATAAAATGGGTTTTATTAAAAAATCTTGAAATTTTTTTTCATTAAGGTACCATGAATTTGAATGCATGCAAATATATGGTACATAAAGTTTTCTAAACTAGAATTTTAAAAACTTAAAACCCCTTTTATGTAACAAGTCAAACACCATCCTTTTATACAACACTCGAATCACTTGCGAACTCTTTGTGGGATTAAGGTCACCTAACCACATTTGAAGGAACTTGTGTGTTTGAGATAGGATTACCATATTTGAGGGATAAAGGTCACCTAACCACTTGTATGTGTAAACTTACATGTGTGTGTAAGTAGGACAAACCATGTGATTAGGGTCACCAAAGCATGACGTACAAAGGTGTTGACGGGATTAAACATGCAACTGAACATAAAGATCTTTAACTAATCACATACGACTAGAAGTTGCAAAGGGTTGCAATTGTCAAACGTTGAGTACCTAGTTAATTTAAATGATGGGATAAAGGTCACCTAACCAATATTTAGATGAAAGGGTATTAATGATTAAAATTTAATAATATCGAAAATACTAAAATTGAACTTTGTTAAAATTTGTATATGGTCGCTAACAATGCAAACACAATTACCCAAACCGTCCGTAACCTATCACGAAGAACAATCCTTGAAAAGGATCGTCACAACCATAACAACTTCATGGATTTGTATCGAAACTTGAGAATCGTTCTCAAGTAAGAGAAGATATCCTATGTATTGGACAATCCTATTCCCGATGAACCTGACATGTAACATCTAAGACATTTTAATCATTTTACAAATTCAAAACAAGTTTATGTTCAAAAAACAATTTCACATAGTCAGTCCTTGTTCGATTTCAAACCCTTAAGTCTCTTCTAGAAGTGAAACCGTAAATCGATTTGCAAAAGAAACCAGTTAAACATGATGTACACTCTGGAACAATGACACAAGCTAAACATACCTTAAATAACCTTTACATAACTTAGAAATGAGCTTTGAAGGGTCCGGTATGGCAAAATCACACTTTTGTAACTTCAGCGGCTATTTTGTAAATTTTGCAAAACTATGCCTTTTCACATATTTCGCTATCCGGATCATGTACGGACATCCAAAAATTTTTGTGATCATTAAAAAATTGTATTTTAATGATTGGAATGCAAAAATGTCGTTCGTTACGCTTTTACGGTCATACACGCGTTCGTTATGATTTTTGTCATAATTAACCGAAAACAGTAACCGTACGACTAAACGAACTAACACCCGGAACATTTTTGAAAATATTTCAAGTTCCCTATGCTTTATCGTCCTTATGAAGCTTGAAAATGAGGTTAGCAGGTGCTAAAAGTGCCAAAACACGACGAAACGTGTGTAGGGGCCTATTCTGCCAATTTTCAAAAGTTTCTGCCAGTTAAAGGGCTTACGGACTGTAAGCCCAAAGCCCTTACGGTCCGTAAGGACCCTTCAGCACATCAAAAACTTGGCAGCAGCTGGTTAACTCTCTTGTTGACTCACCAAACGAACTTGCCACCCTTCTCCCTGCTTCCAACATGTGTTTGGACAGTAATCAAGTTCAGTGATGATTCATGGACACTTGTCTTGATTATATGACTTCAAATTATCTATAACTACCAAGCTAATTCTCCATTTTTGAACTTTTGCAACAACCCCATTTTATTCTCACCTGCAAATCTGAAGTTGCAACCATCTTTGGAACTTCCTCTGTGATTTCTTGGCCATCCTTAGTATTTGTAAGTGTTTCATCATGTCTTGTTCCATATTTGTAGCATATTTGAGCTAAAAATCGAACAGTTTGACTTCTGTTTGACTTTCAGTTTTGATCATGAATTGATCAAGAAAAAGTTCAATTGAATCTTTCAATGTGATTGTAATTATGTTGGTTATGGTCCTTGATGATCATGCCTACTGATTACCACATTTACTAGTCATTTTGACAAATCAATGTTTCGGTCAATAATGCGATTTATGCGCAATTTACAACAAAACCATTTCAGGGTATCAAAACAGGTTGTTTTGATACCAAAACACTTTTAAAACTTAATTATACATGTCTAATTTGTCAATTTTAGTTTAGTACGTGTTTAGGATCGTTTGTCGAACGGTCTTGACCACCCTTTGACTTTCGAATCCGACCCGTTTGGTCACCTTTAGGATCCGACCAAGCCCATTATTATGACCATAGTATTATAGGGAATAACCCTCTGAGGTTATACTATATGGTCATACCGCTTGGTTAGTCAAATGACAAGTCGACTATGTATTCTTTAAAATGCCGAAAATGCCCTTTTTGCACATAAATTAGTTTTAAACATATAAGAACATTATTTTGACATCTAAACTGATTATACAACTTAAATAAACTAATTTTGACATATTAGACTTCTCAGAAGACATATTTAACCATCTGAACCCATAGTTACGATTATGAACCCTTAAAGTGGTGTAAACCACTTTAGCGAGCCGTAACATGTCAAAACTTTTTGAAATGCTTCCAATTCAGAATGTTGGGTAATATGAACCATATTTTACAAGATCTAACTCTTGTTTGATTTATATACCTCATTCTATCCAATTTCTCGTTTTTAAGTTTCGACTCTAACATGTAATTATCCAATACACTAGGAACCAAATTCAACACTTAAACTCTTGATCCTTTGAGCTTTGTTATATCATTTGAACAAGATCTATACGCAATCCCAGGCGAGTACATTGCTCCCCTTCTTTTACGTTTTCAAATGTTTTGGGGTGATTCATATGTGTAACCAATTTTTCTCAAATGTATGGCATGTATGTGTTTACTAAGGGCTTTTTGTGTGTTATTTCCAATTATGCAACACGATGATTGTTGGTACAATAGTTAAAGAGATCTTTCAGGGCCTAGTTAAAGAGGTCTTTCAGGGCCTATATCCTTTAGGATCTTTCTACCTTCATAGTTAGATTCTCAAAGAATGTTTGAAACACACTCTTAAATCTTCCTATCTTTATAGTGAGATTTCTAAGAAGTACTTTACGAGGAATGATGGTTATGGTTTATGTGTAGAATTTTTGGTGATTTAGATAACGAAACTAGAGTAATACAATAAGAACATGGTGGATACGTCGCTGGTACTTCCTATATATAAGTGTGCTTATTGTATTACCCTTCGTAGCCTTAATTCCTATTACATCTACCTATCTTTATAGTTAGATATTTGTGGAATGTTTAAAGTACTAACTGGTAGTCCTTTAATGGATAACGTGTACTTTAATACGTATTAGACGAGACAATGTGACAAGTTGACGATTATATGTTTATATGGTTAGTTGTGATTAGGATAATGAAACAAATGTAATTCCATAAGAACATGGTGGATACGCCGCTGGTACTTCCTATATATAAGTGTTCTTATTGCATTCCCCTTGTAGCATTGTTCGAGTCACTTTAGGATTTTGTGTGCAATTGATTCAAAGGTTCGACATCCAAATCCTTGAAGAATCCTTTCATATTTTGTATGATAGATTCTTAGAAGGACATTTCGTATTATTATAAATCATTAATTGATTTCTAATAATACTCACGCGAGTTATGACCGATTTCAGTATAGGTATTGTTAATCCTTGATTGGATTTCTAATAACACACCCACAAGTTTATTAACGATTTCAATATGTTTACAAAGAACAAAGTACAATTTTCAAAGGCATGAAAATTACTTAGTAATTATCAAGATGCCATATATAAAAACTCTTTTGACACAAGTTTAATGATCAAGTTAATGTATTGCAATGCTAACCCTTTTTGCCATTCTTTTGCTTCAATGAGTCGATTACAATTAGCAACTCTCGTGGTTTGCAATATCAAATTTTTTGCCATTTATTTGGCCAACAAAACTATGTGCTCGACAACATTGTTTGTTGACGTCTCTTTTCACATATGTTTCAGGTTGATGATTATTCAAGCATGCTACACATAGGATTGCATCCGGGCTTTAGACTTCTTAAAACAAAAGACAATTTGTTGTATTCTTTGTATTGTAATAATAATGAAAGAATTTAGTTCCAGTTGTGGCTGAGCAATTTGTAACGTGACTCCCTGATATTTCCGCCGCGTCTTGTTGTATTACGCGATTGGGGTGTTACATGACATGGAAAATGAGGAAGCCTATAAGGATTGGGTTAAGTATACCGAGGACTCCATGCAAGCCTCTTGCCTCATGTTGGGACCTATTATTCCCAAAATTCAAAGGATTTTGAACATCACGGGGCGTACGACATGATTACCCAATTGAAGGAAATGTTCCTACAACAAGAAAGGGTAGAACGCTTCGAAAGGGTTCGGGCACTTCATGCATGTCGAATGGAGGAAACCCAGTCGGTCTCATCTTATGTCCTTAAAATGAAAAGCCACATTGATCGCCTTGAAAGGCTCAATTGTCCCGTCTCTAAAGAGTTGGCTATGGATTTGATCCTCAACTCTTTAACAAAGAAGTTTGAGACTTTTTTTATGACTATAACATGAACGGACCCTGATAAGAGCATTGGTGCATGCAATGCTCAAAACTGCCGAGGTGGGCATGGGTAAAAAAGCTTTACCCGTTCTAACGATCAATGAGGGAGGCAACAAGAAGAGGCACCACCCCGACTCCAAGGCAAGTTTTGCCAAAAGGAAGGGGCAAGTTAAAGGGAAAGGGAAGGAAAAGGCTAAATCGGAACCCACAAAAACAAAGGAAAGAAGCAAAAGGTTGCTACGAACGACCCATTCTTTGAGTGTGGAGAGATAGGACATTGGAAAAGAAATTTTCCAATCTATCTCAAAGAGTTGAAAAACAAGAGGGATGCAGGGCAAACCTCAGGTACAATCTTTATGATACATGTTGAGCTTAATGTTATTTCTTCTAACACATGGGTATTGGATACCGGATGTGGAACTATATTTGCAATTTATTACAGGGTTCAAAAGAAATATGCATTAAAGAAGGGAGCGCTAGTCTCTTCATGGGCAACGAAGAAAAAGTTGAAGTCGAAACCCAAGGAGACTATGTGATGAAGCTTCCAAGTGGTTTGAAAGTGATTTTGAAAAATGTTTTGTATGCTCCTAGTTTGACTAGGAACATTATTTAATTTTCCCTTTTAAGACAATATGGTTTTAATTTCGAATTTGTTAACCATGACATTTATATTTCAATGCATGATGTGTTTTACTTAAAGCTATGCCTTTAAATGGTATATATGAAATAGTTCAAGATGACACATCATATGATAGCTCAATGTACCAAGTAACCACCAGGAAACTCAAAACAGAATTGAGTGATTCCTATCTTTGGCATTGTCGCCTTGGACATTTAAACAAAAATCGCATGCAAACACTTCGAAAGAATGGTCTTTTGGAAACAAATGAAGATGATTCATTTGATGTATGTGAATCTTGTTTACAAGGCAAAATGACTAAGGCACCTTTTAGTGGTACTTTTGAAAGGGCAAAAGACTTATTAGGTATCATACATTCGGATGTATGTGGTCCTTTTAAGCCAATGACTAGGAATGGTGAAAGTTACTTCATTACTTTTACCGACGACTATAGTCGTTAAGGTTATGTGTATTTACTAAGATACAAGAATGAAGCATTTGAAATGTTCAAAGACTTCAAAAGTGAAGTAGAAAATCAATCAAAGTCCTTTGCACCGATAGAGGAGGTGAATACCTTAGTGATGCTTTTCAATATCATCTTAGGAGTTGTGGGATCATCTCACAACTTACTCCACCTGGAACACCACAACATAATGGTGTGTCTGAAAGGAGGAATCAAACTCTATTGGATATGGTTCGATCTATGATGGCAAGAAGAACACTACCTCTATCATTTTGGGGTTACGCTTTACTCTCTGCGGTCCGTATACTAAATATGGCCCCAACCAAGAAAGTGGAAAGGACACCTTTTGAGATATGGTATGGAAAGCCTCCATCACTATCTTTCTTAAGGGTATGGGGTTGTGAAGCTTATGTCAAGCAATACACCCCAAATAAAGATGATATAGGATATTATTTCTACAATCCAACCGAGCAAAAGGTATTTGTTGCTCGAAAGGGTAAGTTCTTAGAAGCTAAGTTCCTTATGGAAGGGACTAGTGGTAGAACGGTGGAACTTGAGGAGGATCAAGAACCACAACCGATACACGTTTGGTTGATACTAGCACTCAACAAGAGGGTGTTGAAAGTGATCAAATGGTTGATCAATACACACAAAACGTTCGCAGATCTGGTAGAATTAGTAGTCCACCTGAAAGATATGGATTTTTCATGGATGGATGCTACATGGTAGATTCGGATGAACCAACCACATACCATGATACAATGTCACCATCCGATTGTGACAAGTGGCTTGAAGCCATGAACGTAGAGATGCAATCCATGTATGACAACCAAGTATGGGAATTGGTTGTGCCACCTCTCAACTCCAAAGTAGTTGGAAGTAAATGGGTTTTCAAGAAGAAAACCGATATGCATGGTAACTTGGATACTTTGTGAGTCCCAAATCAACTATGGATCACAGTGGTTTGATTGTTCACATACAAACACCTATAGATTAGGTGTTTGAATGTTTAAAGTTAAGAAAACTCAAAGAAGAAGATGAAGATTCTTGTTTTGGATGAAGATACAAGTGTGTATATTGAATCCCAAATGGTAATAACAATTTAAGAACTTGGATACACGATTTAAGCACAAGAATACTCACATGAATCACAACACAAGAAATCACCAAAATCACTAGTCCAAGAACCTTGGAGCTAGGGTTTCATTAATCAACATATTCATAGTATCTGGTCATCCAGTGTAATTATTAATTACGCTGGCCAGTACAAAAGATCTTAAATTACATCTTTAGTCCCTGAACTATGTAAAACATCGTAAACTAACATAAAACTATCCAAAACCTAGTTTAGTCAAGTATCAACGATCTCAAAAGTCCCAACAATATCCCCCCTAGATCGTTGCGTACTTGATCGTTATTCATTAATGAGTTTTCAGTTTTGGATTTGTTGCAGCTTGTTTCGCAGTCTGTTCAGGTGATGCTTCGATAGAAGATGGTTGGTTAATAGCAGCTTCACTGATTGGTTGGTCCTTCATAGTGACTTCATATGTAGATGAAGTCTGAGGTGGTGGAATAATAACTGGAATGTTGGATTCTGGTGATGGATCCTTTGAGTGAGATGATGATGATTGCTTCTCCGATGTCTTTTGAGCATCTTTCTTTTTGCTTAGCCAGACCATTATCTCCATCATTTCTTTCTTTCGATCTCTAGCTCTTTCAACTGCTCGTTGGAACAACATTCCTTACTCTAGATACTCATTGCCTGCTCCGACGTGTATCTTGTTGCCGCATAGAACGTTCAAATCAGACAATCAAAACATGAACACGTCCATCGGATCCAAACTTCTAATGTCTTCGTTTGTGTTGGATCGAATAACAGCTTCACCAGTTTGACCGTCATAGAACCATTTCTTGAAGTTGGTGAGTGTGACAGGTTGCTCCGGAGGAATCTTCACCCTGGTAATCACTTTTGCTGGATTTATGACCCATGTAACTCTTCCCTTTCCAGTGACTGGGTCTTTGGTGGTTTATGAAACTCTTCTTCGTGGGCGTTGAGGTTTAAGGATTGTGAATCCACGAGCGCACTCTCTTAGAATCAATCTTTCGAAATCACCACTGAGACTGCTATTGGAGGGATTTATCATGTCGTGCTTGCTCAGTTTTTTTGATATCCCAAGTGGGTAAGCTTTGCATATCATTCCCATTTCGGAAGTATTGGATCACGCCTCCTTTATGCTTCACGATGAACCACCCGGTCAGATTATCATATTTCCAGCTTATAATACGGTTCGTTGCCTCGGTTTTCTCAATAGTAATGACTTGATAGAAGTCCGGCAACTTGGCTCTTTCTCTCTTGAACCACTCAGGGTGCTGAGGAGCAAACTCATCTCCTCCATCTCTTTCGTATACAACATCCTCCTCCAATCTTCATTCCAAGAATTTTTCATGCTTTTCAAGCCTATCAACTTCTTCTTCATCACTTTTACCGTCAATGTTTAGATCTACAGCCGAATCGAGATGCTTCTTCTTCTTTTCTGAAAGTTCAAACTTGCGTGTTTCCTCTCTTTCTCTGAATCCATCAAAGTTGAAGATGTCTTCACTAGAATATCTTGGTTCTCGATTAGCGGTTGTGTACAAATCTTGCACTAACTCATGCAGCTTCTCTAACCCTTCTTGCTGAAATCTGAGGAAATCTGTTTGCTTCTCACTAGCTTTTTGCACCTTTTTTTTGTATGCCTTGAGGATCAGTGGCAGCCTTTCCTGTTTCTACATCCAATGGTGCAACATTACCCATTCATCAGTCTTTAATTATGTGATCTGTCTTCCGTTGGTAACTGATACTTGTACAAATTTCCATCATGGGGTAGGATTTCATGTTAATCGTTGATAAGCAGTTGAACAAATCTTGGATACATGGCCCATGTTACTTTGTTGGCATTGTCAACCATGCAGTAGAAGATCAACCCGGATATGTTGAAGGGCTGGTTTGTGCACTAATTAAGCATATCTGCCAACCATTCCAAGTTCAAACCATCTTACCCGCCTTTCCTCTGAAATCTTCAACATAACTTTTTCCCTTGAAGCCTTCCAGAATATCGTCCTTACTCAGCCTCATTAGATCTCCGAAATTATCTCCGAGACTTTATACTTTTCAAACTTTTTCTTCCATCATAATTACGTGCTTGTTTCAAACCGTTGCCGTGACAGTTTTCACTCCGTTTATCGTGCTAACTTATGCGGTTCTCTAGAACTCTTATATGTGTATCCAATAGATTATCGGATTCGCTTGAGCAACATAGCTTATCTTGCTTCTGGATATCCAATCCATCACGTTCTCAAAATCTTCTTCTGGCAGAACTAGTGTGTTTGGTTGATTGTGATTCTTTGTTCCATCCCATCCTATTTGTTTCGTCATTTGTGAAACAAGGAAACAAGCCAAGTGAGATCTGGATATCAAAACCTAATTGTTAGTTAGTTAAGATATTTACAAAATGAATACATAAAAGTGAAAATGAAATAAAATAAAAGTTATAAATACACGGATAAAAGTGCTTAAATCAAAATATTTACGCTGACTATACTAGTTAAAAACGCTGTTCTATTTACGGGATATGACTATACTAGTTAAACTTTCTCAAAAAACGTGCCTTTTTTGTTTAAAAAATAGTGCAAAAAACAGAAAATAAATTTGAGAAAATAAAAATTTTGCAATTTGGACACCAAAATATATATTTTTTTTTGAACAAAGGGACCTCCTTTTTCACAGTTTTCTTTTGTTTGAAACTCCGTGACGATCCTATAAAAGATCATACTGATAACACTTGTCAGTTAATTATTTTAAATCGTAACTAATCGAGGCACAAGAAAAACTGTCAGTATGTTTGTCCTTTTAAATCCATGCATCCTTCTTTCAACATGCTTTCGGTGAGCGTTTTATCATGTTGTGGTAATATTGACAAATATTTCATTGTCCCCCACTCAAGCTAATCGTGTAAGAATATTGTGCCCGTGAGTCCCACGTCAGGACATACCCCCGCGATCAAGGTATGCACAAAGTTTCCTCATAACAGGTGAGTATACCGAATTCATTCATTTGATAGATACAAGGTCAGCGTAATGGTGAACAGGTATGCACTTTCGTGCAGTCAAAGAGACCAGTTGCAGTCCTGACCTGGGTTAGGCAGATACCTCGTTGTGGTACGATTGCTTTTGATTGGCTCGTTTGATTTGAGCTTCTTCAATTGTAGGGTTTTTGGCCTCTTGGACTCTTTTTGAAAAGATATCATAATCGTGTCTAGGTCTGCATGTATCTGGATGCAACAGAAGAGCGACTATGATATCCCTGAATGAAATACGATATAAAGACCCGAAATCTCCGATTTTGGCAATCTATTAACGCAAGATTTAAGACCATTAAGCCATATGACGCAACGTGTAACCCGCAAGATGCACAATATTGTGGGTATCCAGAATTTTTGTGTAAGCTTTATCTTTTGTCACCTAATCGCAATTTACTCGAAAGTATTGTTGAATCTACTGACACGTCGTTGCTTGGTACCCCAAACTTCCTTGTTTAGCATCTCTAATTTCTTTTCTTTCTATTTCAGAAACAAAACAACATGTTAGCAGTTTTCTATCATTTCTTTAACAGTTGTCAGACAAAAGATCAAAGCTTTTATAATTAGTTTTCTAGAAATCTTTTATGGAATTCTTCCCCCCTAAAATTTTATTTTCTAGTGTCCATTGCTTGAAAAATGAAATTTTAATTTTGCAGAAAATCTTTTTGTTGGCACGATTTAAGATACTCGTTTATTTAGGAAAGCACGGTCTTTTTTAACACGATAGAGTATGTACAATTGGTTATCCCAATAAAGCTCATTTCCACTCAAGGAAATTAATCATTGTCAACCAGGTTACCAACTAGTTGAAACTAGTTTTATCGAAGGCTTTTGTGAAGATGTCAGTTTTCGGTTGCAAGGAGCTGAGTAGTCAGGCTTGAGAAAGACGCATTCTGCATCTTCGAGTAGAACTGATATTCCTATGTCACAAACTTGTGATACGCTCATTAGATTGTAGCACAATTCTAGAGCACAGTTAACATTTTCTAGAATAATTTCATCTTAGACGATTCCTTATCAGACGCTGATGTACCTGTATATGATGGAACAAACTCGGGAATTTCCTCTGTAAGGAACTTTCCGAATCTGTTTTGCTTCAATTCTGGAACAAACACAGGGGATTCAAGCACAACATTTTGATCAGAAAAAGCGGATTTCAAATCCATGCATTCAACCACTACATTATCATGGTTGCGGGTCATAGATTTAGGCACATGGTTGTTACAATCATCGGGAATATAAGTATCGTTTGTTTTACCATAGATCCACGGCGAACCAGTTAACCGTAGTATAACTGTCGCCTGAATACCCTATTCCTATTTTTGTGCCACCGCTATCCTTATTGCACACAACCTCCTCATGCTCAATCACATCTGCATTGCTTTTTGAAACATTAGTAATTTTATCTTTTTTGCAATTGACACTTTGAGCAATTAAATCATTTTTGTCAATTAAATCATTTTCTAGATGAGGAGTCGGCATCGTACATAGTTCTTGTTGTGTGGCGGGGGAAAAATTCTTCTTTCATTTCCCAGCTTGTCTTTGTACCCAATGCCGTCCTTTACGTACGTTGGTCGTTGGCTATTCTCAATATCAATCAGTGCCTTTTTACTTACGTTCCATTTATCAATGGTGAGTTGCAGTTTAGTGTTTTTGATTTCAGAATTTTCTAGCCTTTTAGCTTGATCGTTTATAATAAAATCTTTCTTAAAAAGCAACTCCTTTAAAGATTGCATTTCAGTTAAAGTTGAGTTCAACTTTCTCTGATATGCAGCTTCGTTCAGTTTCATTTCTTTATTTACTCTTAAGACTTTTTCTTTTTCTCTAATAAGGTCACGATTAAGCGATTTGTAATGAGCCACGATGTTCATACACGGTTTTGAGCACAAAATTGCTTTGAATTCATAAGGAATGTTGTTTACCAACTCCTTTTCTTCCTTTTCTTTGGCGGACTCCACTTTCATTGCTTCTTCAGGAATATTTTCTTCCACCTTTCCACTTTTTGCACTGCTACTTTCTTCCTCCTTCATAGCCTTTGCAGAGTTTGCGGAAGCGTTAAAGTATGATGCACTAGCAGCCTGGGAGTTTGAACCAACTGAGGTTATGGGGGCAAGTAGTGCCATGTTCTTGGGAACAACAGCAACAGTGGATTGGACAGATTTCTGAGAGTATCCGACCTGATTCATTTCTCTCTTAAGCACATCCATTTCAAAGGCCTTTAGTGTGTTGATCAGATCCAAGAGAGTGACTGGAGTTGTACTACACAAGAAATGTCTTTTGAACATCATACATTGTAAGCTCCATTCTTTTGGAGAGAGTCCAAAAGCTTCTTGATTGAAGTATAGTTGGCAACGGGATTACAAACTTTCTTCATTCTTGTTAACACATTCAGAAAGCGGCTGATATGATCTGACAGACTTTCTCCATGAATACTTCCGAACATGTCATATTCTTTCTGAACAAGATCTTGGGTTCCAGTGTTGGTTTCAAGTTCAACTTGTTCAATGCGGGTTAACTGATTTAGAAACATTTTGATTCGGTTTTAAATTCAGTTTATTAACAACAAGATAATTACGCAGGTTAAACTGGAAATGGTCACAAATACACTGCTAAATGCACTGATATATGTGACTAGACTTAATTACGCTATGTAATTACGCTGGTCAATCAGTTCTAAAACCGATCAGTCAAATGCGCTCAAGAATTCATTTTTGCTGGTTTGAAAGACAAGTTTCTTTGACCGGCGACAAAACCAATTACGCTGACAGATCAGACCCACAAAAAGACTTGGCTAAAAATGCCGAACACCGTGATAAAATCGCAAAAGATTTATACCACTGACCCCAAAGTCGCCTTCGGACAAATACTCCGCCTTTAAAATAAATAACGCCACCTTCAAGATAAATACATTGCCTTCAAAATTAAATACACTGCCTTCAAAATTAAATACACTGCCTTCAAAATAAATACGTCACCTTCAAGATAAATATGTTGCCTTCAATATTAAATACACTGCCTTCAAAATAAATACGCCACCTTCAAGATAAATATGCTGCCTTCAAAATTAAATACACTGCCTTCAAAATAAATATGCCACCTTCAAGATAAATACGTTGCGTTCAAAATTAAATACATTGCCTTCTAAATAAATACGCCACCTTCAAGATAAATACGCTGCCTTCAAAATAAATACTCTGCCTTCAAAATTTAATTGCACTGCCTTCAAAATAATTACGCCGTCTTCAAAATTAAATACACTGCCTTCAAAATAATTACGCCCAGAAGGGTTTAAACACACGAACAAAAACCCTCTAATTACCCAAAAACAACTCAAAATCCATGATTCTTTGTACCAAAGTGACCCAAATGTTTGTCTAAACACTGATTAACAACAACCCAACAATTAATCACACCAAATCAACTCATTTTAAGCCCAAAATTTGAAAAACCATGAAACTTTGAAAAACCTTTGAAAAATCTTCAAAACTTGAAAAATCTCAACAAAATTCAAACAATTAAGAGTACAAAGGCTCTGATACCAAATTGTGAGTCCCAAATCAACTACGGATCACAGTGGTTTGATTGTTCACATACAAACACCTATAGATTAGGTGTTTGAATGTTTAAAGTTAAGAAAACTCAAAGAAGAAGATGAAGATTCTTGTTTTGGATGAAGATACAAGTGTTGTATATTGAATCACAAATGGTAAAAACAATTTAAGAACCTGGATACACGATTTAAGCACAAGAATACTCACAAGAATCATAACACAAGAAATCACCAAAATCACTAGTCCAAGAACCTTAGAGCTAGGGTTTCATTAAGCAACATATTTATAGTATCTGGTCGTCTAGCATAATTATTAATTATGTTGGAACATTAATTACGATGGCCAGTACAAAAGATCTTAAATTACATCTTTAGTCCCTGAACTATGTAAAACATTGTAAACTAACTTAAAACCATCCAAAACCTAGTTTAGTCAAGTATCAACGATCTCAAAAGTTCCAACATACTTATAAAGCTAGACTTGTAGCAAAAGGTTTCACTCAAACTCAAGGGGTTGATTATGATGAGATCTTCTCGCCCGTCGTGATGCTAAAGTCAATTAGGATATTATTTGCCATAGCTGCACATTATGATTATGAGATTTGGCAAATGGATGTTAAAACAGTTTTCCTCAATGGATGTCTTGATTAAGATGTCTATATGGTTCAGCCTGAAGGTTTTGTCGATCCAACACATCCTACTAAAGTATGCAAGTTGAAGAAATCAATCTATGGATTGAAACAAGCATCTAGAAGTTGGAATCACCGTTTTGATGAAGAGATCAAGAAATTTGGCTTTATCAAAAACGGTGATGAAGCTTGTGTGTATAAGAAGGCTAGTGGGAGCATCATCACTTTCCTAGTATTGTATATCGATGACATTCTACTATTTGGAAATGACATTCTAACCATGGAAGTTGTAAAAACTTGGCTTGGAAGTTGTTTTTCCATTAAGGATCTTGGTGAAGCCGCCTATATTTTGGTGTTGGTGCATATGTCTGTTGCCTACGTCATTATGTATCGAGTCTGAGTGAATAGGGTTGAATCTGTTAGATTCTAGGCATATTTAAGTGTGTATATAGGCAAGTTCGTTCGAAGATGTGCTTGAGTAGTCAAGTTCGGCCGAACTTGACTAAGTCAAAGTTCGCCCGAACTTCAGTCCTCATCAGCGAACTTGTAACAGTATAAATAGGTGCCTTGGGATTTCATTTGTAAGAGTTGGAGAGATTTTGGCACAGAGTCGGCAGACCTCTGTCGGATCCGGTTCTCGAATGTATTGAACTTTAGATCAAAGAAAACAACATTTAAATGAGTAATTCTTGTTATTTGGTTAACTTGTCATTAGTTTCCGCCTAATCAGACAATAGATAACAAATTTAGGTTCCCGTGCTAATCGTGGACGTTCCTTCAAGTGGTATCAGAGCCTGGATACCTAAATTTGCTGGAATCAAGACAAGAATTTCTCTATTTCATCTCCATTCTTCTATTTTTCTTAACTTTTTCACAAAAATGAAGAATTCACGGTCAAAATCTTTTCAAAATTGAATATGTCAGGTATAATACAGTTGTGATAAACCCCTGAGAGTTTGGACATCAAATTCAAACGTTTTGATATCAAAAAGTTCAAAAAACCATGAATTGCAAACTGATTTTGGCCGAACTTAACACTAAGTTCGACCGAACTTGATATTTTTTTCAAAGGTTTAATCTCAAGTTCACTCGAACTCATCCAAAATTTCGTCAATTTTATCAAGTTCGACCGAACTAGTATAAAATTTACTAAAGTTTAACAAGTTCGCTCGAACTTAGTTATTTCTTTGAAAACCTTCTCTAAGTTCGACCGAACATACCTGTTTTTCTTGATAATCTTCACAAGTTTGCCTGAACTTGTTTAAGGGTTCTAAAAAAAAGTCACGCACATTATATATCATTAGAATCGTATCGACGAGACGATTTTAAAGATATAATCGGGTAAAAATTGTTTTCGGAAAAATTTTAAACGTTTTTAACGTACCGATTGTCGATTAAAACGTCAGTTTTTGCTAAAATTGTTTGTTCTAATCAATTTCCGAGTGGTTTTTATCGTATTCTCAGATAAGTCTTCAGATTGTCAAAATGGAAGATTTCCACAACGTGTTTGTTTCTCAAATGGCATCCTAATCAAATGCTAACATTCTTGCGGCAAACCAAATGAATATCGACAACGAGATGGGCACTACGTCGAAACCGCCAAAGCTAATGAGCATGGACGAGTTTGAAGGATGGAAAGAAAAGTTTGTGAATTGGATACAAGCGAATCGATTCAAATGTTGGGTTACAGTTGAGGATGGTTACAAATGGCCAAAGAATGAGCGTGAGCAAGATCTTCCGCTGAATAAATTTTCAAATGCCGACAAAGATAACTATGTTGCGAGAAGAAAATGATCAGCTTGATACAACAATCAGTGAAGGAAGATATCTTGATACTTTTGCCAGAATATGATACTTCATAGGAATTATGGAATTCTCTTTGTGAAAAATTCAAAGGAAGTGATGAAATGATCAAAAGCAAATAGGCTTTAATCAAGAAATAATTTGAGATCTTCACAATGATTAAATGTGAAACAATGAAGCAGATGATCGATAGATATTGTCACCTCATGGTTCAAATATGGAGACATGATATCAAAAGATCTAATGAAGAGCAAATCGAGAAGCTCGCTGATGCACTTCCAGAAGGAGAATGGACAACATATCTGACGATTTTGAAGAATAGTCCATCTTGGAGACATTTCAAGTTGTCATCCTTCATAGACAAATTGGAAGGACATGAAATGGAATTAATGAAGATTGCAAAATCAAAGAATGCTAACGTTGTTCAAGATGTCGGTGTTTATTACAAAGGAGGTATTCCTGATACTCCGATTCAAAGCCCGAAAATCCAAACAGCATTTAGTGCAAATACAAATTCTTCTCCAAATCAAGGTTCTTCATATGCTGGTTACACAAGTGCTAGTTCAAGCTCATCATTTCATAATCAGACAAGCCAAGCCAATTCTGATTCAAATATTTTCCAGTGCAACATAGCAGTTGATTTGAAGAATGTGTTTCCTGAAAAGGTGGCCAAATAGCACATAACACTTCTTGCTACTGTTCTCGAATCATATGAAAGTCTCGTTGCTGGAAAGATCGGTGATCCAGAGATGACCGCCAAAGATTATGATCAGGTGGACGAAGAAGAGTTGGAACTGATGGATATCAAGTGGAGCCTTGCATCTATCATCAGAAGAGTTTCTAAATTTGTGGCGCTCACTGGAAGGGACATTGGTAATTCAAACAACAAGCTTGGATTTGACAAATCTAAAGTCACATGCTTCAGGTGTCGACAGAAAGGACACTTCAAACGAGAATGCAACAATCAAGAAGCAAGTGGAAACCAAAATCCTTTCGGCAGTAACAATGAGTACTACAAGAAAGCTCTTCAATACAAGCCATATCCGAAAAGAACACAAGTCGAAGTAGAAGATAAATCTGCAAAGACAACCGAACAAGCTCTTGTTGTTACTCATGAAGAAGATGGTTTTGACTGGAACAAATACATCAGAAAGAAAACTGGTGTTGCTATGATGGCAGAGGTAATGAATGAATCTGATACATCGTATGTCGATGCTGCTTTGGAAAATGCCATTCTGGAAGGGTATAGGCAGAGAGCTGAGGAAGAAGAGTTAGCTTATCTTGAGATGCAGAAACAAGAAGCTTTGAAAGTAGATGCAGAAAAGGTAAAGGCTAAGGTAAGTGTGTCTGGAAAGGAAGTTGTGAAAGTTGTGGAGGTTGAAAAACCTTGCACAAAGTGCGTAAGTCCTTGTGAATCATGTCTTGATAAAGTCAAAGTCATAAGAGAATTGACTGTACACAACGAAAACTTTCGTTATGATTACAGAACCATAAAAGAAGCTTATGACAAAATATCAAGCAAATATAAATATATTGAACATGCTAATAGTGAGCTTAACGCTAATGTAAAAATGTTAAATGCTACAGTAATTGAGAAACAAAAGGCAATTAACATGTACATTAATACAATTGCTGAAACAAAGCGTGAGTTTCACAACATGAAAATTGAAACGGAATGGGTAAGACAGCTTCTAAAGAGTTACACCACAAACGCGTATGTCATTGATCACATTTTACCTACGATTAAATCGGAGGAAAATGGTTAGAAATCAAAGCATAAAGAGTACGGATGTGTTCCTCCACCATTTCTTGCAAGTTATTCATGCAAGAAAGATGATGAGATCGAAAAGGCATTTAATATTCTTATCCGTTCAGATAAAAGAAATAAATTGCCTGAGAACATTGACGTAGACTTTATGAATTCAAATAATGACAATGAAGCGGTGGTTAAAGATGTGGTAATGAATGTGTTGGGAAATGATTCTGATGACAGCAGCTCTGAAAGCGCCAAATCAAGTTCGAAAAACTCGGAATCACAATCTGAAGATGACGATACATCATCAGAACATGATCTAACTGATGATCCTAATGTTGTCATGTACAAGATTAAGGAATCTGATAGATTATACTTCGATGATTGTTTTCCGATTTGGAATGTGAAAGAGGATCAACTTGATAAATTTTTCAAACTTGCAGAAGTTTCATCAGATGATCTTGAGAAAATGAGAAAAGATTTTATTCGAAACCCAAAAGGAATGCTAACAATTATCGAAAGTTTGGTGCTGATTTTCCTGAGAACAGAAGAGCAGGATTGGGTTTGGAGGAAAATGAAGATGAACTGAAAAGGAACCAGAACTCACCATTTCATGATTACAAAGGTAAACACATGAAGTTTGTATATAGGACGAATACGGTTTAGGAAGAAGGTATGATCGGTAAGAAATCAAATGACGAATTCAAGAAAGAAAAAGAACTTCAGGACAAGGCTAAAACCAAGTCCACAAGTGGAGTAAAACCCACTAGTGGAAATGTTTCTGATAACCGACTTGCTTTAAATGCAATTTTGGGACATATTGCACGCAAGGTCTGAATCTAAAGCATGTGTTTCATCGAAGAAAAACCGAATCAAAATATGAAAAGCAAAAACAACCAGAGATTGTAAAATCTGTTAAAGAGTCAAATAGAAACTATGAATCTAAACAAGTGAAACCTAAAACTGTGTCAAAGTTTGAAAACTCAACATTTGAAAAAGGTGAAACTTCAAGTTTCATTGAAATCAAAGATTCTAGGTTCTATATCAAGAAAGCAAGAAGCAAACTACAATCATGGGTTGCTAAGAAAAGGCTTTCATCATTAGAAAAACCAAAGTCTGTTGCTGACAAAACTGAAAATGTTAAATCAACTGAGTCAATAATCAAACAGATAAAGAAAGAAAATGTCAAAATGTTTTCAGAATCGACATTGGATGAAATGTTTGATGATGATTTTGAATATGATGAAGAGTTAGAATATGGTTATGATGCTTATTAGTACAAACCCAAAACCACAAAGGTTTGGGTTTCATTTTTCAAATAGTTGTTTCATGTGCAGGAGTCCCAAGATCCAATCTATCAAAGTTGATACAGGATAGCGGAGCTCCATGAGTTTTTAACTTACCTAGAAAGTCATAATCTTTGACGTTTTTGAAATCACATGTGGTTGAAAAAGAAAATTTTAAAAATTTTTGAGAAAATTCACACCGTTAAACAGAACACTGATGGTTATATTGAAAAATCATTTAAAATTTAGATTTCCTATAAGTGATTCTTATAAAGTGGTTTCTACTAGTTGATGTTATCAAAGTTTAATGGTTTGTTGTGTTGTCAGGTAATGATGCAGAAGTTGAAAAAAGGATCGGACGACGAATTCTCGGGATCCACATTGGTTTGTTACATTTTTAGAAGAATTTCTTCAAATCTAAAATCCAAAAATATGTTTTTGATTTAAGGGGGAGTAAGAAAATTTAATTTTTTTAGAAAAATCAAAAACATATGAAAAAAGTTGAAAATTCAAAATGTACAAAAACATTGAAAAAGACAGAATTTGATTGTCAAAAAGGAAATGATAGTATATCAGTGGACTATTACAGTATGCTAAAGAATTGTAAAGTTTAAAAGTGATAAACAAGTATTACTGTGGATGTGTCGATAGGCTTTACATGTTTAGTAGATTGTTTCCGGGATATAAACTAAATTTTACAACTGTTTAATCTTGTGGATTAACACATCTTGGATATATGGACTTAGTACTCCGAAATTTCGATTGAAAGGTTGCCTGATTCTGAGATACGAGGTCTTTATAGATAGTTGATATCTGGGGTATTATACAAGTTCTTCTGATTTTGCGGAAGCAATAGCCTAGAACTTCTATAATGCTTTTGCTAAAAACCCGAAACTGCATGCAAAACTTGAAAAGCATCGAAAGATCTAATCAGTTGCAGTGCTTAAAAGATTCCTTAGGTGGAACACACCTTTAAAGACGAGCCTTCATCTCTTTGTATGTACGGTAGTACTAACCTGAGCTCTCAAGGTCTCGCATAACCCAAATACAGATATCAATTACGCTATATTCACCTGTAAGATGATATCTAGGGAATCTGGATTCGGGAGTATATTCAAGAGGTGGGAACCATAGTTAAGTCAAGTTTCATAATTCTTACCTAACGTATCTTGGAACAATTGAGAAACATGATGAAGTTTAAGAGGACAAACATATCGACAATCTAGGTAAACAAGTTTAAAACGTAAAGTCTTCAAAAGGTCAACGGTACTGGTGATATGTCTCAAACAACTAATGTGATCCTTAGACACGAATTCACAAAAATATGTCTGTAAATATGTTTGTACATAGTTTACCTTACATGTTAAAAATTCTGTAAATACTTTACTTGTTTTTCAGATAAAAATCAAAAAGATTTTCAGTGAGTTTTAGCATAAACTTTCTAAAAATCAAAAAGATTTTGTTTCTATATTAGTTTCAACGAGCCAATGATGGAGAACGAATCTTCGAAGTCTGGTAAGAATATCTGATAAATGTTTAAAAGTTCATTAATTTGAAACTTTAAAATCAGATTGTTCATAACGGTTATTCAAATTGAGGTCATTAATTTGGACTCGTTTGACATATTTGGTTAATCAAGGTCATTAACATTGGACTTGATCAACTAAGTGGATTTTCACAAATGATAAAAATATGAAAGTTGAAGGTTTTAAACGTAAAATGTATTCAAGGTCATTAAATTGAACTTGAAACAAGATTATAGTTTGGAATGTTGATGGTACAAAATTTCAAAATAGTAAATCTGAAATGTTTATTTGAATGTCAGAATTTATTTAGATAGGTAGTAAAGTTTGAGGGGGAGCTGGATAAAACATTGTCAAAAGATTTCAGAAAGCTCAAAGCTAGGGGGAGTTTGAAGTCTAAAGATCAAAGCAAAGGGGGGTTTGAGACTAAAGCTTAAAGCTAGGGGAGCATGTTGATTAAAAGTTTTATTAAGACAAAGCTCAAGAAAAAGGAAGAGGATATAAAGATCAAGATGTTAAAGTTTATACAAGAACTAAAGATCAAAAGACTCAGAAGATTGTAAATGTCAAAATGACTGCGGCAACATCCAAGGGGGGGTCTGTTGGTGCATACGTATGTTGTCTACGTCATTATGTATCGAGTCTGAGTGAATAGGGTTGAATCTGTTAGATTCTAGGCATATTTAAGTGTGTATATAGGCAAGTTCGCTCGAAGATGTGCTTGAGTAGTCAAGTTCGGCCGAACTTGAAGTCCTCATCAGCGAACTTGTAATAGTATAAATAGGTGCCTTGGGATTTCATTTGTAAGAGTTGGAGAGATTTTGGCACAGAGACGGCGAAGCTCTGTCGGATCCGGTTCTCGAATGTATTGAACTTTAGATCAATGAAAACAACATTTAAATGAGTAATTCTTGTTATTTGGTTAACTTGTCATTAGTTTCCGTCTAATCGGACAATAGATAACAAATTTAGATTCCCGTGCTAATCATGGACGTTCCTTCATTTGGGAATAAAGATCTATAGGGATAGATCAAGGTGCTTGATAGGTTTAAACCAAAGTGCATACATTGACAAAATCTTGAAAAAGGTTCAAGAGGGAAAACTCTAAGAAAGGTTTGGTACCTATTCAAAAGGGGACAATATTGAATGTGTCTCAATGTCCAAGCTCAAAGATTGAGAAAGAAAGAATGAAAGGAGTCCTATATGCATCTACTATAGGACCCATCATGTATGCAATGATATGCACTAGGCCGGACGTGTCATGCTATTTAAGCATGACGAGTAGATACCAGCAAAATCCAGGTGACAGTCATTAGATGGCTGTTAAAAGCATATTGAAATACCTTAGAAGGACTAAGGATATGTTTCTAATATATGGATCTGGTAAAGAGGAACTCGTTGTAAAGGGTTACACGGATGCGAGTTTCCAAACTGATCGAGATGATTCTCGATCACAATCTGGGTATGTCTTCATTTTGAATGGAGCAGCAGTCTCTTGGATGAGTTCAAAGCAAGATGTGGTAGCATTGTCCACTACAGAATCAGAATACATCGCCGCTTCATTGGCAGCACAAAAAGCTGCATGGTTGAAGAAATTCATTGCTGATCTAGGGGTAGTCCCTGCCATTCAGGACCCCCTGGAAATCTTTTGTGATAACGAGGGTGCGATTGCTCAAATCAAGGAACCTCGTCGCACCAAAAGACTAGACATATAGAGCGGAGATTCAACTACATAAAGGATGAAGTTGAAAAGGGAAAGATATGTATTCGCAAAGTTCACACCGATCAAAACATTGCGGATCCACTCACGAAGCTCCTTGAAAGGCCAAAGCATGAGAATCATACTTGTGCCTTGGGACTTTGATATTCTAGTGATTGGATTTGATCTACTTTGTATTTAGATATAGGAACAATTGTTATTTTGACTCATTTAATGATTATGGCATTTTGAGTTATGTTCCATTTTAGCATGTTTAAATCCATGAATAAGTTAATTATTATAAATGTCCGTAGTCGATCATATTTGTGGGAACAAATATGAAGATAAAACTATTATGAACTTGGATTGTGGATATTCATCAGACATGAATATAGAGCAAAGTGTTGCTGCCAAAGTTCATAGATATTTTGGGATACATATATTGGACTGACCCGCTCTCAAATATTACTACTTGGAGTCTTTGTGATTGATCATAAGTAATTTTGAGTAAAGGAGAATATCATAGTATCCTCTAACCTGAGATACATATTGGGTCTTGATATTCACCAAATATTATAATTTAACTTGGTTCTTTGCTGTTCTGAAACATGGCAGTACATAAGGCTAAGCTCAAGTATGGTACGAGGTGATTGTGAGAGACGTATGTAGTCAAGATGGGATTCTTCCTCTTACTCGTTGAGAGTAAGATGTCTAAGGCCTGTTAAAGTTAAATCAACAGAGAATGATCACTCTATGTCTCTGGATTCAACATGACATCGCGAAACAAAAGGATAAATGATCGATTCACCTAAATCATGTTCAAGTAAGGAACTTGAAGGAGATGATGTTATTGAATGGCACTTTGTCATACATATTAGGGGTAGTAAACCGTTGTTATGCGGTATTGCTACTTGTATCAATCTTCTATGTATCTTGTGCAAGTGGCAGATTGTTGGAATCCGTATGCCCAAGACACATATTAAATTGATGTGGCTAGTATGTTATGATCCAAGTCGAGTCATACCCAATAACATGCTAGACAAAAACCTATGATATTTATTTATGATATGATCAACCAATAAATATTAACACTTAGAATATTTAAAAATTGGTTTTCTAAATAACTGCACTTGAAAAACTAATAAACTATATGGATAATTTATTTTGAGAGAATATTTTATCTTTTATTTAATGGGTTAAATAACATTATAAATGGATGTGAAATTTTGTATAAAGTCTTGTAACAATTTTATAAAAGTTATAAATCAAATACAAGACTTAAATTAACGAAAATTTGAATTTTTTTATAAAAAAAGCCCTATAGGGCCGGCCCGCTTTGTGGCTCCCAAGGTGGATTTCCACCAATTAAATTGTATGCAACGTTCACACAATCTCTTACGAGATCTTACATATGATCACACAAGAATATATGGATATTTTTTGGTGATTTTTTTTTATTCTAACACATTCTTACAAACAAAAGTTTCATGTGCAAGAACTCTTATTTTGCTCTCAAAATTTCGGCCAAAGGTGGTTGCCAAGAGGAGGTTCAAAGAGAAGTTTGAAGTGTAAAAAATCCTAGCAATCTCGTGGTGTTTGTTGGAAAGCTTGGGGTATACGAGATTGAGGTCTTCTCCTTGAAGATTATCATTCAAGTAGCATCATCTTTTTCACCTACTTGTTCTTGAAAGGTATTTTCTTGAAACACCCTAAGATTATGTTTTTGATAGCATGCATGTTCATATATGGATCCGGTTTTGGTTTTTACATAAAAATTGAGTTTTTGTATCAACATACCAACATGTTTTGAATGATTATTCCACTACATTTTTAATTTTATACGGATATAATGACTTTGATAAACATGTGAAAACCCCAACACTCTCATCATACTATTCCACCATGTAAGTGCTCTTTTCTGGAATACACTAGATGCAAACTAAACTTTTCGCTTGTTTGGGCATTGAACATATCGAAATGTGCTTTCAAGACTGTAATACCATTGAAGGAGCCCAGTTGCTCCTCAGACCCTGTGAACTTGAGTGGTTTAACCAAACAGAATTGTTTATAGTTGCACGGAGCAGGTACATTGTTGTTGTTATTGTTATTTTTGTTTGCTTGGTTTAGTTGGGTCACGAGGTTTGGAAGTATCACAGCCATTTGCTGAGCGATCAGCGTTGCCATTTCGGCATCTTGAGTTGCATAACGTCGAGGAGGCATTCTAAAAGAGAGGAAACATGAGAGAAAATGTGTGAGATTGACATTGGATAAACAGAAGAGTTATTAGAAATATCGACGAAACATAAACATTGTGGTCATCCGTTCTTTTCTCAAAACAAACATATGACACACAGTGACTAATCAAAGTAAATGGGTCTTTATCATGTATCGCGAAGACATGCTTTAGCCTATAAGTGGACACTCACCCGAAGAGTTCCCAGGTAAGAGTGACTGGTCCGATTAAGTGGATTTGTACGAACACTCTAGCCTTAGATAGAAAACTCAGGGTACATGCATTCACCCTTCCAGATTGCATGTTTTCACATTATTAAAGCCCAAACTTTGATGAGATTTTGAAGGCATGAAGCCAAAAAACAACTTATCTAAGGATAGATGTTTTCTTGTAAAAAGTTTTCGGAAAGAGTTTGTGACTTTTGAATTATTTTGGGTAATCACCTAAGGATAGGTGATAGTATTGTATTCTAAAAATCTAAACGCAAGTAAACTCGCGTTAGGGTCTTACGAAGGTTATAGTGTCACACCCTCAAAATCCACATGCGGAGTTCTACTGCGAGGCGCGTGACAAACTAGGATCACAGTCACTAGTCATACTGAACGACCACTATATGAGTTTAGAAATTTTCCTGTTTGCTCATTTATGAGAAAATATTGTTTATACAATTTAGTTGGGGAAGCGTAACAATTACAAAACCATAATAGCTAATGTAATTAAAAGTGATTCTAAAAGTTTGATGAAATCAATGCGACTCCGAAATGCATCCTAGTCCTGATATGTGCTACCTTAGCAACCTGAGAAAACATGTAAAATAAAGTGTCAACAATAATGATGAGTGAGTTCACAGGTTTTAGTTCACAAGTTTAAACATAAGTGTTTCCCCACCGGTTCAACCCTGAACCAGTGTCTCATAAGTTACCTTGATCCAACCCGAATCAGATTAATATTATGTAGTTTAGAAGTTCATGTTATATGTTTAGGTAGCTAGCCTAGGTCATGTCAACAAAGTGTTCGATCCGAAGCTGACGTTGCTGCCCCTGTTGAGCCAGGCCTATCACCAACCATGGCTAAAAAGTTAGGCAAATTCTACACTCGTGACCATTAACGTTCGGTCTAACTAGCGCGACCAGTTCGAGTGGGGCTTGTCGGGCCCAGTAGTACTACTAAAAATTCCCTCGCTATAATCCATAACTAACGGCATCGTAAGTGTTAAGGGACTGACATGTGATATATGCTCCCTTGTGACCATAGCCGTATAACATAACTCTAAATAGAAAGGCGTTACTGTACCGTGATGTATGCCACCCATACATCACTGTAACGTGTACATGTTTTAAATAGAAAGAAGTTACTGTACCGTAATATAATCAACCCATATATCACTATAACGTGTACATGTTTTCTCCCCTTGTGTTTTGTAAACGTTTAAAGAAATAGGGGCCGTGAACTCACCTTAAGTTGCTCGGTTAGATAAGTGCAAAGGAAGTAAAGGATGGAGCCGCTAATCACGTCCTAACATGTCAACCGGTTCAAAGTTAGTGTGTGAACGCACACTGACACAAAATCCTACGCGTAACTAGCACACAATACGAAACACGTAATGACAAGTTCAAAACCAGAATCATGCATGCAAAGTGTCGCTATACAAAATAGCGACCAACAACTTGTCACAAACACAGGATAGCACGTACAACAATTAAATACACATAAATGTAAGTTATCATGTTTCAGCTCGTACATTCATAACTGGGCTGTTTTCGGAAATTTTTATAAAATAGTTCCCATGTTCCAAAAATTCCAATCTTTTTACAGAAGGTGTCAATTAGATATAGAATTTTATATAAAATTTTCAAGTCTTGGTTCCATACCAATTATTTATAAGAATTTATTTACTAGGCTGCAGTCAGATTTGTCGCTTTCTGACTGCAGTCCACGAGAAAAATCATTTAAAAATACTCGTTTATCCGATTGACGAAATTCCAGTTGGAGATTCCTCTGAACACCTAGCAGTATCTACTGTATAAATTTCATGACTTAAGTCTTTTCAGTTTACAGGTTATGACAGAAAATATTGGCTGCATTTTTAGCAGAAAAATGCAGCTCTGCGCGCTTGTATGATAAACGTCCTTAAAAATAGTTTTACTTATCCGAAAAATACGAAACCAATTTTAATTGAAAGCTAACATGTAAAATTTGTGGTCTATCTTTTAAAAAATGACTAAGATTCGTTTATGCTGTCCCAAACACCTCGTACAATTCGGCTGATTTCAGCAGCCCAGTGCTGAAATAATTCAGCCATTATTTTTAGAGAAGAATACTTAATTAAGAACGATTCTAGGCACTATAAACGCATCGCAAGCAAGTAGAATATGTCCGTAACATGTATGATCAGATTGTATGTCCAAAACACATGAACCAAGTCGTGTAAACAGTGAATGATTCAACAACAACGCACTATGCATCAATCCTAACATCAAAACTCATCAATAATCATCCTACATGCATAAAACCCGTAACCCTAATACACGAACACAAGGATTTCGGACCAAACTCATATTGCATATCATTCATATCACAAGGATTCGAGCATATGACAACCTTTACACAACTCCTAATCATCACAACGCAAAAATCATGCGAAACATGTAAACCCTAGTGCATATAACATCATCTAAACGTAAAGTTAAGGCATACCGAGAAGCACACGTGTACGGGGATGATCAAGGGGGACTCGAGGCTGCCCAAAATCGAGGTGGGGGGCTGCCTTGCGTGAACGAGGGGGGTTGTTGCTGCCGTCGCACACAAGAGAGGGGGGAGGGAGCTAGGGTTTGCAAAAAATTTTTTGAACCTCCATGCATACATACATATACATAACTAAGGGGCCAAGGGAGGGGCGGTTTGGGCTAGTTTTTGGGCCGAGAGGGAGAGGGTGGAGGGTTGGGTTTGGTCCGCAAGGGTGTGGGTGGCGGGTTGGGTTTGTTTGGTTACGAAATCGAATCGTTTCACAAGCTCGGTTCGGTTCGGCTATTTTTTTAAATCGTTAAATAACTACATATATTACAACTCGACAATCTATTCGTGACACGAAGTTTATAACTATTAAATCATGTAATCGGAGCGTGACACGATAAATCCCCACACGTCTAATAACACGTTGCACGTAATTCAGATACGACTCGCTAAAATTCTCAAACATCGTGTATTCTCGGAATACTAAAGTTAGCGTAATTATAGCGTGCGTGTAATTAATTCTTCGAATTAAATTAGCATAGGAATAAATAATGATAAAGTTGCGTGTTTAAAATACCTGAAAAACCGGGATGTCACATTATCCCCATGTTGAAATAATTTTCGTCCCGAAAATTGAGTCAACGCGGTTAAGCATGCAAACACACGAAAGTTCAGTTTGTTAGAATGGTACAAGAAAATCCCAGGCTGTCACATCATCCCCATTTTGAGAGAATTTTGGTCCCGAAAATTGAATAAGCACGAGTTTGAAAAGTGTTAGAGTGAGGGGATATTTTCGAGTTGCCAGATTCTTCCCCAGTTAAAAGAATTTCGCCCCAAAATTCAGTTCGCGCTACTTGGATTTTGTGATTCGGTTGCAAAAAGGTGAGGATATTTGTCTTTCGTTTGATCCTCTCTTTCCCAAGTGTACTCCAGTCCACGCTTAGAGTTCCAACAAACCTTGACAATCGGTATTTTTACTATGTCTTCGTGTTTTGACCTCTCGGTCCATAATTTCGATTGGTTCTTCAATGAATCGTAGTTGTTCGTCCACATGGATCTCATCCAGTGGAACGGCTAAAGTTTCATCTGATAGAAACTTCTTTAGATTTGAGACGTGAAAAAACGTTGTGAACTCCACTGAGTTCATCAGGAAGGTTCAACTCATAAGCTACAGGACCGATTTTCTTTGTTATTTCAAACGGGCCAACATACCGTCGGTTTAGTTTACCTCTTTTACCAAAACGAATCACGCCCTTCCAAGGTGAGACTTTAAGTAGCACTTGCTCCCTAACCTGGAACTCGAGAGGTTTCCTACGCTTATCAGCGTAGCTTTTCTGACGATCACGAGCTGCCGTAATTCGTTGTCGGATTTGGGCAATCCTTTCCGTTGTGTCGATAACGAGTTCTGGGCCAGTGATTTGGTTGTCGCCAACTTCTGTCCAGCATAGAGGTGATCGGCATTTCCGCCCGTACAAAGCCTCGAACGGAACAGCCTTGATGCTGGCATGGTAATTATTATTGTATAAAAACTCCACTAAAGATAGATGCCTTTCCCAGCCGTTACCAAAGTCAATAACACATGCTCGAAGCATGTCTTCTAGAGTCTGGATGGGGCATTCAGTTTGCCCATCCCTCTGAGGGTGATAAGTTGTACTCACGTCTAGACGTGAGCTAAAGGATTTATGCATCGCCTGCCACATATCAGATGCAAAGCGCGGGTCACGATTGGAAATGATAGAAGTTGCCACTCCGTGCCTAGCAAATACTTCCTTCAAATTGATGTCTGTGAGTGTAGGAAACTTGTCAGTTTCCTTGATTGCCAGAAAGTGTGCAAACTTTGTCAGTCGATCGACAATCACCCAGATGGTGTCATTTCCTTGCTGGGATCTGGGTAAGCCAGTGACGAAATCCCTGGAAATTTGCTCTCATTTCCATGTTGGGATCTCTGGTTGATGAAAGTCCTGGCGGCTTTTGGTATTCAACCTTAACCCTAGCACAGGTCAAGCATTTACTAACATAAGTCGCTATGTTAGCTTTCGTGTGGGCCACCAGTACAAAGTCTTGAGGTCCTGATACATCTTGTCAGAACTAGGATGCACCGAGTAACGAGACTTGTGTGCTTCGTCCATCACAAACTCTCGTAAGTTTCCATAGAATGGGGCCCATACACGTTCCATGAAGTAATAAATATCGTCTTCCTTGCATTCAAGTTTCTTCTCCATGCCCAGTAGGGATTCTGCTTTGAGGTTCTCTTCCTTCAATGCTTCAATCTGAGCGTCACGAATCTGGGTAGGAAGACTGGAGTGGATAGAAAGCTGTAACGCACGTACACGCTTAGGTTTGGTATCCTTATGACTGAGGGCATCGGCCACCACATTGGCCTTGCCTGGATGATACTAGATCATGCACTCATAGTGGTTGAGGAGTTCGACTCATCAACGCTGTCGCATGTTCAACTCCTTTTGATCGAAGACATGCTGGAGACTCTTGTGATCGGTGTAGATGGTGCACTTGGCACCGTGCAGGTAATGTCTCCCTATCTTGAGTGCAAACGCTACTGCTCCCAAACTCCCAAACCGTGGGTAGTGTAGTTCTTTTTCGTGAACATTGAGTTGGCATGATCGCATAAGCGATGAACTTCTCATGTTGCACCAACACGTAACTTAGTCCTTGGATAGGCACGTCACAGTAAACAACGGAATTGTTTGTGCCTTCTGGTAATGAAAGAATGGGTGTACTACAGAGTTTCACCTTCAACTGTTGAAACACGGATTACTGAGCAGTCTTTCGAGTTAGAGTTGCGAGGGTTTGTGCCTAAGGTCAAGAAAAGCGGGCTTCGCAACGTCAAAAGTCGTTCGTTAGAAGCTAAACATAACGTTGTTTGTGTGGTAGGGGCTCCATGGTAAGGTGTAGGTGTCGTTCGGATTCCTACTAGTTCTTGGAGTAGATTCGGTTGTCGTCAAAGAAAACAAGTGGCATATTTTTCAAGATACGCTAAATTCGAATGTCGTGACTAGGAACCTGTCTCGTTCATAACGTGTTCTATGGATAGTCCTCGTGATACCTCCATATCTATGATATTCATGGCCTATTGCTCCTCGAGTAACGTTCGTAGAGAGTAACCCCTCCAAGCGAGAGTTCGCGAAGAATGTGGTTAGGATGAGGATCACAGAATCCGGGAAGTATATCTCGAATGGATGTGGAAACATGTAAAAAGGGTAGTCGCAATCGATGTGTAAGCGTGTCAGGATCCGTAACAGAGGTTTACTTGATGTCAGGGGTATAGTTCGTCGTATACAAGTTTGCATAAGGTTAAAAAAAATGAAAAACGCCATTTGTCAAAAAGGGGTGTCACGTGGATATATCAATCATAACAAGAATTTACCATCAAATAATGGTTGCCGCACGAGTTTGTAGTGTTAAGATTCACTGAAACCTCCGTCTAATTTGTCGGGCTCGCCCACACACGAAGGGGGAATAATTCACTTTTATCCATGAACTTAGATAAGTGTGCAATTTATCGTGTCGGTAAGCAACCAAATTCGGAGGAGTTTCCTTAGGTTGTGTTAATGAATCTACAATATGTCTGTGTAGTCAAGAGACTTCAAAGAAAGGACGCGAAAACATGTTTAAGAGGCTATGATCATATCAACAATTCATTACCATCCTCAAGGTTTCAAGAAGTGATCACCAAGGATCAAAAAGACAAGTTCACCAAGTTCTTAAAAAAATTGAACACATATTTGATGGGAGATTATGCGTAAAGTTTCGAAGATGTAGTGCGACCACGACAATGGGGTGGGAGATTTGTCTACGTCGTCAACAGTAACTAACTGTCGCATTAAACAGTAATCATCGATCAGTGCAATGGCTAGCAGATAGACTAGCTCAGAAGGGAAAACTGTTATGGAATAACTATCCTAGCAATACGAGGAGTAAGATTATTGTATATGTCATCATGTTTATCTGGGCGTTGAATAACTTACATCTTGTCTTCTGATGTCCATAAGATGATGGGACCATTTTGTGGAAATCCGTTTGTAGGGTTGGATATGTTGCAATGTACATCAGGTTAGACTAAAGATTAGCGACAGGACCGAGTATAAGGGATCAAAGAAAATTTTATAGTTAAGGCAAGGCATAAGGTGTGAGCGTACGAGAGATTCTTCATAATTCATTTATATGTTGATGTTGAAGGGTTTACCCGACGATTTCTGATAGGGTTTCAATCGAGATAACAGGTTCAGATGAGAATCTTAGTTTCACTAAGACTCGTATATGAGAAAAGAAATAAATAAATATATAAATAATAACGAGGGATTCCATCGACGATAGCTCAATGTGTCTAAAAAGGTCTTAAATCTAATTGTTGCATCCATCAACTGCTAGACAAGTTTAACGACACCAGTTAGTCGTTGAATGAGTTACGAGAGATTCTATTGACAGTGGACGTTTTAAATATGAGATTCACAGGTTAGGACAATTTATCCACACACAGGGTTTCACAAGGGTTCATATACATCGCCAATTACTATACGTGTGCACCCGTAATGATAAGTTGGTTTGCATGTTCACCCTAGTTCCATCTATCTTGTGTCAAAATGTCCCTCAGATTTAATTTTTCGAGTATAAAGCGTTGTCAAAATGATAGAGTTATCAAAAGCTTAGTCAATAATCCAAATGTTGATAAACTCAGAGCTATATCAGAAAGAGTAGTGTGGGATCAATTGATCTGGGGATCTATTCAAGTTGAAACACACCATGAGAATCCAATCCAGCGAATTGTAGAGGTAAGAGTGCGCATTGAACAAACATGCACATGAATTGTGACTTCAAGAGATGAAACTGGTTCATTAACGTAGGTTACCAGAAAAAGCAAGGCAATCGTTCCACCATCCGAGTTAGGTTAGAGTTCAGGTGTGCAATAGGCAAAGTGTTCTTAGTTTCATGGTCAATAATTCTCTCGAAGAATATCAACCAAAGATGTAGAATCGTGGATCGGGAAAAATGATGACATCTCGATGTTAATGGTTTCTGCAATAACGTGTGCAACGAACTGCCCTAACGCAGGGTGCCTCATGCCAGGGCCACCTGCTCAGGTTGAAAGAAAGTAGAACTAGTGGGGCCGGGGTAATGTTGTTGGTAGGTAGAGAAAGGACTCGTTTTCGATAACTCAACTCCCAAGAGATATGCATCAATGTTGTATGTCGTCCCAATCATGGACATGAGAAAGCTCACCATACCTAATAGTACCATCGGTAGGCTCAAGCTAGTGTTTTACTCATCTGTGTGGTGTAGGAAGAAGTATAGATAATTGTGATGGGAAACGCACCTCTAGAGGCTCTATCTCATGGCCCTCAGATAGGAGTAGATTCACGTTGTTGGCGATCCCACGAACATCGCCACTAGGGATGAAGATACAAAGAGTTTGGTGTGTTCCTCGTCAGTAGAGGGTTAAATGGATGATGTCGACATGCCTACAATTTCAATGTAAGTTTTGATGCTATGTACATAGGCATATCATGTATGAGTGTTCTTGTATGTCAGGTATGTGTGTTTGTGTTTGTGTTGGTGTGTGACTAATGCATTTTCTAAGGCTATAGACTAAGTCTACTCTCTAATGCTAACCTAGTTCACTATAACCATTGGCTATGATACCAATCTGTCACACCCTTAAAATCCACATGCGGAGTTCTACTGCGAGGCGCGTGACAAACCAGGATCACAGTCATTAGTCATACTGAACGACCACTATATGAGTTTAAAAATTTTCCTGTTTTCTCATTCATGAGAAAATACTGTTTATACAATTTAGTTGCGGAAGCGTAACAATTATAAAACCATAATAGCTAATGTAACTAAAAGTGATTCTAAAAGTTTGATGAAATCAATGCGACTCCGAAATGCACCCTAGTCCTGATATGTGCTACCTTAGCAACCTGAGAAAACATGTAAAATCAAGTGTCAACAATAATGATGAGTGAGTTCACAGGTTTTAGTTCACAAGTTTAAACATAAGTGTTTCCCCACTGGTTCAACCCTAAACCAGTCTCTCATAAGTTACCCTGATCCAACCCGATCAGATTAATATTATGAAGTTTAGCAGTTCATGTTATATGTTTAGGTTGCTAGCCTAGGTCATGTCAACAAAGTGTTCGATCCGAAGCTGACGTTGCTGCCCCTGTACTGCCGGGCCTATCACCAACCATGGCTAAAAAGTTAGGAAAATTCTACACTCGTGACCATCAGCGTTCGGTCTAACTGGCGCGAACAGTTTGAGTGGGGCTTGTCGGGCCCAGTAGTACTACTAAAAATTCCCTCGCTATAATCCAATACTAACGGCATCGTAAGTGTTAAGGGGACTGACATGTGATATATGCTCCCTTGTGACCATAGCCGTATAACATAACTCTAAATAGAAAGGTGTTGCTGTTCCGTGATGTATGCCACCCATACATCACTGTAACGTGTACATGTTTTAAATAGAAAGACGTTATTGTACCGTAATATAATCAACCCATATATCACTGTAACGTGTACATGTTTTCTCCCCCTGTATTTTGTAAACGTTTAAAGAAATAGGGGCTGTGAACTCACCTTAAGTTGCTCGGTTAGATAAGTGCAAAGGAAGTAAAGGATGGAACCGTTTATCACATCCTAACATGTCAATCGGTTCAAAGTTAGTGTGTGAACGCACACTGACACAAAATCCTACGCGTAACTAGCACACAATACGAAACAGGTAATGACAAGTTCAAAACCAGAATCATGCATGCAAAGTGTCGCTATACGAAATAGCGACCAACAACTTGTCACAAACACAGGATAGCATATACAACACTTAAATACACATAAATGTAAGTTATCATGTTTCAGCTCGTACATTCATAACTGGGCTGTTTTCGGGAATTTTTATAAAATAGTTCCCACGTTCCAAAAAAATCCAATCTTTTTACAGAAGGTGTCAATTAAACTGTAGAATTTTGTATATCATTCATATCACAAGGATTCGAGCATATGACAACCTTTACACAACTCCTAATCATCACAATGCAAAAATCATGCAAAACATGTAAACCCTAGTGCATATAACATCATCTAAACATAAAGTTAAGGCATACCGAGAAGCACACGTGTACGGGGATGATCAAGGGACACTCGGGGCTGCCCAAAATCGAGGTGAGGGGGCTGCCTTGTGCGAACGAGAGGGGGGGTTGTTGCTGTCGTCGCACACAAGAGAGGGTAGAGGGAGCTAGGGTTTGCAAAAAAATTTTTGAACCTCCATGCATACATATGTATACATAACTAAGGGGCCAAGGGAGGGGCGCTTTGGGCTAGTTTTTGGGCCGAGAGGGAGAGGGTGGCGGGTTAGGTTTGGTCCGCAAGGGTGTGGGTGGCGGGTTGCGTTTGTTTGGTTACGAAATCGAATCATTTCACAAGCTCGGTTCGGTTCGGCTATTTTTTTAAATCGTTAAACAACTACATATATTACAACTCGACAATCTATTCGCGACACGAAGTTTATAACTATTAAATCACGTAATCGGAGCGTGACACGATAAATCCACAAACGTCTAATAACACGTAGCATGTAATTCAGATACGACTCGCTAAAATTCTCAAACATCGTGTATTCTCGGAATACTAAAGTTAGCGTATTTATAGCGTGCGCGTAATTAATTCTCCGAATTAATTAGCGTAGGAAAAATAATGATAAAGTTGCGCGTTTAAAATACCTGAAAAACTGGGATGTCATATATAGTCTAGGTAAAAGCATTACTAATAAACTAATTCCATATAACCATATGCTCTCATACTAATCTGTAACAGCCCGACGTCGTAAAAACAATAAACTGCGGCGAAAACGTCAGGGAGTCACGTAACAGATTGTTTCAACAACACATGGTACTTTAATTTTGCATAATTGAATTATTAATGTGTTTGCATTGTCTTGAGAATAATAGAAACAAAACATAATTAAATTGTCTTTCTTGATCTTATGTCACTAAAGCCCGCGTCCAAATCCTACGTGAAGCAAGCTTAGTTTCATCATACATTAGCTCTTGAAACATATGTGAAAAGAAAGTCAGCATAAAAAGCCGGCGAGCACATAGGTTTTGTGAGCGTGTCAAATTCATGGCCTTGAATGTGTATTGCAATATCTCGTCAGACTACTAGAGTCGTTAAGTGAAAACCTTGTATCAAAAGTGTTTGATATTGCAATGTAATTAACCAATTAAACCAAGTTGATTAGAGTTTGTGAAAATATTGTAGCCATGAATCTTGACAAAAACATTTCTTTTGTAAAACCGAATAGTAAATCGATTTAGGAGAAAACTTCGTATGGTTTATATCTTTCAGTGAAAATCGTTGCGTGTCTCTGTATGAAAACATGTGATTCAGATAAGGCCACGGTATGCAATACAATAAAAGCACTTATATATAGGAAGTACCAACGGCTTATCCACCATGCTTTTATCATATTACACACGTCTCGTTATCTAAATCACCTACCATAAACCAATCGTCCATGTTATAAACTAATCGTCCGTGTTATAAACCATTCGTTAGTGTTATAAACCAATCGTCCTTGTTATAAACCAATCGTCCTTGTCATAAATAAATCGTTCGTGTTTTATTTATGAAGATGAATACATTCAAACCTATGTTAACTCGTCTAGACCACCAAAGGGTCTCTTTAAATCGACTAACAACCCACCAAAGGGTTTGTTAAAAATACAGTTTATGTCGTTCCCTAAACTACCCACCAAATTCCAATGAATAGCCTATGGTACCATAACTTACTACTGGTCGGCTTGGCCAAAGCTAATGAATGTCATTCGTGTTATGGATAATGCACCAACAAGTTCATTCACATTATTGAAATCGTCATGTTTATATAAACCATAGACTGTGTTTTTAAAACTTGAAAACGGTTTAGCACATATGAATCACCCCAAAACATTTGGAAAGCATAAAAGAGAGGAGCTATGTACTCACGTGGGATTGCTAGTATGTCCTTTGTTTCAATGATCAAATCAAGCTCGGGAGTTCAAGGATTCAAGCGTGTCCTAAAATCGGATAACTATGTTAATGTCGGGACTTTAATCGGCGGATCGGATAGAATGAGGTCTTGTAAACCAAATGAGTGTTGGAACTCATATGAAACGTTTTAACAAACTCAACATTCTGATTTGAAATGAATCCCAAGTGCTTTTGACCCGTTATGACTTGTTTAGGTAGTTTGCGCTACTTTAACGGGTCATTTGCATAAATATGTGTTCGGATGGTTAGATATGTCTTATGATAACTCTTAAATGCCAAAACATGTTTAATAATGTTGTAACATCAGTTTATATGTCAAAACATTGGTTACATATGCTTAAAATTGATTTATGCGCAAAAAGGGTGTTTTGGTCATTATTAAGGGCATAGTAAGCGACTTATCATAACACTAACCAAACCATGTGACCATAAGGTATAACCTCAGAGGGTTATTCCCTATACAACTATAGTCACAAATATATGTTTTGTCGAATCCTAAGATCGACCAAACGGGTCGGATTCAAAAGTCAAAGCGATGGTCAAGACTGCTCGAATTACGACCCTAATAAAGCACTAAACTAGAAGTGACGAGTTAGACATGTCAAAATATGTCTAACTAAGTTTCAAAACTGATTTGGTATAAAAACTTAGTGTTTTAATACCCAAAAATAGTTTCATCGTAAAATGCACATAATGCGCATTTTTGACCGAAACTTTGACTTGTCACTTCGACTAGTAAACGTGGTAATCAGTAAGTATAATTGCAAGGGATTATAACCTTCGTGATTACGCTCACGTTGCAAAGTTCAATTGAACTTTGACTTGACCAAAAATGGTTAGAACCGAAAGTCAAACAGAAAGTCAAACTGTTGGATGTCTAAATTGTGCGACAATTGATATTTTTGCATTCTCATCAATAAATACAAGATTTTAATGATTAAAAAATTTGTTGGATGTCTAAATATCATTCGTATTAAAAATACGAGAATCGGCAGACTTTCGCAGTTTGTCACAAATAGTCCCTAAGCTTGAATAAACTTGTTTTTGCCATACCGAACCCTTCAAAACTTACTTCTAAGTTATATAAAGGATATTTAGGGTATGTTTAGTTTGTGTCATTATTCCAGAGTGTACGTCGCGTTAAACTGATTACGTTTGCGTAACAGTTTGCGATTTCACTTCCAGAAGTGGTTTGAGAGTTTGAAATCGTGCAAAAATTTAATATGTGCAACTCTCATGGTAATTATACAAATCTCGCAAATAAAACACAATATTTCATTGATTGATAAATTGTTCAGAAATCGTTACATAATTGAATCACCACAAATATCACATATCCAACCCAACTTTTAGCCACACATGCAACCTTGGGGACTTTCTACCAGTTCTCTTGTAATATTTGCTAGCCCTAACACTCAATAAGGCCAGCTGGTGCAAAATATCCATTTCATCTAAATCTGAAGGGTCAAAATGTTGAAGGTCATTCAACTTAAAGGATAGATTGTCAGAAGTTTGGCTTTCCCTATTAGCAGCAAATGTATAGGTGGGTGAGTAAGAATCAGAGTTGAAGTTACCCCCGGAGGTTATATCAATGAAATAATTATAACTCTGATCCTTACTACTGCCAGAGGCTTCTTCTTGGCCTAGAAGTCTTGTGCTACCGAATGCATAGTCATCAGCTACTTTGCCAAATTCTTGTAGCTTCTTTTTCTGGTTCAGCTATCTCTCATATGTGAGGAGCCTACTATGAAGCTGTGTTAGACTCATTTCTTTAAACCCACCCGAGTTACGTGTTACAAAAGCTATAGTGTCCCACTTTTCTGGTAATGATCTAAGGAAACGACTATTTAAAGTCGAATTAGCAAATTCAACATTAACCAGTTTAAGTTCACTAATGAGACAGCCAAATCTTTCAAATTTTTGGGTTAGTGACTCTCCTTTGACATGACAAAACATTTCGTATTGTTGATTCAAAACTTCTCTGTTGTTTCCAATTACTTCCTCAGTCCCACCGAATTGCTCTTTCAGGGCATCCCATGACTCCTTTGCACTGTTGCAATGCAACGGGACAGCATATATTTCATTAGGAAAAGCTGAAGCAACAATGCTAAAAGCCTTAGCATCTAACTCAATTTTTATGGAAATCCTGCTCGGAGTAATTTTCAGGATTTTTAGGCACTTGAATTTTCGGGGCCTCTGAACTTGGAACCATGGGAACATGAGGTCCAAATACAACTGACCTCCAGCAACCGGTGTTTTGCTGAGCAAGAATATGGCTCATCCGACGTTGCTAGATGTAGTACTTAGACCTGACAAGCATCTGAGGCATAAACATGGAACCAGTGTTATTTGAGTCCGATGAATTTTGAGACATTCTGATTGTTTACAAACAATTTTTGTTTAGAAACTTTGAAACGTAAATAAACTCTGTTTTTCAATAAAAAAACAAACAAACAAATTAGCAGGAAGAGCTGATCTGTACAAATCAAATTGATTATTAAATCAAATTCGATTGACCAAGCAAGCTCTGATACCAATTGTTAGGATCTAAGTTTAATTAGTTGTGAAAGTTTATAAATGAAATGATGAATGAAGTTTAGAACAAAGTGAATTGTAGTGGAATTGAGAAAACTTTTAATTCACAACTAATGGAAGATTGCTTTCGTTAACATGCTTTCAACTTATAAGTTTTACATGTAATTCACAACTCCTCCTCTGCCTGATATCACAGGTGTTTGTTCATACAGAATGCAAAGAAGATAATTAGATAAACGTGGAAATGATCTTGTCAATAGATAGATAGAACAGTACACATGCACTGTCTATTTATACAAGCAAACCGCTGAGCATCTAATGATGACATCAGCAGTGAAAATGATATCCAACAACTAGAACTAATTCTAAACACTACTATACTAAAAATCTGCTAAGCAAGTACTGTTACATTGATAAAGACTAATACAAGCTAAAACTCTGTTGAGGCAATCATCTGCTGGTCTTCGGCAGACCTTTGCTTGTCTTTTATCCTTAGTCTTCATCAGAGGCCTGAAAAGCAGACCTTAGCTTGAGTAGTGGTTTATTGAATAAAGCTGTAAACTCTGATAGAACAGGATCAAAGATAAATAGAGATTTTGGCTTTCTATTATCTATTCTTTTGCAGGGTCAATCCCAACAACCCCTAGTTCGAAGATGAAGCTCCAACTCCTGAACTAGAGCGACCAACTGGAAGGGATTGTGCTAAAAAAGTAGCCGCTCAGAAGGTTTCGGGTTTAAAGGGAGCGGGCTCGAGTGATGCGTTTAAACTTGATACAATTCTAAAAAAATTCAACCATTTTATGGGTGTGCAAGAGGATAGGTTCAATATGAATTACTTTATGTGACAGTATAAGCTCAAGTTGGTGTTCGACGTAAATTTCGTTCGTAAATAATTCGGGTCAAATATAATAAGTTTTTGTGCTTATTTTTATGTATACCTTCAGTTTATCTATCTTTTAACATAACTTTTACTCAGAAACAATTTGGATCTTGATGTTACAATATAAATTACTTTAAATCTAAACTCGCTTGCGCGAAAAAAATCTATTTGTGAGCTACGAAGACAAAAAGTTAAGTTAAAAAAGAAAAGTGAAAAAGACGAAGAAAAAGGACACCAACTTTTATTCTTCATCAACATCTGTCGTTCTTATTTTCATCTCATTCTTCTTATTTTTCACGTTTCTAGAAATTCATTTATACATATAAAACCACTAAAATTCAAAATTTTGTTTCTCTCTCATCTTCTTATTGTTTTCTCATAAAATCTTGTCTTTTTCCCCAAATTTGATTCCTTAATCAGTTCATCCGTCACACCTGCAACACCCAACAAAAAGACAACAAACCCTTTTGATTCTTGATCGTTTGGTGTTGAATTCAAAAGGGTATTCAAGAATTAGGGTTCTTGAGTTGATGATTGTGTAATTTTATCAAAATCAAGATCAGGGTTTGGTAAAGATTTTTTGTTTTTATGCAATTGGGAATTTTGAAATTTGGTTATTTTTTTATGAAATGTGAAATGGGGTTAAGTGTTTTTAGATAGATCTAAGTTGGGATTGAAGGAAGAGTTATGGATCATATTTTTGGTGGGAAGTTTAAGCTTGGAAGGAAATTTGGGAGTGGGTCATTTGGTGGACTTTATTTAGGTATAATCTTCATTTTGGGAATTCAATTGCAGGTGTTATGTATTAATGTATGTTGATGATCTTCATATTTGATGATATTGCAGGTGTCAATATTCGAAGTGGTGAAGAAGTAGCTATTAAACTGGTACGATCGACTTCCAATCTTAGATAGTTAGATGGTTTTGTTTGATTAATCATGAACTATTTTTTGTTACAACAAAGAAATCATTTTTCTTGACTAAATGCTAAACAAAAACCATACAGTTTGCGATATTGAGTGATTCTTGTGTACAAGTGTGAAGTACTGAAACACTCAATCTTGCATGCAATTGTGTTGTATTGCAATGAAAAACCAAACCACTCAAGTAATCTCTTATCGATTGACACGATTGGTTAATATATACATCTTCGTGCTAGGTTGCTAACGAGTGTGATCGTTTTGATCTTGTGGAAAAGTAAATATGAAACAATAAGTAGTATACGAGTCAAATGAGTAGACTTTTTAGTTCGGATCAAATGATATGGGTTGGGTTGGGTTGAGTTGGCTTGAAACATTTTTCATAATCTTTCACAATTGATTAATGCAGTAAATATGATAATAATATGATTTTTGAGTAAAGTTATTTAGGAGGTCGTATACATTGACGGTCCATTTTTCGTAATCTTTATTTTAGTTTCATGAGGTTATATATTTGACTCAACTACTCAACCTTTTCAACTAATCTAGTCGATTGTTTATTGAAGCGGGAATACCGAATCTTAAGTGGTTTGGAGTTGAGGGAGAATACAATATCATGGTCATTGACCTTATTGGACCAAGCCTTGAAGATCATTTCAATTATTGCCATAGAAATTCCACCTTAAAAACGGTTCTAATGCTTGCAGATCAATTAGTAAGTGTTCCTACTTTCTAGCCACTCGTCTTTAAAATGTAAAATGCTCACAACATATAATTCATCCCGTAAATACGTGATGTTACAGCTAAACAGAGTTGGGTACATGCATGCAAGGGATTTTCTTCACCGTGACTTAAAGCCTGACAATTTTCTTATGGGCCTTGGTCGCAAGGCTAATCAGGTAATTTTATGAAGTTTTAGTATTTTATTTTTGGCGCATGCTAATCGAATTTTTGTTTTTGTTTTTTTAAGTTAGGTGTATGTGATTGATTTTGGGCTAGCAAAAAGTATAGGGATCTTCAAACTCATAAAAGTAACTTATATTTCCTCTACATGGTGCTTTATTTTTCCTATAATATTACAACTTTTGACTTGCCGCATTGTGTAGAGGTTGCAAAAGGGGCGGGCAAGGAAGGTGAGGTGACATGTTAAATTGGTAATTTCCAGAAAACAAAAACTGATTAAAAATTGGTTATGTTGGGTTTGACCTGCCGACTTTTTTTTTTTAATTTATAAATGATATGTTACAAATATGATTATAATAACCGTAATATTTAAATAATATTTTTTTTGTTCAATAAAGCGATTTAGTAGGTTTATAGCATTTAACCCGTTGGAGATAAAGTATTATCTTTTCAAATGAATTAGACTGGATACAAATGATTTACCAATTGACCAAAGTTTATTCTAGCTTTTATTCAATCTTTTTTTTTAAGCATGTCTAATATATTGTTTACTTCTGAAATTAAGATAACGGACAAAAAATGTTCTTAGGTCAACCCAACCCAACAAAACGAGCCCGTTTCTACCAATGTAATTGATTTGGATGTTAACTGAGCTTAGGTGTAACAAGAAAATATGTTTTTATATTGTTATCCAACAAGAAAATATGTTTTTACGTCACATCCTAAAACAAAAGGTATTGCAATTATGAACTCACTTGAAAATCATATCAGGGAAAACAAGAATCTAACAGGCACAGCCCGCTATGCTAGTGTAAACACACATCTTGGAGTTGGTAAGCGGTTTTATTACTTTCAAATATACATTTTAGAAGAAAAAAAAACTAGTTGTTTATCCTTTAGTGCCGTATAAAATATCACTATTTTTGTTACAAATATGATTATAAGAACCGTAATATTTAAATAATATTTTTTTGTTCAATAAAGCGATTTAGTAGGTTTATAGCATTTAACCCGTTGGAGATGAAGTATTATCTTTTCAAATGAATTAGACTGGATACAAATGATTTACCAATTGCCCAAAGTTTATTCTAGCTTTTATTCAATCTTTTTTTTTTTTTGATAAGCATGTCTAATATATTGTTTACTTATGAAATTAAGATAACGGACAAAAAAATGTTGTTAGGTCAACCCAACCCAACAAAACGAGCCCGTTTCTACCATATGTAATTGATTTGGATGTTAACTGAGCTTAGGTGTAACAAGAAAATATGTTTTTACATTGTTATCCAACAAGAAAATATGTTTTTACGTCACATCCTAAAACAAAAGGTATTGCGATTATGAACTCACTTGAAAATCGTATCAGGGAAAACAAGAATCTAACAGTCACAGCCCGCTATGCTAGTGTAAACACACATCTTGGAGTTGGTAAGCGGTTTTATTACTTTCAAATATACATTTTAGAAGAAAAAAAACTAGTTGTTTATCCTTTAGTGCCGTATAAAATATCACTATTTTTGTTACAAATATGATTATAAGAACCGTAATATTTAAATAACATTTTTTTGTTCAATAAAGCGATTTAGTAGGTTTATAGCATTTACACCGTTGGAGATAAAGTATGATCTTTTCAAATGAATTAGACTGGATACAAATGATTTACCAATTGCCCAAAGTTTATTCTAGCTTTTATTCAATCTTTTTTTTTGATAAGCATGTCTAATATATTGTTTACTTATGAAATTAAGATAACGGACAAAAAAAATGTTGTTAGGTCAACCCAACAAAACGAGCCCGTTTCTACCATATGTAATTGATTTGGATGTTAACTGAGCTTAGGTGTAACAAGAAAATATGTTTTTATATTGTTATCCAACAAGAAAATATGTTTTTACGTCACATCCTAAAACAAAAGGTATTGCCATTATGAACTCACTTGAAAATCGTATCAGGGAAAACAAGAATCTAACAGGCACAGCCCGCTATGCTAGTGTAAAACACATCTTGGAGTTGGTAAGCGGTTTTATTACTTTCAAATATACATTTTAGAAGAAAAAAAAACTAGTTTATCCTTTAGTGCCGTATAAAATATCACTATTTTTGTGAGTGTGCAAAACAAAGTAGGCGGGATCATCTTGAATCTCTTGGTTATGTTCTTATGTATTTTATAGAGGAAGATGAGTAGAGGAATCTGTTGTATTTTTTTTGCATCCTTTAATTTTTTTATATATATCTTTTTTTATTTCAGTCTAATTCCGTGCATGTTTTTGCATTAGCCTACCGTGGCAGGGATTAAAAGCAGGAAACAAAAAACAGAAATATGACAGGATCAGTGAAAAGAATATGTTGACTCCGATAGAGGTACTGTGAATGCGTATTTACAGATACATACATTACGTATGTATATGTAGGGTTATGTTAATTTCAGGAGTAGTTTTTAGTGTGAGAAGGAACTACTCCTGAAATTAACCTAACCCTAAATTGTTAACTTTTTTATTAGCTCGTATATTTTTTAAGTTTTTTTTACTTATTACAAACATATGTGTAATATTATTACATAACTACACATTAAATCAATTTTTCATTTGTTTTTTAACGTTTAAAATTTTCCTACACGTGTTAGATTATGTGTAGGTAATCTTCCTACACAAAACTTGAACATTTATAGTTGTAGAAATAAACAAATTTTGTTAATTTTTTTTTCATGAATTTAAAGAGATGAATAAACATTTTATTTCAACAATCTTTTTATATTTAAAACTTTTTTATATTGAAAAAATGAATTATTCATCTTCTTCTTGCACTTCTCGCATTTACTTGTCTTCTGAATGGAACCTTCCTCTGTATATACGTATATACGGGGTGTTGGATGAATAAATTCTACTTGTGTAATTTTTTATAGGTACTGTGTAATCATACCCATCGGAGTTCACATCATACTTTCATTTGTCGATCAATAAGATTTGAGGATAAACCGGACTATTCTTACTTGAAGAGGCTTTTTCGTGACTTATTTATTCGTGAAGGTGGTCCCGTTCCTTCAATCTTTATTCGTTCGAACATTTATCCATCATCGATCCCTAATTTACTCTATATATATATATCATATTTCAGGCTATCAATTTGACTACGTATTTGACTGGACTGTATTGAAATATCCTCAAGTAGGCGCCAGCTGTAGAGGACGGGTCCGTGTCACATATATACTTTATTATTCTGTATGTATTAATATCATATAAGAATCTCTCGTGTCGTTTTTGCAGCATGTTAGTGGTAATGCAGGGTTAAATGCTGGAACATCGGCTGAAAAGCAGGGAAGACTTTCGGGTATTTATTTATAACTTCAGTTATAATATAACTCATATGTATATACATGTATAAACGCTCCATGTGTTGTTAAACAGGTGGGCAGGATTCCCGTGCGTTAGAAGCATTGTCAAGAAGAAATCCGGGGGTTGGTGCTCATTTTGAACGTTCAAGAAACCGAACTTCTGAAGATCTGCCTTTTTCAAAGAACTTGGTAAAGTTATATACCGAATCAACCCCTTAATGAATAAAGGGGTCGAAATTTCCAGTATATTATCTTTCACTACATTTACTATGATAATCTTGTCTGCAGCAAGCCGATTCTGAGAAGGTGAGAACGTCTCGAAACGGGAGCTCCTCGAAGTATGCAGTTCTCTCGGGAACCAGACCAGGGTCGTCAGGTGCCCCGTCAAGCCGAATTGTGTCGAGCATTGGGGCCCACGCATGAAGAGCACAACTTGGCCATGAGACGAAACCATCGGGGCTTGCTCGTGCCACAAAGAGTGGCCGCGAGAAGACCCGCTTCTTCGAAGCTTTGAGAATCTCCAAATCAGGAAGTAAAGTTTTTGGCTCTCTTTCATATTTTTCACGGTGGCACGTGACTCGTTATGCTTATAATTACTCATGGATTATATTCGAACATGAACATGATAAGGTTATTTTGGCGATTTTGCGTGTTTTGGAATGGCAATCTGGTGAGTCTTGAAAGGATCATTTTGTGTGGTCAGTTTGTTCCTTCTTAATGAGATAGATATACGCGGAATCATGAATAAGGTTACAAACAAGTACTCGTCTAAATTCGAGTTCTGCTTGATGGGACTACAGTTTGAGCTCAACTCTATAAGGGTTTTAAGAGCGCTTTTAGCTTGGAAAACTAAAAAAAATGAATTAAGTTAGGTTGTCAAACTAGTTTCAATATTACTAAAGTTGATATACTTATTAAACATACATAATTGGAAGGATCTACATGGATAGCTAATTTTGCATGAAAACTAATCTTCAAAACTTGCTATAAGTCGATACCAAGTTGGTACTTACTTAATCCATACTTGTAACTTTTAGCATTTACACATCACACATTTTCATGAAAAAGTTTTGACATTTCACCCCAACTATCACACAATTTCACGGAAAAGTTGTGACGTTTAACCCCAATCAATGTGATGCTTCGACCCATATGTAAAGTGAAAACATTTGGGCTTTTTAACATCTTATTCATACACCATAAGGAACATATCTTTTTTGTCTAATCAAATTATTAAATAAAATATATAAAAATGGGGTACATACAAAATCCAAAACCTAGAAAATATTTTTTAGTACAAAGTTAAGCATGAATTTGTTTATTAACTTGGGGTAAGTGATTGGACCAAGGAGTGTTGATTTTGTATACATACATATAACTAATAATGGGTCCCCAAAAACAAACGATGTGGATGAGAGACAGGTCTCTGCCAATGTGAGAGGAGATGGGAAAGAGAAGGTGTGGGAAATGGTTGAAGTTTTTCACCCATGGATACTCACTCTAAGGCCATGTGTAGTTTTAAAGCTCCTTTGAGGGCGTTATGCGACAAGTGGCGAAATGCATCATAGAAGGGCTTTATGGGGCTTTATATCACAAGAGGGTGTAGTGGTAAGGGGGTTATATAACCCCTTCGATTATACATACATACGTATGTATATATATGTGTGTGAGTAGGGGAGAGTAGATGTGTATCGCGGAGACCCAAATTTAAACCCCCATAGCGCCCCCCGTAGTGGTGTTCGGCGGCGCTATGTTGCCTTTCCCCGCTATGTGGCTGTCACACCCTAACCGATGGTGGAAACATCGGAGTGAGACGTAAACGAGATTGCAAGAGACTTCATAACGCTATTAGCGACAATATTTAAACAAAACCCATATTTCATTCATTCAACGATAACATTGTTAAATTACATCATTAAGTCAGTTACAACAATTTGGAATTTAATGACGAGTACAACATAAGCATAACAACAAAATAATACAACATTTTAGCCTCACATCTAAATGTGTATCTAGCGCATCATCACTACTCCAATTTCATGGCAAAATCTTCATCAACTTGTAACATGTTAAAAATACGAGTTCAATGCAAAAGCAAAGGCGAGTACACAAGTTTGGTGATACATAACATAAGTATAAAAATGTAACTCGAATCCACATGGTAATTGTAAGCAAAGTTCATACTAAACATGCAATACTAGATCAAACCCCAAGTTTCCACAAAAGTTTTAACGAGATCGAGCTTCCCTTGCCACAAAAGCGACAAGACTAAAATGAGAATGAATATCTTAACATAACCCCGACGGGCGGTGTGCTACTCCTATAGCCCTATATATGATAAGTTGGGCTAGCTAAGTTAATGATCAAGCATGTATAATCAAGCATGTATCTAGGCATAACAAGTATTCATGTATAAGGATTGAGCATGTAAAGCATGAGTTTGTGATATGTGTATTTTGATAGGTAAACATGTTACAACCCAAAAGTGGTTTAAAGCGGTAAATGGGTCGAGTGTACTCACGGTTTTACTATAGGTAAACATGTTACAACCCAAAAGTGGTTTAAAGCGGTAAATGGGTCGAGTGTACTCACGGTTTTACTAAGTCTTCTACTTGACAAGTCTGTGGGAGTAGTGGTTTCGATGGAGTGAACACCGAGTTATCATACATGAGGAAGACAAAGGCGTATGAGTATTTTGGGATAAGGATGGAGCATTTGGATTTAGGATACAAAATGTGACAAAGTGTGTGTTATGAAAATAGTCACTATGGTATTAGCACTTGTCCTTGACACTTTTAATAATCCATAAGGATTAGGTATGGTTTCATAGGTTCAAGACCTATAAGAATCGTTGACAAGGCTTATATTATCATAAGGATTAGTGATAAACCTATTAACTTGATAGATGCTTATTTAGTCATTATCAAGGGTTCGGTTTTAAGGATTATATTATCGTCCATAAGTATATATATAAGGTCATATAATCATGTAGGAGGTGGGAGGATGAACCATCCACTTAGGTACCTCTTAGTGTCATGTAAGTCAAGTAGGAGGTGGGAGGATTAACCATCACTTTGGAACCTCGTATGATGTTCACCACTACACAAGTTACCATAGGTAACAAGGAGGGTCTTAGAACAAGATTAACAATAATAATAATATGAACAAGAATGTAAATGACAAGAATGTAGGGTGTGTAACCACTATACCAAGTAGCCAAGTGAACTACAACCCGGGGAGCACACATCGACACACGTTGACGGCTAAACGGGGTTTTAAAACTTTAGAGCTAGCAAACTACTTGGGATAATGAGAAAAACATCAAGTGATGTGTGGACTTAGAATTAGGATAGCTCAAGCTAACCTTGTAGTCACACCTTCAACAAGTTCTTGACTTGGCATCACTTGTGAGCTTAAAGCTCTTCAAAAACAGAAATTTAGAGTGTTAAAACACTCTTATTTACATGTTTAACAACCTTGGTTAGTCTCACTAATCATAACTTTGATTTGGAGCCCAAGAACACAAGGTTGTTTGATGAAAACATGAGTTTTGAAAGAGTTTTGATTAAAACAGAAAGTTTGGAGCCCTTTTTGGGGAAATTCCAGGTCTGAATTCTCCAAGGAGAGACCATGGAATCATGCCCAAAGGAAAACCAAGCATGTAGGAAAAAGAATGGGGCAATTTCATTGAGTATTGAGTGAGTTATGCTCACTTTAGTGTAGAGGTACAAATCTGCCCGAAAATTGGATTCAACTACGAACTTTGAGTGTTTTGGGAGGCTTGGAGGCTTTGTAAAGTGGAAAAATGACTGGGATATAAGAGGTACTTATAGGGAAAGGATTAGGGTTTAATTGGGTTGGGTTTTGAATAGAATTAGTGGGTCATTAGACTTGAAACAAGCCCAAAAACATACCAAAACAAGGGCTGATTGCAAGGCTGATTTTCAGTCTTTATATTATTTCTTTTTTTGGTTGTTTAAATGTAATAAAAGGTGTATTTGAGTTGAACTTTATATAAATAAGATGTTACATGATGTTTGGTGTATTATTCATAGGTTATCAAGGTCTAAAGTGCATATTAAACATGTTTTAAAGTGCCAAAATGTGTGATAAAGATACATGTATGTGACATATCAAAAGTAACAAGTATGTTTGATTTATGGTTAGGTATAATCAAGTGAAAACATATAACTTAATCTTAAAATCGAATAACCAAGTATTTGAATGTATAGAGATTTGAGAATTACGAATACACGATCAATGTTTACGAGTTAAACTTACATTTAAGCGAAATATAAATCATGTATCAACCGAATGCACGTATTAATGTATAGACATGTATAAACAATGTATAAAAGATTCATTTTATTACAATCAAAGTCTCGGATTTTTAATGATTTGAAAACGAGATACGATTACAAGGAAACAAGTTTCCGAAAAATAGAATTACGATACAACCTTGCTAAAAAAAGGAAAGCTGCAAAAAGCGAGGCGTTACAGTCTCCCCTCCTTTAGGAAATTTCGTCCCGAAATTTAGGAAGATGCAACGAAGAGATGCGGATACTTAGTCTTCATATCACTCTCGAGTTCCCAAGTAAACTCAGCACCACGTGTCCCTTCCCAACGAACTTTTACGATAGGGATCCAACTGCGTCGTAGCTGCTTGACTCCTCAGTCCATGATTTCGACCGGTTTTTCCACAAAATACAACGTCTCATTGATTTGAAGATCTTCGTGCGGAACTTGAAGTCCTTCGGCTAGACATTTCTTGAGATTTGAAACATGAAAAACGGGATGAACATTGTTGAGCGTTTGAGGTAGGTCCGGTCGATATGCTACCTTGCCAATCCTTTCCAAGATCTTGAAAGGACCTACGTTGCGAGGAGCGAGTTTGCCTTTCTTACCAAAACGGACAACGCCTTTCCAAGGGGATACCTTGAGAAGTACATGATCACCCACATTAAATTCCAAGGGCTTGCGTCTTTTGTCAGCAAAGCTCTTTTGTCAGCTTCGTGCTTTGAGGAGATTATCACGTATTTGTAAGATCTTGTCCGTTGTCTCTTGTATTAGCTCGGGACCGGTGATTTGTACGTCTCCAATCTCGTGCCAACAAATAGGCGAACGACACTTATGACCATACAATGCTTCAAATGGAGTCATTTGAATACTAGCGTGATAACTATTGTTGTACGAGAATTCAACCAAGGGTAAGTGCGAATCCCAATTGCCGCCAAAATTGATTACGCATGACCGAAGCATATCCTCCAAGGTTTGGATAGTACGCTCAGTTTGACCATCAGACTAAGGATGAAAAGCGGGGCTAAGATTTAGTTGAGTGCCCAGGGCGGATTGAAAAGTTTGCCAAGGCGAGAGGTGAAACGAGCATCGCGATCAGAAATAATATCAAAAGGAGTACCATGACGGCTAATAATTTCATCCGTGTAGATACGAGCCAATTTCTCGACTTTGTAATCTTCACGAATAGCGAGGAAATTCGCGGATTTGGTCAATCGGTCGATAATAACCCAAATGCTGTCATGACCAGACGAAGTACGAGGCAATTTTGTGATGAAATCCATGGCTATGCTCTCCCATTTCGAGACATGGATTTCTGGTTGTTCGAGCAAACCAGAGGGATGTTGATGTTCTATCTTAACTTTGGAACACGTAAGACGTTTAGACACGCAAAGAGCAATATCACGTTTCATCCCAGACCACCAATAGGATGCACGCAAATCGTGATACATCTTATCAGCTCCAGGATGGACGGAGTATCGGGATTAGTGGGCTTCGTTCATCAAAGTAGTCCGAAGATTGAGACGATCAGGAATCCAAATACGATTATGGTAGTAAGAATACCATCAGGTGTAGCTTCGAGCGGGTTTTCGGCTCCACAATTCAATTTACTATCGAGGTTACCCTCGTTAATGACGGTAAATTGTGCTTGTGGAATCAACTCGTTGAGTTTTCCCACGATTTAGTAGCAACGAACACTCTTAACATGAGTTTTACGACTAAGTGCATCAGCCACGACATTCGCTTTGCCAGGGTGGTAGCGAATATCACAGTCGTAGTCGTTTAACAATTCTACCCAACGACGTTGACGCATGTTGAGTTCCTTTTGATCAAAGATATGTTGGAGGCTCTTATGGTCGGTGAAGACCATACACTTTGTATCATAAAGGTAGTTTTGCCAAATCTTTAATGCAAAGACAACTGCACCAAGTTCAAGGTCGTGAGTAGTATAGTTTTTCTCATGAACTTTGAGCTATCTCGATGTGTAAGCGATTACTTTGTCTCGTTGCATGAGTACGCAACCAAGACCCTGGTTAGAGGCATCGCAATACACGACGAAATCTTTGTTCCCAATGGGGAGAGTGAGGATAGGAGCATTACAAAGCATGTCCTTGAGCGTTTGGAAAGATTCCTCTTGTTCGGGAACCCAAACAAAAGGTTTATCTTTTTGAGTCAACGAAGTCAAAGGAACGGCAATCTTAGAGAAGTTCAAGATGAAACGATGATAATGCCCAGCTAGGCCAAAAAACGAACGAATTTCAGAGGGCGACTTAGGTGCAATCCAATTCTTCACAACTTCTATCTTTGCAGGGTCAACATGAATACCGAGTTGATTGACGGTGTCACCTAAGAATTGAACCTCTTTTAGCCAAAAATCACATTTGGAGAATTTGGCGTAAAGACGTTCGGTTTGCAAAAGCTGAAGAATGAGACACAAATGTCGTCCATGTTCTTCTTTCGTCTTGGAGTAGATTAGGATATCGTCGATGAATACAATGACGAAGTGATCGAGAAAAGGCTTACACACGCGGTTCATGAGATCCATAAACACTGCAGGTGCGTTGGTCAAACCAAAAGGCATGACCACGAACTCGTAGTGTCCATAACATGTGAGAAAGGCGGTTTTGGGTACATCTTCCTCGGAAACCTGAAGTTGATGATAATCGGAACAGAGATCAACTTTGAAAGTCATTTCGCGCCTTGTAGTTGATTGAACAGATCATCAATACGAGGAAGTGGGTATCGGTTTTTGACTGTAAGCTTATTGAGCTCACGATAGTCAATACACATGCGAAATGATCCATCTTTCTTTTTGACGAAGAGAACGAGAGCGCCCCAAGGGGAAGTACTAGGGCATATAAAGCCTTTATCAAGAAACTCTTGAAGTTGGCTTGATAGTTCTTGCATCTCCGAGGGTGCTAGACGGTAGGGAGCTTTCGCAACAGGAGTTGCGCCAGGGATAAGATCAATACGAAAATCGACAGCTCGAGGAGGCGGAGGACCAGGAAGATCCTCGGGGAAAACAGAAGGAAACTCACAAACGACAGGAACATCACTTATGCTAGGACCTTTGTCTTTCTTTTCCACAACATGGGCGAGAAAGGCAAGGTATTCCTTACGTAAGTACTTGTTCACTTTGATGCATGACGTAAGCTTTAGACCCTTAGAAGGCTTCTCGCCATAGACGTGTAGAAAATCACCTTGTGGAAGAGGGAGGCGAATAAATTTTTCAGAACAAACAACTTCGGCACGAACTCGCATAAGCCAATCCATGCCTACTATAATGTCGAAATTACCCATTTACATGGGAATGAGGTCAATGGAGAACAAATGATCGTTAAGAATCAAAGAGCAACCAGAAAGAACGGAATCAACAGAGATGGTTTTACCATTAGCGACTTCGACGGCGAAAGGATTAGGAATTTTAGATCGTTCGCACTTAAGCAAGGGTTCAAATTCTAGCGACACAAAACTCCTATCGGCGCAAGTATCAAATAGACATGTAGCATAAATATGGTTCACAAGGAACGTACTAGTGATGACGTCGTTAGAGCTCTGGCTTGAGCGGAGGTAAGCATGAAAGCTCACCCCTTTGTAGGCTCAGGCTGCTGCTTTGGTTGAGAAGAGGATAGACATTGGCGAGAAGGTTGGGATCGCCACATCATGCTCGCATAGGAGCATTTTGACGTTGGGGTTGAGCTTGGTTTGGTTACGGACGATGGCTTGGTTGCTTTGGGGTTGCCGACATTGGCTTGAAAGATGCCCCATCCGGTTACAGTTGGCGCACTTTCGACACGGGGTACTAGGGAGATGGCGGTAGGTGCAATGATCACACCTAGGCCAAGTGCTGGTGTAGCTTCGTTTGGGTGGATCGTTGTTTTGGGTGGAGGAGATGGCATTTAGAGGTGTAGGGGTAGGCGGAGTGACAACCGCGTTGTTTTGAACTGAAGCCTTCCACTTCTTGTTCTTGAGGTTGTTCTTTTTAGCTTAAGGGGGAAGCGATTCGGTAGTGGTGGTGGTATTGGCGGTGGCTTGATGCGCATGCTTTGTAGGAACCTTATCGTAGGCCCCCTGAAGGATGCAGTTGTGGTTAAGCTGGATGGTTATGCTAAAGGCTTCTTCGAGGGTTCTAGGGTTTGCGGCGGCTACGTGATTCATGATCACAGGTGAAAGAGAACGAATAAGCTTGGCTATTGCCTTGGGAACCGTATCCACCTGTCTAGGACAGACGATACTCAACTGTTTAAAGCGAGTAATTAGTCCCTCAGTGTCGCTCCCTTGCTGCGTGAGATTCCAGAATTCGTTTTCGAGTCTGGGTCTCATGGGGAGGACAGAACTGATCTCTCATGAGCTGCTTGAGCTCGTCCCAAGTGAGAGCGTGAGCTGCTTTGTTGCCACGCTTATTGCGTTCCGTAGTCCACCACTCGAGGGCTAGCGAAAGACCCAGGTAGCGTTGAGGGTTCGAAGTTCATCAGGGCACCCGCCTTGAAGAAAGGTAAGCTCCATCGCGTCAAACCAATTGATCATGGTGGTGACACTGTCCATGCCAGTGAATTCTACTGGTTTACAAGCCATGAAATGCTTGAATTGGAAGGACATTTTAGGGTTATCGGTTTTGAGTCGGCAGAGGATTTGGGGGTTTTGTTGTTAATGGTTTGAGCTGGCTAACGATATCAGGGATGACACGGACCATTTGATCGGCCATTTGCTCGACGACAAGACCAATGAGTTCTTGCTTGGAGATGGAGTCTTCATTGTTGTCGTTGTTGGAACCCTTGTTGGACCTCTTGGATTTCTTGGATGAGTTAGGAGAATTCATCTAAAGGTTCAACATAGAAGAAAAGGGATGAGACTTGATCATAATATGGAAAAATAAGTTGTGCATGAATAAGCATGTATAAGGTTCAAGCATGGTTCACAAAGTTTGCACGAAAGTATCAAGTATAGCATGGATAATCACGTATAAATGCGAATAAGGAATATAAATTTAGTGTGTTCACGAGGATTAGCATTGTTTTTTATTGCGATAAATGTGCGAAGTGTGTAATGGTTTAAATGAATAAGGTAACAAGTATAAAATCACATAAAAATTGAGATAACATAAAAGATTGGCTCAATAAAACATGAGATTGTTTCGGGTACAGAAACGTCGACAATTCCAAAGTGAATCGAAGATCCTTTCTAATGAAAGAAACGTGCTTTGACCTATAGGTAAAATACTCTCATCGAGAAGCGACTAACGGTATTTTACCCTTCCAGTTACTACACGTCTCTAATCGATTAGAAAAACGTAACTTTGGTGAGAACGAAAATCAAGGAATGGGACTTAATCGACAAGGTGCGGGTTTCACCCCTGACTTGACGATTTTGTACCCTAAGTGTGGTTGTTTCTTACTAAACAAGGAGTATATTCTGACTCGTTTGTAAGATCTACTAGAGTATGAAATGGAAGTTTCCATCAAGATGTGGATATCACTCCTAACTTGATGGTATAACTTCGTGAAAAATCGTATACGCGGAATGAGGGATTTCACCAAAAATTGTAAGTCATTGGACCTATCTTGGTGCAAATCACCTCATTTGCATCATGAGTGTCTTCAAGTCTTCATGTGTATTATGTAAAATGTCTTAGGAAAGACATTATGTAAATTTTAAGACCAAAAGATAAGGAAGAAGCAATGAGGAAGAATAAAGTTTTAAGCATGATATAAGAATGGTAAAAAATGGACGCTTAAACTATACACTAGGGCGAACATGGCAATTCTACCTAATTCCCTATAGTTATGGCTCTGATACCAATCTGTCACACCCCAACCGATGGCGGAAACATCGGAGTGAGACGTAAACAAGATTGCAAGAAACTTCATAACGCTATTAGCGACAATATTTAAACAAAACCCATATTTCATTCATTCAACGATAACATTGTCAACTTACATCATTAAGTCAATTACAACAATTTGGAAATTTAAATACGAGTACAACATAAGCATAACAACAAAATAATACAACATTTTAGCCTAACGTCTAAATACAATGTGTATCTAGAGCATCATCACTACTCCAATTTCATGGAAAAATCTTCATCAACCTGTAACATGTTAAAAATATGAGTTCAATGCAAAAGCGAAGACGAGTACACAAGTTTGGTGATACATAGCATAAGTAAAAAAATATAACTCGAATCTACATGGTAATTGTAAGCAAAGTTCATACTAATCATGCAATACTAGATCAAAACCCGAGTTTCCACAAAAGTTTTAACAAGATCGAGCTTCCCTTGCCACAAAAGCGACAAGACTAAAATGAGAATGAATATCTTAACATAACCACGAATGGCGGTGTGCTACTCCTATAGCGCTATATATGATAAGTTGGGCTAGCTAAGTTAATGATCAAGTGTTGGTGCATAATGTCTATGTCTTAGTCTTATATCGAGTCTGTATAGTATAGAGCTGAATAGGCTAGGTGTTTGAAGTATTTATGTTATATTGTAGCAAGTTCGCCCATGACATCATGTCTAGCCAAGTTCGGCCGAACTTGCTTAGGCAAGTTCGGGCGAACTTAGGCACCTCATGAGCGAACTTCCATCTCTATAAATACCTAGCTAGCCTACTTCACTTGTAACTTTGGCATTTCAGAGGCGAAGCTCTGTCAGTTTGTAACCAGAACGTTTGATCAATAAAACTGACGATTAACTGATTAAATCTTGTCTATTGGTAAACACGACGGAATATTTCCGCTATTATGGACGTTAGATATCAAATTTAGGTTCCTAAGCATCAAGGATCGGTCCTACAAGTGGTATCAGAGCCAGAACAGCCTGATTCGATAGTATCAAGACAAAATCACTTCTATTTCATCTCCATTCTTCCATTTTTCTTAACTTTTGAACATAAAATGAAGAATTCACGGTCAAAATCTTTTCAAATTTGAGTATATCATGTAAAATACAACAAAGATAATCCCTTGAAATATTGGAGACCAAATTCAACCGAATTCATGTCAATATTTTGAAAAAACCATGTTTTGGAAAACCATCAAGATCGAACTTGTTAAGCATGTTCGATCGAACTTGATCTAAAACATCACTTTTCAAGTGATTTTTAGCAAGTTCGCTCGAACTTGAGGTACTTTTGAGGAAATTCTAGCCAAGTTCGCTCGAAGTTATCAATTTTCCACTGATTTTATAGCAAGTTCGACCGAACTTGTGTAATATCAAGGAATTATTGAGTAAGTTCGCCTGAACTTGCTTGTGTTTTATCGAATTCTGATAGCAAGTTCGCTCGAAGATACATTGGATTCGGTATAAGTTTGACCAAAGATAACAAAATTTTTCAATAATAAATATCACAAGTTTGACCGAACGTGTGATAAACTCAAGAATTCTTCATTGTTACTACAAGTTCGACCGAACTTGTAGTAGTGCTAATTGTTTTCAAAGTTTTTGAATATTTTCAGTATACATTCTCGTTATTCACAATGGATGATATGCAAAGAGCTTTTATGTCCAGAGCTAGTTCGTCGAATGCCAACGTGATTCATCAAGTCAATCTTGATAACAAGATGAGAACGACTGTTAAACCGCCCAAGCTAATGAGCGTGGACGAATATGACGCATGGAAGGAGAAATTTACCTATTGGGTTCAAGCATGCTGGCTGGGTGTCGATTGAAAGAGGCTACACTGTTCCGGTAGATGAACATCAGCAAGTCCTTGAAAAGTACAACTATTCGACACTACAAAGAGACGAATACATTGCTGAGAAAAAGATGATTAGTCTCATCCAACAGTCTGTCAAAGAAGATATCCTGATTTTGCTACCAGAGTATACTACTGCAAGAGATCTTTGGTTGTCATTACAGAAGAAGTATCAAGGCAATGCCGAAATGATCAAAAGTAAAAAGGCACTTATTCTGAAAGAGTTCGATATCTTCACCATGCTAAAGAATGAGACCATGAAGCAAATGATCGAGCGCTTCTGTCATCTTAAAGTTCAAATGCGAAGACATGGTCTCGAGAAGACAGAACAAGAATACATCGACAAGCTTGCTGACGCACTAACAGATGGTGAATGGGTTACTTATTTTATGGTTCTAAAGAATAGTGATAAGTGGGAATTCTTCAAGTTGTCAACGTTTATCGACAAACTCGAAGGCCATGAAATGGAGCTTCTAAAGATTGCAAAGTTAAAGAACGCTAATGTTGTTCAAGACGTTGGGTTGTATTACAAAAGTGGAATGCAAGACAACATTTCGAGTCCAAAAATTGGGACAGCGTTTAGTGAAAACATGAATGCTTCTCCACAGAACCAGAGTCAATCACAACCTCTTTATGACCAGAGTCCATAGAATTCGTACTCAAGCACTGGTTCAAATTCATCTTATCAAAGTCAAGCAAATCAGAATCAACAAACAAATTCTGTTTTGAATGTATACAAGTGCAACATCGTAGTGAATTTGAACAATGTTGTTTCGGAACAAGTTGCTAAACAACATATGTCTCTTCTCGCTACTGTTCTGGAGTCATAAGAAAGTCTTGTAGCCGGTAAAATTGGAAATCCTGAAATGACGGCAGAAGATTATGACCAAGTGGATGAAGAAGAACTCGAGTTGATGGATATCAAGTGGTGTTTAGCATCTATTAATCGAAGAGTCACAAAGGTTGTTGCTCTTACTGGCCGAGATATCGGAAATTCAAGCAACAAGTTGGGCTTCGACAAATCAAAAGTGACGTGCTTCAGATGTCGCAAAAGGGACATTTCAAGAGAGAGTGCAAGAATCCTGAAGCAACGGGAAATCAGAATCCTTTCGAAGGAGGGGACTAGTATTATAAGAAGTCACTTCAATACAAGCCATTTCCAAAGAAGACTTAGGTTGAAATCCAAGAGAAACCAAATAGTAGTAGCAATGAAAGCTATGGTAGCATCAAACGCAGATGATGGTTTGGACTGGAATTCTTACATTGGTAAGAAGACCGGAGTTGCGTTGATGGCTGAGATAGTTGAAGATACTTCTCCAGAGGAAGCAACGGCAGCGGCAGAAGCAGCGGCTGTAGTACAAATTCTGCTGGAGCAATACCTGCATCAACAACGAGTAGAAGAGGAGTATATCCACATGCAGAAACAAGGAGTTTTATCTCCTAACTGTGTGATAGTTTTGTAGGTCATTTTGATGGAAGTTCTAAAGAACAAGTGGTTGAGGAGAAAACAATTGATGAAGAGATCATCAATGTTACACAAGAAGTGAATGTCGAAAACCTCAAGGACATGGCAGATAAAGCTTTAATGGTAAATCTAACCAAGGTAGGTCCAGAGGTAAAAGAAGTTGTCAAAATACAAATTGTAGAGGTTGAAAAACCTTGTACAAAATATACTGAACCATGTTCTGATTGTGTCGAAAAATAAAAAATCATCGCTGAAAACAATGTGCATAATGAACTTTTGAAATACGATTATCGCACAATGAAGGAAGCGTATGTTAAAATGAAAAATGATTATGGTAGGTTTGATAGAAATAACATCGAGCAACATGATACCATAAGAATGTTAAAAGGAACAGTAATGGATAAGAAAAAAGCGATTAATATCTATATTAACACCATTGCTGAAACTAAGCAACAACTCCAGGACATGACAATTGAAACAGAATGTGTTCAACAACTTTTGAGAAGTTACACATGTAATGCATATGTCATTGATCACATCCTTCCGACAATTTCATCGGAAGAGAAACCTAAAAAGAAAATTGGTAAAGAATACAACAATGTTCCTCCACCCCTTTACGAGAAGTATTGTCGCAAATCCGCTGATGGGATGGACAAGGCACTCAACATTGAGTTGTTATCTGAAAAGAAAACTGAGTTGCCAGAGAACATTGATGTAATCTATACTAAAAAAGATAATGACAATGCCATGGTTAAAAAGGTTGTTGAAAATGTTTTGAACGATTCTGATGAAGGCAGCTTTAAAAGCGTCGACTCAAGCTCAAAGAATTCAGATTCACAGGCCGAAGATGACGATACATCATCGAAGAATGATCTAAGTGATGATCCTAATATTGTCATGTACAAGATTAAGGAATCTGATAGATTATACTTTGATAACAGTTTTCCGATTCAGAATGTGAAGGAAGAATTATTAGACAAATTCTTTAAACTCGTGGAAGTCACATCAGATGATCTGGAGATCAATGAAAAGAAATTCTATTCCAAACCTAAAAGAAACAACTACCGAAGGAATGGTGGTGATCATCAGGAAAACCGGAGAGCTGGGTTGGGATTAGAGGAATTAGATGAACCTAAAAGGAAACCGTCACCATTTCATGAATACAAGAATAAAAACATGAATTTTGTATATGGGACGAACACGGTTCATGAGGAAAGTTTGATTGGGAAACAATCAAACGATGAGTTCAAGAAACAAAAAGAATTCGAGATAAAGCCAAAATTGCAAGTGGTGCCAAAACAAGTGGTGTAAAACCCACTAAAGGACATCCACATGATTCTCGGACTTATTTCAAGTGCAACGAAATTGGTCATATTGCACGTTACTGTCCGAAATCAAAGCCGGCTTATCTTCGAAGAAAAGAAAGTTCAAATGTTGTGAAACCAAAGCAACCAGTGTTTGTAAAACCTGTAAAGATTTTGAAAAGAAATGAATCAAAAGCTGAAGTCAAACCTAAGTTTGAAAATTCAATTTTCAAAAAAGGAGAAACTTCAAAGGCTAATGAAAACAACTTTTACATTAAGAAGGCTAACATAAAATCTCAAGCTTGGATTGCAAAGAAACTGTCAGCAACATCTGAGAACACTAAGTCTGAGCTTGTCAAGACTAGTGATAGCAAGAAAGAATCAAAATCTGAAATCATAATTGAAACCACATCTGAAACTGTCAAAAATACAAGTGGTAACAATTCAAAAGAGAAAAAGACGGTAAAGTTTTCAAACATAAACATCATAGAAAATTCAGATGAAGAATGGGAAGTTTATTCTGTAGATGCATGTGGATTCGATTATGCTGATGCATGTGAATTTGATTTTGATGATGGTTATCCAATTCAACCCAAGACCAAAAAGGCTTGGGTCTCGCTTTTTAAATAGATTGTTAAAATGTGAAGGGGCTCCAAAGATCCGTACTTTCTAAGTGGATTTTGGATAGTGGAGCGTCCAAGCATATGACGGGAATGAAGGCGTTGCTATTCGACATTAAAGCTATCAATGGTGGATATGTTGGATTTGCAGGAAACCAGGGTGGAAGGATAGTCGCCGAGGGAAAACTCTCCAATGGCGTCGTTTCATTCGATCGTGTGAACTATATTGCAGAACTTGAGAACAATCTTCTGAGTATATCGCGTATTTGTGAAAAGAAGTTCACAGTCCATTTCAATGACAAAGAGTGTATTATCTTGAAGTCGGGATTCAAAATACCAGATGAGTGGATTCTGATGCGAGCACCTCGGGAGAATGATCTATACGTTCTTGATATGGGTGTTGCCCCAAATTCATCAAAATCAGCACAATGTTTTGTGTCAAAGGCTACTGAAAAGGATTCTATTCTTTGGCATCGTAAGATGGGGCATATTCATTTGCGAAAAATGAATTTCTTGGTTCATAATGATCTTGTAGAAGGCGTAAATCTTAGGAGTTTTCAGATGTCTGATCATTGCTTAGAATGCAAAAAGGGAAAGCAGATCAAGAAATCTCATCCGAAGAAAATTCTAAATTCAATCAAGTTGCCATTAGAACGTCTCCACATGGACTTATTTTGTCCTGTAAATGTTCGAAGCATCTCATGAGACTTATATTGCTTGGTCGTGACAGATGACTATTCGAGATATTCGTGGGTATTCTTTCAAGAATCAAAAGACGAAACGTTCGAGAACTTGGTTATTCTACTCAAGAAACTTGAGAACCTTTATCATCTGCCGGTCAAACGCATTAGAAGTGACAACGACACAGAGTTTAAGAATAACAAAATGAAGGAATTCTGCAACGCAAAAGGGATTCTGCACGAGTTTAGTGCTCCCTATACTCCACAGCAAAAAGGAGTAGCTGAACGTAAAAACAGAACTTTGATTGAAACTGCGAGAACCATGCTTGCAGATTCTAAACTTCCAATCAGCTTCTGGAGTGAAGCGGTTGCTGCAGCTTGCTACACGCTAAACAGGGTTCTTGCTGTCAAACCAACAAAGAAAACATGTTTTGAGATGATAAACTAACGGAAGCCAAATTTGAAATTTTTAGAGCCATTCGGTGCACCATGTACCGTAATAGACCAAGATGGCAAATTCGGAGCTAAATCTCTTGAAGGTTTCTTTGTCGGATATGCGAGTCCATGGAGAAGAGTATATGTTCCTTCATTGAGAAAGGTTATTGAAGCACAATACGTGGATTGTTTTAACTACACGGATCCTATTCAAAGGAAAGGTGACGCGTGGCTGTTTAACTATCAAGACCTTTGGAAGTCATTTGACTTGCCCGAAGAACTGACTGACGAAGAAGTTGCAGCGTTATACTACCTTCACCAGTCAGCGAATCAAAAACAAATTGTTCGACCAATTGTGGTTAATCAACCCACGTTGGATCTATCTTTTTCTGGCGCAAGTTCAAGCAATAGTGGTGTTCCAGCTGAAAATATTTCAGAAACATTAACAACACCTGTTATTTCGCCAACAAATGCCTCTACTGAACAAGGGAATACCACAACGGAGCCCAGTATGCCTCAAAATCAAAATTCTGACTCAGATGAAGCACCAACATTTGATGCTGATAGGGAATCATCTTCTTTAGATGAAGAAGTGGAGCAGATAACAAGTCTTCTTAATCAATCTGCAGTCCTGAACAACAGAAATGAAGCTTCATCAAGCTCTCCAAATGTTAAATTGGTCGTTGATCTCAACATCACAAATCAGCAAAACTCAGTAGATGTTGCAAGTGAAGAATTGCCGCGATCATATTCCTATCATTCGTCAACAAATATAATTGGAGAACTTCAAACTGGTGTTAGAACTCGAGGGCGAATTAACAAAGCACTCAGTTGTTTCTACACTCGTGGTGCTCCAACCCAGAACTATTGCTGCTATTCATGTTTCATCTCTCAGATTGAGCCAAAGACAGTTAATGAAGCTTTAGCCGATGAAAACTGGGTACAAGCAATGAAAGAAGAACTATTGCAGTTTGAGAAGTTGGGAGTGTGGAAGCTTGAAGACCTACCAGAAAATTAGAAAGCAATTGATACAAAATGGGTCTTTAAGTGTAAACGTGATGATAGAGGGGTTATTGTTCGTAACAAAGCTAGGCTTGTTGTCAAGGGATTTCACCAGCAGGAAGGGATAGACTACACGGAAGTCTATGCACCAGTAGCTCGCTTGGAATCTGTTCGAATCTTTCTAGCTTTCGCATCATGGAAAGGATTTAAGGTCTATCAATTGGATGTCAAATCGGCTTTTCTGTGTGGAAAATTACGCGAGAAGGTGTACGTTGGACAACCACGAGGGTTTGTCGATCCACTCAACAAGAAGAAAGCGTACCTACTGGATAATGCTCTTATGGTCTACAACAAGCCCCGAGAGCTTGGTACGAGACGTTATCGCAACATCTCGTCGGAAACGGCTTTATCAGAGGAACTGTGGATAGTACTCTTTTCACCAGAGAAGTTGATGGTCATCTGATTATAGTTCAAATCTACATTGACGACATCATCTTTGGATCTACAAACGATAGTCTCTGCAAGGAGTTTGAGGGAATCAGAAAAAGAAATTCGAAATGTCCTCGATGGGTGAAATGAAGTTCTTTCTTGGTTTGCAAGTAGATCAGCTTCCGGATGGTATTTTCATTCATCAGACTAAGTATGCTCACGACATCTTGAAGAAGTTTGGAATGGAAAGCTTGAAGCCTCTATCTACGCCTCTTGCTCTGAATCACGACATTTGTGTTGAAGAGACTGGAGCCAAAGTTGATGAGACGTTATACAGATCGATGATTGGCTCGCTGATGTATCTGACGGCATAACGCCCATATATTATGTATCTAACCTGCCTATGTGCCAAATATCAGTCAAGCCCGAGGATCTTACACATGCAGATCGTGAAGTAAATGTTCAGATATCTGAAAGGATGCCCAAGCACCGGCTTGTGGTACCCGAAGAACGACAATTTCGACCTCGCAAGCTATGCTGATTTTGATTTTGGTGTAGATAAGTTGAACTCAAAATCAACTACAGCAGGATGCCAGTTCTTTGGAACAAGAATGGTAACCTGGCAGTGTAAGAAACAGACTACGGTTGCTCTTTCTACCTGTGAAGCTGAGTATATCTCAGCGTCCAGCTGTTGTTCACAGATTCTATGGATTCAACAGCAGATGAGAGACTATGGTCTGCAATTTCTAGACACTCCGCTGTTTGTTGATAACAAGGCAGCCATAGATATAACTAAAAATCCGGTTCATCACTCACGCACAAAACACATTGAAATTCGTTATCATTTCATTCGCGATTGCTACGAAAAGAAATTGGTGCGAATAGAAAAAATCCACACCGACGAACAAAAGGCTGATTTTTATACCAAACCATTTTCTTTGTCACGGTTTAAATACCTGCTGAGAATTAACGGTATGAAAAATTTGCTGACAGGTGCGGACGCTGAGGTTGAATACGGATCGGACGACGAGTTCGCGTGATCCACATTGGTTTGTAAATATCTTTCTAGTTTAGAATTTTGTTAAAAACTAAAATCCAAAAAGATGTTTTTGATTTTAGGGGAGAAATGTTAGAGAAAATACAAAAACATTCAAAAGATTTTAGAATCCAAAACATATGAAAAATTCAAAATGTACAAAAACATTGAAAAGGACAAAAAGAGTTCAGTGTCATAAAAAGGAAATGATAGTACCTCAGTGGACTATCACAGTATGCTAAAGAAATGTAAAGTTTTAAAAGTAATAAACGAGTCTTACTGTGGATATGTTGATAGGCTTAACACGTTCAGTAAACTGTTTTCGAGATATAAACTAAATCTTACAACTGCTTAAACTTGTGGATTAACATATTTTGGATATAGGGGGACTTAGTACTCCGAAATTTCGTTTGAAAGATTGCCTGATTCTGAGATACGAGGTCTTTATAGATAGTTGATATATGGGGTATTATACAAGTTCTTCTGATTTTGCAGAAGCAATGGCCTAGAACTTCTATAATATTTTCGCCAAAAATCCCCAAACTGCATGCAATTTTGAAAAGAATCGAAAGATCTAATCATTTGCAGTGCTAAAAAGATTCCTTAAGTGGAACACACCTTAAAGATGAGCCATCTCTTTGTCTGTATGGTAGTACTAACCTGAGCTCTCAAGGTCTCGCACAAACCAGATACAGATATCAATTACGCTATATTCACCTGTAAGATGAAATCTAGGGAATTTGGATGCGGGAGTATATTCAAGAAGTGGAACCGCAGTTAAGTCAAGTTTCATAAATCATACCTTAACATATCTTGAAACAGTTGAGAAATGTGGTAAAGCTTAAGTGGACAAACATATCGACAATCTAGGTAAACGAGTTTAAAACTTAAAGTCTGTTAAAGGTCAACGGTACTAGTGATATGTCTCAATTAACTGATATGATCCTTAGGCATGAATTCACAAAAATATGTCTTTAAATATGTTTGTACATAGTTTACATTGTTCTGTACATAGTATTTCAGCTTTACAGATTAAAATCAAAATGATTTTCGGTGTTTTTAGCATAAACTTACAAAAATACAAAAAGGTTTTATTTCTACATTGTTTTCAGCAAACCAATGTTGGAGAATGGATCTTTGAAGTCTGGTAATATGCTAGAACTGGTGGGAATCTCTTTGACAACGGGCTGGGAGCTAATCTGTAAAATCTGAAAAGTCAAAAACGATGAAAAGTTCATTAATTTGAAACTTTGATTTTGAAAATATCAACAGTTTGTTCGTAACGGATCAAACCGGGGTCATTAACTTGGACTCGGTAGACAAATCGGTTAACCAAGGTCATTAGCTTGGACTTGGTCAACTGAGTGGATTTTCATAAATGGTAAAAAGTTGGAAAGTTCAGGGGTTAAATTGAAAAATTGAAAAAGTTTAAAATTGTGGTTTGGCAAGTTAGGCCGAACTTGCTAAACTTATTCAAGTTTAACATCTAAGCAAGTTCGACCGAACTTGCTAAGGAATGGCTGCGTTGTTGTATAAGTTAAGTCCGCCTGAACTTAACTGGGCCTTTATGTTGGGCTTAGCAAGTTCGCCCGAACTTGACTTGGTATAAATACCAATCAAGTTCGACCGAACTCACTTATCAGCAAACACACATTCTCTGAGCGAACTTGAACGAAATTGGCAATTTGACGCCGTTAATCTGCCTAAATTTGCTTGTTTTTGGTGATCTGCACACCATCTACAATGGCCGAGGTATAAAATTGATGTTTGGACCGTAAATTGAACCTTAATGAACAAACAAGATCTAAAACCTCAAATCTGATAGTTCTAGGTGTTTGTGATCAAAATTAAACTTAAAATCAGAATCAACATTTAGAATCGATCGTGTAATTGTGTTTGATGGAACTGAAATGGATAAATGGCATGTTGACAGTCGTTAGGTTTGGAGAAGACGACAAGTTCGGTCGAACTTGATTGGAGAAGACGACAAGTTCGGCCGAACTTGTTGTCAAGTTCGACCGAACTTGTATAATGGATTTGTTAACATACTGAATAAAAAGATCCTAATACATCTTCGACCGAACTTGGTTTGGTTTGAAAATTTGAATGTCATTGATATAAGTTCGCTCGAACTTATAAAGTGAAATATTGAAACTTGGTTATATGTAAGTTCGCCCGAACTTATACTTTGATATCTGAATATGTATTAAGACATGTTCGGGCGAACTTGAACAAAGCATAATGTTTAACACATATATCAAGTTCGCCCGAACATGATAAAGTGTTAGAAAATTTTTTGTGAAATATTTCTCGATAAACATGCTAATTGTTTTGCGTCATTTTTCAGGCACAGGTTCCAGCACGTGTAATTTCAGTAGAGTTCTCGAAGACTCACAACAGGTGCATCACGCTCGACAAAACGATCTGTCCGTCACTTAAAGAATATGACAGTATATTGAAGTTTCTGGAAGAAATCACTATTCGCAGAGCGATTACAGAGTGCACAGTGTCGTATCGATCACATATTGTTCATTTCTGGATGAATGCAATTTTGAGTGCTGATGAGAAGACAATTACTTCAACTGTGCAAGTTGGTAATGAAGTTAGGTCGATTACGGTAACGGAAGATGATATTCAAAGAGTATTACAGTTCAACGATAAAGAAGATGATCCTATTTATCTTAATGAGAGGATGGTGCGTGGTTGTTTCTTCATGATGGGTTACAAAGGAAGCGTGAACAAGCCGACGCTAAAGAAAGGGGAAGTGCCAAACCCCTACAAGCTCCTGATGCATGCCATATTCATACATTCAGCCATCGCAAGGCCGATTTAGATGATGTTCAAGATTACTTAGCTTGCATGGCAACGATGCTTATTCTGAAGAAGTCGTTTAACTTCTCAAAGTTAGTTTTCACTCACATGTCAAGAAACATGGAATATTCAAGACTGTGCTTATATCTGAGATTTGTTCAAATGTTGATTGATGAGAAGTACTCTAATATCGCACGAGATCCGAACGATGTTTTATACTTAGTGCATCTTGATGAGACCACAGTAAAGAAGCTAATCAAATTTCAGAAGCAAGCTTCAGCTCCTGTTGCAAAGCCTGTATTCGGAGCGATTAAAGATTCTAATTATATTGCGCCGCCAAACAACAAATGGAGAAAAGATGGCAGTGACGATGTTAAAGAGCTTAACGTATATGCAATCAAGAGGGAGTTTGGAGTGCAATACTTCAAATACCTTGCTGATTTCAAGACATTATTGTATAGGGATGTAGAAGAGTTGGTATAGACAGTGAATGTTACATATTACATGAAGCCGATTGATCAATTATTGTGGAAAATGATTAAGTATGAAGCGGTTAAAGGTTGGAATTAATGGAAGCCTTTTATTCCTGGTCGTAGAGTGAAGTAAACAAGGTAACTGGAGAAAAGGACATAACGTCAATAATGAAAAGTCCAAGAGCCATGAGAAATATGCCGCTAATGCCGATTGAACAAGACTTCTATCCTTTGTTCAAGTGGTGGCAGATTGATCCAGCAACGTGTGAAGCTGTGATTGTGCTAAAGTTTGAATAACATCTGGATATTACCAAGGAACGGGTTGAAGTGATGGCTTATCAGGGCATGAGGGGTTTATGGAGGACGATAAGGATTCTAGATCCTATGTGGCTTGTGAACTGCTCGAGAGAAGATATCAAAACCTTGTTCTACAACAAGATTGTTTTTGAAGAACGTGAAAAGGTACAAGCTATGCAGTTTCAAAAGGTTGTGAACGTTTGTTATGCGTGCGAAGTCAATTCTGGAAAGATGTGGCAAACGAAGTGGAGGGATCGGGAGAGAGTTGAGTTTTTAAAGGAGGAAAACAGAAATGAGGCGATTAAAGAAAGAATGGAAAAAGCGGTAAGACAAATTTCTCTAAGAATGGCTAACTTTAAAAGACCACCGCCAACTGACCAACGCTTGATCCAAAGCAAGAACGACGAAGGAAGCCGTTCAAGAACTTCTTCGGTCGTGTACATTAACGTTTATATGAAGACAGAGTTTTTTGAAGACTGATACAAGACGAAGACTATATCCAAGGGGGAGTCTGTTGGTGCATAATGTCTATGTCTTAGTCTTATATCGAGTCTGTATAGTATAGAGCTGAATAGGCTAGGTGTTTGAAGTATTTATGTTATATTGTAACAAGTTCGCCCATGACATCATGTCTAGCCAAGTTCGGCCGAACTTGCTTAGGCAAATTCGGGCGAACTTAGGCACCTCATGAGCGAACTTTCATCTCTATAAATACCTAGCTAGCCTACTTCATTTGTAACTTTGGCATTTCAAAGGCGAATCTCTGTCAGTTTGTAACCAGAACGTTTGATCAATAAAACTGACGCTTAACTGATTAAATCTTGTCTATAGGTAAACACGACGTAATATTTCCGCTATTATGGACGTTAGATATCAAATTTAGGTTCCTAAGCATCAAGGACCGGTCCTACAAGAAGCATGTATAATCAAGCATGTATCTAGGCATAACAAGTATTCATGTATAAGGATTGAGCATGTAAAGCATGAGTTGTGATATGTGTATTTTGATAGGTAAACATGTTACAACCCAAAAGTGGTTTAAAGCGGTAAATGGGTCGAGTGTACTCACGGTTTTGCTAAGTCTTCTACTTGACAAGTCCGTGGGAGTAGTGGTTTTAATGGAGTGCACGCCGAGTTATCCTACATGAGGAAGACAAAGGCGTATGAGTATTTTGGGATAAGGATGGAGTATTCAGATTTAGGATACAAAATGTGACAAAGTATGTGTTATGAAAATAGTCACTATGGTATTAGCACTTGTCCTTGACACTTGTAATAATCCATAAGGATTAGGTATGGTTTCATAGGTTCAAGAACTATAAGAATCGTTGATAAGGAACTACACACATAGTGATAAACTTATTAACTTGATAAATGCTTATTTAGTCATTATCAAGGGTTCGGTTTTAAGGATTATATTATAGTCCATAAGTATATATATCAGGTCATATAATCATGTAGGAGGTGGGAGGATGAACCATCCACTTAGGTACCTCTTAGTGTCATGTAAGTCAAGTAGGAGGTGGGAGGATTAACCATCCACTTTGGAACCTCGTATGACGTTAACCACTACACAAGTTGCCACAGGTAACAAGGAGGGTATTAGAACAAGATTAACAATAATAATATATGAACAAGAATGTAAATGACAAGAATGTAGGGTGTGTCACCACTATACCAAGTAGCCAAGTGAACTACAACCCGGGGAGCACACATCGACACACGTTGACGGCTAGACGGGGTTGTGACACTTTAGAGCTAGCAAACTACTTGGGATAATGATGAAAAACATCAAGTGATGTGTGGACTTAGAGTTAGGATAGCCCAAGCTAACCTTGTAGTCACACCTTCAACAAGTTCTTGACTTGGCATCACTTGTGAGCTTAAAGCTCTTCAAAAATAGAAAGTTTAGAGTGTTAAAACACTCTTATTTACATGTTTAACAACCTTGGTTAGTCTCACTAAGCATAACTTTGATTTGGAACCCAAGAACACAAGGTTGTTTGATGAAAACATGAGTTTTGAAAGAGTTTTGATTAAAACAGAAAGTTTGGAGCCCTCTTCGGGGAACTTCCAGGTCTGAATTCTCCAAGGAGAGACCATGGAATCATGTCCAAAGGAAAACCAAGCATGTAGGAAAAAGAATGGGGCAATTTCGTTGAGTATTGAGTGAGTTATGCTCACTTTAGTGTAGAGGTACAAATCTGCCCAAAAATTGGATTCAGCTACGAACTTGGAGTGTTTTGGGAGGCTTGGAGGCTTTGTAAAGTGGAAAAATGGCTGAAATATAAAAGGTACTTATAGGGAAAGGATTAGGGTTTAAGTGGGTTGGGTTTTGAATAGAATTAGTGGGTCATTAGACTTGAAACAAGCCCAAAAACATACCCAAACAAGGGCTGATTGCAAGGCTGATTTGCAACCTTTATACTCTTTTTTTTGTTTAAATGTAATAAAATGTGTATTTGAGATGCACTTTATATAAATAAGATGTTATATGATGTTTGGTGTTTTATTCATAGGTTATCAAGGTCTAAAGTGCATATTAAACATGTTTTAAAGTGCCAAAATGTGTGATAAAAATACATGTATGTGACATATCAAAAGTAACAAGTATGTTTGATTTATGGTTAGGTATAATCAAGTGAAAACATATAACTTAATCTTAAAATCGAATAACCAAGTATTTGAATGTATGGAGATTTGAGAATTACGAATACACGATCAATGTTTACGAGTTAAACTTACGTTTAAGCGAATTATGAATCATGTATCAGTCGAATGCACGTATTAATGTATAGACATGTATAAACAATGTATAAAAGATTCATTTTATTATGATCAAAGTCTCGGATTTACAATGATTTGAAAACGAGATACGATTACAAGGGAAACAAGTTTCCGAAAAATAGAATTACGACACAATCTTACTAAAAAAAAGGAAAGCTGCAAAAAGCGAGGCGTTACAGTGGCGCCCCACTACGTTCAACCTAATAGTGACTGACTGACCGACACACACCCCTCCATAACAAGCAATAGACATGGAAAAATCTTCATAGTTAATAGAGATCAGAGGAAATGTTAAGAAACTTTTCTAAGTATTGAAGAACAATATGATCCATCTGATCATGTCATAAAATAATAAGGTCAAGGAATTACACAAGAAGAAGACACAAGATAACAAGACAAAGCAATAAGGCAAAGCATCATCTTCAGCAAGTATTAGAAATTGATCACAAGCGAAGAATGACGATCAGAAAGGACCAATCTGATAAGTCTAATGATAAATATGATGTTTATCATCAGAATCTGGTGAATTCTATTCATCAGAAATCTGGTGAAGCAATTTAACAATTTCTGATAAGTTATTCATCAGAAAATCTGATGAACCAATTTTTCTAAATGATTAAGCTCTGCCAACAAAGTAAAGTAGCAAGTTGACATTGGATGGATTCAATGAATATACCAAAAACCTACTTTATGCAGACAAGTGCATGAATAAACAAATGTTTATACATGTCAAACATTCTCTATATATAGAGAACCCAACACCGAAGGGAAAATGAGTTAAGCCAAGTATTTATTATATACAACAAAAACTCCATTTCCCTTCATTACAAAATTCTTAAAGTATTCGTTTGTATTAGCCAATAACCTCACAATCACCTTGTAAACCTTGTTTCAAAGTTATATAAACTTCAATATTCTGTAGTTGTGTTTCTTGAAAGTTTAATTTCTTTTCAGCACATTATTTTCATAATTGTTGAAATCATTTTCCAAATTTAGTTAAGAGCATTTTTATCTGGGATCAACAATTGGTATTAGAGAAGATTGAATAAACTATTTTTAAAACGATCAATTGCTCAAAACTTTCTTTTAAACTTTTCTCTAAACTGAATATGGAAAAGTTTCAAATATGGAACAATGCTTTCAATATTGGGTCTATGTCAAAGCCGCCGGCTTTGGTCAGAGAGGAGTACCCCCAATGGAGAATCAAGATGATCAACTTTCTAAATGGACATGATCGAGCTCTGTTTCGATCTATTGAGAGATGCCCACATACACCCACTGTTGAAATCCCAACTTTTCCAGCAACTGAGCATACACCAGAAATACTTGTCTCCTTGGCTCCAAAACAAAATATATATTGGAGCAAGAAAGACAGGGATAAGGTGGAAGCCGATGAAAGGGCCAAATCACTTTTGATTATGGCACCTCCTACTAACATATTCTCTCAAGTAGATGCATGTGCATCCGCTAAAGAAATATATGATCGGTTGGAAAATCTTTCTATGAAGGAGAGGAGAGAATGAAAAGAAACAAATGTACAAATTATGTCTCTTCCATTGAGAGATTCAAAAGTCTTCCTAATGAGAGTCTTTCTAAAACATATAATAGATTCGCTAAGCTATTAAATGATCAAAAACATTGGGTGTTGAGAAATCTAATTATGAGAGAAATGTAAAGTTTCTGGATACACTACGAAGGGAATGGAGAAATCTAACAATGACTTTAGCTTCCACCCTAGAGCTGGGAAACATGAGCTTGCATGATCTCTGTAGTATTCTTGTTCCAAAACTAAAACCAAAGAGGAGGACCTATAGCTCTCATCACCAACACACAAAGAACAATCAATTCTGATCCACAAACCTCTCATGCCAAAACATAAGTCTAGAAAATTCTAATACTTTATCAGATTTTTCAGCATTTGTTGAAGCAATTGCTTTGCTCCCAAAAACGTTTGAGGAAAGACTAATAAGTGATGAATGGAGGATGAAAGGAAAACCGAAGGATAAAGGAAAAGCTGAAATAGTGTGCTACAAGTGTAAGCAAAAGGGATACTATACATCAAAGTGCAAAAACAAAAAGCTGAAAGATGATATTTTATTATGAGAAAAAAGCTTGAAGAATCCAAAATATAACAGCACGTCAGCCTAATTGCGGGAACAGACTCCTTGTTTTTCAATAGTGGTTACATTATAATTTGTTTTTTGAAAGCTTGTTCCTCTACCTACCAATGTATTGTTACATCCACAGCAGCTTCGGCAGATTGCTTGGCGAATATAAAAATACAAGTGTTAAATGTTCAAAACAGTATCTATAATTTATAAATTATAATAATTCAAAACCATTTTATGCCACATGTCAATAATTCAAGCTATTAATTGCCACATGGCATTGTTATAATAATTATTATTTTGTTTTAGGAGGGAAAACATAAGGCTTTTGTTTCACTTATTTTTGTCACAAATTTTAAAGAAATCAGACTTTTCTCTTTGTGCATACTATTTCCTTTTAAAGAAATTACATGCAGAAAATATTATGGTTTATCCTTTTTTAAGGTATATCCACTTTCCTTTGTTATTTCTTATAATAGTATTTTCTTCATCAAAAATTATTTGCAGAAGCCTGCATATGATTAGTTATTTCACACCGATTTTAACAAGATATTTGTTGATCCGTTAAATTTTCAATATTTAATTACTTTAATATTTCCAATGAAAACTTCGATGCTATTTTAAAGGTTCAGTTGTATCCTTTGATTTATTGACATATAATAATATTCTCTCCATTCAATATATATATCTGTCAATAGTTTATTCAAGATTGTATAAATTTATTTTTTATCTCCATAATAAATCATAACCAATTAACGATTGCATACATATTTTTTATATCAAATAATTAAAAATGTTTTTGATTATTTTGATGTTTCATTGAAATTTTAGTTACATTCCTTTTTAAGATTAATTAAATCATTTTTTATGTTTATGAGATTTTTTTTACTTTAGTTTCAAGATTGCATTCTCCTTTATATAAAGTTCTTTCTATAACTAAATTGTAAATGCAATTTTGTTATAACTGTCATTTTTTTTCCTTTTTGAAGTCGTCATTCTTAAAACATCAATTAAATACAATGACCTTTTAAAATATAATATGTAATTGTAAATGAAATTATAACTGACTTTTAAATATTATAATATATATATATATATATATATATATATATATAACGCATTCAAGTTATAAAATAATTAAAGTTTTTAATTATGTTCAAGAATGGTAATAGTTTAAATTGTTTTTTTGTTTAAATAAATTAATATAATAATTATTACCTTTTTGTGTATTGTTATTATTATTTTTTAGTGAAAGTTTGAATGATAACTGCAAATCATTTCTATTTAAAATGTTTGCATAACTCATAAATAAACAACAATTTGTTGTTTGGTCAATGATTATTAATAAAAGTCAAACATAATCACTATTAAAGGTTGGTTTGTACTTAAAAGAATCAATTTTTTTCTCATGGGCAATGACACTATAAAGAATAAAAAGAAGACACAAAGTTAAGTTATTAATATTATATAAAGATGAAAAATATTACAAATAAGATGACAAATGTGGGGTACAAAGAAATATTTAGAGATTATAGATATCTTATATGTTTATTACTTATATATTGTAATTACCAATGACGTTGGTGATCAATGGGCAGAGGTAAAAGCATTTAGATACACTTAGATTTGAATGTCTTAGGTTCAAGATTTCAAATCTCATTTACAACAGAAATAAAAACAAAAAAGTTGTATATTGCAATTTAACATTTTCCATATTTAATGCATCATTTCGTATTATTCAAAAATGAATTATACTATATATTAAATAAAATAAAATAAAATATATTATATAAAACGACCTATGATTTTTTTTTGTATTTATTTGTTAATGAGAAGCCATTTCGTGTTAAAGGGTGGGGGTATTAATATATGTTAATAATTATAACACCGGAACCAGTTGTGAGTATAGTAGAATCTACATTTATGTATAATTTATTAATTACTAAATTTATAAAAAGTATTTCTTTATACCGCCTGTGTAACACACGGATCTTAAACTAGTGTATATTAAAGCAAAACATTTAATGCCACTTGACATTCTCTTACACCCATGATTGCCACATGTCATCCTAATAACCCTTATTGTAAAGAATTGAGCGGGATTACACCACGCCTTTCATCCCTTTTTTGCTTGTCGTAATTGATCAGTGATTGATGAACTTTCCATATTGTTGAAATCAGTTTCCTTTCGTTCTTAGTTGCAATCACAATAACCACGCTCTTTGTTGTAATAGGCCATTCAGAAAACCCTAAATCTTAAACTCAAAAAATATCATCCAGGTATATTTATCTCTATCTTTGATGTTGTAAATCCGACAATTTTTTGATTCTTTCGCTTTAATCGATCTTGAATATGTTATTTGCAATCTCCAAACCCCAAGATTTCTTCATCTTCAATCGCGATCGGAAGCAACCAATCTTTATGAAGAAACTGACTAAAAGCAAAAACTAGGGTTTATAGAAATAGAGGGAGAATTTATTAAATGGAGAAGGTGATATCAGGTAGATGTAAAGAGCGAGTGTTATCTTTTGACTCTCGATGGCATTTTTCCTTCAACTTCGTCTTCAATTGCGAATGGAAGCAACCTGGTAAGTTTTTTTTAATCGATCTATACTTCTATAGTGTATGTTCTAAACATTACTTTCTTTGATGATGCATGTTTAATGTATGTTCAATCGATGAATGTATTCTACTTTTTTATTTAGTTTGGCCTCCGGGGGTCAGTATTATCCTTCTTCTTATAGTTGCCATTAGTGCCACCATGGTTAAAGAAGGGACTCAAAGATTGGCGAAGACAATAGCAGGTATGTTCTTGCTCGTAGTTTGATGTTAAATTTAGTTTTTAAGGTTTGATTTTGGATGTTTGATGGATATTTGGATGATGTATGGTGTTGTTGGTGGTGGAGCTTCAATCTTTTGACAGAAAGATTTGCAAAACCTTGATTTGGAACTATTGGTTTTAATGGATACACACATATTTAATCTAGTTATTATGTTTTTTTAAAGAATATAAGCACTTATTCAGTTGTTGGATGAAATACACACTCATATTATTTACCATGCATTATTATTAGTGTCCTTTTGTTGGAGCCAAGATACTCTATTTACTAAAATAATGATCTATTGTTTTCTATAAACAAAACAACTTAGAATATTGCAAAAATTTGATTGCGCTTTAATGCAATACCTGTAGGTCCCCTATCCCGTATGGATCATCACAAAACTGATAATCTACCAAGGGTGCGAAATCCCCTTGATAAACCGAATGAACAGAAACAAGAAACTAGACGAAGAACTCACAAAACAATTCACAAACTGATCTTCTGTGATTATCAAACCGATTGTTTACAACCACTCAAGATCACTAGAACTCACATCCTTTCTCTGTGTTTTCTCAAACTCTCTCAAACTGTCTAATGGCTCAAGTGTATAACCTAAACCCTAAAGCATAAAATTGTTTATATACACACAGCCATATGCAAACTGGGCTAGGCCCACATAAATAAATACAAACTCGAACTAGACTAATACTAACTTGGACTTGATTGGACTTCATAACAAACTCGAATTCTTTAAGTCTTCATGATCCAATCTCGTTTAATATCCAAAGACCAAGCCAAAGTTGTTGTCACATAACATGCACCAACAAACTCCCCCTTGACAATAGTTCGTAATGGTAAACTTTAGTCTTCAGAATCTCACAATCTTTGGTCTTTGGATAGCGTCAGCTTCAACATGAATTATGTCAGCAACAGACTCCCCCTAAGCTGATGCTTCCAATCACCAAATCTTCCAAGTAAGTCTTTACAGCATCCATTCTGCATTGTAGAAAGGAGGTTCTACCAAGCAGCAACAAACTCTCATTTCTTCACATCAACTTCTCATCAACACACTGCTACAATCTGTATACTATAAAACAAACATCTCGAGAAACCATAAGAATTTTCCAACATCGTTAAACAAATTATTATTAATCAAGAGATGGTAAAACTGTATAACAGATTAAGCAATTTCCAATTCAACACAACAGTAAAACAATTTTCGTCAAACACACTATAACCTGCAAGGTTTAAAATTTTGAAACTCATCTTCTAACACTGTCTCCCCCTGTTGGTAACAACTCCTCCATGAACAACCACTTTCCATACATTAAGAATTTTAACGAAAAAGAACAATATTTTTTAGATGTTTTTTTTAGATTTTCTGAAAGCAAATAAATAACAAGAAAATAAACACTCTGTTTTTGCGAGAATCACTGTGAAGAAGATCATATCAGCAAAATCAAACTGTTTTCACACTATCATATAATTCTTAAAGTAATTTTCGTGAAAAGCATACCAAAAAATTACCAGTATGTTTGTCCACTTAAACAAAATGCACGAACATTTCAAGTTCCATTACCGTGTGATACGTTAAGGTAATATTATACTGTTATATTAGTGTGTCCCACTTCAGGACATACCCCCACGATCAAGGTATGCACAAAGATTCCTCGTAGTAGGTGAGTATACCAAAATTCATCCTTTTGTTCTACAACGTTAAATAATTGGTGATCAGGTCAATACTTCCGTACAGCAAAGAGACCAATATCTAAACGAGGGTTAGGGCAAATACCACAAATTTTGGTACAATTTATGCATTTTGCACATTTAAATGACTCTCTAGGAGAGCTTCTTCATATCTGGGTTTTTGGAATTTTAGCTCTTTAAGATATCCTGGTTGTGCCTAGGTAAGCATATATCTGGATGCAGCAGAAGGACAACCATGATACCCCAGATGAAATAACAGTATAAAGACCCAAAATCTCAGATTTTGGCAATCTCTCAATGCAATATTTAAGGTTATAAAACCATACGCCACTGATATGTTACCCACTCATACACAGTTCGTTAAGTTTACATCGTGTTGGTAAGTTGATATTTCATGCCTTTTGCCTACTGGTACATCATATGATAGAGATGCTATCACAATTATGCATTTTAATTACAATTTCAGTGTGACAATCTAACTTGCTGATGTACTATCATTTCTTCTTTTCCACATAGTGAGAGCTCATTTTTTATTTTCTATTTTGTTGTTATTTTTATGGTTTTCTATTTTTTTATGTTTTTGAATTTTTAAGAAAGCAATAAAATATTTACAAAACTTCTTATGAAAAATTGATTATTCAGGATTACTCATCCCGTTGAGTTCGACTAAATGTTCAAAACGAGCCCTGTTAAATGCTTTTGTGTAAAGATCTGCAAGGTTATCTACTGTGTCGACTCTGTGAAGTTCAATCATTCGCTTTTCAGCACAATCCCGTATAAAATGATGACGAATGTCAATATGTTTTGTTCTACTGTGCTTTACGGGATTGTTTGTGATTGAGATAGTGGCATTATTATCTATCATAATAGGAGTACGAGTGAAATTCAAACCGTAATCGTGCATCTGCAGTTGTATCCAGAGAACCTGAGAGCAACAGCTACCCGCAGCAATATATTCAGCTTCACACGTAGAGGTAAACACGCAAGACTGCTTCTTGCATTGCCATGACACGATCCTCGCTCCTAAGAACTGACAACCACCTGTGGTAGATTTTCTGGTAGACTTATATCCTCCAAATTCTGAATCAGTGTAATTGACAAACTTCAAATCACTATCAGCAGGGTACCACAACCCAAGTTTAGATTTCCCCTTCAAGTAACGTAGAATACGCTTCACCGCTTTCATATGTGACTCTTTTGGATTCGCTTGATATCTGGCACAAAGGCACACTACGAATATGATGTCTGGTCGTGAAGCAGTCAAGTACATTAGAGAACCAATCATTGCCCTGTACTGAGTTGGATCAACATCTTCCACACTCTCATGATCTAGACCAAGATTGTGATTCTCGCAGATAGGTGTGTTGAAAGTAGCGCAATCCTCCATTTTGAAACGAGCCAAAATGTCATACACATACTTTGTCTGATGTATAAACATCCCATCCTTCTTCTGTTCAACTTGCAAAACCCAGAAAGTAGAAGAGCTCACCCATCGCACTCATCTCAAACGTGCTCTTCATGACCTCTTCAAATTCATGATACATGCTCTCATCAGACGACCCGAATATGATGTCATCCACGTATACTTGTACCAGCAGAAAATCTTCCTTCTTTCGCATAATGAATAGTGTACTGTCAATCTGACCTCTTTCAAATCCATTCTTCAACAAATGTTTTGACAGTGTCTGTTGGGATTGAACCCTACAAAAGAATAGATGATAAAATGCCAAAACAGGTCTGCTATATATGATCCAGAATAAACAGAGTTTAGAGTTACTCTTCTCAAAGACCGGCTACCAAACCGCTGATAGTTCTAACAACTGCCTTGTGCCAAAGCTCTGCCAGTTATAAAAGATTGTTGTATCACCAAACCTCTGATAGGTCAAAGATCTGCTAGAAGTCAAAGATCTGCTGAAAGTTAAAGGTCTGATCACCCTTTGAAGAACATCTGCTAATGCTTCATCAGAGCTTAAGCTTATCAGAAAATAGGATCATTAGTGTTTTGCCATCAGTGCTTATATCCATTATCAGGGGATAGCTTAAGCAGTGGTTAGAGTTTGTTAGTATTGTTAGATGTAACTGTCAAGGTGATGTCAGTATAGTTGATCAGCGGTTAGGATTGTACTATATATAGACAGTGTTTGTACTGTTCTATCTAGCTTTTCACACTTGCACTTTTTGTACATTCTTTCTGTGTGTAGCTCGGTCTGAGGGGGAGTTTAATGATTCATTCATGTAATTACTTTGCAATGATTTTAATCTTTTAAGTAATGAAAACATGTTATGATGAAAACTATTCTCTTGTTCATTGTGTTATAATGTTTTAACTGTTCTTCTGCTGCAAAGTTCTTCATGATTTATCATTTTGTTATCAATTTGGTTAAAACAATACAACCAATCCAAACTCAGATTCTAACAATTGGTATCAGAGCTTGGTCAGTCGAATTGATCTAACCGTCATTTTGACCTAAAAAGATCAGCTCGATCTCATTGATATTGTGCTATTCTTAATTGTTGAAAACGGAGTCGAAATTGTGTGGAAATTCATGATTCATGTGGTTTTATTGTTTGTGTTGGAGTCTATGTTAATTTCGAGGTTAGTTGATGAAGAGGATCCATATCAGTCTCATGAAACTGACTGAGATGAACTCTTAATTCATAAATTTCTCAAAAGGTTGCTGGAAATCTATCAGATCTAATTGATTCACGTATCACGAAATTTTCTACGAGTTTTATAGTAGAAATTTCATGTTTATATCAGGTCTTGTATTTCCCTCTGGATTTTTTATGGAGATAATACACCTTGAGTTTTGCTTGTTTTTGATAGACAAAACTTAAGTACCTGCCTGAAGTAGAACCCTATTTTTAGAAAGGGAAGATACTTCCTCTGATAGTGAATCAAGAGGACTCTGGATGATGACCAGTTCAAATCAGATTTAAATGTCCTTGAAAACCTGTCCCTACAGACAAAATAGTTTGTACCATCTAGGATATTCAACCTCTGCCAAGGCTTGTAAAGTGTTTGTACACAAGGACGAGCATGTGAATGAAGCTTTGACAGAAAAAGTTTAAAAACTTATGTCATTGAAAAATCTCAGAATGACATTTGAAATGGTTTGTCAAAAGTAACCTTGCAAATTATCAAAATTTTTATCAAACACATTGACATCAGACATCACTTTGTGAAGGATTGCTATGAAAAAGGTCTGATTTCTTTACAACATGTCTATACCAAGGATCAACTAGTAGATGTGTTGACAAAAGCACTTGATGCTCCACATTTGACAGTTTGATATCTAGGCTTGGAATGCTAAACATGGATTAAAAAAAACAAAATTTTCTTGTGATCCATGTGTAAATAGCAATAAAATGTTTTTAGAAAATCAGAAATCCATCCTTAAAAATAATTAAAATTGAATTTTTCAATAAATCCTTAAAGTCTGTTCAAAGCTCTGATAACACAAAAACATTGTTGTCTAGAAAAATCTATCCACTGATGCAAACCTCTGATAGTGTTAAATTAATCACAACCACTTATAGTTTTGCTCTAACAGTGGTTAGCAAAAGAACTGTCTTCCATTGTCAATCATAGGTTACACGTGGACAGATGTTATTCGACAGTCGTTGCATCAGATGCCACGTCATCATCACCTTTTGAAAACCCTATAAAACCCTATTTCATCCATAAACAGAGCTTTTACTTCTACTGTGCCATTTCAAAATTTCTCAAAAATATTTCCTTTGATAATCATGGCATCTAAAGCGAAATCAATACAAGAACCACCAAAACAAACTCTTAACATCAAAAATCCACATAATTACCTCTGTACTCTTGAGAAGACGAAGAAGAATACAAAGTTTCATGAAATCATTGATATCTTGTCTTCCTCAAAGCACAAGACTTTGTTAACTTGTAATGCACCGATCTATCCAGATGCCCTTCGAGATTTCTGGGAAAATGATGAATTCGAGTTTCTAAACAAAAAGGCTTGGGCGATCACGTCAAAACTAGGAGGTATCTTAGTACCAATAACTCCACAAACAATCTCAGAAGTCTTTCAATTGAATGATCTCGTAGGTAAAACCTCTTTCCCTAAAAGTAAGAATCAAATTGTTTTGAAAAACAAAAGGGTATACAGGAGATTTATAAAAAGCTACCATGAAAAAGGGAAAATTCCCACCTCCTATGAAATTTTTGTTTCATACCCTGCTCACATGTGTGTCAAATAAAACAACTGGTTTTGATGAAATACAATTAAAAATTCAATGCTTGGGGTATGCTATTATATCTAAAACTGATTACAATTACTCCCAAGTGTTGTTTAATGATTTGGTAATAAATCTAGAAAATGTGAAAAACAAAAGGGAAAATGCTTTTCTGCTATTTCCTAGGTTTTTAAGTTATTATTTACTAAAGAAAATCCCAAAAGAAAGTGCACATGTTCTGGTTCAAGGTGTGCCTTTTCAAATAAACAGCTTATCATCTGAAACATATACTCGCCTTATGGCCAAAGAGTCAAAAGTTTCAAAAACACAAGCAGGGGAGTCTGAGCAAAATTTAGGTGAGTCCACATCTGCTCCTCAGACCTCAGCTGCTGAGCCCACTGCTCTTTGTGACCACAGCAGCACAACCGTTGATGTGCAACCCACACCAAAAACCACTAAAAAGACCAAAAAGAAACTTTCAAAACCCGCCAAACTTATCAAAAATGACCTTCTGGAAGATGAGATCCCAGAAGTTAATACAGTGACAACACAAAAGTCACATGAAACCACTGTTGCAACTTCCTCACAACAGATGGTAAAAAGATCTCCACCCAAAACCATAGCTCCTCATGATTCCTCACAAAAGGGACATGTTGTAACCACAGGGATCCCACAACTGATAACATCACCCTCATTTGAGAGTATGTTAAAATGTCCATCTCCCAGGACAAACCTGCTTTCCACATCACTCTCCACATTTCAAATCACAACAACCACAACATCACTGTTTAAAGCCTTTGATACTCAGTCACAAAAAGGCCACTCTCACCAACACATTACTGAGAGCAAAACTTCCACAATGGCTGTGTCTGATAAAAATCAACTGGTTATCCCACAAACAGTTGAGGAGGCTACATCACTTGGATTTCACGAAATCCTTGATGATAGTTCAAATGGAGCAGCTACTACAGATGATGAATCCACTAATTTACATCTGGACAGTAGTTTCGTATATAAGTCTCATTTGAAGGCAACCACTGTTCCAGTGGGAAGACCCCAATACCAAGAAAAAGGGACATCTAAGGTTGAAGCAAGTGATAAATCACATGCTCATGATACCCTAGATAAAACTACCACCTTGGGTAGGAGCTCAGATGATTCTATTAACTTAGGAGATGAGCTAAAACATAAGGAATTGGCGGATAAAGTCACAAAGATTGAGGCATCAGTGGGAGATATCAAAGATGTGCTGCAACAGATGTTACATTCTGCAAAATCTCGAAACACTTCCCAATCCTTTGCTCAAGCCACCAGAATTGCAAACCAAGTGTATCCTCTGCTTTAACAACACTATCAGCATGCTAATCAGTTATATGATTCAAAAGTGCAGACATTTAAAGAAGAAGTTGAAGCAAGGTATAAAGACGCACAGGAAGAGCTTAAAGTGATCAAGAAAATTCTCATTCCTAGCGCTACCCCTGCACCTATCTTCGAAAGAGTTGATGATGCCAAAAAGGGAGAGGAAAATGACTCTGAGGAAAATCTCTCAGTAACTTCTGCTGAAACATCCGTCAAAGAAAAGGAAAAGGGAGGTGATGAAACCCTAAAAATTCAAGCAGATGATGAAGATACACAAATGAGGATCGTTCAAAGTCATGACGGGAAAAAAGAGAAGGAGATGAAGGATACCACTGCTGATCCCAAAACCAGTGCTGGTATTAAAAGGCAAACCACTGACAGTTCAATTTTATTGCCTTTCTCATCTCAGCAACCACCTGTCACAGTAGCAGATGTTGATACTACTAAAAGTACAGCAGATGTTACGACAGCAGTGGTTTGCACAAATGCTCCTACACCAAAACTGGTTTATGCTAGAAAAAGAAGAAGAACGGCTACAATGAATGATGATGACATATCATCTTCACTTGTTATCCAAACAAATCCAAAACCAGCTATCATCGATTCATCATCACTATAAATCAGCTTTGCTAAGTCACTCAAAGGTCAAAATCCAAATAGAAATATTCCTATGGAAACATCATATCCTTTAGAGTTGGCTGCAGTAAAAGGAGAAATGCTACAATTCTATATAGAAGCTGATCCATCCAAAAGAACCTTCCCATCTCTTCATGGCTACAGAAATCCCAAAACCATTAAGGATCATCTAAAACTAAAGACTAGGCAAGCCAAAATCATAGCAAAAGAAGAGTGAAGGAAAGGGTAATGCTTACTTGTCAAAAAGGGAACAACATGAGCTTAACAGGGTAAAGAAATTAGAAGAGTATACAAGAGAGTTAAATGAGAAAATGACTGTGGATTCTCCAAAAGATGATCCTCAAAAGAAGCAAAGGGCAAACCTCATCAGATTTATCATGAAAGAAAAACCCTATAAAACTGAGGAGAACCAGTTCAAAGAGTAGTCCATCCAAGCTCTCAAACAAGAAGCAGATAGAGTTGGTAGGATGAAGAAAGACCCTCAAATAAGACAGAATGCACCAGATTGGAAAGATGTTAAGAACCTTAGTGCAGATCTGGTCTTAGAAACAACCATCCAAGCCCTCAACCAAAAGAAGAGGCAGCTGCAGATGGATAAGCAAGATCAACAAAGGAATGCAAACAAAAGTAAGCAGGCTATCACAAAGGAACCTTTGCCTGACTTGAATAAAGAACCATTGAAGCCTCAAGCTGAATCTGAAGATCTTTTTCAAAGGCTTTCAAGAAGTTCACCTTTTCAATTCTCATCAAAAATAACTCCTCTCCCAAGAAACCCATTGAACTCAAAAATACTAAAGTGGCTCTCTGATAAAAAGACCCATGTATTGACTCTGCTCAGGTCCAATGGGAAAGTTGTGAGTATATCAAGGAAGGATGCACTAAGCTTGGGTGTAGCTGACCTTCAAGATCTTTTGGAACTACAACTGTGCAGAAATGAGGATGATGAAGATTCCTTGAACTTTGAATCACAATTCAAAGTACAAATAAGGGAAAAACTGATGAGACATAAAGATCATGAATAAAGAAGAGTTTAGGTATCATCTGTTGCGATTAAACCCTACAAAAGAACAGATGATAAAATGCCTTAACAGGTCTGCTATATATGATCCAGAATAAACAGAGTTTAGAGTTACTCTTCTCAAAGACCGGCTACCAAACCGCTGATAGTTCTAACAACTGCCTTGTGCCAAAGCTCTGCCAGTTATAAAGACTGTTGTATCACCAAAACTCTGATGGGTCAAAGATCTGCTAGAAGTCAAAGATCTGCTGAAAGTCAAAGGTCTGATCACCCTTTGAAGAACATCTGCTAATGCTTCATCAGAGCTTAAGCTTATCAGAAAATAGGATCATTAGTGTTTTGCCATCAGTGCTTATATCCACTATCAGAGGATAGCTTAGGCAGTGGTTAGAGTTTGTTAGTATTGTTAGATGTCACTGTCAAGGTGATGTCAGCATAGACGATCAGCGGTTAGGATTGTACTATATATAGACAGTGTTTGTACTGTTCTATCTAGCTTTTCACACTTGCACTTTTTGTACATTCTTTCTGTGTGTAGCTCGATCTGAGGGGGAGTTTAGTGATTCATTCATGTAATTACTTTGCAATGATTTTAATCTTTTAAGTAATGAAAACATGTTATGATGAAAACTATTCTCTCGTTGATTATGTTATAATGTTTTAAGTGTTCTTCCGCTGCAAAGTTCTTCATGATTTATCATTTTGTTATCAATTTGGTTAAAACAATACAATCAATCCACACTCAGATTCTAACAGTGTCTCATACCATGCCTTGGGTGCCTGATGCAATCCATACAATGCCTTATTCAACTTGTACACTCGATCTGGATAGTTTGGATCAGTAAACCCATCTGGTTGTGAGACATACCCCACTTCTTGGACTTTCCCGTAAAGAAACGCACTCTTCACGTCTAGTTGGTAAACTTTGAAGCCCTTGAATGATGCAAAAGCTAGAAACAACCGAATTGCTTCCAACGTGCAAACACTTTATTGTAGTCTATCCCTTCTTGTTGATTGAATCCCTTCACAACTAATCGAGTCTTGTTGCACTTAAACACCCACTTAGTGCCTATTCCTTCTCTCCTTCTGGTAGATCAACTAGCTCCCAAACCTTCAATTTCGTGAACTGAGCTAGTCCCCTTGCATTGCTTCAACCCATGAATTATCTTTTAGAGCCATATGCACATTCTTTGGCTCCTCTTGGGCAATAAAGCAACTGTACAAGCACTCATTGATAATTCTCGTTCTCTCAATCAAAGCAAACTGTCAGGATCTAAGTTTGAATTGATTGTTGTTTTTGTTTCAAGTAATGGAAAATGATTGAAAACAGAAAATATGCAACGGATTAATGGAAAACTTTTACAAAAATCAATCGGTCGTTTGTTTTCATCATCATCATGCTTTCAAGTAATTAAACTATTGCATGTGATTCACAAACTCCCCCTTAGCCCAATAACGATCGTTTGATAGTAAGACATGAAGAAGATATGTGAAATTGATCTTTTTAAGAAGACAAGTGTTAACTGTTACATAGAGCGCCTATTTATACTAATTATCTAACCACTGATCGTCTTTCAATGACATCAGGGTTGATAGTGACAGCTAACAATAAGTAACTAACTACAAACACTGCTTAGACTAAACTATCAGTGCATAGCACTGTTACATTGATTAAGCTAATACTAAACTAAGCACTGTTGGCTATCCTCTGTTCTTGTAATCTTCTATCAGCGGTTGAGAGTTTCTTCTGTCAGAGGATAGGAAGCAATGTGGTTATTGAAAGCAGTAAATACTCATCAGTGGTTAGAACCTCTAATGGTTGGATCAAAGCTCGGATGGTGTGTTTTGACTATATATCATCTGTTCCTTTCCAAAGGTTCAATCCCAACAATCTCCCCCTGGAACAGATGATGCCAGAAACACCTTATTCTTGATCTTTATTCCTCAGAAGTAATTCTCTTATTTGACCCTTGAATTGTAGTTCAAAGTTAAGAGATTCTAAATCATCAGCATCCTTCTCAAGCTCTAAACTGATTAGTTCGTGGAAGTCTTCTACTGTAAGCCCATAAGCAGCTTCCATGGATAGTTTAGTGGCTTTACCATCAGACTTGAGTAGAGTCAATTCGTGGGTGTCTTTGTTGACCATCCACTTTAGAATTTTTGGGTCTGAAGGCTTTCTTGAAGGAGCCTTTATTGCTGAGGTTAGAAAAGGAGCTATTCTTGTCAGATCTTTTGCCAACTTGGCATTGTATCATCTGTTGGATAGTTCATCATATTTTTGATACCTTCTTTGATGAATACTTCTTCAAACTCTCTGTCAACCTTCTCAGACATCTCCCCTTGCCTTTTTCGCTTTAGCAAGGCAAGTGTGGATTGGGCAGATGTTGAGATGGGCTTTTTAGAAAGTTGGGCCTTGAGAGCAGCATCTTCTTTGGTATAATCAGGTTTAGGAGGCATTGATGGATCCTTTTTCCTCCTGGCTTCCAGCATTTTGTAGGTATCCAACACTCTTAATTCCCCTCCATCTCATTACCTGGTTCTTTGACCCATAATGATTTTGAATTAGCTCTTCTTTCATTCTTCTGAGCTTCAGGGTCTTTTCAGGTACATTCTTTTTGTATTTGTTACAATCTGGGCATGTAGGTTTGTTGTGAGGATCTTTTAGTTGTTCTTCTATTCTTGCAATTTCTTCTTGAAGCTCACTTACAGACCAATCTTTGAAATATGCCCTAGTTGCAGCATATTTCTTGTATTCCATGATGTGAGAGATGTACTTATCTTTCAAAAATTTATCATCTGCTTCAGAAATCTGATTTGATAGATTTTTTTGAAAATCTTTCCAGTGATTGGACTTTGCTCAGCTGAAACTGGTATTGGTTCTACACTTCTCTATCACTTTTGCCTTTAGACAACTTCTTAGCAATATCCTTTTCCTGCCTTTCTTTGAGTTCCAGATACTTATCAATATTTGCAGGCTTCGGATAACCTTGAAGAGATAGGAAATGTCTTTTGTCTGGATCTTCTTCAGCATAGAAAGATCTGATTTCTTTCCTAACTGCAGGCAAATCAAGAGGAAACTTTATAGCTGCAGGAACCACTTCTTTTGAAGAAACAGATGTTGTAGTTGGGGAAGCAGAGGTTAGATTTAACATTGGTGCAGATGCAAGAGGCATAGGAGCAGGGATCTCTTCTTCATTTATGACCTTTGTTACCTTCCTTTACATACATTTTCTAAGGAGATGCACAGTAGCTTCTTCTTATTTATTGTGTATTTTATTAGTTTCTTTAGTTTTATTTTTTTTAATAAAATGCAATTCTATATCCATACATTTTCTAAGGAGATGCACAGTAGCTTCTTCTTATTTATTGTGTATCTTATTAGTTTCTTTAGTTTTATTTTTAATAAAACTGATTGATGGTGACGATGGATGGCTTGGAATTCTGGGTGGTGTTGGTAGTATTTGTGTGGAAGTGGGAAAGGTGAGGATGGCAGTGGTTGTGATAACATCTGCTACAACCTCTGCTGTGTCAACAGATGTTAGCACAACAGTTGCTGTAACATCTGTTGGGATGGATATGGGAGTTGTGTGATAAGATGTGGTTGATTTTGTGATGACAGAGGTTTTTGTGGTTGGATTGGTAGCAACTTCAGTTTTGAGAGGTGTGGATTCTGGTTATCTTGCTTTTGTAGAAGATCTCCTCTTTGTTGAGGTACCAGTCTCTCCCTTTTCTAACTGCTGATCAATCTTTTTCTCAACCAGCTCCTTGCCTTCATCAAACACAATCTTCTTGTGAGACATCTTTGCCCTTGCCAGGATATCTTCAGTTGAGTCTGGTTTCTTTGAACCATCTGGCTTAGGGATATTCACTGTAGGCCTTGCCTTTGTATCATCCATCTTCAACTTTTCTTTTCCCAAAGGTTTATCCCCCTTTTTGGCTTCATCTTGACTCACAAAAATGACAGTAGGAGGAGATTTACCAGTGGTGGTGAGCAAGTGGGCTTTGATTGCCTTGATATCTGCAGCAGTATCATTGTATCTTGCATCAACCATATTCCTGAGTTCCATCATCTGATGTTTATGTTTTTGCTCCAAGAAATGTTTTTTGTTGGAAGAATGGATTTATTGCAGATTTGATCTCAGCAGTGGTTGGAACAGGGGGTTGGCTCTGAATAGTGATCAACTGTTTCAAAAGATCTTTAATTTCATCAACAGTGGTTTCAACATTGGTAACCCTCTCCGTCAATTTCTGGTATATTAGCTCATCACCTAACTTAATAGGATTATATGAACTCCTACCAGATGTGGTAGTTTTATCTAAGATATCATAAGCATGTGTTTTGCCACTTGCTTCAATCTTAGATGCCCCTTTGTCTTGGTTTTGGGGACTTCCCACTGGAACAGAGGTTACCTTAGTAGCCTTAGCAGTGGTTGCCTTCAACAAGGACTTAGCTATGTAGCCACTGTCCAATTGAGAACTTGGGAGTTCAGCAATTATAGTGGCTGTCGTTGTTGAACTATCACCAGGGGTTACATGTAACCCAAGGGATGTAGCCTCTTCATTTGCTAATGGGCTAGAAATTAGAAATAAGTCAGACCCAGCTTCTTGTTGGAATATATTCTCATTGATGAGTTGGTGAGAAGTGATGGATAATGTCTGCTCAATATCTATTGCATTCAGCAAGGGTAACATTGTTGGTGGAAGTAATGGCAATGGTGAGAGTGGTTGTGTAGAAAGCGACATTGCCCTGGGAGAGGGGTTGTGGAAGATAGAACTAAGTGGTCCTAGAGCTTCATAATTCAGTGTCCCTATGCCTACAACCCGATCCTTTTGTGAGGATGCAGGAGGAGTTTCAAAGCCGGGTTGAGATCTCTCTACCATCTGATGTGATGAAGTAGCAACAGTGGTTGGTGACTTTGGTGTTGTCACCGGGTTTACCTCTGGGATCTCATCTTCCAGGGGACCCTTTTTGGGTTTGGTGGGTTTTCGGGATGCTCTGAATGGTTTCTTTTTGGAGATTTTAGGTGTGGGTTTCAGGGCAGCGGTTGTGATGCCCTGATCACCTAGAGCAGTATGCTCAGTAGCCGAAGGTTAAGCTTGAAAATTTTGTTCTTGTAAAATAGGCTCAGCCTCCTCAGCTTCTGTTTTGGAAACTTTGTCTTGATTTGTTATTCGTGTAAAGGTTTCATGATTGAGGCGGCCAGGTTGGTTACGGCGCCTTGTTTACTTGCATCTGATTTAATCTGGTCTTGCAAGTAAATACTCAAGAATCGAGGATGTATCTAGAAAGCTTTTCTTTTTTCAATATTTATAAAATTAATAATGGGATCATTGAATAATACTTGGGAAAGGTTAAAATCAGAGTCAGTTAAGATTGCAAATCCCAGATATTGCATGTTTAAAGTGATCTCATTAAAAGCAGTAGTTTTTTGCAGAGACACAGGTAAGCAATGTGTGAAAAAAGAATTTCATCTCTGTAGGAAAATTGGGTTTGAAGATTGTCATACCTTTCAACTGCCCGGTGTAACCTCTTTCAACAAACTCATGCTGCATCTCCCTCAAAGGAAATGATACCGGATGTTGCATATCATTTAACAAGAAAACTTGGGAGATAGATTGTGGGCTTATTTGCATTCGTGTGCCACCAACTTTGGAAGTGATGGAATAGGGCACACCATCAGCGGATGAGTTTACTTTAGCATTTGCCCAAAATTCTCTTAAAGATTCGATGTAAACTGGGGCTTTGACTTCCAACATGTGCTTAAATTTTGATTCTTTCAGAATCCGGATCGTTGAATGATAGCGAGCGTTTGCGTTGGTTTCTTCAAGAATAGCAGTGTAGTTATGTGGTGTTTTGATGATTAGGATAAATGGGGGTTATTCTTGTGTTGATTTCTTCTTAGATTTGATTTTAGGAGCCATGTTTTTGGAGGATTTTTGAGAGAATGGCTTTGAAAATTTTGAAATCGCACAAGAAAAGTGAAACCTCTATTTGGGGATAGAACAGGGTTTTATAGGGTTTTTCAAAAGAGTGCACTTGGCATGGCGTCTGATGCAACATATCGAATAATATCTGTCCACATGTAACCTCTGTTTGACAATGGAAAACAGATTTTTGGCTAACCACTGTTAGAGCAAAACTACCAGTGGTTGTGACCAATTTAAACACTATCAGAGGTTTGCATCAGTGGATAGATTTTTCTAAACAACGGTGTTTTTGTGCTATCAGAGCTTTGAACAGACTTTAAGGATTTATTGAAAAATTCAATTTTAACTAATATTAAGGATGAATTTCTGATTTTCTAAAAACATTTTATTGCTATTTACACATGGATCAAAAGAAAATTTGTTTTTAATCCATGTTTAGCATTCCAAGCCTAGAAATCAAACTGTCAAATGTGGAAGCATCAAGTGCTTTTGTCAACACATCTGCTAGTTGATCCTTGGTATGGACATGTTGTAAAGAAATTAGACCTTTTTCATAGTAATCCCTCACAAAATGATGTCTGATGTCAATGTGCTTGGTGGTGGAATGTGAAACTGGATTTTTGATGATGTTTTCTGCTGCTTGACTATCAATTTTGAGAGGAGTCCTCAAGGCAGTCACACCAAAATCCCAGAGTTGATTTTGAAGCCACAAAATTTGAGCAGTGCAACTTGCAGCAGCTATATATTCTGCTTCAGCAGTGGATGTGGATACTGCAACTTTCTTTTTGCTTTGCCAAGACACTAAGCAATCTCCTAGGAATTGGGCTCCCCCAGATGTGGACTTCCTTATTGTTTTACATCCAGCAAAGTCACTATCAGAATATAATGCAAGCTCAATGTTACCATTAGCTGGATACGAGATACCGAGTGTGCGAGCACCTTTTATGTATCTGAATATCCTTTTACAGCAATAAGAACTTATTTTCTTGGCAATGACTGTGATCTGGCACAAACACAAGTAGCAAACATAAAGTCTGGCCTAGAAGCAGTTAGGTACAATAAAGACCCAATCATGCTTCTGTATAAAGTTTGATCAACAAGGTCATCTTTGCCATCTACAGGGACTAGCTTGGATGTTGCCATGGGTGTGCTGCAAGGTTTACAATCATTCATATCAAATTTCTTAAGTAGTTCTTTCACATACTTATTTTGATGAATGAAAGTGCCTTTTTGCATTTGTTTGACTTGTAAACCAAGAAAACATTGCAACTCACCCATTACACTCATCTCAAACTCTGTTGCCAAGAGTTTTCTAAACTCTTCACACATGGCAGTGCATGTGGATCCAAAAATGATGTCATCCACATAAATTTGGACAAGCATCAAATCTTTTCCTTTCCATTTTAAAAATAAGGTTTTGTCAATCTTACCTTTGGTGAAACCAATGGATAAGAGAAGTGGATAGAGTTTCATACCAGGCTCTTGGTGCTTGTTTTAGACTATACAGTGCTTTGTTTAACCTGTAAACATGATCTGGATGAAAGTGATCCTCAAATCCAGGAGGTTGACAAACATATACTTCTTCCTTGATCTTTCCATACAGGAATGCACTTTTGATGTCCGTTTGATACAACTTGATGTTGTGGTTAGCAGCAAAAGCTAAGAACAGGCTAATGGCTTCTAACCTTGCTACTGGAGCAAAAGTTTCATCGTAATCAATCCCTTCTTCCTGTCTGTAGCCTTGAACCACGAGCCTTGCTTTGTTCTTGACAACAATACCCCTTTCATCATTTTTGTTCTTGAAGACCACTTTGTGCCGATGGGACTCACATCTTTTGGCAGTGGTACAAGTTCCCATACTTGTTGTCTCTAAACTGTAGGAGCTCTTCTTACATGGCCTCTACCCAGCTGTTGTCTTTCAGTGCCTCTTGGTACTTGACAGGCTATGTGAGTGATAGAAAAGCAGCAAAAAGACAAATGTTTTGGGCTTGGCTTCTTGTGAGCACACCCACATTGATATTGGCAATAACTTGATCCAATGGATGGCTTTTGAGGAAGATCAAATCACCTTGATATGGGACAATGGCATTTTGAGGTGAAGCTTGCAAATGTGTATCATCTGAGCTAACCTCTGCTGGTGAAATTGATGATCCAGACTCTGATTGGAATGGTGGTGGAGGGATTGGTGGAATGGTAGTGAAAGTGGGTTGACTTTTGTCTATTTGTTGTGGACTTTTATCAACAGATGTTTGGTTTAAAGAGCTGGCAAAGGTTTGAGTACTAACCACTGTTGGACTGGTAGAGTTTTCACTATTGCTGCTAACATCTGCTACTCTGCCTGTAGGATTGATTTTGAAACTTGGAAGAATGCAATCATATCCTTGCTCTTGAAATGATGATTGTGGGGTACCTGCAGGGTTAGTCTTGACAGACACATCTTCAAATGTAAATTTAGATAAATCAAACAATTCAGCAGGTCCATTTGCTGGGATTTTCAAGGATGAGAGTTCATTGAACTTCACATTTAGAGTTTCCTCAAGACACTTGGTCCTAGAGTTAAAAACTCTGTAGGCCTTGGGAGTGGTTGAGTATCCCAGAAAATAACCACAATCAACTTTGGCTGCAAACTTGGATATTGAATCCTTGATGTTTAAAATGAAGCGGGGCAACCAAAGACTTTGAAATAAGAGATCAGAGGTTTGATTTTGTAAAGCAATTCATAGGCAGTGTTTTAATGCCTAGGGTTTATCAAACCTCTATTTTGGACATAGGAGGCAGTATTTACAGCCTCTGCCCAAAAGGGCAAGGGTAAACCTGAGTCTGCAAGCATGGTCCTTGCTGATTCAATTAAAGTTCTGTTTTTCCTTTCAACAACCCCATTTTGTTCTGGAGTTCTAGGGATGCTGTATTGTCTAACAATCCCTTTTGACTCACAGAAGGCATCCAACTCCTTGTTCCTAAACTCTGTCCCATTATCACGCCTAGAAATCAAACTGTCAAATGTGGAAGCATCAAGTGCTTTTGTCAACACATCTGCTAGTTGATCCTTGGTATGGACATGTTGTAAAGAAATTAGACCTTTTTCATAGTAATCCCTCACAAAGTGATGTCTTATGTCAATGTGCTTGGTGGTGGAATGTGAAACTGGATTTTTGATGATGTTTTCTGCTGCTTGACTATCAATTTTGAGAGGAGTCCTCAAGGCAGTCACACCAAAATCCCGGAGTTGATTTTGAAGCCACAAAATTTGAGCAGTGCAACTTGCAGCAGCTATATATTCTGCTTCAGCAGTGGATGTGGATACTGCAACTTTCTTTTTGCTTTGCCAAGACACTAAGCAATCTCCTAGGAATTGGGCTCCCCCAGATGTGGACTTCCTTATTGTTTTACATCCAGCAAAGTCACTATCTAAATATCATGCAAGCTCAATGTTACCCTTAGCTGGATACCAGATACCAAGTGTGCGAGCACCTTTTATGTATCTGAATATCCTTTTACAGCAATAAGAACTTATTTTCTTGGCAATGACTGTGATCTAGCACAAACACAAGTAGCAAACATAAAGTCTGGCCTAGAAGCAGTTAGGTACAATAAAGACCCAATCATGCTTCTGTATAAAGTTTGATCAACAAGGTCATCTTTGCCATCTACAGGGACTAGCTTGGATGTTGCCATGGGTGTGCTGCAAGGTTTACAATCATTCATATCAAATTTCTTAAGTAGTTCTTTCACATACTTATTTTGATGAATGAAAGTGCCTTTTTGCATTTGTTTGACTTGTAAACCAAGAAAACATTGCAACTCACCCATTACACTCATCTCAAACTCTGCTGCCAAGAGTTTTCTAAACTCTTCACACATGGCAGTGCATGTGGATCCAAAAATGATGTCATCCACATAAATTTGGACAAGCATCAAATCTTTTCCTTTCCATTTTAAAAATAGGGTTTTGTCAATCCTACCTTTGGTGAAACCAATGGATAAGAGAAGTGGATAGAGTTTCATACCAGGCTCTTGGTGCTTGTTTTAGACTATACAGTGCTTTGTTTAACCTGTAAACATGATCTGGATGAAAGTGATCCTCAAATCCAGGAGGTTGACAAACATATACTTCTTCCTTGATCTTTCCATACAGGAATGCACTTTTGATGTCCGTTTGATACAACTTGATGTTGTGGTTAGCAGCAAAAGCTAAGAACAGGCTAATGGCTTCTAACCTTGCTACTGGAGCAAAAGTTTCATCGTAATCAATCCCTTCTTCCTGTCTGTAGCCTTGAACCACGAGCCTTGCTTTGTTCTTGACAACAATACCCCTTTCATCATTTTTGTTCTTGAAGACCCACTTTGTGCCGATGGGACTCACACCTTTTAGCAGTGGTACAAGTTCCCATACTTGTTGTCTCTTGAACTGTAGGAGCTCTTCTAACATGGCCTCTACCCAGCTGTTGTCTTTCATTGCCTCTTGGTACTTGACAGGCTATATGAGTGATAGAAAAGCAGCAAAAAGACAAATGTTTTGGGCTTGGCTTCTTGTGAGCACACCCGCATTGATATTGGCAATAACTTGATCCAATGGATGGCTTTTGAGGAAGATCAAATCACCTTGATATGGGACAATGGCATTTTGAGGTGAAGCTTGCAAATGTGTATCATCTGAGCTAACCTCTACTGGTGAAATTGATGATCCAGCCTCTGATTGGAATGGTGGTGGAGGGATTGGTGGAATAGTAGTGAAAGTGGGTTGACTTTTGTCTATTTGTTGTGGACTTTTATCAACAGATGTTTGGTTTAAAGAGCTGGCAGAGGTTTGAGTACTAACCACTGTTGGACTGGTAGAGTTTTCACTATTGCTGCTAACATCTGCTCCTCTGCCTGTAGGATTGATTTTGAAACTTGGAAGAATGCAATCATATCCTTGCTCTTGAAATGATGATTGTGGGGTACCTGCAGGGTTAGTCTTGACAGACACATCTTCAAATGTAAATTTAGATAAATCAAACAATTCAGCAGGTCCATTTGCTGGGGTTTTCAAGGATGAGAGTTCATTGAACTTCACATTTAGAGTTTCCTCAAGACACTTGGTCCTAGAGTTAAAAACTCTGTAGGCCTTGGCAGTGGTTGAGTATCCCAGAAAATAACCACAATCAACTTTGGCTGCAAACTTGGATATTGAATCCTTGATGTTTAAAATGAAGCATGGGCAACCAAAGACTTTGATATAAGAGATCAGAGGTTTGATTTTGTAAAGCAATTCATAGGCAGTGTTTTGATGCCTAGGGTTTATCAAACCTCTATTCTGGACATAGCAGGCAGTGTTTACAGCCTCTGCCCAAAAGGGCAAGGGTAAACCTGAGTCTGCAAGCATGGTCCTTGCTGATTCAATTAAAGTTCTGTTTTTCCTTTCAACAACCCCATTTTGTTCTGGAGTTCTAGGGATGCTGTATTGTCTAACAATCCCTTTTGACTCACAGAAGGCATCCAACTCCTTGTTCCTAAACTCTGTCCCATTATCACTCCTAAAGATTTTCACAGGAAGATCAAATTATTTTTCAACTTGTTTGACAAAATTTTGCAAAATGTTTACCATTTCATCCTTAGAGTGTAAAAAGAAAGTCCATGTGAACCTGGAAAAATCATCGACTACCACCTGACAATATCGTTTGTGTTTTAAGCTCGTGATTTTTAAAGGTCCAAACAAGTCCATATGAAGCAACTGTAGACACTGACTTGTTTTGGACTCCTCAATTGACTTGTAAGAGCTTTTATATTGTTTACCTTTTAAACAGGAAACACAAGGCTCTTCACAAGTAAATTGTTTTTGAGGCAAACCTCTAACCAGACTTTGTTTTGAGAGAGTGGAGATGGTTTTTAGATTTGTGTGCCCTAGCCTTTTATGCCATAGCTCTGTCTCTTTGCTTGAGGCAACTGAGAACAAGCATGCATTTGACATAGGATTATTTTTGACCATATCAACCACATACACATTTCCTACGATATGAGTAGTCAACTGTGCTTTGCTCTCCGCAATGATTTGATCAATCTTTTTGACAACCTCTGGCTCTACTATTTGGCAAGTTTTCTTTGTGAAAAAGGAACCATAACCCTTATCACTCATTTGTGAGACACTTAAGAGGCTGAATTTTAGATTGTCAATGAGATTCACATTTTCAAACTTGAGTTTTCTGCTGAGACACATCCTGACCCTAACACCTTCCCTTTTGAATTATTTCCAAAAGATATATCACCCCCTCCATGAGCTTTAAAATCTCTGAGCAGGGCTTACATCCTGTCATATGCCTGGAGCCTCCACTATCTACATACCAAAACTGTCAAGGTAAGTAGAAGCTCCCTGTACATGTTTTGAATAATTAGTTCAGGTGGGTCTCTAAAGCCAAAATGGCTTTGGACGGGGTATCAGATGATCCAGACTCAAGTTCAGATTAGTGGTTAGATCAGGCTTTTGTAACCACTACTGTGAGCTACCTCCTATCAACTGTTGGTAACCATGAGGATGCCTATTTACCCTTGTCTTAGAAGACTTTTTGTAAGTCTCATAAGTCATAGGCACCTTTTGGTAATTAGGTTGGCTTTTACCTCTTGGAAACTAGTTTGATGGAGGTGCATCTGTTACTTGAATTTCTCTGTGAACAGACATTTGATTTAAAGCTTTGGTGACAGATGTTTCACATGATTTAAATTTTTGTTTGGCAGAAATTGAATTTTCTCTCTCTAGAGCTTTTCTCTAATCTCTTTTACCTTTTGATGATAGGTTTTGAGATAGACACACTCTTGAGTTGGATGATTTGTTTTGTTGCAGATGGTGCATCTAGGAGATTTAGGTATAACACAAGTTTTGTTTATATCATTAGCTTTCAAAAGAAAATAGTCTGTCGTATAATGATTTCTCTTTTCACAAAATTCACAAAACAAGTGTTTAACCGTTTTTTTTCCTTTTCCTATCCGACTTTTTGAGAGCAGATGGTGTAACCTCTACTGGCAAGTCTTTGATAGGGATCACCAATGTTTTTGGTGCTTTTATACCATCAAGAGTTGAAAAGTCCATTGGCTTGAAGTTTTCCAAAATATCACATTCATCTGACCAGGTTGGTTTAAACTGATATTTTTCAATTTCTTTTTTCTTTTGGTGAAACCTCTGGTTTTTCAAGAACAATTTTGTTTCCTTCTTTATCAGTGATTTTAATTTCTTCACCAGCCAAGTTTGTTGGGACTATTTCAATCAGCTTAGAGTCAATTTTTGCAGCATTTTCACAAGTATGGTCATATTCTACCAAACTTTATGTTGCTCTTGACTTGAGCATCAAGCATAAGCTCATAACCTTTGCAAGACTCTACCCATTTTTCACAAGTGATCTGGGTAGATTCTAGCTCCTGTTTGCAAACTTGGTATTTTTACCATAGTTTGGAGCTGATCTTTGGTTATGCTTGATTCATGCCTTAGGCTACTCATTTCAGAATCTTTTTCACTTAACTTTGTTTTCAACTCTTTAACAAGTTTTTCAAAATTAAGTTCATCTTCTAAAATTTTGTTTCTCAGGTTTTCATTCACCTGTTTTATGTTTGCAAAAGCAATAATGCATTTTTCAGAACATAGATCTTTAAGGATCTAAGGTGATACATTCGAAGCAGCCATAAGAGCACAGTCACACTCTTCTTCACACACCTTTGTGTCCCATGGGTCAGATAGTTTGTCTTTTCCAACATCAACATCATTCGTTTCAACCACAGGTGTAACTTCTGGTGCAACCACTGCTTCACAACATTCAACCATATCAAATTTTGACTCCTGTTCCACAGACTCATCACCTTCAACTATGGTCTCAAGAGCCATTAAACACAAGTTTTAATTTTCAAAATCATTTTTGGCTATGAGAGCAAAGTTTTCATCAGTTAAATCCCCAGGCAAACTACTCCAGTCAACAAAACCTTGGGTAAAGAAGCTTTGTTGTGTAACCTCTGCTGGTGTAGAAGTGGTTTGAGTAGTTTGAGTGACATGTGGAACTTGTTGCACATGCACTTAAGGTGGTGCTTGAACATATTGAATCTGTGGAGCAGAGGTTTGGACATAATGAATAGGGACAGTTGTTATAGGATTTGCAAAATGAGCAGTGTTTTGCATTTGTTGTGCAGGGGCAAACTGGGAATAGTGGATAGTGCTTTGAGGATTGGGGCCAGGATGTGTAATAATTGGTCTTGCAGTTTGAGTTCTGCATTCCTTGGCAAAATGTCCCATCCTATTGCACTTAAACATTTTATCTTTGATTTATCTAACCCAACTTTTAACCCCCCACGCAAACCTGGAAATCTCCTACCAGTTCTTTTGTAAAACTTACTAGCCCTGACACTCAAAAGTGCCAACTGGTGTAGGATGTCCATTTCTTCCAAATCTGTGGGTTCAAAGTGTTATAGGTCATTCATCTCAAAACTCAGATTGTCAGAGGTTTGGCTTTCACAATTTGCAGCAAAAGCAAAATTGGGTGTACATGGATCAGAGTTGAAATTGTTTCCAGAAGTCATGTCAATGTAATGATCAAAACTTCGATCCTTTCCACTGCCAGACCCCTCTCATGACTATAGAGAGTAGTGTTTCCCAGAGTACAGTCATCGGTCATTTTCCCTGACTCTTGTAACTTCTTTTTCTGGTTCAACTCTCTCTCATATGTGAGGAGTCGACTATGAAGTTGTGTCAAGGTCATTTCCTTGTAACCAACAGTTGTTCGAGTGACATAAGCTACAGTCTCCCATTTCTCAGGTAAAGATCTCAAGAAACGACTATTGACAGTCAAATTTGGAAATTCCACATTTACCAATTTGAGCTCACTGATGAGACAGCTATATCGTTCGAACTGTTGGGTTAATGACTCACCCTTAACGTGGCAAAATGTTTCATACTGTTGATTTAAGACTTCTCTATTATTCTCGATCACCTCTTCAGTACCACCGAGTTGCTCTTTAAGAGCATCCCATAACTCTTTAGCACTATTATAATGAAGTAATCCCGCATAAATCTCATTGGGCAAAGCCGAAGCAACGATGCTAAAAGCCTTAGCATCCAATTCGATTTTGAGGAATTCCTGTTCAGAGTAATTTTTGAGTTTTTTAGGGACTTGAGTGTGGGGATCCTCTGTACTTGGAACCATGGGGACATGTGGTCCAAATACAACGGATCTCCAACATCCTGTGTTCTGTTGGGCGAGAATATGACCCATCCTACGTTGCCAAATAAAATACTCATTTCGTTTCAACATAGGTGGTTTGAACATGGATCCAATGTTGGATTCTGGTGTGTTTTATGCCATTTCTCTTGTTTACAACAGATTTGTGTTTTAAAAACTTTTGTAGTAATAAAACTCTGTATTCAAGCAAAACTTATCAAACGAAATTAGCAACAAAGAGCTGATCTGTTCAAATTAAGTTGACTTTTAAAACAAAATCGATTGACCAAGCTTTGATATCAATTGTCACGATCTAAGTTTGAATTGATTACTGTTTTTGTTTCAAGTAATGGAAAATCATTGAAAACAGAAAATAAATGCAGCGGATTAATGGAAAACTTTTACAACAATCAATCGGTCGTTTGTTTTCATCATCATCATGCTTTCAAGTAATTAAACTATTGCATGTGATTCACAAACTCCCCCTTATCCCAATAACGATCGTTTGATAGTAAAAAAATGAAGAAGATATGCGAAATTGATCTTTTTAAGAAGACAAGTGTTAACTGTTACATAGAGCGCCTATTTATACTAATTATCTAACCACTTATCGTCTTTCAATGACGTCAGGGTTGATAGTGACAGCTAACAATAAGTAACTAACTACAAACACTGCTTAGACTAAACTATCAGTGCATAGCACTGTTACATTGATTAAGCTAATACTAAACTAAGCATTGTTGGCTATCCTCCGTTCTTGTAATCTTCTATCAGCGGTTGAGAGTTTCTTCTGTCAGAGATAGGAAGCAATGTGTTTATTGAAAGCAGTAAATACTCATCAGCGGTTAGAACCTCTGATGGTTGGATCAAAGCTCGGATGGTGTGTTTTGACTATGTATCATATGTTCCTTTCCAAAGGTTCAATCCCAACACAAACAAACAGGAACCTTCAATGACACCTCTTCTCGTCTGAACACCTGCAGCAGCATCACCTATAATATTCTCAACTGGATGATCTCTGTTTGCTCGTGTAGTAGCAATGGCGTCAACTTCTAAATCATCACCAAGATTAGATCCAACCTCCCCCCCCCCCCCCGAATATTTCAGATTTGCAAACGGATTAGTGTAATCCTCCTCCTGAATAGGTTCCGACTCACTATCACTTGAATCCGCTGCTTCTGCATTTGCATTTGCGTTTGAGGAAGATTCTGGAGCATCCGTCATTGATATACTCGATCTCGGCATAAAATCACTCTCTTCATCCTCACTTATCACTGTCTGTATCAGCTGAGAGTCATCTGCATTGGAAAACTCAGGAATATTAAATGATTTAAACACACTATCATAATCATATAATATAGCAGTACCACTTGTTGATTGTTGAGGTGAATAACTCGTAATTTCAACGTTAAACACAACCTCAATTTTACCCGTTTTTAGATTAAAAACCCTTTTATTCGGTGATCCAGGTACATAACCTAGAAAGTAACCTTTGTTAGCCACCTCACCAAATTTTTGTTTATCTTTATTTTTCACAATTGTGTAGGGTAAATCTAAATGGTTGAAAGCCTTTCAATTTGGGTTTCTGGTTAAACAATGGCTGGTGACAAGTTTTGTTAAACCGTTTAACAATTAAAACTTTGTTTAGGACATAACAAGCTGTGTTCACAGCTTTTCCCCAGAAAAGAACTGGAAGCTTGGAATCAAACAACATCGTCCTAGCGGCTTTAATCAATGTCCTGTTCTTCCTCTCAGCAACTCCATTCTGTTGAGGTGTATAAGGAGCAGAGTATTGATGTTCAATTCCCTTTCGCAGATAATAGAGATCCAGATTCCGATTCTTGAACTCCGTGCCATTATCACCCCTAATCCTCTTGATGCGTGCATCGTGAACGTTCTCCAATTTTGTAAAAAGATCAATTAGCAACTCAGTTGCCTCATCCTTTGTACCTAAAAAGAAAACCCATGAATAAAGTGAGTAATCATCGGTGACAGCTAAAACAATAGTACTTTCCACCTATGCTCCTTACATTCATTGGACCAAAAAGATCCATATGAAGTAATTCATAAGGGGCATCTATGGAATTTACTGTTTTAGACTTGTGAGGTTTCTTAAGTTGTGTTCCCTTTTGACATGGAAGACATCTATCTTCTACGTGAAACCTCTGCACTAGAACCCCTTCCACTAGACCGTTTTTAATAATATAATTCATTTTTTGGTAGTGGATATGGGCCATGCGCCTGTGCCACAACATTGACTCAGCCTCAGATGCTTTTTATAGCAAACACGCCACCACAGCAGAAGAATCCTTAGCACCCATGTCCATGACATAAGTGTCATTCCTCCTTGGTGCTCTCATCACGATCCAATCATCCAGTATCACCAAACCCGGTTTCAACACCAATGCTTCAGACCTAGTAAAATGGATCGAGTGACCCTTGTCGCAGACTTGTGACACGCTTATCAAATTGTGCTTCAACTGCTCAACATAGTTCACTTTGTCCAGTGTGATCTTCTCGTTGGTCACTTTTCCTCGACCCGTAATGTAACCTCCTTTAGCACCCGCAAAATTCACATATCCACCATCTATATTTTCAAACTCAGTCAACAATCTCGCATCCCCCATCATGTGCCTGGAGCAGCCACTATCAACATACCACAAGTTGATAATCCTCCTTAGCAGCTCCTGCACAAACCAACTTAAATTAGTTAGATTGGGGGACCCAAGCCTGAATGGTCTTGGGTCTACCAAATTCATTAACTATTTTAACATCCATCCAATATCCATTACTCCTAACTGGAGTCTTGGATCTCGGACCTGTTGATGGAAATTAAGTTTGATTTCCACTAGGTCTCTGGTCCTGGGGTTTCCTAAGCAAGTTTGGACTTTGTGACCTCTGAAAATTTTGATTTTGAGACCTTGATTGATTCCAAGAATTTTGATAGTTGTAATTTCTAAAGCCATTGTTATAGTAAGTTCGAATTGTTCTGGTATCGATTTTGATATTGACTTTGACTCCTGAAATTATTTGAATAACCATTAAAATTATTCATTCTTGGTGAACAACTTCTAGGTCTCTGATATCTGCCAGAAGTAGATTCAGGCTGAAACCTTTGTTGATTTCTTTGAAAACGTGGAATTAGCTGAGTTCCTGTTTCAGCCTTATCTATACCAACAATAACACCCACTTGTTGCTTATGAACAGACACCTTTTTCTCACCATCACCTTCCTTCAGTGGTGATTTCTCTCTCTTACTCTCACTCACCTGTGCTTCACTCTTTTTGTTAGGACAGCAGCTAGCTACATGTCCCTTTGTGTGACATTTGAAGCATGATCTTTTTGTAGAAGACTTCTTAACTGAAGTCTCTGTTTTAGATCCATCAGGTGATCACGATGATGCCTTAGAAGGATTTGTTTTTGTTTGCTCAATTTCAGATTTCTCTTTGTTTTTATTTTTAGCAAACTGTACATTTGATTCTTTTTCAATAACAGTGGTTTCGTTTTTCATTTCACTTCCTTTTACAAAATCAACCTTTTTACAAAAGTTTGGTTTTTTTGTTTTTAGGATGTGTACTCTTTGTTTTCAAAACCGGTTTTCTGTTATCGTCTTTCTTGGCATTTTCATTTTCAGACACCTTCACATTCCCTGATGTGGAGCTACTAGGCATGGTTGACCCAAAGTCTGTTAGCTCTTCTTCATTCGGCAAGAAAGAATAGTCATGACCAAGAGGAGGTGGAACTTCATTAAAGCCCTGGAAGCCCACTGTTTTCTTGTCATTACTTTTCTTCAGGCCATTCATCATGTGTTTCATTACAAAAGATGAATCTCTGAATTGACTCAATTTCTTTTCTAGTTCACAAATTTTAAGTTGTGCATCTGACAACTCTTTACATTTTTCAGAAACTTCTTTTGTTTCCTCACTCATTGTATCATGAGCTAAGTCAATAGCTTGAAGTTTTTCATTTAATTTACAGGTTAAAATGTTAATTTCTTCTTCATAACCCTTCATTTTCTTCAAGTATAGTGACTCATTTCTTTTTACGAAAAAGTTTGATTCTTTTACGCTTGAAAGCTCATTTACCAGACTTTAGTTTTGTTTGGACATATTATCAACCTCACCTTGAAGTTCACGACATTTTAAACACATAGAACTAATATGATTAGAACTTACCTCTCCTATAGATTTGCTCAAATCTGCCATGAAGGCAGCAAAGTCTGCAGCCATCTTCTTATCTGCACCATCCTTCTCTTCATCAGACCTTAATTCAACCTCTTCAGCTGCTGTCTGATCAGCATCAACCTTTTCAAAATCAGACTCCTGCTCTCTGCCTCAGCATCATTCTTCACTTCTACTTCTTCCACTGGGGTTATCTGTGATACCCATGACGAAACCAGGTACACCTTAATTGGTCCTAAGCTTAAAGAATGACTAAAACTATAATTATGCGTAAACCTTGTGAAAAAACTGTGTTAAAAACTAGGTACACCTTAATCTGAGGACTTGCATGTTAAAAACCGTGTTGAATACACCAATTTGGGAGTGAGTTTTACTCTCCCACTTGTAAACTGTTTCACTGTTTTTTGGAATGACTTGCATGTTATAAAACTGTGTTAATTGCACTAACTTCTGAGATGTGAATTATCTAACACACAAACTACCTCCCCTCTACAAGTGATTAACGTAAGCCGTGGGCAGTGAATAGTACTATTGGTCTGACAATCCCAGGCCGCGCCCGACAGGAAGGTCGGCAACCAGGTCTGCACTTGTCCTAATTTGGTTGTGTTGTTAGGTATAACTGCTAAGGGGCGTTGAACTGCACATGACGCAGTTGATGGGCCGGGAGTGTCTTGGTGACACGGTCCGGTGGCCGGGAGTGTCTGGGATGACACGGCCCGGGGTAAAACAGTCAGGTTTCACTTGTACCCTCGTGTAATTCCATCTGTGACTATGACTATGACCGTCATTGTGATTATGACCAGTGCAATTAAACATGTTAACACATATTGTTACATAGCAATTAAACCAGTGGAACTCACGCAGCGTTTAGCTGACCCGTTCAAAACTAACATGCATTTCAGGTAAAGCGAAGCAAGAGTAAGGAATGTGCATGTGGATGGCTCTAGTAGTGAACTGTAACAGAATAAGAGTTGTGATAGCTCGTAGTACTGTACTTGAATTTATGGTGTGTAATATGATAGTGATAGTATGTTGTAACCGAGGTTCTCTCTGTATATGATATCATGTTCTTTAAACTATGGAGAATTACCACGTGTTTGCCGCACCCTGCATTTTTCCTCCGCTGCGAGTCGGGGTGTGACAGAAGATGGTATCAGAGCCTTCGGTTATAGCGAACTAGGTATCTCAAAAGAACCTAGACGATAATCCTAAGTTAGTCTCCACATGCTGAGAACCTTTAGAAACTGAGTAGTATGGCTATTACCAAGAAACCCTGGTAGGGCAAATAAATTATTGTGGTCCGGAACACCATAATTTATCTGCTCATACTTGGGGGTCTGGGAACGTCATTGAGATAGGACGGACATCCGTCTACTAACGTCACCAACTGCAAGTAATTTTTTATAAATCTTAAAAATTGAAACTGCGTGCAATACGTGCTTATGTGTATATTTGTGGACTGTTGAGTTCAGTATTTTGGTCAGTCAAATCAGCGTTGTGTGTGGTTTTCTTTTTCAGGTAGCATGTCGCATCGTTTGAGTCACCAGTCGACTTACATATGGAGACTGATCCTGAGGAGGATCCATTGACACCCCTTCTGACATCGAGCTACTCGCCAGATCCTTCTGGTTATTGTTGTGGTCCGTACCCACCCAGACCTCGTACTAGGCGCGAGGGGGAGGCCTCGAGCATCTATCGTTCGCCATCACACCACCCGACTAGCTCCTCGGAGCATAGTCGTACCCCGGATGTTGCCATACCCGTAGGACCTATTCCTAGGAGCCCTACTCCCGCCACGGGGCATTGGGAGTGGGAGCTGGTAGCACCCCGCTTACCGTCACCCGAGACACCGCCTGTTCCTTACACTCCTTTGACTCCGAGTACTTATTCACCCTCCTCATCTAGCCCTCTTGAGATACCAACCTTTGGCCTCCGACAGACGGCTCGTCGGTGGGTACTTACGCCTGTACCCGTGTTCACACCACCCGGGTCCCCTATTCGTCCGACACTCGTACCTATAGGAATGAGGACCCTTCCCCGTTTCACACATATGAGCGAGGGGGTCCTTCCCAGCCGTTTAGAGAGCCTTCTACACCTGTTTGGGGTATACATGTTCCTCCTCAGGAGGTGCCTGCTCCCATCACCGAGAGCAGCTTGATGGGATTTCTGTTCGAGCAGATTTCATTACTACGAATGGCACGGGATGAGGATGAGCAGCATAGGAGGTCGATGGGAGACTACCTGATCCTCTTACAGCAGACGATCATCGCTTTACAGCAGGGTATGGGGTATGTCCATCATGAGCAGGATCATTTCCGTGCATTGGTATACGGATGCATCGGTGCTATTGTAGGTTTGGTCGTAGGTTTTGGAGGATTGGCATGGTGGATGTGGCGTTCTTAGTATGGTTTTTCTTTCAGTATAGATAGAGATGATGTATCTTTTGTACATCCTACCAAGCATTGGGTTATACCCATGTCGAGGTGGTGATGCAGTCATAGTATTTTCATGTTTTCCTGGTTAGTACTTTTATTGCATCGAGTCTGTATGTCATTGTGGTGACACATTTTGACAGCACATCTAAGCACTGGCCCTTATGGGTAAAGTCTATGTGCAAATTTTGACGCTTGTATGATGATGACATTACATATATATGACAATGCTTTTGACTATATGTGTCGTGGATTCATGTGTGTGATGAAGTGTGTGTTATGTTTTAACCAAATATGTGATCTGTGTTAACTGGATACGTGACATTGATACCTAGACATCTATTGTTTATAATAGAATGGCCCCGAAACACGCCCCACAGATGACTGAGGTAGATATTGCGCAAATGATAGCGCAACAACTCACAGCTGTTATTCCCATGATTGTGGCGTAGGTTAGCGCCGGTATTAATGCTAACCCGCAACCAAATCCGCAACCAAGACCCGTAGGTCAGAATGATAACCAGAATAATGGTCGGCCGGTTTGCACATATAAGCATTTCATGGAATGCAAACCGATAGAATTCAATGGGACTGAGGGAAACAATGGGTTTATGAAATGGGTCAAGAAGTCAATAAGTAATTGTCCTGCTAATTGTGTAGTTAAGTATACCACCTGTACCTTTATTGACCATGCTTTAAACTGGTGGAACATGATTGTTCAAACTCGCGGACAGGACGCGATTAATGCGATGACTTGGGATGATCTCAAGATACTGATGAGGGAAAGGTTTTGACCAACCCATGAAATTCAGAAGCTTGAGCACGAGTTCTGGAACCTGCAGATGCAAGGTGCTGATCACGTAGGTTATACTAACCGTTTCAATGAACTGGCGCGTATTTTGCCAGACATGGTCCGACCAGAGTCCAAGAGGATTGAAAGGTATATCTGGGGACTGGCCCCAGAAGTGAGGAGTATCATTAACTCGGTGGAATACCGAACCATGCACGAGGTGGTAGCCAGGCCAGGTACCGTTACATATGACATGGTTAGGCATAAGATTCTGACGATGCCGGGAGAGCCGGCTGGGAACAAGCGCGAGGCCCCGGAAAGTAGTCGCATAAGGCCAGCAGCACCGAAGAGGGGGAGAAATACTAGCCAGAACTATGCCATGACTACCCCCACGGGTAACTCTGACAGCTACAAGGGAAAGGCTCCAAAGTGCAACAAGTGTACTTACCACCACTTTGGTGGGTGTCGAGCAATGATATGCTCGAGGTGTCATAGCAGTGGACATTATGCCCAAAACTGTAGGGTGCCCATGGAACCCAATCCTAAACCAACCCGTTTTCAACCTCCCAGACCTCAACCTCTTCAACAGCGACCTCAGCAACCAGCCCCACAGGTTGCCTATCCCCGTGCATGCTTTGGATGTGGCAGCACGGAGCATTTTCGTAATAATTGTCCAAAGTTAGCCCAGCAGATGGCAGGAAGGAACACCCATAACCAAGCATCTACCTTGAATGCAGCCCGAGGTCGTGCCTTTGTCATGGGACCTGATGACGCACATCAGGATCCCAACGTGGTTTCAAGTACGTTCCTCATTTCCAATCAGTTTGCTTCAATATTATTTGATACGGGCACCGATAGAAGTTATGTGTCGATTGCATTTTTGCCACTCTTGAATATGCCTGCTGTCGACCTGAAACAACCCTATACCGTTGAACTTGCCGGCAGGAAACCGATTACCAGTCACTAACTTATTGTTAATTGCCCTATAACCTTTAACGGTTACCAGTTTACTATTGACCTTTTACCAGTAGAGTTGGGTAGTTTTGATATTTTCGTAGGAATGGACTGGCTGTCCAACCATCGTGCGGAGGTGTTATGTGAGCAAAAGGTGGTGAAGATTCCTTTATCCCCCACGGATGCAATTATGGTACAAGGAGAAAAGTTAGGCGCCACGTTGAACCTTATATCTCACCTTAAGGCATTGAAATGTATATGACAGGGATGTGACGTGTTCTTAGCTAGCATCACATCGGAGGAGCCAGCCGAAAAACATACTGAAGACATTCCAGTAGTATGTGAATACCCTGATGTGTTCCTGGAGGAATTGCCCGGATTGCCGCTCAATCGGCAAGTCGAGTTTCGCGTCGACTTAATACCGGGAACGACACCCATTGCCAAGGCTCCATATCGTCTTGCACCGTCCGAGATGCAAGAGCTATCCACGCAGTTGCAGGAGTTACTCGATCATGGTTTTATCCATCCTAGTTTTTCCCCCTGGGGAGCCCTAGTTTTATTTTTAAAGAAGAAGGACGATAGCTTCCGAATGTGCATCGACTATAGGGAATTGAATAAAGTCACTATCAAGAATCGGTACCCTCTTCCAAGAGTCGATGATCTCTTTGATCAGCTGCAAGGAGCCCGATACTTTTCTAAGATAGATCTTCGGTCAGGTTACCATCAAGTGAAGGTCCAAGAGGATGACATTCCTAAGACCGCATTTCGGACTCGCTATGGGCACTACGAATTCCTTGTTATCCCCTTTGGGTTAACCAACGCACCTGCGGTGTTCATGGACCTCATGAACAGGGTATGTAAGCCATACCTTGACAAATTTGTCATCGTCTTCATTGACGATATTTTGATCTACTCCAAGAGTAAGGACGAGCACGAGCATCATTTGCATGCTATCTTGGAGATACTACGGACCGAACAACTATACGCTAAGTTGTCTAAGTGCGACTTTTGGTTACAAGCCGTACAATTTCTAGGGCATGTAGTGGATCAGTATGGAATTCACGTAGATCCAAGCAAGATAGAAGCAATCAAGAACTGGCCAGCGCCGAAATCTCCAAAAGAAATACGACAATTCTTGGGATTGGCAGGGTATTATCGTCGCTTCATCGAAAATTTCTCTAGTATCGCACAATCGTTAACCGCAATGACGCAAAAGGATAGGAAGTACGAATGGGGTGAAGACCAATAAACAGCGTTCCAGCTGTTAAAGAAAAAGTTATGTGAGGCCCCAATCTTGACGTTACCCGAAGGCGATGACGACTTTGTCGTATATTGCAACGCATTGCGACAAGGGCTTGGATGTGTCCTTATTCAAAGGAATAAAGTTATCGCGTACGCTTCTAGACAACTGAAGGTGCACGAAAAGAACCACACGACGCATGATCTGGAACTATGAGCAGTTATATTCGCATTAAAGATTTGGAGACATTACTTATATGGTACCAAGTGTACTATATATACCGATCACAAAACTCTCCAACATATCTTCGACCAAAAATACTTGAATATGAGACAGCGCAGATGGGTGGAATTGTTAAATGATTATGATTGCGAGATAAAGTTGTGACATCCCGGTTTTTCAGATATCTTAAACGCACTACTTCACGGTTATTCGTTCCTACGTTAATTTGGTTCGGAGACTTAAATTTGCACGCTCGAAATAATTACGATAATTTTGTGTACTTGTTAAATAAATTATGTGCTACGTATTAAACGTTTATAAGTTGGGGCCTTATTATGTGATATCCGATTTCGTGTTTTATTTTAGTTATAAAGTGTAGATGTAGTAAATAGATAAATGAATCGAATCGAGCCGCGACACGAGCCAACTTCACTTCCTTGCAACTCAAGTAGTTAATCTAAACTTGAGAACCAAGTGTTAGACCCAAACCAACCCACCCGAGTCCCTTGCGGCCGCGAACATCCCAAACCGTAAACCCTTCCCTTTCCCCTTTGTCCCTTGCGCTATATATACACATACATGCATGAGCTTTGCTTCACAAAACAAAACACAAAAACCCTAGTGGTGAAAACAGCCGACGGCAGCTTTTCCTTCATCATCCCGGTCGCAAACAGCCTTGATACACCCCTCTCGGTCGCGACAAGTCTTCCTCACTCTTTGCTCTCGGTCGCGATCACCTTCATCATATCCGAATCGGCTCTTGTCCAAGTCTCGGCTCATTGATCTTGTTATTAAAGGTTAGGATTTATCATTGTTTGCAAGATCATATTCGGATTTATATGTTTGAATGTAGTGTTATGTTAGCCGATTTATTTATGCTAGTTGCGGTTAAGATGATTAACGGAATCTAGAAACATTAGGCTGCGTTTTGTTTGATAAAAACTATAGGTTATGATTAGGGTTTGCATGGGTATGATATATATGATAGTATATGATTGGAAATTCTGTTCTTGATCGCATATGTTCAATGTATCGATGGTTTAAGCGAGTTAGATTGTGATAAAGTGCTGAATCAGGATGCTGAATGGTGTTTACAGCCAACTTCAACTGGCTGTAACTTGGTTATTATTTATCAAAAAACGGATTTTCTGAAGTCTAAAACGTAGATTTTTGAAAAACGATTCTAATGGCACTGGATTTATATTTTTCTGAAGTCGTTTGATATTTTTAAGTGGCCAATTAAGTTCAGTAACTAAAGCTGTGAAAATCCTGAAAATTTGTTAGTTGTTTATCAAGTCGGATCTAATAATCGGTAGGGATTCGAATCAGGAAATTTGTACAGCAACTAGATATGGAAATTCCCGGGGAACTCACACTGGAATTTTGTTAATTGAACGAACGGTGATTTTTAAATGAATTCTTCCGTGGACTGCAGTCAGAAAGCGACGAATCTGACTGCAGCCTAGCATATTAATATTTATGAATAATTGGTAAAGTGTTAGGACTTGAAAAATTTATATAAAATTCTATATTATAGTTGACACCTTCTGTAAAATAATTGGAATTTTTGGAATGTTGAAACTATTTAATAAAAATCCTCGAAAACAGCCTAATTATGAGTATATATGCTGAAACTTGATAACTTGCGAATGTTTGTACCAAAGTGTTGTATGGATTGATTGTGTTCATGATAAATTGTTTTGATCACTATATTGGCATGATGATACTTGCATGCATGATTTGAGTCTTAGGAATTATCATTGTATGTACCGCATTGTATGTTAGTATGTGTAGGATTTGTATTGGTGTGTTCACACACTAACTTGAAATCAATTGAATTGTTAGGACGCAATTAGCGGTCCCATCATTTGCAACTTCTGTCTTACACTAACCGAGAAACTAAAGGTGAGTTCACGGCCCCTAATTTTATCCGGTTTTAAACAACAGGGGGAGAAACATGTATACACTCTACAACTCTATTTCTTTACGTTATACGAAATTAACGTCACTTAACTATTCGGTAACTAAGTTAATGTTAATGTACGTTATGGTCACTAAGCAGCTATCTCACACCAGTCCTCGACAATCTCTCGGATCGTTAGTATTGGGTTTAAATAGCGGGGAAATTATAAGTAGTACTACTGGGCCCGACAAGCCCCATCCGAGCTAGTCGCGCTAGCCGACCGGGTATGGTCAACGGGTGAATAATTTGGCCTAACTTCGCCATGGTCAGTGATAGGCCTGGCAACACGGAGGCACAACAGTCAGCTTCGATCGCGAACACTTACGTGACAAAACTTTAGGCTAGCTACCTATATATATTAACATTGAACTTAATAACGAATCAACAATATTATCCCGGTTAGGGATAATGGAACCAACAACGTTATTATTCCAGGTTAGGAATAATGGGACATCATTATTATTCCGGTTAAGGAATAATGGAACTATCAGTATTATTCCGGGTTGGGAATAATGGAACTATCAGTATTATTCCGGGTTGGGAATAATGGAACTAAATCGTTATCCCGGGTTAGGGATAACGGGGGAAACAAACTTATAACCGAACAAACGAATTTATGAAAACCTGTGAACTCACTCTTCTTTAATGTTGACACTTGTTTCTTTACATGTTTCTCAGGACGCTAGGAGCTCTAGGTACACTCACTTGCATTGATCAAGACACCTTTTATCGAGTCTCATTTACAAACATTGTTTTGGGTTTTTCATTTGTTTTGGCGTTTGTGTTGGCGCCCGTTTCTCTACTTATTTTTATGCTTCCGCTCAACCATAAAAACTAATGCTTCCGCTAAACATAAAATCTACAATGAATGGTTAAACAAATGATTTTGGAAAACGTATTATCAAATCATATAGAGTCGTTCGACGTACTAGTGTCTCAGATTCTGGTTTGTTCACACGCCTCGCGGTAAAACTCCGCAAGTGGAAATTGAGGGTGTGACAGATTGGTAACAGAGCCACTAGCTATAGAGAACCAGGTTTGCATTTAAAAGTAGACCTAAACTATAGCTGATTACACAACACTAGATGTAGTTTGGCACCGAACTGTTATATCTTATTATGTGATGTACCACAACTGTGTTATGTAGAACATGAATGCATAGTAAGAAATGAATGCAACTCGTAACTAACTACACAACCTAACAGGCAATGTCATCATCATCATCATCCGACAAACTTACGCAACCAAGGGCGCCTGGAAAGGCACCTATGGTGGAACCCTTACCATCTTATGGCGTGGAGACACGCTCAGCTGCGAGGAAAAGGCTCGCTCTAGGGGAGGAGTTGTCATCACGCCTAACCATCGCTGTGCCGGTCGAACCGGTTAACTCTGTAGAAGTAGGAAACGACCTACTTAGAGATATGATACGGAAACAACAAGAACAAATAGAAAGAATGCATGAAACCATCCTAGCACAGGGATGGATGATACGACAACTGACAGGTAAAACTGGATCGCTCGAGGAAGAGCAACATACGAGTAAGATAGCTCGTAACACCTTAGCCAGAGATCTTCGTGCTGAGCAGCTAAGGGCTGACTGGCTAGAAGACCGAGTTCTTGAGTCTAGCTGGAGAATTCAAGAACTAGAACAGAATCAGGCACCTGTACCGGTACCTGCACCAGCACCGGCCCCTCCAGTGCCGGTAGAGGAGGATCCGGAAGAGGATCCAGAAGAGGATCCAGAAGAGGATCCAGAAGAGGACCCAGAGGAGGATCCAGAGGAGGATCCGGAGGAGGACCCAGCTGTAGAAGCTGGAAATGCCGCGCAGGATGACGGCAACGATAGCGATTTGGGAGATGGAGACGTAGAAGACTGACACGTCTCGCTTATTTTATTTACTTTCCTTCAGTCTATTTATTTTCCCACTTGTGTTTAAACTTGAGACTTTATAGTAAACTGATATGTTTGGTTGGCACTTTGTATGACGTTGAAACTTTATTTAATCAAGTATTTCTTTTGACTATTTAATTTATTTGAGTTGACATAACTTGAAGAATTATTTAAGTACGGAATAGGATAACTATATTGGATATATAGACTTATCAGTGTGTGTTTATGTTGTCTTACGAAGATCTAAATGGCAACTGGACGTCGCGGAAACCTTAACATGACACCCGAAGAATTAGCTGCAATGATCCAAGAGCACGTGAACGCAGCTCTAGCGGGTGTTCAGAACCAACCGGCAGGTAACCATTATAAAATTTTCATGGGAAAATCTAATAGTTGGGCTAGTAGAATTCCTCGCTGACTACCTGTCCTCTGTCAGCAGCAGGGGGTCTTAACCCCTACAAGATGTTCCTCGACGCGAAGCCAAGCAAATTCACGGGGGCAGAAGGACCCATAGGATTGGTGCGCTGGATCGAAAAATCTGAATCAGTATTTGAAATGTGCAACTGTCTGGAGGCCAACAAGGTCAAGTATGCAGCCTCAACATTGGAAGATGGGGCACTAACTTGGTGGAATGCACAAGTCCAAACGCGTGGACTTATTGCTGCAAATGCAATGGCCTGGGCCGAGTTTAAGGCCCTAATCAAATAAGAGTACTGTCCGCGAGACAGAGTTCAACAGTTGGAGCAGACATTATGGAACCACAAGATGGTGGGATCGGAAATCGAAGCATACACAGCGAAACATCACTACTTGGTATTTTTGTGTCCCGGTCTGGCCAACACTGTGGAGAAACGACTCGAGTTCTACCTTGGGGGTCTGGTCCCGGAGATTCAGGGTATGGTAATGGCTAGCAACCCTGCAACTGAACATCAAGCAATTAGATTGGCGCACAAACTCACTGATAAGGCGGTGGAACAAAAGAAGTTGCCAACTCGGGGTACAACTGAAGTTGCCTCTGATAATAAAAGAAAGTTTGAAGACTCGTCTGCTCGACAGTCTTCGTCATCCCAGCCACAACAGGGGAACCAGAAACGGTTCAATAATTACAACAGCCACCGGGGTCACCAAAAATCAGCCCGCCAACAACAACCAGAACGCAAGCGGCTATGTAGGTCGAAAGCCGCAGTGCAATCGCTGTAATCTTCATCATCACGGCCCTTGTGCCAGGAATCGCTGCCAACGATGTGGCAAAGTGGGACATGCGGCAAAGGATTGTCGCGGGAAATCATGTCCCGACAAAACCAAAATCAACCCAAGGGCCAGCAACAGGGTGTTAACCGGGGATGCTATCAGTGTGGTAGCACTGCCCACTTCAAAAGAGACTGCCCACAGCTCCGTAACAACAACAACAACAATGGTGGGAACAACCACAACCACAATAACCACAATAACAACAATAACAACAACAATAATGGAAATGGTGGCACAGGAGGTGCCAAAGGTCGCGCATTTACGTTGGGCCGCGGAGAGGCCAGAAACGACTCGAACGTGGTCACCGGTAAGTTTCCCCTTAATGAACATTTTGCTACTGTGCTTTTTGATACGGGTGCGGATAGGAGTTTTATATCTGAGTCTTTTAGGAAGAACCTAAATCTCACGCCTAAACCCTTAGAGACCCCTTATATCATAGAACTAGCCGATGGTAAATCTGTAGACGTGACCCACATAGTATCCGGCTGTCAACTCAAACTCGCGGTCACACCGTTACCATTGATCTGATGACAACTACCCTGGGAAGTTTTGACGTGGTAGTCGGAATGGACTGGCTATCTGACGTCCGAGCTGAAGTTCTCTGTTTCGAAAAATCTATCCGTGTTCCTCTCTCTAACGACGAAATCTTGACGGTGCAAGGCGAGAAGGCAGGCGCTGTCACAAACATCATCTCTTACATGCAAGCGCAGATGTATCTTCGGAGGAAGAACTCTTTCGCTTTACTCGCACTGGTTACCGAACAGCCTAAGGATGAGAAACGTATAGAAGACATCCCCGTCGTCCGTGATTTTTCCGATGTATTCCCAGAGGAGTTACCTGGTCTCCCACCCCATCGACAATTGGAGTTTGAAATTGAATTGGCGAACCATGCAACTCCTATCGCCAAAGCCCCATACCGCCTAGCTCCAGCCGAGCTGCAGGAGCTGTCTATCCAACTTCAGGAGCTGTTAGAAAAAGGATTTATCCGACCAAGCGCTTCGCCATGGGGAGCTCCAGTCCTTTTTGTCAAGAAGAAGGACGGGACCTTCCGCATGTGCATCGACTACAGGGAACTCAACAAGGTTACTGTCAAGAACCGATACCCGTTACCTCGCATCGACGATCTCTTCGACCAACTTCAAGGGTCAAGCTACTACTCCAAGATTGATCTACGGTCCGGTTACCACCAGCTACGCGTCAGGGAGGAGGATATCGCTAAGACGGCATTTCGTACTCGGTATGGCCATTATGAGTTCTTGGTCATGCCCTTCGGTCTCACCAACGCACCCGCGGTGTTCATGGACCTCATGAACCGTGTGTGTAAACCATACCTCGACAAGTTTGTCATCGTGTTCATCGATGACATACTCATCTACTCTAAAGGTGAAGAAGCACATGCTGAACATCTACGATTACTGTTGGGATTACTTCAACAGGAGAAACTATATGTTAAGCTTTCAAAGTGTGATTTCTGGATTCGGGAAGTTCAGTTCCTCGGGCATATCGTAAATGAAAAGGGTATCCACGTCGACCCTGCCAAGATTGAAGCTATCAAAAACTGGGAAGCACCCAGGACACCGACGGAGATCCGCCAATTCTTGGGTTTGGCTGGTTACTACTGACGTTTCATCGAGGGATTTTCAAAGATCGCGCAACCGCTTACTACCCTCACCCAGAAAGGCATCAAGTATGCTTGGGGTGACAAACAGGAAGCGGCATTTCAATTGCTGAAACAGAAACTTTGCAGTGCACCCATTCTGTCCTTGCCGGAAGGGACAGATGACTTTGTAGTATATTGTGATGCTTCCATTCAGGGGTTGGGATGCGTACTCATGCAACGCGACAAGGTCATCGCGTATGCGTCCCGACAATTGAAGGCTCACGAGAAAAACTACACAACACATGACCTGGAATTGGGAGCAGTAGTGTTTGCACTTAAGATTTGGAGACACTACCTCTATGGAACGAAGTGCACAATCTTTACAGACCACAAGAGCCTCCAACACATCTTTGATCAGAAGGAGTTGAACATGCGACAGCGTCGCTGGGTCGAACTCTTGAACGATTATGAATGTGCCATTCGGTATCACCCGGGTAAAGCTAACGTGGTAGCTGATGCCCTCGGTAGGAAGGAACGCTTGAAACCTCGTCGGGTACGAGCATTACAGCTCACCATTCATTCGGGGTTACCCGAACAGATACACGACGCGCAGTTAGAAGCAGTTAAGGAAGAAAACATCAAGGCCGAATCGGTGGGAAAAATGGAACGCGATTGGGAAGTAAAACCCGATGGAGCCCGGGTATTTCATGAATCGCATATGGGTACCTCTCTACGGAAACCTCAGAGAGCTAGTCATGGACGAAGCTCACAAATCCCGATACTCTGTCCATCCTGGTTCGGATAAGATGTATCAAGATCTTAAAGCTGCGTATTGGTGGCCCAACATGAAAGCTGATATAGCCACCTACGTGAGTAAGTGTTTGACTTGTGCAAAAGTCAAGGTAGAGTATCAAAAGCCATCGGGACTACTCCAACAACCTGAGATCCCAGTGTGCAAAATGGGATCAGATCTCGATGGACTTCATCACTAAACTCCCGCGAACTTTGGGTGGTTGCGATACCATCTGGGTAATCGTGGATCGTTTAACTAAGTCCGCACACTTCCTAGCTATTAAAGAAACAGATAAGATGGAGAAGTTGACTCGCATCTACATTAAGGAAGTAGTTTCTCGGCACGGAGTGCCAACGTCCATCATCTCAGACAGAGATGCTCGCTTCACGTCCAACTTTTGGCAGTCACTTCAGAAAGCGTTGGGCACACGCTTAGATATGAGCACAGCTTATCACCCTCAGACTGATGGTCAAAGCGAAAGGACCATACAGACCTTGGAAGACATGCTCAGGGCATGCGTAGTAGACTTCGGAAATAGTTGGGAAATCCACCTGCCTTTAGTGGAATTCTCGTATAACAACAGTTACCATACGAGTATATCGGCAGCACCGTTTGAGGCATTATACGGTCGTAAATGTAGATGACTGGTCTGTTGGGCAGAAGTCGGTGACAGTCAACTCACAGGCCCTGAGTTGATACTTGAAGCTACTGAAAAGATTGTACAAATCAGAAACCGCATGGCGGCGGCACGAGATCGACAGAAAAGCTACGCTGATCAACATGCAAACCGCTCGAATTTCAAGTAGGCGACCGCGTCCTACTGAAGGTGTCACCCTGGAAGGGTGTAATCCGCTTTGGAAAACGAGGCAAACTAAACCCACGGTACGTAGGTCCCTTTGTGATCTTGAAACGTATTGGACCCGTAGCTTATCAATTAGACCTTCCTGCCGAACTCAGTGGAGTTCACAACGTTTTTCACGTGTCAAATCTGAAGAAGTGTCTATCGGATGAAACCCTAGTCATTCCATTGGACGAGATCCAAGTGGATGAACAACTGCACTTTGTGGAACAACCTATCGAGATCATGGATCGTGAGATCAAGACTCGAAGGCACAGCAAGATTCCGATCGTTAAGGAACGTTGGGACTCTAAGCGTGGACCGGAGTTCACGTGGGAAAGAGAGGACCAAATGAAAAGCAAATACCCACACCTCTTCGCAACTGAGCAGCAAACTAATGATACCAGCAACTAAATTTTCGGGACAAAAATTCTTTCAACATGGGGATGATGTGACAACCTGGGAATTTCTTGTAGTTTCGCGTACCATTGTTAACGAACTAACTCTTTGTGCGTGGCACTCTAAACATGTACGCTGCATTCTAAACCGTGTTTACTCAATTTTCGGGACGAAAATTCTTTCAACATGGGGATAATGTGACATCCCGGTTTTTCAGATATCTTAAATGCACTACTTCACGGTTATTCGTTCCTACGTTAATTTGGTTCGGAGACTTAAATTTGCACGCTTGAAATAATTATGATAATTTCGTGTACTTGTTAAATAAATTATGTGCTACGTATTAAACGTTTATAAGTTGGTGCGTTATTATGTGATACCCGATTTCGTGTTTTATTTTAGTTATAAAGTATAGATGTAGTAAATAGATAAATGAATCGAATCGAGCCGCGACACGAGCCAACTTCACTTCCTTGCGACTCAAGTAGTTAATCTAAACTTGAGAACCAAGTGTTAGACCCAAACCAACCCACCCGAGTCCCTTGCGTCCGCGAACATCCCAAACCGTAAACCCTTCCCTTTCCCCTTTGTCCCTTGCGCTATATATACACACACATGCATGAGCTTTGCTTCACAAAACAAAACACAAAAACCCTAGTAGTGAAAACAGCCGACGGCAGCTTTTCCGTCATCATCCCGGTCGCCCTAGTTTTATTTGTAAAGAAGAAGGACGGTAGCTTCCGAATGTGCATCGACTATAGGGAATTGAATAAAGTCACTATCAAGAATCGGTACCCTCTTCCAAGAATCGATGATCTCTTTGATCAGCTGCAAGGAGCCCGATACTTTTCTAAGATAGATCTTCGGTCAGGTTACCATCAAGTGAAGGTCCAAGAGGACGATATTCCTAAGACCGCATTTCGAACTCGCTATGGCCACTACGAATTCCTGGTTATCCCCTTTGGGTTAACCAACGCACCTGCGGTGTTCATGGACCTCATGAACAGGGTATGTAAGCCATACCTTGACAAATTTGTCATCGTCTTCATTGACGATATTTTGATCTACTCCAAGAGTAAGGACGAGCACGAGCATCATTTGCATGCTATCTTGGAGATACTACGGACCGAACAACTATACGCTAAGTTGTCTAAGTGCGACTTTTGGTTACAAGCCGTACAATTTCTAGGGCATGTAGTGGATCAGTATGGAATTCACGTAGATCCAAGCAAGATAGAAGCAATCAAGAACTGGCCAGCGCCGAAATCTCCAAAAGAAATACGACAATTCTTGGGATTGGCAGGGTATTATCGTCGCTTCATCGAAAATTTCTCTAGTATCGCACAATCGTTAACCGCAATGACGCAAAAGGATAGGAAGTACGAATGGGGTGAAGACCAATAAACAGCGTTCCAGCTGTTAAAGAAAAAGTTATGTGAGGCCCCAATCTTGACGTTACCCGAAGGCGATGACGACTTTGTCGTATATTGCAACGCATTGCGACAAGGGCTTGGATGTGTCCTTATGCAAAGGAATAAAGTTATCGCGTACGCTTCTAGACAACTGAAGGTGCACGAAAAGAACCACACGACGCATGATCTGGAACTAGGAGCAGTTATATTCGCATTAAAGATTTGGAGACATTACTTATATGGTACCAAGTGTACTATATATACCGATCACAAAACTCTCCAACATATCTTCGACCAAAAATACTTGAATATGAGACAGCGCAGATGGGTAGAATTGTTAAATGATTATGATTGCGAGATAAAGTTGTGACATCCCGGTTTTTCAGATATCTTAAACGCACTACTTCACGGTTATTCGTTCCTACGTTAATTTGGTTCGGAGACTTAAATTTGCACGCTCGAAATAATTACGATAATTTTGTGTACTTGTTAAATAAATTATGTGCTACGTATTAAACGTTTATAAGTTGGTGCGTTATTATGTGATATCCGATTTCGTGTTTTATTTTAGTTATAAAGTATAGATGTAGTAAATAGATAAATGAATCGAATCGAGCCGCGACACGAGCCAACTTCACTTCCTTGCAACTCAAGTAGTTAATCTAAACTTGAGAACCAAGTGTTAGACCCAAACCAACCCACCCGAGTCCCTTGCGGCCGCGAACATCCCAAACCGTAAACCCTTCCCTTTCCCCTTGGTCCCTTGCGCTATATATACACACACATGCATGAGCTTTGCTTCACAAAACAAAACACAAAAACCCTAGTGGTGAAAACAGCCGACGGCAGCTTTTCCTTCATCATCCCGGTCGCAAACAGCCTTGATACACCCCTCTCGGTCGCGACAAGTCTTCCTCACTCTTTGCTCTCGGTCGCGATCACCCTCATCATATCCGAATCGGCTCTTGTCCAAGTCTTGGCTCATTGATCTTGTTATTAAAGGTTAGGATTTATCATTGTTTGCAAGATCATATTCGGATTTATATGTTTGAATGTAGTGTTATGTTAGCCGATTTATTTATGCTAGTTGCGGTTAAGATGATTAACGGAATCTAGAAACATTAGGCTGCGTTTTGTTTGATAAAAACTATAGGTTATGATTAGGATTTGCATGGGTATGATATATATGATAGTATATGATTGGAAATTCTGTTCTTGATCGCATATGTTCAATGTATCGATGGTTTAAGCGAGTTAGATTGTGATAAAGTGCTGAATGATGCTGAATGGTGTTTACAGCCAACTTCAACTGGCTGTAACTTGGTTATTATTTATCAAAAAACGGATTTTCTGAAGTCTAAAACGTAGATTTTTGAAAAACGATTCTAATGGCACTGGATTTATATTTTTCTGAAGTCGTTTGATATTTTTAAGTGGCCAATTAAGTTCAGTAACTAAAGCTGTGAAAATCCTGAAAATTTGTTAGTTGTTTATCAAGTCGGATCTAATAATCGGTAGGGATTCGAATCAGGAAATTTGTACAGCAACTAGATATGGAAATTCCCGGGAACTCACACTGGAATTTTGTTAATTGAACGAACGGTGATTTTTAAATGAATTCTTCCGTGGACTGCAGTCAGAAAGCGACGAATCTGACTGCAGCCTAGCATATTAATATTTACGAATAATTGGTAAAGTGTTAGGACTTGAAAAATTTATATAAAATTCTACATTATTGTTGACACCTTCTGTAAAATAATTGGAATTTTTGGAATGTTGAAACTATTTTATAAAAATCCTCGAAAACAGCCTAATTATGAGTATATATGCTGAAACTTGATAACTTGCGAATGTTTGTACCAAAGTGTTGTATGGATTGATTGTGTTCATGATAAATTGTTTTGATCACTATATTGGCATGATGATACTTGCATGCATGATTTGAGTCTTAGGAATTATCATTGTATGTACCGCATTGTATGTTAGTATGTGTAGGATTTGTATTGGTGTGTTCACACACTAACTTGAAATCAATTGAATTGTTAGGACGCAATTAGCGGTCCCATCATTTGCAACTTCTGTCTTACACTAACCGAGCAACTAAAGGTGAGTTCACGGCCCCTAATTTTATCCGGTTTTAAACAATAGGGGGAGAAACATGTATACACTCTACAACTCTATCTCTTTACGTTATACGAAATAAACGTCACTTAACTATTCGGTAACTAAGTTAATGTTAATGTACGTTATGGTCACTAAGCAGCTGTATCACACAAGTCCTTGACAATCTCTCGGATCGTTAGTATTGGGTTTAAATAGCGGGGAAATTATAAGTAGTACTACTGGGCCCGACAAGCCCCATCCGAGCTAGTCGCGCTAGCCGACCGGGTATGGTCAACGGGTGAATAATTTGGCCTAACTTCGCCATGGTCAGTGATAGGCCTGGCAACACGGAGGCACAACAGTCAGCTTCGATCGCGAACACTTACGTGACATAACTTTAGGGCTAGCTACCTATATATATTAACATTGAACTTAATTACGAATCAACAATATTATCCCGGGTTAGGGATAATGGAACCAACAACGTTATTATTCCAGGTTAGGAATAATGGGACATCATTATTATTCCGGTTAAGGAATAATGGAACTATCAGTATTATTCCGGGTTGGGAATAATGGAACTATCAGTATTATTCCGGGTTGGGAATAATGGAACTAAATCGTTATCCCGGGTTAGGGATAACGGGGAAACAAACTTATAACCGAACAAACGAATTTATGAAAACCTGTGAACTCACTCTTCTTTAATGTTGACACTTGTTTCTTTACATGTTTCTCAGGACGCTAGGAGCTCTAGGTACACTCACTTGCATTGATCAAGACACCTTTTATCGAGTCTCATTTACAAACATTGTTTTGGGTTTTTCATTTGTTTTGGCGTTTGTGTTGGCGCCCGTTTCTCTACTTATTTTTATGCTTCCGCTCAACCATAAAAACTAATGCTTCCGCTAAACATAAAATCTACAATGAATGGTTACACAAATGATTTTGGAAAACGTATTATCAAATCATATAGAGTCGTTCGACGTACTAGTGTCTCAGATTTTGGTTTGTTCACACGCCTCGCGGTAAAACTCTGCAAGTGGAAATTGAGGGTGTGACAGATTGGTAACAGAGCCACTAGCTATAGAGAACCAGGTTTGCATTTAAAAGTAGACCTAAACTATAGCTGATTACACGACACTAGACGTAGTTTGGCACCGAACTGTTATATCTTATTATGTGATGTACCACAACTGTGTTATGTAGAACATGAATGCATAGTAAGAAATGAATGCAACTCGTAACTAACTACACAACCTAACAGGCAATGTCATCATCATCATCATCCGACAAACTTACGCAACCAAGGGCGCCAGGAAAGGCACCTATGGTGGAACCCTTACCATCTTATGGCGTGGAGACACGCTCAGCTGTGAGGAAAAGGCTCGCTCTAGGGGAGGAGTCGTCATCACGCCCAACCATCGCTGTGCCGGTCGAACCGGTTAACTCTGTAGAAGTAGGAAACGACCTACTTAGAGATATGATACGGAAACAACAAGAACAAATAGAAAGAATGCATGAAACCATCCTAGCACAGGGATGGATGATACGACAACTGACAGGTAAAACTGGATCGCTCGAGGAAGAGCAACATACGAGTAAGATAGCTCGTAACACCTTAGCCAGAGATCTTCATGCTGAGCAGCTAAGGGCTGACTGGCTAGAAGACCGAGTTCTTGAGTCTAGCTGGAGAATTCAAGAACTAGAACAGAATCAGTCACCTGTACCGGTACCTGCACCAGCACCGGCCCCTCCAGTGCCGGTAGAGGAGGATCCGGAAGAGGATCCAGAGGAGGATCCAGAAGAGGATCCAGAAGAGGATCCAGAAGAGGACCCAGAGGAGGATCCAGAGGAGGATCCAGAGGAGAACCCAGCTGTAGAAGCTGGAAATGCCGCGCAGGATGACGGCAACGATAGCGATTTGGGAGATGGAGACGTAGAAGACTGACACGTCTCGCTTATTTTATTTACTTTCCTTCAGTCTATTTATTTTCCCACTTGTGTTTAAACTTGAGACTTTATAGTAAACTGATATGTTTGGTTGGCACTTTGTATGACGTTGAAACTTTATTTAATCAAGTATTTCTTTTGACTATTTAATTTATTTGAGTTGACATAACTTGAAGAATTATTTAAGTATGAAATAGGATAACTATATTGGATATATAGACTTATCGGTGTGTGTTTATGTTGTCTTACGAAGATCTAAATGGCAACTGGACGTCGCGGAAACCTTAACATGACACCCGAAGAATTAGCTGCAATGATCCAAGAGCACGTGAACGCAGCTCTAACGGGTGTTCAGAACCAACCGGCAGGTAACCATTATAAAATTTTCATGGGAAAATCTAATAGTTGGGCTAGTAGAATTCCTCGCTGACTACCTGTCCTCTGTCAGCAGCAGGGGTCTTAACCCCTACAAGATGTTCCTCGACGCGAAGCCAAGCAAATTCACGGGGGCAGAAGGACCCATAGGATTGGTGCGCTGGATCGAAAAATCTGAATCAGTATTTGAAATGTGCAACTGTCTGGAGGCCAACAAGGTCAAGTATGCAGCCTCAACATTGGAAGATGGGGCACTAACTTGGTGGAATGCACAAGTCCAAACGCGTGGACTTATTGCTGCAAATGCAATGGCCTGGGCCGAGTTTAAGGCCCTAATCAAATAAGAGTACTGTCCGCGAGACAGAGTTCAACAGTTGGAGCAGACATTATGGAACCACAAGATGGTGGGATCGGAAATCGAAGCATACACAGCGAAACATCACTACTTGGTATTTTTGTGTCCCGGTCTGGCCAACACTGTGGAGAAACGACTCGAGTTCTACCTTGGGGTCTGGTCCCGGAGATTCAGGGTATGGTAATGGCTAGCAACCCTGCAACTGAACATCAAGCAATTAGATTGGCGCACAAACTCACTGATAAGGCGGTGGAACAAAAGAAGTTGCCAACTCGGGGTACAACTGAAGTTGCCTCTGATAATAAAAGAAAGTTTGAAGACTCGTCTGCTCGACAGTCTTCGTCATCCCAGCCACAACAGGGGAACCAGAAACGGTTCAATAATTACAACAGCCACCGGGTCACCAAAAATCAGCCCGCCAACAACAACCAGAACGCAAGCGGCTATGTAGGTCGAAAGCCGCAGTGCAATCGCTGTAATCTTCATCATCACGGCCCTTGTGCCAGGAATCGCTGCCAACGATGTGGCAAAGTGGGACATGCGGCAAAGGATTGTCGCGGGGAAATCATGTCCCGACAAAACCAAAATCAACCCAAGGGCCAGCAACAGGGTGTTAACCGGGGATGCTATCAGTGTGGTAGCACTGCCCACTTCAAAAGAGACTGCCCACAGCTCCGTAACAACAACAACAACAATGGTGGGAACAACCACAACCACAATAACCACAACAACAACAATAACAACAACAATAATGGAAATGGTGGCACAGGAGGTGCCAAAGGTCGTGCATTTACGTTGGGCCGCGGAGAGGCCAGAAACGACTCGAACGTGGTCACCGGTAAGTTTCCCCTTAATGAACATTTTGCTACTGTGCTTTTTGATACGGGTGCGGATAGGAGTTTTATATCTGAGTCTTTTAGGAAGAACCTAAATCTCACGCCTAAACCCTTAGAGACCCCTTATATCATAGAACTAGCCGATGGTAAATCTGTAGACGTGACCCACATAGTATCCGGCTGTCAACTCAAACTCGCGGGTCACACCGTTACCATTGATCTGATGACAACTACCCTGGGAAGTTTTGACGTGGTAGTCGGAATGGACTGGCTATCTGACGTCCGAGCTGAAGTTCTCTGTTTCGAAAAATCTATCCGTGTTCCTCTCTCTAACGACGAAATCTTGACGGTGCAAGGCGAGAAGGCAGGCGCTGTCACAAACATCATCTCTTACATGCAAGCGCAGATGTATCTTCGGAGGAAGAACTCTTTCGCTTTACTCGCACTGGTTACCGAACAGCCTAAGGATGAGAAACGTATAGAAGACATCCCCGTCGTCCGTGATTTTTCCGATGTATTCCCAGAGGAGTTACCTGGTCTCCCACCCCATCGACAATTGGAGTTTGAAATTGAATTGGCGAACCATGCAACTCCTATCGCCAAAGCCCCATACCGCCTAGCTCCAGCCGAGCTGCAGGAGCTGTCTATCCAACTTCAGGAGCTGTTAGAAAAAGGATTTATCCGACCAAGCGCTTCGCCATGGGGAGCTCCAGTCCTTTTTGTCAAGAAGAAGGACGGGACCTTCCGCATGTGCATCGACTACAGGGAACTCAACAAGGTTACTGTCAAGAACCGATACCCGTTACCTCGCATCGACGATCTCTTCGACCAACTTCAAGGGTCAAGCTACTACTCCAAGATTGATCTACGGTCCGGTTACCACCAGCTACGCGTCAGGGAGGAGGATATCGCTAAGACGGCATTTCGTACTCGGTATGGCCATTATGAGTTCTTGGTCATGCCCTTCGGTCTCACCAACGCACCCGCGGTGTTCATGGACCTCATGAACCGTGTGTGTAAACCATACCTCGACAAGTTTGTCATCGTGTTCATCGATGACATACTCATCTACTCTAAAGGTGAAGAAGCACATGCTGAACATCTACGATTACTGTTGGGATTACTTCAACAGGAGAAACTATATGTTAAGCTTTCAAAGTGTGATTTCTGGATTCGGGAAGTTCAGTTCCTCGGGCATATCGTAAATGAAAAGGGTATCCACGTCGACCCTGCCAAGATTGAAGCTATCAAAAACTGGGAAGCACCCAGGACACCGACGGAGATCCGCCAATTCTTGGGTTTGGCTGGTTACTACTGACGTTTCATCGAGGGATTTTCAAAGATCGCGCAACCGCTTACTACCCTCACCCAGAAAGGCATCAAGTATGCTTGGGGTGACAAACAGGAAGCGGCATTTCAATTGCTGAAACAGAAACTTTGCAGTGCACCCATTCTGTCCTTGCCGGAAGGGACAGATGACTTTGTAGTATATTGTGATGCTTCCATTCAGGGGTTGGGATGCGTACTCATGCAACGCGACAAGGTCATCGCGTATGCGTCCCGACAATTGAAGGCTCACGAGAAAAACTACACAACACATGACCTGGAATTGGGAGCAGTAGTGTTTGCACTTAAGATTTGGAGACACTACCTCTATGGAACGAAGTGCACAATCTTTACAGACCACAAGAGCCTCCAACACATCTTTGATCAGAAGGAGTTGAACATGCGACAGCGTCACTGGGTCGAACTCTTGAACGATTATGAATGTGCCATTCGGTATCACCCGGGTAAAGCTAACGTGGTAGCTGATGCCCTCGGTAGGAAGGAACGCTTGAAACCTCGTCGGGTACGAGCATTACAGCTCACCATTCATTCGGGGTTACCCGAACAGATACACGACGCGCAGTTAGAAGCAGTTAAGGAAGAAAACATCAAGGCCGAATCGGTGGGAAAAATGGAACGCGATTGGGAAGTAAAACCCGATGGAGCCCGGTATTTCATGAATCGCATATGGGTACCTCTCTACGGAAACCTCAGAGAGCTAGTCATGGACGAAGCTCACAAATCCCGATACTCTGTCCATCCTGGTTCGGATAAGATGTATCAAGATCTTAAAGCTGCGTATTGGTGGCCCAACATGAAAGCTGATATAGCCACCTACGTGAGTAAGTGTTTGACTTGTGCAAAAGTCAAGGTAGAGTATCAAAAGCCATCGGGACTACTCCAACAACCTGAGATCCCAGTGTGCAAAATGGGATCAGATCTCGATGGACTTCATCACTAAACTCCCGCGAACTTTGGGTGGTTGCGATACCATCTGGGTAATCGTGGATCGTTTAACTAAGTCCGCACACTTCCTAGCTATTAAAGAAACAGATAAGATGGAGAAGTTGACTCGCATCTACATTAAGGAAGTAGTTTCTCGGCACGGAGTGCCAACGTCCATCATCTCAGACAGAGATGCTCGCTTCACGTCCAACTTTTGGCAGTCACTTCAGAAAGCGTTGGGCACACGCTTAGATATGAGCACAGCTTATCACCCTCAGACTGATGGTCAAAGCGAAAGGACCATACAGACCTTGGAAGACATGCTCAGGGCATGCGTAGTAGACTTCGGAAATAGTTGGGAAATCCACCTGCCTTTAGTGGAATTCTCGTATAACAACAGTTACCATACGAGTATATCGGCAGCACCGTTTGAGGCATTATACGGTCGTAAATGTAGATGACTGGTCTGTTGGGCAGAAGTCGGTGACAGTCAACTCACAGGCCCTGAGTTGATACTTGAAGCTACTGAAAAGATTGTACAAATCAGAAACCGCATGGCGGCGGCACGAGATCGACAGAAAAGCTACGCTGATCAACGATGCAAACCGCTCGAATTTCAAGTAGGCGACCGCGTCCTACTGAAGGTGTCACCCTGGAAGGGTGTAATCCGCTTTGGAAAACGAGGCAAACTAAACCCACGGTACGTAGGTCCCTTTGTGATCTTGAAACGTATTGGACCCGTAGCTTATCAATTAGACCTTCCTGCCGAACTCAGTGGAGTTCACAACGTTTTTCACGTGTCAAATCTGAAGAAGTGTCTATCGGATGAAACCCTAGTCATTCCATTGGACGAGATCCAAGTGGATGAACAACTGCACTTTGTGGAACAACCTATCGAGATCATGGATCGTGAGATCAAGACTCGAAGGCACAGCAAGATTCCGATCGTTAAGGTTCGTTGGGACTCTAAGCGTGGACCGGAGTTCACGTGGGAAAGAGAGGACCAAATGAAAAGCAAATACCCACACCTCTTCGCAACTGAGCAGCAAACTAACGATACCAGCAACTAAATTTTCGGGACAAAAATTCTTTCAACATGGGGATGATGTGACAACCTGGGAATTTCTTGTAGTTTCGCGTACCATTGTTAACGAACTAACTCTTTGTGCGTGGCACTCTAAACATGTACGCTGCATTCTAAACCGTGTTTACTCAATTTTCGGGACGAAAATTCTTTCAACATGGGGATAATGTGACATCCCGGTTTTTCAGATATCTTAAATGCACTACTTCACGGTTATTCGTTCCTACGTTAATTTGGTTCGGAGACTTAAATTTGCACGCTTGAAATAATTATGATAATTTCGTGTACTTGTTAAATAAATTATGTGCTACGTATTAAACGTTTATAAGTTGGTGCGTTATTATGTGATACCCGATTTCGTGTTTTATTTTAGTTATAAAGTATAGATGTAGTAAATAGATAAATGAATCGAATCGAGCCGCGACACGAGCCAACTTCACTTCCTTGCGACTCAAGTAGTTAATCTAAACTTGAGAACCAAGTGTTAGACCCAAACCAACCCACCCGAGTCCCTTGCGTCCGCGAACATCCCAAACCGTAATCCCTTCCCTTTCCCCTTTGTCCCTTGCGCTATATATACACACACATGCATGAGCTTTGCTTCACAAAACAAAACACAAAAACCCTAGTGGTGAAAACAGCCGACGGCAGCTTTTCCGTCATCATCCCGGTCGCCCTAGTTTTATTTGTAAAGAAGAAGGACGGTAGCTTCCGAATGTGCATCGACTATAGGGAATTGAATAAAGTCACTATCAAGAATCGGTACCCTCTTCCAAGAATCGATGATCTCTTTGATCAGCTGCAAGGAGCCCGATACTTTTCTAAGATAGATCTTCGGTCAGGTTACCATCAAGTGAAGGTCCAAGAGGACGATATTCCTAAGACCGCATTTCGAACTCGCTATGGCCACTACGAATTCCTGGTTATCCCCTTTGGGTTAACCAACGCACCTGCGGTGTTCATGGACCTCATGAACAGGGTATGTAAGCCATACCTTGACAAATTTGTCATCGTCTTCATTGACGATATTTTGATCTACTCCAAGAGTAAGGACGAGCACGAGCATCATTTGCATGCTATCTTGGAGATACTACGGACCGAACAACTATACGCTAAGTTGTCTAAGTGCGACTTTTGGTTACAAGCCGTACAATTTCTAGGGCATGTAGTGGATCAGTATGGAATTCACGTAGATCCAAGCAAGATAGAAGCAATCAAGAACTGGCCAGCGCCGAAATCTCCAAAAGAAATACGACAATTCTTGGGATTGGCAGGGTATTATCGTCGCTTCATCGAAAATTTCTCTAGTATCGCACAATCGTTAACCGCAATGACGCAAAAGGATAGGAAGTACGAATGGGGTGAAGACCAATAAACAGCGTTCCAGCTGTTAAAGAAAAAGTTATGTGAGGCCCCAATCTTGACGTTACCCGAAGGCGATGACGACTTTGTCGTATATTGCAACGCATTGCGACAAGGGCTTGGATGTGTCCTTATGCAAAGGGATAAAGTTATCGCGTACGCTTCTAGACAACTGAAGGTGCACGAAAAGAACCACACGACGCATGATCTGGAACTAGGAGCAGTTATATTCGCATTAAAGATTTGGAGACATTACTTATATGGTACCAAGTGTACTATATATACCGATCACAAAACTCTCCAACATATCTTCGACCAAAAATACTTGAATATGAGACAGCGCAGATGGGTAGAATTGTTAAATGATTATGATTGCGAGATAAAGTTGTGACATCCCGGTTTTTCAGATATCTTAAACGCACTACTTCACGGTTATTCGTTCCTACGTTAATTTGGTTCGGAGACTTAAATTTGCACGCTCGAAATAATTACGATAATTTTGTGTACTTGTTAAATAAATTATGTGCTACGTATTAAACGTTTATAAGTTGGTGCGTTATTATGTGATATCCGATTTCGTGTTTTATTTTAGTTATAAAGTATAGATGTAGTAAATAGATAAATGAATCGAATCGAGCCGCGACACGAGCCAACTTCACTTCCTTGCAACTCAAGTAGTTAATCTAAACTTGAGAACCAAGTGTTAGACCCAAACCAACCCACCCGAGTCCCTTGCGGCCGCGAACATCCCAAACCGTAAACCCTTCCCTTTCCCCTTGGTCCCTTGCGCTATATATACACACACATGCATGAGCTTTGCTTCACAAAACAAAACACAAAAACCCTAGTGGTGAAAACAGCCGACGGCAGCTTTTCCTTCATCATCCCGGTCGCAAACAGCCTTGATACACCCCTCTCGGTCGCGACAAGTCTTCCTCACTCTTTGCTCTCGGTCGCGATCACCCTCATCATATCCGAATCGGCTCTTGTCCAAGTCTTGGCTCATTGATCTTGTTATTAAAGGTTAGGATTTATCATTGTTTGCAAGATCATATTCGGATTTATATGTTTGAATGTAGTGTTATGTTAGCCGATTTATTTATGCTAGTTGCGGTTAAGATGATTAACGGAATCTAGAAACATTAGGCTGCGTTTTGTTTGATAAAAACTATAGGTTATGATTAGGGTTTGCATGGGTATGATATATATGATAGTATATGATTGGAAATTCTGTTCTTGATCGCATATGTTCAATGTATCGATGGTTTAAGCGAGTTAGATTGTGATAAAGTGCTGAATCAGGATGCTGAATGGTGTTTACAGCCAACTTCAACTGGCTGTAACTTGGTTATTATTTATCAAAAAACGGATTTTCTGAAGTCTAAAACGTAGATTTTTGAAAAACAATTCTAATGGCACTGGATTTATATTTTTCTGAAGTCGTTTGATATTTTTAAGTGGCCAATTAAGTTCAGTAACTAAAGCTGTGAAAATCCTGAAAATTTGTTAGTTGTTTATCAAGTCGGATCTAATAATCGGTAGGGATTCGAATCAGGAAATTTGTACAGCAACTAGATATGGAAATTCCCGGGGAACTCCCACTGGAATTTTGTTAATTGGACGAACGGTGATTTTTAAATGAATTCTTCCGTGGACTGCAGTCAGAAAGCGACGACTCTGACTGCAGCCTAGCATATTAATATTTACGAATAATTGGTAAAGTGTTAGGACTTGAAAAATTTATATAAAATTCTACATTATAGTTGACACCTTCTGTAAAATAATTGGAATTTTTGGAATGTTGAAACTATTTTATAAAAATCCTCGAAAATAGCCTAATTATGAGTATATATGCTGAAACTTGATAACTTGCGAATGTTTGTACCAAAGTGTTGTATGGATTGATTGTGTTCATGATAAATTGTTTTGATCACTATATTGGCATGATGATACTTGCATGCATGATTTGAGGCTTAGGAATTATCATTGTATGTACCTCTTTGTATGTTAATATGTGTAGGATTTGTATTGGTGTGTTCACACACTAACTTGAAATCAATTGAATTGTTAGGACGCATTTAGCGGTCCCATCATTTGCAACTTCTGTCTTACACTAACCGAGCAACTAAAGGTGAGTTCACGGCCCCTAATTTTATCCGGTTTTAAACAATAGGGGGAGAAACATGTATACACTCTACAACTCTATCTCTTTACGTTATACGAAATAAACGTCACTTAACTATTCGGTAACTAAGTTAATGTTAATGTACGTTATGGTCACTAAGCAGCTGTATCACACAAGTCCTTGACAATCTCTCGGATCGTTAGTATTGGGTTTAAATAGCGGGGAAATTATAAGTAGTACTACTGGGCCCGACAAGCCCCATCCGAGCTAGTCGTGCTAGCCGACCGGGTATGGTCAACGGGTGAATAATTTGGCCTAACTTCGCCATGGTCAGTGATAGGCCTGGCAACACGGAGGCACAACAGTCAGCTTCGATCGCGAACACTTACGTGACATAACTTTAGGGCTAGCTACCTATATATATTAACATTGAACTTAATTACGAATCAACAATATTATCCCGGGTTAGGGATAATGGAACCAACAACGTTATTATTCCAGGTTAGGAATAATGGGACATCATTATTATTCCGGTTAAGGAATAATGGAACTATCAGTATTATTCCGGGTTGGGAATAATGGAACTATCAGTATTATTCCGGGTTGGGAATAATGGAACTAAATCGTTATCCCGGGTTAGGGATAACGGGGGAAACAAACTTATAACCGAACAAACGAATTTATGAAAACCTGTGAACTCACTCTTCTTTAATGTTGACACTTGTTTCTTTACATGTTTCTCAGGACGCTAGGAGCTCTAGGTACACTCACTTGCATTGATCAAGACACCTTTTATCGAGTCTCATTTACAAACATTGTTTTGGGTTTTTCATTTGTTTTGGCGTTTGTGTTGGCGCCCGTTTCTCTACTTATTTTTATGCTTCCGCTAAACATAAAATCTACAATGAATGGTTACACAAATGATTTTGGAAAACGTATTATCAAATCATATAGAGTCGTTCGACGTACTAGTGTCTCATATTCTGGTTTGTTCACACACCTCGCGGTAAAACTCTGCAAGTGGAAATTGAGGGTGTGACAAAAGTACCACCCGAGGAAAGCTAATGTGGTAGCAGATGCGCTAAGCAGAAAGGACCGAATTAAGCCCCTCCGAGTACGAGCATTGGGAATGATCGTGCAGACAAGTCTGATAGATCAAATCCAGAACGCGCAGATGCAAGCCCTGGATGAAAGCCAGTTACCTAGTGAAGGATTGCACAGGAATGAGAAAAGCTTTGTGAAGAAAACGGACGAGGTATTGTATTTCAAGAATCGAGTGTGGATTCCTGCAAGTTCGAAGCTGAGACAATTAATAATGGACGAGGCTCATAAATTGAAATATTCGATTCATCCCCGTACAGACAAGATGTACCACGACCTGAAAGAATTTTATTGGTGGCCGGGAATGAAAAAGGACGTGGCCGAATACGTGAGCCAATGCTTGACTTGTGCGCGAGTCAAGGCTGAGTATCAGAAACCCTCAGGGATGTTGCAACAACCTGAGATACCTCAATGGAAGTGGGAACAAATCACGATGGATTTCGTGACGCATCTTCCGAAAACGCCTCGTGGTTATGATGCGATCTGGGTAATCGTATATCGATTGACCAATCCGCGCATTTTATTCCAATTCGCACCACGTATAAGACCGACCAGTTGGCCGAAATTTATGCTAATGAGATAGTAGCTAGACATGGTGTCCCGATTGCTATTATTTTTGACCGAGACAGCCACTTTACTTCGCGATACTGGCAGAAACTACAAGAGGCTTTGGGGACACGAATTGATTTAAGCACTGCTTATCATCCCCAAACCGATGGCCAATCGGAACACACGATTCAGACACTGGAGGACTTGCTGCGTGCTTGTGTTCTGGACTTCAGAGGAAGTTGGGACAGGCATCTCCCACTAGTGGAATTCTCGTATAACAATAGTTACCATAGTAGCATTCAAGCAGCCCCATATGAGGCCCTTTACGGTCGAAAGTGCCGATCACCACTTTGTTGGGCCGAAGTGGGTGCCACTCAACTGACGGGATCAGAACTAGTTCAGGAAACAACTGATAAAGTCCATCAGATTCAAAAGCATTTACAAGCTGCTCAGAGCCGACAGAAGAGCTGGGCTGATGTACGCAGAAAACCATTATCGTTCAAAGTAGGTGAACGAGTTCTGTTAAAGGTATCGCCGTGGAAAGGCGTTATCCGATTTGGAAAATCAGGAAAGCTAGCCCCACGCTACATTGGGCCATACGAGATCCTAGCCAAGGTAGGTCCGGACGCGTATCGGTTGAAGTTACCAACCAAACTTAGTGCCATTCACGATGTCTTCCATGTATCAAACCTGAAGAAATGCCTGTCAGGCGAAGCTACCCAGGTACCTTTGGAAGACATACACGTTGACGATAGACTCCACTTTGTGGAAGAGCCGGTGGAAATAGTTGATGGTAGGGTCAAACAATTAAGACATAACAAAATTTCACTGGTTAAAGTCCGGTGGAACTCTAAACAAGGACCTGAATATACCTGGGAATAGAAGGATGAATTCCGTAGAAAATACCCTCACCTCTTCCCTAGCGTGACAAAGTAAATTTCGGGATGAAATTTCTAAACCAAGGGAGACTGTGATACCCATGACGAAACTAGGTACACCTTAATTGGTCCTAAACTTAAAGCATGACTAGAACTATAATTATTCGTCAACCTTGTGAAAATTTCATGACTTGTGTGTTGTGCGAAACAATATATGTTATATCTCAGAGGAATCTGAGAGCACGTCATGGTTGACATGACACTACTAAGGATCGATGATGCGAGGTTGGTGTCCTTAGCCTTGAACAACGTGTTAAATAGAGACTTGACGTTTAACAACGCATTAAACCTTTGACATTGATTATTAGATTATCGGTAGCCTTATTTAAGATTCCAAGTTCCAGGAATAACTTAGTGTTTTGCCATAGACTGTGACATAAGGTTTGAAAATATCAAAGCCCGGGCACGCAAAACGAAGCAGCTCCCGGTTGGGGAAACGCATTCGTTCTGGGCATAACATAAGGCAACCGAATGTGCAAGAAACGATCGATCAAGCTTAAAAACACTTAAACGAACGTCAAACGAACGTCAAACGAGACTTTTATGATTAAAACGTAACTAGGTTCGGACTTTTAGACGGTTATGCATAATTTTTAAAACCAAGTCTTTTGACACTAAGTACACGCAAAACGGAGTCCGTCACGCAAATCGAGAACGCGCGCAGGACCCGAAAACGAACCCGTACTTATCCAGAAGATAAACATCATCTTTAAGCATGCAAAACAAAGAACGAGGTGGCCCTAGGGGGCCCACCTCCAAGCCGCCATCAACCCCCCCCCCCCAATGGTTATAAATATATTTTATTTCTTTTCTTTTAAAATTTAATCAAAAATCACAACAAATCTCTCAAAAACCAGCTCTCAAACTCTTCTTCTCGCTGAATTCATCAAGAACAAGTTTTAATTCAAAGGTATTAGCCTTGATACTTATAATTCTAAGTCCGTTTCTTCGATTAAACGCGATTTCTAGCCAAAACGCTTTCTAATCCATGAATTTTGGAGTTTTAAACAAGTTTTAGGGCTGAATATGAACACCACATGAAACCCCTGGTGTTATATGGCAGCCATGGTCACTAATCATTGGGGTTTGATACCATAATCAACTTTTATTCGACAAAAATCGCTTAACTATTCGATTAACCGAAAAACAATGAATTAAAGCTTGATTGATCTAAGTTCTAGCATATTTGGGTTGTACTTGGTGTATAGGTACTGAATATAGCCTTTACACACTTCTGGGATCAAGATAAACGCTTGGAAACGGAAGAATCGCTAGGTATATGATCTGAAAACCGAATCTAGGCTAGGCAGAAAATTGTTTTGCCTATAACTTGGTCCGTGTAACTTGGATTGAGATTAAATTTGGTGTGGTAATGTAGGGTATTGTCATAAAGGTCCACGTAAAATTTTAGAATTTTTGGTATTTTCTATGATTTTTGGTGAAGTTTTACCTGTTTTAACCGAAAGAATTTTGGAAAAATTATCAAACGAATTCAATAAATCACCAAATTTTACAGAGACGCTACGGAACATATGCAAAATGTTTTGGGAAAATTCGGAGTCCACTGGTTGAGTTTTGACTTGGGTTAAAAATCCGCGTTTTTGCGAGTTTTCGGTAGCCGGGAATGCACCGAAACGAAATCAGAAAAATCCCAAAATTTTCTGAGATGTTCCTGGACATGTATAAGGTTTTCTGGAATGTTTTTGGATTTTTTTAACTACTGATGGTATTTAATTGGAATTATGTGGTTAAAAATAGTTTTATAAATAATTTATTTAAATAAGTAAATTAGCAAAATAAATTCCTAAAACTTTTTGCCATTATCTACAGATTTTTACTGATTTATATAAAAATTTACAGATTTTTATATAAAATATAGATTAAATGGAAATTTACGGAATTAAAAATATATTATTTTAAAGCAATGCAGTTTACCATATAACGAACCTGTCGGAACTGGGAACTGACCCAACCCGACAATTACTATAACTTGAACACCGGGAGTATTCCGAGAGATTCCCGAGCAAATTGAACACCCTGAGTGTGTCCTAAGGCAATTTAGGAGAATTCCCGACGGTGAAAATGGAAACTCAAAATTGGGCAACTTAGACCCTTCAAACACTCAAACTCCCTTAATGGAAAGTTAATCATTCTTGAATAACCACGTGTTTGCACAACTGGTATTCCCGTACCATTATCCGAACACGTTAAACTACTGACTTTGGCTGGCACGCGAATCGGTGCCCGGAAGCCAAACTGAAAACTAATACTACCCTGACGTACATCACCATACTAGTGTCCTATAGACTCAATCCGGAGTAAAAAATCCTGACCAGATCCAAGTTATAACCATTACCAACTTAGATACTGATTTGAGTCCATGCTTGCATGTGTGTTATTAAAGTTGGTCCAGCTATTCGACGACTCTTGTGTTAAAGACCACTATTTGCACTGTGAGTTTCACTTCCCCACTTTTGAATTGTTTTACTGTTTTCTGGGGACTTGCATGTTAAAAACTGTGTTGAATACACCAATTTGGGAGTGAGTTTTACTCTCCCACTTGTAAACTGTTTCACTGTTTTTTGGAATGACTTGCATGTTATAAAACTGTGTTAATTGTACCAACTTGTGAGATGTGAATTATCTAACACTCGAAGTACCTCCCCTCTACAAGTGATTAACGTAAGCCGTGGGCAGTGAATAGTACTATTGGTCTGACAAACCCAGGCCGCGCCCGACAGGAAGGTCGGCAACCAGGTCTGCACGTGTCCTAATTTGGTTGTGTTGTTAGGCATAACTGCTAAGGGGCGTTGAACTGCACGTGACGCAATTGATGGGCCGGGAGTGTCTTAGTGACACGGTCTGGTGGCCGAGAGTGTCTGGGATGACACGGCCCGGGGTAAAACAGTCAGGTTTCACTTGTGCCCTCGTGTAATTCCATCTGCGACTATGACTGTGACCGTCATTGTGATTATGACCAGTGCAATTAAACCTGTTAACACATATTGTTACACATCAATTAAACCAGTGGAACTCACGCAACGTTTAGCTGACCCTTTCAAAACTAACATGCATTTCAGGTAAAGCGAAGCAAGAGTAAGGAATGTGCGTGTGGATGGCTCTAGTAGTGAACTGTAGCAGAATAAGAGCTGTGATAGCTCGTAGTACTGTACTTGAACTTATGGTGTGTAATATGATACTGATAGTATGTTTTAACCGAGGTTCTCTCTATTTATGATATCATGTTTTTTAAACTAAGGAGAACTACCACGTGTCTGTCGCACCCTGCATTTGTTTTCCGCTGCGAGTCGGGGTGTGAAATTATCTCAGCCATGAAAGCCTGTGTGACATTGTCATCACCTTCCAGATGAACACTCCAATCGTAAGAACCTTCTCTTGCAGTAGAGATCAAGGCCTTTGAACTGTTGTTATTTGATGAGTTCCTATTGCTCGAACCATGTCCTGGAGAATCTTGATATGAATCACTAGGAGAGACTCAGTTTTTGGTCATCGACATTCTCTAGTCCATAACTCTGACAGTTGTAACACCTAACCTTAGACTTGTCAAAACCAACACTTTTTCCCACGAACTTTCTACCTGTCATATTCATGAATCTCTTTACTCGTCTAGATATCATGGCCATCTGCCACTGTAGATCCATCTCCTCAAGATCATCAGGGTCAATCTGATCAAAATCTTCATCAAAGTAGCTGGATCAGATATCCGTCCCTGAATATAGTTCTCGTAAGATGCAACAAAAGAAGCAAGCAGGGCAAGATACTCTTCAGCAGCTTTAACACTCAAAGGCATAGACTTGGTATTACTGTTACTAGCACTCGACTGTTGTTTCTTGCCTCGAGATGATCCCCCTGAAGCAGCAACAAAACATACATCCCCATCAACATTAGTCACAACCTGCTCATTCTCACATGAAAGAAACGTTGTTGTTGAATCACTTGAAGCATTGTGAGAAGATGAAGATGAAAGGCCTTTATAAATTCCCGGATCTTAAACCAGATCATATCCAGTTTCCTTTTTCTTCATGTTGAGCTCATAAGCTCTTAGCTGTCCAACAATCTCTTCCAAGTCCATCTCCTCGTAAGTATCATATTTCTTAATCATAAAAGTATAGATATCCCACTTGGTAGGTAAAGCATCGAGCAATTTATCATTTATCTCAACATCTGTATATCCGTCTATGTCATAATTATCCAATTCTGACATAAGATGATAATATCTCGTGATGATATCCTCGAGGGACTCGTTTCTCATTCACTTAAAGACTGCAAATTGCTTCTTCAGCAGATCTACTTTGTTCTTTTTTTACGTCAGGATTACCCTCATATCTCTTCTCAAGGGCATCCCACCTCTCCTTTGAGGTAGTATAACGTTTGAATGTATGTTTGATGCCATCTGGTAAAGACATCTTTATAGCAGCTAAGGCCTTCTTCTCAGACTCATACATTCTCTTTTCAGCATCTGACATGTTAACATATGCAGTGACTCGTTGTCTGCCTTCGAAGTCATGAGTTGGGTTTACGTACCCATCTTGAATACAGATCCACATCCGTGTGTCCTGATATTCAACGAACGATTGAAACCTATCCTTCCACGTAGTGTAATTCTCAACTTTTAACATCTTAGGCGGTTTGTTAGTCGTTCCAGCCTCATGCTCCATCCTCAAAAGTTCATTCAAGTTCGACATATTCGACATTTTTACGAACTGGCTGGTTAAAAACGGCAAAATATTTTCCGAAACTGGTTTTTACTAAAAGGTACCGTTAGAATCGTCTCGACGATACGATTCCAATGATATATAATGTCTAACACCTTTTTCGGGGTTTTCCAGAGCCTTTTTTTTGTCCTAAAATCAACGGAGTCCAACGGTGCAAACGGTTTGCTTAGATTGTCTGGATAATTTTCTGTTCACAAAAACGTGAATTTTTAGCTACGACTACCAAGAAAAATTCCACCTTTCCCTTAAGTCGCAATCTCAGTCGAAACCACACACAATTCTTTCCGAGTCGAAACCACACTCGAAACCACGTGATTTCGAGTCGCAACCTCAGTCGAGATCTCAGATTTCGAGTCAAACAGCACCAGTCGAAATCTCAGTCGAGATCTCTGATTTCGAGTGAAAAATGCACTAGTCGAGACCTGAGTCGAAATCACTTGTTTCGAATCACAAATGCACTATTCTAGAACTGAGTAGCAACCTCCAGTCGAGACCTAAGTAGCAACCTCGTTTTTTCAAATCAAATCTGTTGAAATCTCTAAAATCAACAATTCGAAACTTTCAAACTATATCTCTTAAAATTCAGCAAACAACTTCCAAGCACCACCAAAACAGATTAAAACCACGAAAATTAGACTGTTCTTCGTTGTTCTTCGTCGAACCGAACTTAGATCTGTAAATCAGTTTTGAACCGAAACACAAGAGCAAACGCTCTGATACCAATTGTAGGTCCCATATCCCGTATGGAACGTCACAAAACTGATAAGCTACCAAGGGTGCGGAATCCCCTTGATAAACCGAATGAACAGAAACAAGAAACTAGACGAAGAACTCGCAACAAACCGATTGTTTACAACCACTCAAGATCACTAGAACTCACAGCTTTTCTCTGTGTTTTCTCAAACTCTCTCAAACTGTCTAATGGCTCAAGTGTATAACCTAAACCCTAAAGCATAAAACTGTTTATTTAGACACAGCCATATGCGAACTGGGCTAGGCCCACATACATAAATACAAACTTGAACTGGACTAATACTAACTTGGACTTGATTGGACTTCATAACAAACTCGAATTCTTTAAGTCTTCATGATCCAATCTCGTTTAATATCCAAAGACCAAGCCAAAGCTGTTGTCACATAACATGCACCAAAAATACCTGACACGAATCTGGATTTACCTTCTGCTTTTTCTTCATTTTACTGCGAGTAGTGAAGATATGTGTGAGTGCTTATACATTGATGTTTTCCAATTCACAACCAAGGGAAAGCGTTTGATCAAAGCAGGCCAGTCCCAGGTTGTTCAGCTAACCCAAGGCTAGATTTGAGTGGTTCACGGAATGGGTAGTCCTAGCAAAGCAACATTTAGCTTCACAAAGTGTTAGATGTGCAATTATTTTAAAAACAATAAACTGAAAGTGTGGACGCTAAAGCCGAATAAAGTATTATCAGGTGCAGACTGCAGATTATAGAAAATTGTTTTATTTTGGGGTTAGGGTGCTATTATGTTCACTAGATCTATGGAGAAGATATCATTTTGGAGCATGAAATTAGAGGCTTCGTACACGCCGCACCGCGTGGACCTACAAATTAAGTCGTTCGATCTACAGGCGTTTTTTGAATGGAATTCAACGGGTGCCTAAAATATATTTTTTAATTTAGGAATTTATGTTTTAGTTTTTATTTTAAGTTAATTAACATTTCTAACATAACTTTGTTATTTACTTGTAGATGGAGCTAAGTGTCGCAACCGTTATGGGTTGAATTCCCACCAATTCTAGCACTGTGATACGAATCAAATCTAGACTTACATCACATAATATGGCGCAAGTATGATCGAGAGCAGAGGTGATTGTTTCAACCCGAATGGGTCAATGTTAGTTATGTTTCAACTCAAACGGATCAAGTTAAAAACATACGGGTTGAATGTCTTACAACCTTTTTCACAACCCATTTCTAGAGGTAACAATTTGACGAGTTTGCTCCAAACATCCTTTTACTTATGAAAGCCTTTTGAGCTTATTTGTCAACCTTACAAGGACCTCACACAACGTAAGTGACCATTTTATTTGATATATGTGCGCAAGGCAATAAACAATGTAGGTTCCGTCTCCACACAAAAGATGAACGACGCCGACATAATTAAAAATTAGATAAAGAGGTGGTGACCGGCAACAGTGATGATCCCAAACAAGGAGCGTTGCTGACATCACTTTGGCAGCGACATTTGGTATCTTAAATGACCAGCAATAGCCGCAATGGCAACGTCGGAGATGCCCTGCCAAGAATCAGATGTCGCACTAGGTCACAACGATGGAGGATTTCACTTTTGTTCGGCGTTTAATTAGCAACAACCTAGTTTTTGTTTAATAAAGGTGGGGCTTTGCGATTTGGTGATTGTGCAAAACCCTTTAATAAATGCGGGTAATCCAAGATCTCTTTCATTTTAAATTTGAAATTTCTCTGATTGATTTGTGTTGTTTAATATTGTGGTATGGAGCTTAAATTTTGTGTCTTTCTCTATTAATTTTTGTAGGCAAAACGTGCCTTTCTTGTGAAGCTATGTGTGATACCTTTCCTGAACCAAATTGCCTTCTATTGCAAAGGTAGTTGCTACATGATTGCTTAGAGGTGGAAATTTCAATCCATTTTTTTGTGAATTTGTTGATTTGGGTGATGGTTTATCTCTAACGGTTAAACGGTTGAATGTATAGAAATACATCCAAAGTGTATTTTTAGTTACATGAAATCTCCTAAATATAATTGGATTAGATTATGTCCTAGTTAGCCTTTTTAACATGAGCTAATTAAAAAAAACCTTAACTCGTGTAATGTTTTGGAGTAAAGTATGTTTTTGACGCATATAAGTAGATAATTGCATGCTTTAGTATTAAAATTAAAGTAATTAATGTATTCACAATTGTTAAACCGATTGTACTTATGTTTATGATTTGAACTTGTGATAATTTGTGCCTAATAATCGATTGATTGAATGGATTAAGATTTTTAATTAAGTTTATTAATGTGATTATATATTAAACTTTTGATAACTTGTGCCTAAATTCACTAATATGAATTGTTGTGGTAACCTTCTCAGGTGAATTTGTTCACTCGACGCTCACACCGCGTTTGGGGTAGCATGCAAACTAGGCAAGCATCAACGTCACCGAAGGTAAAATAAATAATGGCTGCTATACTATCTGTGAACGTGTAATAAATCTCATAAGATGATGCTATTTGAGCTTCCATGTTCTAAGAATATTGTTTTTAATCAACTTAGTCGCCATAGCATAAGCTGCAATATAGCTTTCAATTCTGAATGAATTGATGCAAAGAAAAAGACGAATCATCTTAGTTTGACTACTCTTAGTCAAACAAATACGTTCCAACTTCACCCATCAACACATATTCATTTTTCCGCTATGACATTAATTAGTCTATAGAGACCTCGAAGTTGAGAGTTCATTTCAACTTTCTTTATTAACTTTTCATTTTCCAATAAATGCTTTGAAGATGACAACTCTAAACAATACCTTAACCTTATATGCGGCACGCCTTAGACCAAGTGGTAGTGGTTCAAGCAGTGATGATTCGTAAAAGGAGGATGATGATGATGGTGAAAGTGATGAAGAGGATGTGAAGTAGGTAAAATGTGTGGATGAAATGGAAGAAGGGGAGATAAGAGATGAAGTGATTGCTTGGAGTGATGATGATGAAAATAGTGAGGCTGTGAAAGGTCCGATTTGGTCGAGGAATGTGTCTCATGTAATTCTTGAGTATTTATGCTCATATATTTCGTTTTTGTTTGTTAGTTTGCTTTGTTAAATAATGATTAGTAAACCTGCATAATGGGTTGGTCGGGTGGGCTGCTGGTTAGAACGAGCCTACTTAAAAATAGTTATTTTGGTCCGGGTTAGGACTGGCCAATTTAAAATGGTCATATTTAAAAAAAATAGTTGCATGCCCTGTATCCCATAGGGCCATAGCCTGCAAAAGTTAAATTATGCACGAACGTGTGTTAGGAGTAATGATAATATTTACTTGCCATGTGTTTTTTTTATGAAATCCTTATCTTGATTTATTATTGTAGCTTTGATTAAATTCTTTCTACATAACAAATGCTGTAATATATGTTATCCAAACGACATATAGGTAATATTGATTTTTCTAATTTTAGGTCTATGTTGGTGTTATAATGCGTGGATATGATCGGCTTTCAAATATATGCTCAGAGCTAAAGACTTTTTGAGAACTTATTACTTTTCAACAACCATAGAAGACATACTCAGAGCTAAAGATTTTATGATAACTCATAACTTTTCAACAACCATAGAAGAATTTAGAGGGTATATATTCAAAAAAAAAAGAAAGTTTCAATTAATTTAATGAACCTGAAACACTTTTTTTGCATTACTTTTGCTCCGCATTTGCTTGAGCTCATGTGAATATTAGGACGAAATGCTTTGATAAACTATTGGTTTTAAGTTGCCATTGTTGTTCCTTATGAATTACTGGTAGTCATTGTTTTGATTAAATTCTTTTTACATAAACGTGATGTCTTATATATTGTTATCCAAATGACATATAGCTAATTATCACTCACACGCATGTTTCTTTTATCATCTGGCACGCTATTATCTGTAAATAATTTAAAGTTTACCTGTCCATTTGGTTTGACCTAACCCAACCTATTTAACCCATGCCAAAACAATTTGAAGGCCACCGACTTGTGTAAAGGTTAATGCTTGGTTAACATGACAATAGTGTACCAGTTGTCTGTCGCTCTATCAAGTGTAAAAACCATAGATGGAGTCAAATTACTAATACGAGAGAAAGACGGCAAACCTACAGATAAAATAACAATTATGATGTATAAAGAAATCTTTAACAACTTGTTTTTTTTTCGTATTCATTTTTTTCAATTCATTGCAATTTAATATATACATTAGTAAGTAAACGTTTCATTTATATAAAAAGTTTATATCCACGCGGTTAAATAATGTAATTTATTGTGAGACTACACGTGTAACACACGGGTATTTAAACTAGTAATATGAGGCATTATGCGGTATTTTTAGAAAACGCCCCATAATGCCCCATTGCTGAATAAGCTGTCACATGAAGCAAAACGCCTAAAGGTGGGGTGTTAACCACTCCTCATGGTCTTAGACTATCCACTATGGTGACCATTTTTCCCAACTGTTTGCCACATAACACAAAAGACAAAACTCATTTGTAATTTAAAAATATAAAAATTAATTTAATGTCTCAACCAGTTTGGTAGAACAACCATAGGTTGCAACCGGTTGTTTAATATTATAATATTTTTTTGTCTTTTATATTATTGATATGTGTTCTTTTTTATAAAATAATAATTATTAATTAATAAAATATTGATGTAGGTTGGGTTGTGAATGGGAGTGAAAAGTTGAATTGGGTTGGGTTGTGTATGTGGAAGAGAGAGAAATTAATTTTTTAATAAAAGGTTGGGTTGGATTAGGTTGGGTTGGGTTGTGATAGTGGATAGTCTTAGAACAGATGAGTTGAAGCCATTGTTTGGGCTTAAACAGCCCTAACTGATAAAACCCTAGCTTTCATCGTCCTCAATCGCCACAGCCTCAACTCTCATCGGCGCTTCAAAACAAAAATGGTACATTGTAACACCTAATACTATCTATACATGTATGTATATTTGTGTTCCTAAATGCGCGTATAATTTGATATCTGTAGCCGTTCAAGAGGTACGTTGAGATCGGAAGAATTGCTCTCGTTAACTACGGAAAGGATTATGGAAAGCTTGTTGTGATTGTTGATGTCATCGATCAAAACAGAGTATGTCATTTTTTTTTTACTTTTGTTTGATAGTTGACAATTGTTATTTGCTTTTTGTTGTTATATGTATGAGTTTAGATCGATTTTGTGGTTTGGGTAAGTACTGATTTTATTGTCCAGAAAATGGGATATCAGGAAATGTTAGCTCACTTTAATTATTAATTAATAATATTATACTAGTGTTGCTTAAGGATTGGTTGGTTTCCTGGTTTGAACATCTTTATTTTCTATTCAAAATTGTTAGATTGTATTAAAGTTTTTTTGAAATGTTAAAAAAAGTTTATTAAAATCTCATGTTGGTCAAAACCGAAATGTTTAGGGCCATACCAGCTGAATCGCTCTTTTTATTTTAGTTAGGCTGGTTGGTTATGAACATAACTAAGGGGTGGGTGTTTTGAATGTTTGTGTAACACTGAATATGGTCCTGGCTTATTGATTATATTTACCACTTTATGTTTTGAGTTTTCATATGGATTCTTTAGGTTTTTGAATTTGGATATAATAAAAATAAACTTTGGTGCCAACTTCCATAGAGTGTTATTATATGTCAGTGCTCTAATGGTTTAATAAACTGTTTTAGATGGTCTGAGACCTGTTTGTTTTCCTTCTCCACTCTGAAATTGTAATCGTTTTTGTTTTTAGTGAGTAGGTTGTGTTTGTAATGAATAGTTTTAGGATAAGGGCGCAGCAGGGATAAGGTGCACCTCATGTAAGGAATTAATATGTAGTGTAAACCAAGGTCTGAATGTAGGCTGTTTTGAATTTTTACTTTTTGATTGGCAGGCTCTTGTTGATGCTCCTGACATGGTGAGAGGTCAAATGAACTTTAAGAGGCTAACTCTCACAGACATCAAAATTGATATCACAAGAGTTCCAAACAAGAAAACTCTTATTGCTGCTATGGAGGCTGCTGGTATTAGTTAAATGGTACTACGGAAGCTATGCTTGTTGCTGTTTTGATGACTGAGTTTTATTTTGTTTGTAGATGTCAAGAACAAGTGGGAAAACAGCTCATGGGGAAGAAAACTCATTGTTCAAAAGAAGAGAGCCTCACTTAACGATTTTGACCGGTTCAAGGTTATGTTGGCAAAGATAAAGGTCAGTATTTTTGAGCTTTACCTTCATTTTTTACTTTTGCTTTGTTATAAGGATCTAGGTTTTTTTTGTTTTTTTTTGTTTTTTTTAATAATTTAACATGAACCCTTCATTGGCTATTGAGAGGTTGATGTGGCAATGGTCTATGGCTATTACAAGCCTAGCCCAGACTCATCTAAGCTCGAGCTCATCTCATTACTAATTTTACATACGCAAGCTTCGCTTTTTTTCATTCATTAATTAGTTAATTTATTTGTATAGTTTTAAATTTCACATATAATTGTATGATTAGAAGATAATGGCTTTTACTACATTTTTTTTTTGTATTTTTATGTATAATAAAGTTATATTTATGCAAGTAGTAGGCTCATTTCAAGATCGATGTGCGAAGCTCAGCTTGAGATCGAGATCATTTAAACTCAGGTCGAGGCTTAAGTGAGTAAGTAGCTTATGAGTGGCTGGGATAATCTCCACCTGTCAGAAACTGCGACTGGGTTTAAATTTAGTACTTGTATGGGTCAAAAAATATCAGTTTATGCAATAACTATTTCCATTTTAGTTTTTCATGCAAGTGAAGTCTTAATTACTTTTGAGTCAAGTCGTTGTACCTTTATGTAGCTGGCCTGTTTGGCTGGCATATCGTTGTTTTAGCTTTTATTTTGATTTTCTATTTCTAATTATCTGTTGTTGATAAAGCTTCACCTGTTTATTTTACCTATTCAATCAATATGTTTCAACGCGTGGTTGTTTTTTGAACTTGCAGAAAGCAGGAGTCGTTAGGCAAGAGCTAGCCAAGCTAAAGAAGGAAACCACTTGATTTGCACGAGATTTGAGATTTCAGTGCGGTTTATTTTAAATTGTTGTTTAGTAGATTATTGTTGGTTTTCAGGACGTCATGTTTACAAGGTATTAAATGGATGTTTTGAGTCATGTCTGATTCAGTATTGAACTTATTCTTAATGGTTATTGTGTTTGCCCACTTTTCTATTTTCATTCCAAAGCTTACAGTTTCTTGTGGTATGATTCAAGTTAGAAAACCTTGAAAGTTGTTGAAACTACAATACAATTGTATTTTCTCAAATATTTCTCCTCCTAAAATCAAAAACATATTTTTGTATTTTAGTTTTTTTAAGAAATACTAATATAAAAGATATACAAACCAATGTGGATCACGTGAACTCGTCGTGCGGTCCGTATTCAACCTCTGCTTCCGCACCTGTCAGCAATTTTTAATACCGTTAAGCCTCATGAGATATTTAAATCTTGTTAAATGAAATGCTTTGGTATAAAAATCAGCTTTTTGTTCATCGGTGTGGATTTTTTCTATTCGCACCAACTTCTTTTCATAGCAGTCACGAATGAAGTGATAACGAATTTCTATGTATTTAGTACGAGAGTGATGAACATGATTATCTACATATAAAGGCGTATCAAGAAATTGCAATCCAAAGTCCCTCATCTGTTGTTGAATCCAAAGGATTTGAGAACAACAGCTGGAAGCAGAAATGTATTCTGCCTCACAGGTAGAAAGAGAGACCATGGTTTATTTCTTGCATTGCCACGTTACCAAACGAGTTCCAAAGAATTGGCAACCAGCCGTTGTAGATTTAGAATTCAACTTGTCCACCCCGAAGTCAGCGTATCCCGTCATATCAAAATTATCGTTCTTTGGATACATAAGCCGGTGCTTGGACATCCCTTCAAGTAACGGAATATTCTTTTGACTATCTGCATGTGTGACACTCGAGGACTGGACCGATATCTCGCACAAAGGCAAGTAGGATACATGATATCTGGGCGAGATGCCGTCAGATACATAAAAGATCCTATCGTCGACCGATAGAGTGTATCATCCACTTTGGTTCCAGTTTCGTGAATGCAAATCCCATTGTTCAGCGCCAGAGGAGTCGAAAGCGGCTTCGAGCTATCCATTTCAAACTTCTTGAGAATATCGTGAACATACTTTGTTTGATGAATGAATATGCCGTCTGGTAACTGATCCACCTGTAATCCGAGAAAGAATTTCATTTCGCCCATAGAAGACATCTCGAATTTGTTCTTCATGATCTTTTCGAACTCTTTGCAAAGACTATCATCCGTTGAACCAAAAATGATATCATCCACATAAATCTGTACAATGATTAGATGACTTCCGACTTCTCTGGTAAACAATGTACTATCCACTGTGCCTCTAGTAAAGCCGTTTCCAACGAGATGTTGCGATAACGTCTCGTACCAAGCTCTCGGGCTTGGTGTAATCCGTATAAGGCTTTGTCTAGGAGATAAACTTTGTTCTTGTTCAGCGGATCGACAAACCCCGGTGGTTGGCCGACGTACACTTGTTCGCGTAGCTTACCATAGAGAAATGCGGATTTCACATCTAACTGGTACACCTTAAAACCTTTCCAAGCTGCGAATGCAAGGAAAATGCGGATTTACTCTAAGCTTGCAACCGGTGCATAAACTTCTGTGTAGCCAATACCTTCTTGCTGGTGGAAACCCTTACCGAGCTTTGTTTCTAACAATCACACCGCGATCATCCCTTTTGCACTTGAAGACCCACTTCATGTCTATAGCTTTCTGCTCCGGTGGTAAGTCTACAAGCCTCCAGACTCCCAGTTTCTCAGTGTTAATATTTATTTGTTTGATCATATCATAAATAAATATTATAGGTGTTTGTTTAGCTTGTTATTGGGTATGACCCGACTTGGATCATCACGCACTAGCCACATCAATTTAATATGTGTCTTGGGCATACCGATTCCAACAATCTCCCACTTGCACAAGAACATAGAAGATTGATGCAAGTAGCAAATACCGCCTAACAACGGTTTACTACCCCTAATACGTATGACGAAGTGCCATTCAATAACATCATCCCCTTCAAGTCCCTTACTTGAACATGATTTAGGTGAAACGATCATTTATCCTTTTTTTACAGATGTCATGTCAAATCCAGAAACATAGAACGATCATTCTCTGTTGATTTAACTTTAGCAGGCCTTAGACACCTTACTCTCAACGAATAAGAGGAACAAATCCCATCTTGACTACATACGTCTCTCACAATCACCTTGTACCACACCTGAGCTTAGCCTTATGTACTGTCATGTTACTGACAGCGAAAGAACCAAGTCAAAGTATAATATTTGGTGAATATCAAGACCCAATATGTCAGAGGATACTATGATATTCGCCTTTACTCAAAATTACTTATGATCAATCACAAAGATTCCATGTAGTAATGTTTGAGAGCGGGTCAGTCCAACATTTGTATCCCACAAATATCTATGAACTTTGGCAGCAACACTTTGCTCTATATTCATACCTAATGAATATCCACCAATCCGAGTTCATAATAGTCTTACCCTCATATTTGATCCCATAAATATGATCGACTACGGACATTTAGAATAATTAACTTATTCATGGATTTAAACATTCTAAAATGGAACATAACTCAAAATGCCATAATCATTAAAATGAGTCAAAATAACAATTGTTCCAATATCCAAATACAAAGTAGATCAATTCCAATCACTAGAATATCGAAGTCCTAAGGCACAAGTATGACCCTCATTCTTTACTCGTTCAAGGAGCTTCGTGAGTGGATCCGCAATGTTTTGATCGGTGTGAACTTTGCGAATACATATCTTTCCTTTTTCAACTTCATCCCTTATGTAGTTGAATCTCCGCTCAATGTTCCTAGTCTTTTGATGTGCACGAGGTTCCTTAATTTGTGCAATTGCACCCTCGTTATCACAAAAGATTTCTAGGGGATCCTGAATGGTAGGGACTACCCCTAGGTCGGTGATGAATTTCTTCAACCATACAGCTTCTTGCGCTGCCAATGAAGCGGCGATGTATTCTGATTCTGTAGTGGACAATGCTACAACATCCTGCTTCGAGCTCTTCCAAGAGACTGCAGCTCCATTCAAAATGAAGACATACCCAGATTGTGATCGAGAACCATCTCGGCCAGTGTAACCCTTTACAACGAGTTCCTCTTCACCAGATCCATATATTAGAAACATATCCTTAGTCCTTCTAAGGTATTCAATATGCTTTTAACAGCCATCCAATGGTTGTTTCCTGGATTTTGCTGGTATCTACTCGTCATGCTTAAGACGCATGACACGTCCTGTCTAGTGCATATCATTGCATACATGATGGATCCTATAGCAGATGCATACGGGACACCTTTCATTCTTTCTTGCTCATCCTTTGAGCTTGGACATTGAGACGCATTCAATATCGGTCCTTTTTGAATAGGTACCAAACCTTTCTTAGAGTTCTCCATCTTGAACCTTTTCGGACTTTGTCAATGTATGCACTTTGGTTCAAACCTATCAATCGCCTTGATCTATCCGTATAGATCTTTATTCCCAAAATATAGGCGGCTTCACCAAGATCCTTAATGGAAAAACAACTTCCAAGCCAGGTTTTAACACCTTCCATGGTTGGAATATCATTTCCAAATAGTAGAATGTCATCAACATACAGTACTAGGAAAGTGATGATGCTCCCACTAGCTTTCTTATACACACAAGCTTCATCGGTGTTCTTGATGAATCCAAAATTCCTAATTTCTTCATCAAAACGATGATTCCAACTTCTAGATGCTTGTTTCAATCCATATATTGATTTCTTTAACTTGCATAGTTTGTTAGGATGTTTGGATCGACAAAACCTTCAGGCTGAACCATATAGACATCTTCATTAAGATATCTATTAAGGAAAGCCGTTTTGACATCCATTTGCCAAATCTCATAATCGTAATATGCAGCTATGGCAAATAATATCCTAATTGACTTTAGCATCGCCACGGGCGAGAAGGTCTCATCATAATCAACCCCTTGAGTTTGAGTGAAACCTTTTACTACAAGTCTCGCTTTATAAGTATCCAAGTTACCATGCATATCCATTTTCTTCTTGAAAACCCACTTACTTCCAACTACTTTGGAGTTAAGAGGTGGCACAACCAATTCCCATACTTGGTTGTCATACATGGATTGCATCTCTACATTCATGGCTTCAACCCATTTGTCACAATCGAATTGTGACATTGCATCATGGTATGTGGTTGGTTCATCCGAATCTACCACGTAGCATCCATCCATGAAAAATCCATATCTTTCGGGTGGATTACTAATTCTACCAGATCTGCGAACGTTTTATGTGTATTGATCAACCACTTGATCCTCTTCAACAACCTCTTGTTGAGTGCTCGTATCAACCAAACGTGTATCGGCTTGTGGTTCTTTATCCTCATCAAGTTCCACTGTTCTACTACTATTTCCTTCCATAAGGAACTTAGCTTCCAAGAACTTACCCTTCTGAGCAATAAATACCTTTTGCTCTGTTGGATCGTAAAAGTAATATCCTATATCATCTTTAGGATATCCTACAAAGATACACTTAGTGGATCGTACTTCCAGTTTGTTTGGGGTGTATTGCTTCACATAAGCTTCACAACCCCATACCTTCAAATATGATAATGATGGAGCCTTTCCATGCCATATTTCAAAAGGTGTCTTATCCACTTTCTTGGTTAGGGCCATATTCAGTATACGGGCCGTGGAGAGCAAAGCGTAACCCCAATTATTTTAGAGGCAATGTGCTTCTAGCCATCATAGATCGAACCATATCCAATAGAGTTCTATTCCTCCTTTCAGACACACCATTATGTTGTAGTGTTCCAGGTGGAGTAAGTTGTGAGATAATCCCACAATTCCTAAGATGATCTTGAAAAGCATCACTAAGGTATTCACCTCCTCTATCGGTGCGAAGGACATTGATTGTTTTCTTGAGTTGATTTTCTACTTCACTTTTGAAATCTTTGAACATTTCAAATGCTTCGTCTTTGTGTCTTATCAAGTACACATAACCATATCGACTAAAGTCATCGGTAAAACTAATGAAGTATCTTTCACCATTCCTAGTCATTGGCTTAAAAGGACCACATACATCCGAATGTATGATACCTAATAAGTCTTTTGCCCTTTCTAAGGTGCCACTGAAGGGTGCCTTAGTCATTTTGCCTTGTAAACAAGATTCACATACATCAAATGAATCATGTCCATTTGTTTCCAAAAGACCATTCTTTCGAAGTGTTTGCATGCGATTTTTGTTTATATGTCCAAGGCGACAATGCCAAAGATAGGAATCACTCAAATCTAATTTGAGTTTCTTGGTGGTTGATTGGTACATTGAACTATCAAATGATGTATTATCATGAACCAATTCATAAATACCATTTGAATGCATTGATTTAAAGTAAAACATGCCATTCATCAAAACATAAATGTCATCATTTACAAACTTTAAGTTAAAACCATATTGTAGCAAGAGGGAAACTGAAATAATGTTCCTAGTCAAACTAGGAGCATACAAAACATTTTTCAAGGTGATTTCCAAACCACTTGGAAGTTTCAAAACATAATCTCCTCGGGCCTCAACTTGAACCTTTGCTCCATTGCCCATGAAGAGACTAATGTCTCCCTTCTTGTAATGTTTATTTCTTTTGAACCCTGCAACAAATTGCAAATATATGTTCCACATCCGGTATCCAATACCCATGTGTTTGAAGAAATAACATTAAGGTCAATATGCATAAAGATTGCACCTGAGGTTTGCCCCGCATCCCTCTTGTTTTTCAACTCCTTGAGATAGGTTCGACAATTTCTTTTCTAATGTCCTATCTCTCCACACTCAAGGCATGGGTCAGTCGAAGCAACCTTTTGCTTCTTTTCCTTTGGTTTTGTGAGTTCCGCTTTAACCTTTCCCTTTCCTTTCCCTTTGATGTAGCCCTTCCTTTTTGGCAAAACTTGCCTTGGAGTCGGGGTGGGGCCTCTTCTTGTTGCCTCCCTTATTGATCGTTAGAACGGGTAAAGCCTTTTTACCCATGCCTGCCTCGGCAGTTTTGAGCATTGCATGAAGCTCACCAATGCTCTTGTCCCATCCGTTCATGTTATAATTCATGACAAAAGTCTCAAACTTCTTTGTTAAAGAGTTGAGGATCAAATCCATAGCCAACTCTTTAGAGACGGGACAATTGAGCCTTTCGAGGCGATCAATGTGGCTTTTCATCTTCAGGACATAAGATGAGACCGATTGGGTTTCCTCCATTCGACATGCATGAAGCACCCGAACCGTTTCCAAGCGTTCTACCCTAGCTTGTTGAAGGAACATTTCCTTCAATTGGGTAATCATATCGTATGCCCCATGATGTTCAAAATCCTTTTGAATTTCGGGAATCATAGTTCCCAACATGAGGCAAGAGGCTTGCATGGAGTCCTTGGTATACTTAACCCAATCGTTATAGGCCTCCTCGTCTTCCACGTCTTTTCTTGCTTGAGAACAATTCTCAAGTTTCGATACCAATCCATGAAGTTGTTATGGTTGAGACGATCCTTTTCAAGGATGGTTCTTAGTGATAGGTTACGGACGGTTTGGGTAATTGGGTTTGCATTGTTAGCGGCCATCTACAAAATTTTAACAAAGTTTAATTTAGTATTTTCGATATTATTAAATTTTAATCATTAACACCCTTTTATGTCCAATAGACAATTAATAATTAAAATCTAGAATCCAGTGTTACAATTAAATATTGTTTAGGTGACCTTTATCCCTTTATTTAAATTAACAAGGTAGTCAACGTTTGAGCAACCCTTTGCAATTTCTAGCCATATGGGATCGGTTAAACATCTTTATGTTTAGTTGGCATGTTTAATCCCATCAACACCTTTGTACGTCATGTTTCGGTGACCATAATCACATGGTTTGTCCTACTTACACACACATGTAAGTTTACACATACAAGTGGTTAGGTGACCTTTATCCCACAAATATGGCAAGCCTACCTCAAACACACAAGTTCCTTCAAATGTGGTTAGGTGACCTTTATCCCACAAAGAATTCCATAGTGATTCGAGTGTTGTGTAAAAGGATGGTGTTCGACTCGTTTTATAAAATTTATTTTATGTTTTCAAAATTCTAGTTTTAGAAAACTTTATGTACCATACATTTGCATGCATTCAAATTCATGGTACTTTAGTGAAAACAAATTTTTCGAGGTTCTTTTAGTAAAACCCATTTTATTATAAAATCATTAACCTTTAATAATACAATTTTATTAACCGCTTTTAGTGATTTGTAAAGAACCAATTTTAAGCTTGTTATGGATTATAAGTTGTTAAGCATGCATATGCCAATATCATCTAAACAACCATAAATAAAACAACCATACAAGCATAACACATAAAAATAGGTGCATAACCATAGCCAACTATTTTTTACAACACTTGTTAGCCGAAACAAGTGTGCCAAAAGGTCCTTCCTAAAGGGTGAATACTGACACAAAAATGTGTCGTTGAACTTCCACTTGAACCCGCATCCAAATGCTTCAAGTCTTCCTTTTGTGTTGCGATTTCTCCACTTTATTTGGGCTTCCAAATGATCTTAAAATTCAGCTCCAAACTCCTTTGAGCTCCAAAATATGTTTTTGGTTATCAGGCTAAAATCCCGTTAAGAACTATGAATTCCTTTAGGCCCAAAATTGGGTAAGACCAAAAACGCATTTTGTGTGTGTCTTCTTTTACATAAAATGTCCTAATACGTTTTTTTCTAGTAAAATAAAATGCAACTAATCTATTTATTTACATGCCAAATGAAAAATAAATAAATTACATTTTTCACAAATGGGAGAACAAAGATAGTTAATTATTACAACCCATTGAAATAATTAAATATAAATCACAAACACAAACATTCAAAATATTCAAACACAAGGTCATGGCTAGGTTATGAACATCAAAATATATATCCACATATATATAAAATTCATGAGCAAAAATGGTTCCCTTTTACATCCAAATTTTCGGTCAAGAGAAAAACCGAAAATATGGGTTTTTGTTCAAACGAACAAATCATCCATATGACATAATTTTCCAGATACCTTTATGCATGTTAGTAAAAGTGTCTTGAAAAACAAGGGATAACCATGGCTAAAATTTCGGTCATGGGTTTTAACCAAAACCAAAATCCCGAAATTTTAAATCCTATGAAGCATGCATTCATATAAGCAGCGTTGATACCATTGTTGGGATGTTGACAGGTTTATCAAAGTTATTTTATCCATATAAAATAAAAACGCAGCGGAATTATTATTGAAAACATGTTACTTTGTTGATACAAAACTCTTTTGTATGTAAAAACCAAAACCCGGATCCATATATGAACATGCATGCTATCAAAACACAACCATAGGATGTTTCAAGAATACTACCTTTCAATAACAAGTAGATGAAAAGGATGATGTTTCTTGAATGGTAATCTTCTAAGTAGAAGAGCTCAAGCTTGTATACCCCAAGCTTTCCGACAAACACCACAAGATTGCTAGGCTTGAAACACCTTCTTGAAAGCCCCTTTTGGCCGATAATTTTGAAGGAACAAAAGAAGTTCTTTCCCTTGAATATTTGTTAGAGTGAAGTGTATGTATGTTGCAAAAATAATCACCAAATATACCAATATATTTTGTGTGATCTTGTTCAAATCTTGTAAGAGATTGCATGCATCTTCATTGGTGGAAGACCACCTTGGGAAGACCCATAATTTTCGGCCATAGGGCCCTTTTTCCAATCCAAGATTTGAAAATTTTATTTAGTTAAATCTTGTATATGTATTTTATAACTTTTATAAAATATAGCATAACATAATACAAGACTTTATGCAACATCTCATAACAATTTATAATTTTATTTAACCCATTAAATAACAATATAAAATATTCTCTCAAAATAAATTATCCATATAATTTATTAGTTTCTCAAGTGCAATTATTTAGAAAACCAATTTCTAAATATTCTAAGTGTTAATATTTATTTGTTTGATCATATCATAAATAAATATTATAGGTGTTTGTTTAGCTTGTTATTGGGTATGACCCGACTTGGATCATAACGTACTAGCCACATCAATTTAATATGTGTCTTGTGCATACCGATTCCAACAATCAAGACAAGAACAACTCTTATTCTACTCCATTCTTCTATTTTTCTTAACTTTTACACTAAAAATGAAGAATTTACGGGCAAACTCTGTCCAAATTTGAATATGTCATGCTAAATACATCATAGGTAAACCCCTGAGAGTTTGGAGATCAAAATCAAACGAATTGATGACAAATTATTGAAAAAAATCATGTTTGTTAAACCCCTGAGTGAATTTTTAATCAAGTTCGCTCGAACTTTAGGGTTTTTGAGAAAAATTTTGATAAGTCCGCTAGAACTTGCATTAGTTTCTTTGATATTCATCAAGTTCGCTCAAACTTGATCAATTTCACTAATGTTTATATTAAGTTCGCCCGAACTTGCAAGTTTTCTCCTGAAATCAACCATAAGTTCGCTCAAACTTAACTCAGGGACAATTTTCAAATCAAGTCATAACAAGTTCGATCGAACTTGTTTAAAAAACTGAAAATTCTCAATCCATCACTGCAAGTTCGATCGAACTGTAGTAGTTCTAATATTTTTCAAAGTTTGAACGTGTTTCGATATTTGCGATGGATGATCTACAGAGAGCGTTTATGTCAGGAGTGGGGACACCAAATGTCAATGTGATACATCAAGTTAATCTCGACACTGAAATGGGCACGTCCGTTAAACCTCCGAAGTTAATGAGTATGGACAAATACGAGGGATGGAAGGAGAAGTTCAGTTACTGGGATCAGGCCATGCATTTCCAAAGCTGGGTGGCAATAGAGAGAGGATATGTCATTCCGTTAAATGAAACTCAGCAAGTTTTGGAAAAGTACAAATATTCTTCGCAACAGAAGGATGAGTATTCGCTGAAAAGAAGATGATTAGCCTCATTCAACAGTCTGTTAAGGAGGATATTTTGATCTTGTTGCCTTAATACACGACTGCAAGGGAACTATGGTTATCTTTGAAGAACAAGTACCAAAGCAATGCAGAAATGATAAAGAGCAAGAAGGCGCTTATCATGAAGGAATTTGAAATCTTTACTATGATGAAGGGCGAGACCATGAAACAGATGATCGAACGTTTTTGTCATCGGAAAGTTCAAATGAGGAGACACGGTCTTGATAAGACAGAACCAGAGTATATTGATAAGCTTGCAGATGCATTACCTGATGTAGAATGGACTACTTATCTCATGGTATTGAAAGAAAGTCCAAATTGGGAATTCGTGAAGCTGGCTACATTCATCGACAAACTTGAAGGTCATGAGATGGAACTTCTAAAGATCTCAAAGTCAAAGAATGCTAACATCATTCAAGATCTTGGTCTATACTACAAGAACGGAGCTCAAGACAGCATTACAAGCTCAAAAATTCAGACAGCATTCAGTGCGAATATGAATTCTTCGAACCATTCGCCACAAAGTCAAAATCAATCATATCCACAATATGATCAAAGTCCTCCAACTGCATCATACTCTAGTACAAGTTCGAACTCCCCGTTCCAAAATTAAGCAAATCAGAATACCCAAACAAATTCTAATCCGAACTTGTTCAGATGCAATATAGCAGTTAACCTCAACAATGTTCTTTCTGAACAAGATGCCAAACAACACATGGCGCTTCTTGCCATAGTGTTAGAATCTTATGAGAGTCTTGTTGCTGGGAAGATTGGTAATCCGTAGATGACTGCCGAGGATTACGATCAGGTAGACGAAGAAGAACTTGAGCTGATGGATATCAAATGGTCTTTGGCTTCTACATTCGAAGGGTGACAAAGTTTGTTGCACTCACAGGCCGAGATATCGGAAATTCAAGCAACAAGCTAAGGTTCGACAAATCAAAGGTCACTTGTTTTAGATGCCGACAAAAAGGGCATTTCGATAGAGAATGTAAGAATCCTGAAGCAAGCGGCAACCAGAGTCCGTTCGGAAGTGGAAGTGATTATTACAAAAAGGCTCTTCAGTATAAGCCATTTCCAAAGATAACTCAAGTTCGTATTCAAAAAAACCATCCAACAATACCGAGAAGGCGATGGTTGCAACTAATGAATATGATGGTTTTGATTGGAACTCATATATTGCGAAGAAGACAGGAGTTGCATTAATGGCTGAAATTGTTGAAGATACATCTGTTGAGGACGCAGCTCTGGAGAATGCTTTACTAGAACAGTATCTGCAACAACAGGAAGAAGAGGAGACTTATCTTCACATGAAGACACAAGGCATTTTATCTCCTAACTCAACTCTATTTTTGCAGGTAACTTTGATGGAAGTTCTCAGGAGCAAGTGGTCGAGGAGAAATCGATAGTTGAAAAAGTCATTGATGTTACTCAAGAAATGAATGCTAAAAACCTCACGGACATCGCCAACAAAGCTATGATGGCAAATCTAACCAAGGTAGGTCCGGAGGTAAAGGTAGTCGAAAAGGAAGTTGTCAAAGTGAAAATTGTGGAGGTTGAAAAACCTTGCACAAAATGCACCGAGCCATGTGCTAAATGTGTCTAAAAATCATAAATCATCACTGAACTCAATGTGCATGATGAACATTTTAAATATGACTATCGCACCATGAAAGAAGCGTATGACAAAATGAAAGATGATTATGGCAGGCTCGACATAAACAATGTCGAACAACACGATACCGTGAGGATGTTAAAAGGGACAGTAATGGACAAACAAAAGACAATTAATGTTTACATTAACACCATTGCTGAAACCAAACAACAATTCCAGGACATGAAAATTGAAACAGAATATGTTCAACAACTTTTAAGAAGTTATACAACTAACGCTTATGTCATCGATCATATTCTTCCCACGATTTCGTCGGAAGGAAATGATAAAAAGTCTAAAAAGAAAAATGGTAGAGAATACACCAATGTTCCACCACCCCTATGCGAGAAATATTGTCGCAAACCTGTTGATGGGATGGATAAGGCACTCAACGTTAAGTTATTATCTGAAAAGAAGAATGAGTTGCCGGAGAACATTGATGTAATCTATACTACATCAGATTATGACAGTAATGCTTGGGTTAAGAATGTGGTTGAAAATGTTTTGAATGATTCTGATGGTGGCAGCTTTGAGAGCGCCACCTCGAGTTCGAACAGTTCTGACACAAAATCCGAAGATGACGATACATCATCGGAAGATGGCCTATGTGATGATCCTAACATTGTCATGTACAAGGTTATGGAATCTGATAGACTATACTTTGATGACAATTTTTCGATTCGGAATGTCAAAGAAGAACAATTGGATAAACTGTTCAAACTGGTTGAAGTTACATCAGAGGATCTGAAGAAGAATGAAAAGAAATTCTATTCTAAACCCAAAAGAAATTACAATAACTACCGAAGAAATGGTGGTGATCATCCGGAAAACGGAGAGCTGGGTTGGGATTAGAGGAGTCTGATGAACCTAAAAAGAAACAGTCACCATTTCAAGAGTATAAAAACAAAAATATGGCTTTTGTATATGGAACTAGTACGGTTCAAGAGGTCAATTCGATTGGGAAGCAATCGAATGTTGAGTTTGAGAAAGAAAAGGCTTTGCGCGATCAAGCTAACTCTGAAAGTGGAGTAAAACCCACTAGTAGACAAATGGCTATGGACACATGAGTATGCTTTAAGTGCAATGAGGTGGGTCATATTTCACGACAGTGTCCAAAAGCCAAGCGTTGGTATCACAAGAAAGATCAGTCGGATGTTATGAAACAAAAGCACCCAGAGATTGAGAAACCAATCACTATTGTTGGTGCATAACGCCTATGTCTTAGTCTTATATCGAGTCTGTATTGTATAGAGCTGAATAGGCTAGGTATACGAAGTTTTTATGTGTATTATAGCTAAGTTCGCTCTAAATGTACATGTCTATACATGTTCGGGCGAACTTGTGTCTACATGGCCGAACTTGTAAACCTATAAATACCTAGCTTGTGTGTCTCATTTGTAACTTTGGCATTGTAGAGGCGAAGCTTTGTCAGTCTGTAATCTGAACGTTTAATCAATGAAACTGACGATTAACTGATTAATTCTTGTCTATTGGTAACACGACGTAATATTTCCACTATTATGGACGCTAGATATCAAATTTAGGTTCCTAAGCATCGAGGATCGGTCCTACAAGTGGTATCAGAGCTAGAACAGCCTGATTTGTTAGTATCAAGACAAGAACACTTCTATTTCTACTCCATTCTTTTTTTTCTTAACTTTTGATCACAAAATGAAGGATTCATGGTCAAAATCTTTTGAATTTTGAATATATCATGTAAAATACAACAAAGATAAACCCTTGAAAGATTGGAGACCAAATTCAACCGAATTCATGTCGAAATTTTGAAAAAACCATGTTTTTGAAAACCCTCAGGAACGAACTTGTTGGCCATGTTCGGCCGAACTTGCACTAAAACATCACTTTTAAGTGATTTTTTAGTAAGTTCGCCCGAACTTTGGTGAATTTTGAGGAAATTTTAGACAAGTTCGCTCGAAGATACTGAATTTTCATAAATTTTACATCAAGTTCGACCAAACTTGTGTAAAATCAAGAAAGTTTTTAGTAAGTTCGCCCGAACTTGCTTGTATTTCATCGAAATTGTGGTGGTAAGTTCGCTCGAAGATCTATTTTATTGGTGTATTAAGTTCGACCGAGGATAAACAAAAATTTTCAAACAAAATCTAACAAGTTCGACCGAACTTGTTAGAAAATTCAAGAATTCTTCATTTGTTGCTACAAGTTCGACCGAACTTGTAGTAGGACTAACTGTTTTCAAAGTTTTTTGAAAACTTTTCAGCGTACACGTTTCGTGATTCACAATGGAAGATCAACTAAGAGCTTATATGTCCGGAGCTAGTTCATCAAACGCCAATGTGATCAATCAAGTCAATCTTGATAACGAAATGGGAACGACCGTCAAACCATCCAAGCTGATGAGCATGGACGAATACGAAGCATGGAAAGAGAAATTTACCTACCGGGTTCAAGGCATACACTTTGCTGGCTGGGTGTTAATTGAAAGAGGCTACACTATTCCGGTAGATGAACATCAACAAGTTCTTGAGAAGTACAATTACTCGACAGCTCAGAGAGACAAATACATTGCTGAGAAAAAGATGATCAGTCTCATCCAACAGTCTGTCAAAGAAAATATTCTGATCTTGCTACCAGAGTATACTACAGCAAGAGAGCTTTGGTTGTCGTTACAGAAGAAATACCAAGGCAGTGATGAAATGATCAAAAGAAAGAAGGCTCTCATTCGGAAAGAGTTCGATAGTTTCAACAAGTTAAAGAATGAGACCATTAAGCAAATGATTGAGCGTTTCTGTCATCTCAAAGTGCAAATGCGAAGACACGGTCTAGAGAAGATGGAACAAGAATACATCGACAAACTTGCCGACGCACTACCAGAGGGCGAATGGACTACGTATTTGATGGTTCTGAAGAATAGTGATAAGTGGGATTTCTTCAAGTTGTCGAGGTTTATCAATAAACTCGAAGGCCATGAAATGGAGCTTCTGAAGATAGCGAAGTTAAAAAATGCTAGTGTTGTTCAAGACATCGGTTTGTACTACAAAACCGGAATGCAAGATAACATTTCGAGTCCAAAAATTGGAACTGCTTTTAGTGCAAACATGAATGCTTCTCCACATAACCAGAATCATTCACAGCCTCAGTATGACCAAAGTCCACAAAGTTCTTACTCGAGCACTGGTTCAAATTCAACATTCCAAAGTCAAGCAAATCAGACTCAACAGAAAAGTTCTGATCCGAATGTTTACAAATTCAACATCACAGTGAATTTGAACAATGTTGTTTCAGAAGAAGTTGCAAAACAACATATGTCACTACTCGCTACCGTCTTAGAGTCTTATGAATGTCTTGTTGCAGGTAAGATCGGAAACCCCGAGATGACCGCAGAAGATTATGACCAGGTAGACGAGGAAGAGCTCGAACTAATGGACATCAAATGGTCCTTAGCTTCGATCATCAGGAGAGTGACAAAGTTCATTGCACTCACAGGCCGTGATATAGGAAACTCCAGCAACAAATTGGGTTTCGACAGAAGGGACATTTTAAAAGAGAGTGTAAGAACACCGAGGCAACCGGGAATCAAAGTCCTTTCAGAGGAGGGAATGAATATTACAAGAAGGCACTTCAATATAAACCGTTCCCGAAGAAAACTCAGATTGAGATCCGAAAAGCCATACAGTAGTACCACGGAGAAAGCCATGGTTGCATCTACAGAAGATGACGGTATTGACTGGAACTCTTATATTGGGAAAAAGACCGGAGTTGCTTTGATGGCAGAGATAGTTGAAGATAATTCTGCAGAGGAGGCAGCGGCAGCAGCTGAAGCAGCGGCAGCAGAGGAGGCAGCGGCAACAGCTGAAGCAGCGGCAGCAGCAGAAGCAGCAGCTTTTGAACAAGCTATTCTGGAACAATATTTGCATCAACAACAGGAAGAAGAGGAATATATCCATATGCAGAGACAAGGAATTTTATCCTCTAATTCTTGTGATAGTTTTGCAGGTCACTTTGATGGAAGCACGAAAGAACAAGTGGTTGAGGAGAAAAAGATTGATGAAGTGATTGTTAATATCACTCAAGAAATGAAAGTCGAAGACCTCAAGGACATGGCAGATAAAGCTTTAATGGCGAATCTAACCAAGGTAGGTCCAGAGATAAAGGTTATCGAGAAAGAAGTTGTCAAAGTACAAGTTGTAGAGGTTGAGAAACCTTTTACAAAATGTACTAAACCTTCTGTCGAATGTGCCGAAAAATCAAAGATCATCGCTGAAAACAATGTGCATAACGATTTGTTAAAATATGATTATCGCACAATGAAAGAAGCGTATGACAAAATGAAAAATGATTATGGCAGACTCGACAGAAATAACACGAACAACATGATAATATAAGAATGTTGAGTGATACAGTAATGGATAAACAAAGAGCAATTAACATTTATATCAACACCATTGCTGAAATCAAACAACAACTTCAAGATATGACAACTGAAACTGAAAGAGTTTTTTACAATTGTTAAGAAGTTATACCACTAACGCGTATATTATCGATCACATTCTTCCAACAATCTCATTGGAAGAAAAACCTAAAAAGAAAGCGGGCAGAGAATATAGCAATGTTCCTCCACCCCTTTGCGAAAAATACTGTGTTAAATCTGCAGACGGGATGGACAAGGCACTCAATGTTGAATTACTTTCTGAAAAGAAAAACGAGTTGCCAGAGAACATTGATATAGTCTATGCTAAATCTGATGATGATAACAATGCTGTGGTTAACAAAGTGGTTGAAAATGTTTTAAGTGATTCTGATGATGCAGCTTCAAAAGCGCCAACTCGAGTTTAAAGAATTCTGATTCACAATCTGAAAATGACGATAAGTCGTCAGAAGATGGTCTAAGTGACAATCCTAATATTGTAACGTACAAAATTAAGGATTCATAGACTATACTTTGATTCGATTCAGAATGTGAAAGAAGAATTACTTGATAAATTCTTTAAACTCGTGGAAGTCACATCAGAGGAATTGGTAATCAATGAACGAAAATTCTATTCCAAACCTAAAAGAAACAATTACCGAAGAAACAGTGGTAATCATCCAGAAAACCGGAGAGCAGGTGTGGGTTTAGAAGAAGAAACTGATGAATCTGTAAAGAAACCATCACCATTTCATGAATATAAAAACAAAAACATGAAGTTTGTATATGGGACGAATACAGTTCATGAGGAGAATTTGGTTGGTAAGCAGTCAAATGATGAGTTCAAGAAGGAAAAAGAAATTCGAGATAAAGCCAAGGTTACAAGTGGTGCAAAAACCTCTAGTAGGGTAAAACCACTGGTTAAAGGACATCCACTTGATAATTGGACATGTTTCAAGTGCAATGAAATTGGTCATATGGCACGACATTGTCCGAAATCAAAACCGGCTTATCCTCGAAGAAGAGATTCTAATATTGTGAAACCAAAGCAACCAGTGTTTGTAAAACCTGTAAAGATTTTGAAAAGAAATAAATCAAAACCAGAAGTTAAACCAAAGTCTAAAAAGATTTTTGAAAATTCCATTTTCGAAAAAGGTGAAACTTCTAGGTCTAATGAAAACAATTTTTACATCAAAAAGGCTAATATCAAATCTCAAACCTGGATTGCCAAGAAAAGGTCAACAACATCTGGTGTTGTTAAGTCTGAGCAGGTAAAGACTGACAGCACAAAAGAATCAAAGTCTGAAATCACTAAGTCTGAGCAGGTAAAGACTAGTGAAAATGTGAAAGAAATTAAAACAGAAATCAAGATCGATAATGTCAAATCTGTAAAAGATAATAAAAAGTGAAATTTTCAAACATTAACATTTTTAAAACAGATGATGAATTTGATATTGATGAGTTTGAATATGCTTTTGTTGATGGTTATCCTATAAAACCCAAGACCAAGAAGGCTTGGGTAGAGCTTTTCACCTAATTTCTGATTTTTGCAGGGGCTCCAAATATCCGTACTTTCAAAGTGGATTTTGGATAGTAGAGCATCCAGGCACATGACGGGAATGAAAGCATTGCTATTCGACATTAAAGCTATCAATGGTGGATATGTTGGATTTGTAGGAAATCAAGGTGGAAGGATAGTCGCCGAGGGAAAACTCTCCAATGGCGTAGTTTTTTTTATCGCGTTAACTATATTACAGAGCTTGAGAACAATCTTCTGAGTATATCGCAGATTTGTGACAATAAATTCACAGTCCATTTCAATGATATGGAGTGTATTATCTTGAAGCCGGGATTCAAAATTCCAGATGAGTGGATTCTGATGCGAGCACCACGAGAGAATGATTTATATGTTCTTGATATGGGTGTTGCTACCACTTCATCACAATCAGCACAATGTTTTGTATCAAAGGCTACTGAAAAAGATTCTATTCTTTGGCATCGTAAGATGGGGCATATTCATTTGCCAAAAATGAATTTCTTGGTTCATAATGATCTTGTAGAAGGCGTAAATCTTCTAAGTTTCAGATGTCTGATTATTGCTTGGAATGCAAGAAGGGAAAGCAGATCAAGAAATCTCATCCGAAGAAAATTCTAAACTCAATCAAGTTGCCTTTAGAACGTCTCCACATGGATTTATTTGGTCTTGTAAATGTTCGAAGCATCTCAGGAGACTTATATTGCTTGGTCGTGACAGATGAATATTCGAGATATTCGTGGGTATTCTTTCAAGAATCAAAAGATGAAACGTTCGAGAACTTGGTTATTCTATTCAAGAAACTCGAGAACATTTATCATCTGCCGGTCAGACGCATTAGAAGTGACAACGGCACAGAGTTTAAGAATAAAAAAATGAAGGAATTCTGCAACGCAAAAGGGATTCTGCACGAGTTTAGTGCTCCCTATACTCCACAGCAAAACGGAGTTGCTGAATGGAAGAATCGAACTTTGATTGAAACTGCGAGAACCATGCTTGCAGATTGTAAACTGCCAATCAGCTTCTGGAGTGAAGCAGTTGTTGCGGCTTGCTACACGCTAAACAGGGTTCTCACTGTCAAACCAACAAAGAAAACATGTTTTGAGATGATAAACCTACGGAAGCCAAATTTGAAGTTCTTAGAACCATTCGGTGCACCTTGTACCGTAATAGACCAAGATGGCAAATTCGAAGCTAAATCTCTCGAAGGTTTCTTTGTCGGATATGTGAGTCCATTGAGAAGAGTATATGTTCCTTCATTGCGAAAGGTTATTGAAGCACAGCACGTGGATTGTTTCAATTACACGGATCTTGTTCAAAGGAAAGGTGACGCGTGGCTGTTTAACTATCAAGACCTTTGGAAGTCATTTGACTTGCCCAAAGAACCAACTGACAAAGAAGTTGCAGCATTATATTATCTTCACCAGTCAGCGAATCAAGAGCAAATTGTTCAACCAATTGTGGTTAATCAACCCATGTTGGATCCATCTTCTTCTGGCGCAAGTTCAAACAATAGTGGTGTTCCGGATGAAAATGTTTCTGAAACATTATCATCAACCACTAATCTTCCAACGAATGCCTCTACTGAACCAATGAATACAACAACGGAGCCTAGTATGTCTCAGAATCAAGATTCTGATTCTGATGAAGCACCAACATTTGATGCTGACGGGAATCATCATCTTCAGATGAAGAAGTGGAGCAGATAACAAGTCTTCTTAATCAATCTGCAGTCTCGAAAAACAGAAATGAAGCTTCATCAAGCTCTCTAAACATTGAATTGGTTGTTGATCTTAACTTCACGAATCAGCCAAACTCAGTAGATGTCCCAAGGGAAGAATTGCCGCGATCATATTCCTATCATCCGTCAACAAACATTATTAGAGAACTTCAAACTGGTGTTAGAACTCGTGGGCAAATTAATAAAGCACTCGATGGTTTCTACACACGTGTTGCTACAACCCAGAACTATTGTTTCCATTCATGTTTCATCTCTCAGATTGAGCCTAAGACAGTTAATGAAGCTTTAGCAGATGAAAACTAGGTACAAGCAATGCAAGAAGAATTATTGAAGTTTGAGAAGTTGGGTGTGTGGAAGATTGAAGACCTACCATAAAATCAGAAAGCAATTGATACAAAATGGGTCTTTAAGTGTAAACGTGATGATAGAGGAGTTATTGTTCGTAACAAAGCTAGGCTTGTTGTCAAGGTATTTCACCAGCAGGAAGGGATAGACTACACGGAAGTCTATGCACCAGTAGCTCGATTGGAATCTATTCGAATATTTCTAGCTTTTGCATCATGGAAAGGATTTAAGGTCTATCAATTGGATGCCAAATCAGCTTTTCTGTATGGCAAATTATGCGAGAAGGTGTACAGACAACCACCAGGGTTTGTCGATCCACTTAACAAGAAGAAAGCGTACCTACTGGATAAGGCACTCTACGGTCTACACCAAGCCCTGAGAGCTTGGTAGGAGACGTTATCACAACATCTCGTCAGAAATGGATTTATCAGAGGAACTGTGGATAGTACTCTTTTCACCAGAGAAGTTGATGGCCATTTGATTATAGTTCAAATCTACGTTGACGACATCATCTTTGGATCTACAAATGATAGTCTCTGCAAAGAGTTTGAGGGAATCATGAAAAAGAAATTCGAAATGTCCTTGATGGGCGAAATGAAGTTCTTTCTTGGTTTGCAAGTAGATCAGCTTCCGGATGGTATTTTCATTCACCAGACTAAGTATGTTCACGACATCTTGAAGAAGTTTGGAATGGAAAGCTTGAAGCCTCTATCTACGCCTCTTGCTCTCAATCATGGCATTTGTGTTGACGAGACTGGAGCCAAAGTTGATGAGATGTTATACAGATCGATGATTAAATCACTGATGTATCTGACAGCATCGCGCCCAGATATTATGTATCCAACTTTCCTATGCGCCAGATATCAGTCAAGCCTGAGGATCTTACACATGCAGATCGTGAAGCGTATCTTCAGATATCTGAAAGGATGCCCGAGCACCGGCTTGTGGTACCCGAAGAACGACAATTTTGATCTCACGGCTATGCTGATTCTGATTTGGTGTAGATTAGTTGAACTCAAAATCAACTACAGCGGGATGCCAGTTCTTCAGAACAAGAATGGTAACCTGGCCATGTAAGAAACAGACTACGGTCGCTCTCTCTACCTGTGAAGCTGAGTATATCTCGGCCTCCAGTTGTTGTTCACGGATTCTGTGGATTCAACAACAGATGAGAGACTATGGTCTGTAATTTCTAGACACTCATGTTGATAACAAGGCAGCCATCGATATAACTAAAAATCCGGTTCATCACTCACGCACAAAACACACTGAAATTCGTTATCATTTCATTCGTGATTGTTACGAAAAAAATTGGTACGAATAGAAAAAATCCACACCGACGAACAAAAAGCTGATTTTTATACCAAACCATTTTCATTATCACGGTTTAAATACTTGTTGAGAATTAACGGTATGAAAAATTTGCTGACAGGTGCGGATGCTGAGGTTGAATACGGATCAGATGACGAGTTCGGGTGATCCACATTGGTTTGTAAATACTTTTCTAGTTTAGAATTTTATTAAAAACTAAAATCCAAAAAGATGTTTTTGATTTTAGGGGGAGAAATAGAGAAAATACAAAAACATTCGAAAAATTTTAAAATCCAAAAACATATAAAAATTCAAAATCTTAAAAAACATTGAAAAAAACAAAAAGAATTCAGTGTCATAAAGGAAATGATAGTACATCAGTGGACTATTACAGTATGCAAAAGAAATGTAAAGTTTTAAAAAGTAATAAACAAGTCTTACAATGGATGTGTCAATAGGCTTAACACGTTCATTAAACTGTTTTCGAGATATAAACTAAATTTTACAACTGCTTAAACTTGTGGATTAACACGTCTTGGATATATGGACTTAGTACTCCGGAATTTTGTTTGAAAGATTGCCTGATTCTGAGATACGAGGTCTTTATAGATAGTTGATATCTGGGGTATTATACAAGTTCTTCTGATTTTGCGGAAGCAATGGCCTAGAACTTCTATAATACTTTCGCTTTAAACCCCCAAATTGCATGCAATATTAAAAAGTATCGAAAGATATAATCATATGCAATGCTGAAAAGATTCCTTAAGTGGAACACACCTTAAAGACGAGCCTTCATCTCTTTGTCTGTGCGGTAGTACTAACCTGAGCTCTCAAGGTTTTTCACAACCCAGATACAGATATCAATTACACTATATTCACCTGTAAGATGAAATCTAGGGAATCTGGATACGGGAGTATATTCAAGAAGTGGGAACCATAGATAAGTCAAGTTTCATAAATTCTACCTTAACATATCTTGAAACAGTTGAGAAATGTGGTAAAGCTTAAGTGTACAAACATATCGACAATCTAGGTAAACGAGTTTAAAACTTAAAGTCATTTAAAGGTCAATAGTACTGGTGATATGTCTCAATCAACTGATATGATCCTTAGACACGAATTCACAAAAATATGTCTGTAAATATGTTTGTACATAGTTTACATTGCTTATTTCATTGTATTTCAGCTTTACAGATTAAAATCAAAAAGATTTTTTGTGTGTTTTAGCATAAACTTACAAAAATACAAAAAGTTTTTATTTCTACATTGTTATCAAGCAAACCAATGTTGGAGAACGGATCTTCAAAGTCTGGTAAGATGCTAGAACTGGTAGGAATCTCTTTGACAACGGGCTAGGAGCTACTCTGTTAATCTGAAAAGTCAAAACGATAAAAAGTTCATTAATTTGGAACTTTGATTTTGAAAATATCAACAGTTTGTTCGTAACGGGTCAAACCAGGGTCATTAACTTGGACTCGACAGACAAATCGGTTAACCAAGGTCATTAGCTTGGACTTGGTCAACTAAGTGGATTTTCATAACTGGTAAAAAGTTTGAAAGTTCAGGGTTAAAAATGAAAATTTTAAAAAAAAGTTAAAATTTTAAGGTTTGGCAAGTTCGGCCGAACTTGCTAAACAATATCAAGTTTTCACAAACAGCAAGTTCGACCCAACTTGCAAATGGTTGTTTGTTGTTTTAAAAGATAAGTTCGCTCAAACTTCTTTGGGCCTCCGGTTGGGCTTAACAAGTTTGCCCGAACTTGACATGGTAAAAATACCATTCAAGTTCGGCCGAACTCATTTACTTGTTATCAGAACCGTTTTGATCGAACTTGAGCTTTTAGAGAGTTTGTAAGAAATTGGCACTTTTGAGCCGTTATACTGTCCGATTGAAGTTAGTTTTTGGTGATTAGCACACCAACTACTATGGCAGAGGTACTAATTTGAGAATAAACCATGAATAGAACTGTTAACAAACAAAAATAGATCTAAAACTTAAAATCTGATAGATTTAGGTGTTGTTGAACAAAATTGAACATAGATCTTTGATCTACACTTAAAATCGACCGTGAAATTGATTTTGATTGAACTGAAATACATGTTTGCATGTTTGAACTTAGTTGATCTGATGAAGAAGACAACAAGTTCGGCCGAACTTGTTGTCAAGTTCGACCGGACTTGTCCAAAACAAAACTAAATGAACCAGAAACATGTTCGACCGGACTTGATTGTTGAAATGTTTTTGATCCAATCATGTTCGACCGAACTTATGTTAACCAAAAGTGATTTGTTTAAATTGTAAGTTCGCCCGAACTTGTTCTTTAATGTGAAACATGTGTCTCATACATGTTCGGCCGAACTTAGGAAAATTGAATAATAATAACTGTAAGTTCGCCCGAACTTGCATTAGAAAAAAGTTGAACTTGTTTGTTACATGTTCGGGCGAACTTGTTAAAATCAGAGTGTTTAACACTAATCAAGTTTGCCCGAACTTGATTGAAGTGTTAGAAAAAATTTTTGTGATTTTTTTCTCGAAAAGCATGCTAATTGTTTTATGTTGTTTTTATGCACAGATTCCAGCGCGTGTTATCTCAGTTGAGTTTTCCAAAACTCATAATACATGCATCACACTTGACAAGTTTATTTGTCCATCGCTGAAAGAATATGACAGTATTTTGAAGTTTCTCGAAGACAGTCATATTCGTCGTGCAATTACTGAGCGCACCGTATCTTATCGATCTCATATTATTCACTTCTGGATGAACGCGAGTCTAAGCGCTGATGAGAAGACAATCTCTTCTACGGTACAAGTTGGTGATGAGCTAAAACCGATCACAGTAACTGAAGGCGATATCCGAAGGATTTTAGAGCTCAAAGATAAAGAAGATGATCCGATTCATCTAGACGAAAAGATGGTTCGCGGATGCTTTTTCCGCATGGCTACAAAGGAAGCGTAAACAAGCCAACGCTAAAGAAAGGGGAAGTGCCTAACCCCTACAAGCTTCTGATTCATGCGTTGATTCATACTTTTAGCCATCGCAAAGCCGGTTTAGATGATGTTCATGATTATTTGGTTAGCATGGCAACTACGCTTATTCTGAAGAAGTCGTTCAACGTTTCGAAGTTAGTGTTTACTCATATGTCAAAGAACATGGAGGAATCGAGGTTGTGCTTATATCCGAGATTTATTCAGATGTTGATTGATGAAAAATATACCAACATTGCTCGAGATCCGAATGACGTTCTTTATTTAGTTCATCTTGATGAAACCATAGTGAAGAAGCTTATAAAGTTTCAGAAACAAGCTTCTGCTCCTATTGCCAAGCCAGTATTCGGAGCGATTAAAGATTCTGATTATATCTCGCCACCTGGAAACAAATGGAGAAAGGATGGTAGTGATGATGAGAAGGAACTTAAAGCTGAGCAAGAATGGTTTAAGGAATTTAAACCGAAGGCAAGGAGTGAATGGTTTTTTAAGGCTGAGGGTGATAAACCGAATAAGAAGCGAGCGCCAAAGAAAGTTGAAACTTTGCTTGTTGATGAGGAGGAGACTGAGAATGTTGAGACATCGGCTGGATCGAGCGCTGCAGTTGTTAATGAGAGTCAAGAAACTGTGAAGTCGACTCAAGAAGAGGTAATTTCTGCTACGTTCGAAAATGAAGAATCTGATAAAGAGCCCGAAAAGACAGAGGCTGAAATTAGAGCAGAAAAAGAAAGGAGATTGGAGGCAGATTTTGATCCAAATGCTGAAAAAGAATCTGATAAGGAGAGGCCAAAGAAAAAGACTAAACGAACAAAGTCTCCAGCTATCACCTCACACTAAAGGGAAACGAAAGGCTAAGAAAGCTCAGAAAGCTGTGAGCAAAAGATACAAGAGCAAAGTGAAAAGCACAGAAGCCACACAAGAACCTTCTGGTGCTCAGGAGAAAGGAGCAACACAAGAACCTCCTCCACAAGAACCTCCTGTTATCGTTCATGTCGATGCTGAAAGGCCAGGAGTTACACAAGAACCTCCTATGTCTGAATTTGTTGAAGTTCCGATCGCTGAATCGCCGAGTGCTCAAAAGACCTGCTCCTGAAAGCTCTACGCCGAAGAAGTCTACACCGAAAGCTGTAACACCAAAAGATTCAACACCTAAGACACCAAGGGGTGTATGTTTGGTGATATGCCACATGGTCCAATCAGTCTTGAAGATTTGGATGAATTTTTCCCAAAGACAAATGCTGAAATGTTGGAAAAACGTGTTAAGGTATTAGAAGATAAAGTTGCACAAATTGAGGTTGAAAAGGCTGAGCTTGTAAAGAAGGTGAATCAGAGTGAAGTTGAAAAAGAAATACTTGACGATAAAGTGAAGGTGCTCGAGAATGAACGAGAATATTACAAGGCGTTGATAGAAAGTCTGCAGGACGCCAATGAAAAATTACAAACAGAGATTGCAGAATTGAAGAAAATTCAAGCTCTGAATGATCAAAGGTTCATCAGATTACAAAAGGTGTTATCCAATAATCTGAATATTTTTATCACCGAATACGATCGTCTGGATCGTCAAGAAGCCAAGGAACATGCTGAGAAAGAATTGGCTGAGAGTGGTAAAGGGAGCAGGTAGAGGGTGAAGCCCCTAAATATACTACAGAGAAATCTTCTGATGTCCCCGAGAAGTCTACTGAAGATGTTTCAAAAGCTTCTGAGTCTGATATACAAAAGCTTGACGAATCTGTCAAGCCTTCTGATCCTTTCATTGTTACTGAAGAAAAAGACAATGAAGAAGCCGAGAAGGAAGATAAGAATGACGAAGAGGAAGAAGGATATGAAGATTGGAATGTAGGGGATGAGGATGATGATTTTGTCAATGAGATGATGATTTTGATCAGGGTGGTATAGGCTTAAAGATCAATGAAGCTAAAGTTTCGGATGAATTTGATTTTTCTGATCTGATGGACGATGAATCTAATCGAATGGAAGATAAAAGCCTGGGGGAGTCAGGGCAAAAAGGGCCTTCAAATGATATTGATTTACTAGATGTTGATCGTTTTGCGAAGCCTATGACTGCAGTACCTACGAAACCTTTAATACTAATGTTGGAACATAATGTTGAAGAAGGTGAGCTTGTACATAATTACTCGAAAGAAGATCTGGCGAAACTAGTTGAAGCTGAGAACTTGGAGTTTGATTTTGAAGAGGTTATGGATGTTAACACATTTGAACCTAAAGAGTATCAGTATAAAAGAAGGTTTGAGGCCGATGAGTATAATCGTGTGGTTGTTGAAGACTGGTCCTCAGATGATGAAACAGAAAAGAAAGCTAAGTATGTTGGTCAGGATTCAGAAAGTTTTCCTACATTTGAAGAGATGTATAAACAACTGATTGAAGATATGTTAAAAGATAGAATTGATGAAGAGCTACGTGAAGGAAAAATTCCTAGGCCAATGACCAAAGAGGAGATAGCTGAAGCGAGAAAGACTTGGTTCAAGGAGATGCCTCGTGAACGTAAGTTTCGACGTCCACTAGCATTCTTCACCAGAGATAAGATGTTTCTTTGGGAGATATATTGAGTTGGGGATGGTTTAAGGAGCTCAACGTATATGCAATCAAAAGAGAGTTTGGAGTGCAATACTTCAAATATCTTGCTGATTTAAAGACATTGTCGTATTGGGATATGGAAGAGCTAGTGCAAACAGTGAACGTTACTTATCAGATGAAGACAGTTGATCAATTATTGTGGAAGATGATTAAGTACGAAGCTGAAAAAGGTTGGAATCACTGGAAGCCGTTTATTCCGAGACGAAGAATAAAAGTTAACAAGGTTACAGGAGAAAAGGACATAACGTTGATTATGAAACGTCCTAGCGCCATGAGGAATATGCCACTTATGCCGATCGAACAGAACTTTTATCCTTTATTCAAGTGGTGGCAGATTGATCCAGCTACTTGTGAAGCAGTGATTGTATTAAAGTTTGAAGATCACTTAGATATTGCTAAGGAACGAGTTGATGTGATGGGTTATCAAGGTATGAGAGGATTGTGGAGGACGATAAGTATTCTAGATCCTATGTGGTTGGTTAACTGCTCGAAAGAAGATATAAAATGCCTTTTTACAGCAAGATTGTTTTTGAAGAAAGAGAAAAGGTACAAGCGATGCAGTATCAAAAAGTTGTCAACGTTTGCTATGCACGTAATGTGAATTCAGGGAAGATGTGGCAAACAAAGTGGAGGGATCTGGAGAGAGTGGAATTTCTTAAAGAAGAAACCAGAAGTGAGGCGATCAAAGAAAAGATGGAAAAAGCGGTAAGACAAAGTTTGAAGATCACTTAGATATTGCTATTAAAGTTTGAAGATCACTTAGATATTGCTAAGGAACGAGTTGATGTGATGGGTTATCAAGGTATGAGAGGATTGTGGAGGACGATAAGGATTCTAGATCCTATGTGGTTGGTTAACTGCTCGAGAGAAGATATAAAATGCCTTTTCTACAGCAAGATTGTTTTTGAAGAAAGAGAAAAGGGACAAGCGATGCAGTATCAGAAAGTTGTCAACGTTTGCTATGCACAAAATGTGAATTCAGGGAAGATGTGGCAAACAAAGTGGAGGGATCTGGAGAGAGTGGAATTTCTTAAAGAAGAAACCAGAAGTGAGGCAATCAAAGAAAAGATGGAAAAATCGGTAAGACAAAGTTCGCTCAGAATGGCTAACTTTAAAGACCACCGCTAACTGATCAGACGCTGGATCCAAAACAAGAGAGACGAAAGAAGCCCTACAAGAACTTCTTTGGTCTGGTACGTTAATGTTTATATGAAGACAGAGTTTTGAAGACTGATAAAAGACGAAGACGATATCCAAAGGGGAGTCTGTTGGTGCATAATGTCTATGTCTTAGTCTTATATCGAGTCTGTATTGTATAGAGCTGAATAGGCTAGGTATACGAAGTATTTATGTGAATTATATCCAAGTTCGCTCTAAATGTACATGTCTATACACGTTCGGCCGAACTTGCATAGGCAAGTTCGGGCGAACTTGTGTCTACATGGTCGAACTTGTAAACCTATAAATACCTAGCTTGTGTGTCTCATTTGTAACTTTGGCATTGTAGAGGCGAAGCTCTATCAGTCTGTAATCTGAACGTTAATCAATGAAACTGACGATTAACTGATTAATTCTTGTCTATTGGTAACACGACGTAATATTTCCGCTATTATGGATGTTAGATATCAAATTTAGGTTCCTAAGCATCGAGGATCGGTCCTACAACTATTCTCAAAAGAACAAATGAATCTAAAACTAAAGTGACACCTAAAATCGAAGTAAAAAATTCTACTTTTGAAAAAGGTGAATCTTCCAAAGTTAATGGAAACAAAGATTCAAATTTCTACATTAAGAAAGCAAGGGTAAAATCTCAAACATGGGTTGCAAAGAAAGCAACATCTGAAGTGGAAAAAGTTGGGTCAGTTAAAGGTAAAGAGATTGATGTGTCTAACTCAAATGTCAAATATAAAAATGACATAAGTGTTAAAAAGGTCAAGTTTGAAAATGAGTGTGATAATGAAGTCTTATACGTTTATTCGGTAGGACAAAATGATTATGAAGATGAATATGAAGCTTATTATCCCAAACCCAATACCAAAAAGGCTTGGGTTGCACCAAAAAGGCTTGGCTCCAAAGATCCATGCTTTCAAGGTGGATTTTGGATAGTGGAACGTCAAGGCACGTGACCGGGATGAAAGCTCTTCTCTTCGACATAAAAGCGATAAACGGAGGATATATTGGCTTCGCAGGAAACCAAGGTGGTCGAATCATAGCCAAAGACAAATTATCTAATGGCTTAGTATCATTCGATCAAGTGAATTACATTGCCGAGCTGGAGAACAATCTTCTTAGTATCTCTCAAATTTGTGATAAGAAGTTCATAGTTCATTTCAACGACCGGGAGTGCATGATTCTAAAGCTAGGATTCAAGATTTCTCAGGATTGGATTCTCATGCGCGCTCCACGGGAAAATGATCTCTATGTGATAGATATGGGAGTTGCGACCACATCATCAAAAATGGCTCAATGTTTTGTTTCTAAGGCCACGGAGAAAGACTCGATCTTATGGCATAGAAAGATGGGGCATATACATCTTAGAAAAATGAATCATCTGTTTCATAACGATCTTGTGGAGGGAGTCAATCTTCGGAGCTTTCACATGTAAGACAGTTTCCTGGAATGTAAAAAGGGAAAGCAAACCAAGAAGCCTCATCCGAAGAAAATTCTAAACTCCATCAAGCTGCCGCTAGAACGACTTCATATGGATCTTTTCGGACCGGTGAATGTTAGAAGCATTTTCGGAGATCTATATTGTTTAGTTGTTACGGACGATTATTCTCGTTATTCACGGGTTTTCTTCCAAGAAAGTAAAGATGAATCGTTTGACAATCTTGTCATTCTCTTTAAGAAGATCGAGAACTTGTACCATCTTCCTGTTAGACGGATTCGTAGCGATAACGGTACAGAGTTCAAGAATACTCGGATGAGGAATTTTGCAACGCCAAAGGAATATTGCATGAATTTAGTGCTCCTTACACTCCGCAACAAATGGAGTGGCTGAGAGGAAGAATCGTACATAGATTGAAACAGCAAGAACTATGCTTGCGGATTCTAAACTTCCTGTCAGCTTCTGGAGTGAGGCGGTTGCAGCGGCATGCTATACACTGACAGAGTCTTGACAATCAAACCGACTAAAAACATGTGCTTCATAATGATCAACCGAAGGAAACCATATCTGAAGTTTTTAGAGCCATTTGGTGCACCATGCACTGTGATTGATACGGATGGTAAATTTGGACCAAAGACTCTAGAAGGTTTCTTTGTCGGATATGCTAGTCCTCTCAGGAAAGTTTATGTTCCTCAACTAAGGAGAGTGATCGAAGCACAACACGTTGATTGCTTCAACTATACGGATCCTATTCAAAGAAGAGGCGACGCGTGGCTGTTCAACTACCAAGATCTATGAAAGTCATTCGACTTGCAAGAAGAACCGTCTGAAGAAGAGCTTGCAGCGTTATATTATCTTCATCAGTCGGCAAACCAAGAACAAATTCCAAGACCATTAGTGGTTAATCAACCAACTGATGGTGCATCGTCTTCTGGTACAAATCCGAGTAGTAGTGGTGTTCCGGTTGAACAAGTTTCTGAAACACAAGAGACACCTGCTACAACTCATGTGAATGCTTCTATTGAACCAGTGATTGCTAATCAAGAACCCAATATTACTCAAAATCATAGTTCTGACTCTGATGAAGCTCCGACTTTTGATGTTGATGGAGAATCTTCCACAGATGAGGAATCAGAGCAAATATCCAATATGTTAGACCAATCTGCTGGTCCGAGTGCTAGAAATGCAGCAACATCAAGTGCTCCCGCTGTTGATTTGATTGTTGATCTAAATATTACAAATCAAGAGAGTACGGTGGATGTTCCTAGCGAGGTGATGCCAAGATCTTATACCTATCACCCATCGGATAACATCATTGGAGAATTACAAAGTGGTGTGAGAACCAGAAGTCAAATCAACAAATCCTTAAGTTGTTTCTATACCCGATGGCTCCTACAACAGAGTATTGTTATTATTCATGTTTTATCTCTCAGATCGAGCCGAAATCTGTTTCTGAGGATTTGGGTGATGAAAATTGGGTGATAGCTATGCAAGAAGAATTATTACAATTCGAAAAACTGGGAGTCTGGAAGCTTGTAGATATACCATCGAAGCAGAAAGCAATAGATACGAAGTGGGTCTTCAAGTGGAAAGGGATGATCGAGGTGTGATTGTCAGAAAAAAAGCTTGGCTGGTTGTCAAAGGTTTCCACCAGCAAGAGGGAATTGACTATACGGAAGTCTATGCACCGGTTGCACATTCAGAGTCAATCTGCATTTTCCTTGCATTCGCAGCTTGGAAAGGTTTTAAGGTGTACCAGTTAGACGTGAAATCTGCATTTCTCTATGGTAAGCTACGCGAACAAGTGTATGTTGGCCAACCACCAGTGTTCATCGATCTCCTGAAAAAGCAGAAAGCTTATCTCCTAGACAAAGCCTTATACGGATTACATCAAGCCCCGAGAGCTTGGTACGAGACGTTATCTCAACATCTCGTTGGAAACGACTTTACTAGAGACATAGTGGATAGTACATTGTTTACCAAGGAAGTCGGAAACCATCTAATCATCATACAAATCTATGTGGATGATATCATCTTTGGTTCAACGGATGATAGTCTTTGCAAAGAGTTGGAAAAGATCATGAAGAAGAAATTCGAAATGTCTTCTATGGGCGAAATGAAACTCTTTCTCGGATTACAGGTGGATCAGTTACAAGACGGCATATTCTTTCATCAAACAAAGTATGTTCTCGATATTCTCAAGAAGTTTGAAATGGATAGCTCGAAGCCGCTTTCGACTCCGCTGGCACTGAACCATGGGATTTGCATTAACGAAACTGGAGCCAAAGTGGATTATACGCTCTATCAATCGATGATAGGATCTCTCAAGTATTTGACGGTATCTCGCCCAGATATTATGTATCCTACCTGCCTTTGTGCGAGATATCAGTCCAGCCCTCGAGTGTCACACATGCAGATAGTCAAAAGAATATTCTGTTACTTGAAGGGATGTCCAAGCACCGGCTTGTGGTATCCAAAGAACGATAATTTTGATCTAACGGGATACGCTGACTCAGACTTCGGGGTGGACAGGCTGAATTCTAAATCTACAATGGCTGGTTGCCAGTTCTTCGGAACTCGTTTGGTAACGTGGTAATGCAAGAAACAAACGACGGTTTCTCTTTCAACGTGTGAGGCAGAATCATTTCTGCTTCCAGGTGTTATTCACAAATCCTTTGGATTCAACAACAGATGAGGGACTTTGGATTGCAATTTCTTGATACGCCTTTATACGTAGTTAACAAGACAGCTATCGACATCACTAAAAATCCTGTTCACCACTCCTGAACTAAACACATAGAAATTCGTTACCACTTCATTCGTGACTGCTATGAAAAGAAGTTGGTACGAATAGAAAAAATCCACACCGATGAGCAAAGAGCTGATTTTTATACCAAAGCTTTTCCATTAAAACGATTTAAATATCTAATGCGGCTTAATGGTATTAAAAATTTGTTGACAGGTGCGGAGGCGGAGGTTGAATATGGATTAGATGACGAGTTCGCGTGATCGACATTGATTTGTTTAGTATCTAGGTTTAGTATTTTCTTAAAAATCTAAAATACAAAAATATGTTTTTGATTTTAGGGGGAGAAAGGTTTGGGAAAATACAAAAACAAATGAAAAATTCAAAAATACAAAAACATCGAAAAAGACAAAAAGAATAAGTGTCACAAAGGAAATGATAGTACATCAGTGGACTATCAGAGTACGCTAAAGAAATGGAAAGTTTAAAAAGTAATAAAAAAGTCTTACTATGGATGTGTCAATAGGCCTTACACGTTCAGTAAATTGTTTCTGAGATATAAATTAAATTTTACAACTGTTAATCTTGTGGATTAACATCTCTCGGATATATGGACTTAGTACACCGAAATTTCGTGAGAGATTGCCTGATTCTAAGATACGAGGTCTTTATAGATAGTTGATATCTGGGGTATTATACAAGTTCTTCTAATTTTGCGGAAGTAATAGCCTATAACTGTAACACCCCGATCGCGTAATACAACAACACGCGGCGGAAATATCGAGGAGTCACGTTACAAATTGCTCAGCCACAACTGATACTAAATTGTTTCACTATCATTAACATCGTTTTAGAATACAAGGAAAACATGAAGTTGTCTTTTGATTAAAGAAGTCTAAATTCCGGATGCATTCCTATATGCAGCAAACTTGAATAATCGAAACCTGAAACATATGTGAAAACGAGACATCAACAAACAATGTTGGCGAGTACATGGTTTTGTTAGCCAGATTAATGGCAAAAAGTTTAGTGTTGCAATACTTCGACAACTATAAGAGTCGTCTATTGAAAATGGACTCTTTAAAGCCAAAGAATGGCAAAAAGATTTAGTATTGCAATACATTAACCTGATTATGAAACTCGTGAGAAAATAGTTTTGTATATGGAAACATGATTAATACTAAGTAATTTTTATGTCATTGAAAATTGTACTTTGTTCATTGTAATCGCCTTGAATTTGATCATAAAACTTGTGAGTGTGTTATTAGCAATCCAATCAAGGATTAATAACCACAATATTGAAAACTTGTCATAACTTGCGCGAGTATTATTAGAAATCAAATCAATGATTTAAAATAATACTTTGGTTATCCTTTTAAGAATCTAACATATAAAAATATGAAAGAATTCTACAAGGATTTGAATATTGTACTTTGAATCAATCAACACAAAATCCTAATGTGATTTGGATAACGCTACAAGAGTAATACAATAAGAACACTTATATATAGGAAGTACCAGCTGCGTATCCACCATGTTCTTATAGTATTACACTCGTTTCGTTATCTAGATTACAACTAATCACAATAACCACATAATCATCGTCTTGGTCACATGGTCTTGTCATATACGTATTAAAGTACTCAGAATCCATTAAAGGACTACCAATTAGTACTTTAAGCATCCCATAGGTATCTAACTATAAAGATAGATAGATGCGTTAGGGATATAGTTTAGTCACTTGTCTTGTCACATTGTCTTGTCAAATACGCATTAAAGTACACAGAATCCAATAAAGGACTACCAATTAGTACTTCAAACATCCCATGGGTATCTAACTATAAAGATAGATAGATGCGTTAGGGATATAGTTTAGTCACTTGTCTTGTCACATTGTCTTGCCAAATACGCATTAAAGTACACAGAATCCAATAAAGGACTACCAATTAGTACTTTAAACATCCCACGGGTATCTAACTATAAAGATAGATAGATGCTTTAAGGATTTGGTAGCATATCAAGCTATGCTTTGGTTCAGTATATCAGGCTATACTTTGGTTTAGTATATCAGGCTATACTTTGGTTTAGCATATCAAACTATGCTTTGGTTTAGTCACAGTGAATCATAAAGTCCTAAATCCTAATGGTGAGTCGGATAACGCTACGAAGGGTAATACAATAAGCACACATAAATATAGGAAGTACCAGCGGCGTATCCACCATGTTCTTATTGTATTACTCTAGTTTCGCTATCTAATTCACTAACAATCTCTACACATAAACAATAACCATCGTCACCGGCGTGTAAAGCACTTCTTAGAAACCTTACTATAAAGATAGAAGATTTAAGATTGTACTTCAAGTATCCTACTAGGATCAATCTATAAAGATAGAAAGATACTATAAGGATTTGTTTCGTGTCCCCAATTTTCATGTCTTACATAAAAGGAATATTGCACAAAAATGCTCTTAGTAAACATATAATTGCCATACATTGTGAAAAATTGATTACACATATGAATCATCCAATACATTTGGAAAACGTAAAAGAAGGGTAGAATTGTACTCGCCTGGGATTGCGTATAGATCTTGTTCAAATGATATAACAAAGCTCAAAGGATCAAGAGTTCAAGTGTCGAAGTGGTTCCTAGTGTATTTGATAACTACATGTTAGTGTGTCGAACTTGAAAACGAGAGATTGGATAGAATGAGGTATACAAACCAAAAAAGAGTTGGATCTTGTATATTATGGTTTATAATATCAAACATTCTGAATTGGAAGAATTTCAAAGAGTTTTGACTCGCTACGGCTTGCTAAAGTGGTTTACGGCACTTTAACGGGTCATAAACGTAACTATGGGTTCGGGTGGTTAAATATGTCCTATGACAAGTCTAATATGCCAAAATTAGTTTATATAAGTTGTATAATCAATTTAGATGTCAAAACAATGCTCTTGTATGTTTAAAACTAATTTAAGTGCAAAAAGGGTATTTTCAGCGTTATAAGGAATACATATTCGACTTATTTGACTAACCAAACGTTATGACCTTGAGGTATAACCTCAGAGGGCTATTCCCTATAATACTATGGTCATAATATGGGCTTGGTCGGATCCTAAAGGTGACTAAACGGGTCGGATTCGAAAGTCAAAGCGGTAGTCAAGACAGCTTGACTTACGACCCTAAACAAGTACTAAACTAAAAGTGACGAGTTAGACATGTTTAATATGTCTAACTAAGTTTATAAAACTGATTTGGTATCAAAACAAAGTGTTTTGATACCCGAAAATAGTTTCGTTGTATAATGTGCACTTTGCGCATTATCGATCGAAACCTTGACTCGTCACTTCGACAAGGAAAACGTAGCAATCAGTAGGCATGATCGCTATGGATCATAACCATCGTGATTACGATCACGTTGCAAAGTTCATTTGAACTTTGCTTTGACCAATTAATGGTCAAAGATGAAAGTCAAACACTGTTTGACTTTTAGCTTGAAATAGCTAAAATGAATGAACAAGGCTAAGCTAGAACGCTTACTTGTGCTCAAGGCAACCAAGGATGAAGAAAAAGACTTAGAAAACTCAGTTGGGAGACCTCCAACAAAGTGGGAGTTCTCCTCTTAGAGCTACAGAGAGAAAGAGAAGGAATGAGCAAGTTGAAATGTGAGATCAAGGACCTATTTATAGTTGTGGAGGATGAATTTGATGATCACAAGTGTCAAGGACCATTCTAGGATCATTCCACATGTTCAAAGACGTGTCAAGACCAGGCTAGAACTTGGAGATCACGAATCTTGGGTTTCAAAGCTGTAAAACAACTGTCTGCCATTTTTCTGCTGTAACTGGGCATCCCCCGCGCGTCTCGGGAGATCTTTGGGGGTCTCTCGCGTGGCGCCTGGGATTCCTAAGTTTCAGAATTGGCAGAACAGGTCCCTGCAGCCTGAAACTTGTTTTTCGGCGCGTTTTGGTACTTTTAACACCCGTTAACCCCATTTTTAAGCTTTATAAGGAAGATAAAGCATAGGGAACTTGAAATATGTCCGAATATATTTCAGGTGTCAGTTCGTTTGGTCGTACAGTTGCGGTTTTTGGTTAATTACGACGAAAGTCGTAACGGACGCGCAAATGACCGTAAATGCGTGACGAACGATATTTTTGCATTCTAATCATTAAAATACAAGATTTTAATGATTACAAAAATTTTTGGATGTCCGTACATGTTCCGGATAGCGAAATACACAAATTGGCATAGTTTCGCAGAATTTGCAAAATAGCCCCTGAAGTTGCATAAAGAAGTTTTTGTCATTCCTAAGCCCTCAGAACTTATATCTAAGTTATGTAAAAGGGTATTTAGGGTATGTGTAGCTTATGTCCTTGTTCCAGAGTGTGTGCCACTACGAGAATCGGCAGACTTTCGTAGTTTGTCATAAATAGTCCTTATGATCGAATAGGCTTGATTTTGACATACCAAACCTTTCAAAACTTATTTCTAAGTTACATAAAGGATATTTATAGTATGTTTAGCTCGTGTCCTCATCGCGATGTGTACGTTTCATTAAACGGGTTACGTTTAAGTATCGGTTATCGAAATGCCTTCAAAGAAAAAGTTTTTGAAAGCTCGAAATTTTGCACAAGGGTTACAGTCTCCCCTACTTTAGGAAATTTTGTCCTGAATTTTATTCGAAGGAGACCGTAGAGTGTATTTGAAATGATTGAAAGATGAGCAAAGTGCTAGATTCCAAAAATGCGGAGCATTGTTTGGTGTTGGAAATTTTAGGGGGATTCAAAGTGTGAGCAAGGATATTCAGGGTATCTTAAGGTATTTAAACCTTTTAGAACTCATGAATCTTTAAAGTGTCATCGAATGTATAAAAATTGTTTCATCGAGTGTGTAAAAATTGTTTTGTATGGCACTATGTTATACTAAGGCACTAAGTGTAAATCCATAGCAAACAAAGGGGTGTACATTTTAGCCTGACCATACGTACACGGTTTCTAACGTCCCACGAGATACATCCCATGTACCATGAGCATCTCATGCATAGGAGACAGGTCAACATACCTATGGCATCAAGGTCATCACCTTTAACTCCATAATATACTTCCGGTCAGCTCGAATAGAGTTAATGAATGTACTCATCTCGTCCATTGCATTCAACAAACAGATAACAAATAATCACACAATCACCATAATGGTCCAAGATAACATAAAACCCTCAAGTAACTCTGGTAACGTTCCGAAGAATAACACAATAAGAACACTTATATATAGGAAGTACCAACGGCGTATCCACCGTGGTCTTATTGCGTCATACCCTTCATGTTACCTAATCACTCTAGATTTTATGCCACCATCTTAACAAGGCTTACTATGATTCTCCTGTGTCGATCCCCGTAATTAAGTGTGCACCCATAATCACGCGTTTCATCACATGGTCCACATAGCTACTCTTGTTAAGTAAAAGGAAACAGATAATAAGGTCGAAGTAACATCTAAATCAAATATGCATTGTCATAATCACAAGATCTATTGAATCAGAACATATTTCATACTAGTAATGATAACAGTACTTGTTAGCAAGTATTTCTTTCTAGTATAAATGCTAATATATGTTTCACACTAACCAAACTGGTAGTATGCATCATATACTAAGCATGGATTATCACAAACAATGTAAGTATGTCATGACAATAATTTAAAACCATGTGCTATGTATGCTAGGTCAACATACTAAGCGAAAAGGTATTTGTAATCATGTGCTATACATATTATGTTAACAAACCATGTATGTAATGTTATGAAAGCAAAAGTAGTGGCGATAGTCACATAGTGTTCGTAGAAATTGTCATGCAGAACTTGTATGAATGCATTAATATGCAATCATAATATGCTAAATTGCGAGATTTGGTTCCTAAAGAACCGAATCCTCGAAGTTTGTAGTTGTAAATTACACTCAGTGTAATCACATTTGAATTTGTAAATGGAATACGAATAACAAGAATGAAGAAAAACTTCTTGAAATTTATATTATCATTTCAAATAATATTGGAATATGTTCATTGTTTTTGGATGACAAAAAGAAAACGTAAAGGTTCAAATGAACATGAGTGCTTGATCATCAACGTGAACCTCATTAACATTGAATACTCGTCCATGAGCTAAGTCAGCATTAGCAAGTCTAGGGCAGTTTCGCTTGAAATGATTTGGATCACCACAATCGAAACATGCACCAGCTGGGTAGCGAGGACGAGTTTGAGTAGGGGCTGCTTGGTTTTGGATACGACAGGTCGCAGCTAGATGTCCAAAAAGACCACATATTGTACACTGGCGGCATGGAGAATTTGTTGGGTGGTGATAGTTGCAACGATTACACCGAGGTTGCTTTCCACGATAAAATCCCTTAAAGGGTACCGAGTTTAGTGGATATTGGTGTGGCAATCGTATAATTCTTTGAAGCCTTACGCTTCTTAGAACTTTTGGAAGGTTCACCCTTTGTTTCACTTGATTTCTCTTGTATAGTTCGTTTCTTGTCTCCCTTTCGAAAAAGTTCCCCTTTTCTAACTTGGGAGTCAGTTAGGGTAGCGGCTAATTCCTTAGCCTCCCTAAGCGTTGCAGGTTTGTTGCCAGTGACCATATCTTGAATTGATCAGGTAACCCATCAATGTATTTCTCAATGGCCAGATCCAAAGGTGTGACCATAGTGGGGCAGAGTAGGCTTAATTGTTCAAATCGATCAGTGTAGGCATGGTTTTCCCCACTATCTTGTTTAAGGTGATAGAATTTGGTTTCAAGTAGCCTTATTTCATGTCGTGGATAGAATTCTTTCATCATAAGGTTCCTGAATTCTTCCCACGTTTGTGCCATAGCTACTCCTGCACCTCTGTCTCTCATGACTCCGTTCCACCAAGTGAGTGCTCTCTTTTGGAAAACACTCAAGGCGAACTCTACCTTGCGCTCATTAGGACACTGAACATGGCGGAATGTGCTTTCTATACTCTCAAACCATTGTAGGAGCCTAGTTGCTCCTTCAGACCCATTAAACTCGAGTGGTTTAGCTGAGTTGAATTGTTTGTAGTTACATGGGGTAGGAACATTGTTTTTGTTGTTGTTGTTGTTATTGTAGTAGATTTGATTGAGTTGGGCCACAAGGTTAGGGAGTACAGCAGCTATTTGCTGAGCTATCATTGCTGCTATTTCAGCGTTCCTCGAGACGTCACGATGAGGAGGCATCTCGAAGAGGTAGCTACAACAAAATAAGTTAGATTTTGGAAAATTGTTATACATCTAAACACCATAGTGATTTGAAAATCTCAGCTTGGTATTCGTTTCAAAATCGTGTTCTTGTACTTAGAAGAATAGTGTTGTGAATTTTGTTTCGAAATTTGTTTGAAAATAAACTTTTGTTATACTTTTGGATGAGAAAATACAAACCAATTGTGTTAAAATTTCTTTACTTTTGAAAATTAATTTTTAAGATAAAAAAAATATTTTTAATCGAATTTTTTTATATATATAAAGAAACTTTGTGTATAAATCTTGAAAACTCTTATCCAAATAAATAAAATTTTAAAAATTTGAAAAGCGAAAAATAGTATTTGAAAACAAGGTAGTATTATAAAGTGTCGTGAGATAAAAGTGAAATTTGTTTCGGATGGGTTGAATATTGTCGTAACATATTACCGAAGGTAACATGTCGGAGTAGTGTCATACGAGTAGTAGTGTTTAGGAATCGTTCGACTGATCAAGATAGATAGGTTTTCATTATGTTCGAGAAGACATGCTTTAGCCTATAAGTGAACACTCACCCTAAGAGTTCCCAGGAAAGAGTGACTGGTCCGAAAATTCGGATTTGTACGAACACTCTAACCTTAGACAAAAAACTCGGGGTACAGGCATTCACCCTTCCGGATTGCATGAGTTCACGTTATTAAATCCCAAGATTTCGATGAAAATGTTTGAGAGTAAAACATTTTGAGAAACCTTTCTGATATAATGTTTGAGATAAATAGGTTGAGTAACATTTTGTTGAGAGCGTTTGTGAAAACATTTTGAGAAGCATTCCAATGAAAATGTTGTTGAGAAAAATGTTTTGAGGGATACTTTGAGGCAATAAGCCTAAGGATTTAGGATAAATCATCTAAGGATAGATGATTTGTAACTCATAGAATAATTGTGGCACGAGTAAGGATGAGGATTAGGATGAAGATCCTAAGTCTACTCATGTTCGGGCCCCTAGGAAGGTTATGGACTAGGTTAAAGGCATTCTAATAACCTAATTCCCTATAACCAGTGCTCTGATACCAATCTGTAACACCCCGATCGCGTAATACAACAACACACGACGGAAATATCGAGGAGTCACGTTACAAATTGCTCAGCCACAACTGATACTAATTGTTTCACTATCATTAACATCGTTTTACAATACAAGGAAAACATGAAGTTGTCTTTTTATTAAAGAAGTCTAAAGTTCGGATGCATTCCTATATGCAGCAAACTTGAATAATCGAAACCTGAAACATATGTGAAAACGAGACATCAACAAACAATGTTGGCGAGTACATGGTTTTGTTAGCCAGATTAATGGCAAAAAGTTTAGTGTTGCAATACTTCGACAACTATAAGAGTCGTCTATTGAAAATGGACTCTTTAAAGCCAAAGAATGGCAAAAAGATTTAGTATTGCAATACATTAACCTGATTATGAAACTCGTGAGAAAATAGTTTTGTATATGGAAACATGATTAATACTAAGTAATTTTTATGTCATTGAAAATTGTACTTTGTTCATTGTAATCGCCTTGAATTTGATCATAAAACTTGTGAGTGTGTTATTAGCAATCCAATCAAGGATTAATAACCACAATATTGAAAACTTGTCATAACTTGCGCGAGTATTATTAGAAATCAAATCAATGATTTAAAATAATACTTTGGTTATCCTTTTAAGAATCTAACATATAAAAATATGAAAGAATTCTACAAGGATTTGAATATTGTACTTTGAATCAATCAACACAAAATCCTAATGTGATTTGGATAACGCTACAAGAGTAATACAATAAGAACACTTATATATAGGAAGTACCAGCTGCGTATCCACCATGTTCTTATAGTATTACACTCGTTTCGTTATCTAGATTACAACTAATCACAATAACCACATAATCATCGTCTTGGTCACATGGTCTTGTCATATACGTATTAAAGTACTCAGAATCCATTAAAGGACTACCAATTAGTACTTTAAGCATCCCATAGGTATCTAACTATAAAGATAGATAGATGCGTTAGGGATATAGTTTAGTCACTTGTCTTGTCACATTGTCTTGTCAAATACGCATTAAAGTACACAGAATCCAATAAAGGACTACCAATTAGTACTTCAAACATCCCATGGGTATCTAACTATAAAGATAGATAGATGCGTTAGGGATATAGTTTAGTCACTTGTCTTGTCACATTGTCTTGCCAAATACGCATTAAAGTACACAGAATCCAATAAAGGACTACCAATTAGTACTTTAAACATCCCACGGGTATCTAACTATAAAGATAGATAGATGCTTTAAGGATTTGGTAGCATATCAAGCTATGCTTTGGTTCAGTATATCAGGCTATACTTTGGTTTAGTATATCAGGCTATACTTTGGTTTAGCATATCAAACTATGCTTTGGTTTAGTCACAGTGAATCATAAAGTCCTAAATCCTAATGGTGAGTCGGATAACGCTACGAAGGGTAATACAATAAGCACACATAAATATAGGAAGTACCAGCGGCGTATCCACCATGTTCTTATTGTATTACTCTAGTTTCGCTATCTAATTCACTAACAATCTCTACACATAAACAATAACCATCGTCACCGGCGTGTAAAGCACTTCTTAGAAACCTTACTATAAAGATAGAAGATTTAAGATTGTACTTCAAGTATCCTACTAGGATCAATCTATAAAGATAGAAAGATACTATAAGGATTTGTTTCGTGTCCCCAATTTTCATGTCTTACATAAAAGGAATATTGCACAAAAATGCTCTTAGTAAACATATAATTGCCATACATTGTGAAAAATTGATTACACATATGAATCACCCAAAACATTTTGAAAACGTAAAAGAAGGGGAGCATTGTACTCGCCTGGGATTGCTTATAGATCTTGTTCAAATGATATAACAAAGCTCAAAGGATCAAGAGTTCAAGTGTCGAAGTGGTTCCTAGTGTATTTGATAACTACATGTTAGTGTTCGAACTTGAAAACGAGAGATTGGATAGAATGAGGTATATAAACCAAACAAGAGTTAGATCTTGTAGATTATGGTTTATAATATCAAACATTCTGAATTGGAAGCATTTCAAAGAGTTTTGACTCGTTACGGCTTGCTAAAGTGGTTTACGTCACTTTAACGGGTCATAAATGTAACTATGGGTTCGGGTGGTTAAATATGTCCTATGACAAGTCTAATATGCCAAAATTAGTTTATATAAGTTGCATAATCAGTTTAGATGTCAAAACAATGCTCATATATGTTCAAAACTAATTTAAGTGCAAAAAGGGTATTTTCGGCATTATAAGGAATACATATTCGACTTGTCATTTGACTAACCAAACGGTATGACCTTAAGGTATAACCTCAGAGAGTTATTCACTATAATACTATGGTCATAATAATGGGCTTTGTCGGATCCTAAAGGTGACCAAACGGGTCGGATTTGAAAGTCAAAGCGGTAGTCAAGACCGCTCGACTTACGACCCTAAACAAGTACTAAAATAAAAGTGACGAGTTTGACATGTTTAACATGTCTAACTAAGTTTATAAAACCGATTTGGTATTTTGATACCCGAAAATAGTTCCGTCGTATAATGCGCACTTTGCGCATTATTGACCGAAACCTTGACTCGTCACTTCGACTAGGAAAACGTGGTAAGTAGTAGGCATGATCGCTATGGATCATAACCATCGTGATTACGATCACGTTACAAAGTTCGTTTGAACTTTGCTTTGACCAATTAATGGTCAAAGCTGAAAGTCAAAAACTGTTTGACTTTTAGCTTGAAATAGCTAGAATGAATGAACAAGGCTAAGCTAGAACGCTTACTTGTGCTCAAGGCAACCAAGGATGAAGAAAAAGACTTAGAAAACACAGTTGGGAGACCTCCAACAAAGTGGGAGTTATCCTCTTAGAGCTACAGAGAGAAAGAGAAGGAATGAACAAGTTGAAATGTGAGATCAAGGACCTATTTATAGTTGTGGTGGATGAATTTGATGATCACAAGTGTCAAGGACCATTCTAGGATCATTCCACATGTTCAAAGACGTGTCAAGACCAGGCTAGAACTTGGAGATCACGAATCTTGGGTTTCAAAGCTGTAAAACAACTGTCTGCCATTTTTCTGCTGTAACTGGGCATCCCCCACGCGTCTCGGGAGATCTTTGGGGGTCTCTCGCGTGGCGCCTGGGATTCCTAAGTTTCAGAATTGGCAGAACAGGTCCCTGCAGCCTGAAACTTGTTTTTCGGCGCGTTTTGGCACTTTTAACACCCGTTAACCCCATTTTTAAGCTTTATAAGGAAGATAAATCATAGGGAACTTGAAATATGTCCGAATATATTTCAGGTGTCAGTTCGTTTGGTCGTACAGTTGCGGTTTTCGGTTAATTACGACGAAAGTCGTAACGGACGCGCAAATGACCGTAAATGCGTGACGAACGATATTTTTGCATTCTAATCATTAAAATACAAGATTTTAATGATTACAAAAATTTTTGGATGTACGTACATGTTCCGGATAGCGAAATACGCAAATTGGCATAGTTTCGCAGAATTTGCAAAATAGCCCCTGAAGTTGCATAAAGATGTTTTTGTCATTCCTAAGCCCTCAGAACTTATATCTAAGTTATGTAAAAGGGTATTTAGGGTATGTGTAGCTTATGTCCTTGTTCCAGAGTGTGCGCCACTACGAGAATCGGCAGACTTCGTAGTTTGTCATAAATAGTCCTTGTGATCGAATAGGCTTGATTTTGACATACCAAACCTTTCAAAACTTATTTCTAAGTTACATAAAGGATATTTATTGTATGTTTAGCTCGTGTCCTCGTCGCGATGTGTACATTGCATTAAACGGAACATGCCTTCAAAGAAAAAGTTTTTGGAAGCTCGAAATTTTGCACAAGGGTTACAGTAACTTCTATAATGCTTTATGCTAAAAATCCCTAAAACTGCATGCAAACTTGAAAAGAATCGAAAGATCTAATCATTTGCAATGCTGAAAAGATTCCTTAAATGGAACACACCTTTAAGTCGAGCCTTCATCTCTTTGTCGATACGGTGGTATTAACCTGAGCTCTCAAGGCTTCGCATTAACCCAGATATAGATATCAATTATGCTATATTTACCTGTAAGATGAAATCTAGGGAATCTTGATACAGGGGTATATTCTGAGATGGGAACCATAGCTAAGTCAAGTTTCATAAATCTTACCTAACATATCTTGGAACAATTGATAAATGTGTCAAAGTTTAAGTGGACAAACATATCGACAATCTAGGTAAACGAGTTTAAAACTTAATGTTAGATAAAGGTCAATGGTACTGGTGATATGTCTCAAACAACTGATATTGTCAAAAATATGTCTGTAATTACTATAAATCTGTCTGTACATAGTTCAATTTGATTTTCAGATTAAATCCAAAAAGATTTTTAGTGTGTTTTAGCATATTTCAAAAATACATAAAAAGATTTTGTTTCTGCGTTATTTTCAACAAGCCAACGTTGGAGAACGAAACATCGAAGTCTGGAAAGGTGCTAAACTCATGGAAATCTAAGTGACAACGGCCTGGGAGCTAATCTATTAAATCTAGAAGCCAAAACGATTAAAAAGTTCATTAATTTGAAACTTTAAAACTGAAAAAAACAACAGTTTGCTCATAACGGGTCGAACCGAGGTCATTAACTTGGACTCGACAGACAAATCGGTTAACAAAGGTCATTAACTTGGACTTGGTCAACTGAGTGGATTTTTAGAACTGGTAAAAGGTGAAAAGTTCAGGGACTTAATTGCAAAATCTTGAAAAATTTAAACTTGGTTTAGGCAAGTTCGGCCGAACTTGCTTAAAGTTCAGAAATCAAGATTGAAACAAGTTCGACCGAACTTGTTTGGGAAGTTGTTGAGGTATTGTAAGTTCGCCCGAACTTGCAATGGACCTTTTAAAACTTGGGCTTACAAGTTCGCCCGAACTTGCTATGCTATAAAGGTTTGCAAGTTCGGCCGAACTTCATTATCTGTGTTCTTGAAAGACTGAGCGAATTTGTGCGATTGAGAGAGATTTCCTAAATTGCTAAAATTGTGACGTTATACTGCCAAAATTTTGATTGTTTATGGTGATTTGCACATCACTTACAATGGCTGAGGTGAGACTTGAACTGACTGAATCGTGTTTTGAATGATTGAACAAACTTAGATCTGAAATTGTAAAACATGTAGATCTAGGGTGTTAATGGACAAATTGGACTTAAAATTGTAATAAACATCATAAAACGACCTGGTGTATATGTTGAATCTGATCAGAATGTGCATTATAAGATGTGCAGGTTTGGTGTAGGAGATGACAAGTTCGGTCGAACTTATCAAGTTCGCCCGAACTTGCTAAGGAAAACCTAAATAAACTAATCTTAACACAACTTCGACCGAACTTAGAAGAAAATTGAAAAATGTGAAATGTTTGGATAAGTTCAACCGAACTTATGGAAATAAAATTGTAATGCTCAATAACAAGTTCGCCCGAACTTGTGATTTTGTAAAGGAACATGTATTTGATACATGTTCGGGCGAACTTGCTTAAAATTGTGTGAATTGTACATATCAAGTTCGACCGAACTTAATGTAATATGTTGAAAAATTTGTAACTTTTTCTTGAAATGCGTGCTAAACATTTTGCGTCGATTTTCAGGTTCCAGTTCCAGCTCGGGTAATCACAATTGATTATTCCAAGTTCCATAATACCTGTATTACGCTTGAAAAGGCGCTATGTCCATCGTTAAAGGAGTATGATAGTATTTTGAAGTTCTTGAAGAATATTCCGATACATCATGCTATCACGGAAAGAACGGTATCTTATCGATCGCATATTTATTATTTCTAGATGAATGCTTCATTGAGTGAAGACAAGAAGACTATTAGCTCAGTCGTTCGAGGTCGGTAACAATGATAAAGATAGTACGGTCACTGAAGAAGATATCCGAAGGATCTTACAGTTCAACGATGATAAAGACGATTTTTCTTGACGAGAAGATGGTGCGTGGATGTTTTTACCGAATGGGCTACAAAGGGAGCTTAAACAAGCCCACATTGAAAAAAGGGGAAGTTCCAAACCCCTACAAGCTTCTCATGCATGCAATAATTCATACATTTAGCCATCGGAAAGCAGGTTTAGATGATGTTCAAGACTATATGGCTTGCATGGCTATGGCATTGATTTTGAAGAAGTCGTACAACTATTCAAAGCTCGTTTTTACACACATGTTAAAGAATATGGAAGATGTTAGACTGTGTTTGTATCCAAGATTTGTGCAAATGCTCATTGATGAGAAGTTTACAGACTTTGCACGTGATCCAAATGACATCTTATACTTTAGTCATCTTGATGAAACTACCGTCAAGAAATTGATCAAGTTTCAGAAGGAGAATTTAGCACCAGTTGCAAAGTCACAATTTGGGGCGATGAAAGATGATAAATATGTTGCACCTGCTAGAAACAAGTGGAGGAATGATGGTAGTGGTGACGAGAATGAGCTAAATGTAGAAAAGGAATGGTTTGCGACATTCAAACCGAAAGCACGCAGCGAATGGTTCTTAAAGGCTGAGACACATAAGAAAAAGAAACGATCTAAGAAAGCTGACACTATGCTTATAGATGAAGACGAGCCTGAAAATGTTCAAGGCGAGGCTGGTTCTAGTGTTGCTGTTAATATTGAAAGTCAAGAAATAGAGACTGGTACTCAATACGATGATGTTATTTCTGCTACGTCGGATAAAGATGAAGAATCAGATGATTCGCTTGAGAAAAGGCAAAAGATTGTTGATGCCAAAGCTGAAAAAGAAAGATTAACTAAAGGTGATGCCGATTACGAGCCTGAATTAGAGAAAGATTCAGATGAAGAAAGGTCGAAGAAAAGAACAAAGCATCAAAAATCGACAGCAAAAGATGCTCAAGTTAAAACGACTGGTTCTCCGAGTACGAAGGGCATAATCACGAAGAAAGCACAGAAACCAGCGAGTCGTAGATAGATTGGAAAGAAGAAAGGCACAGAAGTCCCACAAGAACCTTCTGGTGCACAGGAGAAAGGAGTTCCACAAGAACCTCCTACACAAGAACCTCCTGTTATTATCACAGCTGAAGCAGAACGTCCAGGAGTTACACAAGAACCTCCTGAGACTGTTTTGTTAGATATTCCGATCTTTGATTCTCAAGAGCATCCATCTGGATCACAACCGGAGAACATTATTCATGCTACACCAAAGTCTACTCCAACAAAGACTACAACGCCAAAATCTACTCCGAGATCAAAATTGTTTGGAATGTTCCAGAGGAATCGGTTAGTCTTGAAGACTTGAATGCTTTCTTTCCAGATTCGAATGTTGATGAACTCGAGAAGCGTGTCAAAATCTTAGAAGAGAAAGTACAACAGAATGAAGTTGAAAAGGCCGAGTTAATCAAGAAAGGTACTCAAAATTTTGTGGAGAAAGAAATGATGGAGGACAAAATTAAAGTGTTAGAAGACGATCGTGCATTCTTCCGGCACTAATTGAAAGCTTACAAGACGCTAATGAAAGACTGCAAAAAGAAATCGCGGAGCTAAAAACGATTCAAGCCTTGAATGATAGAAGATTTACAAGAATGCAGAAAGTATTGACAAATAGCCTTGGCATTGCCTTTATCGCTGAATACTATCGGTTGGATATGCAAGAAGCGAGAGAAAGGGCTGAGAAAGAGTTTGATGAGAGTGGAAAAGGTAAAGGTGTTGCTGGTGATGCACCTAAACCTACTACGGCTAGTGAAGAGATTGTTGCTAAAAGCGTTGAGACAGAGAAAGCTTCGGAGTCTGAGATTTCTAAGGTTGACGAATCTGTCAAACCTTCTGATGCTGTAACTACTACTGAAGATAAGGACGATGATGAAGCTGAAGATAATATAAAGGATGATGAACCACCAACGGATGATCCAAAAGATGATTCCGACCATGATGGCGGAAATGATGATGATCCAAGTGGTACAGGGTTGAAGGTGGATAATGCAACAATTAATGATAGTTTTGATTTCACTGATCTACTAAACGATGAAGCAAATGTTATGGATGATCAGAATCAGGGGGAGTCAGGGCAAGCAGGGCCGACCGATGATGTTTATCTGATGCAGTTGTTGCTATGCCGGTTTCTGCTATGCATACAAAGCCGTTAGTTCTTATGCTTGAACACAACGTTGAAGAAGGAGAATATGTGCCTAGCATGTCCAAGGAGGAGCTAGCAAAGATGCTTAGCATTGAGGCTGAATCATTCGATTTCGACTTTGAGGAGGAAGTGGTGAATATTGATACTTTCAAGCCTAACGGATATTGTTACAAGAAAAGAACGGACGCTGACGAGTATGATCACTTGATAATTGAAGATAGATCGGATGATGAAGAGAAAGACATTCCTGAAAAGTATGTTGGTGCAGGAACTGATAGTTTTCCAACCTATGAGGAAATGTATGAACAGCTCAACGAAGATCTTTTAAAAGAAAAAGTTGAAGAGGCAATGAGGGAAGGAAAAGTTTCTAAACTGATGACTAAGGAAGAAATTGCTGAAGCGAGAAAGTCTTGGTTTAAAGAGATGCCTAAGCAAAGAAAGTTCAGACGTCCATTAGCATTCTTTACCCGAGACAAAGACAAGTCATTGGGAGATATCATATGCTGGGGTTGGATCAAAGAATTGAATGTTTTCGCAATCAAACGAGAGTTTGGTGTGCAATATTTCAGATACTTGGCAGACTTCATTACCTTACCATACTGGGATATAGAAGAGTTGGTGCAAACAAGAAATTTCAGTTTCAAGATGAAGTTTGGTGATCAACTACTGTGGAAAATGATAAAGTACGAAGCTGCTAGAGGATTTCAGTTTTGGAAGCCGTTTATTCCAAAGAAGCGTTATAAGAAGAATAAAGAAACAGGTAAACGTGAAGTGACATTAGTTATGAAGAGACCTCGAGCAATGAGGAATATGCCGCTGAAGCCGATTGAACAAGATTTCTATACACTTTTCAGGTGGTGGCAGTTAGATTCGGAAACGTGTGAAGCTGTGATTGTATTACGTTTTGAAAATCAACTAGATGTGACAAAAGAATCTGCTGAAGTACTGCGAGGCTCAGATGGTATGTGAGGTATGTGGAGAACGATACGAATACTAGACCTGATGTGGCTAGTAAATTGCTCGATGGAAGATATAAGATGTTTATTCTTCAACAAGATTTTGTACGAGAAACATGATAAAGGTCAAGCAAAACAATGCCAGGGAGTCGTTAACGTTTGCTATACACATGGTGTGAATGCTGGAATTATGTGGGAGTCGACGTGGAGAGAACTTGAACAGGAAGAGTTTTTGAAGGAAGAGAAGCGTCTCGAAGAGATTCATGAAAAAGGTAGGGCGGCAAGGCTCAGAAGGTTCCAATTTATAACTAAAGTGCCACCTACTGATGGCCAGATCCAAAGCTCGAAAGATGAAAGAAGCCGTATAAACACTTCTTTGGGCATTAACGTTAAAGTTTTATTGAAGACAGAGACGAAGATGATATCCAAGGGGGAGTCTGTTGGTGCAGAATGTCTATGTCTTAGTCTTATATCAAGTCTGTATAGATTAGATGCGAATAGGCTAGTAAAAAAAAGTATTGAAGTGTTTATATAGCAAGTTCGCTGGTCATGGTGTTGTGATGTCATGTTCGGCCAAACTTGCTTATGCAAGTTCACCCGAACTTAGTCTCTCACCAGCCAACTTGTAGTACTATAAATAGCTAGCTTGATTCTCTCATTTGTAACTTTGGTGCTCTGTGTAGCGAAGCTCCGTCAATCTGGAAACTTGAAGTTTATCAATAAAATTGACGTTTAACTGAGTAATTCTTGTTATTTGGTAATCATGTCATATTGTTTCCGCCATTATGGACATTAGATATCAAATCTAGGTTCCTATGCTATAAGGATCGGTCCTACATTGTTTACAACAGATTTGTGTTTTAAAAACTTTGAACGTAATAAAACTCTGTATTCAAGTAAAACTACCAAACTAATTAGTAGGGAGAGCTGATCTTTCAAATCAAATTGATATTAATCAAATTTTGATTGACCAAGCTCTGATACCGATTGTTAGGATCTGAATTTGATTTACTTGTAGTTTTTGTTTAAAAAATGGAAATATGATTGAAGTTTAAAGTAATACAGCAGAATAGAATGGAAAACTTTTACTACAAGTAAATGTCGTTTGTTTTCATCATCATGCTTTCAAGTATGTAAACTTTGCATGTGGTTCACAAACTCCCCCTCAGCCTATTATAATAAAGCTTGATAGTACAGAAAATGGAAGAAGATGATTGGTGTAAAGATCTTTTTAAGAAGACGAATTGTACTGTTACATCGACACTACTATTTATACTAACTACCTATCTAACAATGATAACAAACTATCTAAACACGGATCCCTAACAACTGTTAGTGCAAAAGCACTGTTACATTGGAAATAAAAACAAATAAGCTAAACTCTGGTGGCTAAGCACTGCTTCCTTTATTCTGTCAGACCTTTGGCTTTTGTGAAGGCAGATGTTGCATAAGTATCAGACTATAGAAGGCAGAGTTTAGTCGATCAGAGGTTCTAAGCACTGATAAAAGGACCAATCTGCTGATAGAGTATTTTGGCTTTATATCATTTGTTCCTTTGTACAGGTTCAATCCCAACATTCTCCAAGTGTCAATTTTGGCTAAAAGAAGTTCAATTCCTTGGCATGTCGTCAACGAACTCGGTATTCACGTTGACCCTGCAAAAATCGAAGCTGTAAAGAATTGTATTGCTCCTAAGTCTCTGTCCGAAATTCGTTCATTTCTTGATCTAGCTGGTTGCTATTGTCGCTTCATTTCAAACTTTTCAAAAATCGTCGTTCCTCTCACGTCTTTGACTCCAAAAGATAAACCTTTTATTTGGGGTTCCGAACAAGAGGAGTCTTTCCAAACGCTCAAGGACATGCTTTGCAATGCCACTATCCTCGCTCTTTCCGACGGAAATGACGATTTCGTTATGTATTTCGATGCTTCAAACCCAGGTCTCGGTTATGTTCTTATGCAACGAGACAAGGTTATCGCTTACACATCGAGGCAACTCAAGATCCATGAGAAGAACTACACTACTCACGACCTTGAACTTGGTACAGTTGTTTTTACATTAAAGATTTGGCGACACTACCTTTATTGTACTAAGTGTGTAGTCTTCACCGATCATAAGAGCCGACAACACATCTTTAATCAAAAGGAACTCAACATGCGTCAACGACTACGAATGTGAGATTCGCTACCACCCTGGTAAGGCGAATGTTATAGCCGATGCACTTAGTCGTAAGACTCATGTAAAGAGCATTCGTTGCTATCTGTAACGCTCCGTATTTTCACGTGTCTTTATATATTTAAATACATATTTATTAATCATTTACTCATTTATTTCTTCTTATTTTAATACGTTTATTAAATAATAAATTATTTATTTATTTGCATATTTATCCAATATTTATCTAAATCCATTAATTAATTATTAAATAGTTAGTCATTTTACTATTTTAGTAATTAAAAGAGAAAGGATTTTAATTTAAAGTTAGAAGCGTATTTAATTAGGTTAATAAGTTAACTAAATTGAAAGTAATAGTTAAACTAATAAGTTAACAAGTCAAGGGGTTAAATGTACTTTTTGCCAAACTTAAACTGGAGGGACTATTTGTATCAATTCTGAAACTTGATTCTTTTTAAAACAAAAATAAAGAAGGTTGGCCGGGACTCGTACCCGCGCCCAAACCCAGGTCAAACACTAACACACGCACAGATAACAAGTCGGGCTAAGCCCTCATATGATTAAGTTAGGAAACTAATAATCTAAATATACTAGTGTCGATTCCAAAAGTCACCACCATAATCATGCCTGCAAGAAACGGTTAACGTGACTTTTGAGTTTCCGGTCAATTAACCTCGGGACCGATCATAATCCGTCGGTTTCTCTCTTCGCTTATAAATACCCAACCCAAACCCTCATTTTCACCTCACACCTTTCACATAACTCTCGTTCACCAACTCTCTCTGTTTCGTTAAACATCACCGGAGAAACCGCGACGAACCAAACTCGCCGGAGAAGACGAAAGGCGTCGGAATCTCGCGCCACGCTCGTTTCGGTATAAACTTTGATCCCTTGATGTTTTTCTTCTAGTTTGCAACCTTTTCTAATGTCAAATAGGGGCCAAGTAATCGAAAGTCGTTTTTTTTTAACTTACAGTAAATGTGTTGTTGTTGTGAAGAAGATGGCACCTAATGCGATGTTTAAAAATAACGAAATCAGCAATACACACCAAACTGAGGGCATAGCCCAGTGGTCTTGCGCGTGGCGTTTGAGGCAAAAGATTCGGGTTCGAAACCCCGTCATGCCTGTTTGACCATTTTCTTTTGTTCTCCTTTTTACATACTGTTGGGCCATGTACCTAAATTGTTTTTCTGTTGGGCCAGTTTGTTGGCCCATCAGAACTGGGCCCTCGTTTTGGGCTGGTTTTCTAGTATGGGTCTCTAATTACCCAGAATTCAAAAATCTGTATGTTTGAATAATACTTAGTTAATATTGCTGTTTTATTATTATTATATTATTATTATTATTATTATTATATTATTATTATTTTTATTTTTATTATGTTAACCGTTTTAATTTAAGTTGGTATTATTAAAACCTTACCATTTAATTTAATTCCAATCAAAACATCTACAAGTTCGAATGTATTCCTACATCGTATCTTGAATAATTTAATAGGAAACACATCTAAAACACACCATTCAAATCCACAATTAATAACAAGTTCCTCATCTTTACCTAGGTTAATTATTTCTCGTAGATCCTTCAATCGTGCGATTCCAAGAATCGATACGCAACCTAAGGTGAGTATACTCGATCCCCTTTTTGTTTTATCATTTTTGGGGTGTAACATGTATTCTATATCAAGACACTTGACACTTGAAACTTATTTGAAACATACTCTATCCATTTAAACATGAAACATGAAACTTGTGATACTTGAGACTTTGATGCTATGTGAACGTTTAATCCCTGTGTGTAGTTCCGCCTTAACAATGGTAGTACTATGAATGTGCTGTAGGGTAATGCACCTCCCCGTTAGTCTTTGGGGTATTGTTAAGTGAAACTTGTTACCTCCCGTTCTTCTTTGGGATAGGCTTTATTAACGCATTGGAAACTTGGGCTATCACTTGGACTGCGTTAGCTAGCATGGTGAAACTTGTTATATGTTTTCGTGTTGGATATGAGTATTTTTATTCTATTATACTATGTATCAAACTTGTATACTCGCTCAACATTTTTGTTGATTATATTTTAATGCATGTTGTGGGTTGTTAGCCAAGATGATGTGAAGAAATCAAGCCAGGACAAGCTCTAGAAACACACTTTAAATATTTGTTATGCCTGTTCGTTTATTTGAAACTTTGTATTGAATCTTAGTCATTTGTGAAATTGAATTTAATTAGTTTGCCACATTAGTGTTATGTGCAACGAGCAATCTATTTCGTCTCATCCCGATGTTCCGCCATCGGTTGGGGTGTGACAGATTGGTATTAGAGCTATAACTATAGGAACTAGGTAAATTAGGAAATGCCTTGTCTAGTCTATAGTTTAGGAGCTTTCTCACTATGTGTTATTTAACTTATTTCCTTTCTATCTTCATTGCTTTTCTCTATTCTTTGGACTCATAATATACATGCATTTCCTAAGGCTAACGCAATACACACTTGGAGGCTTGAAGACACTCTTATAACACAATTGAGATGATTCATCAAAACAGGGGTGATTCCCGACATTTGATGATGAATTTCATTCAACGATACTTTGAATTTTGCACGAAATTTTTCCTCAAGTTAGGAGTGATATCCAAACTTTGAAGGAAATTTCCACTTCTTAGTCTAGTGGACCCTTATCTTTTGATAAGTACCAACCACGTTAGGGTACGATTTTATCAAGTTAGAGGTGAAACTCGCATCTTGTTAACTAGTCCCACCCTTTGATTTTCGATCTCGCTAAAGTTTCGATTTCCCAATCGATTAAGGACGTGTAGTAACTAGAAGGGCAAATATCGTTAGTCGCTTCTCGATGAGAGTATTTGTCTATTAGGCCAAAGCACGTTCCCTTAATTCGAAAAGGGCTTCGATTTACTTTGGAATAGTCTTATGTTACATTCCGTGACAATCCATGTTCTACGTTAAATCTCTTTTATGTGATCTCAATTTTAATGTGTTTTATGTTTGAGCATTATCTTTCATTTCAAGCTTGGAGACACGATGCACATTATCTTTGCAATCCAAAATAAATAATTATAATCTCTCTTGAACAAATTAAATTTTCGATGCTTTCGTTATTCATTTTACATTGTGTGAGAATCATGATTATTCTATGTGAAACTACTTGAATTTACGTTATACTATGTGAACAAGATGCTATGTGTGACACTTGTGAAAACAATTTTCTTAAACAAATCATTATGATCAAAGTCTCATCTATTCTTTGTTTCATTTGATTCTCTAGATGTCGTCATCTCGTCACCTTTCAAACTCATCCAAGGGGTCTAAGACCAACTCCAAGAAGAAGATGATGACATTCATGGCCAATCAAATTGCTCACATTGTGCCAAAGATCGTCAGTGAAATTCAAGCGTCCAACACTCCTTCAGTGGATTCCAAAGCATCCCTACCTAAGCTTGTCAGCTTTAGCTACAAGCACTTTGCCTCCTGCAACCCTAAACCTTTCACTGGCAAAGATGGGGTGACTGCTATGCTTGAGTGGTTCGATAGCATAGAAGTTACTTTTATCAATAGCGAGTGTCCTGAGGAACTCAAGACACGCAGTGCTACTGGTGTGTTCCAAGCTAGGGCCTTGGAATGGTGGACCAATGAAAGGAACTTACGTTCAAATGAGGAAGCCTATGCACTACCTTGGGAGGAAGTGAAACAACTCATGATGGAGGAATTTTTCCCTCCTCATGAACAACATGAACTTGAGGAAGAGTTTTGGGCCCTCAAGCAAGTTGGAGATGATAACCTAGCCTATACCACCCGTTTAAGCAGTTGAGTTTCGTTGTACCTCATCTCGTGTCAGCTCCTGAACGAAAGAACATGAAATACCTCCATGGCCTACCCCCAAGTATGCATGACACTATTGAGGCAGCCAAACTTGGCAACATTGAGGATGTCTATCGCCTCGCTGCAAGCCTCAACAACAATCGCATTCGCGATAAGCAAGTTGTAGCCTCGACCAAACAAATCACCCAAGAACCAAGTGGTAGTAAGGACAAGAAGCGAAAGCTTCAAAACCCTAACTACAATGAAAACCCAAACCCTACTGCACCAGAAAACACCAAGAAGCCATACACAGCGGTTAATCCCAAATGTACAACTTGCCACCACCATCACCCTGTCAACGCTAAGTGTCGTCATTGCACCATTTGTAACCGTTTTGGGCATACCACACCTTATTGTCGCAACAATCCTAGCCCACCAGCCAACCAAGCCCATGTTCAACCTAAAAACCAAACTAACCCGTACATTTGGGTCTTCTTTTGCGCTAGACTAGTCGTACTTTCCTAATTGTACTCTCTTTTCATTTCAAACCTTGTATTCGGGGATTTTGATCATAATGAAAATGTGATTTTCTTTAATGTTCGCAATTATTTGTGTAATCATTCGAAGGTTGGAACGTTTGGAACCTTATACTTATGAATCTCGATTCTTGTTAAACACCTGAAGCATGTCAAACAATCTAAAATTCAATAAACATTGGATTCCAATCGGAAATCGTTTAAGAATCCAAATCACTTATTTATGTACGTAGTAAATAAAATTAAATTATTCATGTTACAAATAATTAAAAGAATTCATACGTTTTAACAACCTTTCTGTTAAAGATTTCGAGGACGAAATCTCTTAAAGTAGGGGAGACTGTAACGCTCCGTATCTTCGCGTTTCTTTATATATTTAAATACATATTTATTAATCATTTACTCATTTATTTCTTCTTATTTAAATACGTTTATTAAATAATAAATTATTTATTTATTTGCATATTTATCCAATATTTATCTAAATCCATTAATTAATTATTAAATAGTTAGTCATTTTATTATTTTAGTAATTAAAAGAGAAAGGATTTTAATTTAAAGTTAAAAGTGTTTTTATTAGGTTAATAAGTTAACTAAATTGAAAGTAATACCAATCTAGTTAAACTAATAAGTTAACAAGTCAAGGGGTTAAATGTGCTTTTTGCCAAACTTAAACTGCAGGGACTATTTGTATCGATTCTGAAACTTGATTCTTTTTAAAACAAAAAGAAAAAAGGTTGGACGGGACTGGAACCTGCGCCAAAACCCGGTTCATACACTAGCACACGCGCATATAACCAGTCAGGCTAAGCCCACATTTGATTTACTTGGGAAACTAACAATATAAATATATACTAGTGTCGATTCCAAAAGTCACCACCATAATCATGCCTGCAAGAAACGGTTAACTTGACTTTTGAGTTTTCAGTGAATTAACCTCGGACCGATCATAATCCGTCGGTTTCTCTCTTCGCTTATAAATACCCAACCCAAACCCTCATTTTCACCTCACACCTTTCACATAACCCTCGTTCACCAACTCTCTCTGTTTCGTTAAACATCACCGGAGAAACCGCAACGAACCAAACTCGCCGGAGAAGACGAAAGGCGTCGGAATCTCGCGCCACGCTCGTTTCGGTATAAACTTTGATCCCTTGATGTTTTTCTTCTAGTTTGCAACCTTTTCTAATGTCAAATAGGGGCCAAGTAATCGAGAGTCGTTTTTTTTTTAACCTACAGTAAATGTGTTGTTGTTGTGAAGAAGATGGCACCTAATGCAATGTTTAAAAATAACGAAATCAGCAATACACACCAAACTGAGGGCACAGCCCAGTGGTTTTGTGCGTGGCGTTTGAGGCAAAAGATTCGGGTTCGAAACCCCGTCATGCCGGTTTGACCATTTTCTTTTGTTCTCCTTTTTACATACTGTTGGGCCATGTACCTAAATTGTTTTTCTGTTGGGCCAGTTCGTTGGCCATCAGAACTGGGCCCTCGTTTTGGGCTGGTTTTCTAGTATGGGTCTCTAATTACCCAGAATTCAAAAATCAGCATGTTTAAATAATACTTAGTTAATATTGCTGTTTTATTATTATTATTATTATTTTATTATTATTTTGGGTAATATTATTATTATTATTCCTTGTTACTAAATTTATTATTATTACATATTAAACACTAATATTATGTTAACCCTTTTAATTTAGTTGATATTATTAAAATCTTACCATTTAATTTAATTCCAATCAAAACATCTACAAGTTCGAATGTATTCCTACATCGTGTCTTGAATAATTTAATACCAAACACATCTAAAACACACCATTCAAATCCACAATCAATAACAAGTTCCTCATCTTAACCTAGGTTAATTATTTCCCGTCGATCCTTTACGCAACCTAAGGTGAGTATACTCGATCCCCTTTTTGTTTTATCACTTTTGGGGTGTAACATGTATTCTATATCAAGACACTTGACACTTGAAACTTATTTGAAACATACTCTATCCATTTAAACATGAAACATGAAACTTGTGATACTTGAGACTTTGATGCTACGTGAACGTTTAATCCTTTGTGTAGTTCCGCCTTAACAATGGTAGTACTATGAATATGCTATAGGGGTAATGCACCTCCCCGTTAGTCTTTGGGGTATTGTTAAGTGAAACTTGTTACCTCCCGTTCTTCTTTGGGATAGGCTTTATTAACGCATTGGAAACTTTGGCTATCACTTGGACTGCGTTAGCTAGCATGGTGAAACTTGTTATATGTTTTCGTGTTGGATATGAGTCTTTTTTATTCTATTATACTATGTATCAAACTTGTATACTCGCTCAACATTTTTGTTGATTATATTTTAATGCATGTTGCGGGTTGTTAGCCAAGATGATGTGAAGAAATCAAGCTACGACAAGCTCTAGAAACACACTTTAAATATGTGTTATGCTTGTTCGTTTATTTGAAACTTTGTATTGAATCTTAGTCATTTGTGAAATTGAATTTAATTATATTGTCACTTTAGTGTTATGTGCAACGAGCAATCTATTTCGTCTCATCCCGATGTTTCCGCCATCGGTTGGGGTGTGACACTATCAAACCTTGGGAAACCTTCGTGATTGCATTCATGAAGCACAACATCCATCCATTACTAAAAAAACCATGTACAACGAGATGAAGTGTTGTGCTAAAGAGCGGCTTGTATCCAAATCCGACGACATTATGTACTCTCTCAATCGCGTCTGGATTCCTAATCGTGACAACCTTCATGACTTCTTGATTAAGGAAGCCCGTAAGTTCCGATATTCCATTCATCCTGGCGCCGACAAGATGTACCAAGACTTACATACGTCTTATTGGTGCCCTGGCATGAAGAAAGATATCGCTCTATACGTCTCGAAGTGTCTCACTTGTTCCAAAGTCAAAGCTGAACATCAACGTCCCTCTGGCTTACTTGAACAACTAAGAATTCCTGTCTGGAAATGGGAGAGCATAGCTATGGACTTCATCACTAAAATTCCTCGCACTTCTGGTCATGATAGTATTTGGGTTATTATCGATCGTTTGACCAAGTCCGCTCATTTTCTCCCCATTCGTGAAGATTACAAAGTTGAGAAATTGGCGCGTATCTACACGTATGAAATCATTTTTCGTCATGGTATCCCCATTGACATCATCTCGGACCATGATGGGCGCTTCACTTTGCGTCTTTGGCAAACCTTCTAAAAAGCTCTTGGTACTCATCTCAATCTCAGTACCGCTTTTCATCCTCAATCCGACAGTCAAACCTAGCATACTATTCAAAATCTAGAGGATATGCTTCGTTCATACGTAATCGATTTTGGTGGCAATTGGGATTCACACTTACACTTGATAGAATTCTCGTACAACAACAGTTATCACGCTAGTATCCAAATGGCACCATTTGAAGCATGTATGGTCGTAAGTGTCGTTCGCCTATTTGTTGGGATAAGATTAGAGAAGCTCAAATCACCGGTCCCGAGCTAATACAAGAGACAACGGATAAGATCTTACAAATTCATGATAAATTACTCAAAGCTAGAAGCCGACAAAAGAGTTACGCAGATAAGCGACGCAAACCTTTGGAATTCAACGCTGGTGACTTTGTACTTCTCAAGGTATCCCTTTGGAAGGGTGTAGTTCGATTTGGTAAGAAAGGAAAACTCGCTCCTCGCTATGTAGGTCTTTTCAAAATTCTTGAAAAGATTGGCAAGGTAGTGTACCAACTGGACCTACCTCAAGAACTCAACAACGTCCACCCTATGTTTCATGTCTCAAACTTGAAGAAATGTTTAGCTGAAGAGGACTTCAAGTTCTACTCGACGATCTTCAAATCAACGAATCTTTGCATATTGTGGACAAACCGGGCGAAATCATGGACCGATGAACCAAACAAATTAGGCGCAGTCGCATTCCCATTGTTAAGGTTCGATGTGAAGGTAAATGTGGCGCTGAATTCCTTGGGAAATTGAAAGTGACATGAAAACTAAGCACCCGCATCTTTTCGTTGAGTCTTCCATTTGAATAAATTTCGGGACGAAATTTCCTAAAGTAGGGGAGACCGTAACGCCTCGCTTTTTGCAACTTTCCGTTTTAAGAAAGATTGTATCATAATTCTATTTTTGGAAACTCGTTTCCCTTGTAATCGTATCTCATTTCGAATAGTTGTAAATCCGAGACTTTGATCGTAACTAAAATTAATCTTTTATGCGAAATATACATTGTTATTACAAGTTCATACATTGGTTTGTACGCTTGATTGTTTCATGATTCATGATTCCCATAGACATATAAACAACTATCATGTACTCATAATTCATAAACGTTCAACACATGCAATTTGTTATTCGATTACGAGAATTATACTTATTGGACACTTCATCATATGTACACACACATATTTAATACCTAGTCTCTTTGTTCTCTTAAAAACATGATCTTTTTACACCTAAAACCTTAGGATATCATGGCCGTACTTAAAAACACCATGCCACACATTGAACAAAGTTAGTTATATATTACAAAGTGCCAAATAATCAGATTAATAAGTTTAAACAAAAAAAAAAAAAAAAAAAGAAAAAGACAGTCGCAAGCTGTCAAGGGTGAGTTTAGTTTTGTATAATCAATGTTATCTTCCGACTACATACCTTAATTACCCAACTAACTTAACCCTAATATCCCCAGTTATAAATACCCCACTTCCCCATCCATTTTCACACTTTACAAGCTCTAAACACTCTAAAAAACACTCCCTAACCCTCTAATATTTCCAGCAAACTCAGCAAAAAGTTTCTGAGTTTTAAGTGAGTTCTAACCCACTTTTTCTACTAGTTTCTTCTTGTTTCTTCCTCTAAAACACTTGTATAACCTCTATGAAGGTTTTCACAAGTTTACTTGGGCAAACTAAGGTGAAACCTCACTATTATTAAGGTCTAAAGTGCATAAACTTTCTGCTTGTTTTCATCTTTTTGTATCTTCATTTTCTTCATGTTTCTTCACTCCTTCTTCCTCTACAAAGCTTGGATTTCCTTTAGGGATGTATCCACATGTTTTCCATGGAAAACCAAGGTGGAACAATATTATTTTTATGACCAAACTTTCTGTTCTAGAAGAAGAACTTGTAAACTTTTATCAAACTTACTTTTTCCATACAAACTTGTGCTACTTATGCCTCTAATCAAGTACATGGTTAGTGAGCTTAGCCAAGGTTGTTTCATACAAATTCAAAGGTGTAAAATACCTCTAAACTTTCTGTTTTGTTGGGGTTATTAACCCACAAGTGTTGAAACCATCCAAGCTTGTTCTTGTGACAAGACTTGTGTTTTGGTATGAGTGTGATTGCTTGGAAGCTTTGGCTATCCTACTTTCAATCCACCACCTCACTTGATGATTTCCCTTGCTATCCCAAGTGGTTTACCAGACCCCAAAGTGACATAACCCTATCTAGCCTCTGACACTTAGTACATTTCTTTTCATTTCATTCATGACCATCCGAATTGTCCTTGGGACAAGTTGTGTATTGGTGAATTTTACGAAAGAGGTTAAAGGACGGTTATCTTCCAACCTCCATGCATGACATCTATGAAATCTATGACATATATGTTGGACTTACTATATATCCTATATAAAATATATATACTTATACATAACCGAACTCTTGATAGTAATAATATGGTTACTTGTCATGACACTAGGTTATATTATCTAAGACTCAACTTTCTCGTTATGATTCTAATGGGCATCAGACCCATGAAATCACAACCTCCCTTGTGGGATTTATAATGTCAAAAAAAAGAGCATTAACGTCTAGATAATTATTTTCATGAATACATACTTTTTACTTTAAATTCCTAATCCGAATCCTCCGTTATCATCCAAATTATTCACACACCTACGTTTCCCTCGTGTAGGTTAACTCGCTCTACGACCATCCAACTTCTCACGGAATTATAAAGGAAGCTTTGCAAAACCGTGAGTACACTCGAACACCCTTTTTACGCTTTACACTTTTGGGTACAATATGTTTAACTTATCAAAATAAATGCAAACACGCTTATACTATGCAAAGACAAACAATCCTATATACATGGCAAAATACGTGAAACATGATTTGTATTCTTGGAACATTATTATGTGAATCGCATGAAATTAACTTCGTACGAGCCTCACCTTAACATGTATAGCGCTATAGGATTAACGCACCGCCCGTATTCTTGAGGTCATATTAAGTCTTTAATTCTTGCGTTAATCTTTGGGTTGACTTGTAGAATTGCATGCCATGATACATTAATCTATTTAACGGTTTTTGCCATGAGGATTCGTTTAAACATTTTACATATGCTATATCAAAACTTGTGTGCTCGCCTATCTTTTCGTTTTGAACTATACTTTTAAACATGTTGCAGGTTGATGATGATAATTATGACGAAAACTAGTAGGGACGACTTAGAAACGCATCTAAAAATGCAAGATTTTGTTAGATTATTTTGATGAATTATGTCGTACTTTGAATTTGAAATTTTTTGTATTTTGATTTCTTTTATTGTAATCGACAATTATTATCTATGAAATGAAATCGGTTTTGAATTAAATATTGTCACAACTAGTGTTATGATGTCTTAGCACTATATTTCGTCTCACTATAATGTTTCCGCTATCAATTTGGGTGTGACAACCGGGGCCCAAGGATTTACACTGGATGATGTAAAATTGGTACAATTCTAATTCACACTCGAAGACAAGGCACATTAGTGGTTCCATTCTTTACCATCTGCTTCGATCTTTACATGGCCGAGATGCAGTAGCTCTTCTTGGATGAGTTCTACACGCCATAGCAGACTAATAATGCTAGGAAGACATTCGGAATTTCCAACAACAATCCGGTGAGCTTTTCCATGAGGCGTTTAATCAGTTCAAAATGATGCTAAAGAATTGCTCACATCATGGTCTACAATTGTGGGAGTTGCTTAATGCCTTCCATGAGGGGTTAGCGGATGAGGATGTGAGAGATCTTAACTCAATATCGATGGTCCAATTGGTACAACGTACGAGCATGTGGATTGGGATTACCTGGAGAAGAATGTGAGTACCTCTAAAAGAAAAACACAATCGTTGAGAAGAGGTCGGAAATTAGGGGTAAGGTAAGTCGAGCACACATCTGAGGTCGGGGGGCAATACCCGGTGTGTGGCCATTGTGGAGAGCTAGGGCACATAGCTGATCAGCGCCCTAGTATTATAGGTATACAAGAGGAGGTAAATATGATGCAGGTAAATGGAAACTGGTATCCGGGTTTCCAAGGCAATAACCAAAACTACCAACCACGTAATCAGACTAATTATCAAGGGGGTAACAATTTTGGTTATCAAAGAAGCTATCAACAAGGTACTGGTTAGGGCAATAACGAGATTATGGAAATGTTGAAAGCCATGCAGCAGGATATGTAGAAGAGAGGTCAGTTGGATGACATACGGGCTCAAAAAGATGAGATGCAGGACAAAGCCATTCGGTCGTTGACCACTCAGATGGGCCAATTAGCTAGCAAGGTAGCTAATCTGAATAAACAGCAAGGGAAGCTGCTAAGTGATACTCAAACAAACCTCAAGATTGCAAAGATCATACCGATTAGTGGGGTAAATCTCATTCCTAAAAGTAAATGTTCTAATAACTGTTTGTCTGCGTCTCATGTGATTGCTGGATTACGTGAAGCAACCGAATAAGGAAGTGGAGTTCATTCAGGGGAACCCGTATTTCCAATCAGAGTGGGGAAGTTCAAGATCCACCGAGCATTACTTGATTATGTAGCTGGGAAGAGTGTCCTCCTAGGCAACTTGTATGACCAATACGACTTTGGTCCTCTACAAGCATGTGATAACATGGCGATGTTCGCAGATGCTAGTTGGATACAACCCCGGGGGGTTGTGAAAGATGTGGTAATCCAACTGAGTGAGTTTCACTACCCGGTGGATTTTATGGTGATCGATTACGCACCATCGCAGACCTACGAGCAGCTGCAACTAATATTGGGTGAACACCCAAATCGACTACAGGAATGGGATGGTCACTATGGGCTACGAGAATCGTAAGTTGTACTTCAATGTGTTTTTAAAGTCTATTTCTTATGATCATATTGATGAGTTGGGTCATGCGGGTGCTACTGATGAGTCTGGCTCTAGTGGTGTTGAATTTGACAGGTCTATGGTGGGACAAATGGAAGTCAAGTGAGAAGAAGAGTAGGTGAAAGAAAACCATCCGATGGCGGCATTGAGTGGGGTAATGCAGCTGGATTTATTCCCAACTGGCATGGAGATGTGAACCTCCCTAAAACTGGATGGATATGTATGGAGAGAAATGGGAGGACAAGCATTCATCTGAACCACCCTGAGCGCAACAGGTACGGTCTGGCGGAAGACCTTTAGACTTAGTACTCTCGGGAGGCAGCCTGATGATGTAGAGTATTGTACTTTGTTTTAGTTTAGTTTTGGTGTGTGTTGTGTTTTGACATGTTTCTACACTTTAATCCTCATGGATGTAATGATTCAAGTGTGGGGATGTTTGGCAACATCCCCGGTGCGATATCAAAGAATCCATGGGATGCGTATTCTCCGGTTAGAGCATATCAGCTACATTATTACAGACACGTGATCAGGTGCATGTGTTTCTCTATGTTGCATTTTTATTTGTTTTTGTGTATTTGGCGGTGTGAGTTTTTGTGTCAAGAGTGGTTTCTAGCTGTGAGTTGATTAGGTTGTTAGCCGCTCATGGTTTGTTAGGTGACATATCTCGAGTTAGGATTATGAATTGCACTATACATTGGGACAATGTTTCCCAAGTGTGGGGATGTGCTAACTCGAGATAGGGCTGGTAGGTTTGATGATTTCAAATGCTTGAAGTGGTTGAAATTGAAAAAAAAATGACTACTTTGAAAAAAATGAAAATGTGTCGAAAGAATTTTGCAACAAAATGGAAAATGATAGGTATAATTAAATTGTTGTTTTTCAATTATTATATATATGAGACAATAAACAGTCGAAAACACATCTAATTTAGGATATGTGGGTAGTCCCAGCCGGTTGACAGGTTTCTTTGGATCGATATAAAATACTTAAAAACTAGGAATCTTGTGGGTTCTCACCTTGGGAGTTATAGGAAAGCTGAAACTGTAGAGAGTATAAGGGATTCCGTTATAAAAAAAAGCTTATAAATATTCCGATTAAATGGCACACATATTTCTTTTTATGAGAATAAATCTGAAACAAGGTGGCGCCCAAAAAAATTCCATCTGTCCATTATTTTGAGCTAGCTTGTATTGACAAAGACTATGGTATTGCCACGGGGATGGTGACTCCTGTGGTACATACCATCCAGGTGGGGTTAGAAAAGAAAAAAAATGTGTGAAACTTATGGATTAACCACAGGGATGGTAACTCATGTGGAGTATGTCTTTTAAGTTGATCGTATACAAAAGCTTGTTAAAGCTCAAAAGCATCATCCATTATCCATCACAATTTAATCGGAAATATATAAAAGTTTGTTATATAAAACGGTTATCTCATAAGCTTGAAAGGGGATTAGGTGGCTGTATGGTTCTTGAGTGTGAGACTCATAGAGGAATAATGCAATCAAACTTAAAAGATTATGAATAAGGGCTTGGAAACCGGTGGTTGGGTTTAAGTGGACCGTATACTTGCAATCCTGGTTAATGCGTGATTAGACTTGTTAAAAATACAACTAAATAAATTGAAACCTGATGATTGGGTTATGATTCCATTGCAAATGATTTTTTCGAGATGAAAAAGGATAAGTGTGGGGATGTGATGGAGAGTGTGAATCCCGTGTGTTAAAGTGCGTTACGATACGTGTTTTATTGTGTTTTAGTTGGTTACAAGCTTAGAATGTGATAACTACGAGTTTGTATGTTTGACAGGTTAAATCAATTAACTCAGGGAAGTTATGATGTTTGGTGATGGAACGAAACAAGCAAGGTTGATTAGCAAGAGATAGCATGTTGTTCGGTAGGTGTTTCGGGGTTAAACGATAGTTGCAGGTACAAGGAATGCACAACAAGGAAGTCCAGGGGTTGTTTGTTCAATACTTGAAAGTGGAATGCATGCAATTCATGGGATTGGTGGATGCGACGTAAGCTACAGTCATAGGACCGTAGCCTGCAGTTGGGTGTGTTAAACAAAGAAGTGGCAAAATCCTTGTACCGTAACTTACGGTATATACATCGTAGGTTATGATGGGGCAAAGCGAAGGAGATAGAATCTGTGTACCATAGCTTACGGCCTTTGACCGTAGCTTTCGGTACGAGCTACGGGATTTCGCATGTTTGAGGTATTTGGAAGGTATAAAAAGGGTTTCCAACCTTAACTCGTTTTAATAATCTTTCCTGGGACGAAATTGGGCAACTGAAGTCACCAAGATTGAAGTTTTTCACCCACGTTCATCATTCTCTCCACCGAATCGAAGATTACGATCATGATTTCATCTGTTTCTCAAGTGTTTGAAGATCATTTAACCGAGATGAGCAGCTAGTCTTCTAGTGGTTTCCTCTAGATGGAGGATTTGTGTAAGTTGGACGATTTTATGTGTTTTTGACGTTGTATAAACTCGGTGATCAAAGCATTCAATGCTTTTCACCTTTAATTTGATTAATTGTGTAGGACCGAGTTCCTCCTTAGCAAAGGTACCTAATTTGATATCTAGTCCATAGTTACGGAATTATTATGAATTAGTGACAATTACACAAGATATACTTTTAAATGTTTGATTTCATTCAATAGATTCACGTTTACTAGCCAGAAATCTGACAGAGGTTCGCTGTCAAGTCTCCCAAACTTCTTACAAATGAAATTCCAAGACTCCTATTTATAGACCACACACTTCGCACCAACATGTCAGTTCGTACGAAGTGACTTCAAAAACACAATTACATTACATTTTGACACTTCTAATCCCTATACAATCTATCTAGACCTAAGACGTAGACAATAGATATCATGCATCAACAAACTCCCCCTCGGATGTTGTCGTTGTCTTGGTCAGTCAACAAAATCTTCAACCTTGTAAATTCAACGTCCAAAGAAATTCTTTGGCGGCTTCCGACGCTCTTCAGATGGAATCGGTGTTTGATCAGTCGGTGGCGGCCTGGTGTAAGTATCTCAAAACTTAAATCTGTTCAAAGAAGCTGTCTTAACTGTTTCAACAAGACTTTCCTCCTTTTCTTTCTTCAAAAACTCTATCCTTTCTAACTCTCTCTCCACAATGAATTCCACATATTCCCAGAATTAATACCATGCGCATAACAAACATTAATTGCGCTCTGATATTGCATCGCTTGCGTCTTTTCCTTCTTCTGATATCATATCTTGTTGAAGAATAAACATTTAATATCTTCCTTCGAACAGTTCACTAGCCACATCGGGTCTAGTATGCGTATAGTTCTCCACAATTCCCAAATTCTCCTCCTTTCGATCAACTCAGGTGTAATTTCTTCAGTAGTAATCTACTGATTCTCATCAGCTTTCAACACTATTACTGCTTCCAATGTTTCAGCATCAATCTGCCACCATCGAAAGTATTCAGAAAGGCTCGATATTCATTAACAGCATATTTTTCATCACTTTAGGTAGTTTCATCACCAATGTAACATATCCTTCCTTTGTAACCTTATCAATCTTTATACACTTTTTCGAAATGAATGGTTTCCATTTGTTGAAACCATGAATAGCTTCATATTTTATCAACCTCCAGAGCTGTTGGTCATGAAATTTCATGTGGAGATTTGTTGGTGCATAATGTCTATGTCTTAGTCTTATATCAAGTCTGTATTGTATAGAGCTAAATAGACTAGGTTTTGAAGTATTTATAAAATGTTTTAGCCAAGTTTGGTCATAAGTCATGTAATGTATGCATGTTCGGCGAACTTGCATAGGCAAGTTCGGGCGAACTTGCACCCTCCATGGCCGAAGTTGTTGGGCTATAAATACCTAGCTTGTGTGTCTCATTTGTAATTTTGGAATTGTAGAGGCGAAGCTCTGTCAGTCTGTAATCTGAACGTTTAATCAATGAAACTAACGATTAACTGATTAATTCTTGTCTATTGGTGACACGATGTAATATTTCTGCTATTATGGACGTTAGATATCAAATTTAGGTTCCTAAGCATCAAGGATCGGTCCTACAAGTTGTATCAGAGCTAGAACAGCCTGATTTGATAGTATCAAGACAAGAACACTTATATTTCTGCTCCATTCTTCTTTTTCTTTAAACTTTTGATCACAAATGAAGAATTCATGGTCAAAATCTTTTGAATTTTGAATAAATCATGTAAAATACAACAAAGATAAACCTTTGAAAGATTGGAGACCAAATTCAAGCGAATTCATGTCGAAATTTTGAAAAAAAACCATATTTTTGAAAACCCTCAGGAACGAACTTATTGGCCATGTTCGGCCGAACTTGTGCTAAAACATCACTTTTCAAGTGATTTTTTAGTAAGTTCGCCCGAACTTAGGTGATTTTTGAGGAAGTTTTAGTTAAGTTCGCTCGAAGATACTGAATTTTCTTTAATTTTACATCAAGTTCGACCGAACTTGTGTGAAATCAAGAAGATTTTAAGTAAGTTCGCCCGAACTTGCTTGTATTTCATCAACGTTTTTTCTTTTGAACAAGTTCGCCCGAAGATCTGTTTAATTGGGGTTATAAGTTCGGCCGAAGATAAACGAAAATTTTCAAAGTAAACCTAACAAGTTCGACCGAACTTGTTAGAAAATTCAAGAATTCTTCATTTGTCACTACAAGTTCAACCGAACTTGTAGTAGGACTAACTGTTTTCAAAGTTTTTGAAAAATTTTCAGGATACACGTTTCATGATTCACAATGGAAGATCAACTAAGAGCTTATATGTCTGGAGCTAGTTCGTCAAATGCTAACTTGATTAATCAAGTCAATCTTGATAACGAAATGGGAACAACCGTCAAACCGCCCAAGCTGATGAGCATGGACGAATACGAAGCATAGAAAGAGAAATTTACCTACTGGGTTGAAGCCATGCACTTTGCTGGCTGGGTGTTAATCGAAAGAGGCTAAACTATTCCGGTAGATGAGCATCAACAAGTTTTTGAGAGGTACAACTACTCGACAGCTCAGAGAGACGAATACATTGTTGAGGAAAAGATGATCAGTCTCATCCAACAGTCAGTCAAAGAAGATATTCTGATCTTGCTACCAGAGTATACTACAGCAAGAGAGCTTTGGTTGTCATTACAGAAGAAATACCAAGGTAGTGCTGAAATGATCAAAAGCAAGAAGGCTCTCATTCTAAAAGAGTTCGATATCTTCAGCATGTTAAAGAATGAGACCATTAAGCAAATGATTGAGCATTTCTGTCACCTCAAAGTGCAAATGCGAAGACATGGTCTTGAGAAGACGGAACAAGAATACATCGATAAACTTGCTGACGCACTACCAGAGGGTGAATGGACTACGTATTTAATGGTTCTAAGAATAGCGACAAGTGGGATTTCTTCAAGTTGTCAACGTTTATCGATAAACTCGAAGGCCACGAAATGGAGCTTCTGAAGATAGCAAAGTCAAAGAACGCTAATGTAGTTCAAGACATCGGTTTGTACTACAAAACCGAAATGCAAGATAACATTTCGAGTCCAAAAATTGGAACTGCTTTTAGTGCAAACATAAATGCTTCTCCACTAAACCAGAATCATTCACAGCCTTAGTATGACCAAAGTCCACAAAATTCTTACTCGAGCACTGGTTCAAATTCAACACTCCAAAGTCAAGCAAATCAGAACCAACAGCAAAGTTCTGATCCGAATGTTTACAAGTGCAACATCACAGTGAATTTGAACAATGTTGTTTCAGAAGAAGTTGCAAAACAACATATGTCACTAGTCGCTATCGTCTTAGAATCTTATGAATGTCTTGTTGCCGGTAAGATCGGAAACCCCGAAATGACCGCAGAAGATTATGACCAGGTTGACGAGGAAGAACTCGAACTAATAGACATCAAATGGTCCTTAGCTTCGATCATCAGGAGAGTAACAAAGTTCGTTGCACTCACAGGCTGTGACATAGGAAACTCCAGCAACAAATTAGGTTTTGACAAATCCAAAGACACGTGTTTTAGATGTCGACAGAAGGGACATTTTAAAAGAGAGTGTAAAACTCCGAGGCAACCGGAAATCAAAGTCCTTTAGGAGGAGGGAATGAATATTACAAGAAGGCACTTCAATATAAACCGTTCCCGAAGAAAACTCAAGTTGAAATCCAAGAAAAGCCAAATAGTAGTACCACAGAGAAAGCCATGGTTGCATCTATAGAAGATGATGGTTTTGACTGGAACTCTTATATTGGGAAAAAGACCGGAGTTGCTTTGATGGCAGAGATAGTTGAAGATAATTCTGCAGAGGAAGTAGCAGCAGCAGCTGAAATAGCAGCAGCTTTCGAACAAGCTATTCTGGAACAATATTTGCATCAACAGCAGGAAGAAGAGGAATATATCCATATGCAGAGACAAAGAATTTTATCTTCTAATTCTTGTGATAGTTTTGCAGGTCACTTTGATGGAAGCATGAAAGAACAAGTGGTTGAGGAGAAAAAGATGGATGAAGTGATTGCTAATATCACTCAAAAAATGAAAGTCAAAGACCTCAAGGACATGGCAGATAAAGCTTTAATGGCGAATCTAACCAAGGTAGGTCCAGAGGTAAAGGTTATCGAGAAAGAAGTTGTCAAAGTAGAAGTTGTAGAGGTTGAGAAACCTTGTACAAAATGTACTAAACCTTGTGTCGAATGTGCCGAAAAATCAAAGATCATTGCTGAAAACAATGTGCATAACGATTTGTTAAAATATGATTATCGCACAATGAAAGAAGCGTATAACAAAATGAAAAATGATTATGGCAGACTCAATAGAAATAACACCGAACAACATGATATATAAGAATGTTGAGTGGTACAGTAATGGATAAACAAAGAGCAATTAACATTTATATCAATACATTGCTGAAATCAAACAACAACTTGAAGATATGACAACTGAAACTGAAAGAGTTCGACAATTGTTAAGAAGTTATACCACTAACGCGTATGTTATCGATCACATTCTTCCAACAATCTCATTAGAAGAAAAACCCAAAAAGAAAGCGGGCAAATAATATAGCAATGTTCCTCCACCCCTTTGCGAGAAATACTGTGTTAAATCTGCAGACGGGATGGACAAGGCACTCAATGTTGAATTACTTTCTGAAAAGAAAAACGAGTTGCCAGAGAACATTGATGTAGTCTATTCTAAATCTGATGATGATAACAACGCTGTGGTAACAAAGTGGTTGAAAATGTTTTAAGCGATTCTGATGATGGCATCATCAAAAGCGCCAACTCGAGTTCAAAGAATTCTGATTCACAATCTGAAAATGACGATAAGTCGTCAGAAGATGGTCTAAGTGACGATCCTAATATTGTAATGTACAAAATTAAGGATTCGGATAGACTATACTTTGATGATAGCTTCCCGATTCAGAATGTGAAAGAAGAATTGCTTGATAAATTCTTTAAACTCGTGGAAGTCACATCAGAGGAATTGGTAATCAATGAACGAAAATTCTATTCCAAACCTAAAAGAAACAACGACCAAAGAAACGGTGGTGATCATCCGGAAAACCGGAGAGCAGGGTTGGGTTTAGAAGAGGAAACTGATGAATCTGTAAAGAAACCGTCACCATTTCATGAATATAAAAACAAAAACATGAAGTTTGTAATTGGGACGAATACAGTTCATGAGGAGAATTTGATTTGTAAGCAATCAAATGATGAGTTCAAGAAGGAGAAAGAACTTCGAGATAAAGCCAAGGTTACAAGTGGTGCCAAAACCTCTAGTAGGGTAAAACCACTGGTTAAAGGACATCCACATGATAATCGGACATGTTTCAAGTGCAATGAAATTGGTCATATGGAACGACATTGTCCGAAATCAAAACCGGCTTATCCTCGAAGAAGAGATTCTAATGTTGTTAAACCAAAGCAACCAGTGTTTGTAAAACCTGTAAAGATTTTGAAACGAGATGAATCAAAACCAGAAGTTAAACCAAAGTCTGAAAAGGTTTTTGAAAATTCCACTTTCGAAAAAGGTGAAACTTCTAGGTCTAATGAAAACAAGTTTTAAATCAAAAAGGCTAATATCAAATCTCAAACCTGGATTGCCAAGAAAAGGTCAACAACATCTGGTGTTGTTAAGTCTGAGCTAGTAAGGACTGACAACATAAAAGAATCAAAGTCTGAAATCACTAAGTCTGAGCAGGTGAAGACTAGTGAGAATGTGAAAGAAATTAAAACAGAAATCAAGAACGATAATGTCAAATCTGTAAAAGATAAGAAAAAAAGTGAAATTTTCAAACATTAACATTGTTGAAACATATGATGAGTTTGATTTTGATGATGTTGATAAGTTTGAATATGTTTTTTTTATGGTTATCCAGTAAAACCCAAGACTAAGAAGGCTTGGGTAGAGCTTTTCACCTAATTTCTGAATTTTGCAGGGGCTCCAAAGATCCGTACTTTCAAAGTGGATTTTGGATAGTGGAGCATCCAGGCACATGCCGGGAATGAAAGCATTGCTATTCGACATTAAAGCTATCAATGGTGGATATGTTGGATTTGCAGGAAATCAAGGTGGAAGGATAGTCGCCGAGGGAAAACTCTCCAATGGCGTAGTTTCATTTGATCGCCTGAACTATATTGCAGAACTTGAGAACAATCTTTTTACTATATCGCAGATTTGTGACAAGAAGTTTACAGTTCATTTCAATGACAGAGAGTGTATTATCTTGAAGCCGGGATTCAAAATTCTAGATGAGTGGATTCTGATGCGAGCACCGCGTGAGAATGATTTATATGTTCTTGATATGGGTGTTACTACCACTTCATCTCAATCAGCACAATGTTTTGTATCAAAGGCTACTGAAAAAGATTCTTTGGCATCAAAAGATGGGGCATATTCATTTGCGAAAAATGAATTTCTTGGTTCATAATGATCTTGTAGAAGGCGTAATCTTCGAAGTTTTCAGATGTCTGATCATTGCTTGGAATGGAAGAAAGGAAAGCAGATCAAGAAATCACATCCGAAGAAAATTCTAAACTCAATCAAGTTGCCATTAGAACGTCTACACATGGATTTATTTGGTCATGTAAATGTTCGAAGCATCTCAGGAGACTTATATTGCTTGGTCGTGATAGATGACTATTCGAGATATTCGTGGGTATTCTTTCAAGAATCAAAAGACGAAACATTCGAGAACTTGGTTATTCTATTCAAGAACTCAAGAACATTTATCATCTGCCGGTCAGACGCATTAGAAGTGACAACGGCACAGAGTTTAAGAATAACAAAATGAAGGAATTCTGCAACGCAAAAGGGATTCTTCACGAGTTTAGTGCTCCCTATACTCCACAACAAAATGGAGTTGCTGAACGGAAGAACCGAACTTTAATTGAAACTGCGAGAACCATGCTTGCAGATTCTAAACTTCCAATCAGCTTCTGCAGTGAAGCAGTTGCTGCAACTTGTTACACGCTAAACAGGGTTCTCACTGTCAAACCAACAAAGAAAACATGTTTTGAGATGATAAACCGACGGAAGCCAAATTTAAAGTTTTTAGAACTATTCGGTGCTCCATGTATCGTAATAGACCAAGATGGCAAATTTGGAGCTAAATCTCTCGAAGGTTTCTTTGTCGGATATGCGAGTCTGTTGAGAAGAGTATATGTTCCTTCATTGAGAAAAGTTATTGAAGCACAACACGTGGATTGTTTCAATTACACAGATCCTATTCAAAGGAAAGGTGATGCGTGGCTGTTTAACTATCAAGACCTATGGAAGTCATTTGACTTGCCCAAAGAACCAACTGACGAAGAAGTTGCAGTGTTATATTATCTTCACCAGTCAGCGAATCAAGAGCAAATTGTTCGACCAATTGTGGTTAATCAACCCAAGTTAGATCCATCTTCTTCTGGCGCAAGTTCAAACAATAGTGGTGTTCCGGCTGAAAATGTTTCTCAAACATTATCATCACCCACTACTCTTCCAACGAATGCCTCTACCGAACCAATGAATACTACAACGGAGCCTAGTATGCCTCAGAATCAAGATTCTGATTCAGATGAAGCACCAACATTTGATGCTGATGGGGAACCATCTTCTTCAGATGAAGAAGTGGAGCAGATAACAAGTCTTCTTAATCAATCTGTAGTCCTGAACAACAGAAATGAAGCTTCATCAAGCTCTCCAAACATTGAATTGGTTGTTGATCTCAACATCACTAATCAGCAAAACTCAGTAGATGTTCCAAGTGAAGAATTGCCTCGATCATATTCCTATCATCCGTCAACAAATATTATCGGAGAACTTCAAACTAGTGTTAGAACTCGAGGGTAAATTAATAAAGCACTTAGTGGTTTCTACACACATGTTGCTACAACCTAGAACTATTGTTTCCATTCATGTTTCATCTCTCAGATTGAGCCTAAGACAGTTAATGAAGCTTTAGCAGATGAAAACTAGGTACAAGCAATACAAGAAGAATTATTGCAGTTTGATAAGTTGGGTGTGTGGAAGCTTGAAGACTTACCAAAAAATCAGAAAGCAATTGATACAAAATGGGTCTTTAAGTGTAAACGTGATGATAGAGGAGTTATTGTTCGTAACAAAGCTAGTCTTGTTGTCAAGGGATTTCACCAGCAGGAAGGGATAGACTACACTGAAGTCTATGCACCAGTAGCTCGATTGGAATCTATTCGAATATTTCTAGCTTTCGCATCATGGAAAGGATTTAAGGTCTATCGGATGTCAAATCAGCTTTTCTGTATGGCAAATTACGCGAGAAGGTGCACGTTGGACAACCACCAGGGTTTGTCGATCCACTTAACAAGAAGAAAGCGTACCTACTGGATGAAGCACTTTATGGTCTACACCAAGCCCCGAGAGCTTGGTACGAGACGTTGTCGCAACATCTCGTCAGAAACGACTTTATCAGAGGAACTGTGGATAGTACTCTTTTCACCAGAGAAGTTGATAGCCATCTGATTATAGTTCAAATCTACGTTGACGACATCATCTTTGGATCTACTAATGATAGTCTCTGCAAAGAGTTTGAGGGAATCATGAAAAAGAAATTCGAAATGTCCTCGATAGGCGAAATGAAGTTCTTTCTTGGTTTGCAAGTAGATCAGCTTCCGGATGGTATTTTCATTCATCAGACTAAGTATGTCCACGATATCTTGAAGAACTTTGGAATGGAAAGCTTGAAGCCTCTATCTACGCCTCTTGCTCTCAACCACGGCATTTGCGTTGACGAGACTGGAGCCAAAGTTGACGAGATGTTATACATATCGATGATTGGATCACTGATGTATCTGACGGCATCGCGCCCAGATATTATGTATCCAACCTGCATATGCGCCAAATATTAGTCAATTCCGAGGATCTTACACATGCAGATCGTGAAGCGTATCTTCAGATATCTGAAAGGATGCCCAAGCACCGGCTTGTGGTACCCGAAGAACGACAATTTCGACCTCACAGGCTATGCTGATTCCAATTTTGGTGTAGATAAGTTGAATTCTAAATCAACTACAACGGGATGCCAGTTCTTCGGAACAAGAATGGTAACCTGGCAGTGTAAGAAACAGACTACGCTCGCTCTCTATACCTGTGAAGCTAAGTATATCTCGGCCTCCAGCTGTTGTTCACAGATTCTGTGGATTCAACAACAGATGAGAGACTATGGTCTGCAATTTCTAGACACTCCGTGGTATGTTGATAACAAGGCAGCCATCGATATAACTAAAAATCCGGTTCATCACTCACGTACAAAACACATTGAAATTCGTTATCATTTCATTCGTGATTGCTACGAAAAGAAATTGGTACGAATAGAAAAAAATCCACACCGACGAACAAAAAGCTGATTTTGATACCAAACCATTTTCATTATCACGGTTTAAATACTTGTTGAGAATTAACGGTATGAAAAATTTGCTGACAGGTGCGGACGCTGAGGTTGAATACGGATCGGATGACGAGTTCGCGTGATCCACATTGGTTTGTAAATACTTTTCTATTTTAGAATTTTATTAAAAACTAAAATCCAAAAAGATGTTTTTGATTTTAGGGGGAGAAATGTTAGAGAAAATACAAAAAACATTCGAAAAATTTTAAAATCCAAAAACATATAAAAACTCAAAATGTTCAAAAACATTGAAAAAGACAAAAAGAATTCAGTGTCATAAAAGGAAATGATAGTACATCAGTGGACTATCATAGTATGCTAAAGATATGTAAAGTTTTAAAAATTAATAAACGAGTCTTACTATGGATGTGTCGGTAGGTTTAACACGTTCAGTAAACTGTTTTCGAGATATAAACTAAATTTTACAACTGCTTAATCTTGTGGATTAACACATCTTGGATATATGGACTTAGTACTCCGAAATTTCGTTTGAAAGATTGCCTGATTATGAGATACGAGGTCTTTATAGACAGTTGATATATGGGGTATTATACAAGTTCTTCTGATTTTGCGGAAGCAATGGCCTATAACTTCTATAATACTTTCGCATTAAATCCCAAATTGCATGCATATTGAAAAGTATCGAAAGATATAATCATATGCAATGCTGAAAAGATTCCTTAAGTGGAACACACCTTAAAGACGAGCCTTCATCTCTTTGTCTGTACGGTAGTACTAACCTGAGCTCTCAAGGTCTCGCACAACCCAGATACAGATATCAATTATGCTATAATCACCTGTAAGATGAAATCTAGGGAATCTGGATATGGGAGTATATTCAAGAAGTAGGAACCATAGATAAGTCAAGTTTAATGAATTCTATCTTAACATATCTTGAAACAATTGAGAAATGTGGTAAAGTTTAAGTGGACAAACATATTGACAATCTAGGTAAACGAGTTTAAAACTTAAAGTCATATAAAGGTCAACGGTACTGGTGATATGTCTCAATCAACTGATATGATCCTTAGACACAAATTCACAAATCTGTACATAGTTTACATTGCTTATTTCATTGTATTTCAGCTTTACAGATTAAAATCAAAAAGATTTTTGGTGTGTTTTAGCATAAACTTACAAAAATACAAAAAGATTTTATTTCTACATTTGTTTTCAGCAAACCAATGTTGGAGAACGGATCTTCGAAGTCTGGTAAGGTGCTAAACTGGTGGGAACCTCTTTGACAACGGGCTGGGAGCTAATCCGTTAATCTGAAAAGATAAAAACGATAAAAAGTTCATTAATTTGAAACTTTGATTTTGAAAATATCAACAGTTTGTTCGTAACGGGTCAAACCGGGGTCATTAACTTGGACTCGGCGGACAAATCAGTTAACCAAGGTCATTAGCTTGGACTTGGTCAACTGAGTGGATTTTCATAACTGGTAAAAAGTTGGAAAGTTCAGGGTTTAAAATGAAAAATTTGAAAAAGTTTGAAATTTTGAGGTTTGGCAAGTTCGGTCTAACTTGCTAAACAATTCAAGTTTAACAATCAGCAAGTTCGACCGAACTTGCAGATGGCAGATTGTTTATTTTTATAATAAGTTCGCTCGAACTTAGTCTGGGCTTTTGAGATGGGCTTAGCAAGTTCGCCCAAACTTGACATGGTATAAATACCATTCAAGTTCGGCCGAACTCATTTACTTGATATCAGAATCGTTTTGAGCGAACTTGAGCTTTTAGAGAGAATTTGTGAAAAATTGGCACTTTTGAGCCGTTATACCGTCCGATTGAAGTTAGTTTTTGGTGATTAGCACACCAATCACTATGACAGAGGTACTTAATTAAGAATAAACCATGATTGAACTGTTAAAGAAACAAAACCAAATCTAAAAACTTTAAATCTGATAGTTTTAGGTGTTATTGGACAAAATTGAACATAGATCTTTGATCTAACTTAAAATCGACTGTGAAATTGTTTTTTATTGAACTGAAATACATGTTTGCATGATTAAACTTGGTTGATCTGTTGAAGAAGACGACAAGTTTGGCCAAACTTGTTGTCAAGTTTGACCGGACTTGTCCAAAACACAACTAAATGAACTAGAAACATGTTCGACCGAACTTGATTGTTGAAATATTTTTGATCCAATCATGTTCGACCGAACTTATATTAACCAAAAGTGATTTGTTTGTATTGTAAGTTCGCCCGAACTTGTTCTTTAATGTGTAACATGTGTCTCATACATGTTCGGCCGAACTTAGGAAAAATTGATTAATAAAAACTGTAAGTTCGCCCGAACTTGCATTAGGAAAAAATTGAACATGTGTGTTACATGTTCGGGCGAACTTGTTAAAATCAGTGTGTTTAACACTAATCAAGTTCGCTCGAACTTGATTAAAGTGTTAGAATTTTTTTTTTGATTTTTCCTCGAAAAGCGTGCTAATTGTTTTATGTCGTTTTTCATGCACAGGTTCCAGCGCGTGTTATCTCAGTTGAGTTTTCCAAAACTCACAATACATGCATCACACTTGACAAGTCTATTTGTCCGTCGTTGAAAGAATATGACAGCATTTTGAAGTTTCTCGAAGACAGTCATATTCGTCGTGTAATTACTAAGCTCACCGTTTCGTATCGATCTCATATTGTTCACTTCTGGATGAACGCGAGTCTAAACGCTGACGAGAAGACAATATCTTCTACAGTACAAGTTGGTATACAGTTACTGAAGGTGATATCCGAAGGATTTTGGAGCTTAAGGATAAAGAAGATGATCCGATTCATCTAGACGAGAAAATGGTTCGCGGATGGTTTTTCCGCTTGGGCTACAAAGGAAGTGTAAACAAGCCAACGCTAAAGAAAGGGGAAGTGCCTAACCCCAACAAGCTTCTAATTCATGCGTTGATTCATACCTTTAGCCGTCGCAAAGCCGGTTTAGATGATGTTCATGATTATTTGGCTAGCATGGCAACAACACTTATTCTGAAGAAGCTGTTCAACGTTTCAAAGTTAGTGTTTACTCATATGTCAAAGAATATGCAGGATTCGAGATTGTGCCTTTATCCAAGATTTATTCAGTTGTTGATTGATGAGAAGTATCCCAACATAGCTCGAGATCCAAATGACGTTCTTTATTTAGTTCATCTCGACGAAACCATAGTGAAGAAGCTTATCAAGTTCCAGAAACAAGCTTCAGCTCCTATTGCCAAGCCAGTATTCAGAGCGATTAAAGATTCTGATTATGTCTCACCACCTGGAAACAAATGGAGAAAGGATGGTAGTGATGACGAAAAAGAGCTTAAAGCCGAGCAGGAGTGGTTTAAAGAATTCAAACCGAAGGCAAGGAGTGAATGGTTTTTGAAAGCTGAAGCTGATAAACCAAAGAAAACACGAGCGTCAAAGAAAGTTGAAACATTGCTTGTTGATGAGGAGGAGACTGAGAATGTTGAGGCAGTGGCTGGATCTAGCGCTGCAGTCGTTAATGAAAGTCAAGAAACGGTGAAAACGACTCAAGAAGAAGTTTTCTGCTACGTCCGAAAATGAAGAATCTGATAAAGAGCCTGAAAAGACAGAGGCTGAAATAAGAGCAGAAAAAGAAAGGAGACTTGATGCAGATTTTGATCCGAATGCAGAAATAGAATCTGATGAGGAGAGGCCTAAGAAAAAGGCGAAGCGTACAAAGTCTCCTGCAATCGAAATATCTAAGAAAACTATAGGGTCACCACATACTAAAGGAAAACGAAAAGCTAAAAGAGCTCAGAAAGCGGTGAGCAAAAGATACAAGAGCAAAGTGCAAAGCACAGAAGCCACACAAGAACATTCTGGTGCTCAGGAGAAAGGAGCAACACAAGAACCTCCTCCACAAGAACCTCCTGTTATCATACATGCTGAAACAGAAAGGCAAGGAGTTACACAAGAACCTCCTGTGTCTGAATTTATTGAAGTTCCGATCGCTGAATCGCCGAGTGCTCAAAAGACTTCAGCTCCTGATAGCTCTACGCCAAAGAAGTCTACACCGAAAGCTACAACACCAAAAGATTCAACACCCAAGACGCCGAGGGGAAGTATGTTTGGTGATATGCCACACGGCCCAATCAGTCTTGAAGACTTGGATGAATTTTTCCCTGAAACGAATGCTGAAATGTTAGAAAAACGTGTGAAGGTTTTGGAAGATAAAGTTGCGCAGATTGAGTTAGAAAAGACTAAGCTTGTAAAGAAGGTGAATCAAAGTGAAGTCGAAAGAGAAATTCTTGATGATAGAGTGAAGGTGCTTGAAAATGAAAGAGAATATTACAAGGCGTTGATAGAAAGTCTGCAGGATGCCAATGAAAAATTACAAACAGAGATTGCAGAATTGAAGAAAATTCAAGCTCTGAATGATCGAAGATTCATCAGATTACAAAAGGTGTTATCCAATAATCTGAATATTGATTTTATCACCGAATACGATCGTCTGGATCGTCAAGAAGCCAAGGAACGTGCTGAGAAAGAATTGGCTGACAGTGGTAAAGGGAAGCAGGTAGAGGGTGAAGCTCCTAAATCTACTACTGAGAAATCTTCTGATGTCCCCAAGAAATCTACTGAAGATGTTTCAAAAGCTTCTGAGTCTGATATACAAAAGGTTGACGAATCTGTCAAGCCTTCTGATCCTACCATTGTACTGAAGAAAAAGACAATGAAGAAGCCGAGAAAGAGGATAAGAATGACGAAGAGGAAGAAGGATATGAAGATTCGAATGTTGGGGATGATGATGATGATGATTTTGATCAGGGTAATGATGATTTTGATCAGGGTGGTACAAGCTTAAAGATCAATGAAGCTAAAGTTTTGGACGAATTTGATTTTTCTGATCTGATGGACGATGAATCTAATCGAATGGAAGATAAAAGTCAGGGGAGTCAGGGCAAAAAAGGCCTTCAGATGATATTGATTTATTAGATGTTGATCATTTTGCAAAGCCTATGACTGCAGTACCTACAAAGCCTTTAATACTGATGTTGGAACACAATGTTGAAGAAGGTGAGTTTGTACATAAATATTCAAAAAACGATATGGCGAAGCTAGTTGAAGCTGAAGTTGAGAACTTGGAGTTTGATTTTGAGGAGATAATGAATGTCAATACATTTGAGCCAAAAGAGTATCAGTACGAAAGAAGATTTGAAGCTGATGAATACAACCGTGTGATTGTTGAAGACTGGTCCTCAGATGATGAAACAGAACAGAAAGCTAAATATGTTGGCCAGGATTCAGAAAGTTTCATACTTTTGAAGAAATGTATAAACAGCTGAATGAAGATATGTTGAAAGATAGAATTGCTGAAGAGCTACGTGAAGGAAAAATTCCTAGGCCAATGACCAAAGAAGAGATAGCTGAAGCGAGAAAGACCTGGTTCAAGGAGATGCCTCGTGAACGTAAGTTTCGACGTCCACTAGCATTCTTCACCAGAGATAAAGATGTTTCTTTGGGAGATATATTGAGTTGGGGATGGTTTAAGGAGTTCAATGTATATGCAATCAAAAGAGAGTTTGGAGTGCAATACTTCAAATATCTTGCTGATTTAAAGACTTTGCCGTATTGGGATATGGAAGAGCTAGTGCAAACAGTGAACGTTACTTATCAGATGAAGACAATTGATCAATTGTTATAGAAAATGATAAAGTAAGAAGCTGAAAAAGGTTGGAATCATGGAAGCCGTTTATTCCGAGATGAAGAATAAAGATTAACAAGGTTACAGGAGAAAAGGAAATAACGTTAATCATGAAACGTCCTAGAGCCATGAGGAATATGCCGCTTATGCCGATTGAACAGAACTTTTATCCTTTATTCAAGTGGTGGCAGATTGATCCAGCTACTTGTGAAGCAGTGATTGTGTTAAAGTTTGAAGATCACTTGGATATTGCTAAAGAAAGAGTTGAAGTAATGGGTTATCAGGGTATGAGAGGTTTATGGAGAACGATAAGGATTCTAGATCCTATGTGGTTGGTAAACTGCTCGAGAGAAGATATAAAATGCCTTTTCTACAGCAAGATTGTTTTTAAAGAAAAAGAAAAGGTACAGGCTATGCAGTATCAGAAATTTGTCAATGTTTGCTATGCACGTAATGTGAATTCAGGAAGATGTGGCAAACAAAGTGGAGGGATCTGGAAAGAGTTGAATTTCTTAAAGAAGAAATAAGAAGTGAGGGGATTAAAGAAAATATAGAAAAAGCGGTAAAGCAAAGTTCGCTCAAGATGGCTAACTTTAAAAGACCACCGCCAACTGATCAAACGCCTGATCCGAAACAAGAGAGACGAAAGAAGCCGTACAAGAACTTCTTTGGTCGGGTACGTTAATGTATATATGAAGACAGAGTTTTGAAGACTGATAAAAGACAAAGACGATATCCAAGGGGGAGTCTGTTGGTGCATAATGTCTATGTTTTAGTCTTATATCGAGTCTGTATTGTATAGAGATGAATAGGCTAGGTTTTGAAGTATTTATAAAATGTTTTAGCCAAGTTCGGTCATAAGTCATGTAATATATGCATGTTCGGCCGAACTTGCATATGCAAGTTCGGGCGAACTTGCACCCTCCATGGCCGAACTTATTGTGCTATAAATACCTAGCTTGTGTGTCTCATTTGTAATTTTGGCATTGTAGAGGCGAAGCTCTGTCAGTCTGTAATCTGAACGTTTAATCAATGAAACTGACGATTAACTGATTAATTCTTGTCTATTGGTAACACGACGTAATATTTCCGCTATTATGGACGTTAGATATCAAATTTAGGTTCCTAAGCATCGAGGATCGGTCCTACAAGATTTATCATTCTTATCTGCACAAGCTCTTCAATATCCTAGTATGGTAAGCTTTTCAAATCGTTCACGTATTTGATATATTGAACTCCAAACTCTCTTTTTATCGCATAAACGTTCAATTCCCGTAGCCAATCCCAGCTTAGTATATCACCCAAAGACTTGTCTTTATCATGTGTAAAGAACGCTAGAGGTCTCCTGAACTTCCTTTCGTTAGGCATATCTTAGAACCATGTCTTTCGTGCTTCAGCTATCTCTTCTTTCGATATTCGTTTCAGCATGTTACCTTCGCTAACTGTTTCTTCAATCTTTCTCTTCAGAACATCATCACTCAGCGCACTGAATAGTTCCTCGAAAGTAGGAAAGTATCAGTATCAACACCAGAATACCTTGATGCTTCATCATCATCAGACGCATCTTCAATAACAACATGATCATAAGAGTCTGCATCAGGAATATGCTTGTAAACATAGTCTTTTGGTTCAAACACACTGATGTTGTTTAGCTCTTTTTTGAAATCAAAATCAAATGAACTTTCATCAATCTCGAGCATCTTTGCAATCTCCTCTTTAGTATAATTGACAAATTCACCTTCCTCCATGTTATGCTCTAAATATAGAATCTGGCGCTTGTAATTATCAGGAACAACCGTAAATGGTTTAACTGTGAGGATTCCTGATAATTCATCAGACTGTTTAGGATCAGTTTGCTCCCCCTTACTTTCAGCTTCTCTTTCTTCATTCATTGCATTACCTAACAATGTATCAAAATCAAAAGAATCGTTGATCTTTTAAGATTCAACTAGCAGCCTTGTACCACCATGGGTGTTGTCGTCATCATCATCTTTGTCATCTTTGTCTTCCTCATTATCATCATCTTTTTCAGCATCACCCTCTTTTTCTGTCTCAGTTTCAACAACTTTTTCTTTTTCAGCTTGTGAGCTTGAACCAGCTCCAAAGTCATCAACAACCGTTGCATCAATTACTTTCTTTTGTTTTCCTAATGTCGTAGACTCTGCTTCAAGCTTTCTTGGATTTTCTTCTGCTCTTTGTCTAGCTTCTTGAGCTTCAATACGACCTTTATCACAACATTTTCTTCTTCGAGAACTTTGTTTTTATCTTCTAAGACCTTTATCCGACCTTCAAGTTCAGCAAATTTGGCTCATTAAACATCTTAGCAAATCCTTCAGCGGACATTCCTTCAGTAAATTGCCATCAGGAAGTGGAATTCTGCCAAAATTTTCTTGAAATCTTTGATCAGTATAAAATTGCAGCATAGACTTTGATTGCCTCAAAGGTGTTTGTTTCTACAGAGTAGTTCATGGAGGTGTAATATGTGAGATTGGTGGTGGTGGAATAGGTTGAGAAACAAATTGAGATATCATTGGAGGAATTGGTGGAATGATGGTTTCAAGATTAAGTATGAGAGTTTGAGTAACAAATGGTGTAACAGGTGGTTGTTGTGGAGTGGATGATGTATGAACTAATGAGGCAGGTGGTTGCTCAGTCTCCGCGGTTTTCTTAGCCTTGGAAGATCTCTTTCGAAGATACTTTCTCTTAGCTTTATCTATAGGAGATCATGTGAACTTTTTTGTAGAAAGCGTTTTGCTTTTAGCTCTTCGAGCTTTCTTAGCTAGTCTTTCTTCCTTGGATTTGTTCTATGAAGGAACATAAACATCATCTTCAACACCTTTCTTCTTCGACAACTCTTGTTCTTTTTCTTGTTGAAATTGTTTTTCCCTGATATCAGTAGAATCCTTAGACTCTTCATTATCATCAGCAGCTGTTTGTTTCTCTGTATCAGAAGTAGCAGAGATAACACCATGATCATTATGCTCTTGTTCACCAACGTTCTGCTCAATATTAACATCAGGTTGCGTTTCAACATTTACATCCGGTTGTACTTCAATATTTTGTTCAGGCTGAACATTAGGCTCGTCAACCAATATTGTTTTTGCAGTTTTCTTTGCAGGACGTTTTCTTTTCTTCTCAAATTCCTCCTTTACATACTATCTGCTGCGTTTTGCAATAAAACCTTCTAAACATTTTATCTCTTCACTCTCATCAGCACTAGAAGCTTTTCACCATTTTCCTTTCTCAGTTGCCACATAGTCTTTGTTTGCTATAGCTCCAAAAACAGGCTTAGGAATTGGCTCGTTTCTTGCCTCAAATATTGATCCAATCTTTGCAACGTTTCATTATCCATATGATCAAGCTTTATGATATCATTATCTTCTTTGTTCAAGTTCTTGAACTTGTCATCTAGCAACATCTGAACGAATCTCGGATGCCGGATAAATTTATCAGGTTTAGTGTTCATGTTCGAATATAACTCAGGAGAAGTTAAATGGCAAATTAAGTATCAACACTGTAGCCATGCACATCTAATAATCTAGAGTGTCATCAAAACCAACTTTCCTATGACTCAAAGCAAGTACCAGAGAATGAATAAAGAACTTGTAAGGACGACCCCGATTTCCTTTCTTCCATGTTATAGCATTAACATAACCCATGTAGCCCATCCTGTAAAAACATCCTTTCACCATATATTTAGGAAAACCCATTGGATCCTTTTCGTCATCTTTGAAATCCAAAACTTTGCGTATATCCGCTTCTGTGATCTTAACTTTGTAATCCTTATCGTCTATCTTTACGACTGAATATAATGTCTTTTCACTCTCATTGTACTATGCTGCATTCCAAAAATTTGTTCTATACGAAATGTGCTCAGGTGTTAAAGCCTTTGTAACGCGAATACGTCCCATAAACACCAGAACATCGGCAAACAGAGCTAACAACAAATATTTCTCTTATCCACCAAACAACAAATGTTGTGTATCGACGAAAATTCGACTTCTTTTCCTGCATATACAGGTCAAGTGACACTTAGAAAATTTCAAAAAATTTCAACTTATACACACTTCGTACGAATTGTAACCTCCAATTCCTACGAATTGAGATTTCAAACACAATAAACAATCATATAGTTTTCACACCTCGTACGAATTGATATTACATAAACACAAACACTTCGTACGAGTTGGTTATTCCAAAAATAGACATTTATACACACTTCGTACAAGTTATTAACACATAAGTTCACAAAACCACTTTGTACTAATTGTGCAATTCGTACGAACTGATCATCGTCTTCAATCAACACTGTTAAATCCATTTTTTATGATTTTTAACAATTAAAGGTTCATTTATAACCTAAACATGCCGATTATTATAGATCCATGTTAAATTTCAAGTTTCATCTGTTCAGTCTTCCTAAATCTATCATTTTAGGTCTGAAACTTCAAAATTGACTGTCAAACTTTTTCTAATACCTGCAAGAGGTGTGTGAATCAACCTCCCCAACAGTAATTTTGATAGCAATTCGTTTGAATTTGATCAAATAATATCAGATCGCACAAGTTACCCTCTCAGATCACACAAGTGACCCTCTTAGATCACACAAACACAAATGAGTTACTCGTACGAGTTAACATATATTTATATCAGAGATTCACTTCGTACGAATTGGCAATTCGTACAAGTTGAATATTTGGTCCGATCTGATCTCTTCGTACGAACTAGATAAAAAAATTAAAAAACTTTTTCAATTTTATACAATTTTTAGTTTTAACAACCCACTAAGTTGACCAAGTTCAAGTTAATGACCCTGGTTAACTGATTTTCCTACCAAGTCCAAATTAATGACCTTGGTTGAACCCTCTATGAACAAACTGACGTTTTTAGATAATGTAAAGTTTCAAATTAATGAACTTTTGATCTTTTGAAAACATTTGATCACTTCAGATTAGCTTCCCAACCTGTTGTCTACTAGCTTTCTCAGCATTCAGCACCTTTGGAGTTTGAAGATTTGTTTTCCATCATTGGTAGTCGAAAATAAGATAGAATTAAACTCTTTCTGAATTTTCCAAAGTTCATGCTAAAACAAACTGAAAATCTTTTTGGATTTTTAATCTGAAATAACAATGAATTACGTACAAACATACTTATAGACATTTTTTTGTGAGTTCGTGTAATTTTTGAGACAAATCACCAGTACCGTTGACCTTTTTAAGACTTTCCATTTACCTTTTTAAGACTTTAAGACTTAAAAAAATTCACTTAGATTGCCCATATATTTGTCCACTTAAACCTTACCACATTTCTCAATTGTTCCAAGATATGTTAGGTAATTTTAAGAAACTTGAATTAATTGTGTTTCCCACCTCAGAATATACTCCCGTATCAAGATTCTCTAGATTTCATCTTACAGGTTAATATACCTAAATGATATCTACAACTAGGTAATGCGAGGCCTTGAGTGCTCAGGTTAGTATCACCGTACCGACAGAGAGATGAAGGTTCGACTTAAAGGTAGTGTTCCAATTTGGAATCTTTTACTGCAATTGTTGAATCTTTCGATATTTACAATTTACTGTAGTTTTTTAGGTGTTAATATGCAAAAGTATTTTACAAGTTCTTGTCCATTGTCGACGCAAAATCAGAAGAACTTGTATAATACCCCAGATATCAATTCTCTATAAAGACCTAGTATCTCAGAATCAGGCAATCTCTCAAATGAAATTTCAGAGTACCAAGTCCATATATCCGATAGATGTTAAGCCACAAATTAAGAAGTTGAATTTTTAAGTTTATATCCTAGAAACAATTCAAGAGAGATTTCAGAATCAGGCAATCTCTCAAATGAAATTCTCTATAAAGACCTAGTATCTCAGAATTAGGCAATTTCTCAAATGAAATTTCAGAGTACCATGTCCATATATCCGATAGATGTTAAGCCACAAATTAAGAAGTTGAATTTTTAAGTTTATATCCTAGAAACAATTCAAGAGAGATGTTAAGCCTACTGGCACATCTTCATGAGGTCTGTTTAAAAACTTTTTAACAATTCAATTCTTTAACGTACTGTGATAGTCCATTGATGTACTATCATTTCCTCATTTTACACAAAACTCTTTTTGTCTTTTTCAATGTTATTCATTTTTTATTTTTATATGTTTTTGTATTTTCTACAACATTTCTTGTCACACCCCGACCGCGTAAAACAACAAACTGCGACGGAAACATCGGGAGTCACGTAACAGAACTATTGTTTCGCAACCATGGTACTTAAAGTTTTGTATTATTGAATTTTATTGTTCACATTGTCTTGGATTAAATGGAAAACATAACATAAATTAAACTGTCTTTCATTATTTTAAGTCACTAAGGCCCAAGTCCACCCTAAGTGTAGCATGCTTAACATCAAACATTCAATCCAGAAACACATGTGAAAGTAAATACGTCAGCATAAAAATGCCTGTGAGTAACATAGGTTTTGTGTTGAAGATTCATGGCTTTAAATATTAAAAGAAATTTTTAACTAAAAAGTAGCCATGAACCTTTACAAAGATGTTTCTTTTTTTATAAAATCATATGAAGTCAAATGATTTGAAAGAAATGATGCATGCTTAAGTAAATAACCAAATGAGAATAACTTGTATAAAATATGATATGTCTTATATAAAAGATGTCGTGTTTTGTGTAAAAGATGTCATGTCTTGTTATTTAGATCACTTACCATAAACCAACAAATGAAAAATGTCTTAGTATAAACCAATGTCTTGATAAACAATAAGGTCTTTAAACCATGCTTAAAAACTTATAAATGTCTAATACAATCAAGGTTTTGCATCGGATAAACCCTTATAAAACAAAGGTCCATACTAGTGTCATCAGATGCTTATAAACATTCCATCAGTGTTCACATTCCAAAGGTTCAAACCTTAAGAAACAGAGAACAGACGGATTGTCAATCCTATGGTACCATTACATAACTACCGGTCGGCGTGATCATTGTTAATGAATGTATCATTGTATATTCAACGCACCAATATGTCAAATGCAAGCGTGCTATGAAAAATGTTTTGAAACTATGCACTAGGTATGCTAAGTAAACATACGAAGCAAGATGTCTTTGAAATAATGTACTTGGTATGCTAGGTAAACATACAAAGCAAAAATATTTGAAATCAATGTGCTAGACATGCTAGGTAAACATACGAAGCAAAAATGCAATTAAAATCATGTACTATATATACTATGTAATCAAAGCATGTATAATGTCATGAAAACAAGAAAGTAGTGATAAGCACATATGAATCACCTCAAAACATTTGAAAAACGTAAAATAGGGGACTATGTACTCACTTGGGATTGTGTATAAGTCTTGTATAAAAGATCAAACAAATCTTGGAGGATCAAGGATTCAAGTGGCTCCTAATATCAGATAACTATGTTAATGAGTCGGGAATTTAATCGATGGATCGGATAGAATAAGTTTTATATATCAAATGAGTGTTGGAACTCATATGTCATGATTTAATAAACTTAACATTCTGATTTGAAAGTAATCCTAAGTGCTTTTGACCCGTTATGACTCGTTAAGGTAGTTTTTCGCTACTTTAATGTGTCATTCGCGTAACGCGTGTTCGGATGGTTAAACATGTCCTATGATAAGTCTTAAATGCCCAAACATATTTGAAGATGTTGTAACATCAGTTTATATGTTAAAAATTTGATTACATATGCTTAAAATGAATTTATGCGTAAAAAGGGCATTTTGGTCATTTTTAAGAACGACTTATCATAAAACTAACCAAACGACGTGACCATAAGGTTTAACCTCAGTAGGTTATTCCTATGCAACTATGGTCACATACATATGTTTGGTCGGATCCTAAGATCCACCAAACGAGTTGGATTCGAAAGTCAAAGCGGTGGTCAAGACCGCTCGACTTACGATCCTAAATAAGCACCAAACTAGAAGTGACGAGTTAGACATGTTGAAACATGTCTAACTAAGTTATAAAAATGATTTGGTATGAAAACTTGGAGGAAACGAAATCTTGGGCTTCAAGCATGTAAAAACAACTGGCTGCCATGAAAACAGCTTGCTGTGGTTCTACCGTAAGCTACGGTCGTAGCTTACGGTGGGGTCTGGTCAGCAATACTTTCACATTTAGACATTGGCCCCTGGACTTGTTTCGTCGCGTTTTGTCACTTCTAACACCTGTTAACATAATTTTTAAGCTCTATGAGGATGTTAAAATATATGTAACTTGAATTATGCCCAAAAATGTCATGGATGTCGGTTCGTTCGGTTGTACGGTTGCGTGTCTCGTTTAATTAAGACGAACGCTTTAACGAACGCGAAAACGACCGAAATTTCGCAACAAACGATATTTTTGCATTCTTATCAATAAAATACAGGATTTTATTGATTACAATAATTTTTGGATGTGCATAAATGCTCTAAATTCAAAAATACAAGAATCGACAGACTTTCGCAGTTTGTCGCAAATAGTCCCTGAGCTTGAATAAGCATGTTTTTGCCATACCGAACGTAATGCTTCATATTTTTATGTTTTTCTATTTTAGCAAGACATGTTGTACTTTCCATATTTAAGAACTTGTACTCTCGTTGTACTCTATTTTCATTTCAATTTGTAATTCGAGACAAATGATAATGAAAACGGGATTCTTTTAATCGTGTTCGAATATCCATGTTAGACTTATGTGCTATTGAACGATATGTTATTCTTAGATTCTTGATTCTTTATTGAACGACACTTGTTACACGTTAAACTGGCAAAATAGTGAAATTCGGATCTAAATCCTTAGAGCATGAAAACTTCGCGAAATAGATCGTTAAAAGACCTATTATTCTTGATTTAATTCGGTAAGAATGAGGTTATTCATTTCTTAATTATTATAATAAAGTTTATAATTAAAAACTTTACTCTTTTACTTTATACATAAATCTAATAATTAAAAAGTTTTATTCTTTCATTTTTAAAATAACCTAATTAGTTTAGTTAAGTGGTAAAGCTAGATGAGTAACCAGGTTAGAATAGTCAGTTTAGTATAGTTAATCTAACGTCAGGGGCTATTGTGTAACATTAAAAAAACTTGTTTTAAAAAAATAAAAGTGTGGAGACGGGACTCGAACCCGGGTCGCCACTGAAACCAAGCAAAGTTACAACCGCTGCACTAGCGGCCTGAGAACAATAAAGGAAGGACCAGATTAATACTTATACACAACTTACGTGTAAACCTGTTTCAAAGTTGCCGTTGTAGGACCTATCCACATAGCATAGGAACCTAGATTTGATATCTAATGTCCATAATAGCGAAAATATTATGACACGATTACCAAATAACAAGAATTACTCAATTAAACGTCAATTTTATTGATAAACGTCAAGTCTCTAATTTGACAGAGCTTCGCTACTTCAGAGCACAAAGTTACAAATGATAAGACTCAAGCTAGCTATATATACTAGCACAAGTTCACTGGTGAGTGCATGAGTTCAGACGAACTTGACGTCACATATCCATTACCAGCGAACTTGGTATACAAACACATAAATACTTTGTTTAGCTAGCCTATTCGCATCTAATCTATACAGACTCAATATAAGACTAAGACATAGACATTCTGCACCAACAGACTCCCCCTTGGATATCGTCTTTGTTTTTTATCAGTCTTCAAAACTCTGTCTTCAAAAAAACTTTAACGCGTACGACCAAAGAAGTTCTTGTATGGCTTCTTTTGTCTTTCCTGCTTTGGATCTGGCGTCTGATCAGCAGGAGGCACTTTATTCATAAATTGAAACCGTTTGAGCCTTGCTGCCCTACCTCTTTCATTAATCTCTTCAAGACGCTTTTCTTCCTTCAAAAAACTCTACCCGTTCAAGTTCCCTCCAGCTTGTTTCCCACATTTTTCCTGAGTTTACTTCACGTGCATAGCATACATTTACGACCCTCTGATATTGCATAGCTTTTTCTTTTTCACGTTCTTCAAACACTATCTTGTTGTAGAACAAACACTTGATATCTTCTTTCGAACAATTCACTAGCCACATCGGGTCTAGTATTCTGATTGTTCTCCACAACCCTCTGATACCTTCAAACCCTAATATCTCAACCCTTTCCTTAGTGATATCTAGACGATCTTCAAATCGTAATACTATCACAGCTTCACACGTATTAGGATCAATCTGCCACCACTTAAATACCGGATAAAAGTTCTGTTCGATTGGCATTAAAGGCATGTTTCTCATTGTTCTTGGGCGTTTCATGATCAACGTAACATCTTTCTCCCCTGTCTTCTTGTTCGTTTTAATACGACGTCTTGGGATGAAAGACTTCCAATATCTAAAACCCTTTGTTGCTTCGAATTTGATCATTTTCCATGGCAAATGATCAATGAACTTCATATGGTACGTGACATTCCTTGTTTGAACAAGTTCTTCAACATCCAAGTAAGGTAATGTCTTGAAGTCTGCCAGATATTTGAAGTATTGAACTCCAAATTCTTGTTTGATGGCATACACATTTAGCTCCTTAAACCACCCCCAGCTTAGGATATCACCTAATGACACATCTTTATCTCTGGTAAAGAATGCTAGAGGTCGTCGAAACTTTCTTTCACGTGGCATCTTTTTAACCAGGATTTCTTAGCTTGAGCAATTTCTTCCTTTGTCATCTGCTTTGGAACTTTACCTTCACGTATCGATTCCTCAATCTTTTCTTTCAATAAATCTTCATTTAATTGCTTGTACATCTCCTCGAAAGTAGGAAAACTATATGTATTAGGACCTATGTACTTTTCAGCTCCGTCTTTCTCGTCATCAGAAGACCAATCTTCCACTACAACCCTGTTATACTCATCTGCCTCATATCTACGCTGATAATGATACTCGTTAGGCTCAAACGTATTCACATTCAGGACTTGTTCTTCGAAATCAAAATCCCGTGATTCTGCATCAACATCGATCAGCTTTGCAAGATCTTCTTTGGAGTAGTTGTGCACGAATTAACCCTCTTCCACATTGTGTTCAAGCAATAGTATCAAAGGCTTTGTTGGGACTGCAACAACAGGCTGTGCAGAAGTAATAGCATTAAACATATCAATATCATCACTTGGTCCTGTTTGCCCTGACTCCCCCTGATTTTGATCATCCATAGCATTCGCCTCATCATTTAGAAGATTAGAGAAGTCAAAACTTTCATTAACTGCTGCATCAACCACCTTTATCCCGGTACCACTCGGATCATCATCATTACCTCCATCGTGGTCAGAATCATCAGTTGGTGGTTCATCATCTTTTTCTTCATCTTCAGCTTCATCATCGTCCTTTTCTTCAGTAGCAGTTGCAGTATCAGAAGGCTTGACAGATTCGTCAACCTTAGAAATCTTGGACTCAGAAGCTTTCTCAACATTTTCATCAATAGGTTTTTCAGCAGCGTCAGAAGATTTTGGTGCTTCACCTTCAACACCTTTTCCTTTGCCACTTTCTGCAAGCTCTTTTTCAGCTCTTTCTCTTGCCTCTTGCCTATCCAACCGATCATATTCGGCAATAAAATCAATGCCAAGGCTGTTAGATAACACTTTCTGCATCTTTGTAAATCTTCTGTCATTTAGGGCTTGTATCGTTTTCAACTCAACAATATCTGTCTGTAGCTTTTCATTAGCATCTTGTAAGATTTTGATTAGAGCTTTGAAGAATTCACGATCGCTTTCCAACACCTTGATCTTATCTTCCATCATTTCTTTCTCAACAGAACTTTGAGTCACTTTCTTGATTAGCTCGGCCTTTTCAGCTTCATTCTTTTGAACTTTATCTTCCAAGTTCTTCACACGCTTTTCAAGCACATCTATGTCTGATTCTGGAAAGAAATCATCTAGATATTGAAGATCCACTGGTACATTTGGTATTTCACCAAATAGATTCGACTTTGGAGTTTTTGGTGTTGATTTCGGAGTAGCAGCCTTTGGAGTAGATTTCTTTGGAGTTGAACTTTCAGAATGAACAACTTTAGGATCTGGAGACTGAACTACAGGAACTTCAAGTAAACCAGACTCAGGAGGTTCTTGTGTTGCTCCTGGCTTTTCTGCTTCAATTGTAATGATAACAGAAGGTTCTTGTGTAGGAGGTTCTTGTGTGACTCCTTTCTCCTGTGCACCAGAAGGTTCTTGTGTAACTTCTGTGCTTTTAGGCTTTCCCATGTATCTCCTGCTTGCTGGTTTCTGAGCTTTCTTTGTCTTTTTACCCTTAGTCTTTGGAGACCTTGTAGTCTTTGTTGTTGAAGCTACTGCAGACTTTACACGCTTAGCTCTTTTCCTTGGTCTCTCTTCATCTGATTCTTTTTCTTGCTCAGGATCAGAATCAGCATCAGTTTCTTTGATCTTTTCTGCTATAGACTTCTTAGTTTTTTTCTCGAGAGAATCATCACTATCATGGTCATTTTCCAAAGTAGCAGAAATCACATCATCTTCCTGAGTTGTCCTTATAGTCTCCTGACTTTCAACCACAACTGCTGCGCTCGATCCAGCCTCTGTTTGCACGTTTACAGGCTCGTCTTCATCTATAAGCATGGTATCAACTTTCTTAGACACACGCTTCTTTTTCTTCTTGATCTCAGCCTTTACAAACCATTTGCTACGAGCTTTCGACTTGAATGTCACAAACCATTCTTTCTCAGCATTTAGTTCCTTCTCATCACCACTACCGTCATTCCTCCATTTATTTCCAGCAGGTGCAACATAATTTTCATTCTTCAACGCCCCAAATATTGATTTTGCTACTGGTCCTGAATCCTGCTTCTGGAATTTTAACAACTTCTTTACAGTGGTTTCATCAAGATGACTGAAATATAGAATATCAATCGGATCACGTGCAATATCTGTAAACTTCTCGTCAATGAGCATCTTCACAAATCTTGGATACAAACACAATCTAGTATCCTCCATATTCTTCGACATGTGTGTAAATACGAGCTTCGAATAGTTGAACGCTTCTTCAGAATCAACGCCGTAGCCATACATGCCATATAATCTTGTACATCATCGAGACCCGCCTTTCTATGGCTGAATGTGTGTATAATTGCATGCATGAGAAGCTTGTAGGGGTTTGGAACTTCCCCTTTCTTCAGTGTCGGCTTGTTTACGCTTCCTTTATAACCCATTCTATAGAAACATCCACGAACCATCTTCTCATCCAGAAAAATAGGATCATCTTTGTCGTCGTTGAACTGTAAGATCCTGCAAATATCATCCTCAGTGATTGTGATCTCTTTGTTCTCGTTTCCGACTTGTACTGACAACGTAATAGTCTTTTTATCTTCGCTAAGACTTGCATTCATCCAGAAATGATAAGTGTGCAATCGATAAGACAATGTTCGCTCAGTAATAGCTCGATGAATCGGACAATCCTTTAGAAACTTCAAATACTTTCATATTCTTTCAGCGATGGACACAACGCCTTGTCAAGCGTAATACAGATGTTGTGGAACTTAGAAAAATCCATCGTTATTACTCGCGCTGGAACTTGAACCTGATAATCGACGCAAAACATTTAGCACGCATTTCGAGAAAAAATTACAATTTTTTCATCATTCTACATCAAGTTCGGGCGAACTTGATGTTGAAATAACAAACACATTATTGCAAGTTCGCCCGAACATGTTTACAAAACATGTTCATTCACTACAAGACAAGTTCGGGCGAACTTGTAATTATACTTTTCAGTTATACCAGCCTAAGTTCGAGCGAAGTTCTCAATTCATAAGTTCTTTCTGATTTTTTTATAAGTTCGGTCGAACTTAGTGATCAATCATTAATTTCATTGTTTTAGGATGCAAGTTCAGCCGGACTTGATGAACAAGTTTGGGCGAACTTGTCATCTTCCTCACCAAATCTTGCAACTTTCAATTATGTCCAATCTGCATGAAACTATTTCAAATCCGTGGTCGATTTTAGTTGATTATGACAAATGAATGTCTAATTTATCCAAACATTCCCTAAATTTATCAATTTTAACAGTTTCAGATCTTGGTTACATGTTTAAGGTTCAATTTGTGGTTCAAATATCAAATGCACACCTCAGCCATTGTAGATGGTGTGCAAATCACCACAAACAATGAAAATTTGGGCAGAATAATGGCATTAGATTGGCAATTTCGACAAATCGCTCAGGTTTATTAAGTTCGCTCAGAGAGAATTCAGAAACACATACTGAAGTTCGGCCGAACTTGCTTTGCATTCATACACTAGCAAGTTCGGGCGAACTTGTAAACCCAAGTTCTAAAACCCCATCGTAAGTTCGGGCGAACTTACTACTCTCAACATTACCAAACATGTTCGGTCGAACTTGTTTTAATCACAAAACTTTTGAACTTTTTAAGCAAGTTTGGCCGAACTTGCCTAAAACAACTTTCAAATTTTCAAAAATTTTCAATTTTAGTCCCTGAACTTTTCACATTTTACCAGTTCTGAAAATCCACTCAGTTGACCAAGTCCAAGTTAATGACCTTGGTTAATCGATTCGTCTGCCGAGTCCAAGTTAATGACCCCGGTTTAACCCGATATGAACAAACTGTTGAATTTTTCAAAAACCAAAGTTTCAAATTAATGAACTTTTTATCGTTTTGGCTTATCAGTTTTGACAGATTAGCTCCCAGCCCGTTGTCAATTAGATTCCCACCAGTTTAGCACCTTACCAGACTTCAAATATCCGTTCTCCAACATTGGTTTGCTGAAAACAATGTAGAAACAAAATCTTTTTGTATTTTTCTAAGTTTATGCTAAAACACACTGAAAATCTTTTTGGTTTTAATCTCTAAAGCAGATAAACTATGTACAGAACAAAGTAAACTATGTATAAACATATTTACAGACATATTTTTGTGAATTCGTGTCTAAGGATCATATCAGTTAATTGAGACATATCACCAGTACCGTTGACCTTTAAATGACTTTAAGTTTAAACTCGTTTACCTAGATTGTAATATGTTTGTCCACTTAAACTTCATCACGTTTCTCAATTGTTCCAAGATATGTTAAGGTATGATTTATGAAACTTGACTTATATGTGGTTCCCACTTCTTGAATATACTCCCGTATCAAGATTCCATAGATTTCATCTTACAGGTGAATATAGCACAATTGATATTTGTATCTGGGTTAGTGCGAGGCCTTGAGAGCTCAGGTTAAAACCACCATATCGACAAAGAGATGAAGGCTCGAATTTAAGGGTGTGTTCCATTTAAGGAATCTTTTAAGCACTGCAAATGATTAGATCTTTCGATACTTTTCAAGTTTGCATGCAATTTAGGGGTTTGTAGTGAAAGTATTATAGAATTTCTAGGCTATTGCTTCCCCAAAATAAGAAGAACTTGTATAATACCCCAGATATCAACTATCTATAAAAACCTCGTATCTCAGAATCAGGCAATCTCTCAAACAAAATTTCGGAGTACTAAGTCCATATATCCAGATGTGTTAATCCACAAGATTAAGCAGTTGTAAAATTTAGTTTATATCCCGGAAACAATTTACTGAACGTGTTAAGCCTATCGACACATCCACAGTAAGACTTGTTTATCACTTTTAAACTTTACATTTCTTTAGCATACTGTGATAGTCCACTGATGTACTATCATTTCCTTTTTGTGACACCAAATTCTTTTTGTTTTTTTCAATGTTTTTGTACATTTTTGAAAATTTTCATATGTTTTTGTATTTTCTCAAATATTTCTCCCCCTAAAGTCAAAAACATACTTTTGGATTTTAGATTTTTTAAGAAGTACTAAACTAGAAAGATATGACAAACCAATGTGGATCACGTGAACTCGTCGTCCGATCCGTATTCAACCTCAGCTTCCGCACCTGTCAGCAAATTTTTAATACCGTTAAGCCTCATGAGATATTTAAATCTTGTTAAAGGAAATGCTTTGGTATAAAATCAGCCTTTTGTTCGTCGGTGTGGTTTTTCCTATTTCGCATCAACTTCTTTTCGTAGCAGTCACGAATGAAGTGATAACGAATTTCAATATGTTTAGTACGTTAGTGATGAACTGATTTTTGGTTATATTGATAGCTGCCTTGTTATCTACGAATAAAGGCGTATCAAGAAAATGCAGACCATAATCCCTCGTCTGTTGTTGAATCCAGAGGATTTGAGAACAATTGCTGGAAGCAGAAATGTATTCTGCCTCACAGGTAGAGCGAGAGACTGTGGTTTGTTTCTTGCATTGCCACGTTACCAAACGAGTTCCGAAGAACTTGCAACCAGCCATTGTAGATTTAGAGTTCAGCTTGTCCACTCCGAAGTCTGAGTCAGCGTATCCCGTTAGGTCAAAATTGTTGTTCTTAGGATACCACAAGCCGGTGCTTGGACATCCCTTCAAGTATCGGAAAATTCGCTTGACTATCTGCATGTGTGACACTCGAGGACTAGACTGATATCTCGCACATAGGCAGGTAGGATACATGATATCTGGGCGAGATGCAGTCAGATACATCAGAGATTCTATCATCGATCGCTAGAGTGTGGCATCAACTTTGGTTCCAGTCTCGTCATGCAAATCCCATGATTCAGTGCCAGCGGAGTCGAAAGCGGCTTCAAGTTATTGGTTTTAAACTTCTTGAGAATGTCGTGAACATACTTTGTCTGATGAATGAATATACCATTTGGTAACTGATCGACCAGTAATCCGAGGAAGAATTTCATTTCACCCATTGAGGACATCTCAAATTTCTTCTTCATGATCTTTTCGAACTCTTTGCAAAGACTATCATCCGTTGAACCGAAAAATATATCATCCACATAGATTTGTACAATGATTAGATGAGATCCGACTTCTCTCCTCTTGTAAAGTCGTTTCCAACGAGATGTTGTGATAACGTCTCGTACCAAGCTCTCGGGGCTTGGTGTAATCCGTATAAGGCTTTGTCTAGGAGATAAGCTTTGTTCTTCTTCAGCAGATCGACGAAACCCGGTGGTTGGCCGATGTACACTTGTTCACGGAGTTTACCATAGAGAAATGCAGATTTTACATCCAATTGGTACACCTTAAATCCTTTCTAAGCTGTGAACACGAGGAAAACTCGGATTGACTCTAATCGTGCAACCGGTGCATATACTTCTGTGTAATCAATACTCTCTTGCTGGTGGAAACCTTTGACAACCAACCGAGCTTTGTTTCTGACTATTACACCCCGATCGTCTCTTTCGCACTTGAAGACCCACTTCGTATCTATAGCTTTCTGCTTCGGTGGTAAGTCTACAAGCCTCCAGATACCCAATTTCTCGAATTGTAACAGTTCCTCTTGCATTGCTATCACCCAATTCTCTTCACCCAGAGCTTCATTAACATTTTTTGGCTATATTTGAGAAATGAAACATGAGTAGTAGCAGTAGTCTTGAGTAGGATCAACTCGGGTGTAGAAACAACTAAGTGCTTTATTGATTTGGCTTCGTGTATGCACACCAGTTTGTAATTCACCAATGATATTTGTTGAAGGATGGTAAGAATATGATCATGGCATTTCTTCACTAGAAACATCAACTGAGCTTTGCTGATTTTAGATATTTAGATCAACGTTCAATTCAACATTAGGAGCACTTGATGAAGCTTCTTTCTGATTTCTCGGGATAGCAGATTGATTCAACATGTTGGATATCTGCTCAACTTCTTCATCTGATGAGGATTCACCATCAGCATTAAATGTCGGCGCTTCATCAGAGTCGGAATTTTGATTCTGAGGCATACTTGGCACTGTTGTTGTATTTTCTGGTTGAGAAGAAACATTCGATGGAGTTATAGCAAGTGTTACTTTAGCTTCGGAAATACTTTCAACTTGACTACCACTATTACTCAGACCTGCTTCAGAAGACGAAGTATCCAACGTGGGTTGATTAACCACAATTGGTCTAATGATTTGTTCTTGATTCGCCGACTGTTGAAGATAATATAACGCTGCAATTTCTTCTTCAGATGGTTCTTCCGACAAGTCGAATGACTTCCAAAGATCTTGGTAATTGAACAGCCATGCGTCGCCTCTTCTTTGAATAGGATCCGTATAGTTAAAGTAATCCACGTGCTGTGCTTCAATTACTTTTCTCAACGAGGGAACATATACATGTCTTAGCGGACTCGCATACCCGACAAAGAAACCTTCAAATGATTTGGCCCCAAATTTACCATCTTGATCTATTACAGTACATGCGCACCAACTGGCTCTAAGAATTTCAAATTTGGTTTCCGTCGGTTGATCATTTCGAATGATGTCTTTTTTGATGGTTTGACAGTTAAGACCATGTTTAGTGTGTAGTAAGCCGCAACAACCGCTTAACTCCAAAAACTGACAGGAAGTTTCGAATCCGCAAGCATGGTTCTTGCTGTTTCGATCAAGGTTCTATTCTTCCTTTCAGCTACACCGTTTTGTTGCGGAGTATACGGTGGATTGAATTCATGCAGAATCCCTTTAGCGTTGCAAAATTCTTCCAACTGCGAATGCTACTGACAGGCATATGATAAAGATTCTAGAGCTTCTTGAAAAGAATCACGAAATTTTCGAACGTTTCATCCTTTGATTCTTGAAAGAATATCCACGGATATTTAGAATAGTCACCTTTGACGACCAAGCAGTACAAGTCTCCTGAAATACTTCGAACATTTACAGGATCAAATAAATCCATGTGAAGACGTTTAAGCGGAAACTTGATTGAGTTCAGAATTTTCTTCGGATGTGACTTTTTGATCTGCTTCCCCTTTTTACATTCAAAGAAATGGTCCGTCATGTGGAAGCTTCTTAAGTTCACATCTTCTACCAGATCATTATGAACCAAGAAATTCATTTTCGCAAATGAATGTGCCCCATTTTTCGATGCCAAAGAATAGATTATTTCTCAGTAGCCTTTGTCAGAAAACATTGCGCTGATTTGGATGATGTGGTAGCGACACCCATATCTAAGACATAAATCGTTCTCGCGCGGGGCTCGCATCAGAATCCACTCATCAGGAATCTTAAAACCCAGCTTCAGAATAATACACTCTTTGTCATTGAAATGCACCGTGAACTGTTTGTCGCAAATCTGCGACATGCTCAGAAGATTGTTCTCCAGTTCTGCAATGTAGTTCACGCGATCAAATGATACAACGCTATTGGAAAGTTTTCCTTCGGTGATGATACCTCCACCCTGATTACTAGCAAATCAAACATATCCGCCGTTGATAGCTTTTATGTCGAACAAAAGAGCTTTCATTCCCGTCATATGCCTGGACGCTCCATTATCCAGAATCCACTTTGAAAGGACGGATCTCTGGAGCCCTTCACATGTTAAAATCTAGTTAAACAGCGCGAACCAAGCCTTTTTGGTCTTGGGTTTTGGATAGAAAGCTTGGTAATCATCCTCATAATCTTCATCTGAGCCTCCACTGTCATTTACGTTTTCAAAATTCACTTTCTTTTTGCCTTTTGAAGATTCTTTACCGATTGTAGATTTACCAGTTTCGGATTTGTTCTCAGATTTTGATTCTTTCTGGTTATCAATCTTAACAATCTCGGACTTGATAACCTCAGATGCAGTTGTCTTTTTCTTAGCAATCCAGGCTTGTGATTTTATATTTTCCTTTTTGATGTAAAACTTGTTTTCCTTGGCCCTAGAAATTTCACCTTTTTTGAAAGTTGAGTTTTCAAATCTCTTTTCAGTTTTAGGTTTAACTTCAGGTTTTAATTCATTTTTTTTCAAAATCATGACAGGTTTTACAAACTCTGGTTGCTTTGGTTTAACAACATCTGAACTTTCTTTCCTTCGAAGGTAGGCTGGCTTAGATTTCAGACACTTGCGTGCAATATGACCAACTTCATTGCACTTGAAGCAAGCCCGATTATCATGTGAATGTCCACTAGTGGGTTTTACACCACTTGTGGCTTTTGCCTTATCTCGTAGTTCTTTCTTTTTCTTAAATTCATCGTTTGATTGTTTTCCGATCAAACTCTCCTTTTGAACCGTGTTCATCCCATAAACAAATTTCATGTTTTTATCTTTGTACTCATGAAATGGTGACTTTTTTTAATCGGTTCATCATTCTCTTCTAAACTCAACCCAGCTCTCTGGTTTTCCGGATGATCACCACCATTTCTTCGGTAGTTATTGTAATTTCTTTTAGGTTTAGAATAGAATTTCTTTTCATTCTTCTCCAGGTCATCTAATGTAACTTCAACCAGTTTGAACAGTTTGTCTAATTGATCTTCTTTGACATTCGAATCGGAAAACTGTCATCAAAGTATAATCTATCAGATTCCTTTACCTTGTACATAACAACGTTAGGATCATCACATAGATCATCTTCAGATGATGTATCATCATCTTCGGATTTTGTGTCAGAACTATTCAAACTTGAGGTGGCGCTCTCAAAGTTGCCATTACCAGAATCATTCAGAACATTTCCAACAACATTTTTAACCACCGCATTATTGTCATCATCTGATGTAGGATAGATTACATCAATGTTCTCCGGCAACTCATTCTTCTTTTCAGATAACAACTCAATGTTGAGTGCCTTATCCATCCCATCAACGATTTTGCGACAATACTTCTCGCATAGGGGTGGAGGAACATTGCTGTATTCTTTACCGTTATCTTTTTAGACTTTTTATCATTTTCTTCCGATGAAATCGTGGGAAGAATATGACGATGACATAAGCGTTAGTTGTGTAACTTCTTAACAGTTGTTGAACATGTTCTGTTTCAATTTTCATGTCCTGGAGTTGTTGTTTGGTTTCAGCAATGGTGTTAATGTAGATATTTACTGCTTTTTGTTTATCCATTACTGTCCCTTTTAACATCCTTACAGTATCGTGTTGTTCAATATTATTTCTGTCGAGCCAGCCATAATCATCTTTCATTTTGTCATACGCTTCCTTCATTGTACGATAATCGTATTTGAAATGTTCATTATGTACATTGAGTTCAGTGACGATCTGTGATTTTTTAGCGCATTTTGCACATGGCTCGGTGCACTTTGTGAGGTTTTTCAACCTCCACAACTTGCACTTTGACTACTTCCTTCTCGACTATCTTTACCTCTGGACCTACCTTGGTTAGATTTGCCATCATAGCTTTATTGCCAATGTCCTTGAGGTTTTCAACATTCACTTCTTAAGCAACATCAACGATAACTTCTTCATCAATCGATTTCTGCTCGATCACATGCTCCTGAGGACTTCCTTCAAAGTTACCTGCAAAACTTGAAATTGAGTTAGAAGTTAAAATGCCATGTGTCTTAATAAGAAGATACGTCTCCTCTTCTTCTTGTCGTTGCAAACACTGTTCTAGTAGAGCATTCTCCATAGCTGCGTCTTCAGCAGACGTATCTTCGACAATTTCAGCCATCAATGCAACTCCTGTCTTTTTTCCAATGTAAGAAATCCAATCAAAACCATCATCTTCGTTGGTAGAAACCATTGCCTTCTCATTATTTTGGATGATTTTTCTTGAATCTCAACTTTAGTCTTTTTCGGATATGGTTTATACTGAAGTGACTTCTTGTAGTATTTGTTGCCACCTCCAAATGGACTCTGATTGCTCGTTGCTTCAGGATTTTTGCATTCTCTCTTTAAATGCCCTTTCTGTCGGCATTTGAAACAAGTGACCTTTGATTTGTCGAACCCTAGCTTGTTGCTTGAATTTCCGATATCTTGGCCTGTGAGTGCAACAAACTTTGTGACCCTTCAAATGATAGAAGCTAAAGACCATTTAATGTCCATCAATTCAAGTCCTTCTTCGTCCACCTGATCATAATCTTCAGCGGTCATTTCAGGATTGCCAATTTTCCCTGCCACCAGACTTTCATACGATTCTAGAACTGTGGCGAGAAGTGTCATGTGTTGCTTAGCAACTTGCTCAGAAACAACATTGTTTAAATTGACAACAATGTTACACTTGTACACATTTGGATCAAAATTTGTTTGTTGTTCTAATTTGCTTGACTCTGATATGAAGAATTTGAACCGGTGCTTGAGAACGAAGAACTCTGTGGACTTTGATCATATTGTGGATATGATTGATTGTGATTCTGTGATGAAGAATTCATATTTACAATGAATGCTGTTTGAATCTTTGGGCTTGATATGCTGTCTTGCATTCCGTTCTTGTAATACAGACCAACATCTTGAACAATGTTAGCATTCTTCGACTTTGCGATCTTTAGAAGTTCCATCTCATGACCTTCAAGTTTGTCGATGAATGTAGCCAGCTTGAAGAATTCCCAGTTGTGACTTTCTTTCAATACCATGAGATAAGTAGTCCATTCTCCGTTAGGTAACGCATCTGCAAGCTTATTGATGTACTCCGGTTCTGTCTTCTCAAGACCGTGTCTCCTCATTTGGACTTTCATATGACAAAACCGTTCAATCATCTGTTTCATTGTCTGGCCCTTCAACATGGTAAAAATATCGAACTCCTTCAAGATAAGAGCTTTTTTACTCTTGATCATCTCTGTGCTTCCTTGGTATTTCTTTTGCAGTGATAACCATAGTTCTCTCGCAGTTATGTATTCAGGCAACAAGACCAAAATATCCTCTTTAACGGATTGTATAATGAGGCTAGTCATCTTTTTCTCAGCAATGTACTCATCCTTTTGTATTGTGGAGTACTTGTACTTCTCCAGAACTTGTTGATTTTCTTCTAACGGAACGACATAACCTCTCTCAATTGCCACCCAGCTTTGGAAATGCATGGCCTGAACCCAATAACTAAACTTCTCCTTCCATCCCTCGTACTCGTCCATACTCATTAACTTCGGAGGTTTAACGGACGTGCCCATTTCGTTGTCAAGGTTGACTTGTTGTATCACATTGGCATTGGACGTACCCACTCCTGACGTAAACGCTCTCTGAAGATCATCCATCGCGAATATCGAAACACGTACGCTGAAAACACGTTCAAACTTTGAAAATGATTAGACTTACTACAAGTTCGGTCGAACTTGTAGTGGGTGAATGAAGAATTTCAGATTTTACACACAAGTTCGGTCGAACTTATGTACTTTGATTTGAAAATAATCCCTGAGACAACTTCAAGCGAACTTACAATTGATTTATAAGAAAACCTTTGCAAGTTCGGGCGAACTTAAGATAAAATTTCCTAATTTTTATCAAGTTTGAGCGAACTTGATAAAATATCAATGAAACTTTAGTAAGTTCGAGCGAACTTAACTAGAATTCTCTCAAAAATCCTCAAGTTCGAGCGAACTTGATAGAAAATCACTTCAAAAAGTGAAATCCTAAGTCAAGTTCGGTCGAACTTGGCTTATAAGTTCCATCAAAGTGTGTTTTGAAAACATGGTTTTTGCAACAATTTGACACCAATTCGTTTGATTTTAATCTCCAAACTCTAAGGGGTTTATCTATGATGTATTTAACATGACATATTTCAAATTTGGACAGAATTTTCCCGTGAATTCTTCATTTTAGTGTAGAAGTTAAGAAAATAAGAAGAATGGAGTAGAATTAGAGATGTTCTTGTCTTGATATCAATCAAATCAGGCTATTCTAGCTCTGATACCACTTGTAGGACCGATCCTAATAGTATAGGAACCTAGATTTGATATCTAATGTCCATAATAGCGGAAATATTATGACACGATTACCAAATAACAAGAATTACTCAATTAAACGTCAATTTTATTGATAAACGTCTAGTCTCCAATTTGACAGAGCTTCGCTAATTCAGAGCACAAAGTTACAAATGATAAGACTCAAGCTATCTATATATAGTAGCTCAAGTTTGCTGGTGAGTGCATGAGTTCAGGCGAACTTGACATAGTCAAGTTTAGCTGAACTTGACTTCACATATCCATTACCAGCAAACTTGGCATACAATCACATAAATACTTCGTTTAGCTAGCCTATTCGCATCTAATCTATACGGACTCGATATAAGACTAAGACATAGACATTCTGCACCAACAGCCGCCCAAAAAAAAACACAGCGATATCCCTGCTGGTTTATCTCCTACCTGATTTATCGGGATTGATTTGAAATCCACGTTACCATCCTTTCATTAATCAAGAACCTAGCCATAAAATACGACCCGATAACCTTTCATGTGAACGCTATAAGATCCGACACCCCCTTGTGGTTCCACTCTCACACCACAATTCTGTCTCGACACCTCCCTACACACTTACCACACACCCTCTAATCCTGTCAAAACCTTGCGCGATCAGCGATATCAAGGAGCATCGCCGGAAACTTGAGATACCGTCAGAAATTGTAAAGCTTCACTGGAGGTACATTGCATTCTTATCATTTCTGTATAGTTTAGGATCTTGGTGTTGCTCATCCTCTGATAAAACACACCAATGCATGATGTTATAAAACTGGTATTACAGTTTTCGTTTGCTACCCTTTTTCATGAAGAAGTTGACTTGCCGGCTCACTTTAAGACTAATAAAACTGAAACCAAACACCAAATTGGACTGTAGTCCAGTGGTGTTGGTGCAGACTAATTAATGAAGGGGCACATGTTCGAAACCCGGCTCCCTAACTTTTCACGGCATCGTTGTTTTCTTTTTATTATTAATCCAATATATAAAGAGACCTTATTAATACTTAAATAAATTAAAATCCTAGATTTAAACGGGTTAGTCAGGTAGCCCAGTTGGCCAGGCTACGTGCGCACGAACGTAAGGTCACGGGTTCGATCCGATTCAGCGCATTTAGGCCAGTTGTGGTCGGTTTTGGGCTTTATTTTGTTGGAAATTATTTTCTTTTATTTAGTTATGTTAAACATTATTATTATTATTATTATTATAATATTTATTGCTAAACTATTATTATTAATATTATTATTATGATTAGAATAATATTATTAATAAACTTATTGTTATTATTATAACTGTTATTATTATAATTGTTATTTTTATTGTTATATTACTTTCATTATTATTATTATTATTATTATTATTATTATTATTATTGTTATGATGATGATGATGATGATGATGATGATGAACAAATTATTATCCACAACTTATGCTAATAGATATAACAATTACCAATTCGAACTTAATTTAAACCATCTTGTTATCAAGAAATTAGAGCGTTTCCTTAGATTGTTTAATTACGCAATATACTATTTAATTCAACAAATTATAACGAGCTCCCTTATTATCATCTAGGTTAATCGTTCTAGTTCGTTTCCCGCTCAATTACTTGTGTGTCATTCCAAGAAACTCTTACGCAACCAAATGTGAGTATACTTGATCCCTTTTTGGTTTTAACAATTTGGGTGAAACATATATTCATATTTAAACATACGACACTTGAAACTTATTATTCACGATCTAGCCACTTTTAAACATGGAACGATGTGATGCTTGTTAGACTTGATGCATTGTAAACTTTTCGTGTCTATGTGCTCATTAACTTTGCTAGCCTACCTTAACAATTATAGCGCTATAGGATTAACGCACCACCCTTGAGACTTGGGGTATTGTTAAGTAAAACACTTTAACCTCCTGTTAGACTTTGAGAGGGAAACTTGGGTTTGAGCACATAGTTTACACCGTTTCAGCATACTTGTTAACTTGCATATTGTATACATGTTTGGGTATGATTATTAAACAATTTTTATATTATGCTATGTAACACACCTGTATGCTCGCCAACTTTTTGTTGATGTTATTTTAATACATGTTGCAGGTTGATTGTCAAGATGACGAAGTAATCAAGCTAGGATGGATTTAGAAACTCGCTGGAATAATAAGACATTTTGCTTATGTTATGTTGTATTTTATTTACTTGAGACAATGTATTGAATTCTTAGTCTTTTATGAAATTGAATTTAATTTATATGGTCACATTTAGTGTTATGATGCTTTGTAAGATTTGTTCGTCTCATCCCGATTTTTCTGCCATGAGTTGGTATGTGACAGATAGGTATCAGAGCTATAACTATAAGGAATCAGGAAAAGTAGGAATGCTTTGCCTAGTCTATAGTTTAGGAGCTTTTCTCACTATGTGTTCTTTAAAACTATCTCCTTTCTATCTTAGTCGCTTCTCTCTATTCTTCTTGGACTCTTAACATACATGTCTTTCCTAAGGCTAACACAATACACACTTGGAGGCTTGAAGACACTCTTGTAACACAATCTAAACGATTCACCAAAATAGGGGTGATTCCCACATTTGGTGATGACTTTCAATCAACTATACTTTGAATTTTGCACCAAATTCACCCTCAAGTTAGGAGTAATATCCTAACCTTGAAGGAAATTTCCATTTCATATTCTAGTGGACCCTTATCTGTTGATAAGTACCAACCACGTTAGGGTACGATGTTACCAAGTTAGAGGTGAAACTCGCATCTTACTAACTAGTCCCACTCTTAGATTTTCAATCTCGCCAAAGTTTCGATTTTCCCAATCGATTAAGGACGTGTAGTAATTGGAAGGATAAATATCGTTAGTCACTCCTCGATGAGAGTATTTGTCTATTAGGCCAAAGCATGTTCCCTTAATTTGAAAAGGACTTCGATTTACTTTGGAATAGTCTTATGTTACGTTCCGTGACAATCCACGTTTTACGTTAAATCTCTTTTATGCTATCTCAATTTTAGTGTGTTTTATATTTGAGCGTTACTTTCATTTCAAGCTTGGAGACACGGATCATACTATCTTCGCAATCTAAAACAACTAATAATAATCTCTCATGAACAAACTAAATTTATGATGAAATCATTATCTATGTTACACTATGTGAAAACCATGATCATGCTATGTGAAACAAATTGAAATTTTTGTATGCTATGTGAAACTATATTCTATGTGACGCACTCATGAAAACAAATTTTCTTAAACAAACATTATCAATGTCTCATCCACTCTTTGTTTTGAATTCGTAGATGTCGTTATCTCAAAACCTTTCCAACTCATCCAAGAAGTCTAAGACCAGCTCATAAAAGAAGATGATGGCATTCATGGCCAACCAAATTGCTCGTATCGTCCCCAAGATCGTGAGTGAGATTCAAGCGTCAAACACTCCCTACTCCTCTGTTGACTCGAAGGTCACCCAACCAAATCCTGTAACCTTCAACTACAAACACTTCGCCTCATGCAACCCTAGACCTTTCACTAGCAAGGATGGGGTGACCGCTATGCTTGTGGGGTTCGATAGCTAGAGGTTACTTTCATCAACAGCGAGTGTCCTGAGGAACTGAAAACACGCAGTGCTACTGGAGTGTTCCAAGCTAGGGCCTTGGAATGGTGAACCAATGAAAGAAATATACGTTCGAATGAGGAAGCCTACGCACTACCTTGGGAAGAGGTGAAACACCTCATGATGGAGGAATTTTGAACCTCCTCATGAGCAACAAAAGCTTGAGGAAGAGTTTTGGGCCCTCAAGAAAATTGGTGACGATAACCTGGCTACACCACCCGTTTTAAATAGCTGAGCTTTGTGGTACGTCATCTTGTGTCAGCTCCTGAACGTAAGATCAGGAAGTACATCCATGGTCTACCCTCGAGCATGCGTGAGACCATCGAGGCAGCAAAACTTGGCAACATCGAGGATGTCTATCGCCTTGCTGCTAGCCTTAATAACAATCGCATTCACGACAAGCAAGCTGCTATGCAAACCCACTCCTCGAAACCAGCCAACAAAATCACCCAACAATCAAGTGGTAACAAGGATAAGAAACGAAAGTTTCAAAACCCTTGTTGCAACGCGATTATACCTGCTGCTAACCAAAACCCTGCTGCACCTGAGAACACAAGAAAGCCATACACTGGGGTTCATCCCAAGCGCACTACTTGCAACTACCACCATCTTGCAAACTCAAACTATCGTCATTGTACTGCTTGTAACCGCTTTGGTCATACCACACCCCTATTGTCGCAACAACCCTACAGCATAAGGTCAACAACCTCCCCAAAACCCTTAACCAGCAAACAATGTTAGAGCATGCTTCAATGCTTCAAGTGTGGGGATACTACACACCTTCGTCCTCAATGCCCTTAGCTGAATCAAGAACCACAAGCCCTTCGAGGACGAGCGTTCAACATCAATGCTAAGCAGGCGCAAAACGACAATGATGTCATTAACGGTACGTTTCTTGTTAATGATCTTTATGCTTCGTTATTATTTGATACTGGTGTGGATAAAAGCTTTGTGTCAGTTGAATTTGAATCTTTGCTAAATTGTACACGCTCTAAACTACCTAAGTCATTTTCAGTCGAATTACCAATGGCTAAGTCTATCTTAGTCGATTCTATTCTTCGTGATTGTCGTCTTACTCTTAACTAGCACGTTTTCCCCATCGACCTTATACCCATGCAATTGGGTAGCTTCGATATCATAGTAGGCATGGATTGGCTTCGTAAGAACCATGCTGAAATTGCTTGTCTCGAAAAGTTTTTTCGTTTGCCTCTTCCATCTGGTGATACCTTACACGTTTATGGGGATCGACCTTCTAAAGGGCTTAAGTTGATGACATGCACCAAGTAAATAGATACTTACATAAACAATACTTTGCCTTTTTAGCCCATGTAGTGGAAGAAAAGGGCAAGGGAAAGAGCGTAAGTGATGTTCCAGTGGTGTGTGATTTCCCTGACGTCTTTCCTGAGGATTTACCTGGCCCTCCTCCATCTCGATCAGTTGATTTTTGTATCGACCTTGTCCCTGGTGCGACCCCTGTTGCTAGAGCTCCCTATGGTCTTGCACCTTTCGGGATGCAAGAATTGTCAAGCCAACTCCAAGAACTCCTCGATAAAGATTTCATTCGCCCAAGTACTTCACCTTGGGGCGCACCCGTCCTGTTCATCAAGAAGAAGGATCGCTCGTTTCGCATGTGTATCGACTATTGCGAACTTAACAAACTCGCTGTTAAAAATAGTTATCCTCTTCTTCCCATCAACGATCTCTTTATCAACTTCAAGGCGCAACTTGCTTCTCCAAGATTGATCTTCGATTTGGTTATCACCAACTTCATGTTCTCGAAGAGGACATTCCTAAAACCGCTTTTCGCACCCGCTATGGACACTATGAGTTCGTGGTTATGCCTTTTGGCTTGACCAACGCACCAGTTGTGTTCATGGATCTCATGAATCGTGTTTGTAAACCATACTTGGATCATTTTGTAATCGTTTTCATCGATGACATCCTTATTTATTCGAAAACACAAGCTGATCATGAACGTCATTTACGCCTCATACTCGAAATTTTGCGTATTAATCTCTTATACGCAAAGTTTTCCAAGTGCGAATTCTGGATCAAAGAAGTTCAATTCTTCGGACACGTTAGTGAAAAAGGAATTCATGTTGACCCTTCCAAAATCATAGATGTGAAGATTTGGAATGTAATGCCTCGCTTTTTCATTCTTTCTATTTATAGCAAGCTCGTGTTGTAATTCTATTTTTGGAAACCATTGTATTCGTATTCTTCACTTTGTTGTAACTGTTGTAATCGAGACTTGAATCATAATGGAAATATACATTTTGTCCCTATACTTATTATACATACTCATACACTCATACACATGTGGATCATACTCGAAAACTTGACACACTTGCAAATACGTGGCATTGATACTTTATACATACATAATGCACGATGTTTATACTCGATCTCGATCTTTCTATACTTACTTATACAATGTGACATGCTACTTATACCTATAATACCTTACTTATTCATAAAATGCATTAAAATAACATAAAACCTGTAACCTAGCACCAAAATAACAAAAATAAAATTTTATGCCCGGACAGGCCCCATGCGTACCGCATGGGGATGTGGTTGCGGTCTGCAAGGGGTATTGTTAGCCAACTTCATACCATTCGCGTCTAAGCCACACCTAAATCCTCCGCCGATTCGAAATTTGAAGCCCCCAAAACGTCCTACCAATTCAAGCATTTCATGGCTTGCAAACCAGTCGAATTCATTGGCATGGATGGTGTCACCGCCATGATCAATTGGTTTGACGGTATGGAACTTACCTTTCTTCAGGGCGGGTGCCCTTATGAACTTCCAACCCTCAATGCTACCGGGGTCTTTCGCCAGAGAGCCTTCGAGTGGTGGACTACTGAACACAACAAGCGTGGCAGAGAAGCAACCCATGCTCTACCCTGGGACGAGCTTAAGCAGCTCATGAGGGATCAGTTCTGTCCTCTCCACGAGACCCAGAAGCTCGAGAACGAATTCTGGAATCTCACACAGCAAGGGAGCGACGCTGAGGGATTGATTGCACGCTTCAAATAGTTAAGTATCATTTGTCCTGGACAGGTGGATACAGTTCCCAAGGCAACAGCTAAGATCATTCGTTCGCTTTCGCCTGTGATCATGAATCACGTAGCCGCCGCAAACCCAAGAACCCTCGATGAAGCCTATAGCATAACCATTCAGCTTAACCATAATTGCATCCTTCAGGGGGCCTACGACAAGGTTCCTACAAAGCATGCGCACCAAGCCACCACCAATACTACCACCAATACCGCATCGCCTCCCCCTCAAGCCAAAAAGAACAACAACAGGAACAAGAAGCGGAAGGCTTCTGTTCAAAACAACGCGGTCGTCACTCCGCATGCCCCTACACCTCTAAATGCCATCTCCACTACCCAAAACAACGATCCATCCAAACGAAACTACACCGGCACTTGGCCTAGGTGTGATTGTTGCACTTACCACCATCTCCCTTCCACCCCGTGTCGAAAGTGCGCCAACTGTAACAGGATGTGGCATCTTTCTAGCCATTGTCCCTAACCCTAACCCGAACCAAACTCAACCGCAATGACAAAATGCTCCTGTGCGAGCATGTTACAAGTGTGGCGACCTCACTCATCTCGCCAATGTTTGCCCTCTCCTCAACCAACAGCATCAGCAACAGCAGCAGCCGAAGCCTGCAAAAGGACGAGCTTTCATGCTTACCTCCGCTCAAGCCCAAAGCTCTAATGACGTCATCACTGGTACGTTCCTTGTGAACCATATTTATTCTACATGCCTATTTGATACTGATGCCGATAGAAGCTTTGTATCTCTAGAATTTGAACCCTTGCTTAAGTGCGAAAGATCTAAATTTTCTAATACTTTCGCGGTCGAAGTCGCTAATGGTAAAACCATCTCCGTTGATTCCGTTCTTTCTAGTTGCTCTTTGATCCTTAACGATCATACGTTTCCCATCGATCTCATCCCCATGCAAATGGGAAGTTTCAACATCATAGTAGGCATGGATTGGCTTATGCGAGTTCGTGCCGACGTTGTTTGTTCCGAAAAATTCATTCACCTCCTTCCTCCTCAAAGTGATTCTCTCCACGTCTATGGCGAGAAACCTTCTAAAGGTCTCAAGCTTATGTCATGCATCTAAGCGAACAAGTACTTGCGCAAGGAGTACTTTGCCTTTCTCGCCCACGTTGTGGAAAAGAAAGACAAAGGTCCAAGCATAAGTGATGTTCCTGTTGTTTGTGAATTTCCTTTCATTTTTCCTGAGAATCTTCCTGGTCTTCCGCCTCCTCGAGCTGTCGATTTTTGTATTGATCTTATTCCTGGCACAACTCCTGTTGCGAAGGCTCCCTATCGATTAGCACCCTTGGAAATGCAAGAGCTATCAAGCCAGCTTCAAGAACTTCTTGATAAAGGCTTTATACGCCCTAGTACTTCTCCTTGGGGCGCCCCCGTTCTTTACGTCAAAAAGAAAGATGGATCTTTCCGCATGTGTATTGACTATCGTGAGCTCAATAAGCTTACGGTCAAGAACCGCTACCCACTTCCTCGTATTGACGATCTCTTCGATCAATTGCAAGGAGCTAGGTGCTTTTCAAAGATTGATCTCCGCTCTGGTATTCATCAACTTCAAGTTCTCGAAGAAGATGTGCCTAAAACCGCTTTCCACACATGATATGGACATTACGAGTTCATGGTCATGCCTTTTGGTTTGACCAACGCACCCGCCGTGTTCATGGATCTTATGAATCATGTGCGTAAACCGTTCCTCAATCGTTTCGTCATTGTAAGCATCGACGATATCCTCATCTACTCCAAGAAGAAAGAAGAGCATGGATGACATTTGCGTCTCATTCTTCAGCTTTTGTAAAATGAACGTCTTTAAGCCAAATTCTCCAAGTGTGAATTTTGGCTAAAAGAGGTTCAATTCTTGGGTCACACCGTCAACGAACTCGATATTCATGTTGACCCTGCAAAGATAGAAGCTGTGAAGAATTGGATCGCACCTAAGTCGCCTTCTGAAATTCGTTCGTTTCTTGGCCTAGCTGGGTATTATCACCGTTTCATCTTGAACTTCTCAAAGATTGTCGTTCCTTTGACCTCACTGACTCAAAAAGATAAACCTTTTGTTTGGGGTCCCGAACAAGAGGAATCTTTCCAAATGCTCAAGGACAAGCTCTGTAATGCTCCTATCCTTACTCTCCCCGATAGGAACGACGACTTTGTCGTGTACCGCGATGCCTCTAACCAGGGTCTTGGTTGCGTTCTCATGCAACGAGACAAAGTTATCGCTTACGTGTCAAGGCAACTCAAAATACATGAGAAAAACTATACTACTCATGACCTTGAAGTTGGTGCAGTCGTTTTTGCATTAAAGATTTGGCGACACTACCTTTATGGTACAAAGTGTACCGTCTTCACCGACCATAAGAGCCTACAACACATCTTTGATCAAAAGGAACTCAACATGCGTCAATGCCATTGGGTTGAATTGTTGAACGACTACGACTATGATATTCACTACCACCCTGGTAAGGAAAATGTCATGGACGATGCACTCAGTCGTAAAACTCATGTTAAGAGTGTTCGTTGCTACCAAATCGTGGGAAAACTCAATGAGTTAATTCACCAAGCACAATTTTTCGTTATTAATGAGGGTAACCTCGCCAACGAGTTGAATTGTGGAATCGAAAACCCACTCGAAGTTAAGCCCGATGGTATTCTTTACTACCATGGTCGCATTTGGATTCCCGATCGCCTCAACCTTCAAAACACCTTGATGAACGAAGCCCAAAAATCCCGATACTCCGTTCATCTTGGAGCTGATAAGATGTACCATGATTTGTGTGCATCCTATTGGTGGCCTGGAATGAAACGTGATATCGCTCTTTATGTGCCTAAATGTCTTACATGTTCCGAAGTCAAGGCCGAACACCAACGTCCCCCTGGTTTCCTCGAACAACCAGAAGTCCCTGTCTGGAAATGGGAGAGCATTGCCATGGATTTTATCACCAAATTGCCTTGTACTTTGTCTGGTCATGACAACATTTGGGTTATCATTGACCGATTGACCAAGTCTGCTCATTTCCTCGCCATTCGTGAAGATTACAAAGTCAAGAAATTGGCTTGTATCTACACAAGTGAGATCATTAGTCGTCATGGTACCCCCTTGATATCATCTCTGATCGCGATGCTCGTTTCACCTCTCGCCTTTGGCAAAGTTTCCAATCCACCCTTGGCACTCAGCTTAACCTAAGCACCACTTTTAATCCTTAATCTGATGGTCAAACCGAGCGTACAATCCAAACTTTGGAGGATATGCTTCATTCTTGCGTAATCGATTTTGGCGGCAATTGGGATTCTCGTACAACAACAGTTATAAGGCTAGTCTTCAAATTGCCCCATTTGAAGCATTGTATGGTCGTAAGTGTCGTTCACCTATTTGTTGTAAATTATTCCTAAAACCGCTTTTTGCACCCGCTATGGACACTATGAGTTCGTGGTTATGCCTTTTGGCTTGACCAACGCACCAGCTGTGTTCATGGATCTCATGAATCGTGTTTGTAAACCATACTTGGATCGTTTAGTAATCATTTTCATCGATGACATCCTTATTTATTCGAAAATGCAAGCTGATCATGAACGTCATTTATGCCTCATACTCGAACTTTTGTGTATTAATCTCTTATACGCAAAGTTTTCCAAGTGCGAATTCTGGATCAAAGAAGTTTAATTCCTTGGACACGTTGTTAGTGAAAAAGGAATTCCTGTCGACCCTTCCAAAATCGTAGCTGTGAAGAGTTGGATTGTAACGCCTCACTTTTTCATTCTTTCTATTTATAGCAAGCTCGTGTTGTAATTCTATTTTTGGAAACCCTTGTATTCGTATTCTTCATTTCGTTGTACTATTGTAATCAAGACTTGAATCATAATGGAAATATAGATTTTTTGTCTCTATACTTGTTATACATACTCATACACTCATACACATGTTGATCATACTCGAAAACTTGACACACTTGCAAATATGTGGCATTGATACTTTTTACATACATAATACGCAATGTTTATACTCGATCTTGATCATTCTATACTTACTTATACAATGTGACATGCTACTTATACCTTTAATACCTTACTTATTCATAAAATGCCTTAAAATAACATAAAAACCCGTAACCTAGCACCAAAAAAAATAATTGTGCCCGGACAGGCCCAAGCGGACCGCATGGGGATGTGGTTGCGGTCCGCAAGGGTATCTGGCGGGTAGAAATGTTTCAAACTCGCATTTTGGCACGGATCCACACAACCAAACCTCACTCAATCACCTCTAATGCACCATTAAACACCTTCTAACCACTCCTAACTCATCCCTATAAATACCACCTCTAATCCAAGTTTTTTCAAACTTTAAACACATTCTAATATCTCTCAAATCACTCCTCAAATCAGTTGCAACATCAAATCCGAGCAGATTCATACCCTCATACTAAAGTGAGCATAACTTGCTCAAAACTCAACGAAAACTCTTGATTCTTCTTTCTAAATACTTGGATAAACTTTAGGTATGAATCCTAGGGTTCTCCATGGAGAAAGAAGACTTCGAAATGCACCTAAAGTGTCCAAAACGTTCTGTTGTGTTTTAAATTCTTTCAAAACTTGTTTAATCTTATCAAACTTGAGTCTAGTCATCTCAAACCTATGTCTTAATGCTTACAACACTACTTGTGGTTAGTTAGGCTTAAAAACAAGGTTGAGACATTCAAACTAGAGGATTTATCCTCACAAATATTATGTTCTCATGGAGCTTTAAGCTCACAAGTGATGCAAGTTCATAAACTTGTTCATGTGTGTCCACCTTGTTAGCTTGGGCTATCCTAACTTTGAGACCACACATCACTTGATGATTTTCGCCCTTATCCCAAGTTAGTTTACTAGATTGAAAGTGTCACAACCCCGTTTAGTCTTTGATGTGTGTCAAAGCATGCTCACCGGGTTGTATTTCACTTGGCTACTTGGTATTGTGGTGACACACTTTACATTCTTGTCTTTTCCATTCTTGTCATACTATTGTTCTAAGACCCTCCTTGTTGACTATGGTATTTTTGTGTAGTGGTGAAACCAATCGAGGTTCCAAAGTGGACGGTTAATCCTCCCACCTCCTACTTGACTTACATGACACCAAGAGGTTCCAAAGTGGATGGTTCATCCTCCCACCTCCTACATGACTATATAACTATATATAAATCTATGGACTATATAATATATCAAACCGAACCCTTGATGATGAATATATAATCACCTATCAAGTTAATAAGTTTCATCACTAAAGAGTGTAGTTCCTTGTCATGATTCTAATAGGTCTCGAACCTATGAAATCACATCAAACCCATTGGGGTTATCATAATGTCAAGAACAAGTACTAAACCTTAGTAGTTATTTTCATATCTTAATACTTTATTCTCAATTTCGTAATCATGCTTGAAAATCCGAATCTTCCGTTAAGACTTACTCATACCTATGTTCTTCTTGTAGAAGGACAAGGTGCCAAACCTTAATCACAACAAGCTCGCAGGATTTCTCTAAGTGGAACAATTTAGCAAAACCGTGAGTACACTCGACCCATTTACCTTTCATCACTTTTGGGTTGTAACATGTTTCCGTATAAAACTACACATGCTCAATCCTTATACATGAATACTTGTTATGCTTAGATACATGCTAGATTATACATGCTTGATCATTAACTTAGCTAGCCTAAACTTGACATGTATAGCACTATAGGAGTAGCACACCACCCGTCGGGGTTATGTTAAGATTATCATACTCATTTTAGTCTCGTCGCTTTTGCGACGAGGGAAGCTCGATCTCGTAAAACTTTTGTGGAAACTCGGGGTTTGATCTAGTATTGCATGATTAGTATATACTTTGCTCACAATTACCATGTGGATTTGAGTTATACTTTTTTATACCTATGCTATGTATGCACCAAACTTGTATACTCGCCTTTGCTTTTATATTGAACTCGTATTTTAAACATGTGACATGTTGATGAAGATGATGCCATGAAATTGGAGTAGTGTTGATGACTAGATACGCATATAGACGTTAGGTTTATAATTGTTGTATGAAATTTTGCCTTGATTATGCTTGTATTTGAATTTCCATATATTGTACTCAATTATTTTACTTATGAAATAAAATCCGGTTAATTACTTATTGTCGCAATTAGTTTTATGAGCAATGAGCAATCTCTTTCGTCCCGCCTCGATGTTTCCGCCATCGGTTGGGGTGTGACATGGATAGCGCCTAAATCCCCATCTGAGATTCGTTCTTTCCTAGGATTGGTGAATTACTATCGCCGATTCATCTGGAATTTTTCGAAAATCACCGTTCCTCTCAACAAGGTTGACTCAAAAAGAGAAACCTTTTGTTTGGGGTCCTGAGCAAGAGGAATCTTTTCAAAATCTCAAGGACATGTTTGCAATGCTCCTGTTCTGACTCTCCCAGATGGGAATGATGATTTTGCAGTATATTGTGATGCTTCAAACCGTGGTCTTGGTTGTGTCCTCATGCAACAAGATAAAGTCATCGCTTATGCCTCTCGACAACTCAAAATACATGAGAAAAACTACACTACCCACCATCTCGAGATTGGCGCGGTTGTTTTTGCGATAAAGATTTGGCGACACTACCTATATGGTACCAAGCGTGTGGTTTTCATTGACCACAAGAGCCTACCACACATCTTTGACCAAAAGGAACTAAACATGCGTCAGCGTTGTTGGGTGGAATTTCTTAACGACTAAGACTGCGAGATTCGCTACCATCCTGGAAAGGCGAATGTTGTAGCTGATGCTCTTAGTCGTAAGGCTCATGTTAGTAGCATTCGTTGTTTTCAAATCTTTAGCGATCTTCGCACTTGCATTCGTGAAGCTCAATACTCGTCAGCCAACGAAGGAAGTCTAATTAACGAAGTACGAGGTGCTTCAATAGACCAACTCGTGACGAAATCGAATGTGCTTCAATACTACCTTGATCGTATTTGGGTGCCAGATCGCGACAATTCGCGAGCTCATCATGAACGAGGCTCACAAATCCAAGTACTCGATTCATCCTGGTTCTGATAAGATGTACCGTGACCTATGTACATCCTAGGGTGGCCTGGTATGAAAAAAGACATTGCCACCTATGTCTTTAAATGTCTCACATGTTCGAAAGTCAAAGCTGAGCATCAGCGACCTTCTGGTTTGCTCAATCAGCCCGAAATCCCTATTTGGAAGTGGGATAGCATTGCTATGGACTTCAAAACCAAACTCCTTGGACACCTTCTGGTCATGATAGCATATGGGTAATCATTTGTCACACCCCGACTCGCAGCGGAAGACAATTGCAGGGTGCGACAGACACATGGTAACTCCCCATAATTTAAAAACATGATATCACTGATGTGTGTGAATTATATATATTTTTAATTTGGTTTTTCTTCACACAGATTTAGTTTAAAAAGGGTTTTTCACCTAAAACTTACTACACACACAAAGGGCAAGTGTACCCATCGGGAGGTAATATAATTTGTCGGTAAGAACCGGATATCAATCCGTGGACGCGGTGTCTCGATACTAAACTTTTGTTACTTTAAAGCCTTTTCAATTGATGAGTTGATTTTGTTACTAAATTATCATGCAAAAATAACAAGCTACCAACTAAACTAAGGAATAACAATATAAAAAAGAGGTTGTCTAAACTAAGTATCCACTAACAAACATGTGACAACTATTGGAAGAAACTAATGGTGATGCAAGATCCAAATTTAACTAAGTCCCCAATCAAGGCTTCCTAGTTTATAATCCTTGGGAAAACTAAAATGAATAACATTCTAATCACCTAAAAATTATTATTTTCGAGCTCACTTGTTAAGTTAATGTTAATCTTTAAACAAGAGTTATTTGTTTGCTAAAACTCCTAACTCTACAAGTTTGGGAAAATTACCATGAACAACATAACAACCACCTTAACTTGCTTTCAAGTAAGTAGCACTATCATCATGTTCTTGACAAAAACCACAAGCATGGTCATGCTAGATAACAATCTTGGCCAAAAATCATCAATCTAACACAAACACAACTATAGAATCCATGTAAACATTATTATGATTTTTCCAAATCTAAATGCAAGAATTCCTACACATGTTCAAATCTCGATTCTAATCATGTTAGCAATCACCATTCCTAGTATTATGCCAAGAATCATACTAACAAGTTAACAAGATTCAACAATCATAATCCCTACATGGGCTTTCCAATACAACATGTAAATACTTATGACCAAACCTTCAAGAATAAAGACTTTAAAATACATAAGAACTCCAAGAACAAGATTCAAGCATTACTATTAAGATTAACAAAAACAATCACCACATCTACTTCCATAATTATCACATGTTCATAAGCTTCAATAAAGTTTAAGCAACACAAAAGTTTAGCTCATAAGGCTCATAGTAACCAAATCAAGTACAAGAAAGCATAAATTGTTCATGATGACACTAGTAAGCTAACCAACTTAAAGACAAGATTAATGGTAGTTTGAGTGAATCTTCAGGTGTAGTAATCCTCTTCAAGTCTTCCTCTTGGCTCCTACAAGCTTCCAAGGTCAGATTCTTGAGAGAATTCTTCACCAAAATGCTCAAACTCTTCTCTAAATGAGCTTAAACCACGTATTTATGCTACTGGGACCCATGACACCTTTTGGCACGGTCGTGCTTGGTAAGTGTCAGAGTGCCTTTTTTGAGTGTTGACTTGTTTGCTAGCCATTTTGGGAAAAATCCCGCTCAAACTTTTCTGTGGTGGCACGGTCATGCTCCCTGATGAAATATTCTAAAATGTCTGACATGACCCCGGGAACAAGCTGATCTGAAATTGTTTTGGCTTGGCACGGTCGTGCCAGTCTTCATTTCTTCCTAGGCACGCTGAGAGTGATAGTGCTTGATGAGAGTGCCGGTCACCATTGGCCTGGCACAGTCGTGCCAGTGGTTGGCACGGTCGTGCTATATCTGGCAGTTTGCTGGAAACTCCGTTTTTGCTCCTTTTTGCTCGAAAAGACTCCATTTCAACACCGGGCCAAAGCCCAAACCAGTATTTTCACAAACAACTCAAATGAGTACCAAAATCAATGAAAATACGACAAGTTCTCGCGTAAACGGGGTCTATTTGACGTTTTAAAGATGTATAAATTCTTATACATCAAACATCCCCACACTTGAACTTTGCTTGTCCTCAAGCAAACTAAAACAAACAAAAACTCTCTAAATGGCAATAATCTCAACTAGCATTTTATAAGCACAAACAAATTACTCGGGTTATAACAATCAAGGACTACTCGACATGATGGAAAAAACTTAAAAGGTATATAAAATAAGTTTATGAGCAATAGTCCATCTTGGAAATCCCTACAAGTCTACCTCACATCCTCAAAATGTTCACACACACTCGGCTAATATATGGGTGCACATACGATTTATGGAGTATGTGTAAAAAACTCGATGCCACGACGATGACTATGCGATATCATAAGCTTGTGAAAAGATCAAATCTAATCACTCGACAAAAACATAACATGAATCATGAGGTCTTGTTTGGGTTGTAACTTGGCTAGGGTCAAGGGTATGGAAGTGGATATTTAAAGTGGCTAAAACGGTTGTAACCCGGCAGTTTGACCAACTTGAAATAAAAGAAAATAAGAACTATACAATTTAATATTATCTAACCGAGAGCTAATCAACGGATTTAGCTTTTCCACTTCAAAATTGCTCTAATGAAGCCACTTGGTAAGGCTTTTTCAACTATAATCGTTTTTTTTATTTTTTTATTTTGGTTTTTTTACACATGCTCGAGAGGTAACTAAGTACGTCTACTTAGATAAAAACTCTACCCCATGATGTTGCAACTATAAACTAAGATATTATACAAAAGTAACGAGCTGATCACTAACCAAACGGGTCTTCCAACAAAAAATAGGTTAAAAACATAAAAGGCTAATTTGGCTAAGTGGCTAGTATTTAGTGGTTTAAAAGAAATGAAAGGGGAAGGCTCAAATTGGTTTAATTAAGGGAATGATTTGGGTTAGGGAATACATAAAAATTGGTTAAAGACAAAAGGTTTCCTAGTGCCTCAATCATTTTCATGCTATATATTCGCCTTGCGGCCTCGAAATGTATACCTAACACAAGTTCTAAATCACCAAAGTCATCCGGCTCACTTAATCTTTGCCCGCAAAAACATGAGCAAAAATAATTCTAAAGCTACAAAGGCTCAAAAATAACTCACGGAAATGGGCGTATTGGGTAAATATGTAAGGCAAACAAGTAGGTCAATCGCTTCATTTCTCATGCTCAAGTATATACAAAGAAAATACTTAGCGGTAATCCTCACGCGAGCGAGCCCTTTTTGCGTTCACCCTTTTTATATTTGTCAAAAATTTAGTGCTTTTATAAAAACTTATGTTGGGTTGATTATTAAGCCACAAAAATTCATCCAAGAGAGCTTTATTTAATTGTTATTATTATTATTTTTGTTGAATTTTTTTTCAAAACATGACAACAAAGCTCAAGCGCTAAACCACCTCCCCACACTTGAAATGTACATCGCCCTCGATGTACACAAAAAACAAATATATATGAAAACATATATAATGAAAGCAGAGGAAAATGGGAACACAAAAACTCCCTTGAAATGAAACGGCATGAATAGAGCTAAAGGACATAGTAAGGAGCAACCGCAACGAACCGCCAAGCCATCCAACAAATCAACCTCTCAAGCAAGCAACAGTGCGCACTAGCAAACAAGATCAAATACACTAAAAATTACCCACCCCCATTTACCCTTGACTTTATTTATATAAACCACTAAAATTAAGAAAATGAAATTAAAGTTCACGACTGAGGGGTGTACGGACAATGCAAAATGGCACACCCCTCAAAAAACAAAATGGTAAAGGTACAAAATGGGGGACGGGACTAAGACCTGCCACTCGGTCCGGAAGGACCGGCGTCGTCTCTGCTGTCAAATCTGGATCTGTGCGAGAAATGTGGAGGCGGCTTTGTGTATGGAGCATTCATCGAGTTCGCTATGTGCTGCTGCGAATCGAAGAGCCAATCAAAACTGCGTCGGCTCTGGTCATACATATCCTCCATAAAATTACCTTGACGAAATTGTTGCGCGCGTATAAGATCCACGTCCCGTCTTACCGTCTGCTGGTTCAAGTCAAGACTGTCCATCCTCCACCAAATATCAACTACCACGGCTCGTGAGGCCAATGGCCGCCTTGCCCAAAACCACCACCACCAAAATCACCATGCGCATGCTCCCAATTTGGGTTCACGAAACTATGACCCAACTGCATGTGAGGAATCACTCCCCCAGTGAATCCCTCAAGCTCATGAACCGGAACATCCTGCATGTGAACGTCATCACCATCATCACTTCCATCACCATTATCACCATCATCATTGTCATCATCCCCCTCTTCGGGAGGCGGATCCCAAATCCTACCTAACTTGTCGACAAGTTTCAGGATACCGTTAACCTTAGGTATCATATGCATGGAAGACAGCTGGGCTACGTCGAGCAGACCGTAATCACAAGCCTCAGTTAGACCATCTAACCGAACCCGGTACTGCCTCGCGAGTTTGGTTGCAAAAGCACCCCCGTAAATTTTCGACGTGTGTGTCGAACCAATACCTCGGAAGATAGATTCCACAACGCTTGCAGCGAAATTGCAATTCACCCCAGAGATAATGTAGTAGAGATGGAAGAGGTCGCGATTTGTGATGTTCCCGGTGCTATCACCCCTACCACCGATAACGTGAAAGATGGCTCGCTCAATGACCCGGTGGAGCGAGTCAAGAATCCATGTAGCTTTGGCCGTCGTGGGTCCCAAATCCGACCCGGCACCGTGATCTGATCCCAAAATGATGCCATATCAACATCCGGCTCCCAATCCTGCAAACTACCATCAAAGAGCTCTATATCGATCTCATCATCCTCGTACAAACCCAAAAGTTGCCCGAAGCGACTAATTGATTGGTGGTGCCATTTCCGTCCCAATCGATAACGCACCCCAATATTTTTATCATAAACGTCTGGGCAAGCAAAGGTGCATTGGAAAGATGCAAAGAACGCAACCACGAGCTCCACATACTACGGTTCAACAATATCAAAGAGGCGATTCCATGGAGGTGTCATCAAGTCGTCAAACCGTTTAGTTTGACCGAGCAAATCTAAGTCAACTTTTTGTAGCCTCCTGATGGGCTCGATCCGATGTCTTCGTGCCCACAACCGCTCGGCTCTTGTGATACAATACCCTTCCCTAGCATTGTCACTGAATCGCAAGTACGGGTGATTCATCTGCAAGAACAAAAACCAGTAAGCAGCAAAAATGGGAAAGAAAACAACAATCTGGACAGATGGCACGATCGTGCCAGGGTTGGCACGGTCATGCTTGACTGGTTTTCAGCATGTTTTATGAAGTTTTCTGTAAAAATTATGAAGTTTCTGGGCTGTTCTTCATGGAGCACGGTCTTGCCTGGGTTTAGCACGGTCGTGCTTGACCAATTTCTGACCAATTTCTGGGCAAGTTTTGATGATCTGGGCAGTTTATATGAAGAGCACGGTAGTGCCAATGTTTGGCACGGTCGTGCGTGATGAAAATCTGGAAAATTTATGAAGATCCGTCTTCAGTTTATGCTTGGCACGGTCAGGCCAAAGGTTGGCATGACCGTGCGTGACGGAATCAGAAAACGTGAAGTTGTCAAAACTCACCCAAAAACCTGATTTTTTCCATCTTTTTGCTTAGGGGTTTTGTAAATTGGTCACTTGTGGTCAATAACAACACAAAAAACACTAAAAACGGGCTTGAGTCGGGTGATTTAGACCAAGCCCTAAAACCAGAAATAAACTAACTATGAAGAACAAACCCTTAGACTCAAAAACTTAACAAAGAAGAAGAAGGATTCGTACCTGGAATGATTGTTGGGATGAAAGAAACATGGAATCGTGGAGAAAGTTAGGAGATGGAAGGGAATTCATGAGTGCTTCAATGGGTTCAAGAGAGAAGGAAGAAGAAGATAAAGGAGGTGGTTCTATTATTGGTGGTTCTATTAATGGCTCTGCAAAGGGCTGACACACAGCAGATCTGGTAGTGCCAGATTTTTCGGTTGATAGTGCTTGATTTTCGGATTTATTTATTTATTTATTTTTTTACTTCCTAACATTTAATTTTGAAAAACATCTTTAGTTTATACAAAAAGAATTTATAAAATAAAGGGTGAAAAAATAGAATTAAACTGAACTCTTTGAACCCGGGACACTCACGAAGCATCTCCTACCAAGAAAATAGCCAAACTAACCTACCTGAGAGCCGGCAACAAGCACTAACATCCCTCGAAACCAGAACGAACCGCAACCTGGAAAAGAAAAACAAACAACCAACACAATATATATACAAAAACGGGCTAAGTTTATTTACGAGTCTTCAGCTAGACTCACCACCCCGCATTCATTTGTTCCTGGGGTGGAGGGTAGCAACCTCCTCACTCTGATCAACGGGCTCTCCAACATAAGCCTTTAACCTATGCCTGTTGACTTTAAACAACCCGCCATCCTCGTGACCTATCTCTACTGTCCCGTAAGGAAACACTGACCGTACAGTGTAGGGACCCGACCACCGAGACTTTAGCTTACCAGGAAACAACTTCAGACGTGAGTTGTATAAGAACACACGATCACCCACTCGGAATTCTTTCTTGTCCTTCAAGCAGCTATCGTGAAGCGTCTTAGTGCGTTCCTTGTATAGTTTGGAGCTTTCATACACATCATTCCGAAGTTCCCCAATCTCATGGATCTGCACAAACCTGTTCTCACTCGCAACAGCCATACAAGATTAACTGTCTTCAGAGCCCAATAGGCTTTGTGCTCGAGCTCCACAGGAAGATGACAAGACTTTCCATAGACCAATTTAAACGGTGTGGTGCCTATAGGAGTCTTGTAGGCTGTCCGGAAAGCCCACAGTGCATCCTCCAAGTTCTCGGACCAATCCTTATGGCTAGAATTAACCGTTTTCTCCGGAATCCGCTTGATACCACGATTAGTGACCTCGACCTGCCCACTCCTCTGGGGGTGGTAGGGTGTAGTAAAACGATGTTGCACACCATATCGGGACAATGCTTTCTCAAGCTGTGCATTATAGAAATGTGTCCCACGGCCACTAATCAATGCCTTTGGGGCACCAAAGCGAGCAAACAACTTCTTCAAAATCTAACCACTACCCTAGCATCATTAGTGGGCAAAGATTGTGCTTCGCTCCACTTAGAGACATAATTAACAGCAACTAGGATGTAACGGTTACCAAAAGAAGTCGGGAAGGGACCCATGAAGTCTAGGCCCCATACATCAAAGATCTCACAGACTTGGATGCCGTTTTGTGGCATCTCATGGCGTGCTGAAATGTTGCTTGCCCTCTGGCTAGCATCACAAGACCTTACCCACTCATGGGAAACACGGAAGATAGTTGCCGAAAGAATCCAGAGTCGAATACTTTCCTCGCAGTGTTATTCGCTCCATGGTGGCCTCCGTAGGTCCCTCGTGACAGTGGCGCAAAATATCTCTCGCCTCGTCACCATACACGCAACGCCGGATCAGCTGATCGGCTCCTACCCTAAACAAGTAAGGGTCATCCCAAAAATAGTACTTAACATCCGCAAAAAAACCTTCACTTTTGCTGATGTGTCATCCCCTTGATCAGGATGCCACTAGCTAAGTAGTTTGCGAAGTCAGCAAACCATGGGGAATCATCACTAGTCTCGATCCTCATAAGAAACTCGTGGGGGAAATTTTCATTGATGTTAGGCCCACAAATTTCCTTCCTCTCGGAATGCTCAAGTCGAGACAAATGATCGGCTGCAAGATTTGCAACCCCTCTCTTATCATGGATCTCTATATCAAACTCCTGCAGCAAAAGAATCCATCGTATCAACCTCGGTTTAGCATCCTGCTTGCTAAAAAGGTACCGAAGAGCTGCATGATCCGTGTACACAATGGTCTTGGAAAGGACGAGATAAGACCGAAACTTATCGAATGCAAAGACCACAGCTAGGAGCTCTATCTCTATCGTGGTGTAATGCTCCTGAGCGTCATTCAAGGTCTTGCTCGCATAGTAAATCGGGTGAAAGTGCTTATCTCTCGTTTGACCCAAGACTGCCCCGACTGCGAAATCACTCGCATCACACATCAACTCAAAGGGTAGTTCCCAGTTGGGAGATACCATGATCGGGGCATTCACCAACTTCTCCTTCAACAACTCAAATGCCTTAAGGCATTCATCGGAGAAAACAAACTGGGCATCCTTCTCTAGGAGTTAAGTCATGGGACGGGCGATTTTGGAAAAGTCCTTTATTAATTGCCGGTAAAAACCTGTATTACCCAGAAAACTCCTAATATATTTCATTGATGTGGGAGGCGGAAGCTTAGAAATGGTCTCAACCTTGGCTCGATCAACCTCGAGGCCCGCCTGTGAAATCTTGTGACCAAGCACAATGCCCTCCTTCACCATGAAGTGGCATTTCTCCTAGTTCAACACCAGGTTGGATTCTTCACACCTAGCCAACATCCTCTTCAGATTCCTGAGACACTGATCGAAGGAACTCCCAAACATAGAAAAATCATCCATGAAAACCTCCATGGAGTCCTCGATCATGTCATGAAAAATGACCACCATACATCTCTAAAATGTGGCCGGGGCATTACACAGTCCAAAGGGCATCCACCGGTAGGCATATGTGCCATGGGGACATGTGAATGTCGTCTTCTCCTGATCCTCAGGAGAGATGGGAATCTGAAAGTAACCCGAGAAACCATCAAGGAAGCAGTAGAACATCCTACCCGACAACCTCTCCAACATCTGACCAATGAAAGGGAGTGGGAAATGATCCTTCCTCGTGGCATCATTGAGTTTGCGGTAATCAATGCAAACTCTCCAACCGGTGACAGTATGAGTGGGAATCAACTCGTTTTTCTCATTCGTCACCACCGTCATACCTCTTGTCTTCAGGACTACCTGCACAGGGCTAACCCAAGGTGAATCAGAGATCAGGTATATCAAACCTGCATCAAGTAGTTTGATGACCTCCTTCTTCATAACCTCCTGCATGTTCGGGTTCAAGCGCCTCTAATGCTGAACTACAGGTTTAAAGTCCTCCTCCATCAAGATCTTATGGGTACAAAAGGATGGATTATTCCCTTTTATATCCATAATCTTCCACGCGATCGCCTTCTGGTGCTGCTTCAAGACCTTGAGCAATCGATCCTTTCCTCTCCCGACAATCCAGCAGAAATGATAACGGGCAAATGAGTCACACCCTCCAAGAAAGCATACTCCAAGTGACCTGGAAGCTCCTTAAGCTCAACCGAAGGTGGATCCCCAACAGAAGGGCATGCTTTAGGCTCAGCAACGCGGTCCACAACCTCAAAAACTTCTGGACACGGGGAAGACACATGACCTATCAGACAGTGTCTCCTCAACTAGTTGGTTCATGGCAGGTAAACCAAAAGTGTCCCCTCCAAGTAACTGCGTGTCCACCACATCCTCCTCAAATGTGTCACGAAGATGATCACTCACATATGTATCAATAGTCTCAATGAAATAGAGTGTATCATCCTGACTCTGTGGATGCTGCATGGATTTACCAATATCAAAGGTCACCTCCTCATCATCAACCCTAAGAGTAAGTCTGCCGGTTCAAACATCAATCAAGGCTCTAGCAGCGGCTAGAAATGGTCGACCTAGGATAAGCGGGATAGTTTTGTCCTCATCAATGTCCAAAATCACAAAATCGACAGGAAAGACAAACTTGTCGATTTTCACAAGCATATTCTCAACTATGCCTCGAGGATACTTCACTGAACGATCGGCTAGCTGAATGCTCATACGAGTGGGATTGGGCTCTCCCAAGTCTAGCTTAGCAAAAACCACATATGGCATGAGGTTTATGCTAGCTCCAAGATCAGCCAATGCATTGCTGACTGACAAACTACCAATCAAACATGGGATAGTGAAACTCCCGGGATCATTCATCTTCTTTGGTAGTTTGTTATGAAGAACCGCTGAACACTCCTTATTCAAGCTCACATGCGAAAGCTCCTCAAGTTTCTTTTTGTTAGACAAGATATCTTTCAGAAACATGGCATACTTAGGCATTTGAGCAAGTGCCTTGACGAATGGTAAATTTATATGAAGTTGCTTAAAAAGCTCAAGGAATTTACCATAGTGTTCCCCATCTTCTGCTTCTTCAACCTCCCCGGATATGGAATGGGAGGGACATACCCTCTAATTGGCTCCTTGGGTCGTGCTGTACTTGCTGGGGCTCTCCTTTGTTGCACCTCATCTGGAGACTCCATCTCAATCTCCTCATCAAACTCATCATCAGTCGGCTTTGGTGAAGCAGCCGAAGTGATGGGCTTAGCGGTCTTGCCGCTTCTCAATGTGATGGCCTTTGAAGTAGCATTCAGATTTGGCTCTGTATTGCTTAGAAGGCCCCCCTGTTGTCTCTCAGACAACATCTTGGCAATCTGGCCAACTTGTTCTCAATGGTCTGCATGGAAGCCTTTTGACTTCTCAACTCACCTCCGTGCCTCATGAAACGACCGTCATAATCCTTGTAACGCTTCTCATTCTCAGACTTTATGGAATTCTGACCGTCTATAAGCTGACTGAACATGTCCTGCATACTAGGCTCGCTAGTGTGAGACGTCGGCTGAGGTAGAGGCTGACCATACGCTCCTGGAGCTGTGGGACGTGGAACAAATCCGGGTGGATGTTGTCACACCCGGTCAATAGCGGAAGCGCGCGGTGTGAACTTGATTAGTTTTCATCGCATACGATATAAGTAAACAACTATATGATTTAAAACAAACACGTTGTTAATCCATTAATATAAATAAGAAATACACACCATAACTTGTTCAAATACATGACATCATAAGTTATAAGTTTTACAAAAGATTAATTCAACATAGTTTTTAAAAGCAAAGGCTTTGCATCCTATATCTCATTGAAGATGAGATATACGGACCAAACCCTTCAAAACATGGATGACATCGAGTACTTGATAACCTTAAGAGCTTGTAACCGACTGCACCAAGATCCACTTATTTTCCTGAAATACATGTAAGTTTAAAAACGTCAACAAAGTTGGCGAGTTCATGTGTTTTGTTTGCACGCCAAATGAATCTTAAAAACATTTGATACTTCGTAAGTAAGAATATGTGGTATGTAAAGCGCCAATGAACTTGTTGATCATTAATGTTTTGCAAGGACATTAATATGTGTGACGACATAGGAAGTACTCAACCCTAGATGATTTCCTCCGGTCCATCCATTTGGGACAACAAAAGCACTACATGTGGCGACACAAGGACCCATGAGTGGGCTCGCCTACACCTGATAAATCTACCACTCTTGTTCCACGGTCTTAAAAAGATTAATGGCAGTTAAGTCTCACCATATTTGCACATGATCTAATATTTCATTCCATAGCTAAACCATACCATCGAAACATATATCCCCCCCCGCGAGTTGTAAAACGGAAAACGTTTAAGAGGAAAGGGGGACATGAACTCACAGTTTTGCGTCCGTGCAAATGTGCTAGCGAAAGGGGTATCCAACGACGCGTGATAACCTACAAGTGCTCTAACTCATTAGACACTTGGGGATTATGATAAAAGTGTGTACGTTGTTCATCTTAAGTATTTGGATTCCCTTAAGTATTTTAAATATGTTGGCATTTGTTTTGTAAGTTTGTTATATATTTCTTTTATATATGTTTCGCATTCATCCATAGTACGAACGAGCCATGCCCTTCGTGAGTCTTCGTGCCTCACACGAGTATAAGTGGGCCTAGCCCATATGAGTCTTTGTGCCTCGCACAAGTATGAATGGGCCTAGCCCATTTGTGTCTTCGTGTTCCACATGGTATGAGTGGCCTAGCCTGTGAGAGTCTCAGTGCCACACACGGTTTACGTTTATTATATATATTCTCAAAATATATATATTTCAAGTCTAGTGAACCTCGTGTACTTATAATGTTACGTTCAATTGGAGTAGGAGTACTTGTTCTTTAACTTTTACGCTTTGAATAATTATTAATGTTAAAAATATTTATTTTTAACTTCATATATTTGTTGATGTATTTGTACCGTATTCATACCGTATTTATACCGTATTTATATCGTATTTATACGTGTAGGTATACTGTATGTATACCTTAGTGTTTGGTATTTTTTTTTATATCTGGGCTTAGCCCAAATAAGTTAAGTGTGAATGGGCCTAGCCCAAAGAAGTTAAGTATGAGTGGGCCTAGCCCATTTAAGTTGTGTATGTGGGCCTAGCCCAATGTGTTAGGTAAGTGGGCCTAGCCCAAAGTGTTATTTGACGATGGGCCTAGCCCAGTTGATGTCTTAATGGGCCTAGCCCAACTTATTATACAAATGGGCTTTTATTAACCCATTATAAGTTTCAAAATTCTAGTATTCTTTTAAGTGTACGTTGAGTGTATTTCAAGCGTATAAATATACTTATATACTTTATACTTTGTGCACAAGCATAGTACTCTTAGACACTTTGTCTTATACTTTCCGTGATTTTATAAATGTTGACATACATTTCTACTTTCTTGTTTAAAAATAATAGATATTATTTTTGGAGTTTTGATCTATAGTCGAGTAAGTATATATTCATGCTGCAAGTGATATGTGTTGTTCGCGATGAATACACGTTTCGGGTCAATACGATAGAAGGGTCATTACCGATGTCGACGCGCTTTGTTCGATAGGACTCTTGTTAAATATTTTGGTGTCGGTTCGAAATATATGTTGTCTTATATTTTCCGAGTGAGCCTGAATTTATATGTTTACTGTGTATTCTTCCTATAGCTAGTATATACACATATATGTAACATTCATTAATATGGTGTTTTAACACAAGTTAATATACCTTTATCAAAAATAGTACTTCATGTTATTTTTACACTTTTACCCAATTATTATTTATAAAAAAGTATCCTTTTTAAGTTCTAGTAAACTTCTTGAATGATTAATACTTAACCTTTGTCATTAAGGTTCGTCTAATCACGATTAGGGCCGTTAATCACAATTAAGATTACTAATCACGATTAACAATGCTAATCACCCCGTTAATTACTTTTTAAATCGCAATTAAGATTTTAGAAATTTCGCCATAGATTCCCCTAAACTATGGCGTTTTCCACAATCAAGCTCAAATCAAGTTCCAATCTACCAACTTTGCATGAATAAACCTACTCATAACATTTTCATACTCCATGAACTTTATATTTATTTTCTAGTTACACTTTTAAAATATATGATGGCATCTTATGTTTATTTTACAAGATCATTAAAACCACTTATTTGTTATGAACTTCCAACTTAATAAACAACTTATTTAAACTTCTTTTTAAGATGTTCTTGGTGAAAATTATGGTTTTAATTTCTATAAAAGTCACATATAAGTTGTAACTCACTTTTAAATCGTAGTAAAGTTCATGAATAATGAGATGGGTGATATTTTCTAGCTTTAAACCTCAAAATGTTTAAATCATTATTTTTGTTCTTAATCATGTAAGATCATTTAACAACCTACTTTATCAAGATCAACATATGTATAAGTATCATCTAGCACATATAACATAATCAACACATTATACATTATTTTTAGTGTACTTTTAAGGTGAGGTTAGGGTTTTAAGCTATTATTTCATTAAGGTTCAAGATGATCATCATGTATTTTACTAGTCTACATATTATATCAAGTATAAAAATGATGAATGGTGATCTTACAACTTTGCACAAAGTTAAAGTAAGCTCTTGGATGAAGAAGGTGGTGATGTAGAAGCTCCAAATGCAAAAGCAAGACTTCTAGTACGCATCCATGTCTTATAACCTCCTTAAATCCTCTTGTAGTGGTTTAAAATGGTCTAGAAAATGATCTTTATAAAATGAAAATGGAGATATAAATTTGTGGTGATATATAAATTTGTGGTGATGTTGCCGTTAGGATAGAGGGAGATATGAGAGGTTTTGGTTGTTGAGTTATGTTGATGTGAATGAGTGAAAGTAAGGTGATGTTGATTATAACACTCCTTAAGTTGGCAAGTCAACACAAATCTCCATGCCATACTTCTAGTATCATAAAAATGTAGTCTAGGTAAGGTGTGTTGTGAGGGGGACCCCACCATAGACGTTTTCAAAACATGGGGGATATTTTTCCCCTTTTTCTTTACATGTGTTATAAATATATGATTAGATATTTAGGTATAAATATATGATTAGATATTTAGGTAGTTAGTGAAAGTCTTGCATCATTAGGCCACTATTGATGGTTTAGGGTGTTAATTAATCTTAACTAGTTCATTAGACTAGTTGATATAAATTTTGGATGGTCAAAATACCACTAGTTCGCTCGTCAGTTCGATATCGGGTGTTATATAAAAGATGCTATATAATACCGAGAGCTATGATTTTATTGTACCATCGATATTATGGCGTTTATTCAAGGCGCTTACAACGCCAAAATATGGCTAGCTAGTTTGCTAGCCTTTTAGTTTAGGCAATAGGATGTTAGAAATATAACTTGTTCGCCTAGCGGCTTGAATTTGGGTAATGTGTAAAAGTTGCAGCGTGACACCGGGAGTTGATGTTTCGGGTATCCCATTGATATCCCAAAGCTTATTTTGGGATGTAAAATATTATTTACAAGTTCTACGGACATTAAAAATGCCGAATTTTTAATGTTGCGAACAATTTATTTTATTATTTTTTAGCGCGGTTCGGACGAATTTTAACGATACGTATTTTCCGAAAAGTTATAGTGTTTTTGTATTTAGTGTCCCTAATTAGGGATTTTTATTTATTTTTCATCCATAAATTACTTTCGTGTCATTCGTTGTTCGTTCAGACAATTTTCTAAACTTGCTGGCATGAATAGTACGTTCAGGTGACTAGTGTTTTCAGCACTTTGCGAACATATTTGGACATAGTTTGTAGTTTTCTCGCGGCGCGACGAATGTATCGATATCGTTTAACATAATTAACCATGTCCTACGATTGCTAGACTTTACGCGACCTAGTCATGCATTAAATTAAGTCGTAACGAATACAATTAAATATATATTAAGTTGTTAAGTTGTACGGAATTACCATTATTTTGCCGGTTGTCACAAATGCTGAGTAGATGCAAATGGCCTCCAACTGAAATTTAGGTGATTCTTCCACCCCGGATTATCAGTATTGCTGTAGGGATTATTCTGAGGATGGTATTGGTTTCCCATGAAATCTACATGCTCGCGTGACATCTTTCCTGTTGGAAAATCACCTATATGATATGCTCCCCCACTCGAAGAACCACTCGAGTGTATCTCCATCACCCGATCAAATTTCTAAGATAAGGCATCCATACGTGTTGTCATGGCAGTGAAGTCGTCCACGTGATGAACTCCCTATCGAGAACTCTTCCCTCTTGGTGGCTGCTGTGTACGATTCTTCGCGGCGCATTTCTCTAAAATCTCAAATGCCTCGGTGTCATTTTTCGTGCCAATGTCTCCGCCCGTATATGTTTCGACCATCATCTGCCCCGGACCATCTAAACCATGGTAGAAGATTTGACATTGTTGCCACTTGGGCAACCCGTGGTGGGGGACCTTTCGCATAAGCTTTTTAAACCGCTCCCACGCCTCGTAAACCGACTCATCCTCATCCTGACGAAAGTTGAGAATCTTGATTCTCAATCGAACAGTTTTCTCTGGAGGGAAATATTTCTGGAGGAACTTCTCAGCCAATTGATTCCATGTAGTGATAGATCTAGCTAGAAGTGAGAGAAGCCACTCTTTGGCTCCATCACGTAAATAAAAGGGAAAGAGCCGAAGGCGTATCGCGTCCGGTGATGCGTCACGGATCGTGAATGTGGCACAAACCTCCAGAAAACCCGCAATATGGACACTAGGATCCTCGTGATCCTTGCCATAAAACTGCACCGCATTCTGCAACATCGATATGGTGCCAAATTTGATCTCGAAATTATTATTATTATAAATCGTCGGTGCATTGATGCTCGCAGGTAAACCCTCAAGTGACGGTTTTCCTATCTCGTTTAAGATCCTTGTTTCCTCCTCGTCTGCCATTTCTACACGAACCTCGTAGAACGTGTCATCTCCCCTCGCGTCTACCTCGATTGTAGTGGCTACCACGCGAGACCGCTCCCGTAGTCTCCGATGAAGATTGTTCTCCGGCTCCGATGAAGGCTCAACGATTTCAGCAACGGGGGTTGAGGACATACACGACCTGTAGGAAAAAAGAAGGAGCACAATGCACTATATATACAAAAATAAAAACAACTAGCAAATAATCATTTTTTTCAAATAATCATGCAAAAACAAATAAAATCAAGTAGACAAAAACTTTATACACTTTTCACAATAGCTACATAAGTAACTCGAACCGTTCTCAAGAAGACCGCATCCCCGGCAACGGCGCCAAAAACTTGATGTGTGTGAATTATATATATTTTAATTTGGTTTTTCTTCACACAGATTTAGTTTAAAAAGGGTTTTTCACCTAAAACTTACTACACACACAAAGGGCAAGTGTACCCATCGGGAGGTAATATAATTTGTCGGTAAGAACCGGATATCAATCCGTGGACGCGGTGTCTCGATACTAAACTTTTGTTACTTTAAAGCCTTTTCAATTGATGAGTTGATTTTGTTACTAAATAATCATGCAAAAATAACAAGCTACCAACTAAACTAAGGAATAACAATATAAAAAAGAGGTTGCCTAAACTAAGTATCCACTAACAAACATGTGACAACTATTGGAAGAAACTAATGGTGATGCAAGATCCAAATTTAACTAACCCAATCAAGGCTTCCTAGTTTATAATCCTTGGGAAAACTAAAATGGATAACATTCTAATCACCTAAAAATTATTATTTTCGAGCTCACTTGCTAAGTTAATGTTAATCTTTAAACAAGAGTTATTTGTTTGCTAAAACTCCTAACTCTACAAGTTTGGGAAAATTACCATGAACAACATAACAACCACCCTAACTTGCTTTCAAGTAAGTAGCACTATAATCATGTTCTTGACAAAAACCACAAGCATGGTCATGCTAGATAACAATCTTGGCCAAAAATCATCAATCTAACACAATCACAACTATAGAATCCATGTAAACATTATTATGATTTTTCCAAATCTAAATGCAAGAATTCCTACACATGTTCAAATCACCATTCTAATCATGTTAGCAATCACCATTCCTAGTATCATGCCATGAATCATACTAACAAGTTAACAAGATTCAACAATCATAATCTCTGCATGGGCTTTCCAACACAACATGAAAATACTTATGACCATACCTTCAAGAATAAAGACTTTAAACATACATAAGAACTCCAAGAACAAGATTCAAGCATTACTATTAAGATTAACAAAAACAATCATCACATCTACTTCCATAATTATCACATGTTCATACGCTTCAACAAAGTTTAAGCAACACAAATGTTTAGCCCATAAGGCTCATAGTAACCAAATCAAGTACAAGAAGCATAAATTGTTCATGATGAATCTAGTAAGCTAACCAACTTAAAGACAAGATTAATGGTAGTTTGAGTTTCCTCTTGGCTCCTACAAGCTTCCAAGGTCAGATTCTTGAGAGAATTATTCACCAAAATGCTCCAACTCTCCTCCAAATGAGCTTAAACCACGTATTTATGCTACTGGGACCCATGACACCTTTTGGCACGGTCGTGCTTGGTAAGTGTCAGAGTGCCTTTTTCGAGTGTTAGACTTGTTTGCTAGTCATTTTGGGAAAAATCCCGCTCAAACTTTTCTGAGGTGGCACGGTCGTGCTAACCTTTGGCACGGTCGTGCTCCGTGATGAAATATTCTAAAATGTCTGACATGACCCCGGGAACAAGCTGATCTAAGACTGTTTTGGCTTGGCACGGTCATGCCAAACTTTGGCGGTCGTGCCAGTCTTGAATTCTTCATGGGCATGCAGAGAGTGATAGTGCTTGATGAGAGTGCCGATCACCATTGGCCTGGCACGGTAGTGCTAGTGGTTAGCACGGTCGTGCCATATCTGGATGTTTGCTGGAAAACTCCGTTTTTGCACCTTTTTGCTTCAAAAGCCTCCATTTCAACACTGGGCCGAAGCCCGAACCTATATTTTCACAAACAAATCAAATGAGTACCAAAATCAATGCAAATACGACAAGTTCTCGCGTAAACGGGGTCTATTTGACGTTTTAAAGTGTATAAATTCTTATACAACAATCACATACAAATGGAACCTCGGTTACAACATACTAATAGTATCATATTACAAACCATAAGTCCAAGTACGGTACTACGAGCCACTAAAGCTCTTATTCTGCTACATTCTACTACCCAAGCCATCCACACGCACGTTCCTTATTCCTGTTTGGTCTTACCTGAAATGCATGTTAGTTTTAAAAAGGGTCAGCTAAATCTTGCGTGAGTTCCACTGGTTTTGTTGTTATGTAACAATAGGTGTTAACAAGTTTAATTGTACAGGCCACAGTCACATATGGAATTACACGAAGAGCACAAGTGAAACCTGGACTATTTTAACTGTGCCGTGTCACGTTCGACACCTCAGCACACCAGGTCGTGTCACGTTCAACACCTCAGCCCATTTACTGCGTCACGTGCAGTTGAATGTCCCCAAAGTAGTTATGCCTAACAACATAACCACGGTTAGGACGCATGCAGTTGCCTTGTTACCGGCTGCACTAGTCCGGAGCAACTGGGTTTGTCAGACCAATAGTACTATCCACTGCCCCATAAGGCCTATGTTAATCACTTGTAGTGGGGAGGTTGTTCATGTGTTAGATAATTCACATCATCACAAGTTGGTGCAATTATCACAGTTTGTAACATGCAAATCACCTAAGAAAACAGTAAAATAGTTTAAAAGTGGTGGAGTGAAACTCACTCCCAACTTGTTGTATTCAACACAGTTTTTAACATGCAAGTCCCCAGAAAACAGTAAAACAATTTAAAAGTAGGGGGAAGTGAAAACTCACCGTGCGAGTAGTCTCAACAAAAGAGTGATCAAGTGACTGGATCAACTTTAATATCACACATGCAAGTATGGACTCAAATCAGAATCTAAGTTGGTAATGGTTATAACTTGGATCTGGTCAGGAGTTTTTACTCCAGATTAAGTCTATAGGACACTGGTATGGTGATGGATGTCAGGGTAGTATTAGTTTTCAGTTTGGCTTCCGGGCACCGTTTCGCGTGCCAGCCAAAGTCAGTAGTTTAACGTGTTCGGATAATGGTATAGAAATACCAATAGTGTCAACACGTGGTTATTTAAGAATGATTAACTTTTCATTAACGGAGTTACGGCGTTTGGGGAGTCTAGGTTGCCAAATTTGAGTTTCCATTTTCACCGTCGGAATTCTCCCGAACTGTCTTAGAACACTCCCATAGTGCCCAATTTTCCCGGGAATCTCCCAGAATACTCCCGGTGTTCCAATTTTAGTATTTTTCGGGTTGGGTCAGCTCCCGGTTCCGGCAGGTTCGTTATACGGTAAACTGACGAAATTGATTTAAAATAACCTATTTTTAATTCCATAAATAATAATTTGGGAATGTATTTTGACTTTTCCTTATTTAAATAAATTATTTATAAAACAATATTTAATCAGATAATTAACATTAATTAAAACCAGTGGTCCAAAAATTTCCAAAAATTCCCAAAACATCCCTTATATGTCCAGGAATTGTCATAATAAATTGTGATTTTCCGATTTTTTTCAGTGCGTTTCCGGCTACCGAAAACTCACGAAAACACGGATTTTTAACCTGAATCAAAACTCAACCAATGGACTCCGAAATTTGCCAGAACTTTTATTACATGTTTCTTAATGTTCATGAAAAATTTGATGATTTATTGAAATTGTTTAGTACATTTTCTGGGTTTGTTTTGATAAAACAGTCAAAAATTCACCAAATATCATAGAGAATTCCAAAAATTCTAAAATTTTACGTGGACACTCCCATCAATACCCCACATCATCATACCAAATTTCAGCTCAATCCAAGTATCTCAAACTAATTTATAGCTAAAACAAGATTCTGCCTATGCTATTTTCGGTTCTCGGATGGTATACTTAGCGAAAGCTTCGTTTCCAAGCGCTTCTTGTGAGCCTAGAAGTGGGTGGGTGCTATATTCAGTACCTACACATCAACTACAATCTAAATATGCTAGAACTTAGATCAATTAAGCTTTGTTTCATTGTTTTTCGGTTAATCGAATAGTTATGTGATTTTTGTCGAATAGGTGTTGATTAGGTACCAAAACCCAAAGATTTGTGACCATGGCTGCCATATAACACCAGGGAATTCCCAAGGTGTTCTTATTCAGCCCATAAACTTGATTAAACCTTCAAAAATCATGGATTAAAAAGGGTTTTCATGACTTAAACCAAGTTTTCTCAAGAAATCATGATTAAAACCTTAAGAAACAAGAGTTTATACCTTTGATTTAGTGATGTTTAAGGTTGAAATCAGCTGAATTGAAAGCGTTTTAGTGAAGGTTTGAAGAAGAAACTAAGTAAAAATGAAATAATAAAAAGAATTTAAAAGAAAAAAAAAATAAAATATGGGGGGGTTGCGGTTTGGGGTGGGCCCCATATGGCCACCTCGTGCTTCGTATTGCATGATAAAAGATGATTTTTATCTTCCGTGTTGCGTTTAGGTTCATTTTCGGGTCCCGGACGCGTTCTCGATTTGCGAAACGGGCTCCGTTTTCGCGGTTTTAGTGTCAAAAGACTCATTTTTAAAAACTGAGCATAACCGTCTCGAAATCCAAACCCAGTTTTGTTTTAATCATAAAAGTCTCATATTAGGTTAGTTTAAGTGTTTTTAAGCTTGATCGATCGTTCCTTGCACATTTGGTTGCCTTTTTGTTATGCCCGAAACGAAGGCGTTTACCTAACCGGGAAGCTGCTTCGTTTTGCATGCCCGGGCTTCAATTTACTTCAAACCTTATGTCACAATCTATGGCACAATACTAAGTTATTTCTGGAACTCGGAATCTTAAATGATGCTACTGAACCTAATAATCAACGTCAAAGGTTTGATGCGTTGTTAAACGTCAAGTCTCCGTTTAGCACGTTGTTCAATGCTAAGGACACCAACCTCGCATCGTTGGTCCTTAATAGTGTCATGTTAATCATGACGTGCTCTCGGATTCCTCCGAGACATAATAACGATTGCTCAGTATAGCACACAAGTCATACAAGTTTGCAAAGTTTACGCGCAATTCTTGTTTTAAGCATGACTTAAAGTTTAGGACCAATTACGGGGTACCTGGTTTCATCATGGGTATCACATCATTGACCATTTGACCAAATCAATTCACTTTCTTGCTATTCGTGAAGATTTCAAAGTTAAGAAACTTGCTCGCGTCAATACCGACAAAATCATCTGTCGTCATGGCAGTCCTCTTGACATCATCTTTGACCGCGATGGTCATTTCACTTCACGCCTTTAGCAAACCTTTCAATCCGCTATGGGTACCCACTTGAATCTTAGTACGACCTTCCATCATCAAACATATGGACAGACAGAACGTACTATCCAAACCCTAGAGGATATGCTTCGTTCTTGTGTCATCGACTTTGGTGGTAGTTGGGAGGTGCATTTACCATTGATTGAGTTCTCGTACAACAACAACTATCACTCCAGTATTCAAATGGCTCCTTTCGAAGCTTTGTATGGGCGCAAGTGCCGATCTCCTATCAGTTGGCATGAGATTGGTGACAAACAACTTACTGGCCTTGAGCTCATACAAGAAACAACGATAAGATTCTTCAAATCCACGACAAATTACTCAAGGCTAGAAGTCGACAAAAGAGCTATGCCGACAAGAGGTGTAAGCCTTTGGAATTTAATGTTTGAGGTCATGTGCTATCAAGGTATCTCCTTGGAAAGGAGTTGTTCGTTTTAGTAAAAAGGGTAAACTTGCCCCTCGCTATGTTGGTCTTTCAAGATACTCGAGAGGATTGGCAATGTGGCTTATCAACTTGATTTACCTCAAGAACTTAGCAACGTGCATCCAACCTTTCATGTCTCGAATCTCAAGAAGTGTCTAGCTAAAGAGGGACTTCACGTTCCTGTTGATGATTTGCAAATAAACGAGACACTTTATTTTGTGGAGAAACCGGTCGAAATCATGGACCGAGGAGCCAAGCAACTTAGGCGCAACAGAATTCCCATAGTCAAGGGTCGTTGGGAAGGAAAGCGTGGTGCCGAGTTCACTTAGGAACTCGAGAGCGAGATGAAGACAAAGTATCCACAACTCTTCGATTAGCCTTACTCTTAAAGATTCCGAGGACGAAATCTCCTAAAGTAGGGGAGACTATTTATGCTTCGTATTTTCGCGTTTTCATGTTTTAGCAAGACATATTGTACTTTCCATATTTAAGCACTTGTACTCACGTTGTACTCTACTTTCGTCTCAAATTGTAATTCGAGACTGATGATCATAATGAAAACATGATTCTTTTAATCATGTTCGAATATCCATGTTAGACTTATGTGCTATTAAACGATATGTTATTCTTAGATTCTCGATTATTTATTGAACGACACTTGTTACACGTTAAATTGACAAAATAGTGAAATTCGGATCTAAATCCTTGGAGCATGAAAACTTTACGAATAGATCATTAAAAGACCTATTATTCTTGATTTAATTCGTTAAGAATGAGGTTATTCATTTCTAAATAAAGATAATAAAGTTTATAATTAAAAAGTTTACTCTTTTACTTTATAAATAAATCTAATAATTAAAAAGTTTTATTCTTTCATTTTCAAAATAACCTAATTGGTTTAGTTAAGTGGTAAAGCCAAATGAGTGACCAGGTTAGAATAGTCAGTTTAGTATTGGTGTGAGTAAAGCGTGTTATAAATTTATTACTATTTTGAGCCTATTTTACGCGTTAGTCAAGTTTTACATTTATAAAACACGATATTTAACTAACACTAAACACACACTTGGGCAAGTGCACCCATCGTGAGCGTAGTAAAGTGTTGGTAAGATACCGAGATCGTCCAAGGACACAAGAGCTTTTAATACCGGTTTAGTGTCAACGTCTAATCGATCTAAATTTGGATAAAAGTTTTGAAGCATAAAAATAATTAAAGCGAAAATAAATAAAATGAAATACAAATAGACAAGATAGAATTACTTGGATCCAACTTCTCTTTTATGTATCCTTTGATAGTTTTCGCACTTCGGACTTTTAAGAGATTATCTTAGTTATAGTAGTAGGCCCCTCTTTTGAAGGTAACGTTACCCTCAACCCAGTGGTTTGAGTTAGCAGGGATACAATCCCAAAGGGTCGGAATATTGGAAGATAATTAAACAAGTTATTAATGTGAAAAGTGGTAGGCCCTCTGTTGAAGGTGACGTTACCCTTTGCTAAGTGGTTTGAGTTAGCAAGGATACACTCCCAAGAAGCCGGTTTAATGTTTTATTAGTAATTTACATATGAGGGGTTCAAGCTATTTGCACCCTCGCCATCCAATACCCATTAGGGCATTGAAGAAGGTCCTAGTAAGCTTGAACCAAGTCCTCGCAGTATCTATACACTGAAAGAGACAAGAACTTTACCAAACCACCCTTCTAACCCCGTACCAGGTTAGTTAACGCGCTTTATATAGACCGTAAAGACACGAATGAGCAAATCAATGAAATCATGAAGAAATGGTAGGAAAATTTTCTTTCAACATTAAATGAAGAAATGGTAGGTCCTAGTGGGCACGGCCCGTGGGCCATCTCCTTCTCTTCCTTCATTAATTGCAGCTGTTTGCAGAGGGCCGAACACGACCCTGTGCGTTCTAGGCACGGCCCCGTGGTCAACTCTTCAATGTACTATTCTAGATTCTAGGAATCTGATAGTTGACCACGCCCATGTTGAGCTGGGCACGGCCCTGTGGTGGGCTTGGAAGCTTCTGCAGGTTTTGTCTTTAAGTGCTTTGGCTGGCCATGCCCATGCCTGGCTTAGCACGGCCCCGTGGCCAGTCTTCTGTCTCATGTTTTGTCTTTTTAGGGTGTTGCTGAGGGGTCGGGCAGGCGACGTTATTCCTTCTTTTTGTATGTGTGTTGGTTTTGGCTGCTTATTTGCTTCTTTTGTTCTTTTAAGCTCATTTTATCCTGAAAATACAAAAGGAACAAAGAAATGTGCTTTTTCCAACATTAATACTAAAAAAGGGTTACATTTTGTATTTGTGTTGTATTTTGTGCACATAAAATACCCCCACACTTGAATCTTTTCTTGTCCTCAAGCAAAACTCTTTTAAATGTGGCTTACACACCCAAATGGAATATGTAGAGGAGAAGTTTTAGTGGTTTATCTTTGATTGTCGGGAATCCAAGATCTTTATTAAATTTTTGTTTTTATGTTATTTACAATCCTATTCGTCATGATTATTTAGAACGTTTTTAAGAAAAATTATTTATTTAGGCGTAACATGCCTTTTTAAATTCCATTTATTTATATATAAGTTCACATACCTTACAAGAGATCACTCAACACTCGGCCGAAGATGCATTTTTGTGATGACGCTCATTTCCTTCATGGAACTTACTTCTACCATATGCTTGCCAAGCGATCAAACCACCTCCTTTTTAACTATAAACCTTTGTAATTATCAAGAGGGCTTTCAGAAGAGTCAGGCTTTGGCTAAAGGTAGGTGATTTGAGGGTTAGTGGTTAGTAAAATGGATAAAAGCGTAAAAAGTATCGGTTGTCGAAAAACTTTCTTGTTTTTATGACATTTATGTAAACTAAACACTTCCAAACAAGAATTTTGAGGAACCTGTTTGGTTATTTAAAGGACTATGTCTTTTTTTTGTGTCACAAGATGACCGATCTTTTTACTAAAATAAATGGGTTATAAGAAAAAAGGTTTTGGTGGATATTGGGTGTTTGTTTTGTGGGTTTTGAAACGAAAAGGTTAACTAGGCTCAAAAGGGTTAACTAGGGGGGTTTTGGTAGTAGGATAAAAAGAAGAAAAACAATGGTTTTGAATGAAAAATGGGTTAGTCCTAATGTCTCCATCACTTACTTACTTGGGTTTTAGTTGGTAAGGACCGGGAATGTATCGTCTTGGCACGTTCTAGAGTCGTAAGAACCAAGCGGCTATTCACACAAGAAACAAAAATGAGCATTTAGTCAAAGAATGTATGTGTGTATGCTCGATAAAGGCTCAAAACTCACTTAATGTGGGAACGGGTTTATATCGTGAACAAGTATATATAATCAAATTTTAAAAAGATTTCTCATGCTTTTTTTGTAATTTTCTTGTTTGGTTCTTTTTATCACGACGCTATCGGTTGTAAATTTGTAAAAGCATAACTTCTTTTAGATCTTGTTATTCCTAAATTAAACCAAGACAAATAAAATTTTAAAAATTTTTGAAAAAGATTTGGGCTGATTAGCAGTTCCAACACAGTTTTGTGTAAGGCTTATTATTAGGACCTGCTAGATTCAAAGTGTTATCTTCCCCCCCCCCCCACACTTAAATTACACATTATCCTCAATGTATCCAAAAATCAGTTTTTCGGTTGGTTCAAATGTGAAAAAGCGTGTTAAAAACAAAGATTTATCTTACTGGGAACCTGGACATGGGCCCGTGTTAGCCGAGCACGGCCCCGTGTTCAGGGTGCCAGTACTATAATGAGACAGAAGGATGACCATAGGGCGTGGCCAGTGAACACGGCCCGTGGTCAGTTACCTGTGAACTTCATTTTCTGCAGAACCATGGGCACGGGGCGTGCGGATCTGGGCACGGCCCGTGCTGCACAGGCTGAAAACTGAAGATTTTTGTCGAAGGGTCCTGTTTACGTGCATGGGGTATGGTTTTAACTTCCCTTTTGGCAGTTTTCATCTCTTGGTGTGTTTTATTCCTGAAAAGTAAAACTAAACTAGAATGCATAAAGATTAAACTAAGTTAATACTAAGGATAGTTCCACGGAATGCCTCTGTGGTGCGCCACGTTTATAAGGGTCCTTGGCTAGACCCAAAGCATGTCACATGCTATTCGAGCGGGATGCCTCCCGCTCCATGTTGCATTGTCGGAGGGCATCATTTAAGTTTGAGTCTATGACATCTATGTAGTTGACCGGGTCGTCCTCTACTCTTTTGCCTACCCCGAACTTCATTTCCTTCTCTCCTACCCTCAATGTTAGTTTCCCATCTCTCATATATACCATGGCTCGTGCGATGGCAAGGAATGGTCTTCCTAGAATGAGTGGCACCTCGGTGTCTTCTTCCATGTCAAGTATGACAAAATCGGTCGGGAAGACAAATTCTACGACCTTTACCAAGAGATTTTTGGTGATACCTTGTGGGTATTTGATTGACCTATCGGCGAGTTGTATGTTCATTTTGGTGGGGCTTGGCTTTCCTAGTAAGAGTCGGTCAAACATTGATGCGGGCATGAGATTGATATTAGCCCCGAGATCGGCTAATGCATTTCATATAGGGGATCCTCCGATGGGGCAGGGTATGGTGAAGCTTCCGGGATTGATCTTCTTTTGGGAAAGTTTGTTGAGTAGTACGGCTGAGCATTCTACACTTAGGCTGACTAATTAAAATGTTCATTGCGATGCGAAGAGCTTTACTTGGAGAAATCGAAGGAACATGTATCACACGCTTTCAATCTTCCTTTTGTGGGTGAGGAAGTCTCTCATGATCTTTGAGTATTTAGGTATTTGGGTGAGGACCTCGAAAAACGGGAGATTGACGTGCAATTGTTTGAGTAAGTTTATGAATTTTGTGAATTTCCCGTCAGTCTTTTGGCAAATTAGCCAACCGGGGTAGGGTACCGGGTGAGTGAGTTCGTGGTTTGTTCGGATGGATTGTTGTTGGTGGATGGGGTGGTATTTCTTCGGGACCTACTTTTCGGTTTTGTAATGTTATGAAATGTACTTGTGCGTTCGGATTGGTTTCGGTATTACTAGGTAATGCGCCTTGTGGTCTTTCGGAGAAATTTTGGGCTAGTTAACTTAGTTGTTTTTCGATGTTTTAAAAGCCCGTTGGTTTCTAATGTCGGATTCACTTTATGAGAACCGATTCGAGTACCTTTTTTCGGTTTTGGAGATGACGCGTGTGATGAGATCTTCAAGCCTTTCCCGGCCCCCTTGTAGTTGAGTGAAATTTTGTGACTCATTTCTTGGTTGTTGTTGAAAGTTTGGTCTTTGATTTGGATTTTTTTGGTTACTACTATTCCCCAGCTCCCTCTAACCAAAGTTAGGATGGTTTCTCCATCCTTGGTTGTAAGTGCATGTCGGGGGACCCGAAGGTTTAGGTCGATTATCTATGTAGTTTACCATTTCTGTTTGATTTTCCATTTCTTTCATGCAACTCCAATTTTCATGTGGCCCACCACACCCCTCACAAGCGATTACCAAGACCGTTTTTGTTATTTCTAGTTTTTTATTTATTTTTGAAGATAGGGTCTCGATTTGGGCTTGTAAAGAGGTGTTTTCATCTACCTTGTGGGCACCCGGAGCAATATATTTTGAACCTCTAGGGGTGTGCCATTGAAAATTGTTTTGAGCAATTTCCTCAATTTGATTATATATTTCATTTGGGTGTCTATTACCTAGAAGTCCCCCGGAGCTTGAATCAGGCGTTTGTCTCGTGTGTGGCAACAAACTATTATAGAAAGTGAATACTGGTTGCCATATTATGAGACTATGATGAGGACATTTCCTCAATAGCTCCTTGAATATTTCCTAAGTTTCATATATAGATTCCCCGTCCTCTTGTGACTATGTTTTTATTTCGGTCATTAATTTAGCGGTTTTAGAAGGCATGAAATATTTATAAAGAAACTTTTGCGCAATTTCATCCCAAGTGTTTATCGATCCACTTGGGATGGTGTTTAGCCAAGCCTTAGCTCGGTCCTTTAGTGAAAAAAGAAACATTCGGAGGCGGATGGCCCTCGTTTGATGCTCCGTTAATCCGGAAAGTGTCACATATTTCCAAAAAGTTGGTAATATTTAAGTGAGATCTTCATCGTGAAGGCCATGGAATGTGGCGGAATTTTGGAGCATTTAAATCAGATGCGGCCGAAGTTCGAAATTATTGGCATCCACTTTCGGTCCATTGATGGCGGCTCCAAGATTACCGACCGTAGGCGGAAGTAATCCATCAAGGTATGTTGATCCGCCATTGGGGTATGATCCCTTAGAGCCTTCTCTTGAGTCTTGGCTTTTAGTCTTTTTCTTAGAAAGCGTTCGGGTTCGTCTAGAGGTTCTTTTATGTCTTTACCGGAACTGGAGCTCATGCACTATGTAGAGATTTTAAGTACTGCAATTGAGTTCGGGTTCCTGTTACAAAAAAAAAATTTGATCAGACAATTTACCACGGCACCGTGGTCACTGACCACGGCACCGTGGTCACTGACCACGGCCTGTGGTCGAGACACAGTCAATAATTTTCTGGATCCCAGTTACTGGGGAGGTGGACACGGCCTCGTGGTCACTCTTTTGTAACACAGAAAATTAAACTGCCAGTAATGAGGATGAGCACGGCCCGTGTTCGTCTGGCACGGCCCCGTGGTCAGCTGCTGTCTGACTAAAAAAATATTTGTTGCTGCTGTTAGTGGGCACGGGTGCGTGTTCATTGGGCACGTCCCCGTGCTGCAGCCTAAAGAAAACTTAGAAAATGCTAAAATTTTAAAAATCCTAAAAAAATAAAAATAGAAAAATGATAAAATACTTAGGCCGCTGATTTTAAACTTTCTTAAAATCCTTGTGTCCCCGGCAACGGCGCTAAAAACTTGGTGCGTGTAAAGCGTGCTATAAATTTATTAATATTTTGAGCCTATTTTACGCGTTAGTAAAGTTTTACATTTATAAAACACGATATTTAACTAACACTAAACACACACTTGGGCAAGTGCACCCATCGTGAGCGTAGTAAAGTGTTGGTAAGATATTGAGATTGTCCAAGGACACAAGAGCTTTTAATACCGGTTTAGCGTCAACGTCTAATCGATTTAAATTTGGATAAAAGTTTTGAAGCATAAAAATGATTAAAGTGAAAATAAATAAAATGAAATACAAATAGACAAGATAGAATCACTTGGATCCAACTTCTCTTTTATGTAACCTTTGACTGTTTTCGCACTTTCGGACTTTTTAAGAGATTATCTTAGTTATAGTAGTAGGCCCCTCTTTTGAAGGTAACGTTACCCTCAACCCAGTGGTTTGAGTCAGCAGGGATACAATCCCAAAGGGTCGGAATATTGGAAGATAATTAAATAAGTTATTAATGCGAAAAATGTTAGGCCCCTCTTTTGAAGGTGACGTTACCCTCGGCTAAGTTGTTTGAGTTAGCAAGGATACAATCCCAAGAAGCCGGTTTAATGTTTTATTAGTAATTTACATATGAGGGGTTCAGGCTATTCGCACCCTTGCCATCCAATACCCATTAGGGCATTGAAAAAGGTCTTAGTAAGCTTGAACCAAGTCCTCGCAGGATCTATACACTGAAAGAGACAAGAACTTTACCAAACCACCCTTCTAACCCCCTACCAGGTTAGTTAACGCACTTTATATATACCGTAAAGACACGAATGAGCAAATCAATGACATCATGAAGAAATGGTAGAAAATTCACTTTCAACATAAGAAATTAGTTATTAAAGTCATTAATACATACCCAAATAAAAAGTGCCGAAAGATTAAAAACTTCAAGTAATACATAAAAGATTAGTCTTCACCAAGTGATGTAAGGAATTTAGCCAAGCACGGCCTTTGTTTGACAAGAACCCTTACAATCAATCTTGGATCCCGAGACTACTACACACTCTAAAGATGATTGATGGATGATAGTGGTGGGTGTTGGTGTTGTAGTGGTGGTGGAGTGGTGGCAAAGTGAGAGAGAAGTGGTTTGCCAACGGATGCCTTTGAAGTGAATCAAGCACCTCTATTTATAGCCTTAACAGTAGCCCAGCCACGGCCTCGTGCCCAGTGTGCATGGCCCGTGGCCATCTCCTTCTCTTCCTTCATTAATTGCAGCTGTCAGCAGAGGGCCCCACACGACCCCGTGCCTTCTAGGCACGGCCCCGTGGTCAACTTTTCATTGTACTATTCTAGATTCTGTGAATCTGATAGTTGACCACACCCATGTTGAGCTGGGCACGGCCCCGTGGTGGGCGTGGAAGCTTCTGCAGGTTTCATCTTTAATTGTTTTGGCTAGCCACGCCCATGCCTGGCTGGGCATGGCCCCGTGGCCAGTCTTTAGTCTCATGTTTTGTCTTTTTGGGGTGTTGCTGAGGGGTCGGGCAGGCGACATTTTACCATCTTTTTGTATTTGTGCTGGTTTTGGCTGCTTATTTGCATCTTTTGTCCTTTTAAGCTCATTTTATCCTGAAAATACAAATTTAACAAAGAAACATGCTTTTTCCAACATTAGTTCCTAAAAAGGGTTAGTTTTATGCCTTGTTTGATGTAATTTATATGTTGTATTTTGTGCACATCAGTATAGTTAATCTAACGTCAAGGACTATTGTGTAACATTAAAAAAACTTGTTTTAAAAAAAATAAAAGGGTGGAGACGGGACTCGAACCCGGGTCTCCACCGAAACCAAGCAAAGTCACACCCGCTGTACTAGCGGCTTGAGAACAATAAAGGAAGGATCAGATTAATACTTATACACAACTTACGTGTAAACATGTTTCAAAGTTGCCGCCCAAAAAAAAATACAGTGATATCCCTGCTGGTTCTTTCCTTTTTATCTCCTAACTGATTTATCGGGATTGATCTGAAATCCACGTTACCATCATTTCATCAATCAAGAACCTAGCCACAAAACAAGACCCGATATCCCTTCACGTGAACACTATAAGATCCAACACCCCCTTGTGGTTCCACTCTCACACCACAATTCAGTCTCGACACCTCCCTACACACTTACCACACACCCTCTAATCCTGTCAAAACCTTGTCGTCGCCATCACTGGAAGCAAGGAGCATTGCCGGAAACTCGAGGTACCGTCGGAAAACGCAAAGCTTCACCGAGGTACATTGTATTCTTATCATTTCTATATAGTTTAGGATCTTGGTGTTGCTCATCCTCTGATAAAACACACCAATGCAAGATGTTATGAAACTGGTATTATAGTTTTCGTGTGCTATCCTTATTCATAAAGAAGATGACTTGCCGGCTCACTTTAAGACTAATAAAAACTGAAACCAAACACCAAACTGGACTGTAGTCCAGTGGCGTTGGTGCGGACTGATTAATGAAGGGGCACGGGTTCGAAACTCGGCTCCCTATATTTTCACGGCATCGTTGTTTCTTTTTTATTATTAATCCAATATATAAAGAGACCTAATTAATACTTAAATGAATTAAAATCCTAGATTTAAATGGGTTAGTCACGTAGTCTAGTTGGCCGGGCTACGTGCGCACGAACGTAAGGTCACGGGTTCGATCCCGTTTCAGCGCATTTAGGCCGGGTGTGGCCGGTTTTGGGCTTCATTTTTTTTGAAATTCATTTCTTTTATTTAGTTATGTTAAACGTTATTACTATTATTATTATTATTATAGTTTTCGTGTGCTATCCTTATTCATGAAGAAGATGACTTGCCGGCTCACTTTAAGACTAATAAAAACTGAAACCAAACACCAAACTGGACTGTAGTCTAGTGGTGTTGGTGCGGACTGATTAATGAAGGGGCACGGGTTCGAAACTCGGCTCCCTAAATTTTCACGGCATTGTTGTTTCTTTTTATTATTAATCCAATATATAAACAGACCTAATTAATACTTAAATGAATTAAAATCCTAGATTTAAATGGGTTAGTCATGTAGTCTAGTTCGCCGGGCTACGTGCGCACGAACGTAAGGTCACGGGTTTGATCCCGTTTCAGCGCATTTAGGCCGGTTTTGGGCTTCATTTTTTTAAATTCTTTTCTTTTATTTAGTTATGTTAAACGTTATTACTATTATTATTATTATTATTATTTATTGCTAACTATTATTATTAATATTATTATTATGATTATTATTATGATTATTATTAATATTATTACTAAACTTATTGTTATTATTATAATTGTTATAATTATTGTTATTATTACTATTATTATTATTATTATTATTATTATTATTATTATTATTATTATTATTATCCACAACTTATGCTAATAGATATAACAATTACCAATTCAAACTTAATTGAAACCATCTTGTTACCAAGAAATTAGAGTGTTTCCTTAGATTGTTTAATTACCCAATATACTATTCAACTGAACAAATTATAACAAGCTCCTTATTATTATCTAGGTTAATCGTTCTAGGTCGTTTCCCGCTCAATTACTTGTGCGTCATTCCAAGAAACTCTTACGCAACCACATGTGAGTATACTTGATCCCTTTTTGGTTTTAAGACTTTGGGTGCAATATGTATTCATATTTAAACACATGATACTTGAAACTTATTATTCACGATCTACCCACTTTTAAACATGGAACGATGTGATGCTTGTTAGACTTGATGCTATGTAAACTTTTCGTGTCCATGTGCTCATTAACTTTGCTAGCCTACCTTAACAATTATATCGTTATAGGATTAACGCACCGCCCTTGAGACTTAGGGTATTATTGAGTAAAACACTTTAACCTCCCGTTAGACTTTGGGAAAGGCACTATGTGTTGGAAACTTGGGTTTAAACACATAGTTTACACCGTTTCAGCATACTTGTTAACTTGCAAATTGTATACATGTTTGGGTTTGATTATTAAACAATTGTTATTCATATTATGCTATGTAACACACCTGTATGCTCGCCAACTTTTGCTTGATGTTATTTTAATACATGTTGCAGGTTGATAGTCAAGATGACGAAGTAATCAAGCTAGGATGGATTTAGAAACTCTCTTGAATAATAAGACATTTTGTTTATGTTATGTTGCATTTTATTTACTTGAGACAATGTATTGAATTCTTACTCATTTTATGAAATTGAATTTAACTTATATGGTCACATTTAGTGTTATGATACTTTGAACGATTTGTTCGTCTCATCCCGATGTTTCCGCCATCGGTTGGGGTGTGACACCGAACCCGTAAAAACTTGTTTCTAAGTTATCGAAATGGTATTTAGGTTACGATTAGCTTATGTCCTTGTTCTGGAGTGTATGTTGTCTTAAACTGTTTACGTTTGCGTAACAGTTTACGATTTTACTTCTAGAAAAAAGTTTTAGATCTCGGAATGAACATGGATTGAAAACGTGAAATATTCATACGTATTTATACAATCTCAGAATTAAACGCAATGTTTCATTAAATACAAAATTGTTCGTAATTGTACGATGAATGAAAGAAACAAATGTCATAGTCTCCCCTACTATAGGAAATTTCGTCCCGAACTTTAATTAGAGGAAACTTGTGAGAATAGATGTGGATATTTTGCTTTCATTTGATCCTCTCGTTCCAAAGTAAATTTTGGGCCACGTTTGGATTCCCAGCGAACTTTAACAATCGGTATACGTTTGTGTTTGAGATTCTTGACTTCACGGTCCCATATTTCCACAAGTTTCTTGACAAAGTGCATTGTGCTATCAACACGAATTTCATCAAGAGGGATGTGGAGGTTTTCATCAGCCAAACACTTTTTCTAATTGGGCACGTGGAAATTTGGATGAACATTTCCAAGTTCAGGAGGCAGCTCAAGTTTGTAGGCTACCTTTCTGATCCTCTCAACGATCTTAAATAGTCCCACATATAGAGGTGCAAGTTTTCCTTTCTTTTCAAATCTAACCACGCCTTTCCAAGGGGATACCTTAAGAAGGACATGATCGCCAACTTGAAATTCCAAGGGCTTGTGTCGTTTGTCCGTATAACTCTTTTGACGGCTTCTAGCTGTCAGAAGGTTATCGCGAATTTTCTTGACTTTTTCTGTGGTTTCTAGAATGAGTTCAGGTCCAGGGAGCTGAGCTTCACCAACCTCATTCCAACAGACAGGTGAATGACATTTTCAACCGTATAGAGCTTCGAAAGGTGCCATGTTAATGCTGGAGTGATAACTGTTGTTGTAGGAAAATTCGATCAATGGTAGATGCGAATCCCAACTACCACCAAAGTCGAACACACAGGCTCTAAGCATATTCTCCAGTGTTTGGATTGTCCTTTCGGATTGTCCATCCATTTGAGGATGATAAGCAGTGCTCAGGTTGAGTTTGGTTCCCATGGCAGATTGCATGGTCTTCCAAAAGTGTGATGTGAATCGAGCATCTCGGTCAGATATGATGTTCAAAGGAACACCATGACGAGATACTATTTCATCAACATAGATCTTGGCAAGTTTGTCAGCAGATAGATCCTCTCGGATTGGTAAAAATGTGGTTGGCTTCGTTAGACGATTAACGACTACCCAAATGGCATCATGACTTTTATTAAAGTGTGGTAGTTTGGTAATGAGATCCATAACAATGTTTTCCCATTTCTAAATCGAAATTTCTGGTTGCTCAAGTAAACCAGAGGGATGTTGATGTTCTGCCTTAACTTTGAGACAAGTAAGACATTTGGGTACGTATAAGGCAATGTCTTTCTTCATCATGGTCACCTATACTGGGTACGAAGATCCTTATACATTTTTCTACACCAAGATGGATTGAATAACGAGACTTGTGAGGTTCATCCATCAATAAGGTGTGGAGATTGTCTTGACTTGGAACCCACCTTCATGTAATAAAAAACCCATTGTCCTTTGTTTCTGTGACAATTGTTCCTTCAGTTTCATAAACAATAAAACTTTGTGTTTTATTCATTGAATTATGAAATTTATCCATAACAATTGCACAATGTCAATCGTTGTTAAAAACGAGATCTTAAACAATTTCTGGAAAGTTATACGTAAACGTAATCAGTTTAACGCAACGTATATTCCGGAATAGTGACATAAGCTAAACATACCCTAAATATCCTTTACATAAACTTAGAAATAAGTTTATAAGGGTTTGGTATGTCAAAAACAAGCCTATTCGATCACAGGGACTATTTACGGAAAACTACGAAAGTCTGTTGATTCTCGTAGAGACGCACACTCCGGAACAAGGTCATAAGCTAAACATACCTTAAATACTCTTTACATAACTTAGAAAAGTTTAGAGGGCTTCGGTATGGAAAAAACATGCTTATGCAACTTCATGGGCTATTTTGCAAATTCTGCGAAAGTACGCCGTTCGCGTATTTCTTAATATGGAACACGTACGTACATCCAAAAAAAATTTGTAATCATTAAAATCTTGTATTTTAATGATTGGAATGCAAAAAAATATCATTCGTTACGCACTTACGGTCATTTGCGCGTTCGTTACGATTTTCGTTGTAATTAACCGAAAAACGCAACCGTACAACCGAACAAACCAACATCCGAGACATTTTTTCAAGTTCCCTAAGCTTTATCGTCCTTATAAAGCTTAAAGATCAGGTTAACGGGTGTTAGAAGTGCCAAAACACGACGAAACGAGTGCAGGGGCCTCTTTTGCCAATTTTTGAAACTTGGGGCCAGCAAGGGTGGATGCGGACCGCATCCAAAAGACCATATGGTCCGCATCCAGGTGCCAGAACAACAGAATGGTGGCAGCTCCTTGTTAACTCCCTTGGACACCAAGCAAAACGATTCTTGCCACTTCTCACCTACAAATGACACTTGTTAAACACCTCATAAGATCATGACAACTCAATGGACACTTGTTATGATCTTGTGGCTTCAAGAACACTATAAAAAACCACCAAAGTTGGCCATTTTTCTTTGCTCATCTTCTTCTTCTTTCTCTCTTGCTCTACTTGGAGGCTACCACATTGTTGGAGGCTTCCTAGTCTTGTTCTTTTCCTTTAGCGATTTTGAGCCTACTGAGCATTCTTCCTCCTTGAGCTCTTCAAGTGTTCTTCAAACACAAGTAAGTGCTCTCTCCTAGTCTTTTTTTTCCTTTAGCTATTTTGAGCTAAAACTCAAACAGTTTGACTTTTTGTTTGACTTTTAGTTCTGACCATGAATTGGCCAAAGCAATGTTCAATAGGACTTTGCAACGTGATCGAAATCATGATGGTTATGATCCTTAGTGATCATGCCTACTGATTACCACGTTTACTAGTCGAAGTGACGAGTCAAAGTTTTGGTCAAAATGCACATTATGTGCATTTTGCGACGGAACTACTTTTGGGTATCAAAACACTAAGTTTTGATACCAAAACATTTTATAACTTAGTTAGACATGTTTTGGCATGTCTAACTCGTCACTCTTAGTTTAGTGCTTATTTCGGGTTGTAAGTCGAGCGGTCTTGACCACCGCTTTGACTTTCGAATCTGACCCTTTTGGTCGTCTTAGGATCCGACCAAACACATATTTTTGACCATAGTTGTATAGGGAATAACCCTGTGAGGTTATACCTTATGGTCACGTCATTTGGTTAGTGTTACGTTAAGTCGTTTATTATGCCTTTATAAATGACCAAAATGCCCTTTGCACATAAATCAAATTTAAGCATATGCAACCCAAGTTTTGACATATAAACTGAAGATACAACTATATTAAACTTATTTTGACATATAAGACTTATCATAACACATATCTAGCCATTCTAACACGTATTTACACAAACGATGCGATTAAAGTAGCGTGAACTACCTTAACGAGTCATAACGGGTCAAAAGTTTTGGGGTGATACACATGTGCATATAACCCTCGGAGACCTTGTTTGATCTTTGATCCAAGATTTACATTGCAATCTCAAGTGAGTACATAGTCCCCTCTTTTACGTTTTGCAAATGTTTTGGGGTGATACACATGTGCATATAACTACTTTCTTATTATACATGCTTTGATTACATAGTACATATAGTAAATGATTTCAATTGCATTTTGCTTCGTATGTTGACTTAGCATGCTTAGCACATTGATTTCAAGGATCCTTTTTTGCTTCATATGTTGACTTAGCATATCTAGCACCTTGATTTCATGAACACTTTACTAGTACATGGTTTACAAAGACATTTTACATGACATGTTTACATTGATTATGACATTTTGGTATGTTTATCGAAACAAAATACATTCATAAACGTTACCCTGCCGACCGGCAGTATGTCATGGTACCGTAGGTTTAATAACCTCATTCCCGCTTCCAAGATTGTTTGGAAGTATCCATTGGGGATTACCAGAATCCGATAAACAATATATAAACCTTTGTCCTAATAAGGGTTTATCCGTCAGATAACAAAGGTTGAATGTATTCGAATAACAAACCACATAAATGTTTATATCAATAAAAGCAATGGTTTTCAAAACATAACTTTTGATTTAAATGTTTGTTTATTCAAAGACATTGGACATTGTTTTGCATACGACATCCTGCTACACAAGACATTTGGTTATACATGACACTATTACATGTGGTTTGAGTAAAGACTTTTTACATGCCATACAAGACATTGGATATTACTGGACATTGTTTATACATAACATCTGGTTTACACAAAGACATTTATTTTTACATGACACTTGGTTTATACAAAGACATGACATACTTTTCACAAGGCATTGTTTTACATACAACATACTTTATACAAGGACATGATACTTTTTATACAAAGACACAACACATTTCATACAAAGACATGACTACTTTTACAAAAGACATATATCGGTTATTAAGTTAACCATGCATTATTCTTTTAAATCATTTGATTTTCATATGATTTTACAAAAGAAAACATTTTTACAAAGGTTCAATTGCTACTTTTAGTTAAACATTTCTTTTAACAAATTAAAGCCATGAATCCTCATCAACAAAAACCTATGTTACTCACACGCATTTTTATGCTGACGTGCCTATTTTCACATGTGTTTCAGGTGCTTCTGTTTGATTTGAGCATGCTTCACATAAGACGGACTTGGCTTTAGTGACTTTAAAATGTGAAAGACAATTTGATTGTATTTCATTTCCAATATTCTAAGACAATGTAATTCGATAATCCAATAAAACAAATCTTTAAATACCATCTGTTGTGAAACAATCTGTTAACGTGACCCCCAAGTGTTTCCGCCGCGTGTGTTGTATTACGAGATTTGAGGTGTTAAAGATTGGTATCAGAGCCAATGGTTATAGGGAATTAGGTTATTAGTAATGCTTTGACATAGACTATAACCTTCGTAGGACTTAGATTTTAAAACAATACCATCAACTATTCATAGGTGATTACCAAAACAATTTCACAAATTACAAATTTGTTTTGAAAAATCAATCATCTATCCGTAGATGATTTATTTTTGGCTGTATGCCTTCAAAGTTTTCAAATCTCGTCAAAGTTTGGGTTTTATTAATGTGAACACGTGCTATCTGGAAGGGTGGGTGCCTGTACCCTGAGTTTTCTGTCTAGGGCCTAGAGTGTTTGTACAAATCCGCATTATCGGACTAGTCACTCTTACCTGGGGACTCTTGGTGTGAGTGTCCACTTATAGGCTAAAGCATGTCTTCGTGATACATTATAAAAACCCATTTACTTTGATTAGTCACTGTATCATTTGTTAGTTTAATTAACAAACAAATGGTCGCAATCCTTATACCTCGTTGATATTTTTAATATCCCTTTTGTTTATTCAATGTCAATCTCACACATTTCTCTCATGTTCCTTTCTTTTAGAATGCCTCCTGGTCGCAATACTGCTCAAGACGCCGAAAGGGCGGCTTTAATTGCGCACAAATGGCCGCTATACTTCCGAACCTTGTGACCCAACTAAATCAATCTTACAATAACAATGACAACAACAATGCACCTGCTTAGTGCATCTATAAACAATTTTGTTCAGCTAAACCACTCATGTTTTTTGGGTCTGAGGGAGCTACTGGGCTCCTACAATGGTTCGAAAGTATCGAAAGCACTTTTCGTTATATGCAGAGTCCTAATGAACGCAAGGTAGAGTTTGCTTCGAGTGTCTTTCAAAAGAGAGCGCTGACATGGTGGAATGGTGTGAAAAGAGATAGGGGTGTCGAGGTAGCGATGGCACAAATGTGGGAAAAGCTCCGAGCTCTCATGATGAAAGAATTCTGCCCACGTCATGAGCAAAGGGCACTTGAAGATGAATTCCATGTCTTAAACAAGATAGTGGAGAACATCGTGCCTACACTAACGGATATGAGGAACTAAGCTTGTTGTGTCCAGCAATGGTTACGCCTTTGGACAAGGCAATCGAAAAGTAGATTGATGGCCTGCCTGACCCCGTTCAGGACATTGTAACTGGTAGTAACTCTACCATTGTTCAACAGGCTATTGAACTCTCTGCTACCCTGACTGAGTCTCAATTCAGAAAAGGGAAATTGTTTCGCAAAGGCGACAAGGAACAAGCTGCTAAAACCACACAAGAGAAACCCAAAGAAACCAAAGCTGAACCCTCAAAAAGATTAAAGAAGCGTAAGGCTTCACAAAACCTTGTTGTGGTTACTCGACCTAACCAAGCTGCTCCCAACCAACCAGCATAACCCCCTGCTAGAAAACCATACAATGGAACTGCACCTCTTTGCAACCAATGTAACCTTATCATCATGCCAATGTACAATGCCTCAAATGTTTAAATTGTGGGCTTACGGTCATACAGCTAACGTTTGTCGAGTTGCTGCTACACAAAACCAAGTTGTTAACAACCCTGCTCAGGGACGTGCTCCTAACATTGGAGTTAACGAGCCTCGTGCCAACAATAATGCAGTTATAAACAACTAGAAGTTTACATTTTTTCTATTGTTATCCAAAACTCTTTTATGTTATTATGTAGTGACATTTCAATTATAAACTAATGTGTTTGTACGTGTAATGTGTGTCAAGATATCGAATTACTAAACTCTCATTCTTTACAAAATTGAACAAACTCTCTTAACATATCTCAATATGATCGCACATTCTTTCCATTGTTGAAACAAAGCATCTTTCTTGACCATGTCCATAATTTATCACTTGGCAAGATAAGCTATGCAGACTATGCAACGAGTTAAGTAATTATGGGTGCACACATAATTATGAGATTCGATGCATGGAAACCATAGTGAGTCCTGTTAAGTGTGATGGCATAAAATCTAGAGTGATTAGATGACGAGGCGATTGTAATGTCATAAGAACATGGTGGATACGTCGCTAGTACTACCTATATATAAGTGTTCTTATTGTATTATTTGTTGTAGCGTTATCCAAATCACTTGAGGATTTTATGTTATCCCAGACCCATATGTGTTAACTTAAAAAAGAATCAAAAGCCATTTATATTCATTTCCGTTTCTGATGAAGTATCCATTGAGGAAAAATGAACTAGCTACTCATTTTTTGCTTCTGAAGAGATATCCATTTGGAAACGAATAATCCATTCAAAAAATCCACATTCATTTTCGTTTCTAATGAAGTATCCATCAAGGAAATGAACTATCCGTTCGTTTTCGCTTCTGAAGAAATATCCACTGGGAAAATTAATAAATTCATTCCGCTTCTGATGAAGTATCCATTGAGGAAAATGAATTATCCATTCATTTTCGCTTCTAAAGAACCGATTTGGGGAATGAATAATCCTATCCTGATCTTTCATTTCCACTTCTGACGAAATATCCATTGAAGAAAATGAATTAATCCATTCATTTTCGCTTCCGAAGAAATATCAATCGGGGAAATGAATAATATATCCAATAATCTTTCATTTCCACTTCCGACGAAGTATCCATTGAGGAAAATGAATTAATCCATTCATTTTCGCTTCCGAAGAAATATCCATCAGGGAAATGAATAATCTATCCAATAATCTTTCATTTCCACTTCTGACGAAGTATCCACTGAGGAAAATGAATTAATCCATTCATTTTCGCTTCCGAAGAAATATCCATCGGGGAAATGAATAATCTATCCAATAATCTTTCATTTCCACTTCTGACGAAGTATCCATTGAGGAAAATGAATTAATCCATTCATTTTCGCTTCCGAAGAAATATCCATGTGGGAAATGAATAATCTATTCAACATCTTTCATATCCACTTCTGACGAAGAATCCATTGTGGAAAATGAATCATCCATTCATTTTTGCTTCTGAAGAATATCCACTACGGAAATGAAACACAAATCCTTATAGAATCTTCCTATCTTAATAATTAGATTCTTAAAGGGACACTTGAAGTATTACTTTTAAATCCTTGATTGGATTTTTAAGAATGCTTAACAAGACACTGAAACGAAGAGCTAAATCCTTACAAATCTTTCTATTTTAATAGTTAGACACTTAAAGGATACTCACAGTACTATTGGTCGATTTGGTTTTTCCATAAATCAAATCCCTCATCTCCACTTTCTACACTAATCAAGGAAGTATCTATTAGGAGATGAGCATCACAGGTATAACAGCCCATTCCCACTTCCTACATTATCAGAGGAAGTATCCACAAGGGAATGATAAAGTTATGCCTTACGTGGAGATCCTTGATGGGTTGTTCTATGTAAATAGATGAAAACCTAGATTCCGCGCAAAACGATTGCTTGATACAACTTATGCAAACGGATTCCTACGAATAAATTTCAGAACGAAATTTTCTAAAGTAGAGGAGACTGTGACAACTATGCCTTCAGTTGTCATTATCAAATCCCGATCAATTTCATAAGCAATAAAACCTTGTGTTTTATTCATTGAATTGTGAAATTTATCTATAACAATTGCACAATATCAATCCTTGTTCAAAATCGAGATCGTAAACAATTTCTAGAAAGTTATACGTAAATTGTTACGTTAACATAATCAGTTTAACGCAACGTATATTCCGGAATAGTGACATAAGCTAAAAATACCCTAAACATCCTTTACATAACTTAGAAATAAGTTTTGAAGGGTTTCGTTAGTAAAAAACAAGCCTATTTGATGGCTTGTAGCAATGCACACTCCGGAACAAGGTCAAAAGCTAAACATACCTTAAATAATCTTTACATAACTTAGAAATAAGTTTTGATGGCTTCAGTATAGCAAAAACATGCTTATGCAACTTCAGAGGCTATTTTGCAAATTCTGCGAAAGTACGTCGATTCGCGTATTTCTTAATACGGAACACTTACGTACATCCAAATAAATTTTGTAATCATTAAAATCTTGTATTTTAATGATTGGAATGCAAAAAAATATCATTCGTTACGCATTTACGGTCATTTGCGCGTTCGTTACGATTTTCGTCGTAAGTAACCGAAAAACGCAACCGTACAACCGAACGAACCGACACTTGAGATATTTTTGAGCTTAAAGATCAGGTTAACGGGTGTTAGAAGTGCCAAAACATGACGAAACGAGTGCAAGGGCCTGTTCTGCCAACTTTTTGAAACATGGGGCCAGCAAGGGTGGATGCGGACCGCATCCAAATGACCATACGATCCGCATCCAAGTGCTAGAACTGCAAAATGGTGGCAGCTCCTTGTTAACTCCTTTGGACACAAACGAAAATGATTTTTGCCACTTCACACCTACAAATGACACTTGTTAAACACCTCCTAAGATCATGACAACTCAATGCACACTTGTGAAGCCACCAAAGGTGGCCATTTTTTCTTTGCTCATCCTCTTCTTCTTTCTCTCTTGCTCTACTTAGAGGCTACCACATTGTTGGAGGCTTCCTAACTGAGCATTATTCCTCCTTGAGCTATTAAAGTGTTCTTCAAACATAAGTAAGTGCTCTCTCCTAGTCTTGTTCTTTTCATTTAGCTATTTTGAGCTAAAACTCAAACAATTTGACTTTTTGTTTGACTTTCAGTTCTGACCATGAACTGGTCAAAGTAAAGTCCAATTGGACTTTGTAACGTGATCGTAATCACGATGGTTATGATCCTTAGTGATCATGCCTACAGATTACCACGTTTACTAGTCGAACTGACGAGTCTAAGTTTCGGTCTTTTGCGACGGAACTATTTTCGGGTATCAAAACACTAATTTTGATACCAAAACATTTTTATAACTTAGTTAGACATGTTTTGGCATGTCTAACTCGTCACTTTTAGTTTAGTGCTTATTTAGGGTCGTAAGTCGAGCGGTCTTGACCACCGCTTTGACTTTCGAATCTGACCCGTTTGGTCGATCTTAGGATCCGACCAAACACATATTTCTGACCATGGTTGTATAGGGAATAACCCTCTGAGGTTATACCTTATGGTCACGTCATTTGGTTAGTGTTACGTTAAGTTGTTTATTATGCCTTTATAAATGACTAAAATGCCCTATTTGCGCATAATTCAACTTTAAGCATATGCAACCCAAGTTTTGACATATAAACTGAAGTTACAACTATATTAAACTTATTTGGCATATAAAACTTATCGTAACACATATATAACCATTCGAACACGTATTTACGCAAATGATCCGTTAAAGTAGCGTGAGCTACCTTAACGAGTCATAACGAGTCAAAGGCACTTAGGTTTCATCTCAAATCAGAATGCAAACTTTGTTAAACCATTTCATATGAGTTCCAACACTCATTTGGTTTACAAGACCTCATTCTACCCGATCCGCCGATTAATATCCCAACATTTACATAGTTATCCGATTTTAGGACACGTTTGAATTCTCGGACTCTTGAACTTGTTTGATCTTTGATCCAAGATTTACATTGCAATCTCAAGTGAGTACATGGTCCACTCTTTTACGTTTTGAAAATGTTTTGGGGTGATACACATGTGCATATAACTACTTTCGTGTTTTCCAGACATTATACATGCTTTGATTACATAGTACATATAGTACATGATTTCAATTGCATTTTGCTTCGTATGTTGACTTAGCATGCTTAGCACATTGATTTCAAGGATCCTTTTTGCTTCATATGTCGACTTAGCATATCTAGCACCTTGATTTCATGAACACTTTACTAGTACATGGTTTACAAAGACATTTTACATGACATGTTTACATTAATTATGACATTTTGGTATGTTGAACGAAACAATATACACTCATAAACGTTACCCCGCCGACTGGTAGTATGTCATGGTACCATAGGTTTCATAACCTCATTCCCGCTTCCTAGATTGTTTGGAAGTATCCATTGGGGAATAACATAATCCGATGAACAATTGATAAACCTTTGTCCTAATAAGGGTTTTGTTAGATCGCTCCATCATTAGCATAGGAATCTAAATTGGTATATAACGTTCATATAGGCGGAAACTATGTGACGTGTTAATGAAATATGCAAAGATTACTCATTTAAATGTTGTTTATTGATCATAAAGTTCAATTACATGTCAAATCCAGATCGGGCAGAGCTTCGCCGTCCAAGTGAAAAAGTTGCAGACCACAAGTTCAAGGGAAAAAGTTGCAGGCCACAAATGACAAAATCAAGGCACCTATTTATAGATTAACAAATTTGCTTGGATGACCACAAGTTCGGGCGAACTTGTCTTGAACAAGTTCGGCCAAACTTGTTCTCACAATACTATTCCGGGCAAACTTGTTATCTATTTACATAAATAACCCTTATACTTGACATAATTTAGCCCAAACTAAACAGACTCTGTGACATCCCGGTTTTTCGGATAACTTAAACGCAATACCTGTCGAATAAATTATATGCTACGTATTAAACGTGTACGAGTTAGTGAATACGTGATGTGCGATTATGTGATTGTTTTAGTTATAAGATAATTATGGTAAGTATGTACACGAACCGAACCGAACCGCGACACGAACCAACCTCTTTTCTTGCGACTCAAGGAACTAAACTTGGGGATCAAGTTTAGAACCCAAACCTTAAACCCAAACTATGTCGCGAGCAAACAACCCCAAACCGAACCAACCCAAGTCCCTTCGGCCGCGTGCAACCCAAACCGAACCAACCCAAGCCCTCGGCCGCGAGATCAAACCCAAACCGCAACCCATTCCCTTTTCCCTTTCACCTTGTTGCGCTATATATACACACACACATGCATGCCTTGCTTCACAAAAATCAAAACACAAAAACCCTAGCATCAAAAGAAGCCGACGGCAGCCAATCTTTCATCTCTCCGATCGCAAACAGTCCATCTCTTCCACTTGTTCATCTCTTCGATCGCAAACAACCTCGTCCTTCATCATCTTGATCTGATCAGCCCTACATCATCTCTCGGTCGCGACAGCAGGTTGTTCATCTCATTCGGTCGTGATCTTGCTTGAACAGCCGAATCCATTCTTGTCCAAGTCTCGGCTTATTTACCTAGTCATTAAAGGTTAGGGCTTATCTTTTGTTACAAGATTATATTCGGATTATATGTGTTTGAATGTAATGATTATGTTGTTAATCGGCTGATTGATCATTGTTTGTATGTATGATTGTTTTCGGAACTTATAGTTTGCAAGTATGTTTAGTTTATAAAAAATAGAGGTATGGATTAGGGTTTGCATGGATGTAATATATGTATAGATCTATGATTAGAAAAATTGGTTCTTGATCGCCTAGGTTCATTATATTGACGGTTTATGCGAATTAGTGGTAACAAAATGCTGAAACAGGTTGCTGGGTGATAGTTACAGCCGACTTCAACTGGCTGTAACTCGGTCATTAGTTGTCGAAAAACGGATTTTCTGAAGTCTAAAACGTAGAGATTTGAATAACGAATCTAATGGCGCTGGATTCATATTTTTCTGAAGTCGTTTGATATTTTTAAGTGGCCAAATAAGTTCAGTAACTAAAGCTGTGAAAATCCTGAAATTTTGTTAGTTGTTTATCGAGTTGGATTTTAAAATCAGTAGGGAGTCGAATCACGAAATTTGTACAGCAACTAGGTATGGAAATTTCCGGGTAACTCCAACTGGAATTTTGTTAATTGGACTATCAGTGATTTTTAAATAAATTCTTCCGTGGACTGCAGTCAGAAAGCGACGAATCTGACTGCAGCCTAGTATATTAATATTTATGGTTAAATGGTAAAGAATTAGGACTTAAAAAATTTATATAAATTTCTACAATATAGTTGTCACCTGCTGTAAAATAATTGGAATTTTTGGAACGTTGGAACTATTTTATAAAAATCCTAGAAAACAGCTGAATTATGAGTATGTAAGCTGAAATTTGATAACCTGTGATTGTGTGCACCAAATTGTTGCATGGATTGGATTATGTTCATGATAAATTGTTTTGATTACTATGTTCACATGAGGATACTTGCATGCATGTTTGAGTGTTAGGTATTTTGTTGTGTGTATCACTTTGTGCTTAAATTACGTGTAGAATTTGTATTGGTGTGTTCACACACTGACTTGAAATCAATTGGTTTGTTAGGACGCAATTAGCGGTCCCATCCTTTACAACTTCTTTGCTACACTAACCGAGCAACTAAAGGTGAGTTCACGGCCCCTAATTTTATCCGGTTTTAAACAACAGGGGAGAAACATGTATACACTCTTCAACTCAATCTCTTTACGTTATATGAAATTAACGTCACATAACTATTCGGTAACTAAGTTAATGTTAATGTAATGTTATGGTCACTAAGCAACTATATCACTTAAGTCCTCGTCAATCTCTCGGATCGTTAGTATTGGGTTTTAATAGCGGGGGAATTATAAGTAGTACTACTGGGCCCGACAAGCCCCATCCGAGCTAGTCGCGCTAGCCGACCGGGTATGGTCAACGGGTGAATAATTTGCCTAACTTCGCCATGGTCAGTGATAGGCCTGGCAACACGGAGGCACAACAGTCAGCTTCGATCGCGAACTCTTACGTGACATAACTTTAGGCTAGCTACCTATATATGTTAACATTGAACTTATTTACGAATCAACATTATTATTCCGGGTTAGGAATAATGGAACAAACAACAAAATTATTCCGGGTTTGGAATAATGGAACCATCAACATTATTATTCCGGGTTTGGAATAATGGAACCAACAACATTATTATTCTGGGTGGGGAATAATGGAACTAGTCGTTATCCCGGGTTAGGGATAACGGGGGAAACAAACTCATAACCGAACAAACGAATTTATGAAAACCTGTGAACTCACTCATCTTTAATGTTGACACTTGTTTCTTTACATGTTTCTCAGGACGCTAGGAGCTCTAGGTGCACTCACATGCATTGAACAAGACATCTTTTATCGAGTCTCATTTACAAACATTGTTTTGGGTTTTTCATTTGTTTTGGCGTTTGTGTTGGCGCCCGTTTCTCTACTTATCTTATGCTTCCGCTCAACCACTTAAACTAATGCTTCCGCTAAACTTTGGTAACTAACTAAGACAATCTAAAATCTACGTTGATTGGTTAATCAAATGATTTTTGGAAAACGTATTATCAAATCATATAGAGTCGTTCGACGTACTAGTGTTTCAGATTCTGGTTTGTTCACACGCCTCGCGGTAAAACTCCGCAAGTGGAAATTGAGGGTGTGACAGATTGGTATCAGAGCCACTAGCTATAGAGAACTAGGTTTGCATTAGAAGTAGACCTAAACTATAGCTGATTACACGACACTAGACTTAGTTTGGCACCGAACTGTTATATCTTGTTATGTGATGTACCACAACTGTGTTATGTAGAATATGAGTGCATAGTGAGAAACGAATGCAACTCGTAACTGACCACACAACCCATCAGGCAATGTCATCATCATCATTCGACAAATCTCGACAACCAAGGGCGCCGGGGAAGGCACCCATAGTCGAACCCTCACCACCTCATGGCGTGGAGACACGCTCAGCTGCTAGGAAAAGACTCGCTCTAGGGGAGGAGTCGTCCTCACACCCGACCATCGCTGTGACGGTCGAACCGGTTAACTCGTTAGAAGTAGGGAACGACCTACTTAGAGATATGATAAGAACGCAACAAGAACAACTAGAAAGAATGCATGAAACCATCCTAGCACAGGGATGGATGATACGACAACTGACTGGTAAAACTGAGTCGCTCGAGGAAGAGCAGCATACGAGTAAGATAGCTCGTAACACCTTAGCCAGAGATCTTCGTGCTGAGCAGCTAAGGGCTGACTGGCTAGAGGACAGAGTTCTTGAGTCTAGCTGGAGAATTCAAGAACTGGAACAAAATCAGGCACCTGCACCAGTACCTGCCCCAGCACCGGCCCCTCCAATGCCGGTAGAGGATCCAGAGGAGGATCCAGAGGAGGAAGACCCAGCTGTAGAAGCTGGAAACGCCGCGGAGGATGACGGCAACGATAGCGATTTGGGGGATGGAGACGTAGAAGACTGACGCGCCTCGCTTATTTTATTTACTTTCCTTCGGTCTATTTATTTTCTACTTAGATCTAAAATGAAAACTGGACGTCGCGGAAATCTCAACATGACGCCTTAAGAATTAGCCGCAATGATTCAAGAGCACGTGAACGCAGCTCTAGCGGGTGTTCAGAACCAACCGGCAGGTAACCATTATTAAATTTTCATGTGAAAATCTAATAGTTGGGCTAGTAGAATTCCTCGCTGACTACCTATCCTCTGTCAGCAGGAGGGGGTTTTAACCCCTACAAGATGTTCCTCGACGCGAAACCAAGCAAATTCTCGGGGGCAGAAGGACCCATAGGACTGGTCCGCTGGATCGAAAAATCTGAATCGATATTTGAAATGTGCAACTGTCTGGAGGCCAACAAGGTCAAGTATGCAGCCTCAACACTGGAAGATGGGGCACTAACTTAGTGGAATGCACAAGTCCAAACGCGTGGACTTATTGCTGCAAATGCTATGGCCTAGGCCGAGTTTAAGGCCCTAATCAAAGAAGAGTACTGTCCGCGAGACAGAGTGCAACAGTTGGAGCAAACCTTATGGAACCACAAGATGGTGGGATCTGAAATAGAGGCATACACAGCAAAACATCATGACTTGGTATTTCTATGTCCCGATCTGGCCAACACTGTGGAGAAAAGACTCGAGTTCTATCTTGGGGGTCTGGTCCCGGAGATTCAGGGTATGGTAATGGCTAGTAACCCGGCAACTGAACATCAAGCAATCCGATTGGCGCACAAACTCACCGATAAGGCGGTGGAACAAAAGAAGTTGCCAGCACGGGGTACAACTGAAGTTGCCCCTGATAATAAAAGAAAGTTTGAAGACTCGTCTGTTCGACAGTCTTCGTCATCCCAGCCACAACAGGGGAACCAGAAACGGTTCAACCATTACAACAGCCATCGGGGTCACCAAAATCAGCCCGCCAACAACAACAACAACAACCAGAACGCAAGCGGCTATGTAGGTCGAAAGCCGCAGTGAAATCGCTGTAATCTTCATCGTCACGACCCTTGTGCCGGGAATCGCTGCCAACGATGTGGCAAGGTGGGACATGCGGCAAAGGATTGTCGTGGGGAAATCATGTCCCGACAGAACCAAAATCAACCCCAAGGCCCACAGCAGGGCGTTAACCGGGGATGCTATCAGTGTGGTAGCACTGCCCACTTCAAAAGAGACTGCACACAGCTGCGTAACAACAACAACAAAGGTGGGAACAACCACAACCACAATAACCACAACAACAATAATAACAACAATAACGGAAATGGTGGCACAGGAGGTGCCATAGGTCGCGCATTTACATTGGGCCGCGGAGAGGCCAGAAACGACTCGAACGTGGTCACCGGTAAGTTTCCCCTTAATGAACATTTTGCTACTGTGCTTTTTGATACGGGTGCGGATAGGAGCTTTATATCTGAGTCTTTTAGGAAGAACCTAAATCTCACGCCTAAACCCTTAGAGACCCCTTATGTCATAGAACTGGCAGATGGTAAATCCGTAGATGTGACCCATATAGTATCCGGCTATCAACTCAAACTCGCGGGTCACACCTTTACCATTGATCTGATGACAACTACCCTGGGTAGTTTTGACGTGGTAGTCGGAATGGACTGGTTATCCGACGTCCGGGCTGAAGTTCTCTGCTTCGAAAAATCTATCCGTATTCCGCTCTCTAATGACGAAATCTTGATGGTGCAAGGCGAGAAGGCAAGCGCCGTCACCAACATCATCTCTTACATGCAAGCGCAGAAGTATCCTCGGAGAAAGAACTCCTTCGCTTTACTCGCACTGGTTACTGAACAGCCTAAGGACGAGAAACGTATAGAAGATATCCCTGTCGTCTGTGATTTTTCCGATGTATTCCTAGAGGAATTACCTGGTCTTCCACCCCATCGACAATTGGAGTTTGAAATTGAATTGGCGAACCATGCAACTCCTATCGCCAAGGCTCCATACCGCCTAGCTCCAGCCGAGCTGCAGGAGCTGTCTACCCAACTTCAGGAGCTGTTAGAAAAGGGATTTATCCGACCAAGCGCTTTGCCATGGGGAGCTCCAGTCCTGTTTGTCAAGAAGAAGGACGGGACCTTCCGCATGTGCATCGACTACAGGGAACTCAACAAGGTTACTGTCAAGAACCGATACCCGTTACCTCGCATCGACGATCTTTTCGACCAACTTCAAGGGTCAAGCTACTACTCCAAGATTGATCTACGGTCCGGTTACCACCAGCTACGCGTCAGGGAGGAGGATATCGCTAAGACGGCATTTCGTACTCGGTATGGCCATTATGAGTTCTTGGTCATGCCCTTCGGTCTCACCAACGCACCCGCGGTGTTCATGGACCTCATGAACCGTGTGTGTAAACCATACCTCGACAAGTTTGTCATTGTGTTCATCGATGACATACTCATCTATTCCAAAAGTGAAGGAGAACAGGCTGAACATCTACGATTACTGCTAGGATTACTTCAACAGGAGAAACTATATGCCAAGCTTTCAAAGTGTGACTTCTGGATTCGGGAAGTTCAATTTCTTGGGCATATCGTAAATGAAAAGGGTATCCACGTAGACCCTGCCAAGATTGAAGCCATCAAAAACTGGGAAGCACCCAGGACACCGACGGAGATCCGCCAATTTTTGGGTTTGGCTGGTTACTACAGACGTTTCATCGAGGGATTTTCAAAGATTGCACAACCGCTTACTACCCTCACCCAGAAAGGCATCAAGTATGCTTGGGGTGGCAAGCAAGAAGCAGCATTTCAATTGCTAAAGCAGAAACTTTGCAGTGCACCCATTCTGTCCTTGCCGGAAGGGACAGATGACTTTGTAGTATATTGTGATGCTTCCATTCAGGGGTTGGGATGCGTACTCATGCAACGCGATAAGGTCATCGCGTATGCGTCGTGACAACTGAAGGTTCACGAGAAAACTACACGACGCATGACCTAGAATTTGGAGCAGTAGTGTTTGCACTTAAGATTTGGAGACACTACCTTTATGGGACGAAGTGCACAATCTTTACAGACCACAAGAGCCTCCAACACATCTTTGATCAGAAGGAGTTGAACATGCGACAGCGTCGTTGGGTCGAACTCTTGAACGATTATGAGTGTGCCATTCGGTATCACCCGGGTAAAGCTAACGTGGTAGCTGATGCCCTTAGTAGGAAGGAACACTTGAAACCTCGCCGTGTACGAGCATTACAACTCACTATTCATTCGGGGCTACCCGAACAAATACGCGACGCCCAGTTAGAAGCAGTTAAGGAGGAAAACATCAAGGCCGAATCGGTGGGAAAAATGGAACGCGATTGGGAAGTAAAACCCAATGGAGCCCGGTATTTCATGAATCGCATATGGGTACCTCTCTACGGAAACCTCAGAGAGCTAGTCATGGACGAAGCTCACAAATCCCGATACTCTGTCCATCCGGGTTCGGATAAGATGTATCAAGACCTTAAAGCTGCGTATTGGTGGCCCAACATGAAAGCTGATATAGCCACCTACGTGAGTAAATGTTTGACTTGTGCAAAAGTCAAGGTAGAGTATCAAAAGCCATCGGGGCTACTCCAACAACCTGAGATCCCAGTGTGGAAATGGGATCAGATATCAATGGACTTCATCACTAAACTCCCGCGAACTTTGGGTGGTTGCGATACCATCTGGGTAATTGTGGATCGTTTAACTAAGTCCGCACACTTCCTAGCTATTAAAGAAACAGATAAGATGGAGAAGTTGACTCGCATCTACATTAAGGAAGTAGTTTCTCGGCACGGAGTGCCAACATCCATCATCTCAGACAGAGATGCTCACTTCACATCCAACTTTTGGCAGTCACTTCAGAAAGCGTTGGGAACACGCTTAGATATGAGCACAGCCTATCACCCTCAGACTTATGGTCAAAGCGAAAGGACCATAGACCTTGGAAGACATGCTTAGGGCATGCGTAGTAGACTTCGGAAATAGTTGGGAAATTCACCTGCCTTTAGTGGAATTCTCATATAACAACAGTTATCATACGAGTATTTCAGCAGCACCGTTTGAGGCATTATACGGTCGTAAATGTAGATCACCGGTCTGTTGGGCAGAAGTCGGTGACAGTCAACTCACAGGCCCTGAGTTAATACTTGAGGCTACTGAAAAGATTGTACAAATCAGAAACCGCATGGCGGCGGCACGAGATCGACAGAAAAGCTACGCTGACCAACGACGCAAACCGCTCGAATTTCAAGTAGGCGACCGCGTCCTACTAAAGGTGTCACCCTGGAAGGGTGTAATCCGCTTTGGAAAACGGGGCAAACTAAACCCAAGGTATGTAGGTCCGTTTGTGATCTTGAAACGTATCGGACCCGTAGCTTATCAATTAGACCTTCCTGCCGAACTCAGTGGAGTTCACAACGTATTTCATGTGTCAAATCTGAAGAAGTGTCTATCAGATGAAACTCTAGTCATTCCATTGGATGAGATCCAAGTGGATGAACAACTACACTTTGTGGAACAGCCTATCGAGATCATGGATCGTGAGATCAAGACTCGAAGGCACAGCAAGATTCCGATCGATAAGGTTCGTTGGGACTCTAAGCATGGACCGGAGTTCACGTGGGAAAGAGAGGACCAAATGAAAAGCAAATACCCACACCTCTTCACAACTGAGCAGCAAACTAACGATACCAGTAACTAAATTTTCGGGACGAAAATTCTTTCAACATGGGGATGATGTGACAACCTGGAAATTTCTCATACTTTCGCGTACCATTGTTAACTAAATCCTTGTGCATGGAACTTGGGAATCTTTGTGCATGGCACTTGGGAACTTCTTGTAACTTCACATACCATCGTAAACGAACTAACTCTTTGTGCGTGGCACTCGAAACATGTACGCTACATTCTAAACCGCGTTTACTCAATTTTCGGGACGAAAATTCTTTCAACATGGGGATAATGTGACATCCCGGTTTTTCGGATAACTTAAACGCAATACTTGTCGAATAAATTATATGCTACATATTAAACGTGTACGAGTTAGTGAATACGTTATGTGCGATTATGTGATTGTTTTAGTTATAAAATAATTATGGTAAGTATGTACACGAACCGAACCGAACCGCGACACGAACCAACCTCTTTTCTTGCGACTCAAGGAACTAAACTTGGGGATCAAGTTTAGAACCCAAACCTTAAACCCAAACTATGTCGCGAGCAAACAACCCCAAACCGAACCAACCCAAGTCCCTTCGGCCGCGTGCAACCCAAACCGAACCAACCCAAGCCCTCGGCCGCGAGATCAAACCCAAACCGCAACCCATTCCCTTTTCCCTTTCACCTTGTTGCGCTATATATACACACACACATGCATGCCTTGCTTCACAAAAATCAAAACACAAAAACCCTAGCATCAAAAGAAGCCGACGGCAGCCAATCTTTCATCTCTCCGATGGCAAACAGTCCATCTCTTCCACTTGTTCATCTCTTCGACCGCAAACAACCTCGTCCTTCATCATCTTGATCTGATCAGCCCTACATCATCTCTCGGTCGCGACAGCAGGTTTTTCATCTCATTCGGTCGTGATCTTGCTTGAACAGCCGAATCCATTCTTGTCCAAGTCTCGGCTTATTTACCTAGTCATTAAAGGTTAGGGCTTATCTTTTGTTACAAGATTATATTCGGATTATATGTGTTTGAATGTAATGATTATGTTGTTAATCGGCTGATTGATCATTGTTTGTATGTATGATTGTTTTCGGAACTTATAGTTTGCAAGTATGTTTTGTTTATAAAAACTAGAGGTATAGATTAGGGTTTGCATGGATGTAATATATGTATTGATCTATGATTAGAAAAATCGGTTCTTGATCGCCTAGGTTCATTATATTGACGGTTTATGCGAATTAGTGGTAACAAAATGCTGAAACAGGTTGCTGGGTGAATGTTACAGCCGACTTCAACTGGCTGTAACTCGGTCATTAGTTGTCGAAAAACGGATTTTCTGAAGTCTAAAACGTAGAGATTTGAATAACGAATCTAATGGCGCTGGATTCATATTTTTCTGAAGTCGTTTGATATTTTTAAGTGGCCAAATAAGTTCAGTAACTAAAGCTGTGAAAATCCTGAAATTTTGTTAGTTGTTTATCGAGTTGGATTTTAAAATCAGTAGGGAGTCGAATCACGAAATTTGTACAGCAACTAGGTATGGAAATTTCCGGGCAACTCCAACTGAAATTTTGGTAATTGGACTATCAGTGATTTTTAAATAAATTCTTCCGTGGACTGCAGTCAGAAAGCGACGAATCTGACTGCAGCCTAGTATATTAATATTTATGGTTAAATGGTAAAGAATTAGGACTTAAAAAATTTATATAAATTTCTACAATATAGTTGTCACCTGCTGTAAAATAATTGGAATTTTTGGAACGTTGGAACTATTTTATAAAAATCCTAGAAAACAGCTGAATTATGAGTATGTAAGCTGAAATTTGATAACCTGTGATTGTGTGCACCAAATTGTTGCATGGATTGGATTATGTTCATGAAAAATTGTTTTGATAACTATGTTCACATGAGGATACTTGCATGCATGTTTGAGTGTTAGGTATTTTGTTGTGTGTATCACTTTGTGCGTAAATTACCTGTAGAATTTGTATTGGTGTGTTCACACACTGACTTGAAATCAATTGGTTTGTTAGGACGCAATTAGCGGTCCCATCCCTTACAACTTCTTTGCTACACTAACCGAGCAACTAAAGGTGAGTTCACGGCCCCTAATTTTATCCGGTTTTAAACAACAGGGGAGAAACATGTATACACTCTTCAACTCAATCTCTTTACGTTATATGAAATTAACGTCACATAACTATTCGGTAACTAAGTTAATGTTAATGTAATGTTATGGTCACTAAGCAGCTATATCACTTAAGTCCTCGTCAATCTTTCGGATCGTTAGTATTGGGTTTTAATAGCGGGGGAATTATAAGTAGTACTACTGGGCCCGACAAGCCCCATCCGAGCTAGTCGCGCTAGCCGACCGGGTATGGTCAACAGGTGAATAATTTGGCCTAACTTCGCCATGGTCAGTGATAGGCCTGGCAACACGGAGGCACAACAGTCAGCTTCGATCGCGAACTCTTACGTGACATAACTTTAGGCTAGCTACCTATATATGTTAACATTGAACTTATTTACGAATCAACATTATTATTCCGGGTTAGGAATAATGGAACAAACAACAATATTATTCCGGGTTTGGAATAATGGAACCAACAACAATATTATTCCGGGTTTGGAATAATGGAACCATCAACATTATTATTCCGGGTTTGGAATAATGGAACCAACAACATTATTATTCCGGGTGGGGAATAATGGAACTAGTCGTTATCCCGGGTTAGGGATAACGGAGGAAACAAACTCATAACCGAACAAACGAATTTATGAAAACCTGTGAACTCACTCATCTTTAATGTTGACACTTGTTTCTTTACATGTTTCTCAGGATGCTAGGAGCTCTAGGTGCACTCACATGCATTGAACAAGACATCTTTTATCGAGTCTCATTTACAAACATTGTTTTGGGTTTTTCATTTGTTTTGGCGTTTGTGTTGGCGACCGTTTCTCTACTTATCTTATGCTTCCGCTCAACCACTTAAACTAATGCTTCCGCTAAACTTTGGTAACTAACTAAGACAATCTAAAATCTACGTTGATTGGTTAATCAAATGATTTTTGGAAAACGTATTATCAAATCATATAGAGTCGTTCGACGTACTAGTGTTTCAGATTCTGGTTTGTTCACACGCCTCGCGGTAAAACTCCGCAAGTGGAAATTGAGGGTGTGACAGACTCGATCCAAGACTAAGACATAGACATTATGTACTAACAGACTCCCCATAGATATCGTCTTCGTCTTGATCAGTCTTCAAAGCTCTATCTCTGTCTAACGCGTCCAAAGAAGTTCTTGATTGGCTTCTTTCTATGTTCTTGTGAGAAATCGGCGTTTGATCTGTAGGTTGCACTTTAGTCATGAATTGAAAACGTCTGAGTCTCGCATCCCTACCCATATCATGTATACGTTCAATACGCTTCTCCTCTTTCAAAAATTCTTTGCGCTCTAGTTCCCTCCACCTGGATTCCCACATTCTTCCAAAATTAACACCATGCGCATAACAAACATTCACAACTCTTTGATACTGCATCGCTTGTTCTTTTTCACGCTCTTCATAGCATATCTTACTAAAGAATAAACATTTAGTATCCTCATTTGAGCAATTCATTAGCCACATCGGGTCTAGTATTCGAATCGTCCTCCATAACCCTCTCAATCCTTCTGTCCTAAACATTTCAACCCTTTCTTTAGTGATATCCAAATGATCTTCGAACTTCAGCACTATCACTGCTTCACACGTTGTAGGATCTACTTGCCACCACTTAAACAACGAATAGAAATCTTGTTCAATCGGCATCCGGGGCATGTTTCTCGTTGCTCTTGGACGCTTCATAACCAATGTAATATCCTTTTCTCCAGTCTTTTTGTTTGTCTTGATACGGCGCTTTGGAATGAACGGTTTCCAGTACTTAAAACCTTGCTTTGCTTCAAATTTGATCATTTTCCATAGTAACTAATCAATAAACTTCATATGATAAGTAACTTTTCTTGTCTGCACCAACTCCTCTATATCCCAGTATGGAAGTGTTTTCAAATCTGCCATGTGTCAGAAATATTGAACCCCAACCTCTCTTTTAATGGCGTAAACATTCAATTCTTTAAACCACCCCCAGCTAAGTATATCTCCCAATGAAACATCTGCGTCTCTGGTAAAGAATGCTAATGGACGTCGAAACTTACGTTCTCTTGGCATTTCTTTAAACCAGGACTTCTTTGCTTGTGCAATCTCTTCTTTCGTCATTGGTTTAGGGATTTTCCCTTCTCGTACAGACTCAGAAATCTTTTCTTTTAGCAGATCTTCATTCAACTGCTAATACATTTCTTCAAACGTTGGAAAACTATCTGCATTCTAACCAGTATACTTTTATACTCCGTCCTTTTCATCATCTGACGACCAATCTTCTATAATCACCTTGTTGTAATCGTCAGCATCAGATCTACGTTTGTAACAATATTCATTCGGCTCAAACGTATCTATATTCACCACATCTTCTTCAAAATCGAAGTCGAATGATTCAGCATCAACATTGAGCAGCTTAGCTAAATCTTCTTTAGAATAATTATGAACAAACTCGCCTTCCTCAACATTGTGTTCTAGCATCAGAATCATTGGCTTTGTTGGAATAGCCACAACAGGATTTGCAGTAATCACATCTGCCATATCAATATGATCCTTTTGCCCTGTCTGTTCTTTCTACGCCCTTTGACTTTGTTCCTCCATTCTATTTGCATCATCGTTCAGTAGTGAAGAGAAATCAAAATCATCAGCAAATTTGGCATCCACAACCTTCAGACCAATTCCTCCCTGATCATCATCATTACCATCATCGTTGTCAGATTCGTCTTTCGTATCATCAACCAGTTCATCATCTTCATTTTATCCTCAGCTTCTTCATCGTCTTTCTGTTCAGTTTCTGTTTCTGGAATAACACTAGACTTTGAAGCTTTTGCAGACATGATCATAGGCTCTGTAATCTCAGGCATACTCTCTACAACATGCTTTCCTTTCCCCTGTTCAGCAATTTCTTCTCAGCTTTATCTTTAGCCTCTTCTAGATCTAATCCGGCATACTCAGCAGCAAAATCTATACCCAGACTGTACTTTCTGAAGCCTGTTGAATCTTCGATCATTCAAGTCACGTTCAAATCGTAATTCAGCGATGTCTTTAAGTAATCGTTCGTTTGCGTCTTGCAAGCTTTCAATTAGGGCCTTCAAATACCCTCGATCACCTTCCAGGAATTTAACTTTGTCGTTCATAATCTCCTTTTCAACCTCGCTTTGTTTCACCAAACTTTCCAAAGCAGCTTTCTCTGTTTCATTCTTCGCAACTTTATCTTCAAGAATTTTAACTCTCTTTTCAAGCTCATCAACATCTGATTCTGGAAAGAAATCATTTAAATCTTGAATATCCACTGGCTCATTAGGAATATCTCCAAATAGCTTCGACTTTGGAGTAGTCTTTGGTGTAGACTTTGGCGTACTCCTCGGTGTAGGAACTTTAGGTGTAGAGCTTTCTGGTTGAGAAGCTGTCAGTGGATCTTGAGACTGAATAATTGGAATTTCGAGCAATTCAGACTCAGGAGGTTCTTATGTGACTCCTGTCTGTACTATCGTTTCTTGAACAGCAGATGTTTGAATATTTTCAGCCACAGGAGGTTCTTGTGTAACTCCTATATCTTTTGCAGCAGAAGGTTCTTGTGTGACTTTTGTGCTTTTCTTTTGACCAATGTATCGGCGGCTTTTAGGCTTTTGAACTTTCTTGCCTTTTGTCTTTGGAGATCCAGTTGTCTTCGTTGTTGTAGCTTTCGCAGAAGACTTAACTCTTTTTGCTTTCGTTTTCGGTCTCTCCTCGTCTGAACCTTATCAGTCTCCGGTTCATAATCTGCATCTGTTTCTTTGATTTTTATGTAGCTATTTCAGCGATAGATTTCTTTGTAGCTTTTTCCAGAGAATCATCACTATCTTCATCTTTGTCGGATGTTGCAGAAATCACATCATCCTCTTGAATAGAGTTTTCAATCTCTTGACTCTCAATATTCATTGCAGCACTAGAACCAGCCTCTGTTTGAACATTAACAGGCTCATCTTCGTCTACCAACATAGAATCAACTTTCTTTGGTTTTTGTGACGTTTTCGTTTTCTCTTCAACTGACTTCTTCAAAAACCAATCACTGCGTTTCTTTTTAAAAGTAGACATCCATTCTAGCTCAGCATTCCTTTCCTTTACGTTACCACTATCATCTTTACGCCATTGATACTCTAGTGGCGCGACATAATCAGCAGAAAGTATTGCACTGAATAAAGGCTTTCCGACAGGTGCTGAAGCTTGTTTCTGGAATGTGATAAGCTTCTTAACAGTCGTATCATCCAGGTGACTAAGATAGACAATATCATTCGGATCCTTCGTGATTTTCTAGAATTTTTCATCGATCAACATCTGCATGAATCTTGGATACATAACTAGCCTATTAGATCCCACGTTGTTCTTCATGTGCGTGAACACGAGCTTAGAATAGTTGAACTCCTTGTTAAGAATGAGCGTCGTGCCCATACAAGCCATATAATCTTGTACATCGTCCAAACCAGCCTTTCGATGACTAAAAGCATGAATTAGTGCGTGCATCAGAAACTTGTAGGGGTTAGGAACTCCCCCTTTCTTCAAGATCAATTCATTGACGTGCCCTTTATACCCCATTCGGCAAAAACACCCTCTAACCATCCTCTCGTCGAGCATCATTGGATCATCTTTATCATCGTTAAAGTTTAGAACTTTTCGGATGTCAGCTTCTATCCCTGTTATCTCCTTATCTTCTTCTCCAACACGAGCTACTGATTTAATCGCTATATCATCATCATTCATTGCCGCAGAATTCCAAAATCTATAAACATGCGACCTATAAACCACTGTCTTTTCCATTATAGCTTTGTGAATCGGAATCCGTTCCATAAATTTTTGAATACTATCAAAAGCTTCGAGCGACGGATAGATAGTCTTGTCGAGCGTTATGCACGTGTTGTGGAACTTGTTGAACGAGAGCTGAATATTATGCAAACACGAAGATCGAGACAAAATTAGTCAAATATTAACAATTTTTTACAAAACCTAGCATCAAGTTCGGGCGAACTTGTATTGAATATAAAAATTACAATTCAAGTAAGTCCGGGCGAACTTGCCTTTAGCAAATTGACCAAAACTTAAACAAGTTCTGGCGAACTTGTTATACTTGAAACATTTCCAGACAAGCCCGGGCGAACTTGTCAAATTATAATGAATTCTGAAAATTTTGACAGACAAGTTCGGGCGAACTTGTGGAAGACATAACATTTTAACAACTAAGGAGAAGTTCGGCCGAACTTGGTTCAAAGAACCATTTGACAAGTTCGGGAGAACTTGTCATCATCCTCATGAAACCTGCAACATATAACCAGTTCATTTTGATTCAAATTAACACCATGATAAGGTCGATTAAGGTTATTTAATATGTTTCACAGTCCAGTTTGTACAGTAACATCCTAAACCATGTCTTAATCGTTCAAAACAGGTCCATATCATTCGAACTAAGTCAATTCACAGTCCAAATTTCAATCTCTTACCATAGCCATGATTCTTAGTGTGCCAATCACTAAGATTCACTCTAAAATCGGGTAGCAATTCAACACAAGATTGCCAATTTTGATTTTCACTGAAATCGCCTTAAGTTCGCTTTGAGATTTTTGAAACTGATAAAGAAGTCCGGGCGAACTTGATCAGTATATATATAGTTAACAAGTTCGAGCGAACTTGTAACACCAATCTGTTAAGATTAGCAACAAGTCCGGGCGAACTTGTCAACTGATAAAACCTTTAAAGCTCAAACAAGTTCCATCGAACTTGATAACAAGTCCGTACAAACTTGATTATCCCAAAATCAAATTTTTCAAATTTTACTAGTTTTAACAATCCACTCAGTTGACCAAATCCAAGCTAATGACCTCGGTTAACCGATTTGTCTGCCGAGTCCAAGTTAATGACCTCGGTTCGACCCGTTATGAACAAACTGTTGAATTTTCTCAAAATCAAGTTTCAAATTTATGAACTTTTAATCGTTTTGGATTATCAGATTTTACAGATTAGCTCCCAACTCGTTGTCAATTAGATTCCCACTAGTTTAGCACTTAACCATACTTCAAAGTTCGGTTCTCCAACATTGGTTTGCTGAAAAACAATGTAAAAACAAAATCTTTTTGTATTTTTGTAAGATTATGCTAAAACATACTGAATATCTTTTTGGTTTTAATCTGTAAAGCAGATAAACTAAGTACAGAACAAAGTAAACTATGTACAAACATATTTACAGACATATTTTTGTGAATTCGTCTCTAAGGATCATATCAGTTGTTTGAGACATATCACCAGTACCATTGACCTTTTGATGACTTTAAGTTCTAAACTCGTTTACCTAGATTTTCGATATGTTTGTCTACTTAAACTTCAACACATTTCTCAATTATTCCAAAATATGTTAGATATGAATTATGAAACTTGACTTAACTATGGTTCCCATCTCAGAATATACTCCCGTATCAAGATTCCCTAGATTTCATCTTACAGGTGAGTATAGCATAGTTGATATCTGTATCTAGGTTATGCGAAGCCTTGAGAGCTCAGGTTAATACCACCGTATCGACAAAGAGATGAAAGCTCGACTTAAAGGTGTGTTCGTTGTTTGAGACATATCACCAGTACCATTGACCTTTTGATGACTTTAAGTTCTAAACTCGTTTACCTAGATTGTCGATATATTTGTCCACTTAAACTTCGACACATTTCTCAATTGTTCCAAGATATGTTAGATGTGAATTATGAAACTTGACTTAACTACGGTTCCCATCTCAGAATATACTCCCATATCAAGATTCCCTAGATTTCATCTTACAGGTGAGTATAGCGTAATTGATATCTGTATCTGGGTTATGCGAAGCCTTGAGAGCTCAAGTTAATACCACCGTATCGACAAAGAGATGAAAGCTCGACTTAAAGGTGTGTTCCACTTAAGGAATCTTTTAACCACTGCAAATGAGTAGATCTTTCGATTTTTTTCAGCTTTTCATGCAGTTTAGGAGTTTATAGCAAAAGCATTATAGAAGTTCTAGGCTATTGCTTCCGCAAAATAAAAAGAACTTGTATAATACCCCAGATATCAACTATCTATAAAGACCTCGTATCTCAGAATCAGGCAATCTCTCAAACGAAGTTTCAGATTACTAAGTCCATATATCCGAGAGATGTTAATCCACAAGTGTAAGCAGTTGTAAAATTTAGTTTATATCTCAGAAACAATTTACTGAACGTGTAAAGCCTATCAACACATCCTCAGTAAGACTTGTTTATCACTTTTTTAAACTTTACAATTCTTTAGCATATTGTGATAGTCCACTGATGTACTATCATTTCCTTTGTGACACAAAATTCTTTTTGTATTTTCTCAAATATTTCTCCCCCTAAAATCAAAAACATATTTTTGTATTTTAGTTTTTTTAAGAAATACTAATCTAAAAGATATACATACCAATGTGGATCACGTGAACTCGTCGTCTGATCCATATTCAATCTCTGCCTCCGCACCAGTCAACAAAATTTTAAAACCGTTAAGCCTCATTAGATATTTAAATCTTGTTAAAGGAAAAGCTTTGGTATAAAAATCAGCTTTTTGTTCATCGGTGTGGATTTTTTCAATTCGTACCAACTTCTTTTCGTAGCAGTCACGAATGAAGTGATAACGAATTTCTATGTGTTTAGTTCGAGAGTGATGAACAGGATTTTTAGTGATGTCGATTGCTGCCTTATTATCTACATATAAAGGCGTATCAAGAAATTGCAATCCAAAGTCCCTCATCTGTTGTTGAATCCATAGGATTTGTGAACAACAGCTGGAAGCAGAAGTGTATTCTGCCTCACAGGTAGAAAGAGAGACTGTGGTTTGTTTCTTGCATTGCCACGTTACTAATCGAGTTCCGAAGAACTGGCAACCAGCCGTTGTAGACTTTGAATTCAGCTTATCCACTCCCAAAGTCAGAATCAGCGTATCCCGTCAGATCAAAATTATCGTTCTTTGGATACCACAAGCCGGTGCTTGGACATACCTTCAGGTAACGGAATATTCTTTTGACTATCTGCATGTGTGACACTCGGGGACTGGACTGATATCTCATGCAAAGGCAGGTAGGATACATAATATCTGGGCGAGATGTCGTCAGATACATAAGAGATCCTATCATCAACCGATAGAGCGTATCATCCACTTTGGTTCCTGTTTCGTCAATGCAAATCCCGTGATTCAGCGCCAGAGGAGTCGAAAGCTGCTTCGAGCTATCCATTTCAAACTTCTTCAAAATATCATGAACATATTTGGTTTGATGAATGAATATGCCTTCTGGTAACTGATCCACCTTCTGGTTTGATGAATGAACTTCTTCTTCATTATCTTCTCGAATTCTTTGCAAAGACTATCATCCGTTGAACCAAAGATGATATCGTCCACATAGATTTGTACGATGATTAGATGACTTCCGACTTCTTTGGTAAACAATGTACTATCCACTGTAGCTCTAGTAAAGTCATTTCCAACGAGATGTTGAGATAACGTCTCGTACCAAGCTCTCGGGGCCTGGTGTAATCTATATAAGCCTTTGTCTAGGAGATAAGCTTTGTTCTTGTTCAGTGGATCGACAACCTCGGTGATTGGCCGATGTACACTTGTTCGCGTAGCTTACCATAGAGAAATGCGGATTTCACATCTAACTGGTACACCTTAAAACCTTTCAAAGCTGCGAATGCAAGAAAAAATACGGATTGACTCTAAATGTGCAACCGGTGCATAGACTTCCGTATAGTCAATTCCTTCTTGTTGGTGGAAACCTTTGACAACCAACCGAGCTTTTTTCTAACGATCATACCTCGATCATCCCTTTTACACTTGAAGACCCACTTTGTGTCTATAGCTTTCTGCTTCAGTGGTAAGTCTACAAGCCTCCAAACTCCCAGTTTCTCAAACTGTAACAACTCTTCCTGCATCGCTATCACCCAGTTCTCATCTCCCAGAGCTTCATTCACAGTCTTTGGCTCGATTTGAGATATGCAACATGAATAATAACAATAGTCTTGAGTAGGAGCCACTCGGGTATAGAAACAACTTAAGGCTTTGTTGATTTGACTTCTTGTTCGCACACCAGTCTGTAATTCTCCAATAATGTTTGTTGAAGGATGATATGCATAAGATCGTGGCATCTCCTTGCTAGGAACATCAACCATACTGTTCTGATTTGTGACATTCAGATCAACGATCAACTCAACTTCAGGAGCACATGTAGCTTCATTTGATTGCTCGGGCCAGCAGATTAATTTAACATGCTTGTTATCTTCTCAGATTCTTCATCATCATCGAAAGTCGGAGCTTCATCAGAGTCAGAATTCTGATTCTGAGAAGTATTGGGTTCTGAGGTTGTATTTCCTGGTTCAGTGGAAACATTTGCTGGAGTTGAAGTAGGTTCAGCTTCTGAAACTTGTTCAACCGGAACACCACTATTACTCGGACCTGCACCAGAAGACGAAGTACCAACAGTGGGTTGATTAACCACAATTGACCTTAGAATTTGTTCTTGGTTTGCCGAATGTTGAAGATAATAAAGCGCTGCAAGTTCTTGATCAGACGGTTCTTCCGGCAAGTCGAATGACTTCCACAAATCATGGTAATTGAACAACCACGCATCGCCTTTTCTCTGAATAGGAGTTGTGTATCGAAAGCAATCAACGTGATGTGCTTCGATCACTTTTCTCAAAGCAGGAACATAAACTCTTCTTAGCGGACTAGTGTAACCAACGAAGAAACCTTCAAGCGTTTTAGCACCGAACTTTCCATCTTGATCAATCACTATACATGGTGCACCAAACGGCTCTAGATATTTCAAATTTGGTTTCCTTCTGTTGATCATTTCAAAACATGTCTTTTTAGTCGGGTTGACAGTTAAGACCCTGTTTAGTGTGTAGCATGCCGCTGCAATCGCCTCACTCCAAAAGCTAACAGGAAGTTTCGAGTCTGCAAGTATTGTTCTTGCTGTTTCGATTAGAGTTCTATTCTTCCTCTCAGCTACTCCATTTTGTTGTGGAATATACGGCACACTGAATTCATGCAAAATTCCTTTGGCGTTGCAAAACTCTTTCATCTTGTTGTTCTTGAACTTCGTGCCGTTATCACTGCGAATACGTCTGACAGGCAGATGATACAAATTTTCGAGCTTCTTGAAGAGAATCACCAGATTATCGAACGTTTCATCCTTAGACTCTTGAAAGAAAACCCATGAATATCAAGAATAATCATATGTGACAACCAAACAGTATAGATCTCGAGAAATACTTCGGACATTCACCGGACCGAAAAGATCCATATGTGGACGTTCAAGTGGCAACTTTATAGGATTCGGAATCTTCCTAGGATGTGACTTCTTTTTTTGCTTCCCTTTCTTGCATTCAAGACAATGATCCGTCATGTGGAAGCTTCAAAGATTCACCCCCTCGACGAAATCATTATGAAGCAGAAAATTCATTTTCCTCAGATGTATATGCCCCATTTTTCTATGCCATAGAATCAAATCCTTCTCTGTGGCTTTTGTGTTAAAACATTGAGCCGATTTCGATGATGTTGTAGCAATACTCATATCTAACACATAGAGATCATTTTCGTGTGGAGCAAGCATGAGAATCCAATCATCCGGAATTTTGAAACCCTGCTTTAGAATCATGCATTCTTTATCATTGAAATGAACAGTGAACTGTTTATAACAAATCTGCGAAATGCTTAGAAGATTGTTCTCTAGCTCAGCAATATAATTCACATGTTCAAATGATACCACACCATTTGAGAGCTTTCCTTCAGCTACAATCCGGCCTCCTTGGTTTCCAGGGAAGCCTACATACCCTCCATTTTTGCTTTGATGTCGAAGAGTAGCGCTTTCATCCCTGTCATGTTCCTTGACGCTCCACTATCTAGAATTCACTTTGATAGAATGGATCTCTGGAGCCCCTGCACACATTAACATTCAGTTAAAAAGCGCGACCCAAGCCTTCTTGGTCTTGGGTTTGGGATAATAAGCTTAATAATCATCCTTTAAATCACCATTTGAGATTTCAGTATCATTAACATTTTTAAACTGAACTTTCTTTTTATCTTTTGAAAGTTTGACAGTTTTAGGTTTAATCTCAGATTTAGACACTTTGTTGTTACCAATCTTAACTAACTCAGACTTGGTAATTTCAGATGTTGTTGGTTTCACAGTCTTAACTAACTCAGACTTGGTAATTTCAGATGTTGTTGGTTTCCTTTTAGCAACCTAGGCTTGTGAGTTCACTCTCGCCTTTTTAATGTAAAACCTTGAATCTTTATTTCATTTGTTTTGGAAGTTTCACCTTTCTCAAAAGTTGAGCTTTCAAACTTCGATTCAGTTTTAGGTTTAATTTCAAGTTTAGATTCATTTCTTTTCAAAATAATGACAGGTTTTACAAACTCTGGTTGCTTAGGCTTTTCAACATCTGAACTTGTTTTTCATCGAAGATAGACATGCTTAGATTTCGGACACTTGCGTGTAATGTGACCAACTTCATTGCATTTGAAGTCAATCCGATCATCATGAGAATGTCCACTTGTGGATTTTACACCACTTGCGGCTTTAGCCTTATCTCAAAGTTCTTTTTCTTTCTAAAACTCATCATTTGATTGCTTCCCAATCAAACTTTCCTCTTGAACCGTGCTTGTCCCATAAACGAATGTCATGTTTTTATCTTTATATTCGCGACGTGACTTTTTCTTATTTGGTTCTTCTTCTACATCCAAACCCAACCCGCTCTCCTATGTTCTGGAAAGTCACCACCATTCCTTTGGTAGTTATTTCTTTTAGGTTTAGTGTAAAACATTTTTTCATTAATTTCCAAATCTTCTGATGAAACTTCAACGAGTTTGAAGAATTTATCAAGCTGATCTTCTTTCATATTCCGAATCGGAAAGCTATCGTCGAAGTATAGTCTATCAGAATCCTTAACTTTGTACATGACAACGTTAGGATCATCACTTAGACTATCTTCCGATGATGTATCGTCATCTTCAAATTGTGAATCAGAATTGTTCCAACTCGAGTTGGCGCTCTTAATGCTGCCATCATCAGTCTCATTCAAAACATTTCAACAACATTTTTAACCACAGCTTCGCCATCATCGCTTGTGTAGGTTGTATCAATGTCCTCAGGCAACTCATTTTTCTTTTCGGTTAAAAGTTCAATGTTAAGAGCCTTTTCCATCCCCTCTTCTTTCTTGCGACAATACTTTTCGCACAAGGGTGGTGGAACATTGCTATAATCTCCACGTTTCTTACCTCTGGCTTTCTGAGCATTTTCTTCCGACTGAATCGTTTTAAGAATGTGATCAATGACGTAAGCATTTGTGGTATAGCTTTTTAAGAGTTGTCTTACCTTTTCAGTTTTGATTTTCGTGTCTTGAAGCTCTTGTTTTACTTCAGTAATGTTGTTTATGTAAACGTTAATAGCTTCTTGTTTTTCCATTAAAGTAGCTATTAACATTCTCACTATGTCGTGCTGTTCAATGTTATTATTATCAAGCCTGCTGTAATCATCTTTCATTTTGTCATAAGCTTTTTGTGTGATAATCGAATTTGAAATTGTTATTATGCACATTGAGTTCGCTTATGATCTGAGACTTTTCAGCACACTGAACACACGGTTCAGCACATTTAGTACATGGTTTTTCTACCTCAACAATTTGTACCTTTACCTCTGGACCTACCTTCGTCAGATTTGCCATCATAGCTTTATTGGCGATCTCTGTGAGGTTTTCTTCATTCATTTCTTTGGTTACATTTATAACTTCTTCAACCACAGGTTTTTCCTCAGCAACATGCTCCGAAGATGTTGTATCGCCAAAACAACCTACAAAACTAGTAGTCATATTAGGAGAAAGGATACTCTGCACCTTTGTGTGGTGCTAGATTTCCTCTTCCTCAGCTTGTTGCATATAATCTTCTAGCATTGCATTCTCCATGGCTGTATCTTCAGTAGATGTGTCCATGAAGCCATACGAGCAACTCCGGTCTTTTTGCCAATATATGAATTCCAGTCAAAACCATCATCTTCATTGGACGCAACCATTGCCTTTTCTGCAGTATTGGATGGTTTCTCTTGGATTTCGACTTGAGTCTTCTTTGGGAATGGCTTGTATTGTAGTGACTTCTTGTAGTATTCACTGCCACCTCCAAATGGACTTTGATTCCCAGTTGCCTCAGGATTCTTGCATTCTCTTTTGAAGTGCCCGTTTTGTCGGCATCTGAAGCAAGTACCCTTCGTTTTGTTGAATACTAATTTGTTACTTGAATTTCCAATATCTCTGTTGGTTAGAGCAACAAATTTAGTAACCTTCCGAATAATCGATGCTAAGGACCATTTGATGTCCATCAGCTCAAGCTCTTCTTCATCCACTTGATCATAGTCTTCGGCAGTTATCTCAGGATTACCAATCTTCTCAGCAACCAGACTTTCATACGATTCCAACACTGTGGCAAGAAGTGCCATGTGTTGTTTGGCGACTTGTTCAGAAAAGATGTTGCTTAAGTTGACTGCAATATTGCATTTAAACACATTTGGATCAGAATTTGATTGATTGTTCTGATTTGTCTGATTCTGATATAAAGAGTTAGAACCCGTGCTTGAAAATGATGAACTCTGAGGACTCTAATCATATTTTGGATATGATTGAGCTTGACTTTGTGGCGAATGATTCGAGGAATTTAGATTCGCTCTAAAAGTGGTTTGGATCTTTGGGCTAGTGATATTCTCTTGAGCTCCTGGATTGTAGTAAAGCCCTACATCTTGAGAAACATTTGAATTCTTTGACTTGGCTATCTTTAAGAACTCCATTTCGTGCCCCTCTAGCTTATCGATAAAGGTAGATAATTTGAAGAATTCCCAGCTAGGACTTTCTTTGAGCACCATGAGATAAGTCGTCCACTCACCCTCTGGTAAAGCGTCAGCTAGTTTATCAATGTATTCTTCTTCCGTTTTCTCAAGCCCGTGTCTTCTCATAATCACTTTTAGATGACAAAACCTTTCGATCATTTTTTCATTGTTTCACCTTTGATCATAGTAAATATGTCAAATTCCTTCATGATCAGTGCTTTCTTGCTTTTGACCATTTCTACACTTCCCTGGTATTTGTTTTTCAAGCATTTCCATAGGTCTTGTGCAGACTTGTATTCCGGTAGAAGCACCAATATATCTTCTTTCACCGACTGCTGGATCAAACTTATCATTTTCTTCTCAACGACGTAAGCATCTTTATGTATAGTAGAGAACTTGCTAATGTCGATAACATTATCATTCTCATCTTTGGCCCATGTATAACAAGTCACTATTGCCACCCAGCTATGGAAATATGTAGCTTGAACCCAATTCATAAACTTCTCTTTCCAACCCTCATATTCATCAATGCACATGAGTTTTGGAGGCTTTACAGACGTGCCCATTTCGTTATCAATGTTTACTTGATTCACCATTTGATCATTTGATGCTGAAGCCGTCATACATGCACTATGAAGATCTTCCATCTTGAAAAATTGACAAATATCACTGAAAACACACATTCACAAACTTCAAAAAATGATCAGTACACTCACAAGTTCGGGCGAACTTGCAGTTTGAGAAAATCAGATTTTGATATTACACAAGTTCGGGCAAACTTGTGTTGAGAATTTTGAAAATTTCACCCTGAAGCAAGTTCGGGACGAACTTGTGAAGATTTTCAAGTGAATTATCAAGTTCGGGCGAACTTGTTAATAAAATTTCAACAAACTATTTGATTGAAAAATAGACAAGTTCGAGCGGACTTTATCAAATTACCTTGAAATATCGATCAAGTTCGGGCGAACTTGATTAAAAACAATGAATTTTTAATCAAGTCCGGGCGAACTTGATGTTAAGTTTGACCAAATCAAGTTTTTGAAACATGGTTTTTTCAGCTTTTTGATATAAATTCGTTTGAAGTTGATGTTGAAACTCTAAGGGGTTTACCATAAGTGTATTTTACATGACATATTCAAAAAGTAGCAACTTTTATCTGTGAATTCATTGTTTTTCTGGAAAAAATGAAGAAAATGGTAGAAAGGAGTAGAATAAGAGTAGATCTTGCAATGATTTCACCAATTCAGGTATCCAGGCTCTGATACCACTTGTCGGATCGCTCCATGATTAGTACAGGAACCTAAATTGGTATCTAACGTTCATATAGGCGGAAACTATGTGACGTGTTAATCAAATATGCAAATATTACTCGTTTAAATGTTGTTTATAGATCATAAAGTTCAATTACATGTCAAATCCAGATCTGGCAGAGCTTCGCCGTCTAAGTGACAAAGTTGCAGAAGTTACAAATGACAAAATCAAGGCACCTATTTGTAGATTAACAAGTTTGCTTGGATGACCACAAGTTCGGGCGAACTTGTCTTGAACAAGTTCGGCCGAACTTGTTCTCACAATACTATTCCGGGCGAACTTGTTATTTGTTTACATAAATAACCCTTATACTTGACATAATCTAGCCCAAACTAAACAAAGTCGATCCAAGATTAAGACATAGAAATTATGTACTAACAGGTTTATCCGACGGATGACAAAACTTGAATGTATTCGAATAACACAAAAATGTTTTTATCAATAAAAGCAATGGTTTTCAAAACATAACTTTTGATTTTAATGTTTATTAATTCAAAGAAATTGGACATTGTTTTGCACACGACATCCGGCTACACAAGACATGTAACACCCCGACCGCGTAAAAACAACAAACAGCGGCGGAAACATCGGGGAGTCACGTTAACAGATTGTTTCAACAACACGTGGTAATTAAAGTTATGTTTTATTGAATATTGAAATTTCATAGTTACATTGTCTTGAAGTTTAAAACAAACTAATTAAACTATTGTTTTTCATATTTGAAGGCACCAAGTCCGCGTCCAATCCTACGTGAGCATGCATCGACATCAAACTTGGTTTCCTGAAACATATGTGAAAACGAGTCAGCAAAAATATGCCGGCGAGTACATAGGTTTTTTGAGTGTGTCAAATTCATGGCTTTGAATATGTATTGCAATACCTCGTCAGACTACTAGAGTCGTTAATTGAAAACCTTGTTATCCAAAGTATTTGGTAATGCAATAATAACTAACGAACTAAAAACATGTTAGTTATAGTTTATAAAAGACTTGTAGCCATGAATTCGAGTAGTAAATCGCCTTGAAGAAACTTTGTATGGTATATATCTTTAATTGAAAATTGTTGCGTGTCATTGTTTGAAAACCTTTAATCCAAGTGATGCAAATAACGCCACGAATGTAATAAGATAAAAGCACTTATATATAGGAAGTACCAGCGGCGTATCCACCATGCTTTTATCACATTACACACGTCCCATTATCTAAATCACTTATCAAAAACCAATCGTTCATTGTTTGCGTCATAAACCAATCGTTCATTGTTCGTGTCATAAACCAATCGTCCATTGTTCGTGTCATAAACCAATTGTTCATCGTCCGTGTAAACAAATCGTCCTTGTTTTAATTGTGAAAACGTTTGGTCGTTTTGGTGAATACATTCAAACCTGTGTTGACTCTTCTATACCACCAAAGGGTATATTTAAATTGCAATAACAACCCACCAAAGGGTTTGTTAAAGTAAACAGTTTCGGTCGTTCCCCAAACTTCCCCACAAACACTGGGAACCTTGGTAACGGGATTGTCAGTCCTATGGTACCATAACTTACTACTGGTCGACTTGGCCAAAGTTAATGAATGTCATTCGTGTCATGTATAAAACGCACCAACAAGTTCGTTCACATTTTTGAAATCATCGTGTTTATATAAACCATAGCATTTGAAATTTGAAAACTTGAAAACAATTTAGCACATATGAGTCACCCCAAAATATTTGCAAAACATAAAAGAGGGGAGCTATGTACTCACTAGGGGTTGCAAAATAACCTTGAATAAAAGATCAAACAAGCTCAAAAGTCCGAGAGATCAAACGTGTCCTAAAACAGGATAACTATGTAAATATCGGGATTTCAACCGGCAGATCGGATAGAATGAGGTCTTGTAAACCAAACGAGTGTTGGGACTCATATGAAATAGTTTAACAAAGTCTACATTCTGGTTTGAAAAGATTTCTAAGTGCTTTTGACCCCTTATGACTCGTTAAGGTACGCTACTTTAACGTATCATTTGCATAAATATGTGTTCGGATGGTTAGATATGTGTTATGATAAGTTTAATATGCCAAAATAAGTTTATTATAGTTGCAACATCAGTTTATATGTCAAAACATTGGTCACATATGCTTAAAGTTGATTTATGTGCAAAAAGAGCATTTTGGTCACTTATAGGGCATAATAGACGATTTAACATAACACTAACCAAACGACGTGACCATAAGGTATAACCTCAGAGGGTTATTCCCTAAACAACTATGGTCACAGATATGTGTTTAGTCGGATACTAAGATCGACCAAACGGGTCGGATTCGAAAGTCAAAGCGGTGATCAAGACCGCTCGACTTACGACCCTAAATAAGCACTAAACTAAAAGTGACGAGTTAGACATGTCAAAACATGTCTAACTAAGTAATAAAAAGGTTTTGGTATCAAAACAAAGTGTTTTGATACCCGAAAATAGTTACGTCGTAAAATGCACATAATGCGCATCTTTGACCAAACTTTGACTCGTCACTTCGACTATTTAACGTGGTAATCAGTAGGTATAATCGCAAGGGATTATAACCTTGTGATTACGATCACGTTGCAAAGTTCAATTGAACTTTGTGTTGGTGCACCTGGTGTTCGTCACTTGTCGAATAGGCTAGTTTGAGCGTGTGTTGAATATTGTATAGGTTAGAATCAAACACACGACCGAAAAACGGAGATTATATTGGTCAAGTTCTCTCGAACTTGATGTGCCTTTAGTCAAGTCCGCCCGAACTTGACTATAAAAGGCCAAGTTCGCTTGAGAAGCGCATGTTGATGTCAAGTTCGGCCAAACTTCCATACACTCCAGTGAACTTGTCTCCCTATATATAGGTGTGTTGTTCATTTGTCATTTAAGTTTTTAGCATCCCTACGGGGAGGTGCGGCCGGATTCTCTCCAGGAACTCCGGCAACTGGACTTATAAAGATGTATACTCTTTCGGTATGAATGAAGACTTCCACTGCATTCTACTTCTACTCCTTTCTGTAATAACATTCTACCGAATCGGTTTACGTTTAACCACTAACTTCCGTCTATAACCGCCTAATCACGGACCTTCAATTGGTATCAAGGCTACGGTTATCACCTACGCTCATGAATTTGGACATCTATGGACATTAGGAGGGGTTTTAGACGTAAATCATCAAATAAACATACAATCCACAGACAAAATCTAAAATTGAACGGATAAGATTGTTAGAAAACCATTTTCGACCAGATCTATGGTGGAATCATTTCGAAATTCGAAGAAATAAGGATTTTGGATCGAAAAATGTGAAAATAGGCTGATTTGGGAGATCAAGTTCGCCCGAACTTGACCTGTGGAGGTCAAGTTCGCCCAAACTTGACAAGGATTTTCATGATTTTTCATCAAGTTCGCCCGAGCTTGACTGATTTTCATTGAAAATAAGCATAAGTTCGCGTGAACTTGTATCATGTTTGATCAAGTTCGCCCTAACTTGTGTGTTGGGAGACCAAGTTCGCCTGAACTTGGTGATGGGTGACCAAGTTCGCCCGAACTTGGTCCAATGCCTAAAAAAAATTTTGGTGATGGAAATTTTTTCGAAATTTTAACATCCGATACTGACTATTCGGGGACACCGTCGGAGGCCTTGGAGAGAGGCTGAGATGATGAGGTTAGAGATGGTTGAAGATGAGAGGGTAGTCATTGATACCAAAGCAATTTGGTGATCATTAGGGTTGAAGACTGCCGATGGGCCTAAAGTTAAATTCCGCATTTGATGAAAACTGAAAATTCTGAATTTCAGGGGGAATTTCAATGAAAAAATTGGTATGGTCAGAATTTGCAAAAATGAGGGGGAAAAATTTTTTTCATCTTATGAAGATTCCAGCATTTTTGAAATTCGTAACATTGCAACAGTATTCGGGTGGTTTCCGACTACAGATTAACCGGGAAATACAAAGATTTGAGATTCATTTGTAATTTGATCAAGTTGATGTCTAGTTTGAAAGCAGGTGGTTACATAACTGAGTCTTGGAGGAGTTGTTTATCAGATTCTGCGGTCATGGTTGTGGATTGACAACTAAGTTGTGCGTATGGTTTGGAAGCACACACCCACTGCCTATCTTTAACTCTGCTTTGCACATGAATTATTGACTGGACTAACCGCCAGGAGATAAGGATGCTTTGTAGTTTCAGTTGCCCCGGGTTGTACACGGTACGATGATTAAGGAAGATGATTTATGGGATCGGATCTTCCAGACAAAGAAGTGTACCAGTTGCTGACGAAAGAGATTATCCATTTGGGATTCTGAGATCACAGGAAGTTCTGATTATTCAGATCATGATACAAATTGATGCTTAAGGGTTAGAGTCATGATCTTCGTTAATGGAATAGTTAGCTGGATTAGTTGTCATTGGTACCAATGAGGAACTGAAAACGTTCAAAACATTTGGTGATGATCTTAGGATTTAGTGACTAGCTCCAAAGACGGATGGTTTCAAAATTACCAAGGAAATCTGATGATAACCTTTGGTGGCCATTATTTTAAATCTTCAAGCAGATGAATCATTCTTCTCTTTGGACTAACCGCCGTTGGATGATGATGTTTGGTGATTAAGTGGCGCTGGTCTACCGGAGATAGCTATATATCTGACATTGTGACTGAAGAAGAAGAAGAATGTGATTTTGATTGCGGACGAATGTTTCTCAGAGTCGAAGTGTTAACAGGTTATTTGGTTCTGATGAAGATTTACTGATTGAAAAAGATTACCAATTGGCTGATCAGGAGTGATTACGGAAATCGGGATTTTAGATTTTTGCGGGTAAACATTGATTTGAAGTTTACCAGTGTGGTAATTCGAAGTTTCTTTCAATTGCCGATTGAGTTTTTGAAGATCGGAAGATCTAGCATAGGAGATATGCGCTAAACTAAACATGAATGTGGTTAAAGTTGAAATGGAGAAGCTACATTGATGAGCTTCAAATTGGTGTCTATTCAAGATAGTCTGTCGGTCAAGCAAATCAGAGGAGGCTGGAAACTGTGCAACAAATATCTGAACTAGAGATTTCAGGGGGAATTAGATGTTGATAATGCAAACCCGGATCATCAATTAAGGGGGAATTTGTTGACGCGTTTCAACGACATCGGTAGATACCTTGATTGAAGTTGTAGAATATTCAAACACAGCTCACGTCTGAAGACCAAGATTCGACAGTAACGAACAAGGGGGAATCTGTTGCTGCACCTAGTGTTCGTCACTTGTCGAATAGGCTAGATTGAGCGTGTGTTGAATATTGTATAGGTTAGAATCAAATTCACGACCGAAATACGGAGATTATAGTGTAAAAGGGAACTAGTTCGCCCGAACTTGACCTGTATTGTTCAAGTTCGCTCGAACTTGACTATAAAAGGCCAAGTTCGCTTGAGAAGTGCATGTTGATGTCAAGTTCGGCCGAACTTGACATAGTCAAGTTTGCCCGAACTTCCATACACTCCAGCGAACTTGTCTCCCTATATATAGGTGTGTTGTTCATTTGTCATTTAAGTTTTTGGCATCCCTACGGGGAGGTGCTGCCAGATTCTCTCCAGGAACTCCGGCAGCTTGACTTATAAAGATGTATACTCTTTCGGTATGAATGAAAAATAGAAGACTTCTGCTGCGTTCTACTTCTACTCCTTTCTGTAATAACATTCTACCGAAGTTGACACGTTATCCAGTAACTTCCGTCTAGAACCGCCTGATCACAGACGCTAAGGAACCTAAATTTGATAACTATTGTCCATAATCGCTGAATTATTATGACAAGTTTACCACTAGACAAGATTTAATCAGTTAATCGTCAGTTGTATTGATCAAACGTTTTGGTTACAAACTGACAGAGCTTCGGCTCTGAAATGCCAAAGTTACAAATGAAGTAGGCTAGCTAGGTATTTATAGGAGAACAAGTTCGGCCCTGAGGATACAAGTTCGCCCGAACTTGCCTGAGCAAGTTCGGCCGAACATGCTTACATGATATCTTTCATGGGTGAACTTGCTTACATCAAACATAAATATTTGCTATACCTAGCCTATTCAGCTCTATACAATACAGACTCGATATAAGACTAAGACATAGACATTATGCACCAACAGACTCCCCCTTGGATATAGTCTTCATCTTGTATCAGTCTTCAAAACTCTGTCTTTAACGTACACAACCGAAGAAGTTCTTGAACGGCTTCTTTCGTCGTTCTTTCTTTGGATCAGGCGTTTGATCAGTTGGCGGTGGTCTTTTAAAGTTATCCATTCTTAGAGAACTTTGCCTTACCGCTTTTTCCATTCTTTCTTTAATCGCCTCATTTCTGTTTTCCTCCTTTAAAAACTCAACTCTCTCCAGATCCCTCCACTTCGTTTGCCACATCTTTCTAGAATTTACTTCACGTGCATAACAAACGTTCACAACCTTTTGAAACTGCATAGCTTGTACCTTTTCACGTTCTTGAAAAACAATCTTGTTGTAGAACAAGGTTTTGATATCTTCTCTCGAGCAGTTCACAAGCCACATAGGATCTAGAATCCTTATCATCTTCCATAAACCTCTCATGCCCTGATAACCCATCACTTCAACCTGTTTCTTGGTAATATCCAGATGTTCTTCAAACTTTAGCACAATCACAGCTTCACACGTTGCTGGATCAATCTGCCACCACTTGAACAACGGATAGAAGTCTTGTTGAACCGGCATTAGCGGCATATTTCTCATGGCTCTTGGACGTTTCATTATGAACGTTATGTCCTTTTCTCCAGTTACCTTGTTTATCTTCACTCTGCGACCAGGAAAAAAGGGTTCCAATAATTCCAACCTTTAATCGCTTCATACTTAATCATTTTCCATAATAACTGATCAATTGGATTCATGTAATATGTAACATTCACCGTCTGTACCAACTCTTCAACATCCCAATACGGTAATGTCTTGAAATCAGCATGGTATTTGAAGTATTGCACCCCAACTCCCTCTTGATTGCATACAAGTTAATCTCTTTAAACCAACCCCAGCTCAAAATATCTCCCAAAGAAACGTCTTTATCTCTGGTAAAGAATGCAAGAGGACGTCGAAACTTGCATTCGCGTGGCATTTCTTTAAACCAAGACTTTCTCGCTTGAGCTATAACTTCTTTGGTCATGGGCTTAGGTACTTTACCCTCTCGAACTGATTCAGCAATCCTATCCTTCAACATATCTTCATCAAGCTATTTGTACATCTCTTCAAAAGTAGGAAAACTATCTGAAGTAGAACCAACATACTTCGCTTTCTGATCTGATTCATCATCTGAAGACCAATCTTCCACAATTACTCGATTGTATTCATCATCTTCGAATCGTCTTTGTTATTGATAATCATTTGGCTCGAAAGGATTTACAATCATCACATCCTCCTCAAAATCAAACTCTAACGATTCAGCTTCAACTTCGATCAATCTAGCTAAATCCTCCTTCGTGTAGTTATGTACATATTCTCCTTCCTCCACGTTGTGTTCTAACATTAACATTAAAGGCTTCGCAGGAATAGCAGCATCTGGCTTTGCAAAACAATCAACATTTGCCATATCTATATCATCATCAGTTGGCCCTTTCTGCCCTGACTCCCCCTGACTTTTATATTCCATTCTGTTCGATTCATCGTCCATTAGGGCAGAAAAATCAAAATCATCAGAGATTTTGGCTTCAGAAACTCTAATACCAACATTACCCTGATCATCGTCATCATCATCACCAACATTCCAATCCTCGTAACTTCCTTCCTCTTCATCCTCTTTATCATCTTTTTCAGCTTCTTCATCGTCTTTTTCTTCAGAAGCAGTAATAGGATCAGAAGGCTTGACAGATTCGTCAACCTTAGTAATATCAGACTCAGAAGCTATGACAATATTTTCTTCAACTGGTTTCTCTGGAACATCTGAAGACTTAGGAGCTTCACCTTCAACCCCTTTTCCTTTTCCACTCTCAGCTAATTCTTTTTCAGCTCTTTCCTTAGCTTCCTGTTGATCTAGACGATCATATTCAGCGATGAAGTCGATACCCAGTGCATTAGATAACACTTTCTGCATCCTGGAGAATCTTTGATCATTTAGAGTTTGGACAGACTTTAACTCTGAAATTTCTTTGTGCATTTTCTCATTAGCATCTTGCAGACTTTCAATCAACGCTTTAAGATACTCTCTTTCATTCTCTAACACCTTCACCTTATCATCCAACATTTCTTTTTCGACAGCACTTTCATTCATCTTGTTAATAAGCTCTGCTTTTTCAACTTCATTCTGCGCTACTTTTTCTTCTAACGCCTTCACGCGCTTCTCTAGAAGTTCAACATTTGTTTCTGGGAAGAAATCGTTTAGATCCTGCAAACTTATAGGATCATTGTGCATATCACCAAACACATTAGGCCCTCCTGGAGTCTTTGGTGTTGACTTTGGTGTTTCAGATTTTGGTGTTGACTTCCTTGGCGTAGAACTTTCAGGAACAGAAGTCGTTGGAGCAACAGGCGAATCATCAGTGATAGGAACTTCGACAAAGCCAGACACAGGAGGTTCTTGTGTAACTCCTGGCCTTTCAGTTTCAGCATGAACAATAACAAGAGGTTCTTGAGGAGGAGGTTCTTGTGTGACTCATTTCTCCTGAGCACCTGAAGGTTCTTATGGGGCTTCTGTGCTTTTCAAAGTCTCTTACTTACAGCCTTTTGCTCTTTCTTCGATTTTCTCTTTCCTTTGGTCTGAGGAGACCCTGTAGTCTTTGTTGATGAAACAGTCGCAGACTTAACACGTTTATATTTCTTAGGCCTATCCTCATCGGACTCTTTTTCTGCATTAGGATCAAAATCAGCATCCAATTCTCTTTCTTTCTCTGCTCTAATATCTGCCTTAGTCTTTTCTAGCTCTTTAGCAGGAATTTCTTTATCAGAATCATCTTCATTTTCAGAAGTAGCAGATATAACATCATCTTGAGTCGTTTTCACAGTTTCTTGACTCTCAATAACGCCTGCAGCACTTGATCCAGCAACTGCTTCAACATTTTCAGGTTCATCCTCGTCAACAAGCATAGTTTCAATTTTCTTAGTAGCATGCTTCTTTTTAGGCTTATCAGTTTTTGCCTTCAAGAACCATTCACTCCTTGCTTTAGGTTTGAAGTCTTTGAACCATTCTCGTTCAGCATTAAGTTCTTTCTCGTCGTCGCTACCATCTTTTCTCCACCTGTTATCTGGCAGCGATATATAATTCGAATCTTTAATGGCTCCGAATACCGGCTTGGCAACAGGAGCTGAAGCTTGTTTCTAGAACTTTATAAGCTTCTTCACAGTAGTTTCATCAAGATGAACTAAATACAGCATGTCATTTGGATCTCGTGCTATATTCGTGTACTTCTCGTCAATCAACATTTGAACAAATCTTGGACAACGACACAATCTAGAATCCTCCATATTCTTTGACATATGTGTAAAGACAAGCTTTGAGAAGTTAAACGGCTTCTTCAGAATCAATGCCGTTGCCATGCAAGCTAAGTAATCATGAACATCATCTAATCCGGCCTTGCGATGGCTGAATGTATGAATAATGGCGTGCATTAGAAGCTTGTAGGGGTTAGGCACCTCCCCTTTCTTCAACGTAGGTTTGTTTACACTCCCCTTGTATCCCATACGAAAGAAACAGCCACGGACCATCTTTTCTTCTAGAGGAATCGGATCATCTTTGTTGTCATTGAAATGCAAAATCCTTCGAATAACGTCTTCAGTTACTGTAATCGGTTTGAGCTCATTTCCAACTTGTACTGTTGAAGAAATCGTCTTCTCATCAGCGCTAAGGCTCGCATTCATCCAAAAATGAACTGTGTGTGAAAGATATGACACGTGCGTTCTATAATTGCTCTGCGAATAGGGCGTTCCTCCAAAAACTTCAATATACTGTGATACTCCTTCAGAGACGGACAGATATATTTATCAAGCATAATGCACATATTGTGAGTTTTGGAGAACTCAACAGAGATAACACGCGCTGGAACCTGTGCCTGAAAAACATGACGCAAAACAATTAGCACGCTTTTCGAGAAAAAATTTCAAAAATTTTCTAACACTTTATCAAGTTCAGGCGAACTTGATTGAGTGTTAATCAAACTGTTTTGATCAAGTTTACCCGAACATGTTCTAAACACATGTTCAATCATGAAAGGTAAGTTCGGGCGAACTTACAATCTAAACAATCCAACATTCATTCACCTAAGTTCGGTCGAAGATGCACTTTTAATCAGTTATTATATACAAGACTTTAATGCAAGTTCGGTCGAACTTGACAACAAGTTCGGTCGAACTTGTCATCTCTCCAAAAAACCAAACCTATTCAAACATGCAAATGTCCATTACAGTTCAATCAAACATGATTACACGGTCGATTTAAAGTGTAGATCTTGATTTTAAGTTCAATTTTGTTATCAGACCCCTAGATCTATCAATTTTTTAAAGTTTAGATCTAACATATCAACTACAGTCCATTTTAACAGTTCAAAATCCAAAACTCACCTTAGTCATTGTAATTGGTGTGCTAATCACCAAAAACAAACTAAAATCGGGCAGTATAACGACGTCAAATTGCCAAAATCACAACTTCGCCCTCAAAGGTTAAAGTTTGCTCAGGAGAGTTTGTGTGCTGTTGAATAAGTTCGGCCGAACTTGATTGGTATTTATACCATGTCAAGTTTGGGCGAACTTACAGGCCCATACACAAGCCCATTGAAGTTCGGGCGAACTTACCTTTTAACTCAGCAATCCATCCGCAAGTTCGATCAACCTTGCTTGTTTGTTAAACATGATCTGTTTAGCAAGTTCGGCCGAACTTGCCAAACCCTAAAAACAAACTTTTTCAATTTTTTATTTTAACCCCTGATCTTTTCAACTTTTTACCAGTTATGAAAATTCACTCAGTTGACCAAGTCCAAGTTAATGACCATGGTTAACCGATTTGTCTGTCGAGTCCAAGTTAATGACCCCGGTTTGACCCGTTATGAACAAACTGTTGATATTTTCAAAAACAAAGTTTCAAATTAATGAACTTTTTATCGTTTTAATTTTTTCAGATTTAACAGATTAGCTCCCAGCCCGTTGTCAAAGAGATTCCCACCAGTTCTAGCATCTTACCAGACTTCGAAGATCCGTTCTCCAACATTGGTTTGCTGAAAACAATGTAGAATTATAATCTTTTTGTATTTTTACAAGTTTATGCTAAAACTCACCGAAAATCTTTTTGATTTTAATCTGTAAAGCTGAAATACTATGTACAGAACAATGTAAACTATTTACAAACATATTTACAGACATATTTTTGTGAATTCGTGTCTAATGATCATACCAGTTAATTGAGACATATCACCAGTACCGTTGACCTTTAAATGACTTTAAGTTTTAAACTCGTTTACCTAGATTGTCGATATGTTTGTCCACTTAAGCTTTACCACATTTCTCAACTGTTTCAAGATATGTTATGGTATGATTTATGAAACTTGACTTAACTGTGGTTCCCACTTCTTGAATATACTCCCGTATCCAGATTCCCTAGATTTCATCTTAAAGGTGAATATAGCGTAATTGATATATGTATCAGGGTTGTGCGAGACCTTGAGAGCTCAGGTTAGTACTACCGTACAGACAAAGAGATGAAGGCTCGTCTTTAAGGTATGTTCCACTTAAGGAATCTTTTTAGCACTGCAAATGATTAGATCTTTCGATTCTTTTCAATATTGCATGCAGTTTGGGGATTTTTGGCGAAAGTATTATAAAAGTTCTAGACTATTGCTTCCGCAAAATCAGAAGAACTTGTATAGTACCCCAGATATCAACTATCTATAAAGACCTCATATCTCAGAATCAGGCAATCTTTCAAACGAAATTTCAGAGTACTAAGTCCATATATCCAAGATATGTTAATCCACAAGATTAAGCAGTTGTAAATTTAGTTTATATCTCGAAAACAGTTTACTGAACGTGTTAAGCCTATCGACATATCCACAGTAAGACTCGTTTATCACTTATTAAACTTCACAATTCTCTAGCTTACTGTGATAGTCCACTGATATACTATCATTTCCTTTCGTGACACTGAACTCTTTTTGTCTTTTTCAATGTTTTTGTTCATTTTGAATTTTTCATATGTTTTTTGGTTTTTAAAATTTTTCGAATGTTTTTGTATTTTCTCTAACATTTCTCCCCCTAAAATCAAAAACATCTTTTTTGGATTTTAGTTTTTAACAAAATTTTAAGTAGAAAGATATTAACAAACCAATGTGGATCACGCGAACTCGTCATCCGATGCGTATTCAACCTCAGCGTCCGCACCTGTCAGCAAATTTTTCATACCGTTAATTCTTAGCAAGTATTTAAACCGTGACAAAGAAAATGGTTTGGTATAAAATCAGCCTTTTGTTCGTCGGTGTGGATTTTTTCTATTCTCACCAATTTCTTTTCTAGCAATCACGAATGAAATGATAACAAATTTCAATGTGTTTTGTGCGTGAGTGATGAACCAGATTTTTAGTTATATTTATGGCTGCCTTGTTATCAACATACAGCGGAGTGTATAGACATTGACCATAGTCTCTCATCTGTTGTTGAATCCACAGAATCTGTGAACAACAGCTGGAGGCCGAGATATACTCAGCTTCACAGGTAGAGAGAGCGACCGTAGTCTGTTTCTTACACTGCAAGGTTACCATTCTTGTTCCGAAGAACTGGCATCCCGCTGTAGTTGATTTTGAGTTCAACTTATCTACACAAAAATCAGAATTAGCATAGCCTGTGAGGTCGAAATTATCGCTCTTCAGGTACCACAAGCCGGTGCTTGGGCATCCTTTCAGGTATCTGAAGATTCGCTTCACAATTTGCATGTGTAAGATCCTTGGGCTTGACTGATATCTGGCACATCGGTAGGTTGGATACATAATATCTGGGCACGATGCCGTCAGATACATCAGCGATCCAATCATCGATCTGTATAATGTCTCGTCAACTTTGGATCTAGTCTCGTCAACGCAAATGCCGTGATTTAGAGCAAGAGGTGTAGATAGAGGCTTCAAGCTTTCCATTCCAAACTTTTTCAAGATGTCGTGAACATACTTAGTCTGATGAATGAAAATACCATCCGGAAGCTGATTTACTTGCAAACCAAGAAAGAACTTCATTTCGCCCATCGAGGACATTTCGAATTTCTTTTTCATGATTCCCTCAAACTCCTTGCAGAGACTATCTTTTGTAGATCCAAAGATGATGTCGTCAATGTAGATTTGAACTATAATCAGATGGCCATCAACTTCTCTAGTGAAAAGAGTACTATCCACAGTTCCTCTGATAAAGCCGTTTCCGACAAGATGTTGCGATAACGTCTCGTATCAAGCTCTCGGGGCTTGGTGTAGACCATAAAGAGCTTTATCCAGTAGGTATGCTTTCTTCTTGTTGAGTGGATCAACAAACCCTGGTGGTTGTCCCACGTACACCTTTTCGGGTAATTTTCCGTACAGAAAAGCCGATTTGACATCCAATTGATAGACCTTAAATCCTTTCCATGATGCAAAAGCTAGAAAGATTCGAATAGATTCCAAGCGAGCTACTGGTGCATAGACTTCCGTATAGTTTATCCCTTCCTGCTACTGAAATCCCTTGACAACAAGCCTAGCTTTGTTACGAACAATAATCCCTCTATCATCACGTTTACACTTAAAGACCCATTTTGTATCAATTGCTTTCTGTTTTTCTGGTAGGTCTTCAAGCTTCCACACTCCCAACTTCTCAAACTGCAATAATTCTTCTTGCATTGCTTGTACCCAGTTTTCATCGGCTAAAGCTTCATTAACTGTCTTTGGCTCAATCTGAGAGATGAAACATGAATAGAAGCAATAGTTCTGGGTTGGAACCACGCGTGTGTAGAAACAAATGAGTGCTTTGTTAATTTGCCCTCGAGTTCTAACACTAGTTTGAAGTTCTCCAATTATATTTGTTGACGGATGATAGGAATATGATCGCGGCAATTCTTCACTTGGAACATCTACTGAGTTTTGCTGATTCGTGATATTGAGATCAACGACCAATTCAACATTTGGAGAGCTCGATGAAGCTTCATTTCTGTTGTTCAGGACTGCAGATTGATTAAGAAGACTTGTTATCTGCTCCACTTATTCATCTGAAGAAGATGATTCCCCATCAGCATCAAATGTTGGTGCTTCATCTGATTTGATTCTGAGGCATACTAGGCTCCGTTGTTGTATTCACTGGTTCAGTAGAGGCATTTGTTGGAGGAGTAGCATGTGTTGTTAATGTTTCAGAAACATTTTCAGCCTGAACACCACTATTGCTTGAACTTGAGCCAGAAGAAGATGGATCCAACGTGGGTTGATTAACAACAATTGGTCGAACAATTTGTTGTTGATTCGCTGACTGGTGAAGATACTATAACGCTGCAACTTCTTCGTCAGTCAGTTCTTTGGGCAAGTCAAATGACTTCCAAAGGTCTTGATAGTTAAACAGCCACGCGTCACCTTTCCTTTGAATAGGATCCGTGTAGTTGAAACAATCCACGTGTTGTGTTTCAATAACCTCTCTTAATGAAGGAACATATACTCTTCTCAACAGAATCGCATATCCGACAAAGAAACCTTCAAGAGATTTAGCTCTGAATTTGCCATCTTGGTCTATTACGGTACATGGTGAACCAAATGGTTCTAAGAACTTCAAATTTGGCTTCTGTCGGTTTATCATCTCAAAACATGTTTTCATTGTTGGTTTGACAGTAAGAACCCTGTTTAGCGTGTAGCAAGCCGCAGCAACCGCTTCACTCCAGAAGCTGATAGGAAGTTTAGAATCTGCAAGCATGGTTCTTGCAGTTTCAATCAAAGTTCTGTTTTTCCATTCAGCTACTCTGTTTTGCTGTGAATTATAGGGAGCACTAAACTCGTGCAGACCCTTTTGCGTTGTAGAATTCCTCTATTTTGTTATTCTTAAACTCTGTGCCATTGTCACTTCTAATGTGTCTGACAGGCAGATGATAAAGGTTCTCGAGTTTTTTGAATAGAATAACCAAGTTCTCAAAGATTTTGTCTTTTAATTCTTGAAAGAATACCCACGAATATCTCGAATAGTCATCTGTCATGACCAAGCAGTATAAGTCTCCTGAGATGCTTCGAACATTTACAGGACCAAATAAGTCAATGTGGAGACGTTCTAATGGCAACTTGATTGAGTTTAGGATTTTCTTCGGATGAAATTTCTTGATCTGCTTTCCCTTTTTGCATTCTAACCAATGAATAGACATCTGAAAACTCCAAAGATTACACCTTCTACAAGATCATTATGAACCAAGAAATTCATTATTCGCAAATGAATATGCCCCATCTTACGATGCCAAAGAATAGAATCCTTTTCAGTAGCCTTTGACACAAAACATTGTGCTGATTTTGATGAAGTGGTAGCGACACCCATATCAAGAACATATAAATCATTCTCACGTGGTGCTCGCATCAGAATCCACTCATCTGGTATTTTTATTCCCGGCTTCAAGATGATACACTCTTTGTCGTTGAAATGGACCGTGAACTTCTTGTCACAAACATGCGATATACTCAGAAGATTGTTCTCAAGTTCTGCAATATAGTTCACGCGATCGAATGAAACGAAGCCATTGGAGAGTTTTCCTTCGGCGACTATCCTTCCACCCTGGTTACCCGCAAATCAAACATAACCACCATTGATAGCTTTAACGTCGAACAGCAACGCTTTCATTCCCGTCATATGTCTGGATGCTCCACTATCCAAAATCCACTTGGAGAGTACGGATCTCTGGAGTCCCTGCACATTTTAACAATCAATTTAAAAAGCGAGACACAAGCCTTTTGTGGTCTTGGGTTGAATTAGATAACCATCATCAAAATCAAATTCACATTCATCAGCATAATCGAATCCACCCTCATCTACAGAGTAAACTTCCCATTCTTCATCTGAATTTTCTATGATGTTTATGTTTGAAAACTTTACTGTCTTTTTATCTTTTGAATTGTTACTTGTATATTTGACAGTTTCAGATGTGGTTTCAATTATGATTTCGGATTTTGATTCTTTCTTGCTATCACTAGTCTTGACAAGCTCAGACTTAGTGTTCTCAGATGTTGCTGACCGTTTCTTTGCAATCCAGGCTTGAGATTTTATGTTAGCCTTCCTGATGTAAAAATTGTTTTCATTAGCCTTTGAAGTTTCTCCTTTTTCGAAAATAGAATTCTCAAACCTCTTTTCTATTTTAGGTTTAACTTCAAGTAAAGATTCATTTCTTTTTAAAATCTTGATTGGTTTTTCAAACTCTGGATACCTTGGTTTTACAACATTTGATTCTCTTCTTCGAGGATAAGCCGGTTTTGATTTCAGACATTGTCGTGCAATATGACCAATTTCATTGCACTTGAAACATGTCCGATTATTAAGTGGATGTCCTTTAGTGGGTGGTTTTACCCCACTTGATGTTTTGGCACCACTTGTAACCTTTGCTTTATCTCGAATTTCTTCTCCTTTTTAAAATCATCATTTGATTGTTTACCAATCAAACTCTCTTCGTGAACCGTGTTTATCCCATATACAAAATTCATGTTTTTGTTTTTATATTCATGAAATGGTGACACTTTCTTTACTGGTTCATCTGATTCTTCTAGACCCAACCCTGCTCTCCGGTTTTCCGGATGTTCACCACCATTCCTTCGGTAGTTGTTTCTTTTAGGTTTGGAATAGAATTTTCATTTGTTAATTTCCATTTCCTCTGATGTGACTTCCACGAGTTTAAAGAATTTATCAAGCAATTCTTCCTTCACATTCTGAATCGGGAAGCTATCATCAAAGTATAGTCTATCTGAATCCTTAATTTTGTACATTACAACATAAGGATCATCACTTAGACCATCCTCTGACGACTTATCGTCATTTTCAGAAGGTGAATCAGAATTCTTTGAACTCGAGTCGGCGCTTTTGAAGATGCCATCATCAGAATCACTTAGAACATTTTCAACCACTTTGTTAACCACAGCGTTGTTATCATCATCATCAGATTTAGCATAGATTATATCAATATTCTCTGGCAACTCATCTTTTTTCTCAGAAAGTAACTCAACGTTGAGTGCCTTATCCATCCCATCTGCGGTTTTACGACAGTACTTCTCGCAAAGGGGTGGAGGAACATTGCTATATTCTTTGCCAATTTTCTTTTTAGGTTTTTCTTCCGATGAGATTGTCAGAAGAATGTGATCAATAACATACGCGTTTGTGGTATAACTTCTCAATAACTGTTGGACTCTTTCAGTTTCGATTATCATGTCTTGAAGTTGTTGTTTGGTTTCAGCAATGGTGTTAATATAGGTGTTAATTGCCCTTTGTTTATTCAATACTGTTCCACTCAACATCCTTATATTATCATGTTGTTCGATGTTATTTCTGTCGAGTAAGCCATAATCATTTTTCATCTTGTCATACGCTTCTTTCATTGTGCGATAATCGTATTTCAACAATTCGTTATGCACATTGTTTTCAGCAATGATCTTTGATTTTTCAGCACATTCGACACAAGGTTTAGTACATTTTATGCAAGGTTTCTCAACCTCAACAACTTGTACTTTGACAACTTCTTTCTCGACAATTTTTACCTCTGGACCTACCTTGGTTAGATTCGCCATTAAAGCTTTATCTGCCATGTCCTTGAGGTCTTCGACTTTCACTTCTTGAGTGACATCAATGATCACTTCATCAATCTTTTCTCCTCAACCACTTGTTCTTTCGAGCTGCCATCAAAATGACCTGCAAAACTGTCACAAGAATTAGAGGATAAAATTCCTTGTCTCTGCATATGGATATATTCCTCTTCTTCCTACTGTTGATGCAAGTATTGTTCCAGAAGAGCTTGTTCGATAGTTGCTGCTTCTGCTGCTGCCGCTGCTTCCTCTGCAGAATTATCTTCAACTATCTCCGCCATCAAAGCAACTCCGGTCTTTTTCCCAATGTAAGAATTCCAATCAAAACCATCCTCTTCACTGGATGCCACCATAGCTTTCTCAGTGGTGCTACTGTCAGGCTTTTCTTGGATTTCAACCTGAGTTTTCTTCGGAAATGGTTTATATTGAAGTTCCCATTTGTAATATTTATTTCCTCCTCTGAAAGGACTTTGATTTCCGGTTGCTTCGGTGTTCTTACACTCTCTTTTAAAATGCCCCTTTTGACGGCATCTAAAGCACGTGACTTTGGTTTTGTTAAAACCCAATTTGTTGCTGGAATTTCCTATGTCACGGCCTGTGAGTGCAACGAACTTTGTCGCTCTCCTGATGATCGAAGCTAAGGACCATTTGATGTTCATTAGTTCGAGTTCTTCCTCGTCTACCTGGTCATAATCTTCTGTGGTCATCTCGGGGTTTCCGATCTTACCGGCAACAAGACATTCATAAGATTCTAATACGATAGCGAGTAGTGACATATGTTGTTTTGCAACTTGTTCTGAAACAACATTGTTTATATACATTCGGATCAGAACTTTGTTGTTGATTCTGATTCGCTTGGCTTTGATAACTTGAATTTGAACCAGTGTTTGAGTAAGAACTTTGAGGACTCTGGTCATACTGAGGCTGTGATTGATTCTGATTCTGTGGAGAAACATTCATGTTTGCACTAAAAGCCGTTTTGTATTTTAGGACTCGAAACACTATCTAGCATTCCAGATTTGTAATACAGATCGACGTCTTGAACAACATTAGCGTTCTTTGACTTCGCCATCTTCAGAAGTTCCATTTTGTGGCCTTCGAGTTTATCGATAAACATCGACAACTTGAAAATTCTCACTTATCACTGTTCTTCAGAACCATCAAATACGTAGTCCATTCACCCTCTGGTAGTGCGTCAGCAAGTTTGTCGATGTATTCTTGTTCTGTCTTTTCAAGACCGTGTCTTCGCCTTTGTACTTTAAGATGAAAGAAACGCTCGATCATTTGCTTTATGGTCTCATTCTTTAGCATGGTGAAGATATCAAACTCTTTCAGGATAAGTGCCTTTTTCCTTTTGATCATTTTTGCACTGCCTAGATACTTCTTCTGTAATGACAACCAAAGATCTCTTGCAGTAGTATACTCTGGTAGCAAAATCAGGATATCTTCTTTGACAGACTGTTGGATGAGACTGATCATCTTTTTCTCGGCGATATATTCTTCTTTCTGAACTGTCGAGTAGTTGTACTTTTTGAAGAACTCGTTGATTTTCATCTACTGGAACAATGTAGCCTCTTTCAATTGATACCCAGCCAGCAAAGTGCATGGCTTGAACCCAGTATGTAAACTTCTCTTTCCATGCCTCGTACTCATCCATGCTTATTAGCTTGGGCGGTTTGACAGTCGTTCCCATTTCATTATCAAGATTGACTTGATTGATCACATTGGCATTTGACGAACTAGCTCCGGACATAAAAGCTCTTAGTTGTTCCTCCATTGTGAATAACGAAACGTCTACACAGAAATTTTTCAAAAAAACTTTGAAAACAATTAGTCCTACTACAAGTTCGGTCGAACTTGTTAGATTTACATTGAAAAATTGATTATCTTCGAGCGAACTTATGACACAAACCAACCAGATCTTCGAGCGAACTTTCAAACAGAACTTTGATGAAAAATAGTAAGTTCGGGCGAACTTACTTAAAAATTCCTTGATATTACACAAGTTCGGTCGAACTTGGTGTAAAATCAGTGAACAATTGGTATGTTCGAGCAAACTTATCTAAAATTTCCTCAAAAATGCTTCAAGTTCGGGCGAACTTGCTAAAAAATCACTTGAAAAGTGATGTTTTAGGCCAAGTTCGGCCAAACATAACCAACAAGTTCAATCATGGGGGTTTTCAAAAACATGATTTTTTTTTAAAATTTCAACATGAATTCGGTTGAATTTGGTCTCCAATCTTTCAAGGGTTTATCTTTGTTGTATTTTACATGATATATTCAAAATTCAAAAGATTTTGACCATGAATTCTTCATTTTATGTTCAAAAGTTATGTAAAAGAGAAAAATGGAGTAGAAATAGAAATGTTCTTGTCTTGATACTATCAAATCAGGCTGTTCTAGCTCTGATAACACTTGTAGGACCGATCCTAGATGCTAAGGAACCTAAATTTGATAACTATTGTCCATAATCGTGGAATTATTATGACAAGTTTACCAATAGACAAGATTTAATCAGTTAATCGTCAGTTTTATTGATCAAACATTCTGGTTACAAACAGACAGAGCTTCGCCTCTGAAATACCAAAGTTACAAATGAAGTAGGCTAGCTAGGTATTTATAGGAGAACAAGTTCGGCCCTGAGGATACAAGTTCGCCCGAACTTGCCTGAGCAAGTTCGGCCGAACATGCTTACATGATAACTTTCATGGGCGAACTTGCTTACATAAAACATAAATATTTGCTATACATAGCTGATGGCCGAACTTGTTCTCCTATAAATACCTAGCTAGCCTACTTCATTTGTAACTTTGTCATTTCAGAGGCGAAGCTCTGTCGGTTTGTAACCAGAACGTTTGATCTATAAAACTGACGATTAACTGATTAAATCTTGTCTATTGGTAAACTTGTCATAATAATTCCGCGATTATGGACAATAGTTATCAAATTTAGGTTCCTTAGCATCAAGGATCGGTCCTACAAGTGGTATCAGAGCTAGAACAGCCTGATTTGATAGTATTAAGACAAGAACACTTCTATTTCTACTCCATTTTTCTCTTTTTCATAACTTTTGAACATAAAATGAAGAATTCATGGTCAAAATCTTTGGAATTTTGAATATATCATCTAAAATACAACAAAGATAAACCCTTGAAAGATTGGAGACCAAATTCAACCGAATTCATGTCGAAATTTTGAAAAAAAATCATGTTTTGAAAACCCCCATGATCGAACTTGTTGGTTATGTTCGGCCGAACTTGGCCTAAAACATCACTTTTCAAGTGATTTTGAGGAAATTCTAGATAAGTTCGCTCGAACATACCAAGTGTTCACTGATTTTACACCAAGTTCGATCGAACTTGTGTAATATCAAGAACTTTTAAGTAAGTTCGCCCGAACTTACTATTTTTTATCAAAGTTCTGTTTGCAAGTTCGCTCGAAGATCTGGTTGGTTTGTGTCATAAGTTCGCTCGAAGATAATCAATTTTTCAAAGTAAATCTAACAAGTTCGACCGTTTGTTAGAAAATCTGTGAATTCTACAGTAGGACTACAAGTTCGACCAAACTTGTAGTAGGACTAATTGTTTTCAAAGTTTTTTGAAAATTTCAGTGTAGACATTTCATTATTCACAGTGGAGGAACAACTAAGAGCTTTTATATCCGGAGCTAGTTCGTCAAATGCCAATGTGATCAATCAAGTCAGTCTTGATAATGAAATGGAACGACTGTCAAACCGCCCAAGCTGATGAGCATGGACGAGTACGAGGCATGGAAAGAGAAGTTTACATACTGGGATCAAGCCATGCACTTTGTTGGCTGGGTATCAATTAAAAGAGGCTACACTGTTCCGGTAGATGAACATCAACGAGTTCTTGAAAAGTATAACTACAAGACGGTTCAGAAAGAAGAATATATCGCCGAGAAAAAGATGATTAGTCTCATCCAACAGTCTGTCAAAGAAGATGTCCTGATTTTGCTACAAGATTATACTACTGCAAGAGATCTTTGGTTGTCATTACAGAAGAAGTATCTAGGCAGTGCTGAAATGATCAAAAGCAAAAAGGCACTTATCCTGAAAGAGTTCGATATCTTCACCATGCTAAAGAATGAGACCATAAAGCAAATGATCGAACGTTTCTGTCATCTTAAAGTACAAATGTGAAGACACGGTCTCGAAAAGACAGAACAAGAATACATCGACAAACTTGATGATGCACTACCAGAGGGTGAATGGACTACGTATTTGATGGTTCTGAAGAAAAGTGGGAATTTTTCAAGTTGTCGACGTTTATCGATAAACTTGAAGGCCACGAAATGGAACTTCTAAAGATGGCGAAGTCAAAGAACGCTAATGTTGTTCAAGACGTCGGTCTGTATTACAAAGCCAGAATGCTAGATAGTGTTTTGAGTCCTAAAATTCAGACGGCTTTTAGTGCAAACATGAAGGCTTCTCCACGGAATCAGAATCAATCACAGCCTAAGTATGACCAGAATCCTCAAATTTCTTACTCAAGCACTGGTTCAAATTCAACTTATCAAAGCCAAGCAAATCAGAATCAACAACATAGTTCTGATCCGAATGTATATAAATGCAACATCGCAGTGAATTTGAACAATATTGTTTCAGAACAAGTTTCAAAACAAAATATGTCACTACTCGCTACCGTATTAGAATCTTATGAATGTCTTGTTGCCGGTAAGATCGGAAACCCCGAGATGACCGCAGAAGACTATGACCAGGTAGATGAGGAAGAACTCGAACTAATGGACATCAATTGGTCCTTAGCTTCGATCATCAGGAGAGTGAGAAAGTTTGTTGCACTCACAGGCCGTGACATAGGAATTCCAGCAACAAATTGGGTTTTGACAAAACCAAAGTCACGTGCTTTAGAACACCGAAGCAACCAGAAATCAAAGTCCTTTCGGAGGAGGAAATGAATATTACAAAAAGGCACTTCAATATAAACCGTTTCGAAGAAAACTCAGGTTGAAATCCAAGAAAAGCCTGACAATAGCACCACTGAGAAAGCTATGGTGGCATCCAGTGAAGATGATGGTTTTGATTGGAATTCTTACATTGGGAAAAAGACCGGAGTTGCTTTGATGGAGGAGACAGTTGAAGATAATTCTGCAGAGGAAGCAGCGGCAGCAGCTGAAGCAGCGGCAGCAGCAGCTATCGAACAAGCTCTTCTGGAACAATACTTGCATCAACAGCAGGAAGAAGAGGAATATATCCATATGCAGAGACAAGGAATTTTATCCTCTAATTCTTGTGACATTTTTGCAGGTCATTTGATGGCAGCTCGAAAGAACAAGTGGTTGGGGAGAAAAAGATTGATGAAGTGAGCATTGATGTCACTCAAGAAGTGAAAGTCGAAGACCTCAAGGACATGGCAGATAAAGCTTTAATGGCGAATCTATCCAAGGTAGGTCCAAAGGTAAAATTGTCGAGAAATAAGTTGTCAAAGTACAAGTTGTTGAGGTTGAGAAACCTTGTACAAAATGTACTAAATCTTGTGTCGAATGTGCCGAAAAATCAAAGATCATCGCTGAAAACAATGTGCATAACAAATTGTTGAAATACGATTATCGACATTGAAAGAAGCGTATGACAAAATGAAAAATGATTATGGCAGACTCGACAGAAATAACATCGAACAACATGATAATATAAGGATGTTGAATGGAACAGTAATGGATAAATAAAGGGCAATTAACACCTATATTAACACCATTGTTGAAACCAAACAACAACTTCAAGACATGACAATCGAAACTGAAAGAGTCCAATAGTTGTTGAGAAGTTATACCATAAACGCGTATGTTATTGATCACATTCTTCCGACAATCTCATCGGAAGAAAAACCTAAAAAGAAAATTGACAAAGAATATAGCAATGTTCTTCCACCCCTTTGCGAGAAGTACTGTCACAAAACCGCAGATAGGATGGATAAGGCACTTAACGTTGAGTTACTTTCTGAGAAAAAAGATGAGTTGCCAGAGAATATTGATATAATCTATGCTAAATCTGATGATGATAACAATGCTGTGGTTAACAAAGTGGTTGAAAATGTTCTAAGTGATTCTGATGATGGCAGCTTCAAAAGCGTCGAGTCGAGTTCAAAGAATCCTGATTCACATTCTGAAAATGACGATAAGTCGTCAGAGGATGGTCTAAGTGCTGATCATAATATTGTAATGTACAAAATTAAGGATTCGGATAGACTATACTTTGATGATAGCTTCCCGATTCAGTATGTGAAGGAAGAATTGCTTGATAAATTCTTTAAACTCGTGGAAGTCACATCAGAGGAATTGGAAATTAATGAACGAAAATTCTATTCCAAACCTAAAATAAACAACTACCGAAGGAATGGTGGTGATCATCGGGAAAACCGGAGAGCAGGGTTGGGTCTAGAAGAATCAGATGAACCAGTAAAGAAAGTGTCACCATTTCATGAATATAAAAACAAAAACATGAATTTTGTATACGGGACAAACACGGTTCACGAAGAGAGTTTGATTGGTAAACAATCAAATGATGAGTTTAAAAAAGGAGAAAGAAATTCGAGATAAAGCCAAGGTTACAAGTGGTGCCAAAACATCAAGTGGGGTAAGACCACCTACTAAAGGACATCCACTTGATAATCAGACATGTTTCAAGTGCAATGAAATTGGTCATATTGCACGATAATGTATGAAATCAAAACCAGCTTATCCTCGAAGAAGAGAATCAAATGTTGTAAAACCAAGGTATCCAGAGTTTGAAAAACCAATCAAGATTTTGAAAAGAAATGAATCTTTTCTAGAAGTTAAACCTAAAATAGAAAAGAGGTTTGAGAATTCTATATTCGAAAAAGGAGAAACTTCAAAGGCTAATGAAAACAATTTTTACATCAAGAAGGCTAACATAAAATCTCAAGCCTGGATTGCAAAGAAACGGTCAGCAACATCTGAGAACACTAAGTCTGAGCTTGTCAAGACTAGTGATAGCAAGAAAGAATCAAAATCCGAAATCATAATTGAAACCACATCTGAAAATGTCAAAAATACAAGTGGTAACAATTCAAAAGATAAAAAGACGGTAAAGTTTTCAAACATAAACATCATAGAAAATTCAGATGAAGAATGGGAAGTTTACTCTGTAGATGAGGGTGGATTCGATTATGCTGATGAATGTGAATTTGATTTTGATGATGGTTATCTAATTCAACCCAAGACCACAAAAGGCTTGTGTCTCGCTTTTTAAATTGATTGTTAAAATGTGCAGGGACTCCAGAGATCCGTACTCTCCAAGTGGATTTTGGATAGTGGAGGATCCAGACATATGACGGGAATGAAAGCGTTGCTGTTCGACATTAAAGCTATCAATGGCAGATATGTTGGATTTGCAGGTAACCAGGGTGGAAGGATAGTCGCCGAAGGAAAACTCTCCAATGGCGTCGTTTCATTCGATCGTGTGAACTATATTGCAGAACTTGAGAACAATCTTCTGAGTATATCGCAGATTTGTGACAAGAAATTCACAGTCCATTTCAACGACAAAGAGTGTATCATCTTGAAGCCAGGATTCAAAATACCAGATGAGTGGATTCTGATGCGAGCACCACGTGAGAATGATTTATATGTTCTTGATATGGGTGTCGCTACCACTTCATCAAAATCAGCACAATGTTTTGTGTCAAAGGCTACTAAAATGGATTCTATTCTTTGGCATCGTAAGATGGGGCATATTCATTTGCGAAAAATGAATTTCTTGGTTCATAATGATCTTGTAGAAGGCGTAAATCTTCGGAGTTTTAAGATATCTGATCATTGCTTGGAATGCAAAAAGGGAAAGTAGATCAAGAAATCTCATCCAAAGAAAATTCTAAACTCAATCAAGTTGCCAGTAGAACGTCTCCACATGGACTTATTTGGTCCTGTAAATGTTCGAAGCATCTCAGGAGACTTATACTGCTTGGTCGTGACAGATGACTATTCGAGATATTCGTGGGTATTCTTTCAAGAATCAAAAGGCGAAACGTTCGAGAACTTGGTTATTCTATTCAAGAAACTCGAGAACCTTTATCATCTTCCGGTCAGCCACATTAGAAGTGACAACGGCACAAAGTTTAAGAATAATAAAATGAAGGAATTCTGCAACGCAAAAGGGATTCTGCACGAGTTTAGTGCTCCCTATACTCCACAGCAAAACGGAGTAGTTGAACAGAAAAATAGAATTTTGATTGAAACTGCGAGAACCATGCTTGCAGATTCTAAACTTCCTATCAGCTTTTGGAGTGAAGCGGTTGTTGCGGCTTGCTAACGCTAAATAGGGTTCTTTCTGTCAAACCAACAAAGAAAAAACATGTTTTGAGATGATAAACCGACGGAAGCCAAATTTGAAGTTCTTAGAACCATTCGGTGCACCATGTATCGTAATAGACCAAGATGGCAAATCGGAGCTAAATCTCTTAAAGGTTTCTTTGTCGGATATGCAAGTCCGTTGAGAAGAGTATATGTTCCTTCATTGAGAAAGGTTATTGAAGCACAGAACGTGGATTGTTTCAACTACATGGATCCTATTCAAAGGAAAGGTGACGCGTGGCTGTTTAACTATCAAGACCTTTGGAAGTCATTTGACTTGCCCGAAGAACCGATTGATGATGAAGTTGCAGCGTTATACTATCTTCACCAGTCAGTGAATCAAGAACAAATTGTTCGACCAATTGTGGTTAATCAACCCACGTTGGATCCATCTTCTTCTGGCGCAAGCTCAAGCAATAGTGGTGTTCCGGCTGAAAATGTTTCTGAAACATTAACAACACCTGTTACTCCTTCAACAAATGCCTCTACTGAACTAGTGAATAAAACAACGGAGCCCAGTATGCCTCAGAATCAAAATTCCGACTCAGATGAAGCACCAACATTTGATGCTGATGGGGAATCATCTTCTTCAGATGAAGAAGTAGAGCAGATAACAAGTCTTCTTAATCAATCTGCAGTCCCGAACAACAGAAATGAAGCTTCATCGAGCTCTCCAAATGTTGAATTGGTCGTTGATCTCAATATCACGAATCAGCAAAACTCAGTAGATGTTCCAAGTGAAGAATTGCCGCGATCATATTCCTATCATCCGTCAACAAATATAATTGGAGAACTTCAAAGTAGTGTTAGAACTCGAGGGCAAATTAACAAAGCACTCATTTGTTTCTACACACGCGTTGTTCCAACCCAGAACTATTGCTTCTATTCATGTTTCATCTCTCAGATTGAGCCAAAGACAGTTAATGAAGCTTTAGCCAATGAAAACTGGGTACAAGCAATGCAAGAAGAATTATTGCAGTTTGAGAAGTTGGGAGTGTGGAAGCTTGAAGACCTACCAGAAAATCAGAAAGCAATTGATACAAAATGGGTCTTTAAGTGTAAACGTGATGAAAGAGGGGTTATTGTTCGTAACAAAGCTAGGCTTGTTGTCAAGGGATTTCACAAGAAGGAAGGGATAGACTACACGGAAGTCTACGCACTAGTAGCTCGTTTTGAATCTATTCGAATTTTTTAGCTTTCGCATCATGGAAAGGATTTAAGGTCTATCAATTGGATGTCAAATCGGCTTTTCTGTACAGAAAATTACGCGAAAAGGTGTACATTGGACAACCACCGGGGTTTGTCGATCCACTCAACAAGAAGAAAGTGTACCTACTGGATAAAGCTCTTTATGGTCTACACCAAGCCCTGAGAGCTTGGTACGAGACGTTATCGCAACATCTCGTCGGAAACGGTTTTATCAGAGGAACTGTGGATAGTACTCTTTTCACCAGAGAAGTTGATGGCCATCTGATTGTAGTTCAAATCTATGTTGATGACATCATCTTTGGATCTACAAACGATAGTCTCTGCAAGGAGTTTGAGGAATAATGAAAAAGAAATTTGAAATGTCCTCGATGGGAGAAATGAAGTTCTTTCTTGGTTTGCAAGTAGATCAGTTTCCGGATGGTATTTTCATTCATCAGACTAAGTATGTTCATGACATCTTGAAGAAATTTGGAATGGAAAGCTTGAAGCCTCTATCTACGCCTCTTGCTCTAAATCACGGCATTTGTGTTGACGAGACTAGAGCCAAAGTTGACGAGACGTTATACAGATCAATGATTGGATTGCTGATGTATCTGACGGCATCGCGCCCGAATATTATGTATCCAACCTGCCTATGTGCCAGATATCAGTCAAGCCCGAGGATCTTACACATGCAGATCGTGAAGCGAATCTTCATATACCTGAAAGGATGCCCAAGCACCGGCTTGTGGTACCTGAAGAACGACAATTTCGACCTCATATGCTATGCTGATTCTGATTTTGGTGTAGATAAGTGGAGCTCAAATTCAACTACAGCGGGATGCCAGTTTTTCAGAACAAGAATGGTAACCTGGCAGTGTAAGAAACAGACTACGGTCGCTCTATACCTGTGAAGCTGAGTATATCTCGGCCTCCAGCTGTTGTTTACAGATTCTGTGGATTCAACAGCAGATGAGAAACTATGGTCTGCAATTTCTAGACACTCCGCTGTATGTTGATAACAAGGCAGCCGTAGATATAACTAAAAATCCGGTTCATCACTCACACACAAAACACATTGAAATTCGTTATCATTTCATTCGTGATTGCTATGAAAAGAAATTGGTGCGAATAGAAAAAATCCACACCGACGAACAAAAGGTTGATTTTTATACCAAACCATTTTCTTTGTCACGGTTTAAATACTTGCTGAGAAATAACGGTATGAAAAATTTACTGACAGGTGCGGACGCTGAGGTTGAATATGGATCGGAAGAGGAGTTCGAGTGATCCACATTGGTTTGTTAATATCTTTCTACTTTAGAATTTTGTTAAAAACTAAAATCCAAAAAAGATGTTTTTGATTTTAGGGGGAGAAATGTTAGAGAAAATACAAAAACATTCAAAAATTTTAAAATCCAAAAACATATGAAAAATTCAAAATGTACAAAAATATTGAAAAAGACAAAAAGAGTTCAGTGTCTTAAAAGGAAATGATAGTACATCAATGGACTATCACAGTTTGCTAAAGAAACATAAAGTTTAAAAGTGATAAACGAGTCTTACTGTGGATATGTCGATAGGCTTAACACGCTCAGTAAACTGTTTTCGAGATATAAACTAAATTTTACAACTGCTTAATCTTGTGGATTAACATATCTTGGATATATGGACTTAGTACTCTGAAATTTCGTTTGAAAGATTGCCTGATTCTGAGATACGAGGTCTTTATAGATAGTTGATATCTGGGGTATTATACAAGTTCTTCTGATTTTGCGGAAGCAATAGCCTACAACTTTTATAATACTTTCGTTAAAAATCCCCAAACTGCATGCAATATTGAAAAGAATCGAAAGATCTAATCATTTGCAGTGCTAAAAAGATTCCTTAAGTGGAACACACCTTAAAGACGAGCCTTCATCTCTTTGTCTGTATGGTAGTACTAACCTGAGCTCTCAAGTTCTCGCACAACCCAGATACATATATCAATTACGCTATATTCACCTGTAAGATGAAATCTAGGGAATCTGGATACGGGAGTATATTCAAGAAGTGGGAACCGCAGTTAAGTCAAGTTTCATAAATACCTTAACATATCTTGAAACAGTTGAGAAATGTGGTAAAGCTTAAGTGGACAATCATATCGACAATCTACTTAAAAATTAAAGTCATTTAAAGGTCAACGGTACTGGTGATATGTCTCAATTAACTGATATGATCCTTAGACATGAATTCACAAAAATATGTCTGTAAATATGTTTGTACATAGTTTACATTGTCATGTTCATAGTATTTCAGCTTTATAGATTAAAATCAAAAAGATTTTCGGTGTTTTTAGCATAATTTTGCAAAAATACAAAAAAAAAATAATTCTACATTGTTTTCAGCAAACCAATGTTGGAGAACGGATCTTCGAAGTCTGGTAAGATGCTAGAACTGTGGGAATCTTTATGACAACGGGCTGGGAGCTAATCTGTAAAATCTGAAAAGTCAAAACGATAAAAAGTTCATTAGTTTGAAACTTTAATTTTGAAAATATCAACAGTTTGTTCGTAACGGGTCAAACCGGGGTCATTAACTTGGACTCAGCAGACAAATCGGTTAACCAAGGTCATTAGCTTGGACTTGGTCAACTAGGTGGATTTTCATAACTGGTAAAAAGATGGAAAGTTCAGGGGTAAAAATGAAAAATTGAAAAAGTTTGTTTTTAGGGTTTGGCAAGTTCGGCCGAACTTGCTAAACAAATCATGTTTAACAAACAAGCAAGTTTGACCGAACTTGCAGATGGTTTGTTGAGTTAAAAGGTAAGTTCGCCCGAACTTCAATGGGCTTGTGTATAGGCCTGTAGTTCGCCCGAACTTGACATGGTATAAATACCAATCAAGTTCAGCCGAACTCATTCGACAGCACACAAACCCTCCTGAGCGAACTTAAGCCTTTGAGAGCGAAGTTGTAATTTTGGCAATTTGACGTCGTAATACTGCCTGATTTTAGTTTGTTTTTGGTGATTAGCACACCAATTACAATGACTGAGGTGAGCTTTGGATTTTGAACCGTTAAAATGGACTGTAGTTGATATGTTGGAGCTAAACTTTAAAAATTGATAGATCTAGGGGTCTGATAACAAAATTGAACTTAAAATCAAGATCTACACTTAAATCGACCGTGTAATCATGTTTGATTGAACTGAAATGGACATTTGCATGTTGAACAAGATTGGATTTTTGGAGAAGACGACAAGTTCGGCCGAACTTGTTGTCAAGTTCGACCGAACTTGCATTAAAGTCTTGTAAATAATAACTGATTAAAAGTGCATCTTCGACCGAACTTAGGTGAATGAATGTTGGATTGTTTAGATTGTAAGTTCGCCCGAACTTACCTTTCATGATTGAACATGTGTTTAGAACATGTTCGGGCGAACTTGATCAAAACAGTTTGATTAACACTCAATCAAGTTCGCCCGAACTTGATAAAATGTTAGAAAATTTTTGAAATTTTTCACGAAAAGCGTGCTAATTGTTTTGCGTCATGTTTTTCAGGCACAGGTTCCAGCGCGTGTTATCTCTGTTTAGTTCTCCAAAACTCACAATACGTGCATTACGCTTGATAAATCTATCTGTCCGTCTCTGAAGGAGTATGACAGTATATTGAAGTTTATGGAGGAAAGCCCTACTCGCAGAGCAATTACAGAATGCACAGTGTCATATCGTTCACACATAGTTCATTTTTGGATGAAAGCGAGCCTTAGCGCTGATGAGAAGACGATTTCTTCAACAGTGCAAGTTGGAAATAAGCTCAAGCCGATTACAGTAACTGAAGATGATATTCGACGGATTTTGCATTTCAACAACAACAAAGATGATCCGATTCATCTATACTAAAAGATGGTTCATGGTTGTTTCTTTCGTATGGGATACAAGGGGAGTGTAAACAAACCTATGTTGAAGAAAGCGGAGGTGCCTAACCCCTACAAGCTTCTAATGCACGCCATTATTCATACATTCAGCCATCGCAAGGCCGGATTAGATGATGTTCATGATTACTTAGCTTGCATGGCAACGGCATTGATTCTGAAGAAGCCGTTTAACTTCTCAAAGCTTGTTTTTACACATATGTCGAAAAACATGGAGGATTCTAGATTGTGCTTATATCCGAGGTTTGTACAAATGTTGATCGACGAGAAGTACATGAATATAGCACGAGATCCAAATGACGTGCTGTATTTAGTTCATCATGATGAAACTACTGTGAAGAAGCTTATCAAGTTCCAGAAACAAGCTTCAGCTCCTGTTGCCAAGCCGGTATTCGGAGCCACTAAAGATTCGAATTATATATCGCCGCCAGATAACAAGTGGAGAAAGATGGTAGCGACGGCGAGAAAGAACTTAATGCTGAACGAGAATGGTTCAAAGACTTCAAACCTAAGGCAAGGAGTGAATGGTTCTTGAAGGCAGAAACTGATAAGCCTAAAAAGAAGCGTGCTGCTAAGAAATTTGAAACTGTGCTTGTTGACGAGGATGAACCTGATAATGTTGAAGCAGTTGCTGGATCAAGTGCTGCAGGTGTTATTGAGAGTCAAGAAACTGTGAAAACGACTCAAGATGATGTTATATCTGCTACTTCTGAAAATGAAGATGATTCTGATAAAGAAATTCCAGCTAAAGAGCCAGAAAAGACTAAGGCAGAGATTAGAGCAGAGAAAGAAAGAGAATTGGATGCTGATTTTGATCCTAATGCAGAAAAAGAGTCCGATGAGGATAGGCCTCAGAAATCTAAATGTGTTAAGTCTGCAACTGTTTCGTCAACAAAGACTACAGGGTCTCCTCAGACCAAAGGAAAGAGAAAATCGAAGAAAGAGCAAAAGGCTGTAAGTAAGAGACGCAAAAGATCGTTGAAAATCACAAAAGCCCCACAAGAACCTTCTGGTGCTCAGGAGAAAAGCGTCACACAAGAACCTCCTCCTCAAGAACCTCCTGTTATTGTTCATGCTGAAACAGAAAGGCCAGGAGTTACACAAGAACTTCCTGTGTCTGGCTTTGTTGAAGTTCATATCACTGAATCGCTTGTTGCTCCAACGACTTCTATTCCTGAAAGTTCTACGCCAAGGAAGTCAACACCAAAATCTGCAACACCAAAGTCAACACCGAAGACTCCAGGAGGGCCTAATGTGTTTGGTGATATGTACAATGATCCTATAAGTTTGCAGGATCTAAACGATTTCTTCCCAGAAACAAATGTTGAAATTCTGGAGAAGCGTGTGAAGGCATTAGAAGAAAAAGTAGCACAGAATGAAGTTGAAAAAGCAGAGCTTATTAACAAGATGAATCAAAGTGCTGTTGAAAAAGAAATGTTGGATGATAAGGTGAAGGTGTTAGAGAATGAAAGAGAGTATCTTAAAGTGTTGATTGAAAGTCTGCAAGATGCTAATGAGAAAATGTAGAAAGAAATTTCAGAGTTAAAGTCAGTCCAAACTCTAAATGATCAAAGATTCTCCAGGATGCAGAAAGTGTTATCTAATGCCCTGAGTATCGACTTCATCGCTGAATATGATCGTCTAGATCAACAGGAAGCTAAGGAAAGAGCTGAAAAAGAATTAGCTGAGAGTGGAAAAGGAAAAGGGGTTGAAGGTGAAGCTCCTAAGTCTTCTGATGTTCCAGAGAAACCTGTTGAAGAAAATATTGTCATAGCTTCTGAGTCTGATATTCCTAAGGTTGACGAATCTGTCAAGCCTTCTGATCCTATCACTGCTTCTGAAGAAAAAGACGATGAAGAAGCTGAAAAAGATGATAAAGAGGATGAAGAGGAAGGAAGTTACAAGGATTGGAATGTTGGTGATGATGATGATGATGATCAGGGTAATGTTGGTATTAGAGTTTCTGAAGCCAAAATCTCTGATGATTTTGATTTTACTGCCCTAATGGACGATGAATCGAACAGAATGGAAGATAAAAGTCAGGGGGTCAGGGCTGAAAGGGCCAACTGATGATGATATAGATATGGAAAATGTTGATCGTTTTGAAAAGCCAGTTGCTGCTATTCCTGCGAAGCCTTTAATGTTAATGTTAGAACACAATGTGGAGGAAGGAGAATATGTACATAACTACACGAAGGAGGATTTAGCTAGATTGATCGAAGTTGAAGCTGAATCGTTAGAGTTTGATTTTGAGGAGGATGTGATGACTGTAAATCCTTTCGAGCCAAATAATTATCAATATCAAAGACGATTCAAAGCTGATGAATACAATCGAGTAATTGTGGAAGATTGGTCTTCAGATGGCGAATCAGATCAGAAAGCAAAGTATGTCGGTTCTAATTCAGATACTTTTCCTACTTTTGAAGAGATGTACAAACAGCTTTATGAAGATATGTTGAAGGATAGGATTGCTAAATCAGTTCGAGAGGGTAAAGTACCTAAGCCCATGACCAAAGAAGAGATAGCTCAAGCAAGAAAGTCTTGGTTTAAAGAAATGCCACACGAACGCAAGTTTTGACGTCCTCTTGCATTCTTTACCAGAGACAAAGACGTTTCTTTGGGAGATATTTGAGCTGGGGTTGGTTTAAAGAGATCAACGTATATGCAATCAAGAGGGAGTTTGAAGTGCAATACTTCAAATACCTTGCTGATTTCAAGATATTACCGTATTGGGATGTTGAAGAGTTGGTACAGACGATGAATGTTACATATTACATGAAGTCGATTGATCAGTTATTATGGAAAATGATTAAGTATGAAGCGATTAAAGGTTGGAATTATTGGAAGCCTTTTATTCCTGGTTGCAGAGTGAAGATAAACAAGGTAACTGGAGAAAAGGACATAACGTTAATAATGAAACGTCCAAGAGCCATGAGAAATATGCCGCTAATGCCGGTTGAACAAGACTTCTATCCGTTGTTCAAGTGGTGGCAGATTGATCCAGCGACGTGTGAAGCTGTGATTGTGCTAAAGTTTGAAGAACATCTGGATAATACCAAGGAACGGGTTGAAGTGATGGGTTATCAGGGCATGAGAGGTTTATGGAAGACGATAAGGATTCTAGATCCTATGTGGCTTGTGAACTGCTCGAGAGAAGATATCAAAACCTTGTTCTTCAACAAGATTGTTTTTGAAGAACTTGAAAAGGTACAAGGGATGCAGTTTTAAAAGGTTGTGAACGTTTGTTATGCACGTGAAGTAAATTATGGAAAGATGTGGCAAATGAAGTGGAGGGATCTAGAGAGAGTTGTGTTTTTAAAGGAAGAAAACAGAAATGAGGCGATTAAAGAAAGAATGGAAAAAGCGGTAAGGAAAAGTTCTCTAAGAATGGCTAACTTTAAAAGACCACGGCCAACTGATCAAACGCCTGATCCAAAGCAAGAACGACGAAAGAAGTTGTTCAAGAACTTCTTCGGTCGTGTACGTTAACGTTTTTATGAAGACAGAGTTTTGAAGACTGATACAAGACGAAGACTATATCCAAGGGGGAGTCCGTTGATGCATAATGTCTATGTCTTAGTCTTATATCGAGTTTCTATTGTATAGAGCTGAATAGGCTAGGTATAGCAAATATTTATGTTTGATGTAAGCAAGTTCGCCCATGAAAGTTATCATGTAAGCATGTTCGGCCGAACTTGTATCCTCAGGGCCGAACTTGTTCTCCTGTATATACATAGCTAGCCTACTTCATTTGTAACTTTGGCATTTCAGAGGCGAAGTTCTGTCGGTTTGTAACCAGAACGTTTGATCTATAAAACTGACGATTAACTGACTAAATCTTGTCTATGGTAAACTTGTCATAATAATTCGGCGATTAGGGACAATAGTTATCAAATTTAGGTTCCTTAGCATAGAGGATCGGTCCTACCCTTTGCTTTGACCAATTATGGTCAGAACCAAAAGTCAAACAGAAAGTCAATTGTTTGACTTTTAACTCATAATAATCTAAAATAAATAACAAGGCTAGGATAGAACAATTACTTGTGCTCAAGGAAGCCAAGATTACTAGAAAAACTCAGATGGGAGGCCTCCTAAATAGGTAGCAACTCCACTTAGAGTTTAGAGAGAAGAAAGATGGAACTGAGCAAATTGAATTGGTGATGATCATGGCTATTTATAGTGATCAAGGACTCACCAAATCAAGCCAAGTGTCCAATGAGGTGTTATGACATGCTTAGTGTCCTTACACATGTTCAATGCAGGTGAATTGGTGGAAAAATCGCGAGTTCTTGGACCCCAAGCAATGAAAACAGCTGACTGCCAGGAAAACAGCTTGCTGTCCCCAGGTACAACCGTAGGCTACGGTGGGGGCTGGGCAGCCAAACTTTCAAAAATGGCAGAACAGGCCCCTGCACTTGTTTTGTCGCGTTTTGGCATTTCTAACACCCGTTAACCCCATTTTTAAGCTCTATAAGGATGTTAAAGCGTATGGAACTTGAAATATGTCCAAAAATGTCCCGGGTGTCGGTTCGTTCGGCCGTACGGTTGTGGTTTTCGGTTAATTACGACGGAAATCATAACGAATGCGCAAATGACCGTATATGCGCAATGAATGATATTTTTGCATTCCAATCATTAGATTTTAATGATTACAAAAATTTTTGGATGTGCGTACATGTTCCGGATAACGATATACGCGAGTCGGCATAGTTTCACAGAATTTGCAAAATAGCCCCTGAGCTATAATAAACTTGTTTTTGCCATACCGAAGCCCTCAAAACTTATTTCTAAGTTATGTAAAGGGTATTTAGGGTATGTTTAGCTTATGTCATTGTTCCGGAGTGTACATCGCGTTAAACTGATTACGTTTGCGTAACAGTTTGCGATTTCACATCTAGAAGTTGTTTAAGAGTTCGGAATCGTGTAGGAATTGAATACGTGCAATTGTCACGATAGAAATACAAATCTCGTAAATAAAACACAAAAATTTCATTGATTGATAATTCGTTCAGAAACGTTACACGCTCGGGTCACCACAAATGTCACAGTCTCCCCTACTTTAGGAAATTTCGTCCCGAAATTTTAATTCGAGGAAACTTGTGGAAACAAATGTGGGTATTTCGCTTTCATTTGATCATCCCGTTCCCAAGTAAATTATGGGCCACATTTGGATTCCCAGCGAACTTTGACTATCGGTATACGTCTGCGCTTGAGTTTCTTGACTTCACGGTCCAAAATCTCCACGTGGAATGTTGGGTGAACGTGCAAAGTTGGGTGAACGTTCCCAAGTTTAGGAGGTAGCTCAAGTCGGTAGGCCACCTTTCCGATTCTTTCAGCGATCTTGAATGGTCAAACGTATCGTGGTGCAAGTTTTCCTTTCTTTCCAAATCTGACCACTCCTTTCCAAGGGGATACCTTGAGTAGGACGTGATCACCAACTTGGAATTACAAGGGCTTGCGTCGTTTGTCCGCATAACTCTTTTGATGGCTTCTAGCTATCAGAAGGTTATCGCGTATTTTCTTGACTTTGTCTGTTGTGTCATGAATGAGTTCAGGTCCAGTAAACTGAGACTCTCCAACTTCATTCCAACAGACAGGTGAACGGCATTTTCGACCGTATAAAGCTTCGAAAGGCGCCATGTTGATGCTGGCGTGATAACTATTGTTGTAGGAGAATTCGATCAACGGTAGGTGCGAATCTCAACTACCACCAAAGTCGATCACACACGCTTTAAGAATATCCTCCAACGTTTGAATTGTTCTCTTGGTTTGTCCATCCGTTTGAGGATGATAAGCAGTGCTCAAATTGAGTTGGGTTCCCATAGCAGATTGCATGGTCTTCCAAAAGTGAGATGAGAACCTAGTATCTCTATCAGATATGATGTCCAAAGGAACACCATGACGAGATACAATCTCATCGACATAGATCTTGGCAAGTTTGTCAGCAGGTAATCCTCACGAATTGCCAAAAAGTGTGCTGACTTTGTTAGATGATCAATGATTACCAAAATAGCATCATGACCTCTAGGTGTGCACGGTAGTTTTGTAATGAGATCCATCGCAATGTTCTCCCACTTCCAAACCGGAATTTCTGGTTGTTCGAGCAATCCAGATGGGCGTTGGTGTTCAGCCTTGACTTTAAGACAAGTTAGGCATTTAGATACATACAAGGTAATGTCTTTCTTCATACCCGGCCACCAATACTGGGTACGAAGATCCTTGTACATTTTGTCTGCACCAGGATAGATTGAATAACGAGACTTATGAGCTTCTTCCATCAATAAGGTGTGGAGATTGTCTTGACTTGGAACCCACAAACGGTTCAAATAATAGAGTAACCCATTGTCTTTAGTTTCGAGTTGGAGTTCGAGATTTTGAGGCAGCTCATTTTTCAACAAGCTTTGGTTCACACATGTAGGTTGTGCTTGTAGGACACGTGTCTGAATTTGGATTGAATTCAAACACAAAGAAGCTTGACATGTTCCTTAAGACTAAGCGCATCAGCCACGACATTCGCCTTACCAGGATGGTAGCGAATCTCGCAATCGTAGTCGTTTAAAAGTTCGACCCAGCGTCGTTGTCTCATGTTCAGCTCCTTTTGATTGAATATGTGTTGGAGACTTTTGTGGTCAGTGAAAACCACACATTTCGTACCATAAAGGTATTGTCTCCAAATCTTGAGGGCAAAACTAACAACACCTAACTCAAGATCCTGAGTCATGTAGTTCTTTTCGTGGATTTCAAATTGTCTTGACGCATAGGCTATGACTTTATCTCGTTGCATGAGAACACAACCAAGGACTAGATTCGATGCGTCACAATAGACAACAAAATCATCGTTGCCATCGGGTAAAGATAAGATAGGAGCATCGCAGAGTTTTTGTTTCAGAGTTTGGAAGTCTTCCTCTTGTTCGGGTCCCCACTCAAAAGGCTTATTTTTTTGAGTCAAAGCGGTGAGGGGGACCGCGATCTTTGAGAAGTTCGCGATGAATCGACGGTAATATCCAGCATGACCAAGAAATGAGCAAACTTCTGTGGGAGTAGTGGGTGTGTTCCAATCCTTAATCGCAACGATTTTGGAAGGATCACATGTATACCTTGCTTGTTAACTATGTGTCCCAAGAATTGAACTTCTTTTAGCCAAAACTCGCACTTGGAGAATTTTGCATAAAGTTGTTCTTTCTTTAGTAGTTCCATAGTCAATCGAAGGTCTTGTTCGTGTTCGGCTCGAGACTTGGAATAAATAAGAATGTCGTCGATGAAAACAATGATGAACTTGTCCAAATAAGGTTTACAAACCCGATTCATCAAGTCCATGAAAACAGCTGGAGCATTTGTCAAACCGAAAGGCATGACAGTAAACTCGTAGTGACCATAAAGCAGTCTTGGGAATATCTTCTTCAAGCACACGAAGTTAATGATACCCAGAACGCAGATCAATCTTTGAAAAGTAACTAGCACCTTGTAGCTGATCAAAGAGATCATCAATGCGAGGTAATGGATATCGATTTTTGATTATGAGTTTGTTGAGCTCACAATAATCTATACACATACAGAAAGATTTGTCCTTCTTTTTCACAAATAGAACAGGAGCGCCCCAAGGTGAATAGCTCGGACGAATGAATCCTTTATCAGATAGTTCTTGAAGCTGTTTTGATAACTCTTGCATCTCAGACGGTGCAAGACGGTATGGAGACTTAGCAATTGGTTTGGCACCAGGTACTAGATCAATGCGGAACTCAACTTGTCGTACAGGAGGTAAACCAGGTAAATCTTCGGGAAAGACCTCAGGATAATCTCGAATAACGGGGATGTCCTGAATAGTTTTGCTTTTGCCTTTCTCCTCTACGATATGTGCCAGGAAGGCTATATAGTTCTTTCGTAGGTATTTTTGGGCTTCGTTACAGGTCATGAGTTTAAGATTACTAGCGGGTTTCTCTCCACGAACTTCTAAGACTTCACCAGAGGGAAGAGGTATTCAAACTATCTTGTCAAAACAAATAACTTCGGCATGATGCTTGGTTAACCAATCCATTCCTATGATGATGTCGAAACTCCCGAGTTGCATTGGTGTGAGGTTAATGGCGAAAAGGTGGTTATTGAGGTTCAATTGGCAATCGCGAATGACAGAATCTAGTTTAAGAGGTTCTCCACTAGCTATCTCGACAGTCAAGGGCTTTCCTAGTTTAGTTCTTGGCATTGGAAGCAATGGTTCAAAGGCTAAGGACACGAAACTCCTATCGGCACCCGAATCGAAAAGAACAGAAGCAGGATGATTGTTGACAAGGAACGTACCGTTAACGACTTCGTTATCAGCACGGGCCTCGTTGGCGTTAATATTGAATGCTCGTCCACGAGTTTGATTGGCATTGGCTAATTTCGGGCAACTATTTTTGTAATGGCCCATCTCGCCGCAGTTAAAACATGACCCAAGTGGAAAGTGAAGTCGAACGGGATTTGCTTGAGGTTGGACAGGGTTCTGTGCAGCTTGGTTTGAAATAGATCTACAAACGTTGGCCAAGTGACCAAATCTTCCACAAGTAGTACATTGACGACATGGTTGATGAACTTTGTGGTGACCGTTGCACCAATTACACGTACCAGCATATGGCTTCCTCCCAGGAGGTTGAGTTGATTGGTTTTGGGGAGCTTGATTGGTTGAGCGGTTGGAGCGGGTTGTGTAGTAACAGCAAAGTTCTGAGAAGCCTTACGCTTCTTTGATCGTTTAGAAGGCTCAGCTTTGTTTCCCTTTTGTTTCTCTTGAGTGGTTTTTGTGGATGATTTCTTATCGCCTTTGCGATGAAGGTTACCCTTTTTGACCTGAGACTCGGTCAAAGTTGCAGCTAGCTCAATGGCCTGTCGGACAGTGGTTGGGTTACTTCCGGTAACAATGTCCTGAACAGGATCAGGCAAACCATCGATAAACTTTTCGATTGCCTTATCCAAAGGCGTCACCATTGACGGACAGAGTAAACTCAACTCCTCGTACCGGTCAGTATAAGCACGATGCTCACCACTATCCTGTTTGAGATCATGGAATTCATTTTCGAGCGCCCTCTACTCATGACGAGGACATAATTCCTTCATCATTAGAGCCATAAGCTCTTCCCAAGTTTGAGCTAAGGCTACATTAGCACCTCTGTCTCTCATAATACCATTCCACCATGTAAGAGCTCTCTTTTTGAATACGCTCGACGCAAACTCAACTTTTCGCTCATTTGGGCATTGCACATGACGAAAAGTACTTTCGAGGCTCTCAAACCATTGCAAAAGCCCAGTAGCTCCCTCATACCCAGAAAACGATAGTGGTTTAGCCGAACAAAATTGTTTATAGTTGCACGGAGCTGGTGCATTGTCATTGTTATTGTTGTTGTTGTACGCTTGATTAAGTTGGGTCACGAGATTTGGGAGTACCGTAGCAATTTGCTGAGCGATAATAGCTTCCATTTCGGCATTTTGAGTTGTATCACGTCGAGGAGGCATTCTAAGAGAAAACATGGAGGAAGATATGTGAGATTGAAATAAATCAAGAGAGGTGTTGCAAATATCGACGAAATAAGGATGGTGGTCATTCGTTCGTTTCTCAAAACAAACAAACGACACACTGTGACTAATCAAAGTATATGGGTCTTTATAATGTATCGCGAAGACATGCTTTAGCCTATAAGAGGACACTCACTCCAAGAGTTTCCAGGTAAGAGTGACTGGTCCGATTAAGTGGATTTGTACGAACACTCTAACCTTGACAGAAAACTCGGGGTACAGGCACCCACCCTTCGAGATTTGAAAACTCTTAAAGTCATAAAGCCAAAAAGGATTCATTTAAGAATAGATGTTTTTCTTTGCAAAAGTTTTCAGAAAGAGATTTTGTAACTTTGGTATCGTTTTTGGTAATCACCTAAGGATAGGTGATAGTATTGTATTTTATGAATCTAAACGCAAGTAAACTCGCGTTAGGGTCCTAGGAAGGTTATAGTCTAGGTCAAAGCATTACTAATAACCTAATTCCCTATAACCAGTGCTCTGATACCAATCTATAACACCACGACCGCGTAAAAACAACAAACCACGGCGGTAACATCTGGGAGTCACGTTAACAGATTGTTTCAACAACACGTGGTAACTAAAGTTATGTTTTATTGAATATTGAAATTACATAGTTACATTGTCTTGAAGTTTAAAACAAACTAATTAAACTATTGACGTTCATATTTTAAGGCACTAAGTCCGCGTCCAATCCTACGTGAGCATGCATCGACATCAAACTTGGTTTCCTGAAACATATGTGAAAACGAGTCAGCAAAAATATGCCGGCGAGTACATAGGTTTTGTGAGTGTGTCAAATTCATGGCTTTGAATATGTATTGCAATACCTCGTCAGACTACTAGAGTCGTTAATTGAAAACCTTGTTATCAAATGTATTTGGTATTGCAATGATAACTAACGAACTAAGACAAGTTAGTTATAGTTTATAAAAGACTTGTAGCCATGAATCTTGACCAAAACATTTGTTTTGTAAATTCGAGTAGTAAATCGCCTTGAAGAAACTTTGTATGGTTTATATCTTTAATTGAAAATCATTGCGTGTCATTGTTTGAAAACGTTTGTCCCAAGTGATGCAAATAACTCCATGAATGTAATATGATAAAGCACTTATATATAGGAAGTACCAGCGGCGTATCCACCATGTTTTTATCACATTACACACGTTCCATTATCTAAATCACTTACCAAAAACCAATCGTTCATTGTTCGTTTCATAAACCAATCGTCCATTGTTCGTGTCATAAACCAATCGTCCATTGTTCGTGTCATAAACCAATTGTTCATCGTCCGTGTAAACAAATCGTCCTTGTTTTAATTGCGAAAACTTTTGGTCGTTTTGGTGAATACATTCAAACATGTGTTGACTCGTCTATACCACTAAAGGGTATCTTTAAATTGCAATAACAACCCACCAAAGGGTTTGTTAAAGTAAACAGCTTCGGTCGTTCCCCAAACTTCCCCACAAACACCGGGAACCTTGGTAGCGGGATTGTCAGTCCTATGGTACCATAACTTACTACTGGTCGGCTTGGCCAAAGCTAATGAATGTCATTCGTGTCATGTATACAACGCACCAACAAGTTCGTTCACATTTTTGAAATCATCGTGTTTATATAAACCATAGCATTTGAAATTTGAAAACTTGAAAACAATTTAGCACATCTGAGTCACCCCAAAATATTTTCAAAACATAAAAGAGGGGAGCTATGTACTCACTTGGGGTTGCAAAATAACCTTGAATAAAAGATCAAACAAGCTCAAAAGTCCGAGAGATCAAACGTGTCCTAAAACCGGATAACTATGTAAATATCGCGATTTTAATCGGCGGATTGGATAGAATGAGGTCTTGTAAACCAAACGAGTGTTGGGACTCATATGAAATGGTTTAACAAATTCTACATTCTGGTTTGAAAAGATTCCTAAGTGCTTTTGACCCGTTATGACTCGTTAAGGTAGTTTACGCTACTTTAACGTTTCATTTGCGTAAATATGTGTTCGGATGGTTAGATATGTGTTATGATAAGTTTAATATGCCAAAATAAGTTTATTATAGTTGCAACATCAGTTTATATGTCAAAACACTGGTCACATGCTTAAAGTTGATTTATGCGCAAAAATGGCATTTTGGGACATTTATAGGGCATAATAGACGACTTAACATAACAATAGGCAAAGGACATGACCATAAGGTATAACCTCAGAGGGTTATTCCCTATGCAACTATGGTCACATATACGTGTTTAGTCGGAGCCTAAGATCGACCAAACAGGTCGGATTCGAAAGTCAAAGCGGTGGTCAAGACCGCTCGACTTACGACCCTAAATAAGCACTAAACTAAAAGTGACGAGTTAGACATGTCAAAACATGTCTAACTAAGTTATAAAAATGTTCTGGTATCAAAACAAAGTGTTTTGATACCCGAAAATAGTTCCGTCGTAAAATGTACATAATGCGCATCTTTGACCGAACTTTGACTCGTCACTTCGACTATTTAACATGGTAATCAGTAGGTATAATCGCAAGGGATTATAACCTTCGTGATTATGATCACGTTGCAAAGTTCAATTGAACTTTGCTTTGACCAATTATGGTCAGAACCGAAAGTCAAACAGAAAGTCAATTGTTTGACTTTTAGCTCATAAGAAGCTAAAATAAATAACAAGGCTAGGATAGAACACTTACATGTGATCAAGGAAGCCAAGATTACTAGAAAAACTCAGATGGGAGGCCTCCTAAATAGGTAGCAACTCCACTTAGAGTTTAGAGAGAAGAAAGATGGAAATGAGCAAATTGAAATGGTGATGATCACGGCTATTTATAGTGATTAAGGACTCACCAAACAAGCCAAGTGTCCCATGAGGTGTTATGACATGCTTAGTGTCCTTACACATGTTCAATGCAGGTGAATTGGTGGAAAAATCGCGAGTTCTTGGGCCCCAAGCAATGAAAATAGCTGGCTGCCATGAAAACAGCTTGCTGTCCCCAGGTACCACCATAGGCTACGGTGGGGGCTGGGCAGCCGAACTTTCAAAAATGGTAGAACAGGCCACTGCACTTGTTTTGTCGCGTTTTGGCATTTCTAACACCTGTTAACCCCATTTTAAGCTCTATAAGGATGTTAAAGCGTAAGGAGCTTGAAATATGTCCAAAAATGTCCCGGGTGTCAGTTCGTTCGGCCGTACGGTTGCGGTTTCGGTTAATTACGACGGAAATCGTAACGAATGCGCAAATGACCGTATATGCGCAACGAATGATATTTTTCATTCCAATCATTAAAATAATAGATTTTAATGATTACAAAAAATTTTGGATGTGCGTAGATATTCTGGATAACGATATACGCGAGTCGGCATAGTTTCGCAGAATTTGCAAAATAGCCCCTAAGCTTGAAAAAACTTGTTTTTGCCATACCGAAGCCCTCAAAACTTATTTTTAAGTTATGTAAAGGGTATTTAGAGTATGTTTAGCTTATGTCATTGTTCTGGAGTGTACGTCGCGTTAAACTGATTACGTTTGCGTAACAGTTTACGATTTCACATCTAGAAGTTGTTTAAGAGTTCGGAATCGTGCAGAAATTGAATACGTGCAATTGTCACGATAGAAATACAAATCTAATAAATAAACAAAAATTTCATTGATTGATAATTCGTTCGGAAACGTTACACACTCGGATCACCACAAATGTCACAAGACATTTGGTTATACATGACACTATTACATGTGGTTTGATAAAGACTTTTTACTTGTCATACAAGACATTGGATATTACTAGACATTGTTTATACATAACATCTGGTTTACACAAAGACATTGATTTTTACATGACACTTGATTTATACAATGACATGACATATTTTTCACATGTGTTCTAGGTGCTTCTGTTTGATTTGAGCATGCTTCACATAGGACGGACTTGGCTTTAGTGACTTTAAAATATGAAAGACAATTTGATTGTATTTCATTTCCAATATTCCAAGACAATGTGATTCGATAATCTAATAAAACAAATCTTTAAATACCATTTGTTGTGAAACAATCTGTTAACGTGACTCCCCAAGTGTTTCCGCCGCGTGTGTTGTATTACGTGATTTGGGGTGTTATAGTTTCAAGTTGAAGCTCAAGATGATGTGGAAACACTACCCATCATGCCTTGTGTAGCACAAGTACGTTGAGATTGGGAGATACGGGTTTGAATATCAGATCGAACTCGAACACAATGTAGCTTGACACGTTCTTTACGACTTAGAGTAACAGCTACGACATTCGACTTACTAGGATGGTAGCGAATCTCGCAGTCATAGTCATTCAGAATTCGACCCAATGTCGCTGTCTCATGTTTAGTTCTTTCTGATTGAAAATGTGTTGAATACTTTTATGGTCAGTGAAAACCATGCATTTTGCACCATAGAGGAAGTGTCTCCAAATTTTGAGAGCAAAAACTACAACACCTAACTCAAGATCATGAGTTGTGTAGTTCTTCTCATGGATCTTCAACTGTCTTGATGCATAGGCTATGACTTTGTCTCTTTGCATGAGAACACAACCAAGGCCTAAGTTTAATGCATCATTATATACGACAAAGTCGTCATTACCCTCAGGTAAGGACAGAATAGGAGCACAGAGCTTTCGTTTTAAGGTCTGAAAAGCTTCTTATTGTTTAGGTCCCCACTCAAAAGATTTATTCTTTTGAGTCAAGGTAGTGAGGGGAACCGCAATCTTAGAGAAGTTTGCAATGAAGCGGTGGTAATAACCCGCGAGACCCAGAAAGGAACGAACTTCGGTAGGAGTAGTATGTGTATCTCATTCCTTAATCGCACTAATTGTCACACCCCAACCGATGGCGGAAACATCGGGATGAGACGAACAAATCGCTCAAAGCATCCCAACACCAATAGTGACAATATGTTTAAATTCAATTTCAAAAATAAGTAAGATTCAAATACAATATTTTCAACAAATGAAACCAAATAGCGTAACATAATTGTTTATTCTTGAGTGTGTTTCTAGGTACACCCTAACTTGTTTCTTCACTTCATCTTGTCTATCAATCTCCAACATGAATTAAAATAAATCAACAAAATGTTGGCGAGCATACAAATTTGATACATAGTATAATATGTTTAAAAATGTTTAAATCATGCCCACAACATGTAACAATAAGCAAGTTTAACTAATATGCTGAAACGGTGTAAACTATGTGTTCAAACCCAAGTTTCCAACGCATTAATTTTCCTTTCCCAAAGTCTAACGGGAGGTTAATGTGTTTAACTTAACAATACCCCAAGTCTCAAGGGCGGTGTGTTACCCCTATAGCATATGCATAGTACCATAATTGTTAAGGTAGCCTATCAAATAGTTAATGAATCACATAGACACGAGAAGTTTACATAGCATAAGTATCATAAGCATCACATTGTTCAAGTGTCATGATTTAATATAGAATACATGTTGCACCTAAAGTGATAAATGCAAAAAGGGTCATGTATACTCACCTAGGTTGCGTATAAGTTCTTGGAATTCGCACGAGTAAAGATAATGGAGCAACGAAGGTGATTTAACCTAGGATAATACGGTGCACTTGTTATTATTTATCGAGTAGAATAGGGATGTATTGCTTAATTAAACAATTTAAGGAAGCGTTCTAATTACGAGTTGTAGATGATTTCAATTAAGTTTAACTTGATAGGTGTTATAAGTTGCGGGTATTATTAACAATAATAAATAAGTGTAGTATTAATAATAATTAGTAATAAAAATGATAGTTTAACAAAATTAGTTAGGTTAATAATAGTACCAGAGCAATGTTACTAATAATAATAATAGTAATAATAATAATAATAACATTCATAAAGCAGTGGTGTTTTTTTTATCATTACCATTTGATTAAGATAATCAATACAGATCAGGTCCTAAGCTGACCCAAAGAACTGGCCCATCAGTAAGCCTGGCCCAAAATGAAAATAGAAAACAAATAAGATTGGCCCATGAGGGTCGGCCCATAATGGCCTGATCAACAAAAGCGAATAAACCGGTCACCAACAGGGTTCGAACCCGAGTCAACGTGTTAAAACAACGCACTCAACACCAGCGGGGCTAGCCCAGTTTGGTGTTATCTTATGGTTTTTATAAATTTTACTAATCAGTTGAAGGTCATCTTCTTCATCATACTTAACAAGTGATCAGAATGTTATATAAATATATTACCAAAGCTTAGCTTTGGTGTAAATGGTCATTGACGTTGAACCTATAAGGGTTAAGTAGTAGAAATCGAAAGAACATATGGGGACAGGAAAATTATACCGATTCCGACAATGCGAGATTCCGGCGCTTGCCGTCGTCTTCTCCGGCGAGAGCTGCAGAATTCCGGCGAGCTTGCGGCGTCGAGCAGAGAGGTGCAGAGTGCGAGAGAGAGAGAGAGATGTGAGGAATGAGGGTGCTAGGTAATGGCTTGGTATTTATAATGCTTCGCGTAAACGTACCGGGTCGTAAATCATGATTCGCTGGAACAGAGAAAGGTAACAAATCATGATTCGAATCCCAGTTAATTAGGCATGTAACGAAAGGAAAGTTTGCCAGTTGGTTTGAATCTGTACATTCGCCGGAAAGTTTAGGCGGTAAAAATGAAATTCAGGTTTGACTAACTAATGTATTTATATTACAAGTTTCCTTATATAGTCCGATTGGTTTGTGCCGAACCAGGATTGGCGCGGGTTCGAAACCTGGCCAGCCGTTTTCTTTTTTTTAAACACTTGTTTGAAAAATTACACAAACAGTCCCTGAGGTTTTAATCCGACGCAAACAGGCCCTTAATCTTATTAAACTCATTTTTAAGCTTTTAAAAATAATGCACAAAGGACCCTAGTTTATAATAACTATACTAACTTAGTATTTAACTAAGTTAGTGGCATTAGCTTGATTAACTAGTAAGTTTAACATTAAAACCTAACCAAGTTAACAAAAGTTAAACTTTTAAATTTATTTATTTATTTACTTAATTAATTTATATAAAAATACAAAGAATAAATAATTAAATGAATAGTAATTATTTAAATAATTAAGTAAATATTGAACAATTAAATGAATGATAAATAAATAACGCGAAAATACGGAGCATTATAGTATCGCCTACTTTAGGAGATTTTGTCCTCGAAATCTTTAAGAGGAAGATTGAACGAGAGTTTGACGAGATGACGACATCTAAAGGATCAATTGAAAACATAGAATAGATGAGACTTTGGTCATAATGATTTGTTTAAGAAAATTGATTTAATAAGCGTAACCATATAGCATATTGTTTCACATAGCATAACAGTATTTCAAATAGTTTTGTCAGGATCTAAGTTTAAATCACTTGTAGTTTTTGTTTCTAAATATGAAAATGGATTGAGTATGAAAGATATGCAGCGGAATTAATGGAAAACTTTTACTACAAGCAATCGATCGTTTGTTTTCATCACCATCATGCTTTCAAGTTGGTAAACTTTGCATGCGATTCACAAACTCCCCCTTAGCTAATTACAATCGTTTGATAGTAAGAAATGAAGAAGATAAAGTGCGAAATGATCTTTTTCAGGAAGACAAGTTTAACAGTTACAACGTTCACCTATTTATACAAACTATCTAACCACTGAGCATCTTTTGTGACGTCATGGTTGATAGTGACTGCTAACAAAATTATAACTAACTAAAACACTGCTATACTAATACTATCAGTTCATAGCACTGTTACATTGATTGAAGTAAAACTAGTCTAAGCACTGATCTCTATCCTCTGATCTTGTTTCTTCTATCAGACCTTTGCCTCTTGAACGATCAGATGATAGGAGCAGTTGTTTAGGGAAAGCAGCGTAAAGGTAGATCAGAGGTTGTAACCTCTGATAGTTGAAACAAAGCTCGGATAGTGTATTTGGCTTTGATATCATATGTTCCTTTGTTAGGGTTCAATCCCAACAATCTCCCCCTAGAACAGATGGTGCCAAAACACTTGATTATTCTTGGTTTTTATTTCTCAACAGAAGTTCTTTGATTTGCCCTTTAATCTGTAATTCAAAATTCAGAGAAACCTCATCAGCATCATCCTTTTCGAGTGTCAGATCCAAAAGATCTTGAAGGTCTTCTGCATTTAGCTCATATGCAGCCTCCATGCTCATCTTGACAGCATCACCATTAGACTTGAGCAGTGTCAATTCGTGGGAGTCTTTTTCGACTTTCCATTTTAGAATTTTTGGGTCTTCTGGCAATCTAGGATGACTTTTATTTGTTGAGGTTTGAAGAGCTTTTTGTTGAACTACCTTTATCAAATCTGCTCTGAGCTTTTCACTAGCTTCATCTGTGTTATAGTCAACCATATTTTTAATTCCCTCTTTGATGTGTTCAAACACTCTCTTGTCTTCTTCATCTATATTTTCTTGCCTTTTAGTTGATTGAAAGCAAGGATGGAAGGGACAGATGATGGGATAGATTTTTTTGGAGTGTTGAGCTTTATGAACATCATCTGATGGAGGGTAAACTGGTTTAGGAGGCATGTTTGGATCTTTCTTCCTCATATCTTCTAACATCTTGTAAGTATCAATCACCCTGGCTTCTCCACACCTTATCACTTGGTTCCTTGAACCATAGTGATTCTGTATCAATTCTTCCTTCATCCTCGTAAGCTTCAAGGCTCTTTCAGGCATGTCTTTCTTATGTTTTTCCCAGTTAGGAGGAGTTGGCTTCTTGAGAGGATCGTTTAACATTTCTTGCATTCTTTTAATTTCTTCTCTCAGCTCATCTATACTCTAATCCTTGAACTGTGCCTTTGTTGCCTTATATTGTTTGTTCTTCATGATATGTTCAATGAGTTCATTTTTAAGATATTGATCTTCCCTTTTGACAGCTTGTTGCTCAGATCTTTGACAAAATCTTGCAATGTTCTAGCTTTGCTTAGCCGAAAAGACATGATGGTTTGTATCTCTCTATCACTTTTACCAGCTGAGTCTCTCTTTGTTATATCCTCTGCTTGTTTCACTTTAAGTTCCAGGTAGTCATCAACATTTGCAGGTCTTGGGTAGCCATCAAGAGATAATACGCGAAACCGGTGTCCGGAAGCCAAACTAAAAACTAATACTACCCTGACGTCCATCACCATACCAGTGTCCTATAGACTCAATCCGGAGTAAAAACTCCTGACCAGATCCAAGTTATAACCATTACCAACTTAGATACTGATTTGAGTCTATGCTTGCATGTGTGTTATTAAAGTTGATCCAGATATTCGACGACTCTTGTGTTAAGACCCCTATTGGCCCTGTGAGTTTCACTACCCCGCTTTTAACTGTTTTATTGTTTTACTTGGGGTGGAATGCACGTTACAAACTGTGTTGGTTACACAACTTATAAAGGGAATTTTACTTCCCTAACACATTGAAGAAACCCTAGATCAACTAGACCGGAGTCAAAGTAGATAATGGAATGGGCTCTGCATAAAAGGGTTAACCCTCCGTTTGGTTTCACGATGGATGATGAATAGAACAATATTTCGACTGATCCTGCAAAACAGAACACCGTTAGCTCGCCACGGGGAAAAGGGGAGTTCTCTCCGTGACCACCCTCCGGCGTGAGAATAAGTACAGGTAGTCGGAAGTAAGTATTGTAAGTGAGAGAGTAGTTGAGAGTGAATACCTTTCCTTGAACTCCAAGTTACTTATTTATAGCCGGTGTTTGGCGCCAAAAAGAGAGATTGTTAACTTTAACGGAATCTTTTGTTATTCTGTTAATGTTTGTTGGCAATCCGTTAGTGCACACGGATCGTGAGCTCATCAGCGGTTAGGGAGGTGCCACGTGTCAACATGAGATCACTACATCTTATAAATGTGAGCATGCCATCACCGTGATCTTCCTCAGCCGTCCAGATGCTGCCATGTGGCAATTGGTTATAACCGAAAAGATGCTTGCACGATTGGGTGTTAACGGCTTCTAGAAGGTTTCACAGCTGTTACCCATCTATTATTCGCCATGTGTACATTCTGTTACAACAGAAAAGATTCCATTTGCTTCTGGACCAAGTCAAGGATTTTGCTAAGGGAAAGTTTCTCAAGATTTACTGTTTCCTTGCGCAAGAAGCGCAAGTTAGTTAACTGATTTTCCTTCTTCTCCTTGCTGCTTAGCGCAACGTTTGGTGGATGTTTGCTTTGATATAAATATCTGCGCAAGGTTTATGCATGGAGCATTATCAAACAAGAATGTTCAAGGTTAACTTTGAACCTTGTGCGAGCCCGCGCAAGGTAGTTAAATGAAGCATTATCAAACAAGAATGTTCAAGGTTAACTTTGAACCTTGCGCAAGCCTGCGCAAGGTAGTTAAATGAAGCATTATCAAACAAGAATGTTCAAGGTTAACTTTGTGCGCGAGCCCGCGCAAGATAGTTAAATAAAGCATTATCAAACAAGAATGTTCAAGGTTAACTTTGAACCTGGCGCGAGACCGCGCAAGGTAGTTAAATGAAGCATTTATCCAAAGAGAGTGTTCAAAGTTAACTTTGAACCTTGCGCGAGCCCGCGCAAGGTAGTTAAATGAAGCATTCCTCTCTTTGATTTTTGGCGCAGAGTTCTAATAAATCTTATTTTGGCAAAGAAGTCCGCGCGCAGTTTTCTTAGAAGTTATTAATGGGTATGGTTTCCTTGATTGGCGCAAGGTTTTTGGGACCATACCCCTTCAAGTCCCCCCAGTCTAGTGTTGCTCCTATGTAAGAATAAAAAGTAAGTGGAGCACTGGACTTAAGATAAATGTGTTGCGCTAGGTAAGGACTAGCTTTTTGTTGCTTTATGCATCTTGATGACGTGTCGTAAGTGAATTTTGAAAAGTATTTGAATTTCAAATATGCTTAGACACGTGTCACTTATCTGGATGGTGTAGTTGGTGACGACGCACGTTCTTGAGACGTGGTGGTACTGTTGACAGGCTGTCAACAGTACATGTCTTACCGTATTTAATGCTTTTTAGCGACACTCGCACGCGTGGGGCGGTTACTGTTCCCCACTCGCCCCTGCGGTTACTTGGGGATACGTGACGGTCGCAAAAGTCACTGCAGTCAAATCGTGCATTAATTGTGGTTAGTATATAAAGGGATCAACGATCCATTTGCTTCCTCACCCAATTATAACTTGAGAGAAATTTGTGTTCAAAAATTCCGGCGATCTTCAAAGTTCTCTACGTTTTCTTCAAAGTTCGAGTTATGGCCACCGGTGCAAGTTCTGCTGAGATGTCGTCGTCAAGTTTGCCACCACTAAAGTGGTCGAAGAAAGATTTTTATAATCTTGCCACCAACTTCCTTTTCGCTTCGTCCTGGAAAGCGTTTTCTTCCGGAGGCGAATGCCACGGCGGCTGATGCGCCGGCCAGCTACATTACATTATTTTACGATTATTTTGCCAAAGGGAACTTCCGGCTGCCGGTGACCCATTTCTTGCTGGAAATTCTTGGTTTTTACAAGATTCACATTTCTCAGTTGAGCCCGATGGGAATGGTGAGGATCCGGCATTTTGAGTTCGTTTGCCGATCGATGCAGATCGTGCCGTCGGTCGAGAAGTTTAGAGTTTTCTACCAGCTGCACTGCTCGTTGGGTTTTTATTCGTTCCAACAGCGTGTGCAAGCCAAACGATTGTTGTTGGTGCCGCCGAAGTCCTACCATGACTGGAAGCAGAAGTTCTTCTTTATAAAGGCGGCGGTGATCCCGATGAAGATGACATTCTGGGGCAGTGATGAGATCGAGCTGGAGACCCTTCCAATACCTGCCGACGAGGTATGGTATCAAGATATTAAAGATGTGCCCAATATTGTTTTGCCGGAGAGGGCACTCATCGCTTCCGGGATGAGTATTTTCTGGAAGAAGGAACGCCAGAAAAACCGGTGTATACAGAAGATGGAACTAGTATGTAACCCTTTAACTTCTTAGCAATATCTTTCAATAGATATGTACTGATGCAAAAATGTTTGTTATGTAGCTGCGCCTCTCTACTTGGTCTCTTTCAAGAGAGAGAAGGGAAAAATGGCCGTCATGCCTATTGCTGATGGTGAGGACACTTGGTTCTCACAAATCCTTGGGAACTTTGAGTTGCCCAATCAGGAGGATCTGGAGGCGCAACCATATTCGAAGACTGGTAAATAAGTCCATACAAAGCCTAAGTTGATATTGCAATATAACTTAATGGTGCAACCTTTACTCAATATGATTGATTATGTAGGTGATTTGCTGAACTTGGGCGTAGGCCCTGATTCGAGGAAGAAGAAGAAACCAACTGCTGCTGCAGCTGCTGCGCCTCCCCCTTCCAACCCAAAGCAAAAAACCAAGCCATCAGCTGCTGCGAAAGCTGAGGGCAAGAAAGGTACAGTTCCCGTATCTGACTCTTGGTGCAATTATATGGTGGTGTCGGACTAGAGGGTCTTGCGCCTGTAGGTTTGAAGAAACCGAAGCAAGAACCAATTGACACCTCATCTCTTCCTGCTGCGAACCCAGATGATCCTTTGGAAATACCTTCTAGCCCGGAAGAGGCGTTGAAGCGTACTTCTAAGAAGAGGAAGGAGGCGGAGATTAAAACTCCTACGCCAACCAAAGTTGTGCGCCCGCGCATTGGTAAGAAGGGCAATCTGGATGCCTTTACAAAGAAGTTCTCACCTGGTACGTTTAGTTAGTTGTGCATTTCGGTCATAAAAGTTGTCAGAATCTTATACTTGGTACTTGTTAATATGTTTTGCAGAGAAAATGGTGAAGGCTGCGCCGGCCACCTCGTCTGCTATACCATTGCCGCGCAGGCCTGAGAACGTTGAAGAGGGAGATGCAGGGCAAGAAACTCCTGTTCCTGAAGCCGACCCCATCATCCCGGAACATATTGAGAAAGTGGCTCCAGAAGAAGAGCACAAAAATTTTGATGCTGAGAATCCTGCTGGCGAGCAGGTTAAAGATACGGCTACAGATGTTGGGGAACCATCAAAGTTGATATCCAAGGGAGCCGGACCTTGAACACAAAGCGAAGGCTTTGTGTTTGTTGAGGATTCAGAGGGGGAATCGCCTATTCGCCCAGAGGAGACGCCTGGGGACTATTATTATCGCTCTTATTCTGAGAGGCGGGCCTCTGCGATTCATCAGCCCGTGTGGAAGGTTAAGCAGGGCGATATTTTTACTGATTGGCACTCCTGTAGGGAGTGGTATAAGGGCATCTTCCCGCCAGCGGAGGTGAAGCGCCAGGAAGAAAAAGACCACGAGACTACCTACGAGTCATATTTGCAAGAGTCTGCCCTTGCTCTTCCACCATAAACAGGATTGTGCGCGAATGGCGCAGCATGAACAAAGAGTGGGATGAGGTTGTGCTTGAGAAGGCAAAGGCCAAACTTGAGAAGGAGAAGACGTTGAAAATGCTCGTCGATTTTGAGGCGGAAAAGGCCCAGTTTGAGGAAGAGAAGAAAACTGAAGAGTGGGCTGCGCTGTCTTGGAAGCGCAAGTGTGAGGCGTCTGCTGTGCAATATGCGGACAAGCGCAAGCGCTTTGTGGAGGCTTGCAAGCGTGACAATAAAGAAAACATTTCTCTGCGCAACGAGATTGAGAAACTCAAAAAAGAGAAAGCGGATGTAGTTGCGGCAGCAGAAGAAGCGCGCTCACACAGAGAAAGGAGCGAGCAAAATGAGGTATCAACCAAAAGGACTCTCCTTCTTAAGAATAAAGAAATTGATGATCTAACTGCTATGCTATGTGACCAGGAGCGGCTGCAAGCTGAGGTTGACAGTTTGAAAAAAGATGTCAACCTTCACCGAACAGAGAAAGCCTAGTTGATCCTCCGTTTAACTGAAGGCGAACAAAAACTTAACGACATGGAGGTCGCTCGTGCTACCGCAGAAAGCTTGACCGAATCCCTCATGAACCAGCTTACCTGGTTGTGGGAGTATGGGATTGTGGAGGTAATATTCCCTTTTCTTTATATGTCTGGTTTGATTGTCGCAACATCTACTAATTGTTTTCGTGTACAGATCGCAAATGCCATCCTTAACTCTACAGAGTTGGATGAGAGAGTGGCAGAATTGATGATGGCGGCGCGCAATGACGGTCATGCCGAGGGCTATAGAGAATGCACTTTGCACGTGGCCCATGCGCTGAAGACCGAATGGGATACCAGCCGTGCTGCCACACATGGGCTAAATACTGCTGCCATTTATTCTACTGCCAAAGAAAATATGATCAATTGCAAATTCTGATTATGGACCTTGTGGATGTTGCGCTGCAACAAGACGACTTTGTTGATAAGCTAAAGGAGATCTTTTCTTCAGCAGAGAAGCAGGCGGGAACCAAGTCCATAGAATAGGAAATTTGTAATTTTTTACTGTATGATAATTTGTAACGTTGCGCTTCTGTGCAAGTATTGTGAATATAATATATTTCAGTTTTACAATGTTTGCATGGAACCAATTACTTGTGTAGGATAGACAAATGAGCAATTTCTTCTCATGTGTGAGCGTAAGTATTAAAGTAGCTTGTGGCTCATAAGTTTGTGTTTTTGTTTATCCAAAGGAATTGCATGCATTTGTAAATGAACATATATAAGACTGTAAGTAGTGGCAAAGTATTTTATTCATACTGACAAAGTGCAAGGCTATGGCTGCCACTAAGATTACATAACAAAATAAAGTATGCAGTCTCGTTACGCAACGCTCAGAAGTTGCTTAGAGGACTGAGATTACATATAACATCGGCGTAATTGTTGGGCGTTCCAGGTTCTAGGAACGCTGGATCCGTCCATACGTTTCAGAGTGTACGCGCTTTTTCCCAATACTTCATTTATCACGTACGGACCTTCCATCGCGGGGCTAACTTCCCCGGTTTTTCGGCATTCGACGCTTCATTATCGCGAAGAACAAAGTCACCAGGCAAAAAGGAACAGATGCGCACCCTTTTGTTGTAATACTTTTCAAGCTGGGACTTGTATTTAGCTTCGCGAATTGCTGCATTTTCTTGTCGCTCTTCCAATAAGTCTAGGTCGATGTGCCGTTGTTCTTCGTTATCTTGTTTTTTGAAAGCTAGCATTCTTGGAGATGGTAACCCAATTTCGGCAGGAATCACAGCTTCCGTGCCGTATACAAGGTTAAAGGAGTTTCTCCAGTACTAGTCTTGGGCATAGTTCGGTGTGCCCACAAGATGCTAGGCAATTCGTCAACCCATCCCTGCCGTGCCATGCCACGGCGGGCCTTGATACCGTCGACCAACTGTTTGTTTATGCTTTCAACTTGACCATTTGCTTGTGGATGTGCAACAGAAGCGAAAACATGTTGGATTCCCATTTCGGTCATCCATGTTTGCAACTCTTCAGCCATTAAATTTGTACCGTTGTCTGTAATAATGCGCATGGGCAGACCAAAACGGCAAATAATGTATTCCCAGATGAATTTGTGAATTACCATCGCTGTAGTAGAAGCTAAAGGTTTGGCTTCAACCCATTTGGTGAAGTAATCGACCGCAACGATGATAAACTTTACTACACCGGGCGCATCTGGAATTGGTCCCACTAAATCAATGGCCCATTGTTGAAATGCCAAGCTATTGTGACGGGTACCAAAGGATTCTTTGGGCGCAACATTTTAGGGGCATGCCTTTAGCAGGACATGCACTTGCGCAAGATCTCTACTGCGTCAACGTACATTCCGGGCCAATAATACCCTGCGCTTTTTACTTTGGCTACGACCTTGCGCGGCCCAGAATGTATGCCACAGAGCCCTTCATGAATCTCCCTGATTAGGTATTGCGCGTCATGTTTGTCAACACAACGGAGCGAATGACCCATGTAAGAGCGTTTTGCATCGTAACTTTCATGCTTGTGCTCTATCTTTTGGTAAAGAACCATGCAACAGATACATCATTATTGGAGACATCCATGATGGATCTACTACTTCGACCATTGTTACTTGCCTGAGAGGGACTGATGGATTACTTTAAACCTCGATGCGAACCTCTTTTGCCAAATGCTTGAAACTAGTTGCAGCAAGTTTACTTAGAGCGTCAGCATGTTTGTTTTCGCTTTCGCTTGACGTATGTGATTTTAAATTGTTGGAACTGTGCTATAAGAGCCTTGGCTTGTGCCAAGTATAGAGCCATGATATCTCCCTTTGCATCGTACGTTCCAACTACTTGCTCAGCAACTAATAATGAATCAACATGGGCTTCTCAATTTGTTGCACCCATTTTGATAGCGAGGCGTAAGACTGCTAGGAAAGCTTTATTTTCGGCCTCGTTGTTGGTGCTTTTAAAATCCAACCGAATTGCATATGTGTATTCTGCTCCCTCTGGACTCATTAATCGAAGACCTCCTCCAGCCCCATCACTGCTTGATGCGCCATCTGTAAACAATGTCCAGGCTCTATTGTCGATGACTGGGATTGGGTTTTGGATTGCTTGGCATTCTTCAAGTTTATCGGCGGGAATTTCAGCTATGAAATCTGCCAAAACTTGGCCTTTGATAGCTGGTCTAGGTTTATAACAGATGTTATAACCTCCCAATTCTATTGCCCATTTCGCAAGTCGTCCAGAAACGTCTGGTTTGGCCAGGACTTGGCCAATGTGAAAATTTGTTAAAACTGTAATAACATGTCCTGAAAAGTATCTTCGCAGCCTGCGCGAAGCATGGACCAATGCTAAAACTAATTTTTCCATGATTGAATACCTTGTCTCTGGATCGTTCAACATCTTGCTGATATAATAAATTGGAGACTGGACCCCTTTGCGTTCTACCAGCAAGACAACACCTACTGCTACCTCAGATGCAGCAAGATATAAGACCATGGGTTCTTTTTCTCGAGGAGCAGTAAGTGTGGGAAGTTGAACTAAACAATCTTTCATCTGCTGGAAAGCTTGATCAGCTTCAGGAGTCCATGCGAATTCTTTGCTCTTCGTACAATTGCGCAAGGTTCGAATAAATGGATAAGATTTTGCAGCATGATTGGCGAGGAAGCGGTTTAGCGCAGCTAACCTTCCAGCCAAACGTTGCATCTCTTTGATGGTAGTAGGAGAAGACATTTTTTGTATTGCATCGACCTTTTCGGGATTAACTTTGAAACCGTCTTTGGTGACGATGAAACCCAAAAATTTGCCCTCCTCCATGCCGAAGGAGCATTTGCTGGGATTTAACTTTAGATTTACCTCGCGCAGAGAATCAAAAGTTCTTTGGATGTTGTCTAGCATAGTGTCTTCTGAATTACTCATAATGACCAAATCATCAATGTAGACTTCCACAGTTTTCCCAATGTCATCTCCAAACACTGTATCCATCAATCTTTGATAAGTAGCTCCCGTATTGCGGAGACCAAAAGGCATCTTGGTATAACAAAAAATGCCCTTCTCCGTGTGAAAAGCGGTTTTATCTTCGTCTTCTTTTTTCATCAAGACTTGATGATAACCTTTATAACAATCTAGAAAACACTTCCAGCGAAAGGAAGCTAATGAGTCAACCTTTTTGTCAATCTCAGGAAGAGAATAACAATCTTTTGGACACGCCTTATTTAGATCTTTAAAATCTACGCACATCCGCCATCCGCCATTATGTTTCTTTACCATGACGGGGTTTGCCACCCAGGTCTGGTATTTGACTTCACGCAGAATACCAGCATTTAATAACTCGGTGACTTGTTCGTTCATTGCCTCTGTCTTTTCTCACCCGAGGCTGCGCTTTTTCTGCACAACTGGCTCTGCTGATGGAAATATATTCAGGCAATGTTCCGCAACATCGCGCGGGACACCAACCATGTCGGCAGGTGTCCAGGAGAAAATGTCTTTGTTGCGAAACAACAGTAATTTAAGCTTTGCGCGAATTTCAATATTAACTGCATGTCCTAATAAGATTGTCTGCTCAGGGTACTTATTGTTGAGTACCCACTTTTCTGGTTCATTGCTTGGCAATGTCTTGCCAGCCTTCATAACTGGTTCCTCAATTGACATGATTTCTTTCCGTGCATAAAGTATAGCTACGCCATTTGGTGTCGGAAAACCACAAGCAGCATGCGGAGCGGAGGTAATCATACTAAAACCACGTTGCGGGCGGCGTCCCAATAGTACATCGTGACGGGAATTTGCCGGCATCACCATGAAGTTGACGTTACTCGTTCGAGAACACCTCCCATCAGATAAAGTAACAGGAAAGAGGACTTGTCCTAGAGGAAAGACAACCTCATTGCAGAACCCAGTTAATGGAAAATCAACTGGTTCCAAGCGTGCCTTATCCCAAAGATACCGGTGATAACTACTGGCCGGTCTTCTTGAGGACCTCCTGGAACGATAGGAAAAATGACTTGCTATTCGCGCCAAGTGTTGTTTTGAAAATGTTGAAGGCTACGCTTGCGCGATGATCCACCTTGAATCATGGAAACGTGCTGTTTCATTTTCTTGTTGCTAGGCCCTTCGTTCTCGCGCGTAATCTGCTTAATCTCTTTGCACACATTCTGGACTAGATGTGTAAGCTTCCCACTTTTTAATGCTTTTTCAATCTCCGTGCGCAGACTGATGCAGTTATCTGTTGTGTGGTCTGTGTCTCTATGATAGTCACAGAACAAATTTGGGTCTTGCCCTTTTTGTTTTTCATTGGTTGCGGCTGTTTAAACTAATAATTCTCAGTGCTGAGAACCTCAGCCGGAGATTTCGTTAAGGGAGTCCACTGACGTTCCTTATTCTCCTGCTTAATTGCTTTTTGAGTTGTTATCATGTTGATTGTTGCTCGCGCATCAATTGGTGTATACGGAGAATACGAATTCTGACTTGACTCTTTCCAGTTTCTCTTATACTTGCGACTACCTCTACTCAGGTCTTGCGGGCGATTCTGAGGTAGAGGTGGTCTATTAGAACTTAAGTTGCGCTCAGTTTGGGCGTAGACCTTGGCTGACGCTAAGAGTTTATCCCAGTTTTTTGGAAGGCCAGTTGTACCGGACAACACTTTAATCATTTCGTCGCACCTTACCGCATACTTGAACTGCGCGCGTATAAGGTCTTCATGGACATCTCCAATCTCTAACACCTCTTTATTGTAACGTGTTATAAAATCTTCGAGGCTTTCATTGTCCCTCCGCCAGATGTTCATTACATCAGAGGAGTCGCGCACGTATCACCGTTGCTGACTAAAGTGTGTAAGAAATTTTTCTTTTAAGTCATTCCAAGAGGAAAGTTTACCTGCTGGCAAATTATCAAACCAAAGGCACGCAGCGCCAGTAAGGGTTTGTACAAATAAGTGACACTACATTGGCAGTGTCTAGCACCCAAGTAACCCTGCACCGGTAAAGAGGCGCATGTGATCATTAGGATCGGTCAAACCGTTAAACTTTCCAACGTTGGATGGTAATTTCGCTCGCTCCAACGGAGCCAGTGCTATCTCTCTGGTAAACTTTGATTGTTCAGCTTCTTTGGTTGGGCGATACACCAAATTGTAATCATGCTAAGCTTCTAGATTGTATATTGCACGTACTTTTGGCCTGTAACTAGCATGATCTGCAGATATTCGATTAAAAATACTTGCACTATCCCCTTCCTCATAGGTTCTATCGAGCTCATCGTGTTGGGTGTCCCATTTCTGCGAAGACCGCGGGCCCAAACGAGAGTGGACAGATGCGCGACGCTGAACATTGGCTTCTTGCCTTCTATTACCAGAATGAACAGGATCATTCCTGGTTTTAGAATACATTTCTGTTCCATCTTCAGGCATGCGCGATGTCACACCCCGACCCCCAGCGGAATAAGAGTCGGGGCATAATTGGGTTATCACCAAAGCTCATGATATTTACTAATATGTTTCATATTTATTAAAGTCAAAATTACATTCTCAATAATCCAAACATGTCCATACAAGTACAAAGAAAAATAACCAACTAAACAATCCAAGCTCAAAACCAGTTTATTCTTCTAAGCCAATCCTATGTGTTTCTTGCTGCAGCTGGTTCACCTGTATCATGTGTAAAAATGGGGTTTTTGGGTCAACATAAGTTGGCGAGTGAACCTTGTTAGATAAACATTTATCATTGATTTCATGTTATTTTTATTAAGGAAAAGTCGTGCAATAGTCATATGTGAGCAAATGTAAATAATCAAACAGTAACAATAACAATCACAAACTATAACATACAATAACATACAATAACATATGAACTTGCATGAATGTATAACATGAATGAAACTGTATATGTTGGCAACGTCACGTTCACGCTCATAATGTAATGGGGAACGGACGGCCTATGATGAATGTCTGTGCGATCAAGGCTCAATCAAACGGAGCTGATCGTATGTTGGCAACGCCAGGTTCACGCTCATAATGTAATGGGAACTGCTCAACGCTCATAATGTAATGGGGAGCGGCGGCCTATGAATTTGCATGTACTGAAAATAATAAATTAAATCTAAACAATAACCACACAACAATTGATACAAGCTGAATACACATTTGTTCATGATATGATGTATGCACAATGATTTAAATATAATAATTGGTAAGACACATGATACACCCCAAAAACGTGATAAAAATCGGGGAATTTTGTAGAGATTCACTCACATTGGGTGCGTTCGGTTGGAGATGATGAGATGCGCAGGAGTTGGAAGAATTGAACAACGAGGATTAACTAACCTAAATAATAACGGAAGATATAGTAAATGAGTGGATTTTATTAATAACTTTATTAAGGTTTTTAGATATATTTTTGTGAGTTTAAGGCTATTTCCTATCTTTAAAAACATTATTTTTAAGTATTTTTAATTGATTTTTAAATTAAATTAAATAAATAAAAATATAAAAATATGTTGACTTTTGCGTTGACCATTGACCGTTGACTTGTTTGACCGGTTCTATGGTGTGCATGTATGCGCTAGGTGAGGCTCGAACCCGAGACCTCCCGTACGCGTGCACGCAGCTCTACCAACTGAGCTACATGTCTAACCCGAAATAATCCTGTTTTTAATTATATTTATATACTAATTCAGCTTATTCAAAATTCATTTATTTTTTTAAAAAGGATTTTAATTATCGACCCGGTGCTGTCAACAGGTCTCGAACCCGTGACCTGTGCTTTAACGTTACACACAGTCCACCGCTGGACTGTGTGTCTAACTTGGTTAATATACAGATTTTTATTATACTTAACATCTAACGGCGAAACGGATCCGGTTCAGTTAGAAAAATAAAACATTTTTATTACAAAGCATACGTGTGTCAAGGATCGAACTCGCGGCGTGTGATATGTATGTGCACACAGTCCACCGCTGGACTGTGTGTCTAACCCGAGATAATATCCAGATTTTATTAAACTTATAATCAAACTATCATCGTCTTCTTCGTTACAAAATTACAGTCTGCGATTACTCTATTGTTTCTTGTTTAATTCGATTGACAAACATTCAACAGACTAATATGAAATGACAGAGACGATTTTTAGAAGTAAACATACCAGAGAACGATTTATCTCAGAATTCCGGCAAGTCGTCGGCTCTGTTTTTACTGATTTCGACTGAACGAATAAATTAACAGTTTTGATTAGCTAAGCGAGGAATTGAAGTATTAAGCAAGAGTTATCAGAAGGTTTGAATGTCTATACCGTGTTACAGCTGAAGATAAGGATTTTCAGAAGTTTTCCGGCGAGCGGGAATTATCCGATAACGACGTCTGAAATTGATTCCAATTGAAGGATTTGAGTTAGCAATAGCTTAACAATTGATAGACAACGAAAGAATTGAGAGACTTACTGATTTGATGGAAAACACGGTTTTCCGGCGAAAGTCCAGCGAGTTCAAATAGCTTCTCCGGCGGACTGAAAGTTGTGCGAAAATGCAATTGAAGGTTGGCAGAGTGTGTTTGAGTCGCGAGAGAGGACAAAGATTGAAGTAATTCAGGAATTGAAAGTTTTCGGTTATTAAAACCGATTCACTCTAGAATTCAAGTTCATTCAAAGCACAATTGATTGGAGTTGTCGGTGTATCGGTTAAACTCAGTAAACCGTGATCAATCAAACGTCTTTGGACGTTTGGTGACCGATTTCGGTTACAGTTGGTGTAACCGGATTAATTTATGATAGACCATAAAATTCAATTGTTTCCTAGTATTTACAGAAAACAACAAGTGGCGGAGTGGTTATATGTGTGTGTGATAAAGCTTGAGTTTAAACCCGGCTGACCCGAGTCCCGGCAACCTAATTTTCTTTTTAATTATTTTTATTTTACATTTTAACAATTAAAACTTTTATACTCCAGTTTGTATATTAATTATGCATCATTAAAAATTAAAATGGACATAAATACGCAACGAAACATTTATAACTTGATATTCGATTACAAACGGAGCGGGTTTGGAAAACCCGTTTTTGACAAATGTTACAGTATCCCCTACTCTTAGGAATTTCGTCCAGAAATTTAAGTAGTAGTAGTAGGAAAAAGATGCGGGTATTTTTCGCGCATTGAGTCTTCACGTTCCCAAGTAAACTCAGGTCCTCGTTTCGACTCCCAGCGTACCCTAACAATTGAAATGCGACTTCGTCGAAGACGTTTTTCTCCGAAGTCCATGATCTCAACTGGTCTTTCAACAAAATGCATAGATTCATCAATCTGAATATCTTCCAGAGGAATATGGAGGTTCTCCTCAGCGAGGCACTTCTTCAAGTTTGATACGTGGAATGTGGGATGAATCCTGTTGAGTTCTTCTGGTAGATCAAGCTTGTATGCTACAGGTCCTACTCTTTCGAGTATCTTGAAAGGTCCTACGTAGCGTGGTGCTAGGTTGCCTTTTTGTCCAAAACGAACTACTCCCTTCCACGGTGATACTTTTAAAAGTACATGATCACCAATGTTAAACTCCAAAGGCTTCCGTCGTTTATCTGCATAACTCTTTTGACGACTTTGAGCCGCTAGAAGATTGTTTCGAATTTGATGGATCTTGTCTGTGGTTTCTTGAATCAATTCTGGACCGGTGATTTGAGCTTCCCCAATTTCGTGCCAACATACTGGAGATCGGCACTTACGACCATATAAAGCTTCAAAAGGTGCCATGCCGATACTTGAATGATAGCTGTTGTTGTACGAAAATTCAACTAATGGTAGATGAGCGTCCCAATTTCCTTTGAAGTCTATGACACATGCTCGAAGCATATCTTCAAGAGTTTGAATGGTGCGTTCAGATTGTCCATCAGTTTGAGGATGATAAGCGGTACTGAGATCTAATCGTGTACCCAAAGCGGTTTGTACAGCTTGCCATGTTCGTGAAGTGAAACGACCATCACGATCTGAAATAATGCTTAACGGTACACCATGTCGGCTTACGATTTCGCTGATGTAAATACGAGCTAGCTTCTCGTTCTTGAAATCTTCGCGGATAGGAATAAAGTGAGCTGATTTTGTAAGACGATCAATGATTACCCATATAGTGTCATACCCACCAGAAGTGCGAGGTAACCCGGTAATGAAGTCCATGGTTATGTTTTCCCACTTCCATACAGGTATTTCAGGTTGTACCAGAAGTCCTGAGGGTCTTTGGTGTTTAGCTTTCACCTTGGAACATGTAAGGCACTTGGAAACAAAAACAGCAATATCCTTTTTCATTCCAGGCCACCAATAGGTGTATCGAAGGTCTTGATACATCTTATCGGCTCCTGGTGTATAGAGTATCGTGTTTTGTGAGCCTCATTCATAAGAAATTCACGAAGGTTGTTGTGGTCAGGAATCCATATTCGATCTAGATAGTACAGAATACCGTCAGATTTAGTTTCAATTTTAAGTTCAGCTCCACAGGACAGCTCCTTTCGTACGTCGTCTTCCGTTACTGAAACATGTTGGGCTTCTCGAATTTGATCTTTAATGTCAGTTATGATTTGCGAACATAGAAGATGAATGGAGTTCGCATAACCCTTTCGACTGAGTGCATCAGCCACCACATTTGCCTTGCCAGGGTGGTACCGAATTTCACAGTCGTAGTCATTTAGAAGTTCAACCCATCTTCGTTGCCTCATGTTTAACTCCTTTTGGTTGAAGATATGTTGAAGACTCTTGTGGTCAGTGTATATTTCACACTTAGTACCGTAGAGATAATGTCTCCATATCTTAAGAGCGAACACAACGGCTCCAAGTTCTAGGTCATGGGTGGTGTAGTTCTTCTCATGAGTCTTGAGTTGTCTCGAAGCATAAGCTATAACCTTTCCTCTTTGCATTAGAATACAGCCTAGTCCTTGCCCTGACGTGTCGCAATAAACCACGAAGTCATCACAACCTTCAGGAAGAGTGAGGATTGGTGCATCACAGAGTTTTTGTTTAAGGGTTTGGAAGGCTTCTTCTTGTTTGGGTCCCCATATGAAAGGTTTTCCCTTATGAGTTAAAGCCGTGAGTGATACAGAAATGCGAGAGAAGTTTGAAATGAAACGGCGACAATAACCAGCCAAACCAAGGAATGATCTTACTTCAGTTGGTGTACGTGGCGCTTGCCATTCTTGTACCGCTTTGATCTTTGAGGGGTCGACATGTATTCCCTTATCATTGACTACATGTCCAAGGAATTGTACTTCTTTTAACCAGAATTCGCATTTGGAGAATTTGGCGTAAAGCTTTTCATTCTCTAGAAGTGTAAGGATGAGTCGAAGATGTCGCTCGTGATCAGACTTAGACTTTGAATAAATGAGGATGTCGTCGATGAAGACTATAACAAAACGATCGAGATAGGGTTTGCAGACTCTGTTCATTAGATCCATGAAGACAGCTGGAGCGTTGGTTAAACCAAATGGCATGACCATGAATTAATAATGACCATAACGAGTTCGAAAAGCGGTCTTTGGGACGTCTTCTTCATGTACTCTGAGTTGATGATAACCAGATCGAAGGTCGATTTTTGAAAAGCAGCTGGCACCTTGAAGTTGGTCAAGAAGATCATCAATGCGAGGTAATGGATAGCGATTCTTGATTGTTAACTTGTTGAGTTCTCTATAGTCGATGCACATGCGAAACGATCCATCTTTCTTCTTTACAAAAAGGACAGGTGCACCCCAAGGCGAGGAGCTAGGACGTATGAATCCTTTGTCAGTCAACTCTTGCAATTGACTGGCTAGCTCTTGCATTTCAGAGGGGGCTAACCTATAAGGAGACTTTGCAACTAGTGTAGCACCAGGTACGAGATCGATGCGAAATTCGACTTCTCTCACGGGAGGAAGTCCTGAAATGTCATCAGGAAAAACTTGCGGAAAATCTTTTACTACTGGGATGTCTTCGAGTTTCTTCTCCATGGTTCCCTTTTTGACGACATGGGTTAAAAATGCGACATAATTCTTGCGAAGATATATTTGAGCTTGAAGACACGACATTAATCTGAGCCCTTTCGATGGGGTTTCTCCAAAGATTCGTAGAGTCTGACCATTTGGAAGAGGAATGCGTATAAACTTCTCGCGGCATACAACTTCAGCCTGATGTTGGCTGAGCCAGTCCATACCAATTATAATATCAAAGCTTCCCAACTTCATAGGAATGAGGTCAACAGGAAAGTCGTGGTCGTTTAAGGTGAGAGTACAATTGCGTATAATAGAGTTTAATGAGACCGGTTTCCCGTCAGCAACTTCTACTGTTATGGATTCCATGAGCTTATCATGATTTTGGTTTAGGATGGGTTCAAACTCTAAGGACACAAAACTTTTATCCGCGCCAGTATCAAACAACATAGATGCATAACTACCATTGATAAGGAACGTACCGTTAACCACATTGTTGTCAGCTCTAGCCTGATTAGCGTTGATGTTGAAAGCTCTCCCTCTTGCAGGTGGAGGAGCTTGGTTCGCTTGATTCACCGGATTGGCTTGGGCTTGAGCATGAATAATGTTCACCAACCTTGGACAAGTGTTTCTAAAATGGCTTGGGTCTCCACAATTGTAGTAAGCCCGCATAGGATGTACCATGGGATAGTTGGGTTGGTAGTATGATTGGGCTAAATGTTGGGTAGGTGGTAGCAGTAGGGGTTGTTGGGATTGACCCACTATTTGTTGGTGAGTTTGGGTTGAAGGCTGGTGGCGGTTCGTTCGCTGAGGTATGCGATAGGTTTGAACAGTATGACCTGCGTGACCACAGCCGGTGCAATGTTGGCAGGGATGATCAGGAAAATGGTGGTATTGGCAACGGTTGCATTTTGGTAATGGGCCAGAGTATGGCCTTTTGTATGGTGCAGGTGAGGGGGCAACTTGGGTAATGGGTGCAGCAGGGATAGGGAAATTGGTTTGTGTGACAGCAAAGTTTCTGGTGTTACGTTTCCTCTTGTTAGCAAACTTAGAGGAGGAGGTGGAATGGTTTGAAGTTTGGCCCTCAACGGGACTTTCTTTTTCTCCTCTTTAAATTTACCTTTGCGAATTCGATTCTCAGTCAGTTTAGTAGCTAGTTCCATAGCAGCTTCAAGTGTTGCTGGCGAAGTGCTGAGAACTGAATCTTGAATTTTCGAGGGAAGACCTCGAATATAATGCTCGATTAAGCGGTAAACTGGGGTGAACAAGTTAGGGACCATTTGGTTCAACTCTAAGAACCTCTTGTTGTAGGAAGTATGATCTCCCTCCTTTTGCTTCAAAGAATGAAATTCGTCCTCCAACTTTTTAATCTCACTCCTAGGACAGAACCGCCTAGTCATGATTTCCCTTAACTCCTCCCACGTTAAGGACATAGCATCTTTGATTCCCCTCTTACCCTTTTCAGTATTCCACCAGGTAAGAGCTACCCCAAATAGTCTTCCGGTCGCGTATCGAACCTTGCGATCATCGGGACAATCGAAGTTGAGGAAGGTGTTTTCCATTTCCTCAAACCAGTGGAGGAGAGCAGTGACACCTTCGGTCCCTTCAAATTTAGGAGGATCGCAAGACTTGAAATGTTTATATGAGCACTTTTTGGTAGGCGGGTTGCCGATGTCCTGGTTTTCTTGCTGAGGAGGATTAGTGGGATCTGTGGGGAGAGCTTGTTGTACTTGAACCACAATGTCAGGAAGCACCACGGCCATTTGTTTTGCGATTTGAGTGGCCAAGCGTTGTGAGACCTTCCTGATCTTTTACCCCCTCGTTGTTGTCTAGCCGACATCTACAGGAACATACATAAGAAGATTGTGAGTTTATGGAGTCTTTTTAGGTGTCATGTGTCTTAAAGAAAATGAAAATAACATAAATATCAATAATGCAACTACATCCATAGGATGTCTTGGGTTTGCTCATGTTGGGCCTCAAATGTCCCCCATACCTTCACCTGTATAGTCATGTGGGCCCCCATGTCTATTGGCTTGGTAGGATTCACATTAGTATTGGCGATTTAACACTCGCATCACCCGAATGAAAACCACGAAATATGTTTACGAGATGTATGGTCGGAATGGGTCCAGGTGTAGACACAATGACAACTCAAAGTGGGGTTAGCTCACACGACGTTTGGTATAGCATGCTTTGGCCTAATAGGTATTTTGTACTCTCATCGTTAGTCCCCAGGTAGGCAAACTGGTCCTTTGTTTTGGATTTATACGAATGCCAGCCTAGACAGGACGTTCCGAGTACCGGTACTTGTACCCTTCCAGTTACTACATGCCCGTCATGAGAACTCACTTTGATATGATTTGAAAATACAAAAATCATTGTAAAAACAATCATGAAAATGATGTGATGTGTGCTTTCATTGATATGATATGTTATGAGAATATGATTCATGATAGGCATTATATACTAATATGTACTTATGAACATGCTTGCATAACATTGAATGTAACATTAAACATAAAACATATAGACATCATGAATTTTGCATGTAACACACAAAAATCTTAAAAATTTCTAATCAACTATAGTATAGGCTCTAAGGGTCTAATAACCTATCCTATATCCCTATAGTCATGGCTCTGATACCAATCTGTCACACCCCGACCCGCAGCGGAATAAGAGTCGGGGCATAATTGGGTTATCACCAAAGCTCATGATATTTACTAATATGTTTCATATTTATTAAAGTCAAAATTACATTCTCAATAATCCAAACATGTCCATACAAATACAAAGAAAAATAACCAACTAAACAATCCAAGCTCTAAACCAGTTTATTCTTCTAAGCCAATCCTATGTGTTTCTTGATGCAGCTGGTTCACCTGTATCATGTGTAAAAATGGGGGTTTTTGGGTCAACATAAGTTGGCGAGTGAACCTTGTTAGATAAACATTTATCATTGATTTCATGTTATTTTTATCAAGGAAAAGTCGTGCAATAGTCATATGTGAGCAAATGTAAATAATCAAACAGTAACAATAACAATCACAAACTATAACATACAATAACATATGAACTTGCATGAATGTATAACATGAATGAAACTGTATATGTTGGCAACGTCACGTTCACGCTCATAATGTAATGGGGAACGGACGGCCTATGATGAATGTCTGTGCGATCAAGGCTCAATCAAACGGAGCCGATCGTATGTTGGCAACGCCAGGTTCACGATCATAATGTAATGGGGAACTACTCAACGCTCATAATGTAATGGGGAGCGGCGGCCTATGAATTTGCATGTACTGAAAATAATAAATTAAATCTAAACAATAACCACACAACAATTGATACAAGCTGAATACACATTTGTTCATGATATGATGTATGCACATGATTTAAATATAATAATTGGTAAGACACATGATACACCCCAAAAACGTGATTAAAAACGGGGAATTTTGTAGAGATTCACTCACATTGGGTGCGTTCGGTTGGAGATGATGAGATGCGCACGAGTTGGAAGAATTGAACAACGAGGATTAACTAACCTAAATAATAACGGAAATTATAGTAAATGAGTGGATTTTATTAATAACTTTATTAAGGTTTTTAGATATATTTTTGTGAGTTTAAGGCTATTTCCTATCTTTAAAAACATTATTTTTAAGTATTTTAATTGATTTTTAAATTAAATTAAATAAATAAAAATATAAAAATATGTTGATTTTTGCGTTGACCATTGACCGTTGACTTGCTTGACCAGTTCTATGGTGTGCATGTATGCGCTGGGTGAGGCTCGAACCCGAGACCTCCCGTACGCGTGCACGCAGCTCTACCAACTGAGCTACGTGTCTAACCCGAAATAATCCTGTTTTTAATTATATTTATATACTAATTCAGTTTATTCAAAATTCATTTATTTTTTTAAAAAGGATTTTAATTATCGACCCGGTGCTGTCAACAGGTCTCGAACCCGTGACCTGTGCTTTAACGTTACACACAGTCCACCGCTGGACTGTGTGTCTAACTTGGTTAATATACAGATTTTTATTATAATTAACATCTAACGGCGAAAAGGATCCGGTTCAGTTAGAAAAATAAAACATTTTTATTACAAAGCATACGTGTGTCAAGGATCGAACTCGCGGCGTGTGATATGTATGTGCACACAGTCCACCGCTGGACTGTGTGTCTAACCCGAGATAATATCCAGATTTTATTAAACTTATAATCAAACTATCATCATCTTCTTCGTTACAAAATTACAGTCTGTGATTACTCTATTGTTTCTTGTTTAATTCGATTGACAAACATCCAACAGACTAATATGAAATGACAGAGACGATTTTTAGAAGTAAACATACCAGAGAACGATTTATCTCAGAATTCCGGCAAGTCGTCGGCTCTGTTTTTACTGATTTCGACTGAACGAATAAATTAACAGTTTTGATTAGCTAAGCGAGGAATTGAAGTATTAAGCAAGAGTTATCAGAAGGTTTGAATGTCTATACCGTGTTACAGCTGAAGATAAGGATTTTCAGATTTTTTCCGGCGAGCGGGAATTATCCGATAACGACGTCTGAAATTGATTCCAATTGAAGGGTTTGAGTTAGCAATAGCTTAACAATTGATAGACTACGAAAGAATTGAGAGACTTACTGATTTGATGGAAAACACGGTTTTCCGGCAAAAGTCCGGCGAGTTCAAATAGCTTCTCCGGCGGACTGAAAGTTGTGCGAAAATGCAATTGAAGGTTGGCAGAGTGTGTTTGAGTCGCGAGAGAGGACAAAGATTGAAGTAATTCAGGAATTGAAAGTTTTCGGTTATTAAAACCGATTCACTCTAGAATTCAAGTTCATTCAAAGCACAATTGATTGGAGTTGTCGGTGTATCGGTTAAACTCAGTAAACCGTGATCAATCAAACGTCTTTGGACGTTTGGTGACTGATTTCGGTTACAGTTGGTGTAACCGGATTAATTTATGATATACCATAAAATTCAATTGTTTCCTAGTATTTACAGAAAACAACAAGTGGCGGAGTGGTTATATGTGTGTGTGATAAAGCTTTGAGTTTAAACCCGGCTGACCCGAGTCCCGGCAGCCTAATTTTCTTTTTAATTATTTTATTTTTACATTTTAACAATTAAAACTTTTATACTCTGGTTTGTATATTAATTATGCATCATTAAAAATTAAAATGGAGATAAATACGCAACGAAACATTTATAACTTGATATTCGATTACAAACGGAGCGGGTTTGGAAAACTCGTTTTTGACAAATGTTACACGCGAAGGGGAACGAGCATGACTTTGAGTATTATAACTCAAAACTCGAGGTCCGGCGAAGCACGGACCTGAGGAGCGTTAACCGGAGCTTGAAAAGCTGGAGTACCGGTTTGGGCACATAACTGAGCATACATAGCGTTTAGAGTCGCTTGAAATTTGATTAACCACGATAATGGAGTCTCTCCAGGTGGTAAAATCGACGTAACATCAACCTGAGGAGCCGCCAGCATTACAGGAATACTCGCATGATTAGGATCATACTGAGCATCAGCTTCGCCGGAAGAATCCTCAGTTATTTGTCTGTCGACCTGAGGTCCAACAACAACGCGTCGAATCCCTGATCGAGGACCTTGAAAAGATGATCCGTGAGCCATGACGCTGTAGATCTAAATGAAATGAAACGAAAGGTGAGAGAATCGAAATCGGTGGGCGCCAATGAAGAAACCCTAGATCAACTAGACCAGAGTCAAAGTAGATCTATGGAATGGGCTCTGCATAAAAGGGTTTACCCTCCATTTGGTTTCACGATGGATGATGAATAGAACAATATTCCGGTTGATCCTGGAAAACAGAACACCGTTAGTTCGCCACGGGGAGAAGGGGGTTCTCTCCGTGACCACCCTCTGGCGTGAGAATAAGTACATGTAGTTGGAAGTAAGTATTGTAAGTGAGAGAGTAGTTGAGAGTGAATACCTTTCCTTGAACTCCAAGTTACTTATTTATAGTCGGTATTTGGCGCCAAAAAGAGAGATTGTTAACTTTAACGGAATCTTTTGTTATTCCGTTAACGTCTGTTGGAAATCCGTTATTGCACACGGATCGTGAGCTCATCAGCTGTTAGGGAGGTGCCACGTGTCAACTTGAGATCACTACATCTTATAAATGTGAGCATGCCATCGCCGTGATCTTCCTTAGCCGTCCAGATGCTGCCATGTGGCAATTGGTTATGACCGAAAAGATGCTTGCACGATTGGGTGTTAATGGCTTCTAGAAGGTTTCACAGCTATTACCCATCTATTATTCTCCACGTGTACGTTCTGTTACAACAGAAAAGATTCCCTTTGTTTCTGCACCAAGTCAAGGATTTTGCTACGGGAAAGTTTCTTAGGATTTACTGTTTCCTTGCGCGAGAAGTGCAAGTTAGTTAACTGATCTTCCTTCTTCTCCTTGCTGGTTAGCGCAACGTTTGGTGGATGCTTGCTTTGATATAAATATCTGCACAAGGTTTTCGCATGGAGCATTATCAAACAAGAATGTTCAAGGTTAACTTTGAACCTTGCGCGAGCCCGCGCAAGGTAGTTAAATGAAGCATTATCAAACATGAATGTTCAAGGTTAACTTTGAACCTTGCGCGAGCCCGCGCAAGGTAGTTAAATGAAGCATTATCAAACAAGAATGTTCAAGGTTAACTTTGAACCTGGCGTGAGCCCGCACAAGGTAGTTAAATGAAGCATTTATCCAAAGAGAGTGTTCAAGTTAACTTTGAACCGCGCAAGGTAGTTAAATGAAGCATTCCTCTCTTGGATATTTGGCGCAGAGTTCTAATAAATCTTATTTTGGCAAAGAAGTCTGCGCGCAGTTTTCTTAGAAGTTATTAATGGGTATGGTTTCCTTGATTGGCGCAAGGTTTTTGGGACCATACCCCTTCACACATGAACTGGTTATAAACTGTGTTGATTACACCAATCTGGGAGTGAGGTCTACTCTCCCATTTCTAAACTGTGATATTGTTTCTGAGATGATTGGCATGTTGTGAAACTGTGTTAATTGCACCAATATATGATGTGAATTATCTAACACACGAACTATCTCCCCTCTGTATGACAAGTGATTAACGTAAGCCTGTGGATAGTACTATCGGTTTGACCAACCCAGTGCCACGACTGACAGTGTGTTGGCACTAGGCTACTGCACTCGTCCTAATTTGGTTGTGTTGTTAGGCAGAACTACTAAGGGGCGTTGAACTGCACGTGACACAGTGGGTGGATCGGGAGTGTCTCTGTGACACGACCCGAGGTAAAACAGTCAGGTTTCACTTGCTTTCTCGTGTAATTCCATGTGTGACTATGACTGTGACCGTCATTGTGATTATGACCAGTGCAATTTAAACTTGTTAACAATATTGTTACACAGCAATTAAACCCGTGGAACTCACGCAGCGTTTAGCTGACCTTTTCAAAACTAACATGCATTTCAGGTAAAACTAAAGAGGAGTAAGGAACGTGCGTATGGATGGCTTTAGTAGTGAACTGTAGCAGAATAAGAGCTGTGATAGCTCGTAGTACTAGCCTGAAACTTATGGTGTGTAATATGATACTAATTGTAGGTTGTAACCGAGGTTCTCTCTATCTATGATATCACATTTTAAACTATGGAGAATTACCACGTGTCTGCCGCACCCTACAATTGTCTTCTGTTGCGAGTCGGGGTGTGACAGAAGATGGTATCAGAGCCTTCGGTCATAGCGAACTAGGTATCTCCAAAGAACCTAGACTATAATCCTAAGTTAGTCTCCACACGCTGAGAACCTTTAGAAACTGAGTAGTATGGCTATTACCAGGAAGCCCTGGTGGGGCAAATAAATTATTATGGTCCGGAACACCATAATGTATCTGCTCATACTTGGGGGTTCTGGGAACGTCATTGAGATAGGACGGAAATCCGTCTACTAACATCACCAACCGCAAGTAATTTTTATAAATCTTAAAAATTGAAACTGCGTGCAATACGTGCTTATGTGTATATTTGTGGAATGTGGAGTTCAGTACTTTGGGTCAGTCTAATCAGCATTGTAGGTGGTTTTCTTTTTTCAGGTAGCATGTCTGATCGTTCGAGTCACCAGTCGACTTCGCATATGGAGACTGATCCTGAGGAGAATCCGTTGACACCCCTTCTGACATCGAGCTACTCGCCAGATCCTTCTAGTTCGCACTTACCATTCCCCACCTCACCATCTGACTAGCTCCTCGGAGCATAGTCGTACCTCGGATGTTGCCATACCCGTATGACCTATTCCTAGGAGCCCTACTCCCGCCACGGGGCATTGGGAGTGGGAGCCGGTAGCACCTTGGTTACCTACACCGGAGACTCCTCCTGAGCCTTATACTCCTTCTACCTGGAGTGCTTACTCACTCTCTTCATCTAGTTCTAAGGGAGTACCCATTATTCGCCTCCGACAGACGGCTCGTCGAAGGGTACTTACACCTGTACCCGTGTTCACACCACCTAGTGTCACACCCTCAATTTCCACTTGCGGAGTTTTACCGCGAGGCGTGTGAACAAACCAGAATCTGAGACACTAGTACGTTGAACGACTCTATATGATTTGATAATACGTTTTCCAAAATCATTTGTTTAACCATTCATTGTAGATTTTATATTGCCTTAGTTAGTTTCTAATGTTTAGCGGAAGCATTAGTTGTTATGGTTGAGCGGAAGCATAAAAATAAGTAGAGAAACGGGCGCCAACACAAACGCCAAAACAAATGAAAAACCCGAAACAATGTTTGTAAATGAGACTCGATAAAAGGTGTCTTGATCAATGCAAGTGAGTGCACCTAGAACTCCTAGCGTCCTGAGAAACATGTAAAGAAACAAGTGTCAACATTAAAGAAGAGTGAGTTCACAGGTTTTCATAAATTCGTTTGTTCGGTTATCAGTTTGTTTCTCCCGTTATCCCTAACCCGGGATAACGATTTAGTTCCATTATTCCCAACCCGGAATAATAATGATAGTTCCATTATTCCTTACCCGGAATAATAATGATAGTTCCATTATTCCTTACCCGGAATAATAATGTTGTTGGTTCCATTATCCCTAACCCGGAATAATAAAGTTGTTGGTTCCATTATCCCTAACCCGGGATAATATTGTTGATTCGTAATTAAGTTCAATGTTAATATATATAGGTAGCTAGCCTAAAGTTATGTCATGTAAGTGTTCGCGATCGAAGCTGACTGTTGTGCCTCCGTGTTGCCAGGCCTATCACTGACCATGGCGAAGTTAGGCCAAATTATTCACCCGTTGACCATACCCGGTCGGCTAGCGCGACTAGCTCGGATGGGGCTTGTCGGGCCCAGTAGTACTACTTATAATTTCCCCGCTATTTAAACCCAATACTAACATCCGAGAGATTGTCGAGGACTTGTGTGATATAGCTGCTTAGTGACCATAACGTACATTAACATTAACTTAGTTACCGAATAGTTAAGTGACGTTAATTTCGTATAACGTAAAGAGATAGAGTTGTAGAGTGTATACATGTTTCTCCCCCTGTTGTTTAAAACCGGATAAAGTTAGGGGCCGTGAACTCACCTTTAGTTGCTCGGTTAGTGTAAGACAGAAGTTGAAATGATGGGACCGCTAATTGCGTCCTAACAAGTCAATTGATTTCAAGTTAGTGTGTGAACACACCAATACAAATCCTACACATAATTTACGCACAAAGCGGTACACACAATCACAAATCCTAACACTCAAACATGCATGCAAGTATCCTCATATGAACATAGTGATCAAAACAATTTATCATGAACACAATCCAATTCATGCAACACTTTGGTGCACACATTCGCAAGTTATCAAGTTTCAGCTTACATACTCATAATTCGGCTGTTTTCGAGGATTTTTATAAAATAGTTCCAACATTCCAAAACTTCCAATTATTTTACAGAAGGTGTCAACTATACTGTAGAATTTTATATAAATTTTTCAAGTCCTAACACTTCACCAATTATTCATAAATATTAATATACTAGGCTGCAGTCAGATTCGTCGCTTTCTGACTGCAGTCCACGGAAGAATTCATTTAAAAATCACCGTTCGTCCAATTAACAAAATTCCAGTGGGAGTTTCCCGGAAATTTCCGTATCTAGTTGCTGTACAAATTTCATGATTCGACTCCCTACAGATTATTAGATCCGACTCGATAAACAATTAACAAATTTTCAGAATTTTCACAGCTTCAGTTACTGAACTTAATTGGCCACTTAAAAATATCAAACGACTTCAGAAAAATATGAATCCAGCGCCATTAGAAGCGTTTTTCAAAACTCTACGTTTTAGACTTCAGAAAATCCGTTTTTCGATAAATAATAACAAAGTTACAGCCAGTTGAAGTTGGCTGTAAACAACATTCAGCATCCTGATTTCAGCATTTTATCGCAATCTAACACGCTTAAACAATCGGTATGTTAATGTAAACGATCAAGAACAGATTTTTCCAGTCATATATCATCATATACATCATACTCATGCAAACCCTAATCATAATCTATAGTTTTTATCAAACAAAACGCAGCCTATGTTTCTAGATTCCGAAAAACATCAAACTTGCAAACTAGCCAATTCAGCCGATTATCATCCTAATACTTTCCATCATTACATACACACACACGATCCATAATTCATGACCCAAGTATGATTAGCGAAATAACATAAAATTCTAACCTTAACAATAGGATTAATGAGCCGAGAACTAGATGGGACTGATTCGGATGTTGGCGAGAACTTGCGACCGAGAAGAAGAAGAATGGTGAGGGGAGGGCTGCCGCAATTAAGAGAGGTGTATCCAAGCTGTGTGCGATCAAGAAGGTGAATGAGGGGCTGCCATCGGCTGTTTTCTCAACTAGGGTTTGTGTGTGTTTGCAACTCTTATGCATGCTATCTATTTATAGCGTAAGGGAGGGAAGAAAGAAAAGAAGGGTTTGGGATTAGCTTGCGGCCGCAAAAAGGGGTTTGGGTGGGTTGGTTTGGGTCTAGCACTTGGTCCTCAAGTTTAGTTAACTCCTTGAGTCGCAAGGGAATGAGGCCGGCTCGTGTCGCGTTTCGGTTCGACTCGTCTATATATTTACTATATATATTTCATAATTAAAACAAATCACGAAATCGAAACATCACATAATCACTCACCAACCTATAAACGTTTAACACGTAGCACGTAACTCATTTGACAAGTACACAAAATTATCGTAATTATTTCGAGCGTGCAATTTAAGTCTCCGAACCAAATTAACGTAGGAGCGAATAACCGTGAAGTAGTGCGTTTAGGATATCCGAAAAACCGGGATGTCACACCTAGGTCCCCTATTCGTCTGACACCCGTACCTATAGGGACCCAGCAGCACTTCACTGCTCGTTTTCTGACCCCACCTCGAGAGGACCCTTCCCCGTTTCACACATATGAGCGAGGGGGGCCCTTCCCAGCTATTTAGAGAGCCTTCTCCACCTGTCTGGGGTATACCTGTTCCTCCTCAGGAGGTGCCTGCTCCCATCACCGAGAGCAGCTTGATGGTATTTCTGTTCGAGCAGATTTCATTACTACGGATGGCACGGGATGAAGATGAGCAGCAGCGGAGGTTGATGGGAGACTACATGATCGTCTTACAACAGGCAATCATCGCGTTACAGCAGGATATGGGGTATGTTCACCATGAGCAGGATCATTTCCGTGCACTGGTATACGGATGCATTGGTGCTATTGTAGGGTTGATCGTAGGTTTTGGAGGATTGGCATGGTGGATGTGGCGTTCTTAGTATGGTTTTTCTTTCAGTATAGATAGAGATGATGTATCTTTTGTACATCCTACCAAGCACTGGGTTATACCCATGTCGAGGTGGTGATGCAGTCATAGTGGTTTCATGTTTTCTTAGTTGGTAGTCTCGTTGCATCGAGTCTGTACGTCACTTTGGTGACCTATTTTGGCAGCACATCTACGCACTGGCCCTGATGGGTTAATTCTATGTGCAAATTTTGACGCTTGCATGATGATGACATTGCATATATATATAACGATGCTTTTTACTGTATGTGTCGTGGATTCATGTGTGTGATGAAGTGTGTGTTATGTTTAGCTGAACATGTAATACGTGTTAACTGGATATGTGACATTGATACCTAGACATCTATGGTTTATAGTAGAATGGCCCCAAAACGCGCACCACAGATGACTAAGGCAGAAATTGCGCAAATGATAGCGCAACAGCTGCAGGCTGCTATTCCCACGATTGTGGCGCAGGTTAGCACCGGTATTAATGCTAATCCTCAACCAAATCCGCAACCAGGACTCATAGGTCAAAATGACAATCCAAACAACGCGCAAAACAAGGTTAGACTGGTTTGCGTGTATACGCACGTCATGGACTACAACCCAATGGAAGTTAGTGGAACTGAAGGACCGGATGGATTAGTGATAGGGAATAAGCGGGAAACCCCAGAAGGTAATCCAGCCGGGGCAGTAACACCGAAGAAAGGGAAAGCAACTAGCCAGAGTTACACCATGACTAGCCCCACGGGTAACTCTCATGGCTACAAAGGAAAGGGCCCGAAATGCAACAAGTGCGCTTCCCATCACCCGGGAGTGTGTCGAGCGGTGAAATGCTTGAGGTGTTATAGATATGGGCATTTTGCCCGGGACTGTAGGGTGCCGATGGAACCTAATCCCAAACCAACTCGTTTTCAACCTGCTAGGCCTCAACCTCTTCAGCAGTGACCTCAGCAACCAGCCCCACAGGTTGCCTATCCCCGTGCGTGCTTTGGATGTGGCAGCACGGAGCATCTTCGTAATAATTGTCCGAAGTTAGCTCGGCAGATTGTAGGAAGGAGCACACAGAACTAAGTGTCTACCTCAAATGCAACTCAAGGTCGTGCCTTTGTCATGGGACCTGGTGACGTACGCCAGGATCCCAACGTGGTTTCAGGTACGTTCCTCGTTTCCAATCAATTTGCTTCAGTGTTATTTGATACGGGAGCCAATAGAATTTATGGGTCGATTGCATTTTTGCCACTCTTGAATATGCCTGCTGTTGACCTGAAACACCCCTATACCATTGAACGTGCCAGCGGGCTACCAATTACCAGTCACCAAGTTATTGTTAATTGCCCTATAACCCTTAACAGTTACCATTTTACTATTGACCTTTTACCAGTAAAGTTGGGTAGTTTTGATATTGTCGTAGGAATGGACTGGTTGTCCAACCATCATGCGGAAGTGTTATGTGAACAAAAGGTTGTGAAGATTCCTTTATCCCCACGGACGTAATTATTGTCACACCCCGACACGCAGCGGAAAAAGGTGATCGGGGCATGATTGGGTTTTCATTAAAGCTCATGACATTTATTATAATGTTTCATATTTATTATTTCTTTTTAAAGGAGAATCATTACAATCAATCATACTAGTACAACATGTTCTATACATTTTTCAAGACTTCATTATTTTTCTTCTAAGGCAATTTCCTATGTGTTCCTTGCTTCAACCTGTCCACCTGTATCATGTATAAAAATGGTTTTTGGGTCAACAAAAAGTTGGCGAGTGAATCCTATGAAAACATTTAAACGTGTTTATTGTATCGATTATAAAATAAAGTGCATAACCACATATGAGTAAACGTAAATGTAAATTAAATCACAAATCACATAATATTAATTAATACACACGCACACACCAAATGTTTGTTTTTGAGGCACGCGTTGTTCAACTCGTCTCCCACGAGGAACTGATGGGCCTAATGAACGATTTTGAGGCACGTGTTGTTCAACGAACTGATGGGCCTAATGAATGTTTTTGAGGCACGCGTTGTTCAACTCGTCTCCCACGAGGAACTGATGGGCCTAATGAATAATTTGCACACAACTTGACAATATGTAACACATCACAACAAACAATATTTACAATCTAATTTTAGATCATATAATGGTATAGCACGAGTTTGGATAAGCGAATTAATTTAAGCGACACATGATACACCCCAAAACATGAATAAAAAGGGGAATTTGTAAGAATTCACTCACATTGGGTGCGTTCTTTTGATGTTGTTGGATGCGCACGAGTTTTGGGATTTGATCGACGAGGAAGAACTAACCTAAAATATTAACGAAATGGTTCGGTAAATAATTGGATTTTATTGGAGACTAATACTTTTAATTAACAATTTTAATAGGATTTTTAGATTTACTTTTGTGAGTTTAAGGTCGTTTTCTAACTTTAAAAATATTATTTTTAAGTATTTTTAATTGATTTTTAAATTAAATAAATAAATAAAATAATAAATTTTTTTTACTTTTGTTGACCGGACCGTTGACCGGTCGGACTGTGGTTGAGTGTGCACTGAGTGAGATTTGAACCCGAGACCTCTCGTACGCGTGCACGCAGCTCTACCAACTGAGCTACGTGTCTAACCCGAAATATTCTCTGTTTTAATTATATATATATACTAATTAATTTTATTCAGAATTCTATTTAATTTAAAAAGGTTTTTAAATCATGAACCGGTGTGAGGGCCTGGACTCGAACCCGCGTCCATAGCCTTGTATTGCACACAACCCGACCAACTGGGCTGTGTGACTAACCCGAATGATATGCGATTTTAATTACATTTATATACTATCTGCGCCTTAATATATATCAGTATTAAAAATGGTTGGAAATTTGTAAGAACCGGGCAGCGTGTTAGGACTCGAACTCGGGACCATGATATTAAATTTGCACACAGTCCACCACTGGACTGTGTGTCTAACCCGGTATAATATTCAGTTTTAATTAAACTTATACACATATCGCCTTCGTCTTCTTCATCTATAAAGACACAGAACCAGATGCCCGATTGTTTTTGTTAATTCGATTTATCGAAACTTATAATTGGTTGGAAAGTATTAGATAATGAGATTAAAGAACAGAATTGTACCAAACAGGATGTTTTTCTCAGAACTCCGGCAAGGGTCGTCGGCTCTGATTTGTGGATTCCGTCTGAGCGGATCAATTAACAGTTTTGATCAATGAGTAGTGAAATTAAGTGACTAAACAAGAGATATCAGGGGGTTTAGATGATTGTACCGATTTACAGTGTGATTTCAGATTTTCCAGAGATTTTCCGGCGAGTGCAGAATTTCCGGCAACGTCGTCTGGAACCGATTCTGGTTGAAGGATTGAAGTTAGTATATGTCTAACAATGGATTGAAAACGAAAGAGTCGAGAAATTTACCGATTTGGTGGAAGTCTCGATTTTCCGGTGAAAGTCCGGCGAAAGAAGAATGTCTCCGGCGAGTGCTAAGACTTGAGAAATGGTGCGATTTTGAGCGAAAAGATTACCAGAGACTTGGGTGAGTATTTATAAGGAAGAAACAGAATGAATCGAGTCCGAATTTGATCTTGATTCGTGGTCAATATTTCTCCGGCGGTTACGACTTGAATTGGGGGATTAGACATCGGTTATAACCGATGCCGAAGTTAATTCACGCGTTCAGTCAAAGGGAACGGTCGAAATTTAGCGAAATCGTCGGTATTTCCGGCGACTGTGGATTGGGCGCGTTGATTACTGAATTTGATTTCGTGTTTTATTATAAGTATTAATTGTTTTATTATATTGACAAAAGACAGCGTGTGGCGGAGTGGTGTTGTGGTTGTTTGGTGACCCGGCTGACCCGGGTTCGAAACCCGGCAGCCTCAAATATTTTTTATTCTCTTATTTTTTATGATTTATTAATTATGTTTTAAAATTCTAATAATGTTTATTAATTATTTATCGTTTAAAATTAAAATAACCAATATATACGCAACGAAAATTATGACTGACTATTCGGTTAATAAACGAAGCGGGTTTTGGAAACCCATTTTTTGACGGATGTTACAATTATGGTACAAGGAGAGAAGTTAGGCGCCATGTTGAACCTTGTATCTCACCTTAGGGCGATGAAGTGTATACGACAGGGATGTGACGTGTTCTTAGCTAGCGTCATATCGGAAGAGCCAGCCGAGAAACGTATTAAAGACATTCCGGTGGTATGTGAATGCCCTGACGTGTTCCCAGAAGAACTGCCCGGATTGCCGCCCAATCGGCAAGTCGAGTTTCGCATCAACTTAATACCTGGAACGACACCCGTTGCCAAGGCTCCATATCGTCTTGCACCGTCCGAGATGCAAGAGCTATCGACGCAGTTGCAGGAGTTACTCGACCGTGGTTTTATCCGTCCTAGTTATTCACCCTGGGGAGCCCCAGATTTTTTTGTAAATAAGAAGGCCAGTAGCTTCCGAATGTGCATCGACTACCGGGAATTGAATAAAGTCACTATCAAGAATCGGTACCCTCTACCGAGAATTGATGATCTCTTTGATCAGCTGCAAGGAGCCCGATACTTTTCTAAGATAGATCTTCGATCAGGTTACCATCAAGTGAAGGTCCAAGAGGACGATATTCCTAAGACAACATTTCGAACTCGTTATGGCCACTACGAATACCTGGTTATGCCCTTTGGGTTAACCAACGCACCTGCGGTGTTCATGGACCTCATGAACATGGTATGTAAGCCATACCTTGACAAATTTGTCATCGTCTTCATTAACGATATTTTGATCTACTCCAAGAGTAAGGACGAGCACGAGCACGAGCATCATTTGCATGCTATCTTGGAGATACTACGAACCGAACAACTATACGCTAAGTTGTCTAAGTGCGACTTTTGGTTACAAGCCGTATAATTTCTAGGGCATGTGGTGGATCAGTATGGAATTCATGTAGATCCAAGCAAGATAGAAGCAATCAAGAACTGGCCAGTGCCGAAATCTCCAAAAGAAATACGCCAATTCTTGGGATTTGCCGGATACTATTGTCGCTTCATCGGAAACTTCTCGAGTATTGCGCAATCGTTAACCGCATTGACGCAGAAGGATAGGAAGTACGAATGGGGTGAAGACCAGGAAACAGCGTTCCAGCTGCTAAAGAAAAAGTTATGTGAGGCCCCAATCTTGACGTTACCCGAAGGTAATGACAACTTTTCGTATATTGCGACGCATCGCGACAAGGGCTTGGATGTGTCCTTATGCAAAGGAATAAAGTTATCGCGTACGCTTCTAGACAACTGAAGGTGCACGAGAAGAATCACACGACTCATGACCTGGAACTAGGAGCAGTTATATTTGCATTAAAGATTCGGAGACATTATTTGTATGTTACCAAGTGTACTATATATACCGATCACAAAAGCCTCCAACATATCTTTGATCAAAAAGACTTGAATCCGGGGAAAGTACCACCAGGGGAAAAGTACCACCCGGGGAAAGCTAATGTGGTAGCAGATGCGCTAAGTAGAAAGGATCGAGTTAAGCCCCTTAGAGTAAGAGCCTTGGGAATGATCGTGCAGACAAGTCTGATAGATCAAATCCGGAACGCGTAGATGCAAGCCTTGAAGGAAAGCCAGTTACCCGGTGAAGGATTGCACGGGAATGAGAAAGTTTTGTAAGGAAAACAGATGAGGTATTGTACTTTAAGAATCGAGTGTGGATTCCTACAAGGGCGGAGCTGAGACAATTAATAATGGACGAGGCTCATAAATCGAAATATTCGATTCATCCCGGTACAGATAAGATGTAACATGGCCTGAAAGAGCTTTATTGGTGGCCGGGAATGAAAAGGACGTAGCCGAATACGTGAGCCAATGCTTGACTTTTGCGCGAATCAAGGCCGAATATCAAAAACCCTCGGGGATGTTGTAACAACCCGAGATACCTTAGTGGAAGTGGGAACAAATCACGATGGATTTTGTGACCCATCTTCCGAAAACACCTCGAGGTCATGATGCGATCTGGGTAATTGTAGATCGATTGACCAAATCCGTGCATTTTATTCCGATTCGCACTACCTATAAGACCGACCAGTTGGCCGCAATTTATACTAATGAGATAGTAGCTAGACATGGTGTCCCGATTGCTATTATTTCCGACCGCGACAGCCACTTTACTTCACGATACTGGCAGAAACTACAAAAGGCTTTGGGGACGCGAATTGATTTAAGCACTACTTATCATCCCCAAACCGATGGCCAATCGGAACGCATGATCCAGACACTAGAGGACTTGCTTCGGGCCTGTGTCCTAGACTTTGGAGGAAGCTGGGGCAAGCATCTCCCACTTGTTGAATTCTCATATAACAACAGTTACCACAGTAGCATTCAAACAGCCCCGTATGAAGCCCTTTACGGTCGAAAGTGCCGATCACCACTTTGTTGGGCCGAAGTGGGTGACACTCAACTGACGGGATCTGAACTAGTTCAGGAAACGACCGATAAGGTCCATCAGATTCAAAAGCGTTTGCAAGCCGCTTAGAGCCGACAGAAGAGCTGGGCTGATGTACGCAGAAAACCATTTTCATTCAAAGTTGGTGAACGAGTGTTGTTAAAGGTATCGCCGTGGAAAGGCGTTATCCGATTTGGAAAGTCAGGAAAGCTAGCCTCACGCTACATTGGGCCATACGAGATTCTAGCCAAGGTCCGGTAGCGTATTGGTTGAAGTTACCAACTGAACTTAGTGCCATTCACGATGTCTTCCATGTATCACACCTGAAGAAATGCCTGTCGGACGAAGCTACCCAGGTATCTTTGGAAGACATACACGTTGACGATAGACTCCACTTTGTGGAATAGCCGGTGGAAATAGTTGATGGTAGGGTCAAGCAATTAAGACATAACAAATTTTCACTGGTTAAAGTCCGGTGGAACTCTAAATAAGGGCCTGAATATACCTGGGAACGGAAGGATGAATTCCGAAGAAAATACCCTCACCTCTTCCCTAGCATGACAAAGTAAATTTCGGGGATGAAATTTCTTAACCAGGGGAGATTGTGATACCCATGACGAAACCAGGTACACCTTAATTGGTCCTAAACTTAAAGCATGACTAAAACTATAATTGTGCGTAAACCTTGTGAAATTTCGTGACTTGGGTGTTGTGTGAGACGATATATGTTATATCTTGGAGGAATCCAAGAGGACGTCATGGTTGACATGACACTACTAAGGACCAACGATGCGAGGTTGGCATCTTTAGCCTTGAACAACGTGTTAAACTGAAACTTGACGTTTAACAGCGCATTAGACTTTTGACGTTGATTATTAGTTTATCGGTAGCCTTATTTAAGATTCCGAGTTCCAGGAATAACTTAGATTTGTGCCATAGACTGGGACATAAGGTTTAAAAATAATCAAAGCCCGGGCATGCAAAACGAAGCAGCTCCCGGTTGGGGAAACACATTCGTCCCGGGCATAACATAAGGCAACCGAATGTGCAACGAACGATCGATCAAGCTTAAAAACACTTAAACGAACGTCAAACGAGACTTGTGTGATTAAACGTAACTGGTTCGGATTTTTAGACGGTTATGCATAATTTTTAAAATCGAGTCTTTTGACACTAAGTACGCGCAAAACAGAGTCTGTCACGCAAATCGAGAACGCGCGCCAGACCCGAAACGACCCATACTTATCTGTAGGATAAACATCATCTTCACGCACGTAAAACGAAGCACGAGGTGGCCCTAGGTGCCCACCTCTATGCCGCCACCACCCCCGCCCCCCCATGGTTATAAATGTTTTTTTTCTTTTTCTTTTATTTTTAATAAAAAATTTCAACATCACCTCTCAAAAATCTGCTCTCAACTTTCATTCTCAGCAGAATTCTTCCATAAACAAGATCTAATTCAAAGGTATTAGCCTTAATACTTATAATTCTAAGTCCGTTTCTTCGATTAAACGCGATTTCTAGCCGAAAAACGCTTTTTAATCCATGAATTTTGGGGTTTTAAACAAGTTTTAGGGCTGAATATGAACACCACATATATCCCTGGTGTTATATGGCAGCCATGGTTGCTAATCAATGGGATTTGATACCCTAATCAACTCTTATTCGACAAAAATCGCTTAACTATTCGATTAACCGAAAAACAATAAATTAAAGCTTGATTGATCTAAGTTCTAGCATATTTGGATTGTACTTGGTGTATAGGTACTGAATATAGCCTTTACACACTTCTGGGATCAAGATAAACGCTTGGAAACGGAAGAATCGCTAGGTATATCATCCGAAAACCGAATCTAGGCTAGGCAGAATATTGTTTTGCCTATAACTTGGTCCGTGTAGCTTTGATTGAGCTGAAATTTGGTATGGTGATGTAGGGTATTGTCAGGAAGGTCCACGTAAAATTTTAGAATCTTTGGAATATCTACGATTTTTGGTGAATTTTTAACTGTTTTACCGAAAGAATTTCGGGAAAATATCAAACGGATTCAATACATCACAAAAAATTTACAGAGACACGAAAGAACATATGGGGAATGATGTGGGAAAATTCGGAGCCATTGGTTGAGTTTTGATTTGGGTAAAAAATCCGCGTTTGTGCGAGTTTTCGGTAGCCGGGAACGCACCGAAACGAAATTGAAAAATCCCAAAATTTTCTGAGAAGTTCCTGGACATGTATAAGGTGTTCTGGAATGTTTTTGGATTTTTTCAGCTACTGATGGTATTTAATTGGAATTATGTGGTTAAAAATAGTTTTATAAATAATTTATTTAAATAAGTAAATTAACAAAACAAATTCCCAAACATTTTTCCCATAATTTACCGATTTTTACAGATTTATATAAAAATTTACAGATTTTTATATAAGATATAGATTAAATGGGAATTTATGGAATTAAAAATAGATTATTTTAAAGCAATTTCGGCAGTTTACCGTATAACGAACCTGCCGGAACTGGGAACTGACCCAACCCGACGAATACTATAATCGGAACACCGGGAGTGTTCCGGAGATTCCCGGGCAAATTGGACCCTTGGGGTGTGTCCTAAGACAACTTGGGAGAATTTCCGATGGTGAAAATGGAAACTCAATTTTGGACAACCTAGACTCCCCAAACACTCAAACTCCCTTAATGAAAAGTTAATCATTCTTAAATAACAACATGTTAGCACTATTGGTATTTCCGTACCATTTTCCGAACACGTTAAACTACTGACTTTGGCTGGCACGCGAACCGGTGTTCGGAAGCCAAACTAAAAACTAATACTACCCTGACGTCCATCACCATACCAGTGTCCTATAGACTCAATCCGGAGTAAAAAATCCTGACCAGATCCAAGTTATGACCATTAGCAAAGTAAGTCAAAGTCCTCTTCGAATTAAGGGAACGTGATTTGGCCTAATAGACAAATATTCTCATCGAGAAGCGACTAACGATTGGGAAATCGAAACTTTGGCGAGATTGAAAATCGAAGTGTGGGACTAGTTAACAAGATGCGAGTTTCACCTCTAACGTGATAACATCGTACCCTAACGTGGTTAGTACTTATCAAAAGATAAGGGTCCACTAGAGAATGAAATGGAAATTTCCTTCAAAGTTTGGATATCACTCCTAACTTGAGGGTAAATTTCGTGCAAAATTCAAAGTATAGCTGAGTGAAAGTCATCACCAAATGTGGGAACCACCCCTATTTTGATGAATCGTCTCGATTGTGTTACAAGAGTGTCTTTAAAGCCTCCATGTGTGTATTGCGTTAGCCTTAGGAAAGACATGCATATTAAGAGTCCAAGAAGAATAGGAAGAAGCAAGTAGACAGAAGGGAAATAGTTTTAAAGGACACATAGTGAGAAAGCTCCTAAACTATAGACTAGGCAAAGCATTCCTACTTTTTCTAATTCCCTATAGTTATGGCTCTGATACCAATCTGTCACACCCCAACCGAGGGCAGAAAAATCAGGATGAGACGAACAAATCGCCCAAAGCATCACAACACTAATAGTGACAATATGTTTAAATTCAGTTTCATAAATAACTAAGATTCAAATACTATGTTTTCAACAAATCAAACCAAATAGCGTAACATAATTGTTTATTCTTGAGTATGTTTCTAGGTACACCCTAACTTGTTTCTTCACTTCACCTTGTCTATCAACCTGCAACATGTATTAAAATAAATCAATAAAATGTTGGCGAGCATACAAGTTTGATACATAGTATAATATGTTTAAAAGTGTTTAAATCATGCCCACAACATGTAACAATAAGCAAGTTTAACTAATATGCTAAAACGGGGTAAACAATATGTTCAAACCCAAGTTTCCAACGCGTTAATTTTGCCTTCCCAAAGTCTAATGGGAGGTTAGTGTGTTTAACTTAACAAGACCCCAAGTCTCAAGGGCAGTGCGTTACCCCTATAGCATATGCGTAGTACCATAATTGTTAAGGTAGGCTGTCAAATAGTTAATGAATCACATACACACAAGAAGTTTACATAGCATAAGTATCACAAGCATCACATCATTCCATGTCTAAAAGTGGGTAGATCGTGCAAAATAAAGTTTCAAGAGTATTGATTTAATATAGAATACATGTTGAACCCGAAGTGATAAATGCAAAAAGGGTCATATATACTCATCTTAGGTTGCGTATAAGTTCTTGGAATTTGCACGAGTAAAGATATTGGAGCAACGAAGGTGATTTAACCTAGGATAATACGGTGCACTTGTTATTATTTATCGAGTAGAATATGGATGTATTGCTTAATTAAACAATTTAAGGAAACATTCTAATTACGAGTTGTAGATGATTTCAATTAAATTTAACTTGATAGGCGTTATAAGTTGCGGGTATTATTAATAATAATAAATAAGTTTAGTATTAATAATAATTAGTAATAAAAATGACAGTTTAACAAAATTAGTTAGGTTAATAATAGTACAAGATTAATGTTAAGCATGGCCCAAAATGAAAATAGAAAACAAAAAATATTGGCCCATGAGGGCCTGATCAAGAACAGCGAATAAACCAGTCAGCAACAGGGCTCGAACCCGAGTCACCGTGTTAAAAGAACGCGCTCAACACCACTGGGCTAGCACAGGTTGTGTTATCTTATGGTTTTTATAATTTTTGTTAACTAGTTAAAGGTCATCTTCTTCATCATACATAACCAGTGATTTGAATGTTATATATACATATTTCACCAAAGCTTAGCTTTGGTGTAAATGGTCATTGACATTGAACCTATAAGGGTTATGTAGTAGAAATCGAAAGAATATATGGTGACAGGAAAATTATACCGATTTGGACGATGCGGGATTCCGGAGCTTGCCGTCGTTTTCTCCGGTGAGAGCTGCAGAATTCCGGCGAGCTTGCGGCGTCGAGCAGAGAAGTGCAAGAGTGCGAGAGAGATATATGTGAGGAATGAGGGTGCTAGGTAATGGCTTGGTATTTATAATGCTTCGCGTAAACATACCGGGACGTAAATTGTTTGGGTTCGTAATTGAAACAAAGAAAGGTAACAAATCATGATTCGAATCCCGATTAATTAGGCATGTAATGAAAGGAAAGTTTGCCGGTTGGTTTGAGTCTGTACATTTGCCGGAAAGTTTAGGCGGTAAATATGTGATTATATTATATGTTTCCCATTATAAATCAAATGAGAGTTTAGTCCGACTGGTTTCTGCGCGTGTGTTAAGTCGTTGTGGCTGTCCGAACCGAGTTTGGCGCGGGTTCTAAACCCAGCCAACCTTTTTTTTTGTTTTAACACATGTTTGAAAAATTACATAAACAGTCCCTGAGGTTTGAATCTGACGCAAACAGGCCCTTAATCTTATTAAACTCATTTTTAAGCTTTTAAAAATAATGCACAAAGGTTTATAACTAACTACACTAACTTAGTATTTAACTAAGTTAGTGGCATTAGCTTGATTAACTAGTTAGTTTAACATTAAAACCTAACCAATTTAACAAAAGTTAAACTTTTAAATTTAATTATTTATTTACTTAATTAATTTATATAAAAATACAAATGAATAAATAATTAAATGAATAATAATTATTTAAATAATTAAATAATTAAGTAAATATTGAATAATTAAATGAATGATAAATAAATTCCTTAAGCCAAAATTCACACTTGAGAACTTGCCGAAAAGTTGTTCTTTTTTTAGGAGTTCCATCGTTAGACGGAGATGTTGTTCATGGTCAGCTCGAGACTTGGAATAGATCAAAATGTCATCGATGAATACAATGATGAACTTATCTAAATAATGTTAACAAACCGAAGGGCATAACAGTGAACTCATAGTGATCGTATCTTTAACAACCCGATCGCGTAATATAACGAACCGCAGCGGAAACATCGGGGAGTCATGTTACAGGAAATTGTTTCACAACACATGGTATTTAAAGTTTTGTTTTATTGAATTATCGAATTACATTGTCTTGGAATAACAGAAACGAAATAAACTCAAGTTGTCTTTCAAATTTTAAAGTCACTAAGGCCCGTGTCCATACTATGTGAAGTATGCAGCGACAATCATCACATAAATAAACCTGAAAAATATGTGAAAATAGGTACGTCAGCATAAAGATGCCTGTGAGTAACATAGATTTTGTGATTTACATTCATGGCTTTGGATGTTTTAAGAAAAGAACATATGTTTTCAAAAATAGCCATGAACCCTTGTAAAAAGTTTGGTAACTAAAATACTTGCTTTTGGTTAAAAAAAATTTGTAGTATATGTAGGACCGATCCTCAATGCATAGGAACCTAGATTTGATCTCTATTGTCCATAATAGCGGAAATATTATGACAAGTTTACCAAATAACAAGAATTAGTCAATTAATCGTCAATTTTATTTATATAGCGTCGAGTCTCCAAATTGACAGAGCTCCGCCTCAGAAATGCCAAAGTTACAAATGAGGAAAACATGCTAGCTATTTATAAGGATAGAAGTTCGGTCATGGAGGAGATGAGTTCGGGCGAACTTGCCTAAGCAAGTTCGGCCGAACTTGACATTCCATGAATATCATGGGCGAACTTGACCCTCAATCATATAAATACTACTTTTTGCTAGCCTATTCAACTATAATCTATACAGACCCGATATAAGACTAAGACATAGACATTCTGCACCAACAGACTCCCCCTTGGATATCGTCTTCGTCTTGTATCAGTATTTACAAACCCTGTCTTCGAATAAACATTAATGAACACGACCGAAGTAGTTCTTGAATGGCTTCTTTCGTCATTCTTGTTTCGGATCCGGCGTCTGATCTGTAGGAGGCACTTTGTTCAAATACTGAAACCTTCTGAGCCTTGCCGCCCTACCTTTCTCGTGTATTTCCTCGAGACTCTTCTCTTCTTTTAGAAATTCAACCCGTTCTAGCTCCCTCCAGCTTGTCTGCCACATCTTCCCTGAATTCACTTCATGTGCATAGCAAACGTTCACAACTCTTTGATACTGCATAGCCTGTTCTTTTTCACATTCCTCGAATACTATTTTGCTGTAGAATAAGCACTTGATATCTTCTCTTGAACAGTTGACAAGCCACATTGGATCTAGAATCCTGATCGTCCTCCATAATCCTCTCATACCCTGAAATCCCAATATCTCAACTCTTTCCTTCGTGATATCCAGATGTTCTTCGAATCGTAAAACAATAACGGCTTCACATGTAGTTGGATCTATCTGCCACCACTTGAACACTGGATAGAAGTTTTGTTCAATAGGCATCAGTGGCATGTTTCTCATCGCTCTTGGTCTTTTCATGATCAACGTTATATCCTTTTCCCCCGTCTTCTTATTCGTTTTGATTCGGCGACCTGGAATAAATGGCTTCCAATATCTGGATCCCTTAGTCGCTTCAAACTTGATCATTTTCCAAAGTAACTTATCAATATACTTCATATGATAAGTAACATTCACAGTTTGAACAAGCTCCTCAACATCCCAGTATGGTAAAGTCTTGAAATCAGCTAGATATTTGAAGTATTGCACCCCAAATTCCCTTTTGATTGCATACACATTCAGCTCTTTAAACCAACTCCAACTTATGATATCCCCCATGACACGTCTTTATCTCTGGTAAAGAATGCTAGAGGATGTCGAAACTTATGTTCACGCGGAATTTCTTTAAACTAGGACTTCTTAGCTTTAGCTATTTCGTCATTCGTCATTGGCTTTGGAACTTTGCCTTCTCTAATAGATTCTTCAATTTTTTCTTTCAACATGTCTTCGTCAAGTTGCTTGTACATCTCCTTAAATGTAGGAAAACTATCAATGTTAGGACCGACGTACTTCGCAGTTTGATCTGTTTCATCATCCGAAGACCAATCCTCTACAATCACTCTGTTATACTCATCAACTTCAAACCCTCGTATATACTGATAATCATTCGGCTCAAACGTGTTAACATTCATCACTTGTTCCTCAGAATCAAAATCAAGTGATTCAGCATCAACTTGGCCAAATCCTCTTTAGTATAATTGTGCACGTACTCGCCTTCCTCTACGTTATGTTCCAACATCAAAATCAAAGGCTTTGTGGGTACGGCAGCAACAGGCTTTGCAAACCTATCAACATCAATCATATCAACATCATCAGTTGGCCCTTTCTGGCCTGACTCCCCTCAATCTGATCATCCATCTTATTTGATTCATCATCCATCAAAGAAGAAAAATCAAATTCATCAGAGATATTTGCTTCACTAATTTTCATACCAACTCCTCCCTGATTATCATCATCATCATCATTTTTCCAATCTTCATAATCAGAATCGTCTTTCTTATCGTCATTATCCTTATCCTCATCTTCTGCTTCTTCATCGTCCTTTTCTTCAGAAACAGTTAATGGATCAGAAGGCTTGACAGATTCGTCAACCTTAGGAATATCGGACACATAAGCTTTTGTAGATTCATCAACAGACTTTTCAGCAGCTTCAGATGATTTAGGTGCTTCACCTTCAACACCTTTACCTTTACCACTAGCTGCAAGCTCTTTCTCTGTTCTCTCTTTCGCTTCTTGCCTGTCTAGACGATCATACTCAGCAATGAAATCAATACTCAGAGCATTAGATAATACTTTCTGCATCCTTATAAACCTTTGATCGTTTAGAGCTTGAATTGCTTTCAGATCAGCAATCTCTATTTGCATCTTTTCATTTGCGTCTTGCAAACTCTCAATTAGGGCTTTGAAGAATTCTCTTTCGTTTTCCAACACTTTGACCTTATCATCTAACAATTCTCTCCATGGAGCTTTGATTTACTTTCTTTATCAGCTCTGCTTTCTCAGCTTCATTCTAATGAACTTTTTCTTCCAAAATCTTTACACGCTTTTCGAGAAGATCAACATTCGTATCCGGAAAGAAATCATTCAGATCTTGAAGACTAATTGGCCCATTTGACATATCACCAAACAAATTCTCCTTTGAAGATCTTGGTGTTGACTTTGGAGTAGCAGTCTTTGGTGTTGTTTTCGGTGTAGATCCTTCAAGATGAGAAGACTTTGGATCTGGGGATTGCATCACCGGAATTTCTAACAATACGGTCTCAGGAGGTTCTTGTGTAACTCTTGGACGTTCAGCTTCAGCAGTAATAGCAACAGGAGGTTCTTGTGTTGCTCCTTTCTCCTGTGCGCCAAAAGGTTCTTGTGTAACTTCTGCGCTTTTCAGCTTTCCAATGTATCTCCTGCTCTGTGGCTTCTGGGCTCTCTTTGTCTTTTTACCCTTTGTCTTTGGAGATCCTGTGGTTTTTGTTGTAGAAACCACTGCAGACTTTGAACGCTTAGCCTTTTCCTTCGGCCTCTCCTCGTCAGACTCTTTTTCTTGATTTGTATCAAAATCAGCATCAGTCTCTTTGGCTTTTTCTGCCTCAGTCTCTGCTATTGTTTTCTTTGTAACTCTTTCGAGAGAATCATCAGAATCTTCATCATTCTCTGATGTAGCTGAAATAACATCATCTTCCTGAGTCGTTTTAACAGTTTCCTGACTCTCAATAACTGCTGCAGCACTTGAACCAGATTCAGTTTGAACATTCTCTGGGTCGTCTTCATCAATGAGCATTGTTTCAACTTTCTTTGTTGCTTGCTTCTTTTTAGGCTTTTCAACTTCAGCTTTAAGGAACCAATCATTGCAAGCTTTCGGCTTGAAAGCTTTAAACCATTCTTTCTCAGCGTTTAACTCCTTCTCATCACCACTTCCGTCTTTCCTCCATTTGTTGTCAGCCGGCGTAATATAGTTTTCATCATTTCGCCCCAAAAACTGGCTTTGCAACAGGTGCTGAGTCTTGTTTCTGAAATTTTAATAGCTTCTTCACTGTTGTATCATCAAGGTGACTGAGATATAAGACGTCGTTTGGATCACGTGCAATGTTAGAAAACTTTTCATCGATGAGCATCTGCACGAATCTTAGGTATAAGCATAATCTCGAATCATCCATATTCTTTGTCATATGTGTAAACACAAGCTTAGAATAGTTGAACGGCTTCTTCAGAATTAACGCCGTTGCCATGCAGGCCATGTAATCTTGCACATCATCGAGGCCGCTTTACGGTGACTGAAAGTTTGTATAATCGCATGCATCAGAAGCTTGTGGGGTTAGGAACTTCCCCTTTCTTCAATGTTGGTTTATTAATGCTCCCCTTGTAGCCCATGCGGTAGAAACAACCTTGCACCATCTTTTTGTCAAGAAATATAGGATCGTCTTTGTCATCATTAAACTACAAGATCCTTCAAATATCATCTCCAGTAACAGTGATCTCCTTTACTTCATTCCCGACTTGAACAGATGAAACAATGGTCGTCTTATCACTGTTGAGCGAATCATTCATCCAGAAATGATATGTATGTGATCTATTCGACACGGTACGCTCCGTAATAGCTTCAATATGCTTTCGTACTCCTTCAGCGACGGACATATAGCCTTGTCAAGCGTGATACAAGTATTATGGAACTTAGAAAAGTCCATTGTGATTACCCGAGCTGGTTCTTGAACCTGAAACACGACACAAAACAATTTGCACGCATTACGAGGAAAAACATCAATAAATTTTCAACATTTTCATCAAGTTCGGGCGAACTTGATGTGTGTATAACAATCTGATTTTAGTCAAGTTCGCCCGAACATGCACTATACACATGTTCAACAAAAACAAACATAAGTTCGGGCGAACTTATAGTTACCAAATTTCAAATTCTTAATCACTAAGTTCGGGCGAACTTCCAGATCATTCTCATTTTAGTTTTTTATAGAAGTTCAGTCGAACTTGTGTATTGTTGAGTTTTATTCGGATTTGTTAACAAGTTCGGTCGAACATGTCAACAAGTTCGGCCGAACTTGTTGTCATCTTCAACCCAGAACTGCAACATTCAACTAGTATGATTCTGATGACATTTATCACTCAATCATGATCGATTTTAGTTGTTCATAACAATTACAAGACCAATTTAACAACAAGATACCTAGATCTATCAATTTTATTAAGTTTCAGATCTAAGTTTATCGATTAAGGTCCAATTCATGATTTATTCTTCAAATTCTCACCTCTTCCATTGTAGATGGTGTGCAAATCACCACAAACAATGTAAATTTCAGCAGAGTAACGACCTAAACTTGACAATTTCACAAAATCGCTCAAAGGACTCAAGTTCGCTCAGAGACTTAGAAGATTGCATATAATGAGTTCGGCCGAACTTGCAAGCCCAAGGTACAAGGCCCATGAAGTCCGGGCGAACTTATCCTTATTTCGAACAGCCATCAACACAAGTCCGGTCGAACTTGCTGTCAGATGACCTTTTAAGCAGTTAAGCAAGTTCGGCCGAACTTGCCTAACCTCAAATTCAAAATTTTCAACTTTTTAAATTTAGACCCTGAATTTTCCACTTTTTACCAGTTATAAAATCCACTCAGTTGACCAAGTCCAAGTTAATGACCTTGGTTAACCGATTTGTCTGCCGAGTCCAAGTTAATGACCCCGGTTTGACCCGTTATGAACAAACTGTTGATATTTTCAAAATCAAAGTTTCAAATTAATTAACTTTTTATCGTTTTGGCTTTTTAGATTTTACAGATTAGCTCCCAGCCCATTGTCAATGAGATTCCCACCAGTTTAGCACCTTACCAGACTTCGAAGACCCGTTCTCCAACATTGGTTTGTTGAAAACAATGTAGAAACAAAATCTTTTTGTATTTTTGTAAGTTTATGCTAAAACACACGGAAAATCTTTTTGGTTTTAATCTGTAAAGCTGATAAACTATGTACATAACAATGTAAACTATGAACAAACATATTTACAGACATATTTTTGTGAATTCATGTCTAAGGATCATATCAGTGAACTGAGACATATCACCAGTACCGTTGACCTTTAGATGACTTTAAGTTTTAAACTCGTTTACCTAGATTATCGATATGTTTGTCCACTTAAAATTTACCACATTTCTCAACTGTTTCAAAATACGTTAAGATATGAATTATGAAACTTGACTTATCTGCGGTTCCCACTTCTTGAATATACCCCGTATCAAGATTCCTTAGATTTCATCTTACAGGTGAGTATAGCATAATTGATATCTGTATCTGGGTTATGCGAGACCTTGAGAGCTCAGGTTAGTACTACCGTACAGACAAAGAGATGAAGGCTCGACTTTAAGGTGTGTTCCTCTTAAGAAATCTTTTTAGCACCGCAAATGATTAGATCTTTCGATACTTTTCAAGTTGGCATGAAATTTAGGGTTTATAGCGAAAGTATTATAGAAGTTCTAGGCTTTTGCTTCCGCAAAATCAGAAGAACTTGTATAATACCCCAGTTATCAACTATCTATGAAGACCTCGTATCTCAGAATCAGGCAATCTCTCAAACGAAATTTTGGAGTACTAAGTCCATATATTCAAGATGTGTTAATCCACAAGATTAAGCAGTTGTAAAATTTAGTTTATATCTCGAAAACAGTTTACTGAACGTTTTAAGCCTATCGACACATCCATAGTAAGACTCGTTTATCACTTTTAAACTTTACATTTCTTTAGCATACTGTGATAGTCCACTAATGTACTATCATTTCCTTTTTGTGACACTGAATTCCTTTTGTCTTTTTCAATGTTTTTGTACATTTTTGAAAATTTTCATATGTTTTTGTATTTTCCCAAATATTTCTCCCCTTAAAAATCAAAAACATATTTTTGGATTTTAGATTTTAAAAAATACTAATCCAAAAAAGATATTTACAAACCATACAAACCAATGCGGATTACGTGAACTCGTCGTCCGATCCGTATTCAACCTCAGCTTCCGCACCTATCAGCAAATTTTTAATACTGTTAAGCCTCATTAGATATTTAAATTTTGTTAAGGGAAATGCTTTGGCATAAAAATCAGCCTTTTGTTCGTCGGTGTGGATTTTTTCTATTCGCACCAATTTCTTTTCGTAACAGTCACGAATGAAATGGTAACGAATTTCAATATGTTTTGTACGTGAGTGATGAACTGGATTTTTGGTTATATCGATGGTGGCTTTGTTATCTATGAATAAAGGTGTGTCAAGAAACTGGAGACCATGATCCCTCATCTGTTGTTGAATCCAGAGGATTTGAGAACAACAACTGGAAGCAGAAATGTATTCTGCCTCACAGGTAGAGAGAGAGACCGTGGTCTGTTTCTTGCTCTGCCACGTTACCAAACACGTTCCGAAGAACTGGCATCCTACCGTTGTAGATTTTGAGTTCAGTTTGTCCACTCCGTAGTCTGAGTCAGCGTATCCCGTTAGGTCGAAATTGTCGTTCTTAGGATACCATAAGCCCGTGCTAGGACATCCTTTTAAGTAACGGAAGATTCGTTTAACTATCTGCATGTGTGACACTCGAGGACTAGACTGATATCTCTCACATAAGCAGGTAGGATACATGATGTCTGGGCGAGATGCTGTCAGATACATCAGCGACCCTATCATCGATCGATAGATAGTGTCATCAACTTTTGTTCCCATCTCGTCTACGCAAATCCCATGGTTCAGTGCCAGCGGTGTCGAAAGCGGCTTCGAGCTATCCAATTCAAACTTTTTGAGAATGTCGTGAACATACTTAGTTTGATGAATGAATATCCCATCTGGAAGCTGATCCACTTGTAAACCTAAGAAGAACTTCATTTCGCCCATGGAGGACATCTCGAATTTCTTCTTCATGATCTTTTCAAACTCTTTGCACGGACTGTCATCCGTAGAACCGAAAATGATATCATCCACATAGGTTTGTACAATTATTAGATGCGATCCGACTTCTCTGGTAAACAAAGTACTGTCCACTGTTCCTCTCGTAAAGCCATTTCCAACGAGATGTTGCGATAACGTCTCGTACCAATCTCTCGGGGCTTGGTGTAGTCCGTACAGGGCTTTATCCAGTAGATATGCTTTATTCTTGTTCAGTTGATTGACGAAGCCCGGTGGTTGGCCGACGTACACTTGTTCACGAAGTTTACCGTAGACAAACGCAGATTTTACATCCAACTGGTACACTTTAAATCCTTTCCAAGCTGCGAACGTGAGGAAAATGCGGATAGACTCTAATCGTGCAACCGGTGCATATACCTCTGTATAATCAATACCCTCTTGCTGGTGGAATCCCTTGACAACCAGCCGAGCTTTGTTTCTGACTATTACACCCCGATCGTCTCTTTTACACTTGAAGACCCACTTTGTATCAGTAGCTTTCTGCTTCGGTGGCAAGTCTACAAGTTTCCAAACACCCAACTTCTCGAACTGTAACAGTTCCTCTTGCATTGCTGTCACCCAGTTCTCGTCACTCAAAGCTTCATTAACTGTCTTTGGCTCTATTGAGAATGAAACATAAGTAGTAGCAGTAGTTCTGAGTTGGAGCAACTCGGGTGTAGAAACAACTAAGTGCTTTATTGATTTGGCTTCGTGTACGGACACCAGTTTGTAATTCACCAATGATATTCGTTGAAGGATGGTATGAATATGATCGCGGCATTTCTTCTGTTGGAACATCAACTGAGCTTTGCTGATTTGAAACAATTAGATCACTGTTTATTTCAACATTAGGAACACTTGATGAAGCTTCGTTCTGATTTATCAGACTAGCAGATTGATTCAACATGTTAGAGATCTGCTCAACTTCTTCATCCGATGAAGTTTCGTCACCAGCATCAAATGTCGACGCTTCATCTGAGTCAGAATTCTGATTCTGAGGCATGTTGGGCTCTGATGATGTATTTCCTGGTTCATTAGAAGCATTTATTGGAGGTGTAACAGATGTTACTTCTGTTTTAGAAACATTTTCAATCTTGAACACCGCTATTGCTCGGACCTGCTTCGGAATATGAAGAATCCAACGTGGGTTGATTAACCACAACTGGTCTAATGATATGTTCTTGATTCGCCGACTATTGAAGATAGTATAACGCTGCAATTTCTTCTTCAGACGGTTCTTCCGACAAGTCAAGTGACTTCCATAGATCTTGATAGTTGAACAACCATGCGCCGCCTCTCCTTTGAATAGGATCCGTATAGTTAAGGCAATCCACATGTTGTGCTTCAATAACTTTTCTCAACGAGGGAACATATACACGTCTTAGCGGACTTGCATATCCGACAAAGAAACCTTCAAGTGATTTGGCTCCAAGTTTACCATCTTGATCTATTACAGTACATGGCGCACCAAATGGCTCTAAGAATTTCAAGTTCGGCTTCCGTCGATTGATCATTTCAAAACATGTCTTCTTTGTTGGTTTGACAGTAAGAACTCTGTTTAGCGTATAGCAAGCCGCAACAACCGCTTCACTCCAGAAGCTGACTGGAAGTTTTGAGTCTGCAAGCATGGTTCTCGCAGTTTCAATTAAAGTTTTGTTCTTCCTTTCAGTAACACCGTTTTGCTGTGGAGTATAGGGTGCACTAAACTCGTGCAAAATCCCTTTAGCGTTGCAGAATTCCCTCATTTTGTTATTCTTAAACTCTGTGCCGTTGTCACTTCTAATGCGTCTGACCGGCAGATGATAAAGATTCTCGAGTTTATTGAAAAGAATCACCAAGTTTTCAAACGTTTCATCTTTTGATTCCTGAAAGAATACCCACGAATATCTAGAATAGTCATCTGTCACGACCAAGCAATATAAGTTAACTGAAATACTTTGAACATTGACAGGACCAAATAAATCCATGTGGAGACGTTCCAACGGTAACTTGATTGAGTTCAGAATTTTCTTCGGATGTGATTTCTTGATCTACTTTCCCTTTTTACATTCCAAGCAATGATCAGACATATGAAAGCTCCTCAAGTTCACACCTTCTGCCAGATCATTATGAACCAAGAAATTCATTTTTCGCAAATGAATATGCCCCATCTTACGATGCCAAAGAATATAATCTTTCTCAGTAGCCTTCGACACAAAACATTGTGCTGTTTTGATGAAGTAGTAGTGATGCCCATATCCAAAACATATAGATCATTCTTGCGAGGAGCGCGCATCAAGATCCACTCATCTAGAATTATGAAACCCGGCTTCAGAATAATACATTCTTTGTCGTTGAAATGCACCGTGAACTTCTTGTCGCAAATTTGCGATATGCTTAGAAGATTGTTTTCTAGTTCTGCAATATAGTTCACGCGATCGAATGAAACAATGCCATTAGAGAGTTTTCCCTCGGCGACTATCCTTCCACCCTGATTACCAGCAAATCCAACATATACACCATTGATAGCTTTTATGTCGACAGCAGAGCTTTCATTCCTGTCATATGCCTGGACGCTCCACTATCCAGAATCCACTTGGAAAGTATGGATCTCTGGAGCCCCTACACTTGTTAAAATATAGTTAAAGAGTGCGACCCAAGCCTTTTTGGTCTTGGGTTTTGGATAGAAATCTTGGTAATCATCTTCGTAATCTGAATCTGATCCTCCACTGTCGTTTACATCTTCAAAACTTACTTCCTTTTTATCTTTTGAATTGTTACCACTTGTAATTTTGACAGTTTCGGATGTGGTTTCAGATTTTGATTCTTTTGTGTTATCAGTCTTTACAAGCTCAGACTTAATAACATCGGATGTTGTTGACTTCTTCTTAGCAATCTAGGCTTGAGATTTTATGTTAGCCTTTTAAATGTAAAACTTGTTTTCTTTTGCCCTAGAAGTTTCACCTTTTTTGAAAGTTGAGTTTTCAAATCTCTTTTCATTTTTAGGTAACTTCTGGTTTTGATTAATTTCTTTTCAAAATCGTTACAGGTTTTACAAACTCTGGTTGCTTTGGTTTCACAACATCTAAACTTTCTTTTCTTCGAAGATAGGCTAGTTTAGACATCGGACACTTTCGTGCAATATGACCAACTTCGTTACACTTGAAGCAAGTCCGATTATCATGTGAATGACCACTAGTGGATTTTACACCACTTGTGGCTTTCGCCTTATCTCGAAGTTCTTTCTGTTTCTTAAATTCATCATTTGATTGTTTTCCGATCAAACTCTCTTCATGAACCATGTTCGTCCCATAAACAAATTTTCATGTTTCTATTTTTATACTCATGAAATGGTGAAATTTTCTTTTTAGGTTCATCAGAGTCCTCTAATCCCAACCCAGCTCTCTGATTTTCCGAATGATCACCACCAGTCCTTCGGTAGTTATTGTAATTTCTTTTGGGTTTAGAATAGAATCTTTTTCAGTTTTTCTCCAGGTCATCTGATGTGACTTCAACCAGCTTAAACAGTTTGTCTAATTGATCTTCTTTGACGTTCCAAATCAGAAAACTGTCATCAAAGTATAATCTATCAGATTCCTTAACCTTGTACATTACAACGTTAGGATCATCACATAGATCATCCTCCGATGATGTATCGTTATCTTCGGAATTTGTGTCAGAACTGTTCAAACTCGAGGTGGCGCTTTCGAAGCTGCCATCATCAGAATCGTTCAGAACATTTTCAACCACCTTTTTCACTACCGCACTGTCATCATCTGATTTAGTATGTTCTCCGGCAACTCATTTTTCTTTTTAGATAACAACTCAATGTTGAGTGCCTTATCCGTCCCATCAACGATTTTGCGAAAGTACTTCTCGCATAGGGGAGGAGGAACATTGTTGTATTCTTTACCAATTTTCTTTTTAGTTTTTTCTTCCGATGGAATTGTGGGAAGTATGTGATCAATGACATATGCGTTAGTTGTGTAACTTCTTAAAAGTTGTTGAACACATTCTGTGTCAATTTTCATGTCCTGGAGTTGTTGTTTGGTCTCAGCAATGGTGTTTATATAGATGTTTATTGTTTTTTGTTTATCCATTACTGTACCTTTCAACATCCTTACAGTATCATGTTGTTCGATATTATTTCTATCGAGCCTGCCATAATCATCTTTCATTTTGTCATACGCTTGCTTCATTGTACGATAATCGTATTTGAAATGTTCATTATGTACATTAAGTTCAGCGATGATTTGTGATTTTTTGGCACATTCAGCATATGGCTCGGTACATTTTGTACAAAGTTTTTCAACCTCTACAACTTGTACTTTGACAACTTCTTTTTCGACAATCTTTACCTCTGGACCTACCTTGGTTAGATTTGCCATTAAAGCTTTATCAGCAATGTCCTTGAGGTTCTCAACAGTCATTTCTTGAGCAACATTGATAACTTCTTCATCAATCGATTTTTCCTCAACATCTTGCTCCTGAGAACTTCCGTCAAAGTGACCTGCAAAACTATCACAAGAGTTAGGAGATAAAATGCCTTGATTCTGCATGTGAATATACTCCTCTTCCTCCTATTGTTGCAGATACTGTTCCAATAAGATATTCTCTAGAGCTGCTGCTTCTTCGGCATATGTATCTTCAACGGTTTGAGCCATCAATGCAACTCCGGTCTTCTTACCGATATAAGAATTCCAGTGAAACCATCATCTTTGTTTGATGCAACCATAGCTTTCTCAGTGTTGCTACTATTTGGTTTCTCTTGGATTTCGATCTGAGTCTTCTTCGGGAAAGGCTTGTACTAAAGTGACTTCTTGTAATACTCGTTGCCTCCTCCGAATGGACTCTGATTGCCCGTTGCTTCAGGATTTTTGCATTCTCTCTTGAAATGCCCTTTCTGGCAGCATTTGAAGCACGTGACCTTTGTTTTATCAAACCCTATCTTGTTGCTTGAATTTGCGATATCTTGGCCTGTGAGTGCAATGAACTTTGTGACCCTTCAAATGATAGAAGCTAAACACCACTTTATGTCCATCAGTTCAAGCACTTCTTCGTCCACCTGATCGTAGTCTTCGGCGGTCATCTCGGGATTGCCGATCTTTCCAGCTACAAGACTTTCATATGTTTCTAGGACAGTGGCGAGAAGTGACATGTGTTGTTTTGCAACTTGCTCAGAAACAACATTGTTTAGATTGACAGCAATGTTACACTTTTACACATTTGAATCAGAATTTGTTTGTTGGTTCTGATTTGCTTGACTCTAATAAGATGAATTTGAACCAGTGCTTGAGAACGAAGAGCTCTATGGACTTTGATCATATTGTGGATATGATTGGTTCTGATTCTGCTACGAATGGTTCGAAGAATTCAAATTCGCGTTGAATGCTGTCTGAATCTTCGGGCTTGAAATGTTGTCTTGCATCCCAGTTTTGTAATACATACCAACATCTTGAACAATGTTAGCATTCATCGACTTTGCGATCTTCAGAAGTTCCATTTCATGACCTCCTAGTTTGTCGATGAATGAAGACAACTTAAAGAACTCCCAATTCAAACTTTCTTTCAGAACCATCAGGTAAGTAGTCCACTCTCCGTCAGGTAACGCATCTGCAAGCTTATCGATGTATTCTTGTTCCGTCTTCTCAAGACCGTGTCTTCTCATTTGAACTTTCAGATGACAGAAACGTTCAATCATCTGTTTCATTGTCTCTCCCTTCAACATGTTAAAGATATCGAACTCCTTCATGATGAGAGCTTTCTTACTCTTGATCATCTCTGTGCTTCCTTGGTATTTCTTTTGCAGTGATAGCCAGAGTTCTCTTGCAGTCGTGTATTATGGCAACAAGACCAGAATATCCTCTTTAACAGATTGTTGAATAAGGCTTATCATCTTTTTCTCAGCAATGTATTCTTCTTTTTGTGTCGTGGAGTATTTGAACTTCTCCAGCACTTGCTGATGTTCATCCAACGGAACAGTATAACCTCTCTCAATCGACACCCAGCCTAAGAAATGCATGGCTTGAACCCAATACGTGAATTTCTCCTTCCATCCTTCATACTCGTCCATGCTCATTAACTTTGGTGGTTTAACGTGCGTGCCCATTTCGTTGTCTAAATTGACTTGCTGTATGACATTGGCATTGGATGTATCCACTCTGGACATATACGCTCTCTGAATATCATCCATCACGAATACTGAGACACGTACGCTGAAAAACGCGTTCAAACTTTTGACAAAGTTAATTTTTCTACAAGTTCGGTCGAACTTGTAGTTTGAATGAAGAATTCTCAGATTTTATCACAAGCTCGGTTGAACTTGTGATTTTTGATTTGAAAAATTTTCCTGAGCAACCTCGGTCGAGCTTGCGTTTGAGTCTTATAAGAAAGATGTTCAAGTACGGGTAAACTTGGCTAAAGTTTTCTTGAATTTTATCAAGTTCGGTCGAAATTGACAAAATATCAATAAAATCTTAGTAAGTTCGAGCGAACTTAGCAGAATTCTTTCAAAAACACCTCAAGTTCAAGCGAACTTGGTAAAAACTCACTCAAAAAGTGACTTTTTACCTCAAGTTCGGTCGAACTTGGCTAACAAGTTCGATGATAGAGGGTTTTGAAAACATGGTTTTTGCAACAATTTGACACCAATTTGTTTGATTTTAGTCTCCAAACTCTCAAGGGTTTATCTATGATGTATTTAACATGTCATATTCAAAATTGGACAGAATTTGACTGTGAATTCTTCATTTTTGTGTAAAAATTAAGAAAAATAGAAGAATGGAGTAGAATTAGAAGTATTCTTGTCTTGATATCAATCAAATCAGGCTATTCTAGCTCTGATACCACGTGTAGGACCGATCCTCAATGCATAGGAACCTAGATTTGATCTCTATTGTCCATAATAGCGGAAATATTATGACAAGTTTACCAAATAACAAGAATTAGTCAATTAATCGTCAATTTTATTGATATAACATCGAGTCTCCAAATTGACGGAGTTCCACCTCAGAAATGCCAAAGTTACAAATAAGGAAAACATGCTAGCTATTTATAGGGATATAAGTTTGCTCATGGATGAGATGAGTTCGGGCGAACTTGCCTAAGCAAGTTCGGCCAAACTTGACATTCCATGAATATCATGGGCGAACTTGACCCTCAATCATATAAATACTACTTTTTGCTAGCCTATTCAACTCTAATCTATACATACTCGATATAAGACTAAGACATAGACATTCTGCACCAATAGTATACACGAAATATACTTTGATTTTGAAATAACAGTATAGGTAGTATATCAAAATATATACTCTGGTTTTCGAATAAGAGACTTGATAGTATATCGAAATAAACTTTGGTTTTGAACTAGTTAAATTGATAGTATATTGAAATATACTTTTGTTTCATGAAAAGATAGATTTGGTAGTATATCAAATTATACTTTGGAAAACAATATCTAGATTTGGTAGTATATCAAACTATACTTTGGAAAACAATATCACATTCGTAGCATATCAAACTATGCTTAAGCAGTATATCAAAATATACTTTGATTGTGATTTGTAGTATATCAAACTATACTTTTTTTAGGGAATCAATAAAAGATAAGTTTTTATGGCTTAATTAAAAAACCTTTGTAATAACACATTGTGGTCATTTGGCAATACATTCAAACCTAAGTATATAAAACTATACTTTGGTGACTATAGATTTACAACGATGGCAAAATCAGTTTGGTTTAAACTTGGTTTCTGACATTCCCTAAAACGGGAATGGGGTGTGAAGTCCTATAGCGCTATATCATACTACCAATCGGCTTGATCATTGTTAATAAATGTATAAGAATAAATACGCAACAACAATATTCTTACAAACTTTGAAAATCATTATTTAAGCCATAGGTAACGATTTCAATTCGTTAAAGGATAAGTATCATGTATACGAAATCATATAGCTTTGAAATCGTTAAAATAGTTAATAGGCACATATGAATCACCCCAAAACATTTGTAAAGCATAAAAGAGGGGGCTATATACTCACTTGGGATTGCGTATAAGCCTTGTAAGAATGTGTAAACAGAGCAAAAAAGATCAAGGAATCAAGTGTGTCCTAACATCGGGTAACTATGTTAAAGTACGAGACATAATCAAGGGAATCGGATAGAATGAGGTTTTGTAAAACAAATTAGTGTTGGAACTCATATGAAATGGTTTAATAAACTCAACATTCTGATTTGGAATGAATTCCTAAGTGCTTTTGACCCATTATGACCCGTTAAGGTAGTTTATGCTACTTTAACGTGTCATTTACGTAAACGCCTGTTCGGATGGTTAAACATGTTCTATGGTAAGTCTTAAATGCCCAAACTCGTTTGAAAATGTTATTACACCAGTTTATATGTCAAAAAGTTGATTACATATGCTTACAATGGATTTATGCGTAAAAAGGGCATTTTGGTCATGTTTAGGCATATAGGAACGACTTATCATATAACTAACCAAACAAAGTGACCATAAGGTATAACCTTAGGAGGGTATTCCCTATACAACGACTGTCACAAATATGTGTTTGGTCGAATCCTAAGATCGACCAAACGGGTCGGATTCTAAAGTCAAAGCGGTGGTCAAGACCACTCGACTTACGACCCAAATAAAGCACTAAACTAGAAGTGACGAGTTAGGCATGTTTTGACATGTCTAACTAAGTTATAAACTGATTTGGTATCAAACTTGGAGTTTTGATACCCGAAGATATTTTCGCCGTAAAATGCACATTATGTGTATCTTTGACCGAAACTTTGACTCGTCACTTCACCTAGTAAACATGGTAATCAAAAGTTGTAATCGCAAGGGATTATGACCTTCGTGATTACAATCACGTTGCAAAGTTCAATTGAACTTTGACTTGAACAATTATGGCCAGAACCGAAAGTCAAACAAAAAGTCAAAATGTTTGACTTTTGGCTTATAAATAGCCAAAATAAGGAATAGACTAAGGGAGAGTACTTACTTGTGTTGGGAAACACTACAAGAACTAAGAATAGGAGGCCTCCAAAGTTGGAAGAAGCTCCAAAGAATTGGGAGAAGAAAGAAAGAAATGAGCAATTTGAAAGTGAAGAACTCTTGGCTACTTATAGTGTCCAAAGGTCCGCAAGATCATCACAAGTGTCCAATGAGGTGTAATGATCTTGGGAGGGTGTTAACACTTGTCAAGTGCAGGTTAGAAGCTGGAAATTTCGTGAACTTGGAGCCCTTTGGTTTATAAGACTTCGTTCTATCCAATTCTCTGATTAAAGTCCCGACGCACTAACGTAGTTATCTGATATTAAGACACACTTGAATTCTTGATCTCTTGAGCTTTGTTTGATCATTTGAAGAATACTTATACGCAATCCCAAGTGAGTACATAATCCCCTCTTTTACGTTTTCAAATGTTTTGGGGGTGATTCATATGTGCCTATCACTAGTTTTTTTGTTTTCATGACATTACACATGTTTTGTTTATTTAGTATGTATAGTATATGATTTTAAGGACATTTTTGCTTCGTATATTGACCTAGCACCTAGTACATGGTTTTCAAAGACATTTTTCTTCGTATGTTGATCTAGCATACCTAGTACATGGTTTTCAAAGACATCTTGCTTCGTATGTTGACCTAACATACCTAGTACATGGTTTCAAAACATTTTCACAATATGGTTACGTTGTTTTAGACATTTTGGTGTGTTGAACTCGACAATGATACATTCATTAACATTGATCACGCCGACCGGTAGTATGTGACGGTACCATAGGATTGACAATCTCGTTCCTGCTTGCTAGGGTTGTTTGGAAGTGACCTTAGGGAATGACAGAATCCGATGGACATTTGTTAAACCTTTGTCCTTATAAGGGTTTTTTCGACAATCAACAAGGCTTGAATGTTTTTGCCAACAATCCATATTTATATGTCTATACAATAAAAGCAATGATTTTATAAAACAAAACCTTTGATTAAACAAGACCTTTGTTCTTTCAAGAACATTGTTTTATACAAGACATTTTGGTTATACAAGACATTATTTCATATGGTTTAAACAAAGACCTTTTGTTTACCATACAAGACATTGGTTTATACATAGACATTTATTTATACAAGACATTTTGTTTATACATAGCACTGGTTTATACATGACATTGGTTTAAGCAAGACATTTCATTTGTTGGTTCATGTTAAGTGATTTAAATAACGAGACTTGTGTAATATGATAAAAGCATAGTGGATACGCTGCTGGTACTTCCTATATATAAGTGCTCTTATTATACTACATATCATGCCGTTATCTAAACCATCTCAAACAAAATACAAGACATGGCATATTTTATACAAGACATGACATATTTTATTCAAGGCATGATATATTTTGGTTATTAAGTTAACTATGCATCATTTCTTGTAAATCATTTGATTTTCATATGATTTCATAAAAGAAACATTTTTATAATGGTTCATGGCTACTTTTGTAACAGTTAAACATTTTTTTAACATTCAAAGCCATGAATCTTCATCATAAAACCAATGTTACTCACATACATTTTTATGCTGACGTTTTATTTTCACATATGTTTTAGGAGCTGATGTTTGACTTTGAGCATGCTTCACATAGAGCGGATGTTGGGATTGAACCGTTTACAAAGGAACAGATGATATAAAGCCAAATTACTCTATCCACGGTTTGGTCCATCTATCAGAGTTTAGATCCTCTGATTACCTAAAGTCTGCCTTTCTAACGTCCGTTATCTATGCATCGTCTGCTACACCAATTATCAAAGGTCTGACAGAAGAAAAGAAGCAAAGCTTGGTCATCAGAGTTTTAGTTTGTTAGTTTTATATTCAATGTAACAGTGCATTTGCACCATCAGATGTTAAGCATCAGTGTTTCTAGTTTGTTAGTTTATTGTTATATGTCACTATCAACCCTAACGTCATCAAAAGATGCTCAGAGGTTAGATAGTTAGCATAAATAGTTGAGTCGATGTAACAGTAAACTTTGTCTTCTTAAAAAGATCTTTACACCAATCATCTTCTTCCATTTCTGTACTATCAAACTGTGTTGCAATAGGCTGAGGGGGAGTTTGTGAATCACATGCAAATTTTACAAACTTGAAAGCATGATGATGATGAAAACAAACGTCCTTTATTTGTAGTAAAAGTTTTCCATTCTATTTCACTGCATTTACTTTCAATTTCAATCATATTTCCATTTTTGAAACAAAAACTACAAGTAAATCAAACTCAGATCCTACCAATTGGTATCAGAGCCCTGGTCAATCGAAATTTGATTAACATCAATTTGATTTGAAAGATTAGTTCTCCCTGCTAATTAGTTTGATAGTTTTACTTGAAAACAGAGTTTTATTACGCTCAAAGTTTTTAAAACACAAATCTGTTGTGAACAAGAAGAAATGTCTCAAAACACACAAGAATCCAACATTGGATCTATGTTTAAACCACAAATGCTGAAACGAATGAATAATTCATATGGCAGCGTCGGATGGGTCACATTTTAGCTCAACAGAACACCAGTTGTTGGCAATCCGTTGTGTATGGACCACATGTTCCTATGGTTCCTAGTACAGAGGATCCCAATACTCAAGTGCCAAAAAAATCCTGAAAATTACGCTGAGCAGGATTTCCAGAAAATAGAATTGGATGCTAAATCATTTAGCATTGTTGCATCTGCCTTACCCAATGAAATCTATGCTGGTCTTCTCCACTGCAATATTGCAAAGGAGTAATGGGATGCACTAAAAGAGCAATTCGGTGGTATTGAAGAAGTGATCGAAAACAATAGAGAAGTTCTGAATCAACAGTATGAAACGTTTTGTCACGTAAAGGGTGAGTCGTTAACACAACAGTTCGAACGTTTTAGTTGTCTCATCAGTGAAATGAAACTGGTTAACGTGGAATTTCCTAATTCGTCTATCAGTAGTCTTTTCTTAAGATCGTTACCAGAAAAATGGGAGACTGTAGCTTACGTTACTCGAACATCTGTTGGGTTTAAAGAAATGACCCTCACACAACTTCATGGTCGACTCCTCACTTATGAGAGAGAGTTGAACCAGAAAAAGAAGTTGCAAGAGTTAGGGAAAGTAACAGATGACTATACCTTGGGTAACACTGCTCTTTATAGTCATGAAGAGGGTTCTGGAAATGGAAAGGATCAGGGTTATGATCATTTTATTGATATAACCTCTGGAGGAAACTTTAACTCTGATTCTCATCCTCCCAACTATGCTTTTACTGCTAGTGGGGAATACCAAACCTCTGATAATCTCTCTTTTGAGTTAAATGACCTTCAACACTTTGATCCAAATGACTTAGAAGAAATGGACATTTTACATCAAGTTGCTTTGCTAAGTGTGAGAGCAAGTAGGTTTTACAAAAGAACTGGTAGAAAATATCCAGGGTTGCATGGGGGGTCAAAGGTTGGGTTAGACGAATCTAAAATCACGTGCTATAAATGTAACAGGCTAGGACATACATCAGGACCTATTATAACACATCATGGCCCTAGACCTAGCACACACAAAACACTGCCCAATATTCCCAATATACCCATGTCCATCAAGTGCAAAACAGTGCTCATTATGCACACCCTGCTGCCACTGTACCTGTGCACTATGTCCAAACCACTGTTCCACGAATTCAGTATGTCCAAACATCACCACCTCAAGTGCATGTGCAACAAGTACCACAAAGCACTCAAACTACTCAAACCACTGCTCCGGCAGAGGTCAACCAGCAAAGCTTTTTCACGCAAGGCTTTGTGGATTGGAGTAGTTTGCCTGAGGAATTAACTGATGAAAACTTTGCTCTTATGGCCAAAAGTGATTTAGAACGTGAAAATTTTTGTTTAATGGCCTTAGAGACAATTGTTGAAGGTGATGAGTCTGTGGAACAAGTGTCTAAGTCTGATGAATGTCAAAATTGTGATGAAATAGAGGTTACACCGGTGATTACACAAAACACTGTTGATGAAGAAAAGAACTCTATATCTGATCCATGGGTCAAAGGATGGTGAAGATGATTGTGCTTGTGCTCTTATGGCTGCTTCTAAGGTATCACCTCGGATCCTAAAGGATCTCTGTTCAGAAAAATGAATAATAGCTTTTGCTAACATTAAACAGGTAATGAAAACCTTAGGAACAAAATGGTAGAAAATGAACTTAAGTAGCATAAAGCATGAAGCTAGCATAACCAAGGACCAACTCCAAACTATGGTAGATAAATATCAAGTTTGCAAAAAGGAGTTAGAGGATACCCAGATCACATGTGAAAAATGGGTAGAATCTTCAAAAGGTTTTGAATTTATGCTAGAAAAACAGATCAAGAGTAACATAAAATTTGGCATTGGTTTTGAAACTGAAGAAGAAGCCAAAGAAAATGTTACAAAAATTTATTCTGGAAAGGTTGAAGTAGTTCCAACAAATTTGGCTGGAAATGAGATAAAAATCACAGATAAAAATGGTAACAAGATTTCTCTTGAAAAACATGAAGGATTTTCAACTTTTAAAGAAATTGAGAAATACCAATTCAAACCCACATGGTCCGATGAATGCGATATTCTTGAAAATTTCAAGCCAATGGACTTCTCAACCATTGAAGGGTGTCAAGGCACCAAAGGCTAGAATCATTCCCATCAAAGACCTTCCAGCAGAGGTTACAACATCTGCTGAGAAGAAATCTGATAAAAAGAGAAAAGAAAAGATAAACATCTATTTTGTGAATTTTGCAACAAAAGAAACCATGTAGCTGAAAATTGTTTTCTTTTAAAAACATATGACATAAAAAAACACATGTAATCCCAAATGATTCAAAATGTTTTATCTGTGGGAAAAAAAAATCATCTAACTCATGAGTGTGCTTATCTTCAAACCTATGATCAAAAGATAAAAGAGATCAAAGCAAAAGCTCTTAAGAAAGAAAGTTCAAGCTCTACTAGAAATAAATCTAAGCACACCTTTGAACCTGTTGAAACATCTGTCACAAAGGCATTGATCAAAACCTCTATTCCCAGAGAGGTACAAGTGACAGATGCTCCACCTGCCAATAGGTATCCAAGAGGACATGGACAACCAGTTTCAAAAAGTTCCTATGAGCTATGAAGGTTACAAAAAACCATCAAAGCCCAAAGTGAATAGATATCCTCATGGTTACCAACATCTGACAAGAAATGGTTCACAACAGTGGATACAAAGGCAAACTCAAATCACTGACCATACTCCTGGATTTGAGAATGGACAATCCATGAACCAATCCAAAGCCATCCTGGCTTTGGAATCTCATCTAAACTAATCATTTACTTCTGTGCAGGGAGCTTCTACTTGCCTTGATAGTTTGTGGTATGTAGATAGTTGAGGCTCCAGGCACATGACAGGATGTAGAGCCCTTCTCAAAGACTTCTTGGCTCATGGAGGGGGTGATATATCTTTTGGGAACAATTCAAAAGGAAAGGTGTTGGGTTCAGGGTTTGTCCAGGCTGGGAATCTCAAATTTGAAAATGTTAATTTAATTGACAATCTAAAATTCAATCTTTTGAGTGTCTCACAAATGAGTGACAAAGGATATGGATCCTTCTTTACAAAGAAAACATGTCAAATTGTAGGACCAGAGGTTGTTAAGAAGATTGATCAGATCATTGCTGAGAGCAAAGCACAACTTGTTGCTCATAGGAGTGGAAATGTGTATGTGGTTGATATGTTGAAAGATAACCCTATGTCTAATGCATGCCTGTTCTCAGTTGCTTCCAGCAAAAGAGACAGAGTTATGGCATAGAAGACTTGGGCACACAAATCTGAAAACAATCACCACACTCTCTGAAAATTGTCTTGTTAGAGGTTTACCACATAAACAATTTACTTGTGAAGAACATTGTGTTTCCTGTTTAAAAGGTAAACAACATAAAAGTTCTTACAAGTCAATTGAAGAGTCCAAAACAACCCACTGCTTACAATTGCTGCACATGGAGTCGTTTGGCCCTGTAAAAATTATGAGTTTTTATGAAGAAAAGATTTTTTTTAATCATTGTTGATGATTTTCAAAGTTTACATGGACCTTCTTTTTGCACTCCAAAGATGAAACAGCTGGTATATTGCAAAACTTTGTCCAACAGGTTGAAAAGCAATATGACCTTCCTGTAAAAATCTTTAGGAGTGATAATGGAACAGATTTTAGAAATAAGGAGTTAGATGCCTTCTGTGAGTCAAAAGGGATTGCTAAGAAATTTAGTGTCCCAAGAACTCCAGAACAAAATGGGGTAGTTGAAAGTAAAAATAGAACTCCAGTTGAATCTGCAAGAACCATGCTAGCAGACTCTGGTTTACCCTTGTCCTTTTGGGTAGAGGCTGTAAACACTGTTTGTTATGTTCAAAACAGAGTTTTGATTAACCCCAGGCATCAAAAGACTGCCTATGATTTGCTTTACAAAATCATACCTTTGATCTCATATTTCAAAGTTTTTGGTTGTCCTTGTTTCATTTTGAACTTAAAAGATTCTATCTCTAAGTTTGCAGCCAAAGTTGACTGTGGTTTCTTTCTGGGATACTCAACCACTGCCAAAGCCTACAGAGTATTTAACTCTAGGACCAAGTGTGTTGAAGAAACTCTGAATGTGAAGTTCAATGAACTTTCATCTTTAAAAATCCCAGCAAATCCTGTTGAACTGTTTGATCTAGATATATTTACATTTGAAGATTTGTCTGTCAAGACTAACACTGCAGGTACATCACAGTCATCACTACAAAAGTAAGGATATGATTGCATTCTTCCAAACTTCAAGATCTGTCCTTCAAGCAGAGGAGCAGATGTTAGTAACAATGGTGAAAGCTCTGCTGGTTCAACAGTGATTACTTCACAATCATCTGCCTGCTCTCAAAATCAAAACACTGTTGATAAAAATCATCAAATATGGATAAAAATCAACAAACACTCACAACCATACCACCCATTCCACCACCTCCATTCCAATCAGAGGCTGGACCATCAAATTCACCAACAGAGGATAGCTCAGATGATACACATTTGCACTTCACCTCAAAATGCACTTGTCCCATATCAAGGTGATTTGATCTTCCTCAAAAGCCATCCATTGGATCAAGTTATTGGCAACGTAAATGAGTGCTCACAAGAAGTCCATCCCAAAACATTTGCCTCTTTGATGATTTTCTATCACTCATCCAATCTGTCAAGTACCAAGAGGCACTTAAAGGCAATAGTTGGGTAGAAGCTATGTAAGAGGAGCTCCTTCAGTTTAGAAGACAACAAGTTTGGGAACTTGTACCACTGCCTAAGGGTGTAAGTCCAATTGGAAAAAAGTGGATCTTCAAGAACAAAACAGATGAAAGGGGTATTGTTGTCAAGAACAAAGCAAGGCTCGTGGTTCAAGGCTACAGACATGAAGAAGGCACTGACTATGATGAAACCTTTGCTCCAGTAGCAAGGTTAGAAGCCATCAAACTGTTCTTAGCTTTTGCTGCTAACCACAACATGAAAGTGTTTCAAATGGACATCAAAAGTGCATTCCTATATGGAAAGATCAAGGAAGAAGTGTATGTGTGCCAACCTCCTAGATTTGAAGATGCATTTCATCCTGATCATGTATACAGGTTAAACAAAACACTGTATGGTCTTAAACAAGCACCAAGAGCCTGGTATGAAACTCTATCCATTTTTCTCTTATCCATGGGTTTTTCAAGAGGTAAAATTGATAAAACCTTGTTTTTAAAATGGAAAGGAAAAGATTTGATGCTTGTCCACATTTATGTGGATGACATCATTTTTAGATCCACATGCACTGCCATGTGTGAAGAGTTCAGAAAACTTATGACAACAGAATTTGAAATGAGTGCAATTGGTGAAGTGCAATGTTTTCTTGGTTTACAAGTCAAACAAATGCACAATGGCACTTTCATCCATCAAAATAAGTATGTGAAAGAACTGCTTAAAAAGTTTGATATGGATGATTGTAAACCTTGCAGCACACCCATGGCAACATCAAACCTGGTCACTATTGTTGATAAAGATGACTTGGTTGATCAAACACTTTATAGAAGTATGATTGGGTCTTTATTGTACCTAACTGCATCTAGGCCAGACATCATGTTTGCAACATGTGTTTGTGCCAGATCCCAGTCATTACCTAGAAAGTCTGATCTTATTGCTGTCATAAGGATATTCAAGTACATAAAAGGTGCTCCCACACTTGGTATCTGGTATCCTGCTAATGGAAATATTGAGCTTTCAAGTTACTCAGATAGTGATTTTGCTGGATGCAAGACAACAAGAAAGTCCACAATCAGGAGGTGTCCAATTCCTAGGTGATTGCCTAGTGTCTTGGCAGAGTAAAAAGCAAGTTGCAGTTTTCACATCCATTGCTGAGGCTAAATACATTGCTACTGCAAGTTGCACTGTACAAATCCTGTGGCTTCAAAATCAACTTTTGGATTTTGGTATCACTGCTTTAAACACTCCTCTTAAAATTGACAGTCAAGCAACAGAAAATATCATCAAAAATCCTGTCTCACACTCAACAACAAAACACATTGGCATCAGACATCACTTTGTGTGGGATTGCTATGAAAAATGTTTGATTTCTTTAAAACATGTCCATACTAAGGATCAGCTAGCAGATGTTCTAACAAAAGCATTAGATACATCTACTTTTGAAAGCTTGATCTCGAGGATTGGAATGCTAAACATGGATTTGAAACAGTTTTCTAGTGCTCCATGTGTAAATAGCATAAAATGTTTTCAGAAAATCAAAATCTCATCCTTAAAAATAGCTTAACTTGAATTTTTCAATAAATCCTTAAAGTCTGTTTCAAACCACTGATAGCATCAAAACACTGGTCGTTTAGAAAAGTCTATCCACTGGTAAAAGTGTATCCTCTGATAGTTTCAAAAACATTGATCACGTCCACTGCCCATGTTCTCAAACATTGTTTATCCAAACAACTGTATTCCATTTTCAAACAGAGGTTACACGTGGTCAGACATTATTCGTCAGTTGTTTGCGTCAGATGACACGTCATCATCACTTTTTCAAAACCCTATAAAACCTTGTTTTATCCATAACAGAGGTTTCACTTTGCCGTGTTAAATTCATAATTCTCAAAACAGTTCTTCTTCAATCATGGCACCCAAAGCTAAATCTAAAGCGAAATCCAAACAAGAACCACCATCATTCACCCTCATAATCAAAACTCCTCACAACTATACAGCAATTCTTGATGCAGCCGATTCAAACACAAGATATCATTCAATGATAAAAATCTTCAAAGAATCAAAATTTTTGCATATGTTAACCGTCAAAGCCCCAATTTATCTAGAAGCACAACGACAATTTTGGGCAAACGCAGAGGTTCATTCTCAAAAAGATGTTCCTTATGCTATTATATCAAGAGTGGGCAAAATACTGATGCAAATCAGCCCTGAATCGATTTCTCAAGTGTTCGAATTGAATGATATGGCACATCCTGTGTCATTCTCTACAAATGAGATGCAAGCCGAATTTCTGGAAAGGGGTTACATTGGACAACTTAAAGGTATGACAATCTTCAAACCCAATTTTCCTGCTGAGATGATATTTTTCTTTCACACTCTTCTAACTTGTCTCTCAGCAAAGACTACAGCTTTTAATTAAATACCATTGAACATTCAGTATCTGGGCTATGCCATTTTAACTTGATCGGATTTAAACTTTTCTCAGATATTGTTCAATGATCTTGTGGCAAATCTTAATAATATTGCAAAACGGAAAGCTTTTCTGATACATCCACGATTCTTGAGTGTTTATCTTCATAATCAGTTACCTGAGAATGATGTTAAACAAGGCGCTGTTACACAACCAGGCAGCCTAACTCATGAAACTTTTACTAGATTACAAATCAGGATAAAGTTTCCAAAACATAAGTAGAGGAGGCCGAGCAAGCTTTACAAGAACAAAATGTTCAATCTCTACCTCCTGCTACTGAGCCCACTGCTCTTGGTGATCAGGGCATTACAACCACTGCCCTGAAACCCACACCAGCAATCTCCAAAAAGAAACCAAAGAAAATCTCCAAAAAACCCACCAAACCCAAAATGGGCCCTCTGGAAGATGATATCCCAGAGGTTAACCTAGTGATATTACAAAAATTACATGAAAACACTGTTGCTACTTCTTCACAACAAATGTTAGAATCTCAACCTGGCTTTGAAACTCCTCCTTCTTTCTCACAAAAGGAAAAGGTTGTAAACACAGGGACACCAAATTATGAAGCTCTGGATCCACTTGGTTCCATCTTCCACAGCCCCTCTCCTAGGGCATTGTCTCTTTCTGCACCTCAACCTTCACCAACAAAATCACTGCCACCTACCATAGTGCCTTTGCTGAATGCAATTGAATTAGAACAGACATTAACCAGTTCTTCTCACCAACCTATCAATGAGAATATACTCCAACAAGTGACTGGGTCTGATTCTTTATTCTTTGCTATCCCATCAGCAGCTGAAGAGGATACATCCCTTAGGTTACATGTAACCCTATGTTATAGTTCATCAAGAGCAGCCACTACAATTGCTAAACTCCCAAGTTTACCTTTGGACATTGGTTACATTCCTAAGACTCTGATGAAGGCAACCACTGTTGAGGCTACTACGATAACTTCTGATTATGTGGGAAGTCCCCAGTACCAAGACAAAGGGGCATCTATGTTTGAAACAGGGGTTGAGACTCTTGTTTATGATGATGTAGATATAACTACCACTTTTGGTAGGAGTTCAGATGATCCTATTAAATTAGGTGATGATCTAAAATACAAGGATTTAACGGAGAGAGTGACCAAAATTGAAAGCTCTGTTGATGAAATCAAGGATTTACTGAAGCAGATGTTAGCTAGAAAGAGCCAACCCTCTATCCTATCCACAGATGATCTCAAACAAACCTTAGACCCTCTGTTTCAACAACAAAAATATTATGCTGATCTTCAACATAAACATCAAATGCAAGAGGTTAGAAACATGGTTGATGCCAGATATACGGACACTGCTGCAGATATTAAGGCAATCAAGGCTCATCTCCTTCAAACTACTGGTACTCCTCCTCCCACAGTAATCTTGGTCAACACTGATGATGCCAAAAAGGGGGAGATACCTTTAAAGGAAGAAGTGCTAAAGCTTGATCAAAAAGGTGCACGTCCAATAGTGGTTATCCCTAAACCAAATGGTTAAAACAGTTGATGAAATGGCTGATATCTTTGCAAGGGAAAAGGAGAATACAAAGAAAAGGGTAAGGGTTGAGAACAGAGCTTTGGTTGAGAAAAAGATAGCTCTACAAATAGAAAAAGAAAATGTTGGTTCTTCAACAAAGAAGATGCATGTAAGAAAAACAAGGAAATCAGCATCCATACTTTCTAAACCTAAGACAGTTGCTAATCCAACCACATCCTCTGCTCCCACAAAAAAACCTACACCTCCTTCTACCAAAGCAGTTGTTAAACCAACTACAACAGATGTTACAACACCTGTTGTGTCAACATCTGTTGACACAGCAGAGGTTATAACAAATGTTAATCTAACCACTGCTATGGTCATATTTCCAACTTCCACCATATCTCTACCCACACTTATAAGAATACCACAACCACAATCACCCGATCTCAAGTTCAAAAGGAGGAGAACCACAAATGTTGTACTTGATGACAAGATCATCCCCTCTCCTTTGCCTGTGTCATTTAAACCAATGTCCACCACAGCAGTTGTTCAATCTTCTTCTTCTCAAACTACTGTAGTGCCTCTCGCCACTTAATTCCCACTGGAGTTACAAGCTATCAAATCAGAGATAAAATCCTTTTTTTAGAAGAAGATCCAGATAAAAGGGAATTTCCATCTCTGAGAGGTTATCCCAAACCAAGAAACTTAGAAGAATTCAAAAGGCTTAGAGTTCAACAAGCAGAGGATATCACCAAAAGGGATACCAAGGGAAATTCTGACAGAGTAATACAAAATTATTGGCAATTGCAGTTGAGCAAAGTTAAAACTATAGAAGACTATGCAAGAGACTTGTCCAAACAACTGTCAGAAAGAGAAGATAAAAGCCTTAAAGAAGATTACATCAATCACATCATGGAAACCAAGCTGTACAAGTCAACATGGGCATAATTCAAAGACTGGACTGTGAAAGAGTTGGAAGAAGAGGTACAAAGAATTCAAGAAATGTTGAAAGACCCTCTCAAAAAGCCAACTCCTCCAGATTGGAATTAACATAAGAAGATGCCTGAAAAGAATTTGAAGATAAGAAGAATGAAGGAAGAGTTGATTGCTGCAAATTATAGGTAAAAGAACCAAATCATGAGGTGGACAGAGGTTAAGGTGATTGATACATACAAATCACTTGAAAAGAGAAGGAAAACAGATCCATCACTGCCAAAGAAGCCAGTATATGAAGCAGAGGATACAGCTCAGCAGACCCAACACTCTTCAAAACCATCTGAAACATCTGCCTTATCTATTTTGGCCTTAAATCAAAGAAAAAGGCAAATGGATATAGCAAGAAGAAGATAAGAGAGTGTTTGAGCATATAAAGGAATGAATCCAAATATGACTGATTACCATACTGATGATACTAGTCAAAAGCTTGTCGAAGATCTTTCTCAGATGGCTAGTCAATCAATTCTACCTACCTCAACAATAACTTACCCTCCAAGAAAGCCATCAGACGCAAAAATTCTAAAGTGGAAAGTTGACAAAAACTCCCATGAATTGACTTTGCTCAAGTCTAATGGCGATGCTACCAAGATGAGAATGGAAGATGCATATGGGCTGTGTGTAGAAGACCTCAAAGAACTTATGGATCTGGTAGTTGAAAAGGATGATGATGATGAGGAATCTCTGAATTTCGAATTGCAATTTAAAGGTCAAATCAGAGATTTCCTGTTGAGGAATAAAGACCAAGAATAAAAGATGTTGGCATCATCTGTTCCAAGGGGAGATTGTTGGGATTGAACCCTTTACAAAGGAACAAATGATATAAAGCCAAAATACTCTATCCGCTGTTTCGTCCATCTATCAGAGTTTAGATCCTCTGATTACCTAAACTCTGCCTTCCTAAAGTCTGTTATCTATGCATCATCTGCTACACCAATTATCAAAGGTCTGACAGAAGAAAAGAAACAGAGCTTGGTCATCAGAGTTTTAGTTTATTAGTTTTATATTCAATGTAACAGTGCATTTGCACCATCAGATGTTAAGCATCAGTGTTTCTAGTTTGTTACTTTGTTGTTATATGTCACTATCAACCCTGACGTCATCATAAGATGCTCAAAGGTTAGATAGTTAGTATAAATAGTTGAGTCGATGTAACAGTAAACTTTGTCTTCTTAAAAAGATCTTTACACCAATCATCTTATTCCATTTTATGTACTATCAAACTGTGTTGCAATATGCTGAGGGGGAGTTTGTGAATCACATGCAGAGTTTACAAACTTGAAAGTATGATGATGATGATGAAAACAAATGACCTTTACTTGTAGTAGAAGTTTTCCATTATATTCCACTGCATTTACTTTCGATTTCAATCATATTTCCATTTTTGAAACAAAAACTACAAGTAAATCAAACTCATATCCTAACAGCGGACTTGGGCCTTCGTGACTATAAAATTTGCAAGACAATTATTGTACTTTGTTGTTTTATTTCCAAGATGATGTAAACAATTAAATAATACAAAACTTTGTGTACCATGTGTTGTGAAACAATTTTTCTGTGACATGACTCCCTGATGATTCCGCCACGGTTGTTGTTTTACGCGGTCGGGGTGTTACAATTTGGTTTGAAAAATGCAGGTGCAACATATCAGAGGCTAGTCACATGATGTTCAAGGATAAATTGGGAGATACTATGGGAGTATACATCAACGATATGATGGTGAAATCTAAGAAAATTAAGAATCATCTCCAAGAATTGGAAAGTGCCTTCAATATCCTGGACCAGTATAACATGAAACTGAATCTAGTAAAATGCCACTTTGGAGTGGGGCAGGAAAGTTCTTGGGATATATGGTAACCAAAACAGGAATAGAAGAAAACCCGGAGCAAATCAGAGCTATTCAAGATCTCAAATACCCATCCAATATGAAAGATGTTCAAAGATTAACTGGAAGGGTAGCAGCATTAAACACATTCATATCAAGATCCTCTGAAAAATGTAAAGAGTTCTATGATATCCTAAAAAAGAACAAGAAATTCGAAAAGGGAGAAAAACATGAAGCTGCTCTACAAGCATTAAAGCAGTATCTCTCAAATTCACCTCTACTAATGAAGCCTGAAGATGGAGAACCCCTATCTCTATATCATGTAATGTAAGGAAATGCAGTAAGTGCAGCCTTAGTTAAAGATCATGAAGGTCAGCAATATCATGTCTATTATGTTAGTAAAAGTTTATTAGATGCTGAGACTAGATACTCTCATCTAGATAAATTATTATTAGCTTTAGTTATGGCATCAACTAAACTAAGACACTACTTTCAACCACATAGGATACATATTAAATCCAACTATCCAATTAAAAATGTGCTTAGAAAACCCGAGATGTCTGGTAGAATGGCAAAGTGGTATGTGAAACTAAGTGCTTATGATTTAGTGTATGAACCTAGGAATGCTATAAAGTCTCAGGCCTTAGCAGACTTTGTGGCTGATTTTAGTAGTGATATACAAGAAGAAGCTGATTTAGAAGTACAACAACTAGGTGAGATCTCATAATTTTGGACACTACATACTGATGGTGCGTATAATGTAAGAGGTATAGGATTAGGAATTCTACTAAAATCACCACAGGGTGACATATTACCCCAGGCCATTAGATGTGAGTTTACTGCTACGAATAATGAAGCTGAGTATAAAGCTTTAATAGCAGGATTAGAAGTAGCCAAGGATATGAATATTAAATGTTTACAAGTATATGTTGATTCCTTGTTAATTATTAACCATTTCAATGGATCTTATGCAGTAAAAGGCGAAAAATTAACCGAATATCTTGAAATTGTTAAAAAATTAGCAGTATATTTTGAAATATTTTCACTTGAACAAGTACCAAGGGAAGAGAATGTTGAAGCAAATGCTTTAGCAAACTTAGGATCTACTATCAGGATACCGGAAGGAACTCGGAAACCAATAGTTCATATCTTGCACCCTACGATGGAACATTTCAAATCTCAAGCTAAACAAGTATCGAGAATCCAAGACCCTGGTGAGGGCTATCCTAAGAAGTATCCTGACTCCTAGATGACTCCAATTGTTAGGTACCTACAAGAAGGAGATATCCCAAGGGATGAAAACCTAGATCTTTTAGAATGAAGGTATCTTGTTTTACTTTAATAAATAATATCTTGTATAAGAAATCTCTTGCAGAACCATACTTGAGGTGCTTAGGGGATCCCGAAACCAAAGAAGTACTCCAAGATATACATGAAGGAGATTGCGGCAACCATACCAGGGGCAGAACTTTATTTTCAAAAGTACTAAGAACAAGATATTATTGGCCAACTATGAGAAAGGATGCTATGGAATATACCCAGAAATGTGATGCATGTCAGAGACGTAGCAACATACTACATCAACCTACAGAACCATTATATCCTATTATATTCCCATGGTCATTTATGAAATAGGGGATGGATATAGTGGGAAAGCTTCCTAAGGCTCCAGGAGGAAAAGTTTTTCTATTAACAATGACATATTACTTCTCTAAATGGGTTGAAGCAGAAGCTTTTGTCCAAGTCAGGGATCAAGAAGTGGTATCCTTCATAAAAAGGAATAAACTAACAAGATTCGGGATACCGGCTGAGATAATTTGTGACAATGGCTCTCAGTTTATCAGCAAGAGGACTACAGACTTCTGTAAGAGTTGAGGCATATAGATGATTACATCAACACCGGTGCATCCTCAAGCCAATGGGTATGCAGAATCCTCGAACAAGATAATTGTCAATAATTTGAAAAAGGGATTAGGTGCTAAAAAAGGAAAATGGGTTGAGGAACTACCATTTGTCCTATGGGCAGATAGAACAACTGCAAAAGAAATGTTACTGGCAATCCCCATTCTCACTAGTATTTTGGGCTGAAGCAATGATTCCGACTGAAATTGTGTTACCTGCAGCTAGATCAAATCTACGAAATCCAGATTTGAATCTGAAGCCTTATGCCAAGAGCTAGATACCATTGATGAAATAAGTGACGCATCAAAACTGAGAATGACGGTATATCAGTAGAGCATAGCTAAGTCTTACAAGAAGAATATAAGGATGAGAAGATTTCAAGTTGGGGATTGGGTAATGAGAAAGGCATTTTAGAATACAACTAATCCTGCCGATGGAAAACTAGCCCCAAAATGGGAAAGACCATATGAGATAGAATCAGAATTTTGAAAGGGAGCATATAGGCTCAAGACGATGGAGGGGGACCAAGATCCTGGAACGCCATACACCTCAAAGCTTATTACAAGTGAGTTTGGAATTTGGATTCTAACTCAGACGGTATAAGCCCTACATTATTTCAATTTATTTAATTTATTATTTTTTATTTGAAACCCTATACTAACTTAAGCATTGGAGGGGTGTTAGCCAAGCTAACACCCACTCTCACCCTAGAATGAAGTGCATTGTAGTCCTCATCTATGATGTTGATAGATCTTGGCATCTAAGCCACGTGACACTAAATCCGTTAATCCTTATATACTATTAAATTGAGTCTAACACGTGTAGGAACCCTAGGTCTTCAATTACCGTACCAGGTATGAACCTTGTTCTCAACTTATTCTTTTAATCATTTATGAAAGTTTCGGATCGGGCGGGTCTAAACGGAAGTTTGGACGAGATATTACTAATTCGGTAGAATGTTATTAAGATCGAAGTAGAAGCAGAAGTCGAATGATTCATTCATACCAAAAGAGTATACATATTTAAAAGCTGGAGAAATGGGCATTTCCCCTCTAGGAACTCCAGAACTCATCAAACTATGAACACATGACACTATATATAGACATGGGTTTGGTGCGGACTAACTTACCTCCATACAAAGGTGTTACCTTTGTATGAAGGTGGACTATCTTACCTCCGTATGAAGGTGTTACCTTCATACGAAGGTGTTACATCCTCACCATCATGTCATGTGTGTAGATCTGTGATCTGGTTCCGAAAGCTCAGAGCACTAATTTGTTAACCTAGTTATAAACGTGCGGAATCTATTTAAGAGTTAGGTGACATTAATAACAAGATTCACTTTTAACTTTTGTTTCAATAATCACTTCAACATTACAAATCCTGGAAACAACTTGACAGGGCTCCGCCGTCCTGATTACACAAACATCTATCTAACACTAACATCGCACACCTATTTATATACAACTTGATTTACCTTCGTGCGAAGCTAGGTCTTTACTTCATACGAAGATAAGTTATCTTCGTACGAAGGTAATAAGCTACCTTCGTACGAAGTGAACTTTCACTTCATGCGAAGTGGACATACACATATAAAATCTAACATTTTGTTCCTATCACAGACTCGATGTTATTCGATGACGTAGGCGACATACATATACATCTACAGTCCCCCCCTTGAATGTTGCTGCAGTCTTCGAATTCTTCTTTTAAACTTCAGAGTCTTTGACTATCTTCAAATCTTAAATTCTTGTATAACTCTAACATTCTTGCTCAGCATATCGTCAACAGTCTCTCTCTTTCTTTGAAATAGTATAGTAAACGTTGAATATCAACATAATCCCCATTTCTGTGAGCTTCTTATTCTTTGTTCAACATTTTGTTCTGCTCCCCCTTTCTATCTGCTTCCTGTTCATTCTTCTCAATAATTCAAATAAACATTTCAGATTTCAAACTTTGAAATTTTATCAACACAAACAGTTTTATCATTTTCAAAATTTCAAATTTTAAACATTTTATCAGTTTTAATAACCCTCTCAGTTAACCAAGTCTAAGTTAATGACCCTGGTTATCTGATTTATCTACCAAGCTCAAATGAATGACCTTGGTCGATGATTTTGCGAACAAATCTGATGTTTTCTATCAAATGTAAGTTTCAACTTGATGAACTTTTTTTTATTTCAGAAAAAAATCACATTTCTCATTATGTTCAACAGCTTTAGACTTTGAAGATCAGCTTTTCATCATCAGTAGTCGAAACTAATATGAAAATAAAATCTTTTTGACTTTATGAAATCACCATGTACAAACATATTTACAGATATATTTTTTTGTCAATTTGTGTTAGCGGATCATATCAGATTTTAGGACATATCACTAGCACTGTTGGTCTTTGAAAAAACTTGAAGTTTTAAACAAATTCACTTAGATTGTCAGTATACTAGTCCACTTAAACATCTACACATTTCTCAATTGTTTCAAGATATGTTAGGTAATTTTAAGAACTTTACTTAACCGTGTTTCCCACCTCAGAGTATACTCTTGTATCAATATTCCATAGATTTCATCTTACAGGTGAATATATCTAACGGATATCTGTATCTAGCTTGTGCAAGACCTTGAGAGCTCGGGTTAGTACCACCTTACAGACAAAGAGATGAAGGCTCGACTTTAAAAGTGGTGTTCCAAATTTGGAATTTTTATACTCCAATTATCGTATCTTTTGATATTTTCAATTTAATGTAATTTTAGGGTTTTCAAGTAAAAGTATTCTACAAGTTCTAGGCCATTGCCGATGCAAAATCAGAAGAACTTGTATAATGCCCCAGATATCAATTATCTATGAAAACCTAGTATCTCAGAATCAGCCAATCTCTCAAACGAAATTTTAGTGTACTAAGACCATATATACGAGAGATGTTAAGCCACAGATTAAGAAGTTTTTCTATATGTTTATATCTCGAACACAATTTACTAAATGTACGAAGTCGACTGGCACATCATCAGTGAGTGAGATCGGTTTAACACTACATTTCTTTAGCATAGTGTGATAGTCCACTATGTAATATCATTTCCTCTTTTTACAAGAAAACTCTTTTTGTCTTTTTCATGTTTTTGTACTTTTTGCATTTAATATGTTTTTGGATTTTCTCGAAATTTCAAAAAAAAAATCCCCCCTAAAATTAAAAAATATATCTTTGATTTTTGATTTTAAAGAATGAAACATTGACCGACCGATGAGAATCACATCAATTCGTCATCCATTACGGCTTCACATTTTTCTTTTAAGCTCTCTACCCTCAAGATGACAAAACTTTTACACTTTTGATTTTATAAACATTTACATATCTGTCTTTTAAATCAATTTTGTTTGTTCAACAGTGAGTGTTCTGTGATTTTTAATCTTTTTCAAAACTTTTCTTCAAAATAAACATTATAGCAATAACTTTATTGGTAGCCTGAAAAATTTTCATTTGAGTAACCCGACTACTTTCTCGTCATGTGCCAAGAAACCTCATTCTTCATGATTAACTTTTATCTCGGAAGTTCCCGCACACGAACACAAATAATCAATTGGACAGAGATACCCAAGTCTTTTCAGTCTTGGGTGAATTTACTTCGACTTTAATTTTCTCTCTCCAATCAGGTTTATTTACAGCTTTCTCAAGTTTAGGAAAATCCTCTAAACTCTCTCAAATGACATAGACTTTTCAAAAAATTTATTTTTCTTTCATCACCCATGTTTTTATTTTTCTTCAAAGCTTTCTTGAAATACAATGTAGAATCTTTTTGTTCTTTACTGTTTGAAGATTCACCAATTTCAAAATTTGAAAACTTAGTATTCACTAGTTTCACTTTGTGTGTAGATTCTGTACATTGTTTCCAAACCTGAGTTGGTACAAACATCAGTGATGATTTGTGTTTCAAATCTTCAGAATTGTTCTTTACATCATGAACAACTTTAAGATTATTTTGTGGACATTTTCTTGCAATGTGTCCGACCTTATTGCATTTAAAGCACGTCCTACTTCTGTTACAACAGAGGATTCCTCAATTTATTTACATTGTTCTTGTTGATTGAAAAATACTTCATTAGATTGTTTGAAAATTTGACTTTCTGTTGATGAACTTGCAGAAACAAAAGTCATTTTCTTTAAATATTTTGATTTACCAAACTTGTTATAATTCCTCTTACCATACCAAGACCCATTCCATCCTTGATAATTTCTCCGTTAATTGTTTGAATAAACATTTTTTGGTTTAGAATAATATGATTTATTTCTTTTAAAGTTCGAAACTTTTGTTTCTTTTGTCAAACTTTCAATTTCAGAAATTTTGATTTCAACAATTTTGAAAACCTTTTCGAATGTAGTTGATCAGATCCACACATTTTGTACATTAAAATATTTGGATCATCATTTGAACTACTTCCTGATGTTTTAAGATAAGTATCATGAAAATTTTCGTCATTTTCGGGCTGTGAACTCGAACTTCCTTTTTCAAATTTTGATTGAGTGTTTTCAAAAAAATTATCTCTTTGTTTTCCCAAAACATTCTCAACCACTTTCTTAACCGCATCTGATCCATCATCACAATCATCAGACTTTGTATAGGTTACATGAATGTTGTCGGGCAACTGATCTTTCTGTTCGGTTTTCACTATTTTCAATTTAAGATTCAGTGCCTTTTCCACCCATCTGGTTTCCTCCTCGCATAGTTATTCCACGTTAGAGGTGGACATTGACTATAACCCAAACCTCTATCTTGATAACCGTATATATCTTTCCCCATTTTCATCTTTTCCTGTCGGCTTGGGAAAAATGTGATCCAACACGTAAGATGCCACTGAATAACTTTTCAACTTCTTATCAACTCTCTCCGTTTCAATCTTCATCGCTTCTAGCTCCTGTTTGAGTTCGGCAATCATGTAAATGTGAGTAGTTATCACCATCTGTTTATCCATGACCGTTGCCTTGAGCATAGAAATCGTATCAATAACTTTTATACTTATAGTATGGAGTTAGTTGACAGATTTGCTCAGTTTATCGTAGGCCTCTTTCGTGATTTTGAAATCACTTGAGAGGTTATCATCATTACGTTTAAGTTCCATGTATTTTTCATCTTTTTCTAGACAAGACATGCACGGTTCCAAACATTTTGTGCATTGTCTTTCTATCTCAACTTTCTCAATCTTCTTTTCTTCCTGAACTCTCTCAAATTTGAATTTCTGATCGGCTTTAAAAATTTCTTCATCTTCACAATCCATCATTATCTTTTCAACCGTCATTTCTTCTTCACTTTGTGTATTCTGATGATCTCTTTGTTCACTGAAGAAACTTCCTAATGAATTATAGATTTAGGAGTCATAAATGAATGAAAAGCATTTTAATAATTTCTTCATTAGTATAGTAACAGTGATCAGATTCTTCTTGAACTTCATCATAACAAACTTAGGGTTCCGGTTCTTCAACAATTTCATAAACCATTTTGGTCAAAGACAAATTTATGCAAAGTTAGCTCTTGTGCGAAGCGAGATTTACTTCATGCGAAGTTAAACTTAAAACAACAACTAAATTTTACTTCTTACGAATTAAAAACAAAATGATCTTAAAATTCACTTAGTACAATCTGAAAAGGTAAACTTGACTAAAATTTCACTTCGTATGAAGAGAAAATTTACTTCGTGCGAATTGAAGTTTAGATCGTGCGAAGAGAATGTTCACAATTTCACGGTTTTTGCCATTTTAATCATGAATTCAGTTGATTTAAGGTCTGATTCTTTCAAGGTTTGTTATAACATGATTTTATTTTATCTTTGAAAAACTTAGGCCAATTTGTCCTTAGATCTTTGAAAAAAGATCAAAATAAGAAAAATGAGTAGAAGAGAAGTGTTTTGTGGCTGAATCTTGTAGAATGTCTTCAAATAAGGCTTTCTAGCTCTGATACCACTTGTAGGTCTGCGATCCGAATCCGAAAGCTCAGGCACTAATTTTTTAACCTAGTCATAAATGTCTAGAATCCAATAAAGAGTTAGGTGACATTAATAACAAGATTCACTTTTAATTGTTGTTTCATTAATCACTTCAACGTTACAAATCCTAGAAACAACTAGACAGAGCTTCGTCGTCCTGATTACACAAACGTCTATCTAACACTAACATCGCACAACTAATATACAACTTGATTTACCTTTGTGCGAAGCTAGGTCTTCACTTCATACGAAGCTAAGTTATCTCCGTATGAAGGTAATATGCTACCTTCGTACAAAGTGAACTTTAACTTCGTGCGAAGTGGACATACACGCATATGAAATCTGACATTTTGTTCCTATTACAGACTCGATGTTATTCGATGACGTAGGCGACAGACATATGCATCTACAATGTGTTCGTTTTTCTCACTAAACTATAAAATATTCAATACACGTTTTATCAAGCATATTCGCGTAGTGACGGACATACATAATATGCACCAACAACTTCCCCCTTGGGCATCACTGCTGAACCTTGATCTTGAAATATGATAGCCGTGTTTGAATATTCTGCAACTTCAATCAGGCATCTTGATATCTTCAGATAATTCCCCCTTGGTTGATGCTTAGGGCTTGCATTATCTTCATTATACACAAATTCCCCCTAAAATGAATCTTTAGGTCTTTGTTTGCACGGTTCCCGACCTCCTCTGATTTGCATAACTCTAACCTTCACGAATAATCACCAGCTCGAAACTAATCAATGCAGCTTGTCTGTTTTGACTATAACCACATCCGTGTTTGGTTTTTGCTTTAACGCTTTAGCACTTTAGCTGAATCTCTTAATCTTCAAAAAACCCAACCAACAATTGATAGAAACTTCGAATCACCACATGGGTAAACTTCAATTTAATGAATACCCGTGAAAATCTGAAATCCTGTTTTACGTAATCACCTTTAAGCACACTCCTGAATGATTGATCAGTGTAAACGGACACAATCAGTAAATCTTCAACAGATAACAAATCATCTAGTAACACATTCATATCTGAGAAATGTTCTTCCATGATCAAATTCTGACCTCTCTAAAACTTATCACTTAATTTCAATATATTATTCTAATGAAATTTTATTCCCATTTTTGCATATTCTGACCTCTCTAAAACTTATCACTGAAGTTCCCCCTTAAACTTGGCAAATTCAGTCCTCTCTATTCTCTGAAAAACTCAATTATGCGAAAAATGTGTCAATTCTGGATCAGGCGGGTCTAGACAGAAGTTTGGATGGGATTTCACTAATTCAGTAGAATGTTATTAAGAACAGAGTAGAAGCTGAAGTCCAATGATTCTATTCATACCGAAAGAGTATACATCTTTACAAGCTGTAGAAATCAGCATTTCCCCTCTAGGAACTCAAAACTTATCAAACTAAGAACACACGACACTATATATAGACACGGGTTTGGTGCGGACTAGCTTACCTTCGTACGAAGGTGGAGTAGCTTACCTTCGTACGAAGGTGTTACATCCTCACCATCGTGTCATGTGTTCGTTTTCTTACTAAACTATATAATATTCAACACATTCTCTACCTAGCCTATTCGCACAGTGGCAAACATACATAATATGCACCAAAAATTTAATCAATTTTTCCGGCAACCAAATTGTCAAGTTTTAGTAGTTAATCAATATAGCATCAATTCGCGGGTTCAACCAAACACTCTTTTCAACCAAACAAACAAATTAACTATATTGCAAGCTTCCTAAAGTGTGATATCGTTAATAATCAATCTTTTCCATACGAAAACCAAAGACTCTTCATGGTTCGACCCTTTTCTACTACTAACGCATTGTTAAGGGTAATTTGGGCTATAAATTATTATCTTTGACCGAGGCGGACACTCCGATTAGGGGTCACTATGGGGAGGTGCTCCCATAGAAGAAGCAGGGGTGTCTACAGTAGGGAGTCAGTGGAAGTGTGAGAGTAGATGTGGGGGTATCTGGGATGGTAGTAGAGACGCCGTCCTAGGCATGTGCATAGAGGCCAACGGCCCTAAGTTCGGATGAAGATATCTGCTCGTTAGAATCCGAGGAGGCTAGGTCTACAACAGAAATAAACGGTGAGGGTATCTCTATAATCGCTACATCAAATACCTCACTATCACCTAGATCATCGTTAAGATGGTCTACGCGGAAGATGGGGATCTCGTCCTTGTCATCAGAAATCCCGATCAAATGTGGTATGCCCGCGAGAGGTGGTACGTCTAACACAAGGTCTTCATCCAGAAGACAAATAACTACCACTCCAGGGAATAGGGGCTCGCCCAAATCAAGAACGCCATCCATCACTATGCCGTCCACATGATCCCCGTCATCGCTCATGTCGTGTGACATGTTGTCCGATACGTAGTCCGGGTCCTCCCCCGGATCAGAGTCATCGCTCGAATTACTCGAAGATATAATCTCCACAATAGGCTCATCATCGGATACCATCATCATGTAGTCAAAATCCACGCCGATGACGCTACTAGAGTCGACTGAAGAAGGCATCGTGACCTAGCAAAATATTTCGTACAACATATATATATATATATATATATATATATATATATATATATATATATAATCACATTAGTTCGTTGTAAGTTTCCTACTTGTTTTGTGCAGATCAACTTAATGTATCATGTCTATCCTTTATAGACAATGTCACGTAATGTCCTTGCATTATCGTTTTGAAATGAGCTTGTGTAGTGGACCTTGTGTAGTGTAGTGAAATGCAATGAAAACTTTTTGTTCTTGTAAAAATTATTTTCATGAGAGGATCCTAGTGATTGTAGGCTAGACTTGATAAGGAATCCTTGTTCACTACAATCAAAACTCTGATACCAATCTATCACACCCGCTTGTAGGCGGAAGCGCGAGGTGTGATCGTGATTAGTTCTCATTGCATACGATATAAGTAAACATGCTATATGAATAAAATAAATACGATGTCCATCCATGATATTGATTAAAGTATAAATTACAACCCAACGTGTTTTTCAAATAACATAACTCCAAAAGATTCAACTTTGACATGAGACATGTTAACAAAATATATAGTTTGAACAAGTCAAGGCTTTTCATTCTATATCTCGCACGAGGGCGAGATATATGAACCAAACCCTTCAAAATGGATGGAATTGATTCCAGCTCTTGTTTCTTGTCTTGTCTTCTCATGCAAAGTCCACTAATTGCCTCAAATACATGTAAGTTTGAAAGTCAGCAATAATGTTGGTGATTTCATGTGCTTGTTTTGTACCAGATGAATATTTAAAACATTTGAAATGTATTGTAATGGAATCTGGTATGTAAAGTGTCTATGAAATTGTTCATCATCAATGTTTAGCAAGGACATTAATATGTGTACCGAATATGAAGCAATCCAACCCTTCACGATTTTTGTGCCGATTACCCTCGATTGGGACACAAAAGCACTCTAACCAGTCCTCAGACCAAGAGTGGGGCTCGTCAAAAGCCAATAGATCTAACCCTTTCGTTCCTTGGTCTGTATGTGTGATTAATGGTGCTTAAGTTCCACCCTATGCGCACATGATCTAAGGGTGTTTCATTCCCTAGCTTATCATACCACTGTAACATGTATTACCCTCGAAAGTTTAAAAATTGAAAGGCGTTTAAAAGAGGGGACATGAACTCACAGCTTGCGTCCAAGTACAATATGCTAGAAACCTCGGGGTCCCGTAAGTGAATCACAACCTACAAGTGTTCTAGTCTCATTAGACACTTATGTCTTAACTTGATCATGTACAAGCCTGTCATCTTGGATATTCGCTAGGACATGTATTTGTTTGTTTAGGAACCCTTGTTTGTTTTAATACGTTGGTAGTATGTTTATCAGTTCGTTATATATATATATATATATATATATATATATTGTGTGTGTGTGTGTGTGTGGCTCTTTTCGTGTATGAACGGGCCTAACCCTTCATATGTCTTCGTGCCTCACACGAGTGAGAAGGGGCCCAGCCCTTATGCGTCTTTGTGAGTGTTCCGTTGTCATGAGCAATATATTCTCCCAATATACATTCATGTGTTGTGAACATTGGTTCTCTTGTATATGTATTTGTTCCTTTGTGTGTGTGTGTATATATATATGTGTGTGTGTGTTCTAATATATAAATATAGGAGAAGGATCCGTTAGGAACCACACTTTATTGCGATAACCAATGTGAACACAACCAAAAATACCTAAAAACAACTAAAAAACATACCAAAAATTTTTTTAACATTTTTTTAAAAAAACGCTATTTTCATCACCAAAGAATATAACCAGCGTTTTTCTAAAAAAAAGATGTTAAAAAAATTGTATGTTTTTTTAGATTTTTTTAGGTTTTTTTTTTTTGGGGGGGGGGGGGGGGGGTTGGCATTATGGTTTAGTTTTTTAGCATTTAGCTTGGGTGGGGAAAAGGGGGTTTAGGTTTTTTTTTGGGGGGGGGGGGGGGGTGTTAGGTTTTTTTAGGTTTTAGGTGGTGATGTGGTGGGTTACTTTTGTGTTCACATTGGTTCTCGCGGTTCTCGCAATAAAAGTGGTTCTCGCATGAACCCTATATAATATATATATATATAGGGATCCTAAGAGAAGAGTACCATATTTGAGAAACTTGAGAACCATCCTGTACCACACATTTTCCCTAAGAAAAAATATGTAAAAAACGCAAAAAAATAATATTTTTTATTTTTATTTCTTTGGAAAAATTGCAGCCTTTTCTATTAGGATTTTATAAGGATTTATACACATGTGTATGTTGTTAATCTTTTAACTATATATATGTATATTGCCAATCTTATAACTATACATATGTGTATATTATGAAAAATATATATTCTTAATCTAAAGAAGTGTAGGAAACCGGGTCAAACGAATGTTGATTAAGCTTATTACGGGCGGCATTGAGACCGACTCATTAAACAATAACCAAAACTCTCTAAACACTAAAGCTAAACCCTAGGATCCTAATGCTGAACCTTAAACCATAATTTTAGACCCTAAAGCTAAAGCTAAACCCTAACGCTAAACCATAATACTAAACCCTAAAGCTAAACCTTAAATACAAATGCTAAACCTTAAAACTAAAACCCTAAAGACCAATACTGAGTCTTCCAAAGGAAATGTTAGATAAGTTTTAAGAGTTATTAATCAAACTCTTATGTCTAAACATATCTGGAACCTTTTGTCTAAAAAGAAACTATTTGGACTAAATGGATATGGGTTAATAGATTAAAAGAAAATAGTTTCTGGGAAATAGAAAATAAGGATGGTACATGTTGGAGCTGTAAGAGTATCATGAGGATGAGAGAATTGATTTGGCCACATTGTGTTAAAAGTGTAGGGGATGGGACTGACACATCTATTTGGTATGATATATGGTGTCCTCTTAGTTCTTTATGCAAATTTGTTACTGTAAGAGATATAAATAGGGTTGGGCTTTCCACTAGTTGTATTGTTGATAAGATCATAGCGAATGGGAATTGGAAATGGCCTGAGGAATGGCGACATAAGTATCCTTGTTTGTTTTCTATGGAAGTGCCCAGTCTGATTGAAGGAAAGAATGACAAACTATTGTGGATAACCAGGGAAGGTAAACATGTTAATTTCTCCACTCCTGTGGTTTTTAAAGACTTATGTAGGCAGAGACAGTTTGCATAGTGGGCTAAAGTGGTTTGGTTCAGTCAATCTATTCCCAGACATGCTTTTATATTATGGTTGGCTTATCAAGAAAGGCTGTTGACCCAGGATAGACTTGATAGATGGGAGGTAAGAAATGAAATGGATTGTGCTTTCTGTCATGAACAAATTGATGATCACGCTCATTTATTCTTTGAATGTGGTTATCCTAATGAGATCTGGAAACACTTTAAGGATTTGGGAATGCTTCAGAATTATATAAAGGAATGTGTGAATTTTCTGGCTAACCAGCATATGGGGAAATCTTTTAAAAGTATTATTCAAAGGCTTATGCAGGCAGTAATGGTTTTATGTTTGGCAAGAAAGGAATTTTAGGTTGTTTCAAAATAAACAAAGGCCTTTGAAGGAGTTGTGCTCAGTTATTAAAGAAACAGTGAGAATTAGGCTGATGGGTTTGAGAATTTATGCTAATGCTGGCACTATGAAGGCTAGTAAGGAATGGGGTTTCAAGGTTGTTTGGAAAGATGCTAATAAAATTGTGGATCTTTGGAGGACAGTATGACATACAACAATAATAGATGGATGTATAGTAGCAGGGGTAATCTTGGAAATGTGGGAAACTGGGTAGAAATCATGAGAGGTTGAGATCTAAAGGGTTAGATTGTTTAGATAGAATTAAACATGACCATGAATTCCTTGTTTAGTACCAAAATTATCACAGTCTTGAGTGGAGAGGGGTAATGGGGTGGAGTTTTGGGTGTGTTCCTGGTCTGGTGAGATTGGGTCTGTGTGGGTGGGATATGGTTTGGGCTCCCCAAAATTTTGTTACGAGTGTTGAGTCATTAGACTGTGAGGTAGGAATCAGGTTAGGGGCAATACGGGAACTGCAGAAATAAGGTGCTCTCAAAAAAACTGGGGTAGTCATCTGGCTGTACTAGCTTCCTAATGTGTTCTTGGTTTGCGTTTACTTTTGGAAAATTATTCTGTGTGGGTGTGTTCTCTTGGTTCATGGGTTCACCTATGAGCACAGTACCAACTCTGCTGGTGAGTACTGTAATTTAGGTTGTTTGAGACTTGGGAAAAGTCTACACTTGGGAGACATAAGGCAGGTTCAAGTCTTTGTTGATAGGTTCTGTCCTTCTATCTTTATTTTTTGCTTTTTTAGAACACTACAAAGACTTGTAAGCCATTCTCTAGTGCAGAAACCTGTGTGTGTGGTGTACATTAGATCTGGTTGGATTTGGGGGGAGGGTATCTTCTGGGAAATAGGTGGAATAAGGGACTTAAAAGACCTATGGGTAGTCATCTTACTCAATACCTTGTACCTTAGAATTGTTATTCTTTTTTCATTCTGCATTTATCTTACTCTTATTAGGAAATTTGATCCTATTTTTACTTTTTGTGGCTAGTCTAGAGGGTTCTTTAACCATTCTAGTCACTTCAGCGTTGTTGATTGGGAGATTAGGGAATCCTGTGCAAAAGGGGTGCACTTACATGGGAGTTATAAGGAAGGTGCTTGTCATTATGATTACGACATAATTTTCCATCCCTTTTCTTTTTTGTAATTTTTTAGATCTAAATAATGACAAGCAAACCTGCTTTTTACTATGTTGTTCTAAATCTTTTTCTTGCTTTGATATTGAGTCCTTTGAGTCTAACCCATTTGGGTTTGTGGGGATCCTGGGTTATTTGGGCTGGGGTGGAGATTTAGGGAAGTTGGGGTATTTTGGGATAATTGTAGGGTGTGAATGGAAAAAAAGAGATTGGCTGCTTGTTGCGTACTGTTGGTATAAAATAAATAAGGGTTGGGATTGGAAAACTGCAGCTACTAGACTTGAGTAGTATGCTAAGTGGTTGACATTTCCTGAAAGTTTAGCAACTTATGAGATAGCTATAGCAGGTTGTTTGGAGGATATGCAGTGGGGGTGGTGGTCATGGTGGTTATTTAGTGTTGAGGTGGGGTGGGGGTTTATTGGTTTTTTTGCTCAGTTTATTACTATCCAAAAGCTGGTAATGGTTGTAGTGTTATATTGGCAGTGGAAGGGTATGCAAAGCCAGGGCAGTTTGGGAATTTTTCTAAAAACTTGGCTAAAAAAGAGAGGTGATCAGGAAATTATTTTTATAAAGAATCTGTGTGGGCGTAATAATGCAGCTATTGTTTGGGTGTGGCTGTATTATGAGAAAATTGGAAAGGGACAGCGGTACATTGGGATCTTTGGTCTCGATCATGTTATAATCTGGCTGAAGGAGGTAAAGATAAGTTTATGGGATGTTAGGGAGAGTCAAAAGGATTTAAGGGAAAATATTGTTTTAATGGGTGTTTGGTCTATTTTTGGCAATGTTGGGTATTAGGTAAGGGTGTTGGGCTGGTATGGGAGAAGTATGATGTGCTGGATATTATATGTTGCTAGGGTTTGTATGTCAAGAAAGAAGGCTCGTCAATTGATTGGTTGCAGGTTTTTTGTGCAAAAAAAGAATTTGTTTTATAATCTAAATCAAGTTTGTAATAGTCAACTTGAGGAGGCTATAGGTAAAAGGTTGGATAGAAGTTGTTTATGTAAGAATAAAGGATGGACGGGTGATAGGGGGTTGTCATGTGCCATTGTGTGGATAGTTGTTTAAGATGGATCGGGACGTTGGAGCTGGGCTTTGTCTATGTCGTGATCAAAGTGATGTGGTGGAGTAGGGTAAAGGTTGACTTTTTGGGTCAACAGGAAATTAATGGTAGTTTTGCTAGTGGGTCTAGCATTGGAGGGTTAATGATTAATGCCTAACAGGATGACTTTCAAAATTGGGAATATGAGCTACGTATGAGGAGGCTTACTCTTGAGAGTTGGTGGGTAGTTTTGATCTTAGGGAAAGGTTTCGAAGTGAGTATGATGGTACAGTTTTGATTACGAGTTGGAAATATCGGATCAGGTAGTTGATTAATGAGTGCAAAACTAAAAAGATTTCTATTAAAAGTCTAGTGCCATATGCTGGGCAATACCGAGTTACATTACTAGCAGCTATATGTGTTAGGATATGGTTGGTTATTAATCTATTTATGGGCTGGGCTTAGAGACTGAAGAGTTGAGAGTTTATAGTAGAGATGGGCATAATAACCGGTTCCAAACCCGACCCGGTGGAACCTACCTGGGACCGGTTCCGGTTCTTACCCGACATATAGTATAACCGGTTCCGGGTTCAAAATACCCGATGGTTCCTACCCGGTTCCACATTTTTGGAAAAAAATAAGTTCCGGAACCGGTTCCAACCCGTATCCGGGTTGTACCCGTAACCGGTTCTTATCATACCCCGGTTCTTACGGTAACCTTCCAGACCCGGCGTCAATATATTTTTAATGTGAGTTTTTTTTATAAGTCTTTGCTAGAAACAAGTACCCGGTTACACAAACAACCTAAACAAGTAACGTTAAACAAAACATATAAAACACTAAACATACTAATCATAAAACACAAATGGGTTTACAATACATAAAACAAACTAAACTTTCGATGACCCGGTCCCGGATGCTTCACCCTTTTCATTGTTTTTCGCCTTTGTCACCGGACAATGGCGGTCGGTGTGTTTCTTGAGCGTCGAGTTGGCCGACGCCTTCATGAACTTCCCGCACCCCTTGCATCTAGCCATTTCATGGCTATCCGACATCAAGCACAAGTCAAAGTGCTTCTAAATAGCGGGGTTTCTTTTGGTTTCCAAAACAACCACGAACTCATCGTTGCAAGCCATCATTATCTCTTTGATAGTATTAGATTTGAAGTGTAAAGTGTTAAGTTTATATAGAAAAACCGATTCTGTAAAGTGTAAAGTGTAAAGTGTAAAGGGGTTTATATAGAAAAACCGATTCTGTAATCAGGAACCGGTTCCAATGGTAACATTTATCAGGAACCGGTTCCAACGGTAACATTTTATCAGGAACCGGTTCTGAACAGTGAATGGCAGGTTTGACTGTCAGGAACCGGTTCCCAATAGTAAAATGGCAGCTTTGACTGAACAGGTTTGACTGTCCAGGAACCGGTTCTGAACAGTAAATGGCAGGTTTGACTGCCAGGAACCGGTTCCCACACTATCAGGAACCGGTTCCGCACCATACCCGGTTCCACACCATACCGGTTCCATAATACCCGTACACGGTTCTACACGGTTCCATATTCTTGGGTGTGAACCCGGGTAGGAACTGGACTCGGTTCCACACCATACCCGGTTCCAATGACATCCAAGCAGAACCGGGTCCGGGTTGGAACCGGTTCCGGGTTGGAACCGGTTCCGGGTAATAATAAAACCCGATTATGCCCATCTCTAGTTTATAGATTGTGTTATGGGTTTAATTTGTTTGAGGAATTCAGTGGGTAATTCGTATAGGTGGATTGAGTGGTGGCTATCTGGTAGCAGAGGGGATTATAGGCTCTTGTTAAATGTTTTGGTTGCTAGCAATAAAGCTAGGCATGTTAGTAATATTGGAATTAATATAGCCCAGCGTGTCATGCATGGTAGGCATAATTAGGCCATAACAGAATGGGCTAGTGGTGATCATAAAAATATAGAGTTGAATGCGAGATGGGTAACTATGGTCTGGAAAGCTGGTGGGTTATAGAAAGCATTGGGCTTCTTTGGTTATGGAGGAAGTGGGCTTTACATGTCAGTAACAAGCGTGAAAATTGGGCTAAAGGAATGATTTGTATTTGCGATTTTGTTGTTGGGAATGACGGTGCAACATGGGTGACTCATTTGAACGCTTTTGTGAGGTGGGCTATTAATGATTGGGCTTTGAGGGATTTTAATAATCAGTATTGGAGAGGAAATTGTTACGAATATGTTTTTTGTTATATAAGGCCCACTTGGTTTATTTGGGTATATGTCATGGGCCTTAATTGGCCGATAGGTTTTATAGGTAGGAATAGTCTTGATTGTTGTATATTTTGGCCCTTTATGGTTTTTTGTATTAGCGCTAAGAGTTTTCCTTGGGCCTATATCCCGTGAATGTCTTAGTGCTTGTCTCTTGTAATTCTTGCATTCTTTATTAATAAAAGTTTGTCGGGTCCCGTCCCCTTTCCCAAAAAAAAGACCAATACTAAACACAAAAACTGACCCATAATGCTAAACCCTAAACCCTAAAGCTAAACCCTAATGCTAAACCATAAAGCTAAAACTAAACCCAAACGCTAAACCCTGAAGCTAAACTAAACCCTAATGCTAAACCTTAAAGCTAAAACTAAACCCTAACGCTAAACCATAATGCTAAACCCTGAAGCTAAACCCTAAATACTAATGTTAAATCTTAAAGCTAAAACTAAATCATTCACCTAGATCGAAGATTTACAACACTTATTTTTCAATTTTAAACATGTACATACACATATGTATAGTTAAAAAATTGACAATATACACATATGTTAAAAGATTAACAATATACACATGTGTAAAAAAAATAAAAAAGAACCTAAAGGTTGCGAATTTCAAAAACAATTGTTTGCGTTTTTACATATTTTTGCATTTTTTGCTTAGGAAAAATGTGCGGTCCAGAATGCTTCTCAAGTTTCTCAATTAGCCTACTACTTCTCATATGATCATAGTCCTATATATATATATATATATATATATATATATATATATTATATATATATATATATATTACTGAGGTATGTTGTTAAAAGTAAATATTTTTAACATTGAACTTGTTTATATGTACATATATTATGCTCTCTTGTATGCGTACATCTCATCTAATGTACTTGTGTATTTATACGTATACGTATACCATGTACGTATACTCCAGTTGTATAATTTTGTTGTAGGTATTTGTGTCTTATTTATACGTATATGTTTATACATGTACATTACTTATAATCTTGGATTTTACTAAGTGTTTTGGTGTACGTATTCATACGTAAGTATACATATATACTTGTATTCTTGCACTTAGTTGTTTATATATAACTTTCCGGATTTGTGATAGGTGAAATATATTTGTGAAGTCTCTAAATATAATATATTTTTAGAACTTGTCGGTAAGTTTGTGTATATATATATATATATATATAAAATGCTTATGTTTTGTGTTAGTAAAATATATATTTCTTGTCGTTATAATATATATGTTTCTTGTTGGTAAAGTATATATATTTCTTGTCGAATTTTAGCATATTTTACCTAGTCGGCTTAGTATATATATTCTTACTTCGATATATATGTGTGTATATGTCCATTGTCCGTTTCGTCTGATCGTCCGATTTATATGTCAAGGATGTATTAAGTGTATATATATACTCCTTGTGTATTAGTCCATGTATCCAAGTATGGGTGTGTGTGTATATTTATACTTTGCATGTTTTAAGTATATTATGGTACTTTGTATCTTTGTGTTAGTATTTAGATGAGCATGTATCATGCATTTTCTAAATACACACACTTAACACATAAATATATAGACACATGTAGGGTGATCTAAATAAATATTTTTCATCCTAATATATATATATATATATATATATATATATATATATATATATATATATATATATAAAAGTATCTTTTAGTTTAAGAAAATACTAGTAAGTTTTAACTTAAGATTTTCCGCCAAAAATTTTGTATAATCATAATTAAGGTTGCTAATCACCTTTTAGTCATGTAATCCCTTGTTAATTACACCCTGATTATGATTATATTTTTAAAAAATTTGATCATAGTTTCCCCTATATTATGGACCTGTTCACGTTTTCAAAACGTATTTTAAAACAATTTTCCCACTTAATATAATCATCAAACCTCAACAAAGTTACCAAAGATCATCAAGCATGAAATTTCATATGTTCTTAACATCAATTTTCATGAACTTTAATTTTACAATTTGTAAGATCTTCAAAATAATCCCTTCTTTCTATGTTCATCCTTTATTTTACAAAGTTTATATAAACTTCTTTATATAATTTATCAAGATCAAAACCACAAACATGTATTTTTTTAGTCTTAACATAAACTTTATACTTTCTAAAAATGATTTATAACCATATTAAAGTTCATGATACTATATGTTGGTTGATCTTGCTAAATCTAAACATATACATGTTTAGATATATATGTTTAATATACATCTAATATGGTTAAAATGATTATATATATATATGTTTAGATCTTACTTTTAACCATAATCTTGAAAGATCGCTTGTCTAAACATAATCAACAACAAGATTACCACTAAAATATACCACAAGTTCATCACAACAACAAGTATATTATGTAGATTATAGTGTTTTGTTTAGGGTTTCATATATTTTAAATGTGAGCTTCAAGATGATCAACTTGTATATCTATAAACTACATGTATCAAAGAGCTTAACATGGTTAGATGGTGCTTACTACTAGCATTTAGGCTATGGATGAACTTAGATGAGAAGATGAAGATGATGAAAGATCCAACACTTGAGATAATGCTCCTAGAAAGCTTCCAATGCTTGAGAGTGTCTTAGATCATCTTAAAATGCACTTGAATTCTTGTGTTTAGTGGGTTAAAGTTTGAAAGATGAAGAGAAGAGAGAGGTGAGAGTTGGGCTAGGTTGTGAGGAGAGAGAGAATGGAGTTTTGTTGTGAAATTTGAAAATGAGAAGCATGAGAATGATGTAGTGTTTTGATGATTATAAGCTTTCAAGTTTCTATAGTCAACAAGATCTTTCAAATTCATAACTTCTAGCACTCTTCATCATCACACATCATGGGGTGTGTGGACCCCATGATGATCGAAATAGGGAGGGTAGAGTTGGTGATGGTGGTTTGAATATAAAAAGGTTTAGACATGTGTTGTAATTCTAGGTCTTAGATATTTATGTGTTTAGGGTAATTATGGATGATTAGGATGCTAATTGTAGTTTAGGGTGTAAACATGTTTAACTACTTCACCAAACTAGTTAATTTGATGTTTAGATGTCAAAACCGGCACCAGTTTTGTTATCGGCTCGTTAATGGGTAATTTATGTAACTTGTATGGTAATATATATATTATGTATGCATCATGGAGATATTTTCAATATCTTTGATGTTGTTTATGATAATTAACATCATTAATGGATCTTGTTATTACCATAGAATGCTGAATTTTGATGTGTTTTTGCTGAATTTGCTATTTCATAGTTCGGATTGGACAGGCTTTAGTTTTTATGCATTTTTCTGGAAAGTATATGACATTAAAAGTAGTCTCCCATTTAGGGTTTTGTATGAGTGTTTCTTTGGATATGCTTTCTTATCCTATTTTCGTCGTTTCAGGGAGTGTCTACCAATGTTTTTGGAAAGAGTTTATTTCGTTTCGCGACACGGAGAATATGATGACATGACATGATATGTAATTGTATGTCCTGGGATTGCTAGACTTTATAAGACTCAATCGTACCAAATTAAGTCTAATGTACATAACGAAATATGTAAACCGTGATTAAGTTGTACGTAATTACCAGTTATTTTGTCGTTTGTTACAATATCAGTTAAATTTACATTGTATCAAAGTAAGGACCATAATAAGACAAAAACGCTAGATAGTTCCCGCTCATGTACGTGTTCCTTAATCCCACCTACTCATTGTTCCGATCACAGTCACCTTTTGATTAGTTCCAAACTGCTAGTTTTTATTCTTTTAGAAAATTTTGTAATGTGTTTGTGAGTGTTTTTTTATTACAAAAATTCAGAGTATGTCACAACAAGCCTTAATGAGCCTTGTCATGTGTTAGTAAGGTGTTTCAAGTTACACAAAGTCGTATTAGGTCACAATAGGTAATCACGGTGTTAATTACACAGTCTAAAGATTGGTAAACAAATGGGCCCTAATTGGCTTTATAATAGGTTAGTAGGTTGGTTTATGGTACACAAAACTAGGTCATAACAAATCATATTAGTGATGATACGATGTAGGATCAAAATCGACTTTCATTTCACTTAACTCATCAAAGCAAGGAATGGCTACTAGATAGACAATTAGTTAAAGATGCCTATATTACTATATTTACACTAATAAAATACATTTCATTTCTATATTTTACAGATAAAATATAGATATTTTAAGTCACTTGTGTGCATGATGATTACTACCTACCTAGACTAACAACCACAACCATTACTATACATACTATATTATATTTTCACTACAATATATGCATCCCAGAAGACGAGATTGGCACACTACCTTGTATTGTTTCCTAACCTTTGTACTAAGAGACCCACACATTACCATGTTTGTTCTAAGCTTAGTTTCACTCTAAAATCTTAGCAACAAATAATCACTTTAAAGCTAAAGAAACTCATGATAATGATGTGCACGTCTTCTGGACACATATTCGATCTATCGCATCAAAACTTGCTTTACAACACACAAAAATTGGCTTTAGAGCACCTTTGGTGGATACTAATTCTGAAACCAGTAATCCCAACATACTAGTTACTCCAAGTTAACAAAGATGTCATGACATATGTGGAAAAAGGAGGTTTAGTAGAGGGACGAAGGCAACCTATCATAGTTATAGATATGAAAAAAAAATGACACATCATTTTATTACCATTTATGTTTTGAAATTGAAATTGTTATTTGTGGGTTGCCATTTATGATAGGTCATATAACATTCAATTTAGCCATTGAAAGATCGTCGCAACCAAATCCCACCTACAAACATCAGGAAAGTTTGCCTGAGAATCTTGTGTTTGCTAATGGATTACTTAGGGTTATTCCATCGTTGCTTAGCTGAAGACAAAATGAGTGAAAAGTGTTGATGTATTGTAAAACATAGTGATAGACATGCCGGATTTGCCTCTTTAGTAGGGGTAGCCCCCATTACCCCTCAATTTTTTGTGCAATTTATTTTGAGGTTTTATGTATTCCGCTACACTGGAAATAATATTATGCTACCCCTCCAAAATATATTAAAAGCCCAACACCTTGTCACAAAAAGTGCTCACTTTTTCCCCTTCAAGTCACTTTTTGTCAGGCGTTAGGTGTTTGCTTTCTTGTCACAGGCGATTAGGCTACTGCTTAAATGATGGAGAGAGGTTGAACTCATGGAACTGACACATTTATGGAGATGAAATTTTGATAAAAATATGAACATCGCATGGAAAAAATAGATGGAGAGAAAATGTGAGTTTCAGGTTTAGAAAAGAGAATTCACATGGTAGAAGGATTATATGTAGGTTCTAAGGTTTAGAAAAAGAAAATAGTAGGGGCGGGGGTGTTAGTCATTTCCATAACTTACCCAAAGTTTTCCTAGTTTGTTTATTTTATTTCTTTTCTTGTTTCTTTAGTTTTAATTGTCGTATCTATAGTTTGGTTGATTGTACATTAAGTATTGCATAGAGATTTTGTGCTCTTTTAGGTTGTATATATAGGTTATTTATATATTAGACTCTATATTAAACATATTTTTGTTTGAAATTTAGGTAAACAATGATATAAACCTATAAGAAATATATAAAAAAATATAAATACATTGCGTTTCGCGTTTGAAAAGCGGTTCGCTTTTTCGCTTTGCGCCTAGGCTTTAGACCATGTCGCTTCGGTCCAACTCCAAGTTTAAATATGGCTAATGATATGCATGAAAATGATTATATCGTGTTTTGATTTTTGTGTTTAACTTTATTTAATATCGTGTTTTAATTTTTGTTTCGTTTACAATTAAAAATTAATAAAATTTTGCTTTAGATCCACTACTGCTGATAGACATGTTGTGAATTATAAAACGTACGGATAATTAATGAAAGCCAAGTAGAAGAACTGGGAATATAAATCTATTTAAATCAAATCGTTAATAAGTTGATGAGGTATGCCCATTGTTGGGATTGAACCCTATAAAAGAAGAGATGATAAAATGCAAAAACAGGTCTGGTCTAGATGATCCAATATAAATAGTGTTTTGATTCACGACTTCCCTCAATGACAAGGCACCTAACATCTGATAGCCTTAACATTTGCTATGTGCTAAGCTCTGCTGGTTGGAAAGACTGTAAAGACCAAACCTCTGCTTGAAGTTAAAAGTCTGATGAAAGTCAAAGGTCTGATCACCCTTTGAAGAACATATGACAAAGCTTCCACAGTGGTTAGCATCCTATTTAGATAACCATCAGTGTTTTGTAATTGTATCAGATGTTAGCATTAGCAGTGGTTAGAGGTTGTTAGGTTTGTTAGATGTCATTGTCTTGGTGATGTCAGCAAAGATGCTTCAGAGGTTAGGATTTGTACTATAAATAGACAGTGCATGTATTGTTCTATTTAGCTCACACACACACACTTATCTTGTACGATCTAATCTGTGTGAAGCTCAGGCTGAGGAGGAGTTAGTGATTCATGCATGTAATTACTTGTAATCCTTGTTCAATCATTTGAGTAATGAAAACACTGTGTGATGCAAGCTAATCTCCCATTTGATTGTGTTACAAAGTTTTAAATTGTATTCCGCTGCAAGTTTTATATGTTTTATCTCATTTTATGTTCAATTTGTTTAAAACAACACAATCAGGTCAAACTCAGATTCTAACAATTGGTATCAGAGCATGGGCAGTCAAATTCGATCTAACAATTGATTTGACATAAAAAGATCAGCTCAATTCTTGTGATACTGTGTTGATCGTAATTGTTGGAAAACAGAGTAAGAGCCAAATCACGTTATATACGTTTTTTTTCGAGTATTTGTGATAAAATCTGTGATGATTCTACGATTGATGGTTGCTAAGAATTCATCTCAAGTCTTTCAAAAGACTAAGGTGAACCTAAATCTTAGGAACAAGAGCTATATGATGAACATAAGTTATGAGAAAACATTGCCTCAAAGAAGGACTTAGGACATCAATCAGATCTAAATGATTCATTTATCAAGAAATTTTTACTTATTTTTTTGTAGTAAAAATTTCATGTATATATGAGGACATGTGTTATTCCTTTTCAGTATTTTTGTTTTCTGGAAAGTAATACATGTTGAGTTTTCACTTGTTTTTGATAGTTAAAGCTCAAAAACATGTCAGGAAGTAAAACCTTTCTATTTTTAGAGAGAAAGGAGTTTTTCTTCCTTGATAATGGATCAAAAGAAATCTATTGATGTTCAAGATTATTTCATATTATGCTTATATAGGCTAATTTTGCAGATATTCACATTTCTCACTACAAGAGCAGCAGATGATCAAAAAAATTGTCAAAGCTCATCCTCTGCTGGTTCAACAGTTGTTGATCAAAACAGTATCAAAGCCATTGCCATCACATGATATCCAAACACTTTGACATCAGACATCACTTTGTAAGGAATTGCTATGAAAAAGGTTTGATTTCTTTACAACATGTCCATACCAAGGATCAACTGGCAGATGTGTTGACAAAAGCACTTGATGCTCACACTTTTGACAGCTTGATTTCTAAACTTGGAATGCTAAACATGGATTAAAAACAAAATTTCTTTGTGATCCATGTGAAAATAGCAATAAAATGTTTTTAGAAAATCAAAATCCATCCTTAAAAATAGTTTAATGTTGGTGCATATGTCTGTTGCCTTCGTCATTACACGAGAACGAGTCTAGAATAAACGAGAGTTTCTGAAGACTGAACAGGACAAAGTAGATATCCAAGAGGGAGTCTATTGGTGCATAATGTCTATAGAATAGTCTTGTATCGAGTCTGTATAGTATAATGAAATGAGACGTATTTAAGAGTGTTTTAGGACAAGTTCGCTTGAGATTGTAATGGGGAAGTCAAGTTCGCCCAAACTTCAACACCAAACCAGCGAACTTATGATCCTATAAATAGGTGCCTTGTGATTTCATTTGAAAACTGAGAGATATTTTGGCACAGAGTTGGCGAAGCTCTGTCGGATCCGGATCTCGAATGTATTGAACTTAAGATCAATGAAAACAACAATTAACCGAGTAATTCTTGTTATTTGATTAACTTGTCATTAGTTTCCGCCTAATTGGACAATAGATAACAAATTTAGGTTCCCGTGCAAATCGTCGTTCCTACAAGTGGTATCAGAGCCTGGATACCAAAATTTGCTGGAATCAAGACAAGAATTTCTCTATTTCATCTCCATTCTATCATTTTTCTTAACATTTTCACATACTTGATGATTTCATGGTAAAAAATGAGTGATTTTTGAATATGTCATGTAAAACACACTAATAACAAACCCATGAGAGTTTGGACATCAAATTCAAACGTTTTGACATCAAAAAGTTGCAAAAAACCATGTTTTTGGAACAAGCCATGGCCGAACTTAACATCAAGTTCGACCGAACTTGATTAAAATCTCACTGATTTTCATCAAGTTCGACTGAACTTGATAGGATTTTCAAGATTTTTGTGAGGAGTTCCCTCGAACTTGAAGGATATTTCAATAGTTTTGATTAAGTTCGACCGAACTTGATCGAATCTCATTGAATTTTATTCACAAGTTCGCCCGAACTTGACGAACTCATTGAAATATTACCTAAGTTCGACCAAACTTAAGTGTTTGTCTTGAAATCTTACACAAGTCCGCTCGAAGTGTGATTTGTTGGTGCAGAATGTCTATGTCTTAGTCTTATATCGAGTCTGTATTGTATAGAGCTGGATAGGCTAGGTTAAGAAGTATTTATGAAAAGTTGTAGCCAAGTTCGCTCATGAGTTGACATGTTTAAGCATGTTCGGCCGAACTTGCATAGGCAAGTTCGGGCGAACTTACACATGTGGAGCGAACTTGTAAACCTATAAATACCTAGCTTGTGTGTCTCATTTGAAACTTTGGCATTGTAGAGGCGAAGCTCTGTCAGTCTGTAATCTGAACGTTTAATCAATGAAACTGATGATTAACTGATTAATTCTTGTCTATTGGTAACACGACGTAATATTTCCGCTATTATGGATGTTAGATATCAAATTTAGGTTCCTAAGCATCGAGGATCGGTCCTACAAGTGGCATCAGAGCTAGAACAGCCTGATTTGACAGTATCAAGACAAGAACACTTCTACTTCTACTCCATTCTTCTTTTTCTTTAACTTTTGATCAGAAAATGAAGAATTCATGGTCAAAAGATTTTGAATTTTGAATATATCATATAAAATACAACAAAGATAAACCCTTGAAAGATTGGAGACAAAATTCAACCGAATTCATGTCGAAATTTTGAAAAAACCATGCTTTTGAAAACCTTCTGGAACGAACTTGTTGGCCATGTTCGGCCGAACTTGCACTAAAACATCACTTTTCAAGTGATATTTTAGTAAGTTCGCCCGAACTTAGGTGATTTTTGAGGAAATTTGAGTCAAGTTCGCCTGAAGATACTAAATTTTCATTAATTTTACATCAAGTTCGACCGAACTTGTGTAAAATCAAGAAGATTTTAAATAAGTTCGCCCGAACTTGCTTGTATTTCATCAAAGTTCTATTAAACAAGTTCGCTCGAAGATCTGTTTAATTGGGCTATAAGTTCGACCGAAGATAAACGAAACTTTTCAAAGTAAACCTAACAAGTTCGACCGAACTTGTTAGAAAATTCAAGAATTCTTCATTTCACTACAAGTTCGACCGAACTTGTAGTAGGACTAACTGTTTTCAAAGTTTTTGAAAAATTTTCAGCGTACACGTTTCGTGATTCACAGTGGAAGACCAACTAAGAGCTTATATGTCCGGAGCTAGTTCATCAAATGCCAATGTGATTAATCAAGTCAATCTTGATAACGAAATGGGAACGACCGTTAAACCGCCCAAGCTGATGAGCATGGACGAATACGAAGCATGGAAAGAGAAATTTACCTACTGGGTTTAAGCCATGCACTTCGCTGGTTGGGTGTCAATCGAAAGAGGCTATACAATTCCGGTAGATGAACGTCAACAAGTTCTTGAGAAGTACAATTACTCGACAGCTCAGAGAGACGAATACATTGCTGAGAAAAAGATGATCAGTCTCATCCAGCAGTCAGTCAAAGAAGATATTCTGATCCTGCTACCAGAGTATACTACAGCAAGAAAGATTTAGTTGTCATTACAGAAGAAATACCAAGGCAGTGCCAAAATGATCAAAAGCAAGAAGGCTCTCATTCTGAAAGAGTTCGATATTTTCTGCATGCTAAAGAATGAGACCATTAAGCAAATGATTGAGCGTTTCTGTCACCTCAAAGTGCAAATGCGGAGACACGGTCTTGAGAAGACGGAACAAGAATACATCGACAAACTTGCTGACGCACTACCAGAGGGTGAATGGACTACGTATTTGATGGTTCTGAAGAATAGTGATAAGTGGGATTTCTTCAAGTTGTCAACATTTATCGATAAACTCGAAGGCCACGAAATGGAGCTTATGAAGATAGAGAAATCAAAGAACGCTAATGTCATTCAAGATATTGGTTTGTACTACAAAACAGGAATGCAAGATAATATTTCGAGTCCAAAAATTGGAACTGCTTTTAGTGCAAACATGAATGCTTCTCCACAGAACCAGAATCATTCACAGCTTCAATATGATCAAAGTTCACAAAATTCTTACTCGAGCACTAGTTCAAATTCAACATTCCAAAGTCAAGCAAATCAGAACCAACAACAAAGTTCTGATCCGAATGTTTACAAGTGCAACATCGCAGTGAACTTGAACAATGTTGTTTCAGAAGAAGTTGCAAAACAACATATGTCACTACTCGCTACAGTCTTAGAGTCTTATGAATGTCTTGTTGCCGGTAAGATTGGAAACCCCGAGATGACCGCAGAAGATTACGACCAGGTAGACGAGGAAGAGCTCGAACTAATGGACATCAAATGGTCCTTAGCTTCGATCATCAGAAGAGTGACAAAGTTTGTTACACTCACGGGCCGTGACATAGGAAATTCCAGCAACAAATTGGGTTTTGACAAATCCAAAGTCACGTGTTTAAGATGTCAACAGAAGGGACATTTTAAAAGAGAGTGTAAGAACACCGAGGCAACCAGAAATCAAAGTCCTTTCGGAGGAGGGAATGAATATTACAAGAAGGCGCTTCAATATAAACCGTTCCCGAAGAAAACTTAGATTGAGATCCAAGAAAAGCCAAACAGTAGTACCACGGAGAAAGCCATGGTTGCAGCTACAGAAGATGACGGTTTTGATTGGAACTCTTATATTGGGAAAAAGACCGGAGTTCCTTTGATGGCAGAGATAGTTGAAGATAATTCTGCAGAGGAGGAGGCAGCGGCAGCAGCAGAAGCAACAGCTTTCGAACAAGCTATTCTGCAACAATACTTGCATCAACAGCAGGAAGAAAAGAAATATATCCATATGCAGAGACAAGGAATTTTATCCTCTAATTCTTGTGATAGTTTTGCAGGTCCTTTGATGGAAGCACGAAAGAACAAGTGGTTGAGGAGAAAAAGATTGATGATGTGATTGTTGATATCACTCAAGAAATGAAAGTCGAAGACCTCAAGGACATGCCAGATAAAGCTTTAATGGCAAATCTAACCAAGGTAGGTCCAGAGGTGAAGATTGTCGAGAAAGAAGTTGTTAAAGTACAAATTGTAGAGGTTGAGAAACCTTGTACAAAATGTTCTAAACCATGTGTCGAATGTGCCAAAAAATCAAAGATCATCGCTGAAAACAATGTGCATAACGATTTGTTAAAATATGATTATCGCACAATGAAAGAAGCGTATGACAAAATGAAAAATGATTATGACAGACTCGACAGAAATAACACCGAACAACATGATAATATAAGAATGTTGAGTGGTACAGTAATGGATAAACAAAGGGCAATAAACATTTATATCAACACCATTGCTGAAATCAAACAACAACTTCAAGATATGACAATTGAAACTGAAAGAGTTCGACAATCGTTAAGAAGTTATACCACTAACGCGTATGTTATCGATCACATTCTTCCAACAATCTCATCGGAAGAAAAATCTAAAAAGAAAACAGGCAAAGAATATAGCAATGTTCCTCCACCCCTTTGCGAGAAATACTGTGTTAAAACTGCAGACGGGATGGACAAGGTACTCAATGTTGAATTACTTTCTGAAAAGAAAAACGAGTTGACAGAGAACATTGATATAGTCTATGCTAAATCTGATGATGATAACTATGCTATGGTTAACAAAGTTGTTGAAAATGTTTTAAGTGATTCTGATGGTGGCAGCTTCAAAAGCGTCAACTCGAGTTCAAAGAATTCTGATTCACAATCTGAAAATGACGATAAGTCGTCAGAAGATGGTCTAAGTGACGATCCTAATGTTGTAATGTACAAAATTAAGGATTCTGATAGACTATACTTTGATGATAGCTTCCCGATTCAGAATGTGAAAGAAGAATTACTTGATAAATTCTTTGAACTCGTGGAAGTCACATCAGAAGAATTGGTAATCAATGAACGACAATTCTATCCAAACCTAAAAGAAACAATTACCGGAGAAACGGTGGTGATCATCCAGAAAATCGGAGAGCAGGGTTGGGTTTAGAAGAAGAATCAGATGAATCTGTAAAGAAACCGTCACCATTTCATGAATATAAAAACAAAAACATGAAGTTTGTATATGGGACGAATACGGTTCATGAGGAGAATTTGATTTGTAAGCAATCAAATGATGAGTTCAAAAAGGAGAAAGAACTTCGAGATAAAGCCAAGGTTACAAGTGGTGTCAAAACCTCAACTAGTGTTAAACCACAAATTAAAGGACATCCACTTGATAATCGGACATGTTTCAAGTGCAATGAAATTGGTCATGTGGCACGACATTGTCCGAAATCAAAACCGGCTTATCCTCGAAAAAGAGAAACAAATGTTGTTAAACCAAATCAACCAGTGTTTGTAAAACCTGTAAAGATTTTGAAACGAAATGAATCAAAACCAGAAGTTAAACCAAAGTCTGAAAAGATTTTTGAAAATTCTATTTATAAAAAAAAGGTGAAACTTCTAGGTCTAATGAAAACAAGTTTTACATCAAAAAGGCTAATATCAAATCTGGATTGCTAAGAAAAGGTCAACAACATCTGGTGTTGTTAAGTCTGAGCTGGTAAAGACTGACAGCACAAAAGAATCAAAGACTGAAATCACTAAGTCTGAGCAGGTAAAGACTAGTGAATGAGAATGTGAAAGAAATTAAAACAGATATAAAAAATGATAACGTCAAATCTGTAAAAGATAAGAAAAAAGTGAAATTTTCAAACATTAACATTGTTGAAACAGATGATGAATTTGATTTTGATGATGTTGATGAGTTTGAATATGCTTTTGTTGATGATTATCCTGTAAAACCCAAGACCAAGAAGGCTTGGGTAGAGCTTTTCACCTAATTTCTGAATTTTGCAGGGGCTCCCAAGATCCGTACTTTCAAAGTGGATTTTGGATAGTGGAGCATCCAGACATATGACAGGAATGAAGGCATTGCTATTCGACATTAAAGCTACAATGGTGGATATGTTTTTATTTGCAGGAAATCAAGGTGGAAGGATAGTCGCCGAGGGAAAACTCTCCAATGGCGTAGTTTCTTTTGATTGCGTGAACTATATTGTAGAGCTTGAGAACAATCTTCTGAGTATATCGCAGATTTGTGACAAGAAATTCACAGTTCATTTCAATGATATGGAGTGTATTATCTTGAAGCCGGGATTCAAAATTCCAGAAGAGTGGATTCTGATGCGAGCACCTCGAGAGAATGATTTATATGTTCTTGATATGGGTGTTGCTACCACTTCATCACAATCAGCACAATGTTTTGTATCAAGGCTACTGAAAAAGATTCTATTCTTTGGCATCGAAAGATGGGGCATATTCATTTGCGAAAATGAATTTCTTGGTTCATAATGATCTTGTAGAAGGCGTAAATCTTTGAAGTTTTCAGATGTCTGATCATTGCTTGGAATGCAAGAAGGGAAAGCAGATCAAGAAATTTCATCCGAAGAAAATTCTAAACTCAATCAAGTTGCCTTTAGAACGTCTCCACATGGATTTATTTGGTCATGTAAATGTTCGAAGCATATCAGGAGACTTATATTGCTTGGTCGTGACAGATGACTATTCGAGATATTCGTGGGTATTCTTTCAAGAATCAAAAGACGAAACATTCGAGAACTTGGTTATTCTATTCAAGAAACTCGAGAACATTTATCATCTGCCGGTCAGACGCATTAGAAGTGACAACGGCACAGAGTTTAAGAATAACAAAATGAATAAATTCTACAAAGCAAAAGGGATGCGGCACGAGTTTAGTGCTCCCTATACTCCACAGCAAAACGGAGTTGCTGAACGGAAGAATCGAACTTCGATTGAAACTGCAGAACCATGCTTGCAGATTCTAAACTTCCAATCAGTTTCTGGAGTGAAGCAGTTGCTGCGGCTTGCTACACGCTAAACAGGGTTCTCACTGTCAAACCAACATAGAAAACATGTTTTGAGATGATAAACCGACGGAAGACAAATTTGAAGTTCTTAGAACCATTCGATGCACCTTGTACCGTAATAGACCAAGATGGCAAATTCAGAGCTAAATCTCTCGAAGGTTTCTTTGTCGGATATGCGAGTCCGTTAAGAAGAGTTTATGTTCCTTCATTGCGAAAGGTTATTGAAGCACACCACGTGGATTGTTTCAATTACACAGATCCTATTCAAAGGAAAGTGACGCGTGGCTGTTTAACTATCAAGACCTATGGAAGTCATTTGACTTGCCCAAAGAACCAACTGACGAAGAAGTTGCAGCGTTATATTATCTTCACCAGTCAGCGAATCAAGAGCAAATTGTTCGACTAATTGTGGTTAATCAACCCACGTTAGATCCATCTTCTTATGGCGTAAGTTCAAACAATAGTGGTGTTCCGGCTGAAAATGTTTCTGAAACATTATCTTCACCCACTAATCTTCCAACGAATGCCTCTACTGAGCCAATGAATACAGCAACGGAGCCCAGTATGCCTCAGAATCAAGATTCTGATTCAGATGAAGCACCAACATTTGATGCTGATGGGGAATCATCTTCTTCAGATGAAGAAGTGGAGCAGATAACAAGTCTTCTTAATCAATCTGCAGTCCCAAACAACAGAAATGAAGCTTCATCAAGCTCTCCAAATATTGAATTGGTTGTTGATCTCAACATCACTAATCAGCAAAACTCAGTAGATGTTCCAAGTGAAGAATTGCCGCGATCATATTCCTATCATCCGTCAACAAATATTATCGGAGAACTTCAAACTGGTGTTAGAACTCGAGGGCAAATTAATAAAGCACTCAGTTGTTTCTACACACGCGTTGCTACAACCCAGAACTATTGTTTCTGTTCATGTTTCATCTCTCAGATTGAGCCTAAGACAATTAATGAAGCTTTAGCCGATGAAAACCGAGTACAAGCAATGCAAAAAGAATTATTGCAGTTTGAGAAGTTGGGTGTGTGGAAGCTTGAAGACTTACCAGAAAATCAGAAAGCAATTAATACAAAATGGGTCTTTAAGTGTAAACGTGATGATAGATGAGTTATTGTTCGTAACAAAGCTAGGCTTGTTGTCAAGGGATTTCACCAGCAGGAAGGTATAGACTACATGGAAGTCTATGCACCAGTAGCTCGATTGGAATCTTTTTGAATATTTCTAGCTTTCGCATCATGGAAAGGATTTAAGGTCTATCAATTGGATGTCAAATCAGCTTTTCTGTATGGCAAATTACGCGAGAAGGTGTACGTTGGACAACCACCGGGGTTTGTCGATCCACTTAACAAGAAGAAAGCGTACCTACTGGATAAAGTACTTTATGGTTTACACCAAGCCCCGAGAGCTTGGTACGAGACGTTGTCGCAACATCTCGTCGGAAACAGCTTTATCAGAGGAACTGTGGATAGTACCCTTTTCACCAGAGAAGTTGATGGCCATCTGATTATAGTTCAAATCTACGTTGACGACATCATCTTTGGATCTACAAACGATAGTCTCTGCAAAGAGTTTGAGGGAATCATGAAGAAGAAATTCGAAATGTCCTCGATGGGCGAAATGAAGTTCTTTCTTGGTTTGCAAGTAGATCAGCTTCCGGATGGTATTTTCATTCACCAGACTAAGTATGTTCACGACATCTTGAAGAAGTTTGGAATGGAAAGCTTGAAGCCTCTATCTACGCCTCTTGCTCTTAACCACGACATTTGCATTGATGAGACTGGAGCCAAAGTTGACGAGACGTATACAGATTGATGATTGGATCAATGATGTATCTAACGGCATCGCGCCCAGATATTACGTATCCAACCTGCCTATGCGCCAGATATCAGTCAAGCCTGAGGATCTTACGTATGCAGATCGTGAAGCGTATCTTCATATATCTGAAAGGATGCCCAAACACCGGCTTGTGGTACCCGAAGAACAACAATTTTGACCTCACAGGCTATGCTGATTCCGATTTTGGTGTAGATAAGTTGAACTCTAAATCAACTATAGCCGGATGCCAGTTCTTCGGAATAAGAATGGTAACCTGGCAGTGTAAGAAACAGACTACGGTCGCTCTCTCTACCTATGAAGCTGAGTATATCTCGGCCTCCACATGTTGTTCACAGATTCTGTGGATTCAACAACAGATGAGAGGCTATGGTCTGCAATTTCTAGACACTCCGCTGTATGTTGATAACAAGGCAGCCATCGATATAACTAAAAATCCGGTTCATCACTCACGCACAAAACACATTGAAATTCGTTATCATTTCATTCGTGATTGCTACGAAAAGAAATTGGTACGAATAGAAAAAATCCACAGCGATGAATAAAAGGCTGATTTTTATACCAAACCATTTTCATTATCACGGTTTAAATATTTGTTGAGAATTAACGGTATGAACAACTTGCTGACAGGTGCGGACGCTGAGGTTGAATACGGATCGGACGACGGGTTCGCGTGATCCACATTGGTTTGTAAATACTTTTCTAGCTTAGAATTTTATTAAAAACTAAAATCCAAAAAGATGTTTTTGATTTTAGGGGGAGAAATGTTAGAGAAAATACAAAAATATTTGAAAAAAATTTTTAAAATCCAAAAACACTGAAAAATAAAAAAAGAATTCAGTGTCATAAAAGGAAATGATAGTACATCAGTGGACTATCACAGTATGCTCAAGAAATGTAAAGTTCATAAGTGATAAACAAGTCTTACTACGGATATGTCGATAGGCTTAACACGTTCAGTAAACTGTTTTCGAGATATAAACTAAATTTTACAACTTCTTAATCTTGTGGATTAACACATCTTGGATATATGGACTTACTACTCCGAAATTTCGTCTGAAAGATTGCCTGATTATGAGATACGAGGTCTTTATAGATAGTTGATATCTGGGATATTATACAAGTTCTTCTGATTTTGCGGAAGCAATGGCCTAGAACTTCTATAATATTTTCTCTTTAAAACCTCAAATTGCATGCAATATTGAAAAGTATCGAAAGATATAATCATATGCAATGCTGAAAAGATTCCTTAAGTGGAACACACCTTAAAGACGAGCCTTCATCTCTTTGTTTGTACGGTAGTACTAACCTGAGCTCTCAAGGTCTCGCACAACCCAGATACAGATATCAATTATGCTATATTCACCTGTATGATGAAATCTAGGGAATCTGGATACGGGAGTATATTCAAGAAGTGGGAATCATAGATAAGTCGAGTTTCATGAATTCTATCTTAACATATCTTGAAATAGTTGAGAAATGTGTTAAAGTTTAAGTGGACAAACATATCGACAATCTAGGTAAACGAGTTTAAAACTTAAAGTCATATAAAGGTCAACGGTACTGGTGATATGTCTCAATCAACTGATATGATCCTTAGACATGAATTCACAAAAATATGTCTGTAAATATGTTTGTACATAGTTTACATTGCTTATTCATTATATTTCAGCTTTACAGATTAATATCAAAAAGATTTTCGGTGTGTTTTAGCATAAACTTGGAAATACAAAAAGATTTTGTTTCTACATTAGTTTCAACAAGCCAATGTTGGAGAACGGATCTTCGAAGTCTCGTAAGGTGCTAAACTGGTGGGAATCTCTTTGACAATGGGCTGGGAGCTAATCTGTTAAGTCTGAAAAGTTAAAACGATGAAAAGTTCATTAATTTGAAACTTTGATTTTGAAAATATCAACAGTTTGTTCGTAACGGGTCAAACCGGTGTCATTAACTTGGACTCGACAGACAAATCGGTTAACCAAGGTCATTAGCTTGGACTTGGTCAACTAAGTGGATTTTCATAACTGGTAAAAAGTTGGAAACTTTAGGGTTGAAAATGAAAAATTTGAAAAAGTTTTAAAATTTTGAGGTTTGGCAAGTTCGGCCGAACTTTCTAAACAATTCGAGTTTAATAATCAGCAAGTTCGACCGAACTTGCAGATGGCTGATCGTTAGTTTTATGATAAGTTCGCCCGAACTTCTCTGGGCCTCAGGATGGGCTTAACAAGTTCGCCCGAACTTGACATGTTATAAATACCATTCAAGTTTGGCCGAACTCAGTTACTTGATATCAGAAGGTTTGAGTGAACTTGAGTTTGTTGAGAGAATTTATGAGAATTTGTCAATTTTAAGCCGTTATACTGTCCATTTGAAGATAGTTTTTAGTGATTAGCACACCAACTACTATGGTAGAGGTAATTGATTGAACTGTTAACAAACAAAACCAAATCAAAAAATTTAAAATCTGATAGTTTTAGGTGTTATTGGACAAAATTGAACATAGATCTTTGATCTACACTTAAAATCGACCGTGAAATCGTTTTTGATTGAACTGAATATCATGTTTGCATGCCTAAACATGTTTTGGTCTGATTGAAGAAGACGACAAGTTTGGCCGAACTTGTTGTCAAGTTCGACCGGACTTGTCCAAAACACAACTTGAATAAATCAGGAACATGTTCGACCGAACTTGAGTGTTGAAATATTTTTGATCATACCTGTTAGACCGAACTTATGTTAACAAAAGTGTTTTGTTTGTATTGCATGTTCGACCGAACTTGAGTGTTGAAATATTTTTGATCATACATGTTCGACCGAACTTATGTTAACAAAAGTGTTTTGTTTGTATTGTAAGTTCGAGCGAACTTGTTCTTTAACATGAAACATGTGTCTCATACATGTTCGGCCGAACTTAGAAAAATTGATTAATAAAAGTTGTAAGTTCGCCCGAGCTTGCATTAAGAAAATTTGAACATGTGTGTTACATGTTCGGGTGAACTTGTTAAAATCAGTGTGCTTAACACTAATCAAGTTCGCCCGAACTTTATTAAAGTGTTAGAAAATTTTTAGGAAATTTTTTGTGATTTTTCCTCGAAAAGCGTGCTAATTGTTTTATGTCGTTTTTCATGCACAGATTCCAGTGCGTGTTGTCTCAGTTGAGTTTTCCAAAACTCACAACACATGTATTACGCTTGACAAGTCTATTTGTCCGTCGCTGAAGGAATATGACAGCATTTTGAAGTTTCTTGAAGATAGTCATATTCATCGAGCAATTACTGAGCATACTGTGTCTTATCGATCTCATGTTATTCACTTCTGGATGAACGCGAATCTAAGTGCTGATGAGAAGACAATCTCTTCTATAGTACAGGTTGGTGATGAGATAAAGTCGATTACAGTTACTGAAGGCGATATTCGAAGAATTTTAGAGCTTAAAGATAAAGAAGATGACCTGATTCATCTAGATGAGAAGATGGTTCGCGGATGTTTCTTCTGCATGGGATATAAAAGGAGTGTGAATAAACCAACACTGAAGAAAGGGGAAGTGCCAAACCCCCTATAAACTTTTGATGCATGCTCTAATTCACACGTTCAGCCATCGGAAAGCCGGGTTAGATGATGTTCAAGATTATTTGGCTAGCATGGCAACGGCACTTATTTTGAAGAAGCCGTTTAATGTTTCAAAGATGGTATTCGTTCATATGTCAAAGAATATGGAGGATTCAAGACTGTGTTTATATCCAAGATTTATTCAAATGCTGATCGATGAGAAGTATTACTCGAGACCCAAACGACATTCTTTATTTGGTTCATCTCGACGAAACCACAGTGAAGAAGCTTATCAAGTTTCAGAAACAGGCTTCAGCTCCTATCGCCAAACCAGTATTCGGAGCAATTAAAGATTCAGATTATGTATCGCCACCTGGAGGGAAATGGAGAAAAGAAGGTAGCGACGATGAAAATGAGCTTAAAGCTGAACGAGAATGGTTTAAAGAGTTTAAACCGAAGGCAAGAAGTGAATGGTTTTTGAAAGATGAAGCTGATAAACCAAAGAAGAAGCGAGGGTCAAAGAAAGTTGAGACATTGCTTGTCGATGAGGAGGAGACTGAGAATGTTGTAGCAGTGGCTGGATCTAGCGCTGTAGTCGTTAATGAGAGTCAACAAACAATGAAGTCGACTCATGAAGAAGTAATTTCTGCTACATCTGATAATGAAGAATCTGATAAAGAGCCTGAAAAGACAGAGGCCGAAATAAGAGCAGAAAAGGAAAAGAGATTGGATGCAGATTTTGATCCGAGCGCAGAAAGAGAATCTGATGAGGAGAGGCCAACGAAAAAAATAAAAGAACAAAGTTGCCTGCAATCGAAATATCTAATAAAACTACAGGGTCACCTCACACGAAAGGGAAACGAAAGGCCAAGAAAGCTCAGAAAGCGGTGAGCAAAAGATACAAAAGCAAGAAGCACAGAAGCTACACAAGAACCTTCTGGTGCTCAGGAGAAAGGAGCAACACAAGAACCTCCTGTTATTATTCATGCTGAAGCAGAAAGGCAAGGAGTTACACAAGAACCTCCTTAGTCTGAATTTGTTGAAGTTCCGATCGTTGAATCGCCAAGTGCTCAAAAGACTTCTATTCCTGAAAGCTCTACACCGAAAACTGCAACACCAAAAGACTCAACACCAAAGACGCCGAGGGGAAGTATGTTTGGTGATATGCCACATGGTCTTATAAGTCTTGAAGATTTGGATGAATTTTTCCCTGAAACGAATGCTGAGATGGTAGAGAAGCGTGTGAAGGTTTTGGAAGATAAAGTTGCGAAGATTGAGTTAGAAAAGGCTGAGCTCGAAAAGAAGGTGAATAAAAGTGAAGTCGAAAAGGAAATTCTTGATGATAGAGTGAAGGTGCTTGAAAATGAAAGAGAATATTACAAGGCGTTGATAGAGAGTTTGCAGGACGCCAATGAAAAATTACAAACAGAGATTGCAGAGTTAAATAAAATTCAAACTCTAAATGATCGAAGATTCATCAGATTACAAAAGGTGTTATCCAATAATCTGAATATTGATTTTATCGCCGAATACGATCGTCTGGATCGTCAAGAAGCCAAGGAGCATGCTGAAAAAGAATTGGCTGAGGGTGGTAAAGGGAAGCAGGTAGAGGGAGAAGCCCCTAAATCTACTACAGAGAAATCTTCTGATGTCCCTGAGAAATCTACAGAAGATGTTTCAAAAGCTTCTGAGTCTGATATATAAAAGGTTGACGAATCTGTCAAGCCTTCGGATCCTATTATCGTTACTGAAGAAAAAGCCGATGATGAAGCCGAGAAAGAGGATAAGAATGAGGATGAAGAAGAGGAAGGATATGAAGATTGGAATGTAGGGGAGGACGATGATGATTTTGATCAGGGTGATGATGATTTTGATCAGGGTGTACTGGCTTAAAGATCAATGAAGCTAAAGTCTCTAATGAATTTGATTTTCTGATCTGATGAACGATGAATCGAATCAAATGGAAGATAAAAGCCAGGGGGAGTCAGGGCAAAAAGGGCCTTCAGATGATATTGATATGTTAGATGTTGATCGGTTTGTGAAGCCTATGACTGCAGTACCTACGAAGCCTTTGATACTGATGTTGGAACACAATATTGAAGAAGGTGAGTTTGTACATAATTATTCGAAAGAAGATCTGGCAAAGCTAGTTGAAGCTGAGGTTGAAAACTTGGAGTTTGATTTTTAGGAGATAATGAATGTCGATACATTTGATCCAAAAGAGTATCAGTACGAAAGAAGATTCAAAGCTGATGAATACAACCGTGTGATTGTTGAAGACTGGTCCTCAGATGATGACACAGAAAAAAAAGATAAATATGTTGATCAGGATTCAGAAAGCTTTCCTACATTCGAAGAAATGTATAAACAGCTGAATGAGGACATGTTAAAAGATAGGATTGCTGAAGAGCTATGTAAAGGAAAAATTCCTAGGCCAATGACCAAAGAGGAGATAACTGAAGCGAGAAAGACCTGGTTCAAGGAGATGCCTCGTGAACGTAAGTTTCGACATCCACTAGCATTCTTCACCAGAGATAAAAATGTTTCTTTGGGAGATATATTGAGTTGGGGATGGTTTAAGGAGCTCAACGTTTATCCAATCAAAAGAGAGTTTGGAGTACAATACTTCAGATATCTTGCTGATTTAAATACTTTGTCGTATTGGGATATGGAAGAGCTGGTGCAAACAGTGAATGTTACTTATCAGATGAAGACGGTTGATCAATTGTTATGGAAGATGATAAAGTATGAAGCTGAAAAAGGTTGGAATCACTAGAAGCCGTTTATTCCGAGGCGAAGAATAAAGATTAACAAGGTTACAGGAGAAAAGGACATAACGTTAATCATGAAACGTCCTAGAGCCATGAGGAACATGCCACTTATGCCAATCGAACAGAACTTTTATCCTTTATTCAAGTGGTGGCAGATTGATCCAGCTACATGCGAAGCAGTGATTGTTTTAAAGTTTGAAGATCACTTAGATATTGCTAAGGAACGGGTTGAAGTGATGGCTTATCTGGGTATGAGAGGATTGTGGAGGATGATAAGGATTTTAGATCCTATGTGGTTGGTAAACTGCTCGAGAGAAGATATAAAATGCCTTTTCTACAGCAAGATTGTTTTTGAAGAAAGAGAAAAGGTACATGCGATGCAGTATCAGAAAGTTGTCAATGTTTGCTATGCACATAATGTGAATTCAGGGAAGATGTGACAGACAAGGTGGAGAGATCGGGAAAGAGTTGAAGTCTTATAGGAAGAAAACAGAAGAGAGGCGATTAAAGAAAAGATGGAAAAAGCGGTAAGAGAAAGTTCGCTCAAAATGGCTAACTTCAAAAGACCACCGCCAACTGATCAAACGCCAGATCCGAAACAAGAGATACGAAAGAAGCCCTACAAGAACTTCTTTGGTTGGGTACGTTAATGTTTATATGAAGACAAAGTTTTTGAAGACCGATAAAAGACGAAGACGATATCCAAGGGGGAGTCTGTTGGTGCAGAATGTCTATGTCTTAGTCTTATATCGAGTCTGTATTGTATAGAGCTGGATAGGCTAGGTTAAGAAGTATTTATGAAAAGCTGTAGCCAAGTTCGCTCATGAGTTGACATGTTTAAGCATGTTCGGCCGAACTTGCATAGGCAAGTTTGAGCGAACTTACACATGTGGAGCTAACTTGTAAACCTATAAATACCTAACTTGTGTGTCTCATTTGAAACTTTGGCATTGTAGAGGTGAAGCTCTGTCAGTCTGTAATCTGAACGTTTAATCAATGAAACTGACGATTAACTGATTAATTCTTGTCTATTGGTAACACGACGTAATATTCCCGCTATTTTGGACGTTAGTTATCAAATTTAGGTGTTCTCAAAAGAAATACCAAGTTCGACTGAACTTGAGTATAAGTGATAAATTCTGAAAATTGTTATCTAAGTTCGACCGAACTTGTTGAAACTTGATTTCAAAATCTGTTTTGACACAAGTTCGACCGAACTTGCTTGTTGCTAATTAATTGTCAAGTGTTTTTGATCGGATTCTCAGATTTTCAAAATGGAAGATTTCCATAACGCGTTTTGTAGGACCGATCCTCGATGCTTAGGAACCTGAATTTGATATCTAACGTCCATAATAGCGGAAATATTACGTCGTGTTTACCAATAGACAAGATTCAATCAGTTAAACGTTAGTTTTATAGATCAAACGTTCTGGTTACAATCTAACAGAGCTTCGCCTCTGAAATGCCAAAGTTACAAAAGAGAGAGGCTAGCTAGGTATTTATAGACATGCAAGTTCGCCAGTGAGGGATCGAAGTTCGCCCGAACTTGCCTAAGCAAGTTTGCCCGAACTTGGCCATACATTATATCATGGGCGAACTTGCTTACTTTACATAAATACTTCATTCACCTAGCCTATTCAGGTCTATACTATACAGACTCGATATAAGACTAAGACATAGACATTATGCACCAACAAACTCCCCCATGGATATCGTCTTCGTCTTTTATCAGTCTTCAAAACTCTGTTTTCATATAAACTTTAACGCACCCGACCGAAGAAGTTCTTGAATGGATTCTTTCGTCGCTCTTGCTTTGGATCGGGCGTTTGATTAGTTGGCGGTGGTCTTTTAAAGTTAGCCATTTTTAGCGAACTTTGCCTTACTGCTTTTTCCATTTTTTCTTTAATCGCCTCACTTCTGGTTCCTTCTTTTAGAAACTCCACTCTCTCCAGATCCCTCCACTTCGTCTGCCACATCTTTCCAGAATTTACTTCACATGCATAGCAAACGTTAACAACTTTCTGATACTGCATCGCATGTACCTTTTCTCTTTCTTCAAAATCAATCTTGCTGTAGAAAAGGCATTTTATATTTCTCTCGAGCAGTTAAACAACCACATAGGATCTAGAATCCTTATCGTCCTCCACAAACTTCTCATACCCTGATGACCCATCACTTCAATTCGTTCCTTAGCAATATCCAGATGATCTTCAAATTTTAACACAATCACTGCTTCGCAAGTAGCTGGATCTATCTGCCACCACTTGAATAAAGGACAGAAGTTATGTTCGATCGGCATAAGTGGCATATTCCTCATGGCTCTAGGATGTTTCATAATTAACGTTATGTCCTTTTCCCCTGTAACCTTATTGATCTTTACTCTTCGTCTTGGAATAAATGGCTTCCAGTGATTCCAACCTTTAACAACTTCGTACTTAATCATCTTCCACAACAACTAATCAACTGTCTTCATATGATAAGTAACATTCACTGTTTGTACTAACTCTTCCATATCCCAATACGGCAATGTCTTGAAATCAGCAAGATATTTGAAGTATTGCACTCCAAATTCCCTTTTGATTGCATATACGTTGAGCTCTTTAAACCAACCCCAACTCCGAATATCTCCCAAAGAAACATCTTTATTTCTGGTGAAGAATGCTAGTGGACGTCGAAACTTACGTTCACGTGGCATCTCCTTGAACCAGGACTTTTTCGCTTAAGCTATCTCTTCTTTGGTCATCGGTTTAGGAATCTTTCCTTCTCGTAGCTCTTCAGCAATCTTATCTTTCAACATATCTTCATTAAGTTGTTTGTACATCTCTTCAAATGTAGGAAAACTTTCTGAATTTTGACCGACGTACTTAGCTTTCTGATCTGATTCATCATTTGAGGACCAATCTTCAACTATCACTCGATTGTACTCATCAGCTTTAAACCTTCTCTCATACTAATACTCTTTCGGTTCAAATGTGTTAACATTCATAACTTCCTCAAAATCAAACTCTAAGTTGTTAGCTTCAACTTCAATTAGTTTCGCCAGATCTTCTTTTGAGTAATTATGTACAAACTCACCTTCTTCCACATTATGTTCTAACATTAGCATCAAAGGCTTCGTAGGTACTGCAGTCACAGGCTTCGCAGAACGATCAAAATCTAACACATCAATATCATCATCAGTCGGCCCTTTCTACCCTGACTCCCCCTGGCTTTTATCTTCCATCCTATTCGACTCATCGTTCATAAGATCAGAAAAATCAAACTCATCAGATACTTTGGCTTCATTGATCTTTAAACCTGTACCTCCTTGATCAAAATCATCATCACCTTGATCAAAATCATTGTCATCATCTCCAACATTCCAATCCTCATAACCTTCTTCCTCTACGTCTTCATTCTTATCTTCCTTTTCGGCTTCATCATTGTCTATTTTTTTCAGTAACAATGATAAGATCAGAAGGCTTGACAGATTCGTCAACCTTTTGGATATCAGACTCAGAAGTTTCGAAATATCTCCAATTGGTTTCTCAGGAACATCAGAAGATTTCTCAGCAGAAGATTTAGGGGATTCACCCTCAACCTGCTTCCCTTCACCACTTTTAGCTAACTCTTTCTCAGCACGTTCTTTTTCTTCTTGACGATCCAGACGATCGTATTCAGCAATGAAATCAATATTCAGATTGTTTGCTAACACTTTCTGCAATCTGTTGAATCTTCGATTGTTCAATGCTTGAATAGTCTTTAAATCAGCTATCTCAGTTTGCAACTTCTCATTTGTGTCTTGCAAACTTTCAAGCAGTGGTTTGAAATACTCACGTTCATTGTCTAACACCTTCACCTTGTCATCTAACATTTCCTTCTCAACAACACTTTGATTTATCTTCTGAATAAGCTCAGCTTTCTCGACTTCATTCTGTGCCACTTTTTCCTCTAACACCTTTACACGTTTCTCTAGCATATCAACATTAGATTCTGGGAAAAATTCATCCAAGTCTTCGAGACTGATTGGACCATGTGGCATATCACCAAACAGATTTCCCCTTGGTGTCTTTGGCATTGAATCTTTAGGTGTTGCAGTTTTCGGTGTTGACTTCTTAGGCATAGAACTTTCAGGAACGGAAGTCCTTGGATCAATAAGAGATTCAGCAATAGGAACTTCATCAAATCCAGACACAAGAGGTTCTTGTGTAACTCCTGGCCTTTCAGCTTCAGCATGAACAATAACAGGAGGTTCTTGTGGAGGAGGTTCTTGTGTGGCTCCTTTCTCCTGAGCACCAGAAGGTTCTTGTGTGGCTTCTATGCCTTTCACCTTACTTTTATATCTCTTGCTCACAGCTTTCTGAGCTTTCTTTGCTTTTCTTTTCCCTTTGGTATGAGGTGACCCTGTAGTCTTCTTAGAGATTTCGATTGCTGGATACTTTGTATGCTTAGTCTTTTTCTTTGGTCTCTCCTCGTTAGATTCATTTTCAGAATTAGGATCAAAATCCGCATCCAATTTTCTTTCTTTTTCTGCTCTAATCTCTGCTCAGTCTTTTCTGGCTGTTTGGTAGGAACGTCTTCATCAGATTCTTCATTTTCAGAAGTAGCAGAAATCACATCATCTTGAGTCGTTGTCACAGTTTCTTGACTCTCAATAACCACTGTAGCGCTCGGTCCAGCCACTGCTTCAACATTTTCAGGTTCATCCTCATCGACAAGCATAGTTTCGACATTCTTCGCAGCACGTTTCTTTTTAGACTTATCAGCTTCTGCCTTTAAAAACCATTCGCTCCTTGCATTTGGTTTGAATTCCTTAAACTATTCTTGCTCAGCTTTTAGCTCTTTCTCGTCATCACTACCATCCTTTCTCCATTTGTTATCAGGTGGCGAGACATAATTTGAATCTTTTATAGCTCCAAATTCTAGTTTCGCAATAGGAGCTGAAGCTTGCTTTTGGAACTTGATAAGCTTCTTTACAGTCGTTTCGTCAAGATGAACTAGATAAAGCACATCATTTGGATCTCGTGCAATGTTGGGATACTTCTCGTCAATCATCATCTGAACAATTCTTGGATATATGCATAGCCTTGAATCTTCCATGTTCTTCGACATGTGAGTAAAAACCATCTTAGAAACATTAAACGGCGTTTTCAAAATAAGCGTCGTTGCCATGCTAGCCAGATACATCAGCGATGCCGTCAGATACATCAGCGATCCAATCATCGATCTGTATAACGTCTCGTCAACTTTGGCTCCAGTCTCATCAACACAAATGCCGTGATTTAGAGCAATAGGTGTAGATAGAGGCTTCAAGTTTTCCATTCCAAACTTCTTCAAGATGTCATGAACATACTTAGTTTGATGAATGAAAATACAATCCAAAAGCTGATCTACTTGCAAACCAAGAAAGAACTTCATTTCGCCCATCGAGGACATTTCGAATTTCTTTTTCATGATTCCCTCAAACTCCTTGCAGAGACTATTGTTTGTAGATCCAAAGATGATGTCGTCAACGTAGATTTGACTATAATCAGATGACCATCAACTTCTCTGGTGAAAAGAGTACTATCCACAGTTCCTCTGATAAAGCTGTTTTCGACGAGATGTTGCGATAACGTCTCATACCAAGCTCTCGGGGCTTGGTGTAGTCCATAAAGAGCTTTATCCAGAAGGTACGTTTTCTTCTTGTTAAGTGGATCGACAAACCCCGGTGGTTGTCCAACGTACACCTTTTCGTGTAGTTTGCTGTACAGAAAAGCCGATTTGACATCCAATTGATAGACCTCAAATCCTTTCCATGATGCGAAAGCTAGAAAAATTCGAATAGATTCCAATCGAGTTACTGGTGCATAGACTTCCGTGTAGTCTATCCCTTCCTGCTGGTGAAATCCCTTGACAACAAGCCTAGCTTTCTTACGAACAATAACCCCTCTATCATCACATTTACACTTAAAGACCCATTTTGTACCAATTGCTTTCTGATTTTCTGGTAGATCTTCAAGCTTCCAAACACCCACCTTCTCAAACTTCAACAATTCTTCTTGCATTGCTTGTACCCAGTTTTCATCGGCTAAAGCTTCATTAACTGTCTTTGGCTCAATCTGAGAGATGAAACATGAACAGAAACAATAGTTCTGGGTTGTAGCAACGCGTGTGTAGAAACAACTGAGTGCTTTATTAATTTGCCCTCGAGTTCTAACACCAGTTTGAAGTTCTCCGATAATATTTGTTGACGGATGATAGGAATATGATCGCGGCAATTCTTCACTTGGAACATCTACTGAGTTTTGCTGATTTTTGATGTTGAGATCAACAACCAATTCAATGTTTGGAGAGCTTGATGAAGCTTCATTTCTGTTGTTTGGGACTACAGATTGATTAAGAAGACTTGTTATCTGCTCCACTTCTTCATCTGAAGAAGATGATTCCCAATCAGCATCAAATGTTGGTGCTTCATCTGAATCAGAATTTTGATTCTGAGGCATACTGGGCTCCGTTGTTGTATTCACTGGTTCAGTAGAGGCATTCGTTGGAAGAGTAGCAGGTGTTGATAATGTTTTAGAAACATTTTCAGCCTGAACACCACTATTGCTTGAACTTGCGCCAGAAGAAGATGGATCCAACGTGGGTTGATTAACCACAATTGGTCGAACAATTTGTTCTTGATTCGCTGACTGTTGAAGGTATTATAACGCTGCAACTTCTTCTTTAGTTGGTTCTTCGGGCAAGTCAAATGACTTCCAAAGGTCTTAATAGTTAAACAGCCACACGTTACCTTTCTTTTGAATAAGATCCGTGTAGTTGAAACAATCCACGTGATATGCTTTAATAACCTTTCTCAATGAAGGAACATATACTCTTCTCAAGGGACTCGCCTATCCGACAAAGAAACCTTCAAGAGATTTAGCTCCGAATTTGCCATCTTGGTCTATTACGGTACAAGGTGCACCGAATGGTTCTAAGAACTTCAAATTTGGCTTCCGTCGGTTTATCATCTCAAAACATGTTTTCTTTGTTGGTTTGACAGTGTGAACCCAGTTTAGCATGTAGCAAGCCGCAACAACCGCTTCACTCCAGAAGCTGATAGGAAGTTTAGAATCTACAAGCATGGTTCTCGCAGTTTCAATCAAAGTTCTGTTTTTCTGTTCAGCTACTCCGTTTTGTTGTGGAGTATAGGGAGCACTAAACTCGTGCAGAATCCCCTTTGCGTTGCAGAATTCCTTCATTTTGTTATTCTTAAACTCTGTGCTATTGTCACTTCTAATGCGTCTGACCGGCAGATGATAAATATTCTCGAGTTTCTTGATAGAATAACCAAGTTCTCGAACGTTTCGTCTTTTGATTCTTGAAAGAATACCACGAATATCTCGAATAGTCATCTGTCACGACCAAGCAATATAAGTCTCCTAATATGCTTCGAACATTTACAGGACCAAATAAATCCATGTGGAGACGTTCTTCAGATGAGATTTCTTGATTTGCTTTCCCTTCTTGCATTCCAGGCAATGATCAGACTTCTGAAAACTTCGAAGATTTAGGCCTTCTACAAGATCATTATGAACCAAGAAATTCAATTTTTGCAAATGAATATGTCCCATCTTACGATGCCAAAGAATAGAATCTTTTTCAGTAGCCTTTGATACAAAACATTGTGCTGATTTTGATGAAGTGGTAGCAACACCCATATCAAGAATATATAAATCATTCTCTCGCGGTGCTCGCATCAGAATCCACTCATCTGGTATTTTGAATCCCGGCTTCAAGATAATATATTCTTTGTCGTTGAAATGGACTGTAAATTTCTTGTCACAAATCTGTGATATACTCAGAAGATTGTTCTCAAGTTCTACAATATAGTTCACGCGATCAAATGAAACTACGCCATTGGAGAATTTTCCTCGGCGACTATCCTTCCTCCTTGATTCCCTGCAAATCCAACATATCCACCATTGATAGCTTTAATGTCGAATAGCAATGCCTTCATTCCCGTTATATGCCTGGACACTCCACTATACAAAATCCACTTTGAAAGTACGGATCTCTGGAGTCCCTGCACATTTTAACAATATATTTAAAAAGCGAGACCCAAGCCTTTTTGGTCTTGGGTTGTATTGGATAAGCATCTTGAAAATCAAATTCATTCATCAGCATAATTGAATTCTTCATCTGAATTTTCTATGATGTTTATATTTGAAAACTTTACCTTCTTTTTATCTTTTGAATTGTTTCAAGTTGAATTTTTGACAGTTTCAGATGTGGTTTCAATTATGATTTCAGATTTTGATTCTTTCTTGCTATCACTAGTCTTAACAAGCTCAGACTTAGTGATTTCAGGTTTAGATTCTTTTGTGTCATTAGTCTTTACCAGCTCAGACTTAATAACACCAGATGTTGTTGACCTTTTCTTGGTAATCCAGGCTTGAGATTTGATATTAGCCTTCTTGATATAAAATTTGTTTTCGTTGTCCTAGAAGTTTCTCCTTTTTAAAAGTAGAATTTTCAAACTTCTTTTCTATTTTAGGTTTAACTTCTGGCAAAGATTCATTTCTTTTCAAAATTTTGATTAGTTTTTCAAACACTGGATACCTTGGTTTTACAACATTTGATTCTCTTCTTCGAAGATAAGCCGGTTTTGATTTCAGACATGGTCGTGCAATATGACCCATTTTATTGCACTTGAAACATGTCCTATTATCAAGTGGATGTCCTTTAGTGGGTGGTTTTATCCCACTTGATGTTTTGACACCACTTGTAACCTTGACTTTATCTCAAATTTATTTCTCCTTTTTAAACTCATCATTTGATTGTTTACCAACCAACTCTCTTCATGAACCGTGTTTGTCCCATATACAAAACTCATGTTTTTGTTTTTATATTCATTAAATGGTGACACTTTCTTTACTAGTTCATCTGATTCTTCTAGACCCAACCCTGCTCTCCTGTTTTCCGGATGATCACCACCATTCCTTCGGTAGTTGTTTCTTTTAGGTTTGGAATAGAATTTTCTTTGTAAATTTCCAATTCCTCTTATGTGACTTCCACAAGTTTAAAGAATTTATCAAGCAATTCTTCCTTCACATTCTGAATCGGGAAGCTATCATCAAAGTATAGTCTATCTGAATCCTTAATTTTGTACATTACAATATTAGGATCGTCACTTAGACCAACTTCTGACGACTTATCGTCATTTTCAGACTGTGAAACGGAATTCTTTGAACTCGAGTCAGTGCTTTTGAAGCTGCCATCATCAGAATCACTTAGAACATTTTCAACCACTTTGTTAACCACAACATTGTTATCATCATCAGATTTAGCATAGATTATATCAATATTCTCTGGCAACTCATCTTTTTTCTCAGAAAGTAACTCAACATTGAGTGCCTTATCCATCCCGTCTGCGGTTTTGCGACAGTATTTCTCGCAAAGGGGTGGAGGAACATTGCTATATTCTTTGCCAGTTTTCTTTTTAGGTTTTTCTTCCGATGAGATTGTCGGAAGCATGTGATCAATAACATATGCATTTGTGGTATAACTTCTCAACAACTGTTGAACTCTTTCAGTTTCGATTGTCATGTCTTGAAGTTTTTGTTTGGTTTAAGCAATGGTGTTGATATAAATGTTAATTGCCCCTTGTTTATCCATTACTGTACCACTCAACATCCTTATATTATCATGTTGTTCGATGTTATTTCTGTCGAGTCTTCCATAATCATTTTTCATTTTATCATACGCTTCTTTCATTGTGCGATAATCGTATTTTAGCAATTCGTTATGCACATTGTTTTCAGCGATGATCTTTGATTTTTCAGCACATTCAACACAAGGTTTAGTACATTTTGTACAAGGTTTCTCAACCTCAACAACTTGTACTTTTACAACTTCTTTCTCGACAATTTTTACCTCTGGACCTACCTTGGTTAGATTCGCCATTAAAACTTTATCTGCCATGTCCTTGAGGTTTTCGACTTTCATTTCTTGAGTGACATCAATGATCACTTCATCAATCTTTTTCTCCTCAGCCACTTGTTCTTTCGAGCTTCCATCAAAATGACCTGCAAAACTGTCACAAGAATTAGAGGATAAAATTCCTTGTCTCTGCAAATGGATATATTCCTCTTCTTCCTGCTGTTGATGCAAGTATTGTTCCAGAAGAGCTTGTTCGAAAGCTGCTGCTTTTGCTGCTGCCGCTGCTTACTCTGCAGAATTATCTTCAACTATCTCCGCCATCAAAGCAACTCCGGTCTTTTTCCTAATGTAAGAGTTCCAATCATAACCATCTTCTTCACTGGATGCCACCATAGCTTTCTCAATAGTGCTATTGTCAGATTTTTCTTGGATTTCAATCTGAATTTTCTTTGGAAATGGTTTATATTGAAGTGCCTTTTTGTAATATTCATTTCCTCCTCCGAAAGGACTTTGATTTCCGGTTGATTCGGTGTTCTTACACTCTCTTTTAAAATGCCCCTTTTGACGGCATCTAAAGCACGTGACTTGGGTTTTGTCAAAACCCAATTTGTTGCTAGAATATCCTATGTCACGGCCTGTGAGTGCAACAAACTCACTCTCCTGATGATCGAAGCTAAGGACCATTTGATGTCCATTAGTTTGAGTTCTTCCTCGTCTACGTGGTCATAATCTTCTGAGGTCATCTCGGGGTTTCTGATCTTACCGGAAACAAGACATTCATAAGACTCTAAAACTGTAGCGAGTAGTGACATATGTTGTTTTGCAACTTGTTCTGAAACAACATTGTTCAAATTCACTACGATGTTGCATTTATATACATTCGGATCAGAACTTCGTTGTTGATTCTGGTTCGCTTGGCTTTGATAAGTTGAATATGAACTAGTGCCTGAGTAAGAACTTTGAGGACTCTGCTCATACTGAGGCTGTGATTGATTCTGATTTTGTGGAAAAGCACTCATGTTTGCACTAAAAGCCATCTGAATTTTAGGACTCGAAACGCTATCTAGCATTCCGGCTTTGTAACACAGACCGACGTCTTGAACAACATTAGCGTTTTTTGACTTCGCGATCTTCAGAAGTTCCATTTCGTGGCCTTCGAGTTTATCGATAAACGTCGACAACTTGAAAAATTCCCACTTATCACTGTTCTTCAGAACCATCAAATACGTAGTCCATTCACCCTCTGGTAGTGCGTCAACAAGTTTGTCGATGTATTCTTGTTCTGTCTTTTCGAGACCGTGTCTTCGCATTTGCACTTTAAGATGACAGAAACGCTCCATCATTTACTTTGTGGTCTCCTATTGATCCAATGACTTCCGTTCCTGAAAGTTCTACGCCTAAGAAGTCAACACCGAAAACTGCAACAGCTAAAGATTCAACGCCAAAGACACCAAGGGGAAATCTGTTTGGTGATATGCCACATGGTCCAACCAGTCTTGAAGACTTGGATGAATTTTTCCCAGAATCTAATGTTGATATGCTAGAGAAACGTGTAAAGGTGTTAGAGGAAAAAGTGGCACAGAATGAAGTCGAGAAAGCTAAGCTTATTCAGAAGATAAATCAAAGTGCTGTTGAGAAGGAAATGTTAGACGACAAGGTGAAGTTGTTAGAAAACGAACGTGAGTATTTCAAAGTACTAGGTGAAAGTTTGCAAGATGCAAATGAGAAGTTGCAAACTGAAATAGCTGATCTAAAGACTATTCAAGCATTAAACGATCAAAGATTCAACAGATTGCAGCAAGTGTTAGCAAACAATCTGCATATTGATTTCATTGCTGAATACGATCATCTGGATCGTCAAGAAGAAAAAGAACGTGCTGAGAAAGAGTTAGCTAAAAGTGGTAAAGGGAAGCAGTTTGAGGGTGAAGCCCCTAAATCTTCTGCTGAGAAATCTTCTGATGTTCCTGAGAAACCAATTGAAGATATTTCGAAAGCTTCTGAGTCTGATATCCAAAAGGTTGACGAATCTGTCAAGCCTTCTGATCCTATCATTGTTACTGAAGAAAAAGACAATGATGAAGCCAAAAAAAAAGATAAGAATGAAGACGAAGAGGAAGAAGGTTATGAGGATTGGAATGTTGGAGACGATGACGATGATTTTGATCAAGGTGATGATGATTTTGATCAAGGAGGTACAGGTTTAAAGATCAATGAAGCCAAAGTATCTGATGAGTTTGATTTTTCTGATCTTATGAACGATGAGTCGAATAGGATGGAAGATAAAAGCCAGGGGGAGTCAGGGCAGAAAGGGCCGACTGATGATGATATTGATGTGTTAGATTTTGATTGTTCTGCGTAGCCTGTGACTGTAGTACCTACGAAGCCTTTGATGCTAATGTTAGAACATAATGTGGAAGAAGGTGAGTTTGTACATAATTACTCAAAAGAAGATCTGGCGAAACTAATTGAAGCTGAAGCTGAGAACTTAGAGTTTGATTTTGAGGAAGTTATGAATGTTAACACATTTGAACCGAAAGAGTATCAGTATGAGAGAAGGTTTGAAGCTGATGAGTACAATCGAGTGATAGTTGAAGATTGGTCCTCAGATGATGAATCAGATCAGAAAGCTAAGTACGTCGGTCAAAATTCAGAAAGTTTTCCTACATTTGAAGAGATGTACAGACAGCTTAATGAAGATATGTTGAAAGATAAGATTGCTGAAGAGCTACGAGAAGGAAATATTCCTAAACCGATGACCAAAGAAGAGATAGCTGAAGAGAAAAAGTCTTGGTTCAAGGAGATGCCACGTGAACGTAAGTTTTGACGTCCACTAGCATTCTTCACCAGGAATAAAGATGTTTCTTTGGGAGATATTCTGAGTTGGGGTTGGTTTAAAGAGCTCAACGTATATGCAATCCAAAGGGAATTTGGAGTGCAATACTTCAAATATCTTGCTGATTTCAAGGCATTGCCGTATTGGGATATGGAAGAGTTAGTACAAACAGTGAATGTTACTTATCATATGAAGACAGTTGTTCAATTGTTGTGGAAGATGATTAAGTACGAAGCTGTTAAAGGTTGGAATCACTGGAAGCCATTTATTCCAAGACGAAGAGTAAAGATCAATAAGGTTACAGGGGAAAAGGACATAACGTTAATTATGAAACGTCCTAGAGCCATGAGGAATATGCCATTTATGCCGATCGAACAGAACTTCTATCCTTTATTCAAGTGGTGGAAGATTGATCCAGCTACTTGCGAAGCGGTGATTGTGTTAAAATTTGAAGATCATCTGGATATTGCTAAGGAACGAATTGAAGTGATGGGTCATCAGGGTATGAGAGGTTTGTGGAGGACGATAAGGATTCTAGATCCTATGTGGTTGGTTTACTGCTCGAGAGAAGATATAAAATGCCTTTTCTATAGCAAGATTGTTTTTGAAGAAAGAGAAAAGGTACAGGCGATGTAGTATCAGAAAGTTGTTAACGTTTGCTATGAACGTGAAGTAAATTCTAGAAAGATGTGGCAGAGTGGAGTTTCTAAAAGAAGAAACCAGCAATGATGCGATTAAAGAAAAAATGGAAAAAGCGGTAAGGCAAAGTTCGCTAAAAATGGCTAATTTAAAAGACCACCGCCAACTGATCAAACGCCTGATCCAATGCAAGAACGACGAAAGAAGCCATTCAAGAACTTCTTCGGTCGGGTGCGTTAAAGTTTATATGAAAACAGAGTTTTGAGGACTGATAAAAGACGAAGACGATATCCAAAGGGGAGTCTGTTGGTGCATAATGTCTATTTCTTAGTCTTATATCGAGTCTGTATAGTATAGAGCTGAATAGGCTAGGTGAATGAAGTATTTATGTAAAGTGTAAGCAAGTTCGCCCATGATATAATGTATGGCCAAGTTCGGCCGAACTTGCTTAGGCAAGTTCGGGTGAACCTAGGTCCCTCACTGGCGAACTTGCATGTCTATAAATACCTAGCTAGCCTCTCTCTTTTGTAACTTTGGCATTTCAGAGGCGAAGCTCTGTCAGTTTGTAACCAGAACGTTTGATCTATAAAACTGACGTTTAACTGATTAATTCTTGTCTATTGGTAAACACGACGTAATATTTCTGCTGTTATGGACGTTAGATATCAAGTTTAGGTTCCTAAGCATCGAGGATCGGCCCTACAAGTGGTATCAGAGCTAGAACAGCCTGATTTGATAGTACCAAGACAAGAACACTTCTATGTCTACTCCATTCTTCTTTTTTCTTAACTTTTGATCATAAAATGAAGAATTCATGGTCAAAATCTTTTGAATTTTGAATATATCATGTAAAATACAACAAAGATAAACCCTTGAAAGATTGGAGACCAAATTCAACCGAATTCATGCCGAAATTTTGAAAAAACCATGTTTTTGAAAATCTCTTGGATAGAACTTGTTGGCCATGTTCGGCCTAACTTATACTAAAACATCACTTTTCAAATGATTTTTAGCAAGTTTGCCCGAACTTGAGTAGTTTTTGACTAAATTTCAGCCAAGTTCGCTCGAAGTATATACAGTTTTTCATTGATTTTACATCAAGTTCGGCCGAACTTGTGTAAATCTCAAAGAAAATTTAAGTAAGTTCGCCCGAACTTACTAGATTTTATCAAATTTGTGAACATAAGTTCGCCCGAACTTATCATTCAATGATGAACAATAACATGAGGTTCTTGTGGAGGAGGTTCTTGTGTGGCTCCTTTCTCCTGAGCACCATAAGGTTCTTGTGTGGCTTCTGTGCCTTTCACCTTACTTTTATATCTCTTGCTCATAGCTTTCTGAGCTTTCTTTGCTTTTCTTTTCCCTTTGGTATGAGGTGACCCTGTAGTCTTCTTAGAGATTTTGATTGCTGGAGACTTTGTACGCTTAGTATTTTTCTTCGGTCTCTCCTCGTCAGATTCCTTTTCAGTACTAGGATCAAAATCCGCATCCAATTTTCTTTCTTTTTCTGCTCTAGTCTCTGCCTCAGTCTTTTCTGGCTCTTTGGCAGGAACTTCTTCATCAGATTCTTCATTTTCAGAAGTAGTAGAAATCACATCATCTTGAGTCGTTTTCACAGTTTCTTGACTCTCAATAACCACTGCAGCGCTTAATCCAGCCACTGCTTCAACATTTTCAGGTTCATCCTCATCGACAAGCATAGTTTCGACTTTCTTCGAAGCACGTTTCTTTTTAGACTTATCAGCTTCTGCCTTTAAAAACCATTCGCTCCTTGCCTTTGGTTTGAATTCCTTAAACCATTCTTGCTCAGCTTTAAGCTCTTTCTCGTCATCACTACCATCCTTTCTCCATTTGTTATCAGGTGGCGAGACATAATTTGAATCTTTTATAGCTCCAAACACTGGTTTCGCAACAGGAGCTGAAGCTTGCTTTTGGAACTTGATAAGCTTCTTTACAGTCGTTTCGTCAAGATGAACTAGATAAAGAACATCATTTAGATCTCGTGCAATGTTGGGATACTTCTCGTCAATCATCATCTGAACAAATCTTGGATATAGGCATAGCCTTGAATCTTTCATGTTCTTCGACATGTGAGTAAAAACCATCTAAGAAACATTAAACGGCTTTTTCAAAATAAGCGCCGTTGCCATGCTAGCCAAATAGTCTTGAACATCATCTAAACCGTCTTTGCAATGGCTGAATGTGTGAATTAGAGCATGCATCAAAAGCTTATAGGGGTTTGGCACTTCCCCTTTCTTCAGTGTTGGTTTATTAACACTCCCCTTATACCCCATACGGAAGAAACACCCAAGAACCATCTTCTCGTCTAAATGAATCGGATCGTTTTCATTATCTTTGAACTGCAGAATCCGTCGAATATCATCTTCGATAACTGTAATCGGTTTAACTTCACTGCCGACTTGCACAGATGAAGTGATCGTCTTCTCATCTTCGCTTAAGCTTGCGTTCATCCAGAAGTGAACGATACGTGATCGATATGATACGGTGCGTTCTGTAATAGCTCGGCGAATATGACTTTCTTCAAGAAACTTCAAAATACTGTCGTACTCTTTCAGTGACGGACCTTGTTAAGCGTAACGCACGTATTGTGAGTTTTAGAACGCGCTGGTACCTGTGCCTGAAAAATAACGCAAAACAATTAGCACGCATTTCGAGAAAAATCATAAAAAAATTCTGACATTTATATCAAGTTCGGGCGAACTTGATATATTCGTTCAACATTCTTCCTAAGTTCGGCCGAACATGTATTAAACTCATGTTCATCATTGAATGATAAGTTCGGGCGAACTTCCATATGATATTCATAATCAAATACATGAAGTTCGGTCGAACATATCTGAATTTTTCTTTAATCATTTTTTGGACAAGTCCGGTCGAACTTGACAACAAGTTCGGTCGAAGATATTAAAATTTCATTTATTCACATGTTTAGACAAGTCCGATCGAACTTGACAATAAGTTCGGTCGAAGATGTCATTCAATTCAGATTTTATTAACAAGACAATAATGCAAGTTCGGTCGAACTTGACAACAAGTTTGGCCGAACTTGTCGTCTTCTCCAAACTTACACATCTTATCAACCATTCAAACGACCATTTCTGTTCAATCAAAAGTGTTTATACGGTCGATTTTTTGTGTAGATTAAAGATCTATGTTCAATTTTAACCAACACCTCCTAGATCTATCAGAGTTTTAAGTTTTTTTATTAAGTTTCGTTTATTAATGGTTTAAACACAGTCCAACAGTGAATTCTCACCTCAGCCATGATAATTGGTGTGCTAATCACCAAAAACCGACTCTATTTGGACAGCATAACAGTGTGAAAAGCGAAAATCATTCAAAATCTCTCAAAAACTCAAGTTCGCTCAGAGAGTATTTGCTGATAATAAGTTCGGCCGAACTTGATTGGTATTTATACCAAGTCAAGTTCGGGCGAATTTGCTAAGCCCATTCATAAAAGCCTAGTTAAGTTAGGACGAATTTTCGATAAACTCGAAGGCCACAAAATGGAACTTCTGAAGATGGCAAAGTCAAAAAACGCTAATTTTGTTCAATGCGTCGGTCTGTATTACAAAGCCGAATGCTAGATAGCGTTTCGAGTCCTAAAATTCAGACGGCTTTTAGTGCAAACATGAGTGCTTCTCCACAAAATCAGAATCAATCACAGCCTCAGTATGATCAGAGTCCTCAAAGTTCTTACTCAAGCACTGGTTCAAATTCAACTTATCAAAGCCAAGCGAACCAGAATCAACAACAAAGTTCTGATCCGAATGTATATAAATGCAACATCGCAGTGAATTTGAACAATGTTGTTTCAGAACAAGTTGCAAAACAACATATGTCACTACTCGCTACAGTTTTTGAATCTTATGAATGTCTTATTGCCGGTAAGATCGGAAACCCCGAGATTACCGCAGAAGATTATGACCAGGTAGACGAGGAAGAACTCGAACTAATGGACATTAAATGGTCCTTAGCTTCGATCATCAAGAGAGTGACAAAGTTCGTTGCACTCACAGGCCGTGACATAGGAAATTCCAGCAACAAATTGGGTTTTGACAAAACCAAAGTCACGTGCTTTAGATGCCGTCAAAAGGGGCATTTTAAAAGAGAATGTAAGAACACCGAAGCAACCGGAAATCAAAGTCCTTTCGGAGGAGGAAATGAATATTATAAAAAGGCACTTCAATATAAACCATTTCCAAAGAAAACTCAGATTGAAATCCAAGAAAAATCTGACAATAGCACTATTGAGAAAGCTATGGTGGCATCTAGTGAAGATGATGGTTTTGATTGGAAATCTTACATTGGAAAAAAGACCAGAGTTACTTTGATGGCGAAGATAGTTGAAGATAATTATGCAGAGGAAGCAGCGGCAGCAGCAGAAGCAGCAGCTTTCGAACAAGCTCTTCTGGAACAATACTTGCATCAACAACAGGAAGAAGAGGAATATATCCATATGCAGAGACAAGGAATTTTATCCTCTAATTCTTGTGATAGTTTTGCAGGTCATTTTGATGGAAGCTCGAAAGAACAAGTGGCTGAGGAGAAAAAGATTGATGAAGTGATCATTGATGTCACTCAAGAAATGAAAGTCGAAAACCTCAAGGACATGGCAGATAAAGTTTTAATGGCGAATCTAACCAAGGTAGGTCTAGAGGTAAAAATTGTCGAGAAAGAAGTTGTAAAAGTACAAGTTGTTGAGGTTGAGAAACCTTGTACAAAATGTACTAAACCTTGTGTTGAATGTGCTGAAAAATCAAAGATCATCGCTGAAAACAATGTGCATAACGAATTGTTGAAATACGATTATCGCACAATGAAAGAAGCCTATGATAAAATGAAAAATGATTATGGCAGACTCGACATAAATAACATCGAACAACATGATAATATAAGGATGTTGAGTGGAACAGTAATGGATAAACAAAGGGCAATTAACATTTATATCAACACCATTGCTTAAACCAAACAAAAACTTCAAGACATGATAATCGAAACTGAAAGAGTTCAACAGTTGTTGAGAAGTTATACCACAAATGCATATGTTATTGATCACATTCTTCCGACAATCTCATCGGAAGAAAAACCTAAAAAGAAAACTGGCAAAGAATAGAGCAATGTTTCTCCTGCGAGAAGTACTGTCGCAAAACCGAAGACGGGATGGATAAAGCACTCAATGTTGAGTTACTTTCTGAGAAAAAAAATGAGTTGCCAGAGAATATTGATATAATCTATGCTAAATCTGATGATGATAACAATGCTGTGGTTAAAAAAGTGGTTGAAAATGTTCTAAGTGATTCTGATGACGGCAGCTTCAAAAACGCCGACTCGAGTTCAAAGAATTCTGCTTCACAGTCTGAAAATGACGACAAGTCGTTAGACGACGGTCTAAGTGACGATCCTAATATTGTAATGTACAAAATTAAGGATTCGGATAGACTATACTTTGATGATAGCTTCCCGATTCAGAATGTGAAGGAAGAATTGCTTGATAAATTCTTTTAACTCGTGGAAGTCACATCAGAGGAATTGGAAATTAACAAACAAAAATTCTATTCCAAACCTAAAAGAAACAACTACCAAAGGAATGGTGGTGATCATCCGGAAAACAGGAGAGCAAGGTTGGGTCTAGAAGAATCAGATGAACTAGTAAAGAAAGTGTCACCATTTCATGAATATAAAAACAAAAACATGAATTTTGTATATGGAACAAACACGGTTCATGAAGAGAGTTTGATTGGTAAACAATCAAATGATGAGTTTAAAAAGAAGAAAGAAATTCGAGATAAAGTCAAGGTTACAAGTGGTGTCAAAACATCAAGTGGGATAAAACTACCCACTAAAGGACATCCACTTGATAATAGGACATGTTTCAAGTGCAATGAAATGGGTCATATTGCATGATAATGTCTGAAATCAAAACCGGCTTATCCTCGAAGAAGAGAATCAAATGTTGTAAAACCGAGGTATCCAGTGTTTGAAAAACCAATCAAAATTTTGAGAAGAAATGAATCTTTGCCAGAAGTTAAACCTAAAATAGAAAAGAAGTTTGAAAATTCTACTTTTGAAAAGGAGAAACTTCTAGGGCAAACGAAAATACATTTTATATCAAGAAGGCTAATATCAAATCTCAAGCCTGGATTACCAAGAAAAGGTCAACAACATCTGGTGTTATTGAGTCTGAGCTGGTAAAGACTAATAACATGAAAGAATCTAAACCTTGAAATCACTAAGTCTGAGCTTGTTAAGACTAGTGATAGCAAGAAAGAATCAAAATCTGAAATCATAATTGAAACCACATCTGAAACTGTCAAAAATTCAAGTGGAAACAATTCAAAAGATAAAAAGAAGGTGAAGTTTTCAAATATAAACATTATAGAAAATTCAGATGAAGAATTCGATTATGCTGATGAATATGAATTTGATTTTGAAGATGTTTATCCAATTCAACCCAAGACCAAAAAGGCTTGGGTCTCGCTTTTTAAATAGATTGTTAAAATGTGCAGGGACTCAAGAGATCCGTACTTTCAAAGTGGATTTTGGATAGTGGAGCGTCCAGGCATATGACGGGAATGAAGGCATTGCTATTCGACATTAAAGCTATCAATTGTGGATATGTTGGATTTACAGGAAATCAAGGAGGAAGGATAGTCGCCGAGGGAAAACTCTCCAATGGCGTAGTTTCATTTGATCGCGTGAACTATATTGCAGAACTTGAGAACAATCTTCTGAGTATATCGCAGATTTGTGACAAGAAATTTACAGTCCATTTCAACGACAAAGGGTGTATTATCTTGAAGCCGGGATTCAAAATACCAGATGAGTAGATTCTGATGCGAGCACTGCGAGAGAATGATTTATATGTTCTTGATATGGGTGTTGCTACCACTTCATCAAAATCAGCTCAATGTTTTGTATCAAAGGCTACTGAAAAAGATTCTATTCTTTGGCATCGTAAGATGGGGCATATTCATTTGCAAAAAATGAATTTCTTGGTTCATAATGATCTTGTAGAAGGCGTAAATCTTCAAAGTTTTTAGATGTCTGATCATTGCTTGGAATGCAAGAAGGGAAAGCAGATCAAGAAATCTCATCCGAAGAAAATTCTAAACTCAATCAAGTTGCCAATAGAACGTCTCCATGGATTTATTTGGTCCTGTAAATGTTCGAAGCATATCAGGAGACTTATATTGCTTGGTCATGACAGATGACTATTCGGGATATTCGTTGGTATTCTTTCAAGAATCAAAAGACGAAACGTTCGAGAACTTGGTTATTCTATTCAAGAAACTCGAGAATCTTTATCATCTGCCGGTCAGACGCATTAGAAGTGACAATGGCACAAAGTTTAAGAATAACAAAATGAAGGAATTCTGCAACGCAAAAGGGATTTTGCACGAGTTTAGTGCTCCCTATACTCCACAGCAAAACGGAGTAGCTGAACGGAAAAACAGAACTTTGATTGAAACTGCGAGAACCATGCTTGCAGATTCTAAACTTCCTATCAGCTTCTGGAGTGAAGCGGTTGCTGCGGCTAGCTACACGCTAAACAGGGTTCTCACTGTCAAACCAACGAAGAACACATGTCTTGAGATGATAAACCAACGAAAGCCAAATTTGAAGTTCTTAGAACCATTCGGTGCACCTTGTACCGTAATAGACCAAGATAGCATTTTTGGAGCTAAATCTCTTGAAGGTTTCTTTGTCGGATATGCGAGTCCGTTGAGAAGAGTATATGTTCCTTCCTTGAGAAAGGTTATTGAAGCACAACACGTGGATTGTTTCAACTACACAGATCCTATTCAAAGGAAAGGTGATGCGTGGCTGTTTAACTATCAAGACCTTTGGAAGTCATTTGACTTGCCGAAGAACCAACTGACGAAGAAGTTGCAGCGTTATACTACCTTCAACAGTCAGCGAATCAAGAACAAATTGTTCGACCAATTGTGGTTAATCAACCCACGTTGGATCCATCTTCTTTTGGCGCAAGTTCAAGCAATAGTGGTGTTCAGGCTGAAAAAGTTTCTAAAACATTATCAACACCTGCTACTCTTCCAACGAATGCCTCTACTGAACCAGTGAATACAACAACGGAGCCCAGTATTCCTCAGAATCAAAATTCTGATTCATATGAAGCACCAACATTTGATGCTGATGGGGAATCATCTTCTTCAGATGAAGAAGCGGAGCAGATAACAAGTCTTCTTAATCAATCTGCAGTCCCGAACAACAGAAATGAAGCTTCATAAAGCTCTCCAAATATTGAATTGGTTATTGATCTCAATATCACGAATCAGCAAAACTCAGTAGATGTTCCAAGTGAAGAATTGTTGCGATCATATTCCTATCATCTGTTAACAAATATTATCGGAGAAATTCAAACTGGTGTTAGAACTCGAGGGCAAATTAATAAAGCACTCAGTTGTTTCTACACACGCGTTGCTACAACCTAGAACTATTGTTTCTATTCATGTTTCATCTCTCAGATTTGAGCCAAAGACAGTTAATGAAGCTTTAGCCGATGAAAACTGGGTACAAGCAATTCAAGATGAATTATTGCAGTTTGAGAAGTTGGGTGTGTGGAAGCTTGAAGATCTACCAGAAAATCAGAAAGCAATTGATACAAAATGGGTCTTTAAGTGTAAACGTGATGATAGAGGGGTTATTGTTCGTAACAAAGCTAGGCTTGTTGTCAAGGGATTTCACCAGCAGGAAGGGATAGACTACACGGAAGTCTATGCACCAGTAGCTCAATTGGAATCTATTCGAATTTTTCTAGCTTTCGCATCATGAAAAGGATTTAAAGTCTATCAATTGGATGTCAAATTGGCTTTTCTGTACGGCAAATTACGCGAAAAGGTGTACGTTGGACAACCACCGGGGTTCGTCGATCCACTTAACAAGAAGAAAGCATACATTCTGGATAAAGCTCTTTATGGACTACACCAAGCCCCGAGAGCTTGGTACGAGACGTTATCGCAACATCTTGTCGGAAACGAATTTATCAGAGGAACTGTGGATAGTACTCTTTTCACCAGAGAAGTTGATGGCCATCTGATTATAGTTCAAATCTATGTTTAAGACATCATCTTTGGATCTACAAACGACAGTCTCTGCAAGGAGTTTGAGGGAATCATGAAAAGAAATTCGAAATGTCCTCGATGGGCGTAATGAAGTTCTTTCTTGGTTTGCAAGTAGATCAGCTTCCGGATGGTATTTTCATTCATCAGACTAAGTATGTTCACGACATCTTGAAAAAGTTTGGAATGGAAAACTTGAAGCTCTATCTACGCCTCTTGCTCTAAATCACGGTATTTGTGTTGATGAGACTGGAGCCAAAGTTGACGAGAAATTATACAGATCGATGATTGGATCACTGATGTATCTGAGGGCATCGCGCCCAGATATTATTTACCCAACCTGCCTATGCGCCAGATATTAGTCAAGCCCGAGGATCTTACACATGCAGATCATGAAGCGTATCTTCAGATATCTGAAAGGATGCCCAAGCACCGGCTTGTGGTACTCGAAGAACGACAATTTCAACCTCACAGGCTATGTTGATTCCGATTTTGGTGTAGATAAGTTGAACTCAAAATCAACTACAGCGGGATGCCAGTTCTTCGGAACAAGAATGGTAACCTGGCAGTTTAAGAAACAGACTACGGTCGCTCTCTCTACCTGTGAAGCTGAGTATATCTCGGTCTCCAGCTGTTGTTCACAGATTCTGTGGATTCAACAGCAGATGAGAGACTATGGTCTGCAATTTCTAGACACTCCGCTGTATGTTGATAACAAGGCAGCCATCGATATAACTAAAAATCCAGTTCATCACTCACGCATAAAATACATTGAAATTCGTTATCATTTCATTCGTGATTGCTACGAAAAGAAATTGGTGCGAATAGAAAAAATCCACACCGATGAACAAAAGGCTAATTTTTATACCAAACCATTTTCTTTGTCATGGTTTAAATACTTGCTGAGAATTAACGGTATGAAAAATTTGCTGACAGGTGCGGACGCTGAGGTTGAATACGGATCGGACGACGAGTTCGCGTGATCCACATTGGTTTGTAAATATATTTCTACTTTAGAATTTTGTTAAAAACTAAAAATCCAAAAAGATGTTTTTGATTTTAGGGGGAGAAATGTTAGAGAAAATACAAAAACATTCGAAAATTTTAAAATCCAAAAACATATAAAAATTCAAAATGTACAAAAACATTGAAAAAGACAAAAAGAATTCAGTGTCATAAAAGGAAATTATAGTACATCAGTGGACTATCACAGTATGCTAAAGAAATGTAAAGTTTTAAAAGTGATAAACGAGTCTTACTGTGGATGTGTCGATAGGCTTAACACGTTCAGTAATTTGTTTTCGAGATATAAACTAAATTTTACAACTGCTTAATCTTGTGGATTAACACATCTTGGATATATGGACTTAGTACTCCGAAATTTCGTTTGAAAGATTGCCTGATTCTGAGATACGAGGTCTTTATAGGTAGTTGATATCTGGGGTATTATACAAGTTCTTTTGATTTTGCGGAAGCAATGGCCTAGAACTTCTATAATACCTTTGCTATAAACCTCCAAACTGCATGCAATATTGAAAAGAATCGAAATATCTAATCATTTGCATTGCTAAAAAGATTCCTTAAGTGGAACACACCTTAAAGACGAGCCTTCATCTCTTTGTCTGTACGGTAGTACTAACCTGAGCTCTCAAGGTCTCGCACAACCCAAACACAGATATCAATTACGCTATATTCACCTGTAAGATGAAATCTAAGGAATCTAGATACGGGAGTATATTCAAGAAGTGGGAACCAAAGATAAGTCAAGTTTCATGAATTCTACGTTAACATATCTTGAATCAGCTGAAAAATGTGATAAAGCTTAAGTGGACAAACATATCGACAATAGGTAAACGAGTTTAAAAACTTAAAGTCTGCTAAAGGTCAACGATACTGGTGATATGTCTCAATTAACTGATATGATCCTTAGACACGAATTCACAAAAATATGTCTGTAAATATGTTTATACATAGTTTACGTTGCTTATTACATTGTATTTCAGCTTTACAGATTAAAATCAAAAAGATTTTCGGTGAGTTTTAGCATAAACTTAAAAAATACAAAAAGATTTTACTTCTACATTGTTTTCAGCAGACCAATGTTGGAGAACGAATCTTCGAAGTCTGGTAAGGTGCTAGAACTGGTGGGAATCTCTTTGACAATGGGTTGGGAGCTAATCTGTTAATCTGAAAAATCAAAACAATGAAAAGTTCATTAATTTGAAACTTTGATTTTGAAATATCAACACTTCGTTCGTAACGGGTCAAACCGGGGTCATTAACTTGGACTCGGCAGACAAATCGGTTAACCAAGGTCATTAGCTTGGACTTGGTCAACTGAGTGGATTTTCATAACTGGTAAAAAGTAGGAAAGTTCAGGGGTTAAATTTGAAAATTTGGAAAAGTTCAAAATTGTGGTTTGGCAAGTTCGGTCGAACTTGCTAAACAAATCAAGTTTAACAAACAGCAAGTTCGACCGAACTTGCAGTTGGCTGTGTTGGTTTATAGATAAGTTCGTCTGAACTTAACTGGGCTTTTATGAATGGGCTTAGCAAGTTCGCCCGAACTTGACTTGGTATAAATACCAATCAAGTTCGGCTGAACTCACTTATCAGCAAATACTCTCTGAGCGAACTTGAGTTTTTGAGAGATTTTGAACTATTTTGGCATTTTCACACTGTTATGCTGTCTAAATAGAGTCGGTTTTTGGTGATTAGCACACCAATTATCATAGCTGAGGTGAGAATTGACTATTGGACTGTGTTTAAACCATTAATAAACGAAACTTAATAAATAAAACTTAAAAATCTGATAGATCTAGGAGGTGTTGGTTAAAATTGAACATAGATCTTTAATCTACACAAAAATTGACCGTATAAACACTTTCAATTGAACATAAATGGTCGTTTGAATGGTTGATCAGATGTGTAAGTTTGGAGAAGACGACAAGTTCGGCCGAACTTGTTGTAAAGTTCGACAAAACTTGCATTATTGTCTTGTTAATAAAATCTGAATTGAATGACATCTTCGACCGAACTTGTTGTAAAGTTCGACCGAACTTGTCCGAAAAATGATTAAAGAAAAATTCAGATATGTTCGACCGAACTTCATGTATTTGATTATGAATATCATATGGAAGTTCGCCCGAACTTGGATCTTGAAAAACTGTGATTTGTTAACATAAGTTCGCCCGAACTTATCATTCAATGATGAACATGTGTTTAATACATGTTCGGGCGAACTTAGGCAGAATGTTGAACGAATATATCAAGTTCGCCCGAACTTGATATAAATGTTAGAAAATTTTTGTGATTTTTTCTCGAAATGCGTGCTAATTGTTTTGCGTCATTTTTCAGGCACAGGTACCAGCGCGTGTAATCTCTGTTGAGTTCTCTAAAACTCACAATACGTGCATTACGCTTGACAAGTCTATCTGTCCGTCACTAAAAGCGTACGACAGTATTTTGAAGTTTCTTGAAGAAAGTCATATTCGCCGAGCAATTACAGAATGCACCGTATCATATCGTTCACTTCTGGATGAATGCAAGCTTAAGCGAGGATGAGAAGACGATCACTTCATCTGTGCAAGTCGGCAGTGAAGTTAAACCGATTACAGTTACCGAAGATGATATTCGACGGATTCTGCAGTTCAAAGATAATGAAGACGATCCGATTCATTTAGACGAGAAGATGGTTCGTGGGTGTTTCTTCCGTATGGGCTATAAGGGGAGTGTGAATAAACCAACGCTGAAGAAAGGGGAAGTGCCAAACCCCTATAAGCTTTTGATGCATGCTCTAATTCACACATTCAGCCATCACAAAGCCGGTTTAGATGATGTTAAAGACTATTTGGCTAGCATGGCAACGGCGCTTATTTTGAAGAAGCTGTTTAATGTTTCTAAGATGGTTTTTACTCACATGTCGAAGAACGTGGAAGATTCAAGGCTACGACTATATCCAAGATTTGTTCAGATGATGAATGACGAGAAGTATCCCAACATTGCACGAGATCTAAATGATGTGCTTTATCTAGTTCATCTTGACGAAACGACTGTAAAGAAGCTTATCAAGTTCCAAAAGCAAGCTTCAGCTCCTGTTGCGAAACTAGTGTTTGGAGCTATAAAAGATTCAAATTATGTCTCGCCACCTGATAACAAATGGATAAAGGATGGTAGTGATGACGAGAAAGAGCTTAAAGCTGAGCAAGAATGGTTTAAGGAATTCAAACCAAAGGCAAGGAGCGAATGGTTTTTAAAGGCAGAAGCTGATAAGTCTAAAAAGAAATGTGCTGCGAAGAAAGTCGAAACTATGCTTGTCGATGAGGATGAACCTGAAAATGTTGAAGCAGTGGCTGGATCGAGCGCTGCAGTGGTTATTGAGAGTCAAGAAACTGTGAAAACGACTCAAGATGATGTGATTTCTGTTACTTTTGAAAATGAAGAATCTGATGAAGAAGTTCCTGCCAAAGAGCCAGAAAAGACTGAGGCAGAGATTAGAGCAGAAAAAGAAAGAAAATTGGATGCGGATTTTGATCCTAATACTGAAAAGGAATCTGACGAGGAGAGACCGAAGAAAAAGACTAAGCGTACAAAGTCTCCAGCAATCGAAATCTCTAAGAAGACTACAGGGTCACCTCATACCAAAGGGAAATAAAAGCAAAGAAAGCTCAGAAAGCTGTGAGCAAGAGATATAAAAGTAAGGTGAAAGGCACAGAAGTCACACAAGAACCTACTGGTTCTCAGGAGAAAGGAGCCACACAAGAACCTCCTCCACAAGAACCTCCTGTTATTGTTCATGCTGATGCTGAAATGCCAGGAGTTACACAAGAACCTCCTGTGTCTAGATTTGTTGAAGTTCCTATTGCTGAATCTCCTATTGATCCAAAAACTTCCGTTCCTGAAAGTTCTACGCCTAAGAAGTCAACACCGAAAACCGCAACACCTAAAGATTCAACGCCAAAGACACCAAGGGGAAATCTGTTTGGTGATATGCCACATGGTCCAATCAGTCTCGAAGACTTGGATGAATTTTTCCCAGAATCTAATGTTGATATGCTAGAGAAACGTGTAAAGGTGTTAGAGGAAAAAGTGGCACAGAATGAAGTCGAGAAAGTTGAGCTTATTCAGAAGATAAATCAAAGTGTTGTTAAGAAGGAAATGTTAGACGACAAGGTGAAGGTGTTAGAAAATAAACGTGAGTATTTCAAAGCACTGATTGAAAGTTTGCAAGACGTAAATGAGAAGTTGCAAACTGAAATAGCTGATCTAAAGACTATTCAAGCATTGAACGATCAAAGATTCAATAGATTGTAGAAAGCGTTAGCAATCAATCTGAATATTGATTTCATTGCTGAATACGATCGTCTGGATCGTCAAGAAGAAAAAGAACGTGCTGAGAAAGAGTTAGCTAAAAGTGGTAAAGGGAAGCAGGTTAAGGGTGAAGCCCCTAAATCTTCTGAAGAGTTCTAGCTTTCCACGATGATGAAAATGATTCGATAAGCTTCGAGGAAAGGATGGTTAAGGGCTGTTTTTATCGTATAGGCTGCAAAGGTCACGCAAATGAGCCAAAGTTAAAGAAAGACGGTGTTCCTCTATCGTACAAGCTTCTAATTCATGCTATTATTCATGCTTTCAGTCATAGGAAAGCATGGCTCGACGATATTCAAGACTATATGGCCTGCATGGTTACTGCTTTGGTTCTAAACAAGAAATTCAATTTCTTGAAAGTAATATTAAAGTTTATGTCAAAGAACATGGGCAAGGAAAGACTGGTATTGTATCCGAGGTTCCTTCAGATGTTGATTGATGAGAAGTTTCAGAATATTACAAAAGATCCGAACGATATTCTCTACTTGAGCCATATGGATGAAACAACATTGAAGAAACGAAAGATTTACCAGAAACAAGATTCAGCGCATGTTGGAAAGCCTGTATTTGGTGCTATCGATAAAGCTGATTGTGTTGCACCTCCTGAGAATAAATGGAGAAAAGATGGTAGCGGAGACGATAAAGATGAAGTTGAGCTGTTAAAGAAGTTCAAACAGAAAAGAGGCGATTGGTACATCAAGAGGGTTGTGGTTGTTGAAAAATCTAAACGTAAAAGGGCATCGAAGAAGGTTGATACTATGTTAGTTGATGAGCCTGTAGAAGAACCACAAAATGCTGAAGGATCTAGTGCTGCGGTGAATGTTGAAAGCCAAGATAAAGATGATGAGGTTATATCTGCAACTTTTGATTAAGATGATGAATCGTCTAAAGATTCTGCTGACGTTAGATTGAAAGCAGCAGAGAAAGAAAAGAAAGAAGAAAGGTTGAAAAAGCTTGGTGAGGATCTTTATGAACCATCTGCTGAAGAGAATTCTGATGAAGATCGTCCTAAGAAAAAGTCAAAATGCTCAAAGTCAAAGGCTGGAGACATAAAGAAAACAACAGGTTCTCCGAGCACAAGAGGAAAGAAAAGCCTCAGAGTCGAAGGTACTTAAGCCAGAAACCGAAGAAAGGAGCTACACAAGAAATTCCAATCATTGAAGTTGAAGTACCACCAACAACTGTCACACAAGAACCACTGTCTGTTACTACTGAAGTGCTTGTTCAAAGTACGCCTATTTCAAGTCCAAAGGTTGCAGCAAAGGGTACTCCTAAAGCTACTCCTACAAGATTAAAGCAATCTACTCCACCAAGGGCTATAGCAAGAGAGTTTAAAGATGCATTCGGTGAAATTCCATATAATATTACACATCCTGACACAGCCGAAGATCTTTCAAACTGGTTTAAAGATACTCCTGTCGATATGTTAGAAAAGAGAATCAAAGCGTTGGAAGAAAGCTCAAACAAAATGAAGTTGAGAAAGCAGATCTTGAAAAAAAATGATGCAGAGTAAAGTTGAGAAAGTTGTGTGTAGGATGATCAACTTCTCCCTAACTTGATCTATCCTAGCCAATCTTCGCCCGAACTTGTGTGTCTATATATAGTTTGTCACGGGTCTTTCATTGTAAGAACTTTGCGACTTTGACGACGAAGCTCTGTCTGTTTGAAAACTCGATGTACATGATTTGACATTAATAAACAGACAATTTAAACAGTAAACTGGTGTATTTGGTTAACATGTCACATAATTTCCGCTTATGTTGGACATTAGATAAAAATTAGGTTAGTGGAGGAGCGATCCTAACAAGGGGCACCAAGTAGCAGAATTTTGCTTGTTCACCAATTTCTGACACCTAGCACCAATTTTGCCACCATTTCTCTAGTTCAAACACCTCATTAGACACTTGTAAACATCTAAGAATCAATGCCAACACTTGGCATGATCTCATGAACTTGATGCAAGTATAAATAGAGGTGATCTTGAGCCATTTCAAATTGCACCTTCATTCTTTCTCTCTAATCTCTATTGGAGCTTGCTTCTGATCATAAAGAGGTCTCCTACTGAAGTTCTAAACATTCCTAGAACACAAGTAAGTATTTTTCTTAGCCTTTTTCTTTATTTTGGCTTACTATTAGCCAAAAGTGAAATAAATTGACTTTTTGTTTGACTTTCGATTCTGACCATTTTGGTCAAGTCAAAGTTCAAATTGCACTTTGCAACGCTTTCATAAAAATGAAGGTGTTAATCTCTCGCGATTACACACTCTGATCATTTGGTTTAGTAGGCGAAATGACAAGTCAAACTTTTGCGAAATAAAAGTCAAAAATGCATTTTTACGACGAAAGAGTTTTCGGGTATTAATACTTAAAGTTTTGACACCAAATAAGTTTTATAACATTATTAGACACTTCTAGTTTAGCGCTTATTCCTTTGTCGAAAGTCGAGCGGTTTGCCTTCTGTTTTGACTTTTGAATCTGACCCGTTTGGTCAACTTTAAGATCCGACCAAGCCCATTTATATGACAATAGTAATATTGGGAATAATGTAACGCCCCAAAAATATTAAAAATTTATATAAGATATAAATTTTCATCATAACCAAGAATAATGTGACTAGGAATAACTAACCTAGTTAATAATACATAGTAGACAACAAAGAAATTTGATTAGGAACCGTCTTTTATAAAACATGAAAATTTGAGGGACTAAAATGGGCAAAATTGAAAGTAATTTTAATAAGAGAAAAATTTACACCAAAAACACATACAAGTGTGTGTTTCTGGTCGACTTTTACACAGAGCCAAGAGGGGTTCTTCTCTTGAACCCTAACTCGCTAAAATCCATAAAAATCAAAGGGAAATCAATCTAGAAATTGGGGCTTTAAATAAATTCGTGATCACCCAAGCTAGGAGATCACAAGGTATGTTGAATTTTGCTATTTGGTGATATTTTGAAATTTGGATAGACATTCATAAACGAAATTCAAGAGTGAATGTTGAATGTATTAGTGAAATTAACATAAGTATAAGTCCAGGAACAATCCCTAGATGTACTTGTTGAATTAGTGCCATGAACTAGTGATTTGGTTGTAACATTTGTCAAAAACGGGTTTCCAAAACCCGCTCCGTTTTGTAATCGAATATCAAGTTATAAAAGTCACGTTGAATATTTATGAGTATTTTGATTTAAAATGATACATAATTAATAAATAAACTAAACTATAAAAATTATATTTGATAAAAAGTTAAAACAAAATAAATAAAAAAGAAATGCTGCTGCCGGGACTCGAACCCGGGTCAGCCGGTTTACAACTCCAACGACTTAACACACACTCACATCACCACTCCGCCACTTTGTGTTTTCTGTTATCTCTAGGAAACAAATGAGATTTACACACAAACTCGGTTAAACCGGTTGCGCCAACTGAGAAACGGAAATCGGAAAATCAATAGTCAAATCGCTTGATTACTCGCACATTCAGTTCATAACCGATGCACCGACGATTTTTAATCAAGTCGGAATTGATTGAACATCAAGTCTCATCATTATAAGTCCAGATTACTTCAACTCCAGAGCCCTCTCGCGACTCAGAAACATCATACCAACATTCCATTTCACATTCGTCACACTTTCAGTTCGTCAGAACGCTTAAATCTACTCGCCGGAATTTTCTGCAATATTCGCCGGAAAACCGTATTCATCCTCAAACGGTAAATCTTTCAATAAACATTGTAGTTCAACAATTGTTAGGCTATTTCTAACTTAAACCTTTCAATTGAAATCGAATTCAGGCACTGTATTCAGCTAATTTCAGTTCGCCGGAAAAATTCTGAAATCTCTATATTCATCTGAGAATCGGTAAGAGCATTCCAACCCTCTGTTAACATTTGCTGATCACTTCAATTTCACAATTAGCTAATAAAAATAGTTAATTGTCTTGTTCAGTTGAAGAGCATAAAAACAGGGACCGACACATTGACCGGAAATCTGAAATAAACTGTTCATCGGTATGTTCACCTCTAATTACCGTCTCTGCCATTTCATTTAAGCTTTAAGAATGTTTGTTAATCGTAAAAACAAGGAACGGATTAGTAAATCAGTTGACTGTAATCTGAATGTAGAAGACGAAGTTAGTTAAGTTATAAGTTTAATTAAAAACAGTAATTTGAACGGGTTAGACACACAGTCCAGCGGTGGACTGTGTGCAAAACATATACGCATGTCCCGAGTTCGATCCCTGATACACGCATTCCTTATGTAATAAAATGCCTTTTTGTTTGAAACTAAACCGGGTTAACTCCGTTAGTTGTTAAGTATAATAAAAACCGAGATATTAATCAGGTTAGACACACAGTCCAGCGGTGGACTGTGTGCAACACTGAATCGCACGTCACGAGTTCGAAACCCGTCATTGGCACCGGTTCGTTGAATTAAAATGTTTTTGAAATTAAAAGAATTTTGGGTTAAATCGAATTAGTATATAAATATAATTAAAAACAAGATTATTTCGGGTTAGACACGTAGCTCAGTTGGTAGAGCTGCGTGCACGCGTACGGGAGGTCTCGGGTTCGAGCCTCACCCGGCGCAAACTATTTCGCTGACCGAACCGGTCAACAAGTCAACGGTCAACGCGAAATAAACAATTTTTTTTATATTTTTATTTATTTAATTTAATTTAAAAATCAATTAAAAATACTTAAAAATAACATTTTTAAAGATAGAAAATAGCCTTAAACTCACAAAAATATATCTAAAAATTTCATTAAAATCCTTAATAAAATCCACTCATTTAATATATTTTTCCGTTATTATTTAGGTTAGTATTTTCTCGTTGTTCCGCTCATCTAATTCGTGCGCATCTCACCATCTCCAATCCAACGCACCCAATGTGAGTGAATCTTTACAAATTCCCCGTTTAATCACGTTTTGGGGTGTATCATGTGTCTTGATATATATATTATACTTAAACCATTGTGCATACATCATATCATGAACTTGTGTATTCAGTTTGTTTCTGTTGTGTAGTTATTGTTGGATGCAATTTATTATTTTCAGTACATGCAATTTCATAGGCCGCCGCTCCCCATTACATTATGAGCGTTGAGCGTATTCCCCATTTCATTATGAGGTTGAACCTGGCGTGCCCACATACGATCGGCTCCGTTTGATTGAGCCTTGATCGCACAGACATTTTCATTTTCAGTACATGCAATACGATCGGCTCCGTTTGATTGAGCCTTGATCGCACAGTTTCATTTATGTTATTTATCGTATGATGTTGGTATGCTCATGTATGCTGTCATATGTTATTGTATGTTATAGTTGTGATTGCTATTTGCCACTGCTTGATTATTTACATTTGCTCATTTATGATTATGCACAATTTTTCATTGATAAACTAACAAGTAATTCATTAATAAATGTTTATCTAATAAGGTTCACTCGCCAACTTATGTTGACCCAAAAACCCCCATTTTTGCACATGATACAGGTGAACCAGCAGCAGCTAGGAACACATAGGATTGGACTAGAAGAATAAAATGATTTAGAGTTGGGATTGTTATGTTTGGCTTATTTCCTTTGTATTGTATGAACATGTTTGGATATTTGGAAATGTAACTTTAACTTTATTAAATATGAAACATATTAGTATATGTCATGAGCTTTGGTGATAACCCAATTATGCCCCGACTCTTATCCCGCTGCGGGTCGGGGTGTGACAGATTGGTATCAGAGCCATGACTATAGGGATATAGGATAGGTTATTAGACCCTTAGAGCCTATACTATAGTTGATTAGAAACTTGTAAGATTTTGTGTGTTACATACCAAATTTCATGATGTTTATATGTTTTATGTTAAATGTTACATTCAATATTACGCAAGCATGTTCATAAGTATGTATTATCATATAATGCCTATCATGAATCATATACTCATAACATATCACATCCATGAAAGCACACACCACATCATGATTGCTTTTACAATGATTTTCTTGTTTTCAAATCTCATCAAAGTGAGTTCTCATGACGGGCATGTAGTAACTGGAAGGGTACCAGTACCGGTAGTCGGAACGTCCTGTCTAGGCTGGCATTCGTATAAATCCAAAATAAAGGATCAGTTTGCCTACCTGGGGACTAACGATGAGAGTATGAAGTACCTATTAGGCCAAAGCATGCTATACCAAACGTCGTGTGAGCTAACCCCACTTTGAGTTGTCATTGTGTCTACACCTGGACACGTTCCGACCAAACATCTCATGAACATATTTTGTGGTTTGCATTCGGGTGATGCGAGTGTTAAATTGCCAATACTAATGTGAATCCTACCAAGTCAATAGCCATGGGGGCCCACATGACTATATAGGTGAAGGTATGGGAGACATTTGAGGCCCAACATGAGCAAACCCAAGACATCCTATGGATGTAGTTGCATTATTGATATTTATGTTATTTTCATTTTCTTAAAGACACATGACACCTAAAAAGACACCATAAACTCACAATCTTCTCATTGTATGATCCTGTAGATGTCGTCTAGACAGCAGCGAAGGGGTAAAAGATCAGGAAGGTCTCAGGAACGCTTGGCCACACAAATCGCGAACAAATGGCCACAATACTGCCTGACATTGTGGTCCAAGTACAACAAGCCCTCGCTACAAATCCTACTAACCCTCCCCAACAACATGACCAGAACATCGACAACCCTCCTACCAGCAAGTGCTCTTACAAACATTTCAAATCTTGTGATCCTCCTAAATTTGAGGGGACCGAAGGTGTCACTGCTCTCCTACATTGGTTCGAGGAGATGGAAAACACCTTTCTCAACTGCGATTGTCCTGAGGATCGCAAGGTTCGATACGCCACCGGGAGACTATTTGGGGTAGCTCTCACTTGGTGGAATACTGAGAAAGGGAAGAAGGGAACTGAAGATGCAATGGCCTTAACTTGGGAGGAGTTAAGGGAAATCATGACTAGGCGTTTCTGTCCTAGGAGTGAAATTAAAAAGTTGGAGGATGAATTTCATGCTCTAAAGCAGAAGGAGGGAGACCATACCACTTACAACAAGAGGTTCTTGGAGTTGAACCAAATGGTTCCAAATTTATTCACCCCAACTTATCGTCTGATTGAGCATTATATTCGAGGACTTCCCTCGAAAATTCAAGATTCAGTCCTCAGCACTTCACCGGTAACACTTGAAGCTGCTATGGAGCTAGCAACTGAACTGACCAAGAACCAAATTCGCAACAGGAAGTTCAAGGAAGAGAAAAAGAAAGCCCCTGTTGAGGGTCAAACTTCAAACCATCCCATCTCTTCCTCTAAGTTTGCTAACAAGAGGAAGCGCACCACCAGAAATTTTGCAGTTACTCAAACCAACTCCCCTATTCCTGCTGCACCCATTACTCAAGTCACTCCTTCACCCGCACCATACAGAAGACCTTACACTGGCCCGCTACAAAAATGCAACCGTTGCCAATATCACCATTCCCCTGATCATCCCTGCCAATATTGCACCGGCTGCGGTCGCGCAGGTCATACTGTTCAAACTTGCCGCATGCCTCAACGAACGAACCGCCACCAACCTTTAACCCAAACCCACCAACAAATAATGGGCCAAGCCCAACAACCCCTACTATTACCACCCACCCAACATTTAGCCCAAACATATTACCAGCCCAATTATCCTATGGGCCAACCAATGCGGGCTTGCTACAATTGCGGTGACCCGAGCCATTTCAGAAACACTTCTCCAAGGTTGGTAAACATTATTCATGCTCAGGCCCAAGCCAACCCGGTGAATCAAGCAAACCAAGCTCCTCCACCTGCAAGAGGGAGAGCTTTCAATATCAACGCTAACCAGGCCAGAGCTGACGGCAATGTGGTTAACGGTACGTTCCTTATAACTGGTAGGTATGCATCTATGTTATTTGATACTAGTGCGGATAGAAGTTTTGTGTCTTTAGAATTTGAACCTATCTTAAGCAAAAATCGGGATAAGCTCACGGAATCCATAACGGTAGAAGTTGCGGACGGGAAACCAGTTTCATTAAACTCTATTATACGCAACTGTACACTCACCTTAAACGACCACGATTTCTCAGTCGACCTGATTCCTATGAAGCTGGGAAGTTTTGATATCATAATCGGTATGGATTGGCTCAGTCAACATCAGGCAGAAGTTGTATGTTGTGAAAAATTTATTCGTATTCCTCTTTCAAACGGTCAGACTCTTCGAATCATTGGAGAGACCTCGTCGAAAGGGCTCAGCTTAATGTCTTGTCTTCAAACTCCAAAATATCTTCGCAAGAATTATGTCGCGTTTTTAGCTCATATCATCAAAAAGGGAACCATGGAGAAGAAACTTGAAGACATTCCTGTAGTAAAAGAGTTCCCGCAAGTTTTTCCTAGACGACATTTCAGGACTTCCTCCAGTTAGAGACGTCGAATTCCGTATTGATCTTATACTTGGTGCTACACCAGTTGCAAAGGCTCCTTATAGGTTAGCCCCCTCTGAAATGCAAGAGCTAGCCAGGCAATTACAAGAGTTGACTGACAAGGGATTCATACGTCCTAGCTCGTCGCCTTGGGGTGCACCTGTCCTTTTTGTAAAGAAGAAAGATGGATCGTTTCGTATGTGCATCGACTACAGAGAGCTCAACAAGTTAACAATCAAGAATCGCTATCCTTTACCTCGCATTGATGATCTTCTTGACCAACTACAAAGTGCCAGCTGCTTTTCAAAAATCGACCTTCGATCTGGCTATCATCAACTTCGAGTGCATGAAGAAGACGTCCCTAAGACTGCTTTTCGAACTCGTTATGGCCACTATGAATTCATGGTTATGCCATTTGGTTTAACCAACGCACCAGCTGTCTTCATGGACCTAATGAACAGAGTCTGCAAACCTTATCTTGATCGATTTGTTATAGTCTTCATCGACGATATTCTTATTTATTCAAAATCTAAATCTGATCATGAGCGTCATCTTCGACTCATCCTTGCACTTCTAGAAAAGGAAAAGCTTTATGCCAAATTCTCCAAATGTGAATTCTGGTTAAAAGAGGGGCAATTCCTCGGGCATGTAGTCAATGACAAGGGAATACATGTCGACCCTTCAAAGATCAAAATGGTACAAGAATGGCAAGATCCACGTACACCAACTGAAGTAAGATCTTTTCTTGGTCTAGCTGTCTATTATCGTTGGTTCATTTCAAACTTCTCTCGCATTGCTGTACCACTCACGGCTTTAACTCATAAGGGAAAACCTTTCATTTGGGGACCCAAGCAGGAAGAAGCCTTCCAAACCCTTAAACAAAAACTTTGTGATGCACCAATCCTCACTCTTCCTGAAGGTTGTGATGATTTTGTGGTCTATTGCGACGCGTCAGGGCAAGGATTGGGCTGCGTTCTAATGCAAAGAGGAAAAGTTATAGCTTATGCTTCGAGACAACTCAAGACACATGAAAAGAATTACACCACTCATGACCTAGAACTTGGAGCCGTTGTGTTCGCTCTTAAGATATGGAGACATTATCTCTATGGTACTAAGTGTGAAATATACACTGACCACAAGAGTCTTCAACATATCTTCAATCAAAAGGAGTTAAACATGAGGCAACGAAGATGGGTTGAACTTCTAAATGACTACGACTGTGAAATTAGATACCACCCTGGTAAAGCAAATGTGGTGGCGGATGCACTTAGTCGAAAGGGTTATGCGAACTCCATTCGTCTTCTATGTTCGCAAATTATAACCGACATTAAAGACCAAATTCGAGAAGCCCAACACGTTTCAATAACGGAAGAAGATGTACGAAAGGAGATGTCCTGTGGAGCTGAGCTAAAAATTGAAACTAAATCTGACGGTATTCTGTACTACCTAGATCGTATCTGGATTCCTAACCACAACAATCTTCGTGAAATTCTTATGAATGAAGCTCACAAAACGCGATATTCTATACACCCAGGAGCCGATAAGATGTATCAAGACCTACGATACACCTATTGGTGGCCTGGAGTGAAGAAGGATATTGCCGTTTTTGTTTCCAAGTGCCTTACATGTTCCAAGGTGAAGGCTGAACACCAAAGACCCTCAGGACTTCTGGTCCAACCGGAAATACCTGTATAGAAGTGGGAAAACATAACCATGGATTTCATTACCGGGTTACCTCGCACATCTGGTGGGTATGACACTATATGGGTAATTATAGACCGACTTACAAAATCAGCTCACTTTATTCCTATCCGTGAAGATTTCAAGAACGAAAAGCTTGCCCGCATTTATATCAACGAAATCGTAAGCCGACATGGGGTACCGTTAAGCATTATTTCTGATCGTGATGGTCGTTTCACTTCAAGAACATGGCAAGCAGTACAATCCGCTATGGGCACGCAATTAGATCTCAGTACCGCCTATCATCCTCAAACTGATGGACAGTCTGAGCGCACCATTCAAACTCTTGAAGATATGCTTCGAGCATGTATCATAGACTTCAAGGTAAATTGGGACGCTCACCTACCATTAGTTGAATTTTCGTACAACAACAGCTATCATTCAAGCATCGGCATGGCACCTTTTGAAGCCTTATATGGTCGTAAGTGCCGATCTCCTGTATGTTGGCACGAAATTGGGGAAGCTCAAATTACTGGTCCAGAATTGATCTAAGAAACCACAGACAAGATCCATCAAATTCGAAACAATCTTCTAGCGGCTCAAAGTCGTCAAAAGAGTTATGCAGATAAACGACGGAAGCCCTTATAGTTTAATATTGGTGATCATGTACTTTTAAAAGTATCACCGTGGAAGGGAGTAGTTCGTTTTGGTCAAAAGGGTAAGCTAGCACCACGTTACGTAGGACCTTTCAAGATACTCGAAAGAGTAGGTCCTGTAGCATACAAGCTTGATCTACCAGAAGAACTCAACAGGATTCATCCCACATTCCACGTGACGAACTTGAAGAAGTGCCTCGCTGATGAAAACCTCCACATTCCTCTGGAAGATATTCAGATTGATGAATCTATGCATTTTATTGAAAGACCTGTAGAGATCATGGACTTCGGGGAAAAACGTCTGTGACGAAGTCGCATTCCAATTGTTAGTGTACGCTGGGAGTCGAAACGGGGACCTGAGTTTACTTGGGAACGTGAAGACTCAATGCGTGAAAAATACGCATCTTTTCCTACTACTTCAACTACTTAAATTTCGGGACGAAATTCCTAAAAGTAGGGGATACTGTAACATTTGTCAAAAACGGGTTTCCAAAACCCGCTCCGTTTTGTAATCGAATATCAAGTTATAAAAGTCACGTTGAATATTTATGAGTATTTTGATTTAAAATGATACATAATTAATAAATAAACTAAACTATAAAAATTATATTTGATAAAAAGTTAAAACAAAATAAATAAAAAAGAAATGCTGCTGCCGGGACTCGAACCCGGGTCAGCCGGTTTACAACTCCAACGACTTAACACACACTCACATCACCACTCCGCCACTTTGTGTTTTCTGTTATCTCTAGGAAACAAATGAGATTTATACACAAACTCGGTTAAACCGGTTGCGCCAACTGAGAAACGGAAATCGGCAAATCAATCGTCAAATCGCTTGATTACTCGCACATTCAGTTCATAACCGATGCACCGATGATTTTTAATCAAGTCGGAATTGATTGAACATCAAGTCTCATCATTATCGGTTTTTATAACCGAAAAATAATCAAGTCCAGATTACTTCAACTCCAGAGCCCTCTCGCGACTCAGAAACATCATACCAACATTCCATTTCACATTCGTCACACTTTCAGTTCGTCAGAACGCTTAAATCAACTCGCCGGAATTTTCTGCAATATTCGCCGGAAAACCGTATTCATCCTCAAACGGTAAATCTTTCAATAAACATTGTAGTTCAACAATTGTTAGGCTATTTCTAACTTAAACCTTTCAATTGAAATCGAATTCAGGCACTGTATTCAGCTAATTTCAGTTCGCCGGAAAAATTCTGAAATCTCTATATTAATCTGAGAATCGGTAAGGGCATTCAAACCCTCTGTTAACATTTGCTGATCACTTCATTTCACGATTAGCTAATAAAAACAGTTAATTGTCTTGTTCAGTTGAAGAGCATAAAAACAGGGACCGACACATTGACCGGAAATCTGAAATAAACTGTTCATCGGTATGTTCACCTCTAATTACCGTCTCTGCCATTTCATTTAAGCTTTAAGAATGTTTGTTAATCGTAAAAACAAGGAACGGATTAGTGAATCAGTTGACTGTAATCTGAATGTAGAAGACGAAGTTAGTTAAGTTATAAGTTTAATTAAAATCAGTTATTTGAACGGGTTAGACACACAGTCCAGCGGTGGACTGTGTGCAAAACATATACGCATGTCCCGAGTTCGATCCCTGATACACGCATTCCTTATGTAATAAAATGCCTTTTTGTTTGAAACTAAACCGGGTTAACTCCGTTAGTTGTTAAGTATAATAAAAACCGAGATATTAATCAGGTTAGACACACAGTCCAGCGGTGGACTGTGTGCAACACTGAATCGCACGTCACGAGTTCGAAACCCGTCACTGGCACCGGTTCGTTGAATTAAAATGTTTTTGAAATTAAAAGAATTTTGGGTTAAACCGAATTAATATATAAATATAATTAAAAACAAGATTATTTCGGGTTAGACACGTAGCTCAGTTGGTAGAGCTGCGTGCACGCGTACGGGAGGTCTCGGGTTCGAGCCTCACCCGGCGCAAACTATTTCGCTGACCGAACCGGTCAACAAGTCACGTCAACGGTCGTCAACGCGAAATAAACAATTTTTTTTTATATTTTTATTTATTTAATTTAATTTAAAAATCAATTAAAAATACTTAAAATTTTTAAAGATAGAAAATAGCCTTAAACTCACAAAAATATATCTAAAAATTTCATTAAAATCCTTAATAAAATCCACTCATTTAATATATTTTTCCGTTATTATTTAGGTTAGTATTTCTCGTTGTTCCGCTCATCTAATTCGTGCGCATCTCACCATCTCCAATCCAACGCACCCAATGTGAGTGAATCTTTACAAATTCCCCGTTTAATCACGTTTTGGGGTGTATCATGTGTCTTGATATATATATTATACTTAAACCATTGTGCATACATCATATCATGAACTTGTGTATTCAGTTTGTTTCTGTTGTGTAGTTATTGTTGGATGCAATTTATTATTTTTAGTACATGCAATTTCATAGGCCGCCGCTCCCCATTACATTATGAGCGTTGAGCATGTTCCCCATTTCATTATGTGGTTGAACCTGGCGTGCCCACATACGATCGACTCCGTTTGATTGAGCCTTGATCGCACAGACATTTTCATTTTCAGTACATGCAATACGATCGGATCCGTTTGATTGAGCCTTGATCGCACAGTTTCATTTATGTTATTTATCGTATGATGTTGGTATGTTCATGTATGCTGTCATATGTTATTGTATGTTATAGTTGTGATTGCTATTTGCCACTGCTTGATTATTTACATTTGCTCATTTATGATTATGCACAATTTTTCATTGATAAACTAACAAGTAATTCATTAATAAATGTTTATCTAATAAGGTTCACTCGCCAACTTATGTTGACCCAAAAACCCCCATTTTTACACATGATACAGGTGAACCAATAGCAGCTAGGAACACATAGGATTGGACTAGAAGAATAAAATGATTTAGAGTTGGGATTGTTATGTTTGGCTTATTTCCTTTGTATTGTATGAACATGTTTGGATATTTGGAAATGTAACTTTAACTTTATTAAATATGAAACATATTAGTAAATGTCATGAGCTTTGGTGATAACCCAATTATGCCCCGACTCTTATTCCGCTGCGGGTCGGGGTGTGACATTGGTTAGTTAACTTAGTTTGTGATAAATGGGTTTTATGATAATATGAAGAACACTTGAAAAGTGATGATAAATCTGTGAAAATTGATGATATGGTGCAAGTTCTAGGTGTTATTCATGAACATTAGACATAGGGACTTGATTATTGATGATAAAAACTTAGTTAAAAGTTAACCATGAACTTGATATTAGATGCATAAAAATCTCGCCCACAAGATGCTTGTAAAAATTCCTAAGTGAAATCTTGATATGTTGAAAATATGAAAGAATCGCGTAATTGGCTAATTTGGCAAATTATGTGATATATGTGATAATAAGAGTTTTAAATGATAATATGATTGAACTCTATAGGCAAAACGGGTGAAACGTCGAGTGGTCAAGTTGGAACTAACGCGTGCTTGAAGGATAAGCTATAAGGTAAGTGAATTGTCATTTCGTTACACTTCTATAGACAAGTTTAGTCGTAGTTATGTCAAATGTTTTGATGTAGAGAAAATGCTTGCGTTTGGTGTGTCAATGAAGTGATGATTTCACCTAGATAACCAAACGGGTCAAAATAAAGTGGTTAGCTAAATGTTGGTTTTTTAGTGATTTGAAGGTCACGAAATAAACCGGTGAATTGGATGCGTAAGCCGAGTATTGGAAATGCTAAATTTTAAGATTGCTGAACTTTAGTGCGGAATTAGAACTTAGAGAATTAGAAGTTCTTTAAGTTAAAGACAGAAAATTTGATGCTTGAATCAAGTTTTTCAAGCGGATAAAATGTGTATGGAAACCATGTAGTGGGAGCGAATACGCTAGTGTTATTGTGTTCGTCACTTGTCGAATAGGCTAGATTGAGTGTGTATTGAATATTGTATGGGTTAGAATCAAACACACGACCAAAATACGGAGTTTACAGTGTAAAAGGGAACAAGTTCATCCGAACTTGACCTGTGGAGGTCAAGTTCGCTCGAACTTGACATGTGGCAGACAAGTTCGCTTGAACTTGTCATATGGTAGACAAGTTCAGCCGAACTTGTCCTCCTATGCACATGTCAAGCGAACTTGTTATGTTTCCCTATAAATAGGTGGTGTGTGTTCATTTGTCATTTGAGTTTTTGCCATCCCTACAGGGAGGTGCTGCCGGATTCTCTCAAGGAACTCCGACAGCTGGACTTATAAAGATGTATACTCTTTCGGTATGAATGAAGACTTCTGCTGCATTCTACTTCTACTCCATTCTTAATAACATTCTACCGAAACTGTTATATACATTTACGCATTAACTTTCGTCTAGAACCGCCTGATCACGGACCTTCAATTGGTATCAGAGCTACGGTTATCACCTACGCTCATGAATTTGGACATTTTATGGACATTAGGAGGGGTTTTGGACGTAAAACTTGAAATAAACATACAATCCACGGATGAAAAGTAAAATGGAATTGATAGGATTGTTAGAAAACCATTTTCGACCAGAACTATGGTGGAATCATTTCGAAATTCGAAGAAATAAGGATTCTGGATCGAAAAATGTGAAAATGGGCTGATTTTTAGAGATCAAGTTCGCCCGAACTTGTATCATTTTGATCAAGTTCGCCCAAACTTTAATCAAATTTGCCCGAACTGGTGAGTTGGGAGACCAAGTTCGCCCGAACTTGGTAATGGGTTGGTCCAATGCCTAAAAAAAGGCATGAAAAATTTTGTTGATCGTATTGATGGGATGAGTGTCCAGAAAAATTTTGGCGATAGAAATTTTTTCGAGTTTTCGAAGACCGAACCGGGATGTTCGGGGACACCGTCTAGAGTTTCAGAGTACAGATTTGGTGATATGGTCACAAAATTTTGAAGATAACGGGAAAGTTATTGATACCGGTGCAGAATGTTGATCATTTGGGTGTCGTGACTAGTAATGGGCCTAAACGTTAAATCCGCATTTGTTAAATACTAAAAGTTCCGGATTTCAGGGGGAATTTCAGTGAAAATTTCAGTATGGTAAGAATTTTCAAAAATGAGGGGGAATAAATATTTTTTCAATATTTGAAGATTTCGGCTTTTTGAAATTCGTGACTACTGCAACAGTATCCGAGTCGTTACCGATTGCAGATTTTCAGGAATTGTAGAGGATCGAGATTGATCGAGTGATCATAGGATGTTCCGATTTTTCAGTTCATGATACAGAGTGGTGCTTAAGGGTTAGAGTCCTGATCTTCTGTGAAAGAACAGTTAGTTGGATTAGCAGTTGTTAGTACCAGTGAGGAACTGAGGACGTTCAAAACGTTCGGTGATGATCTTTGGAATTAATGACTAGCTCCGCAGACGGATGGTTTCAAAATTACCAAGGAAATCTGATGATAGTCTTTGGTGGCCATTATTTTTAGTCTTCAAGCAGATGAATCATTCTTCTCTTTGGACTAACCGCCGTTGGATGATGATGTTTGGTGATTAAGTGGCGCTGGTCTACCGGAGATAGCTATATATCTGGCATTATGATTGAAAAGGAAGAATGTGATTTTGGTCACGGACGTATGTTTCTCAGATTCGATGCATTACCAGATTATCTGTTTCCAATGAAGATTTGTTGATTGAGCAGATTACCGATTTGCTAATCAAATCTTTCTGAAGGGTGCTTAACTGCGATTACGGAAATCGGGATTTCGGATTTTCGAGGGTATTCGTTGATTTGAAGTTTTCCGATGCGGTGATTCAAAGTTTCTATTAATTTCCGGTTGAGTTTTTGATAGTTTAGGAGTATGCGGAATAAACTCTCGATGCTCAACGCTTATTCAAAAACTGAACTCGGATGCGGTTATCATCGAAATGGAGAAGCTGCTGCATTGATTAGCTTCGAGTTGATGGTTATTCGAGAAAATTTGTCGGTCAAGTAAATCAGAGGAGTCGGAAACCACGCAACCAAAGATCTGAACTGGAGATTTCAGCGGTATTGAAAGTTGATAATGCAAACCCGGATCATCAATTAAGGGGGAATCTGTTGACGCGTTTCGACGACATCGTGCAGAATATTCAAACACGGCTCAAAGTTTTGAAGTTCAAGATCAAGCTTCGACAGTAACGAACAAGGGGGAATCTATTGATGCACTATTGTGTCCGTCACTTGTCGAATAGGCTAGATTGAGTGGGTATTGAATATTGTATGGGTTAGAATCGAACACACGACCAAAATACGGAGTTTAGAGTGTAAAAGGGAACAAGTTCATCCGAACTTGACCTGTGGAGGTCAAGTTCATCCGAACTTGACCTGTGGAGGTCAAGTTCGCTTGAACTTGTCATATGGTAGACAAGTTCAGCCGAACTTGTCCTCCTATGCACATGTCAAGCGAACATGTTATGTTTCCCTGTAAATAGGTGGTGTGTGTTCATTTGTCATTTGAGTTTTTGCCATCCCTACGGGGAGGTGCTGCCGGATTCTCTCCAGGAACTCCGGCAGCTGGACTTATAAAGATGTATACTCTTCTGGTATGAATGAAGACTTCCGCTGCAATCTACTTCTACTCCATTCTTAATAACATTCTACCGAAATTGTTATATATGTTTACGGATTAACTTCCGCCTAGAACCGCCTGATCACGGACCTTCATATTGAGCCCGGGAAATGGGTAAAAAGGATCAAGGATTTAACCTTGGCCATAAGATGTGAATACGATGTTTAAACATGACAGGTCGAATGATTCTATAATGGACTTGTAGGTGGTAAACTTATAAATTAAAATTTAGTGAACACGAAGTGTTAAATTCATAGATACACGTATTACGGACATTTAGAAACAACTTTCATGTAAAACAGACGTGAATTGCACAAGTCATGAGTTAAAATGCGAAAAATGGTATAGCTCGGCAAATGCGGCTCAACCAAACAAATTTTCTGTCAAAATAGGGCTATCACACCCCGCGACAGGTAAGACTAACCCGGTCGCGCCCCACGAAGGCTTAAGCGATACCAGTCGCGGCCCATGAGGCCTTCTTGAACTGGCAAAAAAACTTGTGTTGTTTATTGCATTATGAATATTATTAAATGTATTATGAAACTATCATAACTAACGTTTATGACGGTTTTGGTTATAGGTAGACAAATTAAACTTTTGGATGAAGATCAAGTTGTCGAAGAACCGAACACTACCGTATATCAAGTTTCCACTTTTTGTTTAAGATGTTGATAAACTGAATTTGGTTGATATAACTAAAATGACTTAAGTACCTATGTTTTTGTTAAATCTGAATCTTGTAAGTATGTTATCTTGCTTTTTTTTGACACTGCAAGATCTTTTATATTAAAAAAATTTGTTTAGTAAGTTCGAGTCTTACAATAACCCTCTGAGGTTATACCTTATGGTCATGACGTTTGGTTAGTCAAATGACGATTCAACCTTAGATATTTTTAATTGGACAAAAATACCCTTTTCACACAAAATAGTTTTAAACATATAAGATCATTATTTTTGCCATCTAAACTGATCACACAACATTATTAAACATGTTTTAACATACCGGACTCGTCATATGAGTCATGCAACCATCCAAACCTGTATTTACGCATACGACCCGCTAAAGTGGCATAAACCACTTTAACAAGTCGTAACGGGTCAAAACACCTAGAAACCCTTTCCAAATCAGAATGTAAGGTTAATAAACCATACTATATGAGATCCTTCACTCATTTAGTTAATAAACCACATTGTATCTGATATTCCATTTAAGCCTCGATACACACTAACCTTAATTATCCGACCGAATTAGGAAACACTTGAATCACTTGAGCTTTGCATACATATTTGTACAAGACATCTACGCAAACATGTAAGTACATAGTTCCCCTCTTTTTATGTTTTTTAAATGTTTTGGGGTGATCCATATATGCCTGTCACTATTTTCATGATTTCAAAACACTATACATGGTTTAAATACATAGTATACATAGTACAAGGTTTATATACATAACTTGCCTACATTGTACTAAACTTGATGGTGTGTTGAATATGACAATGATACATTCATTAACTGTGGCCAAGCCGACCAGTAGTATGTTATGGTGCCATAGGACTAACAATCCCGTTACCAAAATTCCCGGTGTTTGTCGGAAGTTTGAGGAACGATAGAAACTGTATCTTAATAAACCCTTTGGTGGTTTGTTAGTCGAATATTTTAATAGACCCTTTGGTGGTCTGTTAGTTGAGACGAGTCAACAAAGGCTGTAATTTATTCGCCAACAATCCATACTTGTTTATACAGTAAGGAAATTGTTTTATACAAGACAAAACTTTTTGGTTTAAACAAGACGTTTGATTGGTTATTACAAAGACATATTGGTTATTAAGTTAACCATTCACCATTCCCTTTAAAAGCGAATGTTTTTCTCATACAGTTTTACAAAAGAAACACTTTTTGTCAAAGATTCATGGCTACTCTTGAAATTGCTTAAACCTTTTTTTAACACTCAAAGCCATGAGTTTTGACCACAAAACCTATGTTACTTACCATTCAATGTTGACGTTATTTTCACATATGTTTCAGGTGTTAATACGTGCGATGATTATTCAAGTATGCTACGAGTAGGAATGGGCTCGGGCCTTAGTCTTATTTAATTTAAAAATAATTACTTGTACTATTTGCATTGAAAAACAATGTTAATATGATGAAACTTTTTAGTACCATGTGTTGTGAGCAATTTGTAACATGACCCCCCGACGATTCTGCCGCAGGTTGTTTTTATACGCAGTCGGTGTGTTACATTTTTCAAGGTTTATATGGCTTACATTTTGCACTCCAAAGACGAGACTGTAGGTATTTTGCAGGACTTTATAAGAAAAGTTGAAAATGTAGGTCCGGGATTCAGTGGTTCTAGACAGAAGTTTGGGTGTAATACACTAATTTGGTAGAATGTTGTAAAGAAAGGAGTAGAAGAAAAAATAAGCGAAAGCATTCATTCATTCATACCAAAAGACTATACATCTTGTCAAACTGGCAAAATCTTGTAGAAATTCCCCCAGTGTTTCCCCTCTGGGAACTCAAAAACTTTGAATACACAACACTATATATAGACATGACCAACTCGTGTTAAGTGAGCATTCTGCTTCGTAGGAACTTACTTCACTTCATATGAAGTGAGTTAGCTTCGTACGAAGTGACTCTAAAACTCTGTTCTCATTCGCACTTGGGTCGTGTGTTCGCGTCTAATCGATATAATATTCAACACAAGCTCTATTTAGCCTATTCGCACAGTGACAGACATAAAGTGCACCAACAGAAAAGCAATTTGATATACCAATGAAAATCTTCTGGAGTGACAATGGAACAGAGTTTAGAAATAAGGAGTTGGATAACTTTTGTGTGTCAAAAGGAATTGTAAGGCAATACAACATTCCAAGGACACTAGAACAAAATGGATTGGTTGAAAGAAAGAATAGGACCTTAATTGAGGCTGCTAGAACTATGCTTGCAGATTTAGGTTTTCCATTGTCCTTTTGGGCAGAGGCTGTAAACACTGCTTGCTATGTGTAAAACAGAGTTTTAATTAACCCTAGACATCAAAAGACTGCTTATGAAACTCTGTTCAAAATTAAACCACTGGTCTCTTATTTCAAAATCTTTGGCTGCCCATATTTCATTTTAAACTTAAAAGATTCAATTTCAAAATTTGTAGCCAAAGTAGATTGTGGTTGTTTTCTGGGATGCTCAACTACTGCTAAAGCATACAAAGTGTTTAACACAAGGACTAGGTGTGTAGAAAAGACTTTGAATGTAAAGTTCAATGAAATTTCTTCTTTAAAAATCGCAGCAAATCCTTCTGAACTATTTGATTTAGATAAATTTACATTTGAAGATGTGTCTATCAAGACTAACAATGCAGGTACAACACAATCTTCCCATGAAGATTATGGATATGACATTGCGATCCAACAATACAAAGTCACTTCCAACACCAGAGGAACAGATGTTCAAAACAACTGTCAAAACTCTGCCATTGCTATATCAAAAGTTGTTGATCCTCAAACCTCTGCCGCCTCATCAAGTTAAACCTCTGTTAATAAAAGTCCAATTTCCATGGATAAAAGTCAACCCATCTTTACACCTATCCAACCTATACCTCCACCTCCATTCCAAACATCTACAGCTTTCACCTCAAAATGCCACTGTTCCATACAAGGGAGATCTAATCGATGACAAATCCCGGTATACTTTGATCGGTACAAATCTGCGGTAACCGGACGTGATATGTATATCGTGATACTTGTTGTGATTACGTGTGATGATATGAATTCTGCGACAGCTGTCAAAAATCCCGGTAAACTTTGATCAGTAAATCCACGGTAACCGGACGTGATATGTATATCGTGATACTTGTTGTGATTACGTGTGATGATACGAATTATGGACATATTACACCGACTATAATAGGAGTATATGCAAGGTAACTACGACAAACGTTAAGTTGACGCTATGCGTCACCTACATGGCAAGACAGAGTCGTGAATGAACTGACGACTCTGGGAATACGTATTAGTAAACATATGACTTATACAGTGTGGCAGAGGTGTGCCACAGTCCTGAGGAAATCAGATACACCATACCCATTCCACAGCTTCGGTTAGAAATAAAACCGTAGCTGCGCGTAAACCCTTATCAGGGGTGCAACTTAGATGCTTTATAAAACGATACCGATTAGGTATCGAATGAATCTGAGAGCACGTTATGATATACATAAGAGTCACAGAGGCCAACGGTGCGAAGTTGGTATCCCAGTCTGTTGCAAACATGTTAAACGGGGGCTTTCCGTTTAATAGCGCATTAAATGTTTGAAAGCGATTATTAAGCGAACGATAGGGCCGTTCCAGATTCTGAGTACACGGAATATCTTAGTTACGAGCCATAGACTATGATCGAAGATTTGAAGACATTCGGAGAAAGGGCACGTAAAACGAGGAATTTCCCGGTTAGGGTAACGCCTTTGTTTAGAGAGTAATGAAAGATAACCAAACATGCAACAAACGGTCAATCAAGCCTAAAGACACTTAAACTACCCTAATACGAGGCCATTATGATTAAAACATAATCGCGTTCAGGTTTCGAGACGGTTATACACTGTTTTTAAAACTAAGTCTTTTAACATTATAAACGCGAAAAAAAGGAGCACATTTGGCAAATCGGGGACGCGTGTGGGACCCGAAAACGAACCTAAACGAGTAAACGAAGATAGACATCATCTTTATAGCACGAAAAACGAAGCCCGACAAAGCGGGGGTGGGGTAGGGGCACCCCACCTTGTATATATCTTTTTTCTTTAATTTTTTTCTCATTATTCCTTCATCTTTCACCTCAAAATCTGCCATAACCCTCAAGAACACAACTGATCCTCATCAAAATCAAGCCAAATCAAAAGTATTTTTCAAGATTATTAAGGTTTTGATGAAGTTTTCTTGATTAAACATCAACTAGACTATGAAAACTCTTTTTAATCCATGTTAATGGATGATTTAAACATGGTTCTTGGCTGAATAAGATCACCTAAGGGATTCCCTAATGTTATATGATAGCCAAGATCACAAAATTTTGGCTTTTGATACCCGAATCAACCAAAAGCGAATAACAAAGTGATTAACTGAAAAACAGTGAAACAAGGCTTGATTGACATGAATTATGGCATGTTTGGATTGTGCTTGATGTGTAGGTACTAAATATAGCACCCACACACTTCTGGACTCGAGAAAAACACACTGGAGCGGAGCTTGCGCTAGGTATAACATCCGAAACCTTTAACTAGCATAGGCAGAATATTGTCTAGACTATAACTTGGTCCGTGATGCTTGGATTGAGCTGAAAACTAATGTGGTGATGTAGGGTATTAACAGGAATGTCCACATAAAATTTTATAATTTTTGGAATTTTCTATCATTTTTGGCGAAGTTTTTACTGTTTTATCAAAAGAAATTTGGGAAAATACCAAACGGAGTGTATAGATCACCAAAATTTACATGAACACCAAGGAACATGTAGGGAATATTCTGGGAAGTTTGGAATCCATTTGTTGAATTTTGATTCGGACTAAAAATCCACGTTTCTGGGAGTTTTCGGTAGCAGGAAACGCACTGAAACGAAATCGGAAAAATCCCAAATTTTTGTAGGGAGTTTCTGGACGTATAAGGAGCCTTCTGGAGTATTTTGAGAATTTTTAGAAATCGGATGATAAGAAATGCAAATTATTTGGTTAAGTACTATTTTACAAATAATTTATTTGAGGAGTTAAAATGGCTAAATAAATTCCCGAATTATTTTTCTCATAATCTATATACTTTTACGGAATTTTATAAACATATCCAGATTTTTATTAAACTTATGTACTAAAGGAGAATTTACGGAGCAAAAAACACTTTATTTTAAACTGGAAGTATTCCGGGAGATTCTAGGGTCGATTGGATACTAGGGGTGTGTCCAATGCCAGTTCGGGAGAATCCCCGAAGCGAAAGCGGAAACTCAATATTGGACAACCTAGACTCCCCAAACACCCAAACTCCCTTAATGAAAAGTTAACCTTTTCTAAATAACAATGTATTAGCACTGTCAAGATTTTAGTGTCGTTATCCGAACACATAGAACAACCGACTTTGGCTGGCACGCGAACCGGTACCCGAGAGCCAAACGTAAAACTAATCCTACCCTAACATCTATCACCACACCAGGATACTAGATGTACATTATGGCCAAAAAATACCCACCTGGGCCCAAGTTATAGGCGTTACCGACTTAGCGACTGATATTAGTAATTACTTGCATGATTATTGTTAGAGCTGAACCAGCTTACATATACTCCTATTGCTACCTGTGATACTGCTATCCTGTGAGTTTCACTCCCCCACTTTTAAACTGTTTTACTGTTTTCTGAGGTGACTTGCATGTTACAAACTGTGTTAATTGCACCAACTTGTGATGATGTGAATTACCTAACACACGAACTATCCCCACTACATGTGATTAACGTAAGCCGTGGGCAGTGGATAGTACTATTGGTCTGACAAACCCAGTTGCTACGACCGGACTATGTGTCCGTAAACAGGCAACTGCACGCGTCCTAAACTCTATTATGTGGTTAGGCATAACTACACTGGGGCGTTGAACTACACGTGACGCAGTTGGTGGGTCAGGGGTGTCTGTTGTGACACGGCCCGATGGGCTGAGGTGTCTGTTGTGACACAGACCGGGGTATGCTGAGGTGTATGTGGTGACACGGTTCGGTTAAAACAGTCAAGGTTTCACTTGCGCACTCGTGTAATTCCATCTACGATCTGTGACACGTGCAATTAAACTTGTTAACGCATTTTGTTATGAACAACCAAACTAGTGGAGCTCACCGGCTCATTTAGCTGACCCTTTTTTTAAAAACTAACATGCATTTCAGGTAACTTGAGACTAGGGTGATCCGGGTATGTTGTTCAAGACGTGTTTATTGAAAAATACTGTTATAGACGCATGCGACTTAGAAGACTTATGTGGTTCGTGGGAACACGCAGTTGTAACATACATGTAGTATGTAGTCAACATTTTGTAATTAATAAAATGTAGTGTCTTTATAAACAATGTGCTTGTACCAGAGGTTTCTGTTGCATCCCCTGTTTTTCTTCCGCTGTAAATCGGGGTGTGACAGAAGATGGTATCAGAGCCATTGGTTATTGGGAATTAGGTGCCTTTAAGGAAACCTAGACTATAACTATAGGCTCGGACCTTAGTGGACATCTTTGGAAAAATTAACCTCTACTAAAAGTAGTAGTGAAACACTGTAAAGTATCCTACTAGCGAGTACCAGGATGGCCTTGTGGGGCAAATGGGTTATTATGGTTCGGAACGTAACAACAGACTTGCTCATACGAGGCAGTGTTGGGAAAGTCGCGGTAATAAACACACTTAAATACATGGAATGATACATACGTGTACCAAGGTGATAGTGTGTGGATGTTTATGCGTGGATTGATGCATGAATTGGGATTGGTGGATAATACGTCACTACATATGCCTTCGGGATAGGCAGAAAACTGGTATTAACGTCCATTCCACATTCCTACTGATCACATATTTAATATACACTAGAGTTGGATTCCTATTACTCATACAGTTGTTACATATATGTTATGATGTGAGAACTCAAGTCTTTATTACGACACGATCTCACCAACTCTATCCTTATAGTTATTATAATGACGATTATATACCAGAATGATACTTCAAAAAGAACATAGATACCCAAAGAATGCGCAGGTCATTCTGATAAACTGGGAGGATGGGTACGGATCCTTCCTCCACTTCTCGTAACTTCACATTCGATTGTTATACAATCGCAGAATTCAAACATTTTACGAAACTTCCTCGTCCTTGGATCAACGAGTCATTTGATTGTCCGCTGGATTCCTTTTCTTCTTACGATGCGGGCTTTAGCCTTCACGTCCTGTGATACTATGATGTGTAGTGGTACTCCTTAGCACATGTTCTGATATATGTTATGTATGAGTATGATGATCTCCGGGTTATGGAGATGGCATGGAGTGCGTGAATAAGTTACCCTTCCCGTTGTCATTCGGTTCCATTGGGTATAAATTTTGTGATTATACAGATTCCTTTGAAACACTTTGCGTTGTGGAACCTCGTTTCGTGTGAGCGTCGGTTACATTGTGTTCTTTAGGATTAATGATCGTTTCGGATTTCAGTTGGTTATTTGCGGAAAGTAATATGAGGCATGAATATCTCGGTGAACGGAACATTGATCATGTATATGGGTGTGGTGGATATGCTGCGGTACTTCCTATAGATAAACACCGAGTACATTATCAAAGTACCGTTACTCAGGGCAGACGGGCTTCATGTTGCGATCTGTTCGGTTATGTTTTGGGCAATGCAGTGTTGAGACTTCGACTCTGTGTGCTATGATAGATGATGCCACAATTGTTGTAACTACGATATCTGTACACGTTTGCGGTGATTCTAAATGAAAGGTAGTTTGGGACGGCATATAACGACATTTGGGTTAATCCTGGGAAGGTCCTTTTTTGAATACGTAGTACGACTTCCTAGGGGTACTACACTCTGGTAGTACTCTGTATTGAACAATTTGGGTATAGCCGGTGATAGCTTACCCACATCGATTTATCCAATGATTGATTCATGATAAGTAACAATGTTTCTGTCGTTGGTAAGACAATTCAGCGTAATTTATTTCTTTTGGCGGAATTTGCTAGAACGTACAGTCATATATTCGAAATCATTACGTTACGACAAACAAACTATACTTATGTCGCCAACCGTCATCTATGATGCTATTCGGTTGAAGTGTATATTTCCGTTACTAGTTGTTGTTCGCGAGTGATACAATCTCTAATTCTTAGTAAGGACACGTAATTAGCATTGGTATTGATAACCCAAGGAGATTTAGGGGAACATATAAATGGAGAAACTTATCCGATGTAATCAAAGTTCGGAAAGGAGTGTGGATGCGGATCTGATTTTAATAAGACTCGTGGAGGCGAAAACATTTTTGTCCATATTCTTCGTAACCGTTAAATACCTCGTATTAACAGGACACTCATATGTATACATTTATTTATAAATATACAACATTATACGTAGTCCAATCCTAGTGTGAATTTGGTAAATCTTGGTTGACGTAACCACAATGCGAAGTAAGAAAACTATAATCATGAAGTAATCCGATTCATTGTTTCAAATAAACTCAATTTTCCTTACTAACACTGTCGAAAAGTGTTGAGGTCCGGTACATGTAGTTATTAATTTGATACACCCTATCCTTTTAATCAGTATTCATCCATGCTACGGTAGTTAGCTTCCTATGGAATTACGGCAGGTATTTTAGTGATAGAACCAAGTGGCATACAACCTTGAATCCTATCGATTTAGTTCAAACTAATACAAGGTAAATCCCCAGTAACTCGAAGTAATAATGAATGAGCAGTACAAAGGACCCGTAACGAAGCTACCTCTTAATGCATATTCAATAAACAAAATGACACAAAGCAAATTTTTAGTTGGACGATTATTTTATTATATATATATATATATATATATATATCTAATTCGAAGGACGGTATTTAAAAGAATCATATAAATTTTTTTATGTATCAAACGATCCCTTGTTTTCAGCCTCGCCTAACTTAGTAAAAATGTTCCAATGAAAGATGAGGTCGCATTTGAGTAGTATTTGAGTACAGTAATCCGATGACTAACCTATGTGACAACTCTTATCTTAACCTGCAGACTCCAGACCACCGGTTCTTTTTCGGTAATATTTTTGTGACGACCATAATAAGTATGCATCTCGATAATGGTCGTAGGAGTAGTCGGCAGAGTATTACCATTCCTAAGCACGGCGACAAAACAACCATGAGAAGGAATGGTATCGTAGAACCCGGACAAAAGGGAATGACGCCGAAGCTCTATATACATGGGGTCATGACCTGAATTCTTTCACTTTCCGTACCCCTGAAATATTAAGTCTTGAATCAATATCACCCTTATGAGGGCAGTGCATTCGTTCTAGAAACCCATAAGGGGATACATGGTTCCTTGATTCCTTTCGGTTAAGGCTTTTTGCGTCACGATACCTACGACGGCCGTGCGAGTGGTCCTGAGTAGGGACCAATTCAGATACTTATATGTCTACAAAACATATTGACTCCCCAACTCTACGATAATAATACCCGGAGAACATCATATGTCTTCTCCTCTTCTTTGAAACATCCGAGGAGTCCCGATATTTATACACAATGTTATTCAAGATTCATAGGGGATGATTGAAATTCCCTTCAGGCCGTTGTAAAGGTGTTATTTGGTAACGCTCTCCTACATGTCTAGGAGGATAATGCATGAGATACACTGACTTTCATCCGTCGATTGGATACAAAGTGAACGATCCCCTACTCTTGTGAGTGACCAAGAGTTATACGTTAAACGGTGTTGCTTGTCCTCGTGAGTATACGAGGAGTATATTCTCTAGATCAGGGGAACATTGTTGAAACACCCGTCTTCTTCCTTTGACTGGTTGGTACCTTCAATTCATTTTCATTTTGCTCGATTTAAATGAGTATTCACGAAATACGATGTTACCTAGAAACCCGATTCTTCGTTATTTTCGAGTCGTGAAAATTCCTGTGCTACCTAAAGAAACAAGAACAGGAGAACTCTTAAGTATGATAAAAATATATATATATATATATATATATATATATATATATATATACATGTGTATTCGTACCACCTAATTCTAAGAATTAGGAACTACCCTGCGTGAAGTAACATGGTCAAAACCAAACTCTTATTGAAAAGGAGTAGTCATGAGTCGTCCGAATATCGTTATTGGTGTCTTTTGCGTGCTAAACCCACCTAGGGAAAGCTAAACCATAAATCTATTAGTCCCGATCATTCCAGATGAAGGGAAATCCTTTGACTAATGAATCTTCCGAATACGTCCCTCGGATATCATGTTCGTACAGAGGGGGAATTCCTTTGATAAGTACGTATTATATACCTAAAATAAGAATAAAACTTCGACGCTACAACTAATTCTCTTCAAACTTGGAGGGTTACTTAACATACGATACGAATTAGATACCTTGATGTGCGATACCAAGTCAAACCAAACGACCAAAGTATCCTAGCCATGAGAGTGCTAGGCTTACCTCGATTAATTATGGTTTTCATTTAGCTTTTCTTAAAGCTGCTTCTGTTATATGAAGAGGTTGCTGAGTGATTATGGATCTATGTTACTACATTTCCCGGCAGCCCGTATTCCTTCCCTGCCCTATTGAGAAACAGAACTGACTAATCCTAAGACAAAGTGTCGAGAAACTCAACGACCATAGTCTTGACCAACTCGGGGGCCGGGTCTTCTTTTCTTGTTCACGTTATTACGGATATGAGACTAACGGGAAAAAATCAGATTCAGTGGTCAACTGTCCCTATCGGAACTAGGGTGACTATGGATTCGGGCTTTACCCCATGGTTTCATAAAACCACACGATTTCCCCAATCTAAATCGAGATGGTTTTGCGTGAACGAACTCGACGAAACCCTTACGTTTAATCGGTGATGTAGATGGAGAAGGTGCCATGATGGAAAGCATCATATCTTTTTATGCTCATATACAGTTTCAGATCATACCAAGTACGAGTTTGACTCAAAAAACCACGAGACCAAGATGGTCAAGTGGTGATAAACCATCTTGTGACTAGTATGGGCAAGATTTGCCTATGCATTAGGCAATCTTTCGAGAACATGATGGGAAATGATTACTTCTCCTTGTTTCCATTAACGATATCCTTATGAAACGTTAATAGAGCGTGGCTATATTCAAACCCTGCGGGGGGTACTCCGTTGATGGGGGATCTTGATTCGATGACTCGTTACTTAGTCATCTTTTACAAAATTACCTGCACGTCTACAGTCAATTCTGGTTCCATAATTAGGGGCGTCATGGTCTTGTGATCGTTAGACACTCATCACGCCTCAAATATTTATACGTGATATAGTAGCGTTCAGATGTGGTGTTACTTGAATTAAAAACCGCATTGGGTGCACACTCTATCATTCCCAGTATATGGGAATTTTTATACGATTATCTCCCAGAGAATCACGTCGATGTTATCGAAGTTACTAACTTAATTCCTTCTGGAGAAAACATAAACAGTTGTACAACAGCTGGAGCTAAGCTCCGAAAACTTAACACCAACTGGAATTATTAGTGTAGAAATTTCATATCCTTACGACGTAATCCGACTACTGGTGAGTAGTTCGGGCACACCATTAATGTAAGTGTGCAGATTCGTTGTTACTTGTGTACATGCTCGCCTTATGACGGCCTTAGGCTCTCAAAAGTCTTTCTCTTTCTCATTCTCTACCCTAGAGTAGGGACTCTCGTGTTTAGTTAGTAGTAACCGAAGATACCCATGTACACGAAAGCAAAGGAAGACTGTCGTTCACAACTCGGTGAAACAAAATTTATTCCCTTTACACAAACTTGCGTAGCATGGTGCTCACCATTGCGACGTTCGCAACAATCCCTGGGAGGGTATCCATACCCCTCCTCTATAGGGGGTGTTCAAGAACTATTAAACAAAATCATAAATGAAACCTATAGAGTCTGAATGGTGAAGATAATGAATGTGAAGAAAACATAATAATTGCAATTATCTGCAAGCTGAATACGTGACTCATGTTCTACTATGAGTCCAACAACACTCTCACTTTCAGATTGGAAGTGATGACAAACGTTACTCTTAACAACACGTAGGAATTGTGGATGGACAAATTACACCGCTACTATGTAGAATAATTATCATCCCCGTACGATGATGATACTAAACGAAAAGCGAAAACATACTTGTCTGTAGGATGACTGACACGAATATAAATACTGAGCTTTCCAACGGATTACTAAACGGAATTTCCAGGACGAAATTCTTTTTACCAGGGGAGACTGTGACAACTGTGAAAAATCCCGGTAAACATTGATCGGTACAAATCCGCGGTAACCGGACGTGATATGTATATCGTGATACTTGTTGTGATTATGTGTGATAATACGAACTCTGGAACATATTACACCGACTATAATATGATTATATGCAAGGTAACTACCAAAAACGGTAAGTTGACGCTATGCGTCACCTACATGGCACGACAGAGTTGTGAATGAATTGAAGACTCTGGGAGTATGTATTAGTAAACATATGACTTATACGATGTGGCAGAGGTGTGCCACAATCCTGAGGAAATCAAATACACCATACCCATTCCATAGCTTCGGTTAGAAATAAAACCGTAGCTGCGCGTAAACCCTAATTAGGGGTGCAACTTAAATGCTTTATAAAACGATACCGATTAGGTCTCGGATGAATCCGAGAGCACGTTATGATAGACATAAGAGTCACAGGGGCCAACGGTGCGAAGTTGGTATCCCAGTCCATTGCAAGCATGTTAAACGGGGGATTTCCGTTTAACAACGCATTAAATGTATAACAGTGATTATTAAGCGAACGATAGGGCCGTTCCAGATTCTGAGTACACGGAACATCTTAGTTACGAGCCATAGACTATGATCTAAGATTTGAAGACATTCGGAGAAAGGGCACGCAAAACGAGGAATTTCCTAGTTAGGGTAACGCCTTTGTTTTGATAGCAATGAAAGACAACCAAACATGCAACAAATGGTCAATCAAGCCTAAAGACACTTAAACTACCCTAATACGAGGCCATTATGATTAAAATGTAACCATGTTCGGGTTTCGAGACGGTTATGCACTGTTTCTAAAACAGAGTCTTTTAACACTAAAAACACGGAAAAAGGAGCCCGTTTGGCAAATCGGGGACGCGTGTGGGACCCGAAAACAAACCTTAACGCGTAAACGAAGATAGACATCATCTTTATAGAACGAAAAAACGAAGCACGACAAAGCGAGGGTGGGATAAGGGCACCCCACCTTGTATATATCTTTTTTCTTTAATTTTTTTTCTCATTATTCCTTCATCTTTCACCTCAAAATCTGTCATAACCCTAAAGAACACAGCTAATCCTCATTAAAATCCAACCAAATCAAAGGTATTTTTCAAGATTATTAAGGTTTTGATGAAGTTTTCTTGATTAAAACATGAACTAGACTATGAAAACTCTTTTAATTCCAAGTTAATGGATGATTTAAACATGGTTCTTTGCTGAATAAGATCACCTAAGGGATTCCCTGATGTTATATGATAGCCAAGATCACAAAACTTTGGCTTTCGATACCCTAATCAACCCCTAATCGACCAAAAGCGAATAACAAATTGATTAACTGAAAAACAGTGAAACAAGGCTTGATTGACATGAATTATGGCATGTTTGGAGTGTGCTTGATGTGTAGGTACTAAATATAGCACCCACACACTTCTGGATTCGAGAAAAACACACGAGAGCGGAGCTTGCGCTAGGTATAACACCCGAAACCTTTAACTAGCATAGGCAGAATATTGTCTGGACTATAACTTGGTCTGTGATGCTTGGATTAAGCTGAAATTGGTGTGATGATGTAGGGTATTGACAGGAATGTCTACTTAAGATTTTAGAATTTTGGAATTTTCTATGATTTTTGGCAAAGTTTTGACTGTTTTTAACGAAAAAATTTCGGGAAAAACACCAAACGGAGTCTATAAATCACCAACATTTACATGAACACCAAATAACATATAGGGATGTTCTGGGAAGTGTGGGAGTCTATTGGTTGAATTTTGATCGGATTAAAGATCCATGTTTCTGGGAGTTTTCGGTAGCCCGAAACGTACTGAAACAAAATCAGAAAAATCCCAAATTTTTGCAGGGAGTCCCTGGACATATAAGGAGCTTTCTGGAATATTTTGAGAATTTTAGACATCGGATGATAAGCAATGTAAATTACTCGGTTAAATATTGTTTAACAAATAATTTATTTGAGGAGTTAAAATTGCTAAATAAATTCCCGAATTATTTTTCTCATAATCTATATATTTTTACCGAATTGTATTAAAATTTCCAAGTTTTTATTAAACTTATGTATTAAAGGGGAATTTACGGAGCTAAAAACACTTTATTTTAAAACTAGTTTCGGCAGTTTACCGTGTAATGAACCTGCCGGAACCGGAAACTGACAAAAGCCAACATTTACTATAGTTGGAACACGGAAGTATTCCGGGAGATTCCAGGGTCAATTGGACACTAGGGGTGTGTTCAATGCCAGTTCGGGAGAATCCCCAACGGCCAAAGCGGAACCTCAATATTGGGCAACCTAGACTCCCCAAACATCCAAACTCCCTTAATGAAAAGTTAATCTTTTTTAAATAACAATGTATTGGCAGTGTCTAGATCTTAGTTCCGTTATCCGAACACATAGAACAACAGACTTTTGCTGGCATGCGAACCGGTGCTCGGGAGCCAAACGTGAAACTGATCCTACCCTAACATCCATCACCACACCAGGATACTAGATGTATATTATGGCAAGAAAATACCCACCCGGGCCCAAGTTATAGGCGTTACCGACTTAGCGACTGATATTGGTAATTACTTGCATTATTACTGTTAAAGCCAAACCAGTTTACATATACTCCTATTGCTACTTGTGAAACTGCTATCATGTGAGTTTCACTCCCCCACTTTTAAACTGTTTTACTGTTTTCTGGGTGACTTGCATGTTACAAACTGTGTTAATTGCACCAACTTGTGATGATGTGAATTACCTAACACACGAACTATCCCCACTACAAGTGATTAACGTAAGCCATGGGCAGTGGATAGTACTATTGGTCTGACAAACCTAATTGCTACGACCGGACTGTGTGTCAGCAAACAGGCAACTGCATGCGTCCTAAACTCTGTTATGTGGTTAGGCATAACTACACGGGGCGTTGAACTGTACGTGACGCAGTTGGTGGGCTGAGGTGTCTGTTGTGACACGGCCCGGGGTATGCCGAGGTGTCTGTGGTGACACGGTTCGGTTAAAACAGTCAAGGTTTCACTTGCGCACTCGTGTAATTCCATCTACGATCTATGACACGTGCAATTAAACTTGTTAATGCATTTTGTTACGAAACAACCAAAGCAGTGGAACTCACTGGCTCGTTTAGCTGACCCCTTTTTAAAACTAAAATGCATTTCAGGTAACTTGAGACTAGGGTGATCCGGGTATGTTGTTCAAGACGTGTTTATAGACAAATACTGTTATAGACGCATGCGGCTTAGAAGACTTATGTGGTTCGTGGGACCACGCAGTTGTAACATACATGTAGTATGTAATCAACATTTTGTAATTAATAAAATGTAGTGTCTTTATAAACAATGTGTTTGTACCAGAGGTATCTGTTGCATCCCGTGTTTTTCTTCTGCTGCAAATCGGGGTGTGACATAATCTACCTTAAAAATCAATGAATGGGTACTCACAAGAATTCAATCCCAAAACATTTGTCTTTTTGCTGGATTTCTATCACTCACACAACCTATCAAGTACCAAGACGTACTAAAAGATAATAGTTGGGTAGATGCCATGCAAGCAGAGCTTTTATAGTTCAAGAGACAACAAGTATGGGAACTTGTACCATTGCCACATGATGTATGTCCAATTGGCACAAAATGGGTCTTCAAGAACAAAACAGATGAAAGGGGCATTGTTGTCAAGAACAAAGCTAGACTTGTGGTTCAAGGCAATAGACAAGAAGAAGGCATTGATTATGATGAAACATTTGCTCCAGTTGCTAGATTGGAGGCCATCAGATTGTTCTTAGCTTTTGTTGTCAACCACGACATTAAGGTGTATAAAATGTGCATTTCTTTATGGTAAGATCAAGGAAGAGGTATATGTATGCCAACCCCTTGGTTTTGAATATGCCTTTTATCCAGATCATGTTTACAAGCTTAACACAGTTTATATGGCTTGAAACAAGCACCAAGAGCCTGGTATGAACTCTGTCCACTTTTCTCTTATCCATAGGCTTTACAAGAGGTATATTGATAAAACGTTGTTTTTAAATGGAGAGGAAAGGATTTGATGATTGTCCAAATTTATGTGGATGACATCATTTTTGGATCCACATGCAATTCCATGTGTGAAGATTTTAGGGAACTCATGACAACAGAGTTTGAGATGAGTACCATGGGTGAACTTCAATGCTTTCTTAGTCTCCAAGTTAAGCAATTACAAAATGGTACATTCATTCATCAAAATAAATATGTCAAAGAACTATTAGCAAAATTTGATATGAATGATTGTAAACCATGTAGTACACCTATGGCCACCTCAAAATTGGTCATTTTTCTATGATAAAGATGACTTGATTGATGGAACATTTTACAGAAGCATGATTGGGTCTTTATTGTACCTAACTGCATCAAGGCCAGACATCATGTTTGCCACATGTGTCTGTGCTAGATCTCAGTTAGCACCTAGAAAGTTAAATCTTATAGATATGAAAAGGATATTCAGATACCTAAAAGGTGCTCCCACACTTGGTATCTTGTAAACTGCTAATGGGAATATTGAGCTTTCAGGTTACTCAAATAGTGACTTTGCTGGTTGCCATGCTATAAGGAAGTCTACTTCAGGGGATGTCAGTTTCTAGGCAATTGCTTAGTTTTTTGGCAAAGCAAAAAGCAAGTAGCGGTTCAACATCAACAGCTGAGGCTGAGTATATTGCTGTTGCTAGCTGTACAACACAACTCCTGTGGCTTCAAAATTAGTTGCTGGATTCTGGTGTAACTGCTTTAATGACTCCTCTCATGATAGATAGTCAAGCAGCCGAAAACATCATTAAAAATTCCAGTTTCTCACTCAACAACCAATCACATTGACATCAGACACCACTTTGTGAGGGATTGCTATAAAAGGTTTGATTTCTCTGCATCATGTTCCAACTAAGGATTAGCTGGCAGATGTGTTAACAAAAGCTTTAGATACATCTACCTTTGAAAGCTTGATCTCTAGGATTGGCATGCTAAACATGGATTAAAAGCAAAATCTTGTTTTCCATTGATAAGAAGCATTAAAATGTTTTAGAGAATCAAAAATCCATCCTTAAAATTGCTTTAAATTGATTTTTTTTTCAAAATCCTCATAGTCTGTTCCAAACCCTTGTTTTTAAAAACCTCTGTTTGGTTAAATTTATCCACTGCTAAAGGTATCCTCTGTTCTTTCTCCACTGTTCATAACCTCTGTTAGGTATAACCACTGTTTATCCTAACCTCTGATTTCTATCAAAACCCCTCATAACTACCTCCTGTATTTCGAGAAAACCGACAAAAATACATCTTTCCACTCAATAATTGATATTTTAACGTCATCAAAATACAAACCTATACTCACTGCTGATGCACCCATATATGTGGATACCCTCGGACAATTCTGGGCAAAATGCTGAAGTTCAATTGATAGGAGTTAATATTTTTAAACCTCAATTTCCTACTGAAATGAGATATTTTTTCCATACCCTCCTCATATGTCTCTCTGCCAAGACCACCTCATTTAATGATATTGCACAAAAAGTTCAATACTAGGAATATGCAATTTTAAAAAATTCAAACTACAATCTATCCCAGGCATTGTTCTTGGACTTGGTAGCAAATGTGAATGCAATAAAAGGAAACAAAAATAAATCTTTTCTCATGTATCAAAGACTTTTAAGCTTCTACCTTCAAAAACAAGCACCTGAAAAAGTTTTTCAACAAGGTAAAGCTATAAAAAGTCAAAGTCTTACACATGAAACTTTTACTAGAATGAAAAATAATGAGTCAAAAGTTTCTAAAACACAAGCAAAGGGGGATGAGCATGCTTTAGATGAGTCCACATCTGTTGCTCAAACCTCTGTTGCTGAGCCCACTGCTTCTAGTGATCATGACACCACAACCAGTGTTTTGAAACCTACACCAGCAAAATCCAAAAAGAACCCTTTCACATCCAAAAAGCCCACCAAAACCAAACAAAATAAAAAGGCACCTTTGGAAGATGAGATCCTAGAGGATAACATTGTGGTAAAACAGAAACCACTATTCCTACTTTCTCACAACAGATGGAAAGATCTTCACCCATCCAAACTCCTCTTGAATCCTCACAAAAGGACAAGTTGTAAGCACAGGGACACCACATCAAGAAGAAGACATTTCACTTGAAAGTCTATTTCTAAGCCCCTCTCACAAGGCTGATTCTCTTTCCACTCCACAACCCTTCACTCAAATTCCACCAACTTTTATACCCATGTTTGATACAATTGATAAAACTTAGACACAAATCAGTTCCTCTCAATCACATATTAAAGAGAGCAATCTTTCACAAGTGACTGACTCTGAGGAAAATCAATTTGCTAGCCCACAAATGTAACATTTGCAACATTTTAACCAATGAGCACTTTTGATAGGTTACGTGTTTAGTAAAATTGTTTACAAAATATGTAATATTACAAGGAGCTTAATTGCAACACGCCATTGAGAGCAAAGAAAAATTTATTTTGGCATCCCAGGCACCATGCGCCAGAATGAATGGCATCTCCCGCGACGCGTGGGAGACTACCAGGACACGTGGCCACGTTTCGCCACAAGTGTCCAGTCTATACACGTTACGAGACTAACCTAGCCTACCTAGGTGTCTCAGGCACCACGAGAGGGTTTCCCCATATCCTGGCGCGATGCGCGAGAGAAGCCAAAATTGAGTATAAGAAGGCAGGCGTGGGACTGAAGTTTCTATTCAAAATCGATCTAAAAAATCGATCTCTTACTCTCTCTAAACTCTGTCCAAGTCCTGAAGCCCCACTAAACCCCTAAACTCTGCCTCGTTGTAAGTATTTTAACCCCCGATCACTGATTTGTTACCTTACCCGATTGATTTAGGACCCACAACGCAAGTCAAGGCTCGGCCTAACTAAGTCCGTTGGGGTTCTGTCTCTTGTTGTATGGCTAAAGTGACTTCCGTTATTTTACTAACATGTGTGCATTGTATGTTATTACGAAAAACCTAAGCTTTGCTAAACACAATGAAGCAAGTCATCCATAATCCAAGTGAGTACATAGTTCCCCTTTTTTTTAATCTTTGGGGTGATTCAACTTGAAACTAATGAGGATGGGTTACTCTATTTCTTGAATCGTTTATGGGTTCCAACCCAAGATAATATTCGTACCTTATTGATGGACGAAGCACACTAGTCATGTTATTATATTCATCCGGGTACAGACAAACTGTACAAGGATCTTCGTACCCAGTATTGGTGGCCGGTATGAAAAAGGATATAGCTTTGTACGTGTCCAAATGCCTTACTTGTCTTAAAGTCAAGGCAGAACATCGACGTCCCTCTTGTTTGCTCGAACAACCAGAAGTTCCTGTATGGAAGTCGGAGAACATCGCTATGGATATCATCACTAAGTTACCACGCACTTCTAGAGGTCATGGTTCCATTTGGGTAATCATTGACCGTTTAACTAAGTCAGCACACTTTCTGTTAATTCGTGAGGACTTCTCTACTGACAAACTTGCTAAGATCTATATTGATGAGATTGTATCTCGTCATGGTGTTCCTTTGAACATCATTTCAGATCGTGATGCTCGTTTCTCATCTCGTTTCTGGACAACCATGCAATATGCCATGGGAACCAAATTAAATTTAAGCACCGCATATCATCCCCAAACTAAAACCGAAAGGACAATCCAAACACTTGATTATATGCTTAGAGCTTGTGTGGTAGACTTTGGCAGTAGTTGGGATTCGCATCTGCCTTTGATCGAATTCTCCTACAAGAATAGTTATAATTCTAGCATCAACATGGCTCCATTCGAAGCTCTTTATGGTCGAAAATGCCGTTCACCTGTCTGTTGGAATGAAGTTGGTGAATCTCAAATCACAGGACCTGAACTCATTCAAGAAACAACAGACAAAATCATGAAAATTCGCAATAGCCTTTGGAATTCCAAATTGGTGACCATGTTCTTCTAAAGGTATCCCCTTGAAAGGGAATAGTCAGGTTTGGAAAGAAATGTAAACTAGCTCCTTGATATGTGGGACCTTTTAAGATCATTGAAAATATCGGAAAGGTAGCCTACAAATTCGAACTACCTCCAGAACTTGGAAATGTTCATTCAGCCTTCCACGTGTCCAACTTGAAAAAGTGTTTAGCTTGAAAACCTCCACATCCCTCTTGATGAATTTCATCGAGAAACCTGTGGAAATTATGGACCGTGAAGTCAAGAAGCTCAAACGTAGGCGAATTTCGATTGTGAAAATTCGCTGGGAATCCAAACGTGGCCATGAATTTACCTGGGAACGAGAGGATGAAATGAAAGCGAAATATCCACATCTTTTCTCTCAAGTCTCCCCTGATTAAATTTTCGGAACGAAACTCCACAAAGTAGGGGGACTGTAACATTTGCAACATTTCAACCAATGAGCACTTTCCATCAGTTAAGTGTTTTATAAAATTGTTTACAAAATACGTAATCTTACAAGAACCTTAATCGCAATAAGCCGTCGAGAGCAAAAACAAATTATTTTGGCATCCCAGGCGCCATGCGCAAGAATCACTGGCATCTCCCGCGACGCGCGAGAGACTACCAGGACACGTGGCCCCATTTTGCGACAAGTGTCCAGTCTATACACATTACAAGGCTAACCTTGCCTAGCTAGGTGTCTTAGGCGGCATGCGAGGGTTTCCCCATATCCTGGCGCGACGCGCGGCAGAAGCCAAAATCGAGTATAAGAAGGTAGGCGTGAGACTGAAGTTTATGTTCAAAATCGATCTGAAAAATTGATCTCTTACTCTCTCTAAACTCCGTCCAAGTCCCGAAGCCCCCCTAAACCCCTAAACTCTGCCCCGTTGTAAGTATCTTAACCCCCAATCACTGATTCGTTACCTTACCCGATTGATTTAGGACCCACCAACGCATGTCAAGGCTCTGCCTGACTAAGTCCGTTGGGGTTCTGTCTCGTGTTGTTTGGCTAAAGTGACTTGGGTTATTTTACTAACACGTGTGCATTGTATGTTATTAGGAAAAACTTGAGCTTTGCTAAACACAATTAAGCAAGTCATCCACAATCAAGGTGAGTACATAGTTCCCCTTTTTCTTTAATCTTAGGGGTGATTCATATGTGCTAAACTATTTTCAAGATTTCAAAACAATGCATATGGTTTATATATATATATATATATAATATGTTTTCAATAAGGTGTGAAACTTGGTGGTGCTTTATTCATAACACGAGTACATTCATTAACTTTGATCACGCCGACCGGTAGTATGTTATGGTACCATAGGACCGACAATCCCGTTACCAAATTTCCCAGGGTTTGTGGGGAAATTTGGGGAACGACAGAAACTGTGCAATTGATAAACCCTTTGGTGGTTTCTTACACGAGTCAACACCAATTTAAATGTATTCACCACATGACCACACTTGTTTACCCAAAGATGATTAAAGCACGAACAATTGATTTACATAAAACAAAAAGGATTGGGGTAGGCAAGACACGAGTGGTTTTCAACTAAAGGTATATAAACCATACAAAGTTTTCTTTTAAATCGATTACTTCCACAGTTTTACAAAGGAAACACTTTTGGCAAAATTCATGGCTACAAGTTTTTCTTAATTATACCAACTTTTATAGTGGATTAAACTTGTTGCAATACCAACCACATTTACTACAAGTTGGTTACAATATTTTCACTTATCGACTCTCGTGTCGAACGAGGTATTGAAATACAAATAGAACGCCATGAATTTGTCTTACAAAACCTATGTTACTCGCCTGCATTCAATGCTGACTTTATTTTTACATATGATTCAGGTAGTAATGCATAATCAAGTATGCTACACATAGGATGGACGCTGGCTTAGCTTGATTAAAGAATAAAATAGTTGTTGTATTTTGTTTCGAATTCTCTGAGAAAATTTCAATTGTTAATTCAATAAAACTAAACTTTAAATACCATGTGTTTAAAACAATTTGTAACGTGACCCCCGACGTTTCCACCGCGAGTTTGTTTTATACGCGGTCGGGGTGTTACAGATTGGTAGCAGAGCCATGGTTATAGGGAATTAGGTTATTAGTAACTCTTTTGACCTAGACTATAACCTTCCTAGGACCCTAGCGCGAGTTATCTTGCGTCTAGATTTTCAATACAATACCATCACCTATCCTTAGGTGATTATAAAACAATACCAAATCTCACCTTCATTCTTAAAAGTCAAGATATCCAAAAATTTTACAAGAAATCATCATCTATTTTTAGATAATTTGTTTTTAGGCTTTTAAGCCTTAATTTTTTTTCAAAATCTCATCAACGTTTGGGTATTAATAATGTGAACACGTGCAATCTGGAAGGGTGGGTGTCTGTACCCTGAGTTTTCTGTCTAAGGCTAGAGTGTTCGTACAAATCCACTTAATCGGACCAGTCACTCTTACCTGGGAACTCTTGGGGTGAGTGTCCACTTATAGGCTAAAGCATGTCTTCACGATACATTATAAAGACCCATTTACTTTGATAAGTTATTGTGTCGTTTATTCGTTTGAAGGAATGAATAAATTATTACATCCCTTATGCTTCGTCGACATTTTTAATGTTTCTTTTTAACTATCCTTTATCAATCTCACTCGTTTCCTCTCATATTTCTTTCTCTTTTAGAATGCCTCCTCGTTGCAACACTACCCAAGACACTGAAATGGTGGCGGTGATCGCTCAGCAAATGGATGCAATACTTCCAAACCTTGTGACCCAACTCAATCAAGACAACAATAACAATAACAACAACAATGTAACCCAACTGTGTAATTTCAAACAGTTCAATTCGGCTAAACCACCCAAGTTTTATGGGTCTGAAGGAGCTACTGGTCCCCTATAATGGTTTGAAAGTACTGAGAGTACTTTCCGCCATTGTCAGTGTCCCAGTGAGCGTAGAGTAGAGTTTGCTTCAAGCATATTCCAAAAGAAAGCACTCACATGGTGGAATGGGATTATGAGAGATCGAGGTGCGAATGTAGCTATGGAACAAACTTGGGAAGAACTTAGAGCTCTTATGATGAAAGAATTATGCCCACGCAATGAGATAAGGGTACTCAAGAATGAATTCCACGATCTTAAGCAAGATAGTGGCGAGAATCGTGCATATACCGACCGTTACGAGGAATTGAGTCTGCTCTGTCCCGCCATGGTCACGCCTTTAGATAAGGCCATTGAGAAATATATTGATGGCCTACCTGATCCCGTTCAAGACATAGTCACTGGTAGCCAACCAACCACCGTTAGGGAGGCTATTGAACTAGCCACAACTCTAACCGATTCTCAAGTCAAGAAAGGGAAACTTTTCCATAAGGGCAACAAGAAACAATCTGATAAGGCTACCCCAGAGAAACCAAAAGAAACAAACCGAACCCTCTGAAATTCCAAAAGGCGCAAGGCTTCAAGGAATTTTGCTATTATCACCCCAACCAATCAAGCTACCATCAACCAACCAGCCCAACCTCCTGCTAAGAAACCTTATGTTGGTACTGCACCTCTGTGCAATAGATGCAATGGCCACCACCAAAATCGATCCCTTGTCGTCAATGTACCTCATGTGGATGATTTGGTCATCTGGCCAATGTCTATCGATCTGTTCCCAAACAAGTTATCCCGAATCTGGTTCAACCCAAAGCAAACCCTACTCGACCTCATTTTCCACCTAGGTCTTGTTACAATTGTGGCGAGATGGGACATTTCAAGAACAACTGCCCAAAGCTTGTTAATGCTAACCCAGCCCGTGGCGGGCATTTAACATAAACGCTAACGAGGCTCATGCTAACCATGAAGTGGTGAACGGTAAGTTCCTTGTTAACAACCATCCTGCTTCTGTTCTTTTTAATTCAGGTGCAGATAGAATTTTTGTATCCTTAGCATTTGAACCTTTTCTTTTGATGCCCCGAACTAAGCTGGTAAAGCCTTTAACAATAGAAATAGCAAGTGGCGAACCTCTGGTACTCGATTCTGTCAATAGTAATTGTCAACTAAACCTCAATGACCATCTTTTTCCCATCAACCTCATGCCAATGCAACTTGGGAGTTTCGACGTCATAGTAGACATCATGCCGAAATTATATGTTCTGATAAGATTGTTCGCATACCGCTTTCATCTGGCGAAGTTTTAGAAGTTCATGGAGAGAAACCTTCCAGTAATCTCAAACTCATGACATGTACCCAAGCTCAGAAATACCTACGAAAGAAATATGTAACCTTCATGGCACATATCCTAGAGGGCAAAGGCAAGAGCAAAAGTATTCCAGACATCCCCATTGTTCAGAATTTTCCCGAGGTATTTCCTTAAGAATTACCTGGTTTACCCCTGGTACGCCAAGTGGAATTTCGCATCGATCTTATACCTGGTGCCAACCCAATTGCCAAATCCCCTTACCGTCTTGCACCATCAGAAATGCAAGAATTGTCAAAAAAAAACTCAAAGAGCTTTCAGACAAAGGTTTCATTCACCCGAGTTTTTCACCTTGGGGCGCTCTTGCGCTTTTTTTGTGAAAGAGAAGGACGGATCCTTTCGCATGTGTATCGATTATCGTGAGCTCAACAAACTCACGATTAAAAATCAATATCCCTTACCTCGAATAGATGATCTTTTTGATCAACTACGAGGTGCTACATGTTTTTCAAAGATCGATCTCCGTTCTGGGTATCATCAACTTCGTGTATTCGAAGAAGATATTTCCAAAACCGCCTTTCGAACCAGATACGACCATTATGAGTTCACTGTCATGCTTAATGAATAGGGTTTGTAAACCTTATTTAGATAAGTTCATCATTGTTTTTATCGATGACATCTTGAAATATTCAAAATCTCGAACTGACCACGAACATCATCTTCGTCTAACGATGGAACTTCTAAATAAGGAACAACTTTGTGCCAAATTCTCCAAGTGTGAATTTTGGCTAAATGAAGTTCAATTATTGGGTCACATTATCAATGGACAAGGCATACATGTTTATCCTGCCAAAATCACGGTGATCAAGGATTGGAGTACACCCACTACTCCTATCGAAGTTCGTTCTTTTGTTGGTCTAGCCAGTTCCTACCGTCGTTTTATTGCAAACTTTTCCAAGATTGCGGTTCCACTCACTTCTTTAACTCAAAAGAATAAACCATTTGAATGGGGACCCAAACAAGAGCAAGCTTTCCAAACCTTGAAACAAAAGCTTTGTGATGCTCCTATTCTATCCTTGCTTGATGGCAATAACAATTTCGTTATATATTGAGATGCCTCAAATCTAGGCCTTGGTTGTGTTCTCATGCAAAGGGACAAAGTCATAGCATATGCATCAAGACAATTGAAAATCCACGAAAAGAACTATACAACTCAAACTCATGACATGTACCCAAGCTTAGAAATAACTACAAAAGAAATATGTAACCTACATGGCACATATCCTTGAGGGCAAAGGCAAGAGCAAAATTATTCCAGACATCCCCATTCTTCAGAATTTTCCCGAGGTATTTCCTTAAGAATTACCTGGTTTACCCCCGGTACGGCAAGTGGAATTTCGCATCGATCTTATACCTGGTGCCAACCCATTTGCCAATCCCCTTACCGTCTTGCACCATTAGAAATGCAAGAATTGTCAAAAAAACTCCAAGAGCTTTCAGACAAAGGTTTCATTCGCCCGAGTTTTTCATTTTAGGGCGCTCTTGCGCTTTTTCTGTGAAAAAGAAGGACGGATCCTATCGCATGTGTATCGATTATCGTGAGCTCAACAAACTCACGATTAAAAACCGATATCCCTTACCTCGAATAGATGATCTTTTTGATCAACTACGAGGCGCTACATGTTTTTCAAAGATCGATCTCCGTTCTGGGTATCATCAACTTCTTGTATTCGAAGAAGATATTTCCAAAACTGCCTTTCGAACTAGATACGACCATTATGAGTTCACTGTCATGCTTAATGAATAGGGTTTATAAACCTTATTTAGATAAGTTCATCATTGTTTTTATCGATGACATCTTGATATATTCAAAATCTCGAACTGACCACGAACATCATCTTCGTCTAACGATGGAACTTCTAAATAAGGAACAACTTTATGCCAAATTCTCCAATTGTGAATTTTGGCTAAATGAAGTTCAATTCTTGGGTCACATTATCAATGGACAAGGCATACATGTGGATCCTGCCAAAATCACAGCGATCAAGGATTGGAGTACACCCTCTACTCCTACCGAAGTTCGTTCTTTTCTTGGTCTAGCCAGTTCCTACCGTCATTTTATTGCAAACTTTTCCAAGATTGCGGTTGCACGCACTTCTTTAACTCAAAAGAATAAACCATTTGAATGGGGACTCAAACAAGAGCAACCTTTCCAAACCTTGAAACAAAAGCTTTGTGATGCTCCTATTCTATCCTTGCTTGATGGCAATAACAATTTCGTTATATATTGAGATGCCTCAAATCTAGGCCTTGGTTATGTTCTCATTCAAAGGGACAAAGTCATAGCATATGCATCAAGACAATTGAAAATCCACGAAAAGAACTATACAACTCATGATCTTGAGTTAGGTGTTGTTATTTCGCTCTCAAAATTTGGAGACATTGCCTCTATGGTACTAAATGTGTGGTTTTCACTTACCACAAAAGTCTCCAACACATTTTAGTCAAAAGGAACTAAAAATGAGACAACGACGTTGGATCGAACTTTTGAACGATTATAACTGCGAAATTAGTTACCATCCTGGTAGGGCGAATGTCGCAGCAGACGCACTTAGTCACAAAGAACATGTCAAACTTCACTGTGTTCATGTCTAATCAGATATCTAGTCTCGTATTCTCCAAGCCCAACGTACTTGCGCAACCAAAGCTTGATGAATAAGGAACTACCACATAATCTGGAACTTCAACTTGAAACTAAAGAGGATGGGTTACAATATTTCTTGAATCGTTTATGGGTTCCAAGCCAAGATAATCTTCATACCTTATTGATGGATGAAGCACACAAGTCACGTTACTCTATTCATCCAGGTACAGACAAACTGTACATGGATCTCCGTACCCAGTATTGGTGGTCGGGTATGAAAAAGGATATAGCTTTGTACGTGTCCAAAGGCCTTACTTGTCTTAAAGTCAAGGCAGAACATCAACGTCCCTCTAGTTTGCTCGAACAACCAGGAATTCCGGTATGGAAGTGGGAGAACATTGCTATGGATCTCATCACTAAGTTACCACACACTTCTAGAGGTCATGATTCCATTTGGGTAATCATTGACCGTTTAACTTAGTCAGCACACTTTCTACCAATTCGTGAGGACTTCTCTACTGAAAAACTTGCTAAGATCTATATTGATGAGATTGTATCTCGTCATGGTGTTCCTTTGAACCTCATTTCAGATCGTGATTCTCGTTTCTCATCTCGTTTCTTGACAACCATGCAATCTACCATGGGAACCAAATTAAATCTAAGCACCGCATCTCATCCCCAAACTGACGGACAAACCGAAAGGACAATCCAAACACTTGAGGATATGCTTAGAGCTTTTGTGATAGACTTTGGTGGTAGTTGGGATTCGCATCTGCCTTTTATCGAATTCTCCTACAACAATAGTTATCACTCTAGCATCAACATGGCTCAATTCGAAGCTCTTTATGGTCGAAAATGTCGTTCACCTCTCTGTTGGAATGAAGTTGGTGAAGCTCTAATCACCGGACCTGAACTCACTCAAGAAATAACAGACAAAATCATTAAAATTCGCAATAACCTTTTTGACAGCTAGAAGTCGTCAAAAGAGTTATGCTAACAAACAACGCAAACCTTTGGAAACCAAATTGGTGACCATGTTCTTCTCAAGGTATCCCCTTGGAAGGGAATAGTAAGGTTTGGAAAGAAAGGTAAACTAGCTCCTCGATATGTGGGATCTTTTAAGATCATTGAAAAGATCGGAAAGGTAGCCTACAAACTCGAACTACCTCCTGAACTTGAAAATGTTCATCCAACCTTCCACGTGTCCAACTTGAAAAAGTGTTTAGCCAATGAAAACCTCCACATCCCTCTTGATGAAATTCGTATTGATGATACCATGCATTTCGTCGAGAAATCTGTGGAAATTATGGACCGTGAAGTCAAGAAGCTCAAACGTAGTCGAATTCCAATTGTGAAAATTCGATGGGAATCCAAACGTGGCCCAGAATTTACCTAGGAACGAGAGGATGAAATGAAAGAGAAATATCCACATCTTTTCTCTCAAGTCTCCCGTGATTCAATTTCGGGACGAAATTCCCCAAAGTAGAGGAGACTGTAACATTTGCAGCATTTCAACCAATGAGCACTTTCGATCAGCTACGTGCTTAATAAAATTGTTTATAAAATACGTAATCTTACAAGGACCTTAATCACAAAACGCCATCGAGAGCAAAAAAAATTATTTTGGCATCCCAGGCGCCATGCGCCAGAATCACTGGCATCTCCCGCGATGCGCGGTAGAGTACCAGGACACGTAGCCCCTATTTGCGACAAGTGTCCAGTCGATAAACGTTACGAGGCTAACCTAGCCTAGCTAGCTGTCTCAAGCGCCACGCGAGGGTTTCCCCGAATCCTGGCGCGACGCGCAGGAGAAGCCAAAATCGAGTATAAGAAGGCAGGCGTGAGACTGATGTTTCTGTTCAAAATCGATGTCTTACTCTCTCTAAACTCTATCCAAGTCCCGAAGCCCCCTAAAACCCTAAACTCTACCCCGTTGTATCTTAACCCCCAATCACTGATTCGATTGATTTAGGACCCACCAACGCATGTCAAGGCTCTGCCTGACTAAGTCCGTTGGGGTTCTGTCTCGTGTTGTATGCCTAAAGTGACTTGGGTTATTTTACTAACACGTGTGCATTGTATGTTATTAGGAAAAACTTGAGCTTTGCTAAACATAATTAAGCAAGTCATCCACAATCCAAGTGAGTACATAGTTTACTTTTTCCTTTAATCTTTTGGGTGATTCATATGTGCTAAACTATTTTCAAGATTTCAAAACAATGCATAGGGTTTATATATATACAATTTGTTTTCAATAAGGTGTGAAACTTGGTGGTGCATTATTCATAACACGAGTACATTCATTAACTTTGATCACACCGACCGGTAGTATGTTATGTTACCATAGGACCGACAATCCCATTACCAAATTTCCCAGGGTTTGTGGGGAAATTTGGGGAACGACAGAAACTATACAATTGATAAACCCTTTGGTGGTTTGTTACACGAGTCAACACATGTTTGAATGTATTCACCACACGACCACACTTGTTTACACAAAGACGATTAAAACATGAACAATTTATTTACATAAAACAAAAAGGATTGGGTTAGACAATACACGAGTGGTTTTCAATTAAAGGTATATAAACCATACAAAGTTTTCTTTTAAGTCGATTACTTCCACAGTTTTACAAAGGAAACACTTTTGTCAAAAATTTTCATGGCTACAAGATTTTCTTAATTATACCAACTTTTATAGTGGGTTAAACTTGTTGCAATACCAACCACATTTACTACAAATTGGTTACAAGATTTTCACTTATCGACTCTCGTAGTCGAACGAGGTATTGCAATACAAATACAAAACCATGAATTTGACTTACATAACCTATGTTACTCGCCAGCATTCAATGCTGACTTTATAGTTACATATTTTTTAGTTACTAATACATGCTCAAGTATGCTACACATAGGATGGACGCTGGCCTTAGCTTGATTAAAGAATGAAATAGTTGTTGTATTTTGTTTTGAATTCTCTAAGACAATGTCAATTATTAGTTCAATTAAGCAAATCTTTAAATACCATGTGTTTGAAATAAATTTGTAACGTGACCCCCCGACGTTTCCGCCGCAAGTTGTTTTATACGCGGTTGGGGTGTAACAACAAACAGTTGAGGAAGAAACACCCCATGAGTTACATGTAACTCTTGTTGGTAGTTCAAGTGAAGCAGCCACTACAACTGGTGAATCAACTATTTTTCAGTTGGACAGTGGTTACATCTACAAGTCTTCCTTGAAGGCAACAACTGTTGAGGCTACAATTGTAACCTCTGTTCCAAGTGGAAGCCCCAGTACCAAGAAAAAGGGGCATTTGGTTCTATTAACTTCTAATCTTCTCCTGTTAAGGAATCAAATACAACTACCTCTGGTAGGTATTCAGATGATCCTATTAAGTTAGGTGATAAATTAAGATACAAGGAATTGACAGACAAAATGACATCTGTGGAAACTTCCATAGATGAAATGAAATGCATGATGAAATAGATGTTAAAACATTCTGAAAGTCAACCTTCAACTCAGCAAATTGCCAATGAGCTGTGGAAATCAGTGCAACCAATTATCCAAGCTCAAAGGAATTTGGCTGATGTCAATCACAACTCTCATATGGAGTTGATAAGGAACATGGTTGAGGCCAGATATAAGGTTACACAAGCATATATCAAGGCCATAAGAGAACATCTGTTACAGAGCACTGGCTCTGCCCCTGCAATAGTTCTTCAAGGAGAAGTTGAAGATGATGCCAAAAAGAGGGAGAATCACAAGTTAAGAAAGTTGTAGCCTTCTTCACAAGCAAAACCATCTAAGGTGCAACAACAAAAGCCAGGGTCTGCTTCAACCAAAACCTCTGCTAAGGCATCAGATGCTGGAAGTGAAAAAGTGATTGATGAGACCCTAAACAAGAAAGCAGAAGAGATTGCCGTAGAAAAGCAGAGAAGGCAAGATACAATAGAAATCAAAGCTTCTATCTTAATTTAACAAGAACATGCAAAGTAGATGGAAAAAGAAGATATTGGCACTTCCAAAAGGAGAAAGTCAACTAGAAAAGTTAGATAGTCAAACACCACCTCTCCTAAAACCACTTTGGTCTACTAGAAGTGTATCCTCTGCTACAACCAAAACCAAACCTTCACCACAAAATAAACATTACCACCACCAAATCAACCAGTATGTTCCTGGTACAACAGATGTATTAGTAGATGTTCGAAAATCACCACCAAACCAAACAACAGTTGTTGGTACAACAAATATATTAAAAGATGTTACACAAACCTCTACCATAATAAGTTGTTGCTTCCAATATTCCAAACCCGGAATATTAAGTTGTTGTTTCCATTATTCCAAACCCGGAATAATACAGTTGTTGTTTCCATCATTCCAAACCCGGAATAATACAGTTGATTCGTAATTAAGTTCAATGTTAACATATATAGGTAGCTAGCCTAAAGTTATGTCACGTAAGTGTTCGCGATCGAAGCTGACTGTTGTGTCTCCGTTTTGCCAGGCCTATCACTGACCATGGCGAGGTTAGGCCGAATTATTCACCCGTTGACCATACCCGGTCGGCTAGCGCGACTAGCTCGGATGGGGCTTGTCGGGCCCAGTAGTACTACTTATAACTCCCCCGCTATTAAACCCAATACTAACGATCCGAGAGATTGACGAGGACTTAAGTGATAAAGCTGCTTAGTGACCATAACATTACATTAACATTAACTTAGTTACCGAATAGTTATGTGACGTTAAATTCGTATAACGTAAAGAGATTGAGTTTGAGAGTGTATACATGTTTCTCCCCCTGTTGTTTAAAAACCGGATAAAGTTAGGGGCCGTGAACTCACCTTTATTTGCTCGGTTAGTGTAGCAAAGAAGTTATAAGAGATGGGACCGCTAGTTGCGTCCTAACAAACCAATTAATTCCAAGTCAGTGTGTGAACACACCAATACAAATTCTACACGTAATTTACGCACAAAGTGATACACACAAACAACATATCTAACACTCAAACATGCATGCAAGTATCCTCATGTGATCCTAGTGATTAAAACAACTTATCATAAACATAAACCGATTCATGCCACAATTTGGTGCACACAATCACAAGTTATCAATTTCAGCTTAACACTCATAATTCAGCTGTTTTCTAGGATTTTTATAAAATAGTTCCAACATTCCAAAAATTCCAATATTTTTACAGTAGGTGACATTTATACCATAGAAATTTATATAAATTTTCCAAGTCCTAATTCTTTACCAATTAACCATAAATATTAATATACTAGGCTGCAGTCAGATTTGTCGCCTTCTGACTGCAGTCCACGGAAGAATTTATTTAAAAATCACTGATGTCCATTACAAAAAAATTCCAGTTGGAGTTGCGCGGAAATTTCCATACCTAGTTGCCGTACAAAATTAATGACTCAACTCTCTACTGATTTTAAAATCCAACTTGATAAACAACCAACAAAATTTCAGAATTTTCACAGCTTTAGTTACTGAACTTATTTGGCCCTTTAAAAATATCAAACGACTTCAGAAAATTATGAATCCAGCGCCATTAGATTCGTTATTCAAATCTCTACGTTCTAGACATCAGAAAATCCGTTTTTCGACAACTAATGACCGAGTTACAGCCAGATGAAGTCGGCTGTAACTATTACTCAGCAACTGTTTTCAGCATATCATTATCATGAATTCGCATAACCCGTCCGTATGATTAACCTAGGCGATCTTTAACCGGTTTCCTAGTCATAATCAATACTAATAACACATCCATGCAACCCTAGTTCATAACTCTAGTTTTTATAAACAAAACATACTTGCAAACTTACAAGTTCCGCAAACTATTACACATGCAAACAATGATAGTTCAGCCGATTATTTTCAACATATAAAATCCGAAACAACTAATCAATTAATCATTCAAGCATATATATATATCCGAACATGATCTCGTAATCAAAGATAACCCTAACCTTGAATAACTAGGTAAACAAGCCGGGACTTGGACAAGAAGTATCCGGCTGTTCCAGCAAGATCGCGACCGAGAGGATGATGATAAAGTAGGCTGTTTTGTTGATCGAATAGAGGTGAACAAGGACTGATCTCGCGACTGAATGGAGGTGAACAAGGGCTGTTTGCGGTTCAATGGAATGAAGGATCGGCTGTTCAGATCGAGATGAATGCTGTTCGCGATCAATGGGACAAGAGTTAGGCAGTTTACGGTCGAAGAAGATGATTTGGTTGCCGACGGCTGTTTTCTTTTAGGGTTTTGTAGTTTGTGAATGAAACATGCATGGGGTTTGTATATATAGGCGCAAGAAGGGATAAGGGTTTCGGTTTGTTCATGAATTCGTGGCCGAGGGACTAGGGTGGGTCGGTTTGGGTTTGATCTTGCGGTTTTGGGCTTGATCTCGGCCGAATAGTTTTAGTTCAAGGTTTAGGTTTGATCCCGGTTTGGGTTTGCGGTTTGGGTTGCACTTGGCCGAGAATGGCTTAATGTTTAAGATCTAAATCTCGCGGCCGAAGACTTGGATTTTAGGTTTCCTAGTTTCACAAAGAGTTCGGTTTGTGTTTGTGTCGCGGTTTGGTTCGTGTGCATATTTATTATATATACATATATTTTATAACTAAAACAATCACACAAACACATCACGTATTCATTAACTCATACACGTTTAATACTTAGCATATACTTTATTCGACAAGTGTCGCGTTTAAGTTATCCGAAAAACCCGGGATGTCACATTATCCCCATGTTGAAAGAATTTTCGTCCCGAAAATTGAGTAAACGCGGTTTAGAATGTAGCGTACATGTTTAGAGTGCCACGCACAAAGAGTTAGCTCGTTAATGATGGTACGCGAAGTTACAAGAAGTTCCCAAGTGCCATACACAAAGATTTCCAAGTGCCACGCACACGAATTTAGTTAACAATAGTACACGAAAGTATGAGAAATTTCCAGGTTGTCACATCATCCCCATGTTGAAAGAATTTTCGCCCCGAAAATTTAGTTACTGGTATCGTTAGTTTGCTGACTCAGTTGCGAAAAGGTGTGGGTATTTGCTTTTCATTTGGTCCTCTCTTTCCCACGTGAACTCCGGTCCACGCTTAGAGTCCCAACGAACCTTAACGATCGGAATTTTGCTGTGCCTTCGAGTCTTGATTTCACGATCCATGATCTCGATAGGCTGTTCCACAAAGTGCAGTTGTTCATCCACTTGGATCTCATCCAATGGAATGACTAGAGTTTCATCTGATAGACACTTCTTCAGTTTTGACACGTGAAATACGTTGTGAACTCCACTGAGTTCGGCAGGAAGGTCTAATTGATAAGCTACGGATCCGATACGTTTCAAGATTACAAACGGGCCTACGTACCGTGGGTTAAGTTTGCCCCGTTTTCCAAAGCGGATTACACCCTTCCAGGGTGACACCTTTAGTAGGACGCGGTCGCCTACCTGAAATTCGAGCGGTTTGCGTCGTTGATCAGCGTAGCTTTTCTGTCGATCTCGTGCCGCCGCCATGCGGTTTCTGATTTGTACAATCTTTTCAGTAGCCTCAAGTATTAACTCAGGGCCTGTGAGTTGACTGTCACCGACTTCTGCCCAGCAGACCGGTGATCTACATTTACGACCGTATAATGCCTCAAACGGTGCTGCCGAAATACTCGTATGATAGCTGTTGTTATATCAGAATTCTACTAGAGGCAGGTGAATTTCCCAACTATTTCCGAAGTCTACGACGCATGCTCTAAGCATGTCTTCCAAGGTCTGTATGGTCCTTTCGCTTTGACCATCAGTCTGAGGGTGATAGGCTGTACTCATATCTAAGCGTGTTCCCAATGCTTTTTGGAGTGACTGCCAGAAGTTAGACGTGAAGCGAGCATCTCTGTCTGAGATGATGGACGTTGGCACTCCGTGCCGAGAAACTACTTCCTTAATGTAGATGCGAGTCAACTTCTCCATCTTATCTGTTTCTTTAATAGCTAGGAAGTGTGCGGACTTAGTTAAACGATCCACAATCACCCAGATGGTATCGCAACCACCCAAGGTTCGTGGGAGTTTAGTGATGAAATCCATTGAGATCTGATCCCATTTCCACACTGGGATCTCAGGTTGTTGGAGTAGCCCCGATGGCTTTTGATACTCTACCTTGACTTTTGCACAAGTCAAACATTTACTCACGTATGTGGCTATATCGGCTTTCATGTTGGGCCACCAATACGCAGCTTTAAGGTCTTGATACATCTTATCTGAACCCGGATGGACAGAGTATCGAGATTTGTGAGCTTCATCCATGACTAGCTCTCTGAGGTTTCCGTAGAGAGGTACCCATATGCGATTCATGAAATACCGGGCTCCATTGGGCTTTACTTCCCAATCGCGTTCCATTTTTCCCACCGATTCGGCCTTGATATTTTCCTCCTTAACTGCTTCTAACTGGGCGTCGCGTATTTGTTCGGGTAGCCCCGAATGAATAGTGAGTTGTAGTGATCGTACGCGACGAGGTTTCAAGTGTTCCTTCCTACTGAGGGCATCAGCTACCACATTAGCTTTACCCGGGTGATACCGAATGGCACACTCATAATCGTTCAAGAGTTCGACCCAGCGACGCTGCCGCATGTTCAACTCCTTCTGATCAAAGATGTGTTGGAGGCTCTTGTGGTCCGTAAAGATTGTGCACTTCGTTCCATAGAGGTAGTGTCTCCAAATCTTAAGTGCAAACACTACTGCTCCCAATTCCAGGTCATGCGTCGTGTAGTTTTTCTCGTGAACCTTCAGCTGTCGCGACGCATAGGTGATGACCTTATCGCGTTGCATGAGTACGCATCCCAATCCCTGAATGGAAGCATCACAATATACTACAAAGTCATCTGTCCCCTCCGGCAAGGACAGAATGGGTGCACTGCAAAGTTTCTGTTTCAGCAATTGAACTGCTGCTTCTTGCTTGTCACCCCAAGCATACCTGATGCCTTTCTGGGTGAGGGTAGTAAGCGGTTGTGCGATCTTTGAAAACCCCTCGATGAAACGTCTGTAGTAACCAGCCAATCCCAAAAATTGGCGGATCTCCGTCGGTGTCTTAGGTGCTTCCCAGTTTTTGATGGCTTCAATCTTGGCAGGGTCTACGTGGATACCCTTTTCATTCACGATATGCCCGAGAAACTGAACTTCCCGAATCCAGAAATCACACTTCGAAAGCTTGGCATATAGTTTTTCCTGTTGGAGTAATCCTAACAGTAATCGTAGATGTTCAGCATGTTCTTCTTCACTTTTGGAGTAGATGAGTATGTCATCGATGAACACAATGACAAACTTGTCGAGGTATGGTTTACACATGCGGTTCATGAGGTCCATGAACACCGCAGGTGCGTTGGTGAGACCGAAGGGCATGACCAAGAATTCGTAATGGCCATACCGAGTGCGAAATGCCGTCTTGGCGATATCCTCCTCCCTGACGCGTAGCTGGTGGTAACCGGACCGTAAATCAATCTTAGAGTAGTAACTTGACCCTTGAAGTTGGTCGAAGAGATCGTCGATGCAAGGTAACGGGTATCGGTTCTTGACGGTAACCTTGTTGAGTTCCCTGTAGTCGATGCACATGCGGAAAGTCCCGTCCTTCTTCTTGACAAAAAGGACTGGAGCTCCCCATGGCGAAACGCTTGGTCGGATAAATACTTTTTCTAATAGCTCCTGAAGTTGGGTAGACAGCTCCTGCAGCTCGGCTGGAGCTAGGCGGTATGGAGCCTTGGCAATAGGAGTTGCATTGTTTGCCAATTCGATTTCGAACTCCAATTGTCGATGGGGTGGAAGACCAGGTAGTTCTTCTAGGAATACATCGGAAAAATCACAGACGACAGGGATGTCTTCTACACGTTTCTCGTCCTTAGGCTGTTCAGTAATCAGTGTGAGTAAAGCGAAGGAGTTCTTTCTCCGAAGATACTTCTGCGCTTGCATGTAAGAGATGATGTTGGTGACGGCGCTTGCCTTATCGCCTTGTACCGTCAGGATTTCGTCGTTAGAGAGCGGAATACGGATAGATTTTTCGAAGCAGAGAACTTCAGCCCGGACGTCGGATAGCCAGTCCATTCCGACTACCACGTCAAAACTACCCAGGGTAGTTGTCATCAGATCAATGGTAAAGGTGTGGCCCGCGAGTTTGAGTTGACAGCTGGATACGATTTGGGTCACATCTACAGATTTACCATCGGCTAATTCTATAACATAAGGGGTCTCTAATGGTTTAAGCGTGAGATTTAGGTTCTTCCTAAAAGACTCAGATATAAAGCTCCTATCCGCACCCGTATCAAAAAGCACAGAAGCAAAATGTTCATTAAGGGGAAACTTACCGGTGACCACGTTCAAGTCGTTTCTGGCCTCTCCGCGGCCCAATGTAAATGCGCGACCTTTGGCACCTCCTGTGCCACCGTTCCCATTATTGTTGTTGTTATTATTGTTGTTGTGGCTATTGTGGTTGTGGTTGTTTCCACCATTATTGTTGTTGTTACGCAACTGTGGGCAGTCTCTTCTGAAATGAGCAGTGCTACCACACTGATAGCATCCCCGATTAATACCCTGCTGCTGACCCTGGGGTTGATTTTGATTTTGTCGGGACATGATTTCCCCACGACAATCCTTTGCCGCATGTCCCACCTTGCCACATCGTTGGCAGCGGTTCCCGGCACAAGCGCCGTGATGATGAAGATTGCAGCGATTGCACTGCGGCTTTCGACCTACATAGCCGCCTGCATTCTGGTTGTTGTTGTTGTTGTTGTGGTTGTTGGCGGGCTGATTTTGGTGACCCCGGTGGCTGTTGAAATGATTGAACCGCTTCTGGTTCCCTTGCTGCGGATGAGATGACGAAGACTGTCGAATAGTTGAGTCTTCAAACTTTCTTTTGTTATCCGGGGCAACTTCAGTTGTACCCCGTGCTGGCAGCTTCTTCTGTTCCACCGCCTTATCGGTGAGTTTGTGAGCCAATCGGATTGCTTGATGTTCAGTTACAGGGTTACTAGCCATTACCATACCCTGAATTTTCGGAACCAGACCCCCAAGATAGAACTCGAGTCTTTTCTCCACAGTGTTGGCCAATTCGGGACACAGAAATACCAAGTCATGATGTTTTGCAGTGTAAGCTTCAAATTCCGATCCCACCATCTTGTGGTTCCATAAGGCTTGCTCCAGCTGTTGCACTCTGTCTCGTGGACAGTACTCCTCTTTGATTAGGGCCTTGAACTCGGCCCATGCCATTGCATTCGCAGCTATAAGTCCACGTGTTTGGACTTGTGCATTCCACCATGTCAGTGCCCCATCTTCCAGTGTCGAGGCTGCGTATTTGACCTTGTTGGCTTCTAGGCAGTTGCACATTTCAAAAACGGATTCAGATTTTTCGATCCAGCGGACCAGTCCAATGGGTCCTTCCGCCCCCGAGAATTTGCTTGGCTTTGCGTCAAGGAACATCTTGTAGGGGTTAAAGCCCCCTCCTGCTGACAGAGAACAGGAAGTCAGCAAGGAATTTTACTAGCCTCACAATTAGATTTTCACGCGAAAATTTAATAATGGTTACCTGCCGGTTGGTTCTGAACACCCGCTAAAGCTGCGTTCACGTGCTCTTGATACATGGCAGCTAGCTCTTCGGGCGTCAAGTTAAGGTTTCCACGTCTTCCAGTTGCCATTTAGATCTTCGAAACACAACACAAACACACCCCGATAAGTCTATATATCCAATATAGTTATCCTACTTCGTACTTTAATAATTATTAACTTATGTCAACTCAATATGTTAGATAGTCAAAAGATATACTTGATTAACTGAAATTTCAACGTCTTACAAAATGCAAATCAAACATACGAATTCACTATAATGTCTCAAGTTTAAACACAAGTGGGAAAATAAATAGACTGAAGGAAAATAAACAAAATAAACGAAACGTGTCAGTCGTCTACGTCTCCATCCCCCAAGTCACTGTCGTTGCCGTCATCCTGCGCGGCATTTCCAGCTTCTACAGCTGGGTCCTCCTCCGGATCCTCCTCTGGATCCTCCTCAGGGTCCTCCTCTGGATCCTCTTCTGGATCCTCCTCTACCGGCACTGGAGGGGCCGGTGCTGGTGCAAGTGCTTGATTTTGCAGTTCCTGAATGTTCCAACTATTTTCCAGGACTCTGTCCTCAAGCCAGTCGGCTCTTATATGCTCAGCACGCAGATCTCTGGCTATGGTGTTACGAGCTATCTTACTCGTACGATGCTCTTCCTCGAGCGAGTCGGTCTTACCTGTAAGTTGTCGGATCATCCATCCTTGTGCTAGGATGGTTTCCTGCATTCTTTCTAACTGTTTTTGTTGTGTATGTACCCGGATTCTAAGTATGTCAATTCCTATTTCTATTGGGTTAACCGGTTCAACCGGTACAACAATGGTTGGGCGTAACGACGACTCCTCCCCCAGAGCGAGCCTTTTTCTCGCAGCTGAGCGTGTCTCCACGCCATAAGATGGTATGGGTTCCACCATTGGTGCCTTTCCTGGTGCCCTTGGTGGCGTAAGTCCGTCGGATGATGATGATGACGATGAGGATGATGACATTGCCTGTTAGGTCGTGTAGTTAGTTACGAGTTGTTTTCATTTCTTATTATGAAGACATAAACTACATAACACAGTTGTGGTAACAAGATATAATAGTTCGGTGCCAAACTAAGTCTAGTGTCGTGAAATCAGCTATAGTTTAGGTCTACTTCTAATGCAAACCTGGTTCTCTATAGCTAGTGGCTCTGATACCAATCTGTCACACCCTCAATTTCCACTTACGGAGTTTTACCGCGAGGCGTGTGAACAAACCAGAATCTGAAACACTAGTACGTCGAACAACTCTATATGATTTGATAATACGTTTTCCAAAATCATTTGTTGTAGATTTTATATTGTCTAAATTAATTACCAATATTTAGCAGAAGCATCAGTTTTAAAGTTTGAGCGGAAGCATAAATAAGTAGTGAAGCGGGCGCCAACACAAACGCCAAAACAAATGAAAAATCCCAAAACAATATTGATAAATAAGACTCGATAAAAGATGTCTTGTTCAATGCATGTGCGTGCACCTAGAGCTCCTAGCGTCCTGAGAAACATGTAAAGAAACAAGTGTCAACATTAAAGATGAGTGAGTTCACAGGTTTTCATAAATTCGTTTGTTCGGTTATAGTTTGTTTTCTCCGTTATCCCTAACCCGGGATAACGTATTGGTTCCATTATTCCAACCCGGAATAATAAGTTGTTGCTTCCAATATTCCAAACCCGGAATATTAAGTTGTTGTTTCCATTATTCCAAACCCGGAATAATACAGTTGTTGTTTCCATCATTCCAAACCCGGAATAATACAGTTGATTCGTAATTAAGTTCAATGTTAACATATATAGGTAGCTAGCCTAAAGTTATGTCACGTAAGTGTTCGCGATCGAAGCTGACTGTTGTGTCTCCGTTTTGCCAGGCCTATCACTGACCATGGCGAGGTTAGGCCGAATTATTCACCCGTTGACCATACCCGGTCGGCTAGCGCGACTAGCTCGGATGGGGCTTGTCGGGCCCAGTAGTACTACTTATAACTCCCCCGCTATTAAACCCAATACTAACGATCCGAGAGATTGACGAGGACTCAAGTGATAAAGCTGCTTAGTGACCATAACATTACATTAACATTAACTTAGTTACCGAATAATTATGTGACGTTAAATTCGTATAACGTAAAGAGATTGAGTTTGAGAGTGTATACATGTTTCTCCCCCTGTTGTTTAAAAACCGGATAAAGTTAGGGGCCGTGAACTCACCTTTATTTGCTCGGTTAGTGTAGCAAAGAAGTTATAAGAGATGGGACCGCTAGTTGCGTCCTAACAAACCAATTAATTCCAAGTCAGTGTGTGAACACACCAATACAAATTCTACACGTAATTTACGCACAAAGTGATACACACAAACAACATATCTAACACTCAAACATGCATGCAAGTATCCTCATGTGATCCTAGTGATTAAAACAACTTATCATAAACATAAACCGATTCATGCCACAATTTGGTGCACACAATCACAAGTTATCAATTTCAGCTTAACACTCATAATTCAGCTGTTTTCTAGGATTTTTATAAAATAGTTCCAACATTCTAAAAATTCCAATATTTTTACAGTAGGTGACATTTATACCATAGAAATTTATATAAATTTTCCAAGTCCTAATTCTTTACCAATTAACCATAAATATTAATATACTAGGCTGCAGTCAGATTTGTCGCCTTCTGACTGCAGTCCACGGAAGAATTTATTTAAAAATCACTGATCGTCCAATTAACAAAATTCCAGTTGGAGTTGCGCGGAAATTTCCATACCTAGTTGCCGTACAAAATTAATGACTCAACTCTTTACTGATTTTAAAATCCAACTTGATAAACAACCAACAAAATTTCAGAATTTTCACAGCTTTAGTTACTGAACTTATTTGGCCCTTTAAAAATATCAAACGACTTCAGAAAATTATGAATCCAGCGCCATTAGATTCGTTATTCAAATCTCTACGTTCTAGACATCAGAAAATCCGTTTTTCGACAACTAATGACCGAGTTACAGCCAGATGAAGTCGGCTGTAACTATTACTCAGCAACTGTTTTCAGCATATCATTATCATGAATTCGCATAACCCGTCCGTATGATTAACCTAGGCGATCTTTAACCGGTTTCCTAGTCATAATCAATACTAATAACACATCCATGCAACCCTAGTTCATAACTCTAGTTTTTATAAACAAAACATACTTGCAAACTTACAAGTTCCGCAAACTATTACACATGCAAACAATGATAGTTCAGCCGATTATTTTCAACATATAAAATCCGAAACAACTAATCAATTAATCATTCAAGCATATATATATATCCGAACATGATCTCGTAATCAAAGATAACCCTAACCTTGAATAACTAGGTAAACAAGCCGGGACTTGGACAAGAAGTATCCGGCTGTTCCAGCAAGATCGCGACCGAGAGGATGATGATAAAGTAGGCTGTTTTGTTGATCGAATAGAGGTGAACAAGGACTGATCTCGCGACTGAATGGAGGTGAACAAGGGCTGTTTGCGGTTCAATGGAATGAAGGATCGGCTGTTCAGATCGAGATGAATGCTGTTCGTGATCAATGGGACAAGAGTTAGGCAGTTTACGGTCGAAGAAGATGATTTGGTTGCCGACGGCTGTTTTCTTTTAGGGTTTTGTAGTTTGTGAATGAAACATGCATGGGGTTTGTATATATAGGCGCAAGAAGGGATAAGGGTTTCGGTTTGTTCATGAATTCGTGGCCGAGGGACTAGGGTGGGTCAGTTTGGGTTTGATCTTGCGGTTTTGGGCTTGATCTCGGCCGAATAGTTTTAGTTCAAGGTTTAGGTTTGATCCCGGTTTGGGTTTGCGGTTTGGGTTGCACTTGGCCGAGAATGGCTTAATGTTTAAGATCTAAATCTCGCGGCCGAAGACTTGGGTTTTAGGTTTCCTAGTTTCACAAAGAATTCGGTTTGTGTTTGTGTCGCGGTTTGGTTCGTGTGCATATTTATTATATATACATATATTTTATAACTAAAACAATCACACAAACACATCACGTATTCATTAACTCATACACGTTTAATACTTAGCATATACTTTATTCGACAAGTGTCGCATTTAAGTTATCCGAAAAACCCGGGATGTCACATTTTAAAGATATGATTTCCTTGAACTTTGAATTTTAGTTCAAAGGTCAAATAAGGGAAATGTTTATGAGAAATAAAGATCAGAAATAAAGAAGGGTTTTGGCATCATCTGTTCTAGGGGAGATGGTTGGATCTAGTGAACCCCACCAAAGAACAGAAGATTGGAAAGCCAAAATAGTCTATAACATCTGATCACGAATAACAGTGCTTTGAAGATCTGCTCCCTCCAATGGAAAAGGCGTAACATCTGCTGCTCTAAAGTTTGCCCAAAGTAAAGTCTGTTTACAAGTTCTGTTGAAGATAAGCTCTGCTCAAAGTCTAAGGTCTGCCAAACATAAACTTTGAATTGAAGACTAAAGTCCAATGAAGTCAAGGTCTACTAAGACTCAACAGATGATTGGCTCAACAGAGAATTCTGAACAGATGATGATCAACAGAGTTTATGTATTATCAATGTAACAGTGTTTTAGCTAGCAGATGTTATGAGTTTGTTAGGTCATTAGATGTCGCTGTCTAGGTGACGTCAGCATAGATTCCTCATATGTTGGATTTGTACTATAAGTAGAATAGTGCATACTATTCTATTGATCAATTCTCCGTGATATTTTTTGTACAAACAAATTAGAGTGATCAGGCTGAGTGGGAGTTTGTAATTCTTCATGCATATGTAAATCATTATTTATAAAAGCATGTTGATGAAAATAAGTTCTTCGTTGTGATTCAAAAGTTTATATTTCCGCTGCATTCATTATCTATGTTTTATCATCTTCCATTGTTTCGATCTTAAAATTTCACAACAATTAAAACTCATATCCTAACAATACTTATGTGTATGTATTAGAAGTTAGGGAATTACTAAATAAATACAAATACACCACACATGACAACCTCCAAATAATTGAGGATGAACAAGTATAAAAATGTATATGGAAAGTTATATATACATACACACAGATATACCCCAAAGTGTTTAATACTTGGGAAGTTAACAATACATAAAGATATAAATATGAGCATACTTATGTTATATCGTTACACGCGGACAATGGACAAAACGGGACATCGGGTGGACAGACACATCTATATATATTGGAGAAATAACATATATCCGAAACCGACACAAATATATAATATAAGTTCAGTAATAAATTATACACACCCTCACCAACAATGATCACCATATCGTCGCGACACGGAACGTGTACATCTTGTTGATGCATTTTGTGTTCGTCACTTGTCGAATAGGCTAGATTGAGTGTGTGTTGAATATTGCATAGGTTAGAATCGAACACACGATCAAAATATGGAGTTTGCAGTGTAAAAGGGAACAAGTTCATCCGAACTTGACCTGTGGAGGTCAAGTTCGCTCGAACTTGACATGTGGCAGACAAGTTCGCTCGAACTTGTCATATAGTAGACAAGTTCACCCAAACTTGTCCTCCTATGCACCATGTCAAGCGAACTTGTGTGTTTCCCTATAAATAGGTGGTGTGTGTTCATTTGTCATTTGAATTTTTGCCATCCCTACGGGGAGGTGCTGCCGGATTCTCTCCAGGAACTCCGGCAACTGGACTTATAATGATGTATACTCTTTCGGTATGAATGAAGACTGCCGCTGCATTCTGTTTCTACTCCATTCTTAATAACATTCTACCGAAACTGTAATCATTATGTTTATGCACTAACTTTCGTCTAGAACCGCCTGATCACGGACCTTCAATTGGTATCAGAGCTACGGTTATCACCTATGCTCATGAATTTGGACATTTATGGACATTAGGAGGGGTTTTGGACGTAAAACTTGAAATAAACATACAATCCACGGATGAAAAGTAAAATTGAACGGATAGGATTGTTAGAAAGTGATTTTTGACCAGATCTATCGTGGATTCATCTCGAAATTCGAAGAAATAAGGATTCTGGATCGAAAAATGTGAAAAAAGGCGGATTTGGGGGATCAAGTTCGCCTGAACTTGACTGATTTTCACTGAAATTAAGCACAAGTTCACCTGAACTTGACTGATTTTCACTGAAATTAAGCACAAGTTCGGCCGAACTTGACTGGATTTTAATGAAATTATAGTTACAAGTTCGCCCAAACTTGTTGCTTAAATTTCTTATACTTCGATACAAGTTCGCCCGAACTAGTTGAAAAGTGATTCTTACACAAGTTCGCCCGAACATGTCCAGGAGCCTAAAAAAAATAAAAAAATTTGTTGATCGTATTGATGGGATGAGTGTCCAGAAAAAATTTGGCGGTAGAAATTTTTTTGAGTTTTCGATGACCGAACCGGGATTCGGTGACAGCGTCTAAAGCTTCAGAGTACAGATTTGGTGGTACGGTCAGAAAATTTTGAAGATAACAGGAGAGTCATTGACACCAATGCAGAATGTTGATCATTTGGGTGTCGTGACTAGTAATGGGCCTAAACGTTAAATTAGCATTTGTTAAAAACTAAAAATTCCGGATTTCAGGGGGAATTTCAGTGAAAATTTCAGTATGGTCAGAATTTGAAAAATGAGGGGGAATAAAAAAATTTCAATATTTAAAGATTCCAGCATTTTTGAAATTCGTGACTGCTGCAACAATATCCGGGTGGTTACCCATTGCAGATTATCGGGAAATGCAGAGGATCGAGATTCATCGGGTGATCACAGGAAGTTCAGATTTTTCAATTCATGATACAGAGTAATGCTTAAGGGTTAGAGTCCTGATCCGGTGAAGGCACAGTTAGCTGGATTAGTAGTCATTCGTACCACTAAGGAACTAAGGACGTTCAAAACGTTCGGTGATGATCTTAGGAATTAGTGACTAGCTCCGCAAACGGATGGTTTCAAAATTACCAAGGAAATCTGATGATAACCTTTGGTGGCCATTATTTTTAGTCTTCGAGCAGATGAATCATTCTTCTCTTTGGACTAACCGCCGTTGGATGATGATATTCGGTGATTAAGTGGCGCTGGTCTACCGGAGATATCTTATATATCTGGCATTGTGACTGAAGAGCAAGAATGTGATTTTGATTACGGACGTATGTTTCTCAGATTCGATGCGTTACCAGATTATTTGTTTCCGATGAAGATTTGCTGATTGAGTAGATTACCGATTTGCTGATCAAATCTTTCTAAAGGGTGCTTAACTGCGATTACGGAAATCGGGATTTCAGATTTTCAATGGTATTCGTTGATTTGAAGTTTTCCGATGCGGTGATTTGAAATTTCTATCAATTGCCGGTTGAGTTTTTGATACTTTAGGAGTTTGTAGAATAAACTCTCGATGCTCAATGCTTATTCAAAAACTGAACTCGAATGTGGTTAACGTCGAAATGGAGAAGCTGCTGCATTGATTAGTTTCTAGTTGATGGTTATTCGAGAAGATTTGTCGGTCAAGTAAATCAGAGGAGTCAGAAACCATGCAACCAAAGATCTGAACTAGAGATTTCAGCGGTATTGAAAGTTGATAATGCAAACCCGGATCATCAATTAAGGGGGAATCTGTTGACGCGTTTCGACGACATTGGCAGACACCTTGATTGAAGTTGCAGAATATTCAAACACGGCTCAGAGTTTTGAAGATCAAGATAAAGCTTCGATAATAACGAACAAGGGGGAATCTGTTGATGCATTTTGTGTTCGTCACTTGTCGAATAGGCTAGATTGAGTGTGTGTTGAATATTGCATAGGTTAGAATCGAACACACGACAAAAATACAGAGTTTACAGTGTAAAATGGAACAAGTTCGCCCGAACTTGACCTTTGGAGGTCAAGTTCGCTCGAACTTGACATGTGGCAGACAAGTTCGCTCGAACTTGCCATATGGTAAACAAGTTCGCCCTAACTTGTCCTCCTATGCACATGTCAAGCGAACTTGTGTGTTTCCCTATAAATAGGTGGTGTGTGTTCATTTGTCATTTGAGTTTTTGCCATCCCTACGGGGAGGTGCTGCCGGATTCTCTCTAGGAACTCCGGCAGCTGGACTTATAAAGATGTATACTCTTTCAGTATAAATGAAGACTTCCGATGCATTCTGTTTCTACTCCATTCTTAATAACATTCTACCGAAACTGTAATCGTTAAGTTTATGCACTAACTTCCGTCTAGAACCGCCTGATCACGGACCTTCACATCTTACCGACGACACTTGGGCATTCTTGACACGAAAAAATATATTAGTGACTACTACGGCGAATTCTACAAATAATATATTTTTAGACCTTTGAAAATATATATTTCAACACCCCTAAACTACGGAAAGTATAATGCAAATAAACATTAAGCGGAAATACATAAGTATACAAGTATACTCATACATATAAAAATCCGTACACTAATACACTTGGGAAAATTGCAAGATTACAAAAATGTATATGTACACAAATCCGTGTAAGTACGACATGAATACCGACAATAGAGTATAAAAGTAAAGTATATACATGGTATACGTATACGTATAAGTATAAATACGCAAGTACATAGTAATGTACACAGATACACTTGTTGAAGTGCACACATACAAAGGACACTATACATGTACGCTAATTTTAATACGATGTTAAAAATAAGATGTTTTTAACTATTATATCTAGAAAAAAAATACATATATATTTGTGAACAAATATATATAAACAAATCGAACATACTTATACATGTGAACAAGGTTCATTATCCTTAATATATATTTGAAGAATATATATAACTCATAATGAACTTACACCCGTGCGCGGCATGGAGACGCATATGGGCTAGGCCTATTTACACCGTGTGAGACACGGAGACTCAAATGGGCTAGGCCCATTCTTACTTGTGCGAGGCAAAAAGACACTCATGGCTAGGCCCACTTACACTCGTGCTAGGCATGAAGACTCATGAAGGGCGAGGCCCGATCACACGCATCATGAATGCAAAATAAATATATATGAAGTGTATATATATATATATATGTATATATATATTAAGAACAAGCGTACGAAACAAATTCCAACATATTAATAATACACAAGGTTCCAAATAAATAACAAATCCAAACTTAACAACGTTCAAGATAAGCAACGTGTACGCTGTCTAATAGAGACCCAAGTGTCTAATGAGTAGAACACTTGTAGGTTGACATGCACATTTGGATACCCCGCTTTGCTAGCATGCACTTTCTTTGGAACGCAAGACTGTCAGTTCATGTCCCCCTTCTCTTTTAAACGTTTTTGGTTTTACAACTCTCGAGGGGAAAATACATGTTACAATGGTATGGTTAAGCTAAGGAATGAAACACCTAGATCATGTGCGAATAGGGTGGAACTTAAGCACCATTAATCTTACATAGACCAAGAAACAAGAGGGGTAGATCTATTGGATACTGGCAAGCCCCACTCATGGGTCGTGTGGTCGTGTGGTCGCATGGAGTGCTTTTGGGTCCTAGCCGAGGTTAATCAGTACTAAATCCTCAAGGGTTGAGTGCTTCCTATGTCGACACACATATTAATCTCCTTGCAAAACATTAATGATCAACGATTTCATAGACGCTTCACGTACCACACTTTTACATACGAACTTTCAAATGTTTTTAAGATTCATTTGATAGGAACTCAAAACACATGAATTCACCAACTTTTGTTGACGTTTTAAACTTACATGTATTTCGGGAAATTAAGTGGATCTTGGCTCAAATGGTTATCAAGACGTACAAGGTTGTCAAGTTGGCGATGTCATCCGCTTTTGAAGGGTTTGATCCATATATCTCATCTTCGCGTGAGATATAGGATGCAAAGCCTTTTCATTTTAAGAACTTTATTTTGAACAAGTCCTTTTGTAAAACATTATAACTTATGTTGTCTTTTGATTCGAACAACTTATGACTTGTATCTTCTATTTATGGTGAATGGATGAACATCGTGCGTATTGTTATTCATATAATTTGTTTACTTATATCGTATGCAATGAAAATTAACCAAGTTCACACCTTAATGCTTCCGCCTACGAGTAGATATGAGATATTGGTATCAGAGCTTCGATTGTAGTGAACCAGGATTCCTTTTTTTTTCGAGTCGTCTATAACACTGGGATCCTCTCATGAAAACGGTTAAAAATACAAAGGGTTTTCATCGAATACAAAAACGCTAGACCCACTACTCAAAACTTGTTTCAAAAATAATAATGCAAGGACATTATAGGGTTAGTCTATCACGGATAGCCTTGATAAACTAGGTTGATCCGCATAAATAATTGGGATAACTTACAGCAAACCAACATGAATTACTTTTTATACTTATGCATATATACACACACACACACATTGTTGTATTGATTATTTGGCTTGTTCACCATGCCATCATAGGTAGCTTCGAATAGCGTGATCGACGATAACTTCGACCCTATGTAGGTCGAGTCGGACCATGAGCCTATCATCGAGATTATCTCTAGTGACAATTCGGAGCCATAGGAGGTTCCAGATTACTTATCTGACGAGGTTCCGATTACTTATCTAATGAGTTCATGTATTTCATCGAGGGCGGCGATGCCCATCTTGCTCTTCTTGACCATCCCAATGTAGACGTCCCTCTAGAGGATGATGTGTTAGTAATAGGACCTCATCTAAACGACAATGTGATTTTTGGCCACCCGAAGGGTGTGCACATTGTTGATTTCATTCTATTAGACGTTCTACCACTCATTATTCCAGCGGTCATTGTTATGTTTGATGAGAAGGACGAGGTCCTCGTCAAGACGAGGACATAGGTGATGGAGAGGTTATTGACATTGCAATCTTGGAAATGTGATCTCCAGTTGTTTATGTGGTAGACCTTTATTCTTCGGACACGAGTGATAGCGCATCCTCATCTGCCATCCGTCGTGTACTCCAGGAGGATGCTACCGATAGTAGTTTCGATACCATCCCCAGAGCAATACCTATTCCCACTCCCATACCAACTCACTGTTCGGTTCGCACTGCCACACCGATTACCACACCTCCTACTACCCCTACTTCTCGACATAACTCTACTATACCCACTTGTGGCCATGCTACTTCTGACGTTACCCGTCCTGTCTGATATTTTTGTAGGACCGTTTAATCCCTTAGCAAAGGTGACTAAGATGTATCTAATCCATGTATGCGGAAATTACGTGAATTAGCGACAATATACACAAGATATTTAGTTTAGATGTCAGTTTATTAATGTTCAAAGATGTACATCGAGAATCCAAACTGACAGAGCTTCACCGTCTCTAATGCAAAAGTTAACAAATGAAAGTAGCTAGACAACTATTTATAGGATTCCTAGTTCACACCAAATCACCAAATGTCTAGTTCGTATGAAGTACTACTTCGTACGAACTGGTACATTACAAAACACACTCCGTGCGAACTAGTCCTCTAATATACATAAATTTAATGTTAAACGTCAAAACCCTATACATTTAGACTAGATCCAAGACATAGACAATATACATCGTGCACTAACACACTCCCCCTTGAATGTTGTCGACATCTTGATCAGTCTTCAAATATTCATCCACGACTAAAGAAGTTCTTGTAAGGCTTCCTTCGTCTCTCTTTTGATGGAATGGGCGTTTGATCCGTCGGAAGTGCCCATTTCATGAACTGGAATCTTCTAAGACGAGCCTCTCTTCCTTTCTCGTGAATCTCTTCTAGACGCTCTTCTTCTTTCAGAAATTCTTCATGTTCAAGCGCACGCCATTTCGACTCCCATATATGACCTGAATTAATACCGTGTATTGCTTCGCTTGAGTCTCTTCATGTTTGTCATAACATATCTTGTTAAAGTATAAACATTTAACATCTTCCTTCGAGCAATTCACTAGCCACATCGGGTCTAGTATCCTTATCGTCCTCAATAATCCCCAAATTCTTCGTCGTTCGATCAATTCTGGAGTTTCTTCTTTAGTGACATCCCAATTCCCATCAGCTCTAAGCACAATCACTGCTTCACACGTTTCAGGATCTGTCTGCCACCACAAGAAGTAAGAATGGAAATCTTGTTCGATTGGTTTAAGAGGCATATTCTTCATAACTTTAGGCCTCTTCATTACCAATGTAACATCTTTTACTTTCCTCACTTTGTTGATCTTCATTCAGATATCTAAAGTATTGAACACCAAACTCTCTTTTGATTGCATATACATTCAGCTCTCTTATCCAACCCCAGCTTAGAATATCTCCAAGTGATTTGTCTTTGTCTCAAGTAAAGAATGCCAATGGACGTTTAAACTTTCTTTGTTTTGGCATCTCTTTAAACCAAGACTTTGTCACTTCAGCTATCTCTTCTTTCGATAAACGTTTTGGAATGCTCCCATCTTTAACAACTTCATCAATTTTTCTCTATAGTAACTCTAGATCAATTTCCTTCATGATTTCTTCAAAAGTTGGAAAACTGTCGGTATCAGCTCCAGAGTATTTTAAACCTCGTCATCTGAAGCATCTTCAATAATAACACGATCATAATCATCTGTTTCAGGCACTTTCTTGTAAATATAATTGTTCGGCTCGAATGTGCTAATATTCATTAACTCTTCTTCAAAGTCGAAATGTGATACCCATGACGAAACCAGGTACACCTTAAGTGGTCTTAAACTTAAAGCATGATTAAAACATTAATTGCGTGTAAACCTTGCAAACTTGACGAAACCAGGCACACCTTAAGGGTCCTAAACTTAAAGCATGATTAAAACATTAATTGCGTAAACCTTGCAAACTTGTATGACTTGTGTGCTATGCTGAGCAATCGTTATTATGTCTCAGAGGAATCCGAGAGCACGTCATGGTTAACATGACACTACTAAGGACCAACGACGCGAGGTTGGTGTCCTTAGCCTTGAACAACGTGTTAAATGGAGACTTGACATTTAACAGCGCATTAAACCTTTAACATTGATTATTAGGTTATTGGTAGCATCATTTAAGATTTCGAGTTCTAGAAACAACTTAGTTTTGTGCCATAGGCAGTGACATAGGGTTTGAAAATAATCAAAGCCCGGGCACGCAAAAAGAAGCAGCTCCAGGTTGGGGAGACGCCTTCGTTCCGGGCATAACATAAGGCAACCAAATATGCAAGGAATGATCGATCAAGCTTAAAAACACTTAAACGAATGTCATACGAGACTTTATGATTAAAACATAACCATGCTCGGATTTCGAGACGGTTATGCCCAATTTTTAAAACCGAGTCTTTTGACACTTAGAGCGCGAAAAACGGAGCCCGTTTCGCAAATCGAGAACCCGTCCGGGACCCAAAAACGAACCTAAACGCAAACGAAAGATAAACATCATCTTTTAACACGTGAATCGGAGCATGAGGTGTCCCTGGGGACCCACCCCCTCCTTTTTTATATTATTTCCTTTTTTTATTTGTTTATTTCGTTTTATTCCATTTTCACACAAGAAGTCAGCCAAAAAACTTCAAGAACTTCATCAATTCACAGCTGATTACACCCTTAACAACTCCAAATCAAAGGTATTCTTCAAGTTCTAACTGTTTTTGATTGAGTTTTCTTGATTAAACGCGATTTCTAGCCGAAAAACTAATTTTAATCCAAGATTTTTTAGGTTTAAACCTGTTTATGGGCTGAATAAGAAGACCTTGGTATTCCCCTAGTTTTATATGACAGTCATGGTCACAAATAATTGGGGTTTGATACAATAATCAACACCTATTCGACAAAAATCGCTTAACTATTCGATTAACCGAAAAACAATGAAACAAAGCTTGATTGATCTAAGTTCTAGCATATTAGGGTTGTACTTGATGTGTAGGTACTGAATATAGCCTTCACACACTTCTGGGATCAAGATAAACACTTGGAATCGGAAGAATCGCTAGGTATGACGTCCGAGAACCGAATCTGTGATAGGCAGAAAATTGTTCTGCTTATAACTTGGTCCATGAAACTTGGATTGAGCTGAAATTTGGTATGGTGGTGAAGGGAGTTAACAGGAGTGTCCACATAGAATTTTAGAATTTTTGGAATTTTCTACGATATTTGGTGTATTTCTGACTATCTTACCGAAAGAATTTCGGAAAAATTACCAAACAAATTCAATAAATCACCAAATTTTAAAGAGACACTAAGAAACATAAGTAGAATGTTCAGGGAAAATTTAGAGTCCATTGGTTGAGTTTTGATTTGGGTTAAAAATCCGTGTTTTTGCGAGTTTTCGGTAACCGGGAACGCACCGAAATGAAATCTGAAAAATCTCAAAATTTTGAGAGAAGTTCTTGGACATATAAAAGGTGTTCTAGAATTTTTTAGAATTTTTGAACCACTGATGTTATTTAATGATAATTATGTGGTTAAAAATGGTTTTATAAATAATTTATTTAAATAAGTAAATGCCAAAATAAATTCCCCGAAAATTTTCCCAAAATCTACAGATTTTTACAAAGTTATATAAAAATTTACAGATTTTTATTCAAATTATAGAGTAAATGTGTCACACCCTCAATTTCCACTTGCGGAGTTTTACCGCGAGGCGTGTGAACAAACCAGAATCTGAAACACTAGTACGTCGAACGACTCTATATGATTTGATAATACGTTTCCAAAATCATTTGTTGTAGATTTTATACTGTCTAAATTAGTTACCAATATTTAGCAGAAGCATCAGTTTTAAAGTTTGAGCGGAAGCATAAATAAGTAGTGAAGCGGGCGCCAACACAAACGCCAAAACAAATGAAAAACCTCAAAACAATATTGATAAATAAGACTCGATAAAAGATGTCTTGTTCAATGCATGTGCGTGCACCTAGAGCTCCTAGCGTCCTGAGAGACATGTAAAGAAACAAGTGTCAACATTAAAGATGAGTGAGTTCACAGGTTTTCATAAATTCGTTTATTCGGTTATAGTTTGTTTTCTCCGTTATCCCTAACCCGGGATAACGTATTGGTTCCATTATTCCAACCCGGAATGATAAGTTGTTGCTTCCAATATTCCAACCCCGGAATATTAAGTTGTTGTTTCCAATATTCCAACCCGGAATATTAAGTTGTTGTTTCCAATATTCCAAACCCAGAATATTAAGTTGTTTCCATTATCCCCAACCCGGGATAATATCGTGGTTTCGTAATTAAGTTCAATGTTAATATATATAGGTAGCTAGCCTAAAGTCATATCACGTAAGTGTTCGCGATCGAAGCTGACTGTCGTGCCTCCGTTTTGCCAGGCCTTTCACATGACCATGGCGTGGTTAGGCCGAATTATTCACCCGTTGACCATACCCGGTCGGCTAGCGCGACTAGCTCGGATGGGGCTTGTCGGGCCCAGTAGTACTACTTATAACTCCCCCGCTATTAAACCCAATACTAACGATCCGAGAGATTGACGAGGACTTAAGTGATAAAGCTGCTTAGTGACCATAACATTACATTAACATTAACTTAGTTACCGAGTAGTTATGTGACGTTAAATTCGTATAACGTAAAGAGATTGAGTTTGAGAGTGTATACATGTTTCTCCCCCTGTTGTTTAAAAACCGTATAAAGTAAGGGGCCGTGAACTCACCTTTTGTTGCTCGGTTAGTGTAGCAAAAGAAGTTGTAAAGAATGGGACCGCTAATTGCGTCCTAACAAACCAATTGATTTCAAGTCAGTGTGTGAACACACCAATACAAATTCTACACGTAATTTACTCACAAAGTGATAAAACAACATATCTAACACTCAAACATGCATGCAAGTATCTTCATGTGATCCTAGTGATTAAAACAACTTATCATAAACATAAACCAATTCATGCCACAATTTGGTACACACAATCACAAGTTATCAATTTCAGCTTAACACTCATAATTCAGCTGTTTTCTAGGATTTTTATAAAATAGTTCCAACAATCCAAAAATTGCAATATTTTTACAGTAGGTGACATCTATACCATAGAAAATTACATAAATTTTCCAAGTTCTAAATCTTTACCAATTAACCATAAATATTAATATACTAGGCTGCAGTCAGATTTACCGCTTTCTGACTGCAGTCCATGGAAGAATTTATTTAAAAATCACTGATCGTCCAATTAACAAAATTCCAGTTGGAGTTGCCCGGAAATTTCCATACCTAGTTGCTGTACAAAAATCATGACTCAACTCCCTACTGATTTTAAAATCTAACTTGATAAACAACTAACAAAATTTCAGGATTTTCACAGTTTTAGTTACTGAACTTATTTGGCCCTTTAAAAATATCAAACGACTTCAGAAAATTATGAATCCAGCGCCATTAGATTCCTTATTCAAATCTCTATGTTCTAGACATCAGAAAATCCGTTTTTCGACTACTAATGACCGAGTTACAGCCAGATGAAGTCGGCTGTAACTATTACTCAGCAACTGTTTTCAGCATACTATTACTACAACATGCATAAATCGTTCCTATTGATCAACCTAAGCGAGCAAGAACCGATTTTTAATCATAGATGACTACTAATAACTTATCCATGCAAACCCTAGTTCTTACTTCTAGTTTTTACAAACAAAACACAGTCGCAAGCTATGAATTCCGACATCAATCATACATATAAACAACAATCAATTCAGCCGATTTTTATTCAACATATAAGACCCGAAACAACTAATCAATTAATCATTCAAGCATATATATATATATATATCCGAACATGATCTCGTAATCAAATATGATCCTAACCTTGAATAACTAGACCAACAAGCCGAGATGTGGACAGAACGACCCGGCTGTTCCAACAAGATCACGACCGAACTGACAAGAACCGGAAGAAGGGCTGCTTGTGATCAACAGGGAGTGTAGGGCTGTTTGTTTGCGATTGAAAAGGTGAACAAGGAGCTGATCTCGATCGGTTAGAAGGAGGAAGAGGCTGCCGACGGCAGTTTTCTTCTTAGGGTTTGTGTTTTAGAATGAAACATGCATTGAGAGTTTGTATGTATATATGCGCAAAAGATGATAAGGGTTACGGTTTGGATAAGCATTGTGGCCGAGGATCTTGGGTTGGTTCGGTTTGGGTTTGGGCTTGATCTCGCGGCCAAGAACTTGGTTTGGTTTGATCTTGCGGCCGAGTGGTTAGAGTTTAAAGTTTAGGCTTGATATCGGTTTGGGTTGCACACGGCCGAGAATGGCTTGAATACAATAAGTTTGCGGTTTTGGGCTTGATCTTGTTCTCGGCCGAAGGCTTGAGTTTAAAGTTTAAAACTTTGTTAACTCCTAGAGTCACAATGAATCAAGGTTGGTTCGTGTCGCGGTTCGGTTCAGTTTGTGTACATATCTACTGTAATTATTCTATTACTAAAGCAATCACACAACACACATCACGTATTCATTTAATTCGTGCCGTTCGTTCACATAGCACGTAATAAGTTTGACAAGTATTACGTTTAAGTTATCCGAAAAACCCGGGATGTCACAAAATGGGAGTTTATGGAATTAAAAATGAGTTATTTTAAATCAATTTCGGCGGTTTACCGTATAACGAACCAACCAGAACTGGGAATTGACCCAACCCAAAATACTATAATTGGAACACCGGAAGTATTCCTGGGAATCTTTCTTTATCTAACACACAACATGTGTTATGAAATTTTGAATATCCCAACTGCATAAAAACAACCACAAAATCAAACACTTAGCAAAATTAACCAAAATTTGAACACTTTTTAGGGTAATTCATACGAATCAGATCAAGCACAATACAGATCAAAACAATCAACCTACTAATTCGCATGAATTGAACAATTTCAATATGTTTTGACATTTAGGTTGTACTTAGTACGAACTCAGATTTAAACATTTTGAACACTTGGATTGTAATTCGTACGAATTAAGCCATTTATTTTTTAAACATGTTGCCCAGTAGTTCGTACGAACTAGTCATCTCTTCCAAATTGACCTGCAACTTCATAACTGGTTCAAATCTTAAATTGATGTTTCATTTAGGTATTATTTATGCCGATTAAAGGTTTTATATGTTTAATTTCCACTTTTAACCGTTAAAACCTATCAGATCTAAGTTTGTTAAGTCCGACATGTTCAAAATATCAAAATTAACCATTCAATCAAGTGTTTAAACCTGTGCCATTGTATAAGTTGTGCTAATCAACTTAAACAAATGAAAATCCGGTAGAATAACGACTTAATCTCAACAAAAACACTAATCGCACTAAGTAGGCAGAGAAAACACAAAGATGATAATGACTTCTTCGTCCGAAGTAGGTATATATATACCTTCTGAGATGCACTTCCCATGAAGTAGTCCATCTAGATTTTCTTCTAATTCGTACGAATTAGGACAAACCAACTCAACACATTTCCAAATTTTACATTTTAAACCCTTTTGTTTTATCAGATTGTCAGTTTTAGAAATCCACTCAGTTGAGCAAGTCCAAGTTAATGACCCTGGTTAACCAATTTGTCTAGCAAGTCCAACTTAATGACGTTGGTTTGACGCTTTATGAACAAACTGAAGCTTTCGGCAGTTTTAAAGTTTCAAATTAATGAACTTTAAATCATTCAAAGTTTTTCATCAATTTTCATTAACTCCCAGCCCGTTGCAACAAGATTTTCATCAGCACACTCCTTCTTTGGACGTTGAAGATTCGCTTTCCATCATTGGTAGTCCAAACTAAGATAGAAATGAAATCTTTTTGAATTTTCAAAAGTTTATGCTAAAACACAGCGAAAATCTTTTTGGGACATTATGAAAATGAAATGTAAAGCACTATGTACAAACATATTTACAGACTTTTTATGAGTTTGTGTTTGAGGATCATATCAGTTTTTGAGACAAATCACCAGTACCATTGACCTTTATAAGACTTAAGTTTCAAAAACCAATTTCACTTAGATTGTCAATATGTTTGTCCTTTCAAACTTCAACACATTTTTCAATTGTTCTGAGATAGGTTAGGTAGAATTAAGAACTTGACCTAACTGAGTTTCCCATCTAAGAATATACTCCCGTATCAAGATTCCCGAGATTTCATCATACAGGTGAGTTAGCGTAACTGATATCTGTATCTGGGTTGTGCGAGACCTTGAGAGCTCAGGTTAGTACCACCGTACTGACAGAGATGAAGGCTCGACTTTAAGGTATTGTTCCAATATGGAATCTTTTTACTGCAATTGTTTGAATCTTTCGGTACTTACAATTTTGCTGCAGTTTAGGGTTTTAAGCAAAAGCATTATAGAAGTTCTAGGCCATTGCTTACACAAAATCAAAAGAACTTGTATAATACCCTAGATATCAATTATCTATAAAGACCTAGTATCTCATAATCAGACAATCTCTCAAACTAAATTTCAAGTACCAAGTCCGTATATCCGAGAGATGTTGACCCACAAATTAAGAAGTTGTAAATTTAAGTTTATATCTCAGAAACAATCTACTGAACGTGCAAAGCCTACTGGCACATCCACGGTGAGATTTGTTTTTTCAACTATTAAACACTACAATTCTTTAGCATATGGTGATAGTCCACTGATTTACTATCATTTCCTCATTTTTCACAAAACTCTTTTTGTCTTTTTTATGTTTTTGTACTTTTTGAATTTTATATGTTTTTGTATTTTCTCCAAATTTCTCCCCCTAAAATCAAAAATATATTTTTAGATTTTTTATTTTTAAGACAGAAATGAAATCTAACTAAAAATAAAGTGACTAACCAATGAGGATTACGAGAACTCATCGTCAGACCCATATCTGACAAAAGGTTTTTCATCCCATTTAATCTCATAAGATATTTAATCTTGTTCGTGTAAAAGCTTTGGTATAAAAATCTGCCTTCTGTTCATCAGTGTGGAGTTTTTCAATTCTAATCAACTTTCTCTAGTGACAATCACGGATAAAGTGATATCGAATTTCAATATGTTTCGTTTTAGCATGTTGAACATGATTTTTTGTTATGCCAATTGCTGCCTTGTTATCTACATACAGCGGTGTGTCAAGAAATTGCAAACCAAAGTCTCTCATCTATTGTTGTATCCACAAGAGTTGGGAACAACAACTGGAAGCTGAAATGTATTCAGCCTCACAAGTCGAGGGAGCGACTGTGGTTTGTTTCTTGCACTGCCAAGTGACAATTCGTGTTCCAAAGAACTGGCAACCGGCTGCAGTAGATTTAGCGTTAAGTTTATCACATCCGAAATCAGAATTTGCGTATCCAGCGGGATCAAAAACATCATTTTTAGGATACCACAAGCCGGTGCTTGGGCAACCCTTCAAGTATCGGAAAGTTCTCTTTACGACCATCAGGTGTGATACTCTTGGGCAGGACTGATAGCGGGCACAAAGGCAAGCAGGATACATAATTTCTGGCCTTGAAGCTGTCAGATACATTAGTGACCCTATCATCGACCGATACAGCGTTTCATCCACTTTGGTTCCGTGTTCATCCGGGCAGAGACCATGATTGATCGCCAACGTTGTTGATATCGGTTTAGAACTCGTCATTTAAAACTTCTACAAAATATCATGAACGTATTTAGTTTGATGAATGAATATACCATCGGGTAACTGATCAACCTGTAATCCTATAAAGAATTTCATCTCTCCCATCGAACTCATTTAAAACTTTTTCTTCATGATTTCTTCGAACTCTTTGCATAAGTCATCATTTGTAGAACCAAAGATTATGTCGTCCACGTAAACCTGTATAATCAACAAACGTCCACCAACTTCCCTGATAAAGAGTGTGCTATCCACAGTGCCTCTTGTAAAACCGTTGCTTAACAGGTGCTGAGACAAGGTCTCATACCAGGCTCTCGAAACCTGATGCAAACCGTAAAGTGATTTATCCAGCAAGTATACTTTATCTTTGTTCTATGGATCGACAAACCTGGTGGTTGGCCGACAAACACAAGCTCTTTCACCTTTCCGTAGAGGAAAGCTAATCTGACATCTAGCTGATATACCTTGAAGCCCTTCCACGATGCAAACATTAAGAAAATTATGATTGCTTCCAGTCTCGCAACCGGAGCATACACTTCTGTGTAATCAATCCCTTCTTGTGGATGAAAACCTTTAACAACGAGCCAAGTTTTGTTGCGCACAATTACTCCTCGATCATCACGCTTGCATTTAAAGACCCATTTAGTATCTATGGCTTTTTTATTTGCTAGAGGATCCAAAAGCTTCCATATGCCTAACTTCTCAAATTGTTGCAATTCCTCTTACATAGCGTTGACCCAGCTTTCATTAGCAATTGCTTCCTTCCAATGCTTAGGTTCAACCTGCGAGATAAAACAGCAAAAACAATAATATTCCTGAACAGGAGCTACTTTAGTATAGAAAAAACTAAGTGCTTTGTTAACTTGATTTCGCGTTTTTACTCCTGCACGCAGTTCACCAATTATGTTGTCTGAAGGATGATATGATAGATTTCGTGGAACCACTTCATCAGAAACAGCTACTTCGTTCTCCATATTAGTAATATTTTGTTCAGCCACAGAATCAGTAACAATACCACTCGTAGAAGCTTCATTTCTTGAACTAGGACCATCAGATTGATTTAATAAACTTGTGATCTGCTCAGATTCCTCATCAGAACCTGAATCACCATCTTAATCATACGTTGGTGCAAAATCAAAATTAGAATCAGACTCATTTGTTGGAGAAAGAATGGGATCTATTGAACTTAGATTTGTTGCAGCAACTAGTTCTTTAGGAACATTCGTTTGAACATTTTCAGAACTTGAAGTACAAACAGGTGGTTGTGTTACCACTATTGGTCTTTAGACATATTCTTGATTTGCTGCTTGTTGCATTTGATATAACACTGCAAGTTCTTCTTCATTTGGTTCTTCGGGTAATTCAAAAGAATCCCACAAATTGTCGTAGTTAAACATCCAAGAATCTCTAGGTTTTTGTGTTGGCAATGTGTATCTTCGATAATCAACATGCAGTGCAAGAACCACTTGATTAAAACTTGGCAAATATACTCGCCGTAATGGACTTGCATATCCAACAAAGAAACCTTTAGGCGACTTTGCTCCAAATTTGCCATCCGGATCGACTACCGTAAAAGGAGATCCGAAAGGTTCAAGAAACTCCAAGTTAGGTTTTCTTTGATTAAAGTGTTTGAAGCATGTCTTCTTAAATGGTTTAACCGTTAACACCCGATTCAAAGTATAACATGCCGAAGCAACAGCCTCACTCCAGAAACTTACAGGCAATTTAGAATCAGCCAGTATCGTTCTTGCCGGTTCAAAAGTGTGCGATTCTTACGTTTAGCTACTCCATTTTGTTGAGGAGTATAAGGAGCCCTGAATTCATGAAGAATGCCTTTATCGTTGCAAAATTCGAGCATCATGTTATTCTTGAATTCTGTTCCGTTATCGCTTCTGATTCTTCGAATGGGTAAATGATATAAATTCTCAAGTTTTCGAAAGAGAATCATCAGATTTTGAAATGTTTCATCCTTGCTCTCTTGAAAGAATACCCATGAAAACCTTTAATAGTCATCTGTAACAACCAAGTAGTATAGATCTCCGGAAATACTTTTCACATTAACTGGTCCAAAGAGATCCATATGTAAACGCTCTAAAGGTAGTTTGATTGAATTCAACAGCTTTTTCGGATGAGATTTCTTGTGCTGTTTCCCTTTCTTGCAACTGACACAATCATCATTCAGATGAAAACTTTTCAGATTTACCCCATCAACTAAGTTGTTGTGAACCAGCAAATTCATCTTTCTCAAATGTATGTGAACCATCTTTCTATGGCATAGCACTTATTCCTTTTCTGTAGCTTTAGTGACAAAACATTGTGCAGACTTTGATGTTGTTGTGGCAACTCCCATATCAAGCACGTACAAATCGTTTTCCCTTGGAGCTCTCATCAGAATCCACTCTTCTGGAATCTTCAATCCTGGTTTCAAGATCATGCATTCTTTGTCATTGAAATGTGTGGTGAACTTCTTATCACATATCTGAGAGATACTCAGCAAGTTGTTTTCTAACTCTGCAATATAGTTCACTCGATCAAAAGATACTACACCATTAGACAACTTTCCTTCACCGATAATCCGACCGCCTTGATTTCCTACAAAGCCCACATAACCACCTCTGATAGATTTGACATCATAGAGCAAAGCTAGCATTCCTTTCATGTGTCTGGAAGCTCCACTGTCCATGATCCATTGGGAACGAATCGACCATGGAAGTCCCTGCACACACAATCAAAGAATCTAGTTAAAGAGAGAAACCCAAGCCTTTTTGGTCTTGGGGATTGGATAAACATTTTCGTAATCACACTCAAATGCATATTCATTCTCATCATCAAAATACTCATCAACAATTTCCTTTTTAAAATTGACTTTCTTTTTAATCTTTGTGAGTTTAGGAAAATCTTTTGCATTGTCAATTTTTACCGGTTTTTCAACTTGTTCAACATTTTCCTTACCTTTGGTTGAAACAGCTTGTTTGGAATTCAAAGAAGATGATTTTGCCCTCACCACCCATCTTTGTTGATTCAAATTTTCCTTTTTACTATAAAATTTTGATTTTTTTCTTTTCAACTTTATCCGTCGAATCACCAGTATCATTTTTAGGTACAAAATCCTTTACTGGTTTTTCAGTTTCAGTTTCCCTTTTCAAAATTTTTGTTGGTGCAAATCTGGTGATTTCATATTAGTATCTTCTGTGAATTTCCTTTCTCCATAAGGAGATCTTGGATTCTTTTGCGAACAACGTCGTGCAATATGCCCAACTTCATTGCATTTGAAACATATTCTGCTATCAGATCTAGCAGATGAATCCAACTTCTGTTCACGGAGTTCTTTCTCCTTTTTAAACTCATCATTTGATTGTTTATTAATGATTTCCTTTTCAACAACCGTGTCACTTCCAAAAACAAATTCCATTTTCCTGTTGTTAAAATTTTGCTTTGAAAGGTTTTTATCATTTTTCTTTGTTTCAAAACCCAAACATCCTCTTCTTGTCTCAGGAAAATCCCCACCTTTCCTTCGATAATTGTTGAAATATTTTTGGATTTTGAATAAAACTTTGTCAAATTTTTATCAAGATCTTCTGTTTTTACTTCTACCAATTTGAAAAGTTTATCATTGTGATCTTCTTTCACATTCTGAATCGGGAAAGTCTCATCAAAGTATAGTTTGTCAGAATCCTTAACTTTGTATAAAACAACATTAGGATCATCACTTAAACTATCTTCTGAAGAAACTTTTTCTTCATATTCAGATTGTGAATCAAACAATGAACTGTTTAAGCTAGACTCAGCACTCTCAAAATTTGAATCATCCGAATCATTTCCCAAAACCTTTTCAATCACATTTTTTACTATTTCTGTTTCAGTGTCATCTTCTATTTTAGTATAGATTATATCAATGTTCTCAGACAGCTTATTTTTTTTTTCAGTTTTGAGTATCAAATTAAGCGCCTTCTCCATTCCTTCAGGTTACTTTTTCACATAACTTTGCCTCATAGGTGGAGGAACATTTCTATAATCCACACTTTTCTTCTCGATTTGACCATCCTCTCCTATCTTTACAGTAGGAAGAATATGATCGATGACATATGAACTTTTCGAATAACTAACTAAGAGTTTATTTACTCTTTCAGTTTCAATTTTTTCTGTTTCAAGTTCCATTTTAAGCTCGGCAATCTTGTTTATATGAATGTTACCAGCTGTTTGTTTTTCTCCATTAAAGTAGCTTTTAACATATGCATTATTTTACTTTGTTCAAGATTTGCTTGCTCGACCATTTTATATGTTCTTCTCATTTTATCATATGATTCTTTCATTGTTCTATAATCATATCTGAAATTTTCATTATGTTTGTTAAGTTCTTTGATTATTTCATCCTTTTCAAAACATTTTCACATGGTTTAAGACATTTTGCGCACGCTTTCTCAACCTCAACAATTTGCACTTTAACCATTTTGTCTTCTGAATCAGGCTCTACCTCTTTCAAATTTGCCATAATTGTTTTGTTAGCAATTTCTGTGACAACTGTGAAAAATCCGGTAAACTTTGATTGGTACAAGTCCGTGGTAACCGGACGGGATACGTGTATCATGATATTATTATGATTATGTGTGATACCCAGGACGAAGCAGGTACACCTTAATTGGTCCTAAACTTAAAGCATGACTAAAACTAGAATTGTGAGTAAACCTTGTGAAATTTCATGACTTGTGTGTTGTGCGAAACGATATATGTTATATCTCGGAGAAATCTAAGAACACATCATGGTTGACATGACACTACTAAGGACCAACGATGCGAGGTTGGCGTCCTTAGCCTTGAACAACGTGTTAAACGGAGACTTGAAGTTTACAGCGCATTACACCTTTGACGTTGATTATTAAATTATCGGTAACCTTATTTAAGATTCCGAGTTCCAGGAATAACTTAGTTTTGTGCCATAGACTGTGACATAAGGTTTGAAAATTATCAAAGTCCGGGCACACAAAACGAAGCAGCTCCCGGTTTGGGAAACGCATTCGTTCTAGGCATAACATAAGGCAACCGAATGTGCAAGGAACGATCGATCAAGCTGAAAAACACTTAAACGAACGTCAAACGAGACTTTTATGATTAAAACGTAATTGGGTTCGGATTTTAAGACGCTCATCATAATTTTTAAAACCAAGTCTTTTGACACTAAGTACGCGCAAAACGAAGTCCGTTACACAAATCGAGAACGCGCGCAGGACCTGAAAACGAACCTATGCTTATCCGAAAGATAAACATCACCTTTTGTCACACAAAATGAAGCACGAGGTGTCCCTTGGGACCCACCTCCAAACCCCCCCCTGTATAAATATTTTTTTTTATTTAATTTTCATTTCATAATTTTATTTTACTACAAAAATCACACACATGCTCTCAAAATCTGCTCTCAAGACTCTTAATTCAGCTGAGTTCTTCACTAATCATCACTAAATTAAAGGTATTAACCTTGATACTTATGATTCTAAGTCCGTTTCTTCGATTAAACGCGATTTCTAGCCAAAAAACGCTTTTTAATCCATGAATTTTGGAGTTTTAAACAAGTTTAGAGGGCTGAATATGAACACCACATGAAACCCCTGGTGTTATATAGCAGCCATGGTCACTAATCATTGGGATTTGATACCCTAATCAACTCTTATTCGAAAAAAATCGCTTAACTTTTTGATTAACCGAAAAACAATGAATTAAAGCTTGATTGATCTAAGTTCTAGCATATTTGGATTGTACTTGGTGTGTAGGTACTGAATATAGCCTTCACACACTTCTGGGATCAAGATAAACGCTTGGAATCGGAAGAATCGCTAGGTATATGACCGAATCTAGGCTAGGCAGAAAATTGTTTTGCCTATAAACTTGGTGTGGTGATGTAGAGTATTGTCAGGAAGGTCCACGTAAAATGTTAGAATTTTTGAAATTTTCTATGATTTTTGGTGAATTTTTAACTGTTTTACCGAAAGAATTTTAGAAAAAATAACAATTGAATTCAATAAATCACCAAATTTTACAGAGACTAAAGAACATATGGGAAGTATTCTAGGAAAATTCGGAGTCCATTGGTTGAGTTTTGATTTGGGTTAAAAATCCGCGTTTTTGCGAGTTTTCGGTAGCCAGGAACGCACAGAAACGAAATCGGTAAAATCCCAAAATTTTGTGAGAAGTTCCTGGACATGTATAAGGTGTTCTGGGATTTTTTGGAAATTTTCAACTACTGATGGTATTTAATTGGAATTATGTGATTAAAAATAGTTTTATAAATAATTTATATAAATAAGTAAAGTAACAAAATAAATTCCCAAAACTTTTTCCCATAATCTACAGATTTTTACTGATTTATATAAAAAATTAAAGATTTTTATAAAAAATATAGATTAAATGGGAATTTATGGAAATAAAAATAGATTATTTTAAAGCAATTTCGGCAGTTTACCATATAACGAACCTGTCGGAACTGGGAACTGACCCAACCCGACAAACACTATAGTTGGAACATTGGGAGTATTCCGGGAGATTCCCTGGCAATTTAGGCACTATGGGTGTGCTCTAAGACAATCCGGGAGAATTCCCGACGGTGAAAATGGAAATCAAATTTGGGCAACCTAGGCCCCTAAATACTCAAACTCCCTTAATGGAAAATTAATCGTTCCCGTACCATTATCCGACACGTTAAACTACTGACTTTGGTTGGCACGCGAACCGGTGCCCGGAAGCCAAACCAAAAACTAATACTACCTTGACGTTCATCACCATACCAGTGTCCTATAGACTCAATCCGGAGTTAAACTCCTGACCGGATCCAAGTTATAACTACCAACTTAGATAATGATTTTAGTCCATACTTGCATGTGTGTCATTAAAGTTGATCCAACTGCTTGATCACTCTTATGTTGAGACCACTATTTGCACGGTGAGTTTCACTACCCCGCTTTTAACTATTTTATTGTTTTACTTGGGGTGGAATACATGTTACAAACTATGTTGGTTACACAAACTTATGAAGGGAATTTTACTTCCCTAACACATGAACTTGTTATAAACTGTGTTAATTGCACCAACTTATGATGTGAATTATCTAACACACGAACTACCTCCCCTCTACAAGTGATTAGCGTAAGCCGTGGGCAGTGAATAGTACTATTGGTCTGACGAACCCAGGCCGCGGCCGACAGAAAGGTCGCCAACCAGGTCTGCACGTGTCCTAATTTGGTTGTGTTGTTAGGCATAACTGCTAAGGGGCATTGAACTGGACGTGACGCAGTTCATGGGCCGGGAGTGTCTTGATGACACAGTCCGGTGGCTGGGAGTGTCTGGGATGACACGGCCCGGGGTAAAACAGTCAGGTTTCACTTGTGTCCTCGTGTAATTCCATCTGCGACTATGACTGTGACCGTCATTATGATTATGACCAGTGCAATTAAACTTGTTAACACATATTTTTACATAGCAATTAAACCAGTGGAACTCACGCAGCGTTTAGCTGACCTTTTTAAACTAACATGCATTTCAGGTAACTTGAGACTGGGGTGATCTTTCAAGACATGTTTGTAGGCGAACCCTGATATAGACGCATGTGGCTTAGAAAACTTATGTGGTTCATGGGAACACGCAGTTGTAACATACATGTAGTATGTAATCAACGTTTTGTAAGTAATAAAATGTAGTGTCTTTATAAACAATGTGCTTGTACCAGAGGTGTCTGTTGCATCCCGGATTATTTTAGTTCCGCTGCAAGTTGGGGTGTGACAGAAGTTTGTATCAGAGCCATTGGTTATAGAGAATTAGGTGCCTTTAAGGAAACCTAGACTATAACTACAGGCTCAGACTATAGTAGACATCATTGGAAAAATTAACCTCCACTAAAGATGCTTAGTGAACACTGTAAAGTATCCAATTTGCAAGTACCAGGATGGCCTTGTGGGGCAAGTGGGTTATTATGGTCTGGAACGTAATAACAGACATGCTCATACAAGGCAGTGTCTGGAAAGTCACGGTAATAAACACACTTAAATACATGGAATGATGCTTACGTGTACCAAGGTGATAGTGTGTGAATGTTTATGTGAGAATTGATACATGAATTGGTGGATAATGTGTTACTACATATGCCTTTGCGATAGGCAGAAAACTGGTATTACAGTCCATTCCACATTCCTACTGACCACCTGTTTAATATACACTAGAGTTGCATACATACCACTTCCACAGCGGTTACTTATACTTTATGATGTGAGACCCAAGCCTTTAGTGCAATACGATCTCACCAACTCTATCCTTATAATTATTATGACAACGATTGCATACCAGAATGTATTTCAAAAAAAAAAGACATAGATACATAAAGAACATGTGGGTCATTTTGATAAGCTGGAAAGACGTATACGAATCCTTACTCCGCTTCGAGTTGTTTCACATTTGATTGTTATACAATCGCAACATTCAAACATCTGACGAAACTTTTCGTCCTTGAATCCGCGATTCATTTGATTGTCCGATGGATTCCTCTTCTGCTTACAATATTGGCTTTAGTTTTCACGTCGTGTGATACTATAATACTTAGTGGTATTCCTTAGCATATGTTTCGGTACATGTTATATCTGAATATGACGATCTCCGGGTCATGGAGATGGCATGGAGTGCGTGAATAAGTTACCCTTCCGTTGTCATTCTATTCCATGGGATATAAAGTATGTGATGGTACAGCTTCCTTTGAAATGCTTGCGTTGTAGAACATCGTTTTGTGTGACCATCGGTTACATTGTGTTCTTTTACGATTGTTGATTGTTTCGAATTTCAGTTGGTTATTTGCAGAAAGTAGTATGAGGCCCGAATATCGTGGAGAACGGAATATTGATCAAGTATATGGGTGTGGTGGATACGCTGCGGTACTTCCTATATATAAACACCCGGTTAAATGATCAAGGTACCGTTACTCAGGGCAGACAGGCTTCATGTTTCGATTTGTTCGGTTATGTTTTGGGCAATGCGGTAGTGAGACTTCGACCCGGTTTGATGTGATAGAGGACACCCTAGTTGTCGTAACCACGATGTTTATACATGGTTGTAGTAATTTTACATGAAAAGTAGTTGGGTCGACATGTAACGACTTTTGGGTTAATCCGGGAAAGGTTCTTTTTTCGAAATTATAATATGACTTTCGAGGAGTACTACACCCTGTAGTACTCTGTATTAAACTATTTGAGTATAGCCGGTGATAGCTTACCCACATTGATTACCTGATGCTGGATTCATGATAAGTAGCCGTGTTTCTATCTATGATAAGACAATCCCGCGTAATTCATTTCTCTTGGCGGGATTTGCTAGAACGTATAGTCCTATATTTGGAATCATTACGATACGGCAAACAACCTATACTCATGTCACCGACTGTTGTCTATGAAACTACTCAGTGAAGCATATATTAACTATTAGCTGTTGTTCGCTAATGATGTAATCACTAATTCTTAATAAGGACGCATAATTATCATTGGTATTAATAACCCAAGAGGAATTAGGGGTAACACAAGAATGGAGATAACTCATTCATTGGGATCAAAGATCGGCGAAAGGTTGTGTGGATGCGGATGTGATTGTAATAAGACTCGTGGAGGCGAGAACAATTTGGCCTATATTTCTCATAACCGTTCATACTTCGTATTAACATGACACCCCTATGTATACATTTAATCATAAATATACAACATTAACCGCGGTCTAATCCAAGTATCAATCTAGTAAATTTCGGTTAAGGGTGGTGTAACCCCGGTGCAAAATCAGAAAACTATAATCATTAAGTAATCCGATTCATTGTTTCAAATCACTTCAATTCTTCTTACTAACACTATTGGAAAGTGTTATGGTCTGGTATATATAAATTACTAATTTGATACGCGTTATCGATTTAGTTCAAACCCATACAAGTGAATCCCTCGTAACTCGAAATAATAATAAAGGAGCGATACGAAGGACCCGTAACGAAGCTACTTCTTAAGGTATATTTAATAAACAAATGACACAAAGCGAATTTTCCGCCGAACGATTATTTTATTTATATATATTTACGTGTGTCAAATTCGAAGGACGAGATTTAAAAGAATCGTATAGAATTTTTATATATCAAACGATCCCTTGTTTTTAGCTTGCATAACTTAGTAAAAATATATTCTAATGAAAAACGAGATCACCTTTGAGTAGTATTCGAGTACCGTAATACGCTGACTAATCCATGTGACAACTTTATATACACGGTCTTAAATCAATATCACCCGTATGAGGGTGATGCATACGTGTAAGGGGATACAGGGGTTTTGATTCCTTGCGATTAAGGCTTTTCACGTCATGATACCTATGACGACCGTGCGATTGAACTGAGTATGGACCAACTCAGATACTTAAATATCTACAGAACGTATTGACTCCCCAACTCTACGATAATAATAATACATTGGGGAACACAATATGTCTTCCCCTCTTCCTTGAAACATTTGAGGAGTCCAAATAACTATGCGCGATGTTATGCACAATTCCTATGGAATGATCGAAATTCCCTTTGGAACTTTGTAAAGGTGTTATTTGGAAATGTCTCCTACATGTGTAGGAAGATGATACATGGGATACACTGACTTTCATCCGTCGATTGGACGCAAGGTGAACAATACCCTACGCGTGTGAGTAACCAAGAGTATGCGTTAAAAGGTGTTGCTTGTCCTCGTGAGTATACGAGAAATAAATTCTTTAGATCAGGGGAGTTTTGTTGAATCACCCCTCGTCTTCCTTCGAATGGTTGGTACCTTCAATTGATTGTCAGTTTGATCAACTAAATAAGTATATGTGATATACGATGTTACTGAGAAACTCGATGCTTCGTTAATTTCGAGTGACGACAATTCTTGTGATACTTAAAGAAACAATAACGGGAGAAATCCTAAGTATAATACTGTACATATGCATATATACCTGTGTATTCATACCACGAGTGAAATTCATGAGCGGGGGGATGATTGTCGGAAGTTGTGCGCTATCTTTTACGCGATTTCTACCTTGATCATTTGGAGTGAGCGTTTCGGGACTATTCTATTATAAACAAAATATATATGTACATGCATTAATGTCACATTTTCAATCCTCCCATATCACACAAATTCGTCGCACGCATGAGTCCACATCCTATACACCCAACATCATTATCGTATATGCAATATTATCCGCCATCATACCACTGCTAAAGATTGCACTTGGACTTAAACCAAAAAGGGCCGGTGCTTAAATGTGCGGTCAAAGCATGTTACTAGAGTAGCGTATATACGCCATACTATGAAAAGCATGAACTGCTATGTATGAAGGAACACAGTTAAAACCAAACTTTCTTGGAAATAGGAATAGTCACGAGTTGTCCGAATATTATAATTGGTGTCTTTTGTGCACTGAACCCACTTGGGGAAAGCTAAACCAGAAATCTCGTAATCCCGATCATTCCAGATGAAGGGACTAGTAAATCTTCCGAATACGTCCCTCAGATATGATGTCTATCAAGAGGGAAATTCCGTTAGTAAGCACGTCATATATACTTAAAGGAAGAATAAGACGTTGACATGACAACTAATACTCTTCAAACTTGGAGAGTTACTTAACGCTCGCTACGAATTGTAAATAACTCGATATGTGATACTAAGTAGTAGATCGGTGATTGGTTGGATGCACCGACCGGATGTGAAATGGCATTCATAACCTTTATTCGTATCCTAGCCGTTAGAGTGCTAGGCTTACCTCGACTGATTACGATTTTCATTCAGCCTCCTTGAAACTGCTTTTGTTATTTCAAGAGACCGTCGAGCGATTGTGGATCTATGTTATTACATTTCCCAGCAGCACGTACTCCTTCCGTGCCCTATTGGGAAACAGAACTGACTAATCCTACGACCAAGGGGTCGAGAAACTCAACAAGCCTAGTCTCGACCAACCCGGGGGCCGGGTCTTCATTTCTTGTTTACATTATTACGAATATGAGACTAACGGGAAAAACCAAATTCAGTGGTCAATTGTCCCTATCGGATTAAGGTGATTATGAATTCGGGCTTCAGCCCATGGTTTGGTAAAACCACACGAATTTTCCAATCTAAACCAAGATGGTTTGACGTGAACGAATTCGATGAAACCCTTACTTTTAAGCGGTCATTCAGTTGGCGGAGGTGCCAAGATGGGAAGGCATTATATCTTTTTATACTTATATACAGTTCAGATCTTACCAAGTCCGAATTGACTCGAAAAACCACGACACCGAGACGGTTAAGCGGTGATTAACCACCTTGTGACTCGAATGGGTTACATTCGCCTATGCATTGGATAATCTTTCAAGAACATCATAGGAAATGATTACTCCTTATTGTCTCCATTAACGACATCCATATGAAATGATAGTCGAGCGTGGCTATGTTCCTACCCTGCGAAAGGTACTCCGTCAATGGGGAACCTTGATACGAGACTCGTTACTTAGTCATCTTTTACAGAATTACCCTTACTTCTATGATCAATGCTAATCCCATGCGTAGGGGCATTACAGTAATACTTGTGATCGTAAGACACTCATCACGCCTTAAATATTTTACGTGATATAGTAGCATTCTTGACATTGTGCCACTGGAATTAAAAATTGCATTGGGTGCACACTCTATCATTCCCGGTATATGGAAATTTTTATATGATGTCTCTGGGAGAATCACATCGATGTTATCAAAGTTACTAAGTTATTTCTTTCTGGAAAAGACATAAACAATTGTACCACAGTTGGAGCCAAGCTCCTAAAACTTATTGCAAACTGAAATTATTATTGTAAAAATTTTATATCCTTACTACGTGATCCGACTACTGGTGAGTAATTCGGGCACCCTATGATGTGAGGGTGCAGAATCGTTGTTACTCTTGTACATGCTTGCCTTACGGCAACCGTAGGCTCATAAAAGCCTTTCTCTGTCTCTACCCTAGGGTAGGGACTCTCGTGGTCGATTAGTACCAGTCGAAGATACTCACGTGCACAACAACAAGGGAAGATTGGCATGCACCACTCGGTAAGACCAAATTTATTCCCTTAACGCAGACATGTGGAGCATGGTGCTCATTATTGCAATGTTCGTAACAAACCCTTGGAGAGTACCCACACTCCTCCTTTATAGGGGGTGTTCAATAACTATTGAAACGAAATCGTAATTGAAACTTATTGTGTGTGAATGGTGAAGATAATGAATGCAAAGAAACCGTAATAATACAATCAGCTATAAGCTGAATACGAAACTCATATCCTACTGTGAGTCCAACAACGCTCTCACTTTCAGATTGGAAGTGATGACAGACGTTACTCTTAACAATACGTAGGAATTGTGGATGGACAAATTACACTGCTACTATGTAGCACAATTATCATCTCCGTACGAGGATGATACTAAACGAAAAGCAAAAACATACTTGTCTGTCAGATGACTGACACAAATACAAATACGGAGCTTTCCAATGGATTACTAAATGGAATTTCGAGAACGCAATTCTTTTAACCGGGGGAGACTGTGACAACTGTGAAAAATCCCGGTAAACTTTGATTGGTACAAGTCCATGGTAACCGGACGGGATATGTGTATCATAATATTATTATGATTATGTGTGATACCCAGGACGAATCAGGTACACCTTAATTGGTCCTAAACTTAAAGCATGACTAAAACTAGAATTGTGCGTACACCTTGTGAAATTTCATGACTTGTGTGTTGTGCGAAACGATATATGTTATATCTCGGAGGAATCTAAGAACACGTCATGGTTAACATGACACTACTAAGGACCAACGATGAGATGTTGGCGTCCTTAGCCTTGAACAACGTGTTAAACGGAGACTTGACGTTTAACAGCGCATTACACCTTTGACGTTGATTATTAAATTATCGGTAACCTTATTTAAGATTCCGAGTTCCAGGAATAACTTAGTTTTGTGCCATAGACTGTGACATAAGGTTTGAAAACAATCAAAGCCCGGGCATGCAAAACGAAGCAGCGCCCGGTTGGGGAAACGCATTCGTTCCGGGCATAACATAAGGCAACCGAATGTGCAAGGAACGATCGATCAAGCTTATAAACACTTAAACGAACGTCAAACGAGACATTTATGATTAAAACGTAACTGGGTTCGGATTTTAAGACGGTTATGCATAATTTTTAAAACCGAGTCTTTTGACACTAAACACGCGCAAAACGGAGTCCGTTACGCAAATCGAGAACGCACGCCTTTCTAAAACGAACCTATACTTATCCGAAAGATAAACATCATCTTTTGTCACACAAAACGAAGCACGAGGTGTCCCTTGGTACCCACCTCCAAAACCGCCCACCCCCCATGTATAAATATTTTTTTATTTTATTTTCATTTCATAATTTTATTTTATTACAAAAATGACACACATGCTCTCAAAATATGCTCTCAAGACTCTTAATTTAGCTGAGTTCTTCACTAATCATCACTAGATCAAAGGTATTAACCTTGATACTTATGATTCTAAGTCCGTTTCTTCGAGTAAACGCGATTTCTAGCCAAAAAACGCTTTTTAATCCATGAATTTTGGAGTTTTAAACAAGTTTAGAGGGCTAAATATGAACACCACATGAAACCCCTGTTGTTATATGGCAGCCATGGTCACTAATCATTGGGGTTTGATACCCTAATCAACTCTTATTCGACAAAATCGCTTAACTATTCGATTAACCGAAAAACAAAGATTTAAAGCTTGATTGATCTAAGTTCTAGCATATTTGGATTGTACTTGGTGTGTAGGTACTGAATATAGCCTTCACACACTATGGGATCAAGATAACCGCTTGGAATAGGAAGAATCGCTAGGTATATAACCCGAAAACCGAATCTAGGCTAGGCAGAAAATTCTTTTGCCTACAACTTGGTCCGTGTAACTTGGATTGAGCTTTAATTTAGCATGGTGATATAGGATATTGTCTGGAAGGTCCACATAAAATTTTAGAATTTTCGGAATTTTCTATGATTTATGGTGAAGTTTTATCTGTTTTACCAAAAGAATTTCAGAAAAAATATCAAACGAATTCAATAAAACACCAAATTCAACAAAGTTACTAACGAACATATGGGGGTAATCTGGAAAAATTCGGAGTCCATTGGTTGAGTTTTGATTTGGGTTAAAAATCCGCGTTTTTGCGAGTTTTCGGTAGCCGGGAACGCACAAAAACGAAATCAGAAAAATCCCAAAATGTTGTGAGAAGTTTCTGGACATGTAAAAGGTGTTCTAGGAGTTTTTGGAATTTTTTTAACTACTAATGATATTTAATTGGAATTATGTGGTTACAAATAGTGTTATAAATAATTTATTTAAATAAGTAAAGTAAAAAAATAAATTCCCAGAAATTTTTTCCATAATCTAAAGATTTTTACTGATTTATATAAAAATTTACAGATTTTTATATAAAATATAGATTAAATGGGAATTTATGGAATTAAAAATAGATTATTTTAAAGCAATTTCGGCAGTTTCCCGTATAACGAACCTGCCGGAATGAGAACTAACCCAACCCGACAAATACTATAGTTAGAATACTAGGAGTATTCTGGGAGATTCCCGGGCAATTTGGGCACTATGGGTGTGCTCTAAAACAATCCGGGAGAATTCCCGACGGTGAAAATGGAAATCAAATTTGGGCAACCTAGGCCCCCAAACACTCAAACTCCCTTAATGGAAAGTTAATCGTTCTTGAATAACCACTTGTTGGCACTACGGGTATTCCTGTACCATTATCCGAACACGTTAAACTACTGACTTTGGCTGGCACGCGAACCGATGCCCGGAAGCCAAACTAAAAACTAATACTACCTTGACGTTCATCACCATACCAGTGTCCTATAGACTCAATCCGGAGTAAAAACTCCTGACCAGATCCAAGTTATAACTATTACCAACTTAGATACCGATTTGAGTCCATACTTGTATGTGTGTCATTAAAGTTGATCCAGCTGCTTGATCACTCTTATGTTGAGACCACTGTTTGCACAGTGAGTTTCACTACCCTGCTTTTAACTGTTTTATCGTTTTACTTGGGGTGGAATGCATGTTACAAATTGTGTTAATTACACAAACTTATGAAGGGAATTTTACTTCCCTAACACATGAACTTGTTATAAACTGTGTTAATTGCACCAACTTATGATGTGAATTATCTAACACACGAACTACCTCCCCTTTACAAGTGATTAGCGTAAGCCGTGGGCAGTGAATAGTACTATTGGTCTGACGAACCCAGGCCGCGCCCGACAGAAAGGTCGGCAACCAGGTCTGCACGTGTCCTAATTAGGTTGTGTTGTTAGGCATAACTCCTAAGGGGCATTGAACTGCACGTGACGCAGTTGATGGGCCGGGAGTGTCTTGGTGACCGGTCCGGTGGCCGGGAGTGTCTGGGATGACACGGCCCGGGGTACAACAGTCAGGTTTCACTTGTGTCCTCGTGTAATTCCATCTGCGAATATGACTGTGACCGTCGTTATGATTATGACCAATGCAATTAAACCAGTGGAACTCATGCATCGTTTAGCTTACCTTTTTAAAACTAACATGCATTTCAGGTAACTTGACACTGATGTGATCTTTCAACACATGTTTGTAGGCGAACCCTGATATAGACACATGTGGCTTAGAAAACTGATTGGTTCAGGGGAACACGCAGTTGTAACATACATGTAGTATGTAATCAACGTTTTGTAAGTAATAAAATGTAGTGTCTTTATAAACAATGTGCTTGTACCAGATGCGTCTGTTACATCCCGGATTATTTTACTTTCGCTGCAAGTTGAGGTGTGACAATTTCAGCCAAATTCTCAGCTGTCATTGTAACATTCGCCAAAAACCGGATTTACCAAACCCGCTCCGTTTATTAACCGAACAACCAATTAAAAATTTCGTTGCGTATTTAATGCCCAAATTAATTTTAAACGATACATAATTAATAAGTATATTAGAATATAAAATTTATTTTTGAAAATGTATTAAAAATAGTGAATTAAAAATAATATGCTGAAGCCGGGACTCGAACCCGGGTCAGCCGAGAGCCTACAAAGCATTAACACACATCTCTACAACTGCTCCGCCACTTGATCTTTTTGTGAAGTTCTGGGAAGCAATTAAATCATATCTTCAACTGAGAATCAACCTGTTGCGCCAACTGAAACCGATATCGGCTTTCAAACCGACCAAGACGTTTGAGTGCTCGCGGAATCTTGATCATAACCGATAAACCGACATCTTAAATCAATTCAGTCGTTAATGAACTTGAATTCAGATGATGTTTGGTTTTTATAACCGAAAACTTTCATTCTGGAATTACTTCAACAAAACACTCATCTCGCGATTCAATTTCATTCCCAGAGCTTCTAATTTTGTGTTTATTCTATTTTCTGGTCGTCGGAACTGCTTTCTGATCATTGCCGGAATTCTCTGCAAGTCGCCGAAAAACCGAGACTCAACTCAAAACGGTAAAATACCTCGACTTTACTGTTTCAATCAATTGTTAGAACCTTACTAACATTAACCCATCGCTCAGAATCAACCACAGACGACATTGGTGGACTTTCTGTTTTCACCGGAAAACTTCTGGATTTGTCGGAAACTCGCTGTTAAGCGGTATGATCATTCAAACATACAGGTAATCATTACTCATCAGTTCAATTTCACATCTAATCCCTCCAAACTGTTAATTGATTCTAACAGCCGAAGGTCCCAAAACAGAGCCGACGAGCTTCGCCGGATTTTCTGAAGAGACGACCTGTTCGGTACTTTCTTTCCCCAAACTCTTCGGTTCAATACTTTTCAATTGTTCATCTTGTTCATTAACTGAAATAATCAAGTAACAGTTAGATAACCGTTGTCTGAGTTTTGAACGAAGAAGACGAAGTGGTTATGTTATAAGATTATTTAAAATCGGTATTATAAACGGGTTAGACACACAGTCCAGCGGTGGACTGTGTGCAAATAAATACATACACGTCGCGAGTTCGATTCCTGTCCCAACCCCATTCGCTGTAATAAAATACATTTTTTTAGAGACCGAACCGGGTTAACTTCAGTGAAATGTTAAGTATAATAAAAACCAGAATAATTACCAAGTTAGACACACAGTCCAGCGGTGGACTGTGTGTCAAACTAACCCACAGGTCCCGGGTTCGAGACCTGTGGAGTGCACCGAGTCGTTACATTAAAATCTTTTTAAAATAAATGATTTTCGGATTAATTTAATTAGTATATAAATATAATTAAAAACAGAAATATTTCGGGTTAGACACGTAGCTCAGTTGGTAGAGCTGCGTGCACGCGAACGTGAGGTCTCGGGTTCGAGCCTCACCCGGCACATACACTTACACAATAAAACCGGTCAACGGTCAACGGTCAACAAGTCAACGGTCAAAAAGTCAACATTTTTTATTATTTTTATTTATTTATTTTATTTAAAAATCAATTAAAAATACTTAAAAATAACATTTTTAAGGTTAGAAAATAGCCTAAAACTCACAAAATATATCCAAAAATCCTATTAAAGTTGTTAATAAAATCCATTTATTTACCTTACTTTTCTTTATTAATTAGGTTAGTTATTCCTCGTCGATCAATCCTCTAAACTCGTGCGCATTCATCATCATTCACCGAACTCACCCACTGTGAGTGAATCTCTACAAATTCCCCGTTTAAATCACGTTTTTGGGGTGTATCATGTGTCTTACTATTTATTATATTTAAATCATTGTGCATACATCATATCATGAATAAATGTGTATCCAGCCTGTGTAAACTGTTTGTTGTGATTAATGTTTAGATTTAATTCATTATTTTCAGTACATGCAATTTCATAGGCCGCCGCTACCCATTACATTATGAGCGTTGAGCAGTTCCCCATTTCATTATGAGGGTGAACCTGGCGTTGCCTACATACGATCGGCTCCGTTTGATTGAGCCTTGATCGCACAGACATTTACATTTTCAGTACATGCAATACGATCGGCTCCGTTTGATTGAGCCTTGATCGCACAGTTTCATTCATGTTATATATTTATGCAAGTTGATATGTTATTGTATGATGTTAGTTTGTTAATGTATGTTATTGTTTGTTGTTGTTTGATATCGTATGCTAATGGTTTGTGATTGTATGCTGTTGGTTTGTTAATGTATGTTATTATTTGTTGTTGTTTGATATCGTATGCTAATGGTTTGTTATTGTATGCTAATTGTTGTTATTGTATGTTTATTTACGTTTGTTCATATATGAAGATTGCACAATTTTTTTCCATATTAAATACAACCAGAAATAAATAATAAATGTTTTCTAACAAGGTTCACTCGCCAACTTTTTGTTGATCCAAAAACCATTTTTACATATGATACAGGTGAACAGGATGAAGCAAGGAACATAGGAAATTGCCTTAGAAGAAAAATAATGGAGTTTAGAAGGATGAATAGAACATGTTGTATTTGTTTGATATGATTGTATGATCTCTTTTAAATTGAAATAATAAATATGAAACCTTATAATAAATGTCATGAGCTTTGATGAAAACCCAATCATGCCCCGGTCACCTTTTTCCGCTGCGGGTCGGGGTGTGACAGATTGGTATCAGAGCTTTTGACTATAGGGATATAGGATAGGTTATTAGACCCTTAGAGCCTATATTATAGTTGACTAGATGTTAATTGTTTATGTGGTTACATGCAAACTTATGATATTTATTTGTTTGTTTCATATTTATTACATACACAAATGCATGCAAACATTTCCAATATTACATTTTGTGATACATAGTGAATTATACTTGCAGTCAAACATACATACTTACATACATATTCATCATACATGTTACAATATTCACATATTCAAATCATCTTCATACTTCCGTTATTCAAGATTTTGTCGCATTTTTCATTTTTCAAATCTCATCAAAGTGAGTTCTGCGACGGGCATGTAGTAACTGTAAGGGTACAAGTACCGGTAGTCGGAACGTCCTGTCTAGGTTGGCATTCGTATAAATCCAATATAACGGACCGGTTTGCCTACCTGGGGACTAACGATGAGAGTACGAAGGACCTATTAGGCCAAAGCATGCCACACCAAACGTCGTTCGAACTAACCCCACTTTGAGGTGTCACCGTGTCCACACCTGGATACATTCCGAATATCATACGTTACATACATATTTCTCGATTTTCTCCGGGTTTTAGTGTACGTAACCAGGCTAACACATGCGAACCATATGAAAAACCCGGTATTCATGGGGGCCCACATGATTACGAAGGTGAAGTATGGCGGCATGCAAGGCCCAATTACGAGCAAAGCCCAAGACATCCTATGGATATAGTAGATTTATTTTGCTATGTTTATTTTATGAATGTTCATTCCTAAATACGACACATGATCCCAAAAACATCCAACTCATACTCTTCATATGTATTCCTTGTAGATGTCTTCTAATTCCGCTCGTAGGAAGATGAGAGCAGGAAAAGCTCGCGAGCGCATGGCTGCCCTAATCGCTCAACAAATGGCTGCCGTAATACCCAACATTATAGTCCAAGTCCAACAAGCCCTTACCGCTAATCCCGTCAATCAAGAAGTTCAAAATGTTGTTAACCCTCCCCCAAATACCACTAAATGCACTTACAAGCATTTCAAATCCTGCGACCCTACAAAATATGAAGGGACTGAAGGTGTCACCGCTCTTCTCTATTGGTTTGAAGAAATGGAAAACATTTTTCTAAATTGTGATTGCCCCGATGATCGCAAAGTGCGATATGCTACTAGTCGTTTATTTGGAATAGCACTTACTTGGTGGAATACAGAGAAGGCCAAACGAGGTGTTGAAGATGCTATGACTTTGACTTGGGAAGAGTTGAAAGAAATCATGACAAGACGGTTTTGCCCAAGGAGCGAAATCAAGAAATTAGAGGATGAGTTCTATTCGTTGAAACAAAAGGAAGGTGACCACACTACATACAACAAGAGTTTCCTTGAGTTAAATCAAATGGTTCCCAACTTGTTCACTCCCCACTACCGTTTGATCGAGCACTACATTCAAGGTCTTCCTTCAAAGATTCAAGACTCTGTAATAAGTACCACACCTGCAACCTTGGAAGCAGCAATGGAGTTAGCTACAGAGCTCACCGAGAACCGAATCCGGAACAAAGACTTCAAGGAGGAGAAGAAGAAGGATAAAGTATCGACTGAAACCTCCGACTACACCCAAACCGAATCCCCTTCTCAACCCATTTCTAAGAGAAAACGAGACGAGCAACTTTTCGCTGTCACCCAACGCAACCAACCAGTCTTACAAGCCGTACCCCTCCAAGCTATCCCAATCACTCAAGTAGCACCCAACTCAACCTACCCAAATAAGAAACCTTACCTTGGACCTCACCCTCGATGTAACACCTGTTTTTATCACCATCCATCTACCGTGCTTTGTCGACTAAGTGCGAGTTGTGGACGCTATGGTCATTTGAGCAAGGTTTGCCGCACCCCTCAAAACCAAACCTCACCCCCTACTCAAAACATGATCCAAACATATCAACAACCCCAATACCCTATGTTCCCATATGTTCGAGCTTGTTTCAATTGTGGCGACCCTACCCACCTTAGAAACACGTGCCCTCAATTGGTTAACATCATAAACGTTCAAGCTCAAGCAAACCCAGTTAACCAAGCAAATCAAGAAAACCCAACCACTGAGCCACTAGCAAGAGGAAGAGTTTTCAACATCAACGCCAATCCGGTTGAAGATAATGACGGCCCAAACGAAAACACTCAACTAGTCCCCTTCACTGAAAATCAAGATTCAAATCCAACCGCTTAGTTTTATGTTTTCTTTATGTTATCTCAATTCTCACGTGTCTCAATTTTAAATTGGATATTTATCCAAGGATTTTAATGCAAATTATTATTTCAGTTTTGTTTTATACTCATTGATTCAACATTCATACCATCATACATCTCAACGTATTTCAATCTCATTATTTAAAGAAGTTGGGTTGTGTCTCACTTCTACATAGACTAACCTCTCCATCATAACGAACGAGAGAGGACTGTCACATTCAAACATGTATACTATCAGAATTATGACGCAGGCATTGTTTGTTGTGTTTATTTATGTATTAGAGTCACATAGAACTAATCATAACTTACGGATAAAGCCAATGAAAATTTGACAAGAATATGGTGGATGCGCCGCTGGTACTTCCTATATATAAGTATTCTTGTCAAAGGATCAGAGGCATTATCAGGCGGTTATGAGAAGTTCCATATAGGATTTAGTAATGTTTTGGTTGAAATTTGTTTTACACTCGCTGATTTAACATTCATATCAACTCATCATTTAAAGAAATTGGATTGTGTTCCATTTTCTACATAGACTAACCTCTTCATCATAACAAACGAGAGAGGTATTGTCATCATTCAAGGACTCAAGTTTTGGTTGTTGTGTTTGTTTATGTTATAGAGTCACATAGGACAAATCATAACTTACCGATAAAACCAATGAAAATTTGACGAGAATACGGTGGATACGCCGCTGGTACTTCCTATATATAAGTATTCTTGTCAAAGGATCAGAGGCATTATCAGGCGGTTATGAGAAGTTCGATGTAGGATTTGGTATTGTCTTGATTGAAGTTGTGTTATACTCACTGATTTAGCATTCATATCATCTCATCATTTAAAGGAATTGGATTGTGTCATCAATCAAACATGTATGCTATCAGAATTAGGACTCAGATATTGGTTGTTGTGTTTATTTATGTTCTAGAGTCACATCATAGAACCAATCATAACTTACTGATAAAACCAATGAAAATTTGACAAGAATATGGTGGATACGCCGCTGGTACTTCCTATATATAAGTATTCTTGTCAAAGGATCAGAGGCATTGTCAGGCGGTTATGAGAAGTTCCATGTAGGTTTTAGTAGTAAAAGTTATGTTTTAGGATATAACCTAATCTTTCAAACGTACCCAAACTCATATGCATAACATCATACTTAGTCAATCAACTCTATGTATCCATGTTCCGTATTCATACACTTTAGGCAACAAAAAGCGATTCCTGTAGCAGGGTACTCAACCCTTATAAGGAACGTTACCGCCTCAAACAAAATTTAAACTCTTACTCTCTTCTAAGTATGTAATTGTCAAATTAAAACACCATCCTTTCTAGACAAATATGCCACTACTTAAATTTCGGGACGAAATTTATAAAAGTAGGGGATACTGTAACATCCGCCAAAAACCGGATTTACCAAACCCGCTCCGTTTATTAACCGAACAACCAGTTAAAAATTTCGTTGCGTATTTAATGCCCAAATTAATTTTAAACGATACATAATTAATAAGTATATTAGAATATAAAATTTATTTTTGAAAATGTATTAAAAATAGTGAATTAAAAATAATATGCTGAAGCCGGGACTCGAACCCGGGTCAGCCGAGAGCCTACAAAGCATTAACACACATCTCTACAACCGCTCCGCCACTTGATCTTTTTGTGAAGTTCTGGGAAGCAATTAAATCATATCTTTAACTGAGAATCAACATGTTGCGCCAACTGAAACCGATATCGGCTTTCAAACCGACCAAGACGTTTGAGTGCTCGCGGAATCTTGATCATAACCGATAAAACCGACATCTTAAATCAATTCAGTTGTTAATGAACTTGAATTCAGATGATGTTTGGTTTTTATAACCGAAAACTTTCATTCTGGAATTACTTCAACAAAACACTCATCTCGCGATTCAATTTCATTCCCAGAGCTTCTAATTTTGTGTTTATTCTATTTTCTGGTCGTCGGAACTGCTTTCTGATCATTGCCGGAATTCTCTGCAAGTCGCCGGAAAACCGAGACTCAACTCAAAACGGTAAAATACCTCGACTTTACTGTTTCAATCAATTGTTAGAACCTTACTAACATTAACCCATCGCTCAGAATCAACCACAGACGACATTGGTGGACTTTCTGTTTTCACCGGAAAACTTCTGGATTTGTCGGAAACTCGCTGTTAAGCGGTATGATCATTCAAACATAAGGTAATCATTACTCATCAGTTCAATTTCACATCTAATCCCTCCAAACTGTTAATTGATTCTAACAGCCGAAGGTCCCAAAACAGAGCCGACGAGCTTCGCCGGATTTTCTGAAGAAGACGACCTGTTCGGTACTTTCTTTCCCCAAACTCTTCGGTTCAATACTTTTCAATTGTTCATCTTGTTCATTAACTGAATTAATCAAGTAACAGTTAGATAACCGTTGTCTGAGTTTTGAACGAAGAAGACGAAGTAGTTATGTTATAAGATTATTTAAAATCGGTATTATAAACGGGTTAGACACACAGTCCAGGGATGGACTGTGTGCAAATAAATACATACACGTCGCGAGTTCGATTCCTGTCCCAACCTCATTAGCTGTAATAAAATGCATTTTTTTAGAGACCGAACCGGGTTAACTTCAATGAGATGTTAAGTATAATAAAAACCAGAATAATTACCAAGTTAGACACACAGTCCAGCGGTGGACTGTGTGTCAAACTAACCCACAGGTCCCGGGTTCGAGACCTGTGGAGTGCACCGAGTCGTTACATTAAAATCTTTTTAAAATAAATGATTTTCGGATTAATTTAATTAGTTTATAAATATAATTAAAAACAGAAATATTTCGGGTTAGACATGTAGCTCAGTTGGTAGAGCTGCGTGCACGCGAACGTGAGGTCTCGGGTTCGAGCCTCACACGGCGCATACACTTACACAATAAAACCGGTCAACGGTCAACAAGTCAACGGTCAAAAAGTCAACATTTTTTTATTATTTTTATTTATTTATTTTATTTAAAAATCAATTAAAAATACTTAAAAATAACATTTTTAAGGTTAGAAAATAGCCTAAAACTCACAAAAATATATCCAAAAATCCTATAAAGTTGTTAATAAAATTCATTTATTTACCTTACTTTTCTTTATTAATTAGGTTAGTTATATCTCGTCGATCAATCCTCTAAACTCGTGCGCATTCATCATCATTCACCGAACGCACCCACTGTGAGTGAATCTCTACAAATTCCCCGTTTAAATCACGTTTTTGGGGTGTATCATGTGTCTTACTATTTATTATATTTAAATCATTGTGCATACATCATATCATGAATAAATGTGTATCCAGCCTGTGTAAACTGTTTGTTGTGATTAATGTTTAGATTTAATTTATTATTTTCAGTACATGCAATTTCATAGGCCGCCGCTCCCCATTACATTATGAGCGTTGAGCAGTTCCCCATTTCATTATGAGCGTGAACCTGGCGTTGCCTACATACGATCGGCTCCGTTTGATTGAGCCTTGATCGCACAGACATTTACATTTTCAGTACATGCAATACGATCGGCTCCGTTTGATTGAGCCTTGATCGCACAGACATTTATCATTTTCAGTACATGCAATACAATCGGCTCCGTTTGATTGAGCCTTGATCGCACAGTTTCATTCATGTTATATATTTATGCAAGTTGATATGTTATTGTATGCTGTTGGTTTGTTAATGTATGTTATTGTTTGTTGTTGTTTGATATCGTATGCTAATGGTTTGTGATTGTATGCTGTTGGTTTGTTAATGTATGTTATTGTTTGTTGTTGTTTGATATCGTATGCGAATGGTTTGTTATTGTATGCTAATTGTTGTTATTGTATGTTTATTTACGTTTGTTCATATATGAAGATTGCACAATTTTTTCCATATTAAATACAACCAGAAATAAATAATAAATGTTTTCTAACAAGGTTCACTCGCCAACTTTTTGTTGATCCAAAAACCATTTTTACATATGATACAGGTGAACAGGATGAAGCAAGGAAAACATAGGAAATTGCCTTAGAAGAAAAATAATGAAGTTTAGAAGGATGAATAGAACATGTTGTATTTGTTTGATATGATTGTATGATCTCTTTTAAATTGAAATAATAAATATGAAACCTTATAATAAATGTCATGAGCTTTGATGAAAACCCAATCATGCCCCGGTCACCTTTTCCGCTGCGGGTCGGGGTGTGACAGTCATCTCCTTTTCAACATCAATCACTTCTTCAGTTTCTGGCTTTACTGTCTCCACTGTCTGTCCATGACAACCTATACCAAAGAATCCTGCAAAAGAATGCATCAAATTAGGTGAATAATATTTTTAAATGCATTGTGTATAATGTTTTCTTCCTAAGTGCGTTGAAGATATTCTCCCGAATATTGCATCTTCCAAAGATTCTTCTTCATCGAAAACAACACTTGAATCTTCCATTTCAGGTTCTGGCTCTTCTATGATTTCAGCCAGTAAAGCTAAGCTTTCATTCTTGGAAAGATATTTGTCTAGTTAAAGCCCTCATCTTCTTGTGCTACTACCAAAGCCTTTTCTCTTGATGATGACGGTCCATCTTCAATTTGAAAACTCTTGTTTACGGAGAAGGTCGATGGTAAATAGCCCTTTGATAGTAATCATTGTTGTTCCCAAAAGGATTTTGATTACCACTTACCTCACGATTTGGACATCCACGCTTAAAGTGACCCTTTTCTTTGCATTTAAAGCAAGTGACCTTTGACTTATCAAACCCCAATTTACTCTTCCCATCTCTGATATCTCTACCAGTTAGTTCCATGAATCTGGTTGCTCTTTGGATGATCGAAGCCATACACCATCTTATGTCCATCAACTCCAGTTCCTCTTGGTCGATTTGATCATAATCTTCAACTGTCATCTCTGGATTTCCAATCCTACCAGCGACCAAACTTTCATAGGACTCTAAGACAGTTGCAAGTAGCGCCATGTGTTGCTTTGTTGTTTGCTCGTTGAAATTTTGAGCATTTTTCAGATCAGCAATGTTGCATTGAATGACATTCGGGCTCAAACTTGCATTGCTGGATTGGTTTGATTGATTACAAAATGGATTTGTATCTTGTGATGTCTAAGGTGTTTGAGGTGTATTCGGATTATAACTTGGAAATGATTGAAAACTTGACGGGCTAGAATTTGAACCACCGGAAGTATTTGCACTGAAATTTGTTTGTATTCTAGGGCTCTAAGTTTCAGTAGACCCTGTTTTATAGTACAAACCGATATCTTGTACTACTTGTGCACTTTTAGATCTTGCTATCTTCTGAAGTTCCGTCTCATGACCTTCGAGTTTTCCAATGAATGTAGGTAAGTTGTATCCATTGTACTCGATCCTGTTCTTTAATACCATCAAATATGTTGACCATTCACCTTCTGGCAAAGCGTCAGCCAGTTTGTCAACCAATTCTTCATCGGTTTTAAGAATTCCATGCCTTTTCATCTGATGTACTAAGTGTCAATAGCGCTCGATCAATTGTTTCATTGATTCTCCTTTCATGAGACTGAATATGTCAAATTCCTTTCTCAGTAGCGCTTTCTTACTTTTCTTAATCCCGGTGCCTCCAAGATATTTCATACGCAAAGCATTCCACAATGTTTGTGAATGATTATCATGTTGCAACATCATCAGGATGTCCTCTTTGACCGATTGTAATAGTAGACTCATCATTTTCTTTTCACTAACGAAATCTTCTTTTTCTTCCAGAGTGAAGTTCTTTGGGATTTTCTCCAAGTTATTTTCATCTCTTGGCAGTTTGTATTTGGTTCCGATCACCAACCAGCAGTTGAAGTGATTCGCCTGAACCCAGTTCTTGAATTTTTTTCTCCAACCTTCGTAGTCTTCGAGATTCATCAGTTTCGGGGGTTTCACAGTCGTTCCCATCTCATTTTCCAGATTTATTTGAGCAACTACGTTTGTTGTTTTTGCAGCACTGGTTGTGAACGCATTATAAAACTCAGAATCCATTTTGATACGCTGAAAAATACCTGAAACACACTTAAACCTGAGAATTTTCAGTTACAGAGATTAATTCGTATGAATTGGAAGATGTCTAGTTCGTACGAACTAGGGTAATAATTTTTGAAAGATTTCAAGGTTGTAATTCGTGCGAAGTAGGTTAAGCAAATTTTAAAGATCTTAGACTTGCACTTCGTACGAATTAGAAGTTTCCGATTCGCATAGAATGGTTCACCAAAATGTGATTTTTTGCAATTTTAAACATGAATTCGTTTGATATTAGGTCTGACACTTTCAAGGGTTCATGACATACTGAAAATTCAGTTCATTTTAACCGTGAATTCGTTTAAAAGTGAAAAATAAGAAAAATGAGTAGAAGTAGATCTTGTGTAGATATCCACAAATCAGGCCTCCATAGCTCTGATACCACTTGTAGGACCGTTTAATCCCTTAGCAAAGGTGCCTAAGATGTATCTAATCCATGTATGCGGAAATTACGTGAATTAGCGACAATCTACACAAGATATTTAGTTTAAATATCAGTTTATTAATGTTCAAAGATGTACTTCGAGAATCCAAACTGACAGAGATTCGTCGTCTCGAATGCAAAAGTTAACAAATGAAAGAACCTAGACAACTATTTATATGATTCTTACTTCGCACCAAATCACCAAGTGTCTAGTTCGTACGAAGTACCACTTCGTACGAACTAGTACATTCCAAAACACACTTCGAACTAGTCCTCTAATATACATAAGTTTAATGTTAAACGTCAAAACCCTATAAATTTAGACTAGATCCAAGACATAGACTATATGCATCATGCACTAACAATTTTTACATAGGACCTCTTCCACATCATGTTGACACATCTCATATCTTCTCACATGACATACCTGCGTCATGCCCCAGAGAGGGTACCTCTCAGCAGCCATTTCACTCATCATCCCACGTCCCGGCTGAGCACCTCTCTACTAGATACTCTCCACACCACAAGCCTACATCTGACCCCTATCACCATGTCACCACCCCTGTTACACCTGGGACGATCTCATCCAGTCCTAGCAATCACAGATTGAGATCCTCTATATCAGGGTCTAGGAGTTAGAGCAGCGTGTAGACGTTATCCCCCCCCCCACCACCAGCTTATACCCCACCATCTCCTCCACCACTACCCGCATCACCACCGCCACCATCACCACCATGCCCTCACCCACTGATAGTATTAGAGGCTCGTGTTCGATCCATAGAGCGACGGCCGGATTCTAATGCCTGCCATATCAATGAGCTGGAGGATGAGGTCATCCACCTCCGTAGCCTGATGTTCCCGACTCCACATCCATCTCCTCCTGCTCCTTAGGTTTTATTGCAAGTACTTTTGCTACATAACTAGGATACCTGTTTTTTGTATATATATGAAGACTTGATGCGAGCTGCTGAAACTTCAAGACCTATGAAGACTATTGTGGAAGAAAAGATTTTACCATTTTATATATTATGGACTTGAATGACCGAGATGATGTAGCCCCGTGTCCTTTTTTTTCTTTCACAAAAACAATGTATCAAGTTGTCAAATATATGAAAGCTCAGTATTATATTTTCCTTATTGCACATTGTTATTAACTTATGCATGTCTTGTTATTGTGGTTGGGTGATTTGATGACGTGATGATTTATTATATATGTATATATATACATTTTAGCCAAAAATATTTATTATCAAATATATGTCTAATTTCCTTCAATACCTCTTACTAGAAGATGATGCCACGTAGACGAAGGACCAACACGAATTCACTGCCGACATCTGAAGCGGAACTGAACGAGCGCATCTTTCAAGCGATAGCACAATATGAGACTCATCGCACTGAGCACAACGGCGGAACCGGAGGTTCCGCTGGAGGCAACCTTGCTACCGGTAAGAGCAGGGGTAATATTTGGTTGTCTATTGATGCTTTTGACATTGCTCATTCATTATTTGTTCATACAACTGTTTCAAGTTGCACTTACAAGCAGTTTCTAGACTACAAACCTCCGAATTTCGACGGTATCGGAGGCGCCATTGCCTACGTCCGCCGGACTGAGAAGACGTACTTAGTCATAAGAATGAGCAAGCGTCCTCCTGACCAAAGGGTCACATATGTTACTTGGTTGTTTGTGGATGAAGCGCTGTCATGGTGGAATCTGCAAGTTCAGAATAAAGGAGAGGAGGTGCGTATGCTATGTCATGGGAGCAACTCAAGGAATTGATGAGGAAGAAATATTGTTCATGAGCTGAAGTCCAAAAACTAGAGACCGAGTTTTGGAACTTGAAGATGGTCGGAGCTGATGTGGTTGGGTACACACAATGTTTTCATGATTTGTCACGAGTTGTTCCATATCTGGTTGAATCGGAATTCAAGAGAATCCAAATATATATATGGGGGCATACTCCTGAGAATTTGAGCATGGTTACTTCTTCTAAGCCCTCTGCTATCAGTGAGGCAATTGTTATGGCTGTTAGCCTCACTGAGGAGGCTGGTCGTTTAGGGAAATTGTCAAGGAATGGTCCTAACAAGAAGGAGATTCATGTGGTGTCTACGAGTGATAACAAGCGTAAATTCTCAACGCATGAAGAGTACTCTAGAGAATAACAACAACAATAACTCCAACAAGTGGAGAGAATTAAACCTATCGAAGGAAGCCAAGGCTTTTGTGGCAACAAATGAATCCAATGCCAAAGGTTATTCGGGCAACTTGCCCAAATGTGACAAGTGTAGGTATCACCATTTGGGCGCTTGCAAGAATGTTAAATGTTATAACTGCGGTAAGACTAGGCACTAAAAAAACTTGTTTGGTGGGTACGGGAAGAGGAAATGTAAACCAAGGTGGAAATGGTAATGTAATCAAGGTGGGAACGGGAATTAAAAGGGCCAAAGCAACGGATGCGGAGACAAAGGGCATTATCGGAAGGATTTTCCAAAGGAGAACCAAGCTCGTGGGAGAGCATTTGTGATAGGAGCTAAAGATGCATGCCAAGACCCCAATGTGGTCATGGGTACATTTCCTATCAACCAACACTTCGCATCCATTTTGTTTGATACCGGTGCCAATTTTTAGTTTTATATCTATAGAATTTAAAAATATACTTGTCCTAGAGTCGAGTAAACTAGACGTCCCTTATTCTATAGAACTGGCAAATGGTAAACTAGTCGAATCGGGTGAAATTATTAGAGATTGCATACTTGAACTTGGAGTGCCAAAATTTAGTATTGGTCTTTTACTCGTTCAATTGGGTAGTTTGACGTGGTTGTCGGCATGGATTGGTTGTCCGACAACCGGGCCGAAGTGGTTTATCTTGAGAAAACCATCTTCATTCCTCTACCCAACAAAGAGACGCTTATTGTACATGATTTGGCACGAGTTGTCCCATATTTGGTTGTACCGGAATTCAATAGAATCGAGATATATATATATATATATATATATATATATATATATATATATATATATATATAGGGACTTGCTCCTGAGATTTTGAGCATGGTTACTTCCTCTAAGCCCTCTACTATCAGTGAGGCAATTGATCTGGCTGTTAGCCCTGCTTAGTGTCGAGAAACACCCTTACGAATTATTAATTACATGAAGGCACATAAATGTCTTCGAAAAGGTTGTAAAACTTTCCTTACTCAGGTAGTCGACAAGAAGGCGAAGAGCCGAAGCTGGAAGACATCCCCGTTGTGAAGGAGTTTCTTAAAGTCTTTCCGAAAGACTTGCCTAGACTTCCTCCACAACGCCAAGTGGAGTTTCACATTGATTTGGTGCTGAGAGAGGAACCGGTTGGAAATCTCCATACCGATTAGCTCCGTCTGAGATGAAAGAACTGTCTATTCAACTTAAAGATTTGTTAGATAAAGGATTCATCAGATCGAGTTTCTCACCTTGGGGAGCTCCGGTACTGTTCGTGAAAAAAAGGACGGGAGTTTTCCATGTGTATAGACTATCGAGAGTTGAATAAACTCACCATCAAGAACCGATACCCCTACTGAGAATTAACGATTTGTTCGATCAATTACAAGGCTCAAGTTTCTACTCCAATATCGATTTAAGATCACGCTACCATCAATTGAGGATACAAGAAGAAAGCATACCCAGGACGGGCTTTCGAACTCGTTGTGGTCACTACGCGTTTCTTGTTATGCCATTTGGCTTAACAAATGAACCGGTGGTGTTCATAGATCTTATGAACCACGTGTGTAAACCGTACTTGGACAAATTCGTGATGGTATTCATTGACGATATACTAATATATTCGCAATCGAAGGACAAACATGAGCAACACTTACGAACTATTTTGGAGCTTTTGAAGAAAGAACAACTTTATGCAAAGTTTTCTAAATGCAAATCGGGATTCGCGAAGTGAGATTTCTCGGGCTCGTGGTGAACGAGAAAGGAATTCATGTCCATCCATCCAAGATCGAGGTGTTAAAAACTGGGAAGCACCTAAGACCCCGACAGAAGTGTGACAATTTCTTGGATTAGCAGGCTATTATAGAAGATTTATAAGAGAACTTTTCAAAACTTGCTCAATCGCTAACCTCCCTGCCACAAAAGGATAAGAAGTTTGACCGTGGCGAGAAGCAGGAGGCGGATTTCCAACTACTAAAGGATAAACTTTGTGATGTGCCTATCTTATCATTACCTGACGGTACCGACGACTTCGTAGTTTATCATGATGCATCGCATCAATGTCTCGGTTGTGTGTTGATGCAACGAGACAAAGTCATCGCGTACGCATCACAACAATTGAAGGTGCACAAGAAGAACTATACTACCCACGACCTCGAGATAGGTGAGGTGGTATTTGCTTACAAAATTTGGCGTCGTACTTAATGTACGATCTTTACTTATCACAAAAGTCTTCAACAGATATTAAATCAGAAGAAATTAAATATGCGACAATGACGTTGGATCGAGTTGTTGAATGACTACGATTGCGAGATAAAGTATCACCCGGGCAAGGTGAACGTTGTGGCGGACGTCTTGAGCCACAAAGAACGTGTGAAAACTCTAAGGGTACGAGCCTTAGAGATGACCATACAAACAAGCCTTACCACTCGAATTCATGACGCACAGCAAGAGGCACTTAAAGCGGAAAATATTCAAGTCGAGTTATCACGCGGAATGGAGAAACAGTTGGTGCCAAAGGAGGATTGAACATTATACTTTATGGGATGAATTTGGGTTCCATTCTTTGGTGACCTACAGGCGATTATTTTAGACGAAGCTCACACGTCGAAGTACTTTATCCATCTGGGATCGGATAAGATGTACCAAGACCTAAAAGAATTCTATTAGTGGCCTAACCTTAAAGGTGACATCGTGACTTATGTCGGAAAATGTCTTACTTGCGCCAAGGTTAAGGCTAACTACCAAAAGCCATCAGGATTGTTACAACAACCCGAAATTCCTGTTTGGAAATGGGAACAGATCTCTATGCACTTCATCACTAAGTTACCCAGGACCTCGAGAGGTCACGACATGATTTGGGTAATAATTGTTTGACTGACGAAGTCCGCACATTTCTTACCTATCCGAGAGAAGGATAGCCCACCAAGAAGTTAGCTGAGCTATATCTTAAAGAAATTGTGGCCCGACATGGAGTGTATGTTTCTATCATATCGGACTGAGATGGTCAGTTCGTGTCTAGAATTTGGAAATCATTCCAGAAGTCCTTTGGATCTCGTTTGGATCTAAGCACGGCCTTTCACCCTCAAACGGACGGCCAAAGTGAACTAATCATACAAACTTTGGAAGACATTTTACATGCTTGTGTGATGGATCTGGGTGGAAATTGGGATACTCACTTACCCTTAGTGGAGTTCTCATATAATAATAGTTATCACACTAGCATCCAGGCCACCCCGTTTGAAGCTCTATATGGACGAAAGTGCCGGTCACCCTATGTTGCGCGGAGACCGGAGACAAGCAACTCATCGGTCCGCAATTAGTCCAAGAGACTACGGACAAAATCTTCCAAATACGAGACCGTATCAAGGTGGCTGGCGACAAACAAAAGAGCTACGCCTACAAACGACGTAAACCATTAGCTTTCGAGGTCGGAGACAAAGTTTTGTTGAAAGTCTCACCTTTGAAAGGCGTAGCCAGATTTGGGAAACGTGGGAAGTTGAACGCGCGATACATAGGACTTAGAAAAGATCGGAATTTTCGCTTATAAGTTGAAACTACCAAACGTACTCACTAGCGTACACGACACGTTTCATGTGTCAAACCTTAAGAAGAGTCCTACACAAGAAACGGTTATCAACCCGGCAGATGAGATACATATCAACGACAAACTCCAATATACTGAAGAACTCGTTGAGGTTATGGACTGGAAGGTTCAAAAGATGAGGAGAAGTCGCATTAAGTTGGTCAAAGTTCATTTGAACTCACGCCACGGTCCCAAGTATACGTGGGAACGTGAAGACCAAATCAAATCCAAGTACCCACATTCGTTCCAAGACCCCCCTGCAACCGGTAACGCAACATGAATTTCAGGACGAAATTCTTCTAACGGGGGGAGTATGTGACAACCGGCAAAATTCATGGTAATTTTGTAGAACTAGAAAACTATTTATACATTAAATTGCGTTCCATTTGACTTGATTGATGAATAATTTGGTCATATAAAGGTTAGCATTAATAGGAGATATTAAAATTTACAATTGATATTGTTACTTTCGTCGTGTTGCGAGAAAACGAATAACTATGTCCTAATATGTTGGCGAAAAATGCTTAAAACACTATTCACCTTAACACACTATTCATTCCACCAAGTTCTGAAAAGTGTCTGAAACAACTAATGAATGGTATGAAAAGCGTATCATCACAAATACATGAATAAAAACCCTAATTAGGGGCACAAATTGCAATGATACTTTAACATTCTGGAAAATGCCTACATTTATAAATTGTCCGGTCTGCAATATATACTTGTCTGCGACATAAAAATTCAGCATTTTCAATATCCATAAAGCATGTAAATAATGCTAATTGCCCTAAACAATCTTGAAGATATCGAATAATTATTCAACGTGTTATTGTCGGTATTGTCACGCATCTTACACATATTGTCCGATAATGACCCGACAGCTAAACTAGTGGCATTTTTACTATCTTAACACCTAATACACCAGTCTAGTGAACTAGTTAAGGCCACTTATCATCCTAAACTACCATTAACCCTCTAATTAACCTAGTTAACATAATCACGAAAATATCTACAAGTTTAGGAATTACATACATGTTCACTTACTTATAATTATCAACAACCCATCACTTGCACCCCCCCCCCCCCACTTGATGGTTTCAAGGTGGGTCCCCCACCTTGATTTTATGTTGAAAATAAGCCATGCAAGTATGGCTCATGGATACAATCTTGGACTTTAAAGATCTCTTGCAAGTTATAACCTATCATACTATCAAATCCTCATCATTCTTACACTTTCAAAAACTCACACAACCTTCTTTTCCCTCTCTCTTGATCTTGGCCCCAAACCACCACCATAAACCACCCCAAACACCCTAAATTCAAATGTTCCTAACCCTTACATGGTGATCTAAGAAGATATCAAGTGGAAGTGACATCAAGGGAGCTTTATACTACAATTTGGAGCTTCAACATCAACTTCTCATCTCATCTAAGAGCTACCCTAGCCTTGTGCTAGTGGTAAGACCCTTACACACCCATTTTCATGCTTGTTATGTTAAGTAGATCATAGACGTACAACTTGATCATCTTGAACATCATGAAAAACAAAGATCAAAAACCCTAAATTTAACTTAAAAAGCTTACAAAAATGATGTGTTATGTGTTGATGATGTTGAAAAGTGTAATCGAGTTTGTATGAACTTGGTGTTTTTTTGTAAAGTAGGGTGTTTAAACATTATGATCTTGTAAGAACATGCTTAAAAAATGATGATCTAAACATCAAGATGTTTAGATCTAACAAGATCATCACCTTCATGATGTATGAACTTAAACACTAAACTTGGAAATGATTTTTGACAAGTATAACTTTTACAAGAAGTTAAAAATCATGATTTATGATATAATGATCTTAAAATGTCACATAAACAAGTTTATGTAAAATGGATAAACTAGTGGATGATTATATTAGTGTTATTAGTTTTTGTGATTTTTGTTAAAAAATATACATATAAAAGTTCATGGATAATGAAGGTGTAAATGGGTTTCATGCATGAGAAATATGGTTGGAAACTTGATTTGTGATTACGATGGGATTTGAGTTTGAAAAGTATATAAAAATACGTTTTAAAAACGTGGAAAACGCCATAGTATAGGGGAAACTATGTCAAAATTTTCTAAAATCCTAATCGTTATTAAGGTGTGATTAAAAGTTAATTAAAATGACTAAATGCGATTAGTGATCTTAATCATGATTAGGCGAACCTTGATGAAAAAGTTTAAGTCCTAAACTCCTAAGTATTTTCTTAAATACTTATGTATATTTTCATAAGTTAAAATGGAATCATATATATATTTATAGGATGAAAAATATATATATACTTAGAAAACTCAATCTTATGTGTATAAATACTTATGTGTATGTATTAGAAGTTAGGGAATTACTAACTAAATACAAATACACAACACATGAAAACCTCTAAATACTTGAGGATGAACAAGTATAAAAATGTATATGGAAAGTTATATATACACAGACATATAACCCAAAGGGTTTAATACTTGGGAAGTTAACAATACATGAAGATATAAATATGGGCATACTTATGTTATATACTTACACGCAGACAACGGATAAAATGGACATTGGACGAACAAACACATCTATATATATTGGAGAAATAATATATATCCGAAACCGACACAAAAATATAATATAAGTTCAGTAATAAATTATATACACCGTCACCGACAACGATCACCATATCATCACGACGAGGGACGTGTACATCCTACCGACGACACTTGGGCATTCTCGACATGAAAAAATATATTAATGACTACTATGACAAACTCTAATAATAATATATTTTTAGACCTTTGAAAATATATATTTCAACACCCCCTAATTACGGAAAGTATAAAGTGTTAGTACATAATGTCTATGTCTTAGTCTTGGATCGAGTCTATTTACAACATACTATCAGTATCATATTACACACCATAAGTTTCAGTACGGTACTACGAGCTATCACAGCTCTTATTTTTCTACAGTTTACTACTACAGCCATCCACACGCACGTTTCTTACTCTTGCTTCGCTTTACCTGAAATGCTTGTTAGTTTTAAAAGGGTCAGCTAAACGCTGCGTGAGTCCCACTGGTTTAGTTATTGTGAAACAGTATGTAATAACAGGTTTAATTGCACTAGTCACAATCACAGTCACTGTCACGATCATAGTCACAGTCACAGTCATGGTCATGGTCATAGTCACTCCGTGTCATACAGACACATCATCGCACCGGGTAGTGTCACCGCAGACACTTCCCACCAGGCCGTGTCAAGACAGGCACGTCATCCCGGCAACTAAGCCATGTTTCCCTGCAGTTATGCCTAGTTAACATAACCGAATTTAGGACGCGTGCAGTTGCATAGTCACCGAGACACAACGTCACCTAGACACTGCCTGGAGCAACTGGGTTAGTCAAACCAATAGTACTATCCACTGCCCATGGCTTACGCCAATCACTTGTAGAGGGAAGTAGGTTGTGTGTTAGACAATTCACAGCATCACAAGTTGGTGAAATTAACACAGTTTCGTAATATGCGAGTCATTACTGAAAACAGTAAAACCGTTTACAAGTGGGAGAGTAAACTCACTCCCAAATTGGTGTATTCAACACAGTTTTTAACATGCAAGTCCCCAGAAAATAGTAAAACCATTCAAAAGTGGGGAAGTGAAACTCACAGTGCAATTCGTAGTCTTAACACAAGAGTGGTCGATTAGCTGGATCAACTTTAATGACACACATGCAAGCATGGACTCAAATCAGTATCTAAGTTGGTAATGGTTATAACTTGGATCTGGTCAGGAGTTTTCACTCCGGATTGAGTCTATAGGACAATGGTATGGTGATGGACATCACGGTAGCATTAGTTTTCAGTTTGGCTTCAAGGCACCGATTCGCGTGCCAGCCAAAGCTGGTAGTTTAACGTGTGCGAATAATGGTACGAGAATACCAATAGTGCCAACACGTTGTTATTCAAAAATGGTTAACTTTCCATTAACGAAGTTTGAGTGTTTGGGGGGTCTAAGTTGCCCAAATTTTAGTTTACATTTTCACCGTCGGGAATTCACCCGGATTGTCTTAGAGCACACCCATAGTGCCCAAATTGCCCGGGAATCTCCCGGAATACTCCCAGTGTCTCAACTATAGTATTTTTCGGGTTGGGTCAGTTCCCAGTTCCGGCAGGTTCGTTATACGTAAACTGCCGAAATTGTTATAAAATAATCTATTTTTAATTCCATAAATTCCCATTTAATCTATATTTTATATAAAAATCTATAAATTTTTGTATAACTCAGTAAAAATCTGTAGATTATGGGAAACATTTCTGGGAATTTATTTTGTTAATTTACTTACTTAAATAAATTATTTATAAAATTATTTTTAACCACATAATTCAAATTAAATACCCTCACTAGTTAAAAAATCAAAAAAAATTCCAAAACACCTTATACATGTCCAGGAACTTTTAAGAAGATTTTGAGATTTTTCCGATTTCATTTTGGTGCGTTCTCGGCTACCGAAAACTCGCAAAAACACGGATTTTTAACCCAAATCAAAACTCAACCAATAAACTCTGAATTTTCCTAGATCATTCCCCATATGTTCCTTAGTGTCTCTGTAAAATTTGGTGATCTATTGAATCCATTTGATATTTTTTCTGAAATTCTTTCCGTAAAAGAGTTAAAAATTCACCAAATATCGTAGAATATTCCAAACATTCTAAACTTTTACGTGGACATTCCTGACAATACCCTACATCACCACACCAAATTTCAGCTCAATCCAAGTTACATGGACCAAGTTATAGGCAAAACAATTTCCTGCCTATCCTAGATCAGTTTTCGGATGATATACCTAGCGATTCTTCCGTTTCCAAGCGTTTATCTTGATCCCAGAAGTGTGTAAAGGCTATATTCAGTACCTACACCAAGTACAATCCAAATATTCTAGAACTTAGATCAATCAAACTTTAATTCATTGTTTTTCGGTTAATCGAATAGTTAAGCGATTTTTGTCGAATAAGAGTTGATTAGGGTATCAAACCCCATTGATTAGCAACCATGGCTACCATATAACACCAGGGATATATGTGGTGTTCATATTCAGCCCTAAAACATGTTAAAATTCCAAAAGTCATGGATTACAAAGCGATTTTCGGCTAGAAATCGCGTTTAATCGAAGAAATGGACTTAGAATTATGAGTATCAAGGCTAATACCTTTGAATTAGGACTTGTTTATGGAAGAACTCAGCTGAGAAGATGAGTTAAGAGCAGGGTTTTGAGAGTTTTTGAAGATTTTTATGATTAAAATTAAAAGAAAATGAATAAAAAATATTTATAACCATGGGGGGTGGTGGTGGCGGCATAGAGGTGGGCCCCTAGGGCCACCTCGTGGTTCGTTTTATGTGCGTAAGGATGATGTTTATCTTCTCGATAAGAATAGGTTCGTTTCGGGTCTGGAGCGCGTTCTCGATTTGCATGACAAACTCCGTTTTGCGCGTACTTAGTGTCAAAAGACTCGGTTTTAAAAATTATGCATAACCGTCTAAAAATCCAAACCCAGTTACGTTTTAATCATAAAAGTATCGTTTGACGTTCGTTTAAGTGTTTTTAAGCTTGATCGATCGTTCCTTGCACGTTCGGTTGCCTTATGTTATGCCCGGAACGAATGCGTTTCCCCAACCGGGAGCTGCTTCGTTTTGCGTGACCGGGCTTTGATTATTTTCAAACCTTATGTCACAGTCTACGGTACAAAACTAAGTTATTCCTGGAACTCCGAATCTTAAATAAGGCTACCGATAACCTAATAATCAACATCAAAGGTCTAATGCGCTGTTAAACGTCAAGTCCCCGTTTAACACGTTGTTCAAGGCTAAGGACACCACCCTCACATCGTTGGTCCTTAGTAGTGTCATGTCAACCATGACGTGTTCTCAGATTCCTCCGAGATATAACATATATCATTTCGCACAACACACAAGTCATGAAATTTCACAAGGTTTACGCACAATTATAGTTTTAGTCATGCTTTAAGTTTAGGACCAATTAAAGTGTACCTGGTTTCGTCATGGGTATCACAGTCTCCCCTGGTTAAGAAATTTCGTCCCAAAATTTACTTTGTCACGCTAGGGAAGAGGTGAGGGTATTTTCCACGGAATTCATCCCTCCGTTCCCAGGTATATTCAGGTCCTTGTTTAGAGTTCCACCGGACTTTAACCAGTGAAATTTTGTTATGTCTTAATTGCTTGACCCTACCATCAACTATTTCCACCGGCTCTTCCACAAAGTGGAGTCTATCGTCAACGTGTGTTCTTCCAAAGGTACCTGGGTAGCTTCGCCTGACAGGCATTTCTTCAGGTTTGATACATGGAAGACATCGTGAATAGCACTAAGTTCGGTTGGTAACTTCAACCGATACGCTACCGGACCTACCTTGGCTAGGATCTCGTATGGCCCAATGTAGCGCGGGGCTAGCTTGCCTGATTTTCCAAATCGGATAACGCCTTTCCATGGCGATACCTTTAACAGAACTCGTTCACTTACTTTGAACGATAATGGTTTTCTGCGCACATCCGCCCAGCTCTTCTGTCGGCTCTGAGCAGTTTGTAAACGCTTTTGAATTTGATGGACCTTATCAGTTGTTTCCTGAACTAGTTCCGATCTCGTCAGTTGTGTGTCACCCACTTCGGCCCAACAAAGTGGTGATTGGCACTTTCGACCATAGAGGGCCTCATACAGGGCTGCTTGAATGCTACTATGGTAACTATTGTTATACGAGAATTCCACTAGTGGGAGATGCTTGTCCCAACTTCCTCCAAAGTCCAGGACACAAGCACGAAGCAAGTCCTCTAGTGTCTAAATCGTGTGTTCCGATTGGCCATCGGTTTGGGGATGATAAGCAGTGCTCAGATCAATTCGCGTCCCCAATGCTTCTTGTAGTTTCTGCAAGTATCGCGAAGTAAAGTGGCTGTCTCGATCGGAAATAATAGCAATCAAGACACCATGTCTAGCTACTATCTCATTAGTATAAATTTCGGCCAACTGGTCGGTCTTATACGTAGTGCGAATCGGAATAAAATGTGCGGATTTGGTCAATCGATCTACGATTACCCAGATCACATCATGACCACAAGGCGTTTTCGGAAGGTGGGTCACGAAATCCATCGTGATTTGTTCCCACTTCCACTGAGGTATCTCGGGTTGTTGCAACATTCCCAAGGGTTTCTAATACTCAGTCTTGACTCGCGCACAAGTCAAGCATTGGCTCACGTATTCAGCCACGTCCTTTTTCATTCCCGGCCACCAATGAAACTCTTTCAGGTCATGGTACATCTTATCTGTACTGGGATGAATCGACTATTTCGATTTATGAGCCTCGTCCATTATTAATTGTCTCAGCTCCGCACTTGTAGGAATCCACACTCGATTCTTAAAGTACAACACCTCGTCCGTTTTCCTCACAAAACTTTTCTCGTTCCCGTGCAATCCTTCACCGGGTAACTGGCTGTCCTTCAGCGCTTGCATCTGCGCGTTCCGATTTGATCTATTAGACTTGTCTGCATGATCATTCCCAAGGCTCTTACTCGAAGGGGCTTAACTCGATCCTTTCTACTTAGCGCATCTTCTACCACATTAGCTTTCCCCGGGTGGTACTTTATCTCACAATCATAATCATTTAATAATTCCACCCATCTGCGCTGCCTCATGTTTAAGTCTTGTTGATCAAAAATATGTTGAAGGATTTTGTGATCGGTATATATAGTACACTTGGTACCATATAAATAATGCCTCCAAATCTTTAATGCGAATATAACTACTCCTAGTTCCAGGTCATGAGTCGTATGATTCTTCTCGTGCACCTTCAGTTGTCTAGAAGCGTACGCGATAACTTTATTCCTTTGCATAAGGACACATCCAAGCCTTTGTAGCGATGCGTTGCAATATACGACAAAGTCGTCATTGCCTTCGGGTAACGTCAAGATTGGGGCCTCACATAACTTTTTCTTTAACAGCTGAAACGCTGTTTCCTGGTCTTCATCCCATTCATACTTCCTATCCTTTTGTGTCAATGCGGTCAGCGATTGGGCAATACTAGAGAAGTTTTCAATGAAGCGACGATAATACCCTACCAATCCTAAGAATTGGCGTATTTCTTTTGGAGATTTCAGTGCTGGCCAGTTCTTGATTGCTTCTATCTTGCTTGGATCTACATGAATTCCATACTGATCCACCACATGCCCTAGAAATTGTACGGCTTGTAACCAAAAGTCGCACTTAGACAACTTAGCGTATAGTTTCTCGACCCGTAGTATCTCCAAGATAGCACGCAAATGATGCTCGTGCTCGTCCTTACTCTTGGAGTAGATCAAAATATCGTCAATGAAGACGATGACAAATTTGTCAAGGTATGGCTTACATACCCAGTTCATGAGGTCCATGAATACCGCAGGTGCGTTGGTTAACCCAAAGGGCATAACCAAGAATTCGTAGTGGTCGTAACGAGTCGAAATGCGGTCTTAGGAATATCGTCCTCTTGGACCTTCACTTGATGGTAACCTGACCGAAGGTCTATCTTAGAAAAGTATCGGGCTCCTTACAACTGATCAAAGAGATCACCGATTCTCGGAAGAGGGTACCGATTCTTGATAGTGACTTTATTCAATTCCCTGTAGTCGATGCACATTCAGAAGCTACCGTCCTTCTTCTTTACAAACAAAACTGGGGCTCCCCGGGGGAATAACTAGGATGGATAAAACCACGATTGAGTAACTCCTGCAACTGTGTCGGTAGCTCTTGCATCTCAGACGGTGCAAGACGATATGGGGCCTTGGCAACGGGTGTCGTTCCCGATATTAAGTCGATGTGAAACTCGACTTGCCGATTAGATGGCAATCCGGGCAATTCCTCTGGGAACACATCAGGGTATTCACATACCACCTGTATGTCTTCAATACGCTTCTCGGCTGGCTCCTCTGATGTGACACTAGCTAAGAACAAGTCACATCCCTGTCATATACATCTCAACGCCTTAAGGTGAGATATAAGGTTAAACGTGTCGCCTAACTTCTCTCCTTGTACCATAATTGCATCCGTGGGGGATAAAGGAATCTTCACAACCTTTTGTTCGCATTACACCTCCGCATGATGGTTGGACAACCAGTCCATTCCTACGACAATATCAAAACTACCCAATTCTACTGGTAAAAGGTCAATAGCAGGCATATTCAAGAGTGGCAAAAATGCAATCGACACATAACTTCTATCGGCTCCCGTATCAAATAACACTAAAGCAAATTGATTAGAAACGAGGAACGTACCTGAAACCATGTTGGGATCCTGGCGTGCGTCACCAGATCCCATGACAAAGGCATGACCTAGGGCTGCATTCAAGGTAGAAGCTTGGTTCTGAGTGTTCCTGCCTGCCATCTGCTGGGCTAACTTCGGACAACTATTTCGAAAATGCTCCGTGCTGCCACATCCGAAGCACGCACGGGGGTAGGCAACCTGTGGTGCTGGTTGCTGAGGTCGCTGCTGAAGAGGTTGAGGCCTAGCAGGTTGAAAACGAGTTGGTTTAGGATTTGGTTCCACGGTCATCTTACAGTCGTTGGCAAAATGCCCATTGTTATGACACTTCGAGCATATCACTGCTCGGCATATACTAGAGTGATGGAAAGCGCATTTATTGCACCTTGGGGCCTTTCCTTTGTAGCTATCAAAGTTACCTGTGGGGGTAGTCATGGCATAGTTCTGGCTAGTGTTTCTCCCCCTCTTTGGCGCTGCTGCCCTTGCGTGACTATTCTCCGAGGGCTTCCCGCTTTTTTCTGGCCGGCTCTCCCGGCATTGTCAGAATCTTACGCCTAACCATGTCATATGTAATGGTACCTGACCTTGCTACTACCTCGTGCATGGTACGGTATTCCACCAAATTAATGATACTCCTAACTTCTGGGGCCAGTCCCTAGATATACCTTTCAATCCTCTTGGACTCTGGTCGGACCATGTCTGGCAAAATACGCGCCAGTTCATTGAAACGGTTGGTATAACCTGCATGATCAGCACCTTGCATCTGCAGGTTCCAGAACTCGTGCTCAAGCTTCTGAATTTCATGGGTTGGGCAAAACTGTTCCCTCATCATTATCTCGAGATCATCCCAAGTCATCACATTAATCGCGTCCTGTCCGCGAGTTTGAACAATAGTGTTCCACCAGTTTAGAGCATGGTCGATAAAGGTACAGGTTGTATACTTAACTGCGCAGTTATCAGGACAGTTACATATGTTAAGTAACGATTCCGATTTTTTGACCCATTTCACACACCCATTGGGTCCCTCAGTACCATTGAATTCCATCAGTTTGCATTCCATGAAATGCTTATATGTGCAAACCGGCCTACCATTATTCTGATTTTCGTTCTGACCTACAGGTCCGGGTTGCGGGTTAGCATTAATACCGGCGCTAACCTGCGCCACAATTGTGGGAATAACAGCTTGGAGTTGTTGCGCTATCATTTGCGCAATTTCTGCCTCAGTCATCTGTGGGGCGCGTTTCGGGGCCATTCTATTATAAACAATAGATATCTAGGTACCAATGTCACGCATCCAGTTAACACATATCACATATTTGGTTAAAACATAACACACACTTCATCACACACATGAATCCATGGCCCATATAGTCAAAAGCATCGTCATATATATATGTAATGTCATCATCATACAAGCGTCAAAATTTACACATAGACTTAACCCATAAGGGTCAGTGCTTAGATGTGCTGTCAAAATGTGTCACCACAGTGACGTACAAACTCGATGCAACAAAAGTACTAACCAGAAAAACGTGAAAATACTATGACTGCATCACCACCTCGACATGGGTATAACCCAGTGCTTGGTAGGATGTACAAAAGATACATCATCTCTGTCTATACTGAAAGAAAACCATACTAAGAACGCCACATCCACCATGCCAATCCTCCAAAACCTACGACCAAACTACAATAGCACCGATGCATCCGTATACCAACGCACGGAAATGATCCTGCTCATGGTGAACATACCCCATACCCTGCTGAATGCGATGATCGCCTGCTGTAAAATGATCAAGTAGTCTCCCATCGACCACCTATGTTGCCCATCCACATCCCGTGCCATCCGTAGTAATTAAATCTGCTCGAACAGAAATCCCATCAAGCTGCTCTCGGTGATGGGAGCAGGCACCTCCTGAGGAGGAACAAGTATACCCCAGACAGGTGGAGAAGGCTCTCTAAATGGCTGGGAAGTGCCCCCTCGCTCATATGTGTGAAACGGGGAAGGGTCCTCCCGAGGTGGGGTCAAAAAACGAGCCGTAAAATGCTGCTGGGTCCCTATAGGTACGGGTGTCGGGCGAATAGGGGACCTGGGTGGTGTGAACACGGGTACAGGCGTAAGTACTCTCCGACGAGCCATCTGTCGGAGGCCAAAAGTGGGTATCTCAAGAGGGCTAGATGAGGAGGGTGAATAAGTACTCGGAGTGGAAGGAGTGTAAGGATCAGGCGGTGTCTCGGGTGACGGTTAGCGGGGTACTACCGGCTCCCACTCCCAATGCCCCGTGGCGGGAGTAGGGCTCCTAGGGATAGGTCCTACGGGTATGGCAACATCCGGGGTACGACTATGCTCCGAGGATGTAACATTTGTGTAAAACGGGTATCAAAAACCCGCACCGTTTATGAATCAAGTGTTAGTTAAATGTTCGTTGCGTATTTATTTGTGCCGTTTATCTTAAAAATTAATAACGTTATTAGAATTTAAATCATAATTAATAAATAAAAACAATTAGTAAGTTAAATAATTTTTTTTAAAAAATAATAAATCAAATTAAAATAAAATGAAATGAAAGGAGGAAACCGGAATCGAACCCAGGTCTCCCACGCATGTCACACTCTTAAATCACCGCTGGTCTATGCCCTCATTTGTGAAATAAACCTGATTCAAATAGATTTTATGCAACAACCAACCTTTAAATCAGTTCAAAATTGTAACCGCCCAAACTCAGTTGCTGAAACCTCCAATCCAAATTGATGAAGCATTATCTTCGACGTAAATCAGGTCCGAAACCGACCTTCCCAATCATAATTCAGTTACAAAATCATGGAGATAACTGACTCGTAACTGAAATTTCTTAATCAAGATTCGAAACTGTCCTCTGCGGTAATTATAAATAGTGGATTATAGGCTCTGAGATAATAACTCAGTCATTTACCCAAAATCTCAAAATTCGCTGCACATTGTTCCATCGCAAATTGTTGCTGTCTTCGTTAGAATAGTTAAACCGCCGGGATCTTCATCACCGGAGATATTCGCATCCACCGTCTTGGTATTGATTCGTTAATTTTTTTTCTTATCATACTGAAATGAGTGGCACTCATAAGCCCAAGCTAATATCGAAATTCAATTGGGATGGTTTTGATTAGTAGAAGATCAAAACGGGTTCTGTTCGAGTGGGGAAGACAAACTGTATCATGTAGTTAAGTATAATTAAATTTCTTATTCAAGCGGGTTTGACACCCAGCCCAGTTGGATGGGCTGGGTGCAATACATCGGACAGGTGCGGGTTCGAGTAACACTTCATACACCGGTCACTTAAATTCGAAAACCTTTTTAATAAATCAAAATCAGGATTCAGCTAAAGAGAATATAAGAAAATTAAAAATCTTGTTTCTGATGGGTTAGACACGTAGCTCAGTTGGAAGAGCTGCGTGCACGCAACCGAGAGGTCACGAGTTCGAACCTCACACGATGCCTATAATACCAAAGTCAACGCGGTCCGACCGGTCAACCCTGTAAAAGGGTATATTTTTTTATAATTACTTTCTTTATTATTTTATTTAAAAATCATTTAAAAATACTTCAAAAATATGACTTTTTAAGTTTAAAAATTGTAGTAAATACCACAAAAATAGATCTAAAAATCTAATAAAAGGCATTAATTAGAAATACTAATTTCAAATAGAAGATATATATTTATCGAATTATTGCGTGATTATTTATGTTAGTTTTCCCTCGTCGGTTGAATCATAAATTCGTGTGCATTAATCATCATCAAGGAACGCACCCACTGTGAGTGAATTCTTACAAATTCCCTTTTTTATTCATGTTTTGGGGTGTATCATCTGTCATTTATTTATATCTTTTATTCAAACACTTGTGCTATTACCATTATATGATCGTACGTGTGATGTAAATGTTGTTTGTTGTATTACGTGTTTACATTTTATCAAGTTGCGTGCAAATCATTCATTAGGCCCATCAGTTCCTCGTTGGAGACGGGTTGAGCATCAGGTGCCTCATTAGATCGGCTCCGTTTGATTGAGCCTTGATCTCATTGTTCATCCTTTGATATGTGTGTGTGTGCATTAATTGATATATGTGTTTTGTGGTTTAATTTACATATACGTATACTCATATTTGGTTATGCACATTTTTATTCAAATAACCGATATAACTAATTCTTTCAAACATTTAAATAAGATTCACTCGCCAACTTTTGTTGACCCAAAACCCTATTTTTACACATGATACAGGTGGACAGGTTGAAGCAAGAAACACATAGGAAATTGCCTTAGAAGAAAAATAAAGAAGTCATGAAAAATGTATTTGAACATGTTGTGCTTGTATGTTTATTGTAATTTCTTATTTAAAAAGAAATAATAAATATGAAACTTTATAGTAAATGTCATGAGCTTTGATGAAAACCCAATCATGCCCCGACTACCATTTCCGATGCGGGTCAGGGTGTGACAGATTGGTATCAGAGCTTTTGACTATAGGGATATAGGATAGGTTATTAGACCCTTAGAGCCTATACTATAGTTGATTAGATTTTAATTGTTTATGTGGTTACATGCAAACTCATGATGTTTATTTGTTTCGTAGTTATTACACACACAAATGCATGGAAACACTTCCACTATCATTTTGTGTGATACTTAATGAGTTATACTTGTTAAAACATAACATGCTTACATATACATTCATCACGCATATTTCAATGTTCACATATTCAAATCATCCTCATATTTCCTTTATTCAAGATTTTGTGTCATTTTTCGTTTTTCAGTCTCATCAAAGTAAGTTCTACGACGGGCATGTAGTAACTGGAAGGGTACAAGTACCGGTAGTCGAAACGTCCTGCCTAGGTTGGCATTCGTATAAATCCAATATAACGGACTAGTTTGCCTACCTGGGGACTAACGATGAGAGTACGAAGGACCTATTAGGCCAAAGCATGCCACACCAAACGTCGTTCGAACTAACCCTACTTTGAGATGTCATTGTGTCCATACCAGGACACCCTCCGACCTTATACTTCGCTGTCATGTTTTACGATTTTCATTCGGGTGGCGCAAGTGTTAACAGGCCAACACCAATATGAACCCTACCAGAGCCCAGTAGTCATGGGGGCCCACATGACTACCAAGGCCAAGTAAGGGGACATATGGAGGTCCAAACATGAGCAAAGCCCAAGACATCCTATGGATGTAGCAAATTAATTTACCTCATTTGTTTTGTGAATGTTCATTTCTAAATACGACACATGACACCTAAAACGTCAAACTCATACTCTCGATACGTATTCCCTGTAGATGTCTTCTAGTCTCTCTCGTAGAGGTATGAGATCAGGAAAAATCCCGCGAGCGCATGGCTGCCCAAATCGCTCAACAAATGGCCGCCGTAATACCCAACATTGTAGTTCAAGTCCAACAAGCCCTTGTCACCAATCCTATCACCCCAACCAATCTAGAAGGACAAAATGTCGCCAACCCTCCTCTCAACACCACTAAATGCACCTTCAAGCATTTCAAATCCTGCGATCCTCCAAAATACGAAGGGACTGAAGGTGTCACCGCTCTCCTCCATTGGTTTGAGGAGATGGAAAATACTTTTCTCAATTGCGACTGCCCCGATGATCGCAAGGTGCGATATGCTACCGGTTGTTTGTTCGGAGTAGCACTTACATGGTGGAATACAGAGAAGGTCAAACGAGGTGCTGAGGATGCTATGACTTTGACTTGGGAAGAGTTGAGGGAGATCATGACAAGACGTTTCTGTCCAAGAAGCGAAATCAAGAAATTAGAAGATGAGTTCTACTCTTTGAAACAAAAGGAGGGTGACCACACCACATACAACAAGAGATTCCTTTAGTTGAATCAGATGGTCCCCAACTTGTTCACTCCCCTCTACCGTTTGATAGAGCACTACATTCGAGGTCTTCCTTCAAAAATTCAAGACCCTGTAATAAGTACCACACCTGGAACTTTGGAAGCAGCAATGGAGTTAGCTACAGAGCTCACCGAAAACCACATACGGAATGAAGACTTCAAGAAGGAGAAGAAGGATAAAGCATCAACCGAAACCTCAAGCTCAACCCAGACCGAATCCTCTTCTCAACCCACTTCTAAGAGAAAATGAGATGGGCAAAAGTCCGTTGTCACCCAAGGCAATCAACCAGCTCCACAAGCCGTACCCCTCCAAGCTATCCCAATCACTCAAGTAGCACCCAACCCTACTTACCCAAATAAGAAACCTTACATTGGACCTCACCTTCAATGCAACACCTGTTTTTATCACCATCCATCTACCGTACCTTGTCGACTGTGTGCTAATTGTGGGCGTTATGGTCATTTGAGCAAAACTTATCGCACCCCTCGAAACCAAGCTTCACCCCTACCCAAAACATGATCCAATCATATCAACAACCCCAATACCCCATGTTTCCACATGTTCGAGCTTGCTTTAATTGTGGGGACCCTACCCATTTTAGAAACACGTGCCCTCGATTGGTTAACATCATAAATGCCCAATCTCAAGCAAACCCAGTTAACCAAGCAAATCAAGAAAACCCAGCACTACCACCAGCAAGAGGAAGAGCTTACAACATCAACGCCAATCCTGTTGAAGATAATAACGGCCCAAACGAACAACCCAACTAGCCTTCCCTCACCAGGAATCAAGACTCAACTCCAACCATCTAGTTCTTAATGTTTCTCAATCTTTACGCATCCCTGTTATAAATTGGGAATTTATGTATCCAAGAATTTTAATGCAAATTGATATTACATTTTGTTTTATATCCTTACTCATTGATTTAACTTTCATATCATCATACATCACGACGTATCTCGATCTCATCATTTAAAGAAGTTGGGTTGTATCTCACTTTTTCATAGACTGGCCCCTTCATCATAACAAACGAGAGAGGTACTGTCCTCATTCAGTCATGTATTCTTTCAGATTTGAGACTCAAGCTTTGGCTGTTGTGTTTGTTTTGTAGATTTTAGAATCACATAGAACTAATCATAACTTACTGACAAAGTCAATGAAAATTTGACAAGAATATGGTGGATACGCCGCTGGTACTTCCTATATATAAGTATTCTTGTCAAAGGATCAACAGCATTGTCAGGCGGTTCTTATAAGTTCCGTGTAGGTTTTAATATCGTCATGGTTGAACTTTTTGTTTTATGATATAACCTTATCTTTTCAAACGTATCAATTCTCTCAAAACTTTTATGCATGAGATCATACTTAGTCAATCAACTCTGTTTACCAATGTTTCGCATTTTTATACTTTAGGCATCAAAAAGCGATTCCTGTAGCAGGGTATTCCACCCTTACTAGGAACGTTACCACCTCAAATAAAATTTAAACTTTCACCCTCTTCTGATTATGTAATTGTCAAATTAAAACACCCTCCCTTCGAGTCAAATATACCACTACTTAAATTTCGGGACGAAATTTCTAAAAGTAGGGATACTGTAACATTTGTGTAAAACGGGTATCAAAAACCTGCACCGTTTATGAATCAAGTGTTAGTTAAATGTTCGTTGCGTATTTATTTGTGTCGTTTATCTTAAAAATAAATAATGTTATTAGAATTTAAATCATAATTAATAAATAAAAACAATTAGTAAGTTAAATAAATTTTTAAAAAAATAATAATAAATCAAATTAAAATAAAATGAAAGGAGGAAACCGGAATCGAACCCAGGTCTCCCACGCATGTCACACTCTTAAATCACCGCTGGTCTATGCCCTCATTTGTGAAATAAACCTGATTCAAATAGATTTTATGCAACAACCAACCTTTAAAATCAGTTCAAAATTGTAACCCCCCAAATCTCAATTGCTGAAACCTCCAATCCAAATTGATGAAGCATTATCTTCGACGTAAATCAGGTCCGAAACCGACCTCCCCAATCATAATTCAGTTACAAAATCATGGAGATAACTGACTCGTGACTGAAATTTCTTAATCAAGATTCGAAACTGTCCTCTGCGGTAATTATAAATAGTGGATTATAGGCTCTGAGATAATCGCTCAGTCATTTACCCAAAATCTCAAAATTCGTTGCACATTTTCCATCGCAAATTGTTGCTGTCTTCGTTGGAATAGTTAAACCGCCGAGATCTTCATCACCGGAGATATTCGCCGCCACCGTCTTGGTATTGATTCGTTAATTTTTTTCTTATCATATTGAAATGAGTGCCACTCATAAGCCCAAGCTAATATCGAAATTCAATTGGGCGGGTTTTGATTAGTAGAAGATCAAAACGGGTTCTGTTCGAGTGGGGAAGACAAACTGTATCATGTAGTTAAGTATAATTAAATTTCTTATTCAAGCGGGTTAGACACCCAGCCCAGTTGGATGGGCTGGGTGCAATACATCGGACAGGCGCGGGTTCGAGTATCACTTCATACACCGGTCACTTAAATTCGAAAACCTTTTTAATAAATCAAAATCAGGATTCAGCTAAAGAGAATAGAAGAAAAATAAAAATCTTGTTTCTGATGGGTTAGACACGTAGCTCAGTTGGAAGAGCTGCGTGCACGCAACCGAGAGGTCACGAGTTCGAACCTCACACGATGCCTATAATACCAAAGTCAACGCGGTCCGACCGGTCAACCCTGTAAAAGGGTATATTTTTTTATAATTACTTTCTTTATTATTTTATTTAAAAATCATTTAAAAATACTTCAAAAATATGACTTTTTAAGTTTAAAAATTGTAGTAAATACCACAAAAATAGATCTAAAAATCTAATAAAAGGCATTAATTAGAAATATCAATTTCAAATAGAAGATATATATTTATCGAATTATTACGTGATTATTTAGGTTAGTTTTCCCTCGTCGGTTGAATCATAAATTCGTGCGCATTCATCATCATCAAGGAACGCACTCACTGTGAGTGAATTCTTACAAATTCCCCTTTTTATTCATGTTTTGGGGTGTATCATGTGTCATTTATTTATATCTTTTATTCAAACACTTGTGCTATTACCATTATATGATCATACGTATGATGTAAATGTTGTTTGTTGTATTGCGTGCAAATCATTCATTAGGCCCATCAGTTCCTCGTTGGAGACGGGTTGAGCATCAGGTGCCTCAATAGATCGGCTCCGTTTGATTGAGCCTTGATCTCATTGTTCATCATTTGATATGTGTGTGTGTGTGCATTAATTGATATTATGTGTTTTGTGGTTTAATTTACATATACGTATACTCATATTTGGTTATGCACATTTTTATTCAAATAACCAATATAACTAATTCTTTCAAACATTTAAATAAGATTCACTCGCCAACTTTTGTTGACCCAAAACCCTATTTTTACACATGATACAGGGGGACAGGTTGAAGCAGGGAACACATAGGAAATTGCCTTAGAAGAAAAATAAAGAAGTCATGAAAAATGTATTTGAACATGTTGTGCTTGTATGTTTATTATAATTTCTTCTTTAAAAAGAAATAATAAATATGAAACTTTATAGTAAATGTCATGAGCTTTGATGAAAACCCAATCATGCCCCGACTACCATTTCCGCTGCGGGTCAGGGTGTGACAGAGGAGCTAGTCGGGTGGTGTGATGGTGAACGGTAGGCGCTCGAGGCCTCCCCCTCGCGCCTAGTACGAGGTCTGGGTGGGTACGGACCACAACACTACCCAGAAGGATCTGGCGAGTAACTCGATGTCAAGAGGGGTGTCAACGGATCCTCCTCAGGATCAGTCTCCATATGCGAAGTCGACTGGTGACTCGAATGATCAGACATGCTACCTGAAAAGAAAACCACACACAATGTTGATTGAACTGACCCCAAATACCGAACTCACATTCCACAAATATACACATAAGCACGTATTTCACGCAGTTTCAATTTTTACGATTTATAAAAATTACTTGCGGTTGGTGACGTTAGTAGGCGGATTTCCGTCCTATGTCAATGACGTTCCCAAAACCCCAAGTATGAGCAGATAAATTATGGTGTTCCGGACCACAATAATTTATTTGCCCCACCAGGGCTTCCTGGTAATAGCCATACTACTCAGTTTCTAAAGGTTCTCAGCGTGTGGAGACTAACTTAGGATTATAGTCTAGGTTCTTTAGAGATACCTAGTTCGCTATAACCGAAGGCTCTGATACCATCTTCTGTCACACCCCAAATCGCAGCGGAAGACAAATGCAGGGTGCGGCAGACACGTGGTAATTCTCTATAGTTTAAAAACATGATATCATAAACAAAGAGAACCTTTGTTACAACATACTATCAGTATCATATTACACACCATAAGTTTCAGTACAGTACTACGAGCTATCACAACTCTTATTCTGCTACAGTTTACTACTACAGCCATCCACACGCACGTTTCTTACTCTTGCTTCGCTTTACCTGAAATGCATGTTAGTTTTAAAAGGGTCAGCTAAACGCTGCGTGAGTCCCACTGGTTTAGTTATTGTGAAACAGTATGTGTTAACAGGTTTAATTGCACTAGTCACAGTCACTGTCACGGTCATAGTCACAGTCACAGTCATGGTCATTGTCATAGTCACTCCGTGTCATACAGACACATCATCGCTCCGGGTCGTGTCACCGCAGACACTTCCCACCAGGTCGTGTCAAGACAGGCACGTCATCCCGGCAACTAAGTCATGTTTCCCTGCAGTTATGCCTAGTTAACATAACCGAATTTAGGACGCGTGCAGTTGCATAGTCACCGACACACAGCGTCACCTAGACACTGCCTGGAGCAACTGGGTTAGTCAAACCAATAGCACTATTCACTGCCCATGGCTTACGCCAATCACTTGTAGAGGGAAGTAGGTTGTGTGTTAGACAATTCACAGCATCACAAGTTGGTGAAATTAACACAGTTTCGTAATATGCGAGTCATTACTGAAAACAGTGAAACCGTTTACAAGTGGGAGAGTAAACTCACTCCAAAATTGGTGTATTCAACACAGTTTTTAACATGCAAGTCCCCAGAAAATAGTAAAACCATTCAAAAGTGAGGAAGTGAAACTCACAGTGCAATTCATAGTCTTAACACAAGAGTGGTCGATTAGATGGATCAACTTTAATGACACACATGCAAGCATGGACTCAAATCAGTATCTAAGTTGGTAATGGTTATAACTTGTATCTGGTCAGGAGTTTTCACTCAGGATTGAGTCTATAGGACACTTGAATGGTGATGGACATCAGGGTAGCATTAGTTTTCAGTTTGGCTTCCAGGCACCGATTCGCGTGCCAGCCAAAGTCGGTAGTTTAACGTGTGTGGATAATGGTACGGGAATACCAGTAGTGCCAACACGTGGTTATTCAAAAACGATTAACTTTCCATTAAGGGAGTTTGAGTGTTTGGGGGGTCTAAGTTGCCCAAATTTAGGTTTCCATTTTCACCGTCGGGAATTCTCCTGGATTGTCTTAGAGCACACCCATAGTGCCCAAATTGCCCGGGAATCTCCCGGAATACTCCTAGTTTCTCAACTATAGTATTTTTCGGGTTGAGCCAGTTCCCAGTTCCGGCAGGTTCGTTATACGGTAAACTGCCGAAATTGTTTTAAAATACTCTATTTTTAATTCCATAAATTCCCATTTAATCTATATTTTATATAAAAATTTGTAAATTTTTATATAACTCAGTACAAATCGGTAGATTATGGGAAACATTTCTGGGAATTTATTTTGTTAATTTACTTATTTAAATATATTATTTATAAAACTATTTTTAACCACATAATTCGAATTAAATACCCTCACTAGTTAAAAATCCAAAAAAAATCCAGAACACCTTATGCATGTCCAGGAACTTCTCAGAAAATTTTGAGATTTTTTTGATTTCTTTTCGGTGCGTTCCTGGCTACCGATGAACTCCAAATTTTCCCATATCAAAACTCAACCAATGAACTCCAAATTTTCCCAGATCTTTCCCCATATGTTCCTAATGCCTCTGTAAAATTTATTGAATCCGTTTGATATTTTTTCCGAAATTCTTTCGGTAAAACAGTTAAACATTCACCAAAAATCATAGGAAATTCCAAAATCTCTAAAATTTTGCATGGACCTTCCTGACAATACCCTACATCTTAACACCAAATTTCAACTCAATCCAAGTTACACGGACCAAGTTATAGGTAAAACAATTTCCTGCCTATCCTAGATTCAGTTTTCGGATGATATACCTAGCGATTCTTCCGTTTCCAAGCGTTTATCTTGATCCCAGAAGTGTGTAAAGGCTATATTCAGTACCCACACACAAAGTACAATCCAAATAATCTAGAACTTAGATCAATCAAGCTTAAATTCATTGTTTTTCGGTTAATCGAATAGTTAAGTGATTTTCGTCGAATAAGAGTTGATTAGGGTATCAAACCCCATTGATTAGCAACCATGGCTGCCATATAATACCAGGGATATATGTGGTGTTCATATTCAGCCTTAAAACATGTTTAAAACTCCAAAATTCATGGATTAAAAAGCGTTTTTGGCTAGAAATCATGTTTAATCGAAGAAACGAACTTAGAATTATGAGTATCAAGGCAAATACCTTTGAATTAGGACTTGTTTATGGAAGAACTCAGCTGAGAAGATGAGTTAAGAGCAGGGTTTTGAGAATTTTTGAAGATTTTTATTATTAAAATTAAAAGAAAATGAATAAAAAAAAGATTTATAACCATGGGGGTGGTGGTGGCGGCATAGAGGTGGGCCCCTAGGGCCACCTCGTGTTTCGTTTTACGTGCGTAAAGATGATGTTTATCTTCTCGATAAGAATAGATTCGTTTCGGGTCCGGAGCGCGTTCTCAATTTGCGTGACGAACTCCGTTTTGCGCGTACTTAGTGTCAAAAGACTCGGTTTTAAAAATTATGCATAACCGTCTAAAAATCCGAACCCAGTTACGTGTTAATCATAAAAGTCTCGTTTGACGTTCGTTTAAGTGTTTTTAAGCTTGATCGATCGTTCCTTGCACGTTCGGTTGCCTTATGTTATGCCCGGAACGAATGCGTTTCCCCAACCGGGAGCTGCTTCGTTTTGCGTGCCCGGGCTTTAATTATTTTCAAACCTTATGTCACAGTCTACGGCACAAAACTAAGTTACTCCTGGAACTCCGAATCATAAATAAGGCTACCGATAACTTAATAATCAACATCAAAGGTCTAATGCGCTGTTAAACGTCAAGTCCCCGTTTAACACGTTGTTCAAGGCTAAGGACACCACCCTCGCATCGTTGGTCCTTAGTAGCGTCATGTCAAACATGACGTGTTCTCAGATTCCTACGAGATATAACATATATCCTTTCGCACAACACACAGGTCATGAAATTTCACAAGGTTTACGCACAATTATAGTTTTAGTCATGCTTTAAGTTTAGGACCAATTAAGGTGCACCTGGTTTCGTCATGTGTATCACAATAAATATCTTGAAATCTTATACAAGTTCGCTCAAACTTATCAGGGTGAAATTTTTTAAAATCTTAACAAAAGTTCGTCCGAACTTGTGTAAAATTGAACTTGATTTTAATAACTTCACAAGTTCGGCCGAACTTGTCAGTGGGCTAATCAGTTTTCAAAGTTTGTGAACGTGTTTTTCAGCTATTCTCGTCAGTTTTTCCATGATGGAAGATATTCATAGTGCATTTATGACGGTTCGGCATCGAATGCTCAAATGGTGAATCAAGTTAACATTGATAATGAGATGGGTACGTCTGTGAAGCCACCGAAACTCATGTGTATTGATGAATACGAGGGGTGGAAAGAAAAGTTTACAAATTGGGTTCAGTCTACGCTCTTCCACTGGGTTGCAGTTGAGACTGGCTACACATGGCCAAGAGATGAAAACGATAATGTTATCGATATAAGCAAGTTTTCTACTGCACAGAAAGATGCGTACGTAGCCGAAAAGAAGATGATTAGTCTGATCCAACAGTTTGTGAAGGAAGATATCTTAGTGTTATTGCTAGAATACAAAACTGCACAAGATCTTTGGAAGTCTCTAAAGGCAAAATATCAGGGAAGTGCAGAAATGGTCAAGAGTAAAAAGGCTTTAATCATGAAGGAATTCGACATATTCACCATGATAAAAGGCGAATCGATGAAACAAATGATTGAACGTTTCTGTCATTTGAAAGTGATTATGAGGAGACATGGTCTTGAGAAGACGGAAGAGGAATACATTGACAAATTGGCTGATGCTTTGCCTAAAGGTGAATGGACGACATATCTCATGGTGCTCAAAGAAAGTCCAAGCTGGGAGTTCTTCAAATTATCCACGTTTATTGATAAGTTGGAGGGGCACGAGATGGACTTGTTAAAGATCACCAAGTCAAAGAATTCAAATGTTGCTCAAGATGTAGGGCTTTACTACAAGACTTGAGCTCAAGAGAATATTTCAAGCCCGAAGATCCAAACCGCTTTTAGCGCGAATCTGAATTCCTCGAATCATTCGCCACAAAGCCAAACTCAATCATATCCAAAATATGATCAGAGTCCTCATAATTCATCATATTCAAGCACGGGTTCAAATCAGAATAATCAATTAAATTCCGATCCAAATGTGTTCAAATACAACATTGCTGTCAATGTAAACAATGTCGTTTCTGAACAAGTGGCAAACAACACATGGCACTTCTTGCCACGGTGTTAGAATCTTACGAGAGTTTAGTGGCCGGGAAGATTGGTAATCCTAAGATGATTGCAGAGGATTATGATCAAGTGGATGAAGAAGAGCTTGAGCTGATGGACATCAAATGGTCCTTAGCCTCGATTAGTCGGAGGGTTACTAAATTTGTTACTCTAACCGGCAGAGACATCAGGAATTCAAGCAACAAACTGGGTTTCGACAAAACGAAAGTTACTTGCTTCAAATGCCGACAAAAAGGGCATTTTAAAAGAGAATGCAAGAATCCAGAAGCGAGTGACAATCAAAGTCCATTTGGAGGTGGCAGTGATTATTACAAGAAGTCTTTACAATACAAGCCATTCCCAAAGAAGACTCAAGTTGAAGTTCAAGAGAAATCATCAAACAACACAGAAAAAGCGATGGTTGCTGCGAATGAAGATGACGGTTTTGACTGGAACTCATATATTGGGAAAAAGACCGGAGTTGCTTTAATGGCTGAGGTCATGGAAGATACATCCACTGAGGATGCAGCTATGGAAAGCGCAATGCTAGAAGAATACTTACAACAAGCAGGAGAGGAGGAAATCTATCATCATACAAAGATGCAGTGTATCCTTTCTCCTAACATGACTTCTAGTTTTGCAGGTTGTTTTGGTGATACAACATCCTCGGTAAATGTTGTTGTGGAGAAATCTGTGGTTGAGGAAGTTATCAACGTGACCAAAGAGATGAATGAGGAAAACTTCATGGAGATCACCAACAAAGCTATGATGGCAAATCTAATGAAGGTAGGTCCGGAGGTAAAAGTTGTAGAAAAGAAAGTTGTTAAAGTGCATTTCGTTGAGGTTAAGAAACCTTGTACGAAGTGTACCGAGCCTTGTCTGCAATGTGCTGAAAAGACTCAAATCATAAGTGAACTCAATGTGCATAACAATAATTTCAGATATGATTATCGCACAATGAACGAAGCTTATGATAAAATGAAAGATGATTACAGCAGGCTTGATAAAAACAATGTTGAACAAGTTGATACTGTAAGAATGTTAAAAGCAACAATAATGGAAAAACAAAAAGCAATTAATGTTTATATCAACACCATTGCTGAAGTAAAACAAGAACTTCAAGACATGAAAATTGAAACTGGAAGGGTGAGACAGCTTTTGAAAAGCTATACCACAAATGCTTATGTCATCGATCATATTCTTCCAACAATTCTGTTGGAAGAAAATGTTCAGAAATCAAAAGGTAAGAAACGTGGAGATTATAGTAATGTTCCACCACCCTTGTGCGAAAAATATTGTCGCATGAAAGCTGAAGGGATGAAAAAGGCGCTTAACATTGAACTTTTAACCGAAAAGAAAAATGACCTGCCTGAGAACATTGATATAACCTACACAAGTGATGCGGCGAAGCAGTGGTAAAAAAATGTTGTTGATAATGTTCTGAATGAATCTGATGATGGCAGCGTTGAAGGCGCCAACTCGAGTTCGAACAATTCTAAATCACATTCTGAAGATGATGATACATCATCGAAAGATAGCCTAAGTGATGATCCTAACATTGCCATGTACAAAGTTAAGGAATCGAATAGACTATATTTTGACGATAGCTTTCCGATCGGAATGTGAAAGAAGATCAGCTTGATAAATTCTTTAAACTCGTTGAAGTATCATCAAAAGATATGGAGAAAAATGAAAAGAAGTTTTACTCTAAACCAAAAAAGAATTTTAACAACTGCCGAAGGAATGGTGGTGATTTTCCTGAACATATGAGAGCAGGGTTGGGTTTGGATGTAGAAGATGAACCGAAAAAGAAAAAGATAAAGATAAAAACATGGCATTCGTGTATGGGACTAGTACGGTTCAGGAAGAGAGTTTGATTGAAAAACAATCAAATGATGAGTTCAAAAAGGAAAAAGAACTTTGAGATAAGACTAAAGCCGCAAGTGGTGTAAAATCAGTGGACATTCTCATGATAATCGGACTTGCTTTAAATGCAATGAAGTTGGTCAAATTGCACGCAAATTTCCGAAATCTAAGCTTGTGTATCATCAAAGAAAGACAAGTTCAGATGTTGAGAAGCCTAAGCAACCAGAGATTTTAAAACCAATCAAAATTCTGAAAAGAAGTGAATCTAAAATTGAAGTTAAATCTAAAATTGAATCAAAGTTTGAAAATTCAATTTTTGAGAAAGGTGAAACTTCCAAGTCAAACGAAAACAAAGATTCAAGGTTTTACATCAAAATGACAAGAATTAAATCACAATCCCTGGTTGCAAAGAAGAAATCAACAACATCTGTAGTTGCCAAGTCTGAGTCAGTTAAGATTGGTAACAACAAAGTGTCTGAATCTGAGATTAAAACTAAAACTGTCAAACTTTCAAAAGATAAGAAAAAGGTCAAGTTTGAAAATGATAGTGTCGATGAAGTCTTAGATGGTGACTTTGAGGATGATTATGAAATTTATTATCCCAAACCCAAGACCAAGAAGGCTTGGGTCGCACTTTTTAACTGAATTGTTAATGTGTGCAGGGGCTCCAAAGATCCATATTACAGAAGTGGATTCTGGATAGCGGAGAGTCAAGGCACATGACCGGGATGAAAGCACTACTCTTTGATATCAAAGTGATTAATGGAGGAGATGTAGGCTTCGTTGGAAATCAAGGAGGTAGGATTGTTGCTGAAGGAAAGCTTTCGAATGGTGTGGTATCTTTTGATCAAGTGAATTACATCGTCGAGCTAGAAACAATCTTCTCAGTATATCACAGATTTGCGATAAGCAGTTCACTGTTCATTTCAATGATAAAGAGTGCATGATTCTAAAGCCGGGCTTCAAGATTCCTGATGAATGGATTCTTATGCGCACTCCACGCGAAAACTATCTCTACGTTCTAGACATGGGTGTTGCTACTACATCGTCAAAGACGGCTCAATGCTTTGTCTCAAAAGCCACGGAGAAGGATTCGATTCTATGGCACAGAAAAATGGGTCATATACATATGAGGAAAATGAATTTTCTGGTTCACAACGACTAGGTCAAAGGAGTTAATCTTCGAAGCTTCCACATGACGGATCATTGTCTTGAATGTAAGAAAGGGAAGAAAATCAAAAAGTCACATCCTAAGAAGATTCTAAACTCCATAAAGTTGCACTTGAACGTCTACATATGGATCTTTTCAGTCCGGTGAACGGCCGAAGTATTTCTGGAGATCTGTACTGTTTAGTTGTCACAAATGATTATTCTCGACATGGGTTTTCTTTTAAGAGTCTAAAGATGAAACGTTCGATAATCTAGTGATTCTCTTCAAGAAGCTCAAAAATCTATATCATCTGCCTGTCAGACGTATTCGCAGTGATAACGGCACGGAGTTCACGAAAAACAAGATGAAAGAGTTTTGCAACGCCAAAGGAATTCTGCACGAATTCAATGCACCTTACACTCCATAATAAAATGGTGTAGCTGAAAGGAAGAATAGAACTCTAATCTAAACAGCAAGAACAAGGCTTGCAGACTCGAAACTTCCTGTTAGCTTCTGGAGTGAGGCGGTTGTAGTGGCATGCTACACATTGAATAGGGTCTTAACTGTCAAACTGACTAAAAAGACTTGCTTCAAACTGATCAACCGAAGGAAACCAAATCTGAAATATCTAGAACCGTTTGGTGCACCGTGCACAGTGATTGATCAAGATGGAAAGTTCGGTGCTAAAATGCTTGAAGGTTTCTTTGTTGGTTACGCTAGTCCGCTAAGAGAGTTTATGTTCCTGCTTTGAGAAAAGTGATTGAAGCGCAACATGTTGATTGCTTTCGGTACACAAATCCTATTCAGAGGAAAGGCGATGCGTGGTTATTCAATTACCAAGATTTGTGGAAGTCATTCGACTTGCTATAAGAACCGTCTGAAGAAGAACTTGCAGCTCTTTATTATCTTCAACAGTCGGCAAATCAAGAACACATTATAAGGCCAATTGTGGTTAATCAACCTACTGTTGGTACATCATCTTCTGGTGCAAGTCCGAGTAATAGTGGTGTTCCAGTTGAAGAAGTTTCTAAAACAGAAGCAACACCTATTACAACTCTAGCAAATGTTTCCGCTGAACCAGGAAATGCAACTACAGAGCCCAATATTCTTCAGAATAAGAATTCCGACTCTGATGAAGCTCCGACTTTTGATGACGATGGAGAATCCTCTTCCGATGAAGAATCCAAGCAGATTTCAAGCATGTTGAATCAATCTGCTGGCCCGGGCAATCAAAATGAAGTTACATCTAGTGCTCCTGAAGTTGATTTGATCGTTGATCTGAATATTTCAAATCAGAATAGTACGGTTGATGTTCCTAGTGAGGAGATGCCACGATCTTATTCATATCACCCTTCAACAAACATTATTGGAGAATTACAGACTGGAGTGAGAACGAGAGGCCAGATCAACAAAGCATTAAGTTGTTTCTATACCCGAGTGGCTCCGACTCAAGAATACTGCTATTATTCATGTTTCATATCTCAAATAGAGCCAAAGACTGTGAATGAAGCTTTAGGTGATGAGAACGGGGTGATAGCGATGCAAGAAGAATTGTTACAGTTTGAGAAACTAGGAGTTTGGAGGCTTGTAGACTTACCGCCTAAGCAGAAAGCGATAGACACGAAGTGGGTCTTCAAGTGTAAGAGGGATGATTGGGGAGTGATTGTAAGAAACAAAGCTTGGTTGGTTGTCAAAGGTTTCCACTAGTAAGAAGGAATTGACTATACAGAAGTCTATGCACTGGTTGCACGTTTAGAGTCAATTCGCATTTTCCTTGCATTCGCAGCTTGGAAAGGTTTTAAGGTGTATCAGTTAGATGTGAAATCCGCATTTCTATATGGTAAGCTACGCGAACAAGTGTACGTCGGTCAACCACCGGGGTTCATCGATCTGCTAAACAAGAACAAAGCTTATCTCCTAGACAAAGCGTTATACGGTTTACAACAAGCCCCGAGAGCTTGGTACGAGACGTTATCTCAACACCTCGTTGGAAACGGCTTTATTAGAGGCATAGTGGATAGTACATTGTTTACCAAAGAAGTCGGAAGTCATCTAATCATCGTACAAATCTATGTAGATGATATCATTTTTGGTTCAACGGATGATAATCTTTGCAAAGAATTCGAAAAGATCATGAAGAAGAAATTCGAGATGTCTTCTATGGGCGAAATGAAATTCTTCCTCGGATTACAGGTGGATCAGTTACCAGATGGCATATTCATTCATCAAACGAAGTTGTTCATGATATTCTGAAGAAGTTTGAAATGGATAGCTCGAAGCCGCTTTCGACTCCTCTGGCGCAGAATCATGGGATTTGCATTGACGAACTGGAACCAAAGTGGATGATACGCTCTATCAGTCGATGATACGATCTCTTATGTATCTGACGGCATCTCGCCCAGATATCATGTATCCTCCTGCCTTTGCGCAAGATATCAATCCACTCCCCGAGTGTCACACATGCAGATAGTCAAGAGAATATTCTGTTACCTGAAAGGATGTCCAAGCACTGGCTTGTGGTATCCAAAGAACGATAATTTTGATCTGACGGAATACGCTGATTCTGACTTTGGGGTGGACAAGCTGAATTCAAAGTCTACAACGGCTGGTTGCCAGTTCTTCGGAACTCGATTAGTAACGTGGCAATGCAAGAAACAAACCACGGTCTCTCTCTCTACATGTGAGGCAGAATACATTTATGCTTCCAGCTGTTGTTCCCAAATCCTATGGATTCAACAACAGATGAGAGACTTTGGATTGCAATTTCTTGATACGCCTTTATATGTAGATAATAAGGCAGCAATCAACATCACTAAAAATTATGTTCATCACTCTCGAACTAAACACATAGAAATTCGTTATCACTTCATTCGTGACTGCTATGAAAAGAAGTTGGTGCGAATAGAAAAAATCCACACTGATGAACAAAAAGCTGATTTTTATACCAAAGCTTTTCCTTTAACAAGATTTAAATATCTAATGAGGCTTAACGGTATTAAAAATTTGTTGACAGGTGCGGAAGCAGAGGTTGAATATGGATCGGACGACGAGTTCACGTGATCCACATTGGTTTGTATATCTTTTAGATTAGTATTTCTTAAAAACTAAAATACAAAAATATGTTTTCGATTTTAGGGGGAGAAATATTTGAGAAAATACAAAAAACATTTGAAAAATTTAAAAAGTACAAAAACATTGAAAAAGACAAAAAGAATTAAGTGTCACAAAGGAAATGATAGTACATCAGTGGACTATCACAATATGCTAAAGAATTGTAAAGTTTAAAAAGTGATAAACAAATCTTACTGTGGATGTGTCGATAGGCTTTACACGTTCAGTAAATTGTTTCCGAGATATAAACTAAATTTTACAACTGCTTAAACTTGTGGATTAACATCACTTGGATATATGGACTTAGTAATCCGAAATTTCGTTTGACAGGTTGCCTGATTCTGAGATACGAGGTCTTTATAGATAGTTGATATCTGGGGTATTATACAAGTTCTTCTGATTTTGCGGAAGCAATAGCCTATAACTTCTATAATGCTTTTGCTAAAAACTCCTAAACTGCATGCAAACTTGAAAGAATCGAAAGATCTAATCATTTGTAGTGCTGAAAAGATTCCTTAATTGGAACAAACCTTTAAGTCGAGCCTTCATCTTTTTGTCGATACGGTGGTATTAACATGAGCTCTCAAGGCTTCGCATTAACCCAGATACAGATATCAATTATCCTATACTCACCTGTAAGATGAAATCTAGGGAATCTTGATACGGGAGTATATTCTAAGATGGAAACCATAGTTGAGTCAAGTTTCATAATTCATACCTAACATATCTTGGAACAATTGAGAAATGTGTCGAGTTTAAGTGGACAAACATATCGACACTAGGTAAACGAGTTAAAAACTTAATGTCATCAAAAGGTCAACGGTACTGGTGATATGTCTCAATCAACTGATATGATCCTTAGACACGAATTCATAAAAATATGTCTGTAAATATGTTTGTACATAGTTTACCTGTTAAATTTCTGTAAATATGTTTGTACATAGTTTATCTGCTTTTTAGATTAAAACCAAAAATGTCACACCCCGACTCGCAGCGGAAAAGGTGATCGGGGCATGATTGGGTTATCATCAAAGCTCATGACATTTATTTTAACGTTTCATATTCATTAATACACTTTAATGGAAAATTACAATCAATATTACAACATGTCCTAAATATCAATCTAGGCTTCATTGTTTTCTTCTAAAGCATTTCCTATGTTTTCCTTGCTTCATCCTGTTCACCTGTATCATGTGTAAAAGGGTTTTTGGATCAACAAAAAGTTGGCGAGTGAATCCTATGGAAAACATTTGAACAAGTTTATTTAATTGATTATGAAATAAAGTGCACAACCACACATGAGTAAAAATAGATGTAAACTTATTCAACAATCATTAGATATTAAATAAAGCACACATGAACAATAATGGAACGTTTAGAGGCACGCGTTGCTCAACTCGTCTCTCACGAGGAACTGATGGGCCTAATGAATGAATTGCATAAACATGATAATATGAAAGACATAACTACAAACAATATAAACTCAATGATACACACATGAACAATAATGGATTGGTCTTGAGGCACGCGTTGCTCAACTCGTCTCCCACGAGGAACTGATGGGCTTAATGAATGAATTTCATATAAGTTGACAAAATGGAATACATAATCACAACAATATAAACAATCTAAGTTTAGGTCACGATATGGTATGGCACGAGTTTAAATAAACAAGTTAATTATTTTGTGACACATGACACACCCCAAAACATGTAATTAAAAGGGGGAGTTGTAAGATTCACTCACAGTGGGTGCGTTCGGTTGATGATGTTGAATGCACGCGAAGTGGTTTTAACCACGAGTGAAATTAACCTAGATAAATAGCATTATGGTTCGGTAAGTAAACGGATTTTATTAATCCATTTTAGTAGGATTGTTGGGTGTATTTTTGTGAGTTTAAGGCTATTTTCTAACCTTAAAAATGTTATTTTTAAGTATTTTTAATTGATTTTTAATTAAAATAAATAAATAAAAAAAATAAAAAATTTGACTTTTTTGACCGTTGACCGTTGACCTTGACTGTTTGACCGGTTCGTATGTGTGTATATGTGCGCTGAGTGAGGCTCGAACCCGAGACCTCCCGTACGCGTGCACGCAGCTCTACCAACTGAGCTACGTGTCTAACCCGAAATATTTTCTGTTTTTAATTATATTTATATACTAATTAGATTAAACAGAAAATCCTTTATTTCTTAAAAACGATTTTAATCCGTGACTCGGTGCGCTCCACAGGTCTCGAACCCGGGACCTGTGGTTTAGGTTAACACACAGTCCACCGCTGGACTGTGTGTTTAACTTGTTATATAAACCGATTTTTATTATACTTATATACAAACTAAACATTTCCATTTCTGTCTTATTTTAAAGAGTTTAATAATTGTCCGGATCGGTGCAGTAGAGCGGACTCGAACTCGTGTCCTGTGATTAAACATACCCACAGTCCACCACTGGACTGTGTGTCTAACTTGGTTATTATTCCGGTTAGTAATATACTTAACATATACAGCGTGACTCCGGTTCGGTTAACAAAAAAAAAGACATTTTATTAAGGCAGCATGCGTGGGACAAGATTCGAACTCGAGACGTTTACGTGTTTATTGTGCACACAGTCCACCGCTGGACTGTGTGTCTAACCCGAGTTATAACTTGATTTTAATTATACTTGAACATTACAGAAAACTTCGTCTTCTTCGTTGATTTTAACCAGAATCGGAAGTCCGACTGGTTCGATGTTTTAATCGTGTTCGTTAGCGTTTTTCAGTTAATTACAGATGAGATATGTAAAAAGAAGGAAAGATTTAAGCGTGAGGTATACCGACTGGATTCCTCTGTTTTTCCGGCAGAACTCCGGCAGCAGCAACAGGTTCCGGCGTCGTGTGTCTTGCAGCAGCGAGTCTTCAGAGAGCTTGAAAAGGATGTGGGTGACTTCGGTATAAGCTCAGGGGGTTCAGTAAGGCTTAGAAGTGGAGGGTTTGGTTTTCCGGCGACGAGCAGAAGATTTCCGGCGAGTGAGTTTTCGCCGAGAAAGGGTGCGGTTTTGAGCGAAAAAGTTTGCCGAGGTTCGAGGGGGTATTTATAGGGCAGGTTATCGATGAACTTGGTCCAATTTCCGACTTGATTCGTCGGTTAGAAAGTCTCCGGCGGTTATAACTTGTGTCACGGGTTCAGGCGTACGTTATAACTGAAGATATCGTAAATTCTTGGCGAGATCGCCGGGATTTCCGACGACTGAAATTTGGGCGCCGGTTTTGAATTCGGAAAGACATGTTATGAATTAAATGATTCTAATAATTAACAAAGAACACTAGTGGCGCAGTGGTTGAGTGTGTGTGCGGTAAGACTTTGCTGGACCGGTTACTGACCCGGATTCGAAACCCGGCAGGAACATATTATTTTTATTTTCTTATTTTTAACAGTTTTTCAAAAACAATTTATATATTCCAATATAATAATTAATTATGTATCGTTTAAAATTATTTTGGGCATTAAATTCGCAACGAAATTTTTAACTGATTGTTCGGTTAATAAACGGAGCGGGTTTGGTAAATCCGTTTTTTACGGATGTTACAAAAAAGATTTTCAGTGTGTTTTAGCATAAACTTGGAAAATACAAAAAGATTTTGTTTCTACATTAGTTTCAACAAGCCAATGTTGGAGAACGGATCTTCGAAGTCTCGTAAGGTGCTAAACTGGTGGAAATCTAATTGACAACGGGCTGGGAGCTAATCTGTAAAATCTGATAAGCGAAAATGATTATAAGTTCATTAAATTGAAACTTGATTTGAGAAAAACCAACTGTTTGTTCATAACGGGTCAAACCGAGGTCATTAACTTGGACTCGGCAGACAAATCAGTTAATCAATGTCATTAACTTGGACTTGGTCAACTGAGTGGATTGTTAAAACTGGTAAAAAATGAAAAGTTCAGGGTTTAAATTGAAAATTTTGAATTTGGTTTGTTTAAGTTCGCCCGGACTTGTTATCAAGTTCGACCGGACTTGTCTGTGCTTAAAAGGAAGTATTAAATGACAAGTTCGCCAGGACTTATACTTATCTTAGTTGATTACAAGTTCGCCCGGACTTGTTCAATATAAATAGATCATAAGTTCGCCCAGACTTCATTACTGATTCCCTAAAACACTTAGCGAACTTGTGCGATTTTGAGCGAACATCCAAATTGACACATTTAAGTCAAATTACTGCCCGATTTTAGAGTGAATCTTAGTGATTTGCACATTAAGAATCATGGCTATGGTAAGTGATTGGACATTGAACCGTGAATTGATGAGTTCTGAATCTTATAGATCTGTGATGAACAATTGGACCTGATTTAGGTTGTTATAGGACAAATTGGACCATAAATTGTGATAAACATCAATAATCGATCTTTAACACACCTTTTGATTTGATCAGAATGCCATAAACTTGAAGTTGCATGTTTAAAAGGTTAAAGATGACAAGTTCGCCCGAACTTGTTAACTGGTTCATTGAACTAAGTTCGGCCGAACTTGTCCTCAAATGATAGAATTATTATCTCACAAGTCCGCCCGAACTTGTCCTCAAGTTAAAACAATTAATGTTGAGAATTTCAAAAATCATGAACACTTGACAAGTTCGGTTGGACTTGTCTAAATCTGTTTCAAAATTGTAAAGGCTTTACGCCCAAACTTGTTTAGAAATGGTCAAAATATTAACAAGTCCGCCCGGACTTGATAAGAATGTGATGTTTATGCCAATCAAGTTCGCCCGAACTTGATATTAGGGTTTGTGAAAATTGTTAAATTTTGACTAATTTGGTCTCGATTTTCGTGCTTGCAGAATATTCAGCTCTCGTTCAATAAATTCCAAAATACGTGCATAACACTCGACAAGACTGTCTGTCCATCTCTTGAAGCATATGACAGTATTCTCGTTTTCATGGAGCGTATTCCGATTCATAAAGTGATTACAGAAAAGACGATGGTTTATAGGTCGCACGTCTATAGATTCTGGAGCTCAGCATCACTGAATAAGGATAACACAGTGATTAAATCAGTGGTTCGTGAAGGAAATGAAGATAAGGAGATTACAGTATCTGAAGCAGACATTCGCAAAGTACTAAATTTCAACGACGCAGCGAATGATCCAATGATGCTTGATGAAAGAATGGTGCGAGGTTGTTTTTGTCGCATGGGATATAAAGGGCACGTAAACGAATCTACTTTGAAGAAAGGGGGAGTTTCGAATCCCTATAAGTTTCTGATGCATGCAATCATTCACACTTTTAGTCATCAAAAGGCAGGATTGGATAATGTGCATGATTATATGGCTTGTATGGCCACAACACTTATTCTAAACAAGAAGTTCAACTTTTCTAAGCTTGTGTTCACGCATATGAAGAACAACATGGGATCGAACAGGCTTGTGATGTATCTGAGGTTTATACAGATGCTGATCGACGACAAGTTCAAGAAGATCGCAAAGGATCCAAACGATATTGTCTATCTTAGTCACTTGGATGATACAACTGTCAAGAAGCTTATTACTTTCCAGAAGCAAGCTTCATCGTCGATCGCAAAACCTTTATTTGGTGCTATAGTTTCTGCTGATTATGTCGCACCACCAGAATACAAATGGCGTAAAGGTGACAGTGGTGACGAAAAAGAGAGGAATGCTGAAATAGAATGGTTGTCGACTTTCAAAGAAAAACGCAGTGATTGGTTTCTAAAGAAAGTTGTTGTTGAAGAGAAGAAGAAAACTTCGCGAAAGCCAAAGAAAGTCGATACTATGTTGATAGACGAAGAGGAACCTGTAAATGTTCAAACAGAAGCTGGTTCGAGTGCTGCAGTTATTATTGAAAGTCAAGAGGCTGAAAAGACTACACAAGAAGATGACATGATTTCTGCAACGTCTGATATGATGAAGATAGTGAAGATTCTCTTGAAAGAGAAACAAAGAAAGCAATTTCCAAAACAAAAGCAGAGAAGATTAAAGAAACTGACGCTAATTACGAATCAGAGATAGAAAAGGGTTCTAGTGAGGAGAGACCTAAGAAGAAAGCTAAACGTGTTAAGTCTTCTGCTAAAGATACAACATCGAAGACTACAGGGTCTCCTAGCACCAAAGGCAAGAAAGTTCAAAAGCCTAAAAGCCGCCGATATGTTGGTGAAAAGAAGAAAGGCACAGAAGTCACACAAGAACCTTCTGGTGCAAAAACAACAGGAGTTACACAAGAACCTCCTGTGGCTGAATATATTCAAATTTCTAAAGTTCAAGAGACGATCGTACAGACATGAGCTACACAAGAACCTCCTGAGTCTGAATTGCTCGAAATTCCTATCATACAGTCTCAAGATCCACCGACAACTTATCAACCTGAAAGCTCTACACCTAAAGAAGTTCCAGTGTCTACACCGAAGAGTACACCAAATTCTACACCTAAGACTACTCCGAGGTCGAAGCTATTTGGAAATATTCCTGATGAGCCAGTGAATATTCAAGATTTAAATGATTTCTTCCCAGATTCTGGCATTGATGAACTTGAAAAGAGAGTTAAAGTTTAGAAGACAAAGTGTCGAAGAATGAAATTGAGAAAGCTGCTTTGTAAAGTTTGGTGAAACAAAGCGAGGTAGAAAAAGAGATTCTAAACGACAAGGTCAAATTTCTGGAAGGTGATCGAGGTTATTTGAAAGCTCTAATCGAAAGTTTGCAGGATGCAAACGAAAGATTACTTAAAGAAATTGCAGAACTACGAGTTGAACGTTATTTGAATGATCGAAGGTTTAACAGGCTTCAGAAAGTATTATAGTATGGGGATTGATTTTGCTGCAAAGTATGCAAGATTAGATCTGCAAGAGGCCAAAGAGAAAGCAGAAAAAGAAATTGCAGAACAAGGGAAGGGTAAGAATGTTTTTGAAAGTATGCCTGAGATAACTGAGCTAGTAATTGAATCTGCTAAAGCTTCAGAGTCTGTTAGTATTCCTGAGAAAGAGACTGAACAGAAAGATGATGAAGAAGCTGAAGATAAAGATGATGATGAACCTGTTGATGATACAAAAGATGACTCCGATAATGATGATGGAAATGATGATGATCAAGGAGGAGTTGGTCTGAAAATTGTTGATGCTAAAGTAACAGATGAGTTTGATTTTTCTTCTTTGCTGAATGATGATACAAGCAGAATGGAAGATCAAAATCAGGGGGCAGACAGGGCAAACAGGGCAAACTGACGTTGATATGACAGATGCAATTACTGCAATGCATGTTGCTGCTATACCGATAAAGCCAATGATACTTATGTTAGAACATAATGTTGAGGAAGGTGAATTTGTTCGCAACTATTCAAAAGAAGATTTGGCTAAGCTGCTAAACGTTGATGCTGAAATGTTTGATTTCGACTTCGAAGAGCAAGTGGTGAACATAGATACATTCGAACCGAATGAATACTGTTACAAAAGAAGGTCTGATGCTGACTGTCACACCCCGACCCGCAGCGGAATAAGAGTCGGGGCATAATTGGGTTATCACCAAAGCTCATGACATTTACTATTATGTTTCATATTTAATAAAGTCAAAGTTACATTCTCAAATATCCAAACATGTTCATTCAATACAAAGAAAATAAAACAAACATAACAATCCCAACACTATATCGTTTTATTCTTCTAGTCCAAATCCTATGTGTTCCTAGCTGCAGCTGCTTCACCTGTATCATGTGTAAAATGGGGGTTTTTGGGGTCAACATAAGTTGGTGAGTGAACCTTATTAGATAAACATTTATTAATGAATTAATTGTTAGTTTATCAATGAAAAATTGTGCATAATCATAGATGAGCAAATGTAAATAATCAAGCAATGGCAAATAGCAGTCACACTATAACATACAATAACATATGACAGCATACATGAACATACCAACATCATACTGTAAATAACATAAATGAAACTGTGCGATCAAGGCTCAATCAAACGTAGCCGACCGTATTGCATGTACTGAAAATGAAAATGTCTGTGCGATCAAGGCTCAATCAAACGGAGCCGATCGTATGTGGGCACGCCAGGTTCAACCTCATAATGAAATGGGGAACATGCTCAACGCTCATAAATGGGGAGCGGCGGCCTATGAAATTGCATGTACTGAATAATAAATTGCATCCAATGATAACTACTTAACAGCAACAAACTGAATACAAAAATTCATGTTATGATATATGCACAATGGTTTAGTAATTATATATATATATACAAAGACACATGATACACCCCAAAACGTGATTAAAACGGGGAATTTGTAAGATTCACTCACATTGGGTGCGTTGGATTGGAGATGGTGAGATGCGCACGATTTAGATGAGCGGATCAACGAGGAATACTAACCTAAATAATAATGGAAAAATATAATAAATGGATGGATTTTATTAAGGATTTTAATGAAATTTTTAGATATATTTTTGTGAGTTTATAGCTATTTTCTATCTTTAAAAATGTTATTTTTAAGTATTTTTAATTGATTTTTAAATTAAATTAAATAAATAAAAATATATAAAAAAAAATTATTTTTTTTAGCGTTGACCGTTGACCGGTTCGGTCAGCGAATAAATCTGCGCCGGGTGAGATTCGAACCGGCGACCTCCCGTTCGCGTGCACGCAGCTCTACCAACTGAGCTACGTGTCTAACCCGAACTAATCTCGTTTTTAATTATATTTATACACTTATTCGATTTAACCGAATTTCCTTTATTTGCAAAAACATTTTAATTCAGTCGGACCGGTGCTCGTGACGGGTTTCGAACGCGCGACGTGTAGTTCATGTTGCACACAGTCCACCGCTGGACTGTGTGTCTAACCTGGTTAATATCTCGGTTTTTATTAAACTTAACAACTAACTGGGTTATCCCGGTTTAGTTTTAAAACAAAAAGACGCGTTATAATATAAGGTGTGCGTGTAGTAGGGATCGAACTCGGGACGTGTATAGTTTTTGTTTGCACACAGTCCACCGCTGGACTGTGTGTCTAACCCGTTTATAATTTCATTTTTAATTAATCTTATGTCAACACTGAACTCGTCTTCTTCATTACGAACGCAGACATCAATCAAACAACCGATTCGTGATCAATTTAGTTAATAAACATGATGTCTAGTTTGAATGCATTGAACCGAAAAGTTTGGGGAAAGAAGATACCGAACAGGTTGTCTTCTTCAGAGAGTCCGGCGAAACTTGTCGGCTCTGTTTTTGAAACCTTCGGCTGTGAGAATCAATTAACAGGTTTAAGGGATTAGATATGAAATTGAACTAATGAGTATTGATTATCAGTACATTGGAAGGTGCATACCGGTAATTAACGAGTTTCCGGCAATTCCAGAAGTTTTCCGGCGAACACAGAAAGTCCAGCAATGTCGTCTGTGGTTGATTTTGAGCGATGGGTTAATGTTAGTAAGGTTCTAACAATAGATTGAAATCGTAAAGTAGCAGTATTTTACCGGTTTGAGTTGAATACGGTTTTCCGGCGACTTTTGCAGAGAATTCCGGCGAGCTGTTTTAGGCGCTCTGATGGTCTGAAAATGCGACGAAAAGGAAATGGAGTATTGGTATGATCTCTTTGAATCGCGAGAGTGGTCTGGAGCTTGTGTAATTCCGAACTTGATGGTTTTTCGGTTTTAAGAATCAACAATGATGAGTCTTGAAGTTTAATCAATTTCTGATTGATTAGAAACCGTCGTGCATCAGTTATAAACTGAATGTGTGAGATAAACAACGATTTGACGCTTGGTTTGCCGATTACCGTTTCTCAGATGGCGCCATCGGTTATAACTGAGTTTGTGTATAAGATTCATTTGTGTTCCTAGAGTTAGCAGAAAACACAATGTGGCGGAGTGGTTTAGGGAGTGAGTGTTAAGTTGTTGAAGAGTCTTGGCTGACCCGGGTTCGAATCCCGGCAGCTTCATTATTTTTTTTATTTTTTTTATTTTAACTATTTATCAAATATAATTTTTATAGTTTAGTTTATTTATTAATTATGTATCTTTTTAACTCAAAATATCATAAATATTTAATGTAACTTTTATAACTTGGTACTTGATTACAAAACGGAGCGGGTTTTGAAGACCCGATTTTTTACAAATGTTACACTAACGATTACAACAAAGTGATTATTGAAGATTGGTCGTTAGATGATGAAAAGGATGAAGCTGAAAAGTATGTTGGTCCGAATACTGATAGCTTTCCAACTTTTGAAGAGATGTACGAGCAGCTTAATGAAGATTTGTTGAAAGAGAAAATAGCAAAGTCTGCACGAGAAGGAAAGATCCCAAAGCCAATGACAAAGGAAGAGATTGCTAAAGCAAAGAAGTCCTGGTTCAAAGAGATGCCAACAGAAAGAAAATTCAGACGTCCATTAGCGTTCTTTACCAGAGATGCAGATATATCATTGGGTGACATAATGAGTTGGGGTTGGTTGAAAGAACTTAACGTTTACGCCATCAAAAGAGAGTTAGGAGTTCAATACTTCCGACACATGGCAGATTTCAAAACACTTCCATACTGGGATGTAGAGGAGTTGGTGCAGACAAGGAATGTTACTTATCATATGAAGTTTATTGATCAGTTGTTTTGGAAGATGATTAAATTTGAAGCGACGCAAGGGTTCAAATACTGGAAACCATTCATTCCAAAGCGCCGAATCAAAATGAATAATAAGACTGGTGAAAAAGATATAACATTGGTTATGAAGCATCCAGGAGCAATGAGAAACATGCCACTGATGCCTATTGAACAGGATTTCTATCCTCTGTTTAAGTGGTGGCAAGTTGATCCTACTACATGTGAAGTAGTGATAGTATTGAGATTTGAAGATCATCTGGATATCACTAAAGAAAGAGTTAAAATGTTTCAGACACAAGGATTGAGAGGGTTATGGAGGACTATGCGTAAACTAGACCCGATGTGGCTAGTGAATTGCTCGAAGGAAGATATTAAATGTTTATTCTTCAGTAAGATATGTTATGAGGAGCGTGAGAAGGAACAAGCGATGTAGTATCAGAGGATTGTAAATGTTTGTTACGCGCATGGAGTTAATTCTGGAAGAATGTGGGAATCTAGTTGGAGAGAACTTGAGCGCAAAGAGTTTTTGAAGGAATAAAGGCGAATAGAACGTATACATGAAAGGGGTAGAGAGGCAAGATTGAGACGTTTCAGTTTATGACAAAAGTGCCACCTACTGACTAAACGCCAATTCCAAAGCAAGAACGTAGAAAGAAGCCTACAAAAATTTCTTTGGACGCTGCAGATAAAGACAGAGCTTTGAAGACTGATCAAGACGAAGACCATATCCAAGGGGAGTCTCTTAGTACATAATGTCTATGTCTTAGTCTTGGATCGAGTCTGTTTAGTTTGGGTTAGATTATGTCAAATATGAGGGTTATTTATGTAAATAGACATCAAGTTTGTCCGGAACATTGAAGTTGGAACAAGTTCGCCCGAACTTGTTCAAGACAAGTTCGCCCGAACTTGTTAACTCCCCAGCGAACTTGATGTGCTATAAATAGTGGTCCTTAGTTTGTCATTTGTAAGTTTTGCAACTTTGTCACGACAGAGGTGAATCTCTGCCCTATCCGGATCTTACATGTAATTGGACTTAGTGATCAATAAACAACAGTTAAACGAGTAATCTTTGCATATTTGATTAACACGTCACATAGTTTCCGCCTATATGATCGTTAGATACCAAATTAGGTTCCTGTGCTAATCAAGGAGCGATCTAACATAAAGCAAATAATCATTAAGTGTATATACATAAGTATACAAGTATACTCATACGTATAAAAATGCGTACACTAATACACTTGGTAAAATTGCAAGATTACAAGAATGTACATGTACACAAATACGTATAAATACGACAAAAATACTGACAATAGAGTATCCAAGTAAAGTATATACGTGGTATACGTATACATATAAATACGCAAGTACATAGTAATGTACACAATACACTTGTTGAAGTGTACACACACAAAGGACATTATACATGTACGCCAATTTTAATACGATGTCAAAAATAAGATATTTTTAACTATTATATCGAGAAAAGATATACATATATATATTTGTGAAACAAATATATACAAACAAATTGAAAATACTTATACATATGAACGAGGTTCACTATCCTTGATAAATATCTAAAGAATATATATATATATATATATATGTATGTATGTATATATATGTATGTATGTATGTATATGTAACTCATAACGAACTTACACCCGTGCGTGGCACGGAGACGCTTATGGGCTAGGCCCATTTACACCATATGAGACACGGAGACTCATATGGGCTATGCCCATTCTGAGAGGCACAAAGACACTCTTGGGCTAGGCCCACTTACACTCGTGCTAGATACGAAGACTCATGAAAGGAGATGCCCGTTCATACACATCATGAATACAAAATTAATATATATAAAGTGTATATATATCTATATCTATATATATAATATATGAATAAGGTTTGGACACATATCCTTACATGGTGGAACCATTTTATGTTTTTGGCGGAAAGATATCTGAAAAAATGTTATTTCTTTTATGGATCTCGCGTGGGTTACCAACCCTTTTTTTACCCGAGTATATATAATTAATTAAAGAAACCCTAAATCTCCCATTCCTTTCATTCAACACGCAGTATCGCAGACAATACATCCTTCCGATTTTAAGCACAAACGAAACCCTAAATCGGCATATATGGCGTTGAACACCGGATTGAGATCATTATCTTCCAAATTGATTGCTTCCGTCGATTCTTCTCTCGCTAAATCTGGTAATAATCTGTGACCTAATCTCTTTCGTAACGTTTTAGTGATTGATTTCAAACAATAGCTGATGATTCTGTGAAAGTTGTTTGATATGTTTGTAGTTTTATTCTTTGGTATATGTTGTGACGAGTTTATTGTTCTAGTTAGGGTTTCAATTTCATATCTCTGCCTGTTCCATCACTCTACCTCTCCACCACTAAACATTTTAATATCCACACCATAAAGAACAAGAATCAAGGTTCAGGTTCGTTTATTTCGATTTGGGCTTTGATTTGTTATTGTTTATTCAGATGCTTGCATTGTATGTACCATGTGATTAGTGTGATTACGAGTAGATTGATTTTGTGGTCAGAATTTAGTATAGGTTATGAACCGTAACCCCTAAAGTAAGTAAAATCAAAACATCACTTAAAACTCATATATCAAGTCTTTCTTTAGGATGAATGAAATTGGTCTTTTATGTATATGTCTTATTTGTGCTTCCACGAATTCAGAATATGAAATTTTGATTAAGGGTCTTCACGTAGTTTGATATGGAGATGGAGCATAATGATGTTCTCAAATCATGTATGCTCATGGATGGTATTAATCGGTATTATTGTTGCTCAACTGCTCAACAGTTCCTCTTATGATGAATCTGTCTCACAACATCTGGATAGAGATTTACTCTCATTTTATGACAATTCCACATGTTCATCACCTGTTTTTGGATTTTCTAGAACACGGGTTAGGGTTGAAAAGGGTAATGTTTTGCACAAATTGACCCAATTATGGTTGCGAAAATGCATCATTTTACTTTTCATAACGATCTAATTATATGAATAAACTGATTTAGGACGTTTATGTATTAATTAATACAATTTTGACAACTTTCAATCCCGTTTGATAATTTAGTACGACCCCAGATATGAATCTAATGGTTTCATTATATACACTTTTTGGTACATAATGGCTTTGAATGGAGGAGCTCCACGAAGAGGAAGTGCAGTTGCGGCTGCCGCCAACTTACGGAGGAGGAGAAAGGGTGGAGCTGGTTGTACGGCAAGTGGGACAGCTGGCAACATGCTTTAGTTCTGATGATGCACCTGGACTAAAGATTTCCCCAAATGTTGTTCTTGTGATGAGCATTGGGTTCATTGCATTTGTTGCTGTACTTCATGTCATGGGTAAGCTTTACTTCATCTGTAAGGAGTTCGGCGAGTATCGTGTTGTCAAAAGATATGTGGTTCATGAGATTTAATTTCATTTTGTTCAGAACATACCAAACTATTACTCGCTCGCAACTTGACTAAACATACAAGCTATAGTTTGCAGCCTAAAACACATAAAACTGATTTTTAGACTATAAGACAGTGTTTGTTTAATCTTTTATTTGTTTTATAGGATGCACCTGTAGATTTATAGTTAGATTTTGACAATGACACCCAAATCAAAACAAAGATTGAATTGATAAAGGCCGAGGAGAAACTTTTGCTAGGGGTTTACCGGTACTTCTAACCCTTATCTATATTAAGTTTTATGCAAAAATCATATGATTTATGTACTTTTTTGGTTTACATAATTCATAGTTGAAGGGAATGAATAACTCTTCATGTTTTATAGGAAACAAGATGTTGTAGGACCACTATGTATAGACCGAGCACACTCCCTCCAACCATTTGGCGTTGCACGATGATGTGACTAGAAGCCATTCGTTGATGGCTCGCTGCTGTTCAATTATGTTGTCAACCTGTGATCGAGATATGCATAAAGTTAAACTAATATATGGAGTTTCACCAATGCAAAATTGTATAATAGAAGATTATTGTCACTGGATACCAAAAACGAAACAAAATTTGGTATGGACAAAGTAATCTTATTACATTTTATTCACAATTATAACTAAGGATATCCTCATAATTCTTGGTTTTCATAACATGTTACTGACTTAACTGTAACTGTCAATGGTTTCAGGTCCCAATGGATTTAGAATTGAAGCCTTGAAAAACTGATTCAAAATGCAACTGTAACTGTAAATATATGTTTCTTACCTATATGATACTGATTCAAAATGAAAAATAAGGTTATCATCATCATCATCATCATCATCATCATCATCATCGTTAATTTACTGACTATTGCTGTAATATAAGGACTTGAAAAGGTTGTTGTAAACAAGGGCGAAGTATAGAAGGGCCTGGGGTGTTATACATGTAGTTTTCGTATAGAAATTTTTGGATTTATATGTTTTCGACCCCCGGTTCTATAGAAATCTTTGGGTATATACGTTTTCGATGCCCCGTCGGAAATCTCAAGTTTCGCCACTGGTTGTAAAAAGTATGCATACTTTTGACTATTAGGTTTTTATTTTGAACATTGGAGTGCCAGTTGCACAATGTAACCGATAAAAAGGTTGATATAAAATACTCGATATTTATATTAATTCACTAGATTTCAATTTCTTTCACCAAATTAATTCATCATTTGATTGGTTTACTCAAATTCAAAACCTTCTCTGATACGGGTCAACGATCCTAAACCCACTTGAGGGTATACCGACTGAAGTTCTTGAAACAAATGTATAGGACACCACTGGGGGGGGGGGGGGGTGTCTATTAGCAAACGTGTCACACTTTCTTGAACTTTAAAAAGCAAGTTTGATATAGTAATCTGAGATGTTTTCATAATTTCATTTGATTTTTATGGTTTACAATCAAGATTTATTGGTATAAATAAAAAAATTCAACTTCATATATCATTTGATTCAACTGGGATCTGCAATTCACGCTTAGTGAGTTCTGGGTTGATTTAAATGAAATTGCTATGTCCTATATATTGGGCTAAGGGTAAACTAATATTACTATTTGTGAATGTTTATTTTTTCCAAAGTAAACAAAGTAAGACGCACATTCTTTTTCACTTATTTCTTATGATCTCAACTGATCACAAACAAATTACTATTTCAACAAGTTAACTGAGTCTAAAAATGCGGTGAGTAGGCGTGTTCGTGGCGGGTTGAAATGGGCCTGGGTCAAAACGGGTTCTTTTGCTGCAGGTTTAAATGGGTCGGCTGGATTGCTCCAACCGACCAAGGAAATGTATTATAAAAGTTAAACTCAAAAAAAAAATTTAATCTTTCTATACAACTTTATATTATGAATCAAAACCATAAATATCATGAAAATGCTATTAAGGAGTATTTTTTGTTGTTGCAAGACCTGAGGTGTTCTTGAAGATCAGTCACAGTTCCATTATTTTGTTAATCTGACATGTAACTTGTAAGGCAAAGATTTGAGGTGTATTATAAGGAAAGAGAAGATGAAAGAATGAAAACAGTGGTGTAAAAATGGAAATGGTATTTACACGTGTCTTATTTATAAAAATAAATAAATTAATTACTCGTTGTAAGAATCTAGAATGTGTTGGATGTAGGATGTTGAATGGGTGGACCATTGAGGAGATTGCTGGAATTGTGGGAATGTTGATTTCGGTGCTTGGGATGATTGGGATAATGATGGGTACAGAAATCACGCGTCTGATAATGGAGATAGCTGGGCAGGTTGGGATGATGATAGTTTTGGCCAAGCATCGTCTTCCTATTGAGAATACCTTATCACTCACATATCAAAGTAAAACGGTATCTTCTTCACTGAGATTCAATCAATTATTTTATTTTTATTATAATTTCTTGATTTTGTATAACACTTTTGCAAAGGGTGTAAAGAATGATGAGAAAAGTGCGAGAAGTGTTTGGGTTTGAACTATATTAGAACCATTAGTAACATTTTCTCTTGATGCTCCATGTAAGGGGTTGCATGATTCTAAAGATTAAAAATTAAAGGAAATAAAAGGATTATATGTAACACCTCAATCCGGAAGGCTGACGTGTCACAATTACATTGGTATCATAAACAAAAGTCTAATTCCATTTATTTATTTGTCAAAGGTACTAGCAAAATGAAGAGCTGAAAATAAAATACAGCTAACACAGTTATTATTAAATTAACATCTTCTTGATTTAATTCTTAAGCTTTATTGCTCTCTCTTTATCCCGCCCAAGGTAACCTGTGAACCTGTACATACAAAAGGTTTACGAAATGAGCCGAAGGCCCAGTACAGAATAATAGGCTTAACAACAATTAATTCTCAATTGAAACGTTATCCAGAGAGAACTTACGGTAAAAGTGATACGATGCAAAGGAACATAATTTCATAAACTTACTTGTATCGTAAGGATATACCCATGAGTCAAACATATAAACGTGACAATATACAGGTAGCTACTCCTGTGTATGTATCACACGAGATGGCGAGTTGGCATACCCGTTATCCATCTCCTTAAACTTAAATCCTAGGATCGATCCAAACGCCTCCTAGTTACTTTGTACCACACTTGTACCTAGGGACGCCGTGAACTAATCTCTCACGGAAGGAGCACATGTTGTCGATGCCGCAACAACATACTCGTGGGACACTTCACGAGAAGCGATAACTCAGGGTATCAGAGTACAAATAATCTTATTCACATAATTCCATGCAATAAGCATAGCAAGGATATAATCATAACAATAATTAACATATATCAGAACATGCGATAATGAGTACAACTAAACATAATCCTATCGCATGACATCAAAGCTATATCCAATATTATATTAGAACAAGAATCCAACGAACAGTCAAATGAATCGATAATCAAAAGACGTGAGGAGTTTGAAAAGAAATATGAACTCAACGGGTTTATAACAATTGAATATGAAACAACAAGGAGTGGGGGTAAGGATCCGTACCTTAATGCTCCAAGGCGATGATTACAATTAACAAGATCACAAAAATGCGTCTAAAGATCACGAAATCCTACAATATCATTATATCTTAAATTAGATGTTTTAATATCTGTTTGGTACGTTAGTGTCTAATTGTTTAAGATTTTTATAAAATCTTGGCTTGTCTCTTTAATTTTTTTGTTTAATCAGTTTAAGTTTAATGATATCATTCAAAAGGTGACATATAAATCTTTAAGTTTACTCCTAAAAAAAGTCCTTATATAAAACTCATTAATAATTGAATATGTTATATTTTTAGGAACTTACGTGTATATATATACTATTTACAACCAGATTTCTAATTTTGTTGATTTTTAATATTTAATTAATCAAGCTATATATATATATATATATATATATATATATATATATATATATATATATATATATATAAACCTTAGTTTAAACAAATGGTTAATAATATATTTATAAGATTTAATAGTATGCATATAAATAAATATAAATATTTTCTAACATACGCTAATCCAATAAAATAAACTTGATAAGTTTCATGAATTCCCACTAACTTTATAAATTCCAGTAGACTTCCTAAACACAGATGTTTATACACGCTTTATTAGATAATTGTGATAAGTTATATATAATATTTAAAAGTATTTATTCTTTTAGAAAAAGAAAGAGATCAAGTAACTTAAATTAAAAAAAATGTTTTTTAAAGTATATCTTTTTGAACAAGAGTTTTAAAAACCCAGCAACTCCATTTAACCAGAGAACAAAATAGCAGAGAAGAACACGTTAGTATCATAATTTGTAACACCCCACATCGCGTAAAGCAACACACGGCGGAAACACTTGGGGAGTCACGTTACAAATTGTTTCGACACATGGTATTTAAAGTTTTGTTTGATTGAATTATCGGAATACATTGTCTTGGAATATAGGAAATAAAATAATCAAATTGTCCTTCAAGTTTTAAAGTTACCAAGGCCCGCGTCCATCCTATGTGTAGTATGCAACGACAATCATCATGTAAATAATCCTGAAACATATGTGAAAATAGGTACGTCAACATAAAAATGTCTGTGAGTAACATAGGTTTTGTGATGATGATTCATGGCTTTGGATGTTTTTTTTTAAATATATATATGTTTTCAAAAGTAGCCATGAATCCTTACAAAAAATTTAGTATCTAAAATACTTTTCTTTTTGTTAAAAAGTGTACGAAATATACTTTTGGTTTTGAATAAGAGACTTGATAGTATATCAAAATATAAATATACTTTGGTAAACAATATCGCATTTGTGGCATATCAAACTATGCTTTCGTTTATAAATAAAGATTCGGTAGTATATAAGAAAAATATACTTTGGTTCAAAAGGTTGTGTAGTATATCAAAATATACTTTAGTTTAAAAGCTTGGGTAGTATATCAAACTATACTTTAGTAACATATCAAACAATGCTTTGGTTTAGTATATCAAACTATACTTTGGAAATCAATATCACCTTGGTAGTATATCAAATTATGCTTTGGTTTAGTATATCAAACTATACTTTAGAAAACAATATCACATTGATAGCTTATCAAATTATGCTTTGGTTTAGTATATCGAAATATACTATAATTATGATTTGGTAGTACATCAAACTATATTTTGGTTTCGGAAGTCAACAAAAGATAAGTTATTGTGGCTTAATTGGAAAACCTTTGTAAAACACACATTGTGGTCGTTTGGCAATACATTCAAACCTGAGTATATCAAACTATACTTTGGTGACTATAGATTTACAACGAAGGCAAAATCTATTTGGTTTAAACTTGGTTTCTGACATTCCCTAACCTAGGGAATGGGGTGTCAAGTCCTATAGCGCTATATCGTACTACCAATCGGCTTGATCATTGTTAATGAATGTATAAAAGAAATACGCACCAACAATAGTCTCACAAACTTTGAAAATCATTATATAAGTCATGGGTAACAGTTTCAATTCATTAAGTATTACGTATGCGAAATCGTATAGCTTTGAAATCGTAAAAATAGTGAATAGGCACATATGAATCACCCCAAAACATTTGAAAAACGTAAAAGAGGGGACTATGTACTCACTTGGGGTTCCAAAATATCCTTGAATCAAAGATTAAACAAGCTCAAATGTCCGAGAAGTCAAACGTGTCCTAGAATCGGATAACTATGTAAATATCGGGACTTTAATCGACGGATCGGATATAATGAGTTCTTGTAAACCAAATGAGTGTTGGAACTCATATGAAATGGTTTAACGAAATTAACATTCTGATTTGAAAAGGTTCCCAAGTGCTTTTGACCCATTATGACTCGTTAAGGTACTTTACGCTACTTTAACGAATCATTTGCATAACTACGTGTTCGGATGGTTAGATATGTGTTGTGATAAGTCTAATATGCCAAAACATGTTTGATTAAGTTGTAACATCAGTTTATATGTCAAAACATTGGTCACATATGCTTAAAGTTGATTTATGCGCAAAAAGGGCGTTTTGGTCATTTGTAAAGGCATAACTAGCGACTTAACGAAACACTAACCAGACCACGTGACCATAAGGTATAACCTCAGAGGGTTATTCCCTATAACAAATATGTGTTTGGTCGGATCCTAAGGTCGACCAAACGGGTCGGATTCGAAAGTCAAAGCGGTGGTCATGACCGCTCGACTTACGACCCTAAATGAGCACTAAACTAAAAGTGACGAATTAGACATGTTTTGACATGTCTAACTAAGTTATAAAAGTGTTTTGGTAGCAAAACAAAGTGTTTTGATACCCGAAAATAGTTCCGTCGGATAATGCGCACTTTGCGCATTATTGACCGAAACTTTGACTCGTCACTTCGACTAGTAAAGGTGGTAATCAATAGGCATGATCGCTATGGATCATAACCAACGTGATTACGATCACGTTGCAAAGTCCAATTGGACTTTGACTTGACCAATTAATGGTCAAAACTGAAAGTCAAACACTGTTTGACTTTTAGCTAAATATAGCTAAAAATAATGAACAAGACTAAGAAAGAACACTTACTTGTGTTCTAGGATGAAGAAAACTCAGTTAGGAAGCCTCCAACAATGTGGTAGCCTCCAAGTAGAGCAGGAGATGAAGAAAAGAGTGAATGAGCAAGTTTGAAGTGAAAAGGAGATAGGTATTTATAGTTGAAACATGATCACAAGATCATACCAAGTGTTGGGGATTGTTTTAGGATCATAACAAGTGTTAATGAGGCGTTAGAAGTAGAAGGAGTGTGGAAAAATACGAGCTAGGTGTCAAAATTCGAGACTTGGCCAAGGAAGTGAGCAGGAAGCTGCCAGCTAAAAACCTGTTGTCTGATGGTCTCTCGCACCTCAGGAGAGACTAGACCATTTCTCTCGCGCCCCGCCAAAGGTCAACTTTCAGAAAATGTCAGTTTTAGTCCCTACAGCCTCTAAACTTGCTTTTCGACGCGTTTAACCCATGTTAACCAATTTTAAGGCTTTACAAGGATGTTAAAGCATAAGGGACTTGAAATATGCTCGGAAATGTCACGGATGTCGGTTCGTTTGGTCATACGGTTGCGGATTTCGGTTAATTACGACGAAAATCGTAACGAACGCGCAAATGACCGTAAATGCGTAACGAATGATATTTTTACATTCCAATCATTAAAATACAAGATTTTAATGATCACAAAAATTTTTGGATGTGCGTACGTGTTCCAGATTAGAAAATACACGTAACGACATAGTTTCGCAGAATTTGCAAAATAGCCCCTGAAGTTGAATAAACATGTTTTTGCCATACCAAACCCTTCAAAACTTATTTCTAAGTTATGTAAAGGATATTTAGGGTATGTTTAGCTAATGTCATTGTTTCGGAGCGTACGTCGCGTTAAACTGATTATGTTTGCGTAACAGCTTGCGATTTCACTTCCAGAAGCGATTCGAAAGATCGAAATTGTACAAGGACTGAAATGTGTGAATGTCACATGTAATTATACATTTCTCGGGAATGAAACACAAGATCTCATTTGATTCGAAATTGTTCGGAATTGTACGATGGTTGAAAAGTCATAGATGTTACATAATTAAACCTTATGTTTAAGGTGTTTCATACGTAGCCTTTCAATTAAATTTGAGTTTCTTTTAATATTTGAAATGGTAATAAATAAATTAATAAATAAAGAATAACAGTTTACCTTGCTATTACTTCGTCTTCTCCAAAGGTTCGCCAGAAAATGAATAGTTTGACCGGAAAAGTGATTTGAACTCTTACGTAAAGTTTCTGAATGTAAGAGAGAACTCAGAAATTACTTACAGGTGAGACTAGGTACTGATGGTGCTATTTTGGTGTTGTTTTGGTTTCGTCAGAGAATCGAACCGTCTCCAGAAATTTTTATAGATTAGAGTAGAAAGAGAGGGGAGTGAATCGGGTTAGATGAGCGTTATAACTAGACCTCCTCTTAATATATAGCAGGCTTGAAGCTTATAGTAAATGGGTTGCTTGTTGATGTGTTGAACATGGCTGGGTTTGGCGTATGTGCGAAAGAGAGTGGCGTGTGAGCTGTAGCATGCAGCATGTGTCGTGTCTTTGTGCACGTGTGTACGATGGTTAGCGGCATGCGATTGTTCTCCGGTGGCATGAGGATGCCTGGTTGCAAAACAAGTAGCGACGACGTTTCCGTGTGTCAAAGTGTGTGTGGTGTGTGGGTCGCTGTTCTCATGAGCATCCATACATGATCTCGGTTCATACATACTAACATATTATTACTCGGTTCATACATACTAACATATTATTATATTTAAACTCCCATATCATAATAATTTTAAGGTAGATACATTATTTTCTTTATTTTAATGTTAACAAGTAACTTAAATTAGATAATATTTCTTTGACCAATTTAAATTATTTATTTTCTTTTTATTATTATTATCTCTTTTTCTCTTTTTGTTTCGATTACAGTGAAACATATAAATACACACCTCATCAAAAGAAGTATATGAATCTCATCTTTATCTTTTAAAAGTATTTTAATTGTAATCTTAACATAGTAACTTATTAACTTACTTTACTCTATCTAGTTTGAATTAAAACTTATTATTTACTTTTTATTATTCTGTTAATTAGTATTATATAATTAAAACATTAATTTAAATTCTGGTTATTACAACTATTACCCCCTTAAAATAAATTCCGTCCTCGAAATTTGCTGATCAGGATACGGATCATCATAGTAATAACATAAATGCGAGTTTTATATATGGTAGTAACTAATCTACATAATAGGAATCTCAGAAGCGTACATTTGTACCTGTAATTCACAATTATGTTCATGACCGTAATTGTCAATTATCGTACCCTAATAGTCATCCCACAACGATATTAACATATATAACCGTACCAAAAGTCAATGAGACTTACATATAACAAGGTGAGTGGTGACTATCGGTACGGATATCTCCCACAGTGCATAACTGATCATGGAAGTAACAAAAACAAAATAACACAAATCAGAGAGCCAAGGTTCACGGTTACCTGGACTAAGCGCTCTTATGACTGAAAGATGCTAGAATATACTGAGCGAATCGATTTCTTGATTTCTTATGGTGCTTCTTTCACAGAACCTAAACAAAAGGAATTACCTAGCTATGTATAACCGTTTTTCTTGTCTATCTGGAATAGCTTCAAGGGTTTTTTTTTGTGTAACAGATCCTCGTGAATCGTACGAAATGGATAACTAATAAGTGGAGCGGCAAATTATTGTATCCTCTCAACAAGGAGTCATGAAACAATGTTATGAACGTGCGAGAGCTGAGGCTACTTCTCCAATTCTTTTAAGAATTTCAAACAGACCGATGAGACGAGGACTAAGCTTCCTTTTGATTTCAATATGTGAACGCCATACAAAGGTGATACTTTTAAGAATGCGTCGTCACCAATTTTGAACTCGAGTTGTCGTCTATGTTGATCCGCATAACTCTTTTTTCTGGTCTGAGTTTCTTTCAACCTCTCTCGTGTAATAGCGAATTTTTTTGATAACTTGAACTAATTCAGGTGCCTCACTAATATTATTTCTAACTTCTTCTCAGCAGATTGGTGTTGCTTGTCTATGGATGAAAAGTCGTATTAAACTTCAATCGTGTACCCCAAGACAAAATGCCATGTCTTATGAATCATAGGTTTAACAATTCTTGCAAAACTCCTTCAATTTTATCGTAGTCAATCGTTTGGAAAAACATGTATCTTATTAGTTTAAAATTTGAATACCATAACATATTAATCATGTCCTCGGTTTAATTTTCTCGAGTTAAATATCAATATATATATTTGGTATATCTTCATGTATTTTGATTAAGAAAACTAGTAGAAGTGTTGCGCGTTGCAGCAGAAACATGACTCTGTTTTGAACAAAACTATAAAGATATTAAATGGCATGCCCAAATTTAGCATAAGTAATTAAAATATTAAATGAAGAACTTAAAAAATCATGTAGTTGAATTGTAAAAGCTTAAATGTAAAAACTTTAAATGTAAAAACCAAGAAGTGTAAAAAACAATGAATAACTGATTCATTTTTTTTCAAAGCATTAAAAATCTCTACAAGTTTTTTTTATACAGTAATTATATTTTTATTCTTGTTATGTTTATAAGATAATTATTTTATAAACATTCTAACTTATTATTATTATTTTAAAAAGGCTTTACTCTCATTCTCTAGGCAAACAATCATGATTTACAATTCATCTTCAATACTGGTAATCTTTAAATTTTTATTATTTTAAGAAAAGCAAGCATAAGCCCATTCTGCATATACCTGTTCTTTTTCTTTCTGAGGAAACTCAAATCCACTACTCTGTTGGATGTAATCTTGAGGTTTCGGGTTGAGTACTGGTCAAAGTCGGGTAGTCGAATATGGGTCGAAGCAATGTATCGGTTTCAGCGGGTTATAACGACTTAATCGGTAACGGGTCACGGGTATAGAATTGGTCTAAGGTGGACCGAGTTTGCTGGAAACGGTTTGGAAAAGTGAACGTTGCTTTGTTCCTTCTATAAAGGAGTTAGTGGCCGAATTAGTGGGATTTATGCACGTGGGTTTAGTTTGTTTATTTAATATAAAAAGTAGTATGTACTCTTTATTAGGTAACCCTTTTGTAATTGTTTTGAAGTTAAAGATACAGAGTATTACGTGAGCTTTTGTGTGTGTGTTTTGAGTGTTTTTCTTGGGCTTGAACCAACACTTGGTATCAGAGCGGGTGATAAACGAGGGGGGTGAATACGGTGTTTGCCGGTTTGAGAGTCAAGTGTTAGAGAGGTGGGGAGCAATCCCTTTTCAAGTGCAAGGCTGAGATGAGAGTTAGAGATTAATTGTTGAAATGGAGAAGAAACATGTAAGAAAGGAGGGAGGTTCTGGGTGAGCCCCAAGCGGTTCTGCATGAGCCGGTGGAGACGAGAAAGAAGTTCGATCTGTGTGAACCGAACAGGGTTCTGAGTGAGCCGGATGAAAATAAGGAAGAAGATGATCTAAGTGATTGCGGTAGAGCTCTGTGTGAGCTGAGTTCATGTGAAGAAGACAACCCTGTGGTATTGTTTAGAGAAAGAATCAAAAGAAAAGTTGTGTGCGGATCGAAGTTCTGTGTGAACCAAAAGATCGAAAACCTTAGTGGTGTTGTGTGAATCGATCAGAAAAAAAGGAATCTGTGTGAATCAAGTATGTGTGTGAGAAGAGAAGAAGATCTCTGTGTGAATAAGTTCTGAGTGAACAAAGTGAAGGAATCTGTATGATTCATTGTAAGTCGTTCGGGAGAAGATCTGTGTGATGCGAAGACGACCGTTGTGGTAAACGGAAGAACGGTGGATCTGTGTGATCATGATATTCTAGGTGATCTGACAAGCGTGATGATCTGTGTGATCAGGAGAGAGTTTTGTGTTAGTCATACAAAGAATCTGTGTGATTCATCGAGTCCGTGAAGAAGGTTTCCTGATGGCGTTTAAGAAAGCTGGTTGTGGAGGAGGATTTCAAATGTTGTTTGGCGGTGCGAACAACAGCAAACGGCTGACTGAGAAGTGGTGACAGGGATGTCTGGTAACGGTGGGATTTGATAGTTGAACTAGGGCTGAATCAGTGTTGAATTAGTCCTGTTAAGCGGCGCGGAAAAAGATATGTGTGATCGTGGTGAAGACAACCAAGACATGTGTGAAGTTATTGTGAAGCAGGGGATGAAAAAAGAGAGGAGGATCACGTGCAATTTGCATGCGGTCGTATTATATTGAAAAAGAATTTTGTTGCCTGGTTTCTTTGTTGTTCCATAAAGCAAGCAAAAATGTGGAAGTGGTTTTGAAGCAGAACATAGTTTTATCTTCGTTGAATAAAGAACATGTTAGCTGCAAAAAGGGGTAAGCAAGAGAACCAAGATACAAGAAAAGAAAGAATGAACGTAAACAAGAAAGCCCGAAGCAAGAAACCGGACCATTAAGGTTCTCAATAGCAAGATTCAAACCATGTGGTTCATAGGAAGAAGCAAGTAGCAAGATGGCATCTCTGTGATTCGAGTAGCAAGAAGATCAAGAATGAATGCGAAGAAACGAACAAGTAACAAGAACCAACATCAAGATTAAGGGGGTGAACGTGGATATAATCTTGATGTTTCGGGTCGAGTACGGGTCAAAGTCGGGTAGTCAAATATGGGTCGAAGCAATGTATCGGTTTCAGCGGGTTATAACGACTTAATCGGTAACGGGTCACGGGTATAGAATTGGTCTAAGGTGGACCGAGTTTGCTGGAAACGGTTTGGAAAAGTGAACGTTGGTTTGTTCCTTCATTAAAGGAGTTAGTGGCCGAGTTAGTGGGATTTATGCACGTGGGTTTAGTTTGTTTATTTAATATAAAAGTAGTATGTACTCTTTATTAGGTACCCCTTTTGTTATTGTTTTGAAGTTTAAGATACAGAGTATTACGTGTGCTTTTGTGTGTGTGTTTTGAGTGTTTTTCTTGGGCTTGAACCAACACTTGGTATCAAAGCGGGTGATAAACGAGGGTCGGGTGAATACGGTGTTTGCCGGTTTGAGAGTCGAGTGTTAGAGAGGTGGGGAGCAATCCTTTTAAAGTGCAGGGCTGAGATGAGAGGTAGAGATTAATTGTTGAAATGAGAAGAAACATGTAAGAAAGGAGGGAGGTTCTGTGTGAGCCCGAAGCGGTTCTTCATGAGCCGGTGGAGACGAGAAAGAAGTTCGATCTGTGTGAACCGAACAGGATTCTGAGTGAGCCAGATGAAAATAAGGAAGAATATGATCTAAGTGATCGCGATAGAGCTCTGCGTGAGCTGAGTTCATGTGAAGAAGACAACCCTGTGGTGTTGTTTAGAGAAAGAATCAAAAGAAAAGTTGTGTGCGGATCGAAGTTCTGTGTGAACCAAAAGATCGAAAACCTTAGTGATGTTGTGTGAATCGATCAGAAAAAAAAGGAATCTGTGTGATTCAAGTATGTGTGTGAGAAGAGAAGAAGATCTCTGTGTGAATAAGTTCTGAGTGAACAAAGTGAAGGAATCTGTGTGATTCATTGTAAATCGTTCGGGAGAAGATCTGTGTGATGCGAACACGACCGTTGTGGTAAACGGAGAACTGTGGATCTATGTGATCATGATATTCTAGGTAAACCGACAAGCGTGATGATCTGTGTGATCAGGAGAGAGTTTTGTGTTAGCCATACAAAGAATCTGTGTGATTCATCGAGTCCGTGAAGAAGGTTTCCTGATGGCGTTTAAGAAAGCTGGTTGTGGAGGAGGATTTCGGATGGTGTTTGGCGGTGCGAACAACAGCAAACGGCTGACTGAGAAGTGGTGACAGGGATGTCTGATAACGGTGGGATTTGATAGTTGAACTGGGGCTGAATCAGTGTTGAATTAGTCCTGTTAAACGGCGCGGAAAAAGATATGCGTGATCGTGGTGAAGACAACCAAGACATGTGTGAAGTTATTGTGAAGTTATTGTGAAGCAGGTGATGAAAAAAGAGAGGAGGATCACGTACAATTTGCGTGCGGTCGTATTATATTGAAAAAGAATTTTGTTGGCTGGTTTCTTTGTTGTTCCAGAAAGCAAGGAAAAATGTGGAAGTGGTTTTGAAGCAGAACATAATTTTATCTTTGTTGAATAAAGAACATGTTAGCTGCAAAAAAGGGTAAGCAAGAGAACCAAGATACAAGAAAAGAAAGAATGAACGTAAACAAGAAAGCCCGAAGCAAGAAACCGGACCCTTAAGGTTCTCAATAGCAAGATTCAAACCATGTGGTTCATAGGAAGAAGCAAGTAGCAAGATGGCATCTCTGTGATTCGAGTAGCAAGAACATGAAGAATGAATGCGAAGAAACGAACAAGTAACAAGAACCCATATCAATATTAAGGGGGTGAACGTTGGATGATGTTTCGGGTCGAGTATGGGTCAAAGTTGGGTAGTCGAATATGGGTCGAAGCAATGTATCGGTTTTAGCGGGTTATAACGACTTAATCGGTAACGGGTCACGGGTATAGATTGGTCTAAGGTGGACCGAGTTTGCTGGAAACGGTTTGGAAAAGTGAACGTTGGTTTGTTCCTTCATTAAAGGAGTTAGTGGCCGAGTTAGTGGGATTTATGCACGTGGGTTTAGTTTGTTTATTTAATATAAAAAGTAGTATGTACTGTCACACCCCGACCTGCAGCGGAAAGGGTGATCGGGGCATGATTGGGTTATCATCAAAGCTCATGACATTTATTATGCGTTTCATATTCTTTAATACAATTTAAATTGAAATTTACAATAAAGGTTACAACTGTTCTAACTAACAATCTAAACTTCTTTGTTCTCTTCTAAGGCATATCCTATGTTTTCCTTGCTTCAACCTGTTCACCTGTATCATGTGTATAAAGGTTTTTGGATCAACATAATGTTGGCGAGTGAATCCTATGGAAAACATTTGAACGAATATATTTAAATTGATTATGAAATATGTGCACAACCAAACATGAATAAAGATAGATGTAAACTTAATCAACAATCATAAGATACTAAGTGAAACACACATGAACAATAATGGAACATTTAGAGGCACGCGATGCTCAACTCGTCTCTCACGAGGAACTGAGGGGCCTAATGAATGAATTGCATAACCATGATAATATGAATGACACAATTACAAACAATACAAACTCAATGATATACACATATACAATAATGAATTTGATTTGTAGCACGCGTTGTTCAACTCGTCTTCCACGAGGAACTGATGGGCTTAATGTATGAGTTCCATATAATATGACAAAAGGAAATAAGTAAATCACAACAATAAAGACAATCTAAGTTTAAGTCATGATGTGGTATGGCACGAGTTTAAATAAATAAATTGATTATTTTCATAACACATGACACACCCCAAACGTGTAATTTAAAAGGGGAAAGTTGTAAGATTCACTCACAGTGGGTGCGTTCGGTTGATGACGTTGAATGCACGCGAAGTGGTTTTAACCACGAGTGAGATTTAACCTAGATAAATCGCATTATGGTTTGGTAAGTAAACGGATTTTATTAATCTATTTTAGTAGGATTGTTGGGTGTATTTTTGTGAGTTTGAGGCTATTTTCTAACCTTAAAAATGTTATTTTTAAGTATTTTTAATTGATTTTTAATTAAAATAATTAAATAAAAAAATAATAAAAAATTGATTTTTTTCTGACCGTTGACCGTTTGACTGACCGTTGACCGGTTCAATTCGGAATACAAGTGCGCTGGGTGAGGCTCGAACCCGAGACCTCCCGTACGCGTGCACGCAGCTCTACCAACTGAGCTACGTGTCTAACCCGTTATAAATCTGATTTTAATTATATATATATATTAATTAGTTTAAACCGAAAATCATTTTTATTTTAAAAACAGTTTAAAGCGATTCGGACATACACTCCACAGGTCTCGAACCCGGGACCTGTGGTTTAATCTAACACACAGTCCACCGCTGGACTGTGTGTTTAACATGTTATATAATTTGATTTTTATTATACTTAAATACAATTTATCTGTTTTCATTTCTGACTTATTAAAAAGAGTAGATAATTGTTCGAGTCGGTGCAGAGGACCGGACTCGAACTCGTGACCAGTGATATAAACAAACACACAGTCCACCGCTGGACTGTGTGTCTAACTTGGTTATTATTCCGGTTATTAATATACTTAACATATAACTGTGGCGACTCCGGTTCAGTTAAACAAAAAAATGATTTTTATTAAGGCAGCGTGTGTTAAACCGGAATCGAACTTGAGACGTTAGCGTTTTATGTGCACACAGTCCACCGCTGGACTGTGTGTCTAACCCGACTAATTTCTTGTTTTTAATTATACTTAAACGTTCCATGACTTCGTCTTCTTCGCTGAGATATAACCAGAAATCGGTGACAGACTGGTTCGAAATTTTAAATCGTTTATTTAGCGTCTTACAGTCCATTAAGGTGAGATAAGGGTGAAAAGATAAAGAAAATAAGCGAAAAGGTATACCGACTGGACCCTCTGTTTTCCGGCAGAACTCCGGCGACAGCAATCAACTCCGGCGTCAGGTGTCTTGCAGCAGCAAGTCTCCGGAAAGCTTGGAAAAAGTATGGGTATATCCGGTATAAGCTTCAGGGGCTCAGTGAGGTTCAGAAATAAGGAAGTCGGTTTTCCGGCGACGAACAGAAAAGTTCCGGCGAGGGAGTTTTCGCCGAGAAAGAGTGTGGTTTTGAGCGAAAAGGTTTTCAATAGGTTGAGGGTGAATTTATAGGGGAAAAATCGAGATGTATATGGTCTGATTTCCGACTGGATTCATTGATTTAAGTTTTCCGGCGGTTATAATTTTGGTCGCGGACTTCAAACATCGGTTATAACCGATGTCTGGTTAATGGTTTACGTTATAACGTAATTTGTAGTTAAGACTCGCGAGATTTCCGGGATTCCGACGACTGAACTGTTTGGGCGCCGGTTTTTGAATTCGTAACGTCATTATATCAATTAAATGATTTCAATATATAACAAACAAAATCCGTGGCGCAGTGGTTTGTGTGTGTGAGTTAAGTTTGTTTGCTGATTCGGTACAGACCCGGGTTCGAAACCCGGCAGAAGCAAATCATTTTTATTTTGCGATTTTTGACAGTTTTTCAAAAACTAAATATATATTCCCGTATAATAATTGATTACGGATCGTTTAAAAATATTTTGGGCATTTAATTCGCAAGGAAATTTTTGACTGACTGTTCGGTTGATAAACGGAGCGGGTTTGGTAAATCCGTTTTTGATGGATGTTACAGTATCCCTGCTTTTTAGAAATTTCGTCCCGAAATTTAAATAATGATATATTTTGACTAAAAAGGATGGTGATGTTTTGTTTGACAGTTATATGCTCAGAAAAATGAGGGTTTAAGTTTTTGTTCGAGGCGGGTAACGTTCCTTGTAAGGGTTAAGTACCCTATTCAGGAATCGCTTTTTGTTGCCTACTGTATAAGTATTGATAAGCAGAAATGATTTGCTAAAAATGATATCATGCATAAGAGTTTAGATACGTTTGGGAAAATTATGGTTATGTCCTAAGGCAAAACTTCTAACACTACAATCTTCTTGGAAACATAAATAAAACACAACAGCTGATATTTGAACGTAAATAAACACAACAGCTAATATTCAAACATGAATAAACACATCAGCAAATATTTGAACATGAATAAACACATCAGCAAATATTTGAACATGAATAAACACAACAGCAAATATTTGAATCCACATTCTGATAGCATATATGTTTGAATGATGGAAGTTCCTCTCTCGTTTGTTATGACGGAGAGGTTAGTTTACGTAGAAATGGATCACAATCCAATCTCTTTAAATAACATGATGATATAAATGTAACACAAATTCCAACCAAGGCAATACTAAATCCTACATGGAACTTCTCATAACCGCCTGATAATACCTCTGATCCTTTGGCAAGAATACTTATATATAGGAAGTACCAGCGGCGTATCCACCATATTCTTGCCAAATTTTCATTAGTTTTATCCACAAGTTATGATTGGTTACCAAGAAACTAATAAATCCTACATAGAACTTCTCATAACCGTCCGATAATGCCTCTGATCCTTTGACAAGAATACTTATATATAGGAAGTACCAGCGGCGTATCCACCATATTCTTGTCAAATTTTCATTGGTTTTATCAGTGAATTATGATTAGTCTTATAACTCTACAACCAATACAACAAACATAAAATACTGAAATGAAATATATCTGTGCGATCAAGGCTCAATCGAACGGAGCCGATCGTATTGCAGGTACTGAAAATGAAATGGATGTGCGCTCAAGGCTCAATCAAATGGAGCCGAACGTATTGAATGTACTGAAATTGAAATTGTGTGCTCAAGGCTCAATCAAACGGAGTCGAGCGTATTGAATGAAATTGTATGTGCGCTCAAGGCTCAATCAAACGGAGCCGAACGTATTGAATGTACTGATATTGAACAACTTAATCTAAACAACCATCACACAAACAGCCTATGCATGGAACCTCTCATAATCGCCTGATAATGCCTCCGATCATTTGACAAGAATACTTATATATAGGAAGTACCATCGGCGTATCCACCATATCCTTATCAAATGTTCATTGACTTTATCCGCAAATTATGGTTGGTTCGATGCGACTCTACTACAAACACCACAACCTCAAGATACTGATAATGAAATTGTATGTGCGCTCAAGGCTCAATCAAACGGAGCCGAACGTATTGAATGTACTGATATTGAACAACTTAATCTAAACAACCATCACACAAACAGCCTATGCATGGAACCCCTCATAATCGCCTGATAATGCCTCCGATCATTTGACAAGAATACTTATATATAGGAAGTACCATCGGCGTATCCACCATATCCTTGTCAAATGTTCATTGACTTTATCCGCAAATTATGGTTGGTTCGATGCGACTCTACTACAAACACCACAACCTCAAGATACTGATAATGAAATTGTATGTGCGCTCAAGGCTCAATCAAACGGAGCCGAACGTATTGCATGAACTGGAAATGTAAATTGAAATGTGCGCTCAAGGCTCAATCAAACGGAGCCGAACGTATTGCATGAACTGGAAATGTAAATTGAAATATGCGCTCAAGGCTCAATCAAACGGAGCCGAACGTATTGCATGTATTGAAATGTAAAATGAAATAACCGATCAAGGCTCAAACAAACGGAGCCGATCGTGCGGGCACGCCCTGATCAACCGCATAATAAAATGGGGATCAAACTCAACCTCGATGGATGGGGAGCTACGGCCTCGGCAAATGCATATACTGAAAACAATATATAATATATAATATACCATAATTACTCTAACAGTCTACACATGTGATAAAAACATAAAACTAAGCGATAGGAGTTGAATCTGGATCTTCGGCGAAGAGGACTAGCTGAATATCTTCGTTTGGGCCGTCATTATCTTCGACAGGATTGGCGTTGATATTGAAGACTCTTCCTCTTGCTGGTGGCATAGTGGTTGGGTTTTCTTGGTTTACTTGGTTAACTGGGTTTGATTGGGCTTGAGTGTTGATAACGTTAACCAATTGAGGGCATGTGTTTCTAAAGTGGGTAGGATCGCCACAATTGAAACAGGCTCGCGCATATGGGAACATGGGGTATTGGGGTTGGTGATAAGTTTGGGCCATGTTTTGAGTAAGGGAAAAGGTTTGGTTTTGAAAGGTGCGACAAACATTGTTCAAATGACCATAGCGTCCACAAGTTGTACATAGCCGGCAAGGTAGGGTATGGGGATGGTGATAAAAACAGTTGTTGCATCGAGGGTGAGGTCCAAGATATGGTTTCTTATTTGGGTAAGCTGAGTTGGGTGCCACTTGGGTGATTGGGGTAGCTCGGATGGGTATGGCGTGTAAAACTGGTTGATTTTGTTGAGTAGTAGCGAAAAGTCGCCCGACTCTTCTTCTCTTGGGGTTAGGTTGAGAAGGGGATTCGGTTTAAGTGGAGTCGGAGGTTTCAGTCGATTCTTTATCCTTCTTCTTCTCCTCCTTGAAGTCTTTGTTTCGGATTCGGTTCTCTGTGAGCTCTGTTGCTAGCTCCATTGCTGCTTCCAAAGTTGCAGGCTTGGTACTTATTACAGGGTCTTGAATCTTTGACGGAAAACCACGAATGTAGTGCTCGATCAAATGGTAGAGGGGAGTGAACATGTTGGGAACCATTTGATGTAATTCGAGGAACCTTTTGTTGTAGGTGATGTGGTCTCCTTCCATTTGCTTCAATGAGTAAAATTCATCTTCTAACTTCTTGATTTCGCTCCTTGGGCAAAAACGTCTGGTCATGATTTCCTTCAATTCGTTCCAAGTTAAGGTCATAGCATCTTCCACACCTCGTTTGACCTTCTCTGTGTTCCACCAAGTAAGTGCTATCCCATATAATCGACCGGTAGCATATCGCACTTTGCGATCGTCAGGGCAATCGCAATTTAGAAATGTGTTCTCCATTTCTTCAAACCAATGGAGAAGAGCAGTGACGCCTTCAGTCCCTTTGTATTTCGGAGGGTCGCATGATTTGAAATGCTTGTAGGTGCATTTAGTGGTATTTGGGGAAGAGTTGAAAATGTTTTGATTCGCTTGATTGACAGGATTAACGGTAAGTGCTTGTTGAACTTGGATTACAATGTTGGGTATTACGGCAGCCATTTGTTGAGCGATTAAGGCAGCCATGCGTTCGCGGGCTTTTCTTGCTCTCGTCTTCCTACGGGCGAGGTTAGAAGACATCTACAAGGAATACATGACAAGGGTATGAGTTGGATACTTTTGAGATCATGGGTCGCATTAGGGATGAACATTCATAAAATAATTATAGAAAAATACTACATCCATAGGATGTCTTGGGCTTTGCTCGCTGTTAGGCCCTTCATGCCGCCATATTTTACCTGTGTAATCATGTGGGCCCCCATGAATACCGGTTTTTCATATGGTTCGCACGGTTTCTGCCTGGTTGCGTACACAAAAACCGGAGAAAATCGAGAAATATGTATACAACGTGTGATATTCGGAATGTGTCCAGGTGTAGACACGGTGACACCTCAAAGTAGGGTTAGTTCGAACGACGTTTGGTGTGGCATGCTTTGGCCTAATAGGTCCTTCGTACTCTCATCGTTGGTCCCCAGGTAGGCAAACTGGTCCGTTATATTGGATTTATACGAATGCCAGCCTAGACAGGACGTTCCGACTACCGGTACTTGTACCCTTCCAGTTACTACATGCCCGTCACAGAACTTACTTTGATGAGATTTGAAAATTGCACAAAATCTTTGGATAATGAGAGTATGAAAATAAATGGAACACATGAACATCGATATATGTATAATGAATATGTATATATGTATAATGAATATGTATATAAGCATGTATGTTTGACTGAAACGTAAACAAATATGAAACAAATAAATATCACAAGTTTGTATGTAACCACCTAATCAATTAAAATTTAGGCAGACTATAGTATAGGCTCTAAGGGTCTAATAACCTATCCTATATCCCTATAGTCATGGCTCTGATACCAATCTGTCACACCCCGACCCGCAGCGGAAAGGGTGATCGGGGCATGATTGGGTTATCATCAAAGCTCATGACATTTATTATGCGTTTCATATTCTTTAATACAATTTAAATTGAAATTTACAATAAAGGTTACAACTGTTCTAACTAACAATCTAAACTTCTTTGTTCTCTTCTAAGGCATATCCTATGTTTTCCTTGCTTCAACCTGTTCACCTGTATCATGTGTAAAAAGGTTTTTGGATCAACATAATGTTGGCGAGTGAATCCTATGGAAAACATTTGAACGAATATATTTAAATTGATTATGAAATATGTGCACAACCAAACATGAATAAAGATAGATGTAAACTTAATCAACAATCATAAGATACTAAGTGAAACACACATGAACAATAATGGAACATTTAGAGGCACGCGATGCTCAACTCGTCTCTCACGAGGAACTGAGGGGTCTAATGAATGAATTGCATAACCATGATAATATGAATGACACAATTACAAACAATACAAACTCAATGATATACACATATACAATAATGAATTTGATTTGTAGCACGCGTTGTTCAACTCGTCTTCCACGAGGAACTGATGGGCTTAATGTATGAGTTCCATATAATATGACAAAAGGAAATAAGTAAATCACAACAATAAAGACAATCTAAGTTTAAGTCATGATGTGGTATGGCACGAGTTTAAATAAATAAATTGATTATTTTCATAACACATGACACACCCCAAAACGTGTAATTTAAAAGGGGAAAGTTGTAAGATTCACTCACAGTGGGTGCGTTCGGTTGATGACGTTGAATGCACGCGAAGTGGTTTTAACCACGAGTGAGATTTAACCTAGATAAATCGCATTATGGTTTGGTAAGTAAACGGATTTTATTAATCTATTTTAGTAGGATTGTTGGGTGTATTTTTGTGAGTTTGAGGCTATTTTCTAACCTTAAAAATGTTATTTTTAAGTATTTTTAATTGATTTTTAATTAAAATAATTAAATAAAAAAATAATAAAAAATTGATTTTTTTCTGACCGTTGACCGTTTGACTGACCGTTGACCTGACCGTTGACCGGTTCAATTCGGAATACAAGTGCGCTGGGTGAGGCTCGAACCCGAGACCTCCCGTACGCGTGCACGCAGCTCTACCAACTGAGCTACGTGTCTAACCCGTTATAAATCTGATTTTAATTATATATATATATATTAATTAGTTTAAACCGAAAATCATTTTTATTTTAAAAACAGTTTAAAGCGATTCGGACATACACTCCACAGGTCTCGAACCCAGGACCTGTGGTTTAATCTAACACACAGTCCACCGCTGGACTGTGTGTTTAACATGTTATATAATTTGATTTTTATTATACTTAAATACAATTTATCTGTTTTCATTTCTGACTTATTAAAAAGAGTAGATAATAGTTCGAGTCGGTGCAGAGGACCGGACTCGAACTCGTGACCAGTGATATAAACAAACACACAGTCCACCGCTGGACTGTGTGTCTAACTTGGTTATTATTCCGGTTATTAATATACTTAACATATAACTGTGGAGACTCCGGTTCAGTTAAACAAAAAAATGATTTTTATTAAGGCAGCGTGTGTTAAACCGGAATCGAACTTGAGACGTTAGCGTTTTATGTGCACACAGTCCACCGCTGGACTGTGTGTCTAACCCGACTAATTTCTTGTTTTTAATTATACTTAAACGTTCCATGACTTCGTCTTCTTCGCTGAGATATAACCAGAAATCGGTGACAGACTGGTTCGAAATTTTAAATCGGTTTCTTAGCGTCTTACAGTCCATTAAGGTGAGATAAGGGTGAAAAGATAAAGAAAATAAGCGAAAAGGTATACCGACTGGACCCTCTGTTTTCCGGCAGAACTCCGGCGACAGCAATCAACTCCGGCGTCAGGTGTCTTGCAGCAGCAAGTCTCCGGAAAGCTTGGAAAAAGTATGGGTATATCCGGTATAAGCTTCAGGGGCTCAGTGAGGTTCAGAAATAAGGAAGTCGGTTTTCCGGCGACGAACAGAAAAGTTCCGGCGAGGGAGTTTTCGCCGAGAAAGAGTGTGGTTTTGAGCGAAAAGGTTTTCAATAGGTTGAGGGTGAATTTATAGGGGAAAAATCGAGATGTATATGGTCTGATTTCCGACTGGATTCATTGATTTAAGTTTTCCGGCGGTTATAATTTTGGTCGCGGACTTCAAACATCGGTTATAACCGATGTCTGGTTAATGGTTTACGTTATAACGTAATTTGTAGTTAAGACTCGCGAGATTTCCGGGATTCCGACGACTGAACTGTTTGGGCGCCGGTTTTTGAATTCGTAACGTCATTATATCAATTAAATGATTTCAATATATAACAAACAAAATCCGTGGCGCAGTGGTTTGTGTGTGTGAGTTAAGTTTGTTTGCTGATTCGGTACAGACCCGGGTTCGAAACCCGGCAGAAGCAAATCATTTTTGTTTTGCGATTTTTGACAGTTTTTCAAAAACTAAATATATATTCCCGTATAATAATTGATTACGGATCGTTTAAAAATATTTTGGGCATTTAATTCGCAAGGAAATTTTTGACTGACTGTTCGGTTGATAAACGGAGCGGGTTTGGTAAATCCGTTTTTGACGGATGTTACATGTACTCTTTATTAGGTACCGCTTTTGTAACTGTTTTGAAGTTAAAGATACAGAGTATTACGTGAGCTTTTGTGTGTGTGTTTTGTGTGTTTTTCTCGGGCTTGAACCAACACTTGGTATCAGAGCGGGTGATAAACGAGGGCCGGGTGAATACGGTGTTTGCCGGTTTTAGAGTCGAGTGTTAGAGAGGTGGGGAGCAATCCTTTTAAAGTGCATGGCTGAGATGAGAGGTAGAGATTAATTGTTGAAATGGAGAAGAAACATGTAAGAAAGGAGGGAGGTTCTGTGTGAGCCCGAAGCGGTTCTGTATGAGCCGGTGGAGACGAGAAAGAAGTTCGATCTGTGTGAACCGAACAGGGTTCTGAGTGAGCCGGATGAAAATAAGGAAGAAGATGATCTAAGTGATCGCGGTAGAGCTCTGCGTAAGCTGAGTTCATGTGAAGAAGACAACCCTGTGGTGTTGTTTAGAGAAAGAATCAAAAGAAAAGTTGTGTGCGGATCGAAGTTCTGTGTGAACCAAAAGATCAAAAACCTTAGTGGTGTTGTGTGAATCGATTAGAAAAAAAGGAATCTGTGTGATTCAAGTATGTGTGTGAGAAGAGAAGAAGATCTCTGTGTGAATAAGTTCTGAGTGAACAAAGTGAAGGAATCTGTGTGATTCATTGTAAGTCGTTCGGGAGAAGATCTGTGTGATGCGAAGACGACCGTTGTGGTAAACGGAAGAACGGTGGATCTGTGTGATCAAGATATTCTAGGTGAACCGACAAGCGTGATGATCTGTGTGATCCGGAGAGAGTTTTGTGTTAGCCATACAAAGAATCTGTGTGATTCATCGAGTCCGTGAAGAAGGTTTCCTGATGGCGTTTAAGAAAGCTGGCTGTGGAGGAGGATTTCGGATGGTGTTTGGCGGTGCGAACAACAGCAAACGGCTGACTGAGAAGTGGTGACAGGGATGTCTGGTAACGGTGGGATTTGATAGTTGAACTGGGGCTGAATCAGTGTTGAATTAGTCCTGTTAAGCGGCGCGGAAAAAGATATGTGTGATCGTGGTGAAGACAACCAAGACATGTGTGAAGTTATTGTGAAGCAGGGGATGCAAAAAGAGAGGAGGATCACGTGCAATTTGCGTGCGTTCGTATTATATTGAAAAAGAATTTTGTTGGCTGGTTTCTTTGTTGTTCCAGAAAGCAAGGAAAAATGTGGAAGTGGTTTTGAAGCAGAACATAATTTTATCTTCGTTGAATAAAGAACATGTTAGCTGCAAAAATGGGTAAGCAAGAGAACCAAGATACAAGAAAAGAAAGAATGAACGTAAACAAGAAAGCCCGAAGCAAGAAACCGGACCCTTAAGGTTCTCAATAGCAAGATTCAAACCATGTGGTTCATAGGAAGAAGCAAGTAGCAAGATGGCATCTCTGTGATTCGAGTAACAAGAAGATCAAGAATGAATGCGAAGAAACGAACAAGTAACAAGAACCCACATCAAGATTAAGGGGGTGAACGTTGGATGATGTTTCGGGTCGAGTACGGGTCAAAGTCGGGTAGTCGAATATGTGTCGAAGCAATGTATCGGTTTCAGCGGGTTATAACGACTTAATCGGTAACGGGTCACGGGTATAGTTGGTCTAAGGTGGACCGAGTTTCTGGAAACGGTTTGGAAAAGTGAACGTTGGTTTGTTCCTTCATTAAAGGAGTTAGTGGCCGAGTTAGTGGGATTTATGCACGTGGGTTTAGTTTGTTTATTTAATACAAAAAGTAGTATGTACTCTTTATTAGGTACCCCTTTTGTAATTGTTTTGAAGTTAAAGATACAGGGTATTACATGAGCTTTTGTGTGTGTGTTTTGAGTGTTTTTCTCGGGCTTGAACCAACACTTGGTATCAGAGCGGGTGATTAACAAGGGCCGGGGTGAATACGATGTTTGCCGGTTTGAGAGTCGAGTGTTAGAGAGGTGGGGAGCAATCCCTTTTAAAGTGCAGGGCTGAGATGAGAGGTAGAGATTAATTGTTGAAATGGAGAAGAAACATGTAAGAAAGGAAGGAGGTTCTGTGTGAGCCCGAAGCAGTTCTGCAAGAGCCGGTGGAGACGAGAAAGAAGTTCGATCTGTGTGAACAGAACAGGGTTCTGAGTGAGCCGGATGAAAATAAGGAAGAAGATGATCTAAGTGATCGCGGAAGAGCTCTGCGTAAGCTGAGTTCATGTGATGAAGACAACCCTGTGGTGTTGTTTAGAGAAAGAATCAAAAGAAAAGTTGTGTGCGGATCGAAGTTCTGTGTGAACCAAAAGATCAAAAACCTTAGTGGTATTGTGTGAATCGATCAGAAAAAAAAGGAATCTGTGTGATTCAAGTATGTGTGTGAAAAGAGAAGAAGATCTCTGTGTGAATAAGTTCTGAGTGAACAAAGTGAAGGAATCCGTGTGATTCATTGTAAGTCGTTCGGGAGAAGATCTGTGTGATGCGAAGACGACCGTTGTGGTAAACGGAAGAACGGTGGATCTGTGTGATCAAGATATTCTAGGTGAACCGACAAGCGTGATGATCTGTGTGATCAGGAGAGAGTTTTGTGTTAGCCATACAAAGAATCTGTGTGATTCATCGAGTCCGTGAAGAAGGTTTCCTGATGGCGTTTAAGAAAGCTGGTTGTGGAGGAGGATTTCGGATGGTGTTTGGCGGTGCGAACAACAGCAAACGGCTGACTGAGAAGTGGTGACAGGGATGTCTGGTAACGGTGGGATTTGATAGTTGACCTGGGGCTGAATCAGTGTTGAATTAGTCCTGTTAAGCGGCGCGGAAAAAGATATGTGTGATCGTGGTGAAGACAACCAAGACATGTGTGAAGTTATTGTGAAGCAGGGGATGAAAAAAGAGAGGAGGATCACGTGCAATTTGCGTGCGGTCGTATTATATTGAAAAAGAATTTGTTGGCTGGTTTCTTTGTTGTTCCAGAAAGCAAGGAAAAATGTGGAAGTGGTTTTGAAGCAGAACATAATTTTATCTTCGTTGAATAAAGAACATGTTAGCTGCAAAAATGGGTAAGCAAGAGAACCAAGATACAAGAAAAGAAAGAATGAACGTAAACAAGAAAGCCCGAAGCAAGAAACCGGACCCTTAAGGTTCTCAATAGCAAGATTCAAACCATGTGGTTCATAGGAAGAAGCAAGTAGCAAGATGGCATCTCTGTGATTCGAGTAGCAAGAAGATCAAGAATGAATGCGAAGAAAGGAACAAGTAACAAGAACCCACATCAAGATTAAGGGGGTGAACGTTGGATGATGTTTCGGGTCGAGTACGGGTCAAAGTCGGGTAGTCGAATATGTGTCGAAGCAATGTATCGGTTTCAGCGGGTTATAACGACTTAATCGGTAACGGGTCACGGGTATAGATTGGTCTAAGGTGGACCAAGTTTGCTGGAAACGGTTTGAAAAGTGAACGATGGTTTGTTCCTTCATTAAAGGAGTTAGTGGCCGAGTTAGTGGGATTTATGCACGTGGGTTTAGTTTGTTTATTTAATATAAAAAGTAGTAGTACTCTTTATTAGGTACCCTTTTGTAATTGTTTTGAAGTTAAAGATACAGAGTATTACATGTGCTTTTGTGTGTGTGTTTTGAGTGTTTTTCTCGGGCTTGAACCAACACTTGGTATCAGAGCGGGTGATAAACGAGGGCCGGGGTGAATACGGTGTTTGCCGGTTTGAGAGTCGAGTGTTAGAGAGGTGGGGAGCAATCCCTTTTAATGTGCAGGGCTGAGATGAGAGGTAGAGATTAATTGTTGAAATGGAGAAGAAACATGTAAGAAAGGAGGGAGGTTCTGTGTGAGCCCGAAGCGGTTCTGCATGAGTCGGTGGAGACGAGAAAGAAGTTCGATCTGTGTGAACCGAACAGGGTTCTGAGTGAGCCGGATGAAAATAAGGAAGAAGATGATCTAAGTGATCGCGGTAGAGCTCTGCGTGAGCTGAATTCATGTGAAGAAGACAACCCTGTGGTGTTGTTTAGAGAAAGAATCAAAAGAAAAGTTGTGTGCGGATCGAAGTTCTGTGTGAACCAAAAGATCTAAAACCTTAGTGGTGTTGTGTGAATCGATCAGAAAAAAAAGGAATCTGTGTGATTCAAGTATGTGTGTGAGAAGAGAAGAAGATCTCTGTGTGAATAAGTTCTGAGTGAACAAAGTGAAGGAATCTGTGTGATTCATTGTAAGTCTTTCGGGAGAAGATCTGTGTGATGCGAAGACGACCGTTGTGGTAAACGGAAGAACGGTGGATCTGTGTGATCAAGATATTTGTGATATCCCGGGTTTTTCGGAAAAAGTATACGTGACACTTGTCGAATAATATGCGTGCTAAGTGTTAAACGTGAATGAATACGTGATGAGTGTTTATGTGATTGTTTAGTTATTATTGTAAATATGCACACAACCGAACCCTTTGGGAAACTAGGAAACTTGGAACCCAAGTCTTCGGCCAAAAGAGAACGAAATCAAGTTCAAACCAAACTAACTTTCTTAAGTCTCTCGGTCACAAACACTAACCAAAACCGAATAGCATGCGACTTTAATCCCTCGGCCGCAAGACCCAAACCCAAACCGTAACCCTATCCCTTGACCGCGAAACCGAACCAACCATCCTAGTTCCTCGGCCACAATACTTATCCCAAATGGAAATCTTTATCTCTTGCGCCTATATCTACAAACTTGTGCATGTTTCCTTCTAAAACACAAACTCTAAACCACCCTCCTCTTGCTCCATAAATCGCGACGGCTTCTCTTTCTTTTCTTTCGGTCGTAGCAAACATCAGCCGAAGCCATCATCATCTCGGTCGCTAGCAGCCGGTTATCTCCAGTCCAGTCTAGATCGCAAGATCAGCTTTGTTTTGCTTTCTCTCGGTCGCAGCAAGCAGCAGCCGAGTCGCCTTTGTCCACATCTCGGCTCGTTTGTCTAGTTACTCAAGGTTAGGATCATGTTTGATTTGAGATCATGTTCGGATATATATATTTATGTGCTTGAATGTTTAAGTTGTTTCGGATTATATGCATATGTAGGTTGTCCGCAAGTATATAGAGACTTGAAAGTTCTGAGTTATGTGTGTTGATTTTGTTGTTGTTTCGGATTGATTTATTGATTGAAACGATCGTGTGTTTTCGGAATATACATGTGTTAATCGGCTGATGTATCATAGTTACAAGTAGGGTTGTTTTCGGAAGATAAAAGCTGGCCAAGCATGATTGAACGAGATGTTAGATTAGCCGATTTGTCGATGATGTTTACACTGAATGATCTCATTGTTCGGATTGGTTACACTAGGTTGAATGTATAGGCTGTGTTTTGTTATAATAACTAGAAGTTATTAAGTAGGGTTGCATGGATAGATTATTAGTATTAATCTAGGATTAAAAATCGAATCTTGATCGCCTTGGCTAGTCACATGAACGAGTTATACGAACTTATTATAAGGAGATGCAGAAAACAGCATGCTGAGTGAAAGTTTCAGCCGACTTTATCAGGCTGTAACTTGGTCGTTAGTTGTCGAAAAACGGATTTTCTAAGGTCTAAAACGTAGAGATTTGAATAAGGAATCCAATGGCGCTGGATTCATAATTTTCTGAAATCGTTTGATATTTTTAAAGGGTTAAACAAGTTCGGTAGGTAAAACTGTTAAAATTCTGGAATTTTGTTGGTTGTTTATCAAGCTAGATTTTAAAATCAGTAGAGAGTTGAGTCATGATTTTTGTACAGCAACTAGGTATAGAAATTTCCGGGCAACTCCAACTGGAATTTTGTTAATCGGACGATCAGTGATTTTTAAATAAATTCTTCCGTGGACTGCAGTCAGAAAGCGGTAAATCTGACTGCAGCTTAGTGAATTAATATTTATGGTTAATTGGTGAAGATTTAGGACTTGAGAAAATTATATAAATTTCTATGGTATAAATGTCACCTACTGTAAAAATATGGGAATTTTTAGAATGCTGGAACTATTTTATAAAAATCCTAGAAAACAGCTGAATAATTGAGTGTTAAGCAGAAAGTTGTTAACTTGTGATTTTATGCATTAAAGTGTTGCATGGATTAGGAATGTGTTCATGATAAGTTGTTTGATTACTATGATCATATGAGAATACTTGCATGCATGTTTGAAGTGTTAGTTATGTTGTTTGTGTGTATCACTTTGTGAGTAAATTACGTGTGGAATTTGTATTGGTGTGATTACACACTGACATGGAATTAATTGGTTTGTTAGGACGCAACTAGCGGTCCCATCTCTTATAATATCTTTGCCACACTAACCGAGCTAATAAAGGTGAGTTCACGGCCCCTAACTTTATACGGTTTTTAAACAACAGGGGAGAAACATGTATACGTTCTTAAACTCAAACTCTTTACGTTATCCGAATGTAACGTCACATAACTATGCGGTAACTAAGTTAATGTTAATGTAATGTTATGGTCACTATGCAGCTTTATCACTTAAGTCCTCGACAATCTCCTCGGATCGTTAGTATTTGGGTTAAGTAGCGGGGGAATTATAAGTAGTACTACTGGGTCTGACGAGCCCCATCCGAGCTAGTCGCGCTAGCCGACCGGGTATGGTCAACGGGTGTATGATTGGCCTAACATCGCCATGGTCATGTGATAGACCTGGCAAAACGGAGGCACAACTGTCAGCTTTGATCGCGAACACTTAGTGACATGACTTTAGGCTAGCTACCTATATACATTAATATTGAACTTAATTACGGAACAACTTAATATTCCGGGTTTGGAATATTGGAACATCAACGTATTATCCCGGGTTGGGGATAATGGAAACACAACTTAATATTCCGGTTTGGGAATATTGGAAGCAACAACTTATTATTCCGGGTTTGGAATAATGCAACTGATATGTTATCCCGGGTTGGGGATAACGGAGTAACAAACTAAAACCGAACAACAAATTTACGAAAACCTGTGAACTCACTCATCTTTAATGTTGACACTTGTTTCTTTACATGTTTCTCAGGACGCTAGGAGCTATAGGTGCACGCACACGCATTGAACAAGACATCATTATAGAGTCTCATTTATTAATATTGTTTTGGGATTTTACCTTTGTTTTGGCGTTTGTGTTGGCGCCGCATCACTACTTATTTATGCTTCCGCTCAAACTTTAAAAACTGATACTCATGCTAAATATTGGTAATCTAAAATTTACAACAAATGATTTTGGAAAACGTATTATCAAATCATATAGAGTCGTTCGACGTACTAGTGTCTTAGATTCTGGTTTGTTCACACGTCTCACGGTAGAACTCCGCAAGTGGAAATTGAGGGTGTGACAATATTCTAGGTGAACCGACAAGCGTGATGATCTGTGTGATCCGGAGAGAGTTTTGTGTTAGCCATACAAAGAATCTGTGTGATTCATCGAGTCCGTGAAGAAGGTTTCTGATGGCGTTTAAGAAAGCTGGTTGTGGAGGAGGATTTCGGATGGTGTTTGGCGGTGCGAACAACAGCAAACGGCTGACTGAGAAGTGGTGACAGGGATGTATGGTAACGGTGGGATTTGATAGTTGAACTGGGGCTGAATCAGTGTTGAATTAGTCCTGTTATATGTGTAATCGTGGTGAAGACAACCAAGACATGTGTGAAGTTATTGTGAAGCAGGGGATGAAAAAAGAGAGGAGGATCACGTGCAATTTGCGTGCGGTCGTATTATATTGAAAAAGAATTTTGTTGGCTGGTTTCTTTGTTGTTCCAGAAAGCAAGGAAAATGTGGAAGTGGTTTTGAAGCAGAACATAATTTTATCTTCGTTGAATAAAGAACATGTTAGCTGCAAAAATGGGTAAGCAAGAGAACCAAGATACAAGAAAAGAAAGAATGAACGTAAACAAGAAAGCCCGAAGCAAGAAACCGGACCCTTAAGGTTCTCAATAGCAAAATTCAAACCATGTGGTTCATAGGAAGAAGCAAGTAGCAAGATGGCATCTCTGTGATTCGAGTAGCAAGAAGATCAAGAATGAATGCGAAGAAACGAACAAGTAACAAGAACCCACATCAAGATTAAAGGGGTGAACGTTGGATGATGTTTCGGGTCGAGTACGGGTCAAATTCGGGTAGTCGAATATGTAACGAAGCAATGTATCGGTTTCAGCGGGTTATAACGACTTAATCGGTAACGGGTCACGGGTATAGATTGGTCTAAGGTGGACCGAGTTTGCTGGAAATGGTTTGGAAAAGTGAACGTTGGTTTGTTCCTTAATTAAAGGAGTTAGTAGACGAGTTAGTGGTATTTATGCACGTGGGTTTAGTTTGTTTATTTAATATAAAAAGTAGTATGTACTCTTTATTAGGTACCCCTTTTGTAATTGTTTTGAAGTTAAAGATACAGAGTATTACATGAGCTTTTGTGTGTGTGTTTTGAGTGTTTTTCTCGGGCTTGAACCAACACTTGGTATCAGAGCGGGTGATAAACAAGGGCCGGGTGAATACGGTGTTTACCGATTTGAGAGTCGAGTGTTAGAGAGGTGGGGAGCAATCCCTTTTAAAGTGCAGGGCTGAGATGAGAGGTAGAGATTAATTGTTGAAATGGAGAAGAAACATGTAAGAAAGGAGGGAGGTTCTGTGTGAGCCCGAAGCGGTTCTTCATGAGCCGGTGGAGACGAGAAAGAAGTTCGATCTGTGTGAACCGAACAGGGTTCTGAGTGAGCCGGATGAAAATAAGGAAGAATATGATCTAAGTGATCGCGGTAGAGCTCTGCGTGAGCTGAGTTCATGTGTGAACCAAAAGATCGAAAACCTTAGTGGTGTTGTGTGAATCGATCAGAAAAAAAAGGAATCTGTGTGATTCAAGTATGTGTGTGAGAAGAGAAGAAGATCTCTGTGTGAATAATTTCTGAGTGAACAAAGTGAAGGAATCTGTGTGATTCATTGTAAATCGTTCGGGAGAAGATCTGTGTGATGTGAAGACGACCGTTGTGGTAAACGGAAGAACGGTGGATCTGTGTTATCAAGATATTCTAGGTGAACCGACAAGCGTGATGATCTGTGTGATCAGGATAGAGTTTTGTGTTAGCCATACAAAGAATCTGTGTGATTCATCGAGTCAGTGAAGAAGGTTTCCTGATGGCGTTTAAGAAAGCTGGTTGTGGAGGAGGATTTCGGATGGTGTTTGGCGGTGCGAACAACAGCAAACGGCTGACTGAGAAGTGGTGACAGGGATGTCTGGCAACGGTGGGATTTGATAGTTGAACTGGGGCTGAATCAGTGTTGAATTAGTCCTGTTAAGCGGCGCGGAAAAAGATATGTGTGATCGTGGTGAAGACAACCAAGACATGTGTGAAGTTATTGTGAAGCAGGGGATGAAAAAAGAGAGGAGGATCACGTGCAATTTGCGTGCGGTCGTATTATATTGAAAAAGAATTTTGTTGGCTGGTTTCTTTGTTGTTCCAGAAAGCAAGGAAAAATGTGGAAGTGGTTTTGAAGCAGAACATAATTTTATCTTCGTTGAATAAAGAACATGTTAGCTGCAAAAATGGGTAAGCAAGAGAACCAAGATACAAGAAAAGAAAGAATGAACGTAAAAAAGAAAGCCCGAAGCAAGAAACCGGACCCTTAAGGTTCTCAATAGCAAGATTCAAACCATGTGGTTCATAGGAAGAAGCAAGTAGCAAGATGGAATCTCTGTGATTCGAGTAGCATGAAGATCAAGAATGAATGCGAAGAACCGAACAAGTAACAAGAACCCACATCAAGATTAAGGGGGTGAACGTTGGATGATGTTTCGGGTCGAGTACGGGTCAAAGTCGGGTAGTCGAATATGTGTCGAAGCAATGTATCGGTTTCAGCAGGTTATAACGACTTAATCGGTAACGGGTCACGGGTATAGATTGGTCTAAGGTGGACCGAGTTTGCTGGAAACGGTTTGGAAAATTGAACGTTGGTTTGTTCCTTCATTAAAGGAGTTAGTGGCCGAGTTAGTGGGATTTATGCACGTGGGTTTAGTTTGTTTATTTAATATAAAAAGTAGTATGTACTCTTTATTAGGTACCCCTTTTGTAATTGTTTTGAAGTTAAAGATACAGAGTATTACATGAGCTTTTGTGTGTGTGTTTTGAGTGTTTTTCTCGGGCTTGAACCAACACTTGGTATCAGAGCGGGTGATAAACGAGGGCCGGGTGAATACGGTGTTTGCCGGTTTGAGAGTCGAGTGTTAGAGAGGTGGGGAGCAATCCCTTTTAAAGTGCAGGGCTGAGATGAGAGGTAGAGATTAATTGTTGAAATGGAGAAGAAACATGTAGGAAAGGAGGGAGGTTCTGTGTGAGCCCGAAGCGGTTCTGCATGAGCCGGTGGAGACGAGAAAGAAGTTCGATCTGTGTGAACCGAACAGGGTTCTGAGTGAGCCGGATGAAAATAAGGAAGAAGATGATCTAAGTGATCGCGGTAGAGCTCTGCGTGAGCTGAGTTCATGTGAAGAAGACAACCCTGTGGTGTTGTTTAGAGAAAGAATCAAAAGAAAAGTTGTGTGCGGATCGAAGTTCTGTGTGAACCAAAAGATCGAAAACCTTAGTGGTGTTGTGTGAATCGATCAGAAAAAAAAGGAATCTGTGTGATTCAAGTATGTGTGTGAGAAGAGAAGAAGATCTCTGTGTGAATAAGTTCTGAGTGAATAAAGTGAACGAATCTGTGTGATTCATTGTAAGTCGTTCGGGAGAAGATCTGTGTGATGCGAAGACGACCGTTGTGGTAAACGGAAGAACGGTGGATCTGTGTGATCAAGATATTCTAGGTGAACCGACAAGCGTGATGATCTGTGTGATCAGGAGAGAGTTTTGTGTTAGCCATACAAAGAATCTGTGTGATTCATCGAGTCCGTGAAGAAGGTTTCCTGATGGCGTTTAAGAAAGCTGGTTGTGGAGGAGGATTTCGGATGGTGTTTGGCGGTGCGAACAACATCAAACGGCTGATTGAGAAGTGGTGACAGGGATGTCTGGTAACGGTGGGATTTGATAGTTGAACTGGGGCTGAATCAGTGTTGAATTAGTCCTGTTAAGCGGTGCGGAAAAAGATATGTGTGATCGTGGTGAAGACAACCAAGACATGTGTGAAGTTATTGTGAAGCAGGGGATGAAAAAAGAGAGGAGGATCACGTGCAATTTGCGTGCAGTCGTATTATATTGAAAAAGAATTTTGTTGGTTGGTTTCTTTGTTGTTCCAGAAAGCAAGGAAAAATGTAGAAGTGGTTTTGAAGCAGAACATAATTTTATCTTCATTGAATAAAGAACATGTTAGCTGCAAAAATGGGTAAGCAAGAGAACCAAGATACAAGAAAAGAAAGAATGAACGTAAACAAGAAAGCCCGAAGTAAGAAACCGGGCCCTTAAGGTTCTCAATAGCAATATTCGAACCATGTGGTTCATAGGAAGAAGCAAGTAGCAAGATGGCATCTCTGTGATTCGAGTAGCAAGAAGGTCAAGAATGAATGCGAAGAAACGAACAAGTAACAAGAACCCACATCAAGATTAAGGGGGTGAACGTTGGATATAATCTTGACGTTTCGGGTCGAGTAGGGGTCAAAGTCGGGTAGGCGAATATGGTCGAAGCAATGTATCGGTTTCAGCGGGTTATAACGACTTAATCGGTAACGGGTCACGGGTATAGAATTGGTCTAAGGTGGACCGAGTTTGCTGGAAACGGTTTGGAAAAGTGAACGTTCGTTTGTTCCTTCAATAAAGGAGTTAGTGGCCGAGTTAGTGGGATTTATGCACGTGGGTTTAGTTTGTTTATTTAATATAAAAAGTAGTATGTACTCTTTATTAGGTACCCCTTTTGTAATTGTTTTGAAGTTAAAGATACAGAGTATTACGTGAGCTTTTGTGTGTGTGTTTTGAGTGTTTTTCTTAGGCCTGAACCAACATACTCCCTACCACCTTTTTTACTAATTTTATTCAAATCTACTCTTGCTACGGATCTCGTTCAGATTCGTCATCATCTTCGGTAGCCGAGACCAATTTGTGAAGAAAGAGAAGAAGTTTGGTTCCGTGATTCTATGATTTCTAAACTTAAGGACTGACTTTTGAAAAGGTAGGGAAAGATACATGATTGAGATTTGAAATGCGTCAACATATCAAAAACTTACTAAACACATGGCTAATAGTAAAGTAATTTAGTTATGAACAAAACAAAACTTAAAACATGGACAAATTAGGTAATGATGCATGGACTGCTAATATAAAAGCACTCTTATAACATCTTGCACACATGTTAAACAGTCAAGTGCTTATATACTAAGGTACACTAATGTTTATATATTAATAAGAATATTTTTAGGTATAATCGTAAAAAATATATGATATTTAAATTCATGTTAGTAAAAAATTTAAACTTTTTATTTGCCTAAAGTGTGTGTATGTAACAAGTTGTAAAAAAAATAAGTAAATAATTAAGGTACATATAAATGGTTAACGTTTCAAATTCAAATGTTACATTTATCAAAGATGTAAATATATCTTATATATGTATCTTTGTACTAAGATAATTATCCTTGATGTATTCACAATAGTAAAGAAAACATTTAACGAAGAGACTAATCAAATGACAAGGTTTACAGAAAAAAATTGATGTAAAGGTTTATTTGAAAAGAAGTACAATAACATTTCTAAAAAGATGATAGCATTTTGTTATATCTTTTAAACATTATTAATGTTGTTTTACTCATAAGTCAATTTGTTTACTAGCCAGAGGTTCCGAACCTGTGACATATGTCTTATAATTTGTGTTTTAAACCAGCAAGCCAAGGGCTCTAGCTGTTTTTAAACTCATTTTACAAAGTGTTTATTACTATGAGGAAGGCCCTTGCGTTATGACGGAATCAAACAAGACATAGTATGTTTAGACCTTTGCAAATGAAAATAATTAATAACGTTTACATTAACTGTCAAAGAATGCTAAAAATATATAGTGGTATTTTTATGTTTATTTCTCAACACAATTATTTAATAGTATATATCAAACGACTACATTAACGTCGTTAATTGTACAAAATCTCATTTCCCTAAATTCCAAGCATATTTCAATAATGGGTTTTTATCAAATTGATTAAAAAGCAATGGAAAATAGATGCTTGTTGGAAATATATAAATTTTATACTTTTCGATTGTAACAACTAAATTAATTCTTTAAGCCTACATAGCTTTAATTACCATTTAGAAAAATATTTAAAAGCAAATACTTATATTATATTATACTAAGAATACTAACTCAATTTATAAGCACAAAATTAAATAATTAACGTATCAAATTCCATTTTTTATAAGATAATAATAATATTTTGAACTGGTATTTTTTTCCAAGAATGCATCAGATTAGAAGATTTTAAAGTGTCTATTTATATGAATAAAAATATTTAACCGACTGTTATCAAACAAATAGTAGTTATGAAACCATATATTTATCTTCCTTTAACCTTAAAGAGTAACCTTGTAAACAACCATACTATATATACTGATTCAGAGGTATATATAAAATATTTTTGTGTTTGATTTTGTTACACGAAGTGTTTATTATTACATTCTATAACTAAGTTTGATATTTCGAATAAATATCTTACATGAGTTTTGTTTTTCAAAATAATAAACCATGATTCTTAATTAAAGATACATCGTATACTTTTATATATAACTTTATCTCTTTAGAACTAGAAAAATATTAAGTTTGACGTACGATGCATGTTAGATATAGATAACAAAAGATGATTACCAAAAATGGTATTAATAATATAATATAATTGGTATGCATATAACAGTTGGAGTGTCAACTTTTAGATAAAGAAATGTCACTTATTTTTAGTAAGCCATGTTAAGAAAACAATAAAATAATAATCTAACTCATCTTTTTAATGTTAAAAAAAACTGTGACTTATTTTATATTTGAAAAAAACAATTTATCTTTTAAATTAATAGGTTAGAATTCTTTAAACGACGTTTCATATGTGAACAATTTTTAGAATCATATATCATCAAAGTTTGATACGACGAGGTTTACCTGCGGATGTAGCACTTGATAACAGTATTGGTTGCCACAAGATTGACGACAAGAAGTTATTAGCTTTTATGGACACGAAATAAGAATATAGAAGGGACAACTAGTAAGAAGGAATACTAAGCTAAATCCTATCTTAAGTCTACCCATTCCTCACATGTCTTAATTACTATGTTTAAGTTTTCTACAAGAAAAAACCTTTGCTCTGATACCATAGCTGTAACACCCCAACCCGGAAGGGCTGACGTGTCACAATAATATTGGTATCATAAACAAAAGTCATAATTCCATTTATTTATTTGTCAAAGGCACAAGCAAAATGGCGAACTGAAAATAAAATACAACTAACGCAGCTATTATTAAATTAACATCTTCTTGATTTAGTTCTTAAGCTTTATTGCTCTCTTTATCCCGCCCAAGATAACCTGTGAACCTGTACATACAAAAGGTTTACGGAATGAGCCGAAGGCCCAATACGGAATAATAGGCTTAAACAACAATTAATGCTCAATTGAAACGTTATCCAGAGAGAACTTACGGTAAAAGTGATACGATGCAAAGGAACATAATTTCATAAACTTACTTGTATTGTACGTATGTACCCATGAGTCAAACATATAAACGTGACAATGCACAGGTAGCTACTCCTGTATATGTATCACACGAGATGGCGAGTTGGCATACCCGTTATCCATCTCCTTAAACTTGAATCCTAGGATCGATCCATACGCCTCCTAATTGCTTAGGGACGCCGTGAACTAATCTCTCCGTCACGGAAGGAGCACATGTTGTCGATGCCTCAACAACATACTCGTGGGACACTCCACGAGAAGCGATAACTCAGGGTATCAGAGTACAAATAATCTTATTCACATAATTCCATGCAATAAGCATAGCAAGGATATAATCATAACAATAATTAACATATATCGGAACATGCGATGATGAGTACAACTAAACATAATCCTATCACATGACATCAAAGCTATATCCAATATTATATCAGAACAAGAATCCAACGGACAGTCAAATGAATCGACAATCGAAAGACGTGAGGAGTTTGAAAAGAAATATGAACTCAACGGGTTTATAACAATTAAATATGAAACAACAAGGAGTGGGGGTAAGGATCCGTACCTTAATGCTCCAAGGCGATGATTACAATTAATAAGATCACAAAATGCGTCTAAAGATCACGAAAGCCTACAATATCATTATATCTTAAAGTAGATGTTTTAATATCTGTTTGGTACGTTAGCGTCTGATTATTTAAGATTTTTATAAAATCTTGGCTTGTCTCTTTATTTTTTTGTTTAATCAGTTTAAGTTTTATGATATCATTGAAAAGGTGACATATAAATCTTTAAGTTTACTCCTAAAACAAAAGTCCGTATATAAAACTCATTAATAATTGAATATGTTTTTTTAGGAACTTACGTGTATATATATACTATTTACAACCAGATTTCTAATTTTGTTTATTTTTAATATTTAATTAATCAAGCTATATATATATATATATTATATTATATTATATTATATTATATTATGACCTTAGTTTAAACAAATGGTTAATAATATATTTATAAGATTTAATAGTATGCATATAAATAAATATAAATATTTTCTAACATACGCTAATCCAATAAAATAAACTTGATAAGTTTCATGAATTCCCACTAACTTTATAAATTCCAATAGACTTCCTTAAACACAGATGCTTATACACGCTTTATTAGATAATTGTGATAAGTTATATATAATATTTAAAAGTGTTTATTATTTTAGAAAAGAAAGAAATCAAATCACTTAAATTAATAAAAATGTTTTTTAAAGTATATCTTTTTGAACAAGAGTTTTAAAAACCCAGCAACTCCATTTAACCAGAGAACAAAATAGCAGAGAAGAACACGTTAGTATCATAATTAAACCTTATGTTTAAGATGTTTCATACTTAGCCTTTCAAGTAAGTTTGAGTTTCTTTAAATATTTGAAATGATAATAAATAAATTAATAAATAAAGAATAATAGTATACCTTGCTATTACTTCGTGCCGGGAAATGAATAGTTTGACCGGAAAAGTGATTTGAACTCTACGTAAGGTTTCCGAATGTAAGAGAGAACTCAGAAGTTACTTACAGGTGAGACTAGGTACTGATGGTGCTATTTTGGTGTTGTTTTGGTTTCGTCAGAGAATCGAACCGTCTCTAAAATTTTTTATAGATTAGAGTAGAAAGAGAGGGGAGTGAATTGGGTTAGATGAGCGTTATAACTAGACCTCCTCTCAATTTATAGCAGGCTTGAAGCTTATCGTAAAGGGGTTGCTTGTTGATGTCTTGAACATATAAACAAACGATTAAACAATTTAATATAAACAAAAAATTAACTTAAACAAACATTTTAATATAAATAAAACAATTCTTGTAATAATAAGATACATTAGTTTTAACAATAATAATGCACTCCAATTTATTAAACCTATACATAAATTATAATTATAATAATGCAGTTATTAAACCAATACATCTAATCTAATCTAATCTAACTTATAATAAAAGACTTTAACTTATTAAATATTAATAATATTATTAGTATATCTAATTAGGAGATAAAGGTCTTGAATGAATTTTAATATCTTATCGTTTTAGCATATCTAATAAGGGAAAAAAAAGGTCTTGAATTAATATGAGTATCTTATCGTTCAAAAAAAAGGAAATTTCAAATAAGGAAAAACAATACGAGATAACTAAACTACATATTCTATATTAACAAGTTAACAATAAAAATAATATTATTAGTTAACAATAAAACTATTAAATTATTAAAAAAGGAAATTTCAAATAAAGAAAAATAATATTTTTTTACTAATTTCTGTGCATTAACACGCATAACGGGTGTGTGTGGTTCAATGATTTTACGTCTGCCTTTCATTCGGTTTTATTTTTTTTCTTTTTTTAATTATTTTGTTTTTACAAACTTTTCCAATTTTGATAGTCGCTGATAATGTTGTGGCATTGTTGCTACTTGGTACAGTTTTACGCTCTTGCCGCAACACAGGGAGCTTAATACTAGTTAATTATAATAATGCAGTTCAAATCATAGTTATGTAGATTTTCTTAACAAATGCACATAGATATCAATGGGCTTCTGGGCCAAGAATAAATGAAAAAAAAATACCAAGTAAAAAGCAATGTTAAATGGTCTCGAACAGGGACCAGTTCATCAACATAGATGCGCGACACCATTCATCAACTATGAGACAGTATTTTTATATATAAATATAAAGATTCTTTTTCTATTGGGCCCAAAAATTTTTTGGGCCCTGTTCGGTGGCACATCTGGCACACCCTATGGGCCGGGCCTGAACTGTAGCATGCAGCATGTGTCGTGTCGTTGTGCACGTGTGTACGATGGTTAGCGGCATGCGATTGTTCTCTGGTGGCATGAGGATGTCTGGTTGCAAAACGTGATGTGCATCCATACATGATCTCGGCTCATACATACTAACATATTATTACTCGGTTCATACATACTAACATATTATATTTAAACTCCCATATCATAATAATTTTAAGTGAAATACATTTTTTTTTAATGTTAACAAGTAACTTAAATTAGATAATATTTCTTTGACCAATTTAAATTATTTATTTTCTTTTTATTATTATTATTATTTCTCTTTCTCTCTTTTTGTTTCGATTACAGTGAAACATATAAATACACACCTTATCAAAAGAAGTATATGAATCTCATCTTTATCTTTTAAATGGTATTTTAATTGTAATCTTAACATAGTAACTTATTAACTTACTTTACTCGATCTAGTTTGAATTAAAACTTATTATTTACTTTTTATTATTATGTTAATTAGTATTATATAATTAAAACATTAATTTAAAATTCTGGTTATTGCATTATATGCATAGAAGGATAAAGCTTGCACAGATAAAGACATTGTTGAAATGGTCACAAGATTACAGCCAATCAGATCAGAGCCTCCACAGAAAATTTCTTAGCCCACGGTAGGATAAAAAGTTACAGAGATATCACAAGTGTGTATACATCTCAAATTAACCATACAACAATGGTTGTCATGTAGGTTGATACGTCTAAAGTCTCTGTTCAGCTGTGTTTAAAAAAAATATGGCCTGGCCCACCAACTACAATCGAATGTTCTTCATTGAGTAATTATTAGTGAACATTTTTAAGATGGTGTGACAACCCGTGTATTTGACCCTGGTTAATTATAAAGAGTTGCCTGTAAAAATATATTAACTGTTATATTTATTTTATATAATTTAAACGAGGGTTTTATAACAAGGCATGCGATTATAAACGAGTTCGTATACGTGATGTACACCCACCTACACCAAAGCCCTAGCTTTATAACCATCTCTTTCTCTTTTCCTTTTATTTTCTTTTCAAACCCTAGACCCCATGACTTTTTCTTTCTCTCTAGACATAAACACACAAACATACATCAGATTTCACACATTACCCGCTTCAATTTCATATATTTAGAGTGTGGCGAGGAGAGAGAAGTCGTGAGAGTGAGAGGGAGATAAACGGCCGGCCACCACCATGGGCGGCAGAGCTCGGTGGACAGCGGCGGCGGTTTTAAGGTTGTTTGGGTTGTGTTCGGGCGGCAGAAGACGGAGGGACAGGGAGGTGTCCGAGAACTCGAGTGGTGGAGACGTCGGGATGTTGGAGAAGTCGTTAGGTGGCAAAAGAGGTGGTTTAGATGCTGAGGTGGTTTGAAACCCTAACGACGGCGGCTGTGTGGTTCATCGGGTAGTGGGGTGATGAAGCTAGGCAACCACAACAGGAGTGGCAGGGGCGGCTCGCCGCTAGTGACGAACCTAGGGTTCCGGAAACCCTTTTCAAACCCCGGTAAGTCTTTTGAGCACCTACTGAATAGATTTGATTCCGATTTCTTGGATCTATGAACATTGGAGGTTATTTATGAATTGTTTAGGTGCTTTAGTGGTGTTATGGAGGTTTCCACCGGCTAGGTGGCGGTTGTAAATGGTGGCAGCGGCTGCAGGCGGCAGAGCCGGCCATTATTGTCAAAAGCGGTAGCGAGCGGCAGTGGTTATCATTTCGGGTCAGTCAAGCGTCGGGTCAACGGATGAAAGTCGACGTAGAACCGACTAAATATATGTTGTATTTGTGTAAATTTGTATGTATAATCTCATTCTTGTAATAAAGAGTTAACTCGTGAACGAACCGAACCGACAAGTGGGTAAAGGTGTGAACGTTAGTTTGATAATTGGGAACCGACAAAACGTGTGATGTTAAGGGCTTACGGGACTGTTTATATGTGTACACACATGTATAAATAATTGTACATATTGACGCACTTATATGATAATACAAAATACCTGAAGCATATGAATTGGGTGATTGTAGGGAAATTGTGTCTGGTAGGCACAAAAACAGGGGAAGCTCTGCCCGAATTTTCTATAAAACTATACCGTAGCGTATGGTATGTATACGTCTTTGTACAATGGTATCAAGGACCTTTTAAAATGATTTAGTAAGGGAAATCTCATCGCGAGCCGTTATTTTCACAAACTAAATATTATGTAGAAAAAATCAGGGGAGAAAGCATGCGCAATATTACGGTAAAGTAATGTCAAGATGTTACGGTGAGGTAACATCACAACTATTAGGGTTTTTGTTATATTAGTTATGGTCACAAAGTAGCATTATATCACATGTCAGTCCCCTTAAAACTTACGATGCCGTTAGTATTGGATTATAGCGAGGGAATTTTTAGTAGTACTACTAGCCTGACAAGCCCCACTCGAGCTGGTCGCGCCAGCTAGAACGAATGTTGATCGTCACGGGTGTAGAATTTGCCTAACACTTAGCCATGGTTGGTGATAGACCTGGTACAACAGGGGCAGCAACGTCAGCTTCGGATCGAACACTTTGTTGACATGACTTAGGTTAGCTACCTACAAATACAACAAGTAACTGCTAAACACTTCAACTTACTGTTTCGGGTTTGAAACAGTGGAAAATGCTTGAGAAACAACTTACTTTATATCTGTAACTTAAGACCTATGAACTCACTCATCATTTTGTGTTGACACTTGTTCTTGCATGTCTTTCTCAGGTTGCTAAGGTAACACACATCAGGACTAGGATGCATTTCGGAGTCGCATTGATTTCACCAAACTTTTAGAATCAATTTTAATTAAATCATCTATTTTAGTTTTGTAATTATTTACGCTTCAGCTACTCAATTGTATAAACCGTATTTTCTCATGAATGAGCAATCAAGAATTTTTTTTTTAACTCATATAGTGGTCGTTCAGTATGACCGATGATTGTGATCCTGGTTTGTCACGCGCCTCGCGGTAGAACTCCGCACGTGGAATTTGAGGGTGTGACAGATTGGTATCAGAGCCAATGGTTATAGTAAACTAGGTTTGCATTAGAGAGTAGACTTAGTCTATAGCCTTAGACACTGCATTGGTCATACACTAACACAGAAACTCATACATGACATACAAGAACACTCATACATGATATGCCTATGCACATGGCATCAAAACAAACATCGAAATTGTGGGCATGTCGACATCATCCACTTCACTCTCTACTGACGAGGAACACATCAATCTTTTTGTATCTTCATCCCTTGAGGCGACGTCCGTGGGATCGCCAACAACCAATATCTACTCTTGTATGAGGTCCGTGAGACGGAGCCTCTGAAGGAGCTTCTCACATCACAATCATCTGCACTTCTTCCTACACCATAGAGTTGAACAAGACACAAGCTTGAGTCTACCGATAGTACTATGGGGTACTGTGAGCTTTCTCAGGTCCATGTTTGGGACGACATTCAACAATCACACATATCTCTTGGGAGTTGGCTTTGGACTTCTTTTCCCAATCTTGAGTGTTCCAAGACTATAGTGGTAAATATATATATATATATATATATATATATATATATGTTTATCGAAAGAGAGTCCTTTCTTCACCTACCAACAACAACACCCCGACCCCCTTTAGTTTTATTTTCCTTCAACCTGAGCATGGGGGCTTCGCGTGAGGCACTCTGCATTAGGGCAGTTCGTTGCACAAGTTATTGCAGAAATCCGTTGACACCAAGATGTCATCATTTTTCCCGAGCCACGAGTCTATATCTTTGGTTGATATTCTTCGTGAAAATGGTTGACCATGAAACTAAGAACACTTTGCCTATTGCACACCTGAACTCTAAACCTGACTCAGATGGTGGAGCGGTTGCCTTGCTTTTTCTGGTAGCCTACGTTAATGAATCGTTTCATCTCTCGAAGTCATAATTTATGTGCATGTTTGTTCCATGCGCACTTTTACATTTATAATTCGTTGGATTGGATTCACATGGTGTCTTCCAGCTTGAATGAGTCCTCAGATAAATCGATTCCAGACTACTATTTCTGATATAACTCCTAGTTGATCAACATTTGGTTGTTTAACTAAGCTTTTGATGACCTTATCATTTTGACAATACTCTGTACTTGACAGTTTAATCTTCATCTGAGGGACATTTTGACACAAGATGGGTCGAACTCGGGTGAGCATGCAAATCAACTTATCATTACGGGTGCACACGTAATAGTAATTTGCGATGCATGTGAATCCTTGTGAAACCCTTTGTGTAGATAAATTGTCCTAACCTGGGAATCTCATGTTTAAATTTCCAATATCAGTAGAATTTCTCGCAAACCACTCAGTGACTAACTGGTACCATTAAACCTGTTCGGTAGTTGACGGGTGCAACTATCATATTGAAGGTGTTTTCTAACACATTGAACTATCGCCAATGAAATTCCCCGTTATCAGTATTATTACTATTATTATATTTATTATTATTATTACTATTGTTATTATCATTTTACTCATGTAAAAGTATTAGTGAAACTACGATTCTCATCGGAACCTGTCATCTTAATTTAAACCCTATCAAAATTGTAAGGTAAGCCCTTCAACATCAGCATATAAACGAAATATGAATGATCTCTCGTAGGCTTACACTTTACCCCCTTACCTTTAACTATAAAACCCCCTTTGACCGTGTTACTCTGTCATGTGACTAATCCTTAGTCTAACCCGATTTACATCTCAGCATATCTAACTCTGCATACGAATTTCCCCAAAACGGTTTCATCATCTCAAGAACATTGCAAGACGAAGATGCAAGTTAGTCAACACCCCCGATGACCTACATAATAATTTTACCTCCTATATTGCTACAATCGTTATTTCCTAAGTGCGCCTATTCCTCAGCTTTTTCATTGGTCGAAATCATACCGTTTAATGTGGTAGCTAATTACTGTTGTCGACGGAGACAAATTGCTCACTCCATTGTCGGGGTCATACTACATCTTTGAAACTCTAAGCATAAACTCCCATAAAATTTTGCCTTAATATAAAAGAACTCGATAAACTTTCCTTTTCGGTTCGTTGCGATCACTTTTTGAACCATGAAGATGGTGATGTATTGTTATTATGACCATACAGTATTCGATTATATTTTCGCATTCTTGTAATGAAACTTCTTGACGACATAGGTGATGTTCCTAATACACACATTTTAGTTCAACCCTTCAAACTTGGTTACATCCATGTTCGACTGATTACACACCCAATTTCATACATATATTTTTGTGAATCCATTCTTATTCGCATTCGGACCAGCTCGGCGACCGTAGAGAACGCTCTGATTGAACCGGAGCACTACGAATTCGACCAACCATTATTTTTTTACATAATTCATATTGCGTCAACGCCTTCAATGTAACGTTTCCAACGACCAGTAACGCCACTTGATTTCTATTTATACCGCTTGTGTGCGACCAACTACATCCTCATCATCGTATTCATTATTTAACTAGTGATTCCAAAACAATTATGTGGAACAGATTGATGACAACCACATCTTGGTATGTTCTTCATGTCTTATCTTGTTGTGCTAGAATGAATACCATAGTTCTTACCTAACCCTATTATACGTTAATCCTCACTTGGCTAAATCACTCACTACAAACGCTACTTAAGGAGTAACGGGCCATATTTAAGTTCAACAAGTGCAGGAGTAGAAGATAAAATTTCTACCTTCGTGAGGTATGCCGAGGTCAACACTCTTTCCGTGCGAAAGCACCATACTTATGTATAACTTCCTCGACCACTTTGTTCTGTGCTCATTCCTCGTGGCCCGAAAGCTATTCATCTATTACAACTAACTGCAGTCAAATATCATGATCTTTATCAACCGAAAACCTCTATTCCTTCCGTATGAACGCGTCAAGATGCTAACATTCTAAAATAAATGGGGCATAATGCCTTAATTGAGTTTCGTCCAGTCTGTTGATGAATTTACCTGAATCATATGTTCCAAGCAATTATTATCTCCTTCTTGAACCCTTACGTACGATGGCATCATCACTGATCTTCGACAGCAACATCGTATAAAAACGAATATCTCTTACACACACATTAATTACCTTCAGTCAGTTACTTTGGGTAAATTCTCGGTGGTCCACCCAACACACGTGATACTAGAACTTAAGTTATTTTGCCTTTAACCAATTACCTTAACACAAATCTAGTTCGGATTATTTCATCGACCCTTCGTTTATGACGTATGACATTCGTGTCCATGCGGGTAACCTCAAAATATACACTTGCTTCGTGAAGTGTTGGCTACTTAATATTCAGATAACTCCATGATAACTAAATACTGTTTTTTTTCAAGTCACTCAAATTCAAACGTATATAGCACACATGAACTATGTATTATACAACACCTTCCCCCTACCATACATGTTAAATACATCAGTCAATGTCATATCGATGTATGACACACTAGTGTTCCAACTCTGTGAGCATCTCCCATGCTTAACATAACTTGTTACAACATTGCTTATTATTGAGCTCCCATTAACTCAACGTATATTTATGTCTAAGACCAAATACAAGTTAACATCTATCAGTGTTTTCCTTGATAGCCTAACTTAATCCCCATTCTAAATCCCTATGCAAGAATTCATTCCGTTATATCACGACCCCTTCAAGCCATAGTGGCTTCACCTACTAAAACTCTGAACAATTGGCATCACATCCATGACAATAGCTATTCTATCTTATTCTTGAAAAGGAACTGGACCACCAAACTTCAATACCATGATAACATTTTGAAAATTTCGTCATTTCGTTACTTTCGTGTATACTTACATTGTAAGCGACTCCGTATACCTCTTAATAGTCGTACTTATGTGCACCAACTCTAACTGAAACAGATTTGTTGCTTCAAACAATTGACTATTCTATACCTATATATAAAATCTATCATAACTTGTTCGGATGAACAATGGAATCCTATTTGTCATCAATTGTCGTCTTAATCATGTAGTATGATTTTCTCTTGTCTCGTTGTACCGCCTTATGCTTTCACGCTCTCTTTAGCAATGAACTTTCAACTATGGTCCTAAAAATATCATAATCTAAATTTTCGGGACGAAAATTCTTTCAACAAAGGGATGACGTGACACCCGACATTTTCAGGTTAACACCGTTAACACAAACTCCATTATCTCAAACATTCATTTATGCATTACATTTGATTATGGGTAATTAAGCGTGTTGGTTATCAAACAAACACTCGTGTAATGTTAATTCGGGGAATTACGGAATCACACATAAGTTTGTACTCGAACATTGGAGAGCAAACGGAATAATATCCTCGAACAAGTAAATAAAAATAAATTTTGTGAATTTATATGTTATGTGATTCTACATGTTATGTGACTTATATGTTATTTAGCGAACCTTTAGGAAACCGTATTTATTCACGTGTAACAATGTGTTATTGACGAACCCTTATATGGAGAGTATAATATATCTTGGCCTAAATTTCGAGGACGAAATTCCTATAACATGGGGAGAATGTGACAACCCGTATATTCGACCCTGGTTAATTATAAAGAGTTTCCTATAGAAATATCATGAATTTTTATTTAGTAAATAATAATAACTAGTCACCAGTGAAACATGTTAACCATACAACAATAGTTGTCATGTAGGTAGATACGTCTAAAGCCTCTGTTCAGCTGGGTTTAACAAAAAAATATGGTCTGGCCCACCAACTACAATCGAATGTTCTTCATTGAGTAATTATTAGTGAACATTTTTAAGATGTTGTGACAACCCGTATATTCGACCCTGGTTAATTATAAAGAGTTGCCTGTAGAAATATATTAACTGTTATATTTATTTTGTATAATTTAAACGAGCGTTTTATAACGAGGCACGCGATTATAAACAGGTTCGTATACACGGTGTACACCCACCTACACCAAAGCCCTAGCTTTATAAAGATCTCTTTCTCCTTTCCTTTCATTTTCTTTTCAAACCCTAGCCCCATGACTTTTTCTTTCTCTCTAGACACAAACACACAAACATACATCAGATTTCACACATTACACGCATCAATTTCATATATTTAGAGTGTGGCGAGGAGAGAGAAGAGTGAGAGGGAGATAAACGGCCGGCCACCACCATGGGCGGCGGAGCTCCGTGGACAACGGCGGTGGTTTTGAGGTTGTTTGGGTTGTGTTCGGGCGGCAGAAGACGGAGGGATAGGGAGGTGTCCGAGAACTCGAGTGGTGGTGACGTCGGGATGTTGGAGAAGTCGTTAGGTGGCAACAGAAGTGGTTTAGATGCTGAGGTGGTTTGAAACCCTAACGACGGCGACTGTGTGGTTCATCGGGTAGTGGGGTGATGAAGCTAGGCAACCACAACAGGAGTGGCAGGGGCGGCTGCGCCGCTAGTGACGAACCTAGGGTTCCGACAACCCTTTTCAAACCCCGGTAAGTCTTTTGAGCCCCTACTGAATAGATTTGATTCCGATTTCTCGGATCTGTGAACATCAGAGGTTATTTATGAATTGTTTAGGTGCTTTGGTGGTGTTATGGAGGTTTCCACCGGCTAGGTGGCGGTTGTAAGTGGTGGCAGCGGCTGCAGGCGGCAGAGCCGGCCATTATTGTCGAAAGCGGTAGCGAGCGGCAGAGATTATCATTTCGGGTCAGTCAAGCGTCAGGTCAATGGATGAAAGTCGGGTCAACAACAGTAAACTATGGTCACACATTAAAAGTTAGTCAAACGATTGACTTTGGTTAGTGGGTCAGATTTGGTCCACACGTAGTTCGAGGCTCATGTGTCGTTTTTGTTAGATACGTCTTGCTTGAAGGTAACGACGTAGAACCGACTAAATATATGTTGTATTTGTGTAAATTTGTATGTGTAATCTCATTCTTATAATAAAGAGTTAACTCGTGAACGAACCGAACCGACAAGTGGGTAAAGGGTGTGAACGTGAGTTTGATAATTGGGAACCAACAAAACGTGTGATGTTAAGGGCTTACGGGACTGTTTATATGTGTACACACATGTATAAATAATTGTACATATTGACGCACTTATATGATAATACAAAATACCTGAAACATATGAATTGGGTGATTGTAGGGAAATTGTAGACAACTTATGTTCTCTGGTAGGCACAAAAACAGGGGAAGCTTTGTCTGAATTTTCTATAAAACTAAACCGTAGCGTATGTTGTGTATACGTCTTTGTACGATGGTATCAAGGATCTTTTAAAATGATTTAGTAAGGGAAATCTCATCGCGAGCCGTTATTTTCACAAACTAAATATTATGTAGAATATATATATATATATATATATATATTATATAAAATTCTCGAACTATATTTCCTCGAAATAAACGTATATAAAGCTATATAAATATTTATCCGTTTTACGAGACAAGTTATAACTTGAACAAATGCATTTCCTTTTATAAACCCGAAGACCTTTTTTAATGCGGATAATGTTAATCATATTATACGTTATATTTATATTTTATTCTATATAAATAAATATATTCACCCTAAACCCAAACTAAGTCCATATCGGTTCGTCAAGTTAAACAGTCTAAATCGAATAGTGTTTCGATCTAGACTAGGTAGTTGAACAAACTATCTTTATAACCTAAGTTGTGAAATTAGAAATTGTTTGCATTAGTCCTTAAGGTGTCCTTTACTTGTATTAGGACACGAGAAGGTTGGATATTCGAGCGTTAGGGACTGCTTGAGTCTGTTTACTATGTGGCATATAATGCTTTGCACACCAGGTGAGTTCACGGCCCCTACTCTTTTAAATGTTTTAAAAACACAGGGGGAGAAAGCATGCGCAATACTACAGTAAAGTAATGTCAAGATGTTACGGTAACATCACAACTATTATGGTTTTTGTTATATTAGTTATGGTCACAAAGTAGCATTATATCACATGTCAGTCCCCTTAAAACTTACGATGTTGTTAGTGTTGGATTATAGCGAGGGAACTTTTAGTAATACTACTGGGCCCGACAAGCCCCACTCGAGCTGGTCGCGCCAGCTTAGATATGGGCATAATCGGGTTTTATTATTACCCGGAACCGGTTCCAACCCGGACCCGGTTCTGCTTGGATGTCATTGGAACCGGGTATGATGTGGAACCGGGTCCAGTTCCTACCCGGGTTCACACCCAAGAATATGGAACCGTGTATAACCGGGTACGGGTATTATAGAACCGGGTATGGTGTGGAACCGGGTATGGTGTGGAACCGAGTATGGTGTGGAACCGGTTTCTGACAGTATTTGGGAACCGAACATGCGATTTGCATTTAAAATCTGCCATTTTACTATTCAGAACCGGTTCCTGACAGTCAAACCTGCCATTTTACTATTCAGAACTGGTTCCTGACAGTCAAACCTTCCATTTACTATTCAGAACCGGTTCCACATAAATGTTACCGTTGGAAACCGGTTCCTTATTAAAAAATCGGTTTTTATTGTATATAAACCCCTTCCTACTTACCATTTCTAAACTTAACACTCACCATCATCAACTTACAAAATCAATCAACTTCTAAGTTCCTGCAAATACCTATGGCATGCAACGATGAAGTTGTTACGGTCTTAGAGACGAAAAGAAACCCTGCTATATGGAAGAATTTTGATCTCTGTTTAATATCCGACAGTCACGAGATGGCTAGATGCAAAGATTGTGGAAAATTTATGAAGGCCGCCGCCAACTCAACCCTTTGAATCATTGGTCTCATCATATTCCTTAACATGTCACTAGAATTTTCAAACTTTTTAAAATTAGTTGTTATCAAATATAATTGGTCCACAACTTTAGAACTAGTAGGATAATAAACACCGGAAATCAAAGTCGTTGTAGTTTTAAAAACTTGTAAAAAAGTACTTAGGTTATGAATATTTTCCCATGCCATGTCGGGAAAGGGGACGACTAGGTACTCATCACTTAAAGTTGTATGAAAATATTTTAAAGTGCCCATTTGCTTTATAGCCATTTCAAACATATGACAAGTTGAATTCCAACGAGTCGGTATATCCCAATTCGGTCCAATAATTTTTTGGTTGACATCTTTACAAAGTTTTTTATATTCTTGATATCTTTCTTTTCCACTTTTGAAAACATCTTGGAGCATAGCTCTAAATGCTATAATAAAATCCGATACAAATTTATTTTTAAACCGGTTTGCACTACTAAGTTAATAATATGTGCAACACATCGTGTGTGGAAAAAAACACCATCAACTATTGGTTTGTAATTCAACTTTAATTTTTCAATCGCCGTTGGGTTGTTTGAAGCGTTATCAAAGGATATTGAAAAAATTTTATCTTCTAAACCATATTTAATTATTGTGCCATTTATAATTGTATAAATATTTTCTCCCGTATGAGGAGAAGGAAACTCGTCAAACGCAATCGTACGCTTCATCATTTACCATGTATCTGGATCAACCCAATGAGCGGTGACACATATGTACTCCGGTAAACCATGTGGAGCCGACCACACATCACTAGTTAGGTTTACACTAGTTTTTAAATTCTTAAAAAAACAATTAAATCTTTTTTTGCATTTTCCCATAAACTTAAACAATGACGTTTTAAAGTGCGACGACTTACATGTTTATAGCGAGGTTGTAGCGTCTCCCGAATAAGCTTAGTAAGATCGGGGTCGTCGAAGTGTCCAAACGGCAACGCTTTTTGTATCACCAACTTCGCCATCCGATCGCGAGCTAATTTTTGTTCATAACGAAAAATGGTACCATCTTTGGATAGTGGAACTTGACCGGATGTCATTTCCTTTAAAGCTTTGCAATACTTATTAATATGTTTCTTTAATGTTTAGTTTGATTCCTTGGCTAATAACGATCCACAATGTTTACATTGAGCTTTTTGCGAGCCGTCACTCATCTCGACCAACTCCCAATTGCTCCAAACTTCCTTATTGCGATTATGAGACAATGTTCCAACCACATATGGAACCGATTGATCTTGAGGAACATTGTAACAGATTGGGAATTTGCGTTTTTGGAACTCTTTGAGGCCATTTGTTGATTAGTATGTGAAAAAGAACAAGAAAGAAATGTAACAAGAAGAATAGATATGAGAAATTGTGTGCTAAACAATAGATTTCTAAACACTATATATAGAATCGGTTCCAACGGTCAGGAACCGGTTCCAACGGTCAGATTTGTCATTAAATGTTTTTGGGAACCGGTTCCAACGGTAACATTATAACGGCTATAATCGGTTCCTACTGGAACTGCATTACCGGGTACTAGTGAAACCGGGTACGGGTAGGAACCGAGTATGACCCGATTCAAATGGTAAAATTGTGGAACCGGGTTGGAACCAACGGGTATTTTGAACCCGGAACCAGTTCTACTTAATGTCGGGTAGGAACTGGAACCGGGTCCAGTTCGGTTCTACCGGTTCGGGTTCGGAACCGGTTTTTATGCCCAGCTCTACGCCAGCTAGACCAAACGTTGATGGTCACGGGTGTAGAATTTGCCTAATACTTAGCCATGGTTGGTTGATAGACCTGGCACAACAGGGCCAGTAACGTCAGCTTCGGATCGAACACTTTGTTGACATGACTTAGGTTAGCTACCTACAAATATAACAAGTAACTGCTAAACACTTCAACTTACTGTTTCGGGTTTGAAATAATGGAAAACGCTTGAGAAACAACTTACTTTATATCTGTAACTTAAAACCTGTGAACTCACTCATTATTTTGTATTCACACTTGTTCTTGCATGTCTTTCTCAGGTTGCTAAGGTAGCACACATCAGGACTAGGATGCATTTCGGAGTCGCATTGATTTCACCAAACTTTTAGAATTAATTTTAATTACATCATCTATTTTAGTTTTGTAATTATTTACGCTTCCGCTACTCAATTGTATAAACCATATTTTCTCACTAATGAGCAATCAAGAATTTTTTTTTAACTCATATAGTGGTCGTTCAGTTTGACCGAATACTGTGATCCTGGTTTGTCACGGGCCTCGCGGTAGAACTCCGCACGTGGAATTTGAGGGTGTGACAAATGTATACAACATCCAGGTTAGTTGGCAATGCTCGGGTTCTACAGAGTACAGAGCCAATGAATGCATCGTCTTTATATGCATCAAAGCTTCCTAGGAGATGTGTTATTCTCTGACTGTAGGAAAAGAGACAAGCTATAAAGTATAAACCAGCAGCATGCTAGAGTCTGTATTGCAGTCGAAGTTTATTGGGGCCTAACCTTTCTTAGTTTACCCAAGGCTCACGGTTCACGGATACCTGAACCTACCGAACATCCTTCTTGACCGCAAAAGTGTCACAAAACTACAGGGGTTCAGGTTGGATTTTTTTGCATGAATCTGATGTTAGGTCTGATACTCAGGATCTTGGGAGTTTGGTTTCAGCTTTAAATTAACGTGGGTCGCTTAATGAGGTGTTAGATCATAGGGTCGGGGATTGGCCATTGCATGTGGCAATGGACATTGTGAGAACAGGGACAAGGTGTAATGATGAACGTGATGTGCATACGGGGATGATGGCTGTGTTGAAAGGTATGGAAAAGGTCCTTTGTTTATTTCTCTTATAATAGTTTAATTTTAGCATAAAATACCCAATGAGTTTAATTTATTACATGAAACATGTTTTAGAAAAATAATATAACACCCTAAATATGTTAAACGGGTCAATCCGTGAATTCGTTGGTTGTCACTAACACTACCATGTAGGTAAACGTTTTAGCAGGTTCGAAGTGTAACTTACTCGAACCTATTTATACCAAAACCAAGCCTTTGTGTCGAAAGTTCCAGCCGTATTCGATTCTAGTCATAAACTTTCTTATGTTTCTCTATGATTTAAGGGTATTTTAGATCCTTATTAGTTATTGTAAATTCTTAATCTTTATGTGAATTTTCAACTTTTTATCTTTATTTAACACATTTTCAGCTTCCAAGAATGTCACACAAAGACATTATTGCTCTATATGACGAGCTGGAAAAAAGGACAAGTGATTGAAGTCACTTTTATCTACGAAATAACTGAATTACTTATATGGTGAATTAATTTTGTATTAAACTACTGACTTTGTGTCTATATATGCTACTTGTCTTATTCTTTTCTGTATTTAAAGCTTTTGAGGGAATAACATGTGTTTTCTTTAATGTATGAGCTTAAAGCCCCTCATAAGTTAATTTGGCTAATTGAGCATCTGGGTTTTCATTTTTTCATGCAATTTATACGGTACGCATTTGTTTGAGGTGTCAAAATGAGGCGAGTTTAGCGCGGATTTGGAAACATCAAACATCAGGTTTCTTTTATCCAGTATTACATGGGTTTTTTTTATCACAAGAGCGGAGGTAACAAGAGAGGATTGAAGACAGTTAACACGTTCTACGTGACAGATTCGTTTGGAGATCAGGTTAGTCCAAACGGGCTTAACTTTGGTCTACTACATGTTCTCAGGCTGCGGAAGAAAGCCTCAACACATTTGGGTTTACATACATATTCGACAGCAGCAGACATGTTTGGGAAGAATCGGAGTTCAATGACATTGTAAGTTACGCTTCTGTCTTTCTATCGTATTTTGTTTCTTTTATTTGAAAACTTCATTCTATAGAAATTATATGGTATGACTTTACACAGTCTAAGTCTAACAACGCCACTTGCTGTAAACAAATTTTCTAAAAGACATATCATCAATAATTTTGTGGACCAGTTAAAGAAGTGTGGACGTGTAAATCTACAGAAACAACAAAATTACCATTAATTTCGCTTCTTTGAAGAAATAGGGAAGTGTTAGTCAAATCACAGGTTTAATTTTTAAGACAAGTGTTGAAGAGATAGGGAAGTGTTAGTCAAATCACAGGTTTAATTTTTAAGACAAGTGTTGTTTGAGTTTGGTGGCAACCCATAAACTTGACCAACATGATTCTTTTTTGGGTGTGTGCGTGATGTGTGGGTGGCAATCAGTGAACAAGTTAAAACATGTTTGTGTCAAAAAGTTTGATTTTTAAGTATGGGGCCGAAACACGTCAGGTTGGGTTGGGTCACTTCATAACACATTTTATTAGTGTGTTGACTGTGATTACAGATATTGTATTATCAAAATAGTCATCTATTTTTTTTAGTAAATCCACTTAGGAGTTTTATTGCATTTGAGTACACATTTTGGATGACTCGTGACCCGTTTGACCCATAGTTTCCTTTTCCAGTAAACTTTTTAGCTCAACCTATCAGAGATGAAACATTATCTATATCGACCCATTTTGTGTGAAAATTTATAATGTTTTGGTAATTGATTTTTAGGTGAAGACGGAAGAGTGGAATCATCATCGCTACCGTTTCTCCTCATCTTGTACTTTTGACATTATTGAGTGTTTCCACAGCTAAAACACATTTTACTTTTGATTTGATGTCCACTCACCATTGACATGAAGACACGTCCAAAATTTTCCAGCTTTGTTTTTAGTCTTTTAATTATCAATCATCTGTTGAAGTTGTAACACCCCAAAAACGTCGAAACGGAAATACAAACATAGTGGTGACGGAAGTTGGTGCCCATAAATATCTTGTCGAACGATGCATTGTTAATGCTAGACATTTAACTTAATTAAAACATAGTTTTTAAAACATAAAGTTTAAAAGTGCGTCACAACCACATCACAATTAAGTTGTTTTGATCCTTATGGATCTTATTACATAGGTCCCAAAGTTTTAAAAGTTTGTCCAAAACATTCTTAAAACAACCATAAATCATCAACCACAAGATACGCCATAATTCCCGAAGCCATGCTGAAGTACCTGAAGAACACATTAAAATCAAGTGTCAACACAAAGGAGGGTGAGTTCACGTATTTTCCAAATTATAGTTAATTTGATCCAAGGAAAACTTTCATATTATGTGTTTATAAATAAAACATCCATATAAATTTTAGAAAGTCTATTTAATTTCCTTTATAAAAATCCAAGGGTCAGTCATCACAAGCGTTTCCTAAACCATAGTGATATCCCGACTTGTTCCCAAGGTTTACACATATTAAATTGATAGTATCAAGTGTTCAGATTCGTAAGTTTGCAAGACGTTACGAGCTACATATTTACAATGAAGGTATAATCAAAGCTAGACAATACAGAATATAAATTCGTCGCTTGACTTGACATTGAGCTACTGGTCACGACGGGGTGGTCAACCCGATAGATCTATCAACAATTCCATGCATACAATATTAATGATTAAACGGCAAAACTTGCGCAAGAGCCCGCAATGGGTCTCTTATATAATGTCTGCCTCACGTACAATACATATATCCTACTAAAATGATAAATTTAATATATAACGAGTTGTACAAATCCTCGACGTCCCCACCGAAACGTAAGCCTAAACCCGGTACTTACTCTCTTGAGACCGAGCCAATTCGTCACAACTTTAGATTTAAGAAATTATAAATCTACACGGTCATTTTATCCCCAAAACACCGTAACAATACTCGTTTCTCCCTGAAACATATATATCAATCAAATCCCGTTTCTCCCCGAAACATATTTATATCAAAACCGTTTCTCCCCGAAACATATTTATATCAAAACCATATATTTTCCATGAAAATATATGCATAGTTTAATCAAAGGTTTATTTTATACAAAAGCGTATACTTATCCTTTTAAGGCGTGTTCTTCCCCCAAAACAATTATAAAACAGTAAAAAGAGTGGTTTAGTGACACTCACCTTTGGGTGCGTATTTAAAATAACGCAATCCCTCAATTTGATTCTGCACGTCCTAATATACGTAGGAACGATTTGTCAAACATTATATCACAAAAACTCCTAAGTTTCTCCAATACTTAGAATTTTCACATAACCTTGAGATTTTCTCGAAAAATCGTTATTTTTATTATGTTGGCATATTAATATATATATATATATATATTACGACTTGAATGATTTTATTGGTGACCTTTAATGTTATATCGGTTAACACTCCCGTTTATACGTACTATATATCTACGATTTACGCGTCGTAATATATTTACATAAATATGAACATATAAACAAATATCATAATACACGTATTTTGTTAACTTATACATTTTATCATTTTTAAAGCATGCATATATGAAATAACTTATCAAGTTAACCTACATATCAATTTTCATGCTCGACAAATAAGTTAAACATTTAACGCAATTTCATTGATTTTACCGCTTTAATCACACAAGTGTACATGCATAGACTTAATTCCCGCTATCATGTCAACACTTAACATATTATCATATTCACATATTTAAATCACATAACACATTTAAACACATACGGTTCGCCCATGAACAACTCATTCTAGTGTATGTTGAAAAATGCGTATTTTAGTGATTCGGTAACGTTCTCGGGCATCGGAAGTCACGTATGACCAACCATACACCAAATAAACTTAATATAAGTTAAAATACTTATATTTATATCAAAAACATCAGCTTAGTTACTGATCTAAAACAGTTTCGTAAAAACCTCTTAAAATGCGATTTTTACCGTTTTTACCGCATAGTTTTGCGTCAAATGTTACCATAACCATCCGAACTCGAAACGACTTCATATTTTAACACAATACGTGTTATTTACCAATTAAAATGATGGTTATAATCAGATTAGTGCAGTTTTGTGTAGGTCACATAAATCATGCGATTTCACACATTTTATAACTTTTCAAAAACAATGTACTACATGCAAAGCTAGTAAACTTCATGACAAGTTTCATACCACTTTAATACATGAAATAACCTTATTTTTAAGGTATATAATCTGATCTAAAACTATTTTTATCACAACATAATTTTATTCTTCATTTTATGTACATACACCCACATGCATGACTAAGTACAAGCACTTAATGAATGTATATCATATCATCATCATTTCACATGAACTGAATGCATATATTCTCATCTTAAATGCATGCTCATATAATCCAAAACATTCAAGTTCATTTAATCATGTACTTCATCATCACAAGATGCATGCATGTATTATTTATGAACTAACTAACAAAATTTCATATGTATGCATATACACACATATATACACGGCTATATATACATATATATATGATTCCAAAACTCAACTTTTCATGTTCATTCGTTTAATCATAAGAACTTTATCAAAAACCCTTTTTGTGTGACATCTTTTATTCATGCATGTAGCAACTTCCAAAAAGAATCACATCAACAAGAATAAATCAAACATCAAATTCAACATTTCATATGTATATATACACATACATGCATAGATACGGCCATATATATATATATACAAACACACCTCCATTTTGATTTTATTCAAAAACCCATTTGCTTTAGTTTTTAAGTTAGTGATTTATCCAAGAACAAGAGAAACTCCCATCTTCATCAAAACTCATCAAGATTCAAGAACAAGTTTTTAAAGTAAGTTTTTATACCTTCTTGTTTTTGATGGATTTTTAGCAAAGTATGATGGTATGGAGCTTGATTCTTGCTTGGAAACACCTTTAAATCTTCAAAACTCCTTGAAATGGGATTGTATGTGCATGGATCTTCAAGAATCAAGTTGAAAAATGAAAATGGATGTTGCAAAGGGGAGTGTTCGGCCGAGCTTATTGTTTAGAGAGAGATAGCTGGTTGATTTTGAATATTGTCTTGGAATTGTGAAGATTATGGAAGATATGCATAAAGGTTAATCATCATGTGCATCTTCCAAGGCCAACAAGTGTCAAGAGAGAGGAGAGAGAGTGTATTATATGGCTGCCACCACTTCATATACACACAATACACGCATACATACATATATGTGTTCAAAACTAGTATTTAACTGGATACCGGGTGTTTTATCTAGCGTTTTAATCACGTTTTAACGCATTTTAAGTTATTTTCAATGCTCTATAAAAATAAAGTCACTAAAATATTACTAACCAAATTTTATTTGCCTGGACCGGCTACATTGTCGGTATTTGGCAGTGCGCGCTTAAATTCGCAAAATCGGGATTTTAAGCGTTTTAATTTATTTTTATCATTATATAAAAATAAACTTATCAAATTATTAATATAATGATTATTGGTTGCCCTGGACTGGCTGTGTTGACAACATTTTGTCAGATACGCGCAGTATCGCGCAGTACGCGCTTAAACTCGAAAATAGAGTTTTTTAGCGTTTTAAATTATTTTTCCTCATTATTATGACTAAATATATTATTTCAATCATAACGGACTATTTTAGGATTTTAACATTATTCGGTGGTCACCGACATTCGTTTCGCAATTTAACCGTTACGCGATAAGCGTTTATCTTAATATTGCCAACATAATTTTTATCAAACTTTGGATTTACCAACACATCAAATACCATATATAAACATCATAAATAATCAAATACGATCTTTTATTCATTCATGACACGTGTTACATATGTACGGTGCAGCCTAAATAGCCGGATGTCACAGAAGTGTGGAGTTACTACAAAATTTACGTGAAGCTGGTTGCTTTGTATGGTCTCATTCTGCCTTAATTGTTGAAGTGTGGAGTTAGTACAAAATTTACGTGAATTTGGTTGCTTTGTATGGTCTCAAGCTGTCTCTCTTGAGGCAATATACAAATGGCTTTTTAATTCCTTTTTTTGGTGTGAAATTGTTGCGACCGATCATTTCGAGCTATGAATTTCGTGGCATATATGATATGATATATTTACATGAATTTTGTGGCATATATGATATGATATATTTATTTTTATCTTGGATGTTTGTTCGCTGTTTAGTGTTATCTTTGTATTTGTATTTGTGATCTTGGGTTTTACACAAACCGGGACCGGTTAGCGATATGAAAATAATGTGAATCTTAAGATAGATATTTGCTACTTGTGTATTGATTAATTAATAATTAAAACAGTAATAATATTAAAATTTAAATGAGCGTTCCCTTTTTGTTATTTTCATTTTTTCTTTCTATTTGTTATTTTCATTCCCTAGTTTTGTACGCAATGAATGCCTATCAAGTTATTTATGTATAGAATTAAAACTAAAAATTTTTATAGGGTGAAACTATACAACTTCAAAACTATGTTTTAAAAAAGAGGAGTATAAATAGTAAAAGAGAGGGTACATTTAGCTTATCCTATATTAACAGTCAAACTTTGTTATGCATTATTTTGACGTTAATTATCAATATAATATTCATATTATTATGCATATAAAAAGTTCAAATAAATATTGAATAAAACCGTTTTGTAATTATATTGGATGCATTAAATATTTTTTCTGCCATTTTTTGGAGATTAATGAGGTATTATTTATACAATTAAGTAATTCTAACATTATATATATATATATATATATATAGGGGATGGATCATGAGAAAACAAAAAAACTAATTAAAAAAGCCAAAAAAACATATCAATTTTTTTTGATTTTTTTATAAAAATTCGCTATATATATTATATAAAAAACTTAAAAAAATAAAAAAAACATATAGTGCACATGTGCAGTACAAGTTTTTTTTTTATTTTGAAAAAAAGTTTTTTATACATAATATGCAGCGATTTTTTATAAAAAAATTGTAAAAAAAATTGTGTGTTTTTTATGTTTTTTTTTGACTTTTTAGTTAGTTTTCTAGTTTTCTCATGATCCTCTCCCTATATATATATATAATATCAACATTCTGTTATTACTTACTCAATTTTATCATCTGTCCTAGGAAAACATTCGCGAAGACGACAAAAAATGTAACTCCTATCGCAAGTTTAAAAATGATGATGCTAATACCATATGTGATAAAAGTTGTCTATAGTTATTAAAAAATAAAATAAACATGCGTAAACTAGTTGATGTTTACAACTTTGATGGAGAGTCAAGTATGTCTAATTCTACAACTCAAAATAACGCCAAGGATGTGGAGGATGTTAGCAACAAAGAGATTAAGCTTCCTATCTCAAAGAATGGAAAATAGTTGATATGTATTTTGCATCTGCAACTTCGTTTTTTTTTCACGTTATTGCTTGACGTTTAAGTTTAAATTTAGAGGCTCATTTTTCTGCACATGGCCTTAAAGGGGCCCACAAAAATTATTAGGGATGACTTTTAGCGCAATGAATTCACATTCTCCGGTCTACCAAAATGATGTTGGGGGCCACCAATTGTTGCTCCACTGGTTACGTACTCTATGGAATCATTTATAGCGGCTCATAGAGAATTGAGCGCTATGCACCCTATATATAAGCTTTTAGGCCCACACATGAGATATACTTTAGAAACCAATGCATTGGCTTGCCAAAACTCAATCAACGTTGATGGGGTTATTGAACAGAGTTTTACCCGCGGAGCTAAGTCGAGAGATTGCAATCAGGAGATTTGAAGCCCTTCAGTTTCAATGTTCTTAGAATGGCCACAAAATTTTTTAACTAGATAGTGTTCTTGGAGAAGGCGGTCATAAAGAATTGTTCGTCAGTTCTTAAAAGAATTTATGTCAGTTCTAAAAAGAATGCAATGTTCTTAGAGTGTCATTGATGTCAAAAGATTAACCCAGAAGGTCTTCAAGGTCATAAAGAATTGTTCGTCATTTCTAAAGTTTGATTTTTTTTTTTCATTTGATTTATTGAAATAGGGTTATTTTTCAGATTTAGAATGGACTTTTATACATTATTGTAGACTGATATTAATTATTTAGGGCTGCTAAATCATCCAAATTTTGTGAAGTTAATTTGATACTCTCTAAAAGATGACCACATGATGTTAGTGTTCGAGTTCATGCTTCGAGGCAACTGGAGCAACAGTTCTTGCCATGGAGGCCATTAAAGAGGTTTCGGTTGCTGAATGCATGCTTCAATGTATAAGGTACTTAATTTGTGGGTTTGGCTTTTGAAGATGTAAAAACTACAACAATTTAAGCTATCTAATTATCCAATATTACACACTTTTGTATACAATCATAACCAAAGGACATTAAGCGATATCAAAAATCTTTATGATCCAAGATCTTTAATTGTGATATGGTGTATTGAGTACTTCAACAAGTAAGGTAAGGTTACACCTCGACCCGTACTAAAAGCGACATGTTTTGACCCGACTATTGGCTTACCCATATGACTTTTGACCCATATTGCTACCTTTAGTTTTACTTATGACGTGTCAAACAAATTAAACATGTTAAGCTAAAAGATTGAACTAGAAAGGGCATGGATCAGTTTTACATGTTTGGTTATTTTCTCTTTTCATTTATCAATAATCAAAATTTGCCAAACATTCAAATTTCCAAGAATATCAAAATAATACAATTTCAAAAAGTAAAACAAACACGGTGTTCCACAACATGATTAACTAGAGTTACTTATATCTATTAAGAATCATTTTTAATTTTATTTTCGTCTCGATATTTTTTAAGTTGAATACACGATTGTGTTAAATATTTTATTTTTCTCACAATATTGTATAAACTTTGTTGAAAAAATAATTTAATTCAAAATAGTACCGATACCGACATTATTACCGGTATTGTTATAAATTGAACCGGTGATGACATTCTTTTATATGATTGGTACCGGTATTGTTGTTGATTGCTATCCATTTAAAGTTTTTGACCCCTTGTTATTTAATTTATTCATTTAAAGTTTTTGACCCATTTGTTTTGTACCAAGATTTTTTAGAGGAGGCATGGTTGCTGCAAACAAACAAAAAGTTGGAACCTTGATGGAAAGTAAAAGTGAGAGGAAGCCGAGGTAAAGAAAGAGAATTTTGAAGGAACTAATAAGCAATATTCTTTAGTATTACTTCCAATGTTATTTGATCATCATGTGGTCATTTGACTCTTTGAAGTTTGTTTTCCTATTGTATGAATTTTTTGAACTTCTTTGCTTCATGGATTGGATTATTTTTTTAGATTTATATAAATTAATTTTTTTTGCTCGGGAAGTTCCCGGTGCTTAATATTTTCTTTCAAAAACAGTGGGTTTCCACTATGGTTACACTTCATACCGGGAATTGAGCTTCAGACTTATAATGAGCCTTTTACGGTTAATTATTATCTTTTAGTAAACATCCAAAGCTTTCTTATTTGGTATACTGTTTCTTAATTAGATCACATATATTTTAGGCTGAAATGAAACAGTTTACAACCAAGATAGTCAGCTTGATGAAGATAAGTTATATGTGTCTCAAGGTGGACCTATAATCTTATCTCAGGTTAGATAATCATATATACCAGTTCAGACCTTCATGGTAGTCTATTATTATTTTTAGATAAATATGAAGTGTAATTTGTGCTTCGTTGATGCGGATTGAGAATGAACACATATGAAGTATATAGTTTACTCCTTTAAAGACATCCTAGACACAACGCAGTTAACCACCCCTGTTCATAGGTAATGGGAACGTAAAAAAAATACTATTGCTTTCAACATCCTAATAAATACTAATGTCAGTCAAATTTGCATATTGAAAACATTGCACTAGCTCCTTTTTGTATTAAAACAATTTCAAATGTATGGCTTATTATAACTTAAAAATGTAGTTTAGTTTAACAACTGATAATTCTACAAGTTCTTTTACATGTTATGCTCATTTCATAGCTTAGTTTTATAATTTTGTGATTATGATAAAGTTTGAGTTCATATATAGTAATTTTACTTTAGATGATGAGGTGAATTATGTTGTTGAATTAAATAATTGGTGTGATCCAACAAATTTATGGGCAATAGGCCCCTTTGGCTATTTATCTACCATGCGTGTCTTCTTAAGCGTATGGGTTTCGAAAACATTCTTATACAAAGATCTCATTATGAATAAAAAGGAATTAGCTTTACATGAAAAGTTTGAATACATATGGAGGCAAAGTTGGGATACTTATGAAACCGAACTAAAAATTTGTGATGGAGAAGGGAAAGATGATACTTAAGAGGTTCAAAGTGTTATTTATGTACTTTTGTTTATTGTAAATCAATATTTTCTAGCCCGGGAAGTTCCCGGGTGATAGCCTAGTATATTGTCACACCCCAATCTACAGCAGAAGAAAACACGGGATGCAACAGACACATCTGGTACAAGTGCATTGTTTATAAGACACTACATTTTATTAATTACCAAAATATTGATTACATACTATATGTATGTCACAACTGCGTGTTCCCATGAACCACATAAGTCTTCTAAGCCGCATGCATCTATATCAGTATTTGTCTATAAACACGTCTTGAACCACATATCCAGATCACCTTAGTCTCAAGTTACCTGAAATGCATGTTAGTCTTAAAAAGGGTCAGCTAAACAAGCAGGTGAGGTTCCATTTTCGCCGTTGGGGATTCTCCCGAACGGTGGTGGAACACACTCAGAGTGTCCAGCTTACACTGGAACTTCCCAGAATACCTTCGGTGTTCCACTTATAGTCACAATAGGGTTTGGTTCATTCCCAGTTCCGGCAGGTTTGTTGTCCGGTAAACTGCCGAAATAAGTTAAAAGAGGCGTTTTAAAAGCCTAAAAATCCCATTTAATCTACGTATTTCATAATATTCTGGAAATTTTTGAAGTAACTTGTAATAATATATAGATTCAGGAAAAAATATTTTGGGAATTTATAAAGTTATTTTTATAACTTAAATAATTTATTTGTAAAACAATATTTAACCGAATAATTCACATTACTTATTGTTTGATGTCTAAAAATTCTCAAAATATTCCAGTAAGTCTCTCAAATGTCCAGGAACTCCCTACAAAAATTTGGGATTCTTTCAATTTCGTTTCTGTGTGTTTCCGGCTACCGAAAATTTCCCAAAACGCGAAATTTAGTCTGAATCAAATTCAGTCAATGGACTCCCAAACTTCCCAGAACATTCTCTATATGTCCTTTAGTGTTTCTATAAATTTTGGTGATTTATTGATTCCATTTGGTATTTTTTCTGAATTTCTTTCTGTAAAACAGTCAAAAACTCACCAAAAATCATAGAAAGTTCCAAAAATTCTAAAATTTTAAGTGGACATTTCTGTCAATTCCCTATATCACCACATCAACGTTCAGCTCAATCCAAGTATTACGGACCAGGTTATAGTCAAAACAATATTCTGCCTATGCTAATCGAAGGTTTCGGGCGACATACCTAATGCAAGCTCCGTTTCTGTGGGTTTTTCTTGAATCCAGAAGTGTGTGGGTGCTATATTCAGTACCTACACATCAAGTACAATCCAAACATGCCATGGTTCATGTCAATCAAGCTTTGTTTCACTGTTTTTCGGTTAATCAAATTGTTATGCGATTTTGGTCGACTAGGTGTTGATTAGGGTATCAAAAGTCAATTTTTTGTGGTCTTGGCTACCATATAACATAAGGGAATTCACAAGGTGTTCTTATTCAGCCAAGAAACTTGTTTAAACCTCCAAAATCATGGATTAAATTTCGGTTATAAATCATGTTTAATCAAAAAATCACAATCAAAACCATATGAAACATGGATTATACCTTGGATTTAGATGAATTCAAGTGTTGATCCGCTGAGAATTTGAGAGGTTATGGCAGAGTTCTTGATGAAAAGAAGAATAAAATGAGTAAAAAAAAGAAAAATATATGGGGGGGGGGGGTTTGGCGGTTTGGATGTGGGGTGCCCCTACCCCACCTTATGCTTTGTCGTGCTTCGTTTTACATGTTAAAAGATGATGTATATCTTCGGTTTTGCGTTTAGGTTCATTTTCGGGTCCCATATACATCCCCGATTTGCGAAACGTACTCCGTTTTTCGCGTTTTTAGTGTTAAAAGACACAGTTTTAAAAACCGTGCATAACCGTCTTGAAATCCGAACCTGGTTATGTTTTAATCATAAAAGCCTCGTATTAGGGTAGTTTAAGTATTTTTAAGCTTGGTTGACCGTTCCTTGCATGTTTGGTTGCCTTTTGTTATATTCAAAACGAAGGCGTTTCCCTAACCGGGAAGCTGCTTCGTTTTGCGTGCCCGAGCTTCGATCAGCTTCAAGTCTTATGTCATGGTCTAAGGCACATAACTAAGATGTTTCGTGAACTCAGAATCTTTAATAGCCCTACCAATGGCCTAACAATCATCGTCAAATGTTTAATGCGCTGTTAAACGGAAAGTTCCCGTTTAACACGTTGTTACAAGCTAAGGACACCAACCTCATACCGTTGGCCCTTAATAGTGTCATGCTAACCATGACGTGCTCTCAGATTCCTCCGAGGCATAACATATATCGTTTAACATAGCATAGAAGTCATGCATGTGTTTAGGGTTTTCGCACAATTATTGTTCTAAGCATGCTTTAAAGTTTTGGGACCAATTATGGTGTCCCTGGTTTCGTCATGAGTATCAAGAATTCGTATCATCACACGTAATCACAGCAAGTATGATGATATTCATGTCACGTCCGATTACGCGGACTTGTACCGGTCAAAGTTTACCGGAATTTTTCACAGTTGTCACAGTCTCCCCCGGTTAAAAGAATTTCGTCCTTGAAATTCCGTTTAGTAATCCGCTGGAAAGCTTAGTATTTATATTTGTGTCAGTCATCTGACCGACAAGTATGTTTTCGCTTTGTGTTTGGTATCATCATCGTACGGGGATGAAAATTGTGCTACATAGTAGCTGTGTATTTTTCCATCCACAATTCCTACGTAGTATTAAGAGTAACGTTGGTCATCACTTTCAATCTGAAAGTGAGAGTGTTGTTGGACTCATAGTAGAATAGGAGTCTCGTATTCAGCTTGCAATTAACTGCAATTATTATGTTTTCCTCGCATTCATTATTTTTACCACAGGCTGCATTCACGATTTTGGTTTAATAGTTCTTGAATACCCTCTATAGAGGAGGGGCATGGATATCCTCTCAAGGTTCGTTGCGAACGCCGCAATAGTGAGCACCATGCTCCGCATGTGTGTATAAAGGGAATAAATTTGGTTTCACCGAGTTGTGAGGGACAGTCTTCCCTCGTTGTCGTGTACTTGGTTATCCTTGGTTAATATTAACCGACCACGAGAGCCCCTACTCTATGGTAGAGAATAAGAAAGAGAAGGGCTTTTGAGAGCCTAAGGCTGCCGTAAGGTGAGCATGTACACGAGTACCAACGAATCTGCACACTTACATCAATGGTGTGCCCGAACTACTCACCAGTAGTCGGATTACGTCGTAAAGATATAAAATTTCCACACTAATAATTCCAGTTTGTGTTAAGTTTCGAGAGCTTGGCTTTAGCTGTTATACAATTGTTTATTAACTTTGATAACATCATGTGATTATCCGAGAGATAACCGTATAAAAATTCCCATATACCGGGAATGATAGAGTGTGTACCCAAGGTGGTTTTAATTCAAGTAACACCATGTTTAGAACGCTATTACATCACGTAGAAATATTTTAGGCGTGATGAGTGTCTAACGATCACAAGTTTCACCATGCTACTCCCAATTATGGAATCAAAATTGACTGTAGATGTGCAGGTAGCTTTGTAAAAGATGACCAAGTAACGAGTCATCGAATCAAGATTCCCCATCAACGGAGTATCCCCTTAGGGTTGGAACATAGCCACGCTCTAATAATGTTTCATAAGGATAACATTAATGGAAACAATAAGAAGTAATCATTTCCCATTCTAGTGAACTTTTGTGAACCAGGTGGTATTTAGTCTGATAAAATGTTGTATCATTTCAATCTCCAACGTTTGTACCTTATAGTTTATGTTTATGAAATAAATGTTTTTGTTTAGGGGGGGGGGTACCAATTGTGTACTTTTCATCCTTATCTGGGTGAGGTGGTACAGTTCACAAGATGGTTTATCACCACTTGACTTGTCTCGATCTCGTGGTTTTTTTCGAGTCCCATTCAGACTTGGTATCGTACATCAAGGTATCTATAATTCATATCATATGTTAAGTAACTCTCCAAGTTTGAAGAGAATTAGTTGTAGCGTCGAAGTTTTATTATTATTTTAGGCATATAATATGTGCTTATCAAAGGAATTCCCCCTCTAGATGGCTATGATATCCGAGGGACCTATTCGGAGGATTCACTAATCCCTTCATCTGGAATGATCAGGACTACTAGATTTATGGTTTAGTTTTTCCCAGGTGGGTTCAGCGTGCAAAAGACACCAATTACGACATTCGGACGACTCATGACTACTCCATTTCCATGAGAGTTTGGTTTTGACCGTGTTACTTCATGCGGGGTAGTTTTTAATTCTTAGCATTAGGTGGTACAAATACACATGTATATATATATATATTCAGTATCATACTTGAGATTTCTCCCGTTCTTGTTTCTTTAGGTAGCATAAGAATTTTCGTGACTCAAAAAATCGGGTTTCTCGGTAACATCGTATTTCGCGATTACTCATTTTAATTGATTAAAATGAAACTCAATTGAAGGTACCAACCTGTGAAGGAAGGCGAGGGGTGTTTCAACAATGTTCCCCTGATCTAGAGAATTTACTCCTCGTATACTCACGAGGACACGCAACGCCGTTTAACGTATATCTCTTGGTTACGAGAGTAGGGTATCGTTCACTTTGTATCCAATCGACGGATGAAAGTCAGGGTATCTCATGCATCATCCTCCTACACATGTAGGAGATCGTTACCAAATAACACTTTTACAACGGCCTAAAGGGAATTTCGATCGTCCCCTATGTATCGTGAATAACATCGTGTATAAATACTTGGACTCCTCGGATGTTTCAAGGAAGAGGATGAGACATATGGTGTTTCCCGGGTATTATTATTATCGTAGAGTTGGGGAGTCAATTTGAATTATAGGCATATAAGTATCTGAGTTGGTCCCTGTTAGATTGTCTGTAGGAACGTCCACGATTAGCACGGGAACCTAAATTTGTTATCTATTGTACAATTAGGCGGAAACTAATGACAAGTTAACCAAATAACAAGAATTACTCATTATGTTGTTTTCATTGATCTAAAGTTCAATACATTCGAGAACCGGATCCGACAGAGCTTCGCCGTCTCTGTGCCAAAATCACTGAAGTTACAAATGAAATCACCAAGGCACCTATATATAGGATTGGAAGTTTGCTGGTAGAGAGACTAAGTTCGGGCGAACTTGACTTCACAAGTTCCATGACCAGCGAACTTGGCCTAAAACTAACTCAAATATGCCTCGTTTCTAACAGATTAAGCCCTAATCGCCCAGACTCGATATATAATGACGTAGGCAACAGACATATGTACCAACAGACTCCCCCTTGGATGTTGCCATAGTCATTGACTTTTAAAATCTTCTGAGTCTTTCGATCTTTAGTTCTTGAATAAACTTTAACGTATTGATCTTTATATTCTCTTCCTTCTTCTTGAGCTTTCTCTTGATAAAACTTTAAATCATCATGCGCCCCCTTGCTTTAAGTTTTGCTCCCCCTAGCTTTAAGCTTTCTAGTGTCTTCAGATTTTGCTTTATCAACTCCCCCTCAATCTTTACTTCCTGTCTAAATACTTTCTGACATTCAAATAAACATTTCAGATTCAAACTTTGAAATTTTGTAACATCAACATTTCAAACTTTAATCTTCTCTTCAATCTTTTCAAAAACTTTTAGTTGTTTCAAGTTCAACTTAATGACCTTGAATAAATTCAATATTTAAATCTTTTAAGTCCTTCAACTTTCACATTTTTATCATTTGTAAAAATCCACTTAGTTGATCAAGTCCAAGTTAATGACCTTGATTAACCAAATATGTCAATCCGAGTCCAAATTAATGACCTTAGTTTGAAAACCGTTATGAACAATCTTATTTTAAAGTTTCAAATTAATGAACTTTTAAACATTCATCAGATTTTCTTACCAGACTTCGAAGATCTGTTCTCCATCATTGGCTCGTTTGAAACTAAAGTAGAAACAAAATCTTTTTGTATTTTAGAAAGCTTATGCTAAAACACACTGAAAATCATTTTGATTTTTATCTTGAAAAACAAGTAAGGTATTTACAGAATTTTTTTTAACAAGTAAAGTAAACTATGTACAAACATATTTACAAACATATTTTTGTGAATTCGTGTCTAAGGATCATATCTGTTGATTGAGACATATCACCACTACCGTTGACCTTTTTGATGACTTTAAGTTTTAAACTCGTTTACCTAGATTGTCGATATGTTTGCCCTTTTAAATTTCAACATATTTCTCAATTGTTCCAAGATATCTTAGGATATGGATTATGAAACTTGACTTATCTATGGTTCCCACCTCTTGAATATACTCCCGAATTCAGATACCCTAGATTTCATCTTACAGATTTCATCTTACTACCGTACGACAAAGAGGTGAGGGCTCGACTTAAAGGTGTGTTCCATTTAAGGAATCTTTTAAGCACTGCAAATGATTAGATCTTTCGATACTTTTCAAGTTTTTGCATGCAGTTTAGGGGTTTATAGCAAAAGCATTATAGAAGTTCTAGGCTATTGCTTCCGCAAAATCAGAAGAACTTGTATAATACCCCAGATATCAACTATCTATAAAGACCTCGTATCTCAGAATCAGGCAATCCTTCAATTGAAATTTCGGAGTACTAAGTCCATATATCCAAGATGTGTTAATCCACAAGATTAAGCAGTTGTAAAATTTAGTTTATATCCCGGAAACAATTTACTGAACGTGTAACGCCTATCGACACATCCACAGTAAGACTCGTTTGTCACTTTTAAACTTTACATTACTTTAGCATACTGTGATAGTCCACTGATGTACTGTCATTTCCTTTTTGTGACACCGAATTCTTTTTGTCTTTTTTTCAATGTTTTTGTACTTTTCGCATTTTTCATATGTTTTGAATTTTCAACCTTTTCATATGTTTTTGATTTTTCAACCTTTTCATATGTTTTTGATTTTTCTGCTTTCCTTACTCCCCCTAAAATGAAAAACATATTTTTGGATTTTAGATTTAAAAAAATTCTTCTAAAAAAATAACAAACCAATGAGGATCACGAGAACTCATCGTTCGATCCTTTTTTCATCTTCTGCATTATCACCTGTCAGCAGAACAAACCATTAAACTTTGTTAACGTGAATTTAGAAATGGTTTTGATATAACAATCAGTTTTCTGTTTAACGGTGTGGATTTTTCTCAAATATCTCTTTTAACCACTTTCTTTCAAAATGACAAAGATTTTGACATTCTAGATAAGTTAAAATAACATGAAGCTCCGCTATCCAGATATAACTTTGACAAAGCGGATCTTTTGGAACTCCTGCACACAAAGCAACTATTTGAATAAGGAAACCCAAACCTTTTTGGTTTTGGGTTTGACATGATAAGCATCATAAACACTTTCAAAGTCATCATCATATTCAAAATCATCATCAAACATTTCGTCCGATGTCGAGTCTGAAATTGTGTTGACCTTTTTTTTCTTTGTCTGTTTGCTTACTGACTCGGTTGATTTAACATTTTTAGTTTTGTCAGCATCAGATTTTAGTTTTTCAGAAGATGAAAACTTTTTCTTAGCAACCCAGGAGTGTAGCTTACTTCTCGCTTTCTTGATATAGAATCTAGAATCTTTGTTTTCATTAAATTTTGAAGTTTCACCTTTTCAAAAATTGAGTTTTCAAATTTTTAACCAATTTTAGGTTTCTCTTCGCATTTAGATTCATAGTTTCTATTTGATACTGTATCAGAATTCACAATCTCTGGTTGTTTTTTCTTTTCATCTTTTGACTCATTTTTTCTTCGTGGAAACACAGGCTTTAGATTCAGACACTTGCGAGCAATATGACCAACAGTATTGCATTTAAAGCAAGTCCGATTATCAGAAGCATGTCCACTAATGGATTTCACTCCACTTGTGGATTTGGTCTTAGCCTTGTCCCGAAGTTCTTTCTCTTTCTTGAATTCATCATTCGATTTCTTACCAATCATACCTTCTTCCTGAACCGTGTTTGTCCCATACACAAGCTTCATGTGTTTACCTTTGTATTCATGAAATGGCAACTTCTGGTTCCTTCTCAGCTCTTCTTAATTTTCCTCCAAACCCAATCCTGCTCTCCTGTTCTCAGGAAAATCACCACCAAACTGTCGATAATTGTTAGCATTCCTTTTGGGTTTCGAGTAAAATCTTTTCTCATTTTTCTCAAGATCATCTGATGAAATATCTACAAGTTTGAAAAATTTATCAAGTTGATCCTGTTTCATGTTCCGAATCGGAAAACTATCATCGAAGTATAATTTATCAGATTCCTTAATCTTGTACATGACAACATTAGGATCATCACCTAGATCATTTTTTGATGATGTATCGTCATCTTCAGATTGTAATTCCAAATTGTTCAAACTTGATTTGGTGCTTTCAGAGCTGCCTTCATCAGAATCATTTCCTAAAACATTTTTCACCACATTTTTTACAACCGCTTCATTGTCATCATTCGTTTTTGTAAAGTTTACGTCAATGTTCTCAGGCAATTTATCTTTCATTTCTGATAAAAGTAATAAATTAAATGCCTTTTCAATCTCATCATCTTTCTTGCAAGAGTAACTTTCAAGAAATGGTGGAGGAACACTTCCGTATACTTTACGCTTTGATTTATCACCATTTTCCTCCGACTTAATCATTGGTAAAATGTGATCAATGACATAGGCGTTTATGGTGTAACTTTTCAGCAATTGTCTTACCCTTTCTGTTTCTATTTTTATGTTATGAAGCTCACGCTTTGTTTCAGCAATGGTATTAATGTACATGTTAATTGCTTTTTGTTTTTCAATTACTGTAGCATTTAACAGTTTTACATTAGCACCAAGTTTAAGATTAGCTTTTTCGACATTTTTATATTTGCTTGTTATTTTGTAATAAGCTTCTTTCATGGTTCTGTAATCACAACGAAAGTTTTCGTTGTGTACAGTCAATTCGCTTATGACTTTGACTTTATCAAGACATGGTTCACAAGGATTTGCGCACTTTGTGCAAGGTTTTTCAACCTCCACAACTTTCACAACTTCCTTTTCAGACACACTTACCTTAGCTTTTACCTTTTCTGCCTCTAATTTCAATACTTCTTGTTTTTGCATCTCAAGGTAAGCTATTTCTTCTTCCTCAGCTCTCTGCCTATATCCTTCTAAAATGGCATTTTCCAAAGCAGCATCAACATCAACGCCAATCCTGTTGAAGATAATAACGGCCCAAACGAATCACCCAACTAGCCTTCCTTCACCAAGAATCAAGACTCAACTCCAACCGTTTAGTTTTTATGTTTTCATATGTTATCCCAATCTTTACGTATCTCAGTTAAATTGGGAATTTATGTATCCAAGAATTTTAATGCGAATTGGTATTACAGTTTTATTTTATACCCGTTGATTTAACATTCATATCATCAAACATCTCGACGTACCTCGATCACATCATTTAAAGAAGTTGGGTTGTGTCTCACTTTTACATAGACTAACCCCTTCATCATAACAAACGAGAGAGGTACTATCATCATTCAGTCATGTATCCTTTCAGAATTGAGACTCAAGCTTTGCTCGTTGTGTTTGTTTATGTTTTAGAGTCACATAGAACTGATCATAACTTACTGATAAAGCCAATGAAAATTTGACAAGAATATGGTGGATACGCCGCTGGTACTTCTTATATATAAGTATTCTTGGAAAAGGATCAAAAGCATTACCAGGCGGTTATGAGAAGTTCCATGTAGGTTTTAGTATCGTCATGGTTGAAGTTTTGTTTTGTGATATAACCTTATCTTTCCAAACGTATCAACTCTCTCAAAACTCTTATGCACGAGATCATACCTAGTCAATCAACTTTGTTTATCAATATTCCTTATCTTAGGCATCAAAAAGCGATTCCTGTAGCAGGGTATTCAACCCTTACTAGGAACGTTACCGCCTCAAATAAGATTTAAACTCTCATCCTCTCCTAATTATGTAATTGTCAAATTAAAAACACCCACCCTTTCAAGTCAAATATACCATTACTTTTAGAAATTTCGGGACGAAATTTCTAAAAGTAGGGGATACTGTAACATCCGTCGAAAAACGGGTTTTCCAAACCCGCTTCGTTTATTAATCGAATATCCAGTCAAAATTTTTCATTTCATATTTATCGCTCAAATTAATTTTAAACAATACATAATTAATAAACAATGTTAGAATTTAAAACCATAATTAATAAATAATAAAAATAAGAGAATAAAAAAATAAATGAGGCTGCCGGGTTTCGAACCCGGGTCAGCCCGTTCAACAAACAACCACAACACCACTCCGCCACATGAGTCTTTTGTTAATATACTGAAACAATTAATACTTATAATAAAACTCGAAATCAAATCCAGTAATCAGCGCGCCCAATCCGCAGTCGCCGGAAATACCGACGATTTCGCTAAATTTCGACCGTTTCCTTTGACTGAACGCGTGAATTAACTTCGGCATCGGTTATAACCGATGTCTAATCCCCCAATTCAAGTTGTAACCGCCGAAGAATCATTAACCACGAATCAAGATCAAATTCGGACTCGATTCATTCTGTTTCTTCCTTATAAATACTCACCCAAATCTCTGGTAATCTTTTCGCTCAAAATCGCACAATTTCTCGAAGTCTTAGCACTCGCCGGAGATATTCTGCATTCGCCGGACTTTCACCGGAAAACCGAGACTTACACCAAATCGGTAATTTTCTCGACTCTTTCGTTTTCAAACCATTGTTAGACATATATTAACTTCATTCCTTCAACCAGAATCGGTCTCAGACGACGTTGCCGGAAATTCCTGCACTCGCCGGAAAATCACTGGAAATTTCGAAGTCACGCTGTGAATCGGTACAATTATCTAAACCCCCTGATAACCCTTGCTTAATAACTTAATTTCACAATTCGTTGATCAAAACTGTTAATTGGTCCACTCAGACGGAATTCACAAATCAGAGCCGACGACCCTTGCCGGAAATCTGAGAAAAACATCCTGTTCGGTACATTCGATTCCGTAACTCTCTTTATCCATTACATTTCAATCAATTATATGTTAGATGAACGATTTAAACAAGAACAGTCGGACATCTTTGTCTGTGTCCTTATGAATGAAGAAGATGAAGTCGAACATTGTGTATAAGTTTAATTAAAACAGAATATTTAACCAGGTTAGACACACAGTCTAGCGGTGGACTGTGTGCAATCACACAGCGCACGTCACGAGTTCGAACCTTACGACGCACCGATTTCAGAATTAAAACCAACCTTTTTAAAAGTGAATCAGAACAAGTCACAGTATGTTTATAAGAGTAATATAAACCATAAGTTAAACAGATTAGACACACAGCCTAACTGGTTGGGCTGTGCGCTTACGAACCGAAGGACCCGAGTTCGACTCCGGGTCCCTGCAACCGGTTCGACATATAAATCCTTTTTAATATAAACCAAATAAAATAACAAGCTAATCAGTATATATATAATTAAAACATAGAATATTTTGGGTTAGACACGTAGCTCAGTTGGTAGAGCTGCGTGCACGCGTACGAGAAGTCCCGGGTTCGAACCTCACTCAGCGCACAACATTTCCACAGTCCGACCGGTCAACGGTCCGGTCAACGGTCAACGGCCGGTCAACGGTCAAAAAGTCAAAATTTTTATTTTCTTTTTATTTATTTATTTAATTTAAAAATCAATTAAAAATACTTAAAAATAATATTTTTAAAGTTAGGAAATGGCCTTAAACTCACAAAAATAAATCTAAAAATCCTATTAAGTTTGTTAATTAAAAGTATTAGTCTCAAATAAAATCCATTTATTTACCGAACCATTTCGTTATTATTTTAGGTTAGTTTTCCTCGTCGATCAAATCCCAAAACTCGTGCGCATCCAACATCATCAAAAGAACGCACCCAATGTGAGTGAATTCTTACAAATCCCCTTTTTATTCATGTTTTGGGGTGTATCATGTGTCGCTTTAATTATTTCGCTTATTCAAACTCGTGCTATTACCATTATATGATCTAAACTTATAATGTAAATATTGTTTGTTGTAATGTGTGTTTACATTTAGTCAAGTTGCGTGCAAATCAATTCATCAGGCCCATCAGTTCCCCGTTGGAGAAGGGTTGAACATCGCGTGCCTCAAAATCATTCATTAGGCCCATCAGTTCCTCGTGGGAGACGAGTTGAACATCGCGTGCCTCAAAATCATTCATTTGGTGTGTGCGTGTGTATTAATTAATATTATGTGTTTTGTGATTAAACTTACATTTACGTTTATTCATATTTGGTTATGCACAATTTTATTCAAACAACCAACATAACTAATCCTTTCGAATGTTTAAATAAGATTCACTCGCCAACTTTTTGTTGACCCAAAACCCTATTTTTACACATGATACAGGTGGACAGGTTGAAGCAAGGAACACGTAGGAAATTGCCTTAGAAGAAAAATAATGAAGTCTTGATAAATGTATAGAACATGTTGTACTTGTATATTGATTGTAATGTTCTCCTTTAAAAGGAAATAATAAATATGAAACTTAATAGTAAATGTCATGAGCTTTGATGAAAACCCAATCATGCCCCGATCACCATTTCCGCTGCCGGTCGGGGTGTGACAACTTGCCTCTTGGTTGTTGCATTCTCGTTTGAAGTGTCCCTTCTGTCGACACCTGAAGTATGTGACTTTAGACTTGTCAAATCCAAGCTTGTTACTTGAATTACCAATATGCCTTCCAGTGAGTGCCACAAACTTAGACACTCTTCTGATGATGGATGCAAGACTCCATTTGATGTCCATGAGCTCGAATTCTTCTTCGTCCACCTGATCATAATCTTCGGCGGTCATTTCCGGATTACCGATCTTTCTAGCAACAAGACTTTCATATGATTCAAGAACAGTAGCATGCTGTTTGGCCACTTTTTCAGGAAATACATTCTTCAAAACAGCTGCTATGTTGCACTGGAGAACATTTGAATCAGTACTGGCTTGGCTTGTCTGATTTTGGAATGACGAACTTGAACTAGCACTAGTATATCCAACATATGGAGAACTTTGATTTGAAGAAGAATTTGTATTTGCACTAAATGCTGTTTGAATTTTCGGTCTTTGAATCGGAGTATCTTGAACACCTCCTTTGTAATAGACACCGACGTCTTGAACAACATTAGCATTATTAGATTTTGCAATTTTCATCAACTCCATTTCATGACCTTCAAGTTTGTCGATGAAAGAAGACAACTTGAAGTGTCTCCATGATGGACTATTCTTCAGAATCATCAGATATGTTGTCCATTCTCCTTCTGGAAGTGCATCGGCCAACTTCTCGATTTGCTCTTCATTAGATCGTTTGATATCATGTCTTTGCATTTGGACCATGAGGTGACAGTATCTATCGATCATCTGTTTCATTGTTTCACCTTTAATCATTGTGAAGATTTCGAACTCTTTCTTGATTAAGGCCTTTTTGCTTTTGATCATTTCATCACACTTTTGAATTTGTCGCAAAGAGTGTGCCATAATTCTTGTGATGTTTCATATTTTGGCAACAGTATCAAGATATCTTCCTTTACTGATTGTTGAATTAAGCTTACCATTTTCTTCTCAGCGACATAGTTATCTTTGTCGGTCGGTAGAATTTGTTTAGCGGAAGATTTTGATCGCGCTCATCCTTTGGCCATTTGTAACCATCCTCAACTGCAACCCAACTGTTGAACTGATTCACTTGTATCCAATTCACAAACTTTTTGTTCCACCCTTCAAACTCGTCCATGCTCATTAGCTTTGTCGGTTTTGACGTAGTACCCATTTCGTTGTCAATGTTCATCTGATTCGCCGCAAGAATGTTAGCATTTGATGAGGAAGCCACTTGTGAAACGAACACGTTGTGGAAATCTTCCATTTCGACAACCTGAAGAGTTATCTAAAATACGATCAAAAATACTCGAAAATTGATTAGAAACAGTCAAGTTCAGTCGAACTTGTGTGAAAATCAACTTTTGATTTCAGATTTTCACAAGTTCGGTCAAACTTATATGATAAATTCCAAATTTTATCACAATCACTCAAGTTCGGTCGAACTTGACATGAGTTTTAAGAAAAGTTTACACTTCGAGCGGACTTGTTGAGAAAGTTTCAAGAAAAACAGAGTTCGGTAGGACTTAAGATAAATTTACAAGAAAAAGTTAAGTTCGAGCGAACTTAGGCAAATTTTCAACAATTTTTATACAAGTTCGCTCGAACTTAATAAAATTTGAAGAATTTAAGCTGAGTTCGAGCAGACTTATGATTAAAACCTTGAAAACTTATCAAGTTCGGGCGAACTTGGTCTCAAGTTCGGACAAAATGGTTTTACAATTCATGGTTTTTTCAACTTTTTGATATCAATTCGATTGAATTTGATGTCCAAATTCTCAGGGGTTTATCTATGATGTATTATACATGACATACTCAATTTTTAGCTATTTTTGTCCATGAAATAATCAAATATGTGAAAATGTTAAGAAAAATGATAGAATGGAGTAGAATAAGAGAAATTCTTATCTTGATTCCAGCAAATTTAGGTATCCAGGCTCTGATACCACTTGTAGGAACGTCCACGATTAGCACGGGAACCTAAATTTTTTATCTATTGTCCAATTAGGCGGAAACTAATGACAAGTTAACCAAATAACAAGAATTACTCATTAAGTTGTTTTCATTGATCTAAAGTTCAATACATTCGAGAACCGGATCCGACAGAGCTTCGCCGTCTCTGTGCCAAAATCACCGAAGTTACAAATGAAATCACCAAGGCACCTATATATAGGATTGGAAGTTCGCTGGTAGAGAGACTAAGTTCGGGCGGACTTGACTTAGTCAAGTTCGGCCGAACTTGACTTCACAAGTTCCATGACCAGCGAACTTGGCCTAAAACTAACTCAAATATGCCTCGTTTCTAACAGATTAAGCCCTAATCGCTCAGACTCAATACATAATGACGTAGGCAACAGACATATGTACCAACATTGTCTCCCATTAAGCTTAGGAACCTAAATTGTTTCTATGTCCATACAAGCGGAATTATATGACAAGATTAACTGAATAGACAAGATTTATTGTTTAAATGTTGTTTTATTGATCATATTAATTCAATACATTCAGATCCAGATCCGACAGAGCTTTGCCATCTCTATGCCAAAATTGCAGAAGTTACAAATGAAGGAAACAACACCTATTTATAGGCCCACAAGTTCCCTGGAGATAGATCAAGTTCGGGAGAACTTGTCTTGATCAAGTTCGGCCGAACTTGATCTTACATTTAAATTCCGGCGAACTTGTGTCCAAATTACATAAATATCCTTCATTTTCTAGTCTAATCTAGCCAAAACTATACAGACTCGATCCAAGACTAAGACATAGACATTATGCACTAACAGACTCCCCCTTGGATATCATCTTCGTCTTGATTAGTCGTTGAAGCTCTACTTTTGCCTTACTCGCCCAAAGAAGTTCTTGATGTCCTTTTGCGACGTTCTTGCTCTGGAATTGGCGTTTGATCTATGGTGGCACCTTTGTCATGAATTGACCTTCTAAGTCTCGCCTCCCTACCCATTTCATGTATACGTTCAATGCGCGCTTCTTCCTTCAAAAACTCTGTGCGTTCAAGTTCCCCCCAACTCAATTCCCACATTCTACCAGAGTTAACTTCGTGTGCATAACAGGCATTTACGACCCTCTGATATTGCATCGCTTGGTCCTTTTCACGTTCTTCAAAACGAATCTTGCTAAAGAATAAACACTTTATATCTTCCTTAAAGTAGTTCAGTAGCGACATCGGGTCTAGTATCCTTATCGTTCTCCACAGCCCTCTCAATCCTTCAGCTCCAAACATCTGAACCCTTTCCTGCGTGATATCCAAATGATCTTCAAATCGTAAAACAATCACTGCTTCACATGTTGTTGGATCCACTTGCCACCATTTGAATAAAGGATAGAAATTTTGTTCGATCGGCATTAGGGGCATATTTCGCATTACTCTCAGGCGTTTCATAATCAACGTGATGTCTTTAACCCCAGTCTTCTTATCTGTTTTGATGCAACATTTAGGAATAAAAGGCTTCCAGTACCTGAACCCTTTAGTAGCTTCGAACTTGATCATTTTCCAAAGTAACTGATCAATGAACTTCATATGATACATTACGTTTCTTGTCTGTACCAGCTCCTCAACATCCCAGTAAGGAAGTGTCTTGAAATCTGACAGATATCTGAAGTATTGAACTCCAAATTCCCTTATGATGGCGTACACATTCAACTCTTTGAACCACCCCCAACTAATAATATCACCCAAACGACACATCTTTATCTCTGGTAAAGAGTGCTAATGGACGTCGAAACGTTCGTTCACGTGGCGTCTCTTTAAACCAGGACTTTTTCCCTTGCACAATCTCCTCTTTTGTCATTGGTTTAGGGATTTTTCCTTCGCGTACAGACTCCTCAATCTTTTCTTTTAACATGTCTTCGTTTGGCTGTTCATACATCTCCTCAAAAGTTGGAAAACTATCTGTGTTAGGACCGACGTACTTCTCAGCTTCATCTTTCTCATCATCAGAAGACCAATCTTCAACAATAACCTTGTTGTACTCGTCTGCTTCATATCTACGTTTGTAATGATACTCATTCGGCTCAAACGTATTAACATTCAGAACTTGTTCTTCAAAATCAAAGCCGAATGATTCTGCATCAACATCGATCAACTTTGCTAGATCTTCTTTCGAGTAATTGTGCACATATTCACCTTCTTCAACATTGTGTTCGAGCATCAGGATCAACGGCTTTCTAGGAACTGCAGCCATCGGTATAGTTGTAATAGCGTTAGACATATCTAAATCATCTTTATGTTCCCCTTTTCGTTCCCCCTGAGTTTGATCTTCCATTTGATTTGATTCATCATTCAGCAACGATGTAAAATCAAACTCTTCATTCACTTTTGCATCAACTATTTTCAGACCGACTCCTCCTTGATCATCATCATCATTTCCACCATCGTTGTTAGAGTCGTCTTTAGCATCGTCTGCATGTTCATCATCATCTTCTTTATCTTCAGCTTCATCATCGTCTTTCTTTTCAGATTCTGTTTCAGGAACAATCACACTAGACTCCGAAGCTTTAGCAGATTCTATCACAGGAGCAGTAACTTCAGGCATACTATCAATAACATTCTTGCCTTTACCCTGTACAGCTATCTCTTTCACTGCCTTCTCTTTCGTTTCTTGCAGATCCATTCTAGCATATTCTGCTGTGAAATTAATTCCCAAACTGTTCGTCAAGACTTTCTGCAGTCTGTTGAATCTACGATCATTCATATCCCTTTCTGTCTTTAGTTCTGCAATATCATTCTGTAATCTTTCATTAGCATCTTGCAAGCTTTCAATTAGGGCCTTTAAGTACCCTTGATCACCTTCAAGGAATTTAACTTTATCAGACAAAATCTCTTTCTCAACTTCGCTTTGCTTTACTACTTTTCTAGCTCGTCTTTCTCAGATTCATTCTTTGCCACTTTGTCTTCCAGAATCTTCACACGCTTTTCAAGAACATCGATATCTGATTCTGGGAAGAAATCATTCAGATCTTGAATATCTATTGATTCGTTCGGAATATCACCAAATATCTTTGATTTTGGAGTAATCTTTGGCGTCGATTTAGGAGTACTTTTCGGTGTATATGCTTTGGGAGTTGAGCTTTCTGGTTGAGAAGTTGGAGGAACTGGAGTTTGAATACTCGGTACTTCAAGCAATCCAGACTCAGGAGGTTCTTGTGTAACTCCTGTCTGTATAATAGTTTCTTCAACAGCAGTTTGAATTGTTTCAGCCATAGGAGGTTCTTATGTAACTCCTATTTGTTGTGCAGCAGAAGGTTCTTGTGTGACTTCTGTGCCTTTCTTTTGAGTAACATATCGACGGCTCTTTGGTTTTTGACTTTTCTTGCCCTTTGTTTTCGGAGACCTGGTTGTCTTTGTCGTTGAATCTTTCGCAGACGACTTAACACGTTTGGCTTTCTTTTTAGGTCGCTCCTCTTCAGAATCTTTTTCTTGTTCAGGCTCATAGTCAGTATCACCTTCTTTAAGTTTCTCTGCAACTGATTCAGCAATCGCTATATTTGTTGCAGTCTCCAAAGAATCATCACTATCATCATCTTTACCGGATGTTGCAAAAATTACATCATCTTCCTGGGTAGTCTTTTCAACCTCTTGACTCTCAATCACAACTGCCGCACTAGATCCAACCTCTGTTTGCACATTTTCAGGCTCATCTTCATCAATTAGCATAGTATCAACTTTCTTAGATTTGCGTGAAGCTTTCTTTTTCTCCTGAACCACCACCTTCTTCAAGAACCAATCACTACGCTTCTCTTTAAAAGTAGATAACCATTCTATCTCAGCGTTTCGTTCCTTTTCATCACCACTGCCGTCTTTTCTCCACTTATACTCTAGCAGAGCAACATAATTCTCAGACTCTATAGCACCGAATAGTGGCTTTGCAATTGGTGCAGATGATTGCTTCTAGAAAGTGATCAACTTCTTTACTGTAGTATCATCAAGATGGCTAAGATAAACAATATCGTTGGATCCTTTGCAATCTTCTTGAACTTTTCATCTATCAACATCTGTATGAACCATGGGTACATCACCAGTCTCTTTGAACCCATGTTATTCTTCATATGCGTGAAAACTAGCTTTGGGTAGTTGACCCTCTTGTTCAGAATGAGCGTTGTCGCCATGCAGGCCATATAGTCTTGTACATCGTCTAAACCGACCTTTCTATGACTGAAAGTATGAATAATCACATGCATCAAGAACTTGTAAGGATTAGGGATAGATCCTTTCTTCAGTGTAGACTCATTCACGTGCCCCTTATACCCCATTCTAGAAAAACATCCCCTGACCATCCGTTCCTCTAGCATCATAGGATCATCTTTGTCGTCGTTGAAGTTTAACACCTTTCGTATGTCAGCCTCTGTCACAGAAATCTCTTTATCTTCTTCACCAACACGAACCACAGATGTAATCGCCGTATCATCATCGTTCATAGCTGAAGAACTCCAGAATCTATAAGCATGCGATCGATAGACCACCGTTTTCTCTGTAATCGCCTTATGAATTGGAATCCGTTCCATAAATCTAGAATATCATCAAATGCTCTGAGCTATGGACAGATAGCTTTATCCAGCATGATGCATGTGTTGTGAAATTTTAAACGAAAGCTCAATATTCTGCAAACACATAAATCGAGACGAAATTAGTCGACATTTTTCAAGTTTACAATTTTCCATCAAGTTCGGGCGAACTTGATTGGTAAAAATGACAATACTCCTAACTTAGTTCGGGCGGACTTGTCATATATACAACATTAACAGTCCACAAGTCCGGGCGAACTTATCAATCTATTTTAAACATTTTCTCACAAGTTCGGGCGAATTTGTTTAAAGATATTCAATTTCATTTATACAAGTCCGGGGAACTTGTATTGGAAATCATTTATACAGATTTGCTTGGAAGTTCGGGCGAACTTATTGATTTATCAAATTGAAACACTTGAGGACAAGTTCGGCTGAACTTATAGCAAGTTCGAGCAAACTTGTTATCTTGTTCACCAAAACCTGCAACATGTTTATACAAGCCTTTCTGATTAAATTCAACACATATATGTGGTCGTTTATGATTGTTATTCATGTTTTAAGAATTAGTTAGATTATTAAAAGTCCAGAACATACCAAAATTAAATCTCAGATCTAAATCTCTTAAACTTGTTCAATTCTTGGTCGAAATCATGATTACTCACCAAAGCCATGATGTGTCATGTGCAAATCACCACAAATCAGGTAACAATCGGGCAGCATTTCGACGTTTAAGTGTCAATTTTATAAATTCGCTCAAATCACAATAAAGTTCGCTCAGGTTGTGATAACAGACAATGAAGTTCGGCCGAACTTGTTTACTATATATAGTCTACAAGTTCGGGCGAACTTATACATCCAATCAATTGAGATTACAAACAAGTTCGAGCGGACTTGTTGACTGATAAACACTTTGAGCAAGACACAAGTTCGGTCAAACTTAAACACAAGTCCAGGCGAACTTGAGTAACTTCAATCAAAATTTTTCAAAAATTTCAATTTAGACCCTGAACTTTTCAGATTTACCAGTTTTAACAATCCACTCAGTTGACCAAGTCCAAGTTAATGACATTGGTTAACGGATTTGTCTGCCAATTCCAAGTTAATGACCTCGGTTCGACCCATTATGAACAAACTGTTGAATTTTTTCAAATCAAGTTTCAGATTAATGAACTTTTAATCGTTTTGACTTATCAGATTTTACATATTAGCTCCCAGCCTGTTTTCTATTAGATTCCCACCAGTTTAGCACCTTACCAGACTTCGAAGATCCGTTCTCCTACATTGGTTTGCTGAAAACAATGTAGAAACAAAATCTTTTTGTATTTTTGTAAGTTTATGCTAAAACACACTGAAAATCTTTTTGGTTTTAATCTATAAAGCAGATAAACTATGTACAGAACAAAGTAAACTATGTACAAACATATTTACAGACACATTTTTGTGAATTCGTGTCTAAGGATCATATCAGTTGATTAAGACATATCACGAGTACCATTAACCTTTAGATGACTTTAAGTTTTAAACTCGTTTACCTAGATTGTCGATATGTTTGTCCACTTAAACTTCAACACATTTCTCAATTGTTCCAAGATATGTTAGATATGTATGATGAAACTTGACTTAACTATGGTTCCCATCTTAGAATATACTCCCGTATCAAGATTCCCTAGATTTCATGTTACAGGTGAGTATAGCGTAATTGATATCTGTATCTGGGTTAATGCGAAGCCTTGAGAGCTCAGGTTAATACCACCATATCGACAAAGAGATGAAGACTCGACTTAAAGGTTTGTTCCATTTAAGGAATCTTTTAAGCACTGCAAATGATTAGATCTTTCGATTCTTTTCAATTTTGTATGCAGTTTAGGGATTTATTGCATAAAGTATTATAGAAGTTCTAGGCTATTGCTTTTGCAAAATCAGAAGAACTTGTATAATACACCAGATATCAACTATCTATAAAGACCTCGTATCTCAGAATCAGACAGTCTCTCAAACAAAATTTCGGAGTACTAAGTCCATATATCAGAGAGATGTTTATCCACAAGATTAAGTAGTTGTAAAATTTAGTTTATATATCAGAAACAATTTACTGAACGTGTAAAGCCTATCGACACATCCATAGTAAGACTTGTTTATCACTTTTTAAACTTTACATTTCTTTAGCATACTGTGCTAGTTCACTGATGTACTATCATTTCCTATGTGACACTGAATTCTTTTTCTCTTTTTCAATATTTTTGTACTTTTTGAAAATTTTCATATGTTTTTGTATTTCTCAAATATTTCTCCCCCTAAAATCAAAAACATATTTTTGTATTTTAGTTTTTTTAAGAAATACTAATCTAAAAGATAAAACACAAACCAATGTGGATCACGTGAACTCATCGTCTGATCCGTATTCAACCTCTTCTTCCGCACCTGTCAGCAAATTTTTAATACCGTTAAGCCTCATTAGATATTTAAATCTTATTAAAGGAAATACTTTGGTATAAAAATCAACTTTTTGTTCATCGGTGTGGATTTTTTCTATTCGTACCAACTTCTTTTTGTAGCAGTCACGAATGAAGTGATAACGAATTTCAACGTGTTTAGTACGAGAGTGATGAACATGATTTTTGGTTATCTTGATAGCTGCCTTGTTATCTACGTATAAAGGCGTATCAAGAAATTGCAATCCAAAGTCCCTCATCTGTTGCTGAATCCAAAGGATTTGTGAACAACAGCTGGAAGCAGAAATATATTTTGCCTCACACGTTGAAAGAGAGACCGTGGTTTATTTCATTCATTGCCATGTTACCAAACGAGTTCTGAAGAACTGGCAACCAGCCGTTGTAGATTTGGAATTCAGCTTGTCCACTCCGAAGTCTGAGTCAGCGTATCCTGTTAGATCAAAATTATCGTTCTTTGGATACCACAAGCCGGTGCTTAGACATCCCTTTAGGTAACGGAATATTCTTTTGACTATCTGCATGTGTGACACTCGAGGACTGGACTGATATCTCGCGCAAAGGCAGGTAGGATACATGATATCTGGGCGAGATGCCGTCAGATACATGAGAGATCCTATCATCAACTGATAGAACGTATCATCCACTCGGGTTCCAGTCTCGTCAATGCAAATCCCATGATTCAGCGCCAGCGGAGTCGAAAGCTGCTTCGAGCTATCCATTTCAAACTTCTTGAGAATACAATGAACATACTTTGTTTGATGAATGAATATGTCATCTGGTAACTGATCCACCTGTAATCCGAGGAAGAATTTCATTTCACCCATAGAAGACATTTAGAACTTCTTCTTCATGATCTTTTCGAAATCTTTGCAAAGACTATCATCCGTTGAACCAAAGATGATATCATCCACATAGATTTATACAATGATTAGATGACCTCCGACTTCTTTGGTAAACAATGTACTATCCACTTTGCCTCTAGTAAAGCCGTTTCCAATGAGATGTTGAGATAACGTCTCGTACCAAGCTCTCGGGGCTTGGTGTAATCCGTATTAGGCTTTGTTTAGGAGATAAGCTTTGTTCTTGTTCAACGGATCGACGAACCCTGATGGTTGGCCGACGTACACCTGTTCACGTAGCTTACCATAGAGAAATGCGGGTTTCACATCTAACTGGTACACCTTAAAACCTTTCAAAGCTGCGAACGCAAGGAAAATGCGGATTGACTCTAAGTTTAACCGGTACATAAACTTCTGTGTAGTCAATACCCTCTTGCTGGTGGAAACCTTTGACAACCAACCGAGCTTTGTTTCTGACAATCACACCCCGATCATCCCTTTTGCACTTGAAGACCCACTTTGTGTCTATAGCTTTCTGCTTCGGTGGTAAGTCTACAAGCCTCCAGACTCCCAGTTTCTCAAACTGTAGCAATTCCTCTTGCATCGCTATCACCCAGTTCTCGTCACCCAGAGCTTCATTCATAGTCTTTGGCTCTATTTGAGACATGAAACAAGAATAATAGCAGTAGTCTTGAGTTGGAGCAACTCGAGTGTAGAAACATCTTAGTGCTTTGTTGATTTGGCTTCTAGTTCGCACACTAGTCTGAAATTCACCAATAATATTCGTTGAAGGATGATAAGAATAAGATCGTGGCATTTCTTCACTAGGAACATCAACTGAGCTTTGCTGATTTGAAATATTCAGATCAACGATCAAATCAACGTTAGGAGTGCTCGATGTAGCTTCATTTTGATTGCGCGAGCCAACAGATTGATTCAACATGTTGGATATCTACTCAGATTCTTCATCCGATGAGGCTTCTCCATCAGCATCAAAAGTCGGAGCTCCATCAGAGTCGGAATTCTGATTCTGAGAGGCATTTGGCACTGAAGTTGCATTTTCTGGTTTAGTGGAGACATTTGATGGAGTTGTAATAGGTGTTGCTTCTGCTTCAAAAACATTTTCAACCAGAACACCACTATTATTTGGACCTGCACCAGAAGACGAGGTATCCAACGTGGGTTGATTAACCACAATTGGCCTTAGAATCTGTTCTTGGTTTACCGACTGTTGAAGATAATAAAGAGTTGCAAGTTCTTCGTCAGTCGGTTCTTCAGGCAAGTCAAATGACTTCCACAAATCTTGGTAATTAAACAACCACGCATCGCCTTTCCTCTGAATCAGAATTTTGTACTTAAAGCAATCAACCTGTTGTGCTTCAATCACCTTTCTTAAAGAGGGAACATAACTCTTCTTAGCGGACTAGCATACCCGACAAAGAAACATTCAAGCGATTTAGCACCAAATTTACCATCTTGATCGATCATAGTACATGGTGCACCAAATGGCTCTTAATATTTCAAATTTGGTTTCCTTCGGTTGATCATTTCAAAACATGTCTTTTTTGTCGGTTTGACAGTTAAGACCCTGCTTAGTGTGTAGCAAGCCGCTGCAACCGTCTCACTCCAGAAGCTAACAGGAAGTTTCGAGTATGCAAGCATGGTTCTTGCTGTTTCAATCAAAGTTCTATTCTTACTCTCAGCTACACCATTTTGTTGTGGAGTATAAGGTGCACTGAATTCGTGCAAAATTCCTTTGGCGTTGCAAAAATCTATCATCTTTTTGTTCTTGAATTCCGTGCCGTTGTCACTGCGAATACGTCTGACAGGCAGATGATATAAATTTTCGAGCTTCTTGAAGAGAATAACCAGATTATCAAACATTTCATCTTTTGACTCTTGAAAGAAAACCCACGAATATCGAGAATAATCATCTGTGACGACTAAGCAGTATAGGTCTCCTGAAATACTTCGGACGTTCACAGGACCAAATAAATCCATGTGTAGACGTTCAAGCGGAAACTTTATAGAATTTAGAATCTTCTTAGGATGTGACTTTTTGATCTGCTTTCCTTTCTTACATTCTAGACAGTGATCCGTCATGTCGAAACTTCAAAGATTCACACCTTCAACCAAGTCGTTATGAACCAGAAAATTCATTTTTCATAGATGAATGTGCCCCATTTTCCTATGCCAAAGAATAGAATCTTTCTCTGTAGCTTTCGTGACAAAGCATTGAGTAGATTTTGATGATGTGGTAGCGACGGCCATATCTAACACATAGAGATCGTTCTCGCGAGGGGCGCGCATCAGAATCTAATCATCAGGAATCTTGAAACCCGGCTTTAATATGATGCACTCTTTGTCATTGAAATGTATCGTGAACTGTTTATTACAAATCTGCGAGATGCTCAGAAGATTATTCTCAAGCTCAGCAATGTAGTTCACACGATCAAACGATACTACGCCATTGGAAAGTTTTCCTTCAGCGACAATCCTTCCTCCTTGATTACCGGCAAAACCAACATATCCGCCGTTTATAGCTTTTATGTCGAAGAGAAGAGCTTTCATCCCTTTCATGTGCCTTGACGCTCCACTATCTAGAATCCACTTTGAAAGAACGGATCTCTGGAGCACCTGCACATATTAGAATTCAGTTAAAAAGCGCGACCCAAGCCTTCTTGGTCTTGGGTTTGGGATAAAAGGCTTCGTAATCATCCTCAAAATCTCCATCTGAGCCTCCACTGTTATTTACATTTTCAAAGTTAACTTTCTTTTTACCTTTTGATGATTTGATACCAATTGAGGATTTGACAGTTTCAGTTTTGGTCTCAGATTTTGTTTCTTGTTGTTACCTGTCTTAACAGGCTCAGACTGGTAACTTCAGATGTTGATGATTTCCTTTTAGCAATCCAGGATTGTGATTTAACCTGTGCCTTTTTAATGTAAAACCTTGATTCATTTGTCTTGGAAGTTTCACCTTTTTCAAAAGTTGCATTTTCAAACTTAGTTTTAGATTTGACTTCAAGTTTAGATTCTTTTCTTTTCAGAATCGTGACAGGTTTTACAAATTCCGATTGCTTAGGCTTTACAACATCTGAACTTGTTTTCCTTCAAGGATAGATCAGTTTAGATTTTGGACACTTGCATGCAATGTGACCAACTTCATTGCATTTGAAGAAAGTCCAATCATCATGAGAGTGTCCACTAGTGGGTATTACACCACTTGTGGCTTTGGCCTTATCTCGAAGTTCTTTTGCTTTCTTAAACTCATCATTTGATTACTTTCCAATCAAACTTTCCTCTTGTACCGTGCTCGTTCCATATACAAATTTTATGTTTTTATCTTTGTACTCGTGAAATGGTGACTTTTTCTTAACCGGTTCTTCTTCCACATCCAAACCCAACCCAGCTCTCCTATGTTCTAGAAAGTCACCACCATTCCTTCGGTAGTTGTTTCTTTTAGGTTTAGAATAAAACTTCTTTTCATTATTTCCAAATCTTCTGATGAAACCTCAACGAGTTTGAAGAATTTGTCAAGCTGATCTTCCTTCATATCCTGAATCGGAAAGCTATCGTCGAAGTATAGTCTATCAGAATCCTTAACTTTGTACATGACATCATTAGGGTCATCACTTAGGTTATCATCCAATGATTTATCGTCATCTTCGGATTGTGAATCAGAATTATTCAAACTCGAGGTGGCGCTTTTATAGCTGCCATCATCAGATTCATTCAAGACATTATCAACAACTTGCTTAACCACCACTTCGCCATCATCACTAGTGTAGGTTTTATTAATGTTCTCAGCCAGCTCATTTTTCTTTTCAGTTAAAAGTTCAATGTTGAGCGCCTTATCCATCCCCTCAGACTTTTTGTGACAATACTTTTCGCAAAGGGGTGGTGGAACTTTGGTATAATCTCCACTTTCCTTACCTTTGGTTTTCTGAACATTTTCTTCCGATTTAATTGTTGGAAGAATGTGATCGATGACATAGGCATTCGTGGTATAGCTCTTTAGAAGCTGTCGAACCCTTTCGGTTTCGATTTTCATGTCTTGAAGTTCTTGTTTTACTTCAGCAATTGTGTTAATGTAAATGTTAATAGCTTTTTGTTTTTCCATTAAAGTAGCTTTTAACATTCTGATAGAATCATCTTGTTCAATGTTATTTCTATCCAACCTGTTGTAATCATCTTTCATATTGTCATATGCCTCCTTCATTGTGCGATAATCGTATTTGAAATTATTATTATGCACATTGATTTCGGCTATGATCTGAGATTTTTAGCACATTGAACACACGGTTCAGCACATTTTTTACATGGTTTTTCTATCTCGACAATCTTTACCTGAACCTCTTGACCTACCTTCGTCAGATTTGCCATCGTAGCCTTGTTGGCAATCTCTGTAAGGTTTTCTTCGTTCATTTCTTTGATTACATTGATAACTTCTTCGATCTCGGGCTTCTCCTCAGCAACACTCTCTGAAGATGTCGTTTCACCGAAACAACCTGCAAAACTAGTAGAAATACTAGAGGAAAGGATACACTGCATCTTTGTATGCTGATAAATTTCCTCCATTTCTGCTTGTTGCATATATTCTTCTAGTAATGAACTCTCCATGGCTGCATCCTCAGCAGATGTATCTTCTACGATCTCGGCCATAAGAGCAACACCGGTCTTCTTGGCAATATAAGAGTTCCAGTCAAAACCGTCATCTTCATTTGAAGCGACCATTGCCTTTTCAGTGTTGTTGTTGTTTGGTTTTTCTTGGATTTCGACTTGTGTCTTCTTTGGGAATGGCTTGTACTGTAGAAACTTCTTGTAGTATTCGTTGCCACCTCCAAATGGACTTTGATTGCCTGTTGCTTCAGGATTCTTGCATTCTCTCTTAAAGTTCCCTTTTTGTCGGCATCTGAAGCAAGTGACATTCGTTTTGTCGAATCCCAACTTGTTGCTTGAGTTTCTGATATCTCGGCCGGTAAGAGCAACAAACTTCGTAACCCTCCGAATGATTGAGGCTAAGGACCATTTGATGTTCTTCTTCATCTACTTGATCGTAGTATTCGGCGGTCATTCCCGGATTGCCAATTTTCCCGGCCACCAAACTTTCATACGGTTCCAGCACTGTGACAAGAAGTGTCATGTGTTGTTTGGCAACTTGCTCAGAAACAACATTGTTTAAATTGACAGCAATGTTACACTTGTACACATTTGGATCAGAATTTGTTTGGTGATTCTGATTTGCTTGATTCTTGTATGAAGAATTCGAACCCGTTCTTGAAAATGACGAACTCCGCGGCTTTGATCATATTTTGAATATGATTGATTTTGATTCTGCGGCGAATGATTCAAAGAATTCAGATTCACGCTGAAAGCGGTTTGGATTTTCGGGCCAATGATATTATCTTGAGCTCATTTCTTGTAGTATAGCCCTACATCTTGAGTCACATTGGCATTCTTCAATTTTGCTATCTTCAACAGCTCCATCTCGTCCCTTCCAGTTTATCAATGAAAGTTGACAGTTTGAAAAATTCCCAACTCGGACTTTCTTTGAGCATCATGAGATAAGTCGTCCATTCACCCTCTGGTAAAGCATCAGCTAGCTTATCAATGTATTCTTCTTCTGTTTTCTCAAGCCCGTGTCTCCTCATGATCACTTTCAGATGACAAAACCTTTCGATCATTTGTTTCATCGTTTCTCCTTTAATCATCGTGAAAATATCGAATTCTTTCATGATCAGTGCTTTCTTGCTTTTGACAATTTCTGCACTTCCCTGGTATTTGTTCTTCAAGGATTTCCATAGTTCTTATGCGGTCTTGAATTCTGGTAGAAGTACCAAAATATCTTCTTTCACCGATTGTTGAATCAAGCTTATCATTTTCTTCTCGGCGACGTAAGCATCTTTTTGTAAAGTGGAGAACTTGCCGATGTCGATAACATTATCATTTTCATATCTGGGCCACGTATAACCAGTCTCTATTGCCACCCAGCTGTGGAAATATGTAGCTTGGACCCAATTCATGAACTTCTCTTTCAAAACCTCATATTTGTCCATACACATGAGTTTTGGCGGTTTCACAGACGTGCCCATTTCGTTGTCGATGTTTACTTGGTTCACCATCTGAGCGTTTGACGTTGTTGCAGTCATGAATTCAGTGTGAAGATCTTCCATCTTGAAAAATGACGAATTTTACTGAAAAACACACGTTCACAAACTTCGAAAAATTATCAATCCACTGACAAGTTCGGGCAAACTTGTAGTTGGATAAAAATCAGATTTTGTTTAACACAAGTTCGGGCGAACTTATGATTAACTTGTGAAAATTCTCCCTGACTAAGTTCGGGCGAACTTATGTTGAATTTCAAGAGAAATGTTAAGTTCGGGCGAACTTATGCTAAGATTTCAACAAATTCTAATCAGGTTTGGGCGAACTTGATAAAACTGAAGAAAACTCAGATAAGTTCGAGCGGACTTGATATAAAAACCTTGAAAATCACTTAAGTTCGGGCGAACTTGATGTTAAGTTCGGCCAGAATGAGTTTGCAAAACATGGTTTTTTGAACTTTTTGATACTAATTCGTTTGAATTTGATGTCCAAACTCTCAATGGTTTATCACAAGTGTATTTTACATGACATATTCAAAAATCAGCAACTTTTATCTGTGAATTCATTGTTTTCTTTGAAAAATGAAGAAAAAATGGTAGAAATAGGTAGAATAAGAGTAGATCTTGCTATGATTTCACCTATCTAGGTACCGTGGCTCTGATACCACTTGTTAGCTCGTCTCCCGTTAAGCTTAGGAACCTAAATTGTTTCTATTGTCCATACAAGCAGAAATTATATGACAAGATTAACCGAATAGACAAGATTTACTGTTTATACGTTGTTTTATTGATCATAATAGATCAGTACATTCAGATCCAGATCTGATAGAGCATCGCCGTCTCTGTGCCAAAATTGCAGAAGATACAAATGAAGAAAACAAGACACCTATTTATAGGCCCACAAGTTCGCTGGAGATAGATCAAGTTCGGGCGAACTTGTCTTGATCAAGTTCGGGCGAACTTGATCTTACATTTAGATTCCGGGCAAACTTGTGTCGAAATTACATAAATATCCTTTATTTTCTAGTCTAATCTAGCCAAAACTATACAGACTCGATCCAAGACTAAGACATAGACATTATGCACTAACAGTCCCTACTCAGGACCAATCGCACGGTCGTCGTAGGTATCATGACGCGAAAAGCCTTAACCGAAAGGAATCAAAGACCCATGCATCCCCTTACGCGATTTTTAGAACAAATGCACTGCCCTCATACGAGTGATATTGATTAAAGACTTAGTACCTCAGGGGTATGAAAAGTGAAAGAATTCAGGTCATGACCCCATGTAGATAGGACTTGGGTGTCATTCCCTTTCGTCAGGGTTCCACGGTACCATTCCTTTTAATGGTTGTTTCGTCGCCCTGCTTAGGAATGGTAATACTCTACTGACGACTCCTACGACCATTATCGAGATGAATACTTAGTATGGTCGTCACAAAAATATTACTGAAAAAGGACCGAAAGAACCGGTGGTCTAGAGTTTGCAGGTTCAGATAGGGTTGTCACATAGGTTAGTCATCGGATTACTATACTCGAATACTACTCAAGACCTCATTTTCATGGAGCATTTTTACTCAGTTTTGCGAGGTTTAAAACAAAGGATCGTTAAGATATAAAAATTTTATATGATTCTTTTAAATACCGTCCTTTGAATATATATATATATATATATATATATATATATATATATATATATATATATATATATATATATATGAAATAATCCTCCGATGAAAATTTGCTTTGGGTCATTTTGTTTATTAAATATGTAATAAGAGGTAGCCTCGTTACGAGTCCTTCGTATCACTCTTTCATCATTATTACTTCGAATTACTGGGGATTTACCTTGTATTAATCTGAACTAAATAGATAGGATTCAAGGTTGTATGCTACTTGGTTCTATTATCGAAATACCTGCCATAATTCCATAGGAAGCTAATGTACCGCAGCATAGCTGAACAATGATTAAAGGGATAGGGAGTATCAAATTAGTAATTACATGTACCGGACCTTAATGCTTTCCAACAATGTTAGTAGGGAGAATTGAATTTATTTGAAGAAATGAATCGGATTACTTTATGATTATAGTTTTCTTACTTCGCACTGGAGTTACATCACCCTTAACCGAGATTTACTTAATTGACCCGTGGATTGGACCGCAGATTAACGGTTACGAGGAATATGGACAAGAATGTTTTCGCCTCCACGAGTCTTTTTACAATCAGATCCGCATCCACACAACTCCTTGCCAAACTTTGATTATATCAGATAAATTTCTCCATTTATGTGTTACCCCTAAATTTCCTGGTGGTATCAATACCGATGCTGATTACGTGTCCTTACGAAGAATTAGAGATTGTATCACTAGCAAACAACATCTAGTAAAGGGAATATATGCTTCAACCGAATAGCTTCATAAACGACGGTCGGCGATGTAAGTATAGTTGTTTGTCGTAACGTAATGATTTCGAATATATGACTGTACGTTTTAGCAATTCCCGCCAAAAGAAATAAATTATGCTGAATTGTCTTACCAGAGACAAAAACATTGTTACCTTTCATGAAGCAAACATAGGGTAAATTGAGGTGGGTAAGTTATTACCGGCTATATCCAAAGTGTTAGGTACAAAGTACTACCAGGGTGTAGTACCCCTAGAAGGTCGTACTACGAATTCAAAAAAAGACCTGCCCAGGATTAACCCAAAGGTTATTATATGGTGACCCAAACTACCTTTTATTTAAAATCACCGCACAGGTGTATAGATCTTGTAGTTACGACAATTGTGGCATCATTTATCACATCAAATAGGGTCGAAGACTCAACACTGCATTGCCCAAAACATAATCGAACGAATTGCAAGATGAAGCCCGTCTGCCCTGGGTAGCGGTACCTTGATAATGTATCCGGGTGTTTATATATAAAAATTACCGCAACATATCCACCACACCCATATACATGATTAATGTTTCGTTCACCAAGATATCCGGGCCTCATATTACTTTCCGCGAATAACCAACTGAAATCCGAAACAATCATTAATCGTAAAGAACGCAATGTAACCGACGATCACACGAAACGAGGTTCCACAACGCAAAGTGTTTTAAAGGAATCTGTATAATCACTTTTATATCTAATGGATCCGAATGACAACGGGAAGGGTAACTTATTCATGCATTCCATGCCATCTCCATAACCCGGAGATCATCAAACTCACACATAACATATATCGGGACATGTGCTAAGGAGTACCACTAAGTATCATAATATCATATGACGTGAGGGCTAAAGCCAATATTGTAAGCAGAAGAGGAATCCAACGGACAATCAAATGAATCGTTAATCCAAGGACGAGAAAGTTTCACAAGATGTTTGAATTCTGTGATTGTATAACAATCAAATGTGAAACAACGAGAAGTGGAGTAAGGATCCGTACACGTCCTCCCAGTTTTTTAGAACGACCTACACAGTTTTGTGTATCTATGTTCTTTTTGAAATACCAATTCGGTATGCAATCGTTGTTATAATAATTATAAGGATAGAGTTGGTGAGATCGTATCATAATAAAGACTTGAGTTCTTACATCATAACGTATATGTAACAACTGTATGTGGGATAAGAATCCAACTCTAGTGGGTATTAGTTATGTGAGCAGTGGGAATGTGGAATGGACTGTAATGCCAGTTTTTTGCCTATCCCGAAGGCATATGTAGTAACGTATTATTCACAGATCCCAATTCATGTTTCAATCCACGAACAAACATCCACACATTATCACCTTGGTACACGTATATATCACTCCACGTATTTAAGTGTGTTTATTACCGCGAATTTCCCAACACTGCCTCGTATGAGCAAGTCTGTTATTACGTTCCGGACCATAATAACTCACTTGCCCCACAAGGCCATCCTCGTACTTGCCAATAGGATACTTTACAGTGTTCGCTAAGTACTTTTAGTTGAGGTTAATTTTTCCAATGATGTCCACTAAAGTTCGAGCCTGTAGTTATAGTCTAGGTTTCCTTAAAGGCACCTAACTCTCTATAACCAATGGCTCTGATAGCATCTTCTGTCACACCCCAATCTGTAGTGGAAGAAAACACGGGATGCAACAGACACCTCGGGTACAGTGCAGTGTTTATAAAGACACTACATTGTATTCATTACCAAAATGTTGATTACATACTATATGTATGTTACAACTGCATGTTCCCACGAACCACATAAGTCTTCTAAGTCGCATGCGTCTATATCAGTATTTGTCTATAAACAAGTCTTGAACCACATATCCAGATCACCTTAGTCTCAAGTTACCTGAAATGCATGTTAGTTTTAAAAAGGGTCAGCTAAACGAGCCGGTGAGTTTCACTGGTTTGGTTGTTTCGTAGCAAAATGCTTTAACAGGTTTAGTTGCACAAGTCACGGATCATAGATGGAATTACACTAGTGTGCAAGTGAAACCTTGACGGTTATAACCCCGGGCCGTGTCACCACAGGCACTGTCGCCCACCGGACCGTGTCACACAGACACTCCCGGCCCACCAACTGCGTCACGTGCAGTTCAACGCCCCAGTGTAGTTATGCCTAACAACATAACCGAGTTTAGGACGTGTGCAGTTGTTCGTTTCCGGTATCGCACCATCCGACGTCAACTGGGTTAGTCAGACAAATAGTACTATCCACTGTCCACGACTTACGTTAATCACTTGTAGTGGGGAATGTCACGGGTGTTCGTGTGTTAGATAATTCACATCTTCACAAGCTGGTGCAATTAACACAATTTTGTAACATGCAAATAACCCTAGAAAACAGTAAAACAGTTTAAAAGTTGGGGAGTGAAACTCACAGTGAAAGTAGTAGTCCCAAACAAAGAGTAGCCAATCAACTGGATCAATTTTACTGACCCGCATGCAAGTAGGGACTCAAATCAGTATCTAAGTTGGTAATGGTTATAACTTGGACCTGGTTATGAGTTTTCACCCTGGATTGAGTCTATAGGACACTGTTATAGTGATGGATGTCAGGGTAGTATCAGTTTGTAGTTTAGTTTCCGGGCACCATTTCGCGTGCCAGCCAAAGTCAGTTGTTTGATATGTTTGAATAATGGTACAAGAACTCCATTAGTGTCAACATGTTGTTACTTCAAAAAGATTAACTTTTGATTAAGGGAGTTTAGGTGTTTGGGGAGCCTAGTTCGCCTAAAATTGAGTTTCCGTTTTCGCCGTCGGGCATTCTCCCGAATGGTAATGGAACACACTCAGAGTGTCCAGCTTACCTTGGAACTTCCCAGAATACCCCCGTTGTTCCACTTATAGTCACAATAGGGTTTGGTTCGTTCCCAGTTCCGGCAGGTTCGTTGTCCGGTAAACTGCTGAAATAAGTTAAAAGACGCGTTTTAAAAGCCGAAAAATCCCATTTAATCTACGTATTTCATAATATTTTGTAAATTTTTGTAGTAATCAATAATAATATATATTCAGGGTAAAATATTTTGGGAATTTATAAAGTTTTTTTTATAACTTAAATAATTTATTTGTAAAACAGTATTTAAATGAATAATTCACATTACTTATCTTCTGACGTCTAAAAATTCTCAAAATATTCCAGTAAGTCCCTCCTATGTCCAGGAACTCCCTGCAAAAATTTGGGATCTTTCCGATTTCGTTTCAGTGCGAATCTGACTACCGAAAATTCCCAAAAAACGCGGATTTTTAATCCAAATCAAAATTCAGTCAATGGACTCCCAAACTTCCAGAACATTCTATATATGTCCTTTAGTGTTTCTATATATTTTGGTGATTTATTGATTCCATTTGGTATTTCTTCCGAATTTCTTTCTTTAAAACAGTAAAAAATTCACCAAAAATCATAGGAAATTCCAAAAATTTTAAAATTTTTCGTGGACCTTCCCGTCAATACCCTACATCACCACACCAAATTTCATCTCAATCGTTGTATCACAGACCAAGTTATAGTCAAAACATTATTCTACCTATGCTAATCGAAGGTTTCAAGCGATATACCTAACGCAAGCTCCGTTTCCGCGGGTTTTTCTTGAGTCCAGAAGTGTGTGTGTGCTATATTCAGTACCTACACATCAAGTACTATCCAAACATGCCATAGTTCATGTCAATCAAGCTTTGTTTCACTGATTTTCGGTTAATCGAATTATTATGCAATTTTGGTCGACTAGGTGTTGATTAGGGTGTCAAAAGTCGGATTTTTGTGGTCTTGGAAACCATATAACACCAGGGAATTCACATGGTGTTCTTATTCAGCCAAGAAACTTGTTTAAACCCTCCAAAATTATGGATTAAAAAGGGTTTTTCGGTTATAAATCATGTTTAATCAAGAAATCACAATCAAAACCATATGAGACATGGATTATACCTTGGATTTAGATGAATTCAAGTGTTGATCAGCTGAGAATTTGAGAAGTTATGCCAGATTTCTTGATGAAAAGATGAATAAAATGAATAAAAAAAGAAAAATATATAAAGGGGGGTGGCGGTTTGGATGTGGGGTGCCCCTACCCCACCTTATGCTTTGTCGTGCTTCGTTTTACGTGTTAAAAGATGATGTATATGTTCGGTTTTGCGTTTAGGTTCGTTTTCGGGTCCCATACGTGTCCCCGGTTTGCGAAACGGACTCCGTTTTTCACGTTTTTAGTGTTAAAAGACACGGTTTTAAAAACCGTAATCGTCTCGAAATCCGAACCCGGTTATGTTTTAATCATAAATGCCTCGTACTAGGGTAGTTTAAGTGTTTTTAAGCTTGATTGACCATTCCTTGGTTGCCTTTTTATATTCAAAACAAAGGCATTTCCCTAACCAGGAAGCTACTTCGTTTTGCGTGCCCAAGCTTCGATTAGCTTCAAGTCTTATTTCATGGTCTAAGGCACATAACTAAGATGTTTCATGAACTCAGAATCTGAAATAGCGCTACCAATGGCCTAACAATCATCGTCAAATGTTTAGTGCGCTGTTAAACGGAAAGCTCCCGTTTAACACGATGTTACAAGCTAAGGACACCAACCTCACACCGTTGGCCCTTAATAGTGTCATGTTAACCATGATGTGCTCTCGGATTCCTCTAAGACATAATAGATATCGTTTAACATAGCACACAAGTCATGCATGTGTTTAGGGTTTTCGCACAATTATTGTACTAAGCATGCTTTAAAATTTTGGGACCAATTATGGTGTCCCTGGTTTCGTCCCGAGTATCAAGAGTTCGTATCATCACACATAATCATAGCAAGTATCTTGATATTCATGTCACGTCCGATTACCGCGGACTTGTACCGGTCAAAGTTTACTGGAATTTTTCACAGTTGTCACACACACACACACACACACACACACACACACACATATATATATATATATATATATATATATATATATATATATATATATATATATATATATATATATATATATATAACAAACGTATGAAAAGATGCCAACATATTAATAATACACAAGGGTTCCAAATAAATAACATATATAAACTTAACAACATTCAAGATGAACAACTGTACGCTGTCTAATAGAGACCCAAGTGTCTAATGAGTAGAACACTTGTAGGTTGACACACGCATTTGGATACCCCGCTTTGCTAGCACGCACTTTCTTTGGAACACAATAGTGTGAGTACATGTCCCCTTTTTCTTTTAAACGTTTTCGGTTTTACAACTCTCGGGGGAGATACATGTTACAGTGGTATGGTTAAGCTAAGGAATAAAACACCTTGATCATGGGAGAATATGGTGGAACCTAAGCACCATTAATCTTTCATAAACCAAGGAACAAGAGGGGTAGATCTCTTGGGTATTGGCGAGCCCCATTCATGGGCCCGTGTGGCCGCATGTAGTGCTTTTGTGTCCCATTCGAGGTTAATCGGTACTAAATCATCAAAGGTTGAGTGCTTCCTATGTCGTAACACATATTAATCTCCTTGCAAAACATTAATGATCAACGATTTCATAAATGCTTTACGTACCACACTTTTACATACGAACTTTCAAATGTTTTTAAGATTCATTTGATACGAACTCAAAACACATGAATTCACCAACTTTTGTTGACGTTTTAAACTTACATGTATTTTAGGAAATTAAGTAGATCTTGGCTCAAATGGTTATCAAGGCGTACAAGGTTGTCAAGTTGGCGATGTCATCCGCTTTTGAAGGGTTTGATCCATATATCTCATCTTTGCATGAGATATAGGATGCAAAGCCTTTTCATTTTAAAAACTTTATTTTGGAAAAGTTTTTTAGTAAAACATTACTAACTTATGTTGTCTTTTGTTTCGAACAACTTATGACTTGTATCTCCTATTTATGGTGAATGGATGAACATCGTGCATATTTTTATTCTTATAGTTTGTTTACTTATATCGTATGCAATGAAAACTAACCAAGTTCACACCTTGCGCTTCCCCTACGAGCGGGTGTGACAGATTGGTATCAGAGCTTCGATTGTAGTGAACCAAGATTCTTTTTTTTTCGAGTCTTGTCTACAATCACTAGGATCCTCTCATGAAAATAGTTTAAAAAAACAAAGGGCTTTCATCGCATATAAAAACGCAAGATCCACTGCACAAAACTTATTTAAAAAATAATAATGCAAGGACATTATGGGGCTTAGTCTATCACGGATAGACTTAATAAACTAGGTTGATCCGCATAAATAATTGAGATAACTTACCACGAACCTACGTGAATTACATTTTATGCCTATGCATATATATATATATATATATATATATATATTTATATATATAATAAGTAAGAATATTTATTGATATATGTATATATATACATTGTTGTACGGATTATTTTTCCAGACCACCATGCCATCATCGGTAGCTTCGAGTAGCGTGATCGACGATGACTTTGACCCTATGGAGGTCGAGTCGAACCATGAGCCTATCATCGATCAAGTGATGATTCAAAGCCAGTGGAGGTTTGAGACTACTTATCTGACGAGGTTCCGGATTACTTATCTGACGTGTTCATGTATTTCATCGAGGGCGGCGATGCCCATCTTGCTCTTCTTGACCATCTCAACATAGACGTCCTCTGAGGATGACGTGTTAGTCGTAGGACCTCATCTAAACGAATTGTTGATTTTTGGCCACCCGAAGGGTGTGCACATTGTTGAGTTCATACCATTAGACGTTCTACCACTCGTTGTTATTCCACCAATCATTGTTTTGTCTGACGAATAGGACGAGGTCCCGTCTTCCATGTTGATCACCTAATGAGGTCATAGGTGATGGAGAGGTTATTGACATTACTATCTTGGAGATGTAATCTCCAGTTGTTTCTGTGGTATAAAGTTATTCTTCGTACTTGAGTGATAACGCGTCCATCTGCCACCCGCTGTGCGGGACTCTGACCGACAGTAGTTTCGATACCATCCACATAGCAGCACCGAATCATACTTTGGTTCGCACTGCCACTCTGATTACCACACCTCCTGCTACCGCTACTTCCCGACATACCTCTACTATACCGAGTTGTGGCCATGCTACTTCTGACGATGTCGGTTCTGTCGGCCATTGTTATGTTGGACCTCTTCCACATCATGTTACACATCTCCTATCTTCTCACATGATATACATGCGTCATGCCCTGGAGAAGGTACCTCTCACCAGCCATTTCATTCATCATCTCACGTCCCAGCTGAGCACCTCTCTACTAGATACTCTTCGCACTACACGCCTACATCCGACCCCTATCACCCGTGTCACCACCCCTCTTACACCTGGGACGATCTCATCCAGTCCCAGCATTTATAGATTGAGATCCTCTACATGAGAGTTTGGGAGTTAGAGCAGCGGAACTGAACGTGCGCATCTCTCAAGCGATAGCACAATATGAGTCTAACCGCACTAAGCACAGCGGCGGAACCAGAGGTTCATCTGGAGGCAACCCTGCTACCCATAATATTCGGTTGTCTATGAAACCATACAATACTCTCGATTATTCTATTCATGCTTTTGACATTGCTCATTCATTAATTGTTCATGCAACTGTTTCATGTTGCACATACAAACAGTTTCTAGACTGCAAACCTCTGAATTTCGACGTTATCGTAGGCGTCGTGGCCTTCTTGCGCTGGACTGAGAAGACGGACTCAGTCATAAGAATGAGCAAGTGTCCTCCTGACCAAAGGGTCACATGTGTTACTTGGTTGTTTGTGGATGGAGCGCTGTCATGGTGGAATCTGCAAGTTCAGACTAAAGGAGAGAAGGCGGCGTATTCTATGTCATGGGAGGAACTCAAGGAATTGATGAGGAAGAAATACTATTCATGAGCTGAAATCCAAAAACTAGAGACCGAGTTTTGAAACTTGAAGAGGGTCGGACCAGATATGGCTGGGTACACAGCGATTTCATGATTTATCATGAGTTGTTCCATATCTGGTTGAACTGGAATTCAAGAGAATCGAGAGATATACATGGGGACTTGCTCCTAAGATTTTGAGCATGGTTACTTCCTCTAAGCCCTCTGCTATCAATGAGGCAATTAATCTGGCTGTTAGCCTCATTGAGGAGGTTGTTCGTTCAGGGAAATGGTCAAGGAATGGTCCTAACAAGAAGGAGACTCATGTGGAGTCTACGAGTGATAACAAGTGGAAATTCTCAAACTTCAAGAAGAGTACTCCAGCAAATAACAACAACAACAACAACAACAACAACAACTTCGACAAGTGGAGAGATGTAAACCCACCGAAGGAAGCCAAGGCTTTTGTGGCAAATGAATCTGGTGCCAAAGGTTATTCGGGAAACTTGCCCAAATGTGACAAGTGTAGGTATCACCACTTGGGCACTTGCAAGAATGTTACATGTGATAAGTGCGGTAAGACTGGGCACTGAAAAGAAACTTTTTGGTGGGGTACATGAATAGGAAATGCAAACCAAGGTGGGAACGATAATGGTAATCAAGGCGGGAATGGAAATGGAAATGGCCAAGGTTGCCACGGATGCGGAGACAAAGGGCATTATTAGAAGGATTTCCCAAAGGAGAACCAAGCCCGTGGGAGAGCTTTTGTGATAGGAGCTAAAGATGCACACCAAGACCGGGTACATTTCCTATCAACCAACACTTCGCTTCCATGTTGTTTGATACCCATGCCGATTTTAGTTGTATATCTATAGAATTTAAAATATACTTGGCCTAGAGTCGAGTAAACTAGACGTCCCTTATTCTATAGAACTGGTGAAACGTAAATTAGTCAAATCAGGTGAAATTATTAGAGATTGCATACTTGAACTTAGAGCGCAAAAATTTAGTATTGATCTTTTACCTGTTCAATTAGGTAGTTTTAACGTGGCTATCGGCATGGATTGGTTATCCGACAACCGGGTGGAAGTGGTTTGTCATGAGAAAACCATTTGTATTCCTCTACCCAATGAAGAGACTCTTATTGTAATTATTTGTCACGAGTTGTTCCGTATCTTGCTGAACTAGAATTCAAGAGAATCGAGAGATATATCTGGGGAATTGCTCCTAAGATTTTGAGCATGGTTACTTCCTCTAAGCCTTCTGCTATCAGTGAGGCAATTGATCTAGTTGTTAGCCTCGCTTAGTGGCGTGAGACACCCTTATGAATTATTAATTGCATGAAGGCACATAAATGTCTCCGAAAAGGTTGTATAACTTTCCTTGCTCACGTAATCGACAAGAAAGCCGAAGAGCCAAAGTTGGAAGAGATCCCGTTGTGAAGGAGTTTCCCGAAGTCTTTCTGAAAGACTTGCTTGGACTTCCTCCACAACGCCAAGTGGAGTTTTACATTGATTTGGTGCCGAGAGCGGCACCGTTGGCGAAATCTCCATACCGATTAGCTCCATTCGAGATGCAAGAACAGTCTACTCAACTTCAAGAGTTGTTAGATAAAAGATTCATTAGATCGAGTTTCTCACCTTGGGGACCTCTGCTACTATTTGGAAAAAGAAGGACATGAGTTGAATAAACTCATGTCTATAGACTATAGAGAGTTGAATAAACTCACCAACAACCTGAAATTCCCATTTGGAAATGGGAACAGATCTATATAGACTTCATCACTAAGTTACCTGGATCTCGAGAGGTCACGACATGATTTGGGTAATAGTTGATCGAGTGGCGAAATCCGCACATTTCTTACCTATCCAAAGAAGGATAGCACCAAGAAGTTAGCTGAGCTATATCTTAAAGAAATTGTGGCACGACATGGAGTGCCTGTTTCTATCATATCGGAGCGAGACGGTCGGTTCATGTCTAGAATTTGGAAATCATTCCAGAAGGCATTTAGATCTCGTTTGGATCTAAGCACGACCTTTCACCCTCAAAAGGACAGCTAAAGTCAACGAACCATACAAACTTTAGAAGACATGTTACATGCTTGTGTGATGGATCTGGGTGGAAATTGGGATACTTGCTTGCCCTTAGTGGAGTTATCATATAAAAACCGTTATCACACTAGCATCTGGGTGAAAAAGAAGGACATGAGTTTTCGCATGTGTATAGACTATCGAGAGTTGAATAAACTCACCGTCAAGAACTGATACCCCATACAAGAATTTGATCGATTTAAGATCAGGCCACCATCAATTGTGGATACAAGAAGAAAGCATACCCAAGACGACCTTTCGAACTCGTTATGGTCACTACGAGTTTCTTGTATGCCATTCGGCTTAACAAATGCACCGGCGGTGTTTATGGATCTTATGAACCGCATGTGTAAACCGTACTTGGACAAATTCGTGATAGTATTCATTGACGATATACTAATATATTCGCGATCGAAGGACGAACACAAGCATTAGTTACGAACTTTTTGGAGCTTTTAAAGAAAGAACAACTTTATGCAAAGTTTTCTAAATGCGAATTTTGGATTCGTGAAGTGCGATTTCTTAGGCACGTGGTGAACGAGAAAGGAATTCATATCGATCCATCCAAGATAGAGGCGATAAAAAACTAGGAAGAGCCTAGGACCCCGACAGAAGTGCGACAATTTCTGGGATTATCAGGCTATTATAGAATATTTATAGAGAACTTTTCAAAACTTTCTCAACCGCTAACCTCCCTGACATAAAAGGATAAGAAGTTTGACTGGGGCGAGAAGCAGGAGGCGGCTTTCCAACTACTAAAGGATAAAGTTTGTGATGCGCCTATCTTATCATTACCCGACGGTACTGACGACTTTGTAGTTTATCATGATGCATCTCATCAATTTCTCGGTTGCGTGTTGATGCAACGAGACAAAGTCATCGCGTATGTGTCACGACAATTGAAGGTGCATGAGAAGAACTATACCACCCATGACCTCGAGATAGGTGCGGTGGTATTTGCTTAAACAATTTGGTGTCGCTACTTATATGGTACGCAATGTACGATCTTTACCAATCACAAAAGTCTTCAACATATATTTAATCAGAAGGATTTAAATATGCGACAACGACGTTGGGTCGAGTTTTTGATGACTATGATTGCGATATAAAGTATCACCCGAGCAAGGCGAACATTGTGGCGGACGCCTTGAGCCGCAAATAACGTGTAAAAACTCTAAGGGTACGAGCCTTAAAGATGACCATACAAACAAGCCTTACCACTCAAATTCATGAAGCACGGAAAGAGGCACTTAAAGCGGAAAATATTCAAGCTGAGTCATTACGTTGAGTGGAGAAACAATTGGTGCCAAAGGTGGATGGAACATTATACTTTATGGGACGAATCTGTGTTCCATTCTTTGGCGACCTACGGGCGATTATTGTGGACGAAGCTCACAAGTCGAAGTACTCTATCCATTCAGGATCAGATAAAATGTACCAAGAGCTAAAATAATTCTATTGGTGGCCTAACCTTAAAGGCAACATCGCGACTTACGTCGAAAAATGTCTTACCAGCACCCAGGTTAAGGACGAATACCAAAAGCCGTCAAGATTGTTACAACAACCTAAAATTCCCAGTTGGAAATGGGAACAGATCTATATAGACTTCATCACTAAGTTACCAGGACCTCGATAGGTCACGACATGATATGGGTAATAGTAGATCGACTGGCAAAGTCCGCACATTTCTTACCTATCCAAAGAAGGATAGCACCAAGAAGTTAGCTGAGCTATATCTTAAAGAACTTGTAGCATGACATGGAGTGCCTGTTTCTATCATATCCTAGTGAGACGGTCGGTTCGTGTCTAGAATTTGGAAATCATTTTAGAAGGAATTTAGATCTCGTTTGGATCTAAGCATGACCTCTCACCCTCAAACGGACGACCAAAGTCAACGAACCATACAAACATTAGAAGACATGTTACGTGCTTGTGTGATGGATTTGGGTGGAAATTGGGATACTCACTTGCCCTTAGTGGAGTTCTCATATAATAATAGTTATCACACTAGCATCCAGACCGTCCCATTTGAAGCTCTATATGGACGAAAGTGTCGGTCACCGCTATGTTGGGCGGAGACCAGAGACAAACAACTCATCGGTCCGCAATTAGTCCAAGAGACTCCGGACAAAATTTCCAAATACGAGACCGTATCAAGGCGGCTCGCGATAGACAAAAGAGTTACGTCAACAAACGACGTAAACCATTAGCTTTCGAGGTCGGAGACAAAGTTTTGTTGAAAGTCTCGCTTTTGAAAGGCGTAGCCAGATTTGGGAAACGTGGAAAGTGAACCCATGATACGTAGGACTCTTTGAAATCTTAGAAAAGATTGAAACTGTCACTTATAAGTTGAAACTACCAGAGATACTCATTAGCGTACACGACACGTTTCATGTGTCAAACCTTAAGAAGAATCCTACACAAGAAACAGTTATCATCCCGGCGGATGAGATACATATCAACAACAAACTCCAATTTATCGAAGAACCCGTTGAGGTTACAGACTGGAAGGTTCAAAAGATGAGGAGAAGTCGTATTAAGTTGGTCAAAGTTCATTGGAACTCATACCACGGTCCCGTATACGTGGGAACGTGAAGACCAAATCAAATCCAAGTACCCGCATATGTTCCAAGACTCCCCTATAACTGGTAACCCAACGTGAATTTCGGGCTGAAATTCTTCTAGGGGGGATATGTGACAACCGGCAAAATTCATGGTAATTCCGTACAATTTAAAAACTATTTATACATTAAATTGCGTTCAATTTGACGTGATTGACGAATAATTAGGTCATACAAAGGCTAGCATTAACTCGACATATTCAAATTTACAATTGATATTGTTACTTTCGTCGTGTCACGAGAAAACGAATAACTATGTCCTAATATGTTGGCGAAAAATGCTGAAAACACTATTCAACTGAACACACTATTCATGCCGGCAAGTCTTGATGCATGATGTCTAGTGTCTAGGTCTTGGATCGAGTCTGTTTAATTAGGGCTTGAAAATGTTAGATTTGAGATATTTATGCTTGTAAAGACACAAGTTCGGTCGAACTTGTGTGTAGGCAGGACAAGTTCGCCGGAACTTGTCCTAGCCAAGACACACTTCGAGCGAACTTGCAAGTCTATATATGTTTCTTGGGTCTTTCATTGTTGTAACTTTGCATTCTCGACGATGAAGCTCTGTCTGTTTGGATTCTCGATGTAATATGATTTTTGACTAATAAACAGACACTTTAAACAGTAAATCTTGTGTATTCGATTAACAATTCACGTATTCCGCTTACGATGACTTTAGATACAAATTAGGTTCCTAAGCAGTGGAGGAGCGATCCTAACAAGTGGTATCAGAGCCATGGATACCTAATTTGCTGAGATCTACACAAGACACTGTCAATTTCTACCCATTTCTTTCATTTTTCTACAATTTTCACAAAATGATGAACCTATGGTTAAAAATGGCTAAAATTTGAATATGTCATAAATAATCACCTAATAACAAACCTTGAAACTTTCAGAACCAAATTCAACCGATTTCATGTCAAAAGTGTCAAAAAACTATGTTTCATAAACTCAATTCAGCCGAACTTGTACATCAAGTTCGCCCGAAGTTGGCTTAATTTCACAATTTTTGTTGATTTTAAACAACTTCGCGCGAAGTTGTGACATTTTTCAAAGATTTTCCACAAGTTCGCCCGAACTTGGTTGAATTTTAGTCACAAGTTCACCAGAACTTGATAAAAAGTTGAATTTTTCTTGAAAATCATTACAAGTTCGCCCGAACTTGTCAAAACTGAAAGAAATTTCTGAAATTTTCTCACAAGTTCGCCCGAACTTGTCAAAACTGAATCATAAAATTGTTTTCTACACAAGTTCGCCCGAACTTGTCTGATTGCTAATCAATCTTCAAGTGTTTTTGAATGTTAGCTTCAACTAGATGATTTCCATAACGCCTTTGCTTCAACTGTGGCTTCTACATCAAATACGAACGCAAATGCAAACGCGGTGAACCAGATGAATCTGGATAATGAGATGGGAACTTCGGTTAAGCCGCCAAAGTTGATGAGCATGGATGAATTTGAAGGTTGGAAAGAAAAGTTCATGAACTGGGTTCAAGCGAATCACTTCTATAGTTGGGTTGCTGTTCAAACCGGATATACGTGGCCAAAGGATGAACGTGATCAAGATCTTTTATTGGTAAAGTTTACGCCAGAACTTAAAGATGCATATGTGGCGGAGAAGAAGATGATAAGTCTAATACAGCAATCAAAGAAGACATCTTGATCTTGCTACCTGAATGCAAGACCTCACAGATGTTGTGGAATGCATTATGTGCAAAATATCAAGGAAGTGCTGAGATGATTAAAAGCAAGAAGGCTTTAATCAAGAAAGAGTTTGATATTTTCGTGATGATTAAAGGCGAAACCATGAAGCAGCTGATCGATAGATATTGTCATTTGATGGTTCAGATGCGAAGACACGATATTCATAAAACTGATGAAGAGACGATTGATAAATTGGCTGATCCACTTCCTGAGGGGGAGTAGACGACCTATTTAATGGTATTGAAGAATGGTCAGAGTTGGAGGCATTACAAGCTATCAGATTTCATTGACAAGTTGGAAGGACATGAAATGGAGATGCTAAAAATGGCCAAATCGAAGAATGCAAATGTTGTGCAAGATGTGAGTCTGTACTACAGAGGAGGTGTTCAGGAAATTTCGAGTCCGAAAATTCAAACGGTGTTTAGTGCGAATATGATTTCTTGGAATCTTTCGTTCGAAAGTCAACTGAACACTCAATCATACCCGAGTTATGATCAGAGTCCTCCGAACACATCATATTCAAGTGCTAGCTCAAATTCTCCATTCCAGAATCAACCTAATCAGACAAGTCATTCTAGTTCTAATCAGTGCAACATTGCGGTCAATCTGAAGAACGTTTTCCCTGAACAAGTGGCCAAACAACATATAGCACTTCTTGCAACTGTGCTTGAATCATATGAAAGTTTAGTTGCGGGAAAGATCGAAAATCCAGAGATGATTGCTGAGGATTACGATCAAGTTGATGAAGAGGAGTTAGAACTGATGGATATCAAATGGAGCTTAGCATGGATTATCAGAAGAGTCACAAAGTTTGTTGCGCTTACTGGAAGAGACTTTGGAAATTCGAGCAATAAGCTTGGATTTGATAAATCGAAAGTAACGTGCTTCAAATGCAGACAAAAGGGGCATTTCAAACGTGAGTGCACAAATCAAGAAGCAGGCGGCAATCAAAGCCCTTTTGGCAACAACAATGACTATTACAAGAAAGCGTTGCAGTATAAGCCATACCCAAAGAAAACTCAAGTTGAAGTACAAGATGATTTGTCAAATACAAATGAGAAGGCTTTAGTTGTTGCACATGAGGATGAAGGGTTTGATTGGAATAAATATATTTCCAAGAAAACTGGTGTCGTGTTGATGGCGGAGATTGTGGAAGAACCTGAGTCAACAATTGATGATGCGGCTCTTGAAAATGCAATCTTAGAAGAGTGTTTGCAAAGAACAGAAGAAGAGGAGATGATCTATCACAAATATTAAGAACATTATTCCTCCTAACCTTCAATCTAGTTTTGCAGGTTGCTTTGGTGTTGCGACTCAGGAACAGGTGATTGAAGAAAAGAGATCAGATATTGAAGAAATCATTGATGTGACAAAGGAGATGAATGAAGAAAACCTCACAAAGATTGCTGAGAAAGCAATGATGGCTAATCTGAAACAGGTAGGTTCAGAGGTAAAGGTGATTGAGAAAGAAGTTGTGAAAGTTGTGGAGGTTGAAAAACCTTGCACAAAGTGCACAAAACCTTGTGAGCAATGTGCTGAGAAATCCCTAATCATAAGCGAATTGATTGTGCATAATGAAAATTTTAGATACGATTATCGCACAATGAAGGAAGCTTATGATAAGATGAAAGGCACTTATAGCAATGTTGAAAAAGCTAACTTAGAACAAGGTGCCACAATAAGAATGTTAAAAGCAACGGTAATTGAAAAACAAGAAGCAATTAATATGTACATTAATACTAATGCTGAAACAAAACATGAGCTTCAAGAAATGAAAATAGAAACTGAACGAGTAAGACAGTTGTTGCTCAGTTACACAACGAACACTTATGTCATTGATCATATTCTTCCAACAATTCCATCGGAAGAAAATGATGTGAAACCAAAAGGTAAGAAGCGTGGAGATTATAGCAATGTTCCACCTCCATTATGCGCAAGTTACTGCCGCAAGAAAGTGGAAGGGATTGAGAAGGCACTTAATGTAACACTTTTATCAGAAACAAATGATAAGTTTCCTGAGAACGTTGATGTAATCTACATGACATCTAATGATGACAGTGAATCGGTAGTGAAAAATGTGGTTGAAAATGTTTTGGGAAATTATTCTGATGATGGCAGCTTTGAAAGCGCCGACTCAAGTTTAGATAGTTCTGAGTCACAATCTGAAAATGAAGATACTTCATCGGAAAATAGCTTAAGTGATGATCCTAACGTTGTAATGTACAAAGTTAAGGACTCTGATAGACTATATTTTGACGATAGTTTTCTGATTTGGAATGTGAAAGAAGATCAGATTGATAAACTATTCAAACTTGTTGAAGTGTCGTCAGATGATCGAGAAGAATGAAAAGAAATTTTACTCAAAACCCAAGAAAAATTATAACAACTACCGAAGGAATGGTGGTGACTTTCCTAAGACTAGGAGAGCGGGTTTGGGTTTGGAAGTAGAAGATGAACCGAAAAAGAAACAAAAGTCACCATTTCTTGAATATAAGAATAAAAACATGAAATTCGTGTTTGAGACAAACACGGTTCATGAAGAGGTTTTGATTGGAAAGCAATCAAAAGATGAGTTTAAGAAGGAAAAAGAACTTCGTGAGAAGGCTAAACCCACAAGTGGAGTAAAACCCACGAGTGGACATTCTGCTGATACTCGGACTTGCTTCAAATGCAATGAAGTTGGTCACATTGCCACGCAAGTGTCCGAAATCAAAGCCTATGTATCAACGAAGAAAGAAAACTTCAGATGATGAGAAACTTAAGCACCCAGAGATCGTAAAGCCAATCATGATCTTAAAACGAAATTATGAATCTAACATCAAAGTGAATTTAAAATTCAGAAATCAACTTTTGAAAAAGGCGAAACTTCTAAATTAAATGAGAACAAAGATTCAAAGTTTTACATCAAGAAAACTCGAATGAAATCTCAATCATGGATTGCAAAGAAAACATCATCATCATCTGAAGGTACAAAGATAACTACTGCATCAGTCAAGAATGAAAATGTCAATGATATAAAGACTGATCAGAAGTTACTGAATGTTGATTTGCAAATTCCTACTTATGACATCCCGATTCCACCCAACACCGGAAAGGCTTGGGTTTCCCTCTTTAAATAGTTTCTTTTACATGTGCAGGGGCTCCCAAGATCCATCTTGTGAAAGTGGATTACGGATAGTGGAGCTTCACGTCACATGACTAGGATGCGTGCCTTACTCTTTTATATTAAAGCAATCAATGGAGGGTACGTAGGATTCGCGGGTAATCAAGGAGGAAGAATCGTTGTAGAAGGAAAGCTATCAAATGGTGTGCTGTCGTTTGATAAGGTCAACTATATCGCTGAGCTGGAGAACAATCTTCTTAGTATTTCTTAGATCTGTGATAAGAAGTTTACCACCCACTTCAATGACAAGGAGTGCATTATCATTAAATCGGGTTTTAAGATTCCAGAAGAGTGGATTCTCATGCGCGCTCCTCGTGAAAATGATCTTTATGTACTGGATATGAGCATTGCTACTACTACTTCAAAGTCGGCTCAATGTTTCGTAACGAAGGCCACAGAGAAGGAGTCAATTCTTTGGCATAGAAAGATGGGTCATATACACCTCAGAAAGATGAATCACCTAGTACACAATGATTTAGTTGAATGAGTGATACTTAGAAGCTTTCACATGACTGATAATTAAGGAAAGCAGATTAAAAAATCTCATCCAAGAAAGATTCTTAACTCCATCAAGCTGCCGCTCGAAAGACTGCATATGGATCTCTTTGGTCCAGTGAATGTGAAGAGTATATCTGGAGATCTTTATTGTCTTGTCTTCACCGATGATTATTCAATATTTTCATGGGTCTTCTTCCAAGAGAGCAATGACGAAAAGTTTGATAATCTCATGATCCTGTTCAGGAATATAGAAAATTTATACCATCTCCCTATTAGAAGAATCCGAAGGGATAACTGTACAGAATTCAAGAACGCCTGAATGGAAGAATTTTGCAACGACAAAGGCATCTTACACGAATTCAGTGCTCCATACACTCTGCAAAAAATGGAGTGGCTGAGAGGATGAACCGAACGTTAATAGAAACAACAAGAACTATGCTTGCAGATTCAAAGCTTCCTGTCAGTTTCTGGAGTAAAGCAGTCGCAGCAGTATGCTATACATTGAACAGAGTCTTGACTGTCAAACCTACCAAGAAGACTTGCTTTGAATTGCTAAACCGAAGGAAACCCAATCTGAAGTACTTAAAACCGTTTGGCGCACCTTGTAAAGTTCTTGATTCAGACGGAAAGTTTGGTGCCAAAACGATAGATGGTTTCTTTGTCAGCTACGCAAGTCCGCTCAGAGAGTTTACCTTCCAAGTTTAAGACGAGTGGTAGAAGCACAACACGTCAACTGTTTTCGTTATACAACTCCAATTCAAAGAGCAGGCGATGCTTGGTTCTTCAAGTATAGTGAATTGTGGAAATCATTTGACTTGCCAGAAGAGCCTTCTGAAGAAGACATTGTTATGTTATATTATCTACATCAGTCGGCTAATCAAGAGCAAATTATCAGACCAATAGTGGTTAATCAACCATCTGTGGGATCATCTTCTTCTGGTACAGGTACTAGCAGTAGTGTTGTTCAAGAAACTCATGCAGAACAAGTGATACCAACTACAGAACCAGTAAATGCTACAGAAGAACCTAATCTTTCTCAAGCACATAATGCCGACTCTGATGAGGCTCCGACGTTTGATGATGATGGAGAATCTTCTTCTGACGAAGAACCTGAGCAGATCACAAGTACGTTGAATCAATCTGCTGGCCCAAGTACTCGAAATGAAGCGTCTTCTAGTGCTCCGACAGTTGAATCAGTGGTTGATCTGAATATTACTAATCAGGAGAGTACTGTTGATGTTCCAAGTGAGGTGATACCGAGATCTTACTCATACCACCCATCGGATTCCATAATTGGTGAATTGCAAGCTGGTGTAAGAATGAGAGGCCAGATCAACAAAGCTTTGAGTTGTTTTTACACTAAAATAGCTCCAGTTCAAGATTATGTACTTATTAGTGTTTCATATCCGAGATTGAGCTGAAGAATGTTTTTGAATCTTTAGGAGATGAGAATTGGGTTCTTGCGATGTAAGAAGAATTATTACAGTTCGAAAAGCTGGGGGTGTGGAAATTTGTTGACCTTCCAGAAAATCAAAAGGCGATAGATACTAAATGGGTTTTCAAGTGCAAGCGCGATGATCGTGCAGTGATAGTGCGCGACAAAGCTCGGCTCGTTGTCAAAGGATTCTATCAACAAGAAGGAATTGATTATACAGAGGTATAGGCACCAGTAGCACGATTGGAGTCAATTCATATTTTCCTTGCATTCGCTGCTTGGAAAGGATTTAAAGTGTATCAATTAGATGTGAAATCAACTTTTCCATATGGTAAGCTACGAGAGAAAGTGTACGTCAGCAGTCCACCGAGGTTTGTCGATCCACTGAACAAAAAGAAAGCCTATCTTCTGGATAAAGCACTATATGGTTTGCATCAGGCCCCAAGAGCCTGGTACGAGACGTTATCTCAACATCTCGTTGGAAACGGCTTTATTAGAGGAACAGTGGATAGTACGCTATTTACCATAGAAGTTGGAAATCATCTAATTATCGTACAAATTTATGTGGATGACATCATCTTTGGTTCGACAAATGACGATCTTTGCAAAGAGTTTGAAACTATCATGAAGAAGAAATTCGAGATGAGCTCTATGGGTGAAATGAAATTCTTCCTCGGACTGCAAGTTGATCAGTTTCCAAACGGTATTTTTATCCACCAAACCAAGTATGTTCATGATATCTTGAAGAAGTTTGAAATGGATAGCACAAAAAAGTTATCTACTCCTCTGCCACTCAATCATGGAATTTGCATTGATGAAACCGGAACCAAAATTGATGATACTCTTTCAGGTCGATGATAGGATCACTCATGTATCTGACGGCATCTCGCCCAGATATAATGTATCCTACCTGCTTCTGTGCCCGTTATCAGTCTAGTACTAGAATATCTCACATGCAGATGGTGAAGCGAATTTTCAGATACTTGAAGGGATGTCCAAGCACCGGCTTGTGGTATCCAAAGAATGACAACTTTGATCTGACGGGATATGCTGACTCTGATTTCGGTGTTGACAAATTGAACGCAAAGTCTACGACGGCCGGTTGCCAGTTCTTTGGAACTCGATTAGTAACTTGACAGTGCAAGAAACCAACCACGGTCGCTCTCTCTACTTGTGAGGCTGAGTACATCTCGGCTTCCAGTTGTTGTTCACAAATCTTGTGGATACAACAACAGATGAGAGACTATGGATTGCAATTTCTTGACACTTCATTATATGTAGACAATAAGGCAACAATCGACATAAGTAATAATCCAGTTCATCACTCTCGAACAAAACATATAGAGATTCGATACCACTTTATTCGTGATTGCTACAAAAAAGATTGGTACGAATTGAGAAAATCCACACCGATGAACAAAAAGCTTATTTTTATACCAAACCTTTCAGTCTTTCATGGTTTAAATACTTAATGAGACTTAACGGTATAAAAAATATGTTGACAGGTGCGGAAGCAAAGGTTGAATATGGATCGGATGACGAGTTCTCGTGATCCTCGATGGTTTGTTATCTTTTAGGATTAGAATTTCTTAAAAACTAAAATACAAAAATATGTTTTTGATATTAGGGGGAGAAATGTAACGAGAAAATACAAAAACATATGAAAAACTAAAAAGTACAAAAACATGAAAAAGACAAAAAAATTGTGTCAAAAAGGAACTCATAGTACATAAGTGGACTATCACAGTATGCTAAGGATTTGTAAAGTTTAAATAGCTTAAACAAGTCTTACTGTGGATGTGTCGATAGGCTTTACACGTTCAGTAAATTGTTTCTAGGATATAAACTAAATTTTACAACTGCTTAAACTTGTGGATTAACATCTCTCGGATATATGGACTTAGTACTCCGAAATTTCGTTTGAGAGATTGCCTGATTCTGAGATATGAGGTCTTTATAGATGATTGATATATAGGGTATTATACAAGTTCTTCTGATTTTTCATAAGCAATGGCCTAGAACTTCTATATTGCTTTTGCTAAAAACCCTAAACTGCAGCAAAATTGAAAAAATCGAAAGATATAATCAATTGCAGTCAAAAGATTCCATTTTTGGAACACATCTTAAAGTTGAGCCTTCATCTCTTTATCGATACGGTAGTATTAACCTGAGCTCTCAAGACTTCGCAAACCCAGATACAGATATCAATTGCGCTATACTCACATGTAAGATGAAATCTAGGGAATCTTGATACGGGAGTATATTCTGAGATGGGAACCATAGTTGAGTAAAGTTTCATAATTCTAACTAAGATATCTTGGAACAATTTTGAAACATGTCGAAGTTTAACAGGACAAATATATCGACAATCTAGGTAAACAAGTTTAGAACTTATAGTCATCAAAAGGTCAACGGTACTGGTGATACGTCTCAATCAACTAATATGATCCTTAGACATGAATTCACAAAAATATGTTTGTACATATTTTATTTGATTTCAGATTTACCCAAAAAGATTTTCATTGTGTTTTAGCATAACCTTTCGAAAATACAAAAAGATTTTGTTTTTACATTGTTTTCAACAGCCAATGATGGAAATGTAACACCCCGATCGCGTAAAAACAACAAACCGCGGCAGAAACGTCGGGGAGTCACGTTAACAGATTGTTTCAACAACACGTGGTAATTAAAGTTATGTTTTATTGAATATTGAAATTTCATAGTTACATTGTCTTGGAGTTTAAAACAAACTAAGTAAACTATTGTCTTTCATATTTTAAGGCACTAAGTCCGCGTCCAATCCTAAGCATGCATCGACATCAAACTTGGTTTCCTGAAACATATGTGAAAACGAGTCAGCAAAAATATGCCGGCGAGTACATAGGTTTTCTGAGTGTGTCAAATTCATGGCCTTGTATATGTATTGCAATACCTTGCCGACTGCTAGAGTCGTTGATTGAAAACCTTGTTAACAAAAAGTAATTGGTATTGCAATGATAACTAACCAACTAAAACCAGTTAGAGTTTATAAAAGACTTATAGCCATGAATCTTGACCAAAACATTTGTTTTGTAAAATCTAGTAGTAAAACGTCTTGAAGAAACTTTGTATGGTTTATATCTTTAATTTAAAACCGTTGCGTGCCATTGTTGAAAACATTTGTTCCAAGTGATGCAAATAACGCCACGAATGTAATACGATAAAAGCACTTATATATAGGAAGTACCAGCGGCGTATCCACAATGATTTTATCATGTTACACACGTACCATTATCTAAATCACTTACCATAAACCAATTGTCCATTGTTCGTGTCATAAACCATTCGTCCATTGTTCGTGTCATAAACCAATTGTTCATCGTCCGTGTAAACAAATCGTCCTTGTTTTAATTGTGAAAACTTTTGGTCATTTTGGTGAATACATTCAAACCTGTGTTGACTCGTCTATACCACCAAAGGGTATCTTTAAATTGCAATAACAAACCACCAAAGGGTTTGTTAAAGTAAACAGTTTCGATCGTTCCCCAAACTTCCCCACAAACACCGGGAAACTTGGTAACGGGATTGTCAGTCCTATGGTACCATAACTTACTACTGGTCGGCTTGGCCAAAGCTAATGAATGTCATTCGTGTCATGTATATAACGCACCAACAAGTTCGTTCACATTATTGAAATCGTCGTGTTTATATAAACCATAGCATTTGTAATTTGAAAACTTGAAAACAATTTAGCACATATGAATCACCCAAAATATTTGTAAAACATAAAAGAGGGGAGCTATGTACTCACTTGGGGTTGCAAAATAACCTTGAATCAAAGATTAAACAAGCTCAAATGTCCGAGAAATCAAACGTGTCCTAAAATCGGATAACTACGTAAATATCGGACTTGAAATCAGAGGATTTGGATTGAATGGTACCTTATAAACCAAATGAGTATTGGGACTCATATGACATGGTTTAATAAGTTAACATTCTGAGTTGGAAAGATTTTTGTGTGCTTTTGACCCGTTTGACCCGTTAAGGTAGTTTAAGCCACTTTAACGCGTCATTTGCGTAACTACCCATTCGGATAGTTGGATATGTGTTATGATAAGTCTTAAATGTCAAAATTTGTTTATATTGTTGTTACATCAAATTATAAGTCAAAACTTGTGTTGCATATGTTTACAATCGATTTCTTTGCAAAAAGGGTATTTTGGTCATTTTTAAGGAATATTACAACTAATTATCATAACATAATCCAAACAATATGACCATAAGGTATAACCTCAGAGGGTTATTCCCTATATATTTATGGTCAGAAATATGTATTTGGTTGGGTCCGAAGGTCCACCAAACGGGTCAGATTCAAAAGTCAAAGCGGTGGTCAAATCGTTCAACTTTTCGACTCTAAACAAGCACTACAATGAGAGTGATGATTTAGACATGTTTTGACATGTCTAAATAAGCTTTTAAAAGAGTTTTGGCATCAAAACATTGTTTTGATACCCAGAATTAGATCCGTTGCAAAATGCGCAAAAATCGCATTTTGACCGAAACTTTGATTTGTCAAAATGACTAAAAATGATAGGAATTAGTAGGTATGATCAATAGGGGGATCATAACCATCTTGATTACCATCATAATGCAAGGTTCAATTGGATTTTGAATTGATCAATTCGTGATCAATTCTTGAAGTCAAATAAAAGTCAATCTTTATGACTTTTAATCCAATTAAGCTACATGAATTGAACAAAACATGATAGAGAACACTTACAACACTAAAGGAATGTCAAAGGAACTCAGAGGAACTCCAGAGATGGTTGCAAATTCAGATTTGAAGTAGAATGGAGCAAGGAGTATGGTTACAAAGGTTCAAAAATGATGAACACCATGTTTTTTTATACTTGAATTGGGTTAATATGATCATGACAAGTGTCCATGAGTCATCCTTGAACTTGAGTAGTGTCAACACACATGTTAGAAGCAGGTAGAAGGGTGGCAAGGTCGATTGGTGAGTCAATAAATGAATAAACAAGCTACTGCCAAGTTTCTGGTGAGCTGGGCATGGCTTACGGACCATATGGGCCTTGGTCTTACGGCTCGTAAGGCCCCTAGCTGTCTGAAACTTTCCAAAGTTGGCAGAACAAGCCCCTACACTCGTTTTGTCGCGTTTTGGCACTTCTAACACCCGTTAACCTCATTTTTAAGCTTTATAAGGACAATAAAGTATAGGGAACTTGAAAATGTTCAAAAATGTTCTGGGTGTCATTTCGTTTGGTCGTACGGTTCCGGTTTTCGGTTAATTACGACGAAAATCGTAACGAATTCGTGCGTGACCGTAAATGCGTAACGAACGGATTTTTCGTATTACAATCACTAAAATACAATATTTTGATGATTAGAAAAATTTTTGGATGTTCGTACATGTTTCGGATAGCGAGATACGCGAAAAGGCATAGTTTCGCAGAATTTGCAAAATAGCCCCTGAAGTTGCAAAAGTGTGATTTTGCCATACCGAAGCCTTCAAAACTTATTTCTAAGTTATGTAAAGGATATTTAAGGTATGCTAGGCTTGTGTTCTTGTTCCGGAGTGTACGTCGCTGCGAGAATCGGCAGACTGTCGCAGTTTGTCGTAATAAGTCCCTGTGATCGAATAAACTTGTTTTTGACATACCAAACCCTCCAAAACTTATTTATAAGGTATGCAAAGGTTATTTAAGGTATTTTTAGCTTGTGAAATTAATACGGAACATACATTACGTTAAATTGGTTTCGTTTGCATATCGGTTCATCGGTTTTGCTCATAGAAGCGATTCAAGAGTTCGAAATTCTGCAAGAATCGAATGTGTGCAATTGTCATAATAAATATACAAAATTCACAAATACAACATAAAATTTCATTCATTGATAACTTGTTCACCATTTTTACATGTTTGGATCGTCACAGATATCACAGGAAAGCGGATCTTCGGAGTTCGGAATGGTGCAAGTTGTTGGAAATCTTGATGTCAATGGGTTGGGAACTAATCTGTAAAATAAAAATACACAAAAAACGATGAAAAGTTCAGTAATTTGAAACTTTAATTTGAAGAAAAACATCAGTTTGTTCATAACGGGTCAAACTGAGGTCATTAACTTGGACGAGACAGACAAATCGGTTAACCGAGGTCATTAACTTGGACTTGGTCACCTGAGTGGATTTTCATAACTGGTAAACATGTGAAAGTTCAGGGTTAAAAGTGAAAATTTTGAAAAAGTTTGAAATTGGCTGATCAAGTTCGGCCGAAGTTGCTATCAATTTAATGTAATAAGATTCGATAACATCGGGCGAAGTTGCTAGTAAATTATTGTTGAGTTGTTAGACAAGTTCGCCCGAACTTGTCTGAGTATAAATAACGAAGTTTGCTCAAAAGTTCATTTTATCTGATCTAACCATCTTCGAGCAAACTCAAGAGCGATTCTGAGAGATTTGTGATTTTGCAAAAATTGTACCGTGGTGCTGCCAAAATTAAGACCTTTTATAAGTGACTGGCACACTTATGAACATGGCAGAGGTATAAATTGCATAGATCAACCATTAATTTGATGTGTTTTGAACCGTTTGAACCAAACTAGTAAAATCAAATAGATCTAGGGTCACTTTGAACAAATTAAACGGTGAAAATGGTTAATAAACATGTAAACATCATAAACAAACCAAAAATTTGAACATTGGAACAGGTTTGGTGTTGCAGGTTATTGTTGGGGAAGACAACAAGTTCGCCCGAACTTGTTGAAGTTGTTTACATCAACTTCGGATGAAGTGGTTCAAACACCCTGAATAAATCTTGAAAATATAACAAGTTCGCCCGAACTTGTTGTAAATCTGTCAAAATTGATGTTCATTACAAGTTCGCCCGAACTTGTTTAAATTCAAAATAAATCATGTAAATGGCATGTTCGTGCGAAGTTGTTTAAATGTGTAATTGGTAATGTGTTGATATGTCAAGTTCACATGAACTTGATGTATTTTGGTTGAAAAATTTGTGAAATTTGTCTAAGTGCTTGATTTTCTTGTCCGCAGAATATTCAGCTTTCGTTTTCGAAGTTCCACAACACGTGCATATCTCCGGGCGAAAAGATTTATCCTTTGCTGGCTGCATTCTCAGAGAGTCTTGAGTTTATAGGAAGGATTCCGATCACCAAGGCTATTACAGACAAGCAAGTTGTTTATCGATCACATGCATACTTTTTTCTGGAATTCAGCGACCTTTAACGAAGAGACAAATGTCATTACTTCGGCTGTTCGAGTTGGAAATGAGGATAAAGAGATTAAGGTTTCAATGATGATACTGATGATCCGATTAGCTTCGAAAGAATGGTTAAGGGTTGTTTCTTCAGGATGGGGTATAAAGGGCATGCGAATGAGCCAACATTAAAGAAAGGCGGTGTTCCTCTATCGTATAAGTTTCTTATTCACGCCATTATTCATGCTTTCAGTCACAGGAAAGCTGGTTTAGATGACATTCAGGATTATAAGGCTTGCATGGTGACAGCGTTGGTGCTCAACAAGAAGTTTAACTTTTCGAAAGTGATTTTCAAGTTCATGTCAAATAATATGGGCAAAGACAGACTGGTGATGTATCCAATGTTCGTTCAGATGCTGATAGACGAAAAATTCAAAGACATTGCAAAAGATTCGAACTATATTCTTTATCTAAGTCACATGGACGAAAAAACTTTGAAGAAGCTTAAGATATATCAGAAGCAAGATTCTGCTCCTATTGCATAACCTGTGTTTGGTGCTATCGTCAAAGCTGATTATGTGTCACCACCTGAAAATAAATGGAGGAAGGATGGTAGTGGAGACGATAAAGACGAGGTTGAATTGTTAAAGAATTTCAAGGAGAAAAGAGGCGATTGGTATATTAAGAAAGTTGTTGTCGTTGAGAAGCCAAAACGAAAAAGGGTGTCAAAGAAAGTGGAAACTATGTTGATTGTCGAGCATGATGTTAATCAAGAGAATCCTCAGAATGTTGAAGGATCAAGTGTTGCAGTCAACGTTGAAAGTCAAGAAGTTGAAACTGGTACAACAGGTGGAGAACATGATGATGTTATTTCAACGACTTCTGATAAAGATGATGAATCTTCTGAAGATTCTGCTGACATTCGACAGAAAGAAGCAGAGAAAGAAAAAGAAGAACGTTTGAAAAAGCGCGGTGAAGATCTGTATATACCGTCTGCTGATGAGGTTTCTAATGAAGATAGACCAAAGAAGAAAAGAAAGCGCTCTAAATCAAAGGCTGGAGATTCAAAGAAAACAACGGGTTCTCCAAGTACTAGAGGAAAGAAAAAGCCTCAGAGTCGCAGGTACTTGAGTTAGAAAAAGAGGAAAGGAATACACAAGAACCTCTTGTTTCTAATTTGCAAGATATTCCGATTGTTGAAGATCGAGTTCCACCAACGACTGCAACTCACAAACCACAGATTGTCATTGAAGTACCTGTTCAGAGTACGCCTCAATCAACACCAAAATCTGCTATAAAGGGTACTCCTAAAGTGACTCCTCCAAGTTCAAAGCAGGCTACTCCATAAAGCGTTAGAGCTAAAGAGTTTAAAGATGCTTTCGGCGATATTTCAGATAATGTTACACATCCTGTCACAGCTGAAGATCTTTCGAATTGGTTTGAAGATACTCCAATAGACGTGTTAGAGAAAAAAAACAAAGCTCTGGAAGATAAACTTAAACAGAATGAAGTCGAGAAAGAAGCTCTGGAAAGAAAAGTAAAGCAGAGCATGGTTGAGAAAGAAATTCTGCAAGACAAAGTGAAATTTCTCGAAGATGATAGAGGTTATATGAAAGTGATGGTTGATAGTCTAAGTGCTGCGAATGAACAATTAGAGAAAGAGATTGTTAAACTTAGAACTGAAAGAGATCAAAATGATAGAAGGTTTGCAAGGCTACAGAAAGTGTTAACTAACAGCTTGGGCATCGTTTTCAAAGCAGAATATGAGAGACTTGATCTGCAAGAAGCCAAAGACAAAGCTGAAAAAGAATTGGCAGAACAGGGAAAGGGCAAAGGGATTGTTGATGGTGTTCCTAAACCTACAGATGAGCCTGCGATAGAAAAGATTGTTGAAACAAAAAAAGCTCCAGAATCTGAGATCGTTCCTGAAGATGTTTCTATTGTTGAATCTCAGGAAGTAGAAAAGAATGATGAATCAATTAAAACTTATGAGTTAGAGAAAGGTGACGACGAAGAAGATGATGATAAAGACAACGACCCTGCAGATGATGATACTAAAGATGATTCAGACCACGATGATGGTGATAATGATGATCAGGGGGCGTTGGTCTAAAGATTGATTATGCTAAGGTTCATACTGATTTTGATTTTGAATCCTTGATAAACGATGATGTGAACATGGAGGATGATCAGAGTAAGGGGGAGCATACAAAGCAAACAGGGCCTCAAGATGTTGATGTTTCTGACGCAATAGTTGCTATGCCTGTTGCTGCTGTACATGATAAATCTTTGATGATTATGTTGGACCCAAGTATTGAAGAGGGGGAATTCGTTCACAACTACACAAAAGAAGAGTTGGCTAAAATGTTCAAAGTTGATGTTGATTCGTTCGAATTTGATTTTGAAGAAGAGTTGGTGAATATAAAAACGTTTGAACCAAAAGAATATGTCTACAAGCGTGTATCAGAAGCAAATGATTATGATCGAGTTATATTTGAAGAATCTTCTGATGATGAAGCTGAAAAGTATCTTGGTATAAATACTGACAGTTTTCCTACGACTGAAGAAATCATGAGTCAGATTGATGTGAATTTGTTAAAGCAAAAGGTTGACGAAGTGGTGAAAGAAGGCAATATCCCTAAACGTTACACTAAAGACCAGATTGTTGAAGCGAAGAGGTCATGGTTTAAAGATATGCCTAAAGAAAGAAAGTTCAAACGACCATTGGCATTCTTTACTCGTGATAAAGACAAATCTCTTGGTGATATTCTGAGTTGGGGTTGGATTAGAGAACTTGATGTTTATGCCATAAAGAGATAGTTCGGAGTTCAATACTTCAGACATCTTGCTGATATAAAGGCGTTACCATTTTGGGATGTTGAAGATTAGTGCAAACTGTGACATCCCGGTTTTTCAGATATCTTAAACGCACTACTTCACGGTTATCCATTCCTACGCTAAATTGATTCGGAGATTTAAATTGCACGCTCGAAATAATTACGATAACTTCGTGAACTTGTCAAATGAATTACGTGCTATGTGTATTAAACGTTTATAAGTTCGGTGAGTTATTATGTTGTGTTTCGATTTCATGATTTTAGTTATAATATATATATAGTAAATATATAGACGAATCGAACCAAGCCGCGAAACGAGTCGACCTCATTTCCTTGCGACTCAAGGAGTTGAACGAAACTTGAAACTCAAGTTAAAGACCCAAACCACCCCACCCGAACCCCTTGCGGCCGCGAGCACCCAACCCGCAAACCCTTCTCTTTCTTTCCCCTTTTTCTTTTCTTCTTGCACTATATATGCATGTGCATTGTTTCAAAAACAAAAACACACACAAACCCTAATAAAAAAACAGCCGACGGCAGCCTTGCTACATCCCTCTCGATCGCGACAGCCTCCCTACACTTTTCTTCTCGGTCGCGATTTCCCTTGATCATCCGAATCGGCTCCCATCTCGCTCACGGTTCGTTAATCTCCATTGTTAAAGGTTAGAGTTTTATGTTATTTCGCTAATCATACTAGGGTTTATGAACTATGGATCATGTGTGTATGTAATGGTAGAAAGTGTTATGATGTTAGTCGATTAATTATGCTAGTTTGCGATTACGATGATTAGTGGAATCAAGAATCATTAGGCTGCGTTTTGTGTGATAAAAACCATATAATATGATTAGGGTTTGCATGGGTATGATGTATATGATGATATATGATTGGTAAATCTGTTCTTGATCGCTTATATTTAACATATCGATTGTTTAAGCGGGTTATATTGCGATAAAATGCTGAAATCAGGATGCTGAATGGTGTTTACAGCCAACTTCAACTGACTGTAACTTGGTTATTATTTATCGAAAAACGGATTTTCTAAAGCCTAAAATGTAGATTTTTGAAAAACGCTTCTAATGGCGCTGGATTCATATTTTTCTGAAGTCGTTTGGTATTTTTAAGTGGTCAATTAAGATCAGTAACTGAAGCTGTGAAAATTCTGAAAATTTGTTAGTTGTTTATCGAGTCGGATCTAATAATCTGTAGAGAGTCGAATCACGAAATTTGTACAGCAACTAGATATGGAAATTTCCGGGAAACTCCCACTGGAATTTTGTTAATTGGACGAACGGTGATTTTTAAATAAATTCTCCCGTGGACTGCAGTCAGAAAGCGACGAATCTGACTGCAGCCTAGTATATTAATATTTATGAATAATTAGTAAAGTGTTAGGACTTGAAACATTTATATAAAATTCTACAGTATAGTTGACACCTTCTGTAAAATAATTGGAATTTTTGGAATGTTGGAACTATTTCATAAAAATCCTCAAAAACAGCCTAATTATGAGTATATACGCTGAAACTTGATAACTTGCGAATGTGTGTACCAAAGTGTTGTATGGATTGATTTGTGTTCATGATAGGTTGGTTTGATCACTATATTGGTATGATGATACTTGCATGCATGATTTGAGTTTTAGGAATTGTCATTGTATGTACCGCATTGTGTGTTAGTATGTGTAGGGCTTGTATCAGTGTGTTCACACACTAACTCTAAATCAATTGACTTGTTATGACGCAATTAGCGGTCCCATCATTTGCTACATCTGTGTTACACTAACCGAGCAACTAAAGGTGAGTTCACGGCCTCTAATTTTATCCGGTTTTAAACAACAGGGGGAGAAACATGTATACACTCTACAACTCCATCTCTTTACGTTATATGAAATTAACGTCATTAAACTATTCGGTAACTAAGTTAATGTTAACGTACGTTATGGTCACTAAGCAGCTATATCACACAAGTCCTCGACAATCTCTCGGATCGTTAGTATTGGGTTAGATAGGGGGAAATTATAAGTAGTACTACTGGGCCCGACAAGCCCCACCCGAGCTAGTCGCGCTAGCCGACCGGGTATGGTCAACGGGTGAATAATTTGGCCTAACTTCGCCATGGTCAGTGAAAGGCCTGGCAACACGGAGGCACAACAGTCAGCTTCGATCGCGAACACTTACGTGACATAACTTTAGGCTAGCTACCTACATGTTAACATTGAGCTTAATTACGAATCAACAATATTATCCCGGGTTAGGGATAATGGAACCAACAACGTTATTATTCCGGGTTAGGAATAATGGAACATCATTATTATTCCGGGTAAGGAATAATGGAACCATCAGTATTATTCCGGGTTAGGAATAATGGAACTAAATCGTTATCCCGGGTTAGGGATAACGGGGGAAACAAACTTATAACCGAACAAATGAACTTATGAAAACCTGTGAACTCACTCTTCTTTAATGTTGACACTTTTTCTTTACATGTTTCTCAGGACGCTAGGAGCTCTAGGTGCACCCACTTGCAATGATCAAGACATCTTTTTATCGAGTCTTATTTACAAACATTGTTTTGGGTTTTTTTTTAGTTTTGGCGTTTGTGTTGGCGCCCGTTCCTTTACTTTATTTCTAATGCTTCCGCTAAACATTGAAACCAAACTAAGACAATCTAAAATTAACTATGAATGGTTAAACAAATGATTTTGGAAAACGTATTAACAAATCATATAGAGTCGTTCGACGTTACTAGTGTCTCAGGTTCTGGTTCGTTCACACGCCTCGAGGTAAAACTCCGCAAGTGGAAATTGAGGGTGTGACACAAACGAGAAACAATTCTTCGGATGAAATTTAACGAACAACAGCTATGGAGGGTTATCAAGTTTGAAGCTTCTAGAGATTTGAATTATGGAAGCCATTTATTCTGAAACGTAGAGATTGACAAAAAAGACAGGGGAATAGGATGTTACGTTACTGATGAAAAGGCCAAGGACTATGAAGAATATGCCACTGAAACTTATTGAACAAGATTTTCATCCTTACTTTCTGTGGTGGCAAACGGATCCTGAAACAAGCGAAGCAGTGATAGTATTATGGACTGACGAAACGTGGGATGTCACTAAAGAATTAGATCTGGAATGCGTTGAACGTAGAAGGATTTGGGGGTTATGGCGAACTATATGAATACTAGACCCGATGTGGCTAGTCAATTGTTCAAGAGAAGATGTGAAATGTTTGTTCTTTAACAAGATTTATTTCGATAAACGTGAAGAGGTTCAAGCAAAACAATACCAAGGTGTGATCAATGTATGCTATGCACATGGTATTAACTATGGTCATATGTGGGAATCAAGATGGAGAGAGTTAGAAAGAGAAGAGTTCTTGAAAGAGGAAAAGCGTCTTGAGAAGATACATGAAAGGGGTAGAGAGGCAAGGCTTAGAAGATTTCAGTTCATGGAGTGGGCACCTCCTACTGACCAAACGCCTATTCCTAAACAAGAAAGAAGATGAAAGCCAGACAAGAACTTCTATGGAAGAGATTGAAGATTTTGAAGACTATCAAGACTGTGACAATATCCAAGGGGGAGTTTGTTGATGCATGATGTCTATTGTCTAGGTCATGGATTGAGTCTGTGTAATTAGGGCTTGAAATTGTTATATTTGAGATATTTATGCTTGTAAAGACACAAGTTCAGCCGAACTTGTGTGTAGGGAGGACAAATTCGCTCGAACTTGTCCTAGCCAAGACACACTTCGAGCGAACTTGCAAGTCTATATATATGTGTCTTGGGTCTTTCATTGTTGTAACTTTGCATTCTCGACGGCGAAGCTCTGTCTGTTTGGATTCTCGATGTAATATGATTTTGGACTAATAAACAGACACTTTAAACAGTAAATATTGTGTATTCAATTAACAATTCACGTAATTTCCGCTTACGATGACTTTAGATACAAATTAGGTTCCTAAGCAGTGGAGGAGCGATCCTAACAGCAAGTTCTGAAAACTATCCAAAACAACTAACAAATGGTACGGCAAGCGTATCATCATAAAAACATGAACAAAACCATAATTAGGGGCACAAATTCCAATGATACTTTAACTTTCTGGATATGCCTACATTTATAACTTGTCTGATCCGCACTATAACTTGACAACTGCACTTGTCCGCGACATAAAAATTCAGCATTTTCACTATTCATAAAGCTTGTAAATAATGCTAATTGCCCTAAACAATCACAAAGATATCGAATAATTATTTAAGGTGTTATTGCTGGTATTGTTGATCCCAGATAACAATGCTCTTTTAACTTAATATGGCAAGTGATTTCAACAAGTATGAAAATAATGTGCGAAAATAGAAATCAAACTTTCAAGAAACACAACTTATAGAATTTTCAAGTGCGAAAATAGAAATCAAACTTTCAAGAAACACAACTTATATAATTTTCAAGTTTATATCACTTTGTAACAAAATGGTTTACAAGGTGATTGCGTGGTTATTGACTATTACAAACGAATACTTAATAATTTTGTAGTGAAGGGCAATGGAGTTTTGTTGTATGTATTGAATGCTTGGCTTAACTCATTATCCTTTAGTGATTACTTCTCTATTTATAGAGAGTCTTCAGCATGAATAAACATTTGATTATTCATTCACTTGACGTGCATAAAGTAGTTTTTTGGCATATTCATTGAATCTATCAAGGTCAACTTGCTACTTACAAAATATGGAAGAGCCTTATCTCTTAGACAAGTTGGCTCATCAGATGTCACACCCCAACCGATGGCGGAAACATCGGAGTGAGACGTAAACGAGATTGCAAGAGACTTCATAACGCTATTACCGACAATATTTAAACAAAACCCATATTTCATTCATTTAACGATAACATTGTCAAATTACATCATTAAGTCAATTATAACAATTGGGAAATTTAAAGACGAGTACAACATATGCATAACAACAAAATAATACAACATTTTGCCTAACGTCTAAATGTGTATCTACAGCATCGTCACTACTCCAATTTCATGGCAAAATCTTCATCAACCTGTAACATGTTAAAAATACGAGTTCAATGCAAAAGCAAAGGCGAGTACACAAGTTTGGTGATACATAGCATAAGTATAAAAATGTAACTCGAATCCACATGGTAATTGTAAGCGAAGTTCATACTAATCATGCAATACTAGATCAAACCCTGAGTTTCCACAAAAGTTTTAATGAGATCGAGCTTCCCTTGCCACAAAAGCGACAAGACTAAAATGAGAATGAATATCTTAACATAACCCCGACGAGCGGTGTGCTACTCCTATAGCGCTATATCTGATAAGTTGGGCTAGCTAAGTTAATGATCAAGCATGTATAATCAAACATGTATCTAGGCATAACAAGTATTCATGTATAAGGATTGAGCATGTAAAGCATGAGTTTGTGGTATGTGTATTTTAATAGGTAAACATGTTACAACCCAAAAGTGGTTAAAACAGTAAATGGGTCGGGTGTACTCACAGTTTTGCTAAGTGTTCCACTTAAGTAATCCCGGGAGCTTGTTATGTTGATTAGAGTATGGCACCTTGTCCTCCTACAAGAGGAGCTTAGGTATTAGTTATGAGTGTAACGGTAGATTTGATTATTCGAGAGAGATTACGGAAATGGGAATAAAGTACTAAAAATATCCACTAAGACATAGCCTTGTTCTTGACACTATGATAACCCGAAAAGGGGTTTATATGGTTTCATAGGTTCGAGACCTATTAGAATCGTGACAAGGAACTATGTACTTTAGTGATAAACTTAATAAATTGATAGGTGATTATTTAGTCATTATCAAGGTTTCGGTTTTAGGATTATATTATAGTCCATAATATTTACATAATATTAAGATCATGTAGGAGGTGGGAGGATGAACCATCCACTTTGGTACCTCTAAGTATTCAAGTAAGTCAAGCATGGAGGTAGGATGATAAACATCCATTTAACCTCATTATATGATTCACCACTACACAAGTTGTCATAGACAACAAGGAGGGTCATGAATGAGAACAATACAAGAATGAAATGACAAAATTTGTAAGTATGTCGCCATAATACCAAGTAGCCAAGTGAATATAACCCAGAGAGCACACGAGGACACATGGTAACGGCTTGGCAGGGTTGTGACACAATAGGACTAGCAAACTACTTGAGATGATGATGTAACACCTCGTGTTTTTACGTCCAATTAATTTTCGACACGTGTCCCGGTAATCCTTGTGTGCCATGTGCCAAAACAGGAGGGACCAAAATCGTTGAATCGCTTTAAATATACTCGTTATGCCATGAAACAAAGTTAATGGGCTAAATATGAAAAATTCAAAATTTCATAATTTGGGAGGTGGATGCGGACCCCATCACCTAAGCCATACGGTCCGCATCTGTTTTAAATCTGGGGGCGCCTCAAAGGCCATACGGACCGCATGGCCAATCCCTACAGTCCGCATGGCACTGCCAGCAAACCAAAACATGGCAGACTCATATTCTGCCACCTCTTGACATTTTTGTTGCATTCTCTGCATGATTGACACGAATTGGGACACCTATTCTCGTCCTTAGACACCTGGTAACCCTTTGTGATCATTCCATGACCACTTAAGTTGATGGAAATTGAGTTGCAACATACTTTTCATCACCAAGCTCATCCAACTCTTGCTTGTGGAGCTTCTGATTGATTCCAAGCTTCCCAATTCGTTCGTAGCATATACTTGGACCTATTATAAGTTTATAATTCATGCCAAGTTGATTTTACATAGCTTTCTGCTTAGATTAAAGTCCCGTCGTAAAAACGCATCAACTTTGATCTAAATCCATGATAGTCCAGCCATTGGTCGTAACGAAAATGGCTATGTGATTGTAATAATGTGGGTGTTAATCCCTTAAAAGGGCACCTCCTGATTACCACGAATTCTTGACCAATTGACGAGTCAAACTAAAAGTCAAAGAAGGTCAAACTGTCCACTTTTTATAAAATTTCATAACTAACAATCTGGATGTTATTAAATATGTTTTGATGCATTAACAACATAAAAATAAGTATTAAAACATGTACCAACTGATTTGGGTCGTCAAGATTTGGTCTAGGGTCGGTTTGCAACCGAAAATCGCTATATTTGACTTTTCCTTTGACTTTCGCTTCTGACCCGATTTAGCCACTTTGGCTACTGACTTTTGGTCATCTTAAGACCATATTTAAGTATAGGATGACTTCCTAAGTTTCGTCACTCGATTCATTAGAAATCTGAGTTTACATACAAGTTCCGCAAAAATTACATAAACTTTGCAAAAAGGTCCTTTTGTGCAAATCATGATTTTAAACACCCATGCATATAAATATAAGACATAAACTGATTTATAAACATAGTTCAATTATGTGGATGTCAAGAATCTAATTATAATCTGATTTTTTCGCAAAAGACGCGTTTATGGCATTTAAATGGCTAAATTGCCCTTTTCGGTATTTTAGAAAGATTAAACATGGTTTTAGCATCAAAATGAAATGTTTACTTATATAATATGATAGTAGGACATATTGGGATGTTTATTCAGATTATAACCTGAATGCAGGTCTAAAATTCGTTAAATGCCAAGAATAATAATGGTCTTGACATCAGATTTATATTTAACATCTTTTATGAACAATAAAATGACCAAATTGCCCTTGTAAGGCATAATTTGGTTTTAAATATTCCTTGGGCCTATCTTTTGCAAAGCTACTGATTTTATAACACATTTTAAACATATATCCATATGGAACTTGTATAAGACTCTCTCGGTTACCCGATTTCACCTATGTGCGTACGGTTAAGCTTACGTAGCTAAATTACGTACTTAAACCGAAACGGGTTTAACTTTGTCATTTCTCTATCAAAATCCAGAATGTTGTTGGTTTACCCATATTAGACAAGTTTATATACTTGTCGGGTCCAACTAACATCCTATTCCGGTCACCGCTTAATCTAGCGTATCGTACTGTATTGTTTTAGCATAATATTAACCGGTTCAAGTCTAAGACTTAACTAAGGACCCATTAGCATTCTATTATTGGTTAATAATTACCATCACTCTAGACTAAATGCCTTCCGGTAAATTGTAGTTGTACTTGCTTTGCTCACGGCTGAGTTCTAGACTTCACGAAGACTTAACTTCAGGTAAATACCCTTAACTTATTTTCCCTATACGGGCTTGGGATACGGTAATTATTACCGCTTGGTCGGGTATGGGATTATGTTTTATCCAATTGTGATAATTAACAAAAATCTTGCATAACCCGGTTTTGATCTGTTTTGTCTGAAACTAAAACATTGGGGGTGGACTTGACTGTGTCCGGGATATCCTTGGCTCACTAAAGTGCTAGTGACACCGACAATATAGCATGGCATGTAGGCATACACTGGGTAATTGCTATCTGCTTTTTATGTGAAAGTTCAGAGTGGTGTGTCAGTCGATCAGGTCTCGATTTGTGTATTGGGCCCCATATGTAAAAGCCTGACATGTAAATCTGTATACAAGGTCATTTGTACTATCCCAAGTTATTTATAAAAATGTGCCAAGTGCACCTAAAACCATTTTCGAAAGGATTTTCAAAATGAGTCGGTTGAGTGTATTTACCAGTGTAAACTGACGTATTTTCAAAGATTAAAATACAGGTACAAGTACGAAATAGGCCGGAAGCTGCGGGGCATTGACATTAAGGAGTTGCGACCTTAGAGTTGAGCCTGTAGAGTCTGTTATCATTTTCTGTATGTTTATTTCCGGTCCGCCTGTGGATCTTATTACAAGCCTTGATGTATATGTGTGTTTCGAACTCTTGGACACTTTGTGGTTTGTAATAGTTTCAATTTTACACCAAGCCTTCTGTTGTGTTGCTCTGTGTTATAATTAGTTATGATGATATCAACTGTATGTCACGATACTCCCCACCGGGCCCACCGGAATACACGTGGAAATCGGGGTGTGACAGGTTGGTATCAGAGCCAATGTTTGAGGGAATTCGACACTTGTCTTTAGTTTTTGATCTCAAACGACACAGTAACACATTCCTTAGACTCCCGAGTCTAGGCTATGACCTAGGATTGTTCATTTCCTTATATTGCTTTCTTTTGTGTTTTAACTTATTTTTTAAGCAGGAATCATGCCGCCTAAATTTTCGAGAGGAGCAAAAGGAAAGGGACTGATGAGGAGTGGATCCTCAAAACAAGGGCCTTCTAACGCCCCCGTGTACAACCCCTACGAAGGTTCGGACGATTCTTCATCACCATGGGAGCCATACCCTAACTTACCTCATGAGTACTCGCCACCGCCAGACTCCCATCATTCGCAACATTCGCACCATAGCCATCAATCCTACCATTCACATTCTCATTCTTCTCATGGGAATTATAACACCGATATTCAACTTCGCTCACTTTCGGTAACTCCTCCCGAAGATTCTCCTGAACCTATGGAGGAAGATTTAGAGCCCGAAATGCCAGCAACAGGATAGATGGGTCACCCCATTGACATATCCAGCAGTTCTAATTCATATAATGGAACCCTCACCATTAAACTGATAGCTACGAGGAGAGGTGGGGACAATACGTTTTCTATAATACTCCCTCAGTTCATGGTACCCCATCCCACCACAACACACCTTCATACCAGACTCCACCACAAGAACCACCAGTGGAGCAGCCATTACCACCTCCACCTCCAAGAAGACGTGGGGAGCGCATATCGGTGCGCCTAGGACCGAGAGTATGATCACTCTCACCTAAACCTTACCTTATTATTCCCGAGGACCCACAAATGGGCGGACCCTCGCATACTTCACCATTTATGGAGAACCAACCACAACTAACTATTGAGCCTGAGCCTCAACCACCATTTCCTATAAGTGAGTCGCCACCACTACCACCATCGGGTTTTGATAACCCTATCCCTTCTTATTCAAACCCCTGTGGATATAACTCATTTGAACCTTCTACCTGGCCGGAATATAGCCACAGTCATAATGTACCACTTCATGACCCGTATCTAGAAATGGCCATGAATCCACACTATCCTAACCCCTATCCCTATAAACCAAGTGGATATCCTTATTATAATTATCAATATCCGGTTGCACCATCTCAACCCCAACCTCAAACACAACTGCAGCAGCCACCGCCAACAATGGAATTTCTTACTAAAGCAATAGAAAAGGTCAAGGAACTTCAGGAACAAACGGCCAAAGACAATAAAAAGAACAACAAACTTTTGAAAAGGCTAGTAAAGAAGCTAAGAGGGAAAAGGATTAAATTCATGAATATCTTTGTATTGGTTACTTTAAATTAAGTCCCTGCGTGGACAAGTCTTATTTAGTCCCTGCGTGGACATTTTAATTATTTCAAGCATAGTCCCTGCAAGGACAATTTTTCCTTTATTAAAGTCCTATTTATGGGCATTATTGTATCGCATTATTATTATTATTAATGGAATTTTGGAATTTTAATTATGTATACCTTTCTTCAAGTTGTTCAAGTGATCGTCTCGATTTTAATTTGAAATTTATGATCTGCAAAATACTTCCAAAAGATCCTCTTAATGATTTACGCCCGCCAAGTGATTAGGTCACATGAATTGGCAAAACGGTAGTTGTATGGTTTTCTACCATGATAGTTAAGGTTGAGATTTTCCCTTCTCTCCACGGGTGGTGAACTACGTTCTAAACCTCCCTAGTCTGCCTGATCTGGACTAGTTATTCAAATCATTTTAAGAGCTTATTCTAAAAAGTTAATATATTCAAAATATTAACCTCCTGGTAAGTATGACTTGAGTAACCACACGAACCGTCTAGGTAATGGACTACGTCCAAACCTACGCGATCTATTTTGATTATGATTAATCATCAGTGCGATGATTATTTTACTTAACACTCATTAGTAGTGTGATGCTTCCAAGCTATATTTATGTCCATTAGTGACAAACGACAGATGTAGTCTATGACTCCCTGTCTCGAGGTAGTAAAACTACGTTCGAACCTCGAAGCTTCTCGATCCTTTAGTGGTCTTAGCATTTTGTAATTTAAGTCTTTTTGACTAAGCTTTCGACGCTATTCTTTATGTCCTCGGTGATAGGCCTTCGTGCCACGCTTAAACACCCCATAAAATTGACAAGTTAGTATGGCTCTATTATGCTATACCATACATTGCAAGTCATCAAGCATGTATGACATATTTAAATTATTATTAATATTATAGCTTCATCAAGTAAGATGGCTGATTCTAACGAAGTGAACAGCCAAAGAAAAGATGATGACGCGAACGAGAACATTGTTATAAAAAAGGAGGTCTCCAAGCACTCAATGCCACAGAAGTTAAAAAGGCAATAAAGGATCGTGCTGATAAACCATTTGAATCAAGTGCTTCACATTCTAAACACTTGTCCAAGCACTCCTCCAAGCATACCACCAAACATCACTCAAAACCTTCTTCGGAAAAGAAGGAGCACTCAGAACACTCCTCGAATATAAGAAGAGAAAGAGAGGAATTCAGAGAAAGGCTAAGTTTTCAAAGGACGGTTGCTCGTACAAGTACTTTGTGTCCTGCAAACCGCGAGACTTTACTGGAGAAAACAGAGCAGTGGAAACTCTGAGATGGTTAGATGAGATTGAGACGGTTGTAGAGATTAGCGGGTGCGCTGAAGGTGATGCTTTGATATGGTGGAAGTCAATGATCCAATCGTCCGGGAAGGTTCATTTGTATAATTTAAGCTGGGAGAAATTTGTTGAGTTGATAAAGGAAACTTACTGCCCACCTCATGAGGTGGAAAAGATTGAAACAGATTTTCTGGGTTTACAGATGAAGAACTTGGACTGCAGGAAGTATTTGTCCGATTACAACTCCCTGTCCAGATTGGTACCCTACCTGATTACCCCGAACCCAAACGCATCGCGCGTTTATTGGTGGATTGGAACCAGAAATCAAGGGGAATCTCAGGGCTTCAAGGCCTGAAACTTTTAAATCTGCAGCAGAGCTAGCATTGACACTTACTCATGACTTGAAGAGGTAGCAATCCATCAAGTCTGAAGCAGAGGGAAAGAGAAAAAGAGAGGATGACCGAAATCACCGATCAAACAAGAATCGGAGGTTTGGATTCAACACGAATCAGCAGATGTCAGATGGTAGACCTAAGTGTAGGAAATGTAATCGACGACACCGTGGTACGTGTCGGGATGAATCCCAGTCCAAGGCATGGGGGATCTGTAAGAAGTTTGGGCACAAGGCCCTAGATTGTTAGGATTTTAAGGACGCCACATGCTACAATTGTGGTGAGAAAGGGCACATCAAACCTAACTTCCTAAATACAAAAAAGATGATGCTGTTAAGGATGATGGGTCGAAGAAAGGAAAAGCTCGTGCTTTTCAGATGAAAGCTAAGGAGGCGGTGAACGACGACAATGTGATAACAGGTATGTTCCTTATAAATGATGTTTATGCTAGAGTTCTCTTTGATTCAGGAGCCGATAAATCGTTTGTAGATCATAAGTTTAGTGCCTTATTAAACTTACCTGTAAGAACTCTAGATGTAACCTATGACGTAGAACTTGCTGATGGAACAATTGAGACCGCTTCTACGATTCTAGATGGATGTTCCATATCCATCAAGGATCATTCCATTCCTGTTTCACTTCTGCCAATGAAATTAGCAGGATTCGATGTAGTTCTTGGTATGGATTGGTTGTCTAGCAACCAAGCCCATATAGCCTGTAACAAGAAACTTATCAAGATCAAAACCACAAATGGAGATACACTCACTATACAAGGAGATCGTTAATATGGATTATCGGAAAAAGCATCGTTACTCAAAGCATCGAAGTGTTTGAAGAAAGGTTGTGTCATTTATATGGCATAAGTGATCATTAACGAGCCAAAGCCAAAGATTGAAGACCTGCCCGTTATCTTTGAGTTTACAGATGTTTTCCCCGAAGACTTGCCTGGTCTGCCTCCAGACAGACAAGTGGAGTTTAGAATTGGTATCATACCGAGAGCCGCTCCTGTTGCAAAAGCTCCATACCGATTGGCACCAACAGAAATAAAGGAATTACGGACCCAGCTGGATGAATTACTGGAAAAAGGGTTTTATCCAACCAAGCTCTTCGCCTTGGGGAGCTCCGATTTTCTTTGTGAAAAAGATAGACGGTTCAATGCGGATGTGGATTGACTACCGTGAGCTAAATAAGTTAACAATCAAGAACCGCTACCCATTACCCAGGATCGATGATTTATTTGATCAACTTCAAGGAGCAAGCTACTTTTCCAAGTTCGATTCAAGGTCGGGATACTACCAACTCAAAGTTCGAAAGGAAGATGTACCGAAGACATCGCTTAGGACGAGATATGGACATTATGAGTTTTTAGTGATGCCTTTCGGGCTCACGAATGCACCTGCGGCATTTATGGATTTAATTAATAGGGTTTGCAAGCCGTACTTGGATAAATTTGTCATTGTCTTCGTAGATGACATACTTATCTATTCTCGCAGTCAGGTTGACCACGAGAAACATTTGAGGTGTATTTTGGAATTGTTAAGACAAGAAAAGCTCTACGCAAAGTTTTCAAAGTGTGAGTTTTGGTTGCGTGAAGTTCAGTTCTTAGGACACGTTGTTAGTGAACGTGGAATTCAAGTAGACCCTGCTAAGGTCGAGGCCGTTATGAATTGGCAAGCCCCTAAAATCCCGTCTGAGATACGTAGCTTCTTGGGATTAGCCGGTTACTACCAAAGATTTATCGAAAATTTCTCAAGAATTGCTACGCCCCTGACTACTTTGACTCGCAAGGATGTTAAGTCCAATTGGAGTCCGAAACAGCAGGAAGTTTTTGAAGTTTTGAAGTAGTAGCTGAGTAATGCACCTGCATTAACCTTGCCTGGAGGAATAGAAGACTTTGTGGTTTATTGTGATGCATCGCACACCGGCATGGGATGTGTGCTCATGCAAAGAGGAAAGGTAACTGCTTATGCTTCAAGACAGCTAAAGGTACATGAAAGGAACTACACCACGCACGACCTGGAATTAGGTGCCGTGGTGTTTGCGCTCAAATTATGGAGGCATTATCTGTACGGAATGAAATGTATTATATACTCTGATCATAAAAGTCTTCAGCATCTGTTCAATCAAAAAGACTTAAACATGCGACAACGGCGATGGATGGAAACGCTTAATGATTATGATTGTGAGATCCCTTACCACCCAGGCAAGGCAAATGTGGTTGCCAATGCCTTAAGTCGCAAGGAAAGGGTTAAACCCATCCGGGTTAACGCCAAAAGAATGGAAATAAAGAACAACTTAAATGAAAGGATTTTAGATGCGCAAAAACAAGCCTTGTTGGAGGCTAACCTCCCAAACGAACTGTTGGGCAAAACTGTTGAACAATTGGCACCAGGAAATGACAAAATACTTAAACTTAATGGTCAAGTTTAGATTCCCGTCTTTGGAGGAACAAGAGATTTAATCCTCCGGGAAGCTCATAGTTCGAAATATTCTGTTCACCTAGGAGGTGACAAGATGTACAAGGATTTGAAACCCAACTACTGGTGGATGGGTTTGAAAAAGGATATAGCTGTGTATGTAGCTAAGTGTCTGACGTATTCACAGGTTAAAGCTGAACACCAAAAACCGTCAGGATTACTGCAGCAACTAGAAATTCCCACATGGAAGTGGGAGTGCGTAACTATAGATTTCATCACCAAGTTACCTAAAACGAGTCGTGGCAATGATACGATATGGGTTATCATAGATAGGTTGACTAAGTCAGAACATTTTTTGCCGATTAAGGAAGCCATTAGCTCGGACAAATTAGCTAAGTTGTACGTGGATAATATTGTATCTCTACATGGTATGCCAGTATCCATTGTGTCGGATAGGGGCACACGATATACCTCTCATTTTTGGAAAAGTTTCCAACAAGCCTTGGGCACCAGATTAAATTTCAACACAGCTTATCATCCGCAAACAGATGGACAAAGTGAGCACACTATACAAACACTAGAAGATATGCTACGCGCTTGTGTGATTGATCTAGGTGGTAGTTGGGATAATCACTTACCACTTATTGAGTTTTCCTACAACAACAGCTACCATACGAGTATTAAAGCTGCACCGTGTGAAGCATTGTACGACAGAAAATGTAGGACGCCCGTTTGTTGGGCCGAAGTTGGCGAAGCACAACTATCAGGACCCGAGATTGTCCTGGAAATGACTGATAAGATTCTGCAAATTCATGATCGTCTTAAAGCTGCCAGAGATCGACAGAAAAGCTACGCAGACAAGAGGCGTAAACCTCTTCAGTTCCAGGTAGGGGATAAAGTCTTATTGAAAGTATCGCCATGGAAAGGCGTTATGCGCTTTGGCAAGAAGGGCAAGTTGAGCCCAAGATATGTTGGACCATTCGAGATTGTCGAACGTGTTGGATCTGTTGCATATAAGCTCAAGCTGCCTGAGAGGTTCAGCGGAATTCACGATGTGTTTCACATTTCAAATTTGAAGAAGTGTTTAGCTGACGAATCACTGGCTATGCCACATGATGACGTGCAGATTGATGAGAACCTACAGTTCATCGAGAAGCCTGTGGAAATTGAAGATCGACAGGTCAAGAAGCTTCGCAAGAAGCATGTGCCGATCGTAAAAGTTAAATGGGACGCTCGTCGAGGTCCCGAATACACTTGGGAAGTTGAGTCTGTTATACGACAGAAATACCCATACTTGTTTAATTAAAATCTCAAGGTCAAGATTTATTTTAAGGGAGTGAGGATGTAACACCTCGTGTTTTTACGTCCAATTAATTTCCGACACGTGTCTCGGTAATCCTTGTGTGCGCGTGCCAAAACAGGAGGGACCAAAATCGTTGAATCGCTTTAAATATCCTCGTTATGCCATGAAACAAAGTTAATGGGCTAAATATTAAAAATTCAAGAGGTGGATGCGGACCACATCACCTAAGCCATACGGTCCGCATCTGTTTTAAATCTGGGGGCGCCTCACAGGCCATACGGACCGCATGGCCAAACCCATACGGTCCGCATGGCACTGCCAGCGAACCAAAACATGGCAGACTCATGTTTTGCCACCTCTTGACGTTTTTGTTGCATTCTCTGCATGGTTGACACGAATTGGGACACCTATTCTCGTCCTTCGACACCTGGTAACCCTTTGTGATCATTCCATCCATGACCACTTCAGTTGATGGAAATTGAGTTGCAACATACTTTTCATCACCAAGTTCATCCAACTCTTGCTTGTGGAGCTTCTGATTGATTCCAAGCTTCCCAATTCGTTCATAGCATATACTTGGACCTATTGTAACTTTATAATTCATGCCAAGTTGATTTTACATAGCTTTCTGCTTAGATTAAAGTCCCGTCGTAAAAACGAATCAACTTTGATCTAAATCCGTGATAGTCCAGCCATTGGTCGTAACGAAAATGGCTACGTGATTGTAATAATGTGGGTGTTAATCCCTTAAAAGGGCACCTCCTGATTACCACGAATTCTTGACCAATTGACGAGTCAAACTAAAAGTCAAAGAAGGTCAAACTGTCCATTTTTTATAAAATTTCATAACTAACAATCTGGATGTTATAAAATATGTTTTGATGCATTAACAACATAAAAATAAGTATTAGAACATATACCAACTGATTTGGCTCGTCAAGATTTGGTCTAGGGTCGGTTTGCAACCGAAAGTCCCTATATTTGACTTTTCCTTTGACTTTCGCTTCTGACCCGATTTAGCCACTTTGGCTACTGACTTTTGGTCATCTTAAGACCATATTTAAGTATAGGATGACTTCCTAAAGTTTCGTCACTCAATTCATTAGAAATCTGAGTTTACATACAAGTTCCGCTAAAATTACATAAACTTTGCAAAAAGGTCCTTTTTGGGCAAATCATGATTTTAAACACCCATGCATATAAATATAAGACATAAACTGATTTGTAAAGATAGTTTGATTATGTGGATGTCAAAAATTTGATTATAATCTGATTTTTCGCAAAAGACGCGTTTAGGGCATTTAAATGGCAAAATTGCCCTTTTCGGTATTTTAGAAAGACTAAACATGGTTTTTAGCATCAAAATGAAATGTTTACATATATAATATGATAAGTAGGACATATTAGGATGTTTATTCAGATTATAACCTGAATGAAGGTCTAAGATTCGTTAAATATCAAGAAATGACCAAATTACCCTTTTTACGAAAAATGACGTAAAACAATCTTTTTGTAATCAAAACTTAAACCTACTGATGTAATAAGTTAAATGACATATTTGTGGTATATAAAACAGGTCCTAACCTTAGTTTATCTTAAACATCGACTATAATGGCATTTACTGATTCATAAACTTGTTTTCAACATCTTAACAGTAAGTACAAGTCCCAAACCCAAAATCCCAGTTTTGGCTTCAAAGTTATGTGTGAAATTACTAAAATGCCCTTACGGGGCATAGTTTGTTTCAAAACCATCAAGCACACATATATTTGATATCCTACTATTATAACATCATAAAATAAGTAATTTTACAGAATAATAATGGTCTTGACATCAGATTTATATTTAACATCTTTTATGAACAATAAAATGACCAAAATGCCCTTGTAAGGCATAATTTGGTTTTAAATATACCTCAGGCCTTTATTTTGCAAAGCTACTGATTTTATAATATATTTTAAACATATATCCATATGGAACTTCTATATGACTCTCTCGGTTACCCGATTTCGCCTATGTGCGTACGGTTAAGCTTACGTAGCTAAATTACGTACTTAAACCGAAACGGGTTTAACTTTGTCATTTCTCTATCAAAATCCAGAATGTTGTTGGTTTACCCATATTAGACATACTTGTCGGGTCCAACTAACATCCTATTTTGGTCACCGCTTAATCTAGCGTATCGTACTGTATTGTTTTAGCATAAGACTAACCGGTTCAAGTCTAAGACTTAACTAAGGACCCGTTAGCATCCTAATATTGGTTAATAATTACCATCACTCCAGACTAAACGCCTTCCGTAAATTATACATGTACTTGCTTTGCTCTACGGCTGAGTTCTGGACTTCACGAAGACTTAACTTCAGGTAAATACCCTTAACTTATTTTCCCTATACGGGCTTAGGATACGGTAAACTCTTACCGCTTGGTCAGGTATGGGATTATGTTTTATCCAATTGTGATAATTAACAAAAATCTTGCATAACCCGGTTTTGATATGTTTTGTCTGAAACTAAAACATTGGGGGTGGACTTGACCGTGTCCGGGATATCCTTGGCTCACTAAAGTGCTAGTGGCCACGACAATATAGCATGGCGTGTAGGCATACACTGGGTAATTGCTATATGCTTTCTATGTGAAAGTTCGGAGTGGTGTGTCAACCGATCAGGTCTCGATTTGTGTATTGGGCCCCATATGTAAAAGCCTGACATGTAAATCTATATACAAGGTCATTTGTACTATCCCAAGTTATTTATAAAAATGTGCTAAGTGCACCTAAAACCTTTTCTGAAAGGATTTTCAAAATGAATCAGTTGAGTGTATTTAGCAGTGTAAACTGACGTATTTTCAAAGATTAAAATACAGGTACAAGTACGAAATAAGGCCGGAAGCTGCGGGGCGCTGACATTAAGGAGTTGCGACCTTAGAGTTGAGCCTGTAGAGTCTGTTATCATTTTGTGTATGTTTATTTCTGATCTGCCTATGGATCTTATTACAAGCCTTGATGTATATTTGTGTTTCGAACTCTTGGACACTTTATGGTTTGTAATAGTTTAAATTTTACTCCAAGCCTTCCGCTGTGTTGCTCTGTGATATAATTGGTTATGATGATATCAATTGTACGTCACGATACTCCCCACCGGGCCCACAGGAATACATGTGGAAATCGGGGTGTGACAGGTGATGAAAATCATTAAGTGATGTGTGGTCTCAATGTTTAGGATAGCCAAAGCTAACCTTGGTGGACACACATGAACAAGTCTATGAACTTGCATCACTTGTGAGCTAAATGCTCTATGAAAACAGAATTATTGTGAAGTTTAAACCTCTTGTTTGAATGTCTCAACCTTGTTTTAAGCCTAACCAACCACAAGAAGTGTTGTAAGCATTCGGACATAGGTTTGAGATGAGTTTGACTCAAGTTTGATGAACATAAACAAAGATTGAAAGAGTTTGAAAACAAACAGAAAGTTTTGGACAATTTAGGGGCATTTCTAGGTCTGGATTTTCCATGGAGAACCCTTGGATTCAACCCTAATGATTATCCAAGTAATATGGAAGAAGAATCAAGTAAAAAGACCAAGTTTTGAGCAAGTTATGCTCACTTTAGTGAAGGTGGTTTAATCTGCCCGAAAATTCTGATGTGGAGTGTTCTTGAGGTGATTTGAGAGTGATTTTGATAAGATTAGGAGGTTGTGAAAGTGGAAAATGGCTTGGAAATGAAGTGGTATTTATAAGGGGTGAATTAGGGTTGATAGGAGGTGATTAAAGGAGGTTTAGAGGTGATTGGGTGAAGTTTGGTATGTGCGATTCATGCAAATTCATGAGCCAAAACAATTCTTACCCGCCCAGCACCCCTTGCGGACCGTAAGGGTTCCCCCTTGCGATCCGTAAGGACCTGGCCCGGGTGAAATGTTGTTTTTTTTGTTATTTTGGCACAAGTGACGGGTTTTTATGATGTTTTAAGGCATCTTATGATATGTTAAGGGTAATTAAAGTGTTACAAGCTTATACAAAATGTCATGATGTATGCATATGCAAGTATTGATCAAGATTGGGTATTCACTTTGTGTATAAAGCATGAATGTCGCGTATTATCAAACATGTCACGTATTTGAGTATGTGCATCATGTATAAGTATTGTATGAACAGGTATAACAAGTATAGGGACCAAATGTATATTTCCATTATTATTCAAGTCTCGATTATAACGTTTTCAACGAAATGAAGATTACGAATACAGTTATTTCCGAAAATAGAATTACAACACGAGCTTGCTATAAATAGAGAGTATGAAAAACACGAGGCGTTACATCAGAAATTCTAATAGCCAGCCCATCAGAAATCTGTTGAACATATCATCAGATTTTCTTGATGATCAGCGTTGACAAGATTCTGATGATAATTATCATAATTATCATCAGACTCATCAGATAGGTCCTTTCTGATCGTCTTCAATCACTTGTGATCAATTTCTGATAAATGTTGAAGATGTAATTTCCCTTCTTCTTTTGTCATGTTTATCTTGTATCTTCTTTCTGTATGATCTTCTTGACCTTATCTTCAGCACATGATCAGATTGATCAGATTTTTCTTCAATACTTACAAAAACATTTCCTAAAAATTTCCCCTAAGTATTGTAAGAAAAATAACAACTCATAACAAATGAACATAAAGAAAAATTCCTAAACAATAGAAATTCAAATCACAAAACACAAGCATTTTTCAAAAATAAGAAAATAACAGAGATAAATTGTTTTTGTTTCAAGCACTCTTCAGATTAACTCTGTAGAGATCATCCTTCCACAGTTGTTTCTTGTGGTCAATTATCTTGTGGCATACTTTGAGCACCTCCTTGTTCCATCCTCTTGATGTGATCCATTCATTGATGATGTTCTCTATTTCTTTCCCCAGCACCTCCTTGTCACGTCCCTTTGCCTTGAGTTGTTCCTATTTCTTGTTCATGCAGTCTTTAATATAATTGAGAGTCTGATTTGAGTACTTGCATATATCAACAACTCTGAAAAGAGCTTTCTTCTCATTAAGATCCCTAAAAACAACAGATAATTATGTTTTTTCAAAGATGACACCTGTTCTGGCTTCCACTTCAAGTTCGGCTGGGATAGATATATCTAGAGGGGGTAGTTGCACTTTCTTGCTGAGCACATAATCAAAGTCAATACAAAGGTCAAAATCTGATATATATCTGCCCGTTTTGAACAGTTTACCCCAGCATTTGACAAGCTTTGATGGGGTCTTCTGATGAACCTTGTATTTCCCTTTTGTTGATCATAAACCTTTTTCAACATTGTTATGTCCAAAGGATGAAGCTCATCTGCTAAATCACCATCTAAGACTGTCACTTCACTGCCGTCTTTTCTGTGTAGAGTGTACTTTTTTTGCTCATGAACTCCTACCACATGATCTAGTGTGGTTAGAGTATCTTCTTTGAGTACTTTCCATATTGGATTCGTAAGAACTTTGTGAAGGCTTCCTTCTCCTCTTTCAATTCTCTCCTGTCTCCACATCCTGCCCATGGGGCTAAAAGTTTTGTCTAGGTTGTCTTCCTCAGTCTAGTAGAATTCACTGAGATGGTAGTATGGGAACATCATAACATCACTTTCAATTTCCTGTACCATAATATCCTTCCCTTCTAAATCCTTTCTTTTTACAATCTTTGGCCTCTTTGAAGAAGTTGCTAAATCATACCCCTTTCTCTTCTCTGATAGATTTAGAGATTTACTGATGGTTGTTTCTCCTGATGAGGTTCTCTTTGGTTGTTCCTGCTATTTATCCTTTGGAGAAACACTGCTTAAGATAGATATAACAAGAGGTGTGGCTTCAAACCTTTTAAGCAGTTCAGATTTTGATATAGGTGGTGGGGGGCCATTGGTGTTGGCCCTGATTGACCGAGTGGAGTAGATGGTTTTGGTTGTGCTTGCCTGATGATCTCTAGTATTTTCTGATGTGAAGCTTCTATGGGAATTGGGATTCTTAGCTCATGAATGTCCACATTTACCAGTCTGTCAACATAGTAATGCATCCTTTTCATAAGTGATTGTAAATCACTCATGAGTTGAGCATTTTTCTTTTCTTCTTCATGCTACTTTTCAAATTCTTCTTTGTATTGTTCTTTCTGTGTTGCCCATTCTTTCTACAGTTTCTCAAGAGCATCTGCCAGGTTGTTGTTGCTTGCTCTCAAACTGCTGATCTCGTCCAGAATTTTACCAGAATTTGTTGTTTCCCTTGCTTCAATAGCTTCCTTCATCTGTGCTTTGATATTCTCCATTTCTTCAAACATTCTTTTTGTCACACCCCAACTGATGGCGGAATCATCAAGGCGGGCGTAAATATAACACTAGTGTGACAATATTTAATTCAAAACTGATTTCATTTCATAGATAATCCTCGTCAAGTACATTGTAAGAATCAAAATACAACATTTGAAAATTTAAAGTACGAAAAAAATTCAACAATAATAAGATAACAAAATCTAGCATTTCTAGATGTGTTTCTAAATCGTCCCTACTAGATTTCGTCAATCTCAACATAATCAACCTACAACATGTTTAAAAGTATAGTTCAACACAAAAGCATTGGCGAGTACACAAGTTTGATATAACATAAGTATGTAAAAGTGTTTAAACGAATCCGCATGTCAAAAATAGTTAACTAGATTAATGTATCAAGGCATGCAATTTTACAAGTCAACCCTCTGATTACCGTATGAACTAAAGACTTAATATGACCTCAAGAATACGGGCGGTGTGTTACTCCTATAGCGCTATACATGTTAAAGGGAGGTTCGTACAAAGTTAATGACAAGTGAATCACATAAAAATGTTCCAAGAATACAAATCAAGTATCACGTATTTTAAGCATGCATGTATGGATTGTTTGTGTTTGCATAAAGTATAGTTGTGAATGTATATTTTGATAGGTTAAACATATTGCACCGAAAAGTGTAAATCATAAAAGGGCGTTCGAGTGTACTCACGGTTTTGCAAAGTTTTCCTTTGGTAATCCCGTGAAGAGTTGGAGAATGGAACACCAAGGTTTCCCTACATGGGGTAAACGAAGGTGCGTGAGTATTCAGAATGTTAACAGAGGATTCGGATTTGAATTTTAAAGTATGTAAAAGTATGTATTCAAGAAAGTAATTATCTAGCCTTAAACACTCGTTTTTTTGACACTATATATTCCGTATGGGTTGTTGTGATTTCATGGGTTAAGCACCCATTAGAATCGTAACGAGAGGTTCAAGTCTTAGATAATATAACCTATTACCATGACAAGTAACCATGTCAATTATCATCAAGGATTCGGTTATGTGTGTGTGTATATATATTATAGTTTATATCATAATTCTAAGCTAAGTCCATCAAGAATATCATAGATTGTCATATAAGTCAGGCATGCTGGATTAACCTCATTGTATCATAAGTATGATTCGGATGGTCATGAATGAAAGAAAATGTACAACTAATTACTATATCAAGTAGCCAAGTAAACTTTAACCCGATGAGCCACTTCCGACATGGAAAGAGTTAACTAAGTGTTAGAGGCTAGATGGGGTTAGGTTACTTTTAATCTAGCAAACTACTTTAGATAGCAAGGTAAAACATCAAGTGTGGTGGTGGAATGAAATTAGGATAGCCAAGGCTTCCAAGTATTCACACCTATACCAAAACACAAGTCTTGCCATAAACTTCATGGCAAGCTCGGATGGTTTCATCACTTGTGGGTTGCATAAACCCTTGCAAAAACAAAAAGTTTAGAGGTGTTTGCACCTCTTAAACTCATAAGAATCTATTCCTAACAAGTCTCATAACCTTAGATAGGTTCAAGAACAAGTAGGAACAAGATTAAGTCAAGAAAAACATAGTTTGTAAAAGTTTAACAAAAAGTTCTTCCAAAATAGAAAGTTTGGACCTCAAAATGGTGATGTTCCACCTTGATTTGCCATGGCAAACCTGTGGAAACACTCCTAGAGGTGTTCCAAGCTTTGTAGAGGAAGAATGAAGTGGAAAAAAATGGAAGAAATGTGTGTTTGAGCTCACTTTTGTAATTATAGTATTTTGCCTTGAACTTGAATATCCAGAGAATTTGAGAGTGTTTTGGAGGTTTAGATGATTTTGGAAAGTGAAATTGGGTGAGTGGGGGCTTGCTTTTATAATGGTTAAGTAGGGTTTTGTGTTTAATGGAGGTTTAAAGATGATTGGGTAAGAATGGAAGTGAGAACGATGACCAATTTGATGAAGGGAAAAACCCGTCTGCGGATTTAAACCCGTCGCGTTACACGACGGTTAATGGGGGAGGGTGTCACGTGACGTGGCACTTCGTGAGTCCTGCAGAAGTTTTGTTTTTTAACAATTTGGCCCCTGAACTTGCTATATGTTAACATTTCTTGCATAAACCTTGTATTTTAACATGTTTTTAAGTATAAAACGCATATTCAAGTATCGAGAATGTATGTATGAATATTTGCATGTAATATAAGTATCAGTTTATGTGTAAATGATTACATTGTAAGTATAACAAGCATGTATAAAGTATAATTTTTATTACGATCAAAGTCTCGGGTTACAAAGTTGGAAATGAAACACGAATGCGATACAATACAGGTTTCCATAAATAGAAATACTTACACATTCTAAATAAGGAAAGTATAATTTGATCCATGATTTTTCCAGGTTTTTCCACAAAAGGTTACTCGTTGATTTGGAGATCGTCGAGCGGAACTTGAAGTCCTTCTTCAGCTAGACACTTCTTGAGATTTGAAAAATGAAATGTTGGATGGATATTGTTGAGTTCTTGAGGTAGATTCAGTCGATACGCTACCTTTGCAATCCTCCTGAGAATCTTGAAAGGACCTACAAAGCGAGGAGCGAGTTTCCCTTTCCTACCAAATCGAACTACGCCTTTGAAGGTCCGTGATCCGGCGGTTCTAGACGAAAGCTTAGGCAAAACGTAACTGATTCGGTAGAATGTTATTAAGAAAGGAATAGAAACAGAATCAGCGGAAGCATATGTTCATTCTTACCGAAAGAGTATACATCATTACAAGCTGGCGGAGATTCTAGAGAAATTCTGCCAGCGTCTCCCCGTCCGGGAGCTCCAAAACTTACATTACAATGAACACACACCCTCTATATATAGACATTGAGACCAACTCGTACGAACTGGCATGGCTTCGTACATACACTTCGTATGAATTGACTACTCTTCGTACGAAGTGACCACTTCGTACGAAGTGACACTATAAACTCCGTTTAGTTCGTACTTGGGTCGTGTGTTTGTATCTTCTTAGAATCAGTATGCCCAAGACACATATTAAATTGATGTGGCTAGTACGTTATGATCCATGTCGGGTTATACCCAATAACAAGCTAGACAAACACTTATAATATTTATTTATGATATGATCAAACAAATAAATATTAACACTTCGAATATTTAGAAATTGGTTTTCTAAATAATTGCACTTGAGAAACTAATAAATTAGATGGATAATTTATTTTAGAGTATATTTATTTTGTTATTTAATTGGTTTAAATAACATTATAAAAGATTATGTAAGATATATGGATATCTTGCAAATCTTACAAGATCTCACACAATCCAAGATTAGATTATGTAAGATATATGGATATCTTGCAAATCTTACAAGATCTCACACAATCCAAGATTAGATTATGTAAGATATGGATATCTTGCAAATCTTACAAGATCTCACACAATCCAAGAAAAGATCTTACAAGGGATTATATATATGGATGATTTGGCGAGAATTAGAGATTCTTACACACACACTCTTTCTATCATTAAAATCAAGTGCAAGAACACTAAAATTCTCTCTAGAATTTTTGGACATAGATTGGTTGTAAAAGAGGTGTTAATAAGTGTAGAAATCCTAGCATAATCATAGTGTTTGTTGGAAGGCTTGGGGTATACAAGCTTGAGGTCTTCTCCTTTGAGGATTACCATTCAAGAAGTATCATCCTTTTCACATACTTGTTCTTTAAAAGGTAGTGTTCTAAAACACCATATGGTTGTTTTGATAGCATGCATATTCATATATGGATCCGGGTTTGAGTTTTACATACAAAATGAGTTTTGTATCAACAGAAGTAACATGTTTTAAATAATATTCTGCTGCCTTTTTATTTTATATGGATAAAATAATGTTGATAAACATGTCAAAAAACCCAACAGTGATATCGAGCCGCTTATATGAATGCATGCTTCAATAGATTTAAAAATTTCGGGATTTTGGGTTTGGAGAAACCTTATGGCCAAAAATTTTAACATGGTTTTCCCTTTGTTTTTCAAGATTATTTTTTACATGCATAAAGGAATCTTGAAAAAAATATATCATATGGATGATTTGTTTGTTTGGACAAAAACTCACACTTTTTGGTTTTCCATTTTTGGCCGAAAATATGGGTTATAAAGAGAACCATTTTTGCTCTTGAATAATATACATATGTGGATGTATATTTTGGTGTTCATAACCTAGCCATGACCTTGTGTTTGAATATGTTGAATGGTTGTGTTTGTGAATTATATTTAATTATTTCAATGGGTTGTAATAATTAATGTTTTTGTTCTTCCATTTGAAAAATATGTAATTTATTTATTTTCATTTGGTATGTAAGTAAATAGATTAGTTGCATTTCTTTTACTAGAAAAATGTATTAGGATACTTTATTGTAAAAGAAGATGCACACAAAATGCGTTTTGGTTTTGGCCAATTTTGGGCCTAAAGGACTTCATAGTTCTTAATGGGATTTTAGCCCGATAATCAAAACACGTTTTTGAAGCCCAAAGGAGTTTGGAGCTGAATTTTAAAGATCATTTGGAAGCCCAAAGAGAGTAAAGAAATCACAACACAAAAGGAAGATTTGAAGCATTTGGATGCGGGTTCAAGTGGGAGTTCAACGACACATTTCTTGTGTCAATATTCACCCTTTAGGAAGGACCTTTTGGCACACTTGTTTCGGCTAACAAGTGTTGTCAAAAATAGTTGGCTATGGTTATGCACCTATTGTTTTGTTTGTTATGCTTGTATGGTTGTTTTATTATGTTGTTTGGATGATATGTGGATATGGATGCTTAACAAACTAATAAACAACAACAAGCTTAAAATTGGTTCTTTAAAAATCATTAAAGTGGTTAATAAAAGGTTTTATTAAAGGTTAATGATTTTATAATAAAATAGGTTTTATTAAAAGAACCTTGAAAATTGGTTTTCACTAAGGTACCATGAATTTGAATGCATGCAAATGTATGGTACATAAAGTTTTCTAAAACTAGAATTTTTTGAGAACTTAAATCCCTTTTATAAAACAAGTCAAACACCATCCTTTTACACAACACTCGAATCACTTGGGAATTCTTTGTGGGATAAAGGTCACCTAACCAAATTTGAAGGAACTTGTGTGTTTGAGGTAGGCTTACCATATTTGTGGCATAAAGGTCACCTAACCGCTTGTATGTGTAAACTTACATGTGTGTGTAAGTAGGACGACTAGATTTGGAAACCATGTGATCGGGACACCGAAGCATGGCGTACAAAGGTGTTGATGGGATTAAACATACCAACTAAACATAAAGTTGTTTAACCGATCCCATACGGCTAGAAATTGCAAAGGGTTGCAATTGTCAAACGTTGACTACCTTGTTAATTTAAATAATGGGATAAAGGTCACCTAACCAATATTTAAATGTAACGTTGGATTCTAGATTTTAATTATTAATTGTCTATGAGACATAAAAGGGTATTAATAGTTAAAATTTAATAATATCAAAAATACTAAAATTGAGCTTTGTTAAATTTTGTAGATGACCGCTAACAATGCAAACACATTACCCAAACCGTCTGTAACCTATCACTAAGAACCATCCTTGAAAAGGATCGTCTTAACCATAACAAATTCATGGATTGGTATCGAAACTTGAGAATCGTTCTCAAGCAAGAGAAGATATCCTATGTGTTGGACGATCCTATTCCCGATGAACCTAAGGTGGAAGATGTGGAAGTCTATAACGATTGGGTTAAGTATACCTAGGACTCCATGCAAACCTCTTGCCTCATGTTGGGAACTATTATTCCCGAAATTCAAAAGGAGTTTGAACATCAAAGGGCGTACGACATGATTACCCAATTGAAGGAAATGTTCCTTCAACAAGCAAGGGTAGAACGCTTTGAAATGGTTAGGGCGCTTCATGCATGTTGAATGGAGGAAACCCAATCGGTCTCATCTTATGTTATTAAGATGAAAAGCCACATTGATCGTCTCGAAAGGCTCAATTGTCTCGTCTCTAAAGAATTGGCTACGGATTTGATCCTCAACTCTTTAACAAAGAAGTTTGAGACTTTTGTTATGAACTATAACATGAACGGATGGGACAAGAGCATTGGTGAACTTCATGCAATGCTCAAAACTGCTGAGGCGGGCATGGGTAAAAAGGCTTTACACATTCTAACGATCAATGAGGGAGGCAACAAGAAGAGCCCCACCCTGACTCCAAGGCAAGTTTTGCCAAAAGGAAGGGCCACGTCAAAGGGAAAGGGAAAAGAAAGGTTAAAGTGGAACCCACGAAACCGAAGGAAAAGAAGCAAAAGACTGCTACTAACGACCCATGCTCTGAGTGTGGAGAGATAGGACATTGGAAAAGAAATTGTCCAACCTATCTCAAGGAGTTGAAAACCAAGAGGGTTGCGGGGCAAACCTCGGGTACAATCTTTATGATACAAATTGACCTTAATGTTATTTCTTCAAACACATGGGTATTAGATACCGGATGTGGAACTCATATTTGCAACTTGTTACAGGGGTTCAAAAGAAATAAACATTACAAGAAGGGAGACATTAGTGTCTTCATGGGCAATGGAGCAAAGGTTCAAGTTGAAGCCCAAGGAGACTATGTTTTGAAACTTCCAAGTGGTTTGGAAATCATCTTGAAAAATGTTTTGTATGCTCCTAGTTGACTAGGAACATTATTTCAGTTTCCCTCTTGCTACAATATGGTTTTAATTTAAAGTTTGTAAACGATGACATTTATGTTTTGATGAATGACATGTTTTACTTTAAAGCTATGCCTTCAAATGGTATTTATGAATTGGTTCATGATAATACATCATTTGATAGTTCAATGTACCAAGCAACCACCAAGAAACTCAAATTAAATTTGAGTGATTCCTATCTTTGGCATTGTCTCCTTGGACATATTAACAAAAATCGCATGCAGACACTTCGAAAGAATGGTCTTTTGGTAACAAATGGAGATGATTCATTTGATGTATGTGAATCTTGTTTAGAAGGCAGAATGACTAAGGCACCCTTCAGTGGCACCTTTGAAAGGGCAAAAGACTTATTAGGTATCATACATTCGGATGTATGTGGTCCTTTTAAGCTAATGACTAGGAATGGTGAAAGATACTTCATTAGTTTTACCGACGAATATAGTCATTATGGTTATATGTACTTGATAAGACACAAAGATGAAGCGTTTGAAAGGTTCAAAGATTTCAAAAGTGAAGTAGAAAATCAACTCAAGAAAACAATCAAAGTCCTTCGCACCGATAGAGGAGTTGAATACCTTAGTGATGCTTTTCAAGGTCATCTTAGGAGTTGTGGGATTATCTCACAACTTACTCCACCTGGAACACCACAACATAATGGTGTGTCTGAAAGGAGGAATCGAACTCTATTGGATATGGTTCGATCTATGATGGCTAGAAGCACATTTCCTCTATCATTTTGGGGTTACGCTTTGCTCTCCGCGGCCCGTATACTGAATATGGCCCCAACCAAGAAAGTGGATAAGACACCTTTTGAAATATGGCATGGAAAGGCTTCATCATTATCATATTTGAAGGTATAGGATTGTGAAGCTTATGTGAAGCAATACACCCCAAACAAATTGGAAGTACGATCCACTAAGTGTATCTTTGTAGGATATCCTAAAGATGATATAGGATATTACTTTTACGATCCAATAGAGCAAAAGGCATTTGTTGCTCGAAAGGGTAAGTTCTTGGAAGCTAAGTTCCTTATGGAAGGAACTAGTAGTAGAACAGTGGAACTTGATGAGGATCAAGAACCACAAGTCGATACACGTTTGGTTGATACTAACACTCAACAAGAGGTTGTTGAAGAGGATCAAGTGGTTGACCAATACACACAAAACATTCACAGATCTGGTAGAATTAGTAATCCACCCGAAAGATATGGATTTTTCATGGATAGATGCCATGTGGTAGATTCGGATGAACCAACCACATACCATGATGCAATGTCACAATCCGATTGTGACAAATGGCTTGAAGCCATGAACGTAGAGATGCAATCCATGTATTACAACCAAGTATGGGAATTGGTTGTGCCACCTCTTAACTCCAAAGTAGTTGGAAGTAAGTGGGTTTTCAAGAAGAAAACCGATATACATGGTAACTTGGATACTTATAAAGCGAGACTTGTAGCAAAAGGTTTCACTCAAACTCAAGGGGTTGATTATGATGAGACCTTCTTGCCCGTGGTGACGCTAAAGTCAATTAGGATATTATTTGCCATAGCTGCATATTACGATTATGAGATTTGGCAAATGGATGTCAAAACGGCTTTCCTCAATGAATATCTTAATGAAGATGTCTATATGGTTCAGCCTGAAGGTTTTGTCGATCCAAAACATCCTAACAAAGTATGCAAGTTAAAGAAGTCAATATATGGATTGAAACAAGCATCTAGAAGTTGGAATCATCGTTTTGATGAAGAAATTAGGAATTTTGGATTCATCAAGAACGCCAATGAAGCTTGTGTGTATAAGAAAGTTAGTGGGAGCATTATCACTTTCCTAGTATTGTATGTCGATGACATTCTACTATTTGGAAATGATATTCCAACCATGGAAGGTGTTAAAACCTGGCTTGGAAGTTGTTTTTCCATTAAGGATCTTGGTGAAGCCGCCTATATTTTGGGAATAAAGATCTATAGGGATAGATCAAGGCGCTTGATAGGTTTGAACCAAAGTGCATACATTGACAAAGTCTTGAAAAGGTTCAAGATGGAGAACTCTAAGAAAGGTTTGGTACCTATTCAAAGGGGACAATATTGAATGCGCCTCAATGTCCAAGCTCAAAGGATGAGCAAGAAAGAATGAAAGGAGTCCCATATGCGTCTGCTATAGGATCCATCATGTATGCAATGATATGCACTAGACCGGACGTGTCATATGCCTTAAGCATGACAAGTAGATACCAGCAAAATCCAGGAAACAATCATTGGATGGCTGTTAAAAGTATATTGAAATACCTTAGAAGGACTAAGGATATGTTTCTAATATATGGATCTAGTGAAGAGGAACTCATTGTAAAGGGTTACACGGACGCGAGTTTCCAAACTGTGGTGCTCGATCACAATTTGGGTATGTCTTCATTTTGAATGGAGCTGCAATCTCTTGGAAGAGCTCGAAGCAGGATGTTGTAGCATTGTTCACTATGTAATCAGAATACATCGCCGCTTCATTGGCAGCGCAAGAAGCTGCATGGTTGAAGAAATTCATTACCGACCTAGGGGTAGTCCCTACCATTCAGGATCCCTAGAAATCTTTTGTGATAACTAGGGTGCGATTGCACAAATTAAGGAACCTCGTGCAAATCAAAAGACTAGGCACATTGAGTGGAGATTCAACTACATAAAGGATGAAGTTGAAAAGGGAAAGATATGTATTCGCAAAGTTCACACCGATCAAAACATTACGGATCCTCTCACGAAGCTCCTTGAACGGCCAAAACATGAGGGTCATACTTGTGCCTTAGGATTTCGATATTCTAGTGATTGGATTTGATCTATTTAGTATTTGGATATCGAAACAATTATTACTATGACTCATTTAATGATTATGGCATTTTGAGTTATGTTCAATTTTAGCATGTTTAAATACATGAATAAGTTAATTATTCTAGATGTCTGTAGTCGATCATATTTGTGGGAACAAATATGAAGGTAAGACTATTATGAACTCGGATTGGTGGATATTCATTAGGTATGAATATAGAGCAAAGTGTTGCTGCCAAAGTTCATAGATATTTGTGGGATACAAATATTGGACCGACCCACTCTCAAATATTACTAGATGGAATCTTTGTGATTGATCATAAGTAATTTTTGAGTAAAGGCGAATATCATAGTATCCTCTAACCTAAGATACATATTGGGTCTTAATATTCACCAAATATTATACTTTGACTTAGTTCTTCGCTATTCTGAAACATGGCAGTACATAAGGCTAAGCTCAGGTGTGGTACAAGGTGATTGTGAGAGACGTATGTAGTCAAGATGGGATTTGTTCCTCTTATTCGTTGAGAGTAAGATGTCTAAGCCCTGCTAAAGTTAAATCAATAGAGAATGATCACTCTATGTCTCTGGATTTGACATGACATCTGTAACGAAAGGATAAATGATTGATTCACCTAAATCATGTTCAAGTAAGGGACTTGAAGGGGATGATGTTATTGAATGGCACTTCATCATACGTATTAGGGGTAGTAAACTGTTGTTAGGCGGTATTTACTACTTACATCAATCTTTTATGTATCTTGTGCAAGTGGGAGATTGTTAGAATCAGTATGCCCAAGACACATATTAAATTGATGTCGCTAGTACGTTATGATTCAAGTCGGGTCATACCCAATAACAAGCTAGACAAACACTTATAATATTTATTTATGATATGATCAAACAAATAAATATTAACACTTCGAATATTTAGAAATTTATTTTCTAAATAATTGCACTTGAGAAACTAATAAATTAGATGGATAACTTATTTGAGAGTATATTTTATTTTGTTATTTAATGGGTTTAAATAACATTATAAAAGATTATGTAAGATATATGGATATCTTTCAAATCTTACAAGATCTCACACAATCCAAGATTAGATTATGTAAGATATGGATATCTTGCAAATCCTACAAGATCTCACACAATCCAAGATTAGATTATGGTAAGATATATGGATATCTTGCAAATCTTACAAGATCTCACACAATCCAAGAAAAGATCTTACAAGAGATTATATATATGGATGATTTGGTGCCAATTAGTGATTCTTACACACACACTCTTTCTATCATTAAAATCAAGTGCAAGAACACTAAAATTCTCTCTAGAATTTTCGGCCATAGATTGGTTGACCGTGAAGTCAAGAAACTCAAACGAAGACGAATACCGATTGTTGAAGTTCGCTGGGAATCCAAACGTGGCCCAGAATTTACTTTGGAACGAAATGATCAAATGAAAGCGAAATACCCACATTTGTTTACACAAGTTTCCTCTAATTAGATTTCGGGACGAAATTTCCTAAAGTAGGGGAGACTGTAACATTAGCCAAATTCCCAAAATTTAGATCTTTTATTCAAGTTCGTTTTCATATTTTGTTTTCAAGTTTCAAAGTCGTAAGCCAAAACCAAGGTTGTATATTTTCGGTCATTTCCAAAATTAATAAAGTTTCATATGTTATTCACGCTTTTTTGTAACAAATGTCATACTCGCACTTTCATTCATGCCTTGTTTTCTTATTTCAAAGTCGTGTGACCCAAACGAAACTTTATTCATGACATTCGCGGAATCGAAACCCAAGTCGCACATACTTCACACCATTTTTTTCCCAAACAATAAACAATAGGGTCAAAATGTCATAGGTGAAAGTTCAAGTCAATGGACTAAAAATACAAATAACCTAAACTTACCACATGATGCCACCTAGCAAGACACTAATCACTTCACCCTTGGACACTTGTTAACCTCTTAGCACATCATAGGACACTAATCAATCTTACGAAACTTGTCTTGTTCATATTTTGCCACCTTTCACCACTTTGCCACACTTATTCTAGTGTTGACACATAAGGGGACACTAATCCTCATCTTAGAACACCTTGGGACACTTGTCTTAACCTACTTAACCCCCCCCCCCCCTTCACTATAAATAGAACCACTTGGTCACCATTTTCTTCACACCAACTCAAAATACAAACATATCACTTAAGAAGTCTTGCAAAAATTTCTTCATCCTTCCTTTGAGCTTTCTCTTCTAGTCTTTTGAAGAAGTCCCCTAAAGTTAGTAAGTTCCTATCCCATAGCTCTTTCAATAAATAAATAGTTTCGTATTTTATTTCTGCCAAACCTATATTTTTACGCTTAATAAAAATTATAACGGGAACACATAAGTGTTTTTCCTGTTTTGGACAGATTCTGTGTTGTTACTTTAAACATCCGTCACTTGGTCAAAACTTAACCAAACAAATTAAAATCTTACCTTTTGATTAAGTTGGCTGAAATACGATTTCAACGATATATAATACATCAAAAAACACTTCCGTTTGGACCCTCAACCGTTTAAAACAAAACTGAAGGTCAAAACAAAATGATCTGTAAAGATCAGCGTTTTTGACCATCTTTCGGGTTCCAAACAGAAATTTTTTCTAAATGAAAGTTATAGAACAGACTTTGATTTACTATTCTGGAAATTTTCATAATTTTGTTTACTATTTTTAAAGTATTCTACAAAAACAACACAGTAAGCTGTCAAATTATTATCTTTAAAAACATTTAAACATCTTCAAAATCTCAATGTTTCCATAACCCACATTCATCCACAAACATCATTCCTAGGAAACACTTGAGCTTTGTAAACACATTCCAATCAGAATATAAGGTTTAACAAACCATATTACACGAGTTCCTCCACTCATTTGGTTTACAAGACCTCATTCTATCCGATCCGCCGATTTAGTCCCGCTACTTACGTAGTTATCCGATTTAAGGACACATTTGATTTCTCGGGCATTTGAGCTTGTTTAATCTTTTATTCAAGGTTATTTTGCAACCCCAAGTGAGTACATGGCTCCCCTCTTTTACGTTTTGCAAATATTTTGGGGTGATTCATATGTGCTAAATTGTTTTCAAGTTTTCAAATTACAAATGCTATGGTTTATATAAACACGACGATTTCAATAATGTGAACGAACTTGTTGGTGCGTTATATACTTGACACGAATGACATTCATTAGCTTTGGCCAAGCCGACCAGTAGTAAGTTATGGTACCATAGGACTGACAATCCCGTTACCAAGTTTCCCGGTGTTTGTGGGGAAGTTTAGGGAACGACCGAAACTGTTTACTTTAACAAACCCTTTGGTGGTTTGTTATTGCAATTTAAAAATACCCTTTGGTGGTATAGACGAGTCAACACAGGTTTGAATGTATTCACCAAAACGACCAAAAGTTTTCACAATTAAAACAAGGACGATTTGTTTACACGGGCGATGAACAATTGGTTTATGACACGAACAATGGACGAATGGTTTATGACACGAACAATGGACGATTGGTTTATGGTAAGTGATTTAAATAATGGTACGCGTGTAATGTGATAAAAGCATGGTGGATACGCAGTATTACTTCCTATATATAAATGCTTTTATCGTATTACATTCGTGGTGTTATTTGCATCACTTGGAACAAAGGTTTTCAAATAATGACACGCAACGATTTTCTATTAAAGATATAAACCATACAAAGTTTCTTCAAGACGATTTAATACTCGAATTTTCAAAACAAATGTTTTGGTCAAGATTCATGGCTACAAGTCTTTTATAAACTATAACTAACTTGTTTTAGTTGGTTAGTTATCATTGCAATACCAAATACCTTTTGATAACACGGTTTTCAACTAACGACTCTAATAGTCTGACAAGGTATTGCAAATACATAATCAAGGCTATGAATTTGACACTCTCACAAAACCTATGTACTCACCGACATATTTTTGCTGACTCGTTTTCACATATGTTTCAGGAAACCAAGTTTGATGTCGATGCATGCTCACGTAAGATTGGACGCGGACTTAGTGCCTTAAAATATGAAAGACAATAGTTTAATTAGTTTGTTTTAAATTCCAAGACAATGTAACTATGAAATTTCAATATTCAATCAAACATAACTTTAATTACCACGTGTTGTTGAAACAATCTGTTAACGTGACTCGCCGATGTTTCCGCCGCGGTTTGTTGTTTTTACGCGGTTGGGGTGTTACTGATTGGTTGTAAAAGAGGTGTTCATAAGTGTAGAAATCCTAGCATAATCATAGTGTTTGTTGGAAGGCTTGGGGTATACAAGCTTGAGGTCTTCTCCTTTGAAGATTACCATTCAAGAAGTATCATCCTTTTCACCTACTTGTTCTTTGAAAGGTAGTATTCTAAAACACCCTATGGTTGTTTTGATAGCATGCATATTCATATATGGATCCGGGTTTGAGTTTCACATACAAAATGTGTTTTGTATCAACACAAGTAACATGTTTTAAATAATTATTCCGCTGTGTTTTTATTTTATATGGATAAAATAACTTTGATAAACATGTTAAAACCCCAGCATATCTAATCTATACAATATTCAACACACGCTCTATCTAGCCTATTCGTACAGTGACGGACATAAAGTGCATCAACGATTTCCCCCTTGTCCGTTACTGTCGAAGCTTGATCTTGATCTTGATCTTGATCAGAGCCGTGTTTGAATATTCTGCAACTTCAATCAAGGTATATGTCGATGTAGTAGCACGTGTCAACAGGTTCCCCTTTAATTGATGATTCAGGTTTGCATTAACAACATTAAATTCCCCTGAAATCTCCAGTTTAGAACTTTGTTTGCACGGTTTCCGACCTCCTCTAATTTGCTTGACTGACAAATTTTCTTGAATAAACACCAACTTGAAGCTAGTCAATACAGCTACTCCGTTTCAACGATAACCACATACGTGTTCGGTTTAGCGCACTCCTCTTATGCTCGATCCATTGATCTTCAAAACCCAACCAGCAATTGATAGAAACTTCGAATAACCACACTAGTAAACTTCAAATCAATGAATACCCGTGAAAATCTAAAATCCCAATTTCCGTAATCACTCTTGATCAGCAAATCGGTAATCTTCTCAATCAGCAAATCATCATCGGAATCAAATAATCTGGCAGTACATTGAATCTGAGAATCATTCATCCGTGATCAAAATCACATTCTTCCTTTTTTAGTCACAGTAACAAATATATAGCTATCTCCGGTAGATAGGCGCAACTTAATCAACAAACATCGTCATCCAACGGCGGTTAGTCCAAGAAGAATGATTCATCTGCTTGAAGACTAAAATAATGGTACCTAGGATCATAGTTGATCATCGGTAAATTTTGAAACCACGAGCTAGCCCTTAATACCTAAGATCGTTACTAAACATTCGTGTACACTTCACATATCTTGAACATCCTCAGATCCTCACTGGTATCAATGACTGCTAATCCTGCTAACCCACCCTTCATCGGAGATCAGGACTCTAACCCTTAAGAATCAATCTATATTATCATCTGAAATTAGGGGTGTTCATGGTTCGGTTTCAAACGATGAAACCGTCTAGACCGGTCATCGGTTTGGTTTCGTGGTCAGTTTTTAATTAAACTTTTGGTCGGTCGGTTTCAAAATTTTAAAAACCGTACCAAACGGTTTGGTTTACGGTTTATAGTAAAAACCAGTCTTATAAAACCGGACCGGACCGTGGCTAATAATTCTTTTTAATATTTTATGTTACATCTATTGAGTTACTTATATTATTAGGATTAATGTAATTTATGTTTGACTTAAGTAGTCAACTGAATGTGGGCTAAGGAACATATATCCTTGTATATATGTTCAACACAAATTCTTTTTAATATGTTCTTCTTTATGGAACTCGTTTATTATCCTTATATTTTTATGTTTAGTTTTTGTATTTTTTATGTGAAAACATATTTAGTCTCAACATGCTTGTTACATGTAACATTACAAACATTGCTTCTGTATTCAACTAAGTTAATTTCCAATGTTCAAAAATATTTAATGAAATACTACAATTGTTGAAGAAACCCTAGATCAACCAGATCGGAATCTGTGTAGATCTATGGATCGGGCTATCCATAAAGAGCTTAATCCTTCGTTTGGTTTCGGGAAAGATACTTCGACTGATCCTGCAAAACAGAATACTGTCAGCCTCGCCACGGGAGAAAGGGGTTCTCCTCGTGACCACCCTCTGGCGTGAGAATAAGTACAGGTAGTTGGAGTAAAGTGAAGTAAGAGAGAGAATAGTTGAATGTGATATACCCTTTTCCTTGAATCTCAAGTTACTTATTTATAGCCAGAGTTTGGGCGCCGAAATGAGAGATGGAAACCTAACGGAATCTTTCACTGCTCCGTTAAGTTCTAACTGTCCGTTAGTGCACACGGATCGTGAGTTCATCTAAGGCTAGGGAGATGCCACATGTCGTCATGAGATCACTTTATTTTATTGATGTGAGCATGCTATCACCGTGATCTCCTTAGATGCTGCCACGTGTCATTCGGTTATAACTGAATAGTGGCTTTGCACAATTGACAATAAATGCTTCTAGAACATTTATACAACTGTGACCTGCAAGACCACCGTCACGTATGCATTATGTTACAACAAAAAAGATTCCTTTTGCCTCTGCACCATTTCTTGTAAACAGTGATTTCTGCTAAGGAAAAGTCTTTCAGGATTAACTGTTTCCTAACGCGAGCGACGCAATGTAGTTAAATGATCTTTTTCCTTCTTTGCTGTTTAGTGCAACGTCTGCTGAGCTTTGGTACAAATATATGCGCAAGGTTTATGAATGAAGTTTTACCCAAGGAAATTAATCAAGGTTAACTTTGAACCTTGCGCGAGCCCGTGTAAGGTAGTTAAATGATCTTTTTCCTTCTTTGGATACTTGGCGCAGAGTTTAGTGAGTCTTTCTTTGGCAATGAAGCTTGTGCAAGGTTTTCTTGGCAATTAATAGTGAGTATGGTTCCCTTGCTTGGCGCAAGGTTTTTGGACCATACCCCTTCAAGTCCCCCCAATCCAGTGTTGCTCCTATGCGCAAGTGACAAGTAGGTGGAGCACTGGACTAAAGAAAAATGATGTGTTGCATGCTTATAGATAGTTGCGCTGTATGGGTGCTGGTCCTTGAGTGTTTTTTGCTTCCTGGTGACGTATCATATGTGAACTTTGAAGACTATTTGAATTTCAAATATTTTGGAGGACACGTGTCGCTCATCTAGATAATGTAGTTGTTGTAAACGCATGTTCCTGAGACGTGGTGGTACTGTGGACAGGCTGTCAAAAGTATGTGTCCCACTACATTAATGATAATTTGGCGACACGCGCGCGTGAGGGTAATCATTGTTCCCCACTCGCTCTGTCAGTTACTTGGGAGGGTGTAATGGTCGCAAATGTCACTGCTGTCACGTCGAGCATTAAATGCGATTAGTATATAAAGGGGATCGACTCTTCATTTGCTTCTTTACTAGTTAGTGTTCTAGAGAGAGAGAGCACATATCCTTCAAATTTTCCGGCGATCTGCGACACTCTGATCATCCTCTTCGTTGAGTTTACTATCTTTCTGATCTTTTGATACTTATGGCTACTAGTTCCGGGAGAGTCGATTCGCAGGCAACATCGATACTTCCACCTTTAAAGTGGAAGAAAGAAGAATTCGACGCCTTGATCAACAACTTCCTGTTCGCCAAATCCTGGGGAGTATTTTACCCTAGGGAGGGTGCTACAGCGGCAGATGCTCCGGCTGGCTTCATCACTTTATTCTATGATTACTTTGTCGAGGGCAACTTTAGACTTCCGGTGACCCATTTCATGCTGGAAATCCTTGATATTTACAAATTCCATATTTCTCAGTTGAATCCCATGGGAATGGTGAGGATTATGCATTTCGAGTTTGTTTGTCAGTCGATGTAGATCATACCGACGGTCGAGAAGTTTTGGGTTTTCTATTAGTTGCACTGTTCTCTGGGATTCTATTCGTTCTAACAATGTTTGCAAGCAAAACGGCTGTTGTTAGTGCCACCCAAATCCTATCACGACTGGAAACAGAAGTTTTTTTTATGTGAAGGCAATAGTTATCCGACGGCGATGACGTTCAGGGCCGGGAGGAGATAGACTTAGAGACGTTGGCCATTCCTACCAACAAAGTGGGTACCAAAATAATAAGGATGTGCCCAATATTGTCTTGCCGGAAAGGGCGTTAATTACTGCTGGGATGAGCATCCTGTGGAAGAAGAAGCGTCAAGAAAAAACCGGTTTACACCAAAGATGGTGTCGGTATATTACTTCACAACTTCTTAGAGCAGCCTTTGATAACTGTTTATTGATGATGTTTTGTTGCTATGCTTTGTTTAACAGTTGCGCCATTATATTTGGTCTCTTTCAAGTAAGACAATGGAAAAATGGATGCTGTGCCTCTCGAGGAAAATGAGAAACCATGGTTTGATCAAATTTTGGGAAACTTTGAACTTCCCAACAAAGAAAGTGTCAATGCGCAGCCTTCCTCTACTACCGGTGCGTCATATACTGTAAAGCCTGAGTTAGAATTGCAATATTACTGGTAGATGCTAATTCTAAGTAATATTCCAACGTAACTTATGGCGCAACGTTTTTCCCTTTATCATTGATCATGTAGGTAATTTACTAAACTTGGGCGTAGGCCCTGAGTCGAAAAAGAAAAAGAAGCCAACTGCTGTTGTGCCCCCTTCCTCCAAACCAGATCAAAAGACTAAGCCATCTGTTGCTGTAAAAGCTGAGGGCAAGAAAAGTACGTGTCTCATATCTGATTCTTGGTGTGATTACATGGTGGTGTCAGACTCATTTGAGGGTCTCGTGTCTGTAGGTTTGAGGAAACCCAAGGAGGAGCCTGTTGACACGTCATCTGTCCCTGCCTCTAACCCAGATGAACCTTTGGAGATACCTTCAATCCCAGAGGAGTCGTTGAAGCGTACCTCAAAAAAGAGGAAGGAGTCGGAAACTGTACCACCTTCTCCGCCAAAAAAAGGTTGCGCGGCCGCGCATCGGCAAAAAGAGCAATCTGGATGCTCTTGTGAAGAAGTTTACTCCTGGTATGTCTACTTCATTGCACACTTTGTTGTAATAGTTGCGCACTGCCTTATGTTTGATACTCGTGTTTGTTTTTTGCAGAGAAACTTGTGAAGGCTGCGCCGATCACATCATCCTCTATGCCATCCCCGCGCAAGCCTGATAATACTGAAGGGGGTGATGTGGACCATAGCGCACCTATTTTTAATACGGATCCTATTATTCCATAGAAACCTGAAAGAGTGGCTCCAGAAGAAGAGCCAAAACAATTTGTTGCTGAGAATCCTGCTGGCGAGCAGGTTAAAGATACTGCTTCAGATGTCGCTAAGAATCCTGCTGGCGAGCAGGTTAAAGATACTGCCTCAGATGCTGCTGCAGGAGGGCCTGTAGTTGCGGAACAAGATAAACCATCCACACCCATTGCTGAGCCTTCAACGCTTATTTCTAAGGGTGTTGGCCCTTCCACAAAAGGCGATCATTTTATGCCATCTTTTGATGACCCAGATGAGGAGTCGCCGATTCGTCCCGATGAAACACCTGGGGATTATTGTTATCGCACTTATTCTGAGAAACGGGCTTCTGAGATCCACCAACCTGTGTGAAAGGTCAAACAAGGCGACGTTTTTACTGATTGGCACTCATGCAAGGAGTGGTATAAGGGCATCTTCCCTCTGGCGGAGGTGAAACGTCAAGAAGAAAAGAATCATGATGCCGCTTATCAGACGTATTTACTAGAGTCTGCCCTTGCCTCTTCCACTATGAACCGAATTGTGCGCGAATGGCGCAGCATGAACAAGGAGTGGGATGAGGTTGAATTAATAAGGCGCAGCATGCTGAAGATCGCAAGCGCTTTGTGGAGGCTTGTGATCGCGACAATAATGAAAATTTTTCTCTTTGTAATGAAATTGAGAAACTCAAGAAAGAGAAAATGATGTCGTTGCTGCAGGAGAGGAGGCCCGTTCGCATAGAGAGAGGAGCGAACAGAATGAGGTAGCGACCAAAATGACTCTCCTCCTTAAGAATAAAGAGGATTGATGATTTAACCTCTATGTTATTTGATCAGGCGCGTCTGCAGGCGGAAGTTGATTCCTTGAAAAAGGATATCAAGCTTCATCGTACTGAGAAAGCCGAGTTGACCCGCCGTCTTACAGAAGGCGAGCAAAAAGTTAATGATACGGAGGTCGCTTGTGCCACAGCTGAGAGCCTGGCAGAGTCGCTGATGAATCAGCTTACCTGGCTGCGCGAGTATGGAATTGTGGAGGTATTATCCCTATCTTGAAATATATATGTCTTGTTGAATTATCATATCTTATACCGACGTGTTTGCATACTTATTGCAAATTCCATCTTAAACTCTACGGAGTTAGATGAGAGAGTGGCTGAACTGATGGTGGCGGCACGGAACGATGGTCATGCTGAGGGCTACAAAGAATGTACGCTGCATGTGGCCCATGCTTTGAAGACTGAGTGGGACACAAGCCGAGCTGCTACGGATGGAACTGATACTTCTGCCATCTATACAGCTGCGAAGGAACAATATGATCACTTGGAAATCCTAATCATGGACCTTGTTGATGTTGCGCTGCAACACGATGACTTTGTTGATAGATTAAAAGGGATCTTCGAAGTGGCAGAGAAGCAAAAAATCACAAAGGATGCGGGGAAAGAAAACTAGATTGCTTTAATTTCCTAGATGCTTGTTTTTGCTTTTGATGTAACGTTGCGCGGATGCGCAAGTACTTTTTATTTGAACATAATATATTTCATTTACAATATTTGCATGTGATCAATTGCTTGTTTAGGATAGACAAATAAACAATAATCAATGTCATGTGTGAGCGTAAGCATCTTTTTATCTTGTGGCTCATGAGTATGTGTTTTTGTGTATTCAAAGGAATTGTATGCATTTGTAATAAATATATACAGAATGTAAGTAGTGGCAGAAGATATTTTATTTCATCGATAAAGCGTAGAGCTACAACTATCACTAAGATTACAAGTAATAATTAATGTAAGCAGACTCATGGAAAGCGCAAGGCTAATGAGCTCTGAGATTACATGTAACATCTGCGCAATTGCTGGGCATTCCAGGTCCGTGGGACGGTAGAACCATCCAAACGCTTCAAAGAGTATGCTCCTTTGTCGAGGACTTCATGGATCACATAAGGGCCTTCCCACCTTGGCGCGAGTTTACCCGGTTTTTCAGCATTAGATGCTTCATTATCGTGGAGGACGAAATCCCCCGGTAAAAATGTGCAAACGCGCACCCGCTTGTTATAATATTTCTCCAGCTGAGATTTATATTTTGCTTCACGGATGGCTGTGTTTTCACGTCTCTCTTCAACCAAGTCCAAATCCAAGCGACGTTGCTCTTCATTGTTTTGTTTTTCAAGCGGAAGCATTCTTGGCGATGGGAGACCTATTTCGGCAGGTATTACCGCCTCTGTACCATACACCAAGCTGAATGGGGTTTCTCCCGTACTTGTTTTAGGCATTGTTTGATGTTCCCATAGAATGCTGGGCAACTCGTCGACCCAACCGCGCCACGCCGAGCCAAGGCGGGCCTTAATGTCGTCAACTATCTGCTTTTTAATACTTTCAACTTATCCGTTCACTTGGGGGTGCGCAACGGATGAAAACACGTGTTCAATCTGCATTTCCTGCATCCACTTTTGCAGATCTTCGGATGTTAAATTGGGACCATTATCTGTGACGATGCGCATGGGTAATCCGAAGCGACAAATGATATGCTCCCAGATAAATTTGTGGATTACCATGGCTGTGGTCGAGGCTAATGGTTTTGCTTCAACCCACTGTGTGAAGTAGTCAACAGCAACAACGATGAATTTTACTGCGCCTGGCGCATCAGGAAAGGGCCCCACTAAATCAATGGCCCATTGTTGAAACGGCCATGCCGTTGTAACCGGGACCAACGGGTTTTTGGGGCGCAACGTTTTGGGTGCATGTCTTTGACAAGCCATGCACTTGTGCAGCGTGTCCACAGCATCTATGTACATCCCAGGCCAATAGTAACCTGCGCCCATCACCTTTGTGACGACCATGCGTGGCCCCACATGTATGCCACACAATCCTTCATGATTTCTCGGATCAGATATTGCGCATCATTTTTATCGACACATCTTAATAAAGGTCCTATGTACGATTTGCGGTACAGAATACCATCTGCCATTTCATAGTTTATAGCTTTGCAACGGATCTTTCGTGTGTGCGCCTTGTTGTCATGATGTTGGCCATGTTGTCAAAACAAGATAATCGGAGACATCCATGATGGACTCCCCATTTCGACCATGGTAACTTACTTCAGCGGAACAGATGGATTTTGTAGAACTTCAATCCTGACTTCCTTTGCTACATGCTGAAAACTCGTGGCTGCAAGTTTGGTTAAAGCATCAGCGCGTTTGTTTTCACTTCTGTTGATATTTACCACTTTAAATTGTCGGAATTGACTGATTAAAGATTTAGCTTGTTCCAGGTATAATGCCATAACATTGCAGCGCGCATCATAAGTACCGTTAATTTGTTTAGCTACTAGTCGAGAATCAACATGTGCTGTCAGATTTGTCGCGCCCATTTTTATAGCAAGGCACAAACCTGCCAGAAATGCTTTATACTTAGCCTCATTGTTTGTGCTTTTGAAATCCAGACGTATAGCATAAGTGAACTCTTGATTATCTGGATTGACTAATCGGAGGCCTGCGCCTGCTTCGTCACTATTAGATGCGCCATCAGTATACAGTAGCCATTCTCTATCATCCGAACTGGAACCTGATTTTGAATTGCTTTGCATTCTTGCGCTTTATCTGCTAGAACCTTGGCTATAAAATCAGCAAGAATTTGCCCCTTAATTGTTGGTCTTGGCTTTTAGACAATATAGTGACCGCCTAGTTCGATAGCCCATTTGGCTAACCGTCCTGAGACGTCTGGTTTAGAAAGAATCTGACCAAGCTGATAATTTGTCAAGACAGTGATGATGTGCCCTGAGACGTACCTGCGAAGCCTTCGCGATGCGTGAACAAGCGCAAGTACCAGTTTTTCCACCATTAAGTATCGAGATTCTGGGTCATTTAGCATTTTGCTGATGTAATAAATAGGTGTTTGAACACCTTTCCGTTCAACAAGCAACACTGCTCCAACTGCTAATTCAGATGCAGCAAGATAGAGAATCAGAGGTTCTTTACTACGCGGGGCTGTCAAAGTTGGCAACTGAATTAAGCAATCTTTCATGTCTTGGAAAGCTTTTTCCGCCTCTGGCGTCCATTGAAATTTATCCTTCTTTACACAGTTGCGCAGAGTATAGATGAAAGGATAAGATTTTGTTGCGTGGTTCGCAAGGAAACGATTAAGAGCAGCTAACCGCCCGCCAATCTCTGCATCTCCTTTACGCTCGCCGGAGAAGTCATACTTTTAATTGCTTCAACTTTCTCTGGATTGACTTTAAACCCATTCTTTGTGACGATGAATCCGAGGAAATTGCCTTCTTCCATGCCAAAAGAACACTTGCTTGGGTTTAATTTCGAATTCACACTTCGTAAAGAATCAAAAGTTTTCTTAATGTTTTCTAACATCATTTCTTCTGTATGGCTCATGATGACTAGATCATCAATATACACTTCAACAGTTTTCCCGATGTCATCTCCAAAAACGGAATCCATAAGTCGCTGATATGTGGCTCCCATATTGCGGAGTCCAAAAGGCATTTTTGTATAACAGAAAATTCCTTTCTCCGTGCGGAAAGCCGTTTTGTCTTCGTCCTCTTGTTTCATCAGCACTTGATGGTACCCCTTGTAACAGTCGAGAAAACATTTCCAGCGAAATGATGCTAAGGGGTCCACTTTTTTGTCGATCTCTGGAAGATAGTAACAATCTTTGGGACATGCTTTATTTAAATCCTTAAAATTGACACACATGCGCCACCCGCCGTTATGTTTTTTGACCATAACAGGGTTCGCCACCCAAGTTTGATACTTGACTTCACGCAGGATACCAGCTTTAAGCAATTCGGCCACTTGCTCGTTCATAGCTTCCGTTTTCACTTCCCAAGCTGCGCTTTTTCTGAACCACTGGTTCTGCTGATGGGAAGACATTTAAGCAATGTTCTGCAACGTTGCGCGGAACCCTTATCATGCCTGCAGGTGTCCATGCAAAGATATCCATATTTCAAAACAACAAGATTTTGAGTTTTGCACGAATTGCCATGGAAATTGCAGGACCAAGAATAATTGGTTGCTCTGGATACTTATTGTTCAGCACCCATTTCTCAGGTTCGTTTGGTGATGTTGGTTTAGTCGCCTTAACAACTGGTTCTTCAATAGACATAATCTCTTTTCTACGAAAATGATAGCTACTCCAGTTGGCGTTGGGAAACCACATGCAGCGTGAGGCGCAGACGTGACCATGCTGAAATCTCGCTGCGCTCGACGCCCTAATAAAACATCGTGGCGAGATGTTGCTGGCATTACCATGAAGTTCACTTGAATGGTGCGTAAGTGTTTACCGTCTAAAAGAATCACGGGGAAGACTATCTGTCCCAGAGGGGAAATAGCCTCATTGCAGAATCCAGTTAACGGGAAGTCAACTAGTTCTAGGCGTGCCTTATCTTCCGGGTCTAACTGCTTGAAACATTGTTCATATATGATATCCATATAACTTCCCGGATCTATGAACATGTAGTCAGTCTGGTAATGGCCAAAGATACTTGTGATTACCACTTTCCTGAGGTCCGCTTGGAACCACAGGACATATCACTTGCTGCTCGCGCCATTTCTCTCCTCGAATCTTTGAAAGCTACGCTTGCGCGACGAGCTTCCTTGAATCATGGCAACTTGTTTCATCTTTTTGTTGCTTAGACTTTCATCGCCGCGCGTGAGTTGCCGGACCTCTTTTCGAACTGATTGCACTAAGTGTGTCAATTTACCACTTTTCAATTTCTGTGCGCAGGCTAATGCAATTTCAGTTGTATGCTCTGTGTCTTTGTGGAAATCACAGAAGAGATTTGGGTCTTGACCCTTTTTGTTCTACATGGGCTGAGGTAGTTTAAATTGATAATTCTTAGTGCTCAAGACTTCCGCTGGAGACTTTGTTAAGGGAGTCCATTGTCGATCCCGATTTTCCTGTTTGATTGCCTTCTGGGTAGTGATCTTATTAATCGTTGCGCGAGCGTCTACAGGTGAATACGGGGAGTATGAGCTTTGATTGGAGTCCTTCCATCCTTTCTTGAACTTTCGACCACCTCTACTCGGATCTTGAGGACAATTCTGAGGTAATGGTGGCCTGTTAGAATTGAGATTCTGTTCCGTCTGCGCGTAAACCTTGGTTGCTGCCATTAGCTTATCCCAGCTCTTCGGAAGGCTAGTTGTTCCAGAAAGTACTTTGATCATTTTGTCGCACCTTACCACGTATTTGAATTGCGCGCGTATAAGGTCCTCATGAACGTCTCCAATCTCCAAAACTTCTTTATTGTAGCGCGTAATAAAATCTTCAAGGTTTTCATCATCCCTCCGCCAGATGTTCATCACATCGGAGGAGTCGCACACGTATCGCCTTTGTTGACTAAAGTGTGTAAGGAACTTCTCCTTGAGATCGTTCCAAGAAGACAATTTACCCGTAGGTAGGTTATCAAACCAGAGGCGTGCGGCGCCTATAAGTGTTTGTACGAACAGATGACACCACATTGGTAATGTCCATCCTCCAATTAACCCTGCCGCCAGTGAACAGACGCATGTGGTCATCTGGATCTGATAATCCATTAAACTTACCAACGTTTGATGGCAATTTTGCTCTTTCTAGCGGGGCTAGAGCGATTTCCTTCACAAATTTTGATTGTTCAGCAGCTTCAGCAGGTCGATAAATCAAGTTATAATCATGTTCTGCCTCAGGATTATACACTGCTTGGATCTTAGGCTTATAACTAGCATGAACTACAGACAGACGATTAAAAACACTTGCACTATCTCCTTCTTCATAGGTCTTATCATACTCATCGTATTGGGTGTCCCGCTTTTGTGATGATCGCGGGCCCAAACGTGAGTGAACTGATGGCCGACGTTGAAGGTTTTCTTCTTGCTTTCTGTTACCAGAATGAACAGAATCATTTCTGGTTTTAGAGTACATTTCAGTTCCATATACAGATACATGTGAAAGCGCACGAACTTGGTTCTGAGTTCCATAACTCAACGCTCGAGGTGCCAGCGAAGCACGAACCTGAGGTGTATTAACCGGAGCTTGAAAAGCTGGAGTTCTGGTTTGGGCACATAATTGGGCATACATGGCGTTCAAAGCAGTTTGAGACTTAATTAACCATGATAATGGAGTTTCTCCAGGTGGGAGAATTGGCGCAACGTCAACGTGAGGAGCCACCGGTGTTAGTGGAATGCTCGCATGATCTGGATCATACGGAACATCAGCTTCGGCGCACGAATCTTCAACAATCTGTCCGTCGACCTGTGGAGAGCCGGTGACGTGGCGAATCTCCGATCGAGGACTTGGAAATGACGATCCATCAGCCATGAAGCTGTAGATCTAAGTGAAACAAAACGAAAGATGAGAGAAGAAAAGAAAGTCGGTGGGCGCCAATGAAGAAACCCTAGATCAACCAGATCGGAATCTGTGTAGATCTATGGGTCGGGATTTGCATAAAGAGGTTAATCCTTCGTTTGGTTTCGGGAAAGATACTTCGACTGATCCTGCAAAACAGAACATCGTCAGCCTCACCACGGGGAGAAGGGGGTCTCCTCGTGACCACCCTCCGACGTGAGAATAAGTACGGGTAGTCGGAAGTAAAGTGAAGTAAGAGAGAGAGTAGTTGAATGTGAATACCCTTTTCCTTGAATCCCAAGTTACTTATTTATAGCCGGAGTTTGGGCGCCAAAATGAGAGATGGAAACCTAACGGAATCTTTCACTGCTCTGTTCTAACTGTCCGTTAGTGCAAACGGATCGTGAGAACATCTTAGGCTAGGGAGATACCACATGTCGTCATGAGATCACTTTATTTTATTTATGTGAGCATGCTATCACCGTGATCTCCTTAGATGTTGCCACGTGTCATTTGGCTATAACCGAATAGTGGCTTTGCACGATTGGCAATAAATGCTTCTAGAACATTTATACAACTGTGACCTGCAGGACCACTGCCACGTATGCATTTTGTTACAACAGAAAAGATTCCTTTTGCCTCTGCACCATTTCTTGTAAACAGGGATTTCTGCTAAGGAAAAGTCTTTCAGGATTAACTGTTTCCTTGCGCGAGCGGCGCAATGTAGTTAAATGATCTTTTTCCTTCTTTGCTGTTTAGCGCAACATCTGCTGAGCTTTGGTACAAATATCTACGCAAGGTTTATGAATGAAGTTTTACCCAAGGAAATTAATCAAGGTTAACTTTGAACCTTGCGCGAGCCCGTGTAAGGTAGTTAAATGATCTTTTTCCTTCTTTGGATACTTGGCGCAGAGTTTAGTGAGTCTTTCTTTGGCAATGAAGCCTGCGCAAGGTTCCCTTGGCAGTTAATAGTGGGTATGGTTCCCTTGCTTGGCGCAAGGTTTTTGGGACCATACCCCTTCAATAGTATTCAAGTAATTTGTATATGAAATGGAAGCTGCAAAGAGTAATGTTCCTAAGAAAAGCAATATTAATGAACCACCTATAAATTGATACTAGTTCTTGTTGAAGCATTCAAAAATATGACGTAATAGCTTCAAACCATGAAACCAAACCGAAACCAAACCTTTAGTAGTGGTTTGGTTTGGTTCGGTTTTAGATTTTGACGGTTCGTTTCGGTTTACGATACTAAAAAACCGTTACTAACGGTTTGGTTCATGGTTTGACCAAAAAAACGTCAAAATCAGATCGTGAACACCCCTACTGAAAATTCTGAACTTCCTGTGATCACGAAATCCCAATGTAAACTTTTTTTTTGTGAGCAACTGGTACACAGCTTTGTCTGAAAGATTCACTATATCATCTTCTTTAGTCATGAATTGCAAGTATATAGCCTTCCCCGTTAGTCCCGACGCAACTGAAACTACAAAACATGCTCATTTCCTGGCGGTTAGTCTGCAAAACAGTTCATTTGCCTTGTAGAGTTAAAGATAAGCAGTCGTATGTGCAACCGGCTTGTACGAAGACTCAGGCATCAACGTGACCATGACTACGAATATGATAATCCGACGGTTCTAGACGGAAGCTTGGGCAAAACGTAACCGATTCGGTAGAATTTATTAAGAAAGGAGTAGAAACAGAATCAGCGGAAGCATATGTTCATTCATACCGAATGAGTATACATCATTACATGCTGCCGGAGATCCTGTAGAAATTCCGCCAGCGTCTCCCCATATGGAAGCTCCAAAACTTACATACAATGAACACACACCCTCTATATACAGACATTGAGACCAACTCGTACGAACCGGCATGGCTTCGTACGAAGTGGCTACACTTCATACGAATTGACTACTCTTCGTACGTAGTGACACTATAAACTCTGTTCAGTTCGTACTTGGGTCGTGTGTTCGTATCTAATCTATACAATATTCAACACACGCTCTATCTAGCCTATTCGTGCAGTGACGGACACAAAGTGCATCAACAATCTTTCCAAGGGGATACCTTGAGAAGTACATGGTCTCCGACATTGAATTCCAAAGGCTTACGTCTTTTGTCGGCGTAACTCATTTGTCGACTTCTAGCTTTTAGTAAGTTATAACGAATCTGCAAGATCTTGTCCATTGTTCCTTGTATGAGCTCAGGACCGGTGATTTGAGCTTCTCCGATCTCGTGCTAACAAATAGGCGAACGACACTTACAACCATACAATGCTTCAAATGGTTCTATTTGAATACTAGCGTGATAACTGCTGTTGTACGAGAATTCTATCAAAGGTAAGTGCGAATCCAAGTTCACACCAAAATCGATTACGCATGAACGAAGCATATCCTCTAGAGTTTGGATAGTTAGCTCGGTTTGTGTAACAACCCGACTTTTCCGATCGTCTCTGTTTTATCGTTTACTTTCGTTTACTCTGAGATTCTATTGTAAAAGGAATAACGATGATATGAACGCATTTTATCTCACTTACTTATCGCATTTAGACGCTTAATACTCGAACGCTCATCACAACGCAAACTTAACGTGGTTATATATGTTATTATGTGTGATTATGTGTTATATATGTTTTATACTCACTTAAATGCTCATCGCTCGCTCGCTTAACTCGATTTGTCGCACTAATAAACAAACAACGCTTAATGTCTCGCTAAAATGCTTAACGTACTTGAACTAACTAATACAAGCGAAAACACCAAACAAATAGCCGACACTCGAACTGGAAACAACTCGCACAAAACAGACCATCTCGTACGAACTAGTCAGTTCGTACGAACTGAGCACTTCATATAAGTCAGGCACTTTGTACGAGTTGTCCAACTCGCACAGAAACATCCAACTCGCACGAGACGCCCTAGCACCCTCCTTCCTCCTCCTCTATAAATACCTCCGTCACTCTCACACACTCCTCTTGCTGCCACTTTGCACAGACCATCCTCTACCCACTTATCTCTGTTTTCCAAGTAAGTAACAACTCTTTTCACATAAACCACAACGATTTACACGAGATTTTCTTCGATTTCATCCAAACTTATTCTATTTATGAAAACCTTCATCTTTTTCATAAAACTTTCTGTTTTTTACCTCAGATTCCCACTTAAACGAGTATATTGGGCTTAGCTTCGGCTTCCCAAGTTAGAAATCTTGTTATTTCAAACTCACCAAGTGTTCAATCCTAGGAAAATTGTTTTAAACTTGATTTTGACACTAAAACAGACCAAAACCGACATATGTTTCGTTCACTAGATAGTGGGACGAAGCGGTGTCGAAACCGTCATGAAAAGGACTCGAATTACATTTGTTTCAGGCGAGAACTCAGTCCCAGATGCACGAAGACGCAAGACAGTCCCTCGTGCGAACTGGACTAGCTCGTACGAACTGCCCAATTCGTACGAACCAGTCCCACTTCGTACGAAGCACAGTTCGTACAAACTGGGTTCCCCGCACTAAGCTCTGTTTCGACCGTTTCAGCAATATGGAAGGCTGATGCACTTCTGTTTCCACATGCAGGCCGATCCGGAGCTCTCCCCACTCCATACCACTCGTGTTTACTGTTTAAACACACACTGCGAGTATACTTGACCCCTTTTGTGACAGCCTGGGATTTTCTTAACCATTCTAACAAACTGAACTTTCGTGCATTTGCATGCCTAACCGCGTTTACTCAATTTTCGGGACGAAAATTCTTTCAACATGGGGATAATGTGACATCCCAGTTTTTGCAGGTATTTTAAACGCGCTACCATATCGTCATTTGTTTCTACGCTAATTTAATTTGTAGAACTAATTACGCGCACTCTATAATTACACTAACTTTAGTATTTCGGGAATACACGAGGTTTGAGAATTCTAACGGGTCGTATTTGAATTACGTGTTACGTGTTATAGATTTCGTGTCACGAATAATTGTCGAGTCGTTATGTGTGTAATTATTTAACGAGTTATACTTAATGGTTAATAAGTTCTAATTAAAAATCCGAGCCGAGCTTGTGAACCGTTTCAACCTTGTGACCCAAGTAAACCCAACCCGACACCCCAACCCATATCCCTTGTTTCGGCCTAGCACCTAGTCGCCCCCTTAGTTTCTTGGGAAGCAAGCTACTTGGGGAACAAGGGAGTAAGGGTTATAAATAAAACCCTTGTCACAAAAATCAAAACCCTAATTCCCTAACCTCTTGGAGGCGACGACGGCAGCCAACCCCCCCTTTCACGACGCAAGCACCCCCTTGTTCGATCACAAGTTCTCCTCATCGTTCGCTAGTTATCATTGTTTCAAGGTTAGCGTTTTAATCGTGTTATGATTTCACGTATTGATTTTGTGTGATATCGATCATGATCATGTTATGTATGATAATATTATGAAAAGTATTGTTATGTATGATTTTTTTCGGGTGAATATGCGGTTCTTAGGGTTTGTGATGATATGGTTGGGTATTAGAATCATAGGCTGCATTTTTCTCTATAAAATCATGATATATGTTTAGGGTTTTGATATTATGATTACAGATGCATGATAATTAAAGTATAACCTGCTGCAAATCGTTATAATAAGTCGTGGTGATCGTTAGGAGGGTTCGGGTGGAGTTTAAGGCTAAAACAGCAAGCTGATGCGCGAAGACAGCCAACTTCAATTGGCTGTAACTGAACCGTTACAACTCAAAAAATCGATTTTCTGAAGACTAAAACATACGTTTTCAAAAAACGCTTCTAATGGCACCGGAATCACATTTTTCTGAAGTCGTTTGCTATTTTAAATTAGTGATTTCATGCAGCAGCTGAAGCTGCATTTTTTTTCTGCAGAAAATTCACATAATGTTTTCTGTCATAACCTGTAAACCGAAAGGAATTAAGTCACAAAACTTATACAGTAGATACTCCTAGGTTTTCAGAGAAATCTCCAACTGGAATTTCGTTAATCGGACAAACGTGTATTTTTAAATGAATTTTCTCGTGGACTGCAGTCAGATAGCGACGAATCTGACTGTAGCCTAGTAAATAAATTTTTATAAATAATTGGTAAGGAAACAAGACTTGAAAATTTTATACAACATTATACAGTCTAATTAACACCTTCTGTAAAAATATTGGAATTTTTGGAACGTGGGAACTATTTTATAAAAATTCCCGAAAACAGCCCAGTTAGGAATGTACAAGTTGAAACATGACAACTTACACTTGTGTGTATCTAAGTGATGTATTTGCTATCCTGTGTTTGTGACAAGTTGTTGGTCGTTATTTTGTATAGTGACACCTTGCATGCATGATTATGGTTTTGAACTTGTCATTACGTGTTTCATACGGTGTGCTAGTTACGCGTAGGGTTTTGTGTCAGTGTGCGTTCACACACTAACTTTGAACCGGTTGACAAGATAGGACGTGATTAGCGGTCCCATCCTTTACTTCTTTTGCATTTATCTAACCGAGCAACTTAAGGTGAGTTCACGGCCCCTATTTCTTTAAACGTTTACTAAACAAAGGGGGAGAAAACATGTACACGTTACAGTGATATATGGGTTGATTATATTACGCTACAGTAACGTCTTTCTATTTAAAACATGTACACGTTACAGTGATGTATGGGTTGCATACATCACGGTACAGTAACGCCTTTCTATTTAGAGTTATGTTATACGGTTATGGTCACAAGGGAGCATATATCACATGTCAGTCCCCTTATCACTTACGATGCCGTTAGTATTGGATTATAGCGAGGGAATTTTTAGTAGTACTATTGGGCCCGAAAAGCCCCATTCGAACTGGTCGCGCCAGTTAGACCGAACGTTGATGGTCACGAGTGTAGAATTTGCCTAACTTTTTAGCCATGGTTAGTGATAGGCCTGGCACAACAGGGGCAGCAACGTCAGCTTCGGATCGAACACTTTGTTGACATGACCTAGGCTAGCTACCTAAACATATAACATGAACTGCTAAACTACATAATATTAATCTGATTCGGGTTGGATCAGGGTAACTTATGAGACACTGGTTCAGGGTTGAACCAGTGGGGAAACACTTATGTTTAAACTTGTGAACTAAAACATGTGAACTCACTCATTATTATTGTTGACACTTGATTTTACATGTTTTCTCAGGTTGCTAAGGTAGCACACATCAGGACTAGGATGCATTATGGTGTCGCATTGATTTCATCAAATATTTAGACACAACTTTAAAATTACATTGTTATTTTTGTTCTGTAATTGATTACGCTTCCGCAACTCAATTGTATAAGCAGTATTTTCTCATGAATGAGCAAACAGAAAAATTTTTAAACTCATATAGTGGTCGTTCAATATGACTAATGACTGTGATCCTGGTTCGTCACGCGCCTCGCGGTAAAACCCCGCAAGTGGATTTTTGAGGGTGTGACAGGTTGGTATCAGAGCCAATGGTTATAGTGAACTAGGTTTGCATTAGAGAGTAGACTTAGTCTATAGCCTTAGACAATGCATTAGTCACACACCAACACCAACACACATACCTGACATACAAGGACACTCATAGATGATATGCCTATGTACATCGCATCAAAACTTACATTGAAGTTGTAGGCATGTGGACATCATCCATTTAACCTTCTACTGACGAGGAACACACCAAACTCTTTGTATCTTCATCCCAAGTGGCGATGTTCGTGGGATCGCCAACGACGTGAATCTACTCCTATCTGAGGGCCATGAGACGGAGCCTCTAGAGGAGCGTTTCCCATCACAATCATCTGTACTTCTTCCTACACCACACAGATGAGCAAAACACTAGCTTGAGCCTACCGATTCTACTATCGGGTATGGTGAGCTTTCTCAAGTCCATGATTGGGACGACATACAACATTGATGCATATCTCTTGGGAGTTAAGTTATCGAAAACGAGTCCTTTCTCGACCTAGCAACGACATTACCCCGGCCCCACTAGTTCTACCTTCTTTCATCCTGAGCAGGTGGCCCTGGCGTGAGGCACCCTGCGTTAGGGCAGTTCGTTCCACACGTTATTGCAGAAACCAATGACATCGAGATGTCATCATTTTTCCTGATCCATGATTCTACTTCTTTGGTTGATATTCTTCGAGGGAATGATTGACCACGAAACTAAAAACACTTTGCCTATTGCACACCTGAACTCTAACCTGACTCGGATGGTGGAAAAGTTGCCTTGCTTTTTCTGGTAACCTACGTTAATGAACCAGTTTCATCTCTTGAAGTCACAATTCATGTGCATGTTTGTTCCATGCGCACTCTTACCTCTACAATCTGTTGGATTGGATTCTCATGTGTGTTTTCAGCTTGAGTAGATCCTCATATCAATTGATCCTACATTACTCTTTCTGATATAACTCTGAGTTTATCAACATTTGGATTATTGACTAAGCTTTTGATAACTCTATCACTTTGACAACACTTTGTACTCGAAAATTTAAATCTGAGGGACATGTTGACACAAGATAGATGGAACTAGGGTGAACATGCAAACCAAATTACCATTACGGGTGCACACGTAGTAGTAATTTGCGATGCATGTAAGTCCTTGTGAAACCCTTTTGTGGATAAATTGTCCTAACCTGTGAATCTCATATTTAAAACTTCCACTGTCAATAGAATCTCTCGTAACTCATTCAACGACTAACTGGTGTCGTTAAACTTGTCTAGCAGTTGATGGACGCAACAATTAGATTTAAGATTTTTTTAGACACATTGAGCTATCCTCAATGGAATCCCTCGTTATTATTTATTTATTTATTTATTTCTTTTCTCATATACGAGTCTTAGTGAAACTAAGATTCTCATCAGAACCTGTTATCTTGATTGAAACCCTATCAGAAATCGTAGGGTAAACCCTTCAACATCAGCATATAAACGAATTATGAAGAATCTCTCGTATGCTCACACCTTATCCCTTGCCTTAGCTATAATATTTCTTTTACCCCTTATACTCGGTCTTGTCGCTAATCTTTAGTCTAACCTGATGTACATTGCAACATATCCAACCCTACAAACGGATTTCCACAAAATGGTCCCATCATCTTATGGACATCAGAAGACAAGATGTAAGTTATTCAACACCCAGATAAACATGATGACATATACAATAATCTTACTCCTCGTATTGCTAGGATAGTTATTCCATAACAGTTTTCCCTTCTGGGCTAGTCTATCTCCTAGCCATTGTACTGATCGATGCTTACTGTTTAATGCAACTGTTAGTTACTGTTGACGGCGTAGACAAATCTCCCACCCAATTGTCATGGTCGCACTACATCTTCGAAACTTTACGCATAATCTCCCATCAAATGTGTGTTCAATTTTTTTAAGAACTCGGTGAACTTGTCTTTTTGATCCTTGGTCATCACTTCTTGAAACCTTGAGGATGGTGATGAATTGTTGATACGATCATAGCCCTTAAACTTGTTTTCACGTCCTTTCTTTGAAACCTCTTGACTCCACAGGCATATTTTAGATTCATTCACATGACCAAAGGAAACTCCTCCGAATTTGGTTGCTTACCGACACGATAAATTGCACACTCATCTAAGTTCATGGATCAAAGTGTATTATTCCCCTTCGCGAGTGGGCGAGTCCGACAAATTAGACGGAGGTTTCAGTGAATCTTAACACTACAAACTCGTGCAGCAACCATTTTTCGATGGTAAATTCTTGTTATGATTGATATATCCACGTGACACCCCTTTTTGACAAATGGCGTTTTTCATTTTTTTTTACCTTATGCAAACTTGTATACGACCAGCTATACCCCTGACATCAAGTAGACCCCTGTTACAGATCCTTACACGCTTACGCATCGATTGTGACTACCCTTTTTGCACGTTTCCACATCCATTCGGGATATACTTCTCGGATTCTATGATCCTTATCCTAACCACATTCTTTGCGAACTCTCGCATGGATGGGTTACTCTCTACAAACGTTACTCGAGGAGCAATGGACCGTGAATATCACAGATATGGAGGTACCACGAGAACTGTCCTTAGAACTCATTACGAACGAGGCAGGTTCCCAGTCATGACATTCGAATTTAGCCTACCATGACGAATATGCCACTTGTTTTCTTTGACGACATCCGAATCTACTCCAAGAACTAGTAGGAATCCAAACGATACCTACACCTTACCATGGAGCCCCTACCACACAAACAACCTTATGTTTAGCTTCTAACGAACGACTTTTGACGTTGCGAAGCCCGCTTTTCTTGATCATAGGCACAAACCCTCTCAACTCTAACTCGAAAGACTGCTCAGTAATCCGCGTTTCAACAGTTGAAGGTGAAACTCTGTAGTTACCCATTCTTTCATTACCAGAAGGCACAGACGATTTCGTTGTTTACTGTGACGCGTCTATCCAAGGACTAAGTTACGTGTTGGTGCAACATGAGAAAGTTATCGCTTACGCAATCACGCCAACTCAAATTTCACGGAAAAGAACTACACTACCCACGGTTTGGGGGTTGGAGAGCATTAGCTTTTGCACTCAAGATAGGGAGACATTGCTTGTACGGTACCAAGTGCACCATCTACACCGATCACAAGAGTCCCCAGCATATCTTCGATCAGAAGGAGTTGAACATGCGACAGCGTCGATGGGTCGTACTCCTCAACCACTATGAGTGCGTGATCTAGTATCATCCAGGAAAGGCCAACGTGGTTGCCGATGCCCTCAGTCATAAGGACACCAAACCTAAGCATGTACGTGCGTTACAACTTTCTATCCACTCCAGTCTTCCTACCCTGATTCGTGACGCTCAGATTCACGAATCTCAAAGCAGAATCCCTGCTGGGCATGGAGAAGAAACTTGAACGCAAGGAAGACGACATTTATTATTTCATGGAACGTGTATGGGCCCCATTCTATGGAAACTTACGAGAGCTTATGATGGACGAAGAACGCAAGTCTCCTTACTCAGTGCATCCTGGTTCTGACAAGATGTATCAGGATCTCAAGGCTTTGTACTGGTGGCCCCACATGAAAGCTAACATAGCGATTTATATTAGTAAATACTTGACCTGTGCTAGGGTTAAGGTTGAATACCAAAAGCCGCCAGGACTACTTCAACAACCAGAGATCCCAACATGGAAATGGGAGCAAATTTCCAGGGATTTCGTCACTGGCTTACCCAGATCCCAGCAAGGAAACGACATCATCTGGGTGATTGTTGATCGACTGAAAAGGTCTGCACACTTTCTAGCAATCAAGGAAACTGACAAGTCTCCTACACTCGTAGACATCAATTTGAATGAAGTAGTCGCTAGGCACGGAGTGCCAACTCCTATTGTTTCCAATCGTGACCCGCGCTTTGCATCTGATTTGTGGCAGGCGATGCACAAAATCCCTTGGCTCACGCCCAGACATGAGTACAGCTTATCACCGTCAGATGGATGGGCAGACTGAACGCACCATCCAACTCTAGAAGACATGCTTTGAGCATGTGTTATCAACTTTGGTAACGGCTGGGAGAAACATCTACCTTTGGTAGAGTTTTCCTATAACAATAGCTATCACACGAGTATCCAAGCAGCACCATTCGAGGCAATGTATGGACGAAAATGTTGATCGCCCGTTTGCTGGGTAGAAGTTGGTGATAGTCAAATCACTGGTCCAGAGTTGGTTTTGGAGGCAACTGAAAAGATAGTACAAATCCGAAATCGTATGGCGGCAGCTCGGGATCGCCAAAAGAGCTATGCCGATCAACGACGCAAACCTTTAGCATTTCAAGTAGGTGATCGGGTCCTAGTGAAGGTATCGCCTTGGAAGGGTGTGATTCGTTTTGGCAAAAGAGGTAAACTAAACCCGCAATACGTTGGCCCTTTTGAAATCACAAAGAAAATCGGTCAGGTAGCTTATGAGTTGAACCTTCCTAATGAACTCGGTGGAGTTCACAACGTTTTTCACGTCTCAAATCTGAAGAAGTGTCTATCAGATGAAACTTTAGCCGTTCCACTGGATGAGATCCATGAGGACGAACAACTGCGGTTCATTGAAGAACCAATCGAAATTATGGACCGAGATGTCAAAACACGAAAACACAGTAAAATACCGATTGTCAAGGTTTGTTGGAACTCTAAGCGTGGACCGGAGTACACTTGGGAAAGAGAGGATCAAACGAAAGACAAATATCCTCACCTTTTTGCAACAGAATCACAAAATCCAAGTAGCGCGAACTGAATTTCAGGGTGAAATTCTTTTAACTTGGGAAGAATGTGGCAACTCGAAAATATCCCCTCACTTTAACACTTTTCAAACTCGTGCTTATTCAATTTTCGGGACGAAAATTATCTCAACATGGGGATGATGTGATAGCCTGGGATTTTCTTAACCATTCTAACAAACTGAACTTTCTTGCGTTTGCATGCCTAACCGCGTTTACTCAATTTTCGGGACGAAAATTCTTTCAACATGGGGATAATGTGACATCCCAGTTTTTGCAGGTATTTTAAATGCGCTACCTTATCGTCATTTGTTTCTACGCTAATTTAATTTATAGAACTAATTACACGCACGCTATAATTACACTAACTTTAGTATTTCGGGAATACACGAGGTTTGAGAATTCTAACGGGTCGTATTTGAATTACGTGTTACGTGTTATAGATTTCGTGTCACGAATAATTGTCGAGTCGTTATGTGTGTAAATATTTAACGAGTTATACTTAACGGTTAATAAGTTCTAATTAAAAATCTGAGCCGAGCTTGTGAACCGTTTCAACCTTGTGACCCAAGTAAACCCAACCCGACACCCCAACCCATATCCCTTGTTTCGGCCTAGCACCTAGTCGCCCCCCTTAGTTTCTTGGGAAGCAAGCTACTTGGAGAACAAGTTACTTGGGGAACAAGGGAGTAAGGGTTATAAATAAAACCCTTGTCACAAAAATCAAAACCCTAATTCCCTAAACTCTTGGAGGCGACGACGGCAACCAACCCCTCTTTCACGACGCAAGCACCCCCCTTGTTCGATCACAAGTTCTCCTCATCATTCGCTAGTTATCATTGTTTCAAGGTTAGGGTTTTAATCGTGTTATGATTTCACGTATTGATTTTGTGTGATATCGATCATGATCATGTTACGTACGATAATATTATGAAAAGTGTTGTTATGTATGATTTTTTTCGGGTGAATATGCGGTTCTTAGGGTTTGTGATGATATGGTTGGGTATTAGAATCATAGGCTGCGTTTTTCTCTATAAAATCATGATATATATTTAGGGTTTTGATATTATGATTATAGATGCATGATAATTAAAGTATAACCTGCTGCAAATCGTTATAATAAGTCGTGGTGATCGTTAGGAGGGTTCGGGTGGAGTTTAAGGCTAAAACAACAAGCTGATGCGCGAAGACAGCCAACTTCAATTGGCTGTAACTGAACCATTACAACTTAAAAAATAGATTTTCTGAAGACTAAAACATACGTTTTCGAAAAGCGCTTCTAATGGCACTGGAATCATATTTTTCTGAAGTCGTTTGCTATTTTAAATTAGTGATTTCGTGCAGCAGCTGAAGCTGCATTTTTTTTCTGCAGAAAATTCACATAATGTTTTCTGTCCTAACCTGTAAACCAAAAGAAATAAGTCACAAACTTATACAGTAGATACTCCTAGGTTTTCAGAGAAATCTCCAACTGGAATTTCGTCAATCAGACAAACGTGTATTTTTAAATGATTTTTCTCGTGGACTGCAGTCAGATAGCGACGAATCTGACTGCAGCCTAGTAAATAAATTCTTATAAATAATTGGTAAGGAACCAAGACTTGAAAATTTTATAAAACATTCTACAGTCTAATTGACACCTTTTGTAAAAATATTGGAATTTTTGGAATGTGGGAACTATTTTATAAAAATTCCGAAAACAGCCCAGTTAGGAATGTACAAGTTGAAACATGACAACTTACATTTGTGTGTATCTAAGTGATGTATGTGCTATCATGTGTTTGAGATAAGTTGTTGGTCGTTATTTCATATAGTGACACCTTGCATGTATGATTATGGTGTTGAACTTGTCATTACGTGTTTCGTACGGTGTGCTAGTTTCGCGTAGGGTTTTGTGTCAGTGTGCGTTCACACACTAACTTTGAACCGGTTGACATGATAGGACGTAAGTAGCGGTTGCATCCTTTACTTCTTTTGCATTTATCTAACCAAGCAACTTAAGGTGAGTTGACAGCCCCTATTTCTTTAAATGTTTACTAAACATAGGGGGAGAAAACATGTACACATTACAGTGATATATGGGTTGATTATATTACGGTACAGTAACGTCTTTCTATTTAAAACATGTACACGTTACAGTGATGTATGGGTGGCATACATCACGGTACAGTAACGCCCTTCTATTTAGAGTTATGTTATACGGTTATGGTCACAAGGGAGCATATATCACATGTCAGTCCCCTTATCACTTACGATGCCGTTAGTATTGGATTATAGCGAGGGAATTTTTAGTAGTACTACTGGGCTCGACAAGCCCCATTCAAACTGGTCGCGCCAGTTAGACTGAACGTTGATGGTCACGAGTGTAGAATTTGCCTAACTTTTTAGCCATGGTTGGTGATAGGCCTGGCACAACAGGGGCAACACGTCAGCTTCGGATCGAACACTTTGTTGACATGACCTAGGCTAGCTACCTAAACATATAACATGAACTGCTAAACTACATAATATTAATCTAATTCGGGTTGGATCAGGGTAACTTATGAGACACTGGTTCAGGGTTGAACCAGTGGGGAAACACTTATGTTTAAACTTGTGAACTAAAACCTGTGAACTCACTCATCATTATTGTTGACACTTGATTTTACATGTTTTCTCAGGTTGCTAAGGTAGCACACATCAGGACTAGGATGCATTATGGTGTCGCATTGATTTCATCAAATATTTAGACACAACTTTAAAACTACATTGTTATTTTTGTTCTGTAATTGATTACGCTTCCGTAACTCAATTGTATAAGCAGTATTTTCTCATGAATGAGCAAACAGGAAAATTTTTAAACTCATATAGTGGTCGTTCAATATGACTAATGACTGTGATCCTGGTTAGTCACGCGCCTCGCGGTAAAACCCCGCAAGTGGATTTTTGAGGGTGTGACACCTTTCGCTTTAACGCATTTTTTGGGTGTCATATACATTCTCTATAAAAAATTACAATGCATACGACACTTAAAATGCTTTAAAAGCAAACCGCTCTTGCATGTCTATACGTGAAATGCTGAATTGTTGTGTGCTACGCTTACGCTTGATGACTCGTATACCACCCTTAACATGATAGCGCTATAGGTTTACCCGTCACCCGTAGGTTCGGGGGTTGTTAAGGTTCGCTTTACTTTACTTTTTACGTACGTGGACACTTCGGTGGACACGTGACGCGCATCTCACACGCGGTCTAATTGGTTAGCTTGTATCGATGCAGGTAGCTTACATGTTCACTTAATCTACATTTATACATGCTGGTTTCGCGAAACGCTTTTATTACTATAACTTATGCCAAACTCATGTACTCACCTTTACATGTTTGTATTGACTTTTATTTTAACGTATGTAACAGGTTGATGGGTCGTATGCTGGTAATGGATTAGGCTCTAGATACACACCTAAGTTATGTTGTGTTATGTTGATTGAGACAATTTGTGTCTTATTTTTGGATGTTTGTATGAATTTTTATTAGTACTTATGGAATTTTGAACTTAATTAATTATTATCGTGAAAATAGTCGTTATGGATCCTCTCGAGCAATCCAAACGTGGCCCGGAATTACTTGGGAACGAGAGGATCAAATGAAAGCGAAATACCCACATCTGTTTCCACAAGTTTCCTCTAATTAAATTTCGGGAAGAAATTTCCTAAAGTAGGGGAGACTGTGACATTTGTGGTGATTCGATCATGTTATGATTCCAAAACAAGTTATCAATCAATGAAAAATTGTGTTTAATTTTCGAGATTTGTATTTTTATCATGACAATTGCACATATTCAATTCTTGCACGATTTCAAAGTCTCAAACAACTTCTAGAAGTGAAATCGCAAACTGTTACGCAAACGTAATCAGTTTAACGCGACGTACACTCTGGAACATGGACATAAGCTGAACATACCCTAAATAACCTTTACATAACTTAGAAATAAGTTTTGAGGGTTTCTGTATGGCAAAAACATACTTACGCAACTCCAGGGACTATTATGCAAATTCTGCGAAAGTACGCCGATTCGCGTATTTCTTAATATGGAAGACCTACACACATTCAAAATGAAATTTATTCATTAGATCTTGTATTTTAGTTATGGGAATGCAAAAATATCTTTCGTTACGCAATTATAGTCGTTTACGCGTTAATTAAAGCGTTCGTCGTAATTAAGCGCAAAACGCAACGGTACAACCGAACGAACCAACATCCATGACATTTCTGGGCATATTTCAAGTTCCCTAAGCTTTATCATCCTTATAAAGCTTAAAAATGAGGTTAACGGATGTCAAAAGTGCCAACGCGACAAAACGAGTCCGGGGGCCTGTTCTGCCATTTTTCAAAACTGCTGCCCAGGTCATAGGCTTACGGACCATAAGCCTACACACCTTACGGTCTGTAAGGCATCACCAGCACAGAGATAGGTGGCAGCTTCTTGTTGCATTGCTTGGCCTCCAAGCTCGCGAATTTTCCAGCTTTTAGCCTCCTTTGGACATGTGTTATCACCCTCCTAAGATCATGACATCTCAAGAACACTTGGCATGATCCTAGTACTCCAAACTACTATAAATAGCAAGCCATTTTGTAAGAACGTCCACGATTAGCACGGGAACCTGAATTTGTTATCTATTATCGACCGAACTTGACTTCTCTCATACCATTTCTAGCGAACTTGGCATACAACTCAACTAAATATGCCTCATTTCTAACCGATTAACCCTTATTCCCTCAGACTTGATATATAATGACATAAGCAATAGACATATGTACCAACAGACTCCCCCTTGGATGTTACCGCAGTCATTGAGTTTTTGAAATCTTCTGAGTCTTTTGATCTTTAGTTCTCTTCCTTCTTCTTGAGATTTGTCTTGATAAAACTTTAAATCATCATGCTCCTCCTTGCTTTAAGCTTTGCTCCCCCTAGCTTTAAGCTTTCCGGTGTCTTCAAATTTTGCTTTATCAACTCCTCCTCAATCTTTACTTCTTGTCTAAATACTTTCTGACATTCAAATAAACATTTCAGATTCAAAATTCTGTTATAAAACTTCAAAGTTTGAATCTTCTTTTTAATATTTTTCAAATCTTAGTTATTCAAGTTCAATTTAATGACCTTGAATACTTTTAACATTTAAGAATTTGTCCTTTTGAAAAAAAAATTCAATTATGAAATCCACTTGATTGATCTAATCCAAATTAATGACTTTGATTAACCATGTCAACTGAGTCCAAGTTAATGACCTCAATTTGACCCGTAATGAACAAACTGATGTTTTCTTCAAATTTTAAAGTTTCAATTTACTGAACTTTCTATGAACATTTTTTCAGCACCTTACCAGACTTCGATGATCTATTCTCCAACATTGGCTCATTGAAAACTAATGTAGAAACAAAATCTTTTTGAATTGTGGAAAGTTTATGCTAAAAACACACTAAAAATCTTTTTTATTTTTATCTGAAAAGCAATTAAGAAAGTAAACTATGTACATACATATTTTTTGTGAATTCGTGTCTAACGATCATATCAATTGTTTGAGACATATCACCAGTACCGTTGACCTTTTTGATGACTTTAAGTTTTAAACTCGTTTACCTAGATTGTCGATATGTTTGACCTCTTAAACTTCAACACCTTTCTCAATTGTTCCAAGATATCTTAGGATATGAATTATGAAACTTGACTTATCTATGGTTCCCACCTCTTGAATATACTCCCGAATCCAGATTCCCTAGATTTCATCTTACAGGTGAGTATAGCGTAATTGATATCTGTATCTGGGTTATGCGAGGCCTTGAGAGCTCCGGTTAGTATTAACGTACAGACAAAGAGATGAAGGCTCGTCTTTAAGGTGTGTTCCACTTAAGAAATCTTTTAAGCACTGCAAATGATTAGATCTTTCGATACTTTTCAAGTTTTGCATGCAGTTTAGGGGTTTATAGCAAAAGCATTATAGAAGTTCTTGGCAATCAGAAGAACTTGTATAATACCCCAGATATCAACCATCTATAAAGACCTCGTATCTCAGAATCAGGCAACCCTTCAATCAAAATTTCGGAGTACTAAGTCCATATATCTAAGATGTGTTAATCCACAAGATTAAGCAGTTGTAAAATTTAGTTTATATCTCGGAAACAATCTACTGAACATGTAAAGCCTATCGACACATCCACAGTAAGACTTGTTTATCACTTTTAAACTTTACAATTCTTTAGCGTACTGTGATAGTCCACTGATGTACTATCATTTCCTTTTTTACAACAAAATTCTTTTTGACTTTTTCAATGTTTTTGAATTTTCAACTTTTTCATATGTTTTTTTATTTTTCTAAAAATTTTCTTACTCCCCCTAAAATCAAAAACATATTTTTGGTTTTTAGATTTAAAGAAATTCTTCTAAAAAATAACAAACCAATGAGGATTACGAGAACTCGGCGTCCGATCTTTTTTTCATCTATTGCATTTGCACCTGTTCAACAAAACAAAATGGTTATAAAATCAGTGTTTCGTTCAACAGAGTGGATTTGCAGAAATTGACTTTTGACAAATTTTCTTTTCAACTTCTTTTTTTTAACCACTTGTAATTTCGAAAACAACAAAGATTAAGACATTCTAGATAAGTTAAAACATCATGAAGCTCCATTATCCAGATTTGACTTTGACAAGCGGATCTTTTGGAACTCCTACGCATAAAGCAACTATTTGAATAAAGAAACCCAAACCTTTTTGGTTTTGGGTTTGACATGATAAGCATCATAACCATATTCTAACTCTTCATCGTATTCAAAATCATCATCAAACATTCCGTCCAATGTCGATTCTGAAAACGTTTTGACCTTCTCTTTCTTTGTCTGTTTGATTACTGACTCAGTTGATTAAACATTTTTAGTTTTGTTAGCAACAGAATTTGGTTTTTCTGATGATGAAAGCCTTTTCTTAGCAACCCAGGATTGTAACTTGCTTCTTGCTTTCTTAATATAGAACCTAGAATCTTTGTTTTCATTTAATTTTGAAGTTTCACCTTTTTCAAAAATTGAGTTTTCAAACCTTGAACTCGTTTTAGGTTTCACTTCGCCTTTAGATTCATAGTTTCTATTTGATTCTATGAAAGGTTTCACAATCTCTGGTTGTTTTTTGTTTTTCATCACTTGACACATTTTTCCTTCGAGAAAACACAGGCTTTAGATTCAGACACTTGCAAGCAATATGACCAATAGTATTGCGTTTAAAGCAATTCCGATTATCATGAGCATGTCCACTAGTGGGTTTCACTCCACTTGTGGACTTAGCCTTGTTCCGAAGCTCTTTCTCTTTCTTAAATTCATCATTTGATTGCTTACCGATCAAACCTTCTTCTTGAACCGTGCTTGTTCCGTACACAAATTTTATGTTTTTACCTTTGTATTCCTGGAACATTGCTTTCTGTTTCTTCTTCGATTCATCTTCTTCAACCTCCAGACCTAAATGTAACATCCGTCGAAAAACGGGTTTTCCAAACCCGCTTCGTTTATTAATCGAATAATCAGTTTCATATTTTCGTTGTTCATTTAATGCTTATTTTAATTTTAAACAATACATAACTAATAAACATTTTAGATTATGGAAATTAAAATTGTTAAAAAATAAAATTAAAACAATTAAAAATGAAAAGGGGCTGCCGGGTTTCGAACCCGGGTCAGCCGGAAACCTTAAACATCAAACACATAACCACTCCGCCACTAGCTGACTTTGTGAAATCTAGGAAACAATTAAAACATAAGTTCACCCGTGAATCACCTGTTTGCGCCAAAACTGAAACCGGTAATCGGCTTTCAGTTTTCCAGACGTTTGAGTGTTGATAATTACTGGTTATAACCGACGAAAACATTACGACGCACGATCTCAATCAATTCAGCTTTTATTGAACTTGAATTCATATGATTTCGGGTTTAATAACCGAAATCATTCACTTCCTGAATTACTCCAACAATATCATCATCTCGCGACTCAAAATCATCCACAGAACCTCCAATTTCACTTTCGCTCTATTTTCTGATCGTCGGAATCGCTTTCTGAACTCGCCGGACTTTCGCCGGAAAACCGTGTCTTTCATCAAAACGGTAAGTTTCTCAATTCTTTCATCTTCTATCAGTTGTTAGGCTTTTGCTAACTCAAACCTTTCAATCAGAATAAATCCCAGACGACGATATCGGATAATCAACACTCGCCGGAAGTTTTCTGAAAAATTCTAAACCGCGCTGTGAAACGGTATTATCATTTAAACCTTCTGATAACTCTTGTTTAGTCCTTCAATTCCACAATTAGTTAATCAAAAACTGTTAATTGGTCCGCTCAGACGGAGTTCATAAAAACAGAGCCGACGTCTTCGCCGGAGTTCTGAGAAAGATCATCTTCCGGTATGTTCATTCCCAAAACCTTCCCTGTCCATTTCATTTTAATCAATTATATGTTCGTCAATCGAATTAAACAAGATCAGTAGAATAATCATTATCTGTGTTGTTTAACGGAGAAGATGAAGTATAGTTTGTATATAAATTTAATAGAAAACGGGTTATATCTCGGGTTAGACACACAGTCCAGCGGTGGACTGTGTGCAATTGAAACATAGCGATACCGGGTTCGAGTCCGTCCTTGTTCCGATTCGTCACAATATTCAGACTTTTTATAAAACCCAAATATGAAAACTTCCAGTTAGTATATAAGAGAAACAAAAACAAGTGTTTTAACCAGGTTAGACACACAGTCCAGCGGTGGACTGTGTGCAACGTGAATCAACAGGTCCCGGGTTCGAGACCTGTTACGCACGCCGGTTCAATAGAATTAAAATCCTTTTTAAAATAAATGAATTTTGGAATAAATTAAATAGTATATAAATATAATTAAAAACAGAAATATTTCGGGTTAGACACGTAGCTCAGTTGGTAGAGCTGCGTGCACGCGTACGGGAGGTCACAAGTTCGAACCTCACTCAGTGCAAACAGTATACACAACCGAACCGGTCAACAAGTCAAAGTCAAATAGTCAAAGGTCAACCCAAAAAGTCAACACTTTTTTTTATATTTTTATTTATTTATTTAATTTAAAAATCAATTAAAAATACTTAAAAATAATGTTTTTAAAGTTAGAAAACAGTCTTAAACTCACAAAAATATATCTAAAAATCCTATTAAAATTATCAATAAAATCCACTTATTTACCGTACCTTTTCGTTATTATTTAGGTTAGTTATTCCTCGTCGATCAATCCTCTAAACTCGTGCGCATTCAACTCATCAAACGAACGCACCCAATGTGAGTGAATCTCTACAAATTCCCCGTTTTAATCATGTTTTTGGGGTGTATCATGTGTCTTATTATTTATTACATTTAAACAATTGTGCATCCATCATATCCATGATCAAATGTGTATTCAATATGTATCAACTGTTTGTGTGGTTAATGTTTAGATTAAATTTATCATTTTCAGTACATACATTATCATAGGCCGCCGCTCCCCATTACCTATGAGCATGAGCCGTTCCCCATTACCTATGAGCGTGAACGAGGCGTGGCCAACATACGATCGGCTCCGTTTGATTGAGCCTTGATCGCACATACATTCATCATATGCTGTCTGTTCCTCATTACCTATGAGCGGAACCGTTCCCCATTACCTTTGAGCGTGAACGTGACGTTGCCAACATTTACATTTTCATTCATGTCATATATTCATGCAAGGTGGTTTATTATTGTTATTGTTATTGTTATTGTACGTTTATTTACGTTTGCTCACATATGATTATTGCACAATTTTTCATAATAAATATAACAAGAAATCAATATTAAATGTTTTCTAACAAGGTTCACTCGCCAACTTTTGTTGACCCAAAAACCCCCATTTTTACACATGATACAGGTGATCCAGTTGCAGCAAGAAACATATAGGATGGCTTAGAAGAATAAACCGGTTTAGACTTTGGATTGTTTAGTCAGTTATTTTTCTTTGTAATTGTATGAACTTGTTTGGAATATTGAGGATGTAATTTTGAATTTAATAAATATGAAACATATTAGTAAACATCATGAGCTTTGGTGATAACCCAATTATGCCCCGACTCTTATTCCGCTGCGGGTCGGGGTGTGACACTAAACCTGCTCTCCTATGCTTATGAAAATCACCCCCAACCTTTCGGTAATTGTTAGCATTCTTTTTAGGTTTTGAGTAAAATCTTTTCTCATTTTTCTCAAGATCATCTGATGAAACTTCTACAAGTTTAAAAAATTTATCAAGTTGATCTTCTTTCACATTCCGAATCGGAAAACTATCATCAAAGTATAATCTATCAGATTCCTTAATCTTGTATATAACAACATTAGGATCATCACTTAGATCATGTTCTGATGATGAATCGTCATCTTCAGATTGTGATTCCAAGTTGTTCGAACTTGATTTGGCGCTTTCAGAGCTGCCTTCAACAGAATCATTTCCTAACACATTTTTAACCACATTTTTTACCATCGCTTCATTGTCATCATTTGATTTCGTAAAGTCTACGTCAATGTTCTCAGGCAGTGTATCTTTCTTTTCTGATAAAAGTAAAAGATTAAATGCCTTTTCAATCTCATCATCTTTCTTGCAAGAGTAACTTTCAAGAAATGGTGGAGGAACACTTCCGTATACTTTACGCTTTGATTTATCACCATTTTCCTCCGACTTAATCGTAGGTAAAATGTGATCAATGACATATGCGTTTGTGGTGTAACTTTTCAGCAATTGTCTTGCCCTTTCTGTTTCAATCTTTAGGGGTCCTGAAGCTCACGCTTTGTTTCGGCAATGGTGTTAATGTACATGTTAATTGCTTTTTTTTTCAATCACTGTAGCCTTTAACATTTTAACATTAGCACTGAGTTCACTATTAGCTTTTTCGACATATTTATATTTGCTTGATATTTTGTCATAAGCTTCTTTTATGGTTCTGTAATCATAACGAAAGTTTTCGTTATGTACAGTCAATTCTCTTATGACTTTGACTTTATCAAGACATGGTTCACAAGGATTTGCGCACTTTGTGCAAGGTTTTTCAACCTCCACAACTTTCACAACTTCCTTTTCAGACTCACTTACCTTAGCTTTTACCTTTTCTGCTTCTAATTTCAATGCTTCTTGCCTTTGCATCTCAAGGTAAGCTAGCTCTTCTTCTTCAGCTCTCTGCCTATATCCCTCTAGAATGGCATTTTCCAAAGCAGCATCAACATAAGATGTATCAGATTCATCCACTACCTCTGCCATCATAGCAACACCAGTTGTCTTTCCGATGTATCTGTTCCAGTCAAAACCATCTTCTTCATGAGTAACAACAAGAGCTTGTTCGGTTGTCTTTGCAGTTTTATCTTCTACTTCGACTTGTGTTCTTTTCGGATATGGCTTGTATTGAAGAGCTTTCTTGTAGTACTCATTCTTACTACCGAAAGGATTTTGGTTTCCACTTGCTTCTTGATTGTGGCATTCGCGTTTGAAGTGTCCTTTTTGTCGACACCTGAAGCATGTGACTTTTGACTTGTCAAATCCAAGCTTGTTGCTTGAATTACCAATGTCCCTTCCATGAGTGCCACAAACTTTGTAACTCTTCTGATGATAGATGCAAGGCTCCATTTGATATCCATTAGCTCCAATTCTTATTCGTCTACCTGTTCGTAATCCTCGGCTGTCATTTCCGGATTACCGATCTTTCCAGCAACAAGACTTTCATATGCTTCAAGAACTGTAGCAAGGAGTGCTATGTGTTGTTTGGCCACCTTTTCAGGAAATACATTTTTCAAATCAACTGCTATGTTGCACTGGAAAACATTTGAATCAGAACTGGCTTGATTTGTCTGATTTTGGAATGTTGAGCTTGAACTAGCACTAGTATATCCAACATATGGAGAACTTTGATTTGGAGAGGAACTTGTATTTGCACTAAGTGCTGTTTGAATTTTCGAGCTTTGAATCGGAGTATCTTGAACACCTCCTTTGTAATAGACACCGACATCTTGAACAACATTAGCATTCTTTGACTTTGCAATTTTCATCAATTCCATTTCATGACCTTCCAATTTGTCGATGAAGGATGACAACTTGAAATTTCTCCAAGATGGACTATTTTTCAGAATCATAAGATATGTTGTCCATTCTCCTTCTGGAAGTGCATCGGCCAACTTCTCTATTTGCTCTTCATTAGATCGTTTGATATCATGTCTTCACATTTGGACCATGAGATCGATCATTTGCTTCATAATCTCACCTTTAATCATCGTGAAAATCTCAAATTCTTTCTTGATCAAGGCCTTTTTGCTTTTGATCATTTCATCACTTCCTTTGAATTTGTCACAAAGAGAATGCCATAATTCTTGTGATGTTTCATATTCTGGCAAAAGAATCAATATATCTTCCTTTACTGATTGTTGTATCAAACTAATCATCTTCTTTTCAGCCACATAATTTTCTTTGTCAGTTCTTGTTCAGCGGAAGATCTTGATCACGCTCATCCTTTAGCCATTTGTATCCATCCTCAACTGCAACCCAGCTGTTGAATTGATTCGCTTGTATCCAATTCACAAACTTTTCCTTCCACCCTTCAAACTCGTCCATACTCATTAGCTTTGGCGGTTTCGACGTAGTACCCATTTCGTTGTTGATATTCATCTGATTCGCCACAATAGCATTAGCATTTGATGAAGAAGCCATTTGAGACACGAATATGTTGTGGAAATCTTCCATTTAGACAATCTAAAGACTTATCGGAGAATACAGTCAAAAACAGTCAAAACTTGATTAAAACATACAAGTTCGGTCGAACTTGTGTGAAAACAGCTTTTGATTTCAGGTTTTCACAAGTTCGGTCGAACTTATATGACAAGTTTCAAATTTTATCACACAACCTCAAGTTCGGTCGAACTTGATGTAGATTTTGAGAAAAATTGCATTTCGAGCGAATTTGAGAGAAAGTTTCAAGAAAAACAGTAAGTTCAATCGAACTTAAGAAAATTTTTCAAGAAAGAGCTAAGTTCGAGCGAACTTAGACAGATTTTCCATAGATCTTATACAAGTTCGGTCGAACTTGATAAAATTTGGAGAAGTTTAAGCTAAGTTCGAGCGGACTTGATGTTAAAGTCTTGAAAAATTATCAAGTTCGGGCAAACTTGAGTAAAATTCAGAGAATTTTAGTCAAGTTCGGTCGAACTTGGTCTCAAGTTCGTCCAACATGGTTTTCCAAAACATGGTTTTTTCAACTTTTTTATATCAATTCGATTGAATTTGATGTCTAAACTCTCAGGGGTTTATCACAACTGTATTTTACATGATATGTTCAAAAATTAGCTGATTTTGTCCATGAAATCATCAAATATGTGAAAATGTTAAGAAAAATTATAGAATGGAGATGAAATAGAGAAATTCTTGTCTTGACTCCAGCAAATTTAGGTATCCAGGCTCTGATACCACTTGTAGGAACGTCCATGATAAGCACGGAAACTTAAATTTGTTATCTATTGTCCGATTAGGCGGAAACTAATGACAAGTTAACCAAATAGCAAGAATTACTCATTTAAATGTTGTTTTCATTGATCTAAAGTTCAATACATTCAAGAACCAGATCCGATAGAGCTTCGCCGTCTCTGTGCCAAAATCTCTCCTTGTTACAAATGAAATCACCAAGGCACCTATTTATACACACACAAGTTCACTGGTTAGGTGGGAAGTTCGTGCGAACTTGACTTCTCTCATACCATTTCTAGCGAACTTGGCATACAACTCACTTAAATATGCCTCATTTCTAACAGATTAAGCCCTATTCACTCAGACTTGATATATAATGACGTAGGCAACAGACATATGCACCAACACATTTTGGCCATTTTCTTTGCTCATTCCTTCTTCTCCTTCTTCTTGCTCTAAGTTGGAGTGCTACCACTTTGTGGAGGCCTCCCATCTGAGCATTCTTCATCCCAGAACACAAGTAAGTGTTCTACCTGGTCTTGTTCTTTTATTTTGGCTATTTTGAGCCAAAAGTCAAACAGTCTGATTTTCTGTTTGACTTTCGGTTCTGACCATTTTGGTCAAAGTCAAAGTTCAATTGAACTTTGCAACGTGATCGTAATCATGAAGGTTATGATCTATAGCGATCACGCCTACTTATTACCACGTTTACTAGTCGAAGTGACGAGTCAAAGTTTTAGTCAAAAATGCACATTATGGGCATTTTCAGGTATCAAAACACTAAATTTTGATACCAAAACAGTTTTGCAACTTAGTTAGACATGTTTTGACATGTCTAACTTGTCACTTTTAGTTTAGTGCTTATTTAGGGTCGTAAGTCGAGCGGTCTTGACCACCGCTTTGACTTTCGAATCCGACCCGTTTGGTCATCTTAGGATCCGACCAAACATATATTTGTGACCATAGTTATATAGGCAATAACCCTCTGAGGTTATACCTTATGGTCCCGTCATTTGGTTAGTGTTATGTTAAGTCGCCTATTATGCCTTTATAAATGACCAAAATACCCTTTTTGGGCATAAATTAATTTTAAGCATATGTAACCAATATTCTTACATATAAACTGATGTTGCAACTATATTAAACTTATTTTGGCATAAAAGACTTATCATAACACATATCTAACCATCCGAACACGTATTTACGCAAATGACCCGTTAAAGTAACGAGTCATAACGGGTCAAAAGCACTTAGGATTCATTTCAAATCAGAATGTTGAGTTTGTTAAACCATTTCATATGAGTTCCAACACTCATTTGGTTTACAAGACCTTATTCTATCCGATCCGCCGATTAAAGTCCCGACATTTACATAGCTATCCGATTTTAGGACACGCTTGAATTCTCGGACTCTTGAGTTTGTTTGATCATTGTTGGTGCGTTATATCCATAACAAGAATGAAAATCATTAACTTTGGCCAAGCCGACCAGTAGTAAGTTATGGTACCATAGGACTAACAATCCCGTTACCAAAATTCCCGGTGTTTGTGGGGAAGTTTGGGGAACGACAGAAACTGTTATTTTTAACAAACCCTTTGGTGGTTTGCTAGTTGATTTAAAGAGACCCTTTGGTGGTCTAGGACAAGTCAACAAAGGCTTGAATGTATTCAATGAAACGACCAAAAGTTTTCACAATTAAAACAAGGACGATTGAATGATTGGTTTATAACAATGACGATTGAATGATTGGTTTATAACAATGACGATTGAACGACTGGTTTATAACAAGGACAATTGGACGATTGGTTTACGATTGGTGATCTAGATAACGATACGGTTGTAATATGATAAAAGCATGTTGGATACGCCGTTGATACTTCCTATATATAAGTGCTTTTGTGGCCTTATCTTAATCACTTGAATAAATGGTTTTTGAACAATGACACGCAATGATTTTTACTTAAAGATATAAACCATATGAAGTTTTTCTTTTAAATCGACTTACTACTCGGTTTTACAAAAGAAATGTTTTGGTCGAGATTCATGGCTACAAGTCTTTTATAAACTCTAACTAACTTGTTTTAGTTGGTTAATTATTATTGCAATACCAAACACTTTTTGATACAAGGTTTTCACTTAACGACTCTAGTAGTCTGACGAAGTATTGCAATACGTATACAAGGCCATGAATTTGACACACTCACAAAACCTATGTACTCGCCGGCATATTTTTGCTGACTCACTTTTCACATATGTTTCAGGAGCCTAGGAGTGATGGTTTGAATCGCATGCTTCATATAGGAATGGATGGGCCTTAGTGACTATAAAACAAGAAAGACAATTTATTTGTGTTTTGTTTCCGTTTAATTCCCAAGACAATGTAATCTTATAATCTTATTATTAATTCAATAGAACGAAACTTCAAGTACTATGTGTTGTTGAAACAATCTTGTAACGTGACTCCCCGACCTTTCCGCCACGGATTGTTGTTTTTACGCGGTCAGGGTGTTACACGTCACGAATGAGATCACGGAGATTATTCATGATCTGAAAATAACAAACACTCTTCACATGAGTTTTACAACTAAGAGCATCGGCCACGACATTCACCTTACCAGGATGGTAGCGAATCTTGCAATCGTAGCCGTTGAGCAACTCTACCCATCAACGTTGACACATGTTGAGTTCCTTTTAATTAAAGATGTGTTGTAGGCTCTTATGGTCGGTGAAGACCACACACTTAGTGCCATAAAGGTAGTGTTGCCAAATCTTTAATGCAAAAACAACTGCACCAAGTTCAAGTTCGTGAGTAGTGTAGTTCTTTTCATGGATCTTGAGTTGTCTTGAAGCGTACGCGATGACCTTGACTCGTTGCATGAGGTCACAACCGAGACCTTGGTTCGATGCATCCGCAATACACGACAAAATCGTCGTTACCATAAGGAAGAGCTAGGATAGGAGCATTGCAAAGCTGTCCTTGAGCGTTTGAAAATACTCATCTTGTTCAGATCCCCAAACAAAAGGTTTATCATTTTGAGTCAAGGAAGTGAGAGGAGCAGCGATCATTGAAAAGTTGGAGATGAATCGGTGATAATAACCCGCCAATCCAAGGAATAAACGAATTTCGGATGGAGACTTTGGTGCGATCCAATTCTTGACAGCTTCGATTTTGGCAGGATCAACGTGAATACCTCTCTCGTTCACAATGTGACCGAGAAATTGAACTTCTTCTAACCAAAATTCACTCTTGGAGAATTTAGTGTATGACTTGCGTAGGAGTTCGATGTAACATTTTTAAAAATCGGGTCTTCAAAACCCGCTCCGTTTTGTAATCAAGTACCAAGTTATAAAAGTTACATTAAATATTTATGATTATTTTGAGTTAAAACGATACATAATTAATAAATAAACTAAACTATAAAAATATATTTGATAAAAAGTTAAAATAAAATAAATAAAAAAAAATGAAGCTGCCGGGACTCGAACCCGGGTCAGCCAAGACACTTCAACAACTTAACACTCACTCCCAAGACCACTCCGCCACATTGTGTTTTCTGCTAACTCTAGGAACACAAATGAATTTTATACACAAACTCAGTTAAAACCGAGGGCGCCATCTGAGAAACGGTAATCGGCAAACCAAGCGTCAAATCGTTGTTTATCTCACACATTCAGTTTATAACCGATGCACGGCGGTTTTTAATCAATCAGAAATTGATTAAACTTCAAGACTCATCATTGTTGGTTTTTAAAACCGAAAAACCATCAAGTTTAGAATTACACAAACTCCAGACCACTCTCGCGATTCAGAGATATCATACCAATACTCCATTTCCTTTTCGTCGCATTTTCAGACCATCAGAGCGCCTAAAACAGCTCGCCGGAATTCTCTGCAAAAGTCGCCGGAAAACCGTATTCAACTCAAACCGGTAAAATACTTCTACTTTACGGTTTCAATCTATTGTTAGAACTTTACTAACATTAACCCATCGCTCATAATCAACCACAGACGACATTGCTGGACTTTCTATGTTCGCCGGAAAACTTCTGGAATTGTCGGAAACTCGTTAATTACCGGTATGCACATTCCAACGTACTGATAATCAATACTCATTAGTTCAATTTCACATCTAATCCCTTAAACCTGTTAATTGATTCTCACAGCCGAAGGTTCAAAAACAGAGTCGACAGGTTTCGCCGGACTCTCTGAAGAAGACAACCTGTTCGGTATCTTCTTTCCCCAAACTTTTCGGTTCAATACATTCAAACTGGACATCATGTTTATTAACTAAATTAATCACGAATCGGTTGTTTGATTGATGTCTGCGTTTGTAATGAAGAAGACGAGTTCAGTGATGACATAAGATTAATTAAAATTGGAATTATAAACGGGTTAGACACACAGTCCAGCGGTGGACTGTGTGCAAACAAAAACTATACACGTCCCGAGTTCGATCCCTGCTACACGCACACCTTGTGTAATAAAATGCCTTTTTGATCAAAAACTAAACCGGGTTAACTCAGATAGTTGTTAAGTATAATAAAAACCGAGATAATAACCGGGTTAGACACACAGTCCAGCGGTGGACTGTGTGCAACACGAACCACACGTCGCGCGTTCGAAACCCGTCACGAGCACCGGTCCGATTGAATTAAAATGTTTTTGCAAATAAAGGAAATTCGGTTAAATTGAATAAGTGTATAAATATAATTAAGAACGAGATTATTTCGGGTTAGACACGTAGCTCGGTTGGTAGAGCTGCGTGCACGCGAACGGGAGGTCGCCGGTTCGAATCTCACCCGGCGCAGATTAATTCGCTGACCGAACCGGTCAACGGTCAACGGTCAACGCTAAAAAAATAATATTTTATTTTATATTTTTATTTATTTAATTTAATTTAAAAATCAATTAAAAATACTTAAAAATAACATTTTTAAAGATAGAAAATAGCCATAAACTCACAAAAATATATCTAAAAATTTCATTAAAATCCTTAATAAAATCCATCCATTTAATATATTTTTCCATTATTATTTAGGTTAGTATTCCTCGTTGATCCGCTCACCTAATTCGTGCGCATCTCACCATCTCCAATCCAACGCACCCAATGTGAGTGAATCTTACAAATTCCCCGTTTTAATCACGTTTTGGGGTGTATCATGTGTCTTTGTATATATATATTATTACTAAACCATTGTGCATACATCATATCATGAATTTGTGTATTCAGTTTGTTGCTGTTAAGTAGTTTTCATTGGATGCAAATTATTATTCAGTACATGCAATTTCATAGGCCGCCGCTCCCCATTACATTATGAGCGTTGAGCATGTTCCCCATTTTATTATGCGGTTGAACCTGGCGTGCCCACATACGATCGGCTCCGTTTGATTGAGCCTTGATCGCACAGACATTTTCATTTTCAGTACATGCAATACGATCGGCTCCGTTTGATTGAGCCTTGATCGCACAGTTTCATTTATGTTATTTACAGTATGATGTTGGTATGTTCATGTATGCTGCCATGTGTTATTGTATGTTATAGTTGTGACTGCTATTTGTCATTACTTGATTATTTACATTTGCTCATCTATGATTATGCACAAATTTTCATTGATAAACTAACAATTAATTTATTAATAAATGTTTATCTAATAAGGTTCACTCGCCAACTTATGTTGACCCAAAAACCCCCATTTTACACATGATACAGGTGAAGCAGCTGCAGCTAGGAACACATAGGACTTGGACTAGAAGAATAAAACTATTTAGTGTTAGGATTGTTATGCTTGGCTTATTTTCCTTGTATTGAATGAACATGTTTGGATTTTTGAAATGTAACTTTGACTTTATTAAATATGAAACATATTACTAAATGTCATGAGCTTTGGTGATAACCCAATTATGCCCCGACTCTTATTCCGCTGCGGGTCGGGGTGTGACAGATTGGTATCAGAGCCATGACTATAGGGATATAGGATAGGTTATTAGACCCTTAGAGCCTATACTATAGTCGATTAGAAACTTATAAGAATTTTGTGTGTTATATGCCAAATTTCATGATGTTTATATGTTTTATGTTAAATGTTACATTTGATATTGTGCAACCATGTTCATAAGTATGTATTATCATATAATGCCTATCATGAAATCGTATGCTCATAACATATCACATCCATGAAAGCACACACCACATCATGATTGTTTTTACAATGATTTTCGTGTTTTCAAATCTCATCAAAGTGAGTTCTCCTGACGGGCATGTAGTAACTGGAAGGGTACCAGTACCGGTAGTTGGAACGTCCTGTCTAGGCTGGCATTCGTATAAATCCAAAATAAAGGACCAGTTTGCCTACCTAGGGACTAACGATGAGAGTACGAAGTACCTATTAGGCCAAAGCATGTTATACCAAACGTCGTGTGAGCTAATCCCACTTTGAGTTGTCATTATGTCTACACCTGGACACGTTCCGACCAAACATCTCATGAACATATTTTGTGGTTTGCATTCGGGGGATGCGAGTGTTAAATTCCAATACTAATGTGAATCCTACCAAGCCAATAGCCATGGGGGCCCACATGACTATGTAGGTGAAGGTATGGGGGACATTTGAAGCCCAACATGAGCGAACCCAAGACATCCTATGGATGTAGTTGCATTATTGATATTTATGTTATTTTCATTTTCTTAAAGACACATGACACCTAAAAAGACACCATAAACTCACAATCTTCTCATTTTATGATCCTGTAGATGTCGTCTAGACAGCAACGAAGGGGTAAAAGATCGGGAAGGTCTCAGGAACGTTTGGCCACTCAGATCGCGAAACAAATGGCCACGATATTGCCTGACATTGTGGTACAAGTACAACAAGCCCTTGCTACAAATCCTACTAACCCTCCCCAACAACAGGACCAGAACATCGACAACCCTCCTACCAACAAGTGCTCTTACAAACATTTTAAGTCCTGTGATCCTCCAAAATTTGAAGGGACCGAGGGTGTCACTGCTCTCCTACATTGGTTCGAGGAGATGGAAAACACCTTCCTAAACTGCGATTGTCCTGAGGATCGCAAGGTTCGATACGCCACCGGGAGACTACTTGGAGTAGCTCTCACTTGGTGGAATACTGAGAAAGGGAAGAGGGGAACTGAAGATGCGATGGCCTTAACTTGGGAGGAGTTAAGGGAAATCATGACTAGACGTTTCTGTCCTAGAAGTGAAATTAAGAAGTTGGAGGATGAATTTCATGCTCTAAAGCAAAAGGAGGGTGATCACTCTACTTACAACAAGAGGTTCTTGGAGTTGAACCAAATGGTTCCAAATTTATTCACTCCAACCTATCGTCTGATCGAGCATTATATTCGAGGACTTCCCTCGAAAATCCAAGATTCAGTTCTCAGCGTTTCACCAGTAACACTTGAAGCTGCTATGGAGTTAGCAACTGAACTGACCGAAAACCGAATTCGCAACGGGAAGTTCAAAGAAGAGAAGAAGAAAGCCCCTGTTGAGGGACAAACTTCAAACCACCCCATTTCTTCCTCTAAGTTTGCTAACAAGAGGAAGCGTAACACCAGGAATTTTGCAGTTACCCAAACCAACACCCCTATTCCTACTGCACCCATTACTCAAGTCACTCCTCCACCCGCACCATACAGAAGACCCTACACAGGCCCATTACCAAAATGTAACCGTTGCCAGTATCACCATTCCCCTGATCATCCTTGCCAATACTGCACCGGCTGCGGTCGCACAGGACATACTGTTCAAAACTGCCGCATGCCTCAACGAACAAACCGCCACCAACCTTTAACCCAAACCCACCAACAGTGAATGGGTCAAGCACAACAACCCCTACCATTTCCACCCACCCAACATTTAGCCCAAACATACTACCAACCCAATTATCCTATGGGCCAACCTATGCGGGCTTGCTTCAATTGCGGCGACCCAAGTCATTTCAGAAACACATGTCCAAGGCTGGTTAATATTATTCATGCTCAGGCCCAAGCCAACCCAGTGAACCAAGCGAACCAAGCTCCTCCACCTGCAAGAGGAAGAGCTTTCAATATTAACGCGAACCAGGCCAGAGCTGACGGCAATGTGGTCAACGGTACGTTCCTTATAAATGGTAGATATGCCTCTATGTTATTTGATACTGGTGCGGATAGAAGTTTTGTGTCATTAGAATTTGAACCTATCCTAAGCAAAAATCGGGATAAGCTCACGGAATCCATAACGGTAGAAGTTGCGGACGGGAAACCAGTTTCATTAGACTCTATATTACGCAACTGTACACTCACCTTAAACGACCACGATTTCTCAGTCGACCTTATCCCTATGAAGCTGGGAAGTTTTGACATCATAATCGGTATGGATTGGCTCAGTCGACATCAGGCGGAAGTTGTATGTCGTGAAAAATTTATTCGCATTCCTCTTTCAAACGGTCAGACTCTTCGAATCATTGGAGAAACCTCGTCGAAAGGGCTCAGCTTAATGTCTTGTCTTCAAGCGCAAAAATATCTTCGCAAGAATTATGTCGCGTTTCTAGCCCATATCATCAAGAAGGGACCACAGAGAAGAAACTTGAAGACATTCCTGTAGTAAAAGACTTTCCACAAGTTTTTCCTGACGACATTTCAGGACTTCCTCCAGTTAGAGACGTCGAATTCCGTATTGATCTTATACCTGGTGCTACACCAGTTGCAAAGTCTCCATATAGGTTAGCCCCCTCTGAAATGCAAGAGCTAGCCAGTCAATTACAAGAGTTGACTGACAAGGGATTCATACGTCCTAGCTCATCGCCTTAGGGTGCACCTGTCCTTTTTGTAAAGAAGAAAGATGGATCTTTTCGTATGTGCATCGACTACAGAGAGCTCAACAAATTAACCATCAAAAATCGCTATCCTTTACCTCGCATTGATGATCTTCTTGACCAACTACAAGGTGCCAGCTGCTTTTCGAAAATCGATCTTCGATCTGGCTATCATCAACTTAGGGTGCATGAAGAAAACGTCCCTAAGACTGCTTTTCGAACTCGTTATGGCCACTATGAATTCATGGTTATGCCGTTTGGATTAACCAACGCACCAGCTGTCTTCATGGACCTAATGAACAGAGTCTGCAAACCTTACCTTGATCGATTTGTCATAGTTTTCATCGACGATATTCTTATTTATTCAAAATCTAAAGCTGATCATGAGCGTCATCTTCGACTCGTTCTTGCACTTCTAGAAAAGGAAAAGCTTTATGCCAAGTTCTCTAAATGTGAATTCTGGTTAAAAGAGGTGCAATTCCTCGGGCATGTAGTCAATGACAAGGGAATACATGTTGACCCTTCAAAGATCAAAGCAGTTCAAGAATGGCAAGCTCCACGTACACCAACTGAAGTAAGATCTTTTCTTGGACTAGCTGGCTATTATCGTCGGTTCATTTCAAACTTCTCTCGCATTGCTGTGCCACTCACGACTTTAACCCATAAGGGAAAACCTTTCGTATGGGGACCCAAGCAAGAAGAAGCTTTTCAAACTCTTAAACAAAAACTTTGTGATGCACCAATCCTCACTCTTCCTGAAGGTTGTGATGATTTTGTAGTCTATTGCGACGCGTCAGGGCAAGGATTAGGCTGCGTTCTCATGCAAAGAGGAAAAGTCATAGCTTATGCCTCGAGACAACTCAAGACACATGAAAAGAACTACACCACTCATGACCTAGAACTTGGAGCCGTTGTATTCGCTCTTAAGATATGGAGACATTATCTCTATGGTACTAAGTGTGAAATATACACTGACCACAAGAGTCTTCAACATATCTTCGATCAAAAAGAGTTAAATATGAGGCAACGAAGATGGGTCGAACTTCTGAATGATTACGACTGTGAAATTAGATACCACCCTGGTAAAGCAAATGTGGTGGCTGATGCACTTAGTCGAAAGAGTTATGCGAACTCCACTCATCTTCTATGTTCGCAAATTATAACCGACATTAAAGATCAAATTCGAGAAGCCCAACACGTTTCAATAACAGAAGAAGATGTACGAAAGGAGATGTCCTGTGGAGCCGAGATAAAACTTGAAACTAAATCAGATGGTATTCTGTATTACCTAGATCGTATCTGGATCCCTAACCACAACAATCTTCGTGAAACTCTTATGAATGAAGCTCACAAAACGCGATATTCTATACACCCAGGAGCCGATAAGATGTATCAATACCTACGATACACCTATTGGTGGCCTGGAATGAAGAAGGATATTGCCGTTTTCGTTTCCAAGTGTCTCACATGTTCCAAGGTGAAGGCTGAACAACAAAGACCCTCAGGACTTCTAGTCCAACCGGAAACACCTGTATGGAAGTGGGAAAATATAACCATGGATTTCATTACCGGGTTACCTCGCACTTCTGGTGGGTATGACACTATATGGGTGATTATAGACCGACTTACAAAATCAGCTCACTTCATTCCTATCCGCGAAGATTTCAAGAACGAAAAGCTTGCACGTATTTATATCAACGAAATCGTGAGCCGGCATGGGGTACCATTAAGTATTATTTCTGATCGTGATGGTCGTTTCACCTCACGAACATGGCAAGCAGTACAATCCGCTATGGGCACACAATTAGATCTCAGTACCGCCTATCATCCTCAAACTGATGGACAGTCTGAGCGCACCATTCAAACTCTTGAAGATATGCTTAGAGCATGTGTCATAGACTTCAAGGGAAATTGGGACGCCCACCTACCATTAGTTGAATTTTCGTACAACAACAGCTACCATTCGAGCATCGGCATGGCACCTTTTGAAGCCTTATATGGTCGTAAGTGCCGATCTCCTGTATGTTGGCACGAAATTGGGGAAGCACAAATTACTGGTCCAGAATTGATCCAAGAAACCACAGACAAGATCCATCAAATTCGAAACAATCTTCTAGCGGCTCAAAGTCGTCAAAAGAGTTATGCAGATAAACGACGGAAGCCCTTAGAGTTTAACATTGGTGATCATGTGCTTTTAAAAGTATCACCGTGGAAGGGAGTAGTTCGTTTTGGTCAAAAGGGGAAGCTAGCACCACGTTACGTAGGACCTTTCAAGATACTCGAAAGAGTAGGTCCTGTAGCATACAAGCTTGACCTACCAGAAGAACTCAACAGGATTCATCCCACATTCCACGTGTCGAACTTGAAGAAGTGCCTCGCTGATGAGAATCTCCATATTCCGCTGGAAGATATTCAGATTGATGAATCTATGCATTTTATTGAAAGACCAGTGGAGATCATGGACTACGGGGAGAAGCGTCTTCGACGAAGTCGCATTCCAATTGTTAGGGTACGCTGGGAGTCGAAACGGGGACCTGAGTTTACTTGGGAACGTGAAGACTCAATGCGTGAAAAATACCCGCATCTTTTTCCTACTACTTCAACTACTTAAATTTCGGGACGAAATTCCTAAAAGTAGGGGATACTGTAACATTTGTAAAAATCGGGTCTTCAAAACCCGCTCCGTTTTGTAATCAAGTACCAAGTTATAAAAGTTACATTAAATATTTATGATTATTTTGAGTTAAAACGATACATAATTAATAAATAAACTAAACTATAAAAATTATATTTGATAAAAAGTTAAAATAAAATAAATAAAAAAAATGAAGCTGCCGGGACTCGAACCTGGGTCAGCCAAGACACTTCAACAACTTAACACTCACTCCCAAGACCACTCCGCCACATTGTGTTTCTGCTAACTCTAGGAACACAAATGAATTTTATACACAAACTCAGTTAAAACCGATGGCGCCATCTGAGAAACGGTAATCGGCAAACCAAGCGTCAAATCGTTGTTTATCTCACACATTCAGTTTATAACCAATGCACGACGGTTTTTAATCAATCAGAAATTGATTAAACTTCAAGACTCATCATTGTTGGTTTTTACCGAAAAACCATCAAGTTTAGAATTACACAAACTCCAGACCACTCTCGTGATTCAGAGATATCATACCAATACTCCATTTCCTTTTCGTCGCATTTTCAGACCATCAGAGCGCCTAAAACAGCTCGCCGGAATTCTCTGCAAAAGTCGCCGGAAAACCGTATTCAACTCAAACCGGTAAAATACTTCTACTTTACGGTTTCAATCTATTGTTAGAACTTTACTAACATTAACCCATCGCTCATAATCAACCACAGACGACATTGCTGGACTTTCTGTGTTCGCCGGAAAACTTCTGGAATTGTCGGAAACTCGTTAATTACCGGTATGCACATTCCAACGTACTGATAATCAATACTCATTAGTTCAATTTCACATCTAATCCCTTAAACCTGTTAATTGATTCTCACAGCCGAAGGTTCAAAAACAGAGCCGACAGGTTTCGCCGGACTCTCTGAAGAAGACAACCTGTTCGGTATCTTCTTTCCCCAAACTTTTCGGTTCAATACATTCAAACTGGACATCATGTTTATTAACTAAATTAATCACGAATCGGTTGTTTGATTGATGTCTGCGTTTGTAATGAAGAAGACGAGTTCAGTGATGACATAAGATTAATTAAAATCGGAATTATAAACGGGTTAGACACACAGTCCAGCGGTGGACTGTGTGCAAACAAAAACTATACACGTCCCGAGTTCGATCCCTGCTACACGCACACCTTGTGTAATAAAATGCCTTTTTGATCAAAAACTAAACCGGGTTAACTCAGATAGTTGTTAAGTATAATAAAAACCGAGATAATAACCGGGTTAAACACACAGTCCAGCGGTGGACTGTGTGCAACACGAACCACACGTCGCGCGTTCGAAACCCGTCACGAGCACCGGTCCGATTGAATTAAAATGTTTTTGCAAATAAAGGAAATTCGGTTAAATTGAATAAGTGTATAAATATAATTAAGAACGAGATTATTTCGGGTTAGACACGTAGCTCGGTTGGTAGAGCTGCGTGCACGCGAACGGGAGGTCGCCGGTTCGAATCTCACCCGGCGCAGATTAATTCGCTGACCGAACCGGTCAACGGTCAACGGTCAACGCTAAAAAAATAATATTTTATTTTATATTTTTATTTATTTAATTTAATTTAAAAATCAATTAAAAATACTTAAAAATAACATTTTTAAAGATAGAAAATAGCCATAAACTCACAAAAATATATCTAAAAATTTCATTAAAATCCTTAATAAAATCCATCCATTTAATATATTTTTCCATTATTATTTAGGTTAGTATTCCTCGTTGATCCGCTCACCTAATTCGTGCGCATCTCACCATCTCCAATCCAACGCACCCAATGTGAGTGAATCTTACAAATTCCCCGTTTTAATCACGTTTTGGGGTGTATCATGTGTCTTTGTATATATATATTATTACTAAACCATTGTGCATACATCATATCATGAATTTGTGTATTCAGTTTGTTGCTGTTAAGTAGTTTTCATTGGATGCAAATTATTATTCAGTACATGCAATTTCATAGGCCGCCGCTCCCCATTACATTATGAGCATTGAGCATGTTCCCCATTTTATTATGCGTTTGAACCTGGCGTGCCCACATACGATCGGCTCCGTTTGATTGAGCCTTGATCGCACAGACATTTTCATTTTCAGTACATGCAATACGATCGGCTCCGTTTGATTGAGCCTTGATCGCACAGTTTCATTTATGTTATTTACAGTATGATGTTGGTATGTTCATGTATGCTGCCATGTGTTATTGTATGTTATAGTTGTGACTGCTATTTGTCATTACTTGATTATTTACATTTCTCATCTATGATTATGCACAAATTTTCATTGATAAACTAACAATTAATTTATTAATAAATGTTTATCTAATAAGGTTCACTCGCCAACTTATGTTGACCCAAAAACCCCCATTTTACACATGATACAGGTGAAGCAGCTGCAGCTAGGAACACATAGGACTTGGACTAGAAGAATAAAACTATTTAGTGTTGGGATTGTTATGCTTGGCTTATTTTCCTTGTATGAATGAACATGTTTGGATTTTTGAAATGTAACTTTGACTTTATTAAATATGAAACATATTAGTAAATGTCATGAGCTTTGGTGATAACCCAATTATGCCCCGACTCTTATTCCGCTGCGGGTCGGGGTGTGACAGATTGGTATCAGAGCCGTGACATTCGAGGATTAGGCGTAAATTTCGTTCGTGCTCGTCTTGGGTCTTGGAGTAAATGAGAATATCGTCTTTGAAAACGATGACAAAGCGATCTAAGTATAATTTACACACACGATTCATCAAGTCCATGAAGACCATGGGTGCATTGGTTAAACCGAATGGCATGACTACGAATTCATCGTGACCATATCTAGTACGAAAGGCAATTTAGGAATATCCTCTTCAAGGACTCGAAGTTGATGATAACCAAAATGAAGATCGATTTTTGAGAAACAAGTTGCATTTTGGAGTTGATCAAAGAGATCGTCAATACGAGGGAATGGATAACGATTCTTAACGGTGAGTTTGTTGAGTTCATGATAATCGATACACATACGAAAAGAACCGTCCTTCTTCTTGACAAAGCGGACTGGAGCGCCCCAAGGAGAAGTACTAGGGCGTAAAAAGCCTTTATCAAGTAATTCTTGAAGTTGGCTTGGTAGCTCTTGCATTTCCAAGGATGTGAGAAGATAAGGGGATTTAGCAACAGGAGTAGCACCAGGAATTAGGTCAATGCGAAAGTCAACGGATCGAGGAGGAGGACCAGGTAGATCTTCGGGAAAAACGCAGGAAAATCTCGAACAACGGGAACATCACTCACGCCCTTTCTTTTCCTTCTTTTTCACATTGTGGGCAAGAAAGGAAAGGTACTCTTTGCGCAAGTACTTGTTCTCTTGAGTACAGAACATAAGTTTGAGACTTTAGAAGGTTTCTCACTATAGACGTGTAACGAATCACAAGAAGAAAGAGGCATGCGAATGAACTTATCAGAACAAACGACTTCGGCACGAACTCGCCTAAGCCAATCCATGCCTACTATGATGTCTATACTTCCTAATTGCATGGGTATGCGGTTTATTGAAAACTTGTGATCGTTAAGATTGAGTGAACAATTAAAAAGAACGGAATCGACAGTGATAGGTTTACCATTAGCGACTTTGACATTAAACGATTTTGGCAACCTAGAGCGCCTACACTTAAGCATTGGTTCTAAGTCAACGGATACGAAACTTCTATCCGCGCTAGTATCAAATAAACACGAAGCATAAACATTGTTCATGAGAAACTTACCGTTGATGACGTCATTGTTGTTCTGGGCCTAAGCAGCAGTGATGATAAAACTTTGCGTAAGTACTTGTTCGCTTGAATACACGACTGGAACGTCTTTCATGGTTTTCTTCCCGTTCTCGTCTCCACAATATGGGCTAGGAAAGCGAGGTACTCTTTGCGTAAGTACTTGTTCGCTTGAATACACGACATAAGTGACGTGTGCGTATATATACATATTTGTTTACAATGAATTTTACACACGGTTTGGTTTTAAATTTATAAAAATGATTTATACTTCAACATTAAAACACACACGAAAGGGCAAGTGTACCCCTTCATATATGTAGTAAAGTATCGGTAAGAACCAAGTATCGATCCATGGATGCGGGCGGAGACGATAATACTAAACCTTTGTCAATATTCTATCGGTATAAAAAGATAGGTTGATAAAGTGTTTAAACTAAAAATGACTAAAACATAATACTTTTGTTTCTTTTTCTTTTTGTAAACATAAAGACTCCAAATATGAAAAATATAAGTATAGCCTTGCTTTATGAACAACCAGAAGATGTTAACTAAGTCGGTTATGCCACTAAGTCACTTGGTCAATTTTCCATTTTTCAAAGACAATTAGTATCCCTTTTGGGAATCCTAACATGACAACTATTCGGAAAGTTAAAAGATAAACACACTTTGACCACCTAAAGTTGTTCTTTAACGCCCTATTGATTAATGTTTATGAAAATCCCTTAAAAATAAGTTAGTCATCCGTTAAGAGTTTTCTGACCTCACTTAATCAAGGAAAGTTACACCGATAAACACAATGCAACCACCGAGACAAGTATAACCTAGATTAACTCACAACCGAGTCTATTTTACAAATCTTAAACTAAGAAATCAATTTTGGCCGAAACTACTAACTAAGCTTATGATTTATGTTAAGAATTCATAACGACACCATCTAACCCGCTAAGGTCCTTACTCGACGGAAAGTACTCTTGATTAATATTAATTAACCCTTATTAACCTAATACCCATTTCTAGTCTCATGGGGTGAACATTTTTAACTAAGCTAAAGGTTCACTAATGCAAGATTAATTAGGCTTCTTCTTTTAAATATCCTAACTAACCATGAACTAATCATCCAAGACAATTAACTATAATCAAGTATCCAATATCAATAACAAGGTTGCAAAACAATCATCAAGGATTAACATAAAAAGTTGTTAAGTGTCATTACAAACATGATTAACATCTAATAGTTGTCTAACAAGCAAGGAATTCAAAGTGTTTTTGCCATGAGGCTACAATATTACATAAACAACAATCTAAAAGCTTGAAACATATCAAAATTGTGGAAAGATTCAATAATCAAACCATAGACAAGCTAAAGATTGAAGAACCGGATGATAATGGAGCTTCTAGGCACAATGGGGGGCTTAAATCAGAGCAAAACATGTTGTTACCGGAGCCCAAAAATATCCAGAAAACGCTCCCAAGAAGTCCAATCTTCGATCAATGAGTTCTGCCCTGTTTTTATAACATTTCAGGTCCCGCACGGCCGTGCACTATTAGCGCAATTTGGTGACGTCATCTTATCCGGATAAGGTTTTAAAAATGGCACGGCCTGCCAAGATTGGCACGGCCGTGCGTGTCCGAGATAAGCTGGCATTTGAGTCGCACTAGCAGTGCACACGAGGAAAACAGCAATGCACGGTCATGCCAAACTTCCGCACGGCCGTGCGCGCCTTGAACAAAGCTTGCATTGGAGTTGCACTGGCAGTGCATAAGAGGACAATAGCAACGCACGGTCGTGCCAAACTTCCGCACGGCCGTGCTCGCCTTTAACAAGGCTTGCACCAGGGTGTGCACGCTCGGTGCAACCCTTCTGATCTGGGATGGCACGGCCGTGCCAATCCTCTGCACGGCCGTGCACTATCTGAATCTTCACAGAAAGTCCGCAACTTCGTCGTTTCGCCTGGAAAATCCTTGTTTTCTGCATCTTCTTGTCCGGCACGCTGTTTAAGGCCTGTAAATGAAAACATATGTGATTAAGTATCTAATTAGTGATCTTTACGGCCAAAAAAGTGTAAAAAGGGGATAAAACGAGGGACTAATTTATGTGTATTTTAACAAATATCAATAAGCTTCAACTCACTTGAGGGTCCTTTGCGGTAAACATGTAGTTGATCACCGTTTGGAAGCGGAAAGCGAATCATCTTATCATAACAAACAACTTCAGCACGATTTCCACAAAGAGAATCCATGCCTACTATGACGTCAAAACTACCTAATTGCATAGGTATGAGACCGATGGTGAAAGTGTGATTGTTGAGATCGAGAGTACAATCACGTAGAACAGTTTTAACAGCAATGGTTCTTCCGGTGGCGACTTCAACATCAAAGGTCTCTGGGAGTTTAGCGCATTCACATTTTAAAAGTTTTTCGAATTCAAACGATACAAAACAGTTATCGGCTCCAGTAATAAATAAGCAAGAAGCATAAACACCATTAACAAGGAACGTACCATTGACAACATTGTTGTCATTCTGAGCCTGCCTGAGGTTGATGTTGAAAGCTCTTCCACGCACAGCCTATGGTTGTTGCTGCTGCTGTGGCTGAGGTTGCGGCTGCTGTGGCTCTTGTTTCACGATGCGATGTGGGCAGACATTGCTAAAGTGGCTAGGATCTCCACAAGTGTAGCAAGCACGTGCATGAACAACTAGTGCTTCCGGTGTCTGGTTGACCTGAGGATCGCAGGGTGGAGCTGGCAGTGCTACGATAGCTTAAGGAGCTTGCTCACGAGGGCCTGTGCGGCAGCTGACTGTGAAATGACCATAGTAGTTGCAATTGACACAGAAGAGACACTTGCCTCTGACTGCATGGTGATAGGTGCTCTTAGGGCACAGAGGATGGATTCCAGTATACGCACGCTTAGCAGGTGGTGCGTTGGGAGTAGTAATATGATGAGACTGGGAGACTTGAGACGGTGCGGTATCTGCGCCTGGCTCAACAGTAGCTTGGCTAACACTCTTGGTTAGGACTTTGAAAGTTCCAGCCAAGACTCGCTTATCGTTGATTTCTGCGACGAGCTTATAAGTTTCCTCGATAGTTGTCGGTTTTGCTTCATGAACAAAGTCAACAACACAAACCGGAAGAGCGCGGATGTATTTCTTGATAGCTTTCTCTGTCGTATCAACTTGACTTTGACATATGATACTTAGCTGCTTAAATCAGGCGGTGAGGCCTGCGTTATCACCACCAACCTGTTTGATGCTCTAGGACTCATTTTCCAACTTTTGAACCTCATGGAGAGGACAAAATTCCTTCATCATGAGGTCTCTTGGTTCTTCCCATGCGAGTCCATAGGCTGCATCATTTCCGCACCTGTGGTGCTCAGCGGTGCACCCGTCAAATGCCCTTAACTGAAATACACCGGTAGCGTTAACGGTGTGATTGAGTCGAACCATTGAAACATTTTGCTAGGACCATCTTCGCCTGTAAAAGTCATAGGACCGTAGGCTTTGAATTGTTTGAAGCTGAACGAAGTCTTCGGCGCATCGTTCTTAGAATCCACGGATGAGTTGCTGTTGACAGCTTGATCTCACTGACAATCTGAGGGATCACCTTGGCCATTTCCTTGGCCATGAGAGAGGAATTTGTTTGTCGGCATTATTTCGCTGGACGTTTCTGCGAGTGTGAGATCCTATGGTTGCCATCTACATGGGGAGGTTAGATGAGATTCGATATAATGGGTTTTGTTTAAAAGTTTTGCATTTTATACAGTGTTTTTTTATTATTATTATTATTATTATTATTATTATTATTCACATAAGGCACAAAATCACGTAGTCACATAAACACACAATCACATAAGCACTTAATCACTTTTGCACGTATTCACTTAATTCACATAAACACATGTTTTGCACTATTCACCTTCATTCAATCATGCGTAGCATGTATTCACCTTCATTCAATCATGCGTAGCGCGTATGAGTTGTGTGTTTAGTTTGTTCGTGATTACTTAGCGTTTTAGATTGTGGAAGTTGTGCAAGTTGTGCATACATCTGGTAAAGCGAGAAGCGATAAAACGAAAATTGTTGAAGCATAAAAGTTTAATATTCACCAATTTAAAACACATAAACACAATAAAATTTGATGATGTGTAAAACGGCAATTATAGGCTTAAAAGTCAACAGAGCGTCCTGGGTTTTGAGACATCGACTAACCAAAGTGATTCGACTATTCCCTTGAGTTCGGACACATATTTTGACCTAGTAGACAAATTCTCTCGCCGAGATGCGGCTAACGACATTCATCCGTCCAGTTACTACGTGCCCCGAGTCATTGAAATAATCGAGACTTAGGTGAGATTTAAAATCAAAGAGTGGAACTAGTCATCAAGATGCGGGTTTCACCCATAGCTTAACAACTTCGTACCTTAACTGTGGTTGTGCTCACCAAACGAATCGGGAGTTGCACTGGATAGAAATGGAGATTTTCGTCGAGAATGGATATCACTCCTAGCTCAACGAAAGAATCTCGTGTGGTAAATAATACGCTGGGTGAGTGATCTTATCGAGAGTTCTTGGTTTTCACACCTAATATCAACACAATCACTCATTTGTGTTATACGAGTGCCTTCGAGTCTTCAAACGTGCATATTATGTTGGCCTTAGGAAAGGCATGTAAGTATTCAAGCCATCGGAATAGGTAGAAGCGAACACGAAAAGAAGTTAAGCATTAAGTTGGGGAACAGTCCCTTCGTGTGAGGTGGCACACTTCGTACGAAGTGCAAAGCTCGTGCGAGGTGTTCCAGTTCGTACGGAGCATCCCCGTCCGCACAGAGAGGTCTGTTTTGCTCGAAACGGTCTGATTTGGTGCTTAGACTATAGACTTGGTCGAACATGGCAATTCTACCTAATTCCCTATAGTTATGGCTCTGATACCAATCTGTCACACCCCAACCGATGGCGGAAACATCGGGATGTGGCACTAAGCGTCGAGATTGCTCGAGAGGATGCAAAACGACTATTTTCGCGACAATAACTAATTAAGTTCAAATTTCATAAATACTAAACAAAATCCTTACAAACATCCAAAAATGAAATACAAATTTGTCTTAGGCAACATAACAAAACATAACTAAATTAGGCATGTATCTAGAGCCTAATTCATTTCCAGCATACAATCCATCAACCTGTTACATACGTTAAATAAAGTCAATACAAACATGTAAAGGTGAGTACACGAGTTTAGCATAAGTAATAGTAATAAAAGTGTTTCGCAAAACCAACATGTATAAACGTAGATTAAGTGAACATGTAAGCTACTATCATCGATAAAAGCTAACCAATTAGACCGCGTGTGAGATGCGCGTCACGTGTCCACCGAAGTGTCCATGTACATAAACAAGTAAAGTAAAGCGAAACTTAACAACCCCAGAACCTACGGGTGGCAGGTCAACCTATAGCGCTATCATGTTAAGGGTATTATGCGAGTCATCAAGCGTAAGCGTAGCACACAACAATTCAGTGTTTCACGTATAGACATGCGGAGCGGTTTGCGTTTAAAGCGTTCAAGTGTCGTGTGCAGTTTAGTTTTTATAGAGAATGTATATAACACCCAAAAAGTGCGTTAAAGCGAAAAGGGGTCAAGTATACTCACATGCGTGTTTAAACAGTTAAACACGAGCAAAATTGAGCTGGGAGAGCGGGATCAGCTTGCATGCGGGAACAGAAGTGCATCGGTCTTCCATAGTGCTGAGACGGTCGAAACGGAGCTTCGTATGGGGAACAGGCCAGTTCCTACAAGTTGTGCCAGTTCGTACGAGTTTGGCTTTGTGCAAATTAGCATGTTTCGGGTCCAAAATCGAGTGTTTTATGCGTCGTTCTTCAGGAAATCGAGTGTTCATCCCTCCAGCCTTAAGCTACTGATCCAACCTAGAGCCAGAGAGGTCTTTGGAGAGAGTTAGTCACTTGTGGGAACCTAGACTGGTTCGTACGAACTGGGCAGTTCGTACGAGCCATTCCAGTTTGCACGAGGGACCATCTTGCGTCTTCGTGCATCCGGGACTAAGTTGTCGCCTGAATTGGATGTGATTTCGAGTCCTTTTCATGACGGTTTCGACACCGCTTCGTCCCACTATCTAGTGAATGAAACATATGTCGGTTTTGGTCCGTTTTAGTGTAAAAATCAAGTTTAAAACAGTTTTCTTAGGATTGGACACTTGGTGAGCTTGAAATAACAATATTCTATCTTGGGAAGCCAAGGCTAAGCCCAATACACTCGTTTAAGTGTGAATCCAAGTTAAAAACAGAAAGTGTTATGAAAAAGATGAAGATTTTCATAAACAGAATAGTTTGGACGAAATCGGAGATAATATCGTGTAAATCGTTGTGGAAATCATTGTGGTTTGTGTGAAAAAGAGTTATTACTTACTTGGGAAAACAGAGAGAAGTGGGAAGAGGATGGTCTGTGCGAAGTGGCAGCAAGAGGTGTAATGCTTCGCAATTTTGCGGTTTCTTATTTTAGCAAGTCATATTGTACTTTCCATATTTAAACACTTGAACTCTTGTTGCATTCTATTTCGTTTCAATTTGTAATCCGAGACTGGTGATCATGATGAAAACGAGGATATCTTTTTACGCACGATCATGTGTTTATACATATATGCTAATTATAATCGAAATTTATGCCTTTGAATGATATATCATTCTTGGACTCTTGACGACACTTAGATACTAGAAACAACAAGATTCTTGATCCTTATTATGCATTGGCACTTGATAAAACTAGTAACATAATGTGATTCGGATCCTAATAATAATGGGTAGTAATTTATTCTATTTGTTTGGTTAGTTAATAGGTTTTATTTTTATAATTAATCTAGTTAGTCATATTAAATTTTAAAGTTATATAACTAACCAAGTTAATTAATCTAGTTAGTTTTAGTTAATTATAGTAACTCAAAGTTGGTTCGGTTAAATGAAGTTAAGGAGCCAGTTGTGACATTATATGAAGTTTAGGACCCTTAAAATAAAAATAGAATAATAATGGTAAAAATATGTGGACAGCGGGGACTCGTATGGTCTCGCACGTAACCAAACAACATCACAACCGTTGGGCTGCGGCCTGAGATCAATAAAGGTTGAACCAGTTTAAGATATATATACAAATTGCGTTTTTAAACCTTTCCAAAATTGCCGCCAAGAACACAGCGAAGATCCGACTGTTCCTTTCCTTTTTGGTCCTCCTAGCTAATTAACTGGGATTGATCCTCAATCGGCATTTCCAAGTATATTATATCAATCAAAATCCTTTTCCAAAATTTGAGTTTTGTGAAAAACTCTATATAAACCGAGACCTCATCCCCATCATTCTCATCTCTTCTCACGAAACACAAGAGACATATATGCTCATTCGCCGTAGTCGGAGTTCGTCGGAGAACTTGCAACTTGCCATAAACGAAGACGTCACCAGAAACGCTGCTCGGAGCATTCGCCGGAGTTCAACGGGATTTTCGAATCGACCGTTTCGGTATAACATCGTGTCTCTTTTGTTTATCGTTTACTTATCTGTTGTACGATATCATTCTATCCCAATACTAGGATCAAACAACTAAAAGCTGTGAGTTTAAAAAAACAACACAGTATGTTCGGTTGTCATTGTGTGAAGAAGATAACTCGCAGGCATGTTATAAGATTAATAATATCAGTAATCCAACACAAAAACCACTGCAGAACAGTGGTTGGTGCGTGATATGGTGAACAAGGGAGCGCAGTTTGATCCGGCCTCCGACTTATTCGCTCCGTATCGTTGATTTTTTTTTCTTTCAACCAACATATATATATCGGATCTGTAACAATATATGAATAATTAAAACGCAGATTCAAACGGGTTAGACACATGTCCCAGCGGTAGGGACGTGTGCACGTATACATGAGTGGTGGACTGTTCCGGGCCGGCCTTTGGGCCATTTTTTTGTTATTTTTGGGCCAGCTTCTTTTGGTCCAACTTTGACAATATTTATATATAAAAACAGTTTATAAATTATTAACAATAGTATGATAACTACTATTATTATTAAGAATTTAAGATTATTATTATTATTATTAGAGTTAATTACGTTTTTTCGTCCTTGTGATTTGTCAAAAATCACTTATTCAGTCCATTAGTTTAAAAATTGTCATTTCAGTCCTTGTGGTTTCATTTTCGTAACTATTTCAATCCACCTTCGTTAACCCCATCCAATTATTCTGACACTATGTTGCAAGCTAATGGACTAAAATAGTGATTTTTGACAGACCAATGGATTGAAATAGTTACGAAAGTGAAATCACAGGGACTGAAATGGCAAATTTTAAACTAATGGACTGAAATAGTGATTTTTTACAAACCACAGGGACGAAAAATGTAACTAACTCTTATTATTAATATAGTTATTATTACTATTATTATCACAAATATTATAAAATTCTTAATTGCAATATTATGTTATCATTAGAATTTTTACCAATTTTCTAGTTTATCATCATAACCCTATTTAAAGCGTAGTAACTAAGTATTTGGAACGTTTTCTTATATGTTAGATTAACTAACTTGTAAACATCACTTATCAAGATAATACAAACCAAGTCAATAATTATAACGAGTTTGCTTATTATCATTTAGGTTAAACGCTTTGTTCGATCCTTCATCGTTACTCGTGCGTTAATACAAGAAACAATCTTAAGCAACCAAAGGTGAGTATACTTGATCCCTTTTTGGTTTTAACACTTTTTGGTGCAACATGTATTCGTATTCAAACACACAACACTTGAAACTTGTTATTCACAATCTACCCACTTTTAAACATGGAACGATGTGATGTTTGTTAAACTTTATGCTATGTAAACTGTTCGTGTCTATGTGTTCATTAACTTTGCTAGCCTACCTTAGCAATTATCGCGCTATAGGATTAACGCACCGCCCTTGAGACTTGGGGTATTGTTAAGTAAAACACGTTAACCTCCCGTTAGACTTTGGGAAAGGCGCTTTGCGTTGGAAACTTTGGTTTGAACACATAGTTTACACCGTTTCAGCATACTTGTTAACTTGCATATTGTTATTCATGTTGGGTACGATTATTAAACAATTTATTCTAATTATACTATGTATCAAACCTGTATGCTCGTCAACATTTTTGTTGATTTTATTTTAATACATGTTGCAGGTCGAAAATTCAATATTATCTTTTCTCTTGTTTTCCGTTATATCTATCCTTTGTAAATTCGAGATTCAGTTTATAATAAAGTTTATGTTAATTACTTATGGTGTTGTACGTTATTATCGTATCTAATCGCTTATTAAATCGCATCGCTTATCTCATCGCATCGCAAAACGCAGTTAATTATGTGGTTTTATGTTATTTATGTGTTACGTGTGTTGTGGTTATGATTACGCTCGCTATCGCATCGCTCTCGCACACTCGAATCGCTAAATTGCGCTATTATATCAATTAAAACGCTTAACGCTTTAATTTAACGTTTAATATCACTAACTAATACGAACCGAGTCACCAAACGAACTCTTAACGCGAACAAACGAAGAAGACCCAACATTTGGGTTAAGTTCGCTCGAACTTGGTGATACCAAGTTCGGCCGAACTTGACTGGCCAAACTTGGATTTTCCATTTCTCCTCTAAGTTCGCTCGAACTTGTCTGGGCCTCTAAGGACTCAGCAAGGGCCGAACTTGACTCTTTCCTCTCCAGATCTCACAAGTTCGCGCGAACTTGCATGATTCCATGCAAGTTCACCCGAACTTGACTGATCTCTCTTGAAAACTCCACAAGTTCGCGCGAACTTGTACAATTTTGTACAAGTTCGGCCGAACTTGACTCCCATCAGCTTCATTTTTTCCTTCTCCTATAAATACCCAGCTCATTCCTCTTATTTGAACTTGCTGCAACTTCGCTCAGAGCTCCCGAAACCCGAAAACCTTTGTTTTTTAAGTAAGAATCAACCCGATTTCAACAACAATGATGTTCAACAACGTTTTACAAACGTTTACGACGATTTTGCACAAGGCATTGCCTTCGTTTTCATCAAATCTTCTCTGTTTACGAAAACCTTCATCTTTTTACATAAAACTTATGTTTTTCACTCAGATCTATGTTTAGATCTGAGTAAAACCTTTTAAACTTTGATTTTGACACAAAATACGGACTTTTAATGATGTTTTGTTCATTTTCTGATATGAAACGAAGCATTTATCATTCAAGATCCCAGATCTGAAAGCACAAGGACGTTTATGTTGGTTTACACAAGCCGGACTAACCCGAAAGAAACCCCGGGTTCGCCCGGATTAGCCCACACTTTTGTCAAAACGGCTAAAACAGCTCTAAAAGACCTCTCCAACCTAAGTTTGCTCAGTAGCACAGGATTGGAGGGATGAACACTCGATTTTCCTCAACAAACGACGCGAAAACGTAAGAATTTGGACCCGAAAACATCAAGTTCGCTCAAGAATCACCAGTTCACCAGGTCAAGTTCGACCGAACTTGTCTCACCAAATTCCTTACAAGTTCGACCGAACTTATCTAGTTTCTTAGGAAACTACACAAGTTCGCCCGAACTTGACAAGATTCTTAAGAATCTTAACAAGTTCGACCGAACTTGACTCTGATCTTACCAAATTCTTACAAATTCGCTCGAACTTGTATACTGCCCAGCCAAAACTTAACTGTTTCAGCTTTTCGGAGACTGATGCACTTCCGTTCGCGTATGCAGGCTGATCCGGTGCTCTTCACGACTCTTCTCAAATCCCCTAATCTTACCTAAACGCACCCACAGTGAGTATACTTGACCCATTTTCGCTTTAACGCACTTTTTGGTGTTACATACGTTCTTATATCAAAAATCACTTTACATATCAAACTGTTTATCACACGCGAATAATCTGATTATATATGCTCAATACGTGATGCTAGAAACATGTGACTAGGACTTATTTTCGTTAACTTGTCTTACTTAGCTAGTATGGTACTATAGTGTGGCTTACACCCGACGGGGTCTAGTTAGGATGGACGCGCAAGCCTTCTTACGGTAGTTAACATGAGAAATGAGCCTATGTTAATCTATGTGAAATGTTTCGGTGTATCATGATATGTAGTTAGAATATTTCGTGAACGGTTTCTTTATTATGCTAGTATTACAAAACTCGTATGATCACCTTTACTTAATTGTTTTGACTTGTATTTTAACGTATGTAACAGGTTGAGGATTTATAGCTTGGATGCCTTGGATGTTACATGCGTAGTTTAGTTCGTTTTTTTAGTTTGTTTAAAATGGTTTGTAATAAAATCTAGGGGAGATCGAATTGGATTTATGTTTAAGAGATTTTGTTGAATTGTAATAGTTGTTTTGAAGGTTTTATGAGTTTGATAGTATGGGATATTGAATGTTGATTATTATCTTTGAAATGGTTGTTATGGAATCTCTTGATCAATTTGATTCGCCTAGTGCCACTACCCCGATGATTCCGCCATCTGTTGGGGTGTGACACTTATTGTCAGCTAAAACTACGTTTTGTTATATGATGATAAAAGGTGATACTCAAGTGGTTATCCACGCCTTTTAAACATCATTGCTGAATTAAAATTAGATATACATGTAAAATAGTGTCCTACGCAAGTAATAAACAAAAAAAAAATATTGAATTTGTAGTAGGTTCAAGGTGTTTGTGAGCTCGACACTCTAAAAGAAAACTAAAATAAACATATGATTATCACCTCATCTATCTATTGACTATACAAAAACAAAACCAAATTATGTCACTTGTCATGAACTTAGGGTTATTATTGCCAATTGGCAATGTAATATCAATCATTCATGTGTTTTGAGCGGCAAAATCATCCACACCTTATTCTTATTCTCAATCACAAATTCCCTTCCATAGTTAGATTTAAATATTTACTGATTTTATATTCGAACCAAGAATAGAAACATTATTATGGTATATAAAATTAATTTCTTTAGTTGATGTTATCATTTATCATATATTTATTCTTCATAACTTATTCATAATATAATAAAAAAAAACCGGTTAGTCAATTATCATCTTCAAAATATATATCTCCTAATGAACACCAATATATGTCTAATGTTTTCGATTCCTGATACATGTTGACGAATAATGTTTGTTATTGTTATTTATGCTTTATTTACTCTGAAATAATGTTATCTTTTTTACTTCATGTTAGTAGTTATGATCAAAGTTGTATTAACTAAATGAACATTTGAATGTTGGTAAAATATATAATTATGTGTTTCTTTTATCATTAAATTTAAAAAAAAGTTATACATTTATGTCAATTAATTTCTTTTACATAAATTTGAATTTCATTCTCATAATATTTATTTATTTAATATCAAAACAATTTTCAACAATAACGTGCATCTTTACAACTATATAATACATTTCCTTTGGATAGAAATGTAATTTCCAACTAAATTTTAAGACGGGAGGTGAAGAGACAATATAATTTTCCTCTCTCCTCCATTTTCTTCCATCTCTGCCCCTGATACCCGACTCCCCCAAGAAATTTCACTTAGCGATGACCTCTTTCAGAATTATAACGGATATCATTAATCATGTTCATCATGGCCAGCCTTTCACATTTAATGAATCACATAATGAGTATATTAATCTCGACCTTCACATTTAATTTGGTGAATCAAACAGTCCAATGAAATCAGCAATCCCTTTTTAAGCCCTCTCCTCCCCCAAATAAATCAACGGCGACAACGAAGGCCGCACCCAGTCTTTTTCTCCACATCTTCAGCAGGTGGTGGTATCGTCAGAGGAGTGAGCGGTGATTGTAATGGAGTCGGTGGTCTCAGATGTTGGCGAGACAGGGATTTAGGTCTGAAATGCAGTGACGGTTGCGAAGGTGCTGATGATGCCGGCGGCTAGGGTTGTTGTCGAGTGTAGATGGTGGTTATGCTTCGAACCCTAAATCTCCTCTTTTTATCACTCATCTCAACCAAGTTTTGAGGTAGGTTTTTGAGGGTTTTTTTATTGTAATTTCTTTGTTTTTTCTTTATTTTCAATTAAATTGTCTTATCGCCTACTTTATTCAATACTCGATAAATCTTGTTGATTCGGCTCAGACGCCATCGATTTGTATGTATAATTCTCTTATCATGATTTAACCTTTAAGGTTGGTTTGATTTTGAATGTTCAAAAATGAAATTTTAGGTTTCTGGTGGTTTGCGTTGTTGAATTTGGTGGTTTGCATTGTTGAATTTGAGTTTTATATATTAATTTGCTGATTTGTTCTTTTGTCATGATAATTATAATACATTTGTTGTGGCGAGGGTTGTTGATTCATCGTTTGATCCGAGCAGAGCAGAGCAGAACGAAAGGAAAGTTTTTGGTAAATTCTTATTTTGTTATTTATTAGTTGATTTAGATGAAATATTACATTTGGGTGAATTTTCGGATATTTAGAAAGCGTCATATGAACAAAAGTTTTGGACTTGTTTGACCCGTAGGTGTGGTCCTGTCTCTCTCATTACTATTTCGTATGGGAAGATAAAAGCTGGGCCTCTTATATACGAATTCAACTATGTATGACCTTATTTAAGGTTGTGTTTGAAAGTTCGGGTGCATGGTTTTGGTGGTGATGGTGGGGTGGGAGTAGCAATGTCATTATAAATTTATAATGAATGGGTTACATTAAAAGAACAAATCAAACCAGTCAAAAGTCAAATGCACAAAACCTTCTAGTTGCTTTTGTTTTTCTTAAATTAATTTAGATCACTGTATAACATTTTTAATCATATAGAGTATGTTAATTAATTATAAATATAAAAATATTATGGATAGAAAAGTTATTGCGGGTCAGCGGAGCCCAATGACCTGTTTTGACTTGCACTGAGTCAACCTTTTTGACTCATTCTTTTAACTAATAATAATGTTTGTGTGAAATTTTGAATTTCAAGGAAGTTGAGGCCGGTTAAATGGAGTACAAGCCGAACATTATGATCAGTGTCCATCCTTTAACACTTCCATTATGGTTCTGAAGTGGCAAGGCTTACAAAAGAAATGGTTATTCAAGGTCTAAATACATGACAGCGGACATGATAATAGACATACATACATACATACCCTATTATTGGACTATTAGATCCTTATTAAAATATTCCAACTTGTGTTATGTAACAAGTTTGATCAGGGTGTCATTGTGTTAAAAGATGCTAATGCTACGGTCTTTCGGAAGATCGCCTAGAGCTAAATCAAGTATGTGTTTTTGAATGCCCTTTCGACCCTCTTTTACCCGTGCTGTTCTCAACAAGGTTACCACTTTTTCCTTAATTTTACGGTTGATTCACTAACACTGGTCAAATTTATAATTCATGTTACTTTGGTTAATTCACCACCTCCTTAATATTATGGTTAATTAACCCAAATCAAGTACACCTAGAAAACCAAGCACATTTAGCATAAATATATTAACGTTAAATTTACAAACTTTCAAATACACTGCTATAGTATTTTTTTTTTGTGTTGCATACAAGTTTATCCTTCATGTTTTCTGAGTTTCGACGTAAGGATTCTTCTACCAATGTAAGAATATCAATTCACACTTTCAAAAGTACAATAATGCAGTTATGCCTTACTTAAAAGCTATATTATTTAATATAAATGATAAAGCTAATCGTGTGCTTAGAACTAAAGCCATAGAATGTATTAGTTTGGTTGGAATGGCTGCTAGGAAGGATATATTTGAAGATGCTAATGCTACTGTCTTTCGGTAGGCAGCCTTGAGCTAAATCAAGTATGTGTTTTTGAATGCCCTTTCGACCCTCTTTTGCCCGGGCTGTTCTCAACAAGGTTACCACTTTTTCCTAACTATGTATGCTTTTGTTTGTTTAATATTCATATTCTCATCTTCTATTATAATATACCAGGATCTACAACTACGAAACCTATAGAGATCGTCATCTGTGCATTTTAATTTACGTCTTAAGTTATTTTTTCGCATCAATAACTTATTTCTTAATTTTTAATAATTTTGGTAATGGTTATTTAATTTTGTGTTAAGGTGGATGAGGTGCTCATTTCGTTGCATGGATCTAAAGTAAAGGAGACTGCGCCTTTTTGTTTTTTATTACAATTTTCGCTTCCAATGTTTAATGTAAACTAAAACCCCTCTAAACATTTTGTTGTGCTAGAATGGATATAGAACGTACTGTACTGTGCTATCATTTAACCGTCCCTTTAAGCTGTTAAAAAGTTACCATGATATATGATATTTTTTTATTGTTTTTAAGGTTTGAATTATGTTCCGCTCATATTATTGATTCCGTTGTAACGCGCGGGTTTCCCACTAGTTATATAACAATTTCTAAATTTTGACACAATCAGTAAAATAAACTTTTAAGATAAAAGATTCCGTTAACAATAAATGGATCAACATTGTTTGACGTTTTTTATTTTTTAATATAAAGACATGAATTTGTTATTTATTAATATTTATTTACATTTTTGCTTGACGTTTTTCAACTTTGATATCTGTGAATAACTTTATTTTATAATGCATCCATTGTTTGTTTATGTTACTAAACATTTCTAATACGTATTTATTTGAATATTAACAAAAAGGATCATGTAGTTTCCGATTCTACTTTGAACCTATGTCAATGAAAAAATATATTTCATTTCTATAATATCTATTCTTTTTAAGCCTACTAGATTAATAACTAAAATATATATTATGAATATGTGTTTATATATATCTTATATTGATTATTTAAATACCAATTATAGAATATAGGTTATAGATCTATATTTTTATACTTTATAATTTGTATTAATATTAATAAATTTTTTTATTGATGTATTATAAATTAAATATTCTTTGTTTATTGTGTATCTATTAATTATAAAAAATAATTAATTTTAAATCATCATAATCATAATAATCATAATGGAGAATGCAACTAAATATCTAATTTCGAACTTGAATACAATAAAGTTTCAAAAAATTATTAAATAATATCAATCGAGACATAATTTTTTTCGTCAATTTCTAATTCCAAATGTATTAAAATCAACTATCAAAATTATCCAAGATTTAATTAGTAGTGATTTATAACATAAAAGAAATAAAAATATATCTTTGATAACTATGATAATTGAGGTAATTTTAAAACGGAAATTTTTTTTACACTAAAGGAAACTTTTTTCCTTATAATATAACTTATTTAAACACTCTATATTTTTATACTCCATTTTATTGTTATATGTCAACAAACACATCATCTACAAGTTATCAAGAACATGTATGCTGCTTACAATCGACTCGATTTGATTGTGAGTCAATCATAGAAGCATATTAGTTACTTCCTATATTCTTATTATTTGTTCGTATTGTTATAAGTGTGTTTCGTATACTAATCATTTATTAAAGAATTGTACTTATTAGTTAATGACGTATCTGTTTATACCTTGATTAAAGAACGAATCTTCTTTTTTTCTTTATCCAGTTACCTTAATCACATTTTTAGTAATGTCTGGAGTATAGAGGTAGATACTATCCATGTATATTTTGATTTTTCTTCATAAAAAATCTATACTTTGATCTTCTTATTGACTTGGTTGGATCAAACAAATAGTTATATACGTACAGTTTGACGATGTAAATCACTTTAATTACTCATTGCACACTTGATAAGGATAACTTGACTTATGAGGTCAATTATAGTGTAGTGATGGTTTGAAAAGTCCGACACTTTATTAAATATTCAAGATGTTAACAGTTTGACTTCTTGGGTCAAAACATAGCATTATGATGTCTTAAAAAGTCAATGTGTCTATTATAAATTCAATATGTGTACAATTTGACTACTGAAGTCAAACATAATGGTATTTAGATTATTTTGACATTTTCAGATACTACTAGCCAAGATAATGAATGATGTACTTGAGCAACCTTTTAAAGGTTGTTGCCCCTTAAAACATCATTCAAAGCTATAAAAATAGATCAAATATTAAAAATTGAGCAAGTAAATCTTTCATATTTGGACAGGTCACCTTCTACACTTGGAAGCAATAGTCCCACATGATAATTATTCCGTGTTTTCTTATCAACAAAATGTATCCTTTGTGAACTTTTCTCAAGCTCATCACTCATAACATATAACATGACAATTATCAATAGATTTGTAAGAAGTATTTTCTGTATACAACTCGTGTAACACACGGGAACTTAAACTAGTCTATTTAATTAAAGGAATTTGGATTCTAATAATCCCTAGTAGACATCATTGATCATTAGCAGTACTACTTTTTTTATTCCCACCTTTCAAATATTTTGCCTCCACCGATCCCAGTTACATTAATTTTTTTTCGACTTACAAACTAATGTTTTAGGGCTTCTGATCAGAATGAGGATACGGGTCGATTGATGTAAAACTTATCTTGAAACGATGCTCCAAACGAAGAAAATGCTTCAATTTCGGGTGTTTAAACTTCTAATTAACAAAACTCAAACCGTTTAGAGCACCGTTACGAGGTAAGTTTTACATCAATTAATACGTATCCTCATTCTAATCAAAAGACCTAAATCATCATTTTGTAATTTGGATTTGAAAGATGTGACTACGTGTCATTCAATTGATACGTATTCTTATTCTAACCAAAAGACCTAAATCATCATTTTGTAATTTGGATTTGAAAGATGTGACTACGTGTCATTCTAATCAAAAGACCTAAATCATCATGTAATTTGGATTTGAAAAGATATGACTACGTATGAAAAAGAAAAAAACTGCCAATAACCGATAATGTCCAATAGAGATTATTAGAATTTAATTTCTCTTTGATAAATAATCAAATCTAATACCAAGCCCAAAAAATCTTCACCGCCATCACAATCTCGAATCAACGAAGCGTCCATATCAATAAATCTTCCCAAATCCAACGGCCACAATTCAACTCCTAAACACCAACACAGATCTCATCTTCACTTCCCTCCGTTAAACCCTGCAACTTTTGAAACCCTAATTTTATCAATTTCACACTCCTATATGCTTAGGGTTTAATAAAAATAGTAATTCGTTTGCTTGTTCGATTAATAATGGCGAATTCCTACTCTTCTTCCGTTACTGCATCTCAGGTTTCGATTATTGTGTTCACAATTGTTGGAAAAATTGAGTTTTTGTTTGATATTGATAAGAATTGTTTTGTTGTTGATTTGTGCAGGTGGGTTCGTACTTTGTGCAACAATATTATCAGGTGCTTCAACAACAGCCTGAGTTTGTTCATCAGTTTTATGCGGATTCCAGTACTATGGTTCGGGTTGATGGTGAATCCACTGAGACTGCCTCTGCTATTTCTGTAAGTTGTTTTTTAGTTTGATGATTGAATGCTGAATGGGATGTTTTTAGTATCCAGAAGATCTTTTATATGATTTTGTTGTTTAAGATGTGGTTACTGTCCAGTAAGAAAGATTGGGTCAAACCTCTATTTAGGGGTGTAAGACACAAAAAGTTGTTTTCATGCAAAAGAATATCTCTGTATGAAATCTTAAAAACTGTTGGGATAATAGGTGTCTAACGGCCGGTTACATGTTCCGAACATTAAACCGAATTATAAACCACCGATTCATGAAAATCGAACCGTGTTCAAATCGGCCGACTTCCTTTGGTTTGAGAGGTTTGGGCGATTTGTGATTTATGAACACCTCAATAATTGACAGTAACTGATCGGTTTTAAGTTCTAGTATTGTGATTATGTGACTATGATTATGATTTTATGATCACTTTTCCATGGGGACGGGTAACTTTGTTTCCTTTTTCGGGCTTTTAGTGATCTGAAGTTGCTTACTTAACGATAGTCACTATATGCACAATCGAACATGAAACATCCTCTTTCACTTTATTATCTTTTTTAATGTGGGTGTGGATTAATATCTTTATTTATGATGCGCATCTTGTTGATTGGGAATTGGGATATATTTAATGGAATAGATTTTTGGAGAAAGGGCATGATATTCTAGATCTACAATCTTGTATATTACATGTTTTTATGATTGCACATGCACTATAATTATATGATCGACGCGTTTAAATAAAATTTATATTTGTATCCATTACATATACTTAACAGTTAAACATTTAGTATTAAGTTAGGAGACGGCCCTGAATTAACATTTAGTATTAAGTTATTTTAGGGAGACAATGATTTAAATGATGTGATGTTTCACAAATGCTGAAATGTAAAAAGTATATACATATAACTTGAATGCTGCTTTTTTGGGCATTATAAAGCTCATTTATGTGTTTAATGTAATGGGATATTATGGACATGTAATGCGTTTAGCGAGGCGATGCGATTATAGGTCGCAATCTGATTTTGTCGTCTCCGTAGCGTGGAAATGGCGGGGATATAGGTTTTTTTTTTGTTTTGTTTTAATATAAATAGCGATAATATGCCTATAAAATAGCAGTATTTTCGTTTTTCTAAGTATACATATGAAAACAGCGTAATTTGATAAAATACACGTATAAAATATTTCTGAAGTTATCTTCTACTGTATCGCTAAACATAAAATAGCGCCTGCTATTTCATTGCTATCGCTACGTAGTGTATAGGTAGCTTGTTGCTATCGTCCACTATTTGCTATTAACAACTATGATCACAATACTTATATTTGGAATGTTGTGCCTTTTTGTAGCAAATTCATTCACTTGTCCAGTCACTACATTTTAGCGGGATCGAGATCAAGACAATAAATTCTCTTGAATCATGGAGCCAAGGCATTATTGTTGTGGTTTCTGGTTCCGTAAAATCCAAACTTTTTAACGGCTGGAAGAAGTTTGTGCAGACATTTTTCCTTGCTCCACAAGAAAAAGGTTACTTTGTGATGAATGACATCTTCCACTTTGCAAGTGAGAAAGTTACACATCAACGTCCGCCACCCGAGGCCAAAGTTGATTCTCAACAAATAACCTCTGAGTTACCTGGTATTTACCATTTTTATCTTTCTTATTTTTACCGTAGATGAGCTTATTTGGACTATGTTTCATTTATTTGGATTCTTGGACCATAAATCATTGTATAAATGCATTGTTTCTGTAAATTTGTATTTTTATTTATTTGGCAGTTAGTGAAGATGCTTATGAGGTTGAAGCAAGGGAAAATCTCAGTTCATTAAATTTAAAACAAAACAATGAAGATGGCTACTACAATCCTTCTCAAGAAACACATCTACAAGAAGAAGAAGATTATGAAAGTGAATCCTACGATGAACAACCACCACTAGAAGATAACGTTCAAAACAACACTGTGGACTACGTACAACAAGAACAACAACCTATTCACTATCAAAACACAGTGGATGAATATGTTCAAGAGAACATGTAGAATACGTTCAAGAACCAGTTTCTGCTGTGGTTGCAGAGCCTGTGAAGTTCACATATGCTTCTATTGTACGTATTTCTTTACTATTCACATATGCTTCTATTGCATCTTTATCTGTATTTATAATGTAACATGTCATAACTTGTGTTTTAGTACAAGACGTGTCGTTTGCTATTGGTACTAATGTATTCTTATCCTCTCATGGATGTTGAATTTTAAAAGTTGCAATCTAAAGGGAAATCATCGCCATCAGTTTCTCTTCAGCCACCGACTTCTAAGAGTGTGACACCTGCCCCCGAATGGCATTCGACTCCTGAACCCGTTACTCAACCGCCACCTTTTTCATCGGCGTCAGACTCCACTACTCAATTGGCACAGGAATCTTTCACTAGTGAAGAAGGTAAAGAAAGTATTTCTTTTGTGTTGCATCTGTGAACAAAATATGTAATATTATGTGTGTATTTTTAGGCGATTCGAAGTCTGTTTATGTGAGGAACTTGCCAACTACTGTTACTAGCCATGAAATATTTGAAGAGTTCAAGAATTTTGGCAAAATTAAGCAGGATGGTGTATTCTTGAAGAATCGGAAGGTGGTGGTTTACTTGTTTTGTCTTTTAGCTGTTGTCATTATTATTTTTAGCGTAGAACGTAACTTTTAAGTCACTTAATTTACAGGATGTTGGTGTTTGCTTTGCCTTTGTTGAGTTTGAGGACTTCGAGGGTGTCCAGAGAGCAATCGAGGTCTGTGCTTAATTTCTCAACTCGATGTTTTACATGCTTTTTCCATGTTATTTTCTTTTGCTTTCAACAATATTCTTACATTTTTTTTCATTTAGCACATGTACAAATTACCATTTTTCAAACTAAGATTTTGTGACTTCAATGGTTTTTGTTTTTGTGTTTTTTATGGTGTTTAAACTTGGTTTATGTAATGTTTATGCATGCATGGATCGTTTGTTTTAGATTTTGACAATGTTTATAAGTTTTTTTTGTTTTTTTTAAACTATATATGACTTAAATATGATGTTATCGAGTTTTTGTGATTGGTCAGACCAGTGAACTTTGGTTTCATTTGTGGCTTTGTGCAAGTCAAAAGTCTCCCAAAGTGTAATTTAATGTATATAAACTCTAAAGTCCGGTATAAAACTAAATTTTTATTAAGATATTTCAGTTTTGTAATCACATGTGACATTCATTATTAAATTTTTATTATTGAGATATTATAGTTTTGTAATCAAATGTGACATTCATATTAAGAACAGGTAATTAGTATATCTATTTAATGCCCATGTGGATCAATATAGGCCCTATTTGTACCTCTTCATTTATATATATACTTTTTTTGCATTGTACTACTGTATAATCGTATTTCTTGAACTCTTATAAATAGTAGCATTTGTCGTGCTTTGCTTTTTAGAATCACTGTGTGAGGCCTGTTAAAAATGTGGTTCAGATTATTAATTTTCATGTTATTTTTTGTTTTTGTTTTGTAGGCATCTCCAATTCAATTAGCAGGAAGGCAAATATACATTGAAGAGAGGAGAGCAAACAACAGCAGTAGTACTCGTGGTGGAAGTATGTGCCTCATTTTCTGGGTTTACATTTATCTCACTAATTAATTATATATAAAAACTCTATGCATAAGAGGATCTTAATATGATTATTCAACATTATAACCTGGAAACAAAACAGGGTGTTGGCGGTCATTTGGCGATAACAAAATCCGAAAGTTCAACTTTGTGCAACAATGTTTCAAGCAGAATCAGTTTTTCAATACTAAAAGAAACAATAATATTATGTGGATGAAAAACCAATGTACTTTTTCATTTTTCGTGAAAGTCACGGAATTCAGTTTCTTATATTAAAGTCGCTAAAATTGTATAAAAACCCAAAGAAGTCGGTAAACTAATTTTTGTTTATTAAAGTCGCTAAATCTTTTAACATGTAAATCAACTAAAATTTGAGAATGTGTCATTCAAAAGCATCCGCATTTTAGGCAAGTTTAGGATTTTAGTATGCTACATTTAGTGAGACTTTCCCATGTACTTATTACAAGTTAAGAGACTTCAATATATCAAAATCAGTTTGCGAGACTCTAATAAAAAATAAGTAAATTATAGTGGGTTTTTATGTAAACAAAATAAAAGTAAGTCTACTGGATTTATTTATAGTATTAGCCCTATGAATGAATACTTATGTATCGGCGGTTATTTGAGCAGGAGGAAGAGGCGGCGGGAGAGGTCGAGGTGATGCATCAAGAGGACGTTACGGTGGTGGATCTTATGCAAGAGGAAACGGTTTTCGTTAATTTTCACTACAAGAAGAAAGCCACCATGTTTGTGGAGGCTTTGTTTTTCTGCTAGTGTTTTTGGTTTTAAAACAAGTGTTTGGGTTGTGATTTTGTTTTGCATTTTGCCAATCTTGTTTTAACATCTTTGGTGCATGTTAAAGAGATTGATTGTATATCGCGCAAGCGGTAACTATCGGTCTCTTGATTGATTGTTTATTTAACTGTCAATTTGAGAGATGCATGTTTTGTGAACCTTTCCCCCTAGAGGTGCAACCCTAAATCGGGTTAGAAACCAAACCCGACAAACCTACCCGACCTGAACCCGGGTTGAACCCGATTTATAGCCAACCCGGTTTGGACCCTTTTCAACCTGTAGAGTAATACTTGGTTTGGATGTTTTTTAGCCACATTGGTTTCAACCCGGTAGTTTGTAACCTGCACAACATAACCCGGTTTGCCAGGGCCGGCCCAAGGGTAATTAAACCCAAGCAAGGACTTTGGGCCTCCACTTAATTACGGCCTCTAATTTGAAAAGAAAAACACAGATCGTGCTGGTCTAAATAAAACTGGATTTCCTTATTGGCTTAGTGGTAAAGTTGTATCCTATAATACACTTGATCATAAGTTCGATTCTGTTAGAAGGTATTTTTAAGTAAAAAAGCCAGAACCAGTTTGCCTTAGTGACATAAATAATGAGTGCTTTTTTTGTGGAGGGTAGGTTTTTTATTTGTTAGCATTGAGTTCTTTCTATATGTTCCATTTTTAAATTTGCAAGACATGTTCATGCTTCCATTACTAGATATACAAGACTGAAATTTTGAAACGAGTCAATACATGTTCATAATAATCGAATGTGGAGAAAAGGGCCCTAATTTTATAGGTCGCTTAGGGCCACTATAAAGGTTGAGCCGGTCCTGCGGTTTGCCAAAACGGTTTGAAACCTATTGAATGAACCCACATGACAAACAACTATAGGAGATACTTATTGATTGTAAAAGCAATTTGCTTGTTATTTTTTCGTGATAGTTGGCATCAACTACAATTTTATAACTTACCTACAATTTTTTATATGATATTGAGATTGTTTTTTTTTCAAGTGAAAACATATCTTAATATTCTACAATCTCGGCACAGAAGACTAAGTGCTAAATTACCGCTACGTCGAAGAAGACGGATAGTTCTGAAATATTTTGATTCGTGCCGTAATTGTTTTTTATGATATAATGTTTTACTTCGTTGTAAAATTAAAAAAATATATAAAGTTTGAACCTTTTAGTTATTATTGTTCATTATATTTTGTTAAGGGTTTTTTTTAAAAAAAAGTTTGAACCTTCTAGTTATTATTGTTCATTAAATTTTGTTAAGGGTTTTTTTTTTAAATAGGGTTGAGCAGGGTTGAATCCGGTTTAAGAGCCTAACCCGGTCTCAACCCTACCTGAACTGGTTTCATAGGGCTTAATTTTATAGACCACCAACCCGGGTGGAACCCAACCCGGTTTCACTCTAAACCTGCTTTGAATTTTTTAAGCTTCACTCTAAACCTGGTTTGGGTTCAAACCCTAACCCACTTTGTGCACCTCTATTTCCCCTATGTTTTGAGATGTTCGTTGATGTAAATCAAGTTTCTTTTATCTCAAAAACTAATCTTTTTATTAAAAAGTAAAAATTGTGACATTTTTGAGATGCCTTTTTTTTGTTGCTTATAAGTAGTAAAGATTTAAAAGTTACACTACATTTTTGTTCAATTGTTCCAAGTGCACCCATTTCTCATTTTTTTGTTTCTGTTTAGGGTGTGGTTATAATTCTTATGGTCACCATGATCCTCCATATATTACCCACTTCTAATTCAGCATCCCAAACCACTACTCTAAGTATAGTCCTGACCCAAACCACTATTCTCCTATATTAGTTTATTTTTGTAAAATGGAAAAGGAAATATTAAAAAAGGAAAGGAGGTGCATGGTTATCATGGTTTAATCTATACGAATTATGATGGATGAGGCAAGAGGGTGGTGTAGCAATTCATTAATAGTCCTACGTGGCGATTGATGACCAACCCATGCCCCCTACACCCTTCAACCTAACTGTAAAAACAGATCTGTGCCACTAATAGTTTAAATCAAAGGTTGATATTGATTACAAATAAAACCCCTATAATTAATAATTAATATTATCAGTTTAAATCAAAGGTTGATATTGATTACAAATAAACCCCTATAATTAATAATTAATATTATCAAGTTAGGGGTATTTTAGTCATTTAGCCATTTTCCAATAAATACTAATTCCACCTAGTTTTTCAAACTAAAATAACTTTTATATCCTTCATAAAAAATTATATCCTAAAATCAAGTATTTTTTTTATCTTTAATCATATTGTTATACTTTTTTATTTATAAAAGTGACTTTTGAAAAAGTTACGAAAAGGTGTTTTATATGGCAAATTGGAAATAAATAGTCCCACCTTTTTAACTTTGGCCGATAATAATCCCAAGTCAGTTATTAGCCGATAATAATCTGAACTCGTCCATTTTTTTGCAAAATAGTCCGCCGTTAGAATAGCTTAACGGAGTTAAGTTTTTTTTTTTCAAATTACAAACCGATGTTTTAGAGCTTTTGATCAGAACGAGGTAAGTTTTACATCAATCGACTCGTATCCTCGTTCTGATCAAAAGCCCTAAAACATCTGTTTGTAATTCGAAAAAAAACTTAACTCCGTTAAGCTATTTTAATGGCGGACTATTTTACAAAAAATAGATTGACCAGTTCGGATTATTATCGGCTAATAACTGACTTGGGATTATTATCGGCCAAATTCAGAAAGTTGGGATTATTTATTTCCAATATGCCTTTTATAATTGTGCTAGTTATGTAGTTGGAATGTGCCAATATGAAAAATGTATTGTGTTGATTTTAAATCTATACGTAAGTTCTAATTTTGTTGTGTAATTCTTATGTGTTGTTATTTTTTCCTTTTGTGTTGTATTGAGCCTATTTGGAATAAACTTGTTTTCTATAGTTATGTAATAGTATATGCTATTTACAAAATTAAAACAACAATATGAAATTGTACTAGTATGTAATAGTATGTGTTGTTTACAAAATTATAAAAAATGAAATTGTGCTAGTTATGTAATAAATAGTATATGTTGTTTACAAAATAAAAAACATGAAATTGTGCTAATTACGGTGCTTATTAATGTGTTGATTACAGTGTTATAATGATTACGGGATGTGCTGATGGTGGTGGTGTGGGATGTTACCGTCAGATGTGCTGACAGTGGTGTTACCGTGCTGATAAAGGTGCTGATGTTGATGATGTGCTGATTATGGTGTTGACGATGATGCTGATTACGATGCTGTTGATGATGTTGATTACGGTGCTAATTCGATGATGAAGAATAGATTAGGAGATTAGGATTTGAATTAATTCTGCATGAATTTAGGGATAAATTTAATTATTTTTAATTGATATAAAAAAAGGGTATAAAAAGTCTAAAATAAACTTAAATCAATTTTTAATTGAGGACACATGTCATTAAACTGTTGATTCTTACAGTTTTTACAAAGATACATGTATGTATATGATCCTATACCTTGTGTTTAAATAACACAACTGTGCATTCTTTAGCACGGTTGTGCACCTTATCTTAATGTTTTTCTTTATTTACTTAGGGGCTGTTTGGCAAATTCTGAATGGGTAAGTGCTGAACCAGTAAGAGGTCATCATTAAGGGCCAATATAAGAGGCAAATGTTTGGCCAATTCTGATAAGAGGTCTTAACCATTAAGACTCAGTATAATGCTTAACCATTCAGAGGCAAATATCTGAACCATTCAGACATTTCCACGCAAAACAAAACAGTCTGAACCATTAAATTCTAAACCAGTAAGAGGCGAGGTCTGTACCATCAAGAGCCCATCAAGACCTAAAGCAAACAGTCCCTTCGCTTGTTTAATATAACGATGGTCTTCTTTCCCTTATGATGACTTTCAAAAGTGTGGTGGGCATGCTTGATGGTTGCGAGTATTAACTGTGACAAACAGCAAAATTACAGGATAATTCGTACTACCTAATCACTATTTATCCAATTAATTACGTGCAGTTATACTTCATTACGTGCTAATCGAGTCTATAAAGTCTAGCAATATCCAGGGAATATATGGTTTATTGCATTTGGCAATTCTAAGAATTACCCTTACGAGGTTATCCATTTTGACAACCACGAACGTTGGTGATTTAACAATCAAGATGCTTGGGAAGAATTTTCAAATAAGTCTAGCATATGGTTTATTGCATTTGGCAATTCTAAGAATTACCCTTACGAGGTTATCCATTTTGACAACCACGAACGTTGGTGATTTAACAATCAAGATGCTTGGGAAGAATTTTCAAATTATTATTATGCATAATATATTATTATATGTATTTAAAAAATGATTTTATTTGAATTTATATTTTAACGTTTGACTTCATTTATACAATGCTAATAGTTTGCAAAACCTTTAGATTTCGTATATCTGGCTCATATGAATTACGATTTTTATCTGAGGTTACAAGGTGTTTATAATTATAAATGTGTCCATACTTACAAATCAACATAAGGATGTTTCAAGTAACGCAAATACAAAGCAAATTTTAAAGATTGGTCAATCAATACAAATTCCATAAATGTGAGAAGCCATATCTCACGTTTCCTTTTAGCCATGCCCTATGGCATATGAATTTCAATATTATATTAACTAGTCTAAGTACCCGTGTGTTACACGGGTTACCCAAAGTAAATTATACATTTATCGGTGTTTATATATAACTTTGAAATAAAATAAACGTTTCATTACATATGTAAAGATTACGGCAGAGATCGTTAAAAAGTTTTAAGGCGTATGTAAAGATTACGGTGAAGATCGTTAAAAAGTTTTTAGACTTCTTATCATATCAGGCGAGTGAGTGTAGAGTCAGTTAAGGTAATTTTACTCAAGTACGAAAAGACATGTACCAAAAGACTTGTCAAGATATCGAAACATGGGGGTACATTTTGTCGATATTCATCGAAAAGGTCAAATATACCAGAAGTCGAAAAAATATACAATTTTATACTATAGTTTTATTAGCTTCTCGATAATTTTATAATATAGTTTTATTAACTTCTCGATACATAACAAAAAATGTATTGTTAAAAGTCAGTGTTACTCTCTTAAGAAAGAAAAGTACATCCATCTTACTATTTGTTGTTGAGCTATTATATAAATCTTCTAAAAAACCACGCACAAAATCATCTGAACAAAAAAAAAAGAACAAAACAAAAGCTAACCAAGTCATGAGCTGACTCAAAATGAATATAAGTTGAGTATCCATCTCCAATTGAAATTATAGTGTTGACAAAAGCTTTTAAATGAATCAAACGTTTACATAAGTGCCATTAATCTCCTCCAAATCTTACACAAGAATTCACCCCTATTTCACCCCAAACTTCTTCAATCTCCTCAGAGCTTTTTCTCTGCAACTCTCAAGAACCTGAAAGTTGGAGGCTTAACAAATATTCACAGTCTCTAGCTGTTGTGGTTACAAAATCATCACCTGCTTCATGTCCAGCCTTGACCTTAAAAGGGCTTAGAAGTTAAGACGTAACATATATGAATAAAGCATAAACGCAAGGTTCAAAACATTCATAAAGTGCGTCGATGATCGCCCCCAGTTCAGCTTGTATCTGGCAAATATTTGCAGCTTTCATTGTTACTTCCCGTAAGGTTTTCAGCGAGGCGTTGCGTCGATTCAGTAAGTTCAACCATTAGTTTTTCATTTGTAGTTATCATTATAATAAAAAACAATAAAAGCAAAACAAAAATAGGTAAATGATATTCAAATAAATAGAGTTCACATTGCCTTTCTTTACTAATGACTACGAATGACTCACATATAGCTAGCAAAGTGTTAACAACTCTTGTGTTTTCTTTTTGAAAAAGAACACCCATTACATCGAATTGTTCTGGACCACCTGTTTATGGCATTGGTGATGGAAAACACTTCATGCAAGTAATGTTTAGCATTGCTAGCAGTGTGGTTAAGTTCACCAAAGGGAGTCATCTTTTAATATAGGACTATGTACTTGCATGAGTGGAAAACTCCTAAATTTTTTGTTAAGTTAATGAATGGTTTGTTCTACCTAATTTTGCATATCAATATATTCTTATCTGGTGGTTGAACCAAATGTTGAATTCGCAGCACCATAGTAATATAAACAAGTTAGTTTGATATGAATCCAAGCTTGTAATTTAAAAATCACAGTCATACTTATAGAAAACTTGCAACTTATACCCTAATGTATTAAGCACAAATCTAAAGCAAGATATTTAGCATAATTAATACTGAAGATGAATGGATATTATGTTGTTGACCTTTAGGAGTTTTGATGAATGGAATCCGCCTCATCAGAGGAAACACCTTTTGGCAGGTGTTTTCCACATGGCCGATAGAACATGAAAGACATCGGCCTTAGCATTCGTATTGGCCGATAGAACATGAAAGACACTGCCAACGCTTATAATGGTTGTTTAGACACCGTTACCAACACTCCCACACAACTGCCAAAGATCTCACCTATCTGCTACGCCATTATTCATAATTCGATCTGTAATCGATCCCAAGACTGCACCTGATTGCACATCGATGCTGTCCAATTGCTATTCTCTTATGGTAGTCGTCAACCCTACTATCTGATGTTATTTCACTACCATTTGTAGCCCATAAGAACCTCATACGCAGCCAGAAACAACCTAGGTCGCTGCTGCCCCCATTTACCAGCATTTGCTCCTGAAACCAGCATAGGATTCATGCAATATTGTCTCGTTCGCTGCACTTTTATGGCAGATTTATGTCGTCGTTTGGCGTTGTAAATTGGCCACCAATCACCACCCGATTCAAGCACCACTCCACGGTAACAAAACACTGCGGCCATCGTCTTGTTTGTCATCGCATCCGCCGATTGTATCTTTTCTGATAAGAACTGTGACAAATTTTTAGTTATATATTTCAAATCTTACAAACTTGTACATCCACATAAAAGAAACAGGGCAAAACAAAAGTAACCTAAAGCGCAAAGATGAACGTTTTTTTACCTGAAACCCAAAGGCCGTGACAACTTGCATATATGTATCAAAATGGCGACATCATACTTGCCGCAACTGCCCTAGATGATGGTAAATCAAGATTTGTGTCAGATGGCTAAAACAATTAATCGGATTCAATCTCATCATATACTACATATTTCATCAAATGAATTTGAACATACACATAAACAATAACAAATCAACGAAACAATACCTGAAAGAGCAATCAGAGCAGTACATGTTTTACTAACGGCATCGGCGACACCACTGGCGATGAGTTGAGAAACCGCTCCGATATACGATGGGTGACGTTGCGACAACCTATAGTGTTGAATAAACTAAAAATTATAAAGTGTTGAATAAACTACAAATAGCATGGTCTGGTTCGGTTCGGTTTTATATGTGTATGTAACATTTTATAAAAAAATAAATAGTCACTCTTACTATCCGGTTCGGTTTTATACGGTCGGTTGATGCTATAAACCACAAACCAACCATTTGTTACAATTTCAGTTTTTGGAAACTCACCGACCCAAAAAAAAATTTAAAAACCAATCGTGAAACCAAACGATAACTAGTTTGGATGGTTCAACGGTTTAAAATAAACCATGAACACCTCTATTCGGACATACATTATGTAAACTCTATAATAACAACCTTTAAAAGTTAAATATATTGAATGAAGATGAAATGATGAAAGCGAAAGGTACCTAAATAGTGAGCCAGGCTTTTAGTAACTTAAGAGGATACGTGCATATAGTAGAGTTAATCCCAGCAACCACACCAATCAATGACTCCGGTAGACTTCGTGCTCTCCTCCATTGCAGAAATAAATTACAGAGTGCTTTACAATTTTTTGCACTTCATCTTCAGGAAGGCACTTGTTATCTTCAAGAGTTTTGCTTAACAGACCATGTACCACAATGCATCCGATGAATACAATAGAAATTAATATCTTACAATACTGGATAATAAACTGTAATATATGTATAAAGAAGATCCCAGAAGGGATGTGGGAAAGAGAACATAGCCAGTTACTTGTGCAAATTCGATAACAAAACAAAATTCATGTGGACTCTCAAAAGGAATTTAACATATGAGATTCTGAATAATATTTTCATGTTTAGTTTTCTCAAAAATGGAAGTATAAGATGAATACCTCACTCATCAAAAGAGCCTGAGTACCGCTCCACCTATCAATAGCTTGGACGCAACTGTCGACAAAGGACATCCCATTCATTAAGGTGGATTTTACATATCCAGGTGTACCTGTCCAATAACATGTAAATAAAACCATGTTAAAATATGAATACTAACATGTCAAAATAAACGTAAATGGGTCTCATTTAGAATTAAAAAACAATCATCTTTAGTAAGAACTATATATATATATATATATATATATATATATATATATATTAATGGCAACAATCTCCGATCAAACACCACAATTATAAATAAAAGACAAAATTAAACGACATAACATGTTGAACAAATGTTGGATGATCTACAAATAGCAATCGTATGCGTCTAATCAAAAGACAAAATCTGCAAAACACATAAGCTACCATTCCTAGAAATATCTTAATCATTATAATCTGTAGGTCCCTTGATCACGATGGATCGTCACAAAACAATAACTAATCAAGGATGCAGAATCTCCTTGATTAATCTACGAACACAGAAACAAGTATAGATGAAGAACACGAAACAAATACTCAAACTGATCTTCTATGATTATCAAACTGAAACGTTTACAATCACTCAAGATCCCACGAATTCGTAGCCAATCTCTCTACGAATTCTCTCAACTCAATCTCTTTAGTGTCTATCAAGTGTCTCAAGTGGCTACCTTAAACCCTAAAGCACAAAGTTGTCTATATACACACAACCATGCATGCAAACTGGGCTAGGTCCACAAACACAAACACAAACTCGAATTAGACTATAACAACTTGGACTTGATTGGGCTTCATAATAACTCGAAATCCTTTAAGTCTTCATTATCCAATCTCGTTTAACATCCAAAGACCAAGCCAAAGCTGTTGTCACATAACATGCACCAACAAACTCCCCCTTGACAATAGCTTTCGCAAAGGTAAACTTCAGTCTTCAGATGTCGCAGTCTATGGTCTTTGGATAGCGTCAGCTTCAACATGAATTCTGTCAGCAACAGACTCCCCCTAAGCTGATGCATCCAATAACCTAACTTCCAAGTTTTAAGTCTTCACAACATCCATTCTACATTGTAGAAAGGAGGTTCTACCAAGCAGCAACAAACTCTCAACTCATTACATCAACCTCTCATCAACCCACTGCGTCAATCTGTATACTATAAAACAAACATCTCGAGAAACCATAAGAATTTTTCAATAAAGTTAAACTAATTATTATTATTATTCGAGAGATGGTAAAATTGTATAACAGATCAAGCAAATTTCAATTCAACTAACACTCAAAACACTTTTGTCCAACACACTATAACCTGCAACGTTTAAAATTTTAGAACTCATCTTCAACACCGTCTCCCCCTGTCGATAACAACTCCTCCATGAACAACCATTTTCCGTACGTTAAGAATCGTAAAGAAAAATAAAATCTTTTTGGATTTTTATATTTTCTGAAAGCAATTAAATAACACGAAAAATAAAACACTCTATTTTTATGAGAATCACCTGTAAGAAGATCATATCAACAAAATCAAACTGTTTTCACACTATTAGATAATTCTTTAAGTAATTTTGGTGAATAGCAATTCAAGACAATTACTAGTATGTTTGTCCACTTAAACAAATGCATGAACATTTCAAGGACCATTACCGTATGATATGTTAAGGTAATATTATACTAATATACTAGTGTGTCCACTTCAGGACATACCCCCACGAGCAAGGTATGCACAAAGATTCATCGTAGTAGGTGACTACCGAAATTCATCCTTCTGTTTTACAACGTCAGATAATTGGTGATCAGGTCAGTACTTCCGTAGAGCAAAGAGACCAATATCCAACGAGGGTTAGGGCAATACCACAGATTTTGGTACGATTTATGCATTTTGCACATTTTGAATGACTCTCTAGGAGAGCTTCTTCAATTATGGGTTTGTGGCATTTTAGCTCTTTTAAGATATCCTGGTTGTGCCTAGGTCAGCATATAACTGGATGCAGCAGAAGGACAACCCTAATACCCCGGATGAAATAACAGTATAAAGACCCAAAACTTCAGATTTTGGCAATCTATCAACGCAAAATTTAAGGTCATTAAACCATACGCCACTGATATGTTACCCACTCATACACAGTTCGTTAGATTTATATCACTTTGGTAAGTTGATTATTTCAAGCCTTTTGCCTACTGGTACATCATATGATGAAGCCGCTATCACACTTAAGCATTTAATTTCAGTTTCAGTGTGACAGTTTAACTTGCTGATGTACTATCATTTCTTCTTTTCCGCACAGTGAAAACTCAATTTTGTTTTGTTTTTCTAATTTTTATGGTTTTTCTAATTTTCTATTTTTATGTTTTTTATTTAATAAAAAACAGTAAACTATTTACAAAAATTCTTATGAAAAACTGGTTATTCAAGATTCGTCATCCCGTTGAGTTCGACAAGATGTTCAAAACAAGCCCTGTCAAACGCTTTTGTGTAAAGATCTGCAAGGTTATCTAATGTGTCGACTCTGTGAAGTTCAATCATTCGCTTTTCAGCACAATCCCGTATAAAATGATGGCAAATATCAATATGTTTTGTTCTGCTGTGCTTAACGGGATTGTTTTTGATTGAAATAGTGGCATTCTTGTCTATCATAATAGGAGTATGAGTATGAGTGAAATTCAAACCGTAATCGCGCATCTGCTGTTGTATCCAGAGAACCTAACCCGAGAGCAATAGTTACCCGCAACAATATATTCAGCTTCACACGTAGATGTAGACACGCAAGACTTCTTCTTGCATTGCCAAGAAACTATCCTGCCTCCTAAGAACTGACAACCACCTGTGGTAGATTTTCTGGTCGATTTACATCCTCCAAAGTCCGAATCAGTGTAAGCGACGAACTTCAAATCACTATCAGCTGGGTACCACAAACCAAGTTTAGGTTTCCCCTTCAAGTAACGAAGAATTCGCTTCACTGCTTTCATATGTGACTCCTTTGGATTCGCTTGATATCTGACACAAAGACACACTGCGAACATGATATCCGGTCTTGAAGCAGTCAAGTACATAAGAGAACCAATCATTGCCCTGTACTGAGTTGGATCAACATCTTCCACACTCTCATGATCTGGACCTAGATTGTGATTCTCGCAAATAGGTGTATTAAAAGTAGCGTAATCATCCATTTTGAAATGAGTCAAGATGTCATACACATACTTTGTCTGATGAATAAACATCCCATCCTTCTTCTGTTCAACTTGTAATCCCAGAAAGTAGGAAAACTCACCCAACGCACTCATTTCAAACTTGCTCTTCATCACCTTCTCAAATTCATGACACATGTTCTCATCAGATGACCCGAAGATGATGTCATCCACGTATACTTGTACCAGCAGAAAATCTTCTTTCTTTCTCTTAATGAACAGTATACTGCCAATCTGACCTCGTTCAAAGCCATTCTCTAACAAATGAGATGACAGTGTCTCATACCACGCCCTGGGTGCCTGATCCATACAATGCCTTATTGAGCTTGTACACTCGATCTGGATAGTCTGGATCAGTAAACCCGTCTGGTTGTGAGACATACACCACTTCTTGGACTTTCCCGTAAAGAAATGCACTCTTCATGTCTAGTTGGTAAACTTTGAAGCCCTTGAATGATGCGAAAGCTAGAAACAAACGAATTGCTTCCAATCTTGCAACTGGTGCAAACACTTCTGTATAATCAATCCCTTCTTGCTGATTGAACCCCTTAACAACTAACCGAGCCTTGTTCCTCGTCACAATTCCTCGATCATCTTTCTTGCACTTGAATACCCACTTAGTGCCTATTTCTCTTTCTCCTTCAGGCAATCAACTAGTTCCCAAACTTTCAACTTCCTAAACTGATCTAACTCCTCTTGCATCGCTTCAACCCAAGAACTATCTTTTAGAGCCATGTGCACATTCTTCAGCTCCTCTTGAGCAATGAAGCAACTATACAAACATTCATTGATAATCCCTGTCTTCTGTATCGAAGCAAACAAACAGGAACTTTCAATCACTCCTCTTCTAGTCTGTACACCTGCAGCAGCATCACCTATAATGTTCTCAATTGGGTGATCTCTGTTTGCTCGTGTAGTAGCAATGGAGTCCACTTCTAAATTTTCACCCAGATTCGAACCAACCTCCCCCTGAATATTCTGAGTTGCAAACGGATTAGTGAAATCCTCCTGAATAGGTTCAGACTCACTATCACTTAAATCCACTGCTTCTGCATTTGCATTTGAGGAAGTTTCTGGAGCATCTGTCCTCAATATACTCGATCTCGGCATAAAGTCACCCTCTTCATCCTCACTAATCGTAGTTTGGATCAATTGAGACTCATCTGCATTAGAAAACTCAGGAATATTAAATGATTTAAAGACACTCTCATAATCATATAATATAGCAGGACGACTCGTTGATTGTTGAGGCGTATAACTCGTGATTTCCACATTAAACACGACCTCAATTTTACCCGTTTTGAGATTAAAAACCCTTTTATTCGGTGTTCCAGGTACATAACCTAGAAAGTAACCCTCATCAGCTACCTCACCGAATTTTTGTTTATCTTTGTTTTTCACAATCTTGCAGGGTAATCCAAATGGTTCAAAGCCTTTTAAATTTGGTTTTTCGTTAAACATAAGTTCATGACATGTTTTGTTAAACGTTTAACTGTTAAAACTTTATTCAGGACATAACAAGCTGTGTTCACTGCTTCTCCCCAGAATAGAACTGGAAGCTTTGAATCAGACAGCATAGTCCTAGCGGCTTCAATCAACGTCCTGTTCTTCCTCTCAGCGACTCCATTCTGTTGAGGTGTATAAGGAGCTGAGAGTATTGATGTTCAATTCCCTTGCGCAAGCAATAGAGATCCAGAATCCGATTCTCGAACTCCGTGCTATTATCACTCCTTATCCTCTTGATCTGTGCTTCATGAACATTCTCTAATTTCGTAAAAAGATCTATCAGCAGCTCAGCTGTCTCATCTTTTGTACCTAAAAAGAAAACCCATGAATAACGTGAGTAATCATATGTGACAACCCAATAGTACTTTCCACCTATGCTCCTTACGTTCACTGGACCGAAAAGATCCATATGAAGTAATTCATAAGGGGCATCTATGGAATTTACTGTTTTTGACTTATGAGGTTTCTTATGTTGTTTTCCCTTTTGACATGGAAGACATTTATCTTCCACGCGAAACCTCTGCACTGGCGCCCCTTTCACTAAACCGTTTTTAATTATGTAATTCATTTTGCGGTAGTAAATATGGGCCATGCGTCTGTGCCATAACATCGACTCAGCCTCAGATGCTTTTGATAGCAAACACGCCACCACTGTGGAAGAATCCTTAGCACCCATGTCCATGACATAAGTGTCATTCCTCCTTGGCGCTCTCATCACAATCCATTCATCCGGTATCACCAAACCCGGTTTCAACACCAAAGCTTCAGACTTAGTAAAATGGACCGAGTGACCCTTGTCGCAGACTTGTGACATGCTCATCAGATTGGGCTTCAGCTGCTCGACATAGTTCACTTTATCCAGTGTGATCTTCCCGTTGGTCACTTTTCCTTGACCTGTAATGTGACCTCCTTTAGCACCCGCAAAATTCACATAACCACCATTAGTTTTTTCAAACTCAGTCAACAATCTCGCATCCCCGTCATGTGCCTGGAGTAGCCACTATCAACATACCATAAGTTGATAATCCTCCTTAGCAGCTCCTGCACCAACCAACAAAAATTAGTTAGTTTGGGGGACCCAAGCCTGAATGGTCTTAGGTCTTCCAAATTCATCAACTATCTTAATATTCATCCAACGTCCATCACACCTAACTGGAGTCTTGGATCTAGGACCTGTTGATGGAAATGGGGTTTGGCTTCCACTAGGTCTCTGGTCCTGGGGTTTCCTATATAAGTTTGGACTTTGTGACCTTTGGAAATATTGATTTCGAGACCTTGAATAATTCCAAGAATTTTGATTTTGATAATTTCGAAAGCCATTGTTATAAAACGTTCGACTACCAGAGTTTTGGTATCGATTTTGATATTGACCTTGACTTCTAAAATTATTTGAATAACCATTTGAGTTAAACATTCTTGGTGACACACTTCTAGGTCTCTGATATCTGCCTGATGTAGATTTAGGCTAAAACCTTTGTTGATTTCTTTGAAAACGAGGAACTTGCTGAGTTCCTGTTTCAGCCTTATCTACACCAACTGCGACGCTCTCTGGTTGCTTTGGAGCAGACATCTATGGTGAGTTAGACATTTTCTTCTCACCATCACGAACCTTCTCTGGTGATTTGTCTCTCTTACTCTCACTCACCTGTGTTTCACTCTTTTTATTAGGACAGCAGCTAGCTACATGTCCCTTTGTGCGACATTTGAAGCACGATCTTTTTGCAGAAGACTTCTTAACTGAAGTCTCTGGTTTAGATCCAACAGGTGATGATGATGCCTTGGAAGGATCTGATTTAGTTTGCAGAGTTTCAGAATTTTCTATGTTTTTATTTTTAGCGAACTGCACATTTGATTCATTCTCAATAACAGTGGTTTTGTTTTTCATGTCACTTCCTTTTAAAAAATCAACCTTTTTAACAAAGGTTTGCTTTTTATTTTTAGGATGTGCATTTTTTGTTCTCAAAACCGGTTTCCTGTTATTATCCTTCTTGGCATTATCATCTTCACACACATATACTCTCTCAGATGTTGAACTGCTAAGTGTAGTTGAACCAAAGTCTACTAACTCCTCTTCATCTGGCAAGAAAGAATAGTCATGACTAAGAGGAGGTGGAACTTCATTGAATCCCTGAAATCCCACACTTTTCTTGTCACCACTTTTCTTCAAACCATTCATCATGTGTTTCATAACAAAAGATGAATCTCTGAATTGATTTAATTTCTTTTCAACTTCACAAATTTTAAGTTGTGCATCTGACAATTCTTTGCATTTTTCATAAATTTCTTTCGTTTTCTCACTCATCGTATCATGAGCCAAGTCAATAACTTGAAGTTTTTCATTCAATTTATGGGTTAAAATGTTAATTTCTTCTTCATAACTCTTAATTTTCTTCAAGTATAATGACTCATTTATTTTTACGAAAAAGTTTGCTTCTTTTACACTTGAGAGCTCAATAATCAGACTTTGATTTAGCTTTGACAACTTGTCAACCTCACCTTGAAGTTCACGACATTTTAAACACACAGAACTAACAGGATTAGAACTTACATCTCCTGTAGATTTGCTCAAGTCTGCCATGAATGCAGCAAAATCTGCAGCCATCTTCTCATCTGCAGTATCTTTCTTGTCATCAGACTTTAATTCAACCTCTTCAGCTTCTGAATCCTACTCTGCCTCAGTTTCATCCTTCACTTCTGCATCTTCAACTGGGGTTATCTCAGCCATGAAAGCCTGTGTGACATTTTCATCACCTTCCAGATGAACACTCCAATCGTAAGAACCTTCTCTTGCAGTAGAGATTAAGGCCTTTGAACTGGTGTTATTTGATGCATTTCTGTTGCTCGAACCATGACCTGGAGAGTCTTGAAATGATGCACTAGGACGAGACTCAATCTTTGGTCATTGACATTCTCTAGCAAAGTGTCCATTGATAGTTGTAACACCTAACCTTAGTCTTGTCAAAACCAACACTCTTTCCAACGAACTTTCTACCAGTCCTGTTCATGAATCTCTTCACTCGTCTAGATATCATGGCCATCTGCCACTGTAAATCCATCTCCTCTAGGTCACCAGGGTCAATCTGATCATAATCTTCATCAAAAATCCTACCCTGAATATAGTTCTCATAAGAAGCAACAAAAGAAGCAAGCAAAGCTAGATGCTCTTCAGCAGCCTTGACACTTAAAGGCATAGACTTTGTATTGGTGTTACTGCTAGATTGTTGTCTCTTAGTCCCTGATGATCCTCCTGAAGCAGCAACAAAACACACATCACATTCAGAATTAATCACTACCTGCTCATTTTCAAACGATAGAAATGCAGTCGCCGAATCACTCGGAGCATTGTTAGATGATGAAGATAGGACTCCTTTGTATATTCCCAGATCTTGAACCTGATCATAACCGGTGTCCTTCATACCGAGCTCGTAGGCGCTCAGTTGTCCAACAACGTCTTCCAAATCCATCTCTTCATAAGTAGCATCTTTCTTAATCATAAGAGTAGATATCCCACTTGGTAGGTAGAGTATCGAGCAACTTATCATTTATCTCAACATCTGTATATCCATTTATGTCATAATTATCCATTTCTGACATAAGATGATAATATCTTGTGATTATATCTTCGAGTGACTCGTTTCTCATTCCTTTAGAAACAGCAAATTGCTTTTTCAGCAGATCTATTTTGTTCTTCTTCACATCGGTATTACCCTCATACCTCTTCTTAAGAGCATCCCACATCTCCTTTGAGGTAGTATAACGTTTGAATGTATGTTTGATGCCATCTGGTAAAGACATCTTAATAGCTGCTAAGGCCTTCTTCTCAGACTCATACATTTTCTTTTCAGCATCTGTCATGTTAGCATATGTAGTGACTCGTTGTCTGCCTTCGAAGTCATGAGTTGGGTTTGCGTACCCATCCTGAATACAGATCCACATCCGTATGTCCTGATATTCAATGAACGATTGAAACCTATCCTTCCATGTAGTGTAATTCTTAACTTTCAACATCTTAGGCGGTTTGTTAGTCGTTCCAGCCTCATGCTCCATCCTCAAGAGTTCATTCAAATTCGACATATTCGGCATTTTAACGAACCGGCTCGCTAAAAACGGTTAAAAATCTGTCTGAAATGTGTGATTACTAAATTATACCGTTAGATTCATCTCGTCGATACGATTCCAATGATATCTAATGTCAAACACCTTTTTCGGGAAGTTCCAGAGTTTTTTTTGTCCTAAAATAACACGAATTCAACGATGCAGACGGTTTGCTGAGTTGAGCTACGGATAATTTTCTATTCACGAAAACTTGAATTTTTAGCTACAACAGCCAAATAAAATTCCACCATTTCAAAATCGCACACTATTGGGTCGCACACTACCAGCTCGATTGCACAATGTTAACTGGATCGCACAGTCCAAAGTTTTTGGCTTTCCAAGTCACACTCACTTGGGCCTAATCGCACAATCTGGTCGCACAATCTCATCGCACAGTCTGGTCGAACAATCTGATCCCACAGTCTGGTCGCACAATCTGATCAGTCCAGTCAAATAACAACTCAATCCCGAAAATCAAGCACTTTCAAAACCACAGTATCTTCGAAAATCAAATATCCTTTGAAAATTTCCAACAATATCTCCTAAACTTCAGCAAACAACTTCCAATTATCACCAAAACAGATCAAACCACGAAAATTTAATTGTTCTTCACTATTCTTCGCTGTTCTTCAACCAAACTTCAATCCGGAAATTAGTTTTGAACCGTATACACATGAGCAAATGCTCTGATACCAATTATAGGTTCCCTGATCACGATGGATTGTCACAAAACTGATAACTAATCAAGGATGCAGAATCTCCTTGATTAATCTACGAACACAGAAACAAGTATAGATGAAGAACACGAAACAAATAGTCAAAGTGATCTTCTATGATTATCAAACTGAAACGTTTACAATCACTCAAGATCCCACGAATTCGTCCAAGCTAATCTCTCTACGAATTCTCTCAACTCAATCTCTCTAGTGTCTATCAAGTGTCCCAAGTGGCTACCTTAAACCCTAAAGCACAAAGCTGTTTATATACACACAGCCATACATGCAAACTGGGCTAGGCCCACAAACACAAACACAAACTCGAATTAGACTATAACAACTTGGACTTGATTGGGCTTCATAATAACTCGAAATCCTTTAAGTCTTCATTATCCAATCTCGTTTAATATCCAAAGACGAAGCCAAAGCTGTTATCACATAACATGCACCAACATAATCCAATCCCTATGTACATCTATTGGGGTTATTACATTAATCCAATATCATAATGACATAAGTATTCTTTGCATACTAAACATTAACATTATTTGTTTAGAATAGTAGAATAACAACCCATTATTAACGCTTCAATTGTTTGGATTGCGGCTTATATCAACCGAATAAAGCAAATGTCAACTCAAACCAACCTTTGATGCATAACTAAATATGATTTGTCTCAAACTGAAATGTTGACCCGTTGACATATCCACCAAATCAACCAATCTCACAATGAGAAGTGAACTTACTCATCTAAAAAGCAAGAGATGGAGCTGGCTCGATCTTTGTCAGTACATTTAGTGATCAAATCAAGATAAAACATGGCTTTTTGTGGGAGAACACCTTCCATGAAAAACTTATGCGACAAAAATGTGTTTTGGGCATCACATCACCGGTAGCAACAGGAACTGAGAAAACTACCTATAATTTACATGAAGACACTTACCAATTCTAATTCTAGCAATCATTGGCTTGAAAACATGATTGAGCTCAAAATGGCAATTTGAACCACCCACCATAAGGACGACATGGTTTCCAGTTGCCTGCAGGTAATAATTTGGTTCCATAATCATAACTAACAAATTCAACATCTATAAAATTATGACGAAAGGTGTTCGCAAGTCAACCTAGTTTGTTTTGACTTCCCACCCAAAATAAAAAAGTGGCATGTTTAAAAACCCTTTTTACCCATTACCCAACCCACCTGACCCCCCTATCGTGTCTTCCCACCCATAATAGGCCAATAACAAAAAATGTTATAATGGACTAGTAAGAATGAAGACTAATATATATGGTCCATTCTCCATATAAATAGCAGCACATGCTTTTGTATGGTCTATTCTCCGTATAAATTATCAATTTTCATATATTTTCACGTGTTCTCCATTTTGGTCCATCTTTAGCATTCTTGAATTAATTGAATAGAATACATGTTCACATCTTCATTCTCTTCACAATCTCACACATTACATAATATGCAACAATACTTACTAAGGGCCAGATAGATATTCGATCAAACATGGTTAAGTGATCCTAAAGATATTGCAGTCACGACACAAATAACTTCAACTCTTTGTATTTCAATACTACAACGGAATGATTCTGATATTGAATAGACTCTAAATACACATATTCATGTGTTCATGTTCTCATATTTACAAACAAACATTAAGAACCCTAGATAAATGAAATCAAACCTCTTTCTCACAAAAAAAATTGATGCATCAAGAAACAATAAAAAGCCAGCAACATGTATCATTTAAATTAAAAGGCGTTCTGAATAAACATAGCCACGCGCAAACACATGTCAAATTAACCTAAAGCTGAAATCAAACCTGAAGAGCTTTAACGAAGCTGATACTTGGCTTCATTGACGGCTCGTTAAACGTCATTGCTTGATTTGATTCTTATGATGCTGGTCTAGTTTACCCCCCGTATATTGTAGTGGAAGAAACGTAGCCGTCGCCGCCGTGGCTGATGCTCTACTCGGAACCCAAACATCACCACTGGATAGGTAGCTTCAACCACCACTTGTTTCCATTGTCTCTCTCTCTCTCTCTCTCAGGTTCAGATGGTTGATGTTAGGTTATCTCTCAAGATTCAAACTTTTGTGAAGATTTTGGGGTTTCTCAATGGACGGCTGAAAGGAAGGAGAGTAACAACATCACAGGTTTCATAGGACTTAAAGATTAAAAGCTTAAATTGTCAATGTTAAAAACAATAAACATACCTGGATTCAGTTCCAGTTCCACTGGTTACAGTTTAGGGTTTCTAATAATCGCAGATGAGAATCGCCCCTGCTAGAGATTAAGTTTTTCATATAATCAGTGTATAAGACAATCACAGATGTATGAAATACATATATGATAATTAGGGTTTTCGAATGATATGGGTGAAAAGCGTGTCCGCGTGAAAGGAAAATAAGAGAAAACAAATTGCCGCTCAATTAAGAATTCTCTGGATTAAGAGCAATTCCACATCAGCGTGCCCAAAGTGTATTTTTTAGTATAATAGATAGATATTAATATATAACATGCTTTGTACATAGGCTTCACATACATACATACATCATGAAGTCTAGAACTCTTGATCAAACTAACGTACAATCCAAAACTAACCCATTTGTGTAAGACAACCCCATATAACATGATTGGTTTACTTATCCGTTACTGATCACTTTTACATTCTTTATTAAATTTTTTCATGGATTATCATAAGCATGATTATACCTTATCTAAATCACATGACTCTTGTTGTCATGAAGGTCACACTTTCGGCCAAACAAGCACCCACCAACCCCATGATTTTATCCAATAACATACTCAAGCATCATGGAATGAATTCTTTATTCATAAAACCATGTTTTAAATTTTCCATACATGCAAAAAATTACATAAAAGAACACTTACTTAAAAATAATAATAATAATAATAATAATAATAATAATAATAATAATAAAAATAATAATAATAACAACAACAATAACATCCACGCCTTCCCCATTATTCAATTTATTTGGTTTTTTTTCCTTTTTGTCTTTTCGTTCTAATTCTTGTTTTAATTTTTTATTGTTATAAGAATTTTATTAGCAAAATGTTATACGTTTAAATTTGTAATTTAAATATATTCTTTTGACTTGTGGTTAACTAGTGTGGTCAAAGTCAAACACATCAACATCCTTTGCAATTTACATTTTTGTTTACCATCTCTTAAAATGATGAGATGTGTTGATCATAAAGTAGAACAGAGAAAGCATGGATGATGGAACAATACATGTTATATAAGAATTGAAAGACAAACAAGTATGGGAATGCCATGCTTACGGCTGACATCCTATACCAACTCCAAACATTCATTTTTATTCTTTTATATTTAGCATTTAGACTATCTCTTAACCACTCAAACCACAACTTTCTCTCCCTCTCAAAGGCACACCCAAGAAATGAAACTGATACGGATCCATACGATCTTACCTGCAAACCGACTCTTAGTCCACGTAGCCTATTTCACACGTTCTCATGCACCCAATACTATTTTGCACGTAGTAGTAGTTTGTTGTTTCCTTTGAATGTTTCTAGTAAGTAGTGGGGTAGTGAGTAGTTATTTCAATTGCATATTTAACTTGATGTAATTTCATTTAAGGAGTTGAAGAAGAGAAAATTGTTAGCAAAAAATTGCAAGTCTTGTTTCTTATCTAATTCTTGAACTCATTCAGTCCTTGAGGACAAGGACAATTTGAAGGGCGGGTATTGATACGGATCCATACGATCTGACCAGCAAACCGACCCTTAGTCCACGTAGCCTATTTCACACGTTCTCATGCACCCAATACTATTTTGCACGTAGTAGTAGTTTATTGTTTCCTTTGAATGTTTCTAGTAAGTAGTGGGGTAGTGAGTAGTTATTTCAATTGCATATTTAACTTGATGTAATTTCATTTAAGGAGTTGAAGAAGAGAAAATTGTTAGCAAAAAATTGCAAGTCTTGTTTCTTATCTAATTCTTGAACTCATTCAGTCCTTGAGGACAAGGACAATTTGAAGGGGCGGGTATTGATACGGATCCATACGATCTGACCAGCAAACCGACCCTTAGTCCATGTAGCCTATTTCACACGTTCTCATGCACCCATTTCTATTTTGCACGTAGTAGTAGTTTAGTGTTTCCTTTGCATGTTTCTAGTAAGTAGTGGGTAGTGAGTAGTTATTTCAATTACATATTTAACTTGAAGTAATTTCATTTAAGGAGTTGAAGAAGAGAAAATTGTTAGCAAAAAATTGCAAGTCTTGTTTCTTATCTAATTCTTGAACTCATTCAGTCCTTGAGGACAAGGACAATTTGAAGGGGCGGGTATTGATACGGATCCATACGATCTGACCAGCAAACCGACCCTTAGTCCATGTAGCCTATTTCACACGTTCTCATGCACCCATTTCTATTTTGCACGTAGTAGTAGTTTAGTGTTTCCTTTGCATGTTTCTAGTAAGTAGTGGGGTAGTGAGTAGTTATTTCAATTGCATATTTAACTTGATGTAATTTCATTTAAGGAGTTGAAGAAGAGAAAATTGTTAGCAAAAAATTGCAAGTCTTATTTCTTATCTAATTCTTGAACTCATTCAGTCCTTGAGGACAAGGACAATTTGAAGGGGCGGGTATTGATACGGATCCATACGATCTGACCAGCAAACCGACCCTTAGTCCATGTAGCCTATTTCACACGTTCTCATGCACCCATTTCTATTTTGCACGTAGTAGTAGTTTAGTGTTTCCTTTGCATGTTTCTAGTAAGTAGTGGGGTAGTGAGTAGTTATTTCAATTGCATATTTAACTTGATGTAATTTCATTTAAGGAGTTGAAGAAGAGAAAATTGTTAGCAAAAAATTGCAAGTCTTGTTTCTTATCTAATTCTTGAACTCATTCAGTCCTTGAGGACAAGGACAATTTGAAGGGGCGGGTATTGATACGGATCCATACGATCTGACCAGCAAACCGACCCTTAGTCCATGTAGCCTATTTCACACGTTCTCATGCACCCATTTCTATTTTGCACGTAGTAGTAGTTTAGTGTTTCCTTTGCATGTTTCTAGTAAGTAGTGGGGTAGTGAGTAGTTATTTCAATTGCATATTTAACTTGATGTAATTTCATTTAAGGAGTTGAAGAAGAGAAAATTGTTAGCAAAAAATTGCAAGTCTTGTTTCTTATCTAATTCTTGAACTCATTCAGTCCTTGAGGACAAGGACAATTTGAAGGGGCGGGTATTGATACGGATCCATACGATCTGACCAGCAAACCGACCCTTAGTCCATGTAGCCTATTTCACACGTTCTCATGCACCCATTTCTATTTTGCACGTAGTAGTAGTTTAGTGTTTCCGTTGCATGTTTCTAGTAAGTAGTGGGGTAGTGAGATTAGCCATCTCGGATCGGCTAACCCGCTCAAAGGGTCACTTGGGAGATTAGCCATCTCGAATCGGCTTCTATCAGAAACCCTTACTTCTGTTGACCGAATCTATCCCAAAAACACCATAAATTCTACATTTTCAAGTCCGAAGTCCAAGTTGTACTTCAAGTGTTACAAGTTAGGTGCAAGGATCAAGCTCAAAATATGTTTTCTTCTAGCTTCCTACCTACCATTTCTTGTTCTAAGTGAGTTTTCATCTTTCATATATATTTCTTATGAAGTTAAAAGCCTTGTTTTGGTATATAAATGTTCACGCAAGTAGTTAATTGTTTATTTAAAGCTCATGAATAGCATATAAATAACTTGGTCTCTTGAAATAAATGGTGTTATTATGAGTTATTACAAGAAGCATTGTTGATAGACTTTATTGTCTAAACTTTACTACTAAAGCCTCGTTAAAAATCATATAGTTATATTATTTGTTCTTTAAAGCTCACAAATATGTATTTATTTTGAGAGTGTAGACATGTATTTTAAATAAAGACTAAAAATATTATGTTGTAACATTTCCTTAAATTCATTTAAGTATAAACGGTGGGTTGAACACTAAGGTGTATTATGGTGAAATTATAAGTTCTTACGTTAAATAGATACTTTATAAAATCCCGATATGATATTCTAATTATATATATTTTGGATGAATGTATATTTAACACAAGATTATGTTTTTATAAATATAGTCTTATGGATAAATTAAGATAATTATTGGGGTTAATTATCTTATATATTTATATATTAGTGTTCTGGGCTTTACAAGATATGTATATAAACTTGTTCGAGAAACGAATTTTCCTTCTCTTACAAGCATAGTACTTCTAGGGAGCTAATATGTTGAAATATATAATATATATATATATATATATATATGATAAGGATCCGTTAGGACCCACCCTTTATTGTAAGAACCGCTATAACCACCTTTATTGCAAAATAAAATCTAAAAAAATCAAAAAAGCACTCAAATTTTTTTAATATTTTTTAATAAAAATCGTTATATTTCGTTACAAAAAAAAACTTTTTTTTTTCGAGTAACAGTTATCCATACGCATGTGCATATGTATCATAACTTCGACAAATTCAGTAATACGTTATCACTAGTAGACAATTGCACTTTAATTTACAATACCATCCATAATATACTCAATTTTACATTAAATGCATATGTGCATCATTATGTATAACATTATATACCGTGTTTTGGTACAAAAAGTTTGTGATTTTGAATGATGAAGTAGGCTCATATATATGTTTTTTGGTTAGTTATATCCAGTGGTTGATGGGTTCATTATAGTTGTCACTCTATGATGTAATATGTTGATTGGATGGTATAAAACGGTGTTGATATACATGTAATAAAGTGAAAATATTGGTATTGGTATTGTATTATAAATGGTAGGAGGTAATAGGATTGTATTGTGGATGGTAGGAGGTAATGAAATTGTATCATGGATGGTATGATAGATGAATGAGAAAGTGTATTCAAAGTAGTGTACCAAAACACTTTATTTCATGTTGATACATATAGATGCATATGTGCATTTCTTATATTGGTAACGTAAAAAGTAGTGTATTACACATGGTAGTGTAAATGAAAGTACAATGTCTAATGTTTGTAATGTATTACGGAATTTGTTAAAGAAATGATAAAAATGCATATGTGCATGGTAGTGTATTATGGATGGTATGATAGATGAAAGAGAAATTGTATTCAAATTAGTGTACCAAAACACCTTATTTCATGTTGATATATATAGATACATATGTGCATTGCTAATATTGGTAACGTAAAAAGTAGTGTGTTACACATGGTAGTGTAAATGAAAGTACAATTGTCTAATGTTTCTAATGTATTATGGAATTTGTCAAAGAAATGACGAAAATGCACATGTGCATGGATAGTTGGTACTCAAAAATTATTTTTTTTGAAATTTTTTTTATTGTTGAGTAAATATAGCGACTTTTTCAAAAAAAATTAAAAAAACAATTTTATTTTTGGTATTTTGTGGATTTTTTTAGGTATTACTGTTTGTGTTCACACTGGTTCTCGTGGTTCTCGCAATAAAGGGTGGTTCCTAACGGATCCTTGTCCTATATATATATATATATATATATATATTATTTTTTTCACATAAGCACACGTTGAATTTCGAGGTTTATTTCCCTAAAATAAGTATATTATTTTATATTTATTTATTAACGAGGGAAGATAATTGTAGGATCGAATTCCTCCTTAGCAAAGGTTCCTAGATTTGTTTCTAGTCCATATATGCGGAATTTATATGAATTAGTGACAATACACAAGAATTACTGTTTAGGAGTTGATTTCATTGATTAGATAAACGTTGACAATCAGTCCGAAATCTGGCAGAGCTTCGCCGTCTTCTTCGCAAAAACTGTTACAATGAAAGACCCTAGCGAACCTATATATAGACATATCAATTCGTACGAAGTGCATACATAACAAACATAATGTTAACATATGACACTTCTAGCCCTGTATAATCAAACTAGACCTAAGACGTTGGATGTTGTCGCAGTCTTGGTCAGTCTTCAAAAGCTTCAAACGCATCCAAAGAAATTCTTGTACGACTTCTTACGTATCTCTTGTGATGGTATCGGTGTTTGATCAGTTGGAGGTGACCACTTCATGAACTAAAACCTCCTGAGACGTGCCGCTTTACCTTTTTCTCTAATCTCTTCAAATCTTTGTTCTTCTTTCAGAAATTCTTCACGTTCAAGCTCTCTCCACTTAGATTCCCACATACGCCCTGAATTAATACCATGTGCATAGCAAACGTTGATTACACCCTGGTATTGCTTCGCTTTTGTCTCTTCTCGCTTGTCGTAGCAAATCTTGTTAAAGAATAAGCATTTCACGTCATCTTTTGAGCAATTTACTAGCCACATCGGGTCTAGTATCCTGATTGTTCTCCACAAACCCAGATTCTTTTTCTCTCAATCAATTCTAGAGTCATTTCTGTCATGATATCCCAATTGTCTTCAGCTCGTAAAACAATCACTGCTTCACACGTTTCAGGATCTGTTTGCCACCATAGAAAATGTGGATGAAAATCTTATCCAATCCACATCAGTGGCATATTCTTCATGGCTTTTGGACGTTTCATTACTAACGTAACATCCCTTTTTTGTCACATTATCTACCTTGATTCTGCGTTTGGGAATGAAAGGTTTCCACTAATTAAAGCCATGAGTTGCTTCATACTTAATCATTTTCCACAGCCGTTGATCGTGGAATATCATCTGGTAACTGATGTTCTTCGTCTGCACCAACTCTTCCACATCCCAGAACGGTAAATGACGTGTGCGTGTATATACATATTTTTACAATAAACTTTACACACGGTTGGTTTTAAATTTATAAAAAATGATTTATACTTCAACATTAAAACACACACGAAAGGGCAAGTGTACCCCGTCATATATGAAATAAAGTATCGGTAAGAACCAAGTATCGATCCAAGGATGCGGGCGGAGACGATAATACTAAACCTTTGTCATTATTCTACCGGTAGAAAAGATAGGTGATAAGTTGTTCAAACTAATAAATGACTAAAACATAATATTTTTGTTTCTTTTTCTTTTTGTAAACATAATAGACTCCAAATATGAAAAAAATATAAATATAGCCTTACTTTATGAACAATCGGAATATGTTAACTAAGTCGGTTATGCCACTAAGTCACTTGGTCAATTTTTCATTTTTCAAAGACAACTAGTATCCCTTTCGGGAATCCTAACATGACAACTCTTCGGAGAGTTAAAACGATAAACACACTTTAACCACCTAGAATTGTTCTTTAACTCCCTATTGATTAATGTTTATGAAAATCCCTTAAAAATAAGCTAGTCATCCGTTAGGAGTTTTCTAACCTCACTTAATCAAGGAAAGCGACACCGATAAACACAATGTAATCACCGAGACAAGCATAACCAAGATTAAATCACAACCGAGTTCATTTTAGAAATCTTAAATTCACTAAGAAGCAACCTTGGCCTAAATTACCAACTAAGCTTATGATTTATGTTAAGAATTCATAACGACACCATTTAACCCGCTAAGGCCCTTACATGACGGAAAACACTCTTGATTAATATTAATTACCCCTTATTAACCTAATACCCATTTCTAGTCTCATGGGGTAAACATTTTAACAAAGCTAAAAGTTTACTAATACAAGATCAATTAAGCTTCTTCTTTCAAATATCCTGACTAACCATGTACTAATCATCCAAGACAATTATATAATCAAGAATCCAATATCAATAACAAGGTTGCAAAACAATCATCAATGATTAACATAAAAAGTTGTTAAGTGTCATTACAAACATGATTAACATCAAATGGTTGTTTAACAAGAAAGGAATTCATAATGTTTTTGCCATGAGACTACAATAATACATAAACAACAATCTAATGCTTGAACATAATCAAAATCATGGAAAGATTCAAGAAATCAAACCATAAACAAGCTATAGATTGAAGGACCGGATGATAACGGAGCTTCCCGACACTATGGAGGCTTGATTCGGAGCAAAACGAGTTTTTACTGAAGCCCAAAAATCGCCAGAAGCGCTCCCAAAAGTCCAGTCTGCTCATCAGAATGCGTAACATGTGTTTTATAACTTTTTTAGTTTCACACGACCGTGCTGATAAAGTGCACGGCCGTGCACTATTCGCGCAATCCGGTGACGTCATCTTATCCGGATAAGTTTTCAAATTGGCACGGCCATGCCACGTTTAGCACGGCTGTGCGTGTTCGAGATATGCTTGCACTGGAGATCGCACTGGCAGTGCACGCGAGGAAAACCATCCGCACGGTCGTGCCATCCATCCGCACAACCGTGGGTGCCGAGAAAAAGGCTTGCACCAGGGTCTGCACGGTCAGTGCGGGTCTTCTGACTTGGGTTGGCACGGTCGTGCCAAACTTCTGCACGGCCGTGCACTACCTGAATGTCCACAGAAAGTTCGCAGCTTCGCCCGAAAAATCCTCGTTTTCTGCATCTTCTTGTCCGGCACGCTGTTCAAGGCCTGTAAATGAAAACATACATGATTAAGTGTCTAATTCTTGATTTTACGGTCGAAAACGTGTAAAATAGGGATAAAACGGGGGACTAAAGTATGTGTATTTTAGCATATATCAAACCTCCACACACTTGAACTTTGCTTGTCCTCAAGCAAACTCAAACCAAAGTAAAATAAGAGAACACTTCTAATGAAAATACATAATTTACAAACTACACGCCTAATACACATACTTAATAGTTAACCGATTTTTTCGAAAGACATCGTCAAAGAATCCAAACCACACAAGCGCATGCAAATATATGTAAAGATAACTAAAAACCATGATTCCACATTCGATTGACTTAGCATGCAAATCGCCACAAACCTCACAATGTTCACACACACTCGGTTATATTTGTGAAACATACATAGAATGTGTATGTGTAAACGCTCTAGACAATGAATCGTGTAACATCATAAGCTTGTCGAAAGATCTAATCTCCACCAAACAACATGTGAAAAAGCGCAAATCAAGAGGTCTTAGCGGGTTGTAATGATAGGCTAGGGTGAGGGGTATGGAATGGAGATTTACAAGTGACTAAATGGCTAAAACTTGGTAGTTGCGTTCAACAAGCGTTCATAGGTAAAACTATACATGAATTACTAGTAGAAGGCGATTTCCATAATTTCGAGCTAATCGCCAATCTTTTACTGTTTTTGCACTCAAAATTGCTCATTTTTTTGTCGTCTTCGCCCTCATTTGTGGTATTATAATTTTCTGATTTTTTTTTGCAAGCTAAGTGGTTAATTTACAAATAACGCTAGTTAAACGGCAACTTTATCCGAGTTTTAGCACTAAGGTCTAAAAATAAGAAGGCTAATATTTGGCTAGGTGGGTTAATTGGTAGGGTATAAGAAAGAAAAACACGGGTAAAGGCTCGACATGGTGAATCCTAATGGGTAATATCGGGTTTAGGGAAAACAAATGGAAGAAAAAGGCTAGAAGCAAAAGGTTTTCTAGGTGCCTCAATCAGTTTCATGAAATATCACAATGTTTATGGTCTTGACAAGCATACTAAGGACAAGTTCTAAGTTACACACAACATCCGGCTCACTCCTAATCCGAAATGAATAAGCATCTAGCAATTCTAAGGCTCAAAACATACGCATATAATGGAAGGGAGCGGGTAAAAGCGTGAAAATTAGCATGCAAGTCTTTCTTTGTTTATCACGTTTTTAATTATCTTTTTCGACTTTTATTAGGCTTGTTGGTTCTTTAGCGTTTTGATGCTTTCTAAAACAGAAATTTAATCGGTTGTGTAAATTTATTTATTTATTATTTTTTTACACAAGGACAAACAAAGTTATAATATTAAACCCCCTCCCCACACTTGAACCTCGCATTGTCCCCGATGCGAAACCCAAAACTAGAGAAAAGAAGAATAATACTCCCCTAAAGCCGAAGAAGATGCAAGAGTGATCCGCCAACTCGAAATCCTGCATACACGTCACCATACAAAATACAACCCACCAAACAACACACTGACCGCAAAATAAACTAGAACGTAGATAATAAAAATACTAGTACCATTCATACATAGAAGATAAAAATAACGAAAGGAAATATCTGAAAATAAAAGTACATAACCGCAGGCGTTTGAAATGAAAACCAAAATGAACACCTCAAAAGCAAACTACTAATAATAAATAGAAGCACCACATGCCAACGCGTCCCAACTACTTATCACCAATATCATCGCCATGTCTGGAACCGGAAGGTCCCGACCCGCCTTGGTTCCCGAATGGGAACTGTAGGGGATCTCCGAACTGTAGGACCGATCCTCAATGAATAGGAAGCTAGATTTGATCTCTAATGCCCATAATAGCGGAAATATTATGACACGATTACCAATTAGTCAATTAATTGTCAATTTTATTGACATAATGTCGAGTCTCCAAATTGACAGAGCTCCGCCTCAAAGATTCCAAAGTTACAAATGAATGAGACATGCTAGCTATTTATAGGGTGAGAAGTTCGTTGGTGGGGGAGGAAGTTCGGGCGAACTTGACTATTTCAAGTTCGGCCGAACTTGACTTCACATGTTCATTACCAGCGAACTTGACCCCAATATACATAAATACTTCGTTTCGCTAGCCTATTCACATCTAAGCTATACAGACTCGATATAAGACTAAGACATAGACATTCTGCACCAACAGACTCCCCCTTGGATATCGTCTTCGTCTTTTATCAGTCTTCAAAACTATGTCTTCAAATAAAACTTTAACGAACACGACTGAAGAAGTTCTTGAATGGCTTCTTTCGTCGTTCCTGCTTCGGATCTGGCGTCTGATCAGTAGGAGGCACTTTGTTCATGTATTGAAACCTTCTGAGCCTAGCTGCCCTACCTTTCTCGTGTATTTCCTCAAGACGCTTCTCTTCCTTCAAAAATTCAACTCATTCTAGCTCCCTCCAGCTTGTTTCCCACATCTTTCCTGAATTCAGTTCACGAGCATAGCAAACATTCACAACCCTTTGATACTGCATGGCTTGTTCTTTCTCACATTCTTCGAATACAGTCTTACTGTAAAACAAGCATTTGATATCTTCTCTCGAGCAGTTTACCAACCACATTGGATCTAGAATTCTGATCGTTCTCCATAAACCTCTCATACCTTGAAATCCAAGTATCTCAACCCTTTCCTTCGTGATATCCAGATGTTCCTCAAATCGTAACAGTATAACAGCTTCGCATGTAGTAGGATCAATCTGCCACCACTTAAACACCGGATAGAAATTCTGTTCGATTAGCATTAAGGGCATGTTCCTCATTGCTCTCAGTCATTTCATAATCAACGTTATATCCTTTTCTCCCATGTTTTTGTTTGTTTTGATGCGACGCTTTGGGATGAACGGTTTCCAATATCTAAAGCCCTTTTTTGCTTCAAACTTGATCATCTTCCATAGTAACTGATCGATATACTTCATATGATAAGTGACATTTACGGTTTGAACAAGCTCCTCCACATCCCAGTACGGTAATGTCTTGAAATCAGCCAGATATTTGAAGTATTGCACCCCAAATTCCCTTTTGATTGCATAAGCATTCAGTTCTTTGAACCACCCCCAACTTAGGATATCCCCCAACGACACATCTTTATCTCTGGTAAAGAATGCTAGAGGACGTCGAAACTTACGTTCACGCGGCATCTCTTTAAACCAGGATTTCTTCGCTTGTAAGATCTCTTCTTTTGTCATCGGTTTTGGAACTTTGCCTTCACGTATCGATTCTTCGATTTTTTCTTTCAACATATCTAATTGCTTGTACATCTCCTCAAATGTAGGAAAACTATCAGTGTTAGGACCGACGTACTTCGCGGTTTCATTGTTTTCATCATCAGAAGACCAGTCTTCTACTATCACCCTATTATACTCATCTGCCTCAAACCTTCTCTGATAGTGATACTCCTTCGGCTCGAATGTGTTTACGTTCAGCACTTGCTCCTCAAAATCAAAATCTATAGATTCTGCATCAACTTCAATCAACTTAGCCAGATCTTCCTTTTTATAGTTGCGCACATACTCTCCTTCCTCTACATTGTGTTCAAGCATGAGTATTAAAGGCTTGTTGGAACGACAGCAACATGCTTCACAGACATATCAACATCAATCATATCTATTCATCAGTTGGCCCTGTTTGCCCTGACTCCCCCTCAATCTGTTCATTCATAACATTCGCCTTATCATTCATAAGATTCGTGAAGTCATAGCTTTCATTCAATGTCGCATCCACCACTTTAATCCCTGTACCACTAGGATCATCATCGTTACCTCCATCATAGTCAGAATCATCCTTAGGATCATCAGTTGGTGGTTCATCATCTTTATCTTCATCTTCTGCTTCATCATCGTCCTTTTCTTCAGTAGCAGATACAGGGTCAGAAGGTTTGACAGATTCGCCAACCTTAGAAACATCGGACTCAGAAGCTTTTTCTACATTCTCATCAATAGACTTATCGGCAGCTTCAGAAGATTTAGGTGCTTCACCTTCAACACCTTTTCCTTTACCACTAGCTGCAAGTTCTTTCTCAGATCTTTCTTTAGCCTCTTGTCTATCCAGACGATCATACTCAAAAATGAAATCAATACCCAGAGTATTAGATAATACTTTCTGCATCCTTGTAAACCTTCGATCATTTAGGGCTTGAATCATCTTTAGTTCAGCAATTTCTGTCTGCAGCTTCTCATTAGCATCCTGTAAACTTTCGATCAACGCCTTGAAAAATTCGCGTTCACTTTCTAACACTTTGCTTTTATCATCCATCATTTCTTTTTCCACTGAGCTTTGATTTACTTTCTTGAGTAGCTCGACTTTCTCTTCCTCATTCTTTTGAACTCTGTCTTCCAACTCTTTAACACGTTTTTCAAGAACATCAATGTCTGTATCAGGGAAGAACTCATCAAAATCTTGAATATATATCGGCTTATTTGGAATATCACCAAATAAATTTGCCTTTGAAGCTTTCGGTGTTGATTTAGGAGTAGCTTTCCTTGGAGTTGATCTCTTTGGAGTTGATTTCGGTGTAGAGCCTTCAAGTTGAGCTGCTTTTGGATTAGGTGATTGAATCACTAGTACTTCAAGTAAATTAGACTCAGGAGGTTCTTGTGTTGCTCCTGGCCTTTCAGCTTCAGATGGAATGATAACAGGAGGTTCTTGTGTGACTCCTGGACGTTCAGCTTTAGATGAAATAACAACAGGAGGTTCTTGTGTAGCTCCTTTCTCCTGTGCGCCAGAAGGTTCTTGTGTAACTTCTGCGCTTTTAAGCTTTCCAATGTAATGACGACTTGGTGGTTTCTGAGCTTTCTTTGACTTTTTACCCTTAGTCTTTGGTGAACCTGTGGTTTTTGTTGTTGAAACCACTGCAGATTTTGCACGTTTCGTTCTTTTCTTAGGTCTCTCCTCATCAGACTCTTTTTCAAGATTAGGATCAAAATCAGCATCAGTCTCTTTGCTTCAGTCTTTGCTATTGTCTTCTTTGTAATTTTCTCGAGAGAATCATCAGAATCATCGTCGTTCTCGGAAGTCGCAGAAATAACATCATCTTCTTGAGTAGTGTTTACAGTTTCCTGACTCTCAATAACAACCGCAACACTCGATCCAGCTTCCGCTTGAACATTTACAGGCTTGTCTTCATCCACAAGCATAGTATCAACTTTCTTAGCCGCTCGCTTCTTTTTTTTTCGACTTCAGCTTTTACAAACCAATCACTACGAGCTTTAGGCTTAAACGACTTGAACCACTCTTTTTTCTGCATTTAATTCCTTCTCATCACCATTTCCATCATTCCTCCATTTGTTATCAGGCGGCGCAACATAATTTTCATTCTTTAACGGCCCAAATATCGATTTAGCAACAGGTGCTGAATCCTGTTTCTGGAATTTGATCAACTTCTTTACTGTAGTATCATCGAGGTGACTGAGATATAGAACGTTGTTTGGATCACGTGTAATGTCTGTAAACTTCTCATCGATTAGCATTTACACGAATCTTGGATATAAGCATAATCTCGCATCTTCCATATTCTTTGACATGTGCGTTAATACGAGCTTTGAGTAGTTGTACGGCTTCTTCAGAATTAACGCCGTTGCCATGCAGGCCATATAATCTTGAACGTCATCAAGGCCCGCCTTTCTGTGGCTGAAAGTGTGTATAATCGCGTGCATAAGAAGCTTGTAGGGGTTAGGCACTTCCCCTTTCTTCAACGTTTGTTTATTCACACTACCCTTGTGACCCATCCGATAGAAACATCCTCAGACCATCTTCTCGTCTAAGAATATCGGATCATCTTTATCATCGTTAAACTGTAGAATCCTGCGAATATCATCTTCAGTAACCGTGATCTCTTTCACTTCGTTTCCAACTTGAACTGATGAAATAATTGTCTTCTTATCAGCACTCAGACTTGCGTTCATCCAGAAGTGATATGTATGCGATCGATAGGATACTGTACGCTCCGTTATAGCTCGATGAATAGGGCAATCCATTAGAAACTTCAATATGCTTTCGTACTCCTTCAGCGACAGACATAACTCCTTATCGAGAGTGATGCAGGTGTTATGGAACTTGGAAAAGTCCACCGTGATTACTCGAGCTGGTGCTTGAACCTGAAAGTTGACACAAAACACTTAGCACGCATTACGAGAAAATATTACAATTGTTTAACACATTTACATCAAGTTCGGGCGGAACTTGATGTAGATATAACAAACTAATTGAGTCAAGTTCGCCCGAACATGTCTAACTCATGTTCAATCAATACTATGTAAGTTCGGGCGAACTTACATTTAACAATTCAAGATCATTTTCATAAGTTCGAGCGAACTTATATTTGTTTTTATCTTCTCAATTTATTCATAAGTTTTGTTGGACTTAGGTTTTGATGAGTTTTATTCAATGATTTATTAGCAAGTTCGGTCGAACTTGATAACAAGTTCGGCCGAACTTGTTATCTTCTTCAACACAAAAATTGCAACTTACAACAATGATCATTTTAACCAAATTAAACTCAAATCTATGGTCGGCTCATGTCGATTATCATTATTTAAAGTTCAATTTGTCCAACAAATCCTTAGATCTATCTGATTTACAATTTTAGATCTGATTTAAGCGATTCGTATCCAATTAACGGTTCAAATCTCGGTTTATACCTCATCCATTGCAATAAGTGTGTAAATCACTTAAAGCAATAAAAATTTCGGCAGCAATTCGACGTTAGAATGCCAATCTTGATCAAACTCTCTCAAATCTCAAGTTCGCTCAGAGACTTTTGTATTCAGATAATGAAGTTCGGCCAGACTTGCAAGATATAAATACCTTAGCAACTTCGAGCGAACTTGCAAGCCCAAAACACAAAGCCCATGAAGTCTAGGCGAACTCATACTTTCTCAATCATCTATACAACAAGTTCGGTCAGACTTACCTTTTAACAACCAGCCATCAAAGACAAGTTCGGTCGAACTTGTTTAAATGTGAAACTTTAATAAGTTTAGCAAGTTTGGCCGAACTTGCCTAAACCCAAATTTTTCAAATTTTCAAGTTTTTGCAATTAAGTCCCTGAACTTTTCACATTTTACCAGTTCTGAAAATCCACTCATTTGACCAAGTCCAAGTTAATGACCTTGGTTAACCGATTTGTCTGCCGAGTCCAAGTTAATGACCCCAGTTTGACCCGTTACGAACAAACTGTTGATATTTTCAAAATCAAAGTTTCAAATTAATGAACTTTTCATCGTTTTGGCTTTTTAGATTTTACAGATTAGCTCCCAGCCCATTGTCAATGAAATTCCCACCAGTTTAGCACCTTATCAGACTTCGAAGATCCGTTCTCCAACATTGGTTTGCTGAAAACAATGTAGAAACAAAATCTTTTTGTATTTTTGTAAGTTTATGCTAAAACACACTAAAAATGTTTTTGGATTTAATCTGTAAAGCAGATAAACTATGTACAGGACAATGTAAACTATGTACAAACATATTTACAGACATATTTTTGTGAATTCGTGTCAAAGGATCACACCAGTTGATTGAGACATATCACCAGTACCGTTGACCTTTAGATGACTTTAAATTTTAAACTCGTTTACCAAGATTGTCGATATGTTTATCCACTTAAACTTTACCACATTTCTCAACTGCTCCAAGATATGTTAAGGTATGATTTATGAAACTTGACTTATCTGCGGTTCCCACTTCTTGAATATACTCCCGTATCAAGATTCCCTAGATTTCATCTTACAGGTGAATATAACGTAATTGATATCTGTATCTGGGTTAATGCGAGGCCTTGAGAGCTCAGGTTAGTACTACCGTACAGACAAAGAGATGAAGGCTCGAGTTTAAGGTGTGTTCCAATTAAGGAATCTTTTTAGCACTGCAAATGATTAGATCTTTCGATACTTTTGAATATTGCATGCAGTTTAAGGGTTTATAGCGAAAGTATTATAGAAGTTCTAGGCTATTGCTTCCGCAAAATCAGAAGAACTTGTATAATACCCCAGATATCAACTATCTATAAAGACCTCGTATCTCAGAATCAGACAATCTCTCAAACGAAATTTCGGAGTACTAAGTCCATATATTCAAGATGTGTTAATCCACAAGATTAAGCAGTTGTAAAATTTAGTTTATATCTCGAAAACAGTTTACTGAAAGTGTTAAGCCTATCGACACATCCACAATAAGACTTGTTTATCACTTTTAAACTTTACATTTATTTAGCATACTGTGATAGTCCACTGATGTACTATCATTTCCTTTTTGTGACATCGAATTCTTTTTGTCTTTTTCATTGTTTTTGTACATTTTTGAAAATTTTCATATGTTTTTGTATTTTTCATATGTTTTTGTATTTTCCCAAATATTTCTCCCCCTAAAATCAATAACATATTTTTGGATTTTAGATTTTTAAGAAATACTAATCTAGAAAGATAAATAACAAACCAATGCGGTTTACGTGAACTCATCGTCCGATCTGTATTCAACCTCAGCTTCCGCACCTGTCAGCAAATTTTTAAAACCGTTAAGCCTCATTAGATATTTAAATCTTGTTAAAGGAAATGCTTTCGTATAAAAATCAGCCTTTTGTTCGTCGGTGTGGATTTTTTCTATTTGCACCAATTTCTTTTCGTAACAGTCACGAATGAAATGGTAACGAATTTCAATATATTTAGTACGTGAGTGATGAACCGGATTTTTGGTTATATCGATGGCTGCTTCGTTATCTACGAATAAAGGCGTATCAAAAAACTGCAGACCATAATCCCTCATCTGTTGTTGAATCCAGAGGATTTGAGAACAACAGCTGGAAGCAGAAATGTATTCTGCCTCAAAGGTAGAGAGAGACCATGGTCTGTTTCTTGCACTGCCATGTTACCAAACGTGTTCCGAAGAACTGGCATCCTCCCGTTGTAGATTTCGAGTTCAGTTTGTCCACTCCGAAGTCTGAGTCAGCGTATCCCATTAAATCAAAATTGTCGTTCTTTGGATACCACAAGCCGGTGCTTGGACATCCCTTTAAGTAACGGAAGATTCGCTTGACTATCTGCATGTGTGACACTCGAGGACTAGACTGATATCGTGCACATAAGCAGGTAGGATACATGATGTCTGAGCGAGATGCCGTTAGATACATCAGAGATCCTATCATCGATCGATAGAGTGTGTCATCAACTTTGGTTCCCGTCTCGTCTACGCAAATGCCATGGTTCAGTGCCAGCGGAGTCGAAAGCGGCTTCGAGCAATCCATTTCAAACTTCTTGAGAATGTCGTGAACATACTTTGTCTGATGAATGAATATGCCGTCTGGTAACTGATCGACCTGTAATCCGAGGAAGAATTTCATTTCACCCATTGAGGACATCTCGAATTTCTTCTTCATGATCTTTTTGAACTCTTTGCAAAGACTATCATCCGTAGAACCGAAGATGATATCATCCACATAGATTTGTACAATGATTAGATGAGATCTGACTTCTCTGGTAAACAAAGTACTGTCCACTGTGCCTTTTGTAAAGCCGTTTCCAATGAGATGTTGCGATAACATCTCGTACCAAGCTCTCGGGGCCTGGTGTAATCAGTATAAGGCTTTTTCTAGGAGATAAGCTTTGTTCTTGTTCAGTGGATTGACGAAACCCGGTGGTTGGCCGACGTACACTTGTTCACGAAGTTTACCGTAGAGAAATGCAGATTTTACATCCAACTGGTACACCTTAAATCCTTTCCAAGATGCGAATGCGAGGAAAATGTGGATAGACTCTAATCGTGCAACCGATGCATATACCTCTGTATAATCAATACCCTCTTGCTGGTGGAATCCTTTGACAACCAGTCGAGCTTTGTTTCTGACTATAACACCCCGATCGTATCTTTTTACCCTTGAAGACCCACTTCGTATCAATAGCTTTCTGCTTCGGTGGTAAATCTACAAGCATCCAAACACCCAATTTCTCGAACGGTAATAGTTCTTCTTGCATTGCTGTCACCCAGTTCTCGTCACCCAGAGCTTCATTAACAGTTTTTGGCTCTATTTGTGATATGAAACATGAATAGTAGCAGCAGTTTTGGGTTGGAGCAACTCGGGTGTAGAAACAACTAAGTGCTTTATTGATTTGGCTTCGTGTAGGCACACCAGTTTGTAATTCGCCAATGATATTTGTTGAAGGATGGTAAGAATATGATCGCGGCATTTCTTCTGTAGGAACATCAACTGAACTTTGCTGATTTGAGACATTCAAATAACTGTTCATTTCAACATTAGGAGCACTTGATGAAGCTTCGTTCTGATTTCTCGGACTAGCAGATTGATTCAACATGTTAGATATCTGCTCAACTTCTTCATCCGATAATGTTTCTCCATCAGCATCAAATGTCGGCGCTTCATCTGAGTCAGAATTCTGATTCTGAGGCATGCTGGACTCTGATGTTGTATTTCCTGGTTCATTAGAAGCATTCATTGGAGTTGAAGCAAGTGTTGCTTCTGCTTCAGAAACATTTTCAACTTGAACACCGCTATTGCTCGGACCTGCTTCGGAAGATGAAGTATCCAACATGGGTTGATTAACCATAATTGGTCTAATGATTTGTTCTTGATTTGCGGACTGTTGAAGATAACATAACGCTGCAATTTCTTCTTCAGACGGTTCTTCCGGCAAGTCGAATGACTTCCAAAGATCTTGGCAGTTGAACAGCCACGAGTCACCTCTTCTTTGAATAGGATCCGTATAGTTAAAGCAATCCACGTGCTGTGCTTCAATTACCTTTCTCAACGAGGGAACATATACTCTTCTTAGCGGACTCGCATACCCGACAAAGAAACCTTCAAGAGATTTAGCCCCAAATTTACCATCTTGATCGATTATAGCACATGGCGCTCCAAATGGCTCTAAGAATTTCAAGTTTGGCTTCCGTCGGTTGATCATCTCAAAACATGTTTTCTTTGTTGGTTTGATAGTTAGAACTTTGTTTAGCGTGTAGCAACCCGCAACAACCGCTTCACTCCAAAAGCTGACTGGAAGCTTTGAGTCTGCAAGCATGGTTCTTGCAGTTTTGATTAATGTTCTGTTCTTCCTTTCAGCAACACCGTTTTGTTGCGGAGTATAGGGTGCACTAAACTCGTGCAGAATCCCTTTAGTGTTGCAAAATTCTCTCATCTTATTATTCTTGAACTCTGTGCCATTATCATTGCGAATTCGTCGTACAGGGAGATGATAAAGGTTTTCTAGCTTCTTGAAAAGAATCACCAAGTTTTCGAATGTTTCATCTTTTGATTCTTGGAAGAATACCTGTGAATAACGCGAATAGTCATCTATTACGACCAAGTAGTATAAGTCTCTTGAAATACTTCGAACATTGACAGGACCAAATAAATCCAAGTGGAGACGTTCAAGCGGCAACTTGATTGAGTTCAGAATTTTCTTCGGATGTGATTTCTTGATCTGCTTTCCCTTTTTACATTCTAAGCAATGATCAGACATATGAAAGCTCTGAATATTTACACCCTCTACTAGATCATTATGAACCAAGAAATTCATTTTTCGCAAATGAATATGCCCCATCTTACGATGCCAAAGAATAGAATCTTTCTTAGTAACCTTCGTTACAAAACATTGTGCTGATTTCGATGAAGTGGTAGCGATGCCCATATCCTAGACATATAAATCATTCTTGTGTGGGGCTCGCATCAGAATCCACTCATCAGGCATTTTGAAACCAAGCTTCATTATAATACATTCTTTGTCGTTGAAATGCATCGTGAACTGTTTCTCACAAATCTGCGATATGCTCAGAAGATTATTCTCCAGTTCTGCAATATAGTTCACGCGATCAAATGAAACAACGCCATTGGAAAGTTTTCCTTCGGCGACTATCCTTCCACCCTGATTACCCGCAAATCCAACATATCCACCATTGATAGCATTAATGTCAAACAACAAAGCTTTCATTCATGTCATATGCCTGGATGCTCCACTATCCAGAATCCACTTGGAAAGAACGGATCTCTGGAGCCCCTTCACATGTTAAAATCTAGTTAAAGAGCGCGACCCAAGCCTTTTTGGTCTTGGGTTTTGGATAGAAAGCTTGGTAATCATCTTCATAATCTCCATCTGATCCTCCACTGTCGTTTACATTTTCAAAACTTACTTTCTTTTTACCTTTTGAATTGTTACCACTTGTAATTTTGACAGTTTCGGATTTGGTCTCTGATTTTGATTCTTTCGTGTTATTAGTCTTTACAAGCTCAGACTTAATAACCTCGGATGTTGTTGATTTTTTCTTAGTAATCCAGGCTTGAGATTTTATATTAGCCTTCTTATGTAAAACCGTGATTCATTTGCCCTAGAAGTTTCACCTTTTTCGAAAATTGAGTTTCAAATTTCTTTTCAATTTTAGGTCTATCTTTAGGTTTTGATTCATTTCTTTTCAAAATCATTACTGGTTTTACAAACTCTGGTTGCTTTGGTTTCACAACATCTGAACTTTCTTTTCTACGAAGATAAGCCGGTTTAGACTTCGGACACTTGCGTGCAATATGACCAACTTCATTGCACTTGAAGCAAATCCGATTATCATGTGAATGACCACTAGTGGATTTTGCACCACTTGTGGCTTTCGCCTTATCTCGAAGTTCTTTCTGTTTTTTAAACTCATCGTTTGATTGTTTACCGATCAAACTTTCTTCATGAACCGTGTTCGTCCCATAAACAAATTTCATGTTTTTATCTTTATACTCATGAAATGGTGACGTTTTCTTTTTAGGTTCATCAGATTCCTCTAATCCTAACCCAGCTCTTCGGTTTTCGGGATGATCACCACCATTCCTTCGGTAGTTACTATAATTTCTTTTGGGTTTTGAATAGAAATTTTTTTCATTTTTCTCCAGGTCATCTGATGTAACTTCAACTAGCTTGAACAGTTTGTCCAATTGATCTTCTTTGACATTCCGAATAAGAAAACTGTCATCAAAGTATAATCTATCAGATTCCTTAACCTTGTACATTACAACGTTAGGATCATCACATAGATCATCTTCTGATGATGTATCGTCATCTTCAGAATTTGTGTTAGAACTGTTCAAACTCGAGGTGGCGCTCTCAAAGTTGCCATCATCAGAATCATTCAGAACATTTTCAACCACTTTTTTTTACTATCGCATTGTCATCATCTGATTTAGTAAAGACTACATTAATATTCTCTGGCAACTCATTTTGCTTTTCAGTTAACAACTCAATGTTGAGCGCCTTATCCATCCCATCAACAATTTACGACAGTACTTCTCGCATAGGGGAGGAGGAACATGGCTGTATTCTTTACCAATTTTCTTTTTAGGTTTTTCTCCCGATGGAATTGTGGGGAGAATGTGATCAATGACATATGCGTTAGTTGTGTAACTTCTTAAAAGTTGTTGTACACGTTTTGTTTCAATTTTCATGTCCTAGAGTTGTTGTTTGGTCTCAGCAATAGTGTTAATATAGATGTTTATTGCCTTTTATTTATCCATTGCTGTACCTTTCAAGATCCTTACAGTCTCATGTTGTTCAATATTATTTCTATCGAGCCTGCCATAATCATCTTTCATTTTGTCATACGCTTCCTTCATTGTACAATAATTGTATTTGAAATGTTCATTATGTACATTGAGTTCAGCGATGATTTGTGATTTTTTGGCACATTCAGCACATGGCTCAGTACATTTTGTACAAGGTTTCTCAACCTCTACAACTTGTACTTTTACAACTTCCTTTAGCTCTGGACCTACCTTGGTTAGATTTGCCATCATAGCTTTATCGACAAAGTCCTTGAGGTTTTCAGCAGACACTTCTTGAACAATATCAATAACTTCTTCAATCGATTTCTCCTCGACCACTTGTTCTTGAGAACTTCCGTCAAAGTTACCTGCAAAACTAGAAGATGAATTAGAAATTAAAATGCCCTGTGTCTTCATGTGAATATACATCTCTTCTTCTTCCTGTTGTTGCAGATACTGTTCCAGTAGAGCATTCTCTATCGCTGCTGTTTCTTCGGCAGAAGTATCTTCAACTATTTCAACCATCAATGCAACTCCTGTCTTCTTACCAATATAAGAATTCCAATCGAAACCATAATCTTCATTGGTAGCAACCATTGCCAGTATTGTTGGATGATTTCTCTTGAATCTCAACTTGAGTCTTTTTCGGAAATGGTTTGTATTGAAGTGACTTCTTGTATTATTCGTTGCCACCTCCAAATGGATTCTGATTGCCTGTTGCTTCAGGATTTTTGCATTCTCTCTTAAAATGCCCTTTCTGTCGGCATCTAAAACAAGTGACCTTGGTTTTATCGAACCCTAGCTTGTTGCTTGAATTTCCGATATCTCGGCCTGTGAGTGCAACAAACTTTGTCACCCTTCGAATGATAGAAGCTAGTGACCACTTTATGTCCATCAGTTCAAGCTCTTCTTCGTCCACCTGATCGTAGTCTTCACCGGTCATTTCGGGATTGCCGATCTTTCCAGCTACAAGACTTTCATACGATTCTAGAACAGTGGCGAGAAGTGACATGTGTTGTTTTACAACTTGCTTAGAAACAACATTGTTTAGATTGACAGCAATGTTACACTTGTACACATTTGGATCAGAATTCGATTGTTGATTCTGATTAGCTTGATTCTGATATGATGAATTAGAACCCATGCTTAAGAATGAAGAACTATGTGGACTTTGATCATATTGTGGATATGATTGGCTCTGATTATGTGGGGAAGAGTTCATATTAGCACTGAATGCTGTCTGTATCTTTGGGCTTGAAATGTTGTCTTGCATTCCGTTCTTGTAATACAAACCAACATCTTGAACAATGTTAGCATTCTTTGATTTTGCAATTTTCAGAAGTTCCATTTCATGACCTTCGAGTTTGTTGATGAATGTAGACAGCTTGAATAATTCCCAATTCAACTTTCTTTCAGAACCATCAGTTAGGTAGTCCACTCTCCGTCAGGTAACGCATCTGCAAGCTTATCAATGTACTCTTGTTCTGTCTTCTCGAGACCATGTCTTCTCATTTGGACTTTCAGATGACAGAAATGCTCAATCATCTGTTTCATTGTCTCTCCCTTCAACATGTTAAAGATATCGAACTCCTTCATGATGAGAGCTTTCTTACTCTTGATCATCTCTGCGCTTCCTTGGTATTTCTTTTGCAGTGATAGCCAGAGATCTCTCGCAATCATATATTCGGGCAACAAGACCAGAATATCCTCTTTAACAGATTGTTGAATGAGGCTAATCATCTTTTTCTGAGCAATGTACTCATCCTTTTGAATAGTGGAGTATTTGTACTTCTCTAGAATTTGCTGATGTTCATCTAACGGAACAATATAACCTCTCTCAATCGACACCCAGCCTTGGAAATGCATGGCCTGAACCCAATAAGTGAATTTCTCCTTCCATCCTTCATACTCATCCATGCTCATTAGCTTTGGCGGTTTAACGGACGTGCCCATTTTGTTGTCGAGGTTAACTTGCTGTATTACATTGGCATTGGATGTACCCACTCCTGACATAAACGCTCTTTGTAGATCATCCATTGCGAATATCAAAACACGTACACTGAAAACATGTTCAAACTTTTGAAAAAGTTAGTTTTACTACAAATTCGGTCGAACTTGTAGCTTGAAAATGAAGAATTTCAGATTTAATACACAAGTTCGGTCGAACTTATGTATCCTGATTTGAAAATATCCCTGAGCAACCTCGAGCGAACTTAACGTTTGGATTTTATAAGAGTCTTTCAAGTACGGGCGAACTTAGCTTATGATTTCTTGATCTTTTATCAAGTTCGGTCGAACTTGATAAGATATCAATGAATTCTTTAGTAAGTTCGAGCGAACTTAGCGAAACTTTTATCAAAAACCCTCAAGTTCGAGCGAACTTGATAAAAACTCACTCAAAAAGTGACTTTTTAAGTCAAGTTCGGCCGAACTTGGGTTACAACACGAACACGAACTGGCCAGGAAACGCGTTGTGGAGGCCACTGAAGATGTAAGAAAACCTGGCATGCATCTCTTGACGCATGTAATCCCGGTTCATCTGCATCTGCTGTAACTGATTGTATAACTGAGGATTATGATGGAATGCCGGGTGGCCAATCCTGGTGCTGTGGCTGGTGCTGCTGCGGGTCTGGAGGTGGTGGGATGAATTGTTCATCTGCTGCTCCTCATGGTCGTGCTCCATGTCCACCTGTTCCTCTTCGTTCGGTGACGATGGGAGTGGATCCCATATTTTTCCCTGCAACCCTCTCAATCGTGGGCCATTGTCTGTGTCAACCGTCATGCCCATGAACTTAAGTGTTCGAAGATCAACATCTACCCCCGTGTGAACAAAGGTCAAACCGTTCATAATCTCATCAGTCATTATCCCAAGAGCATAGGCCAACTTAGTCACATACTCTCCCCCGTAGATCTCACTGCTCGTCGTCTTGCCGTCGCTGTTCACAAAGAACTCTGCTAATCGTGCGGCAAGGTTAACGTTCTCACCATTGACAATAGAATATAAAATGATTAAGTATGGTGTGGGACAGTTCCCCGAACTGTCCATGCGTCCGGCGATCGTGTAGCTGATAACCTGATGGAGTACTCTGTGAAGCGGGTCTCTCAGGCATGTAGCCTTTGCTTTCCTATCATCATAAACTGGCCCCATCGCTATTTGAGCCCAAAAGTCGGCCCTTTCCCGGTCATTCTTGAAATTGTGGATTGATGTGAAGAGCTCCGAGTCTAGCTCCTCCTGCGTATATATACCCAATTTCTTTCCTAATCTTTCAACCGTCTATTGGTGCCATTGACCTCCAAGTCTAAACATTATCCTGTTGGTGTGACGGAAGTCGGGATTTGCCCCACCCCTTGGTTTTTCATAGGAGTAGGAGGCGAGGAACTCCAAAGTGAGTTCCAAGTACATCGGGCGGCGGATGTTCAAGAGTCGAGACATGGGAAGGGAGATCATGTCGGCAAGCCTCTCAGATTGGTTTAAGGCCTGCATGGTTGACCAACTCAACCTTCGTGGAATCCCAATTTTGCCTCGTCGGTTCCATGAAGCTTCGATCTTGTTGATACACGGGCGATCCTTGTTATTTTTGGGGTTGAATTGGAGGAAAGGGTGATCCATCTACATGCAGAAATACAGAAGAATAAGAGCACAGTTAAAAATTTCAAACCCCGGCACCCGAACAGGCTGTTACAAACGTTCTGTTTGTTTGCTGTTCCAGGTTGTGCACGACCGTTCCAGCCATCCGCACGGCCGTGCGGATCGAGATCGCAAGTCTGGTTAGTCCGTTGCCTGACCCGCACGGTATTGCTAGCAAGTGGCATGGCCGTGCGTCGGCTGCAGATCGCTAAAAACTGGTCCATTCACTGATTTCAACCAATTTACCTCAAAATAAAGTGTTTTCTTAGTGAATGGACCACGGGTTCACGATTAGAACTTGCGATTTGTTTAAACATCAAGAACTAGGGTTTGGTTTGTGATTATGAAGAAAACCCAAAATTTCTTGAACAAGAACCTTAATCTAACCTAAAATTGACATTAACGAAAGAAATTTTGAAGAGATCCATAACTTGTTCGAAGATTTGAAGGAATTCTTGCAAAATAGGATGGGTTTTGAGAGAAGGGAGTGCAAGAACGGCAGTGCGTGTTTTGGTCTAGGGTTTTTACAACTTTTTACCAAAAAGTGGCTTTTATACCCGTCCAAAACTACTGTGCTGTCACACCCCGATTTGCAGCGGAAGAAAAACACGGGATGCAACAGACACCTTCGGTACAAGCACATTGTTTATAAAGACACTACGTTTTATTAATTACAAAATGTTGATTACATACTACATGTATGTTACAACTGCGTGTTCCCACGAACCACATAAGTCTTCTAAGCCGCATGCGTCTATATCAGTATTCGTCTATAAACACGTCTTGAACAACATACATGGATCACACCAGTCTCAAGTTACCTGAAAAACATGTTACAATTTGGAAAACATCAACTACAAAGAGTTGGCCAGTTTCACTGTTTTAACCGAAATTCCGAAACTATAAGTATCGTTTAACTTTGCACTTTAAATTGTTTTTGTAACATTATCTGAGCCCACATGTGAAGCCCTGACTGTATCATCTCAACCCCCATGGCACACAGCCATGGTAACCCCATGGCACACCCTCACGGTTCCTGCCCCAGTGTAGCTATGGCTAGTATCCCATAGCATGTAAATGAGCATGTACAATCGTATGTGTATCGTATGGCGTTTCCTGGCCATGGCAATTGGGTTCGTCACACAGTAGTACTACTACATGTTCACGACCAACTTTAATCACTTGGGTCTGTGGGGACTTTTCATACTAGTGTATACTTAGACAGTTGGTATAACATCATGTATCCAAGTGCAAGTATCAAAACAAGTAACATGCATTTCACCCCACGAAAACAGTAAAAACAGTTGAAAGTGGGGTAGTGAAACTCACAGGATAGCAGTATCACAGGTAGCAATAGGACTATATGTAAGATGGTTCGGCTCTAACAGTAATGTTAGGATCGATCCGTCCACTTGTCACAGAACCTAAGTTTGTATCTATGTCATCGTAAGCGGAAATTACGTGATTAGTGACAAATACACAAGAACTACTGTTTAAACGTCAGTTTATTAGTCCAAATATGTTTACAATCCAAGAAACCAAACTGACAGAGCTTCGCCTCCAAAGTTGCAAAGTTACAAATGAGAGAACCAAGGCTACCTTTTTATAGAGATACAAGTTCGCCTGGAATGTGACATGGCCAAGTTCGGCCGAACTTAAGTTCGAGCGAACTTGTCCAATCCACTTACAAGTTCGGGCGAACTTGCCTCTAAACAACATAAATATCACAAAATCTAACATATTCAACCCTATTCGATACAAACTCGATCCAAGACTTAGACGATATACATTATGCACCAACAGACTCCCCCTTGGATATTGTCGTGGTCTTGATCAGTCTTCAAAGCCTTTGTCTTCAAAATTTGACTCTAACGACCAAAGAAGTTCTTGTACGACTTCTTTCTTTGTTCTTGTCTCGGAATCGGCGTTTGTCAGCAGGAGGTGCCCATTTCATAAATTGAAATCTTCGTAGTCTAGCCTCTCTACCCCTTTCATGAATCTTCTCGAGTCGCTGTTCTTCCTTCAGAAACTCTTCTCTTTCAAGCTCTCTCCAGCTTGATTCCCACATACGTCCTGAATTGATTCCATGTGCAAAGCATACATTTACAACACTTTGGAACTGTATTGCTTGAACTTTCTCTTTCTTATCAAAGCAGATTTTCTTGAAGAATAAACATTGAATGTCTTCCTTCGAGCAATTCACTAGCCACATAGGGTCTAGTACTCTGATCGTTCGCCATAAACCCCATATCCTCCGTTCTCTATCATTTCTGGTGTTAATTTTTTCATAATATCTCAATTATCATCAGCACGTAACACTATGATAGCTTCGCATGTTTCTGGGTCTATTTGCCACCATTTAAACATCAGATAGAAATCTTGTTCTATTGGCATCAAAGGCATATTCTTCATTGTTCTAGGTCTCTTCATCACAAGTGTCACATCTTTTTCACCTGTCTTCTTATCAATTTTATTTGACGCTTCGGAATAAACGCTTTCCAGTATCTGAAACCATGCATCGCTTCAAACTATATAACCTTCCATTGACGTTGATCTTGAAACTTCATTTGATAGCTCATGTTGCGCGTCTGTACCAATTCTTCTACATCCCAAAACGGTAAAGTCTTCAAATCTACCATGTGTCGGAAGTATTGAACTCCGAATTCTCGTTTAATAGCATAAACGTCCAACTCTTTCAACCATCCCCAACTTAACATATCTCCTAACGACTTGTCTTTGTCTCTGGTAAAGAATGAAAGAGGACATCTGAATTTTCGCTGTTTCAGCATTTCTTTAAACCATGACTTTTTCGCTTCAACAATTTCTTCCTTTGACATTCGTCGTGGAATATTTCCTTCCCTAACATTCTCTTCAACCTTACTTCTCAACAAATCAACATTCAATTCTTCATACATTTCTTCGAAAGTTGGAAAACTATCAGTGTTCATTCCAGAATACTTTCAGCACCTTCTTCCTCATCAGACGCATCTTCAATGATAACTCTGTTATAATCATCAGCTTTGGAAGTATGTTTGTAGAAGTATTCTTTCGGCTCAAAAGTATAACTCCTCCTCGAAATCAAATTCGAATTCTTCAGGCTCTATCTCAAACATCTTTGCCAATTCTTCTTTAGTGTAGTCGTGAACAAACTCTTCCTCTTCAACATTATGCTCTAGCATCAGAATTAGAGGCTGTTGATCAGAAACAGCTGCAAATGGCTTAGCAGTAACTGCATCTGAATCATCGACATATTTAGGACCTTCTTGCTCCCCTTACTTTGTACATCCTCAACATCCGCTTCGTCGTTCATCAATGTATCAAAATCAAAGTCTTTAGAAAACTTTTCCGAATCCACTTTCACACCAACTCCACCCTGACCATCATCATTGTCGTTACCATGATCTGAATCATCCTTTGGATCATTAACAGGATCATCATCTTTATCATTCTCGTCATCATCATCCTCTTTTTCTTCGGTTTCTTTCTCTGTTTCAGTAACTTTTACAGTTTCATCAACTTGTTCAACATTCTGAGCTATTTCAACATTCTGAACTTCTTGAGTTTCTGCAACAGGTGTTTCTTCAGCAATAGGCACTTCAGAGGACTTTGAACCTTCACCAATAACTGGTTCAATAGTACTTTCAACATGCTTTCCCTTTCCCTGTGTTGCTAACTCTTTTTAGCTCGTTCTTTCTCATCTTGCACTTCTAAGCGATTGTATTCAGCAATGAAGTCTATACCAAGATTGTTGGCTAGAACTCGTTGTAGCATACTGAATCTTTTGCTGTTTAGGACCTTTTCTGTTTGAGTTCTTCAATCGTTTTCCTCAGCCTTTCATTATCTGTACCAAGGCTTTCAACTACTGCTTTCATATACTCACGATCATTCTCTAGAAATTTAACTCTATCTTCCATAATTTCTTTCTCGGTCTCATTCTTTTTGATTTGATCTTCAAGAGCTTTAATTCTTCTCTCCAACTCTTGAACCTTTGACTCGTTAAACATGTCAAGTAATTCATCAGAGTAAATTTTTGTATCAACATTTCGTGGAGGTAACGGAAACTCTCCAAATTCATTAGAGAAATAACGTTCTTGTCGTTGAGCAGATGTTGACTTCGAGGAGTGTGTTGCTTTGGAGTAGTCTTTGGTGTTGCTTGCTTTGGTGTAGTTTGTTGTTGTGGAGAGATTGGTTTAGAAGCAGAAGTAGGCTCTTGTGGAGTTTGTTGTGGCACTTGTAGAAAAACAGTTGGAGTTTCTTGAACTTGAACGTTTGTAGGAGGCTGTTGATCTTGCATAGGAGATTTCTGTGAAGATATAACCTGTTTTCTCATTTGGCTAGCATACCTTTTTCTAACCAACTTTCTTCCTTTTGTATTAGGAGATCCAGTTGTTTTCTTTGTATCACCAGCCTTTGATTTAGAACGCTTTGACTTTTTCTTTGGTCTATCTTCATCGGAATCTTCTTCAGATGGCACATACTCTCCATCACCACGTTTCTTCAAACGTTCTTCTTCCACCTCCTTTTCAGCAATCTTTTGACGTTTCTCTAAAGAATCATCCTTATCTGAAGTAGCAGAAATAACATCATCCTGATCACGTTCAGCAGTTTCAATCTCAACATCTTGACTTTCTACATTCACTGCTGCACTACAACCCGCAACATTTTCAACCATCTTCTTGTTCATTATCAGGTTCATCAACTAACATAGTTTCAACTTTCTTGGAAGCCCTTTTACGTTTCGGCTTTTCAACAACTTTCTTTACAAACCATGCACTACGTTTTTCTTTGAAACCTTTCAGCAGTTCAACTTCAACCTTATCATCACCACTTCCAGCATTCCTCCATTTCTCGTTAGGTGGTGACACGTAGTCGGCTTTAACAATAACATCAAAAACTGGTTTTGCAATAGGAGGAGATTCTTGTCTTTGGTATGAAAAGCTTCTTTACAGTAGTTTCATCCACGTGGCTCAAATAAAGTATGTCGTTCGGATCCTTCACAATATTTTTGAATTTATCATCGATAAGCATCTAGATAAATCATGGATATATCACAAATCTATCTTTGCCCATATTCCTTGACATATGCTCGAAAACAACTGCAGAACAATTAAATTTCTTGTTCAGTACCATCGCAGTCGCCATACACATCATGTAATCTTGTAAATCATCCAAACCTACTTTCCTATGACTCAAAGCGTGAATAAGTGCATGCATAAAGAATTTATATGGAAGACTGAGCCCGCCTTTCTTGAATGAAGATTCGTTAACGTATCCACGATATCCCATTCGATAAAAACAACCTTTAACCATACGTTCTTCAAAACCTATTGGATCATCAGCACTATCGTTGAATTCCAAAACTCTGAATTCCATGATCATCAGCACTATCGTTGAATTCCAAAACTCTGCGGATATCAGCTTCCGTGACTTTAATATCCTTATCCTCATTTCTTTGCGAACAAAAGAAGTATTGACTTTGTTAGCTTCGTCAAATTACGCTGAATTCCAGAAGAAATAAACATGCAAGCGATAAACAATATGCTTGTCTGTAATGGCTTTTGTTACTGGTATACGACCCTTAAACTCCAAAACATCCGAGAATGCAGCCAGGGAAGGATATATCTTTCGTATCCAATGATATGCAAGTATTGTGGAATTTTGAAAACGAAAGCCGAACAATCTGCGACATGAAAAACACAAATACTTAGCAAATTTTGCAAATTATAACAACACACTAGATCAAGTTCGCTCGAACTTTCCATATTAATATTTTTTGTATTCATTTTAACATAACTTCGGGCGAACTTGACAGAAATTACACAATTTTACTCATGTTATACTAACTTCGCTCAAAGTTGTCATTATCACATTACTTAACAAGCTACACAACTTCGCCCGAAGTTGGTTAATCCAATCATGAACAAGTTCGGGCGAACTTGTCGTCTTCCTCAACCAGATCTCAAACAAGCAACATCCATACATGGTCCGATGTTCAAATTCTTGATTCTATTGTGATCTCTACATTATATTTAACAATTTTGGTCGTTCAATCTTATTCCAAACACCCTAAATCTATCAGATTTTACAATTATAAGACCGACACCTCGATTACTCGTGAAATTCATGAATTTGAAAGATGATTTATACCTCTTCCATCGACATAAGTGTGCCAATCACTTATATCAAGTCTCAATTTAGGCAGAATAACCTGCAAATTAGCAAGTTCGATCAACAGCTCAAGTTCGCTCTTAAGTCTCACAGACAGATGATATGAGCAATTGTCCGAAGTTGTGGATATATATAGCATAGGTAACTTCGAGCGAACTTGTCATTTTGAACAACAATTTTCAACATACAACTTCGCCCGAAGTTAGCTAAACCTTATAACTCAGATCTACCCTAACTTCGGCCGAACTTGTTCAAGCCCAAAACAAAACTTTTCAATTTTTTTACATTTTAAACCCTGAACTTTCACATGTTTAACAGTTCTGAAAATCCACTCAGTTGACCAAGTCCAATTTTATGACCTCGGTTAACCAATTTGTCTGCCGAGTCCAAGTTAATGTCCTTGGTTTGACCCGTTAAGAACAAACTGATGTTTTTGTTCATTTTAAAGTTTCAAATTAATGAACTTTTAATCGTTTTCTTTTATTTTGATTTTACAGATTAGCTCCCAACCCGTTGTCATCAGAATTATCAACTTTTAGCACCTTTCCAGATTTTGAAGATCCGCTTTCCATCATTGGCTGTTGAAAAACAAGATAGAAACAAAAGCGTTTTCATTTTTAGAAAATTTATGCTAAAACACACTGAAAATCTTTTTGGTTTTAATCTGTAATCAAATGAATATATGTACAAACATATTTACAGACATATTTTTGTTAATTCGTGTCTAAGGATAATATCGGTTGTTTGAGATATATCACTAGTACCGTTGACCTTTTAATGAATTTAAGTTTTAAACTTGTTTACCTAGATTATCGATATGTTTGTCCACTTAAACTTCGACACATTTATCAGTTGTACAAAGATATGTTAGTTAGACTTATGAAACTTGACTTAACTATGGTTCCTATCTCAGAATATACTCCCGTATCAAGATTCCCTAGATTCATCTTATAGGTGAGTAGAGCGTAATTGATACCTGTATCTGGGTTGTGCGAGACCTTGAGAGTTAAGGTTGATACCACCGTATCGACAAAGTGATAAAGGCTCGTCTTTAAAGTGTTGTTCCAATTATGGAATCTTTTGACTGCAATTGATTAGATCTTACGATTTTTTCAATTTTCTGCAGTTTGGGGTTTTTAGCAAAAGCATTATAGAAGTTCTAGACATTACTTTCGCAAAATCAGAAGAACTTGTATAATACCCCAGATATCAATCATCTATAAAGACATCGTGTCTCAGAATCATGCAATCTCTCAAACGAAATTTCGGAGTACTAAGTCCATATATCCGAGAGATGTTAATCCACAAGCTAAGTAGTTATAAAATTTAGTTTATATCGCAGAAATAATCTACTAAACGTGTAAAGCCTATCGACACATCCACAGTAAGACTTGTTTGAACTTTAAAACTTTATAATTCTTTAGCATACTGTGATAGTCCACTGATGTACTATCATTTCCTTGTTTGACACAAAATCCTTTTTGTCTTTTTCAATGTTTTTGTACATTTTGCTTTTTATATGTTTTTGTATTTTCTTATTTCATTTTTCCCCCTAAAATCAAAAACATATTTTTGTATTTTAGTTTTTAAAGAAATCTAATCTAATCCTAAAAGATAACAAACCAATGAGGATCACGAGAACCGTCATCCAATCCATATTCAACCTCTGCTTCCGCACCTGTCAAAAGATTTTTTATACCGTTAAGCTTCATTAAGCATTTAAACCGTGTTAGATTGAAAGGTTTCGTATAAAAATCAGCTTTCTGTTCATCGGTGTGGATTTTCTCAATTCGTACCAATATTTTTTCATAGCAATCACGAATAAAGTGGTAGCAAATCTCGATATGTTTAGTTCGAGAGTGATGAACATGATTTTTTGTAATGTCGATTGCTGCCTTGTTATTAACATACAGCGGTGTGTCAGGAAATTGCAAACCATAGTCTCCCATCTGCTGTTGGATCCACAAAAGTTGTGAACAACAGCTAGAAGCTGAGATGTACTCAGCCTCACAAGTAGAGAGAGCGACTGTGGTTTTTTTCTTGCACTACCATGTTACCAAACGCGTTCCGAAAAATTGGCAACCGGCTGTAGTAGATTTAACATTCAGTTTGTCTACGCCAAAATCAGAATCAACATATCCCGTCAGATCGAAGTTGTCATTCTTCGGGTACCACAAGCCGGTGCTTGGACATCCCTTCAAGTATCTAAAAATTCGCTTCACGATCTGCATATGAGATATTCTGGGACTTGACTGATATCTTGTGTAGAGGAAGGTAGGATACATGATATCCGGGTCTGATGCCGTTAGATACATCAATGATCCTATCATCAACCTATAAAGAGTCTCATCAACTTTGGTTCCTAGCTCATCGATGCAGATTCCATGGTTGAGTGCCAGTGGTGTTGATAACGACTTTGTGCTATCCATCTCAAACTTCTTCAGAATATCATGAACGTACTTAGTTTGGTGAATACAGATACTATCCGGCAACTGCTCAACCTGCAACCCCATAAAGAATTTCATCTCGCCATAGAGCTCATTTTAAACTTCTTCTTCATGATAGATTCAAATTCTTTGTAGAGTTTGTCGTTTGTTGAACCACATATGATATCATCCACGTATATTTGTACAATCAGCAGATGATTTCCAACTTCTCTCGTAAACAAGGTTCTATCCACTGTGCCTCTGATAAAACCATTGCCGACTAGGTGCTGAGATAACGTCTCGTACCAGGCTCTCGGGGTCTGATGCACCCATACAAGGCTTTATCCAGGGGAAATGCTTTCTTCTTGTTCAGTGGATCGACAAACCCCGGTGGTTGGCCGACCTACACTTGTTACCTCAATTTGCCGTAGAGAAAAGCCGATTTAACATCAAGCTGGTACACCTTAAAACCTTTCCAAGACGTGAACACTAAGAAAATACGGATAGACTCTAATATCGCAATTGGTGCATATACCTCCGTGTAAATAATAGCTTCTTGTTGATGAAATCCTTTGACATTAAGTCGAGCTTTGTTTCGCACAGTTACTCCTCGATCATCACGCTTACACTTGAAGACCCATTTAGTATCAATCTCCTTTTGATTCGCCGGGAGGTCAAAAAGTTTCCATACACCCAGTTTCTCGAATTGTAATAACTCCTCTTGCATTGCTAGTACCCAATTTTCATCTCCCAATGCCTCAGTAACTGACTTTGGCTCAATTTGAGATATAAAACAATGGTAAGAGCAGAATTCTTGAATCGGAGCCACCTTCGTGTAGAAACAACTAAGCGCTTTATTGATCTGGCTTCTTGTTCTTACTCCAGCTTGTAATTCTCCAATTATAGTGTCAGATGGATGGTAAGAATAATTTTGTTGGTGCAGAATGTCTATGTCTTAGTCTTATATCGAGTCTGTATAGTTTAGATTTGAATAGGCTAGTGATATGAAGTATTTATATGTAATAGGGTCAAGTTCGCCCATGATGTTCTTGGAATGTCAAGTTCGGTCGAACTTGCTAAGGCAAGTTCGCCCGAACTCACCTCCTCCATGAGCGGACTTGTACCTCAATAAATACCTAGCTTGTCATTCTCATTTGTAACTTTGGCATTTCTGAGGCGAAGCTCTGTCAATTTGGAGACTCGACATTATATCAATAAAATTGACGTTTAACTGATTAATTCTTGTCTATTGGTAAACTTGTTGTAATATTTCCGCTATTATGAACAATAGATATCAAATCTAGGTTCCTATGCATTGAGGATCGGTCCTACAAGTAGTATCAGAGCTACAAGTTGTCGACGTTTATCGATAAACTCGAAGGCCACGAAATGGAACTTCTGAAGATGGCGAAGTCAAAAAACGCTAATGTTGTTCAAGACGTCGGTCTATATTACAAAGCCGGAATGCTAGATAGTGTTTCGAGTCCTAAAATTCAGACGGCTTTTAGTGCAAACATGAATGCTTCTCCACAGAATCAGAATCAATCACAGCCTCAGTATGACCAGAGTCCTCAAAGTTCTTACTCAAGCACTGGTTCAAATTCAACTTATCAAAGCCAAGCGAATCAGAATCAACAACAAAGTTCTGATCCGAATGTATATAAATGCAACATTGCAGTGAATTTGAACAATGTTGTTTCAGAACAAGTTGCAAAACAACATATGTCACTACTCGCTACCGTATTAGAATCTTATGAATGTCTTGTTGCCGGTAAGATCCCGAGATGACCGCAAAAGATTATGACCAGGTAGACGAGGAAGAACTCGAACTAATGGACATCAAATGGTCCTTAGCTTCGATCATCAGGAGAGTGACAAAGTTTGTTGCACTCACAGGCCGTGACATAGGAAATTCCAGCAACAAATTGGGTTTTGACAAAACCAAAGTCACGTGCTTTAGATGCTGTCAAAAGGGGCATTTTAAAATAGAGTGTAAGAACACCGAAGCAACCGGAAATCAAAGTCCTTTCGGAGGAGGAAATGAATATTACAAAAGGGCACTTCAATATAAACCGTTTCCGAAGAAAACTCAGGTTGAAATCCAAGAAAAACCTGACAATAGCACCACTGAGAAAGCTATGGTGGCATCCAGTGAAGATGATGGTTTTGATTGGAATTCTTACATTGGGAAAAAGACCGGAGTTGCTTTGATGGCGGAGATAGTTGAAGATAATTCTGCAGAGGAAGTAGCGGCAACAGTAGAAGAAGCAGCTATCAAACAAGTTCTTCTGGAATAATATTTGCATCAACAACGAGAAGAAGAGGAATATATCCATATGCAGAGACAAGGAATTTTATCCTCTAATTCTTGTGACAGTTTTGTAGGTCATTTTAATGGCAGCTCGAAAGAACAAGTGGTTGAGGAGAAAAAGATTGATGAAGTGATCATTGATGTCACTCAAGATGTGAAAGTCGAAGACCTCAAGGACATGGCAGATAAAGCTTTAATGGCAAATCTAACCAAAGTAGGTCCAGAGGGTAAAAATTGTCGAGAAAGAAGTTGTCAAAGTACAAGTTGTTGAGGTTGAGAAACCTTGTACAAAATGTACTAAACCTTGTGTTGAATGTGCCGAAAAATCAAAGATCATCGCTGAAAACAATGTGCATAACGAATTATTGAAATACGATTATCGCACAATGAAAGAAGCGTATGACAAAATGAAAAATGATTATGGCAGACTCGACAGAAATAACATCGAACAACATGATAATATAAGGATGTTGAGTGGAACAGTAATGGATAAACAAAGGGCAATTAACACCTATATTAACACCATTGCTGAAACCAAACAACAACTTAAGATATGACAATCGAAACTGAAAGAGTCCAACAGTTGTTGAGAAGTTATACCACAAACACGTATGTTATTGATCACATTCTTCCGACAATCTCAACGGAAGAGAAACCTAAAAAGAAAATTGGCAAAGAATATAGCAATGTTCCACCACCCCTTTGCAAGAAGTACTGTCGCAAAACCGCAGACGGGATGGATAAGGCACTCAACGTTGAGTTACTTTCTGAGAAAAAAGATGAGTTGCCAGAGAATATTGATATAATCTATGCTAAATCTGATGATGATAACAATGCTGTGGTTAACAAAGTGGTTGAAAATGTTCTAAGTGATTCTGATGACGGCAGCTTCAAAAGCGCCGATTCGAGTTCAAAGAATTCCGATTTACAGTCTGAAAATGACGATAAGTCATCAGAGGATGGTCTAAGTGACGATCCTAATGTTGTAATGTACAAAATTAAGGATTCGGATAGACTATACTTTGATGATAGCTTCCCGATTCAGAATGTGAAGGAAGAATTGCTTGGTAAATTGTTTAAACTCGTGGAAGTCACATAAGAGGAATTGGAAATTAACGAACGAAAATTCTATTCCAAACCTAAAAGAAACAACTACCGAAGGAATGGTGATGATCATCCGGAAAACCGGAGAGTAGGGTTGGGTCTAGAAGAATCAGATGAACCAGTAAAGAAAATGTCACCATTTCATGAATATAAAAACAAAAACATGAATTTTGGATATGGGACAAACACGGTTCAGAAAGAGAGTTTGATTGATAAACAATCAAATGATGAGTTTAAAAAAGAAAGAAATTCGAGATAAAGCCAAGGTTACAAGTGGTGCCAAAATGTGACATCCCGGCTTTTCAGGTATCTTCAACGCGCTACTTTATGGTTATTCACTCCTACGCAGATTTAATTCGGAGAATTAAATTACACGCTCGCAATAACTACGCTCACTTTGTGAATCTATAGGGTGAATTACGTGCTATGTGTTATTAGACGGGTTGTATCCGAATTACGTGCTATGCTGAATCTATTGCGTCTCGCTCCAAATACGTGATTTAATATTTTATAAACTCCGTGTCGCGAATAATATTTTAGTAACTTCTATTTATAAACCGAACCAAGCCTGTGAAACGTTTCGACTTCGCGACCAAGCAAACCCAACCCGCCACCCACACCCCCTTGCGACCACACCTCCTTGCGGCCCAAGGAATTAACCCAAACTTGAGGCCCAAGACACTAACCCAAACCGCCCCCCCTATCGCGACCGCCCCCTTCCCTTGTTATATTTATATGTATGTATGCATGGGATGTTTCAAAAAAAAAAAAAGAAAAACCCTAATACCCTAGAAGAAGGTCGACGGCAGCCCCCCCTCTCACGGTCGCGCAAACCTCACACCTCCCGGATTGATTCCAAGCTTGTCCCGGTTCGCTAATCATCATCGTTTCAAGGTTAGGGTTTAATTGTTTTGCGATTCACACTAGGTTTTGTGTAATCTTGATCATGATTATGTGTTTGTAGGATTATTAGTATGAAAAAGGCTCGTGGTGTATGATTAGTTCGGATGAATGTGCGAATCCTTGCGGTTGTGATGATATGTTGAATACTAAAATCGTAGGCTGCGTTTTATCGATAAAAATCATGATATATATTTAGGATTTGCATGAATATTGATATATATGATGATATTTGACAAATTAACCTGCTGTTAATCAATACAACTAAGCGTCACGATCGTTTAAACATGTTCTAGTGCGATAAAGTCGAAAACAGTAAGCTGATTGGCATTTATAGCCAACTTCAGTTGGCTGTAACCTAATCATTATTTATTGAAAAATGGATTTTCTGAAGCCTAAAACGTGTATTTTTGAAAAACGCTTCAAATGGCGCCAAATTCATATTTTTCTGAGGTCGTTTGCTATTTTTAAATGGTCATTTAGTGCAGCAGCTGAAGCTGCGTAAATTCTGCAGAATTTGCAGGTTGTTTATTGAGTCGGATCTCATAGTCTGTAGGGGGTTAGGTCACGAAATTTGCATAGTAACCGGAGACGGGAATTTCCGAAAATCTCCCACTGGAACTTTATTAATTGGATGAACAATGATTTTTAAATAATTTTTCTCGTGGACTGCAGTCAGAAAGCGACGAATCTGACTGCGGCCTAATATATAAATGTTTATAAATAATTGGTAAAGATTTAGGATTTGAAAATTTTACAAAAAATTCTACAGTATAATTGACACCTTCTGTAAAAAATTGGAATTTTTGGAACGTTGGAACTATTTTATAAAAATCCTTGAATACAGCCCAGTTATGAGTGTACAAGCTGAAACATGATAACTTGTGTTTGTGTGCACCTATTGTATGAGTTAATCTATCTTATGACAAATTGGTTTGATCATTATTTTGTATGATGATACTTTGCATGCATGATAATGATTTCGAATTGGTTATTACGTGTGCCGTACTGTGTGTTAGTTATGCGTAGGGTTTTGTGTCAGTGTGTTCACACACTAACTTTAAATCGGTTGACATGTTAGGACGCAATTAGTGGTTCCATCATTTGCTTCTTTTGCGTTATTCTAACTGAGCAATTTAAGGTGAGTTCACGGCCCCTGTTTTATCCGGTTTTAAACAACAGGGGGAGAAACATGTATACGCTCTACAACTCTATCATTTTACGTTATGCGAAATTAACGCCGTTAACTACTCGGTAACTAAGTTAATGTTAATATACGTTATGGTCACTAAGTAGCTTTATCACGGAAGTCCTCAACCAACTCTCGGATCGTTAGTATTGGGTTAAATAGCGGGGAAATTATAGTAGTACTACTGGGCCCGACAAGCCCCACCCGAGCTAGTCGCGCTAGCCGACCGGGAATGGTCAACGGGTGATTAATTTGGCCTAACTTTCGCCATGGTCAATGATAGACCTGGAAACACTGAGGCAACAACAGTCAGCTTCGATCGCGAACTCTTATGTGACGTAACTTTAGGCTCGCTACCTACATGTAAACATTGAACTTATTTACGAACCAACATTATTATTCCATGTTAGGAATAATGGAACTATGTCGTTATCCCGGGTTAGGGATAGCGGGGAAAAAACAAGCTTTTAAACCGAACTTGTGAACTTATAAAAACCTGTGAACTCACTCTTCTTTAATGTTGACACTTGTTTCTTTACATGTTTCTCAGGACGCTAGGAGCGCTAGGTGCACTCACTTGCATATGATCAAGACATTTTTATCGAGTCTTATTTACGAAAAATGTTTGGGATTTTGGTTTTGGCGTTTATGTTGGCGCCCGTCACTTAATTTTAATGCTTCCGCTAAACTTTTAAACTATGATATTTTGAAAATGACTTTGAATGTTTACAACAAATGTTTTTGGAAAACGTTTAAATAAATCATATAGAGTCGTTCGATATTGCTAGTGTCTGAGATTCAGGTTTGATCACACGCCTCACGGTAATACTCCATAAGTGTAAATTGAGGGTGTGACAGATTGGTATCAGAGCCTCTAGCTATAGAGAACCAGGTTTGCATTAAAAGTAGACCTAAACTATAGTTGTTACACGACACTAGACTTAGTTGGGACCGAACTGTGATATCTTGTTGTGTGTTATACTACAATTGTTCTATGTGAGATATATATGTATATTGTGATATACGCAACTCGTAACTAACTACACCAACCCAGCAGGCTATGTCATCCATCATCATCCGACAGATCTCGACAATCAAGGGCGCCGGGGAAGGCACCCATGGTCGAACCCTCACCACCTCGTGGCGTGGAGACACGCTCAGCTGCTAGGAAAAGACTCGCTCTAGGAGGGGAGTCATCCCCCCGTCCGACCACCGCTATACCGGTTAAACCGGTCAACTCTTCAGGAGTGGGGGACGATCTACTTAGAGATGTGTTAAGGAAACAACAGGAACAGCTGGAGAGAATGCAGGAGACTATCGAAGCACAGGGATGGCTGATATGTCAGCTGACTGGTAAAACTGGAGAGCTCGAGGAAGAGCAATATGAGAATATGAGAGTTCGAAACATTTTAGCTAAGGACTTTCGTGTTGAGCGGCTGAGGGCTGACTGGCTCGAAGACAGAGTTCTTGAGTCCAGTTGGAGGATTCACGAACTGGAGCAGAACCAAGCACCACCTATCCCAGTACCCGCACCAGCACCGGCCCCTCCAGCGCCGGTAGAGGACGAAGAGGAGGATCCAGAGGAAGACCCGGAGGAGGATCCGGAGGAAGAAGAGCCGGAACAGAACCCGACTGTTGAAGCTGAAAACGCCGAAGAAGATGACGGTAGTGATAGCGACTTGGGAGATGGAGACATAGATGACTAACTCGTCTCGCCAATCCCCGTTTTGTTTCCTTTAGTTTGTTTGTTTCCACTTATGTTTGAACTTGAAAATTTTATAACTAAACTGAGATTTTTGGTTGGTATTTTGTGAGACATTGCAATTTATTTAATCGAATGTTCCTTTTGGTTGTTTAATTTGTTGGGTTGACATAAATTGTGTGATCATTTAAGTGTGGAATATGATGACTATATTGGATATATACTTATCGGTGTGTGTTTGTGTTGTCTTGCGAAGATCTGAAATGGCAACCGGTCGTCACGGAAATCTCAACATGTCAACTGAAGAATTGGCCGCTTTAATCCAAGAACACGTGAATGCTGCTCTAGCAGGTGTTCCTAACCCACCAGCAGGTAACCATTATTAAATTTTCATGGGAAAATCTAATAGTTGGGCTAGTAGACTTTCTCGCTGACTACCTATCCTCTATCCTCAGGAGGGGGTCTTAACCCCTACAAGATGTTCCTTGATGCGAAACCGAGCAAACGACTGGTCCGTTGGATTGAAAAGTCTGAATCGGTTTTCAAAATGTGCAATTGCCTTGAAGCTAATAAGGTCAAGTATGCTGCCTCGACGTTGGAAGATGGGGCATTGACCTGGTGGAACGCACAAGTCCAAACGCGTGGACTTGTTGTCGTGAACGCAATGGCCTGGACCGAATTCAAGGCCCTAATCAAGGAGGAATATTGTCAGCGGGATAGAGTTCAGCAGTTGGAACAAGTGTTATGGAACCACAAGATGGTCGGGTCAGAAATTGAAGCGTACACAGTGAGACATCATGATCTGGTGTTCCTTTGTCCCGATTTGGCTAACACCGTCGATAAACGACTTGAGTTTTATCTTGGGGTCTGGTCCCTGAGATCCAGGGCATGGTAATGTCTAGCAACCCTACGATGGAGCATCAAGCGATTAGGCTGGCGCATAAACTCACCTATAAGGCGGTGGAGCAAAGGAAGTTGCCACCTAGGGGTGCAACTGAAATTGTCCCTGACAACAAAAGAAAATTTGAAGACTCACCTTCTCGGCAGTCTTCATCAGCCTAGCCACAACAAGGAAACCAGAAGCGGTCCAATAACTTCAACAACAATCGGGGTCACAACAATCAGTCTGCCAACAACACCCAGAACTCGAGCAGCTATGCGGGTCGAAAGCCACAGTGTAATCGTTGTAACCTCCATCATCACGGCCCTTGCGCCGGAAATCGCTGCCAACGATGTGGTAAAGCAGGACACGCGACAAAGGATTGTCGCGGGGAGATCATGTCACGACAAAATCAGAACCAGCACCAGGGTCAACAGCAAGGTAATAACCGGGGATGCTATCAGTGCGGTAGCACTGCCCATTTCAAGCGAGACTGCCCGCAACTTCGCAACAACAACAATGGTGGGAATAACAACAACAACCACAACCACAACCACAACAACAACAACAACAACAACAACAACAACAACAACAACAACAACAACAACAACAACAACAACAATAACAACAATGGCAACAATGGAAATGGTGGCACAGGAGGTGCCAAAGGACGTGCATTCACGCTAGGCCATGGAGAGGCTAGAAAAGACTCAAATGTGGTCACCGGTAAGTTTCCACTTAATGATCATTTTGCTACCGTACTTTTTGATACGGGTGCGGATAAGAGTTTTATATCTGAGTCTTTTAGAAAGAACCTAAATCTCACACCTAAACCCCTAGAGACCCCTTACGTCATAGAACATGCCAATGGTAAATCTGTAGATGTGACCCATCTAGTGACCGGCTGTCAACTTAAACTCGCGGGTCACACCTTTACCATTGATCTGATGACAACTACTCTGGGTAGTTTTGATGTGGTAGCCGGAATGGATTGGCTATCCGACGTCCGAGCTGAAGTTCTCTGTTTCGAGAAAGCTATCCGTATTCCGCTCTCTAATGACGAAGTCTTGATGGTGCAAGGCGAGAAGGCAGGCGTCGTCACGAACATCATCTCTTACATGCAAGCCCATAAGTATCTTCGGAAGAAGAACTCTTTTGCTTTGCTCGCACTGGTCACCGAGCAGTCTAAGGACGAGAAGCGGATTGAAGATATCCCCATCATCTGTGACTTTCCCGATGTGTTTCCAGAGGAGTTACCCGGTCTTCCACCACATCGACAAGTAGAGTTTAAAATCGAATTGGCGAGCCATGCGACTCCTATCGCCAAGGCCCCGTACCGCTTAGCTCCAGCAGAGCTGCAAGAGCTGTCTACCCAACTTCAGGAATTGTTGGAAAAAGGATTTATCCGACCCAGTACTTTGCTATGGGGAGCTCCGGTCCTTTTTGTCAAGAAGAAGGACGGGACCTTCCGCATGTGCATTGACTACAGGGAACTCAATAAGGTTACCGTCAAGAACCGATACCCATTACCTCGCATCGACGATCTTTTCGACCAGCTTCAAGGGTCAAGCTACTACACCAAGATTGATCTACGGTCCGGTTATCACCAGCTACGTGTCAGGGAGGAGGATATCTCCAAGACGGCATTTCGCACTCGGTATGGCCATTACGAGTTCTTGGTCATGCCCTTCGGTCTTACCAATGCACCCGCGGTGTTCATGGACCTCATGAACCGTGTGTGTAAGCCGTATCTCGACAGGTTTGTCATTGTGTTCATCGATGATATACTCATCTACTCTAAGGGTGAAGAGAACATGCTGAGCATCTGTGATTATTGCTGGAACTACTTCAACAGGAGAAACTATATGCCAAGTTTTCGAAGTGTGATTTCTGGATTCGGGAAGTTCAGTTTCTCGGGCATATCGTGAATGAAAAGGGTATACACGTTGATCCCGCCAAGATCGAGGCTATCAAGAACTGGGAAGCACCCAGGACACCGACAGAGATCCGCCAATTTTTGGGATTGGCTGGTTACTACAGACGTTTCATCGAGGGATTTTCCAAGATCGCACAACCGCTTACCACTCTCACTCAGAAGGGTACCAAGTATGCTTGGGTGACAAACATGAAGCAACATTTCAATTACTGAAGCAGAAGCTTTGTAGTGCGCCCATTTTGTCCTTGCCAGAGGGGACGGATGATTTTGTGGTATATTGTGACGCTTCCATTCAGGGATTGGGATGTGTACTCATGTAACGTGATAAGGTCATCGCGTATGCTTCCCGACAGTTGAAGGTCCACGAGAAGAACTACACGACACATGACTTGGAATTGGGAGCAGTTGTATTTGCACTTAAGATTTGGAGACACTACCTATATGGAACAGGTGCACAATCTACACGGATCACAAGAGCCTCCAGCATATTTTGGACCAGAAGGAGTTGAACATGCGACAACGTCGCTGGGTCGAACTCCTGAACGATTATGAATGTGCCATTCGGTATCATCCGGGTAAAGCTAACGTGGTAGCTGATGCCCTCAGTCGGAAGGAGCACTTGAAACCTCGTCGGGTACGAGCACTACAGTTCACAATTCATTCTGGGTTACCCGAACAGATACGCGACGCGCAGCTAGAAGCAGTTAAGGAAGAGAACATCAAGATCGAATCTGTGGGAAAGATGGAACGCGATTGGGAAGTGAAACCCAATGGTGCCCGGTATTTCATGAATCGTATATGGGTACCTCTCTACGGAAACCTCAGGAAGCTAGTTATGGACGAAGCTCACAAATCCGATACTCTGTCCATCCTGGTTCGGATAAGATGTATCAAGACCTTAAAGCCGCGTACTGGTGGCCTAACATGAAAGTGGATATAGCCACCTACGTGAGCAAGTGTTTGACTTGTGCGAAAGTCAAGGTGGAATACCAGAAGCCATCAGGGCTACTTCAACAACCTGAGATCCAAGTGTGGAAATGGGATCAGATCTCGATGGACTTTATCACTAAACTCCCGCGAACTCCGGGTGGTTGCGATACCATCTAGGTAATCGTGGATCGTCTAACTAAGTCTGCACATTTCCTAGCGACCAAAGAAACAGATAAGATGGATAAGTTGACTCGCATCTACATTAAGGAAGTAGTTTCTCGGCACGGGGTGCCAACGTCCATCATTTCAGACAGAGATGCTCGTTTCACGTCCAACTTTTGGCAGTCACTTCAGAAAGCGTTGGGTACACGCTTAGATATGAGCACAGCATACCACGCTCAGACGGATGGTCAAAGTGAAAGAACCATTCAGACCTTGGAGGACATGCTTAGGGCATGCATGGTAGACTTCGGGAACAGTTGGGAAATCCATATGCCTTTAGTGGAATTCTCGTATAACAACAGTTACCATATGAGTATTCAGAAAGCATCGTTTGGAGCATTATACGGTCGCAAATGTAGATCACCGGTCTGTTGGGCATAAGTCGGTGACAGTCAACTCATAGGTCCTGAGTTGATACTAGAGGCTACTAAAAAGATTGTGCAAATTAGAAACCGCATGGCAGCGGCACGAGATCGACAAAAAAGTTACGCTGATCAACGATGCAAACTGCTCGAATTTCAAGTAGGTGACCGCGTCCTACTGAAAGTGTCACCCTGGAAGGGTGTAATTCGTTTTGGGAAACGAGGCAAACTAAATCCACGGTACGTAGGCCCATTTGTGATTTCGAAGCGTATCGGGCCCGTAGTTTATCAGTTAGACCTTCCTGCCGAACTCAGTGGAGTTCACGACGTTTTTCACGTGTCCAATCTGAAGAAGTGCCTATCAGATGAGACCCTAGTCATTCCATTGGATGAGATTCAAGTGGATGAGCAACTGCATTTTGTGTAACAACCTATCGAGATCATGGACCGTGAGATTAAGACTCGAAGGCACAGCAAGATACCGATCGTCAAGGTTCGTTGGAACTCTAAGCATGGACCGGAGTTCACGTGGGAAAGAGAGGACCAAATGAAAAGCAAATATCCACACCTTTTTGCAGCTGAGCAGCAATCTGACGTTACCGCCAACTGAATTTCGGGACGAAATTCTTTCAACATGGGGATGATGTGACAGCCTGGATTTACTTCTACCATTCTAACAAACTGAACTTTTGTGCGTTGCATTCTAAACCGCGTTTACTCAATTTTTGGGACGAAAATTCTTTCAACATGGGGATAATGTGACATCCCGGCTTTTCAGGTATCTTAAACGCGCTACTTTATGGTTATTCACTCCTACGCTGATTTAATTCGGAGAATTAAATAACACGCTCGCAATAACTACGCTCACTTTGTGAATCTATAGGGTGAATTACGTGCTATGTGTTATTAGACGGGTTGTATCTGAATTACGTGCTATGTGTTATTAGTCGTTTCTGAATCTACTGCGTCTCACTCCAAATACGTGATTTAATATTTTATGAACTCCGTGATTTAATATTTAGGGTTTGCATGAATATTGATATATATGATGATATTTGACAAATTAACCTGCTGTTAATCAATACAACTAAGCGTCACGATTGTTTAAACATGTTCTAGTGCGATAAAGTCGAAAACAGTAAGCTGATTGACATTTACAGCCAACTTCAGTTGGCTGTAACCTGATCATTATTTATTGAAAAATGGATTTTCTGAATCCTAAAACATGAATTTTTGAAAAACGCTTCAAATGGCGCTGGATTCATATTTTTCTGAGGTCGTTTGCTATTTTTAAATGGTCATTTAGTGCAGCAGCTGAAGCTGCATAAATTCTGCAGAATTTGCAGGTTGTTTATGGAGTCGGATCTCATAGTCTGTAGGGGGTTAGGTCACGAAAATTACACAGTAATTGGAGACAGGAATTTCCGAAAATCTCCCACTAGAATTTTGTTAATTGGATGAACGATGATTTTTAAATAATTTTCTCGTGGACTGCAGTCAGAAAGCGACGAATCCGACTGCAGCCTAGTATATAAATGTTTATAAATAATTTGTAAAGATTTAGGATTTAAAAATTTTACAAAAACTTCTACAGTCTAATTGACACCTTCTGTAAAAAAATTGGAATTTTTGGAATGTTGGAACTATTTTATAAAAATCCTTGAAAACAGCCCAGTTATGAGTGTACAAGCTGAAACATGATAACTTGCGTTTGTGTGTACCTAAGTGTTGTATGAGTTAATCTGTGTTATGACAAATTGGTTTGATCATTATTTTGTATGATGATACTTTGTATGCATGATTATGGTTTCGAATTGGTTATTACGTGTGCCGTACTGTGGGTTAGTTATGCGTAGGGTTTTGTGTCAGTGTGTTCACACACTAACTTTAAATCGGTTGACATGGTAGGACGCGATTAGTGGTTCCATCATTTGGTTCTTTTGCGTTATTCTAACCCAGAATTTAAGGTGAGTTCACGGCCCCTATTTTATCCGGTTTTAAACAACAGGGGGAGAAACATGTATACGCTCTACAACTCTATCTTTTTACGTTATGCGAAATTAACGCCGTTAACTACTCGGTAACTAAGTTAATGTTAATATACGTTATGGTCACTAAGTAGCTTTATCACGAAAGTCCTCAACCAACTCTCGGATCGTTAGTATTGGGTTAAATAGCGGGTAATTATAGTAGTACTACTGGGCCCGACAAGCCCCACCCGAGCTAGTCGCGCTAGCCGACCAGGAATGGTCAACGGGTGATTAATTTGGCCTAACTTTTGCCATGGTCAGTGATAGACCTGGCAACACTGAGGCAACAACAGTCAGCTTCGATCGCGAACTCTTATGTGACGTAACTTTAGGCTCGCTACCTACATGTTAACATTGAACTTCTTTACGAACCAACATTATTATTCCAGGTTAGGAATAATGGAAATATGTCGTTATCCTGGGTTAGGGATAACGGGGAAAAACAAGCTTTTAAACTAAACTTGTGAACTTATAAAAACCTGTGAACTCACTCTTCTTTAATGTTGACACTTGTTTCTTTACATGTTTCTCAGGACGCTAGGAGCGCTAGGTGCACTCACTTGCATATGATCAAGACTTTTTAACGAGTCTTATTTACGAATAATGTTTGGGATTTTGGTTTTGGCGTTTATGTTGGCGCCCGTCACTTAATTTTAATGCTTCCGCTAAACTTTTAAATTATGATATTTTGAAAATGACTAGAATGTTTACAACAAATGTTTTTGGAAAACGTTTAAATAAATCATATAGAGTCGTTTGATATTGCTAGTGTCTGAGATTCTGGTTTGATCACACGCCTCGCGGTAATACTCCGCAAGTGGAAATTGAGGGTGTGACCACAAAACATCAAGTAGGTTAAAACCACCCACTAAAGGACATCCACTTGATAATCGGACATGTTTCAAGTGCAATGAAATTGGTCATATTGCACGACAATGTCTGAAATCAAAACCGGCTTATCCTCGAAGAAGAGAATCAAATGTTGTAAAACCAAGGTATCCAGAGTTTGAAAAACCAATCAAGATTTTGAAAAAAAAATGAATCTTTGCTAGAAGTTAAACCTAAAATAGAAAAGTGGTTTGAGAATTCTATTTTCAAAAAAGGAGAAACTTCAAAGGCTAATGAAAACAATTTTTACATCAAGAAGGCTAACATAAAATCTCAAGCCTGGATTGCAAAGAAACGGTCAGTAACATCTGAGAACACTAAGTCTGAGCTTGTCAAGACTAGTGATAGCAAGAAAGAATCAAAATCCGAAATCATAATTGAAACCACATCTGAAAATGTCAAAAATACAAGTGGTAACAATTCAAAAGATAAAAAGATGGTAAAGTTTTCAAACATAAACATCATAGAAAATTCAGATGAAGAATGGGAAGTTTATTCTGTAGATGAGGGTCGATTCGATTATGCTGATGAATGTGAATTTGATTTTGATGATGGTTATCCAATTCAACCCAAGACCAAAAAGGCTTGAGATTTTATGTTAGCCTTTTTGATGTAAAACTTGTTTTCTTTTACCTTAGAAGTTTCACCTTTTTCGAAAGTTGAGTTTTCAAATCTCTTTTTCTGGTTTTGATTCATTTCTTTTCAAAATCTTTACAGGTTTTACAAACTCTGGTTGCTTTGGTTTCACAACACCTGAACTTTCTTTTCTTTGAAGATATGCTGGTTTTGACATCGGACACTTTGGTGCAATATGACCAACTTCATTGCACTTGAAGCAAGTTTGACTGTCATGTGAATGACCACTAGTGGATTTAACACCACTTGTCGCTTTCGCCTTATCTCGAAGTTCTTTCTGTTTCTTGAATTCATCGTTTGATTGTTTTCCGATCAAACTCTCTTCATGAACCGTGTTCGTCCCATAAACAAATTTCATGTTTTTATCTTTATACTCGTGAAATGGTGACTTTTTCTTTTTCGGTTCATCAGATTTTTCTAATCCCAACCCAGCTCTCCGGTTTTCCGGATGATCACCACCATTCCTTCGGTAGTTATTATAATTTCTTTTGGGTTTAGAATAGAATTTCTTTTCATTTTTCTCCAGGTCATTTGATATGACTTCAACCAGCTTGAACAATTTATCTAATTGATCTTCTTTGACGTTCCAAATCTGTCATCAAAGTATAATCTATCAGATTCCTTAACCTTGTACATTACAACGTTAGGATCATCACATAGATCATCCTCCGATGATGTATCGTCATCTTCGGAATTTGTGTCAGAACTGTTCAAACTCGAGGTGGCACTTTCGAAGCTGTCATTATCGAAATTGTTCAGAACGTTTTCAACCACCTTTTTACTACCGCATTGTCATTATCTGATTTAGTATAGACTACATCAATGTTCTCCGGCAACTCGTTTTTCTTTTCAGACAACAACTCAATATTGAGTGCCTTATCCATCCCATCGACGGTTTTGCGACAATACTTTTCGCATAGGGGAGGGGGAACGTTGCTGTATTCTTTACCAATTTTCTTTTTAGGTTTTTCTTCCGATGGAATTGTCAGAAGAATGTGATCAATGACTGTAGGACCGATCCTCGATGCTTAGGAACCTAAATTTGATATCTAACGTCCATAATAGCAGAAATATTACGTCGTGTTTACCAATAGACAAGATTTAATCAGTTAATCATCAGTTTTATTGATCAAACTTCGAGAGTACAAACTAACAGAGCTTCACCTCTGAAATGCCAAAGTTTACAAATGAGAGATCTAAGCTAGGTATTTATAGCCACACAAGTTCGGCCTAGGTGATACAAGTTCGCCCGAACTTGCATAAGCAAGTTCGATCGAACATGCATACATGTGTTACCATGGGCGAACTTGGCTAAGCTTAAACATAAATACTTCAAAACCTAGTCTATACAGCTCTATACTATACAGACTCGATATAAGACTAAGACATAGACATTATGCACCAACATACTCCCCCTTGGATATAGTCTTTGTCTTGTATCAGTCTTCAAAACTCTGTCTTCATATAAACATTAACGTACACGACCGAAGAAGTTCTTGAACGACTTCTTGTATTTGCTTTGGATCGGGCGTTTGATCAGTTGGCGGTGGTCTTTTAAAATTAGCCATTCTTAGAGAACTTTGCCTTGCCGCTTTTTCCATTCTTTCTTTAATCGCCTCATTTTTGGTTTCCTCTTTTAGAAACTTAACTCTCTCCAGATCCCTCCACTTCGTTTACCACATCTTTCCAGAATTTACTTCACGTGCATAACAAACGTTCACAACCTTTTGAAACTGCATAGCTTGTACCTTTTCACGTTCTTCAAAAACAATCTTGTTGTAGAACAAGATTTTGATATCTTTTCTCGAGCAGTTCACAAGCCACATAGGATCTAGAATCCTTATCGTCCTCCATAAACCTCTCATGCCCTGATAACCCATCACTTCAATCCGTTCCTTGGTAATATCCAGATGTTCTTCAAACTTTAGCACAATCACAGCTTCACACGTTGCTGGATCAATCTGCCACCACTTGAACAAAGGATAGAAGTGTTGTTCAATCGGCATTAGCGGCATATTTCTCATGGCTCTAGGACGCTTCATTATTAACGTTATGTCCTTTTCTCCAGTTACCTTGTTTATCTTCACTCTGCGACCAGGAATAAAAGGCTTCCAATAATTCCAACCTTTAATCACTTCATACTTAATCATTTTCCATAATAACTGATCAATCGGCTTCATGTAATATGTAACATTCACCGTCTGTACCAACTCTTCAACATCCCAATACGGTAATGTCTTGAAATCAGCAAGATATTTTATGTATTGCACTCCAAACTCCCTCTTGATTGCATATACGTTAATATCTTTAAACCAACCCCAGCTCAAAATATCTCCCAAAGAAATGTCTTTGTCTCTGGTAAAGAATGCATGAGGACGTCGAAACTTGCGTTCGCGTGGCATTTCTTTAAACCAAGACTTTCTCGCTTGAGCTATCTCTTCTTTGGTCATGGGCTTAGGTACTTTACCCTCTCGAACTGATTCAGCAATCCTATCCTTCAACATATCTTCATCAAGCTATTTGTACATCTCTTCAAAAGTAGGAAAACTATCTGTATTAGAACCGACATACTTTGCTTTCTGATCTGATTCGTCATCTGAAGACCAATCTTCCACAATTACTCGATTGTATTCATCAGCTTCAAATCGTCTTTGATATTGATAATCATTTGCTCGAAAGGATTTACAGTAATCACATCCTCCTCAAAATCAAACTCTAACGATTCAGCTTCAACTTCAATCAATCTAGCTAAATCCTCCTTCGTGTAGTTATGTACATATTCACCTTCCTCCATGTTGTGCTCTAACATTAACATTAAAGGCTTTGTAGGAATAGTAGCAACTGGCTTTGTAGAACGCTCAACATTTTCCATATCTATATCATCATCAGTTGGCCCTTTCTGCCCTGACTCCCCTGACTTTTATCTTCCATTCTATTCGATTCATCGTCCATTAGGGCAGTAAAATCAAAATCATCAGAGATTTTGGCTTCAGAAACTCTAATACCAACAGTACCCTGATCATCATCATCATCATCACCAACATTCCAATCCTCTATCCCCTCTTCCTCTTCATCTTCATCCTTATCTTCCTTTTCAGCTTCATCATCGTCTTTTTCTTCAGTAACAATGATAGAATCAGAAGGCTTGACAGATTCGTCAACCTTTTGGATATCAGACTCAGAAGCTTTTGAAATATCTTCAACTGGTTTCTTAGGAACATCAGAAGACTTCTCAGCAGTCTCAGAAGATTTATGGGCTTCACCCTCAACATGCTTTCCTTTACCGCTTTCAGCTAATTCTTTCTCAGCATGCTCTTTTGCTTCCTGACGATCCAGACGATCGTATTCGGCAATGAAATCAATGTTCAGATTGTTTGCTAACACTTTCTGCAATCTGTTGAATCTTCTATCGTTTAGTGCTTGAATTGTTTTTAACTCTGCAATCTCTGTCTGCAATTTCTCATTAGCATCCTGCATACTTTCTATCAACGCTTGAAGTACTCTCGCTCATTTTCCATCACCTTCACTTTATCATCAAGCAACTCCTTTTCGACCTCGCTTTAAATCACCTTCTTAACAAGCTCAGCTTTTCAACCTCATTCTGTGCAACTTTCTCTTCTAACGCCTTCACACGCTTCTCCAGAAGTTCAATATTTGTTTATGGGAAGAAATCGTTAAGATCCTGCAGACTTATTGGATCATTGTGCATGTCACTAAACACATTAGGCCCTCCTGGAGTCCTTGGTGTTGAATTTGATGTTGCAGATTTTGGTGTTGACTTCTTTGGCGTATAACTTTCAGGAACATAAGTTGTTGGAGCAACAGGAGATTCAATGATAGGAACTTCAACAAAGCCAGACACAGGAGGTTCTTGTGTAACTCCTGGCCTTTCAGTTTCAGCATGAACAACAATAGGAGGTTCCTGTGGAGGAGGTTCTTGTGTGACTCCTTTCTCCTGAGCACTAGAAGGTTCTTGTGGGGCTTCTGTGCTTTTCAACTTGCTTTTGTACCTCTTGCTCACAGCTTTCTGAGCTTTCTTCTCTTTTCTTTTACCCTTCGTCTGAGGAGACCCGGTAGTCTTAGTTGAAGATACAGTAGCAGACTTTGAGCGTTTAACTTTTTTCTTTGGTCTCTCTTCATCCGATTCTTTTTCCTGACTCGGATCGAAATCAACATCCGTTTCTTTTTCTTTCTCTGCTCTAATCTCTGCCTCAGTCTTTTCTGGCTCTTTGGCAGGAACTTCTTCATCAGATTCTTCATTCTCAGAAGTAGCAGAAATTACATCTTCTTGGGTTGACTTTACAGTTTCCTGACTTTCAATTACAACTGCAGCGCTCGATCCAGCAACTGCTTCAACGCTTTCAGGTTCTTCTTCATCAACGAGCATCGTTTCTACTTTCTTAGCAGCTCACTACTTTTTCAGCTTCAACCTTCAAAAACCAATCACTCCTTGCCTTAGGTTTGAATTTTTTGAACCATTCTCGTTCAGCATTAAGTTCTTTCTTGTCGTCGCTACCATCTTTTTCCACTTGTTATCTGGCGGCGATATATAATTCGAATCTTAAATGGCTCCAAATACCGGCTTGGCAACAGGAGCTGAAGCTTGTTTCTGGAACTTGATAAGCTTCTTCATAGTAGTTTCATCAAGAGGAACTAAATACAACACGTCATTTGGATCTCGTGCAATGTTGGCATACTTCTCGTCGATCAACATTTGTACAAATCTCGGATATAAGCACAATCTAGAATCCTCCATGTTTTTCGACATATGTGTAAAGACAAGCTTTGAGAAGTTAAACGGCTTCTTCAGAATCAATGCCGTTGCCATGCAAGCTAAGTAATCATGAACATCATCTGATCCGGCCTTGCGATGGCTGAATGTATGAATAATGGCGTGCATTAGAAGCTTGTAGGGGTTAGGCACCTCCCCTTTCTTCAACGTAGGTTTGTTTACACTCCCCTTGTATCCCATACGAAAGAAACTGCCATGGACCATCTTTTCATCTAGATGAATCGGATCATCTTTGTTGTCGTTGAAATGCAAAATTCTTCGAATATCATCTTCAGTTACTGTAATCGGCTTGAGCTCATTTCCAACTTGCACAGTTGAAGAAATCGTCTTCTCATCAGTGCTAAGTCTCGCATTCATCCAAAATGAACTATGTGTGAACGATATGACACCGTGCGCTCTGTTATGGCTCTGCGTATAGGGCCTTCTTCGAGAAACTTCAATATACTATCATATTCCTTCAGTGACGGACAAATTGTTTTGTCGAGCGTGATACACGTGTTGTGAGTTTTGGAGAACTCAATGGAGATTACACGCGCTGGTACCTGTGCCTGAAAAATAATGCAAAACAATTAGCATGCTTTTCAAGAAAAATTTAAAAAATTTTCTAACACTTTGTCAAGTTCGGGCGAACTTGATTGAGTGTTATAACCTTTTGTTTAACTCAAGTTCGCCCGAACATGCTATCAAACATGTTCTATATCTAAGTTCGGGCGAACTTATACTCTACACAAATCAGAATTCCAAGTTCCAAGTTCGGTCGAAGATCCATCTTTTAATAAGTTTTATTCACAAGACTTTAATGCAAGTTCGGTCGAACTTGTCGTCTTCTCCAAAAATCCAATCTTGTTCAACATGCCATTTATCCATTTCAGTTCAATCAAACATGATTATACAGTCGATTTTATGCATAGATTCAGAATCTAAGTTCAATTTTAACCAACAACTCTTAGATTTATCAGATTTTAAACTTTTACATCTATTTAGTTCATACACGGTCAAAACATGGTTCAATCTCGAATTAGTACCTCTGCCATAGTGATTGGTGTGCAAATCACCAAAAACTAATGAAAATCCGGCAGCCTAACGGTATGAAATTGCCAAAATCACACAAGTTCTCTCAAAGATCAAGTTCGCTTGAGAGTGTTTGAAAGCAGTTAAATGAGTTCGGCCGAACTTACTCAGGTATTTATACCTAGATAAGTTCGGGCGAACTTATAAGCTCATTGACAAAGCCCATATGTGTTCGAGCGAACTTATTTCTTAAACACATCCATCTGCAAGTTCGGTCGAACTTTCTGATTGTTAAACTTAATTTGTTTTAGCAAGTTCGGCCGAACTTGCCAAACCCTTAAACAAGTTTTTTCAATTTTTCATTTTAACCCTTGAACTTTCCAACTTTTTACCAGTTATGAAAATCCACTTAGTTGACCAAGTCCAAGTTAATGACCTTGGTGTAACTGATTTGTCTGCCGAGTCCAAGTTAATGACCCCGGTTTGACCCGTTACAAACAAACTGTTGATATTTTCAAAAACAAAGTTTCAAATTAATGAACTTTTTATCGTTTTGACTTTTTCAGATTTAACAGATTAGCTCCCAGCCCGTTGTCAAAGAGATTCCCACCAGTTCTAGCATCTTACCAGACTTCGAAGATCCGTTCTCCAACATTGGTTTGCTGAAAACAATGTAGAATTAAAATCTTTTTGTATTTTTGCAAGTTTATGCTAAAACACACCGAAAATCTTTTTGATTTTAATCTGTAAAGCTGAAATACTATGTACAGAACAATATAAACTATGTACAAACATATTTACATACATATTTTTGTGAATTCATGTCTAAGGATCATATCAGTTAATTGAGACATATCACCAGTACCGTTGACCTTTAAATGACTTTAAGTTTTAAACTCGTTTACCTAGATTGTCGATATGTTTTTCCACTTAACATATACTGGTGATATGTCTCAATTAACTAATATGATCCTTCGACACGAATTCACAAAAATATGTCTGTAAATATGTTTGTACATAGTTTACATTGTTCTGTACATAGTATTCAGCTTTGCAGATTAAAATTAAAAAGATTTTCGGTGTGTTTTAGCATAAACTTGCAAAAATACAAAAAGATTTTAATTCTACATTGTTTTCAGCAAACCGATGTTGGAGAATGGATCTTCGAAGTCTGGTAAGATGCTAGAACTGGTGGGAATCTCTTTGACAACGGGCTGGGAGCTAATCTGTTAAATCTGAAAAAGTCAAAACGATAAAAAGTTCATTAATTTGAAACTTTGTTTTCGAAAATATCAACAGTTTGTTCGTAACGGGTCAAACCTGGGTCATTAACTTGGACTCGGTAGACAAATCAGTTAACCAAGGTCATTAACTTGGACTTGGTCAACTGAGTGGATTTTCATAACTGGTAAAAAGTTGGAAAGTTCAAGGGTTAAAATGAAAAATTGAAAAAACTTGTTTAAGGGTCTAGCAAGTTCAGTCGAACTTGCAAAAAAAATCAAGTTTAACAATCAGCAAGTTCGACCGAACTTGCAGATGGCTGTGTTTAAGAAATAAGTTCGCTCGAACACATATGGACTTTGTCAATGGGCTTATAAGTTCGTCCGAACTTATCTAGGTATAAATACCTGAGTAAGTTCGGCCGAACTCATTTAACTGCTTTCAAACACTCTCGAGCGAACTTGATCTTTGAGAGAACTTGTGTGATTTTGGCAATTTCATACCGTTAGGCTGCCGGATTTTCATTAGTTTTTGGTGATTTGCACATACTATGGCAGAGGTACTGATTCGAGATTGAACCATGTTTTGACTGTGTATGAACTAAATAGATCTAAAAGTTTAAAATCTGATAAATCTAAGAGTTGTTGGTTAAAATTGAACTTAGATTCTGAATCTATGCATAAATCGTCTGTATAATCATGTTTGATTGTACTGAAATGGATAAATGGCATGTTGAACAAGATTGGATTTTTGGAGAAGACGACAAGTTCGGCCGAACTTGTTGTCAAGTTCGACCGAACTTGCATTAAAGTCTTGTGAATAAAACTGATTAAAAGATGCATCTTCGACCGAACTTAGAACTTGGAATTCTGATTTGTGTAGAGTATAATTTTGCCCGAACTTAGATATAGAACATGTTTGATATAGCATGTTCGGGCGAACTTGAGTTAAACAAAAGGTTATATCACTCAATCAAGTTCGACCGAACTTGATAAAGTGTTAGAAAACTTTTGAAATTTTTCTTGAAAAGCGTGCTAATTATTTTGCGTTATTTTTCAGGCACAGGTATGAGCGCGTGTAATCTTCGTTGAGTTCTCCAAAACTCACAACACGTTTATCACGCTCGACAAAACAATTTGTCCGTCACTGAAGGAATATGATAGTATATTGAAGTTTCTCGAAGAAGGCCCTATACGCAGAGCCATAACAGAGCGCACATGTCATATCATTCACACATAGTTCATTTTTGGATGAATGCGAGCCTTAGCTCTGATGAGAAGACGATTTCTTCAACTATGCAAGTTGGAAATGAGCTCAAGCCGATTACAGTAACTGAAGATGATATTCGAAGGATTTGCATTTCAACGACAACAAAGATGATCCGATTCATCTAGACGAAAAGATGGTCCATGGCAGTTTCTTTCGTATGGGATACAAGGGGAGTGTAAACAAACCTACGTTGAAGAAAGGGGAGGTGCCTAACCCCTACAAGCTTCTAATGCACGCCATTATTCATACATTCAGCCATCGCAAGGCCGGATCAGATGATGTTCATGATTACTTAGCTTGCATGGCAACGGCATTGATTCTGAAGAAGCCGTTTAACTTCTCAAAGCTTGTCTTTACACATATGTCGAAAAACATGGAGGATTCTAGATTGTGCTTATATCCGAGATTTGTACAAATGTTGATCGACGAGAAGTATGCCAACATTGCACGAGATCCAAATGACGTGCTGTATTTAGTTCATCTCGATGAAACTACTGTGAAGAAGCTTATCAAGTTCCAGAAACAAGCTTCAGCTCCTGTTGCCAAGCCGGTATTCGGAGCCATTTAAGATTCGAATTATATATCGCCGCCAGATAACAAGTGGAGAAAAGATGGTAGCGACAACGAGAAAGAACTTAATGATGAACGAGAATGGTTCAAAGAATTCAAACCTAAGGCAAGGAAGCGAGCTGCTAAGAAAGTTGAAAAGATGACAGTGATTGGTTTTTGAAGGTTCAAGCTGATAAGCCAAAAAAGAAGCGAGCTGCTAAGAAAGTAGAAACGATGCTCGTTGACGAAGAAGAACCTGAAAGCGTTGAAGCAGTTGCTGGATCGAGCGCTGCAGTTGTAATTGAAAGTCAGGAAACTGTAAAGTCAACCCGAGAAGATGTAATTTCTGCTACTTCTGAGAATGAAGAATCTGATGAAGAAGTTCCTGCCAAAGAGCCAGAAAAGACTGAGGCAGAGATTAGAGCAGAGAAAGAAAAAGAAACGGATGTTGATTTCGATCCGAGTCAGGAAAAATAATCGGATGAAGAGAGATCAAAGAAAAAAGTTAAACGCTCAAAGTCTGCTACTGTATCTTCAACTAAGACTACCGGGTCTCCTCAGATGAAGGGTACAAGAAAAGAGAAGAAAGCTCAGAAAGCTGTGAGCAAGAGGTACAAAAGCAAGTTGAAAAGCACAGAAGCCCTACAAGAACCTTCTGGTGCTCAGGAGAAAGGAGTCACACAAGAACCTCCTCCATAGGAACCTCCTATTATTGTTCATGCTGAAACTGAAAGGCCAGGAGTTACACAAGAACCTCCTGTGTCTGGCTTTGTTGAAGTTCCTATCATTGAATCTCCTGTTGCTCCAACAACTTATGTTCCTGAAAGTTCTACGCCAAAGAAGTCAACACCAAAATCTGCAACACCAAATTCAACACCAAGGACTCCAGGAGGGCCTAATGTGTTTGGTGACATGCACAATGATCCAATAAGTCTGCAGGATCTTAACGATTTCTTCCCATAAACAAATATTGAACTTCTGGAGAAGCGTGTGAAGGCGTTAGAAGAGAAAGTTGCACAGAATGAGGTTGAAAAGGCTGAGCTTGTTAAGAAGGTGAGTCAAAGCGAGGTCGAAAAGGAGTTGCTTGATGATAAAGTGAAGGTGATGGAAAATGAGCGAGAGTACTTCAAGCGTTGATAGAAAGTATGCAGGATGCTAATGAGAAATTGCAGACAGAGATTGCAGAGTTAAAAACAATTCAAGCACTAAACGATAGAAGATTCAACAGATTGCAGAAAGTGTTAGCAAACAATCTGAACATTGATTTCATTGCCGAATACGATCGTCTGGATCGTCAGGAAGCAAAAGAGCATGCTGAGAAAGAATTAGCTGAAAGCGGTAAAGGAAAGCATGTTGAGGGTGAAGCCCATAAATCTTCTGAGACTGCTGAGAAGTCTTCTGATGTTCCTAAGAAACCAGTTGAAGATATTTCAAAAGCTTCTGAGTCTGATATCCAAAAGGTTGACGAATCTGTCAAGCCTTCTGATTCTATCATTGTTACTGAATAAAAAGACGATGATGAAGCTGAAAAGGAAGATAAGGATGAAGATGAAGAGGAAGAGGGGATAGAGGATTGGAATGTTGGTGATGATGATGATGATCAGGGTACTGTTGGTATTAGAGTTTCTGAAGCCAAAATCTCTGATGATTTTGATTTTACTGCCCTAATGGACGATGAATCGAATAGAATGGAAGATAAAAGTCAGGGGGAGTCAGGGCAGAAAGGGCCAACTGATAATGATATAGATATGGAAAATGTTGATCGTTCTACAAAGCCAGTTTCTGCTATTCCTACAAAGCCTTTAATGTTAATGTTAGAGCACAACATGGAGGAAGGTGAATATGTACATAACTACACGAAGGAGGATTTAGCTAGATTGATTGAAGTTGAAGCTGAATCGTTAGAGTTTGATTTTGAGGAGGATGTGATTACTGTAAATCCTTTCGAGCAAATGATTATCAATATCAAAGACGATTTGAAGCTGATGAATACAATTGAGTAATTGTGGAAGATTGGTCTTCAGATGACGAATCAGATCAGAAAGCAAAGTATGTCGGTTCTAATACAGATAGTTTTCCTACTTTTGAAGAGATGTACAAATAGCTTGATGAAGATATGTTGAAGGATAGGATTGCTGAATCAGTTCGAGAGGGTAAAGTACCTAAGCCCATGACCAAAGAAGAGATAGCTCAAGCGAGAAAGTCTTGGTTTAAAGAAATGCCACGCGAACGCAAGTTTCGACGTCCTCTTGCATTCTTTACCAGAGACAAAGACGTTTCTTTGGGAGATATTTTGAGCTGGAGTTTGTTTAAAGATATTAACGTATATGCAATCAAGAGGGAGTTTGGAGTTCAATACTTCAAATATCTTGCTGATTTCAAGACATTACCGTATTGGGATGTTGAAGAGTTGGTACAGACGGTGAATGTTACATATTACATGAAGCCGATTGATCAGTTATTATGGAAAATGATTAAGTATGAAGTGATTAAAGGTTGGAATTATTGGAAGCCTTTTATTCCTGGTCGCAGAGTGAAGATAAACAAGGTAACTGGAGAAAAGGACATAACGTTAATAATGAAGCGTCCTAGAGCCATGAGAAATATGCTGCTAATGCCGATTGAACAACACTTCTATCCTTTGTTCAAGTGGTGGCAGATTGATCCAGCAACGTGTGAAGCTGTGATTGTGCTAAAGTTTGAAGAACACCTGGATATTACCAAGGAACGGATTGAAGTGATGGGTTATCAGGGCATGAGAGGTTTATGGAGGACGATAAGGATTCTAGACCTATGTGGCTTGTGAACTGCTCGAGAGAAGATATCAAAACCTTGTTCTACAACAAGATTGTTTTTGAAGAACGTGAAAAGGTACAAGCTATGCAGTTTCAAAAGGTTGTGAACGTTTGTTATGCACGTGAAGTAAATTCTGGAAAGATGTGGCAAACGAAGTGGAGGGATCTGGAGAGAGTTGAGTTTCTAAAAGAGGAAACCAGAAATGAGGCGATTAAAGAAAGAATGGAAAAAGCGGTAAGGCAAAGTTCTCTAAGAATGGCTAATTTTAAAAGACCACCGCCAACTGATCAAAGGCCTAATCCAAATCAAGAACAGCGAAAGAAGCCGTTCAAGAACTTCTTCGGTCGTGTACGTTAATGTTTATATGAAGACAGAGTTTTGAAGACTGATACAAGACGAAGACTATATCCAAGGGGGAGTCTGTTGGTGCATAATGTCTATGTCTTAGTCTTATATCGAGTTTGTATAGTATAGAGCTGAATAGACTAGGTTTTGAAGTATTTATGTTTAAGCTTAGCCAAGTTTGCCCATGGTAACACATGTAAGCATGTTCGACCGAACTTGCTTATGCAAGTTCGGGTGAACTTGTATCACCTAGGCTGAACTTGTGTGGCTATAAATACCTAGCTTAGATCTCTCATTTGCAACTTTGGCATTTCTGAGGCGAAGCTCTGTCAGTTTGTACTCTCGAAGTTTGATCAATAAAACTGACGATTAACTGATTAAATCTTGTCTATTGGTAAACACGACGTAATATTTCCGCTATTATGGACGTTAGATATCAAATTTAGGTTCCTAAGCATCGAGGATCGGTCCAACAGTCATTGATCGCATTCTTCCGACAATTCCATCGGAAGAACAACCTAAAAAGAAAATTGGTAAAGAATACAGCAATGTTCCACCTCCCCTATGCGAAGAGTACTGTCGCAAAACCGTTGATGGGATGGATAAGACACTCAATGTTGAGTTGTTGTCTGAAAAGAAAAACGAGTTGCCGGAGAACATTGATGTAGTCTATACTAAATCAGATAATGACAATGAGGTAGTAAAAAAAGGTGGTTGAAAATGTTCTGAGCGATTCCGATTATGGCAGCTTCAAAAGTGCCACCTCGAGTTTGAACAGTTCTGACACAAATTCCGAAGATGACGATACATCATCGGAGGATGATCTATGTGATGATCCTAACGTTGTAATGTACAAGGTTAAGGAATCTGATAGATTATACTCTGATGACAGTTTTTCGATTCGAAACGTCAAAGAAGATCAATTAGATAAACTGTTCAAGCTGGTTGAAGTCACATCAGATGACCTGGAGAAAAATGAAAAGAAATTCTATTCTAAACCCAAAAGAAATTATAATAACTATCGAAGGAATGGTGGTGATCATCCGGAAAACCGGAGAACTGGGTTGGGATTAGAAGAATCTGATGAACCGAAAAAGAAAAAGTCACCATTTCACGAGTATAAAGATAAAAACATGAAATTTGTTTATGGGACGAACACGGTTCATGAAGAGAGTTTGATCGGAAAACAATCAAATGATGAATTCAAGAAACAGAAAGAACTTCGAGATAAGGCGAAAGCCACAAGTGGTGTAAAATCCACTAGTGGTCATTCACATGACAATCAAACTTGCTTCAAGTGCAACGAAGTTGGTCATATTGCACGAAAGTGTCCGATGTCAAAACTAGCCTATCTTCAAAGACAAGAAAGTTCAGATGTTGTGAAACCAAAGCAACCAGAGTTTGTAAAACCTGTAAAGATTTTGAAAAGAAATGAATCAAAACCAGAAGTTAAACCTAAAAATAAAAAGAGATTTGAAAATTCAACTTTCAAAAAAGGTGAAACTTCTAAGGTAAAAGAAAACAAGTTTTACATCAAAAGGCTAACATAAAATCTCAAGCCTGCATTGCTAAGAAGAAGTCAACAACATTCAATGTTATTAAGTCTGAGCCTGTAAAGACTGATAACACGAAAGAAACAAAATCTGAGACCAAATCCGAAACTGTCAAAATTACAAGTGGTAACAATTTGAAAGATAAAAAGAAAGTGAAGTTTTCAAACATAAACATCATAAAAAAATCCCGATGATGAATATGAATTTGATTATGCTGACGAATATGATTTTGATTACGACGATGGTTATCCAATTCAACCCAAGACCAAAAAGGCTTGGGTCGCGCTCTTTAACTAGATTTTAAAATGTGCAGGGGCTCCAGAGATCCGTACTTTCCAAGTGGATTCTGGATAGTGGAGCATCCAGGCATATGACAGGAATGAAAGCGTTGCTGGTCGACATAAAAGCTATCAATGGTGGATATGTTGGATTTGCTGGTAATCAAGGTGGAAGGATAGTCGCCGAGGGAAAACTCTTAAATGGTGTTGTTTCATTCGATCGCGTGAATTATATTGCAGAACTCGAGAGTAATCTTCTGAGCATATCGCAGATTTGCGACAAGAAGTTCACGGTGTATTTCAACGACAAAGAATGTATATTTTGAAGCCGGGATTTGTGATTCCAGATGAGTGGATTCTGATGCGAGCTCTGCGCGAGAATGATCTCTATGTCTTGGATATGGGCATTTCTACCACTTCATCAAAATCAGCACAATGTTTCGTGACAAATGCTACTGAGAAATATTCTATTCTTTGGCATCGTAAGATGGGGCATATTCATTTGCGAAAAATGAATTTCTTGGTTCATAATGATCTAGTAGAGGGAGTAAATCTTCGGAGCTTTCATATGTCTGATCACTGCTTAGAATGTAAAATGGGAAAGCAGATCAAGAAATCACATCCGAAGAAAATTCTGAACTCAATCAAGTTGCCGCTAGAACGTCTCCACATGGATTTATTTGGTCATGTCAATGTTCGAAGTATTTCAGGAGACTTATATTGCTTGGTCGTGACATATGACTATTCCAGATATTCGTGGGTATTCTTTCAGGAATCAAAAGACGAAACGTTTGAAAACTTGGTGATTCTGTTCAAGAAACTCGAGAATCTTTATCATCTGCCGGTCAGACGCATTAGAAGTGACAACGACACAGAGTTTAAGAATAACAAAACGAAGGAATTCTGCAACACTAAAAGGGATTCTGCACGAGTTTTGTGCACCTTATACTCCACAGCAAAACGGTGTTGCTGAAAGGAAGAACAAAACTTTAATTGAAACTGCGAGAACCATGCTTGCAGATTCTAAACTTCCAGTCAGCTTCTGGAGTGAAGCAGTTGCTGCGGCTTGTTACACGCTAAACAGAGTTCTCACTGTCAAACCAACAAAGAAGACATGTTTTGAGATGATCGGCCGACGGAAGCCAAATTGAAATTCTTAGAACCATTTGGTACGCCATGTACTGTAATAGATAAAGATGGTAAATTCGGAATCAAATCTCTTGAAGGTTTCTTTGTCGGGTATGCGAGTCTGCTAAGACGTGTATATGTTCCCTCGTTAAGAGAGGTTATTGAAGCACAACACGTGGATTGTTTTAACTATACTGATCCTATTCAAAGAAGAGGTGACGCGTGGCTGTTCAATTATCAAGATCTATGGAAGTCATTCGACTTGCCGGAAGAACCGTCTGAAGAAGAAATTGCAGCGTTATACTATCTTCAACAGTCGGCGACTCAAGAACAAATCATTAGACCAATTGTGGTTAATCAACCCACGTTGGATACTTCAGCTTCCGAAGCAGGTCCGAGCAATAGCGGTATTCAAGTTGAAAATATTTCTGAAGCAGAAGTAACACCAGCTGCACTTCCAGTGAATGCTTCTAATGAACCAGGAAATACAACATCAGAGCCCGCATGCCTCAGAATCAGAATTCTGAATCAGATGAAGCACCGACATTTGATGCTGATAATGAAACTTCATCAGATGAAGAAGTTGAGCAGATCTCTAACATGTTGAATCAATCTGTTAGTCCGAGAAATCAGAACGAAGCTTCATCAAGTGCTCCTTATATTGATGTGAATAGTGATCTGATTGTTTCAAATCAGCAAAGCTCAGTTGATGTTCCAACAGAAGAATGCCGCGATCATATTCTTACCATCCTTCAACGAATATCATTGGTGAATTACAAACTGGTGTGCGTACACGAAGCCAAATCAATAAAGCACTTAGTTGTTTCTACACCCGAGTTGCTCCAACTCAGAACTACTACTACTACTACTACTACTACTACTACTACTACTACTACTACTACTACTCATGTTTCATTTCTTAAATAGAGCCAAAACTGTTAATGAAGCTTTGAGTGACGAGAATTGGGTGATAGCAATGCAAGAGGAACTGTTACAGTTTGAGAAGTTCGGTGTTTGGAAGCTTGTAGACTTGCCACCGAAGCAGAAAGCTATTGATACAAAGTGGGTCTTCAAGTATAAAAGAGACGATTGGGGTGTAATAGTCAGAAACAAAGCTCGGCTGGTTGTCAAGGGATTCCACCAGCAAGAGGGTATTGATTATATAGAGGTATATGCACCGGTTGCACGATTAGAGTCTATCTGCATTTTCCTCGCGTTCACAGCTTGGAAGGGATTTAAGGTGTACCAATTGGATTTAAAATCTGCATTTCTCTACGGTAAACTTCGTGAACAAGTGTACGTCGGTCAACCACCGGGTTTCGTCGATCCACTGAACAAGAATAAAGCATATCTCCTGGATAAAGCCTTGTACGGACTACACCAAGCCCCGAGAGCTTGGTACGAGACGTTATCGCAACATCTCGTTGGAAATGGCTTTACGAGAGGCACAGTGGACATCACTTTGTTTACCAGAGAAGTTTGATCTCATCTAATAATTGTACAAATCTATGTGGATGATATCATTTTCGGTTCTACGGATGACAGTCTGTGCAAAGAGTTTGAAAAGATCATGAAGAAGAAATTCGAGATATCCTCGATGGGCGAAATGAAGTTCTTCTTAGGTTTACAAGTGGATCAGCTTCCAGACGGGATATTCATTCATCAGACTAAGTATGTTCACGACATTCTCAAGAAGTTTGAAATGGATAGCTCAAAGTCGCTTTCGACACCGCTGGCGCTAAACCATGGGATTTGCGTAGACGGGACGGGAACCAAAGTTGATGACACACTCTATCGATCGATGATAGGATTGCTGATGTATCTGACGGCATCTCGCCCAGATATCATGTATCCTACCTGCTTATGTGCGAGATATCAGTCTAGTCCTTGAGTGTCACGCATGCAGATAGTCAAGCAGATCTTCCGTTACTTAAAGGGATGTCCTAGCACATGCTTATGGTATCCTAAAAATGACAATTTCGACTTAACGGGATACGCTGACTCAGACTTCGGAGTGGACAAGCTGAACTCGAAATCTACAACGGCAGGATACCAGTTCTTCGGAACGCGTTTGGTAACGTGGCAGTGCAAGAAACAGACCATGGCCTCTCTCTCAACCTGTGAGGAAGAATACATTTCTGCTTCCAGCTGTTGCTCTCAAATCCTCTGGATTCAGCAACAGATGAGGGATTATGGTCTACAGTTTCTTGATACGCCTTTATTCGTAGATAACAAAGAAGCCATCGATATAATCAAAAATCCGGTTCATCACTCACGTACAAAACATATTAAAATTCGTTACCATTTCATTCGTGACTGTTATGAAAAGAAATTGGTGCGAATAATCCACACCGACGAACAAAAAGCTGATTTTTATACCAAAGCATTTCCTTTAACAAGATTTAAATATCTAATGAGGCTTAACGGTATTAAAAATTTGCTGACAGGTGCGGAAGCTGAGGTTGAATACGGATCGGACGACGAGTTCACATAATCTGCATTGGTTTGTTATTTATCATTATGGTTTAGTATTTCTTAAAATCTAAAATCCAAAAATATGTTTTCGATTTTAGGGGGAGAAATATTTGGGAAAATACAAAAACATATGAAAATTTCAAAAATGTACAAAAACATTGAAAAAGACAAAAAGAATTTGGTGTCACAAAAAGGAAATGATAGTACATTAGTGGACTATCATAGTACGCTAAAGAAATGTAAAGTTTAAAAAGTGATAAATGAGTCTTACTGTGGATGTGTCGATAGACTTAACACGTTCAGTAAATTGTTTTCGAGATATAAACTTAATTTTACAATTGCTTAATCTTGTGGATTAACACATCTTGGATATATGGACTTAGTACTCCAAAATTTTGTTTGAGATATGGCCTGATTCTGAGATACGAGGTCTTTATAGATAGTTGATATCTGGGGTTTTATACAAGTTCTTTTGATTGCGGAAGCAATAGCCTAGAACTTCTATATTACTTTCACTATAAACCCCTAAACTGCATGCAATCTTGAAGAGTATCGAAAGATCTAATCATTTGCAATGCTGAAAAGATTCCTTACGAGGAACACACCTTAAAATCGAGCCTTCATCTCTTTGACTGTACGGTAGTACTAACCTGAGCTCTCAAGGCCTCGCATAACCCAGATACATATATTAATTACGCTATATTCACCTGTAAAGATGAAATCTAGGGAATCTTGATACGGGAGTATATTCAAGAAGTGGGAACCGCAGATAAGTCAAGTTTCATAAATCATACCTTAATATATCTTGAAACAGTTGAGAAACGTGGTAAAGTTTAAGTGGACAAACATATCGACAATCTAGGTAAACGAGTTTAAAACTTAAAGTTATCTAAAGGTCAACGGTACTGGTGATATGTCTCAATCAACTGATATGATCCTTAGACACGAATTCACAAAAATATGTCTGTAAATATGTTTGTACATAGTTTACTTTGTTCTGTACATAGTTTATCAGCTTCACTGATTAAAACCAAAAAGATTTTCAGGGTGTTTTAGCATAAACTTACAAAAATGCAAAAAGATTTTGTTCCTACATTGTCTTCAGCAAACTAATGTTGGAGAACGGGTCTTCGAAGTCTGGTAAGGTGCTTAAACTGGTGGGAATCTCATTGACAGCAGGCTGGGAGCTAATCTATAAAATCTGAAAAGCCAAAAACAATGAAAAGTTCATTATTTGAAACTTTAATTTTGAAAACATCAACAGTTTGTTTGTAACGGGTCAAACCGGGGTCATTAACTTGGACTCGGCAGACAAATCGGTTAACCAAGGTCATTAGCTTGGACTTGGTCAACTGAGTGGATGTTCATAACTGGTAAAAATGGAAAAGTTCAGGGACTTAATTGCAAAATTTGAAAATTTTGAATTTGGGTTTGGCAAGTTCGGCTGAACTTGTCAAACTGAATTAAGTTTAACAATCAAACAAGTTCGACCGAACTTGTGAAAGATGGTTGTGTTGAGAAAAAGTTAAGTTCGCCCGGTGGGCCTTTATCATTGGGCTTGCAAGTTCGGCCGAACTTGCCAAGGTATAAATACCTAGCAAGTTCGGCCGAACTCATTACTTGCATCTAAAAACCCTCTGAGCGAACTTACAAAGTTGAGCGATCTTGTGAAATTCACAAATTAGGCCGTTATACTGCCAAAATTTGGATTGTTTTAAGTGATTCGCACACTTATTACAATGGAAGAGGTGTGTATATGTCATTTGATCCATAAATTAAACGTAAAATTGTGATCTAGATCTGAAACTTGTTAAATTTGATAGATCTAGGATACATTGGACCAAATTGAACATAAATTCATAATAATGGACATAAATCGACCATAGATTCATGTTGAATTTGATTAAAATGGTCATGATAATGTTGAGCAGGTTTTTGTTGGAGAAGATAACAAGTTCGGCCAAACTTGTTATCAAGTTCGACCGGACTTGCTAACTAAACCATGAATAAAATTGGATAAACTTAAGTTCGACTGAACTTAGGCATTCAGAATGATGTAATATGGTATAAGTTCGCCCGAACATATATTCGAATGATGAACATGTTGTGTAAGGCATTTTCGGGCAAACTTGTCTAAAATCAGTTTGTTATACACTTATCAAGTTCGCCCGAACTTGATGAAAAAGTGTTGAAAAAATTTTGTATTTTTTCTTGTAATGCATGCTAATTGTTTTGCGTTGTTTTTCAGGCTCAAGTACCAACGAGAGTAATTTCTATGGATTTCTCTAAATTCCATAACACGTGTATTACGCTTGATAAGACTATATGTCTATCGCTGAAGAATTACGACAGTATTCTAAAGTTTCTAAAGGAGTGTCCTATCCATTGAGCCGTTACGGAGCGCACTGTGTCTTACAAATAAGTACCAATTTCTGTATGAATGCAAGCCTAAGTGATGATAAAAAGACCATTATTTCGTCAGTGCAAGTGGGAAACGAAGTCAAAGAGATCATGGTTACAGAAGATGATATTCGCAGGATCCTACAGTTCAATGATGACAAAGACGATCCGATTTTCTTAGATGAGAAGATGGTTAGACGTTGTTTTTACAGAATGGGATACAAGGGTAGTGTTAATAAGCCAACTTTGAAGAAAGGGGAAATGCCTAACCCCTACAAGCTACTGATGCACGCTATTATTCATACGTTAAGTCACAGAAATGCGGGTCTAGATGACGGGCAAGATTACATGGCCTGCATGGCAACGACGTTGATTCTAAAGAAGCCGTTCAACTATTCAAAACTTGTGTTTACACATATGTCGAAGAATATGGATGATTTAAGATTGTGTTTATATCCAAGGTTCGTGCAGATGTTAATCAACGAGAAGTTCACAAACATTGCACATGATCCGAATGATGTCTTATATCTTAGTCACCTTGATGATACTACTGGTAAGAAGCTGTTAAAGTTCCAGAAGCAAGCTTCAGCACCGGTGGCAAAGCCAGTATTTGGGGCAATTAAAGATGAAAATTATATTGCGCCAGCTGAAAACAAATGGATGAAAGAAGGTAGTGGTGATGAATAAGAGTTAAACACTGAGAAAGAGTGGTTTAAAGATTTCAAGCCAAAAGCCCGTAGTGATTGGTTCCTAAAGGCTGAAGTTGATAAGCCTAAAAAGAAACGAGCAACAAAGAAAGTTGATACAATGCTTGTTGATGAGGAAGAGCCTGTTAATGTTCAAGCTGAGGCTGGTTCGAGCGCAGCGGTTGTAATTGAAAGTAAAGAAGGTGAAAAGACGAGTCAGGAAGACGATGTTATTTCTGCTACATCAAAGAATGATGATGATTCTGATGAAACACCTGAGAAAGAACCAGAGAAGTCAGAAGCAGAAAAACAAGTTGAAAAAGAAAAAGAGACTGATGCTGATTTCGATCCAAATCTTGAAAAAGAATCCGATGAAGAGAGACCCAAGAAAAAGGCAAGAAGAACAAAGTCTTCAGCAACTGAAATCTCAAAGAAGACTACAGGGTCTCCATCTACAAAGGGCACAAATTCAAAAAAGGCTCAGAAACCGGCTAGCAGGAGATATATCGGAAAGCCAAAAGGCGCAGAAGTTACACAAGAACCTTCTGGCGCACAGGAGAGAGGAGTTACACAAGAATCTCCTACACAAGAACCTCCTGTTATCATTTCTGCTGAAGTTGAACATCCAGGAGTTACACAAGAACCTCCTGAGACTGAATTACTCGAAGTACCGATCATTACATCTCTGGTTGCTCCAACGACTTCTATCTTTGAAAGTGCTACACCAAAGAAGTCTACTCCAAAAGACGCTACTCCAAAGTCAACACCAAAAACTCCAAGGGGAAATTTTTTTGGTGATATGCCGCATGATCCAATTAGTCTTTAAGATCTAAATGATTTATTTCCTGACACTAATGTTGATCTTCTCGAAAAGCGTGTCAAGATCTTGGAAGATAAAGTAGCCAAAATGAAGAAGAAAAGGCTGAGCTAATCAAGAAGATGAATCAAAGCGCAGTAGAGAAAGAAATGTTGGATAATAAAGTTAAAGTATTGGAAAATGAAAGAGAATATTTCAAAGCCTTGATCGAAAGTTTACAAGATGCTAATGAGAAGCTTCAAACAGAGATTGCTGATCTGAAGTCAATTTAAGCTCTAAATGATCGAAGGTTCACGAGGATGCATAAAGTTTTATCTAATGCTCTGAATATTGATTTCATTGCAGAGTATGATCGTTTAGACAGGCAAGAGGCTAAAGAAAGAGCTGAGAAAGAGTTAGCAGCTAGTGGCAAAGGCAAGAGTGTTGAAGGCGAAACACCTAAATCATCTGAAGCTACCGAAAAGCCTGTTGATGAATCAAGAAAGCTTCTGAGTCCGAGATTCCTAAGGTTGATGAATCTGTCAAGCCTTCTGATCCTATTATTGCTTCTGAAGAAAAGGACGATGAAGAAGCAGATGATGAAGATAAGAATGATGACGACAAGAAAGATGATTCTGATTATGAAGATTGGAATAATGCTGATGATGATGATGATCAGGGTGGAGTTGGTTTAAAGATTAGTGAAGCAAAGGTTGCTGATGACTTTGATTTTTCTTCTCTGATGGATGATGAATCGAATAAGATGGATGATCAGATTCAGGGGGAGTCAGAGCAGAAAGGGCCAACTGATGATGTTGATATGATTGACATTGATAAATTTGCAAAGCCTGTTGTTGCCGTACCTACAAAGCCTCTAATACTCATTCTTGAACACAACGTTGAGGAAGGCTAGTACTTGCATAACTATACAAGGAAGATTTGGCTAAGTTGATCGAAGTTGATGCTGAATCACTTGATTTTGATTTTGAGGAGCAAGTGTTGAATGTTAATCCATTTGAGCCTTATGATTATCAGTACATACGATGATTCGAAGCTGACGAGTATAACAAAGTGATAGTAGAAGATTGGTCTTCAGATAATGAAACAGATCAAACTGCGAAGTACGTCAGTCCTAACACTGATAGTTTTCCTACTTTTGAGGAGATGTACAAGCAACTTGACGAAGACATGTTGAAAGAAAAGATTGAGGAATCAATTAGAGAAGGAAAAGTTCCGAAACCGATGACGAAAGAGGAAATAGCTCAAGTGAAGAAATCTTGGTTTAAAGAAATGCCGCCCGAACGTAAGTTTCGACGTCCTTTAGCATTCTTTACCAGAGATAAAGACGTGCCATTGGGGGATATCCTGAGTTGGGAGTGGTTCAAGGAATTGAATGTGTATGCTATTAAACGTGAGTTTGGAGTACAATACTTCAAATACTTAGCAGATTTCAAGCCACTACCGTACTGGGATGTTGAAGAGCTGGTTCAGACTGTGAATGTTACTTATCATATGAAATTTATCGATCAGCTGTTATGGAAGATGATTAAGTATGAAGTGGTAAAATGTTTTAGATATTGGAAGCCGTTCATTCCAGGTCGTAGAATCAAAACAAACAAGAAAACAGGGCAAAAAATGAAACGACCGAGAGCTATGAAAAACATGCCATTGATGCCAATTGAGCAAAATTTCTATCCAGTGTTCAAGTGGTGGCAGATAGATCCAACCACATGTGAAGCTGTTATCGTGTTATGATTTGAAGAACACTTGGATATTACAAAGGAAAGGGTTGAAATATTGGGATTTCAGGGCATGAGAGGATTATGGAGAACAATCAGGATTCTAGACCCGACGTGGCTTGTTAACCATTCGAGAGAAGATATTAAATGCTTGTCCTACAACAAGATAGTATTCGAGGAACGTGAAAAAGAACAGGCTATGCAGTATCAAAGGGTTGTGAACGTTTGCTATGCACGAGAAGTGAATTCAGGAAACATGTGGCAGACAAGCTGGAGGGAGCTAGAACGGGTTGAATTTCTGAAAAAAGAAAAGCATCTAGAAGCTATTCATGAGAAAGATAGAAAGGCAAATATTAGAAGATTTCAATTTATAAACAAAGTGCCTCCTACAGATCAGACGCCAGATCCAAAGCAAGAACGACGAAAGAAGCCTAACAAGAACTTCTTCAATCGTGTTCGTTGATGTTTATTTGAAGATAGAGTTTTGAAGACTAATACAAGATGAAGACGACATCTAAGGGGGAGTCTGTTGGTGCAGAATGTCTATGTCTTAGTCTTATATCGAGTCTGTATAGTTTAGAGTTGAATAGGCTAGTGATATGAAGTATTTATATGTAATAGGGTCAAGTTCGCCATGATGTTCTTGGAATGTCAAGTTCGACCGAACTTGCTAAGGCAAGTTCGCCCGAACTTGCTAAGGCATGTTCGCCCGAACTCACCTCCTCCATGAACGGACTTGTACCTCTATAAATACCTAGCTTGTCATTCTCATTTGTAACTTTGGCATTTCTGAGGCGAAGCTATGTCAATTTGGAGACTCGATGTTATATCAATAAAATTGACGTTTAACTGATTAATTCTTGTCTATTGGTAAACATGTCGTAATATTTCTGCTATTATGAACAATAGATATCAAATCTAGGTTCCTATGCATTGAGGATCGGTCCTACAAATTTCTCGGCATACTTCATCAGAAACATCAACTGTACTCTCTAGATTGTTAACATTCAGATCAACAACAGGAATGCTAGAAGACGCTTCATTTCTTGTACTCGGGCCAACAGATTGATTTAACATACTAGTGATCTGCTCAGATTCCTCATCAGAACTAGATTGTCCATCTTGATCAAATGTCGGAGCCTCATCAGAATCAGAATCATGCGCTTGTGAAAGATTGGGTTCTGTAGTAGTATTTACTGGTTCTGTGACAGGTGTAACTAGCTCAGCTGGAACAGAACTTTGATTTTCATCAGAAGAAGAAGATGTACCAACAGGTGGTTAAGTAACCACTATTGGCCTTGTCACTATCTCTTGATTAGCAGATTGATGCAATTAGTATAGAATAGCAATTTCTTCATCAGTCGGCTATTCTGGAAGATCGAAAGATTTCCATAGAATGTCATAGTTGAACATCCAATCATCACATGCCTTTTGTGTTGGCATTGTATACCTTCAGCAGTCGACATGTTGAACGAGAACCACTTCCTTCATGCTAGGAAGATAAACTCGCTTGAGTGGACTCGCATAACCAACAAAGAAACCCTCTAATGATTTTGCACCAAATTTTCCATCAGGATCAATTACTGTGCAGGGAGATCCAAACGGTTCCAAATACTCCAAATCAGGTTTTCTTTGGTTTAAAAATTCAAAACATGTCTTCTTGGTAGGTTTAACAATTAAGACCCTGTTTAGAGTATAACAAGATGATGTCACTACTTCACTCCAAAAACTCACGTGCAATTTAGAATCTGCAAGCATCATTCGTGCTGTCTCTATCAGCGTTCGATTCTTTCGTCCAGCTACCCCGTTTTGTTGTGGAGTATATGGCGCACTGAATTCATGAAGAACCCCTTTCTCATTACAGAACTCTTGCATACGTTTGTTTTTGAATTCTGTACCATTGTCGCTTCGGATTCTTCTAATAGGAATATGGTACAGATTTTCAAGCTTCCTAAAGAGTATCATAAGATTCTCGAATGTTCATCTTTGCTCTCTTGGAAGAATACCCATTAAAATCTTGAGTAATCATCAGTTACTACCAAGCAATAAAGATCTCCTGAAATACTTTTGACATTGACAGGTCCAAATAGATCCATATGCAAACGCTCCAGTGGAAACTTTATCGAGTTCAGAATCTTTCTTGGATGAGACTTTTTAACCTGCTTTCCTTTCTTGCAACTTACACAACTGTCGTTCATGTGAAAGCTCTTTAGATTCACTCCTTCCACGAGATTGTTGTGAACCAGAAAATTCATCTTTCTCAAGTGAATATGACCCATCTTTCTATGCCAAAGAATCGATTCCTTTTCTGTAGCCTTCGTGACAAAACACTGTGCCGACTTTGATGTAGTTGTGGCAATACTCATATCAAGCACATAAAGATCATTTTCTCGAGGAGCGCGCATGAGAATCCATTCCTCTGGAATCTTGAAACCCGGCTTTAATATCATGCACTCCTTGTCATTGAAATGAGTAGTAAACTTCTTGTCACAAATCTGGGAGATACTCAGAAGATTGTTCTCCAATTCAGCAATGTAGTTGACCTTATCAAAAGATACCACACCATTCGACAATTTTCCTTCTCCAATGATTCTTCCACCTTGATTTCCAGCAAATCCAACGTAGCCTCCATTGATAGCTTTGATATCGTATAATAAGGCTCGCATCCCTGTCATGTGTCGAGAAGCTCCGCTATCCATAATACACTTTGATAAAATAGACCTTGGAAGCCCCTGCACATGTTAAAGCAATTACTTAAAAAGGGAAACCCAAGCCTTGTCAGTCTTGGGTGGATTTGGGATATCAAAAGTTGGAATTTTCACTTCTTTCTTTGGAACCCACTGATCAGTCTTTGTTTGATTGTAATCTTTTGGTTTAACTGATCCAGTTGGTTTGACAATTTCAGGTGATGATGAATTCTTTTTTGGAATCCAATTGTGATTTCATTTGTTGGGATTGAACCCTTTAACATAGGAACAGATGACATAAAGCCAAAATACTCTATCCGCGGTTTGGTCCATCTATCAGAGTTTAGATCCTCTGGATACCTAAACTCTGCCTTCCTAAAGTCTGCTACCTATGCATCATCTGTTACACCAATTATCAAAGTTCTAGAGAAGAAAAGAAGCAGAGCTTGGTCATCAGAGTTTTAGTTTATTAGTTTTAAATTCAATGTAAAAGTGCATTTGCACTATTCGATGTTAGGCATCAGTGTTTTGAGTTTGTTAGTTTATTGTTATATGTCACTATCAACCCTGACGTCATCAAAAGATGCTAAGAGGTTAGATAGTTAGTATAAATAGTTAGAGTCGATGTAACAGTAAGTTTTGACTTCTTAAAAAGTTCTTTACACCAATCATCTTCTTCCTTTTCTGTACTATCAAACTGTGATGCAATAGGCTGAGGGGGAGTTTGTGAATCATATGCAAAGTTTATAAACTTGAAAACATGATGATTATGAAAACAAATGACCTTTACTTGTAGTAAAAGTTTTTCATTCTATTCCGCTGCATTTACTTTCAATTTCAATCATATTTCCATTTTTGAAACAAAAACTACAAGTAAATCAAACTCAGATCCTAACAATTGGTATCAGAGCTTGGTCAATCAAAATTTGATTAATATCAATTTGATTTGAAAGATCAGCTCTCCCTGCTAATTAGTTTGATAGTCTTACTTGAAAACATAGTTTTATTACGTTCAAAGTTTTTAAAACACAAATATGTTGTAAACACGCAGAAATGTCTCAAAATACACAAGAATCCAACATTGGATCTATATTTAAACCACCGATGCTGAAACGAAATGAATATTTCATATGGCAGCGTCGGATGGGTCAGATTTTAGCTCAGCAGAACACCGGTTGTTGGCTATCTGTTGTATATGGACCACATGTTCCTATGGTTCCCAGTACAGAGGAACCCAATACTCAACTGCCAAAAAGTCCTGAAAATTACTCCGAGCAGGATTTCCAGAAAATGGAGTTGGATGCTAAGGCATTTAGCATTGTTGCATCTGCCTTACCCAACGAAATCTATGCTGGTCTGCTCCACTGCAATAGTGCAAAGGAGTTATGGGATGCACTAAAAGAGCAATTCGGTGGAACTGAAGAAGTGATCGAAAACAATAGAGAAGTTCTGAATCAACAGTATGAAACGTTTTGCCACGTAAAGGTTGAGTCATTAACACAACAGTTCAAACGTTTTAGCTGTCTCATCAGTGAATTGAAACTTGTTAACATGGTTTTTCCAAATTCGACTGTCAATAGTCGTTTCTTAAGATCGTTACCAGAAAAATGGGAGACTGTAGCTTATGTTACTCGAACATCTGTTGGTTTTAAAGAAATGACTCTCACACAACTTCATGGTCGACTCCTCACATATGAGAGAGAGTTGAACCAGAAAAAGAAGTTGCAAGAGTCAGGGAAAGTAATAGATGACTATACCATGGGTAACACTGCTCTTTATAGTCATGAAGAGGGTTCTGGAAATGGAAAGGATTAGGGCTATGATCATTTTATTGATATAACCTCTGGAGGAAGCTTTAACTCTGATCCTTATCCAGCCAACTATGCTTTTACTGCTAGTGGGGAATGCCAAACCTCTGATAATCTCTCCTTTGAGTTAAATGACCTTCAACACTTTGATCCAAATGACTTAGAAGAAATGGACATTTTACAACAAGTTGCTTTGCTAAGTGTGAGAGCAAGCATGTTTTACAAAAGAACTGGTAGAAAATATCCAGGGTTGCATGGGGGGTAAAAGGTTGGGTTAGACAAATCTAAAATCAAGTGCTATAAATGTAACAGGCTAGGACACTTTGCCAGAGAGTGTAGATCTCAAGTTTCAGGACCTATTGTAACACATCCTGGCCCTAGACCTCGGCACACACAAAACACTGCCCAATATTCCTAATATACCCATGTCCATCAAGTGCAAAACACTACTCATTATGCACACCCTGCTGCCACTGTTCTTGTGCACTATGTCCAAACCACTGTTCCACGAATTCAGTATGTCCAAACATCACCACCTCAAGTGCATGTGCAATAACCACCACAAAGCACTCAAACTACTCAAACCACTGCTCCGGCAAACAAAGCTTTTTTCACACAAGGCTTTGTGGATTGGAGTAGTTTGCTTGAGGAATTAACTGATGAAAACTTTGCTCTTATGGCCAAAAGTGATTTAGAACATGAAAATATTCGTTAAATGGCCTTAGAGATAATTGTTGAAGGCGATAAATCTGTGGAACAAGTGTCTAAGTCTGATGAAAGTCAAAATTGTGATGAAGTAGTGGTTACACCAGTGATTACACAAAACACTATTGAGGAAGAAAAGACCTCTCTATCTGATCCATGGGATTCAAAGGATGGTGAAGATGATTGTGATTGTGCTCTTATGGCTGCTTCTAAGGTATCACCTCAGATCCTAAAGGATCTCTGTTTAGAAAAATGTATAATAGCATTTGCTAACATTAAACAGGTGAATGAAAACCTTAGGAACAAAATGATAGAAAATGAACTTAATTTTGAAAAACTTATCAAAGAGTTAAAATCAAAACTTGTTTCAAAAGATTCTGAGATAAGTAGCCTAAAGCATGAAGCTAGAATAACCAAGGACCAACTCCAAACTATGGTAGATAAATACCAAGTTTGCAAAAAGGAGTTAGAGGATACCCACATCACTTGTGAAAATGGGTAGAATCTTCAAAAGGTTTTGAAATTATGCTAGAAAACAGATCAAGAGTAACATAAAATTTGGCATTAGTTTTGAAACTGAAGAAGAAGCCATTGAAAATGTTACAAAATTGATTCTGTAAAGGTTGAAGTAGTTCCAACAAATTTGGCTGCAAATGAGATAAAAATCACTGACAAAAAGGGTAACAAAATTTCTCTTGAAAAACATGAAGGGTCTTCAACTTTTAAAGAAATTGAGAAATACCAATTCAAACCCACATGGTCAGATGAATGTGACATTCTTGAAAATTTAAAGCCAATGGACTTCACAACCATTGGAGGTGTCAAGGCACCAAAGGCTAGAATCATTCCCATCAAAGACCTTCAAGCAGAGGTTACAACATCTACTGAGAAGAAATCTGATAAAAAGAAAAGGGAAAAGATCAAACATCTGTTTTGTGAATTCTGCAACAAAAGAAATCATGTAACAGAAAACCGTTTTCTTTTAAAAGCATATGACATAAACAAAACACATTTAATCCCAAATGATTCAAAATGTTTTATCTGTGAGAAAACAAATCATCTAACTCATGAGTGTGCTTATCTTCAAACCTATGATCAAAAGGTAAAAGAGATCAAAGCAAAAGCTCTTGAGAAAGAAAGTTCAAGCTCTACTAGAAATAAATCTAAGCAGACTTTTGAACCTATTGAAACATCTCTCACAAAGGCATTGATCAAAACCTCTGTTCCCAGAGAGGTACAAGTGACAAATGCTCCACTTGCCAACAGGTATTCAAGAGGACATGGACAACCAGTTTATCAAAAAGTTCATATGAGCTATGAAGGTTACAAAAAAACCATCAAAGCCCAAAGTGAATAGATATCCTCATGGTTACCAAAATCTGACAGGAAATGATTCACAACAGTGGATACAAAGGCAAACTCAAACCACTGGCCATATTCCTGGATTTGAGAGTGGACAATCTGTGAACCCATCCAAAGCCATCTTGGCTTTGGAATCTCATCTAAACTAATTGTTTACTTGTGTGCAGGGAGCTTCTACTTGCCTTGATAGTTTATGGTATGTAGATAGTGGAGGTTCCAGGCACATGACATGATGTAGAGCCCTTCTCAAAGACTTCTTGGCTCATGGAGGGGGTCATATATCTTTTGGTAACAATTCAAAAGGGAAGGTGTTGGGTTCAGGATGTGTCCAGGCTGGGAATCTCAAATTTGAAAATGTTAATTTAATTGACGATCTAAAATTCAATCTTTTGAGTGTCTCACAAATGAGTGACAAAGGATATGGATCCTTTTTACAAAGAAAACATGTCAAATTGTAGGACCAGAGGTTGTTAAGAAGATTGATCAGATCATTGCTGAGAGCAAAGCACAACTTGTTGCTCATAGGAGTAGCAATGTGTATGTGGTTGATATGTTGAAAGATAAACCTATGTCTAATGCATGCCTGTTCTCAGTTGCTTCCAGCAAAGAGACAAAGTTATGGCATAGAAGACATGGGCACACAAACCTGAAAATAATCACCACACTCTAAAAACTGTCTTGTCAGAGGTTTACCACATATACAACTTACTTGTGAAGAACATTGTGTTTCCTGTTTAAAAGGTAAACAACATAAAAGTTCTTACAAGTCAATTGAAGAGTCCAAAACAACCCAATGTTTGCAATTGCTGCACATGGATTTGTTTGGCGCTGTAAAAATCATGAGTTTAATGAAGAAAAGATTTTGTTAAGTCATTGTTGATGATTTTTCAAGGTTTACATGGACCTTTTTACACTCCAAAGATGAAACAGCGGGTATATTGCAAAATTTTGTCAAACAAGTTGAAAAGCAGTTTGACCTTCCTGTAAAAATCTTTAGGAGTGATAATGGGACAGAGTTTAGAAATAAGGAGTTAGATGCCTTCTGTGAGTCAAAAGGGATTTCTAGGCAATTAGTGTCCCAGGAAATCCTGAACAAAATGGGGTAGTTGAAAGGAAAAATAGAACTCTAGTTGAATCTGTAAGAACCATGCTAGTAGACTCTAGTTTACCCTTGTCTTTTTGGGCAGAGGCTATAAACACTGCTTGTTATGTTCAAACATAGTTTTGATTAACCCCAGGCATCAAAAGACTGTCTATGAATTGCTTTACAAAATTAAACCTTTGATCTCATATTTCAAAGTTTTTGGCTGTCCTTGTTTCATTTTGAACTTAAAAGATTCTATCTCTATGTTTGTAGCCAAAGTTGACTATGGTTATTTTCTGGGATACTCAACCACTGTCAAAGCCTACAGAGTATTTAACTCTAGGACCAAGTGTGTTGAAGAAACTCTGAATGTGAAGTTCAATGAACTTTCATCTTTGAAAATCCCAGCAAATCCTGCTGAACTGTTTGATCAAGATAAATTTACATCAACACTACAGGTACAACACAGTCATCACTACATGAGCAAGGATATGATTGCATTCTTCCAAAGTTCAAGATATGTCCTTCAAGCAGAGGAGCAGATGTTAGTAACAATGGTGAAAGCTCTACTGGTTCAACAGTGATTACTTCACAATCCTCTGCCTGCTCTCAAAATCAAAAATTGTTGATAAAAATCCATCAAATATGGATAAAAATCAACAAACACTCACAACCATACCATCCATTCCACCACCTCCATTCCAATCAGAGGCTAGACCATCAAATTCACCAACAGAGCATAGCTCAGATGATACACATTTGCAAGCTTCACCTCAAAATGCACTTGTCCCATATCAAGGTGATTTGATCTTCCTCAAAAGCCATCCATTGGATCAAGTTATTGGCAACATAAATGCGGGAGTGCTCACAAGAATCCAATCCTAAAACATTTGCCTTTTTGCTGGCTTTCTATCACTCATCCAACCTGTCAAGTACCAAGAGGCACTAAAAGGCAATAGTTGGGTAGAAGCTATGTAAGAGGAGCTCCTTCAGTTTAGAAGACAACAAGTTTGGGAACTTGTACCACTGCCTAAGGATGTAAGTCCAATTGGAATAAAGTGGATCTTCAAATACAAAACAAATGGAAGGGGTATTGTTGTCAAGAACAAAGCAATGCTCGTGGTTCAAGGCTACAGATAGGAAGAAGGCATTGACTATGATGAAACCTTTGCTCCAGTAGCAAGGTTAGAAGCCATCAGACTGTTCTTAGCTTTTGCTGCTAACCACAACATCAAAGTGTTTCAAATGGACATCAAAAGTGCATTCTTGTATGGAAAGATCAAGGAAGAAGTGTATGTGTGCCAACCTCCTGGATTTGAAGATGCATTTCATCCTGATCATGTGTACAAGTTAAACAAAGCACTGTAACCAAGAGCCTGGTATGAAACTATATCCACTTTTCTCTTATCCATAGGTTTTTCAAGAGGTAAAGTTGATAAAACCTTGTTTTTAAAATGGAAAGGAAAAGATTTGTTGCTTGTCCAAATTTATATGGATAACATCATTTTTGGATCCACATGCACTGCCATGTGTGAAGAGTTCAGAAAACTCATGGCAGCAGAGTTTGAAATGAGTGCACTGAGTGAGTTGCAATGTTTTCTTGGTTTACAAGTCAAACAAATGGACAATGGCACTTTCATCCATCAAAATAAGTATGTCAAAGAACTGCTTAAAAAGTTTGATCTGGATGATTGTAAACCTTGCAGCACACCCATGGCAACTTCAAAGCTAGTCACTATTGTTGATAAAGATGACTTGGTTGATCAAACACTTTATAGAAGTATGATTGGGTCTTTATTGTACCTAACTGCTTCTAGGCCAGACATCATGTTTGCAACATGTGTTTGTGCCAGAACCAGTCATTACCTAGAAAGTTTGATCTTATTGCTGTCAAAAGGATATTCAGGTACATAAAAGGTGCTCCCACACTTGGTATCTGTTATCCTGCTAATGGAAATATTGAGCTTTCAGGTTACTCAGATAGTGATTTTGCTGGATGCAAGACAACAAGGAAGTCCACATCAGGAGGTGTCCAATTCCTAGGTGATTGCCTAGTGTCTTGGCTGAGTAAAAAGCATGTTGCAGTTTCCACATCCACTGCTGAGGCTGAATACATTGCTGTTGCAAGTTGCACTGCTCAAATCATGTGGCTTCAAAATCAACTTTTGGATTTTGGTATCACTACTTTAAATACTCCTCTTAAAAGTGACAGTCAAGCAGCAGAAAATATCATCAAAAATCCTGTCTCTCACTCCACAACAAAACACATTGACATCAGACATCACTTTGTGAGGGATTGCTATGAAAAAGGTTTGATTTCTTTACAACATGTCCATACTAAAGATCAGCTAGCAGATGTTCTAACAAAAGCATTGGATACATCTACTTTTGAAAGCTTGATCTCTAGGAGTGGAATGCTAAACATGGATTAAAAACAATTTTCCTGTTGCTCCATGTGTAGATAGCATAAAAATGTTTTTAGAAAATCAAAATCTCATCCTTAAAAATAGCTTAAAATTGAATTTTTCAATAAATCCTTAAAGTCTGTTTCAAACCACTGATAGCATCAAAACACTGGTCGTTTAGAAAAGTCTATCCACTGTCAAAAGTGTATCCTCTGATAGTTTCAAAAACACTGTTCACATCCACTGCTCATGTTCTCAAACAGTGTTTATCCAAACAACTGTCTTCCATTTTCAAATAGAGGTTCATTCTCAAAAAGATGTTCCTTATGCTATTATATCAAGAGTAGGCAAAACATTGATGCAAATTAGCCCTCAATCGATTTCTTAGGTGTTCGAATTGAATGATATGACACGTCCTGTGTCATTCTCTACAAATGAGATGCATGCCGAATTTCTGGAAAGGGGTTACATTGGACAACTTAAAGGTATGACAATCTTCAAACCCAATTTTCCTGCTGAGATGAGATTTTTCTTTCACACTCTTCTAACTTGTCTCTCAGCAAAGACCACAGCTTTTAATGAAATACCATTGAACATTCAGTATCTGGGCTATGCCATTTTAACTGGATCAGATTTAAACTTTTTTCAGATATTGTTCAATGATCTTGTGGCAAATTTTAATAATATTGCAAAACGGAAAGCTTTTCTGATACATCCACGATTCTTGAGTGTTTATCTTCATAATCAGTTACCTAAGAATGATGTTAACAAGGCGCTGTTACACAACCAGGCAGCCTAACTCATGAAACTTTTACTAGAATTACTAATCAGGATAAAGTTTCGAAAACACAAGTAGAGGAGGCTGAGCAAGCTTTACACGAACAAAATGTTCAATCTCTACCTCCTGCTACTGAGCCCACTGCTCCTGGTGATCAGGGCATTACAACCACTGCCCTGAAACCCACACCAGTAATCTCCAAAAAGAAACCCAAGAAAATCTCCAAAAAACCCACCAAACCCAAAAAGGGCCCTCTGGAAGATGAGATCCCATAGGTTAACCCAGTGATAACATAAAAATCACTTAAAAACACTACTGCTACTTCTTCACAGCAGATGTTAGAATCTCAACCTGGCTTTAAAACTCCTCCTTCTTCCTCACAAAAGGAAAAGGTTGTAAACACAGGACACCAAATTATGAAGCTCTAGGATCACTTGGGTCTATATTCCATAGCCCCTCTCCCAGGGCAATGTCTCTTTCTGCACCTCAACCTTCACCAACAAAATCACTGCCACCTACCATAGTGCCTTTGCTGAATCCAATTGAATTAGAACAGACATTAACAAGTTCTTCTCACCAACCTATCAATGAGAATATTCTCCAACAAGTGTCTGGGTCTGATTCTTTATTCTTTGGAATCCCATCAGCAGCTGAAGAGAATACATCCCTTGGGTCACATGTAACCCTAGGTGATAGTTCATCAAGAGCAGCCACTACAATTGCTAAACTCCCAAGTTTACCTTTGGACAGTGGTTACATTCCTAAGACTCTGATGAAGGCAACCACTGTTAAGGCTACTACGGTAACCTCTGATTATGTGGGAAGTCCCCAGTACCAAGACAAAGGGGCATCTATGTTTGAAACAGGGGTTGAGACTCTTGTTTATGATGATGTAGATATAACTACCACTTTTGGTAGGAGTTCAGATGATCCTATTAAATTAGGTGATGATCTAAAATACAAGGATGTGACTGAGAGAGTGACCAAAATTGAAAGCTCTGTTGATGAAATCAAGGATTTACTGAAGCAGATGTTAGCTACAAAGAGCCAACCCTTTGTCCTATCCACTAATGATCTAAAACAAGCCTTAGACCCTCTTTTTCAACAACAAAAATATTATGCTGATCTTCAACACAAACATCAAATGCAAGAGGTTAGAAACATGGTTGATGCCAGATATATGGACACTACTGCAGATATTAAGGCAATTAAGGCTCATCTCCTTCAAACCACTGGTACTTCTCCTCCTCCTACAGTAATCTTAGTCAACACTGATGATGCCAAAAAGGGGGAGATACCTTTAAAGAAAGAAGTGCTAAAGCTTGATGACAAAAAATGCACATCCAACAGTGGTTATCCCTAGACCAGTTGGTTCTAAATCAGTTGATGAAACAGCTGATATCTTTGCAGGGAAAAGGAAAATACTAAGAAAAGGGTAAGGGTTGAGAGTAGAGCTTTGGTTGAGAAAAAGATAGTTTTGCAAAAAGAAAAGGAAAGTGTTGGTTCTTCATCAAAGAAAATGCTAGTTAGAAAAAACAAGGCAATCAGCATCCATACCTTCCAAACCTAAGTCAGTTGCTAATCCAACCACATCCTCTGCTCCCACAAAAACACCTACACCTCCTTCTTCAAAAGCGTTTGATACACCAACCCCAAAAGATGTTACAACACATGTTGTGTCAACATATGTTGACACAACAGAGGTTATAACAAATGTTAATCCAACCACTGCTATGGTCATATTTCCAACTTCCACTGTCACACCCCCAAATTTCCAAACGCGGAGTTTTATCGCGAGGCGTGTGACTGCCCAGGATCCAACCACTAATCATATTGAACTAATAGTAAATAACATAATACACAATCCTCATGTCCAACATGATAGTGAAATTTGAATTAAACTTTTCAAACATAACATATATTCAGCGAAAGCAAATGTAAATATCTCAAAAAATTGAAATCAAAATGTTTCAAGTGTAAAGTTTTATTATTTGCAATCAAGTAGCGCGCCCCATGACTTTTCAAGCTTCACAGACTGCAAGTTCCCATGCATGAATCATCTAACAACCTGCAAGCATGCAGAAAAAGTATCAGCGATTAAGCCGGCGAGTTCACGGTTTTGTTTAGAGAAAACAAGTTGGTGTTTAGTTTAAAGACAGTTTACGACTAATAAACTCTGTACCGCTTGACTGATATGTTTTTGGTGCCCTCATCAATGTCTATCATCATTGATCAATGTGTTTAAGGTCATTAGTTCACGCCCGTCCTCCAAGGCACGGTGTGAGGTTTGTTAGGCCTAATAGCACTATCAACTAATACCCCGTTGCCCTCCAGGCAACTAGTTCGGTATGTAAGTAGGGACTTTCCATGATAGAGTTTGAGTTTATTAACTAACATCGGAGTTTAAACTACAACAGTTATAACAAAGTATTCCCCCAAGGAATAGTAGTAATCCCCTCAAGGGATAAAAGTTTGCAAAGTATCCCCTCCAGGGATATTAGTTTGTTTGTTTGTCCCCACTGGACGCATGCTTGTAAAAGAGCAGTGAACTCACCTTAGTTAGCTCGGTAGTGTTAAGTGTCTTTATGCGTTAGGTGTTTGTTCCTTTACACGTGACCTTCCAAGTAGCAAGAGATATGAAGAAGATGATGTTCTTGAATGGAAATCTTCAAAGGAGAAGACCTCAAGCTTGTATACCCCAAGCTTCCAACAACACCTTATGTTGCTAGGATTTTTCACTCGTGAACACCTTTTGATCAACAAAACTTTGGCCGAAAATTCTAGAGAGAATTTTAGTGTTCTTGCACTTGATTTTAGTGATAGAAAGAGCGTGTTTGTGTGTGTGTGTGTCATCTCTAATTCTCACCAAATCATCCATATATATAACCTCTTGTAAGATCTTTTCTTGGATTGTGTGACATCTTGTAAGATTTGCAAGATATCGATATATCTTAAAAATCTAATCTTGGATTGTGTGAGATCTTGTAAGATTAGCAAGATATCCATATATCTTCCAAAATCTAACCTTGGATTGCGTGAGATCTTGTAAGATTTGCAAGATATCCATATATCTTACAAAATCTAATCTTGGATTGCGTGAGATGTTGTAAGATTTGCAAGATATCCATATATCTTACAAAATCTAATCTTGGATTGTGTGAGATCTTCTAAGATTTGCAAGATATTCATATATGTTACAAAATCTAATCATGGATTGTGTGAGATCTTGTAAGATTTGCAAGATATCCATATATCTTAAAAAAATCTAATCTTGGATTGCGTGAGGTCTTGTAAGATTTGGAAGATATCCATATATCTTACAAAATCTAATCTTGGGTTGCGTGAGATCTTGTAAGATTTGCAAGATATCCATATATCTTACAAAATCTAATCTTGGATTGTGTTAGATCTTGTAAGATTTGCAAGATATCCATATACAAAACCTAATCTTGGATTGTGTGAGATCTTGTAAGATTTGAAAGATATTCATATATCTTACAAAATTTAATCTTGGATTGTGTGAGATCTTGGAAGATTTGCAAGATATTCATATATCTTACAAAATCTAATCTTGGATTGTGTGATATCTTGGAAGATTTGCAAGATATACATATATCTTACAAAATCTAATCTTAGATTACGTGAGATCTTGGATGATTTGCAAGATATTCATATATCTTACAAAATCTTTTATAATGTTATTTAACCCATTAAATAAAAAAATAAAATATACTCTCAAATAAATTATCCATCTTATTCATTAGTTTCTCAAGTGCAATTAGTTAGAAAACCAATTTCTAAATATTCGAAGTGTTAATTTTTATTTGTTTGGTCATATCATAAATAAATATTATAAGTGTTTGTCTAGCTTGTTATTGGGTATGACCCGACTTGGATCATAACGTACTAGCCACATCAATTTAATATGTGTCTTGGGCATACCGATTCCCACAATATCAGACAGCAAGTTAATATTCATGCGTAAATATTCATACAAACATGATCACATAAACACAGAACTACTATTTTGAGAACTAGGGTTTGCATGAAATCAATAGAGTGAGATTAACAACGTATAAAATAATCCTTACCTCAATTTGATTCTATGGTTTGCTCTAAGATTGAGAGGTTGATTGTGTGTGCACCAAACGATCAGAGATGATAAGAGAGATGATGATTTGAAACTGCCGTAAGATTGATTTGTGTGGGAGGTTTAGGGTTGTAGGAGTTTATTAAGGTTTCTAATCTATTCACAATGCACCCCTAACTATGCAGTTTTCACATAAAACACGTTATAATCATGCAATTTATAGTTACAATATGCAACCCGCATATTTGCCACAAACATAAATTTCAAGCAACGCTAAGGATGTAAGAATAGATAACTACGGTTAGGTTAAAGTAGTAACCTGAAGTTGTGGGTTGTCACATCATCCCCAACTTGAAAGAAATTTCATCCCGAAATTTGATAAGTAGACACAGGAGAGTGAAAGACGAGTTAAGATGACTGTGGATTTTCCCCGGGTACCACATCATCCCCAAGTTGAAAGGGAATTTCATCCTGAAATTCGCTAAGCAGTCATGGAAGAGTGAGGGAATGCGTTAAATTTAAACTACCAAAAGTAACAGGAAGGAGGTCAATGTCATATACTTGACCTAGAGATCGAGTTTGCACCCAACAAGAATATAGGATGTTCCACTTGGTTAGCCGCCATTCAGTTCCTGAATGTTTTTGGGTTCTAGAGTGGTTAACGGTCAACACTAACAGTCTACTAAGTTTCAAGGACACGAAATCGATGCAAGAATTGAATAAGACATACGAAAAGGTTGCCTATAGCAAACATACCGATCACAAGGTGTTATCATTCCTGGCGTCTCCCGCCCCAATCTCAAATGCCCTCCCGCGAGCACCATCTCCTTTGTTGTTATTATCATTGTTATTGTTACCCCCAGTGTTATTGTTGCGATTCCCTGTGTTGTTGGCATTCTGGTTTAACTGAGGGCAGTCCTTCTTGAAGTGATTCTCGCTTCCACACTGGAAACAACTCTTACGATCACCTTGTTGCTATTGTGGTTGTTTCCTTTGTTGTTGTTGTTTAGGGAACGGCGCCTACAATCCCTAGCTAGGTGACCTACCTCGTTGCATCTTTGACATGTTCTAGTACACTGCCCGTGGTGATGATAGTTACGCTTTTTACACCTCGGTTATCTACCAGCTTATGAGCCTTGATTCTGATTAGCTCCTTGGTTCTTTTTAGTAGAGGAAGACCGTTTGAAGGTGCGGTAATGAAAAGAACGTACGACGCACGAATGTAAGTTCGGATACACGACATGAGGACCAGAATCATCTTGTTGTAAGTGTCGTACCAGCTTGCTGTTCGACTAAAGCCTCTGCCACTCGCGTGTTGATGAGATCTGTCAACTCCGCCTGAGTCTTGACAATGTTGCATCCATATTCATTACAAGTAGTCGAGAAAAGTAGAAAGAGTAAGGATAAAGATCGAGTAAGAGTCCATCATCGCTATGGATCCTATGAATAAATGAGTCCCCAATTATGTCGGATAATGGGTTAGAACCTCTTTACAAACGTTTGGGTCTCACTGGGACTCACATGCATCCTCAATTATTATTACGTGTGCACCCGTAATGATAATTCGATTTGCATGTTTACCCCAATTCCTCCTAACTTGTGTCAAAAGATCCTCAGATTTGAATGTCAATGTGAGTGCTATCAAAACGGTAGATATCACGAAAGATATAGAAGTAATGCCATAATAATGACCCGTCATGGCATAGATAAGTAACACATGAAATCGTAATATAGTGTCGTGTATGTGTGTCTATATGCAGTGAAATGCAAATGTACATGCTAAATGTATAATGTATGCGATAATAAAACACGAACCTTGCAATCTGGAGCGTAGTGTCATGGTCACTTTCGGAACTAATTCGGTTATAGTCTGGTTTTAGAAAAACTTTTTAAAACCTAGTTCACTATAACCAGTGGCTCTGATACCAAACTATCACACCCCCAAATTTCCAAACGCGGAGTTTTATCGCGAGGCGTGTGACTGCCCAGGATCCAGCCACTAATCATGTTGAACTAATAGTAAATAACATAATACACAGTCCTCATGTCCAACATGATAGTGAAGTTTGAATTGAACTTTTCAAACATAACATATATTCAGCGGAAGTAAATGTAAATATCTTTAAAAATTGAAATCAAAATGTTTCAAGCGTAAAGTTTTATTATTTGCAATCAAGTAGCGCGCCCCATGACACTTCAAGCTTCACAGACTGCAAGTTCCCATGCATGAATCATCTAACAACCTGCAAGTATGCAGAAAAAGTATCAGTGATTAAGTCGGCGAGTTCACAGTTTTGTTTAGCGAAAACAAGTTGGTGTTTAGCTTAAAGACATGTTACTACTAATAAACTCTGTACCGATTGACTGTTCTGTTTTTGGTGCCCTCATCAATGTCTATCATCATTGATCAATGTGTTTAAGGTCATTAGTTCATGCCCGTCCTCAAAGGCACGGTGTGAGGTTTGTCAGACCTAATAGCGCTATCAACTAATACCCCGTTGCCCTCCAGGCAACTAGTTCGGTATGTAAGTAGTGACTTTCCATGATAAGTTCGAGTTTATTAACTAACATCGGAATTTAAACTACAATAGTTATAACAAAGTATTCCCCCAAGGAATAGTAGTAATCCCCTCTAGGGATAAAAGTTTGCAAAGGATCCCCTCCAGGGATATTAGTTAGTTTGTCCCCACTGGACGCATGCTTGTAAAAGAGCAGTGAAATCACCTTAGTTAGCTCGGTAGTGTTAAGTGTCTTTATGCGTTAGGTGTTTGGTCCGTTACACGTGACCTTCCAAGTAGTAAGAGATATGAAGAAGATGATGTTCTTGAATGGAAATCCTCAAAGGAGAAGACCTCAAGCTTGTATACCCCAAGCTTCCAACAACACCTTTATGTTGCTAGGATTTTTTACTCGTGAACACCTCTTGATCAACAAAACATTGGCCAAAAATTCTAGAGAGAATTTTAGTGTTCTTGCACTTGATTTTAATGATAGAAAGAGTGTGTTTTTGTGTGTGTGTCATCTCTAATTCTCACCAAATCATCCATATATATAACCTCTTGTAAGATCTTTTCTTGGATTGTGTGAGATCTTGTAAGATTTGCAAGATATCGATATATCTTATAAAATCTAATCTTGGATTGTGTGAGATCTTGTAAGATTTGCAAGATATCCATATATCTTACAAAATCTAATCTTGGATTGCGTGAGATCTTGTAAGATTTGCAACATATCCATATATCTTACAAAATCTAATCTTGGATTGTGTGAGATCTTCTAAGATTTGCAAGATATTCATATATGTTACAAAATCTAATCATGGATTGTGTGAGATCTTGTAACATTTGCAAGATATATATCTTACAAAATCTAATCTTGGATTGCGTGAGGTCTTGTAAGATTTGCAAGATATCCATATATCTTACAAAATCTAATCTTGGATTGCGTGAGGTCTTGTAAGATTTGCAAGATATCCATATATCTTACAAAATCTAATCTTGGATTATGTGAGATATTGTAAGATTTGTAAGATATTCATATATCTTACAAAATCTAATCTTGGATTGTGTGAGATCTTGGAAGATTTGCAAGATATTCATATATCTTATAAAATCTAATCTTGGATTGTGTGAGATCTTGGAAGATTTGCAAGATATCCATATATCTTACAAAATCTAATCTTAGATTGTGTGAGATCTTGGAAGATTTGCAAGATATTCATATATCTTACAAAATCTTTTATAATGTTATTTAACCCATTAAATAACAAAATAAAATATACTCTCAAATAAATTATCCATCTTATTCATTAGTTTCTCAAGTGCAATTAGTTAGAAAACCAATTTCTAAATATTCGAAGTGTTAATATTTATTTGTTTGGTCATATCATAAATAAATATTATAAGTGTTTGTCTAGCTTGTTATTGGGTATGACCCGACTTGGATCATAACGTACTAGCCACATCAATTTAATATGTGTCTTGGGCATACCGATTCCAACAATATCAGACAACAAGTTAATATTCATGCGTAAATATTCATACAAACATGATCACATAAACACAGAACTACTGTTTTGAGAACTAGGGTTTGCATGAAATCAATAGAGTGAGATTAACAACGTATAAAAAATCCTTACCTCAATTTGATTCTAGGGTTTGCTCTTGAAAGATTGAGAGGTTGATTGTGTGTGCACCAAATGATCAGAGATGATAAGAGAGATGATGGTTTGAAACTGCCGTAAGATTGATTTGTGTGTGAGGTTTAGGGTTGTAGGGTTTTATTAAGGTTTCTAATCTATTCACAATGCACCCCTAACTATGCAGTTTTCACATAAAACACGTTATAATCATGCAATTTATAGTTACAACACGCAACCTGCATATTTGCCAAGCAAACATAAATTTCAAGCAACGCTAAAGATGTAAGAATAGATAACTACGGTTAGGTTAAAGTAGTAACCTGAAGTTGCGGGTTGTCACATCGTCCCCATCTTGAAAGAAATTTCGTCCCAAATTTGATAAGTATACACAAGAGAGTGAAAGACGAGTTAAGATGACTGTGGATTTTCCTCGGGTACCACATCCACCATATCTCTACCCACACCCACAAGAATACCACAACCACAATCACCCGATCTCAAGTTCAAAAGGAGAAAAACCACAAATGTTATGCTTGATGACAAGATCATCCCTTCTCCTATACCTGTATCATCTAAACTAGTGTCCACCACAACAGTTATCAAACCTCCTTCTTTTCAAATTACAAAAGTGCCTCTTGCCACTCAATTCTCACTGGAGCTACAAGCTGTCAAATCAGAGATCAAATCTTTCTTTTTAGAAGAAGATCCAGATAAAAGGGAATTCCCATCTTTGAAAGGTTATCCTAACCAAGAAACTTAGAAGAATACAAGAGGCTCAAATCCCAACAAGCAGAGGATATCACCAAAAGGGATACCAAAGGAAAGTCTGACAGAGTAATACAAAATTACTGGCAATTTCAGTTGAGCAAAGTCAGAAGTTTAGAAGATTATGCAAGAGACTTGAGCAAACAACTGCCAGAAAGAGAAGATAAAAGCCTTAAAGAAGACTACATCAATCACATCATGGAAACCAAGTTATACAAGGCTACAAGGGCATAATTCAAAGACTGGTCTATGAGGGAGTTGGAAGAAGAAGTACAAAGAATGCAATGCTGAAAGATCCTCACAAAAAGCTAACTCCTCCAAATTGGAATAAACATAAGAAGATGCCTGAAAAGAATTTGAAGATAAGAAGAATGAAGGAAAAGTTGATTGCTGCAAATTATGGGTCAAAGAACCAAATCATGAGGTGGACAGAGGTTAAGGTGATTGATACATACAAATCACTTGAAAAGAGAAGGAAAACAGATCCATTATTACCAAAGAAGCCAATATATGAAGCAGAGGATTCAACTCAGTAGACCCAACACTCTTCAAAACCATCTAAATCATCTGCCTTATCTATTTTGGCCTTAAATCAAAGAAAAAGGCAAATGGATATAGCAGAAAAAGATAAGAGAGTTTATGAGCATAAAAAGGAAGGAATCCAAAACATGATTGATTACCATACGGATGATACCAGTCAAAAGCTTGCCGAAGATCTTTCTCAGATGGCTAGTCAATCAATTCTACCTACTCAACAATAACTTACCATCCTAGAAAGCCATCAGACCCAAAAATTCTAAAGTGGAAAGTTGACAAAAACTCCCACGAATTGACTTTGCTCAAGTCTAATGGCGATGACACGAAGATGAGAATGGAGGATGCATATGGGCTGTGTGTAAAAGACCTCCAAGAACTTATGGATCTGGTACTTGAAAAGGATGATGATGATGATGAGGAATCTCTGAATTTCGAATTGCAATTTAAAGGTCAAATTAGAGATTTCCTGTTGAGGAATAAAGACCAAGAATAAAAGGTGTTTTTGGCATCATCTGTTCCAGGGGGAGATTGTTGGGATTGAACCCTTTACAAAGGAACAGATGATATAAAACCAAAATACTCTATCCGCGGTTTGGTCCATCTATCAGAGTTTAGATCCTCTGATTACCTAAACTCTGCCTTCCTAAAGTCTGTTACCTATGCATCATTTGCTACACCAATTCAAAGGTCTGACAGAAGAAAAGAAGCAGAGCTTGGTCATCAGAGATTTAGTTTATTAGTTTTAAATTCAATGTAACAAAGCATTTGCATAATCAGATGTTAGGCATCAGTGTTTTGAGTTTGTTAGTTTATTGTTATATGTCACTATCAACCCTGACGTCATCAAAAGATGCTCAGAGGTTAGATAGTTAGTATAAATAGTTGAGTCGATGTAACAGTAAATTTTGTCTTCTTAGAGAGATCTTTACACCAAACATCTTCTTCCTTTTCTGTACTATCAAACTGTGATTCAATAGGCTGAGGGGGAGTTGGTGAATCACATGCAAAGTTTATAAACTTGAAAGCATGATGATGATGAAAACAAATAACCTTTACTTGTAGTAAAAGTTTTCCATTCTATTCCACTGCATTTACTTTCAATTTCAATCATATTTCCATTTTTGAAATAAAAACTACAAGTAAATCAAACCCAGATCCTAACATCATTCTTGCCTTTTTAACATAAAACTTTGAATCTTTGTTTTCTACTTGTTTCGAAGATTCACCTTTTTCAAAGTTAGAAAACTTTACAATTTTAGGTTCTTTGTCATCTTTAGATTCATTATTTCCTTTCAAAATCTTAATCTGAACAACCTCTAGTTTCTTGATTTTTTATCATCTGAAATTTTATTTCCTCGACGATCAGACTTTGATTTCGGACACTTTCTTGCAATGTGACCAACTTCATTGCATTTGAAGCATGTCCGAGTGTCAACAGTTTTTCCACTAGTTGATTTTACTCCCCTTGTGGATTTAACATGATCACGAAGCTCTTTTCCCTTTTTAAACTCATTGTTCGATTGCTTTCCAATCGAATCTTTTTCTACCACAGTGTCAGTCCCAAACACGAACTTCATGTTTTTCTTTTTATGTTCGTGTTGTGGCGACCTTTTCTTCTCATTCTCTTTAATTTCAAAACCCAATCCCCCTCTCCTGTTTTCAGGAAATCTCCACCGTTCCTTCGGTAATTGTTATAAAATTTCTTCTCATTTTTATCAAGATCCTCCGATGCAACTTCAACAAGTTTGAATAGTTTGTCGATCGAATCTTCTTTCACATTCTGAATCGGAAAACTTTCATCAAAGTATAGTCTATCAGAATCCTTAACCTTGTATAGTACAACATTAGGATCATCACTTAGGCTATTCTCCGAAGAAGTATTATCTTCATCTTCAGATTGTGAATTTTTTGAACTATTCAAGCTCGAATCGGCGCTTTCAAAGCTGCCGTCATCAGAATCACTTCCCAACACATTTTCAATCACATTAATCACAATTGCTTCACTGTCATCGTTAGAATTTGTGTAAATTATATCAATGTTCTCAGGCAGCTCGTTTTTCATTTCAGTTTTAAGTTTTAAATTGAGCGCCTTCTCCATTCCTTCTACTTTCTTTCGACAGTAGCTTTCACATAATGGAGGTGGAACATTGCTATAATCTCCATGTTTCTTACCTTTAAGCTTTTTATCATTTTCTTCTGACGGAATCGTTGGAATAATATGATCGATGACATAAGCATTCGTCGTGTAGCTGAGTAACAACTGTCTTACTCATTTAGTTTCAATTTTAATCTCTTGAAGCTCATGTTTTAGCTCAGCAATGTTATTAATGTACATGTTAATGGCTTCTTGTTTTTCCATTAATGTTGCCTTTAACATTCTGATTGTATCACTTTGTTCTTGATTTGCTTGCTCACAATGCTATAAGTACCTTTCATCTTATCATAAGCTTCTTTCATTGTGCAATAATCATATTTGAAATTTTCATTATGCACATTTAGATCACTTATGATTAATGACTTTTCTGCACATTGTTCGCAAGCTTTAGCACACTTTGTGCAAGGTTTTTCAACTTCCACAATTTGTACTTTGATAACTTACTTTTCAATTACCTTTACCTCTACCTCATGACCTACCTCTCTCAGATTGGCCATCATTGCTTTGTCAGCAATCTTGGTCAGGTTTTCCTCATTCATCTCTTTCGTCACATCGATGATCTCCTCGATCTCAGGTTTCTTTTCTTTCGTCACTTGCTCTTGAGATGTAGCATCAAAACAACCTGCCAAACTAGATTGCAGATTAGAAGGTATAATGTTCTTCATTTTAGTCTCATGATAGATCATCTCTTCTTCCGATCTTTGCAAGTATTCCTCTAGTATTGCATTTTCAAGAGCTGCTTCATCTATCATCGACTCTGGCTCTTCCATGATCTCGGCCATCAAAGCGACATTAGTTTTTTTGGAAATATAATTGTTCTAGTCAAATCCTTCATCTTATTGCGAAAGGTTTGTACTTCAACTTGAACTTTTCTTGGAAAAGGTTTGTACAAACCTTTTCTGTAGTAATCATTGTTGTTTCCAAACGGACTTTGATTACCGCTAGCTTCACGATTGGTACATTCACGCTTGAAATGCCTCTTTTCTCTACACTTGAAGCATGTCACCTTTGACTTGTCAAACCCCAGCTTATTGCTTGAATTTCCAATATCTCGTCCGGTAAGTGCAACAAACTTAGTAACCCTTCGGATTATCGATGCTAGACACCACTTAATATCCATCAATTCTAATTCTTCTTCATCAACTTGATCATAATCTTCGGCAGTAATTTCCGAGTTCCCAATCTTTCCCGCAACCAAGCTCTTATATGATTCAAGTACAGTTGCAAGTAGCGCCATGTGTTGTTTGGCTGCTTGCTCAGAGAATACAGTCGTTAGGTTGACTGCAATGTTGCAGTGAATCACATTGGAATCGGAACTGGAATGATTCATCTGATTGGCTTGATTCTGAAATGGAGAATTTGAGCCTGAATTGGAATGTGATGTGTTTGGTGTCTGATCATAGCTTGGATATGATGTTTGAAATGAATGATTTGAAGAATTAGCATTCGCACTAAAAGCGGTTTGTATCTTCGGACTAGAGGTATCCGAAATTCCACTTTTATAATACAATCCTATGTTTTGCACAACCTGTTCATTCTTCGATTTAGCGATTTTTTGCAGTTCCATTTCATGACCCTCCAGCTTGTCAATGAAATAAGGTAAACGATAATTCGCATAACCAGGATCATTCTTCAGTACCATCAAGTATGTAGACCACTCCCCCTCAGGTAGTGCATCCGCCAACTTGGCTAGCAGCTCTTCATCTGTCTTTTGAAGCTCGTGCCTTCTTAGTTGAACCACCAAATGACAATAACGCTCTATCATTTGCTTCATCGTTTCACCTTTCATCATCGTAAAAATATTGAACTCCTTCTTGATGAGAGCTTTCTTGCTTTTTCGCATATCCGTACTACCATGATATTTTGCACGTAACGCATTCCACAACTCTTGTGCTTTGTCGTATTTTGGTAGCAGGATCAAGATATCTTCTTTAACCAATTGTTGTAACAAGCTCATCATCTTTTTCTCATATATATTTACAAATCTTTATCTCCAGGTGTAAATTTTGATAAAGCAATCTCAATACCACGCTCATCCACTAGCCATTTGTATCCAGTTTGTATTGCAACCCAACTATGAAAGAAATTCGCTTCAACCCAATTCTCGAACTTCTCACACCAACTTTCATAATCGTCGATACTCATCAACAACTTGGGTGGCTTTACAGAAGTCCCATTTCGTTGTCGAAGTTGATCTGGGTCACTGCATTTACGTTCGATGTCTGAGCCGCTACTGTAGCGAAGGCGTTATGGAAATCCGTATCCATCTCGTCAAACTGAAAGTTCGGGCGAACTTGTATAACCAAGTGTTTCAAATTTACTTTTAACAAGTTCGGGCAAACTTGTTTCAAATTTCAGAAAAATCTCTTTTAACAAGTTCGATCGAACTTGTATCACTTTTAACAAACAGATTTTGATAACTTCATCTGAAGTTCTTTGAAAAACCTTGTAATAATTCTACACAACTTCGTGCAAAGTTGTTGAAATACTCAAATAGTAGGATTTTGGACAACTTCGGCCGAAGTTACACCTCAACTTCGGACAGAATTTTGTTACAAAACATGGGTTTTTGTGAATTTTGACATGAAATCAGTTGAATTTTGATCTGAAACTTTCAAGGCTTTGTTATTAGGTGTTTATGTATGACATATTAAAAAATTAGCCATTTTTAGCCGTAGATTCATCAATTTTGTGAAAAAATATGAAAATGCAGAAGAAATGAGTAGAAATAGAGAGTGTCTTGTGTAGAAATCAGTAAACAAGGTATCCATGGCTCTGATACCACTTGTTAGGTTCGATCCGTCCACTTGTCATGGAACCTAAGTTTGTATCTATGTCATTGTAAGCGGAAATTACGTGAGTACTAACAAATACACAAGAATTACTGTTTAAAAGTCAGTTTATTAGTCCAAATATGTTTATAATCCAAGAAGCCAAACTGACAGAGCTTCGCCTCCAAAGTTGCAAAGTTACAAATGAGAGAACTAAGGCTACCTATTTATAGAGACACAAGTTCGCCTGGAATGTGACATGGCCAAGTTCGGCCGAACTTAAGTTCGGGCGAACTTGTCCAATCCACTTACAAGTTCGGCCGAACTTGCCTCTAAACAACATAAATATCACAAAATCTAACATATTCAACCCTATTCGATACAGACTCAATCCAAGACTTAGACGATATACATTATGCACCAACAAATAATCATGCAAGTAATTACCAATATTAGTCGCTAAGTCGGTAACGCCTATAACTTGGGCCCGGATGGGTATTTTCAGGCCATATTGTACATCTAGTATCCTGGTGTGGTGATGGATGTTAGGGTAGGATCAGTTTCATGTTTGGCTCCCGGACACCGGTTCGCGTGCCAGCCAAAGTCGGTTGTTCTATGTGTACGGTAACGGCACTAAGATCTAGGTAGTGCCAATATTGTCATTTAGAAAAGATTAAGTATTCATTAAGGAAATCCGGACGTTTGGAGCATCTAGGTCACCCGAATTTGAGTTTCCGTTTTAGCCGTCAGGGATACTCCCGAACGGTGGTGGAACACACCCAAAGTGTCCGGCTTACCCTGGAACTTCACAGAATACTCCCGGTGTTCCAATTATAGTAAAGATAGGGTTCGGTCTGTTCCCAGTTCCGGCAGGTTCGTTGTCCGGTAAACTGCCGAAATTAGTTAAAAGAAACGTTTTAAAACCGAAAAATCACATTTAATCTACATATTTTATAAAATTATGATATTTTTATAAAAATCAGTAAAAGTATATAGATTCAAGGAAAAATATTTTGGGAATTTATAAAGCTATTTTATAACTTAAATAAATTCTTTCTAAAAATGCATTTAATCGAATAATTCACCCCACGTATCACCCGACTTCTAAAAATTCCCAAAAAATTCCAGAAGGTACCTAATATGTCCAGGAACTTCCTGGAAAAATTTGGGATTTTCCGGTTTTGCTACAGCGTGTTTCAGGCTAGCCAAAACTCATAAAAATGGCGATTTTTCGCACAAACCAAAACTCAACCAATGGCCCTCAAATTTTTACATGATGTTTCCTACATGTTCCTTAGTATGCATGTAATGTTTGGTGATTTATTGAAGTGGTTTTCTATTTTCCCGAATTTATTTTGTTTAAACAGTTAAAAATTCACCAAAACTCGCAAGAAATTCAAAAATTCTACAACTTTAGGTGAAGGTCTATCTCAGTACCCTTTATCACCACACCAATTATCAGCTCAATCCAATACCCACGGACCAAGTTATGGTAAAAACAAATTCTGCCTATTCTAGTTACGAGTTTTGGGCGATATACCTAGCGATTCCTTCGATTTCCTTCGATTCCGTCGAGGCCAGAATTATGTGTGAGCCATATACAATACCTATATACCAAGAACAAACCAAATATGCAATAACCCATGTCAATCAAGCCTTGGTTTAGTGTTTTTCGGTTAGAATCATCTTTAAGCGATTTTGGTCGAATATAACTCGATTAGGGTATCATAAAGCATTGATTAGTGTTCTTGGGCATCATAGAACATCAGGGATGACCTGAGGTGTTTCTAATAAGCCCATAAACTTGCTTGAAACATCAAAACCCATGGTGAAAATTCATTTTTCTTTGCTAAATCATGTTTATTATACAAAAACCCATCAAACCCTACTGAAACAAGTTAACTACCTTAGATTTGGGCTGGATATAAGTGATAGCAGCTGTGTTCTTCAAGTTTTGTGCAGGAAATGAGTGAGAAGACAAAGAAAAAAAGAAAAATGGTTTAAAAAAAAGAAAAAATGGTTTAAATAAGGCATGGGTGGCCCCCACCCCCTTTGCTTTGTCGTGCTTCGTCTTTTCATGCTAAAAGATGACGTTTATCTTTGTTAGAACGTTTAGGTTCATTTTCGAGGTCTCAGACGCATACCCGATTCGCCAAACGGGCTCCTTTTTTTGCGTTTTTTTGTGTCAAAATTCTCGGTTTTGAAAACCGTGCATAACCGTCTCGAAACCCGAACCCGGTTACGTTTATTATTAAAATGACCTCGTGTTAGTGTCTTTTAAGTATCTTTAGGCTTGATTGACCAGTTGTTGCATGTTTGGTTGTCTTTCATTGCTTTCAAAACGAAGGCGTTTCCCTAACCGGGAAATTCCTCGTTTTGCGTGCCCATTTTCCGAATGTCTTCAAATCTTAGATCATAGTCTATGGCTTGTAACTAAGATGTTTCATGCACTCAAAATTCGGAATGGCCCTATAGTTCGCTTAATAATCGCTGTCAAACCTTTAATGCGCTGTTAAACGGAAAGCCCCCGTTTAACATGTTTGCAACGGACTGGGATACCAACTTCGCACCATTGGTCCCTATGACTCTTATGTCTATCATAACATGCTCTCGGATTCATCCGAGACCTAATCGGTATCGTTTTATAAAGCATCTAAGTTGCACCCCTAATTAGGGTTTACGCGCAGCTACGGTTTTATTTCTAGCGAAGCTGTGGAATGGGTATGGTGTATCTGATTTCCTCAGGATTGTGGCACACCTTTGCCACAGCGTATAAGTCATATGTTTACTAATACGTATTCCTAGAGTCGTCGATTCATTCATGACTCTGTCTTGCCATGTAGGTAACACATAGCGTCAACTTAACGTTTTTGGTAATTACCTTGAATATACTCCTATTATAGTCGGTGTAATATGTTCCAGAATTCGTATCATCACACGTAATCACAACAAGTGTCATGATATACATATCACGTCCGGTTACCGCGGACTTGTACCGATCAAAGTTTACCGGGATTTTTCACAGTTGTCATAGTCTCCTCCGGTTAAAAGAATTTCGTCCTCGAAATTCCGTTTAGTAATCCGTTGGAAAGCTCAGTTAGTCATCCGACAGACAAGTATGTTTTCGCTTTTCATTTAGTATCATCATCATAAGGGGATGATAATTGTGCTACATAGTAGCTGTGTAATTTGTCCATCCACAATTCCTACGTATTGTTAAGAGTAACGTTTGTCATCACTTCCAATCTGAAAAGTGATAGTGTTGTTGGACTCCCAGTAGAACAGGAGTCATGTATTCAGCTTGTAGATAACTGCAATTATTATGTTTTTTTTGCATTCATTATCTCACCATTCAGACACCGTAGGTTTCATTTACGATTTTGTTTAATAGTTCTTGAACACCCCCTATAGAGGAGGGGTCTGGATACCCTCCCAGTGTTCGCTGCGAGCGTCGCAATGGTGAGCACCATGCTCTGCATGTTTGTGTAAAGGGAATACATTTGGTTTCACTGAGTTGTGAGCGACAGTCTTCCCTTGCTGTTGTGTACGTGGGTATCTTCGGTTAATACTAAACGACCACGAGAGTCCCTACTCTATGGTAGAGAATAAAAAAGAGAAAGGCTTTTGACAGCCTAAGGCTGCCATAAGGCGAGCATGTACACGAGTAACAACGAATCTGCACACTTACATCAATGGTGTGCCCGAACTACTCACTAGTAGTCGGATTACGTCATAAGGATATGAAATTTCTACAATAATAATTCCAGATTGTGTTAAGTTTTGGGAGCTTGGCTCCGGCTGTTGTACAACTGTTTATGTCTTCTCTAGAAGGAAATAACTTAGTAACTTCGATAACATCAATGTGATTCTCTGGGAGATAATCGTATAAAAATTCCCATATACCGGGAATGATAAAGTGTGTACCCAATGCGGTTTTAATTCAAGTAACACCACGTCTAGAATGCTACTATATCATGTAGAAAGATTTAAGGCGTGATGAGTACCAAACGATCACAAGTATCACCATGATGCCCCTAATTATGGAACCAGAATTGACCATAGACGTTCAGGTAATTCTATAAAAGATGACTAAGTAACGTGTCATCGAATCAAGATTCCCCATCAACGGAGTACCCCCGCAGGGTTGGAACATAGCCACGCTCTACTAACATTTCATAAGGATATCGTTAATGGAAACAACGAGAAGTAATCATTTCCCATCATGTTCTCAAAAGATTACCTAATGCATAGCCGAATCTTGCCCATAGTCACAAGATGGTTTATCAACACTTGACTGTCTCTGTCTCGTGGTTTTTCAAGTCAAACTCGGACTTGGTATGATCTGAAACTGTATATGAGTATAGAAAGATATGATGCTTTCCCATCTTGGCACCTCCGCCATCTAAATCACTGATTAAACGTAAGGGTTTCGTCGAGTTCGCTCATGCAAAACCATCTCAGTCACCCTAGTTTCAATAGGGATAGTTGGCCACTAAATCTGATTTTTCCCGTTAGTCTCATATCCGTAATAATGTGAACAAGAAAAGAAGACTCGGCCCCCAAGTTGGTCAAGACTAGGGTCGTTGAGTTTCTTGACCCTTTGTCTTAGGATTTGTCAGTTCTGTTTCTCAATAGGGCAGGGAAGGAATACATGCTGCCGGGAAATGTAGTAACATAGATCCACAATCGCTCGACAACCTCTTGAAATAACAGAAACAACTTTAAGAAAAGCGAAATGAAAACCATAATCAATCAACGTAAGCCTAGCACTCTGATGGCTAGGATACAAATAGAGGTTATCTAATGCCATTTTGCAGCCAGTCGGTGCATCCAACTAAGCACCGATTTACATTTGGTCATTTGGTTTGACCCGGTATCACACATCGAGGTATCTACAATTCGTATCGAATTTTAAGTAACTCTCCAAGTTTGAAGAGAATTAGTTGTAGCGTTGAAGTTTTATTCTTATTTTAGGTATATAATACGTGCTTATCAAAGTAATTCCCCCTATGGATGGACATGATATCCGAGGGAGGTATTCGGAAGATTCACTAGTCCCTTCATCTGGAATGATCGGGACTACTAGATTTATGGTTTAGCTTTCCCCAGGTGGGTTCAGAGCGGAAAAGACACCAATTACGATATTTGGACGACTCATGACTACTCCTTTTCAACGAGAGTTTGGTTTTGACTGTGTTACTTCATGCGGGGTAGTTCCTAATTCTTAGAATTGGGTGGTACAAATACACATGTATATATATACAGTATCATACTTAAGATTTCTCCCGTTCTTGTTTCTTTAGGTAGCACAAAGAATTTTCGCGACTCGAAAATAACGAAGAATCGGGTTTCTTGGTAACATCGTATTTCGCGAATACTCATTTAAATCGATCAAAATGAAAATCAATTGAAGGTACCAACCAGTCAAAGGAAGACGAGGGCAATGTTCCCTTGATCTTGAGAATTTACTCCTCGTATACTCACGAGGATAAGCAAAACCGGTTAAATGTAACATTGCTGTGAATATGAACAATGTTGTTTCTAAGCAAGTTGCAAAACAACACATGTCACTTCTCGCCACTGTTCTTGAATCGTACGAAAGTCTTGTAGCAGGAAAGATCGGCAATCCCGAAATGACCGCCGAAGACTACGATCAGGTGGACGAAGAAGAGCTTAAACTAATGGATATTAAGTGGTCACTAGCTTCTATCATTCGAAGAGTCACAAAGTTTGTTGCACTCACTGACCGAGATATCGAAAATTCAAGCAACAAGCTAGGATTCGAAAAATCGAAGGTCACATGTTTTAGATGCCGACAAAAAGGGCATTTCAAGAGAGAATGCAAAAATCCTGAAGCCACGGGCAATCAAAGTCCATTTGGTGGAAGCAACGAGTATTACAAGAAATCTCTTCAATACAAGCCTTTCCCAAAGAAGACACAAGTTGAAATTCAGGAAAAACCAAACAACAGCAACACTGAGAAAGCCATGGTTGCATCAAACGAAGATGATGGTTTCGATTGGAATTCTTATATTGGTAAGAAGACCGGAGTTGCATTAATGGCTGAGATTGTTGAAGATACATCTGCCGAAGAAGCAGCTGCGATAGAGAATATTTTGCTGGAATAGTATTTGCAACAACAACAGGAAGAAGAGGAATACATCCACATGCAGAAACAAGGAATTTTATCTTCTAATTCTTGTGATAGTTTTTGCAGGTTACTTTGATGGAAGTTCTCAGGAACAAGCAATCAAGAAGAAATCTGATGAAATAGTAATTGATGTTACTCAAGAAGTGAATGCCGAAAACCTCAAGGACATTGCTGATAAAGCTTTAATGGCAAATCTAACAAAGGTAGGTTCAGAGGTAAAGGAAGTTGTCAAAGTACAAGTTGTAGAGGTTGAGAAACCTTGTACAAAATGTACCGAACCATGTATCGAATGTGCCAAAAAATCAAAGATCATCGCTAAGATCAATGTGCATAATGAACTTTTAAAATATGATTACCGCACAATGAAAGAAGCGTATGAAAAAATGAAAGATGACTACGGCAGGCTCGATCAAAACAATATTGAACAACATGATACTGTGAGGATGCTAAAAGGGACAGTAATGGATAAGCAAAAAACAATTAATATTAACACCATTGCTGAAACTAAGCAACAACTCCAGGACATGAAAATTGAAACAGAACGAGTTCAACAACTTTTGAGAAGTTACACGTGTAACGCATATGTTATTGATCACATCCTTCGGACAATTCCATCGGAAGAAAAACCTAAAAAGAAATTTGGTAAAGAATATAGCAGTGTTCCTCCACCCCTATGCGAGAAGTATTGTGGCAAATCCACTGGGATGGATAAGGCACTCAACATTAAGTTGTTATCTGAAAAGAAAAATGAGTTGCCAGAGAACATTGATGTAATCTATACTAAAACAGATGATGACAATGCTGTGGTTAAGAATGTCGTTGAAAATGTTTTGAATGATTCTGATGAAGGCAGCTTTAAAAGCGCCAACTCGAGTTCAAATAATTCTGATTTACAGTGTGAAGATGAGGATAAATCATCGGATGACGATCTAAGTGATGATCCTAATGTTGTTATGTACAAGGTTAAGGATTCTGATAGATTGTACTTTGATGATAGTTTTCTGATTCAGAATGTGAAGGAAGAATTGTTAGATAAATTCTTTAAACTCGTGGAAGTCACATCAGATGATCTGGAAATCAATGAAAGAAAATTCTATTCCAAACCTAAAAGAAACAACTACCAAAGAAATGGTGGAGATTCTCCGGAAAACCGGAGAGCTGGGTTGGGATTAGAAGAATCAGATGAACCTAAAAAGAAAACGTCACCATTTCACGAATAAAAGAATAAGAATATGAATTATGGGATGAGCACGGTTCATGAGGAAAGTTTGATTGACAAACAATCAAATGATGAGTTTAAGAAACAGAAAGAACTTCGAGATAAAGCCAAAATTGAAAGTGGTGCCAAAACAAGTGGTGTAAAACTCACTAAAGGACATCCATATGATTCTCGGACTTTTTTCAAATGCAATGAAATTGGTCATATTGCACGCCAATGTCCGAAATCAAAGCCAGCTTATCTTTGAAGAAAAGAAAGTTCAGATGTTGCGAAACCAAAGCAACCAGAGTTTGTAAAACCTGTAAAGATTTTGAAAAGAAACGAATCAAAAGCTGAAGTTAAACCTAAAACAGATAAAAAGTTTGAAAATTCAACTTTTAAAAAATGTAAAACTTCAAAAGCTAATGAAAACAAGCTTTACATCAAAAAGGCTAACATCAAATCACAAGCCTAGATTGCTAAGAAATGGTCAACAACATCCGAGGTTATTAAGTCTGTAAAGACTAATAACACGAAAGAATCAAAATCTAAAATCACTAAGTCTGAGCTTGTTAAGACTAGTGATAGCATGAAAGAATCAAAATTGAAACCACATCTGAAACTGTCAAAACTACAAGTGGTAACAATTCAAAAGTTAAAAGACAGTAAAGTTTTCAAACATAAACATCATAGAAAATCCAGATGATGAATGTGAATTTGATTATGCAGATGAGTGTGAATTTGATTATGTTGACGAATGTGAATTTGATTACGATGATGGTTATCCAATTCAACCCAAGACCAAGAAGGCCTGGGTCACGCTGTTTAACTAATTGTTGAAATGTGCAGGGGCTACAGAGATCCGTACTCTCCAAGTGGATTCTGGATAGTGGAGCTTCCAGACATATGACGGGAATGAAAGCGCTCTTGTTCGACATAAAAGCTATTAATGGTTGATATGTTGGATTTGCTGGAAACCAATGTGGAAGGATTGTCGCCGAGGGAAAACTCTCAAATGGAGTTGTTTCTTTTGATCAAGTGAACTACATTGCGGAGCTTGAGAACAACCTTCTGAGTATTTCTCAAATTTGTGATAAGAAATTTACCGTCCACTTCAATGATAAAGAATGCATGATAATCAAACCGGGTTTCAAAATACTAGACGAGTGGATACTCATGCGTGCACCAAGAGAGAATGATTTGTATGTTCTTGACATGGGAAATGCTACTACTTCTTCAAAAACGGCACAATGTTTTGTCTCGAAAGCTACTGAGAAGGAGTCAATCTTATGGCATAGAAAGATGGGCCACATTCACCTGAGAAAGATGAATCATTTGGTGCATAACGATTTGGTGGAAGGTGTGAATCTGAAAAGTTTTCATATGTCAGATAATTGCCTCGAGTGTAAAAAGGGAAAGCAGATAAAGAAATCTCATCCGAAAACTCAATTCGATAAAGTTGCCTCTTGAAAGACTTCATATGGATCTTTTTGGTCCAGTGAATGTCAGAAGCATCTCTGGAGATCTCTACTGCTTAGTAGTCACAGACGATTATTCCCCATACTCGTGGGTATTCTTCCAAGAATCAAAAGACGAGACGTTTGAAAATTTGGTGATTCTTTTCAAGAAACTTGAGAACCTGTACGGTGAGACGCATAAGAAGTGACAACGGTACTGAGTTCAAAAACACCAAAATGAAGGAATTCTGCAATGCTAAAGGGATTTTGCATGAGTTTAGTGCACCCTATACTCTGCAGCAAAACAGTGTAGCTGAACGGAAGAATAGGACGCTTATCGAAACTGCAAGAACCATGCTTGCAGACTCTAAACTTCCAGTCAGCTTCTGGAGTGAAACAGTTGCAACGGCTTGTTACACACTCAACAGAGTCTTAACTGTAAAACCAACGAAGAAGACCTGTTTTGAGATGATCAACCGATGGAAATCGAATTTGAAGTTCTTAGAACCATTTGGAGCGCCATGTACTGTAATCGATCAAGATGGCAAATTTGGAGCTAAATCACATAAAGGTTTCTTTGTCGGATATGCGAGTCCTTTGCGAAGAGTTTACGTTCCTTCATTGAGAAGAGTCATTGAAGCGCAACATGTTGATTGTTTTAACTATACGGATCCTATTCAGAGAAAAGGTGATGCATGGTTATTCAACTATCAAGACTTGTGGAATGCCTGAAGAACCATCCGATGAAGAAATCGCAACATTATATTACCTTCATCAATCAGCAAATCAAGAGCAAATTGTCAGACCGATTGTGGTTAATCAACCCACGTTGGGATCATCTTCTTCTGAGGCTAGTTCAAGTAACAGCGGTAGTCAAGAAATTCTAACAAATCAAGTGAAACTGACTACAGAACCGGTCAATACTACAGTAAATCCTAATATTTATGAAGCACAGAGTTCAGACTCGGACGAGGCTCCAACATTCAATGCCGATGGAGAATCTTCTTCAGACGAAGAAGCAGAGCAGATTACAAGTTTATTGAATGAATCTGCAAGGCCAAGTAGTGCTCCTGAAGTTGAAGTAGTGGTAGATCAACATATCACAAATCAAGAGAATACTGTGGTTGTTCCAGGAGAAGTGATGCCAAGATCATATTCTTATCATTCGTCAAATTCTATAATAGGCGAATTACAAGCTGGTGTGAGAACACGGAGTCAAATAAACAAAGCTTTGAGTTGTTTCTACACTCATGTTGCTCCAATTCAAGAGTATTGCTACTATTCATGTTTTGTATCCCAGATGGAGCCAAAAAGTTTTTCTGAAGCTCTAGGCGATGAAAACTGGGTGCAAGCAATGCAAGAGGAACTGTTGCAGTTTGAGAAGTTAGGAGTGTGGAAGCTTGTAGACCTACCTGAAAATCAGAAAGCGATTGATACGAAATGGGTCTTTAAATGAAAGCGAGATGAGGGGTTATAGTTCGAAACAAAGCTCGGCTTGTTATCAATGGATTTCACCAGCAGGATGGGATAGACTACATAGAAGTCTACGCACCAGTAGCTCGCTTAGAATCTATTTGAATATTCCTTGCTTTTGCAGCATGGAAGGGATTTAAATCCATCAGTTGGATGTCAAATCAGCTTTTCTGTATGGAAAATTACGCGAGAAGGAGTACGTCGGACAACCATCAGGGTTTGTTGATCCACTCAACAAAAAGAAAGCATATCATCTTGATAAAGCTCTTTACGGTTTACACCAAGCCCCGAGAGCTTGGTACGAGACGTTATCGCAACATCTCGTGGGAAACGACTTTGTCAGAGGAACTGTGGATAGTACTCTCTTCACCAGAGAAGTTGGTAATCATCTAATTATCATTCAAATCTATGTGGACGACATCATCTTTGCATCAACAAATGATAGTCTTTGTAAGGAGTTTGAGGGCATCATGAAGAAGAAATTCTAAATGTTTTCGATGGGCGAAATGAAATTCTTCATCAGATTGCAAGTAGGTCAACTTCCAGACGGTATTTTCATTCATCAGATTAAGTATGTGCACGACATCTTGAAGAAGTTTGATATGGAAAGCTCGAAGCCGTTATCTACTCCTCTTGCTCTTAATCACGGGATTTGCATTGACGAAACTGGAACCAAAGTTGATGAGACGCTCTACAGATCAACGATAGGATCGTTGATGTATCTGACGGCATCGCGCCCAGATATCATGTATCCTACCTGCCTATGCGTCAGATATCAGTCAAGCCCGAGAATTTCATACATGCAGATCGTGAAGCGAATCTTCAGATACCTGAAGGGATGCCCAAGCACAGGCTTGTGGTACCCAAAGAATGATAATTTCGATCTTGTAGGATACGCTGATTCTGATTTTGGTGTAGACAAGTTGAATTCAAAATCGACTACAGCGGGATGCCAGTTCTTCGGAACAAGAATGGTAACCTGGCAGTGTAAGAAACAAACCACGGTCGCTATCTCTACCTGTGAAGCTGAGTATATCTCGGCCTCCAGCTGTTGTTCACAGATTCTGTGGATACAACAACAGATGAGAGACTATGGTCTGCAATTTCTTGACACTCCGCTGTATGTTTATAATAAGGCAGCCATTGATATAACTAAAAATCTGGTTCATCACTCACGCACAAAACACATTGAAATTCGTTGTCACTTCATTCGTTATTGCTATGAAAAGAAGTTGGTGCGAATAGAAAAAATCCACACCGACGAACAAAAGGTTGATTTTTATACCAAACCATTTTCTTTATCACGGTTTAAATACTTGTTAAGAATTAATGGTATGAAAAATTTGCTGACAGGTGCGGACGCTGTTGAATACGGATCGGACGACGAGTTCACGTGATCCACATTGGTTTGTCTATATCTTTCTAGTTTAGAATTTTATTAAAAACTAAAATACAAAAAGATGTTTTTGATTTTAGGGGGAGAAATGTTAGAGAAAATACAAAAACATTTGAAAATTTTAAAAATTCAAAAACATTTGAAAAATGCGAAAAGTACAAAAACATTGAAAAAGACAAAAAGAATTCAAGGTGTTTTCGAGATATAAACTAAATTTTACAACTGCTTAATATTGTGGATTAACATATCTTGTATATATGGACTTAGTACTCCGAAATTTTGTTTGAGAGATTGCCTGATTCTGAGATACGAGGTCTTTATAGATAGTTGATATCTGGGGTATTATACAAGTTCTTCTGATTTTGCAGAAGCAATACCCTAGAACTCCTATAATACTTTAGCTATAAACCCCAAATTGCATGCAAAATTGAAAATATGTATCGAAAAATCTAATCATTTGCAGTGCCAAAAAGATTCCTTAAGTGGAACACACCTTAAAGTCGAGCCTTCGTCTCTTTGTCTGTACGGTAGTACTAACCTGAGCTCTCAAGGTCTCGCATTACCCAAATACAGATATCAATTACGCTATATTCACCTGTAAGATGAAATCTAGGGAATCTTGATACGGGAGTATATTCAAGAAGTGGGAACCGCAGTTAAGTCAAGTTTCATAAATCTTACCATAACATATCTTGAAACAGTTGAGAAACGTAGTAAAGTTTAAGAGGATAAACATATCGACAATCTAGGTAAACGAGTTTAAAGCTTAAAGTCATCTAAAGGTCAACGGTACTGGTGATATGTCTCATACAACTGATATGATCCTTTAGACACGAATTCACAAAAAATATGTCTGTAAATATGTTTGTACATAGTTTACATTGTCCTGTAAATAGTTTATCAGCTTTACAGATTAAAACCAAAAAGATTTTCAGTGTGTCTTAGCATAAACTTACAAAAAAATACAAAAAGATTTTGTTTCTACATTGTTTTCAACAAACCAATGTTGGAGAACGGGTCTTAAAAGTCTAGTAAGAAGCTAGAACTGGTGGGAATCTCTTTGACAACGGGCTGGGAGCTAATCTATAAAATCTGAAAAGCTAAAACGATAAAAAGTTCATTAATTTGAAACTTTGTATTTGAAAATATCAACGTTTTGTTCGCAGCGGGTCAAACCGGGGTCATTAACTTGGACTCGGCAGACAAATTGGTTAATCAAGGTCATTAGCTTGGACTTGGTCAACTGAGTGGATTTTCATAATTGGTAAAAGTTGAAAAGTTCAGGGGTTAAAACTGTAAAATTTGAAAATTTTGAATTTGGTTTTGGCAAGTTCGGCCGAACTTGTCAAACTGATCAGAGTTTAACTTTTCAGCAAGTTCGACCAAACTTGCAGTTAGTGGCTGTGTGTTTCTAAAGCTAAGTTCGCCCAGACTTGAATGGGCTTTGTTATGGGCTTACAAGTTCGCCCGAACTTGCCATTGTATAAGTACCTAGCAAGTTCGGCCAAACTCGTTCATCTGCAACCTATACCCTCTGAGCGAACTTAAGTACTTTGAGCGAACTTAAGTACTTTGAGCGAAGTTGTGATTTTGGCAAGTTTATACCGTCATACTGCCCAAATTTCATTTGATTTTGGTGATTAGCACACCACTATCAATGGCCGAGGTGTGTATTTGAGATTTTAACCAATAAATGAAGTTAAAATTGGAATTTCAGATCTAAAATGTTAAAAATAAATAGATCTAGGATGTTTTGGACCAAATTGATCATAAAATCATGATAACCAAATAAAATCGACCATAGAAACTTGTTTAATTTGTTTAAAATGGTAGATGTTATTAATAGCAGGTTTGTTGGTTGTAGATGATGACAAGTTCGACCGGACTTGTTTAAATAAACCATGAATAAATTGTGATAAGTGTAAGTTCGACCGAACTTCTGTGTTAAAACTGGAAACTGTTGAAAATACAAGTTCGACCGAACTTAGATAAGTCTGAATGAAGAAACAGGTTATAAGTTCGCCCGAACTTATAATTGAAGGATTAAACATGTTGTGAAGGATATGTTCGGGCGAACTTATCAAATTCAGAATGTCATAACACTTATCAAGTTCGCCCGAACTTGATGAAAGTGTTTGAAAAATTTTGTAACTTTTTCTCATTTTTGTGTGCTAATTGTTTTGCGTCGTTTTTCAGGTTCAAGAACCAGCAAGGTGATTGCTATGGGTTTCTCAAAATTCCATAACACGTGCATTACGCTCGACAAAAAGATATGTCCATCGCTGAAGGATTACGACAGTATCTTGAAGTTTTTAAAGGGAAGTCCTATTCATAGAGCAATCACGGAGCGTACGGTGTCGTACAGATCACCCACGTATCATTTCTGGATGAACGCGAGTCTAAGCGAAGATAAGAAGTCTATTATTTCATCTGTGCAAGTTGGAAATGAAGTCAAACCAATTTCTGTCACAGAAGATGATATTCGCAGAGTTCTACAATTAAATGATGACAAAGACGATATAATATTTTTTGATGAGAAGATGGTTAGAGGTTGTTTCTTTCGAATGGGTTACAAGGGAAGCATGAACAAGCCGACACTAAAGAAAGGGGAAGTGCCAAACCCCTACAAGCTCTTAATGCATGCAATTATCCATACTTTCAGTCACCGAAAGGCAGGCCTTGACGACGTGCAAGATTATATGGCCTGTATGGCAACGACACTAATTCTGAAGAAGTCGTTTAACTACTCAAAGCTTTTGTTTACTCTTATGTCGAAAAATATGGAAGATTCGAGATTGTGCTTATATCCGAGGTTTGTTTAGATGCTAATCGATGAGAAGTACACAAATATTGCACGGAATCCAAATGATGTGCTATATCTAAGTCACCTTGATGATACAACGGTGAAGAAGCTCTTAAAGTTTCAGAAACAAGCGTCAGCTCCTGTTGCTAAGCCAGTGTTTGGAGCGATTAAAGATTCAAATTATATTGAGCCGTCAGACAATAAATGGAGAAAAGATGGAAGCGATGATGAAAAAGAGTTGAACGCAGAGAAAGAATGGTTCAAAGATATCAAGCCTAAGTCTCGGAGTGAATGGTTCTTAAAGGTTGAAGTTGAAAAGCCAAAAAAGAAACGAGCTGCAAAGAAAGTCGATACAATGCTTATAGATGAAGAAGAACCAGAAAATATTCAAGCTGAAGCAGGTTCAAGTGCTGCGATAGTTGTTGAAAGTCAAGAGATTGAAAAGTCAACGCAAGAAGATGTTATCTCTGCTACATCTGAAAATGATGATAATTCAGATGAAACTCCAGTGAAAGAACCAGAAAAATCAGAGGCTGAAATTGAGCAGAAAAGGAGAAAGAAATGGATGCTGATTTTGATCCAAGTCTTGAAAAAGATTCTGATGAGGAAAGACCAAAGAAAAAAGCTAAACGTGTGAAGTCTGCTACTATTTCATCGACAAAAACTATAGGGCCTCCTCAAACAAAGGGCAAGAAGAAAAAGAAAGTTCAAAAGGCAGTCAGTAAAAGATATAAAGGTAAGCTGAAAAGCGCATAAGTTACACAAGAACCTTCTGGCGCACAGGAGAGAGGAGTTACACAAGAACCTCCTACACAAGAACCGCCTGTAGTAGTTACAAGTGAAGCTGAACGTCCAGGAGTCACACAAGAACCTCCTGTGATTTTCTCATCTGAAGCTGAAAGGCAAGGAGCCACGCAAGAACCTCCTGTGTCTACTCCAAAGAAGACTACACCACAGACTGCTACTCCAGGGCCTAATATGTTTGGTGATATGCAGAATGATCCAATTAGCCTTCAAGATCTGAATGATTTCTTTCCAAAACAAATGTTGAACTTCTTGAAAAGCGTGTGAAGGTGTTAGAAGAAAAAGTTCAACAAAATAAAGCAGAAAAAGCAGAGTTGATAAAGAAAGTGAATCAAAGCTCTGTAGAAAAAGAGATTTTGGACGATAAAGTAAAGGTATTGGAAAATGAGCGTGAATATTTCAAAGCCCTAATCGAAAGTCTGCAAGATGCAAATGAGAAGCTGTAGATAGAGATTGCCGATATGAAGTCAATTCAAGCCCTGAATGATCGTAGATTTTCCAGGATGCAGAAAGTTTTATCAAACGCTCTGAATGTCGATTTCATTGCCGAATATGATCGTCTAGATCAACAGGAATCTAAAGAAAGAGCTGAGAAAGAATTAGCAGCTAGTGGCAAAGGAAAAAGTGTTGAGGGTGAAGCCCCTAAATCATCTGAAGCCTTAGAGAAGTCTGTTGATGATGCCGTTATAGCTTCTGAGTCTGATATTCCAAAGGTTGATGAATCTGTCAAGCCTTCTGATCCTGTTATAGCTTCTAAAAATAAGGACGATGAAGAAGCTAAAGATGAGGATAAAGAAGATGATGAAAAGAAAGATGATTCTGAGTATGGGGATTGGAATGTTGCCGATGATGACAATGATTGTCACACCCTCAATTTCCACTTGCGGAGTTTTACCGCGAGGCGTGTGAACAAACCAGAATCTGAAACACTAGTACGTCGAACGACTCTATATGATTTGATAATACGTTTTCCAAAAATCATTTGATTAATCAATTGTCGTAGATTTTAGATTGTCTTAATTAATTACTAAAGTTTAGCGGAAGCATTAGTTTAAGTGGTTGAGCGGAAGCATAAAATAAATAGTGAAGCGGGCGCCAACACAAACGCCAAAACAAATGAAAAACCCCAAAACAATATTAGTAATTGAGACTCGATAAAAGATGTCTTGTTCAATGCATGTGAGTGCACCTAGAGCTCCTAGCGTCCTGAGAAACATGTAAAGAAACAAGTGTCAACATTAAAGATGAGTGAGTTCACAGGTTTTCATAAATTCGTTTGTTCGGTTATGAGTTTGTTTTCCCCCGTTATCCCTAACCCGGGATAACGATTTAGTTCCATTATTCCCATCCTGGAATAATAATGATGTTGGTTCCATTATTCCAAACCCGGAATAATAAGTTGTTGTTTCCATTATTCCAAACCAGGAATAATAAGTTGTTGTTTCCATTATCCCCAACCCGGGATAATATAGTTGTTTCGTAATTAAGTTCAATGTTAACATATATAGGTAGCTAGCCTAAAGTTATGTCACGTAAGAGTTCGCGATCGAAGCTGACTGTTGTGCCTCCGTGTTGCCAGGCCTATCACTGACCATGGCGAAGTTAGGCCGAATTATTCACCCGTTGACCATACCCGGTCGGCTAGCGCGACTAGCTCGGATGGGGCTTGTCGGGCCCAGTAGTACTACTTATAACTCCCCCGCTATTAAACCCAATACTAACGATCCGAGAGATTGACGAGGACTTAAGTGATATGCTGCTTAGTGACCATAACATTACATTAACATTAACTTAGTTACCGAATAGTTATGTGACGTTATATTCGTATAACGTAAAGAGATTGAGTTTGAAGAGTGTATACATGTTTCTCCCCCTGTTGTTTAAAAACCTGATAAAGTTAGGGGCCGTGAACTCACCTTTTGTTGCTCGGTTAGTGTAGCAAAGAAGTTGTAAAGGATGGGACCGCTAATTGCGTCCTAACAAACCAATTGATATCACGTCAGTGTGTGAACACACCAATACAAATTCTACACTTAATTTACGCACAAAGTGATACACACAAACAACATATCTAACACTCAAACATGCATGCAAGTATCCTCATGTGAACCTAGTGATCAAAACAACTTATCATGAACATAATCCAATCCATGCAACAATTTGGTGCACACAATCACAAGTTATCAAATTTCAGCTTAACACTCATAATTCAGCTGTTTTCTAGGATTTTTATAAAATAGTTCCAACGTTCCAAAAATTCCAATATTTTTACAGCAGGTGCCATTTATACTGTAGAAATTTATATAAATTTTCCAAGTCCTAAATCTTTACCATTTAACCATAAATATTAATATACTAGGCTGCAGTCAGATTTATCGCTTTCTGACTGCAGTCTACGGAAGAATTTATTTAAAAATCACTGATCGTTCAATTAACAAAATTCCAATTGGAGTTGCCCGGAAATTTCCATACCTAGTTGCTGTACAAAATTCATGACTCAACTCCCTACTGATTTTAAAATCCAACTCGATAAACAACTAACAAAATTTCAGGATTTTCACAGCTTTAGTTGCTGAACTTATTTGGCCATTTAAAAATATCAAACGACTTCAGAAAATTATGAATCTAGCGCCATTAGATTGGTTATTCAAATCTCTACGTTCTAGAAATCAGAAAATCCGTTTTTCGACAACTAATGACCGAGTTACAGCCAGATGAAGTCGGCTGTAACTATTACTCAGCAACCTGTTTCAGCATATTATTATCATAAGCCGTCCATATTATTAACCTAGGCGATCATGAACCGGTTTCCTAGTCATAGATCAATACTAATAACATATCCATGCAAACCCTAGTTCATACATCTAGTTTTTATAAACAAACACAGCCTATACTTTTCAGATTTCAAACAACATCACATACAAACATTATTACCAAATCGGCTATCCTAACCTTTCATTCAAACATACTTGGCAAACTTATAAGTTCCAAAAACAATCATACATGTAACAATGATAAATCAGCCGATTCAATCAACACAATCGTTTCATTCAATCATTCAATCCAAAAAACAACAAAATCAAAACACATGTAATCGAATATAATCTTGTAACATATGATGAATTCTAACCTTTAATAACTAGGTAAGTAAGCCGAGACTTGGACAAGAATGGATTCGGATGTTCAAGCAAGATCACGACTGAAGGAATGAGATGAACCACTTGCTGTCGCGACCGAGAGATGATGATGGAGTAGGCTGTTTTGTGATCGAATAGAGGTGAACAAGGGCTGATCTCGCGACCGAATGGAGGTGAACAAGGGCTGCCGACGGCTGTTTGCTATTAGGGTTTTGTGTTGTGGAGGAAGCATGCATGAGAGTTTGTATATATAGGCGCAATAGATCAAGAAAGGGGAATAGGTTGCGGTTTGAGTTTGATCTCGCGACCGAGGCTTGGGTTGGTTCGGTTTGGGTTGCACTTGGCCGAGAATGGCTTAAGGTTTAAGGTTTAAATCTTGCGGCCGAAGACTTGGGTTTAAGGTTTGGGTTGCACACAATGGGTTTGCGGTTTGGGCTTGTTCTCGGCCGAGAGTGGTTTGGGTTAGAACTCGGTTCACTCCTAGAGTCACAAGGAGTTTAAGGTTTGGTTCGTGTACATATCTACCATAATTATTTTATAACTAAAACAATCACATAATCGCACATTACGTATTCACTAACTCGTACACGTTTACTACATAGCATACAATTTATTCGACAAGTATCGCGTTTAAGTTATCCGAAAAACGGGATGTCACATTATCCCCATGTTGAAAGAATTTTTGTCCCGAAAATTGATTAAACGCGGTTTAGAATGTAGCGTACATGTTTAGAGTGCCACGCACAAAGAGTTAGTTCGTTTATGATAGTACGCGAAGTTACAAGAAGTTCCCAAGTGCCATGCACAAAGATTCCCAAGTGCCAAGCACAAGGACTTAGTTAACAATAGTACGCAAAAGTATGAGAAATTTCCAGGTTGTCACATCATCCCCATGTTGAAAGAATTTTCGTCCCGAAAATTTAGTTACTGGTATCGTTAGTTTGCTGCTCATTTGCGAAGAGGTGTGGGTATTTGCTTTTCATTTGGTCCTCTCTTTCCCACGTGAACTCCGGTCCATGCTTAGAGTCCCAACGAACCTTTACGATCGGAATCTTGCTGTGCCTTCGAGTCTTGATCTCACGATCCATGATCTCGATAGGCTATTCCACGAAGTGTAGTTGTTCATCCACTTGGATCTCATCCAATGGAATGACTAGAGTTTCGTCTGATAGACACTTCTTCAGATTTGATACGTGAAAAACGTTGTGAACTCCACTGAGTTCGGCAGGAAGGTCTAATTGATAAGCTACGGGTCCGATACGTTTCAAGATTACAAACGGGCCTACGTACCGTGGGTTTAGTTTGCCCCGTTTTCCAAAGCGGATTACACCCTTCCAGGGTGACACCTTTAGTAGGACGCGATCGCCTACTTGAAATTCGAGCGGTTTACGTCGTTGATCAGCGTAGCTTTTCTGTCGATCTCGTGCCGCCGCCATGCGGTTTCTGATTTGTACAATCTTTTCAGTAGCCTCAAGTATTAACTCAGGGCCTGTGAGTTGACTGTCACCGACTTCTGCCCAGCAGACCGGTGATCTACATTTACGACCGTATAATGCCTCAAACGGTGCTGCTGAAATACTCGTATGATAGCTGTTGTTATATGAGAATTCTACTAAAGGCAGGTGAATTTCCCAACTATTTCCGAAGTCTACTACGCATGCTCTAAGCATGTCTTCCAAGGTCTGTATGGTCCTTTCGCTTTGACCATCAGTCTGAGGGTGATAGGCTGTGCTCATATCCAAGCGTGTTCCCAACGCTTTCTGGAGTGACTGCCAGAAGTTGGACGTGAAGCGAGCATCTCTGTCTGAGATGATGGATGTTGGCACTCCGTGCCGAGAAACTACTTCTTTTATGTAGATGCGAGTCAACTTCTCCATCTTATCTGTTTCTTTAATAGCTAGGAAGTGTGCGGACTTAGTTAAACGATCCACAATTATCCAGATGGTATCGCAACCACCCAAAGTTCGCGGGAGTTTAGTGATGAAATCCATTGAGATCTGATCCCATTTCCACACTGGGATCTCAGGTTGTTGGAGTAGCCCCGATGGCTTTTGATACTCTACCTTGACTTTTGCACAAGTCAAACACTTGCTCACGTAGGTGGCTATATCGGCTTTCATGTTGGGCCACCAATACGCAGCTTTAAGGTCTTGATACATCTTATCCGAACCGGATGGACAGAGTATCGGGATTTGTGAGCTTCATCCATGACTAGCTCTCTGAGGTTTCCGTAGAGAGGTACCCATATGCGATTCATGAAATACCGGGCTCCATTGGGTTTTACTTCCCAATCGCGTTCCATTTTTCCCACCGATTCGGCTTTGATGTTTTCCTCCTTAACTGCTTCTAACTGGGCGTCGCGTATTTGTTCGGGTAGCCCCGAATGAATAGTGAGTTGTAATGCTCGTACACGGCGAGGTTTCAAGTGTTCCTTCCTACTGAGGGCATCAGCTACCACGTTAGCTTTACCCGGGTGATACCGAATGGCACACTCATAATCATTAAAGAGTTCGACCCAGCGACGCTGTCGCATGTTCAACTCCTTCTGATCAAAGATGTGTTGGAGGCTCTTGTGGTCCGTAAAGATTGTGCACTTCATTCCATAGAGGTAGTGTCTCCAAATCTTAAGTGCAAACACTACTGCTCCCAATTCCAGGTCATGCGTCTGTAGTTTTTCTCGTGAACCTTCAGTTGTCGCGACGCATACGCGATGACCTTATCGCGTTGCATGAGTACGCATCCCAATCCCTGAATGGAAGCATCACAATATACTACAAAGTCATCTGTCCCTTCCGGCAAGGACAGAATAGGTGCACTGCAAAGTTTCTGTTTCAGCAATTGAAATGCTGCTTCTTGCTTGTCACCCCAAGCATACTTGATACCTTTCTGGGTGAGGGTAGTAAGCGGTTGTGCGATCTTTGAAAATCCCTTGATGAAACGTCTGTAGTAACCAGCCAATCCCAAAAATTGGCGGATCTCCGTCGGTGTCTTGGGTGCTTCCCAGTTTTTGATGGCTTCAATCTTGGCAGGGTCCACGTGGATACCCCTTTCATTCACGATATGCCCGAGAAACTTAACTTCCCGAATCCAGAAATCACACTTCGAAAGCTTGGCATATAGCTTTTCCTGTTGGAGTAATCCTAGCAGTAATCGTAGATGTTCAGCATGTTCTTCTTCACTTTTGGAGTAGATGAGTATGTCATCGATGAACACAATGACAAACTTGTCGAGGTATGGTTTACACACGCGGTTCATGAGGTCCATGAACACCGCGGGCGCGTTGGTGAGACCGAAGGGCATGACCAAGAACTCATAATGGCCATACCGAGTACGAAATGCCGTCTTAGCGATATCCTCCTCCCTGACACGTAGCTGGTGGTAACCGGACCGTAAATCAATCTTGGAGTAGTAACTTGACCCTTGAAGTTGGTCGAAGAGATCGTCGATGCGAGGTAACGGGTATCGGTTCTTGACAGTAACCTTGTTGAGTTCCCTGTAGTCGATGCACATGAGGAAAGTCCCGTCCTTCTTCTTGACAAAAAGGACTGGAGCTCCCCATGGCGAAACGCTTGGTCGGATAAATCCTTTTTCTAATAGCTCCTGAAGTTGGGTAGACAGCTCCTGCAGCTCGACTGGAGCTAGGCGGTATGGAGCCTTGGCGATAGGAGTTGCATGGTTCGCCAATTCGATTTCAAACTCCAATTGTCGATGGGGTGGAAGACCAGGTAGTTCTTCTAGGAATACATCGGAAAAATCACGGACGACAGGTATGTCTTCTATGCGTTTCTCGTCCTTAGGCTGTTCGGTAATCAGTGCGAGTAAAGCGAAGGAGTTCTTCCTCTGAAGATACTTCTGCGCTTGCATGTAAGAGATGATGTTGGTGACGGCGCTTGCCTTATCACCTTGTACCGTCAGGATTTCGTCGTTAGTGAGCGGAATACGGATAGATTTTTCGAAGCAGAGAACTTCAGCCCGGACGTCGGATAGCCAGTCCATTCCGACTACCACATCAAAACTACCCAGGGTAGTTGTCATCAGATCAATGGTAAAAGTGTGACCCGCGAGTTTGAGTTGACAGCCGGATACTATATGGGTCACATCTACAGAATTACCATCGGCTAATTCTATAACATAAGGGGTCTCTAATGGTTTAGGCGCGAGATTTAGGTTCCTCCTAAAAGACTCAGATATAAAGCTCCTATCCGCACCCGTATCAAAAAGCACAGTAGCAAAATGTTCATTAAGGGGAAACTTACCGGTGACCACGTTCGAGTCGTTTCTGGCCTCTCCGCGGCCCAATGTGAAGGCGCGACCTTTGGCATCTCCTGTGCCACCGTTTCCATTATGGTTGTTGTTATTATTGTTGTTGTGGTTATTGTGGTTGTGGTTGTTCCCCCCATTGTTGTTGTTGTTACGCAGCTGTGGGCAGTCTCTTTTGAAGTGAGCAGTGCTACCACACTGATAGCATCCCCGGTTAATACCCTGCTGCTGACCCTGGGGTTTATTTTGATTCTGTCGGGACATGATTTCCCCACGACAATCCTTTGCCGCATGTCCCATCTTGCCACATCGTTGGCAGCGATTTCTGGCACAATGGCCGTTATGATGGAGATTACAGCGGTTGCACTGCGGCTTTCGACCTGCATAGCCGCCTGCATTCTGGTTGTTGTTGTTGTTGGCGGGTTGATTTTGGTGACCCCGGTGGCTGTTGTAATGATTGAACCGTTTCTGGTTCCCCTGTTGCGGATGAGATGACGAAGACTGTCGAACAGTTGAGTCTTCAAACTTTCTTTTGTTATCAGGGGCAACTTCAGTTGTACCCCTTGCTGGCAACTTCTTTTGTTCCACCGCTTTATCGGTGAGTTTATGCGCCAATCGGATTGCTTGATGTTCAGTTACAGGGTTACTAGCCATTACCATACCCTGAATCTCTGGAACCAGACCCCCGAGATAGAACTCGAGTCTTTTCTCCACAGTGTTGGCCAAATCGGGACATAGAAATACCAAGTCATGGTGTTTTGCGGTGTAAGCTTCAATTTCCGATCCCACCATCTTGTGGTTCCATAAGGCTTGCTCCAACTGTTGCACTCTGTCTCGTGGACAGTACTCCTCTTTGATTAGGGCCTTGAACTCGGCCCAGGCCATTGCATTGGCAGCAATGAGTCCACGCGTTTGGACCTGTGCATTCCACCATGTCAGTGCCCCATCTTCCAGTGTTGAGGCTGCATATTTGACCTTGTTGGCCTCTAGACAATTGCACATTTCAAATACGGATTCAGATTTTTCGATCCAGCGGACCAGTCCAATGGGTCCTTCCGCCCCCGAGAATTTGCTTGGTTTCGCGTCGAGGAACATCTTGTAGGGGTTAAAGCCCCCTCCTGCTGACAGAGAATAGGTAGTCAGCGAGGAATTCTACTAGCCCAACTATTAGATTTTCACAAGAAAATTTAATAATGGTTACCTGCCGGTTGGTTCTGAACACCCGCTAAAGCTGCGTTCACGTGCTCTTGAATTATGGCAGCTAGCTCTTCGGGCGTTAAGTTAAGGTTTCCACGTCGTCCAGTTGCCATTTAGATCTTCGAAACACAACACAAACACACCCCGATAAGTCTATATATCCAATATAGTTATCCTACTTCGTACTTTAATAATTATCAAGTTACGTCAACTCAATATATTAAATAGTCAAAAGAAATACTTGATTAACTGAAATTTCAACGTCTTACAAAAGTGCAAATCAAACACATGAATTCACTATAAAGTCTAAAGTTTAAACACAAGTGGGAAAATAAATAGACTGGAGGAAAGTAAATAAAATAAGCGAGACGTGTCAGTCGTCTACGTCTCCATCCCCCAAGTCACTGTCGTTGCCGTCATCCTGCGCGGCATTTCCAGCTTCTACAGCTGGGTCCTCCTCCGGATCCTCCTCTGGATCCTCTTCAGGGTCCTCCTCTGGATCCACTTCCGGATCCTCCTCCACCGGCACTGGAGGGGCCGGTGCTGGTGCAGGTGCTTGATTTTGCTGTAGCTCCTGAATGTTCCAACTATTTTCCAGGACTTTGTCCTTGAGCCAGTCGGCTCTTATCTGCTCAGCACGCAGATCTCTGGCTAAGGTGTTACGAGCTATCTTACTCGTATGATGCTCTTCCTCGATCGAGTCGGTTTTACCTGTCAGTTGTCGGATCATCCATCCTTGTGCTAGGATGGTTTCCTGCATTCTTTCTAACTGTGCTTGTTGTTTATGTATCATGATTCTAAGTAGGTCAATTCCTACTTCTACAGGGTTAACCGGTTCAACCGGCACAGCAATGGTTGGGCATGACGACGACTCCTCCCCCAGAGCGAGCCTTTTCCTCGCAGCTGAGCGTGTCTCCACGCCATAAGATGGTAAGGGTTCCACCATAGGTGCCTTTCCTGGCGCTCTTGGTGGCGTAAGTTTGTCGGATGATGATGACGATGAGGATGATGACATTGCCTGTTAGGTCGTGTAGTTAGTTACGAGTTGTTTTCATTTCTTATTATTAAGTCATAATCCACATAACACAGTTGTGGTACATCGCATAACAAGATATAATAGTTCGGTGCCAAACTAAGTCTAGTGTCGTGAAATCAGCTATAGTTTAGGTCTACTTCTAATGCAAACCTGGTTCTCTATAGCTAGTGGCTCTGATACCAATCTGTCACACCCTCAATTTCCACTTGCGGAGTTTTACCGCGAGGCGTGTGAACAAACCAGAATCTGAAACACTAGTACGTCGAACGACTCTATATGATTTGATAATACCTTTTCCAAAAATCATTTGATTAACCAATTGTCGTAAGATTTTAGATTGTCTTAGTTAATTACTAAAGTTTAGCGGAAGCATTAGTTTAAGTGGTTGAGCGGAAGCATAAAATAAATAGTGAAGCGGGCGCCAACACAAACGCCAAAACAAATGAAAAACCCCAAAACAATATTAGTAACTGAGACTCGATAAAAGATGTCTTGTTCAATGCATGTGAGTGCACCTAGAGCTCCTAGCGTCCTGAGAAACATGTAAAGAAACAAGTGTCAACATTAAAGATGAGTGAGTTCACAGGTTTTCATAAATTCGTTTGTTCGGTTATGAGTTTGTTTTCCCCCGTTATCCCTAACCCGGGATAACGATTTAGTTCCATTATTCCCATCCTGGAATAATAATGATGTTGGTTCCATTATTCCAAACCCGGAATAATAAGTTGTTGTTTCCATTATCCCCAACCCGGGATAATATAGTTGTTTCGTAATTAAGTTCAATGTTAACATATATAGGTAGCTAGCCTAAAGTTATGTCACGTAAGAGTTCGCGATCGAAGCTGACTGTTGTGCCTCCGTGTTGCCAGGCCTATCACTGACCATGGCGAAGTTAGGCCGAATTATTCACCCGTTGACCATACCCGGTCGGCTAGCGCGACTAGCTCGGATGGGGCTTGTCGGGCCCAGTAGTACTACTTATAACTCCCCCGCTATTAAACCCAATACTAACGATCCGAGAGATTGACGAGGACTTAAGTGATATAGCTGCTTAGTGACCATAACATTACATTAACATTAACTTAGTTACCGAATAGTTATGTGACGTTAAATTCGTATAACGTAAAGAGATTGAGTTTGAAGAGTGTATACATGTTTCTCCCCCTGTTGTTTAAAAACCTGATAAAGTTAGGGGCCGTGAACTCACCTTTTGTTGCTCGGTTAGTGTAGCAAAGAAGTTGTAAAGGATGGGACCGCTAATTGCGTCCTAACAAACCAATTGATTTCACGTCAGTGTGTGAACACACCAATACAAATTCTACACTTAATTTACGCACAAAGTGATACACACAAACAATATATCTAACACTCAAACATGCATGCAAGTATCCTCATGTGAACCTAGTGATCAAAACAACTTATCATGAACATAATCCAATCCATGCAACAATTTGGTGCACACAATCACAAGTTATCAAATTTCAGCTTAACACTCATAATTCAGCTGTTTTCTACGATTTTTATAAAATAGTTCCAACGTTCCAAAAATTCCAATATTTTTACAGCAGGTGCCATTTATACTGTAGAAATTTATATAAATTTTCCAAGTCCTAAATCTTTACCATTTAACCATAAATATTAATATACTAGGCTGCAGTCAGATTTATCGCTTTCTGACTGCAGTCCACGGAAGAATTTATTTAAAAATCACTGATCGTTCAATTAACAAAATTCCAGTTGGAGTTGCCCGGAATTTTCCATACCTAGTTGCTGTACAAAATTCATGACTCAACTCCCTACTGATTTTAAAATCCAACTCGATAAACAACTAACAAAATTTCAGGATTTTCACAGCTTTAGTTGCTGAACTTATTTGGCCATTTAAAAATATCAAACGACTTCAGAAAATTATGAATCTAGCGCCATTAGATTCGTTATTCAAATCTCTACGTTCTAGACATCAGAAAATCCGTTTTTCGACAACTAATGACCGAGTTACAGCCAGATGAAGTTGGCTGTAACTATTACTCAGCAACCTGTTTCAGCATATTATTAACCTAGGCGATCATGAACCGGTTTCCTAGTCATAGATCAATACTAATAACATATCCATGCAAACCCTAGTTCATACCTCTAGTTTTTATAAACAAACACAGCCTATACTTTTCAGATTTCAAACAACATCATATACAAACATTATTACCAAATTGGCTATCCTAACCTTTCATTCAAACATACTTGGCAAACTTATAAGTTCCAAAAACAATCATACATGTAACAATGATAAATCAGCCGATTCAATCAACACAATCATTTCATTCAATCATTCAATCCGAAAAACAACAAAATCAAAACACATGTAATCGAATATGATCTTGTAACATATGATGAATTCTAACCTTTAATAACTAGGTAAGTAAGCCGAGACTTGGACAAGAATGGATTCGGATATTCAAGCAAGATCACGACCGAAGGAATGAGATGAACCACTTGCTGTCGCGACCGAGAGATGATGATGGAGTAGGCTGTTTTGTGATCGAATAGAGGTGAACAAGGGCTGATCTCGCGACCGAATGGAGGTGAACAAGGGCTGCCAACGGCTGTTTTCTATTAGGGTTTTGTGTTGTGGAGGAAGCATGCATGAGAGTTTGTATATATAGGCGCAATAGATCAAGAAAGGGGAATAGGTTGCGGTTTGAGTTTGATCTCGCGACCGAGGCTTGGGTTGGTTCGGTTTGGGTTGCACTTGGCCGAAAATGGCTTAAGGTTTAAGGTTTAAATCTCGCGGCCGAAGACTTGGATTTAAGGTTTGGGTTGCACACAATGGGTTTGCGGTTTGGGCTTGTTCTCGGCCGAGAGTGGTTTGGGTTAGAACTCGGTTCACTCCTAGAGTCACAAGGAGTTTAAGGTTTGGTTCGTGTACTTATCTACCATAATTATTTTATAACTAAAACAATCACATAATCGCACATTACGTATTCACTAACTCGTACACGTTTACTACATAGCATACAATTTATTCGACAAGTATTGCGTTTAAGTTATCCGAAAAACCGGGATGTCACATTATCCCCATGTTGAAAGAATTTTCGTCCCGAAAATTGAGTAAACGCGGTTTAGAATGTAGCGTACATGTTTAGAGTGCCACGCACAAAGAGTTAGTTCGTTTATGATAGTACGCGAAGTTACAAGAAGTTCCCAAGTGCCATGCACAAAGATTCCCAAGTGCCAAGCACAAGGACTTAGCTAACAATAGTACGCAAAAGTATGAGAAATTTCCAGGTTGTCACAATGATGATGATCAGGGTGGTGTTGGTTTGAAAATTACTGAAGCTAAAGTCTCAGGTGAATTTGATTTCTCTTCATTGATGGATGATGAATCTAATAGAATGGATGATCAGTTCAGGGGGATTTAGGGCAGACAGGGCCATCGGATGAAATTGATGTGTCTAACGTTGAAAGATTTGTTAAGCCGGTTGCTGCAGTACCCACTAAGCCTTTATTGTTGATGTTAGAGCATAATGTGGAGGAAGGCGAGTATGTGCACAACTATACAAAGGAAGATCTGGCCAAGTTAATTGAAGTTGATACTGAAGATCTAGAGTTTGACTTTGAAGAGGATGTGTTGAATGTTAACACATTTGAGCCGAATGGTTATCCGTATGTTAGAAGATTTGAAGCTGATGAATACAACAGAGTGATTGTTGAAGATTGGTCTTCTGATGATGAAACAAATCAAACTGCAAAGTACATCGGTCCTAATACTGATAGTTTTCCTACATTTGAGGAGATGTACAAGCAACTTGACGAAGACATGTTAAAAGAAAAGATTGAGGAATCAGTTAGAGAAGGTAAAGTACCAAAGCCGATGACGAAAGAAGAAATTGCTCAAGCGAAAAAGTCTTGGTTTAAAGAGATGTCGCGCGAACGTAAGTTTCAACGTCCTCTAGCATTCTTTACCAGAGATAAAGACGTGTCATTGGGGGATATCTTAAGCTGGGGTTGGTTCAAGGAACTAAATGTATATGCAATCAAAAGAGAATTTGGAGTGCAATACTTCAAGTATCTTGCTGATTTCAAGACGTTACCATATTGGGATGTGGAAGAGCTGGTTCAGACTGTTAATGTTACATATCACATGAAAGTGATTGATCAGTTATTGTGGAAGTTGATAGAGTATGAAGCGGTCAAAGAATTCAGATATTGGAAGCCATTCATTCCAGGTCGCCGAATCAAGACTAACAAGAAAACAGGGAAGAAAGACATAATGTTGATAATGAAGCGACCTAGAGCCATGAGAAACATGCCGTTGATGCCGATTGAGTAGAACTTCTATCCATTGTTCAAGTGGTGGCAGATATATCCAACTACTTGTGAAGCTGTTATTGTGTTACGATTCGAAGAACACTTGGATATTTCGAAGGAAAGGGTTGAAGTATTGGGATTTCAAGGCATGAGAGGATTATGGAGAACGATCAGGATTCTAGATCCTATGTGGCTTGTTAACTGTTCCAGAGAAGATATCAAAACCTTGTTCTATAGCAAGATTTTATTTGAAGAACGTGAGAAGGTACAAGCTATGCAGTATCAGAAAGTTGTGAATGTTTGCTATGCAAGAGAAGTAAATTCAGGGAAGATGTGGCAGACAAAGTGGAGGGATCTAGAGAGAGTTGAATTCCTGAAAGAGGAAAAGCGTCTCGAGGCTATTCATGAGAAAACTAGAAAGGCAAGTATTAGAAGATTTCAACATATGAACAAAGTGCCTCCTACAGACCAGACGCCGGATCCTAAACAAGAACGACGAAAGAAGCCTTACAAGAACTTCTTCGGTTATGTGCGTTAATGTTATTATGAAGACAGAGTTTTGATGACTGATACAAGACAAAGACGATATCCAAGGGGGAGTCTGTTGGTGCATAATGTCTATGTCTTAGTCTTATACGAGTCTGTATAGTATAGAGTTGAACATGCTAGCAAAACATTGTATTTATGTAATGTTGATACAAGTTCGCCCATGATTGACATGATGAGTCAAGTTCGGCCGAACTTGCTAAGGCAAGTTTGGTCGAACTTAGGTCTCCCTCAGGCGAACTTGATCATCTATAAATAGCTAGCTAGCCTCTCTCATTTGTAACTTTGGCATTTTGGAGGCGAAGCTCTGTCAGTTTGTACTCTTGACGTTTAATCAATAAAACTAATGTTAAACTGATTAATTCTTGTCTATTGGTAAACACGACGTAATAGTTCCGCTATTATGGACGTTAGATATCAAATTTAGGTTCCTTATCATCGAGGATCGGTCCTAAAGTTTATAGTATCATTCGGGTCATTTTGATGCAAGATACCATGGTTTTTGGGTTGTTTTGGTGTGATTAGAGGGTTTTTGTTCATACTTAAACCCTTCTGGCGTATTTGTTCTTGAAGTTAGCGTAGATATTGTTGAAGACAACGTACTTGTCTATTACGCTGGTTTATGTGTTAGCGTTTTCATTCGAAGGCGACTTCGGGGTCTGTGATATAAATCTTTTGCGATTTTATCACGGTGTTCGGCGACTTTAGCCAAGTCTCTGTGTGAATTTGGCCTGTCAGCGTAGTTGTATGCGTATTTGTGTGTCGTCGGTCCAAGAAACTCTCCTCACTTGAGCGTAATAGCGAGTGTAATTACCAATCAGACTCAGAACTGATCATACATCGTAATTACCTAATTTCGGCGTATTTGTGCCCAGTATCATTAAAACCAACGTAATTAACCTACTGTTAACAATTTGAATGCTAAATTGAATCAAGAAGTCACTTAATCAACTAAACCCAGTCGCTCAAGCCGAACTTGAAACTGGAATTGCAACTAGGCCTCCAAAGTTGAAAGGATCTGAGGATTTCAATAGCTGGAAGAACAGAATCATTTCATTCTTTGAGTATACAGACTATACTCCATGGATCTTTGTTACTGTAGGACCCCACGTACCTATGGTAATTCGTGATGGCATTCGTATAATCAACAATGATCCCTTGACCTACACCGATGAAGATAGGTCAATGATCCAACGTGACCGTCGGGCTCACGCTGCTCTAACAATGGCCTTATCAAAGGATGACAACAAGTTGTTTGAAGAATATATCACAACTCATGAATTATGGTTGGCACTAATTGATCACTATGAAGGTAACCTAGAACTGATGGAGAACAAGAGAGATATGGTTCAGAAAGAATATGATATGTTTGGAAGTATTCGCGGTGAAAGTCTGTCAGACCACATTAGCCGTTTTCTGAACATGTTGACAAAAATGAAGAAAGTTGGTAATCCCGTCACCAACTATGCTTCAATCAAGAAGCTTTTGGACCCCCTTCCAAAAGAATGGAGCTTATAACGCTTGATGATCAAAAGAACCTTCTTGAACAGTACAACTCCAGTCACTCTCTCGGGTCTGATCAACACACTAAAGGCCTTTAAAATGGATGTGCTCAAGAGGGAAATGAATCAAGCAGGATACTCTCAGAAACTTGCTCAATCTGCTGCTACTACGTCTACTCCCAAAAAATATGGCATTCCTTGCCCCCATAATCTCCAGTGGTTCAAGCTCTCAGAGTGCTGATGCATCTTACTTTAACGCTTCCGCAAGCTCTGCAAAGACTCCACAGTCTCACGAAAAGACTACTATGGTCGGTGATGCCCAAGCTCTCAAGATATCTCCTGAATATGTTGCACTATTTGACACCTTCCTGAGCAGTTATGAAGCACTTATGTCGGGGGAACTGAAACGGGATTTCCTTACTGCTAAAGATATGTACCAAGTGGATCCAGATGATATGGAGGAAATGGATCTGAAGTGGCAAATGGCAATGATCACCTTAAGGTTGAAGAAGTTTCAAGACAAGACGGGAAAGAGGTTGTCAATCGGAAAAGCTAGTTTCGATAAGTCTAAACTGTGATACTACAACTGCAAGAACTTATGACATTTCAAAAGAGAATGCCCGCTGCTCAAGAATGAAAAAACTGAGACAACCCCAGTTAGAAGGGGAATTGCTATGGAAGGAAGTGAAAATGCTGTTGCTAACACTCCAAAGGTTTTGGTAGTGGAAGACTATGATTGGGCGGAGGAAATTGCTGAAGCAAAGGAGGAAGTTAACAAAGCTCTAATGGCCAAGATATCTACTGAATCGGCTCCACGTCCTTCAAACTTTCCCAGCAACAAAAAAGCAGCTATTCCCAAGGGAGAGGAGTCTAGTGACAGAGGACTGGAGAGCATCGTCAACACAACCAAGTCTGAAGCTGACAAAGGAAAGAAAGAGGGTGAAATTTTAGAGTCTAAGGGGAAGGTTAAAGAGACCAATAGCAGTGTCAAGAAGGAAAAAGATCAAGCTCCTGCAACAACAATGAAAGTTGAGTCTGCCAAAGAGAAAGAGAAAAAAGACTTGGTAAACAGCATTCCCTACGAATTTAAAGTCAAATTGTGCTCACAACCGTGTGTTAACGTTGTCGCTCACTATAAATCTCTCAACCGTGTGTTAACGTTGTCGCTCACTATAAATCTCTCAACCGTGACCTAAATAGAGAAAAAAGAAAGAGTTTTGCAGTTTAACAAAGAACTAAAACAGAACGAAGCTGCATATCAGAGAAAGTTGAACTCAACTTTACTTGAAATGTAAACTTTAAAAGAATTTGTTTTCAAAAAAGATTTCATTATAAATGATTTAACTGAAAAACTCGAGAAATCTAAAATGAAAACAATAAATTGCAATCACTATCGAAAAATGGAATGTAAGTAAGAAGGCAGTGGTTGATATTAAAAACTGCCAACGACCAACGTACGTGAAAGATGGCATTGGGTACAAAGATAAGCTTGGAAATGAAAGAAGAATCTTTCCACATCCTCACAGCAAAAACTATGTACCAATGCTAACTCCTCATCTAGAAAACGATTTAATTAATAAAAATGATTTAATTGCTCAAAGTGTCGATTGTGAAAATGACAAAAATACACATGTTTCTGAAAGCAACGCAGATGCAATTGAGCGTGAGGAGGATGTGTGCGATGAGGAATATGGTGGCACAAAAATAGGAATAGGGTATTCAGGCGACAGTTATACTACTGTTAACTGGTTCGCCTGGAACTGTGATAAATCAAACAAAACTTCTATTCGAGATGAATGTAATGATTCTCTAACTATTCGGGATGACTGTAGGAGGCCTAAGCCTAAACCTTTGACCTGTGACCATGAGAATGTAGTGGTTGAATACTTTGATTTATAATCTGCTTTCTGTGATGAAAATGTTGTTCATAAACCTCCTGTATTTGTTCCAGCGTTGAAACAAAACAGATTCGGAAAGTTCCTCACCGAGGAAATTCTAGAGTTTGTTCCATCTCATACAGGTATGTCAGAGTCTTACAAAGAATCAAACGAAAAAAGTAGTAGTGAAGACTCAAGCACAACAACTTCAGAAAGCAGTGAAGGAAGCTCAGCCGAAGATAAAAGATCAAATACTTTAACAAACAAGGAGGACGATGAAGATTGCACAGAAGATGAGAGTCGTCTTGACAAGAGAATGAAGAAAATCAAAAGTTCAAGCTCAACTACATCATTGGACAACATATCATGCAGTTCAAGACAATCATCACATACCACACCTTCCAACGCATCAATCTCTAAGAAGAAAAAGACATGTTGCATCAAAAGTTTTCGTTGTGGTCATTTATGACACACGGCGCTTAGCTTATCTTATGTGGTTTGGGCATACGGATTCAACTAGCATTTCGTGGAAATCATAGTTGGTATTGGACAAGAAGGGAACTCCTTCTCTTCTGTTGTCACAAGAAAGGACTAGGTTCCTAGCCAAGCCAGGGAATCTACGACCGATCGTAAATGGCAATGGAATCAAACTTCCTCCTATCTGTAAGTTCAGTCTGTAACTGAGGCTTTCTATGCGTAGGGCCAATAGCACAATGGTGGTGCGGCTAGGCTTTGTGGGTTCGAGTGCCGGTTTGAGATAACCAGCCAGGCAAGGGAAAGAAGGAAGTCTTCCTGTAGAGGGGGAATAAGCGGCCCAGTTTAATAGATTGAATGGTCGGCTTGCTTGAATCGAAACATTGCAAAAGCAAGAAATGTTCAAAACCAGATCAAAATTTTGCTAAACATTTCACCGAGCAATTTGATAATTTTAAGAAACCAGTCAGAAATTTCGTTAAAATAAATTGTTTTTGGAAAAGAAAAGGAGATATTATTAAAGAAAATCATGATAAATTAAAAATTACACAAGTTTAGGTTCCTATTGTCACCTAACATGTATATAATTTCTTCTTGTTGTTGTTGTATAACAAAATAAAATGCAAAAATGGCTTCGAACATTAATGGAATGCATTTAGAATGAAGACAGTGGGTGCTTAAGGCACTTCTAAAGAACTTTAGATTTATCGATGGTGAATTTGTATCGCTTTCTGAAGATGAAAAAAAAAGGAGGAAAGATAGTTGGACTTGAAGACGTCGTTTAGAATTTTGCTACAATCCTATGAGGGTGTCACAAGTTTGTGACAAAGGAGTCGTTCTATTCAACCATGCAAAATGTGTCTTTCTCAAGCCTGGCTACTCAATTCCTCGCAACAGAAAGGCGACATCTTTACAAAGGCCTTCAATAAAACTCGTTTCAATCAGTTGGTAACCTGGTTGGAAATGATCAATTTCTTTGAACGAAAATAAACTTTGTCCGCATCATAGTCTGTATATACTGTATCTTTTATCTTTTAAAAAATTATATAATAAACATACCTCTTAAAGTCGTGCCTAAAAAATCTAAATATTAAAATTTATTTTTCGGACACTGGACGTACGAAAATAAAATTTTAGGGGTTTAGAAAAGTAAAAACAAAGAAAATTAAAATCATCAGAAACAAGAAAGTCAAAATTGATCCCTTCTTGACACCTGTTTTTGAAAGAAATGATAGAAAACTGCTAATATTTTGTCTACTTTTGAAACAAAAAAGCAAGGAGAATTGGGGTGCCAAGCAACGACATGCCAGTAGATTCAGCAACACCATCGAGTAAAGTGCGGTTTGGTGACAAAGATAAAGATCACATAAAAATTCTGGATACCCACAATATTGTGTATCTTGCAGTAACACGTTGCGGCATATGGCTTAATGGTCTTAAATTTTCTGTTGATAGATTGCCAAAGTCCGAGATTTCGGGTCTTTATATTGATTACTCATTCGGGGATATCATAATCTCTCTTCTATTGCATCTGGATATATGCAGACCTAGACACGATTATGATATCTTTAAAAAGAGCCAAAGAGGCCAAAAACCCTGCAAATGAAAAAGCTCACCTAAACGAGTTATTCAAAAGTAGTCGTCCCACAATGTGGTTTCTGCCTAGCCCGTCAGGTCAACATTGGTCGCTTTGATTGTATGAAAGTACATACCTGTTCACCAATGCCCTAACTTTGTATCTTTCAAACGAATGAAATCAATAGATTCACCTGTTATTAGGACGCTTTGCGCATACCTTGATCGCGAAGGTATGTCTGGATGTGGGACTCACAGGCATAGTGTTCTACTTTCCTAGCTTGAGTGGGGTCCATTGACATTTTTGGCAATATTACCACAACATGATAACACTCTCACCGAATGCATGTTGAAAGAAGGTTGCATGGATTTAAAAGAACAAAAATACTGACAGTTTTTCTTGTGCCTTGATCCATCAAAGACAAAAATTAATAGACTAACAAGTGACCAGTATGATCTTTTGCAGGAAAGTCAAGAAGTGTCAAACAAAAAGAAATGGTGAAAAAGAACCCCTCGGTTTGAAATTTACAAATTTCGATGTCCAGATTGCCCAATTTTTAATTTTCTCAAAATTATTTTTCTCTTTTGCATAAATTTTAACAAAAGGGCACGCTTTTCGAGAAATTAGACATTTTCAAGCATATTTAATCTACGTTATTGAAATGGTTCATATATAGAAAAAGAGGGAGGTGGCGTAATTAATAACCCAACGTATTTATAAATAAACTGGGCGGTGAAGTTTTCAATAATAGTTAAATGTTTAAAGTGTTTTGTGTTATTGTTTTCTCTTTCAACATATCTGGATTAATATTCTACTACATGGTTGACAACGCTAACAGAACAACATGGACTATGACCCCAGATTCATGCAGCTGCTCATCAACGATCAACATCCAAAGCTTCCAAGCGGCAGAGTTAAATACAAATTTAAGTACCCAACAAGGAGACAAATTGCTGAGCTAATGACCAAAGAATGGGTAATGCTATACCAATGGATGTACAGAAAGGAAAGACTACCAGTCTACAAGAAATACCCATTATGGTGACAGAAGAAGAAGAGCTGTTGAATGAATATGTTGAAAATTTGCTTGTGGATCCTTAAAAATCCTCTCTGGTTAAATCTCCCACGCATAAAAAGAGAAAAAACGTGAGAAATTGCCAGACTTCCATCAGGTTGTGACGGTTGAGAAAACTGAGGTGACTGCTAGAATTATAAGTTGAAAATACTGTAACCTAAAAGGGTTGTTCATAGTGAAGCGAAGGGGCGGTGTGATCCAACACTTCCGAACGTGGCTTGACGTGCAAAGTCTACCAACTTGGGACGTTCGTGACCTGGGTAAACTCGAAATGATAAGTCCTACAAATAGCAGCATTGGAGCAGATTTTGAAAGACTTATTCTACGAGAATGCATGTGTGGATTCACAGTCTTTAAACCCCAACACCCTAGAAGACGAGTTTCAAAGACAACAAAAGACCCAATAACAGGCAAAGGCAAAGTTACATGGATAATCAATCCAACGAAGGTAGTAACCAGGGTGAAGATTCTTCCAGAACATCCAGTGATCCTCACCAACTTCAAGAAATGGTTTTATGATGGAAAAACTAGTGGAGAAGTAATTAGATCAAATGACAACGAAGATATCAGAATCCCTGATCCAATGGACACGTTTATGTTTTGCCTGTCTTACTTGAACATCCTTTATGGGCATAAGATACTCTTCGGAGTTGGAAATGACTACTTGGAAGAAGGAATGCTCTTTCAATGAGCAGTCGAGAGAACCAGAGAATGAAAGAAAGAAATGATGGAGATTCTTTTAAGGATGGAAGAGCAGAAAGAGCAGGATGAAGCAAGAAAGAAGAAAGTTGCAGAAAAACCTGTTGAACAACAACCATCCTCTCCTCAAAACAAAGATCCTTCATCAGAATCTGATGTGCAAGTCATACCACCACCTCCGACTTCATCCACATATGAAGTCACTATGGAGGACCTTCCAACAACAGGTGAAGCTCTTACTACTCAAACTGCACCTCCAACAAACGCTCAAGAAGCAACCGCCAACCTTAAAGCTCAAGACAAGGAATGAAGACTCTTAGAGTACGCAACGGTCTAGGTTGATATTGTTAGATCGTTTTGAGATCACTAGTATTTGAGTTTCATAGATTAGAGCTTTATTTGTAATAGTTTGTCCAAATAGAAGGGCTAAAACTATAATTTTGTGGACTTGTAGTAGCAGGCGACATATTTATCCTCCCAACGTATTTATTAATTACGTTGGGAGGTTAGTGGCTATATATAATGAATGCTTGTATCCTTTGGCTCCAAGTTTCTTGGACCAAGGTTCTTTTGTGATTATCTTTGTACTTTTGTCTGATTTACATGTTCTAAATTGATATCCAGGATCTATGATTGTTATTATCATTATGGAATTACATCTTGGACAAGATTCTTCACCTTCATCTTAGTTTTTCTTGTTTTCTTACTTATATCATTCAAACACCTAATCAATAGGTGTTTGGGTGTTTGTCAATCACCATCACTGTGATCCAAGACTGATTTGGGACTCACATTTGGTTGCTAGTTGATGCTTCTTGGTGTTTCCTGCGTATTTAAGGAGTTTCTGCGGATTTATCTGCTGAATTTTGAAGATGTTTTTCTGGAAAAACTCGAAGATTTGAAGAACTGTTCTTCGTGTTCTTCGTTCTGTTCGTCTGAATCTTCATAAAATCGCTGATAGTCTACTATATTGATTCTGCAGGAAAGTGTTAAAAAAGATTTGGAGATTTTGGATAAAATCTTTTCAAAATTTGAAAAGATTGGATTTTCAGCGTTTTCTGGCGTATTTGCTGACTGATTTGCTGAAAAGTCAGCGTATTTATTATCTACGCGGGTTGGTTGCGTATTTATTAACTACGCGGGTTGCATGCGTATTTATTAATTACGCGGGTTGGCTACGTATTTATTAATTACGCGGGTTGGCTGCATATTTATTAATTATGTGGGTTAACTGTGTATTTAATCTAAAGGAGACTTTGTGGACAATGATAATAGTCTTCTACGACATTATCACGGTGATCAATGCATTTACAAGGTGGCGTAATCTTGGATTGGCGATTTACCAACGTATTTCATCTCAGCATAACAAAGTTGGAGTATTTGTGAAATCAGCGCTTATCTCAGTGTTTAAAAAGCATTGAATTTTAAAAAAAAACCAACAGTACAGTTTGGAAGCTCTCGACTTGAGAACCAAAAAAAAAAACAAAAAACCTTGGAAAGGACCGGTAGAAGAGTTAGATTTGGATTTTGACACAGGTATACCAAAATCCATTAACTTTTAAGTTGCGTGCTGAACATGGCCAGAAGGACAATGTAAATGGGACTATTAATAACTGGCCAAAACTGATAAACGTTAAAGAATATGTTACTTGTAAGAAGAAGTTCAAAGCAGTTGATCAAAGTGAAGATTCTAGAATGTGGAGCTGTATGATTGGTGGGTACATTGCTCCCACACGTCGAGTTGACAGAAGAATTCTAGTGTTTTCATATGAGAAGATGGATGAATCTGAGAAACCGATGGTTGATGCTGAAAAGCGAGCTTTAGTAGTAATAAAGAAATCCTTTCCTGTGGAAATTAGTTAATAGTTTCTGTTAGTATGTGACGTCTAGAGAACTGTGCGAAGCTCTGGTAACCATTATCAGAGTTCTTCACGATAGAGTACAAAAAATCATGCTTCTAGATGTTATGATAGATGAAAGGAAGGTTGGAACTTCAAAGAAGAAGGATGCATAAATTTCAAAGTGCATGAATGATGAGAGTGAACTTACAACATAGGTGAAAGTAAAATCAAAATCTGTAAGTTATAACTATCATAATTGCACTGAACTACAAGGTAAAGTTGGCAGACTATCGGAGCAAAACAAAATTTTGTTAGTTGAACTAGAAAACTAAAAAGAGTCAAACATTCTTTTGATTAAAAGGGAGTCAAATTGTTTAATAAAATCAAATCAAATGAACTATTACAGATCATTGATTTGGCTCGTCAAACTGTGGAGGATAAAACTAACGAATTTTCTGAAAAGTGCAGAGGGTTAGCCATTGCACAAGACCAAATCGTTGAATTAAATGGAAAATTAGACTTGTTTGGAAAATCTTCTTTAGTTAGGACTCACATTCAAAGAAGGTTGAAAAAGAGTAATGATAAGACAAGAGTGGGGTTTAGTAAAGCTTCACCTGCGATGAATCATGACAACTCTTTTTTACCAAATGAGAATGAGTTAACTGATTTTGTCCCTACCACACCAACTGTAGTGGATCCGTAACTGTAGATTTGCTTAAAAATCCAGTTTCTTTGAAAGAATCTGTTGGGTCTAACAGTACGCCTCATAAATTGGATAATGATACTATAGATGAAAAGAACAACACATTTAAAAAAGGATTTAACAAAAAGAAAATTTATAAGAAAAAACTTGTTTTACATGTCATAACAAAGGACATGTGACGAGTTGCTATCCTTTTAAGAAAAATAAACAAAAAGTTGATGAGGTTAAGGATGATGCTAAGGTTGAGGTTAAGGATGGGAATCGGGTTGGTTCAAATAATAATGTGCAACCATATTGTTAAAGTAATCAACCAAGATTCAGTCAAATACTTCACCATCAGGAAGATTCGATAGACTAAGAAGTCATTTTAATGGTCAATCAAATCGGTTTCAAAGTAAAAAAATTTGGATATCAAACCCGATACCAGACTTCTGGTAATCGAAATTTTCAAAGAAGAAATGAATATAGGGGTTTTGGTAACTCAAATGTTCAAAACAATCAATTTTTTCGAAGTTCAGGTTATGATAATGGGAAATGAAGGTTTCAAAAGAGTGATTTTCAAAGGTTGGAAAATCTGAGAGTTTATTGGAACTCTCGTGACCAATGACCTAGTGGAAATCAATCTTGGAAAGAAATTCAAATTTGTGATGAATTTGGACAACCCAAAACTATCTGGGCTTGGGTTCTTCATTCTAACTAGTTGTTGAGTGAATGTAGGATGACCAAGAAGGACTGTTGATGTGTTCAACAATGGTTGTTCTTGTAAAGCATCTGAGGTGAATAGTAGGTTAAAAGTGGTAATGAATTATTCCAAAGCGATTTTACCCCTCAACCAACAGAGGAAGAGGGGTACAACTTATTTTTACACCCGTAGGTGTGAATACCCAGCACACAGGCATATGGTGGAACATGTTTTTGGGATCTACTTAAACAACCATGAAACTTATTTGTTTTGGAACTGAAACATTATATGGTGCATGCCCCTGCCACAACACACATGCCGATTTGGTGTAGATATCATTCCTGATCATCAGTACATGCGCCGCTCCCACCAGCGTCGTCTAAGTATACCACCACAAATGTATCGAGAAAAGGGTGGAAGAGTTTATTCACGAGAGTACAAAAAGTTGCTGGTGCGTTAGTAAGCCTAAAAGGCATCACCAAGAATTCATACTACCATACTTGTGATGCACGTTGTTTTTGCCTCGTCTTTAACTTTAGATAAATAAACATGTATCAACTTTCAAGCGACGAAATATTGAAGAAAATCAAAATTACTTTTTTCCCTTAGAATCAACAATTTATTTTTATTTCCTAAAAACATAGACGGGACTCGTATTCTCAAAATTGGAAGTATTACCATCAAGATAGGAGTAATTCCCTTACCTTGACGATTGGCTCTACTCCTTTCCTTCTTACAACGACTTCACCAACCAGCTAAATGTGGCTTTGAATGTGGCGTGGCTCTAACTGAATAGTTAGATATTTTCAATTGAACTAGTGGAATGGATTTGTAATCTTTCTATTTGAATTTGATTTAAGCATGGCTGCAATTGTGAAATGGCCCCTTTGACCCGACAAGGTGTTGAAACTATCCTAGTCCACAACCTTCAATTTTGGGCGACTTGTGTTTTGGTAAGGTGTCAACAACGGAAGCTTTGGCTTCCAAGCATGGCTGGTTTGTGAATAAAACGGCAGACTAAATTCAAACAACTCCACTTCTTATCGTTTGATCTTTCAGTTACGTTTAACTTAAAACTAGCTGTTTAAAAACTTAGCGTTTTCGTTTGAAAATTTCAATCACTAAGGGTAGAAGGTGACACACTTTTTAGCGGGAGTGTCAGCAGGTAACTTCATTGCCGAGACCTATGTTCAATAGACAAGTATAAATCAAATACTGTACATAGGAGATATGTTGGAACTTTTGAGATCGTTGATACTTGACTAATCTAGGTTTTGGATAGTTCTGTGTGAGTTTACTTTGTTTTAGACAGTTCAGGGACTGAATATGTAATAGTTAGAACTTTTGTAATGGCCGGCGTATTTAATGTTCCAGCGTAATTAATAATTACGCTGGATGGCCAAAGACTATATATATGTTCTTAATGAAAACCCTAGCTCCAAGGTTCTTGGACTAGTGATTTTGGTGATTTCTTGTGTTGTGATTCTTGTGAGTATTCTTGTGCTTAATCCGTGTATCCAGGCTCTTAAATCGTTGTTATCATTTGGGATTCAATATACAACACTTATATCTTGATCCAAAACAAGAATCTTCATCTTCTTCTTTGAGTTTCTTAACTTTAAACAGTCAAACCCCTAATCAATAGGTGTTTGTATGTGAACAATCAAACCACTGTGATCCGTAGTTGATTTGGGACTCACAATTTGGTATCAGAGCCTTTGTGCTCTTGATTGTTCGATTTTTGTTGAGATTTTTCAAGTTTTGAAGATTTTTCAAATGTTTTCAAAGTTTCAAGGTTTTTCAAATTTTTGGGCTTAAAATGAGTTGATCTGGTGTGATTAATTGTTCGGTTGTTGTTAATCAGTGTTTAGATAAACATTTGGGTCATTTTGGTACAAAGAATCATGGATTTTGGGTCATTTTTGGGTGATTAGAGGGTTTTTGTTCGTGTTAAAACCCTGCTGGGCGTATTTAATCTTGAAGATAGCATAGATATTTTTAAATTCAGCGTTGATATCTTTGAAGAAGCGTAGTTGTCTTTGAAGGTCGCGTAATTAACAAATACGCCGGAGTCTCACCAGCGTATTTGTTGATCTTCTGCGAAACAGTATCAGCGAATTTAATCGAAGGCGACTTCGAAGTCAGTAATAAGATCCTCAGCGACCTTATTACGGTGATCGGCGAACTTAACAGAACTCTTGTTTGTGTTGTGTTTGTCAGCGGATTTAGCATTTACGCAGGAGCAGAACTTGTCCAGCGAACTTAATTCAGGGTCAACGTAATTAGCATCAGGGTCAGCGTACTTAGTATCTACCACTGTTGCCAACGTAATTAACAATCTGATCAAAGTTCTTAAATCCAAAACGTTAATCAAAATGTCTCTAAGTCAATTGACCATTGTCGCTCAAGTCGAACTTGAAACTGGAACTGCAACTAGGCCACCTAAGTTGAAAGGATCCGAGGACTTCAGCAGTTGGAAAACTCGCATCAGGGCGTTCTTTGAGTACAGTGATTACACTCAATGGACGTTTGTCACCGTTGGACCACATATTCCAGTAATCATAGAAGATGATGTCCGGGTAGTAAACGAAGATCCTACCACCTTCGCGGATGAAGATAGAGCTCTGATTCAACGTGACCGCCATGCTCATGCCGCTCAGACTATGGCATTGAACAAGGAAGACAACAACCTTTTCGAAGAATACACTTCAGCTCATGAACTTTGGTTGGCATTCATTGAGCACTACGAGGGAAATCAAGAATTGATGGAAAACAAAAGAGATATGGTGCAAAAGGAGTATGATATGTTTGGAATTATCCAAGGAGAAAGTCTATCTGATCATTCAGACGTTTTCTAAATGTGTAACCAAGACGTAGAAAGTGGGAAATCCTGTCGCCAACTATGCATCAATGAAGAAACTCTTTGACTCACTTCCTAAAGAGTGGAGCTTGCAATGCATGATGATCAAAAGAACATTCTTGCATAGTACAACCCCCGTCACTATGTCAGATCTGATTAATGCTCTGAAGGCATTTAAATGGACGTCATCAAGAGAGAAATGAATCAATCTAGTAAAAAATCGGCTGCTGTTATCATGCCCAAGAACATGGCTTTTCTCGCACCAACAAGCTCAGGAGGTTCAGGCTCTCAAAGTGCTCATGCATCCCACAACAATGCTTCCACAAACTCTGCTACATCTTCACAGCCTAAATCATCTCTGGTCGCGGATGCTCAAGCACTCAAAATATCAACTGAACATGTTGCTTTGTTCAATACCTTCATAAGCAGTTATGAAGCTCTTATGTCCGGGTAATTGAAGCGAGACTATCTCACTGCTGAAGATATGTACCAGGTGGATCCAGATGACATGGAGGAGATGGATTTGAAGTGGAAAATGGCTATGATCACTCTTCGCTTGAAAAAGTTCCAGGACAAAACAGGGAAAAGATTGTCTCCGGTAAAGCTGGATTTGACAAATCAAAGTTACGTTGTTACAACTGCAAGGACCTTGGTCACTTCAAAAGAGACTGCCCTTTGTTAAAGAAAGATAATGCTGAAATTGCTCCTGCTCGAAGGGCAATTGCCATTGAAGGAAACCCAAATGCTACCGACAATGCTCCAAAGGCACTAGTTAGGGAAGATTACGATTGGGCAGACGAGATAGCTGAGACAAAAGAAGAAGTAAACAAAGCACTAATGGATAAAATCTCAGAAGAACCAAAAGCATCAGTTCAAGTCTCCGCAACCAAGTCTACGAATGAATCAGCAGCTGCTCCCAAGAAATACGTTCAAAACAAAGTGATAGGGATCCCAAAGGAAAATTCTGTTGACAAGGGGCTGAAAAGCATTGCTAATCCATCAAATCATGAAGCAAAAAAGGAAACTCCAGAGGATAGCAAAACAGAACAGAAGCAAGATGGTGAGGCACATGCATCTGCGATGAAGACTGAGTCGGCAAAGGAGAAGGAGGATAAGGAACTCGTAAATAGCATTCCATACGAGTTCAAAGCAAAACTGTGTTCAAAGTCGTGTATGAACGTCGTGGCTTACTACAAATCAATCAACTGTGACCTTATTAGAGAAAAAGAAAAAATTTTACGAATAAACAAAGAAATGAAACTGAACGAAGCTTCATATCAGAGAAAGTTGAACTCAATTTTAACTGAAATGCAGTCTTTAAAGGAGTTGCTTTTTAAAATGTATTTCATTATTAATGATCAAGCTAAACGTTTAGAAAATTCTGAAATCAAGAACACTAAATTGAAACTCACCATTGATAAATGGAATGTTAGCAAAAAGGCACTGGTTGATATAAAAAATAGCCAACGATCAACATACGTGAAAGATGGCATTGGGTACAAAGATAAGCTTGGAAATGAAAGAAAAATATTTCCACCTCCCCACAACAAGAACTATGTACCCATGCCGACTCCTCATCCAGAAAATGATTTAATTGATAAAACTAACGTAATTGCTCAAAGTGTCGATTACTTGAATGATAAAAATACTAATGTTTCTATGAGTAATGCAGATGCAAATGAGCGTAAAGGAGATGTGTGCGATGAGGATGGAGAAGGCACAAAAATAGGGATAGGATATTCAGGCGACAATTATACTACGGTTAAATGGTTTGCCTGGAATTATGAAAAACAAAAGACAAATCTATTCGGGATGAATGTAATAATTTAACTAGGATGGATGACTGTATTAAACATAGTCTAAATATTTTGGATGACTGTAATAGGCGTATGTCTAAACCCTTGACCCAAAGCCACGAGAATGTAATGGTTGAATGCATGAACTTGAATTCTGTCTTTTGTGATGAAAATGTTGCTCGTGATTCACCCATGTTTGTTCCAGAATTGAAGAACAACAGATTCGGAAGGTTTCTTACTAAGGAAATTCCCGAGTTTGTGCCATCATGTGCAGGTGTATCGAAAGATCATAAAGACTCAAGTCAAGAAAGCAGCAGTGAAGAAGACTCAAGTGATGATCAAAGATTAGATGACTCAAGTTTAAATCTAGAATCATACTCATCAGAATACGAGTCAGAAGATGAATGCATTGAAGATGAGAGTCGGATCGACAAGAAATTGAAGAAAATGATCAAATCAAGCACCGGCAAAACAAGCAAAGATTCTCACAAATCAAGAAACTCATCACATACATCATCTTCAAACGCCTCATCCTTGAAACGAAAGAAACGACGTTGCATGAAATGTTTTCGTTGTGGTTATTTAAGACATACAACGAAACATTGCAAAAACAAGAATTTTTCTGAACCAAAAACAAATTTTGTCAAAAACTTCACAGAGCAATTTGATAGTTTTACAAAATCAGTAAAGAATTTAGTTAATTCATCTTGTTTTTTCGAAAAGAAAAGAAGATCTAAATATTTAAAATCATGATAGACCAAAATTAAAACAAGTTTTGGTTCCGATATCTAACTAACTTGTATATATTTTTGTGTGTTGTTGTATTATAGATTAAATTGCAAAAATGGCTCCGAATGCTCATGGAGTACATTTAGCACGTGGATAGCGGATGCTCAAGGCATATGACGGGTTTGAAGGAGCTATTAAAGAATTTCTGATTCATCGACGGAGACTTCGTATCATTTGCAGGAGATGAAAAGGGTGGAAAGATTATCGGTATAGGGATGTTGTGTCAAAGGCTCTTACGTTGGAAAACGTGAACTATGTTCCAGAGTTGTGTTACAATCTTATAGTGTATCACAAGTCTGTGACAAAGTAATTTCAGTTCTTTTCAATGACGTGGAATGTCTCTTTCTCAAGCCAGAATACACAGTTCCCGCCGAAATGATCTTGCTAACTGCTCCTCGCCAAAACAACACCTACCTGCTCAACATGAAGAATGCCAAAACAAATGAGAAAATGACTTGCTTAATTTCAAAAGCCTTAGAATCAGAATCACTGCTTTGGCACAGGCGTCTGGGGCATGTGAACTTTAAAAATATGAACAAACTTTCAAAATTAAATCTCGTAAGAGGTTTACCTTTAAAAGAATTTCCTTTTTCTGAAAAATGTATTGCATGCGCCCAAGGCAAGCAACACAAAAGGCCACACAAATCCAAAGCAGTAAATTCTATCACAGCACCATTACAATTGCTGCACATGGATCTTTTCAGTCCTATCAGTGTTAAAAGTTTAGCTAAAAGATCTTATTGCTTGGTGATTACAGATGACTTCTCTCGCTTTTCATGGGTTTACTTTCTTGAAGCAAAGAGCAAAATGGGTTCTATTATTCAGACATTTATTCCTATGATCGAGAATGTCATCAAACTGAAGGTCAAATCAATTAGAAGTGATAACGGATCAGAATTCAAAAATCAATCGGTTATCTCATTCTGCGAAGAAAAAGGGATTCGACTTCAGTACAGTGCAACAAGAACTCTGTGACATCCCGGTTTTTCAGGTATCTTAAACGCACTACTTCACGGTTATTCATTCTACGCTAATTTGATTCGGAGAATTAAATTACACGCTCGAAATAACTACGCTAACTTTGTGAACTTATCGAATGAATTACGTGCTATGTGTTATTAGACGTTTATAAGTTTTGTGAGTTATTATATCATGTTTTGATTTCGTGATTATTAGTTTATAAAAAAAATATATATTAAATAAATAGCCGAACCGAACCGAGCCGCGAAACGTGTCGACCTCACTTCCTTGTGGGCCAAGTAACTAGCCTAAACTTGAGGCCCAAGTTACCCACCCAAATCCCCTTGTGCGGCCGCAAGCCCACCTCACCCTTTCTCCTTTTCTTTTTTTCCCTTGTTTGTATAAATAGGCATGCATGGGCTATGTTTTCAAAAGAAAAAAAAACACACACAAACCCTAGCTTCAAAGAGCCGACGGCAGCCCTTTCACCCTCTCTCTCGATCGCAACTTCCTCCAAAACCGAAGTGATTCCAATCTTGTTCCCGGTTCGCTAATCTTCATCGTATCAAGGTTAGGATTGGAATTGTTTTTGCAAATCACATTAGGGTTTATGAAATCTTAATCATGATTGTGTGTATTGTTTGAATCATTGATTGAAAAGTGCTATGATTTATGTTTAGTTTGGTTAATTGTGCGAGTTTTTACGATTGTGATACTTGGATGAATACAAAAATCATAGGCTGCGTTTTGTGATAAAAATCATATCATATGATTAGGGTTTACATGGGTATTGATGTACATAATGATATATGACAAATAAACCTGTTCTTGATCGTTGTTAATTAGAGTCTTGATCGTTTAAGCGTGTTCTATTGCGATGAAAGCTGAAAACAGTCTGCTGGATGGTATTTACAGCCAACTTCGATTGGCTGTAACTTGGTCATTATTTATCGAAAAGTGGATTTTCTGAAGCCTAAAACGTATATTTTTGAAAAATGCTTCTAATGGCGCTGGATTCATATTTTTATGAGGTCGTTTGATATTTTTAAGTGGTCATTTAAGTGCAGTAACTGAAGCTGTTTAAATTCTGAAAATTTGTTAGTTGTTTATCGAGTCGGCTCTCATAATCTGTAGAGGGTTGGGTCACGAAATTTGTACAGAAACTGGAGATGGAAATTTCCGGGAAACTCCCACTGGAACTTTGTTAATTGGATGAACGATGATTTTTAAATAATTTTTCCCGTGGACTGCAGTCAGAAAGCGACGAATCTGACTGCAGCCTAGTATATAAATGTTTATGAATAATTGGTAAAGTGTTAGGACTTGAAAAATTTATATAAAATTCTACAGTTTAGTTGACACCTTCTGTAAAAAAAATGGAATTTTTTGGAACGTTGGAATTATTTTATAAAAATCCTCGAAAACAGCCTAGTTATGAGCATACAAGCTGAAACTTGATAACTTGCGAATGTGTGTACCAAAGTGTTGTATGAGTTGAATTGTGTTCATGATAGGTTGGTTTGATCACTATTTTGGTATGATAATACTTTGCTGCATGATTGTGTTTTCGAATTTGTTATTGTGTGTGCCGCTTTGTGGGTTAGTTATGTGTAGGGTTTGTATCAGTGTGTTCACACACTAACTTTAAATCGATTGACATGTTAGGACGCAATTAGCGGTCCCATCATTTGCTACTTCTGTGTTACACTAACCGAGCAATTAAAGGTGAGTTCACGGCCCCTAATTTTATCCGGTTTTAAACAACAGGGGGAGAAACATGTATACACTCTACAACTCTATCTCTTTACGTTATACGAAATTAACGTCATTAAACTATTCGGTAACTAAGTTAATATTAATGTACGTTATGGTCACTAAGCAGCTATATCACACAAGTCCTCGACAAACTCTCGGATCGTTAGTATTGGGTTAGATAGCGGGGAAATTATAAGTAGTACTACTGGGCCCGACAAGCCCCACCCGAGCTAGTCGCGCTAGCCGACCGGGTATGGTCAACGGGTGAATAATTTAGCCTAACTTTCGCCATGGTCAGTGATAGGCCTGGCAACACGGAGGCACAACAGTCAGCTTCGATCGCGAACACTTATGTGACATAACTTTAGGCTCGCTACCTGCATGTTAACATTGAACTTAATTACGGAACAACAATATTATTCCGGGTTAGGAATAATGGAACGAAACAACAATATTATTCCGGGTTAGGAATAATAGAACGAAACAACAATATTATTCCGGGTTAGAAATAATGGAACCAACGACAATATTATTCCGGGTTAGGAATAATGGAACTATATCGTTATTCCGAGTTAGGGATAACGGGGATAACAAACTTTTAACCGAACTAATGAACTTATAAAAACATGTGAGCTCACTCTTCTTTAATGTTGACACTTGTTTCTTTACATGTTTCTCAGGACGCTAGGAGCTCTAGGTGCACTCACTTGCATTGATCAAGATATCTTTTTTTTTATCGAGTCTCATTTACGAATATTGTTTGGGTTTTTCTTTAGTTTTGGCGTTTGTGTTGGCGCCCGTTCCTTTACTTTACTTTAATGCTTCCGCTCAACTTTAAAACTAATGCTTCCGCTAAACATTGAAACCAAACTAAGACAACTTAAAATTAACTATGAATGGTTAAACAAATGATTTTGGAAAACGTATAAACTAATCATATAGAGTCGTTCGATGTTACTAGTGTCTCGGATTCTGGTTTGTTCACACGCCTCGCGGTAAAACTCCGCAAGTGGAAATCGAGGGTGTGACAAACTCCTCAGCAAAACGGTGTAGCTGAACGCAAAAACAAGGCACTTATCGAAGCTGCTAGAACCATGCTGGTAGACTCAAAGCTTCCAATCATCTTCTGGGCTGAGGCAGTGAACACAACATGCTATGTCTTAAATCGAGTTCTCATCATCAAACTTCATGGAAAAACAACATATGATCTTCTTTTCAAGAGAAAGCCTCTGATAGATTTCTTTAGACCGTTTGGTTGCTCGTGTACACTCCTCAACACTGAAGACAATCTTATCAAGTTCGAAGCAGTCGGTGATGTGTGCTATTTCATGGGTTATTCATCTACTCAAAAGGCATATCATGTCTACAACAAACGAACCAAAATGGTGGTTGAGTCTTACTACGTGGACTTTCAAGAAGGAAATTACACCAACACTGGGAACTCTCCTAATTGGTTCTATGATGCAAACATTATCTTCAACACCTTCGTCATTCCAGAACCTATTCCCGAACTTGCAGAAACCACACCTGTAAAACCATTGTTTGATTCTCCAGACATTGATTTCACTCCTTTTACCACTCGTTTCACTCCCTTCTCTGCCGATCCTATTCATCCTGTGGAAGAAACAAATGGTGACACTTCGGGTGAGAATGCATCTGCAAATGATGCCTCTTCTTCACAAACGAATGTGAATGAACCAACACAGGAAGATGGATTACCAATCATTTACGTCGATGAACACTTCTCAAATCTACCACAGCAAATTGAAACCCACATCAATGTAGGATACAAGACAAATCGGAACCATCCTCTTGAGAATGTTATCGGTCAAGTGGAAGATGGTGTATGAACTCGTCGTCAAACTTATGTAATCAACAAAGGATTGTATGCCACCTTCCTATCATAATCAGTACCTCACGACATAGAAGAAGCAATTCAAAACTATAGCTGGGTGCAAGCGATGCAGGAAGAACTATCACAGTTCCGGAAACTTAAAGTGTGGGAACTAGTTGATCTGCCTGACGGGAAGTTTCCGATTGTAACAAAGTGGGTATTTCGTAACAAAATGGATGACCGTGGGGTGGTTACTAAGAACAAAGCACGATTAGTTGTCCAAGGGTTTCGACAAGAAGAAGGGATTGATTACAAAGAAGTTTTTGCACCTGTTGCACGTTTGGAAGCTATCAGAATATTCTTGGCATATGCATCATACAAGAACTTCAAAGTATTTCAAATGGACGTGAAAAGTGCATTTTTGTATGGAGATATTAAGGAAGAAGTGTATGTCTGTCTGCCTCCTGGTTTCAAAGATCCACACTTTCCCAAATGATACTACAAGCTAGACAAAGCCCTCTATGGTCTTCACCAAGCTCCTCGAGCATGGTATGAGACTTTGTCAACCTATCTTCTGGAATGTGGCTACACAAGAGGCAAAATTGACATGACTCTCTTCACAAAAAAGATAGGAGATAATGTGATGCTGGTTTAAATTACCGATGAAGTGCTATGCAAGGAGTTCGAGAAGGTTATGAAAGCAAAGTTCAAAATGAGTATGATGGGCGAACTCACCTTTTTCTTAGGGTTGGAAGTGAAATAGAGAGAGGACGGGATTCTAATTCATCAAGCTAAATATATTAGAGATATACTTGCCAAGTACAACTTGTCTGACTGCAAGACTGCAAGTACTCCGTTTACCCCTCAAACCGAACTTACTCTAGATCCTCAAGGAAAGCTAGTGAATAAGTCCTTCTACCGCTCAATGATAGGCTCCTTGATGTACTTAACAGCAAGTAGGCCTGACATTATGTGGTCAGTCTGCATCTGTGCACGCTTTCAGACGAATCCCAAAGAATCTCATGAGATAGTTGTCAAAAGAATCTTCCGCTATCTGAAAGGAACGCCCAAGCTTGGGCTCTGGTATCCTAAAGATAGTAATTTTGATTTAATTCTTTTTCTGATAGTGATCATGCATGTTGCAAAGTAGATCGAAAATCTGTCTCAGGTGGTTGCCAATTCCTAGGAAATCGTCAGATATCGTGGCAAAGCAAGAAGCAGACAACAGTGTCCACCTCTACGGCTCAAGCTGAATACACGACTGCTTATAGTTGTTGCTCACAAGTCCTTTGGATACAAAATCAGTTACTGGATTATGAAATCAACCTCATGAAAACTCCTATATTCATCGACAACGAGGCGTGTCTGGGAATTGTGAAGAATCCTATCCATCACTCGAGAACCAAACATATCGAGATTTATATTCACGCAATTCGAGATGCATACGAAAAGGGTTACATTCAAGTGGTGCCAGTGGATACCACACAACAGAAAGCTGACATTTTCACAAAAGCCTTTGATAAAACTCGTTTCAACCAGTTGGTAACTTGGTTAGAAATGGTTAATTTCCTTGAGTGGAAATAAACTTTGCAAAAATTGACGAATTGTATATATTTAAAAAAAATTATATATATTTTTTTCGTAAAATTGTGCCCAGCAAATAGATTTTCTGCTCTTTAAAATTTCCTTTTCAAAAATTGAACACTCGAAAATAAAATTTTGAAGGGGGGAAGAATATCCAGAAAATTATATGCCTTTGATCTCCGTTTGTCACCTGTCTTGAGAAATGATAGAAAACTGCTAACACTTTTGTTGATTGTTGAAACAGAAAAAGCGAAATCAAGATAATATGCAAAGAAGATCGGGGTACCAAGCAACGACGTGTCAGTAGATTCAGCAACACTCTCGAGTAAACTGCGATTAGGCGTCAAAAAAAAAATCACACAAGACCTCTGGATACCCACAATACTGTGTTTCCTGCGTGTAACACGTTGCGGCATATGGCTTAATGGTCTTAATCTTGCGTTGACAGATTGCCAAAGTCTGAAATTTCGGGTCTTTATGTCGTTTATCGTTCGGGGATATCATAGCCGCTCTTCTGTTGCATCAAGAAACATGCAGACCTAGACACGTTTATGATATCCTATCTAAAAGAGTCCAAGAGGCCAAAACTTTTCAAATGAAGAAGCTCAAATCAAAACAGAAAATCAAATATAATCATACCACATCAAGGTATCTGCCTAACCCTGGTTAGGACTGCAACTGGTCTCTTTGACTGTGTCACACCCTCAATTTCCACTTGCGGAGTTTTACCGCGAGGCGTGTGAACAAACCAGAATCTGAAACACTAGTACGTCGAACGACTCTATATGATTTGATAATACGTTTTCAAAAATCATTTGTCGTAGATTTTATATTGTCTTGATTAGTTACCAATATTTAGCAGAAGCATCAGTTTTTAAAGTTTGAGCGGAAGCATAAATAAGTAGTGAAGCGGGCGCCAACACAAACGCCAAAACAAATGAAAAACCCCAAAACAATATTGATAAATAAGACTCGATAAAAGATGTCTTGTTCAATGCATGTGCGTGCACCTAGAGCTCCTAGCGTCCTGAGAAACATGTAAAGAAACAAGTGTCAACATTAAAGATGAGTGAGTTCACAGATTTTCATAAATTCGTTTGTTCAGTTATAGTTTGTTTTCCCCGTTATCCCTAACCCGGGATAACATATTGGTTCCATTATTCCAACCCGGAATAATAAGTTGTTGCTTCCATTATCCTCAACCCGGGATAATATAGTTGTTGTTTCCATTATTCCAAACCCGGAATAATAAGTTGTTGTTTCCATTATCCCCAACCCGGGATAATATAGTTGTTTCGTAATTAAGTTCAATGTTAACATATATAGGTAGCTAGCCTAAAGTTATGTCACGTAAGTGTTCGCGATCGAAGCTGACTGTTGTGCCTCCGTGTTGCCAGGCCTATCACTGACCATGGCGAAGTTAGGCCGAATTATTCACCCGTTGACCATACCCGGTCGGCTAGCGCGACTAGCTCGGATGGGGCTTGTCGGGCCCAGTAGTACTACTTATAACTCCCCCGCTATTAAACCCAATACTAACGATCCGAGAGATTGACGAGGACTTAAGTGATAAAGCTGCTTAGTGACCATAACATTACATTAATATTAACTTAGTTACCGAATAGTTATGTGACGTTAAATTCGTATAACGTAAAGAGATTGAGTTTGAAGAATGTATACATGTTTCTCCCCCTGTTGTCTAAAAACCGGATAAAGTTAGGGGCCGTGAACTCACCTTTTGTTGCTCGGTTAGTGTAGCAAAGAAGTTGTAAAGGATGGGACCGCTAATTGCGTCCTAACAAATCAATTGATTTCACGTCAGTGTGTGAACACACCAATACAAATTCTACACTTAATTTACGCACAAAGTGATACACACAAACAACATATCTAACACTCAAACATGCATGCAAGTATCCTCATGTGAACCTAGTGATCAAAACAACTTATCATAAACATAAACCAATCCATGCCACAATTTGGTGCACACAATCACAAGTTATCAAATTTCAGCTTAACACTCATAATTCAGCTGTTTTCTACGATTTTTATAAAATAGTTCCAACGTTCCAAAAATTCCAATATTTTTACAGTAGGTGACATTAATACTGTAGAAATTTATATAAATTTTCCAAGTCCTAAATCTTTACCAATTAACTATAAATATTAATCCACTAGGCTGCAGTCAGATTTATCGCTTTCTGACTGCAGTCCACGGAAGAATTTATTTAAAATCACTGATCCTCCAATTAACAAAATTCCAGTTGGAGTTGCCCGGAAATTTCCATACCTAGTTGCTGTACAAAAATCATGACTCAACTCCCTACTGATTTTAAAATCCAACTCGATAAACAACTAACAAAATTTCAGGATTTTCACAGTTTTAGTTACTGAACTTATTTGGCCCTTTAAAAATATCAAATGACTTCAGAAAATTATGAATCCAGCGCCATTAGATTCCTTATTCAAATCTCTACGTTCTAGACATCAGAAAATCCGTTTTTCGACAACTAATGACCGAGTTACAGCCAGATGAAGTCGGCTGTAACTATTACTCAGCAACTGTTTTCAGCATATTGTTACAATTAATTCGCACAATCCGTCAATATTATTAACCTAGGCGATCAAGAACCGGTTTTTCTAATCATAATTCAATACCTATAACATATCCATGCAACTCTAATTTACACCTCTAGTTTTTATAAACAAAACACAGCCTATAATATTCAGCTTTCAAACAACATTACTTGCAATCTAGTATTAACAAATCCGCAAACAATCATTCATCTCATTCAATCATGCAAATCCGAGAACAAAATCAAAACACATGTATCCGAATATGATCTTGTAACATATGATAAATTCAAATCTTTTAATGATAAGGTAAACGAACCGTGAGTACAATAAGGGACCGGTGATCAAAGATTGCTTGCAACCGAGAGGATGATGATGGAGTAGGCTGTTTTGTTGATCGAATAGAGGTGAACAAGGGCTGATCTCGCGACTGAATGGAGGTGAACAAGGGCTGTTTGCGGTTGAATGGAATGAACGAGGGCTGATCAGATCGAGATGAAGGCTGCTCGCGATCAATGGGACAAGAGTGAGGCAGTTTACGGTCGAAGAAGATGAAGGATTTGGCTGCCGACGGCTGTTTTGCCTTTTAGGGTTTTGTGTTTTTGATGGATGCATGCATGGTTAGTATATATAGGCAAAGAGAGAGATGAGGGTTGCGGTTTGGATTTGCATTCGTGGCCGAGGAACTTGGGTTGGTTCGGTTTGGGTTTGGGCTTGATCTCGCGGCCAAGGACTTGGGTTGGTTTAGTTTGATCTTGCGGCCGAGTAGTTAGAGTTTAAGGTTTAGGTTTGAGCTCGGTTTGGGTTTGATCCTTGTTCTCGGCCGAAGACTTGAGTTAAAGTTTAAAACTTTGTTAACTCCTAGAGTCACAAGGAATCAAAGTTGGTTCGTGTCGCGGTTCGGTTCGGTTCGTGTACATATCTACCATAATTATTTATAACTAAAACAATCACACAAACACACATCACGTATTCATTAACTCGTACACGTTTAATACTTAGCATATACTTTATTCGACAAGTGTCGCGTTTAAGTTATCCGAAAAACCCGGGATGTCACATTATCCCCATGTTGAAAGAATTTTCGTCCCGAAAATTGAGTAAACGCGGTTTAGAATGTAGCGTACATGTTTAGAGTGCCACGCACAAAGAGTTAGTTCGTTAATGATGGTACGCGAAGTTACAAGAAGTTCCCAAGTGCCATACACAAAGATTTCCAAGTGCCATGCACAAGAATTTAGTCAACAATAGTACACGAAAGTATGAGAAGTTTCCAGGTTGTCACATCATCCCCATGTTGAAAGAATTTTCGTCCCGAAAATTTAGTTGTTGGTATCGTTAGTTTGCTGCTCAGTTGCGAAGAGGTGTGGGTATTTGCTTTTCATTTGGTCCTCTCTTTCCCACGTGAACTCCGGTCCACGCTTAGAGTCCCAACGAACCTTAACGATCGGAATCTTGCTGTGCCTTCGAGTCTTGATCTCACGATCCATGATCTCGATAGGCTTTTCCACGAAGTGTAGTTGTTCATCCACTTGGATCTCATCCAATGGAATGACTAGGGTTTCATCTGATAGACACTTCTTCAGATTTGACACGTGAAAAACGTTGTGAACTCCATTGAGTTCGGCAGGAAGGTCTAATTGATAAGCTACGGGTCCGATACGTTTCAAGATTACAAACGGCCTACGTACTGTGGGTTAAGTTTGCCCCGTTTTCCAAAGCGGATTACACCCTTCCAGAGTGACACCTTTAGTAGGACGCGGTCGCCTACTTGAAATTCGAGCGGTTTGCGTCGTTGATCAGCGTAGCTTTTCTGTCGATCTCGTGCCGCCGCCATGCGGTTTCTGATTTGTACAATCTTTTCAGTGGCCTCAAGTATTAACTCAGGGCCTGTGAGTTGACTGTCACCGACTTCTGCCCAGCAGACCGGTGATCTACATTTACGACCGTATAATGCCTCAAACGGTGCTGCCGAAATACTCGTATGATAGCTGTTGTTATATGAGAATTCTACTAGAGGCAGGTGGATTTCCCAACTATTTCCGAAGTCTATGACGCATGCCCTAAGCATGTCTTCCAAGGTTTGTATGGTCCTTTCACTTTGACCATCAGTCTGAGGGTGATAAGCTGTGCTCATATCCAGGCGGGTTCCCAACGCTTTCTGAAGTGACCGCCAGAAGTTGGACGTGAAGCGAGCATCTCTGTCTGAGATGATGGATGTTGGCACTCCGTGCCGAGAAACTACTTCCTTAATGTAGATGCGAGTCAACTTCTCCATCTTATCTGTTTCTTTAATAGCTAGGAAGTGTGCGGACTTAGTTAAACGATCCACGATCACCCAGATGGTATCGCAACCACCCAAGGTTCGCGGGAGTTTAGTGATGAAATCCATTGAGATCTGATCCCATTTCCACACTGGGATCTCAGGTTGTTGGAGTAGCCCCGATGGCTTTTGATACTCCACCTTGACTTTTGCACAAGTCAAACATTTACTCACGTAGGTGGCTATATCGGCTTTCATGTTGGGCCACCAATACGCAGCTTTAAGGTCTTGATACATCTTATCCGAACCCGGATGGACAGAGTATCGGGATTTGTGAGCTTCATCCATGACTAGCTCTCTGAGGTTTCCGTAGAGAGGTACCCATATGCGATTCATGAAATACCGGGCTCCATCGGGTTTTACTTCCCAATCGCGTTCCATTTTTCCCACCGATTCGGCTTTGATGTTTTCCTCCTTAACTGCTTCTAACTGGGCGTCGCGTATTTGTTCGGGTAGCCCCGAATGAATAGTGAGTTGTAATGCTCGTACACGACGTGGTTTCAAGTGTTCCTTCCTACTGAGGGCATCAGCTACCACGTTAGCTTTACCCGGGTGATACCGAATGGCACACTCATAATCGTTCAAGAGTTCGACCCAGCGACGCTGCCGCATGTTCAACTCCTTCTGATCAAAGATGTGTTGGAGGCTCTTGTGGTCCGTAAAGATTGTGCACTTCGTTCCATAGAGGTAGTGTCTCCAAATCTTAAGTGCAAACACTACTGCTCCCAATTCCAGGTCATGCGTCGTGTAGTTTTTCTCGTGAACCTTCAGTTGTCGCGACGCATACGCGATGACCTTATCGCGTTGCATGAGTACGCATCCCAATCCCTGAATGGAAGCATCACAATATACTACAAAGTCATCTGTTCCTTCCGGCAAGGACAGAATGGGTGCACTGCAAAGTTTCTGTTTCAGCAATTGAAATGCTGCTTCTTGCTTGTCACCCCAAGCATACTTGATGCCTTTCTGGGTGAGGGTAGTAAGCGGTTGTGCTATCTTTGAAAACCCCTCGATGAAACGTCTGTAGTAACCAGCCAATCCCAAAAATTGGCGGAACTCCGTCGGTGTCTTAGGTGCTTCCCAGTTTTTGATGGCTTCAATCTTGGCAGGGTCTACGTGGATACCCTTTTCATTCACGATATGCCCGAGAAACTGAACTTCCCGAATCCAGAAATCACACTTCGAAAGCTTGGCATATAGCTTTTCCTGTTGGAGTAATCCTAGCAGTAATCGTAGATGTTCAGCATGTTCTTCTTCACTTTTGGAGTAGATGAGTATGTCATCGATGAACACAATGACAAATTTGTCGAGGTATGGTTTACACACGCGGTTCATGAGGTCCATGAACACCGCAGATGCGTTGGTGAGACCGAAGGGCATGACCAAGAGCTCATAATGGCCATACCGAGTACGAAATGCCGTCTTAGCGATATCCTCCTCCCTGACGCGTAGCTGGTGCTAACCGGACCGTAAATCAATCTTAGAGTAGTAACTTGACCCTTGAAGTTGATCGAAGAGATCGTCGATGCGAGGTAACGGGTATCGGTTCTTGACAGTAACCTTGTTGAGTTCCCTGTAGTCGATGCACATGCGGAAAGTCCCGTCCTTCTTCTTGACAAAAAGGACTGGAGCTCCCCATGGCGAAACGCTTGGTCGGATAAATCCTTTCTCTAATAGTTCCTGGAGTTGGGTAGACAGCTCCTGCAGCTCGGCTGGAGCTAGGCGGTATGGAGCCTTGGCGATAGGAGTTGCATTGTTTGCCAATTCGATTTCAAACTCCAATTGTCGATGGGGTGGAAGACCAGGTAGTTCTTCTGGGAATACATCGGAAAAATCACGGACGACAGGGATGTCTTCTATACGTTTCTCGTCCTTAGGCTGTTCGGTAATCAGTGCGAGTAAAGCGAAGGAGTTCTTTCTCCGAGGATACTTCTGCGCTTGCATGTATGAGATGATGTTGGTGACGGCGCTTGCCTTATCGCCTTGTACCGTCAGGATTTCGTCGTTAGAGAGCGGAATACGGATAGATTTTTCGAAGCAGAAAACTTCAGCCCGGACGTCGGATAGCCAGTCCATTCCGACTACCACGTCAAAACTACCCAGGGTAGTTGTCATCAGATCAATGGTAAAGGTGTGGCCCGCGAGTTTGAGTTGACAGTCGGATACTATATGGGTCACATCTACAGATTTACCATCGGCTAATTCTATGATATAAGGGGTCTCTAATGGTTTAAGCGTGAGATTTAGGTTCTTCCTAAAAGACTCAGATATAAAGCTCCTATCCGCACCCGTATCAAAAAGCACAGAAGCAAAATGTTCATTAAGGGCAAACTTACCGGTGACCACGTTCGAGTCGTTTCTGGCCTCTCCGCGGCCCAATGTAAATGCGCGACCTTTAGCACCTCCTGTGCCACCGTTCCCATTATTGTTGTTGTTATTATTGTTGTTGTGGTTATTGTGGTTGTGGTTGTTTCCACCATTATTGTTGTTATTACGCAGCTGTGGGCAGTCTCTTCTGAAATGAGCAGTACTACCACACTGATAGCATCCCCGGTTAATACCCTGCTGCTGACCCTGGGGTTGATTTTGATTTTGTCGGGACATGATTTCCCACGACAATCCTTTGCCGCATGTCCCACCTTGCCACATCGTTGGCAGCGATTCCCGGCACAAGGGCCGTGATGATGAAGATTACAGCGATTGCACTGCGGCTTTCGACCTACATAGCCGCCTGCATTCTGGTTGTTGTTGTTGTTGGCGGGATGATTTTGGTGACCCCGGTGGCTGTTGTAATGATTGAACCGTTTCTGGTTCCCTTGCTGTGGCTGGGATGATGAAGACTGTCGAGCAGACGAGTCTTCAAACTTTCTTTTGTTATCCGGGGCAACTTCAGTTGTACCCCGTGCTGGCAGCTTCTTTTGTTCCACCGCCTTATCGGTGAGTTTGTGAGCCAATCGGATTGCTTGATGTTCAGTTACAGGGTTACTAGCCATTACCATACCCTGAATTTCCGGAACCAGACCCCCAAGATAGAACTCGAGTCTTTTCTCCACAGTGTTGGCCAAATCGGGACACAGAAATACCAAGTCATGATGTTTTGCGGTGTAAGCTTCAATTTCCGATCCCACCATCTTGTGGTTCCATAAGGCTTGCTCCAACTGTTGCACTCTATCTCGTGGACAGTACTCCTCTTTGATTAGGGCCCTGAACTCGGCCCATGCCATTGCATTCGCAGTTATAAGTCCACGTGTTTGGACTTGTGCATTCCACCATGTCAGTGCCCCATCTTCCAGTGTTGAGGCTGCGTATTTGACCTTGTTGGCCTCTAGACAGTTGCACATTTCAAAAACGGATTCAGATTTTTCGATCCAGCGGCCCCGAGAATTTGCTTGGTTTCGCGTCGAGGAACATCTTGTAGGGGTTAAAGCCCCCTCCTGCTGACAGAGAATAGGTAGTCAGCAAGGAATTTTACTAGCCTCACTATTAGATTTTCACGCGAAAATTTAATAATGGTTACCTGCCGGTTGGTTCTGAACACCCGCTAAAGCTGCGTTCACGTGCTCTTGAATCATGGCAGCTAGCTCTTCGGGCGTTAAGTTAAGGTTTCCACGTCTTCCAGTTGCCATTTAGATCTTCGAAACACAACACAAACACACCCCGATAAGTCTATATATCCAATATAGTTATCCTACTTCGTACTTTAATAATTATTAAGTTATGTCAACTCAATATGTTAAATAGTCAAAAGAAATACTTGATTAACTGAAATTTCAACGTCTTACAAAAGTGCAAATCAAACATATGAATTCACTATAAAGTCTCAAGTTTTAACACAAGTGGGAAAATAATTAAACTGAAGGAAAACAAATAAAATAAGCGAGACGTGTCAGTCGTCTACGTCTCCATCCCCCAAGTCACTGTCGTCTACGTGTCAGTCATCCTGCGCGGCATTTCCAACTTCTACAGCTGGGTCCTCCTCCGGATCCTCCTCTGGATCCTCCTCAGGGTCCTCCTCTGGATCCTCTTCCGGATCCTCCTCTACCGGCACGGGAGGGGCCGGTGCTGGTGCAAGTGCTTGATTTTGCAGTTCCTGAATGTTCCAACTATTTTCCAGGACTCTGTCCTCAAGCCAGTCGGCTCTTATCTGCTCAGCACGCAGATCTCTGGCTATGGTGTTACGAGCTATCTTACTCGTATGATGCTCTTCCTCGAGCGAGTCGGTTTTACCAGTCAGTTGTCGGATCATCCATCCTTGTGCTAGGATGGTTTCCTGCATTCTTTCTATCTGTGCTTGTTGTTTATGTAATATGATTCTAAGTAGGTCAATTCCTACTTCTACAGGGTTAACCGGTTCAATCGGCACAGCAATGGTTGGGCGTGATGACGACTCCTCCCCCAGAGCGAGCCTTTTCCTCGCAGCTGAGCGTGTCTCCACGCCATAAGATGGTATGGGTTCCACCATAGGTGCCTTTCCTGGCGCTCTTAGTGGCGTAGGTCTGTCGGATGATGATGACGATGAGGATGATGACATTACCTGTTAGGTCGTGTAGTTAGTTACGAGTTGTTTTCATTTCTTATTATGAAGGCATAATCTACATATCACAGTTGTGGTATATTGCATAACAAGATATAATAGTTCGGTGCCAAACTAAGTCTAGTGTCGTGAATTCAGCTATAGTTTAGGTCTACTTCTAATGCAAACCTGGTTCTCTATAGCTAGTGGCTCTGATACCAATCTGTCACACCCTCAATTTCCACTTGCGGAGTTTTACCGCGAGGCATGTGAACAAACCAGAATCTGAAACACTAGTACGTCGAACGACTCTATATGATTTGATAATACGTTTTCAAAAATCATTTGTCGTAGATTTTATATTGTCTTGATTAGTTACCAATATTTAGCAGAAGCATCAGTTTTTAAAGTTTGAGCGGAAGCATAAATAAGTAGTGAAGCGGGCGCCAACACAAACGCCAAAACAAATGAAAAACCCCAAAACAATATTGATAAATAAGACTCGGTAAAAGATGTCTTGTTCAATGCATGTGCGTGCACCTAGAGCTCCTAGCGTCCTGAGAAACATGTAAAGAAACAAGTGTCAACATTAAAGATGAGTGAGTTCACATATTTTCATAAATTCGTTTGTTCGGTTATAGTTTGTTTTCCCCGTTATCCCTAACCCGGGATAACGTATTGGTTCCATTATTCCAACCCGGAATAATAAGTTGTTGCTTCCATTATCCTCAACCCGGGATAATATAGTTGTTGTTTCCATTATTCCAAACCCGGAATAATAAGTTGTTGTTTCCATTATCCCCAACCCGGGATAATATAGTTGTTTCGTAATTAAGTTCAATGTTAACATATATAGGTAGCTAGCCTAAAGTTATGTCACGTAAGTGTTCGCGATCGAAGCTGACTGTTGTGCCTCCGTGTTGCCAGGCCTATCACTGACCATGGCGAAGTTAGGCCGAATTATTCACCCGTTGACCATACCCGGTCGGCTAGCGCGACTAGCTCGGATGGGCTTGTCGGGCCCAGTAGTACTACTTATAACTCCCCCGCTATTAAACCCAATACTAACGATCTGAGGATTGACGAGGACTTAAGTGATAAAGCTGCTTAGTGACCATAACATTACATTAACATTAACTTAGTTACCGAATAGTTATGTGACGTTAAATTCGTATAACGTAAAGAGATTGAGTTTGAAGAATGTATACATGTTTCTCCCCCTGTTGTCTAAAAACCGGATAAAGTTAGGGGCCGTGAACTCACCTTTTGTTGCTCGGTTAGTGTAGCAAAGAAGTTGTAAAGGATGGGACCGCTAATTGCGTCCTAACAAACCAATTGATTTCACGTCAGTGTGTGAACACACCAATACAAATTCTACACTTAATTTACGCACAAAGTGATACACACAAACAACATATCTAACACTCAAACATGCATGCAAGTATCCTCATGTGAACCTAGTGATCAAAACAACTTATCATAAACATAAACCAATCCATGCCACAATTTGGTGCACACAATCACAAGTTATCAAATTTCAGCTTAACACTCATAATTCAGCTGTTTTCTACGATTTTTATAAAATAGTTCCAACGTTCCAAAAATTCCAATATTTTTATAGTAGGTGACATTTATACTGTAGAAATTTATATAAATTTTCCAAGTCCTAAATCTTTATCAATTAACCATAAATATTAAAACACTAGGCTGCAGTCAGATTTATCGCTTTCTGACTGCAGTCCACGGAAGAATTTATTTAAAAATCACTGATCGTCCAATTAACAAAATTCCAGTTGGAGTTGCCCAGAAATTTCCATACCTAGTTGCTGTACAAAAATCATGACTCAACTCCCTACTGATTTTAAAATCCAACTCGATAAACAACTAACAAAATTTCAGGATTTTCACAGTTTTAGTTACTGAACTTATTTGGCCCTTTAAAAATATCAAATGACTTCAGAAAATTATGAATCCAGCGCCATTAGATTCCTTATTCAAATCTCTACGTTCTAGACATCAGAAAATCTGTTTTTCGACAACTAATGACCGAGTTACAGCCAGATGAAGTCGGCTGTAACTATTACTCAGCAACTGTTTTCAGCATATTGTTACAATTAATTCGCACAATCCGTCAATATTATTAACCTAGGTGATCAAGAACCGGTTTTTCTAATCATAATTCAATACCTATAACATATCCATGCAACTCTAATTTACACCTCTAGTTTTTATAAACAAAACACAGCCTATAATATTCAGCTTTCAAACAACATTACTTGCAATCTAGTATTAACAAATCCGCAAACAATCATTCATCTCATTCAATCATGCAAATCCGAGAACAAAATCAAAACACATGTATCCGAATATGATCTTGTAACATATGATAAATTCAAATCTTTTAATGATAAGGTAAACGAACCGTGAGTACAATAAGGGACCGGTGATCAAAGATTGCTTGCAACCGAGAGGATGATGATGGAGTAGGCTGTTTTGTTGATCGAATAGAGGTGAACAAGGGCTGATCTCGCGACTGAATGGAGGTGAACAAGGGCTGTTTGCGGTTGAATGGAATGAACGAGGGCTGATCAGATCGAGATGAAGGCTGCTCGCGATCAATGGGACAAGAGTGAGGCAGTTTACGGTCGAAGAAGATGAAGGATTTGGCTGCCGACGGCTGTTTTGCCTTTTAGGGTTTTGTGTTTTTGATGGATGCATGCATGGTTAGTATATATAGGCAAAGAGAGAAATGAGGGTTGCGGTTTGGATTTTCATTCGTGGCCGAGGAACTTGGGTTGGTTCGGTTTGGGTTTGGGCTTGATCTCGCGGCCAAGGACTTGGGTTGGTTTGGTTTGATCTTGCGGCCGAGTAGTTAGAGTTTAAGGTTTAGGTTTGAGCTCGGTTTGGGTTTGATCCTTGTTCTCGGCCGAAGACTTGAGTTAAAGTTTAAAACTTTGTTAACTCCTAGAGTCACAAGGAATCAAAGTTGGTTCGTGTCGCGGTTCGGTTCGGTTCGTGTACATATCTACCATAATTATTTATCACTAAAACAATCACACAAACACACATCACGTATTCATTAACTCGTACACGTTTAATACTTAGCATATACTTTATTCGACAAGTGTCGCGTTTAAGTTATCCGAAAAACCCGGGATGTCACAGACTGCACGAAAGTGCATACCTGTTCACCATTGTGCTGATCTTGTATCTCTCAATCGAATGAACTCGACATACTCACCCGTTATGATGAATTTTCGTGCATACCTTGATCGCGGGGGTATGTCCTGATGTGGGACTCACGGACACAATGTTCTACTCTTCTAGCTGGAGTGGGGGCCATTGCAATTCTTGTCAATATTACCACAACATGATAAAACGCGAACCGAAAGCATGTTGAAAGAAGGATGCTTGGATTTAAGCGGACAAACATACTGACAGTTTTTCTTGTGCCTCGATCGTTCAAAATTCTAATATATCCGACTAACAGAGTGTTAACAGTATGATCTTTTGCAGGAATGTCACGGAGTGTCAAACAAAGCGTCCTATTGATTTCGGGGTCCAAAATGGAAAAATTTTCACAGTTTAACCTTATCTTTCCTAAAAAGGGCACAATTTTCGAGAAAGTATAAGATTTTCGAGCGTATTTATTTTCAGTTTCTTAATCTAGAAGAATTCTTGAAAAATTCCTCTTAGCGGCGTAATTATATTACCAGCGTAATTAATAATTACGCTGTTAGATATTTTTGTATATAAACCTTCTCTTTTTCAATTTCATTATTCATTTTCATTTCAAAAATCAAGTATCAAATACCCTCATTGAATCAACAAAAACAATTATCATCTCTCAACGATTTGACATACATTCGGTATGAATATGTGATTGAATTGTTTTAAATGGTTTAAACTTTCACAAGAAGTTCCGTTAGGTTTAAACAGGGAATCGGTGTGTGTTTCAAAGGGATTTGGGTATTGGGTTTTTGAAGGGTTTATGAAGAATGTTTGAATATAGCGTATATACTTTTGAATACAACATATTTATTGTGGAAGATAGCGTAGTTGGGTAAATCGCTGGGTAGCGAAGTTAAGTCTTGAACGCGAGTTCGAGCAACCGGCGTAATTGATAACTACGCCGGTACCTCAAAATGGATAAACTTCTACGCTGATTTAACTACGCTGAATTATCTCAGCGTATTTGACTAAATCAGAACTAATTTTCAGCGTAAATAGTTAAAATTTCAGCAAAGTTATATCAATGTACCTATGTTTATAATTTTATTTTATTCTTGTAAATACACTAACACTCTAACTTCTAATATACATTTGGAATTTTACTTGGCACGTTTTCATGCGTAACAGAAATGGTGAAAGAAATGTTTTAGGATTCCACAATGAAGCATAATCAACCCGTAATGCTGAATGATCTAATAAAAGACTTTGAAGATGTGATGGATTGGCTTTCTAGAAGCAGAATTAGCTATGCAGTTCAAGCGAATCCTGAGATCTACTAGGTCCATATTGAAGAATTCTGGAAAACAACAAAAGCTAAAACAGTGGATCGAGTTCAGCGAATTACTGCAACTGTTCGTAACAAGGAAGTTATAGTCACGGAAGAGAGAATTCGTAAAGTATTAAGTCTGGGAGACAACTCAGAAGATCCGATAAGGCTGGGTAAAGAAGCAATTCTGGAAGGTTTTCGAGGGATGAATTATCAAGGAGATTTCCGAACTAAAAATGAGATAAATAGGAGCGGGCTAACAAGGGATTGGAGATACATTCTACATGTTTTTGCAATAAGTTTGGCACATCGAAAAGGTGGTTACGACGGTTTAAATTTGGAATGGCCTGCTGCCATGCTTAATCTGTGCACAAATCAACCATTCAACATTTCAGGATTAATTTTCTACTGTATGGTTGACAATATAAACATGGGTGCATGGGCAATGTATCCTAGGTTTGTGCAGCTGCTTATAAACGACAATCACAAAGACCTGCCACACGATGGATACTTGTACCATTTTCAACGAGCTAAAGGAAGACAGATAACAGAGTTGAGAACGGAGCAGTGGGTTATGCTTCATAACTACATGTACAGAGCAGAAAGACTTCCTATAGTTCAGGCAGCATACAACAAGTACGGAGAGGAAGTTAGGCAAGCTAGAGAACGACAGGCCAAACAGGTGGCTGGTGAAGAAACGAAAATTGAAGATGAAACTCATTTGGTGCAAAAACGTAAAGACAAAGGTAAGGAGATAGCTGAAGAGGAACCTCGCAAAAAGAAAAACAAGAAAGACACAACTGGTGCTGAGCGAGTAATGGGTGATAGCATTCGAGCTGGTTTAACACCTGGGGCCATTGAACACATGCAATCTGTCCATGCTGTAAGGGAAGCCGAGAAGCGTGAACGTCGTTTGAAGAGAAGAGAAATGACAGAATCAGAAACTCTTGTGGTAATAACAGAAGAACAAGAGAAACTGGATTGGTTCGTTGAAAGTTTAATCAGTGATCCAACTGAAACCGGCCCCAGCAAGTCCCCTGCTCCAAAGAAACAAGGAACTGAGGAAGGATCCTCCAAAGATGCACCATAAAAACCAAGTCAGTACACCTCTGCTACACCACCACGAGCACCAACCAGGCCATGTCCTTTTCAGGATCTTTACGATCGTCTCTCGAAAGACATCGGAAAGTATCCTACAAAAGAATTTTGCCTGCTAAAGAACCAAGTAAACGACACCGTGAAAAGTTAAAAGAGCAAAGAAAGAAGAACAAAGATTTGAGCTTGTACGTGTCTAAGCAGACTGATTTTATCAGATTTCAACAAGAAGGATTAGAAAAGTTGCATGAGCTAGTGCAAGATCAATACAAAAGTGCTAATCAAGAGCCTAGATACTCAAGCGAAGATATTTTGGATTGCGAGAGTTTCAGAGAACGAGAGGAGAAACGCAAGACTGAACTTGCGGAAAAGAAAAAGAAACGATTAGACTCTGTCGTGGATGCAAGTTTGGATGGTGAAAGCGATGAGGAAGAAATGGATAAACTTGATATGCCCGAAAGATTCTTGGAATGGGGTTTGGAGGATGAAGTTTTGTATGAAGCAGATGATGGTGATCTATTTACACCTCAACACCCTGAATGGTTCAGAAAAGAAAGAGCGAAGTTGCCTGATTTTTATCAAATAATCACGGTGGAGAAAACTGAGACAGATCGAATCATTAGCTGGAAATACGACAATCTGACTGCGTGGTTCATATTAAAGCGTAGAGGAGGGGTAATCCAATATTTTCAGAATGGAAATGCTATGCAGAGCTTACCCACTTGGGACATAAGAGAGCTCAGCAAGCACGATATGATCAATCCCACCAATAGCAGCATTGGTGGAGACTTTGAAATGCTTATTCTAAGAGAATGCGTGCGTGGATTCACCGTCTTCAAACCACAACGACCACGAAGAAGAGTATCAAAACGACTATTGATCCAATCAATGGAAAAGGGAGAGTCACGTGGGTTATTGATCCAGCAAAGATCGTTACAAGGGTGAGAATTCCTCCAGAATAACCTGTCACGCTCACCAACTTTAAGAAATGGTTTTATGATGGAAAAACTGGTGAAGCGGTCATTCGATCCAACACAAACGAAGACATCAGAATTCTGGATCCTATGGACATGTTTATGTTTTGTTTATCCGATCTGAACATTCTTTACGGACATAAAATCCACGTCGGTGCAGGTAATGAGTTCTTAGAGGAAGGTATGTTATTTCAGCGTGCAGTTGAGCGTGCTAGAGAGAGAAAGATCGAAATGATAGAAATTCTCAGCCGAATTGAAAAATCAAGTCAAGAAAAGAATACTGATAAAGCTGCAGAGACACAAACGTCATCATCTCTCCCCCAAGGCTCTCCACTACAATCTGATCCTCAAGTCATTGTCCCACCGCCTCCAACTTCATCCACATACGAAGTCACTATGGAGGACCAACCACAATCAAGTGAAGCTATTCTTAATCAACCACCAATGACTAAAGCACCGCCAAAACAGTCCTCGGAACAAGCTGCAACAAATCCAGAACCTGAAGCTGGCAACTGAAGAACAGTCAAGTACGCAACGATCTAGGGGATATTGTTGGAACTTTTGAGATCGTTGATACTTGACTAATGTAGGTTTTGGATAGTTCTGTGTGAGTTTACTTTGTTTTAGACAGTTCAGGGACTGAATATGTAATAGTTAGAACTTTTGTACTGGCCGGCGTATTTAATGTTCCAGCGTAATTAATAATTACGGTGGATGGCCAGAGACTATATATATGTTCTAATGAAAACCCTAGTTCCAAGGTTCTTGGACTAGTGATTTTGGTGATTTCTTGTATTGTGATTCTTGTGAGTATTCTTGTGCTTAATCTGTGTATCCAGGCTCTTAAATCGTTGTTATCATTTGGGATTCAATATACAACACTCGTATCTTCATCCAAAACAAGAATCTTCATCTTCTTCTTTGAGTTTTCTTAACTTTAAACATTCAAACCCCTAATTAATAGGTGTTTGTATGTGAACAATCAAACCACTGTGATCCGTAGTTGATTTGGGACTCACAAGATACCTATAAATCAAATAGACAAGTATCAATAGTTGGGGTAAATGAGAAACCCCTAGCGCCTCCGCCACCCTCACCTTCAGCTTCGACATCTTCCATCATGGTGCGTAGAGGGTCAACTACTATTCCTTTCTTGGACAACTTCTCGGTAGCCTTTAAAATCCCAAACTCAAGCGTATCAAACTTTCACCGCTTATCCTTAAACCGGGTGGCACAATCCTGCTTACGCAACTCAAAGTGATAGTCTGGGATTTTTTCAAACATAAATGATTTCCCTTTAGCGAAACCATCCTTGCGCCCATTCTCATACGCAGCCTTGGCAAGCTCCACCATATAGGTCGTCAGCTCGTCCAACATAATCAACGCATCAGCCAGCTACAAATAATAAAAAAAGCTAGGTTCATGGAAATGGCCCAACTGATATAAGTAAAAAGAAGCACTAACAAAAGGCACCCAACAATTTATAAGCCATTTACAATCGGCGCTGAGTTGTTGAGAAAGGTTGTTAACATCGTTGATATGATTTTTCAACTTCACAATACGAACTTCTATATCAACCACACGAGAGGCAGCCTCATCACGCTCTGATTGAAGTTTCGTGACTTGAATATCTTTCTTCTTAGACTTTGCCTCGAACTCCTTAACGCCCACTTGCAAGGAGATTGTGTTTTTCTCTTACAATGGACCCCAAATGTTTGGCTTCATACTCATGTATCTCACTCATACCTTTCAAACACACAACCTCATCCCACACAACCTTTAATTTATGATTGGACTTATTACACGCTGATATCCAATCCTTCTGTCATTGAGCGTTTAAAGAGTGTGCTTCTTCCAATTTCTTCTAAGCATCTGTCACCCGCCATTGCAAACTCTTGCTCTCGGCATTAAACTTCTCCCGAACTTCCAAAAACGCTTGTTTTTCCTTCTTTACGAGCACCCGGTACCACTATATCTTCTCCCCTCACCACCTATGGCTCAACCTGTTGTACAATCCCCTTGACCTTGCATTGGGCAACGCCTACAACAACGGATATTGGGGAAGGCGGCTGGGGTGGTAGTGGTTCACCAGTTTGCGACAGATGAACATATACTTCAGCATAAACGACAACAGGCGTGGAACATTTAATAATAATTTTCTTCCTCGATCCACCTTGGCCACCAGTAGAGCCTGCACACAGACAAAAACATACTTACATACGGAAATGGAAACTCACTAAAGTAAAAAGCCATTGCGAAAACTCACCAGGAGTCCCTTTTTACCTCGATGCAATGAACATTGCATGAAGCTTGGTTCTTGTCTTCTTGAGTTTGAACACAATTAAGTCAACCTTTCCTTCAGAGGGAGCAGATCCCTCAGTCTGCCTCAACAACCTTCTCTTCTTCTCAAACACCTTTATGGTGTCGGGTCTTGTGGCTTGGATGGCTTCACGAATGGCGGGATGAAGACCATGGAGGTATTTCCTAATCGTACATTTGGGCGTGTTAAAAAGGTGAGGAATGGTGATGCGTAATTGCTTGAAGCGGGTGGTGTAACCAAGGTTATCATCACCCACTTGCTTGAGGTGCCAAAATTCTTCTTCGAGCTTTTCCTGCTCGTGCGGAGGAAAAATTCTACCATCAACATTTCCCTAACTTCGACCTAAGGGTGGGCGTAGGCATCTTCGTTGGATCGGGTGTTACGCTCGTTTGTCCACCAGTCGAGAGCTCTTGACTGGAAGACGCCCGTCTCCCTTCAGGTTTTTAGGTGCTCGGGACATTCACTGTTGATGAATGTCACCTCGATGCTATCGAACCACTCAAGCAACTTTGTGACACCTTCATTGCCAGTGAACGGCCTAGGGTTGCAGGCGACAAAGTGCTTGTAGTTGAACAAGGTTGGCTTGGGTTGGTCGACTTTGGCATCGACCGACGAGTTAGGGGTATTAGCGGTAATCTTGCTCACGATATCAGGAATTACTTGTGCCATCTTCTTACTGGAGGTCGACTTGGAATTCCTTTTGGAGTTAGAGAAACAGTGAGAAGACATCTACAAGATTGGTGAGATAAGATGAGACTTGATCATAATGTTTTTGATAAAGATAATTTGCATAATTTAGTATATAATATGTCACGTAACACGTAAGTTTCAAGTAGTTCAAATTAGCATAACAAGAATTCACATTGTATAATCACAAATAATGACGAAAAATTGTAAATTTAGTTTGTTCTCGAAGGATTATTATTGTTCGAGGTTGAGAGACGTGCGAATTGCGCATCAGTTTTGAAATGAACGAGGTAACAAGTATTAAAACACATAGAAATTGAGATAACATAAAAGATAGGCTTGATAAAATATTGGAGTGTTTCGGGTTTAGAAACTTTGACTATTCCAAAATTAATTGTAAGTCCTTTCGAATTAGGGAGACATGTTTTGGCCTAAAGATAAGATACTCTCACCGAAGAGCGTTAACGGTACCTTACTCTTCCAGTTACTACATGTCCCTAATTGATCAGAAATTCGAAACTTTAGTGAGATTGAAAATCAAGGATGGGACTAGTTAACAAGGTGCGGGTTCCACCCCTAAATTGATAACATCGAACCCTAAATGTGGGTTGTTACTTACTAAACGAGGAGAAAATTCCAACTCGTTAGTATGGTCCACTAGAATATGAAATGGAAGTTTTCCATCAAGATGTGGATATCACTCCTAACTTGATGGCATAACTACATGTAAAATCAAATACGTAGAATGAGGGATTTCACCAAAAGTTGTGGGCCATTGGGCCCGTCTTGGTGCAAATCGTCTCGTTGGTGAGGTATGAGTGTCTTCAAGTCTTCAACGTGTATTTTGTGTAAATGTCTTACATATATTAAATTACACATAACCGAACCCTTGACAATAATCAATATGGTTACTTGTTATGACACTAGGTTATATTATCTAAGTCTTGAACACAGCGTTACGATTCTAATGGGAAATTTAACCCATGAAACCACATTCCCACCCATACGGGTTGCTATAGTGTCAAAAACGGGTGTTTCAAGTCTAGATAATTACTTTCACCTATTATACTTTGCATATTAAATTCCGAATCTAAGTCCTCCGTTAACACCCAAATACTCATACACCTTCGTTTACCCCATGTAGGGTAACCTCGGTGTTCCGTTCTCCAACCTCAACCTCAAACGACTCGCGGGAATCTTCTTAGGAAGCTTTGCAAAACCGTGAGTATACTCGAGCACATTTTCCGTTTACACACTTTGGGTGCAACATACAAATCATGATTCAGATTTAAACTTTTTATAATCACACTCTATCCATTTAAATGTGATACATGTATTATTCTTGTTATCACATACTATGTATACTGTGTTCATATGCTCATTAATTTTGCTAGCCTCCCTTGACAATTATAGCGCTATAGGATTAACACACCGCCCGTATTCTTGTGGTATTGTTAAGTAAACTATTTTAAACGTTATCATTTCGGTGATGATGGTAAGGACGATTGAAGGTACGGTATGGAAAAGAACGTACGATGCGTGAATGTGAGTGTGAATACACGAAATGAGAACAAGAATCATCTTGTTGTAAGTGTCGTACTAGCTTGCTGTTCGACTAAAGCTTCTGCCACTCGCGTGTTTTTGAGATCAGTCAACTCCGCCTGAGTCTCTACAAAGTTGCCACGTCCACCACGCATGCGACTTCCGTATTCAGTACAAGTAGACAAGAAAATACGAAGAGTAAGGATCGAGATCGGGTAGGAGTCCTTCATCGCTATAGCTCCTATGAATAACTGAGTTCCCAATTATGTCGGATAATGGGTCAGAATCCCTTTACACACGCTTGGTCTTATTGGGACTCACATGCACCCCCAGTTATTATTACGTGTGCACCCACAATGATAATTCGATTTGCATGTTCACACCCCAATTCCCCCTAACTTGTGTCAAAAGATCCTCATATTCAAATGTCGAAAGTGGGTGTTGTCAAAGCGTTAAAGATCACAATAGGTTTAAAGATAATGTTATACTAATGATCTGTCATAACATAAATAGGTAACACATGAAACCGTACTATAATGCTGTGCGTGTGACTATATGCAATGCAAATGCATATGTATATGCTAATTGTATAGGATATACGATAAATAAAGACGAACCTTGCAATCTGGAGCGCAGTGTCATGGTAGCTTTCGGAACTGATTTGGTTATAGTCTGGTTTTACAAAAACTTTTTAAAACCTAGTTCACTATAACCAGTGGCTCTGATACCATACTGTCACACACCCAAATTACCACTTGTAGAGTTTTACCGCGAGGCGTGTGACGTACCAGGATCTTGCCACTAATCATGTCGAACTAACAATAGGTAATATAAACAAAGTCATCATAACCAACATGAGAAGTGACTTTTAAATTAAACAATTCAAAATAGTATATGTTCAGCGGAAACAAGTGTAAAAATCTCAAACAATTGAAATCAAAATATTTTAAAGCATAAAGTTTTATTGTTTGCAAGCAAGTAACACACCCCATGACACTTCAAGCTCCCCAGACTGTAAGTTCCCATGCATGAATTATCTAACGACCTGCAAGCATGAAGAAAAAGCGTATCAGTGATTAAGCCGGCCAGTTCACAGTTTGATTAACATAAAACAATTTGGTGTTTAGTTTAAAGGCATGTTAGGAATAATAAACTCGGTACCGATTCACTGTTCTATTTTTGGTGCCCTCATCAATGTCTATCATCATTGATCAACGTGTTTAAGGTCATTTGTTCCGCCCGGCTCCCAGCACGGTGTGAGGTATGTGAAGCCTAATAGCGCTATCAACTAATACCCCGTTGCTTCCAAGGCAACTAGTTCGGTCATAAGTAGGGACTTTCATGATAGAGTGAGTTTATTAACTAATATCGAAACTAAACTACAACAGTTATGAAAAGTATTCCTCCAAGGAATAGTAGTTTGCACCCCCCCCCCCCCGAGACACATGCTTGTGAAAGAGTAGTGAACTCACCTTAGTTTGCTCGGTAAATGTTAATCGTGCTTCTAGCGTTTAACAATGTGTTAGGTCCGTTACTCGTGACCTAACGTACAATAAACATAAGTATGTATGGATGTAGGGTGTTTGCAATACCCCTAGGGTCCAAACAATAAAGTGTTCATTGTGTTTGAGTTATCGGTTTAGCATACAGTAGCATACAGTGACACATAGTGGATTCTCAAGTATTGTGATTCAAGAAACTCGGATATAAAGGTTATCAGTAAATACGTACATCACATATACACAGTTAAACTCGGAAACTCATATACATGCAAACTCGGAATCTAGTGTAATACAAGCAGTTTGGGAACTAAACACTGGCAAACTCGGAAACATCAGATGTACATAAGTTTGGGCAGACATGACCTATCAACATATTCGGAAACTCATCATCAATCAAACTCGGATTCACATCTTTAATAAACTCGGATACACACCCATCCATAAACCGAGACTTTCTAATAAACCCGGACTCAACGCCCACATACAAACTCAGAATATCAATGAACGTGTACGAACCCGGACTACTTAAACAATTAAACTCGGGCACACATTGTCGTATTCATAAAGCCGGATATAGGGGATGTATGTAAATCCGGACACATATCAATACATTCGCAATCTCGGAACTCATGAACACTTATAAATTCGGAACCCCCCTTTGTAAGTGTAAACCTCGACGTTCCTGTCAACCAAACCCGGATTTATGAAAGTCTTTAAAGTCCGGACATACATACATAAACTCAGAACACTTTATATATATATATATATATATATATATATATATATATATATATAAACTCAGACAATTATCAACTCATAAACTTAAGCTAACATTGTGGACATTAAACTCAGACATAACAGCATAAACACCATTGATCAACGTAATAGTTACAATCATCGCCCCGAACCCTAATTACTCACTATCAACGATGTTACAAATCAAACAATGCCTTATCAGTTTTGTCAAATCAACAACATTCATAGTGTGGACAAACAATATTCAATCATTCACAAATGCACGCTCATTTAAGCAAATAACAATAACACATTCACCAGGCACCATCATTTAAACACAGATTATTGTTTGGATGTCTAGGGTTTGCATGAATCAAAGGAACAACTTATCAACGCATACCTAAACACATACCTTAGATCGATATAGAGATTATTCTAGGAGAATTGAAGGATCAAATTTTGAAGATTGAGAGTTGTGTTGCAAACAAAATGATTAGAGGATGATCAGAGAAACTGCCGTATGATTGGCTTGAGATTATGAGAGGTTTTAGGGTTATGCAGGAGTATTATTAGAGTTTCTGAGTTAACCATAACACACCCCTAACTATATACTTTTTCATAAAGGCACATAATATCATGCAATTCACAGTACAACACATAATCACAGTACAAGACATAATTCACATATTTGTCATGCAGCACATAAGTTTCATATAAGCCGTCCGTTTTATAATTATTATCTGTGTTAGTCACCAACATTCGAGAATTAACTTGTGTGTGTTCTGGTAATTCCCCGAATTACCAAAGTCGCCTCATTTAACTAACCCTAGTTAAATGCAGTGCTATGAATGCATTTCTAAATTAACTGCGGTTAGGTTAAAGTATTAACATGAAATTGCAGGTTATCACAAAACCCGTACCTTGTTAACTAGTCCCACTCCTCGATTTTCAATCTCGCCAAAGTTTCAAATTTCCGATCAATTAGGGACATGTAGTAACTGGAAGGGTAAGGTACCGTTAACGCTCTTCGGTGAGAGTATCTTATCTTTAGGCCAAAACATGTCTCCCTAATTCGAAAGGACTTACAATTCACTTTGGAATAGTCAAAGTTTCTAAACCCGAAACACTCCAATAATTTATCAAGCCTATCTTTTATGTTATCTCAATTTCCATGTGTTTTAATACTTGTTACCTCGTTCATTTTAAAACTGATGCACAATTCGCACGTCTCTCAACCTCGAACAATAATAATCCTTCGAGAACAAACTAAATTTACAATCTTTCGTCATTATTTGTGATTATACAATGTGAATTCTTGTTATGCTTATGTAAACTACTTGAAACTTACGTGTTACGTGACATATTACATACTAAATTATGCAAATTATCTTTATCAAAAACATTATGATCAAGTCTCATCTTTTCTCACCAATCTTGTAGATGTCTTCCAACCGTTTCTCCAACTCCAAAAAGAATTCCAAGTCGAGCTCCAGTAAGAAGATGCTTGCCTTCATGGCCAAGAAAATGGCACAAGTAATTCCTGATATCGTAAGCAAGATTACCGCTAATACCCCCAACTCGTCAGTCGATTCAAAAGTCGACCAACCCAAGCCAACCTCGTTCAACTACAAGCACTTTGCCGCTTGCAACCCTAGGTCGTTCACTGGAAATGAAGGTGTCACCAAGTTGCTTGAGTGGTTCGATAACATCGAGGTGACATTCATCAACAGTGAATGTCCCGAGCACCTAAAAACCCGAAGGGCAACGGGCGTCTTCCAGTCAAAAGCTCTCAACTGGTGGACAAACGAGCGTAACATCCGATCCAACGAAGATGCCTACGCCCTCCCTTGGGTCGAGGTTAGGGAAATGATGATGGCAGAATTTTCTCCTCCGCACGAGCAGGAAAAACTCGAAGAAGAATTTTGGTACCTCAAGCAAGTGGGTGATGATAACCTTGGTTACACCACCCGCTTCAAGCAATTAAGCATCATCATTCCTCACCTTGTTAACACGCCTGAAAGTGCGATTAGGAACTACCTCCATGGTCTTCCTCCCGCCATTCGTGACATAATCCAAGCCACAAGACCCGACACCATAGAGGTGGTGTACCGCCTAGCCGCTAGAATCAACGATAACCGTGTAAGGGACAAACAATCTTCAACCCCTATCACTACCAAATTCGTTAACCAAGTCATCGCCGAACCCAAAGAACCCAAGTCTCAACCACGAAAGAACAATGGTAAGAAACGAAAGTTTCAAAACCAAGGCTGCAACGCTATCCCACCAGTTACCAACCCAAATTCCCCACAAGAACCCGCTAGAAAACCATACATTGGGACTCATCCCAAGTGTACCACTTGTCATTACCACCACCCAGCCAACATCGCATGCCGCCATTGCACAAATTGCAATCGGTTTGGGCATATAGTCGCTGCATGCTGAAGTGGCCCAGCACCACAAGGTAACCAAGACCAGCAACCTCCCTAAAACCAAAGCCGACAAGCTCCTGCCAACAATGTTCGAGCCTGCTTCAAATGTGGTGATCCTACTCACCTTCGACCTCAATGCCCGCAAAACAATCAAAGCAGTAGCAACAACCTCATGGTCGTGCACTCAACATCAACGCGAATCAGGCATAACACGATAATAAAGTCGTGAACGGTATGTTCCTTGTTAACGATTTATATTCTTCTTAACTATTTGATATTGGTACGGATAAAAGTTTTGTATCCGTAGAATTTGAACCAACGTTAAATTGTGCACGCTCTAAACTTCCAAAATCTTTCACCGTCGAAGTTGCCAATGGCAAGTCTATCACTGTTGACTCCGTTCTTCGCGATTATTTTCTCACTCTTAACAACCATGTGTTCTCTATCGATCTCATACCCATGCAATTGGGTACTTTAGATATCATGTAGGCATGGATTGGCTTCGTAAGAAGCATACTAAAATCACTTGTCACAAAACGTTTGTTCGACTACCTCTTCCGTCCGGTGACACTTTACACGTTTGCGAAAAACCTTAAAAAAGTCTCAAACTCATGTCATGCACCCAAGCGAACAAGTACTTACGTAAGGAGTACTTTGCCTTTTTAGCCCACATCATGGAAGAAAGGGGCAAGGGAAAAGACGTACGTGATGTTCCAGTGGTGTGTGATTTTCCTGATGTTTTCCCCGAAGACCTACCTGGTCCTCCTCCTCCTCGTTCAGTTGACTTTCGCATTGACCTCATTCCTGGCGCTACGCCTGTTGCTAAATCCCCTTATCGCCTAGCACCTTCAGAAATGTAAGAGCTATCTAGCCAACTTCAAGAACTTCTCGATAAAGGCTTAATATGCCCTAGTACTTCTCCTTGGGGCGCTCCGGTCCTTTTCGTCAAGAAGAAAGATGGCTCCTTTCGAATGTGCATTGATTATCATGAGCTCAACAAACTCATCATAAAAAACCGCTATCCTATTCCCCATATCGACGATCTTTTTGATCAACTTCAAGGTTCAACTTGCTTTTCCATAATCGATCTTCGTTCTGGTTATCATCAGCGTCGAGTCCTCAAAGAGGATTTTCCAAAAATCGCCTTTCGTACTAGATACGGTCACTACGAATTCGTAGTTATGCCATTCAGTTTAACTAATTCACCTGCGGTCTTCATGGTCTTAATGAATCGAGTGTGTAAGTTATAGTTGGATCGTTTTGTGATCGTGTTCATAGACACAAGACGAACACGAGAAACACTTGCGACTCATCTATTCCAAGATATAAGATGAACACGAGCGACACTTGCGACTCATCTATACACCAAATTCTCCAAGTGCGAATTTTGGCTAAAGGAAGTTCAATTTCTCGGTCACGCTATGAACGAGAGAGGCATTCACATTGATCGCGCAAAAATCAAAGCTGTAAAGAATTAGACTGCTCCTAAGTCTCCATCCAAAATTCGTTCGTTTCTTGGTCTAGCTGGTTATTATCGTCGCTTCATTTAGAACTTTTCGAAAATCGTCGTTCCTTTCACGTCTTTGACTCAAGATAAACCTTTTGTTTGGGGTTCCGAACAAGAGGAATCTTTCCAAACACTCAAGGACATGCTTTATAATGCTCCTATCATCTCTCTTCCCAACAGAAACGGCGATTTTGTTGTGTATTGCGATGCTTCAAACCAAGGTCTTGGTTGCGTCCTTAAGCAACGGGACAAGGTTATCGCTTACACGTCGAGACAACTCAAGATTCATGAGAGAAACTACACTACACACGACCTTGAGCTTGGTGCAGTTGTTTTTGCATTGAAGATATGGAGACACTACCTTTATTGTACCAAGTGTGTGGTCATCACATACCATAAGAGCCTTCAGCACATCTTCAATCAAAAGGAACTCAACATGCGTCAACGTCGTTGGGTGGAATTGTTAAATGACTACGACTGCGAGATTCAATACCACCCAGGTAATGCGAATGTTGCAGCTGACGCTCGAACCGGTAATCTCATGCGAAGAGTATCCACTGTTTCCAGATCCTTAGTTATCTTCAGGACCGAATTCGTGAAGCACAAGACTCGTCCATTAACGAGAACAATTTGGTACAATGAGATGAAGTGTGGTGTTGAAGAACAACTCACGTCCAAATCCGATGGTATGTTATACTATCTCAATCGAGATAACCTTCATGACTTCTTAATGAAGGAAACTCACAAATCACGATATTCTATTCACTTGGTGCCGACAAGATGTACCAAGACTTAGGTATGTCTTCTTGGTGGCCTGGCATGAAGAAAGATATCGCTCTCTATGTCTCAAAATGTCTCACGTGTTCCGAAGTCAAAGCCGAACATCAACGTCCCTCTAGCTTACTCGAACCACCAGAAATTCCTGTCTGGAAATGGGAGAGTATAGTTATGGACTTCATCACTAAACTTCCTCGTACTTCTTCTGGTCACGATAGCATCTGGCCATCATTGACTGTTTGACCAAGTCGGCTCACTTTCTCCCCATTCGTGAAGATTAAAAAGTTGAGAAATTGGCTCGTATCTTCACAGATGAAATCATTTATTGTCATGGTATCCCTATTGACATCATTTCGGACTGTGATGGTCATTTCACTTCGCGTCTTTGGCAAACCTTCCAAAAAGCTCTCGGTACTCACCTAATCTTATATCGCTTTCCATCCTCAATCAGACGGTCAAACCGAGCACACTGCTCAAACCCTGGAAGCCATGCTTCGTTCTTGCGTAATAGATTTTGGTGGCAACTAGGATTCACACTTACCATTGGTAGAATTCTCGTACAACAACAGTTATCACGCAAGCATTCAAATGGCACCATTAGAAGCATTGTATGGTTGTAAGTGTCGTTCGCCTATTTGTTGGCACGAAATCGGAGAAGCTCAAATCACCGGTATACAAGAGATAAACCGACAAGATCCTACAAATTCGTGACAACCTGCTCAAAGCTAGAAGCCGACAAAAGAGTTACGCCGATAAAAGACGCAAACCCTTGGAATTCAATGTCAGTGATCATGTACTTCTCAAGGTATCCCCTTGGAAGAGTGTAGTTCGTTTTGGTAAGAAAGGCAAACTCGCTCCTGCTTTGTAGGTCCTGTTAAGATTCTCGAAAGGATTGGCAAGGTAGCGTATCGACTAGACCTACCACAAGAACTCAACAACGTTCACCCAATGTTTCATGTCTCAAACCTCAAGAAGTGTCTCACTGAAGAAGGACTTCAAGTTCCCCTCGACGATCTTCAAATCAACGAGTCCTTGCATTTTGTGGAAAACCGACCGAAATCATGGACCGAGGAACCAAGCAACTTAGGCGCAGTCGCATTTCCATAGTCAAGGTTCGAGGGGAAGGCAAACGTGGCGCTTAATTCACCTGGAAACTCGAAAGTGAAATGAAGAGCAAGCATCCACATCTTTTTGTTGAGTCTACCTCTTGAATAAATTTCGGGACGAATTTCCTAAAGTAAGGGAGACTGTAACTGTTGGGATTGAACCCTATGAAAGGCACAGATGATACAAAGCCAAATAACACTATCCGAGCTTTGGTTAAACTATCAGAGGTTACAACCTCTTTTGTACATACATTGCTTTCCCTAAAGACTGCTCTCCTATCATCTGACTTCACAAAGTTGCAAAGGTCTGCCAGAGTTACAAGGATCAGAGGATAGAGATTAGAGCTTAGTCATTATATAGATAATCAACGTAACAGTGCTAAGCACTAATAGTTAGTATTAGCAGTGTTTGTAGTTAGTTACATATAGTTTCCTGTCACTATCAACCCTGAGGTCATCAAAGATGCTCAGTGGTTAGATAGTTTAGTATAAATAGGTAACTTGTGTAACAGTTAGCTTATCTATCAAAAGATCAACTTTCGCATATCATCTTCTCTGCATTTTCTTACTACCAAACTTCAATTGCAAAGGCTGAGGGGGAGTTTGTGAATCACATGCGAGTTTACCAACTTGAAAGCATGATGATGATGAAAACAAACGACCATTGCTTGTAGTAAAAGTTTTCCATTTATTTCCGCTGCAAATCTCTTTTAAAACTCAATCATTTTCCATTTTTGAAACAAAAACTACAAGTAATTCAAACTCGGATCCTAACAATTGGTATCAGAGCTTGATTCATCAAATTCAATCTAACAATCGATTTGATTCGAACAGATCAGCTCTCTGCTATTTAGTTTGGTTGTTTTTGCTTGATAAACAGAGTTTTGTTACGTTCAAAGTTTTTAAAACAGAAATTTGTGTAAAATCAACTGAAAATGTCTCAAAACACACAGGATGCCAACTCTGGATCATTATTCAAACCGCCGATGCTCAAAAGAAATGAATATTTCATTTGGCAACGACGAATGGGTCATATCCTTGCACATCAAAACATTGGTTGCTGGAGATCTATTGCTTATGGACCTCACGTTCCGATGGTTCCAAGCACAGAGGATCCAACTAAACAAGTGCTAAAAAATCCTGAAAACTTTTCGGAGCAGGATTTCCAGAAAATTGAATTGGATGCTAAGGCATTTAGCATAGTTGCTTCGGCCTTACCCATTGAGAGTTATGCTGGTCTACTCCATTGCAATAGTGCAAAGGAGTTATGGGATGCACTGAAAGAGCAATTCGGTGGGACTGAGGAAGTGATTGAAAGTAACAGAGAAGTTCTAAATCAGTAGTATGAAATGTTTTGTCACTTGAAAGGAGAGTCTCTAACACAACAGTTCAAACGTTACAGCTGTCTCATCAGTGAACTTAGACTGGTTAACGTGGTTTTTCCTAATTCGACTGTCAATAGTTGTTTCTTTAGATCGTTACCAGATAAGTGGGAGACTGTAGCTTATGTAACACGAAAGTCTGTTGGGTTAAAGAAATGTCGTTGACACAACTTCATGGGATACTCCTCACTTATGAGAGAGAGTTAAACCAGAAAAAGAAGTTGCAAGATTCTGGAAAAATGACTGATGATTACTCATTGGGTAATACAGCTATTTTTGGCCAATAAGAGGGATCTGGCAGCAGTAAGGACCAAAGTATGATCACTATAAAGATATTACTTCTGGTGGGAACTTTGGATCTGAAACATATGCACCCAATTATGCTTTAACTGCTAGTGGGGAAAGCCAAACCTCTGATAATCTATCCTTTGAACTGAATGACTTGCAACATTTTGAACCTTCTGATCTTGAAGAAATGGATATTTTGCACCAACTGGCCCTATTGAGTGTTAGGGCTAGTAAGAGAACTGGTAGGAAATTCCCAGGATTGCATGGGGGATTGAAGGTTGGGCTGGATAAATCAAAAGTCAAGTGTTATAAGTGTAATAGGTTAGGACACTTTGCTAGAGAATGCAGGTCTTAAATTCTGGACCAATAGTGACTCATCCTGGCCCTAGACCTCAGCACACACAAAGCACTGCTCATTATTCCCAATATACCCCTGCTCAACATGTTCAAAACACTGCCCACTTTGCACATCCTGCTACTACTGTTCCAGTGCATTATGTTCAATCCACTGCTCCACAAATTCAATATGTTCAGGCACCATCACATCCTCAAGTGCATGTACAACAAGTACCCATTCTCACACAACCTGCTCAAACCACTGCTAGTCCAGCAGAGGTTGGTCAACAGAGCTTTTTCACACAAAGTTATGTTGACTGGACTAGCTTGCCTGAGGATTTGACTGATGAGAACTTTACTTTAATGGCCAAAAATGATGTTGAACAAGAATTTTGTTTAATGGCCTTAGAGACAATTGCTGAAGGTGTTGAATCTGTAGAGTTAGTGTCAAAAACTGATGAAGTTCAAGTTTGTGATGAAACAGTGGTTTCAAGTGAAGAAAAGGAAAATGCTGCTGATAAGGAAAAGAACTCTCCTACTAACCCATGGAATGTTGATGTGTGTGAAGATGAGTATCATTGTGCTCTCATGGCTGCTACAAAGGTATCACCTCGGATCCTTAAGGTTCTATGTTCTGACAAATTCATCATTGCTTTTGCAAACATTAAGCAGGTGAATGAAAACCTGAGGAACAAAATTTTAGAAGATGAACTTAATTTTGAAAAACTAATTAAAGAGTTAAAATCAAAGTTAAGTGAAAAATATTCTGAAATGAGTAGCCTGAGACATGAATCAAGCATAACCAAGGACCAACTCCAAACTATGGTAGAAAAATACCAAGTGTATAAAAAGGAGTTAGAAGAAACCCAAATCACTTGTGAAAAATGGGTTGAGTCCTGTAAAGGTTATGAGATTATGCTTGATGCTCAGATCAAGAGCAACATTAAGTTTGGTGAAGGTTTTAGAACCTATGACCAAAATGAGAAAAATGTTGCTGAAATTGATTCTGAGTTGGTTGAAATAGTCCCAACAAACTTGGCTGGTGAAGAAATAAAAATCACAGATAAATCTGGAAACAAAATTGTTTTGGAAAAATCAGAGGTTTCAACAAAAGATAAAGAAATTGAAAAATATCAGTTTAAACCAACCTGGTCAGATGAATGTGATATTTTAGAAACTTTAAGCCAATGGACTTTACAACCTCTGATGGTATTAAAGCCCTAAAAGCACTGGTGATCCCTATCAAAGATGTACCAATAGAGGTTACAAGCACTGCTGATAAAAAGTCTAATAGGAAAAGAAGAGTAAGATTAAAAACTTGTTTTGTGAATTTTGTGAAAAAAGAAATCATGTGGCTGCAGATTATTTTCTTTTAAAAGCCTATGACATTAACAAAACTTGTGTTATCAAAAATTCTTCAATATGCACCATCTGCAACAAAACAAATCACTTAACTCAAGAATGTGCCTATCTCAAAAACTGTGAGCAAAAGGTAAAAGAGATCAAGGCAAAAGCACTAGAAAGAGAAGGTTCAAGTTCTGCTAGAAATAAATCTAAGCAGAGTTTTGAACCAACTGAAACATCTGTTACAAAAGCTTTAAACAAAACCTCTGTTCCTAGAGAGGTGCAAGTGACAGATGCCCTACCATCAAACTCATTTCCAAGAGGGTATGGCCAACCAGCCTATAAAAGGGTTCCTCTTACTTATGAAGGATACAAATAGCCTTCAAAGCAAAGAGTGAATAAGCATCCCTATGGATACAATCATCTGATAGGAAATGATCAAGAGCAGATGTTACAAGAAAATATCCAAACCACTGACCATTGTCCTAGACTTGAGGCTGGACCATCTGTGACCCCATCCAAAGCCATTTTGGCTCTGGAGACCTATCTTAACTGATCTATTTACTTAATGTGCAGGGACCCTCTACAAGCCTTGATAGCTTTTGGTATGTAGATAGAGGAGGTTCCAAGCACATGACAGGATGTAGAGCCCTTCTTAAGGACTTCATAGCTCATGGGGGGGTGATATATCTTTTGGTAATAACTCAAAGGGAATGGTTTTAGGGTCTGGGTCGGTTCTGGCTGGTAAACTCAAGTTTGAAAATATGAATTTAATTGAGAATCTGAAATTTAACCTGTTAAGTGTCTCACAAATGAGTGACAGAGGGTATGGATCCTTCTTCACTAAGAAAACTTGTCAAATTGTGGGACCAGAGGTTGTTAAAAAGATTGATCAAATCATTGCTGAGAGCAAAGCACAACTCACTGCAGACAGAAGTGGGAATGTGTATGTGGTAGATATGCTAAAAGATAATCCTATGTCTGGAACATGCTTATTCTCAGTTGCTTCTAGCGAAGAGACTGAGTTATCGCATTGAAGGCTTGGACACACAAATCTTAAAAACTATCACCACACTCTCAAAACAAAGTCTTGTAAGAGGTTTGCCTCACAAGCAATTTTCCTGTGAAGAACATTGTGTTTCCTGCTTAAAAAGTAACAACATAACAGTTATTTCAAATCAGTTGAAGAGTCCAAAACAAGCCAGTGTTTACAATTACTTCACATGGACTTGTTTGGCCCTGTGCAAATCATGAGCTTAAAACACAAAAGGTATTGCCTAGTGATAGTTGATGATTTCTCTAGGTTTACATGGACTTTCTTTATCCACTCTAAGGATGAAACTGCAGTCATTTTGCAAAACTTTGTTAAACAAGTAGAAAAGCAATTTGATCTTCCAGTAAAAATCTTTAGGAGTGACAATGGAACAGAGTTTAAAATAGGGATTTGGATGCTTTTTGTGAGTCAAAAGGAATTGTTAGACAATATAGCATTCCAAGAACTCCAGAGCAAAATGGGGTGGTTGAAAGGAAAAATAGCACTTTAATTGAATAAGCAAGAACTATGCTTGTAGACTCTGGTTTACCCTTGTCTTTCAGGGCAGAGCCTGTAAACACTGCTATGTCCAAAACAGAGTTTTGATTAACCCCAGGCATCAAAAGACTGCCTATGAGATTTTGTATAATGCTAAGGTTCATTCAACTGCTGATGGTATTCCTTATACAATAATCTCAAGAGTAGGAGGAGTGTTGATGCAAATTAGCCCCCAATCGATATCTCAAGTTTTCAAGTTAAATGACATAGAACACCTTGTGTCATTTCCCCAAAATGAGATCCAAGCAGAGTTTCTAGAAAGAGGTTATGTAGGCCAGATGAAAGGTATGACCATCTTTAAACCTAACTTTCCTGCTGAGATGAGATTTTTCTTTCACACAATTCTAACTTGTCTCTCAGCAAAAACCACTGCTTTCAATGAAATTCCATTGAGCATGCAATATCTGGGGTATGCAATTTTAACTGACACAGATTTTAACTACTCCCAGATACTGTTCAATGATCTTGTGAATAATTTTCAAAATATTGCAAAAAGAAAAGCTTTTTTGATTTATCCATGTTTTCTTAGTGTTTACTTACAAGATCAAATCAAAGGTCCTGAAAGTAAAATTGGCGCTGTGACTAAACCAGGCTGCCTCACTCATGAAACCTTCACCAGAATCACAAACCAAGATAAAGTTGCGAAAACACAAGTAGAGGAGGCTGAGCAAGTTTTACCTGAACAAAATGTTCAAACTCAACCTCTTGCTACTGAGCCCACTGCTCTTGGTGATCAGGGCACCACAACCGCTGCTTTGAAGCCCACACCAAAAATCCTCAAAAAGAAAACCAAAAAGCCCACCAAACCCAAAAAGGGTCCTCTGGAAGATGAGATCCCAAAGGTTAACCCAGTGACAGCACTAAAGTCACAAACCACTGCTGCTACTTCTTCACAGCAGATGGTTCAAAGATCTCCAACTGGCTTTGAAACTCCTCCTTCTTCCTCACAAAAGGAAAAGGTTGTAGACACAGGGACACCAAACTATGAAGCTCTAGATCCACTTGGTTCTATCTTCCACAGCCCCTCTCCCAGGGCACTGTCGCTTTCTACACAGCCACCTTCACCAATGACTACACTTCCACCTACTATGTTACCATTGTTGAATGCAATTGAATTAGACCATACACAAACTAGCACTTCTCAACAACCTATTACTAAGAATATACTTCATCAAGAGGCTGGGTCTGACTCTTTATTCATTGCTAGCCCATCAGCACATGAAGAGGCTACATCCCTTGGGTTACATGTAACCTTTGGTGATAGTTCAACTCAAGCAGCCATTACAATTGCTGAACTACCAAGTTCTTGGTTGGACAGTGGTTTCATTACTCAGACTTGGTTGAAGGCAACCATTGTTGAGGCAACAACGATTACCTCTGTTGTGGGAAGTCCCCAGTTCCAAGACAAAGGGGCATCTATGGTTGAAGCTGGTACTAAAACCACTGCTAATGATACCATAGCTACAACTACCACTTCAAGTAGGAGTTCAGATGATCCTATTAAATTAGGTGATGAGCTAAAATACCATGATTTGACGGAGAGAGTGACAAAGATAGAAAATTCTGTTGATGAAATCAAAAGTTTACTGAAGCAGATGATAGGTACAAAAAGTCAACCCTCTGTTCTATCCACTGCTGATCTCAAAGAAGCTCTTAACCCTCTGTTTCAACATCAACAACATTATTTGGATCTACAACACAAGCACCAGATGAATGATGTTAGAAACATGGTTGAATCAAGGTATCAAGACACTGCAGCAGACATTAAAGCCATCAAAGCTCATCTACTCACAACCACTGGCCATGCACCTCCAACGGTTATCTTTGTTACAACAGATGAAGCCAAAAAGGGGGAGAAACCTTTGGGAAACAAAAAGCTGAAAATAGATGATGATAAGGCCAGACCTACATTAAATATCCCAAGGCCTGATGGTTCAAAGAAGATAGATTTAACTGATGAAACTGTGACCAAGGCAAGGGCTAGTCACAAGAAGACATTGATCGAGGAGAGCAGAGTGTTGGTTGAGAAAAAGATTGAACAGCAAAAAGAAAAAGGAGAGGTTGGTAAAGAGGATACCTGCTAGAAAAGCCAAGCAAACAACATCCACACCTCCTAAAACTAAGCCTGCAACCAATCAAACCATTAAAATCTCTGCCTCTCAAAAACCTATCACATCTTCAAAACCACAACCCACATCCACACAAGCAGATGTTACAGCACCCGTTGTATCAACATCTGTTGATACAGCAGAGGTTGCAGCAGATGCAACTCTATCCACTGCCATTATTACATTTCCCACATCAACTCATCCATTATCCACATCACCTAAGATCCCACTACCACCATCACCCACTTTAAGGTTCAAAAGGAGAAAAATCACAAAAAAGATCAATGATGATGAGATTCATGCACCTCTTCCACTATCATCAAAACTAGTGACCTCCACATCAGTGCCTACAACATCTTCAACTCTTGAAGTTACTCCTGCAGCAAAGCTGTATCCTCTTGATTTACCAGTAGTCAGGGAAGATATCCTAAGTTTCTTTTCAGAGGATGACCCTGACAAAAGAACAATCCTATCCCTTGATGATCCAAGACCTGCAAATGCTGATGATTACCTGGAATTGAAACGGAACCAAGTAGAGGATATTGCCAAAATAGAATCAGCTGGTAAAGATGATAGAGAAATACAGATTGCCATGTCCTTTCAACTAAGTAAAGCCAGCATTTTACAAGACTTTGTCAAGAACCTGAGCGACCAGTTGTCAGAAAGGGAAGATAAGCTACTCAAAAGTAAACTCATTGAGTATATCATGGAGAATAAGATGTATAAGGCAACAAGGGCACAGTTCAGGGATTGGAGCATAGATGAGCTAAGAGAAGAAATCAACAGAATGCAAGAAATGTTGAAAGACCCTCTCAAAAAGCCAACTCCTCCCAATTGGGATTTACACAAGAAAAGATATGCCTGAAAGAGACTTAAAGTTGAATATAATGAAGAATGAACTAATTCAGAATCATTATGGTTCAAAGAACCAAGTGATGAGATGGGGTGAGGTCAGGGTGATAGACACTTAAAAAAAGTTGGAAGAAAGGAGGAAAAAGGATCCATCCATGCCACCTAAACCTGATTATTCAAAAGAAGATGCTATTCTCAAAGCCCAACTCTCCAAAAAGTCCAGCACAATATCTTCCAATTCCACACTTGCCCTGTTACATAGAAAAAGGTAAGGGGAGATGTCTGAAAAGGCTGACAAAGAGTTTGAGGATACATTCATCAAAGAAGGTATACATAACATGATTGATTATCCAACAGATGATTCAAGTGCCAAGCTGGCTAAAGATTTATCACAAATAGCTCCTTCTCAATCCTCATCAATAAAAGCTCCTTCAAGAAAACCTTCAGACCTAAAAATTCTAAAATGGAAGGTCTACAAAGACACCCACGAATTGACACTGCTCAAGTCTGATGGTAATGCCACTAAACTATCTATGGAAGCTGCTTATGGGCTTAAAGTAGAAGACTTCCAAGAATTATTATGTTTAGAGCTGGAGAAGGATGCTGATGACATAGAATCTCTTAACTTTGAACTTCAATTCAAAGGTCAAATAAGAGAATTTTTCCTGAGGAATAAAGACCAAGAATAAAGTGTTTTTAGCATCATCTGTTCCAGGGGAGATTGTTGGGATTGAACCCTATGAAAGGAACAGATGATACAAAGCCAAATAACACTATCCGAGCTTTGGTTAAACTATCAAAGGTTACAACCTCTGTTGTACATATACTGCTTTCCCTAAAGACTGCTCTCCTATCATCTGACTTCACAAAGTTGCAAAGGTCTGCAAGAGTTACAAGGATCAGAGGATAGAGATTAGAGCTTAGTCATTAGATAAATAATCAATGTAACAGTGCTAAGCACTGAGAGTTAGTATTAGCAGTGTTTGTAGTTAGTTACATATAGTTTCCTGTCACTATCAACCCTGATGTCATCAAAGATGCTCAGTGGTTAGATCGTTTAGTATAAATAGGTAACTTGTGTAACAGTTTAACTTATCTATCAAAATATCAACTTTCGCATATCATCTTCTCGGCATTTTCTTACTATGTTGGTGCATAATGTCTATGTCTTAGTCTTATATCGAGTCTGTATAGTATAGAGCTGAATAGACTAGGTGAATGAAGTATTTATGAACAATGTAAGCAAGTTCGCCCATGACTATCATGTATAGCCAAGTTCGGCCGAACTTGGTAAGGCAAGTTCGAGCGAACTTAGGTGTCTCCTAGGGCGAACTTGCATCACTATAAATACCTAGCTAGCCTACTTCATTTGTAACTTTGGCATTTTAGAGGCGAAGCTCTGTCAGTTTGTAACTAGAACGTTTGATCTATAAAACTGACGATTAACTGATTAAATCTTGTCTATTGGTAAACACGACGCAACATTTCCGCTATTATAGACATTAGATATCAAATTTAGGTTCCTAAGCATCAAGGATCGGTCCTACAAGTGGTATCAGAGCTAGAACAGCCTGATTTGATAGTATCAAGACAAGAGCACTTCTATTTCTACTCCATTCTTCTCTTTTTCTTAACTTTTGAACATAAAATGAAGAATTCACGGTCAAAATATTTTGAATTTTGAATATATCATGTAAAATACAACAAAGATAAACCCTTGAAAGATTGGAGACCAAATTCAACCGAATTCATGTCAAAATTTTGAAAAAACCATGTTTTTTGAAAACCTCCTTGATCGAACTTGTTGGCCATGTTCGACCGAACTTATAATAAAACTTCACTTTTCAAGTGATTTTTAGAAAGTTCGCCCAAACTCGAATAGTTTTTGACGAAATTTCAGGTAAGTTCGCTCGAAGTTACACAATTTTTCATTGATTTTACATCAAGTTCGACCGAACTTGTGTAAATTTCAAAGAAAACTTAAGTAAGTTCGCCCGAACTTACTAGATTTATATCAAATTCTTGAAGATAAGTTCGCCCGAAGTTCTGTTGGATTTGTGTTTCAAGTTCGACCGAACTTTAAGCAAAGTTTTCAAAACAAATCTAGCAAGTTCGACCGAACTTGTTAGAAAAGCTAAGAATTCTTCATTTGATATTACAAGTTCGACTGAACTTGTAGTAGGTCTAATTGTTTTCAAAGTTTTTGAAAATTTCAGAGTTTTTCGTTATTCACAATGGAGGATCAACTAAGAGCTTTTATGTCCGGAGCCAGTTCGTCAAATGCCAATGTGATCAATCAAGTCAATCTTGATAATGAAATGGGAATGACTGTCAAACCGCCCAAGCTGATGAGCATGGATGAGTACGAAGCATGGAAAGAGAAATTTACTTACTGGGTTCAAGCCATGCACTTCGCTGGCTGGGTGTCAATTGAAAGAGGCTATACTGTTCCGGTAGATGAACATCAACGAGTTCTTGAAAAGTACAACTACTCGACGGTTCAAAAATAAGAATATATCGCCAAGAAAAAGATGATCAGTCTCATCCAACAGTCTGTCAAAGAAGATATCCTGATTTCGCTACCAGAGTATACTACTGCAAGAGATCTTTGGTTGTCATTATAGAAGAAGTATCTAGGCAGCGCCGAAATGATCAAAAGCAAAAAGGCACTTATCCTGAAAGAGTTCGATATCTTCACTATGCTAAAGAATGAGACCATAAAGCAAATGATCGAGCATTTCTGTCATCTTAAAGTGCAAATGCGAAGACACGGTCTCGAAAAGACAGAACAAGAATACATCGACAAACTTGCTGATGCACTACCAGAGGGTGAATGGACTACGTATTTGATGGTTCTGAAGAACAGTGATAAGTGGGAACTTTTCAAGTTGTCGACGTTTATCGATAAACTCGAAGGCCACGAAATGGAACTTCTGAAGATGGCGAAGTCAAAAAACGCTAATGTTGTTCAAGACGTCGGTCTGTATTACAAAGCTGGAATGCTAGATAGTGTTTCGAGTCCTAAAATTCAGACGGCTTTTAGTGCAAACATGAATGCCTCTCCACAAAATCAGAATCAATCATAGCCTCGGTATGATCAGAGTCCTCAATGTTCTTACTCAAGCACTGGTTCAAATTCAACTTATCAAAGCCAAGCGAACCAGAATCAACAACAAAGTTCTGATCCGAATGTATATAAATGCAACATTGCAATGAATTTGAACAATGTTGTTTCAGAACAAGTTGCAAAACAACATATGTCACTACTCGCTACCGTATTAGAATCTTATGAATGTCTTGTTGCCGGTAAGATCGGAAACCCCGAGATGACCGCAGAAGATTATGACCAGGTAGACGAGGAAGAACTCGAACTAATGGACATCAAATGGTTCTTAGCTTCGATCATCAGGAGAGTGACAAAGTTCGTTGCACTCACAGGCCGTGACATAGGAAATTCCAGCAACAAATTAGGTTTTGACAAAACCAAAGTCACGTGCTTTAGATCCCGTCAAAAAGGGGCATTTTAAAAGAGAGTGGAAAAACACGGAAGCAACAGGAAATCAAAGTCCTTTCGAAGGAGGAAATGAATATTACAAAAAGGCATTTCAATATAAACCATTTCCGAAGAAAACTCAGGTTGAAATCTAAGAAAAACCTGACAATAGCACCACTGAGAAAGCTATGGTGGCATCCAGTGAAGATGATGGTTTTGATTGGAATTCTTACATTGGGAAAAAGACCGGAGTTGCTTTGATGGCGGAGATAGTTGAAGATAATTCTGCAGAGGAAGTAGCGGCAGCAACTGAAGCAGCGGCAACAGCAGAAGAAGCAGCTATCGAACAAGTTCTTCTGGAACAATATTTGCATCAACAACGAGAAGAAGAGGAATATATCCATATGCAGAGACAAGGAATTTTATCCTCTAATTCTTGTGACAGTTTTGCAGGTCATTTTAATGGCAGCTCGAAAGAACAAGTGGTTGAGGAGAAAAAGATTGATGAAGTGATCATTGATGTCACTCAAGAAGTGAAAGTCGAAGACCTCAAGGACATGGCAGATAAAGCTTTAATGGCGAATCTAACCAAGGTAGGTCCAGAGGTAAAAATTGTCGAGAAAGAAGTTGTCAAAGTACAAGTTGTTGAGGTTGAGAAACCTTGTACAAAATGTACTGAAACTTGTGTCGAATGTGCCGAAAAATCAAAGATCATTGCTGAAAACAATGTGCATAACGAATTGTTGAAATACGATTATCGCACAATGAAAGAAGCGTATGATAAAATGAAAAATGATCATGGCAGACTCGACAGAAATAACATCGAACAACATGATAAGATAAGGATGTTGAGTGGAACAGCAATGGATAAACAAAGGGCAATTAACACCTATATTAACACCATTGCTGAAACTAAACAACAACTTCAAGACATGACAATCGAAACTGAAAGAGTTCAACAGTTGTTGAGAAGTTATACCACACATGCATATGTTATTGATCACATTCTTCCGACAATCTCAACGGAAAAAAAAACCTAAAAAGAAAACTGGCAAAGAATATAGCAATGTTCCTCCACCCCTTTGCGAGAAGTACTGTCGCAAAACCGCAGACGGGATGGATAAGGCACTCAATGTTGAGTTACTTTCTGAGAAAAAAGATGAGTTGCCAGAGAATATTGATATAATCTATGCTAAATCTGATGATGATAACAATGCTATGGTTAACAAAGTGGTTGACAATGTTCTAAGTGATTCTGATGACGGCAGCATCAAAAGCACCGACTCGAGTTCAAAGAATTCCGATTCACATTCTGAAAATGACGATAAGTCGTTAGAGAATGGTCTAAGTGACGATCCTAATGTTGTAATGTACAAAATTAAGGATTCGGATAGACTATACATTGATGATAGCTTCCCGATTCAGAATGTGAAGGAAGAATTGCTTGGATAAATTCTTTAAACTCGTGGAAGTCACATCAGAGGAATTGGAAATTAACGAACAAAAATTCTATTCCAAACCTAAAAGAAACAACTACCGAAGGAATGGTGGTGATCATTCGGAAAACCGGAGAGCAGGGTTGGGTTTAGAAGAATCAGATGAACCAGTAAAGAAAGTGTCACCATTTCATGAATATAAAAACAAAAACATGAATTTTGTATATGGGACAAACACGGTTCATGAAGAGAGTTTGATTGGTAAACAATCAAATGATGAGTTTAAAAAGGAGAAAGAAATTCGAGAAAAAGCCAAGGTTACAAGGGGTGCCAAAACATCAAGTGGGGTAAAACCACTCACTAAAGGACATTCACTTGATAATCGGACATGTTTCAAGTGCAACAAAATGGGTCATATTGCACGACAATGTCTGAAATAAAATCGGTTTATTCTCGAAGAAGAGAATCAAATGTTGTAAAACCAAGGTATCTAGAGTTTGAAAAACCAATCAAGATTTTGAAAAGAAATGAATCTTTGCCAGAAGTTAAACCTAAAATAGAAAAGAAGTATGAGAATTCTACTTTTGAAAAAGGAGAAACTTCTAGGGCAAACGAAAACAAATTTTATATCAAGAAGGCTAATATCAAATCTCAAGTCTGGATTACCAAAAAAAGATCAACAACATCTGGTGTTATTAAGTTTGAGCTGGTAAAGACTGATAACACGAAAAAAATCTAAACTTGAAATCACTAAGTTTGAGCCTGTTAAGACTAGTGATAGCAAGAAAGAATCAAAATCTGAAATCATAATTGAAACCACATCTGAAACTGTCAAAAATACAAGTGGTAACAATTTAAGATAAAAAGTCGGTAAAGTTTTCAAACATAAATATCATAGAAAATTTAGATGAAGAATTCGATTATGCTGATGATTGTTAATTTGATTTTGATAATGCTTATCCAATTCAACCCAAGACCAAAAAGGCTTGGGTCTCACTTTTTAAATAGATTGTTAAAATGTGCAGGGACTCCAGAGATCCGTAATTTCAAAGTGGATTTTGGATAGTGGAGCTTCCAGGCATATGACGGGAATGAAGGCGTTGCTATTCGACATTAAAGCTATCAATGGTGGATATGTTGGATTTGTAGGAAATCAAGGTGGAAAGATAGTCGCCGAGGGAAAACTCTCCAATGGCGTAGTTTCATTTGATCGCGTGAACTATATTGCAGAACTTGAGAACAATCTTCTGAGTATATCGCAGATTTGTGACAAGAAATTTAAAGTCCACTTCAACGACGAAGAGTGTATTATCTTGAAGCCGGGATTCAAAATACCAGATGAGTGGATTCTGATGCGAGCACCGCGAGAGAATGATTTATATGTTCTTGATATGGGTATTGCTACCACTTCATCAAAATCAGCACAATGTTTTGTATCAAAGGCTACTGAAAAAGATTCTATTCTTTGGCATCGTAAGATGGGGCATATTCATTTGCGAAAAATGAATTTCTTGGTTCATAAAGATCTTGTAGAAGGCGTAAATCTTCAAAGTTTTCAGATGTCTGATCATTGCTTGGAATGCAAGAAGGAAAAGCAGATCAAGAAATCTCATCCAAAGAAAATTCTAAACTCAATCAAGTTGCCATTAGAACGTCTCCACATGGACTTATTTGGTCATGTAAATGTTCGAAGCATCTCAGGAGACTTATATTGCTTGGTCGTGACAGATGACTATTCGAGATATTCGTGGGTATTCTTTCAAGAATCAAAAGATGAAACGTTCAAGAACTTGGTTATTCAATTCAAGAAACTCGATAATCTTTATCATCTGTAGGTCAGATACATTAGAAGTGACAACGGCATAGAGTTTAAGAATAACAAAATGATGGAATTCTGCAACGCAAAAGGGATTATGCACGAGTTTAGTGCTCCCTATACTCCACAGCAAAACGGAATAACTGAACGGAAAAACAGAACTTTGATTGAAACTATGAGAACCATGCTTGCATATTCTAAACTTCCTATCAGCTTCTGGAGTGAAGCGGTTGCTGCGGCTTGCTACATGCTAAACAGGGTTCTCACTGTCAAACCAACAAAGAAAACATGTTTTGAGATGATAAACCGACGGAAGCCAAATTTGAAGTTCTTAGAACCATTCGGTGCACCATGTACCGTAATAGACCAAGATGGCAAATTCGGAGTTAAATCTCTTCAAGGTTTCTTTGTCGGATATGCGAGTCCGTTGAGAAGAGTATATGTTCCTTCATTGAGAAAGGTTATTGAAGCACAGCATGTGGATTGTTTCAACTACACGGATCCTATTCAAAGGAAAGGTGACGCGTGGCTGTTTAACTATCAAGACCTTTGGAAGTCATTTGACTTGCCCGAAGAACCGACTGACAAAGAAGTTGCAGCGTTATACTATCTTCACCAGTCAGCGAATCAAGAACAAATTGTTTGACCAATTGTGGTTAATCAACCAACGTTGGATCCATCTTCTTCTGGCGCAAGTTCAAGCAATAGTGGTGTTCCGGCTGAAAATGTTTCTGAAACATTATCAACACCTGCTACTCCTCCAACAAATGACTCTACTGAACCAGTTAGTACAACAATGGAGCCCAGTATGCCTCAGAATAAAAATTCTTATTTAGATGAAGCACCAACATTTGATGCTGATGGGGAATCATCTTCTTCAGATGAAGAAGTGGAGCAGATAACAAGTCTTCTTAATCAATCTGCAATCCCAAACAACATATATGAAGCTTCATCAAGCTCTCCAAACGTTGAATTGGTTGTTGATCTCAACATCACGAATCAGTAACAGTCAGTAGATGTTCCAAGTGAAGAATTGCCGCGATCATATTCCTATCATCCGTCAACAAATATTATCGGAGAACTTCAAACTGGTGTTAGAACTCGAGGGCAAATTAATAAAGCACTCAATTGTTTTTACACACGCGTTGCTACAACCCAGAACTATTGTTTCTATCCATGTTTCATCTCTCAGATTGAGCCAAAGACAGTTAATGAAGCTTTAGCCGATGAAAACTGGGTACAAGCAATGCAAGAAGAATTATTGCAGTTTGAGAAGTTGGGTGTGTGGAAGCTTGAAGACCTACCAGAAAATCAGAAAGCAATTGATACAAAATGGGTCTTTAAGTGTGAACGTGATGATAGAGGGGTTATTGTTCGTAACAAAGTTAGGCTTGTTGTCAAGGGATTTCACCAGCAGGAAGGGATAGACTACACGTAAGTGTATGCACCAGTAGCTCGATTGGAATCTATTCGAATTTTCTAGCTTTCGCATCATGGAAAGGATTTAAGGTCTATCAATTGGATGTCAAATCGGCTTTCTGTATGGCAAATTACGTGAAGAGGTGTACGTTGGACAACCATCACGGTTTGTCGATCCACTTAACAAGAAGAAAGTGTACCTACTGGATAAAGCTCTTTATGGACTACACCAAGCCCCGAGAGCTTTGTACGAGACGTTATCGCAACATCTCGTCGAAAACGGCTTTATCAGAGGAACTGTGGATAGTACTCTTTTCACCTGAGAAGTTGATGGCTATCTAATTATAGTTCAAATCTACGTTGACGACATCATCTTTGGATCTACAAACGATAGTCTCTGCAAGGAGTTTGAGGGAATCATGAAAAAGAAATTCGAAATGTCCTCGATGGGCGAAATGAAGTTCTTTCTTGGTCTGCAAGTAGATCAGCTTCCGGATGGTATTTTCATTCATCAGACTAAGTATGTTCATGACATCTTGAAGAAGTTTGGAATGGAAAGCTTGAAGCCTCTATCTACGCCTCTTGCTCTAAATCACGGCATTTGCGTTGACGAGACTGGAGCCAAAGTTGATGAGACGTTATACAGATTGATGATTGGATCGCTGATGTATCTGATGGCATCGCGCCCAGATATTATGTATCCAACCTGCCTATGCGCTAGATATCAGTCAAGCCCGAGGATCTTACACATGTAGATCGTGAAGCGTATCTTCAGATATCTGAAAGGATGTCCAAGCATCGGCTTGTGGTACTCGAAGAATGACAATTTTGCCCTCACAGGCTATGCTGATTCCGATTTTGGTGTAGATAAGTTGAACTCAAAATCAACTACAGCGGGATGCCAGTTCTTCGGAACAAGAATGGTAACCTGCCAGTGTAAGAAACAGACTACAGTCGCTCTGTCTACCTGTGAAGCTGAGTATATCTCGGCCTCCAGCTGTTGTTCACAGATTCTGTGGATTCAACAGCAGATGAGAGACTATGGTCTGCAATTTCTAGACACTCTGCTGTGTGTTGATAACAAGGCAGCCATAGATAAAACTAAAAATCCGGTTCATCACTCACGCAAAAAACACATTGAAATTCGTTATCATTTCATTCGTGTTTGCTACGAAAAGAAATTGGTGCGAATAGAAAAAATCCACACCAACGAACAAAAGGCTGATTTTTATACCAAACCATTTTCTTTGTCACGATTTAAATACTTGCTGAGAATTAACGGTATGAAAAATTTGCTGACAGGTGCGGACGCTGAGGTTGAATACGGATCGGATGACGAGTTCACGTGATCCACATTGGTTTGTAAATATTTTTCTACTTTAGAATTTTGTTAAAAACTAAAATCCAAAAAAAAAAGATGTTTTTGATTTTAGGGGGAGAAATGTTAGAGAAAATACAAAAACATTCAAAAATTTTAAAACCCAAAAACATATAAAAATTCAAAATGTACAAAAACATTGAAAAAGACAAAAAGAATTCAGTGTCATAAAAGGAAATGACAGTACATCAGTGGACTATCACAGTATGCTAAAGAAATGTAAAGTTTTAAAAGTGATAAACGAGTCTTACTGTGGATGTGTCGATAGACTTAACACGTTCAGTAAATTGTTTTTGAGATATAAACTAAATTTTACAACTGCTTAATCTTGTGGATTAACACATCTTGGATATATGGACTTAGTACTCCGAAATTTCGTTTGAAAGATTGCTGATTCTGAAATACGAGGTCCTTATAGATAGTTGATATCTGGTGTATTATATAAGTTCTTCTGATTTTGCGGAAGCAATGGCCTAGAACTTCTATAATACTTTCACTATAAACCTCCAAACTGCATGCAATATTGAAAAGAATCAAAAGATGAAATCATTTGCATTGCTAAAAAGATTCCTTAAGTGGAACACACCTTGAAGACGAGCCTTCATCTCTTTGTCTGTATGGTAGTACTAACCTGAGCTCTCAAGGTCTCGCACAACCCAGATACAGATATCAATTATGCTATATTCACATGTAAGATGAAATCTAGGGAATCTGGATACGGGAGTATATTCAAGAAATGGGAACCACAGATAAGTCAAGTTTCATGAATTCTACCTTAACATATCTTGAAACAGTTGAGAAATGTGGTAAAGCTTAAGTGGACAAACATATCGACAATCTAGGTAAATGAGTTTAAAACTTAAAGTCTGTTAAAGGTCAACGGTACTGGTGATATGTGTCAATTAACTGATATGATCCTTAGACACGAATTCACAAAATATGTCTATAAATATGTTTGTACATAGTTTACATTGCTTATTACATTGTATTTCAGCTTTACAGATTAAAATCAAAAAGATTTTCGGTGTGTTTTAGCATAAACTTACAAAAATACAAAAAGATTTTATTTCTACTTGTTTTCAGCAAACCAATGTTGGAGAACAGATCTTCGAAGTCTGGTAAGATGCTAGAACTAGAGGGAATCTCTTTGACAACGGGCTGGGAACTAATCTGTTAATCTGAAAAGTCAAAACGATGAAAAGTTCATTAATTTGAAACTTTGATTTTGAAAATATCAACAGTTTTTCATAACGGGTCAAACCAGGGTTATTAACTTGGACTCGGCAGACAAATCAGTTAACCAAGGTCATTAGCTTGGACTTGGTCAACTGAGGGGATTTTTCATAACTGATAAAAAGTTGGAAAGTACAGGGGTCAAAAATGAAATTTGAAAAAGTTAAAAAATTGTGGTTTGGCAAGTTCGGCCGAACTTGCTAAAACAAATCAAGTTTAACAATCAGCAAGTTCGACTGAACTTGCTAAAGTGTGGCTGTGTTGTTTTATAGATAAGTTCGCCCGAACTTGACTGGGCTTTCATGATTGGGCTTAGCAAGTTCGCCCGAACTTGACTTGATATAAATACCAATCAAGTTTGGCCGAACTCACTTATCAGCAAACACACAATCCCTGAGCGAACTTGAGCTTTGAGAGAATTTGAATGATTTTGGCAAAATCATAACGATACGCTGCCTAAATTTAGTTGTTTTTGGTGATTTACACACCATCTACAATGGCCAAGGTATAATATTGAACATTGAACCGTGTATTGATCTTAAACGAACCAAATAGATCTGAAAACTTAAAATATGTTAGATCAAGGTGTTGTTGGTTAAAACTGAACATAGATCCTTAATCTACACATAAAATCAACCGTATAACATGTTTTGATTGAAGTGAAACGGATGTTTAACTATTTTGAACAAGTTGGTTTTTTGGAGAAGACGACAAGTTAGGCCGAACTTGTTGTCAAGTTCGACCGGACTTGTCTGAAAATATGAATGAATGAAACCTTAACAAGTTCGACCGGACTTGTCCAAAAACTGAATAAAGAGAATTGAGATATGTTCGACCGAACTTCATGTATTTGTTTTTTGAATATCATGTGGAATTTCGCCCGAACTTGGATCTTGAAAAACTAAATACTGTTAATATATGTTCGCCCGAACTTATCATTCAATGTTGAACATGTGTTTAATACATGTTCGGGCGAACTTAGGTAGAAAGTTGTAACACTATTCAAGTTCGACCGAACTTGATAAAATGTTAAGAAATTTTGTGAAATATTTCTCGATAAACGTGCTAATTGTTTTGCATAATTTTTCAGGCACATGTACCAGCGCGTGTAATTTCTGTTGAGTTCTCCAAAACTCATAATACGTGCATTACGCTTGACAAATTTATCTGTCCGTCACTGAAGGAGTACGACAGTATATTAAAGTTTCTTGACGAAAGCCATATTCGCCGAGCTATTACAGAGCGCACAGTATCATATCGATCACACATCGTTCACTTCTGGATGAACACAAGCCTTAGTGCTGACGAGAAGACAATCACTTCAACAGTACAAGTTGGAAATGAAGTTAAACCAATTTCTGTGACTGAAGACGATATTAGACAGATTCTGGAATTCAAAGATAATGAAGACAATCCGATTCATTTAGACGAGAAGATGGTGCGTGGTTGTTTCTTTCGTATGGGTTATAAGGGGAGCGTGAACAAACTGACGCTGAAGAAAGGGGAAGTGCCAAACCCCTATATAGTTTTGATGCATGCTCTAATTCACACATTCAGCCATCGCAAAGTCGGTTTAGATGATGTTCAAGACTATTTAGCTAGCATGGCAACGACACTTATTCTGAAGAAGTCGTTCAATGTTTCTAAGTTAGTTTTCACTCACATGTCGAAGAACATGGAAGATTCAAGGCTATGCCTATATCCGAGATTTGTTTAGATGTTGATTGACGAAAAGTATTCCAACATTGCACGAGACCCAAATGATGTGTTGTATCTGGTTCATCTTGATGAAACAACAGTAAAGAAGCTAATCAAGTTCCAAAAGCAAGCTTCAGCTCCTGTTGCGAAACCAGTGTTTGGAGCTATAAAAGATTCAAATTATATCTCGCCACCTGATAACAAGTGGAGAAAGGATGGTAGTGATGATGAGAAAGAGCTTAAAGCTGAGCAAGAATGGTTTAAAGAATTCAAACCAAAGGCAAGAAGCGAGTGGTTTTTAAAGGCAGAAGTTGATAAGCCTAAAAAGAAACATGCTGCGAAGAAAGTCGAAACTATGCTTGTCGACGAGGATGAACCTGAAAACATTGAAGCAGTTGCTGGATCGAGCGCTGCAGTTGTAATTGAAAGTCAGGAAACTGTAAAATCAACTCAAGAAGATGTGATTTTTGCTTCTTCTGAGAATGAAGAATCTGATGAAGAAGTTCCTGTCAAAGAGCCAGAAAAGACCGAGGCAGAGATTAGAGCAGAAAAGGAAAGAAAATTGGATGCAGATTTTGATCCTAACACTGAAAAAGAATCTGACGAAGAGAGAACGAAGAAAAAGTCTAAGCGTACAAAATCTCCAACAATCGAAATCTCTAAGAAGACTACAGGATCACCTCATACCAAAGGGAAAAGAAAAGCAAAGAAAGTTCAGAAGGTTGTAAGTAAGAGGTACAAAAGCAATTCGAAAGGCATAGAAGCCACACAAGAACCTTCTGGTGCTCAGGAGAAAGGAGCCACACAAGAACCTCCTCCACAAGAACCTCCTGTTATTGTTCATGCTGAAACTGAAAGGCTAGGAGTTACACAAGAACCTCCTGTGTCTGGATTTGTTGAAATTCCTATCGCTGAATCTCCTATTGCTCCAACGACTTCTATTCCTAAAAGTTCTATTCCTAAGAAGTCAACACCGAAAGCTGCAACACTTAAAGATTCAACACCAAAGACACCAAGGGGAAATCTGTTTGGTGATATGCCACATGGTCCAATCAGTCTTGAAGACTTGGATGAATTTTTCCCAGAAACTAATTTTGAGATGCTAGAGAAGCACGTGAAGGTGTTAGAAGAGAAAGTTACACAGAATGAGGTTGAAAAGGCTGAGCTTGTTAAGAAGGTGAATCAAAGCGAGGTAGAAAAGAGTTGCTTGATGACAAAGTAAAGGTGTTAGAGAATGAACGAGAGTATTTCAAAGCACTAATTGAAAGTTTGCAAGACGCGAATGAGAAATTACAGACTGAGATTGCAGATCTAAAGACTATCCAAGCATTGAACGATCAAAGATTCAACAGATTGCAGAAAGTGTTAGCAAACAATCTAAACATTGATTTCATTGCTGAATACGATCGGCTGGATCGTCAGGAAGCAAAAGAGCGTGCTGAGAAAGAGTTAGCTAAAAGTGGTAAAGGAAAGCATGTTTAGGGTGAAGTCCCTAAATCTTCTAAGACTGCTGAGAAATCTTCTGATGTTCCAGAGAAACCAATTGAAGAAATTTCAAAAGCTTCTGAGTCTGATATCCAAAAGGTTGATGAATCTGTCAAGCCTTCTGATCCTATTATTGTTTCTGAAGAAGAAGGCAATGAAGAAGCTGAAAAAGATAATAAAGAGGATGAAGAGGAAGAAGGTTATGAGGATTGGAATGTTGGTGATGATGACGATGATTATGATCAAGGTGGTGATGATTTTGATCAGGGAGGTACAGGTTTAAAGATCACTGAAGCCAAAGTATCTGATGAGTTTGATTTTTCTGATCTTATGAACGATGAGTCGAATAGGATGGAAGATAAAAGTTAGGGGGAGTCAGGGCAGAAAGGGCCAACTGATGATGATATTGATTTGTTAAATATTGATCGTTCTGCGAAGCCTGTGACTGCAGTACCTACGGAGTCTTTAATGCTAATGTTGGAACACAATATGGAAGAAGGTGAGTTTGTACATAACTACACGAAAGAAGATTTGGTAAGACTAGTTGAAGTTGAAGCTGAGAACTTAGAGTTTGATTTTGAGGAAGTTATGAATGTTAACACATTTTAACCGAAAGAGTATCAGTATGAGAGAAGAAGCTGATGAGTATAATCGAGTGATAGTTGAAGATTGGTCATCAGATGATGAATCAGATCAGAAAGCTAAGTATGTTGGTCAAAATTCAGAAAGTTTTCCTACATTTGAAGAGATGTACAAACAGCTTAATGATGATATGTTGAAAGATAGAATTGCTAAAGCGTTACGAGAAGGAAAGATTCCTAAGCCGATGACCAAAGAAGAGATAGATGAAGCGAAAAAGTCCTGGTTCAAGGAGATGCCACGTGAACGTAAATTTCGACATCCACTAGCATTCTTCACCAGAAATAAAGATGTTTCTTTGGGAGATATACTGAGTTTGGGATGGTTTAAAGAGCTCAACGTATATGCAATCAAAAGGGAATTTGGAGTGCAATACTTCAAATATCTTGTTGATTTCAAGACATTGCCGTACTGGGATATGGAAGAGTTAGTACAAACAATAAATGTTACTTATCATATGAAGACAATAGATCAGTTGTTGTGGAAGATGATTAAGTACGAAGCTGTTAAAGGTTGGAATCATTGGATGCCATTTATTCTAAGACGAAGAGTTAAGATCAATAAGGTTACAGGGGAAAAGGACATAACGTTAATTATGAAACGTCCTAGAGCCATGAGGAATATGCCACTTATGCCGATCGAACAGAACTTCTATCCTTTATTCAAGTGGTGGCATATAGATCCAGCTACTTGCGAAGCGGTGATTGTGTTAAAAATTTGAAGATCATCTGGATATTGCTAAGGAACGAGTTGAAGTGATGGGTCATCAGGGTATGAGAGGTTTGTGGAGGACGATAAGGATTCTAGATCCTATGTGGTTGGTTAACTGCTCGAGAGAAGATATAAAATGCCTTTTCTACAGCAAGATTGTTTTTGAAGAAAGAGAAAAGGTACAGGCGATGCAGTATCAGAAAGTTGTTAACGTCTGCTATGCACGCGAAGTCAATTCTGGAAAGATGTGGCAGACGAAGTGGAGAGATCTGGAGAGAGTAGAGTCTCTAAAAGAAGAAACCAGAAATGAGGCGATTACAAAAAGAATGGAAAGGCGGTAAGGCAAAGTTCGCTAAGAATGGCTAACTTTAAAAGACCACCGCCAACTGATCAAATGCCTGATCCAAAGCAAGAACGACGAAGGAAGCCGTTCAAGAACTTCTTCGGTCGGGGTGCGTTAAAGTATATTATGAAGACAAAGTTTTTGAAGACTGATAAAAGACGAAGACGATATCCAAGGGGGAGTCTGTTGGTGCATAATGTCTATGTCTTAGTCTTATATCGAGTCTGTATAGTATAGAGCTGAATAGACTAGGTGAATGAAGTATTTATGAACAATGTAAGCAAGTTCGCCCATGACTATCATGTATAGCCAAGTTCGGCCGAACTTGCTAAGGCAAGTTCGGGCGAACTTAGGTGTCTCCTAGGGCGAACTTGCATCACTATAAATACCTAGCTAGCCTACTTCATTTGTAACTTTGGCATTTCAGAGGCGAAGCTCTGTCAGTTTGTAACCAGAACGTTTGATCTATAAAACTAACGATTAACTGATTAAATCTTGTCTATTGGTAAACACGACGTAATATTTCCGCTATTATGGATGTTAGATATCAAATTTAGGTTCCTAAGCATCAAGGATCGGTCCTACATACTACCAAACTTCAATTGCAAAGGCTGAGGGGGAGTTTGTGAATCACATGCGAGTTTACCAACTTGAAAGGATGATGATGACGAAAACAAACGACCATTGCTTGTAGTAAAAGTTTTCCATTTATATCCGCTGCAAATCTCTTTTAAAACTCAATCATTTTCCATTTTTGAAACAAAAGGTACAAGTAATTCAAACTCATATCCTAACAGTAACGCTTCGCATTTCTGTACTTTCCCCATTTAGAATGTGTAATGGTATTTCTATTTATGGAAACTTGTAATCATGTCGCATTTGTATTTCACTTCCAACTTTGTAATCCGAGACTTAGATCTTAATGAAATTTATACTTTATACATACTTGTTATACTTACAATTTAACCGTTTATACGCAAACCAATGCTTATTATACGTGCCTATACTCATACATACATTCTTGATACTCCAATTATACTTGCTACACTTATACTATACTTTATCACACTTTAAATACCTAAAAACACGTTAAAATCCAAGTTTTAGCTTAAAATGAGGGAAAAATCAAGTTCATGGGCTAAATTGCAAAATCTGCCAAAATTGGTCTCTGGCTGGGGGGCGGGGGACTAGGCCTTGTCTCTCACGGGGCGCGAGAGACCTCGATCCACAGAACATTGTTTCCAGCTTACGGGTTGGACCAATATTCCCACCTTTTGTCACACCCAATCACCTCTAAACCTCATTTAACACTACCCTAACTCACCCACTATAAAACCAAGACTCAACACACCCATTTTCAGTTTCCAAACACTTATACACTCTCAAACTACTCTCAAATCTCTGGAAAATCAGATTCAAGGCAGAAACATCTAAGTTACAATAGTGAGTTCATACTCACTTCTCTTCCATCTTCTTCTTCCTCCACAAAACCTGGAACACCACTAGGAGTGTTTCCACAGGTTTTCCATGGAAAACCAAGGTGGAACATCACCATTTTGAGGTCCAAACTTTCTGTTTTGGAAGAAATCCTTATAAAATTTTATTGAACTATCCTTTTCTCATACAATCTTGTGCCTCCTATGCTCCTAATCAAGACTATGGTTTGACAGCTTGGCCAAGGTTGTACATACAAAATCGGAGGTGTAAATTACCTCCAAACTTTTTGTTTTTTGCTAAGGTTACTAACCCACAAGTTTTGAAACCATCCAAGCTTGTTCTTGTAACAAGACTTGTGCTTTGGTATGAGTGTGAATAACTTGGAAGCCTTGGCTATCCTACCTTCATTCCACCACCTCACTTGATGTTTTCACCATTGTTATCTCAAGTAGTTTGCTAGATTGAAAGTAACTTAACCCCGTCTAGCCGTTGACACTTAGTTAACTCTTTCTATGTCGGAAGTTTCTCACCGGGTTGATGTTTACTTTACTACTTGATATAGTGATGATTGTACTTTTACTTATTATCTCATTCATGACCATCCGAATTGTCCTTGTGACAATTTGTGTATTGGTGAATCGTACGAAAGAGGTTAAAGGACGGTTATCCTCCTACCTCCATGTATGACTTCTATGAAATTCCATGATAAACATGTTGGACATAATATGTACTATATGATTGTATAATTAAGACAAAAGGAAAGATAGAAGCAAAATAGGGAGAATCAACATTTTAAGCAAGAATCAAGAATGGTCAAGTTTGGTACTTACTATAGACCAGGTCGAACATGGCAATTCTACCTAATTCCCTATAGTTACGGCTCTAACACCAATTTGTCACACCCCAACCGATGGCGGAATCATCGGGGCAGGACGAAAACGAGATTGCAAGAGACTTCATAACACTATTTGTGACAATGTTTAATTCAAAACCAATTTCATTTCATTGATAATCATTTTCAAATACTACAAGGAAGCAAAGTACAACATTGGAAAGTCAAAGTACAACAAAGTTAAACAAACTGAAATAACAAAATAAAAATATTGCTAAATGCGTTTCTAGTGTCGTCCTGATAGATTTCATCATAGTCAACATCATCAACCTGCAACATGTTTAAAAGTATAGTTCAACATAAAAGCATTGGCGAGCATACAAGTTTTGTTACATAGCATAATAGTGAAAAAGTTGTCTCATATCCAACATGGCAATTTGCATATTATGTTACTATCATATTAACATGTGTTAACTATATGTCAAACCAAAGTCTAACGCAATCGTGCTTACCATCGTCACCGAAATGACAAGGTGTAAAATAGTTTACTTAACAATACCACAAGAATACGGGCGGTGCGTTAATCCTATAGCTCTATAATTGTCAAGGGAGGCTAGCAAAATTATTGAGCATATGAACACAAGTATACATAGTATGTGATAACAAGAATAATACAAGTATCATGTTTAAATAGATAGAGTGCGATTATAACACGCTTAAATGTGAATCGTGATTTGTATAGTTAAACATGTTGCACCCAAAGTGTGTAAACGAAAAATGGGTTCGAGCATACTCACGGTTTTGCAAAGCTTCCTAAGAAGATTCCCGCGAGTTGCTTGAGGTTGAAGTTGAAGAACGGAACACCGAGGTTACCCTACATGGAGTAAACGAAGGTGTATGAGTATTTGGATGTTAACGGAGGATTTGGATTCGGAATTTAATATGCAAAGTATATATAGGAGAAAGTAATTATCTAGACTTGAAACACCCGTTTTTGACACTATAGCAACCCATATGGGTGAATGTGATTTCATGGGTTAAATTTCCCATTAGAATCGTAACGATGTGTTCAAGACTTAGATAATATAACCTAGTGTCATGACAAGTAACCATATTGATTATTGTCAAGGGTTCGGTTATGTATAATTTAATATATATATATATATATATATATATATATTATATAGTACATAGTATGTCCAACATGTTTATCATGGGAATTTCACAGAAGACATGCATGGAGGTAGGAGGATAACCGTCCTTTAACCTCTTTCGTAAGGTTCACCAATACATAAATTGTCACAAGGACAATTCGGATTGTCATGAATGAGATAATAAGAAAAAGTACAATCATCACTATATCAAGTAGTCAAGTAAACATGAACCCGGTGAGCCACTTCCGACATAGAAAGAGTTAACTAAGTGTCGGCGGCTAGACGGGGTTAGGTTACTTTCAATCTAGCAAACTACTTGAGATAACAATGGTGAAAACATCAAGTGAGGTGGTGGAATGAAGGTAGGATAGCCAAGGCTTCCAAGTTATTCACACTCATACCAAAGCACAAGTCATGTTACAAGAACAAGCTTGGATGGTTTCAACACTTGTGGGTTAATAATCCTAGCAAAAACAGAAAGTTTGGAGGTAATTTACACCTCCGATTTTGGAGGTAATTCTATGGCCAAGCTCTCTAACCATAGAATTGATTAGGTGCATAGGAGGCACAAGATTGTATGAGAAAATGATAGTTTAATAAAAGTTTATAAGGACTTCTTCCAAAACAGAAAGTTTGGATCTCAAAATGGTGATGTTCCACCTTGGTTGTCCATGGAAACACTCCTAGAGGTGTTCCAAGCTCCCGAGGTCTCTCGCGCCCCATGAGAGACAAGGCCTAGTCTCTCGCCCCCCACCAGAGACCAATTTTGGCATATTTTGTGTTAGGACACGATGTATATTGTCTATGTCTTGGATCTAGTCTAAATGTACAGGGTTATAATGTTTAAGTTTAAGATTATGTTTGATTAGGGTGTAGTTCGCACGAACTAGCACATGTAATAGTGTAGTTCGTACGAAGTAGTACTTCATACGAACTAGGACACTAGTCACTTTGGTGCGAACTACAGAGTCTATAAATAACTGTCTTGGGATTTAATTTGTAACAGTTTTGCAATAGTGACGGCGAAGCTCTGTCAGTTTAGGATATCTAATGTACAACTTTGAACATTAATAAACTGATGTTTAAACTAAATATCTTGTGTATATTGTCACTAATTCACGTAATTTCCACATACATGAATTAGATACAAACTAAGGCACCTTTGCTAAGGAATTCAACGGTCCTACAGGTGGTATCAGAGCTATGGAGGCCTGATTTGTGGACATCTACACAAGATCTACTTCTACTTCTACTCATTTCTTCTTATTTTCCACTTTTTAACGAACTCACGGTTAAAATGGACTGAATTTTCAGTAGGTCATGTAAAATCACATAATGATAAACCCTTGAAAGTTTCAAACCTAAAATCAAACGAATTCATGTTGAAAATTGCAAAAAATCACATTTTGGAGAACAATTCTGTGCGAATTGGAGATCTGTAATTCGTATGAATTACAAGTCCAAAGTCTTTCAAAAATTGTTACCCTAATTCGTGCGAATTACAAGTGTGAAATTTCTCAAAAATTTTATCCTAGTTCATACGAACTAGGACATCCTAATTCATACGAATTAGACCTTCTGACTGATTATTTTCAAGTTTGAACGTGTTTCAGGTATTTTCAGCGTATCAAAATGGATTCTGAGTTCTATAATGCGTTCGCAACCAGTGCTGCAAAAACAAAAAAAAAAACACAGTTGCTCAAATGAACCTCGAAAATGAGATGGGAACGACTATGAAACCCTCGAAATTAATGAATCTCGAAGACTACGAGAGTTGGAGAGAAAAATTCGAGAACTGGGTTCAGGCGAATCATTTCAATTGCTGGCTTGTGATCGGAACGAAATATTCTTTGCCAAGAGATGAGAACAATTTGAAGAAAATCCCAAAGAATTTTACTCCGGAAGAAAAAAGAAGATTTTGTCAATGAAAAGAAAATGATGAGTCTACTGTTACAATCGGTCAAAGAGGACGTCCTGATGCTTTTGCAACATGATAATCACTCACAAACATTGTGGAACGCTTTGCGTATGAAGTATCATGGAAGTACCGAGATGAGGAAAAGTAAGAAAGCGCTACTGAGAAAGGAATTTGACATATTCAGTCTCATGAAAGGAGAATCAATGAAATAATTGATCGAGGCATGGAATTCTTAAAACCGATGAAGAACTGGTTGACAAACTGGCAGACGCTTTGCCAGAGGGTGAAAGGTCTACGTATCTGAAGGTACTGAAGAACGGGATTGAATACAGTGGGTATAATTTACCAACTTTCATTGAAAAACTCGAAGGTCATGAGATGGATCTTCAGAAGATAGCAAGATCTAAAAGTGCACAAGTGGTACAAGATGTCGGTCTGTACTACAAATATGGGTCTACTGATACTCAGAGTCCTAAAATACAAACCGCTTTCAGTGCAAATGATTCTGGAAATTTAAATTCTAGCCAATCAAGTTTTCAATCCTTTCCAAGTTACAATCTGAATACACCTCAGACACCACATGATACAAATCCATTTTGTAATCAATCAAATCAATCAAGCAATGCAAGTTCAAACCTAAATGTCATTCAATGCAACATTGCCGTTAATTTGAAGAATGCTCAAAATTTCAACGATCAAACAGTAAAGCAACATATGGCACTACTCGCAACTGTCTTAGAGTCCTATGAAAGCTTGGTCGCTGGTAGGATTGGTAATCCAGAAAAGACAGCTGAAGATTACGACCAAATCGATCAAGAGGAACTGGAGTTGATGGACATAAGATGGTGTATGGCTTCTATTATCCGAGGAGCAACCAGATTCATGGAATTAACGGGAAAAGAGATAGGAGATGGAAAAAGTAAATTGGGGTTTGATAAGTCGAAGGTCACTTGTTTCAAATGCAAAGAAAAAGGTCACTTTAAAAGAGAATTTCCAAATCGTGAGGTAAGTGGTAACCAAAATCCTTTTGGGAACAGCAACGATTACCATCAGAGAGCTATTTACCATCGACCTTCTCCGCAAACAAGATTCGTTCAAATTGAAGATGGACCGTCACCATCGAGAGAAAAGGCTTTGGTAGTAGCACAAGAAGATGAAGGCTTTAACTGGAACAAATATCTTTCCAAGAATGAAAGCTTAGGTTTACTGGCTGAAATCATTGAAGAGCCAGAACCTAAAATGGAAGATTCAAGTGTTATTTTTGATGAAGAAGAATATTTGGAAGATGCACTATTAGGGGAATATCTTCAACGTTTAGAAGAGGAAAATATTTTACACAATGCATTTAAAAATATTATTCCACCTAATTTGATGCCTTATTTTGCAGGATTCTTTGGTACTGAAGTCATGGACAGACTGTGGAGACAGTGAAGCTGGAAACTGAAGAAGTAATTGATGTGGAAAAGGAGATGACAACTGAAAATTTGACTGAAATTGCTAACAAAGCAATGATGGCAAATTTGAAAGAGGTAGAGTCTGATTCATAAGAAAAAATGGTTAAGAATGAGAAATCAAAAGAAAAAGAAGTGGTTAAAGTGCAAATTGTTGAGGTTGAGACACCATGCGCAAAATGCCTTAAACCATGCGAAAAATGTTTTTAAAAGGATGAAATAATCAAAGATCTTAACAAACATAATGAAAATTTCAGATATAATTATAGAACAATGTAAGAATCATATGAAAAAATAAAAAGAACTTATAAAATGGCCGAGCAAGCAAATCTTGAACAAAATAAAACGATGGACATGTTAAAAGCCACTTTAATAGAAAAACAAACGACTATTAACATTCATATAAACAAGATTGCTGAACTTAAAATGGAACTTGAAACAGAGAAAATTGGAACTAAAAGAGTAAATAAACTCTTGATCAGTTATTCGAAAAGTTCATATGTCATTGATCATATTCTTCGTACTGCAAAAATAGAGAGGATGGTAAAATTGAAAAGAAAAGTGTGGATTATAGATATGTTCCTCCACCTATGAGGCAATGTTATGTGGAAAAGAAACCTGAGGGAATGGAGGAGGCGCTCAATTTGAAACTTAAAACTGAAACAAAAGATGAGCTACCTAAGAATATTTATATAATCTACACTAAAATAGAAAATGACACTAAAACTGAAATTGTGAAAAATGTGGTTGAAAAGGTTTTGGAAAATGATCCTGATGGTTCAAATTTTGAAAGTGCTGAGTCAAGCTTAAATAGTTCAGAATCCGATTCACAATCTGAAAATGAAGATAAAGTTTCTTCATAAGATAGTTTAAGTGATGATCCTAACGTTGTTTTATACAAAGTTAAGGATTCTGATAAACTGTACTTTGTTGAGGCCTTTCCCGATTCAGAATGTGAAAGAAGATCACATTGATAAACTTTTCAAACTTGTAGATGTAAAATCAGAAGATCTTGATAAAAATCTGACAAAGTTTTATTCAAAATCCAAAAAGATTTTCAACAATTATCGAAGGAAAGGTGGGGATTTTCCTGAGACAAGAGAGAAGGGTTGAGTTTTGAAACAAAGAAAAAGAACAAAAAGCTTCCAAATTAGAATTATAACAATAAGAAAATGGAATTTATTTTTGGAAGTAACACAGTTGTTGAAAAGGTAATCATTGGTAAACAATCAAATGATGAATTTAAAAAGGAGAAAGAACTCCGTGAACAGAAGTTGGATTCATCTGCTAGATCTGATAGCAGAATATGTTTCAAATGCAACGAAGTTGGGCATATCACACGGCGTTGTTTGCAAAAGAATCCAAGATCTGCTTACGGAGAAAGGAAATTCACAGAAGATATAAACAAAAAATCACCAAAATTTTGAAAGGAGAAACTGAAACTGAGAAACCAGTTCATGACTTTGTACCTAAAAATGATACTGATATTTCGTCGGTGAGAGTTGAGAAGAAAGAATCAAAATATTACCCTAAAAAGGCAAATTTGAATCAACAAAGATGGGTGGTTAGGGCAAGATCATCTTCTGTGAAATCCAAACAAGCTAACTCAACCAAAGGAAAGGAAAAGGTTGAACAAGCAAGCACGAGTGAAAGTGTAAAACTTGAGAAAGTTGAAAAACCAAAAAAAATTGAAGGTGCAAAAGATTTTCCTAAACTCACAAAGATAAAAAAGAAAGTCAATTTTACAAAAGAGATTGTTGATGAGTATTTTGATGGTGAGGATGAATATGCTTTTGAGTATGATTACGAAGATGCTTATTCAATCCCCAAGACCAAAAAGGCTTGGGTTTCTCTCTTAACTAGATTCTCTGGTTGTGTGTGCAGGGACTTCCACGGTCGATTCTTTCTAAATGGATCATGGATAGTGGAGCTTCCAGACACATGACCGGAATGCTAGCTTTGCTTTATGATGTCAAATCTATCAGAGGTGGATATGTGGGCTTTGCGGGAAATCAATGCGGTCGGATTATCGATGAAGGAAAGTTGTCGAATGGTATAGTATCTTTTGATCGAGTGAACTATATTGCAGAGTTAGAAAACAACTTGCTGAGTATCTCCCAGATATGTGATAAGAAGTTCACCACACATTTCAATGACAAAGAGTGCATGATCTTGAAACCCGGATTTAAGATTCCAGAAGAGTGGATTTTGATGAGAGCTCCAAGAGAAAATGATCTATATGTGCTTGATATGGGAGTTGCCACTACTACATTAAAGTTTGCACAGTGTTTTGTTACTAAAGCTACAGAAAAGGAATCAATGTTATGGTATAGAAAGATGGGTCAGATACATTTAAGAAAGATGAATTTTTTGGTTCACAACAACTTAGTTGATGGGATAAATCTGAAAAGTTTTCATCTGAATGATGATTGTGTCAGTTGCAAAAAAGGAAAGCAGCACAAGAAATCTCATCTGAAAAAGCTGTTAAATTCAATCAAGCTACCTTTAGAACAGTTACACATGGATCTCTTTGGACCAGTTAATGTGATATTTCTTGAGAGCTATACTGCTTGGTGGTTACGGATGATTATTCAAGGTTTTCATGGGTATTCTTTCAAGAGAGAACGGATGAAACATTTCAAAATCTGATGATTCTTTTCCGAAAGCTTGAGAATTTATATCATTTACCCATTCGAAGAATCAGAAGTGGTAACGGAATGGAATTCAAGAATAACCGAATGCTCGAGTTTTGCAACGATAAAGGCATTCTTCACGAATTCAGCGCCCCGTATACTCCTCAACAAAATGGAGTAGCTGAACGTAAGAATCGCACACTTATTGAAACGGCAAGAATGATGCTGGCTGATTCTAAATAGCCTGTGAGTTTCTGGAGTGAGGTTGTTGCTACGGCATGTTATACCTTCAACCGGGTGCTAACTGTTAAACCATTTAAGAAGACATGCTTCGAACTTCTAAATCAAAGGAAACCTAACTTGGAGTTTCTTGAACCTTTCGGATCTCCTTGTACGGTATTTTATCCTGATGGAAAATTTGGAGCAAAGTCGTTAGAAGGTTTCTTTGTTGGATATGCAAGTCCACTACGGCAGGTATATTTGCCAAGTTTGAATCAAGTGGTTCTTGCACAGCATGTTGATTGTCGAAGATATACTTTGCCAACACAGAAACCTGGAGATTCTTGGATGTTGAATTACGACAATTTGTGGGATTCTTTTGAATTACCAGAAGAACCAAATGAAGATGAACTTATAGTGTTATATCAAATGCAACAAGCAGCAAATCAAGAGCAAGTTTCACAACCGATAGTGGTAACTCAACCACCTATTGGTTCATCAAGTGCTGGAAATGTTCAAACAAATGCTACAGTTGAACCAGTTGCTGCAACAATTCTAAATTCATCTGATCCCATTCTTTCTCCAACAAATGACGCGTGTGGGACCCGAAAACGAACCTAAACGCGTAAACGAAGATAGACATCATCTTTATAGCACGAAAAACGAAGCACGACAAAGCGGGGGTGGGGTAGGGGCACCCCACCTTGTATATATCTTTTTTTATTTTTTTTCTCATTATTCCTTCATCTTTCACCTCAAAATCTGCCATAACCCTCAAGAACACAGCTGATTCCTCATCAAAATCCAGCCAAATCAAAGGTATTTTTCAAGATTATTAAGGTTTTGATGAAGTTTTCTTGATTAAACATGAACTAGACTATGAAAACTCTTTTTAATCCATGTTAATGGATGATTTAAACATGGTTCTTGGCTGAATAAGATCACCTCATGGATTCCCTGATGTTATATGATAGCCAAGATCACAAAACTTTGGCTTTAGATACCCTAATCAACCCCTAATCGACCAAAAGCGAATAACAAAGTGATTAACCAAAAAACATTGAAACAAGGCTTGATTGACATGGATTATGGCAAGTTTGGATTGTGCTTAATGTGTGGGTACTAAATATAGCATCCACACACTTCGGAACTCGAGAAGAACACACGGGAGCGGAGCTTGCGCTAGGTATAACACCCGAAACCTTTAACTAGCATAGGCAGAATATTGTCTGGACTATAACTTGGTCCGTGATCCTTGGATTGAGCTGAAAACTGGTGTGGTGATGTAGGGTACTGACAAAAATGTCCAGGTAAAATTTTAGAATTTTTGGAATTTTCTATGATTTTTGGCGAATGTTTGACTGTTTTACGGAAAGAAATTCGGGAAAAATACCAAACGGAGTCTATAAATCACCAAAATATACATGAACATCAAGAAAAATATAGATAATGTTCTGGGAAGTTTGAGAGCCATTGGTTGAATTTTGATTTGGATTAAAAATTCGCGTTTCTGGTAGTTTTCGGTAGCCGAAAACGCAATGAAACAAATCGGAAAAATGCCAATTTTTTTCAAATAGTTCCTGGACATATAAGGAGCTTTCTGGAGTATTTTGAGAATTTTAGACATCGGATGATAAGCAATGTAAATTATTCGGTTAAGTACTGTTAAAAAAATAATTTATTTAAGGAGATAATGGCTAAATAAATTCCTGAATTATTTTTCTAATAATCTATATATTTTTACGGATTTGTATAAAAATTTCCAGATTTTTATTTAACTTGTGAATTAAAGGGAATTTAAGGAATTAAAAACAGTTTATTTTAAACTAATTTCGGCAGTTTACCGCATAACGAACCTGCCGGAACCGGAAACTGACCGAACCCAACATTTACTATAATTGGAATACCGGGAGTATTCCAGGAGATTTCAGGGTCGTTTGGACACTAGGGGTGTGTCCAATGTCAGTTCGGGAGAATCCCCGACGATGAAAGCGGAAACTCAATTTTGGGCAACCTGAACTCCCCAAACACCCAAACTCCCTGATGAAAAGTTAATCTTTTCTAAATAACAGTGTATTGGCACTGTCAAGATCTTAGTGCCGTTATCCGAACACATAGAACAACCGACTTTGGCTGGCACGCGAACCGGTGCCCGGGATCCAAACGTGAAACTGATCCTACCCTAATATCCATCACCACACCAGGATACTAGATGTACAATATGGCCAGAAAATACCCACCCGGGCCCAAGTTATAGGCGTTACCGACTTAACAACTGATATTGGTAATTACTTGTATGATTAGTGTTAGAGCCGAACCAGCTTACATATACTCCTATTGCTACCTGTGATACTGCTATCCTGTGAGTTTCACTCCCCCACTTTTAAACTGTTTTACTATTTTCTGAGGTGATTTGCATGTTACAAACTATGTTAATTGCACCAACTTGTGATGATGTGAACTACCTACCACACGAACTATCCCCACTACAAGTTATTAACGTAAGTCGTGGGCAATGGATAGTACTATTGGTCTGACAAACCCAGTTGCTATGACCGGACTGTGTGTCGGCAAATAGGCAACTGCACGCATCCTAAACTCTGTTATGTTATTAGGCATAACTAGCTTGGGGCATTGAACTGCACGTGACGCAGTTGGTGGGCTGGGGGTGTCTGTTATGACATGGCCCGGCGGGCTGCGGTGTCTGTTGTGACACGGCCTGGGGGATCGAGGTGTCTGTGATGACACGGTTCGGTTAAAACAGTCAAGGTTTCACTTGCGCACTCATGTAATTACATCTACGATCTGTGACACGTGCAATTAAACTTGTTAACGCATTTTGTTACGAAACAACCAAACCAGTGGAACTCACCGGCTCGTTTAGCTGATCTCTTTTTAAAATTAACATGTATTTCAGGTAACTTGAGAATAGGGTGATCCGGGTATGTTGTTCAAGACGTGTTTATAGACAAATACTGTTATAGACGCATGCGGCTTAGAAGACTTATGTGGTTCGTGGGAACACGCAGTTGTAACATACATGTAGTATGTAATCAACATTTTGTAATTAATAAAATGTAGTGTGTAGGAACGTCCACGATTAGCACGGAACCTAAATTTGTTATCTATTGTCCAATTAGGCGGAAACTAATGACAAGTTAACCAAATAACAAGAATTACTCATTTAAATGTTGTTTTCATTTATCTAAAGTTCAATACATTCGAGAACCGGATCCGACAGAGCTTCGCCGTCTCTGTGCCAAAATCTCTCTAAGTTACAAATGAAATAACCAAGGCACCTATATATACTTGCACAAGTTCGTTGGTAAGAGGATGGGTTCGGGCGAACTTGACTTAGTCAAGTTCGGCCGAACTTGACATCAACAAAACCATCTCCAGCGAACTTGGCCTCCAACTCCCCTAAATATTGTAACAACCCGTAATTTCAGTTGTTCCTCGTGTATTTATTTTTATTTTCTAGATTTGTACTCCGAGATTCGTTAATAGAAATGTTCGTATTAAATTAAATGTGTTTTGTCAATACATCGCATTGTTACATCACAGCTAAATGCTAGTTAAACGCTTATTTAACGCAACGCTTCGTATATCTCATCGCTGTCCTATCGCAATCGCAACGAAATTACTTAATTCGGTACATTGGAATTATGTGGTAAAATTAGTTTACGTGATTGTGTGTTATACGTGTTTATGTGTTATGTATGTTATGATTATGATTACGCTCGCTATCGCATCGCCCTCGCACAACTCGAAACGCAAAATCGCACTATTATATCAATTATAACGCTTAATATAACCATCTAATACAAAACGAATCGCCAACCGAACTCTTAACTCTAAACAAACGAAGAAAACCCAACATTTGGGCCAAGTTCACTAGAAATTGGGTAACCCCAAGTTCGGCCAAACTTGACTGGCCAAACAAAACTCTCAACTTTCCACAAGTTCGCTCGAACTTGTCCTATTGGGTCAAGTTCAGCCGAACTTGACTCAACCTTTCCGAATTTCACCTAAGTTCGCGCGAACTTGCATGTTTCCATGCAAGTTCGGCCGAACTTGACTCCACCAACTCACCTTTTTGTCTTCCCCTATAAATACTCAGCCTCATTCTCTCATTTGAACTTGACGCAACTTCGCTCTGAGCTCTCGAAACCTAAAACCCTCTGTTTTCTAAGTAAGAATCAACCCGATTTCAACTACAATGATGTTCAACAACGTTTTTCAACATTTTACAATGATTTTGCACAAGGCATTGCCTTCGTTTTCATCAAATCTTTTCTGTTTACGAAAATCTTCATCTTTTTCCATCAAAACTTCTGTTTCCACTCAGATCTATACTAGATCTGAGCAAAATCTTTTAAAACACTGATTTTTACACCATTTTCAGACTAATGACGTATGTTTCGTTCACTTTTGAGTGGAACGAGGCGTTGTCGAAGCTAGATCTCAGATCCGGAAGCACAAGGACGAAATCTTCACTTTACACAAGCTGGACTAACCCGTACGAACCTCCAAGTTCGTCCGGATTAGCCCGAGTTTCTGTAAAATGGCTAAGTTCGCCCCAAAAAGACCTCTCCAGCCTAAGTTTTACTCAGTGGCTTAAGGTTGGAGGGATGAGCACTCGATTTTCTCAGCAAACGACGTGAAAATGCAAGATTTTGGACCCGAAAACATCAAGTTCGCTCAAGAATCACCAGCACCCAGGTCAAGTTCGACCGAACTTGAGCCCATTTGGATCAAGTTCGACCGAACTTGGGTCTTTTTCACCAATTTCCACACAAGTTCGCCCAAACTTGTCTAGTTTCTTAAGAAACTATACAAGTTCGCCCGAACTTGTCTTTCCAGTAAGATTATCTCACAAGTTCGCTCGAACTTGACAAGTTTCCTAAGAAACTTACCAAGTTCGACCGAATTTGTCTCAAATCTCACCAAATCCTTACAAGTTCGCTCGAACTTTCATGTTTACATACAAGTTCTGCCGAACTTGTCTACGGCTCAACTCAAACTTAACTGTTTCAGCAAATCGGAAGACTGATGCACTTCTGTCCGTTTACAGGCTGATCCGGCGCTCTTCCCGGCTCTCCTCAAAATCACTCATCTCACTTAAACGCACCCACTGTGAGTATACTTGACCAATTTTCGCTTTAATGCACTTTTTGGGTGTTACATACGTTCTTCTATCAAAATCACTTCACAAATCAAATTGTTTATCACACGCGAATAATCTGATTGTATTTGCTCAATACGTGATACTAGAAACATGTGACTAGGAGTTACTTTTGTTAACTTGCCTCCTTAGCTAGTATGGTACTATAGTTAGGCTAACACCCGACGGGGTCTAGTTAGGATGGACGCGCAAGCCCTCTCATGGTAGTTAGCATGAGAAATAAGCCTATGTTTATCTGTGTGATGTGTTTTGGTGTATCATTATATGTAATTGGACTATTTCGCGAACGCTTTCTCTATTATGCTAGTAGTACCTAAACCTGTATGCTCACCTTTACTTAATTATATTGACTTGTATTTTAACGTATGTAACAGGTTGAGGATTTTTAGCTTGGATGCATTGGATTATGCGTAGTTTAGTCTTTTAGTTGTTCATGTTTGGAACTCTTGTAATAGAAATCTAGGGGAGATCGAATTAGATTTATGTTTAAGAGATTTTGTTGAATTGTAATGGTTGTTTTGAGGATTGTATGAGTTTGATAGTATGAGATATTAAATGTTGATTATTATCTTTGAAATGATTGTTTTGGAATCTCTTGATCAATCTAATTTGCCTAGTGCCACTACCCCGATGTTTCCGCCATCGGTTAGGGAGTGACAGATTGGTATCAGAACCCATAACTATAGGAAATTAGGTAGAACTGCCGTGTTTAGCCTAAGTCTATGGTTAGGATACTGATTTTGACTGTTACGCATCGATTACGCGCCCGAAACGCAAATAACAGACAAGTTCGCCCGAACTTGAGGGCAAGTTCGCTGGAAATTGATCAAGTTCGCTCGAACTTGATCAAGTTCGCTCGAACTTGACCTAAGTTCGACCAAACTTGCCTCATGTCTCAAAGTCAGAAGTTCAACAACAAAGTATATCAAGTTCGCTCGAACTTGACCCACTGGGTGCAAGTTCGGCCGAACTTGATGTCTCACCTGCTTGAACTTGTGATTTCAACCCGAAAACTTTACGAACTGACCCGATCGTGCGAACAAGTCCTTTCCTACGAAGTGTTACTCCTCAAAGCGAGAAGTTCCATTTGGTACGAACCGACAACTCTGCACGAAACGGCCAACATACTTAGCTTTTCCTAAAGCTACCACAACACACGGTTATGAAACGCTCGTATCTCACAAACGAGGATCAAGTCGAGATTAGGTGTGATAACCAAGAACTCTCGATAAGATCGCTCATCCCACGTATTACTCATCATGAGATATATCCGTTGAGTTAGGAGTGATATCCAAACCTCGACGAAAGTCTCCATTTCTATCTAGTGGAACTCCCGATGTGATCGGTGAGTACAACCACAATTTGGAACTAGTCGTTAAGTCAGGGGTGAAACCCGTACCTTAATGATGAATTCCATTCTTCGATTTTCAATCTCACCAAAGTCTCGGTTATACCGATGGTTTGGAGCACGTATTAACTGGAAGGGTAAACGTCGCTAACCGCTTGCGGTGAGAGCGTTTATCTATTAGGCCAAAGCGTGGGTCCAAATACAAACGGTAGTCGAATCACTTTGGCGTGTCAAACATCTCAAAACCCCGGACACTCCCAATTGATTTAAGCCTGATTGTCGATTTACGCATCATTGAGTTTATTTATTATTTATGTGTGGAATTACGAATTTTACGATTTTACGATTTTACGTTTTATCAATTTCTCGATTTATCACATTTACGCTCCATTAAATGTATGCACAACTTGCACAGATATCTCAATCTAAAACGTAAATAAACAAACGCAGATAATCCAACTTAACACTCTGCTTACAATGCGCTACTTCTCTCGGTTATTTCACGCTAAGCTACGATGTATCGCTACCTCGCTACGCTATCTCTTGAAACGCATTCTGCATTGTTACTATTAGAAGGTGAATACGTGCAAATATGTGCTTATGTGCTTCTGTGCTTATATGCTTACGTGCTTACGTGCTTATGTGCTTATGTAATTATGTGCCTACGCGCTTATATGATAACGTGCTTTACTTGTAATAATAATAATAATAAAAGTTTTGAACATAACTCTATTAATCGAATCTCATCCTATCGAATATTTTCACTGTAGATGTCGTCACTCGGATCTCATACTCACCGTACTGCTCAGCACCACAGCGACAACAAGCGCATCGCTTCACTAGTCGCCAAGGAAGTGGCAAAAGTTATCCCGCAAATCGTCTCGGAAATTCATGCTGTGAGCAGTAACTCCTCAGTCGACTCGAAAACTGAAAACCCCAAGCCACGATTCAGCTTCAAGAATTTCAAGGCCTGTGCACCTCTCGCCTTCACGGGCAATGATGGACCGACTTCTATGTTCCATCAGTTTGACGCCATTGAGGTCACCTTTAGGCAAAGTGGATGCCCCGATGACCTTCGCACAGTGAACGCTACAGGAGTCTTTCAGTCCCGTGCTCTCGACTGGTGGACCGCCAAAAGAAATAGGCGTGGTAATGATGAAGCCTATAATTTGTCTTGGGAAGAACTCAAGGAAGTGATGATGAAGGAGTTCTGTCCTCCGCATGAGAGGCAAAAGCTCGAGAACGAATTTTGGGGTATCAAACAAGATGGTCCCGTCAATGCTGGATTTACCGCTCGATTTAAGATTTTGAGCATCATCTGTCCCAGCCAAGTTAATACTACTGAGAAAGCTATCAAAAAGTACATCCGAGGTTTACCCGAATGTGTTGCAAATTTCATGACAGTTGCTCGTACTGCAACCATCGAGGAAACCTACATGCCCGTCGCTGAGATCAACGATTAGCGAGTTCAAGATGGTTATTTCAAGAATCATGCGAAAGTCGCCAATCAAGCTGTAACCAAACCAACTACTGCTACCGAACCATCCAGTGATCCGAAGGGAAAGCGTCAAGGACGCAAGAGAGGAAACCCGAGCAAGAACTATGCCCTCGCAGCTCCAGCAAACCCTCAGCCGCTTCAGTCAGCCGCTCCAAACGCACCTCCAGCTAAACGTGCGTATACTGGTCCTCACCCATTGTGCCCTAAGTGCACATATCATCATGTGGTGGGTGGAAACTACCGTTTTTGCACTAACTGCAACATCTATGGCCACTTCACTGTGAGTTACCGTACCGGCCCTCGTCAACTAGCTCTTCAAGCTCCTCAAGCTCCAGCACTGCCAGCTCCTCAGCGTACTCCCCAGAACAACCAGTAGCAACAAGCAGCAGCTCCAAAGGCACGTGTGTGCTATGTGTGTGGTGATCCGAACCACCTTGCCAATGTCTGCCCGAACTGTACCGTCAAGCAAGAGCCTCGGCAGCAGCCGCAGCCGGCACAACCACAGCCTCAGCAGCAACAAGCTCAGGCTGCACGTGGGAGAGCCTTTAACCTTAATCACCGCCAGGCTCAGAATGACAACAATGTTGTCAATGGAACATTCCTCGTTAATGGTATTTATGCTTCATGTTTATTTGATACTGGTGCCGATAATTGTTTTGCATCGTTAGAATTCAAAAAGGTTTTAAAATATAAGCACGCTAAACTCCTAAAGACTTTCGATGTGGAAGTTGCCACCAAAAGAACCGTTACCGTTAAATCTGTTCTACGTGGTTGTTCTCTCGATCTCAACAACCATGTCTTCTCGATCAATCTCATACCTATGCAGTTAGGTAGTTTCGATATCATAGTAGGCATGGATTTCTTCGTGAGAATCATGCTGAAGTTGTATGCTTCGATAAAATGATTCGCTTCCCTCTCCCTAACGGTGATCAACTTCATGTCTATGGTGAAACTCCCTCAAAGAAGTTGATGCTTCTGTCATGTACTCGAGCACACAAATGCTTGCAAAAGCGATGTGTTGCCTTCCTCGCTCATATCGTGAACCCGGAGAAAGAAAAGAAGACTTATAAAGATGTTCCTGTTGTTTGTGAATTTCCTAAAGTCTTTCCCGACGATTTACCTGGCTTACCCCCTACTCATGATGTTGAATTCCGTATCGATTTAGTTCCCGGTGCTACTCCAGTTGCTAAAGCTCCCTATCGTCTCGCACCATCTGAAATGCGCGAGCTATCGAGCCAACTTCAAGAGCTTCTTGATAAAGGTTTCATACGCCCGAGCACTTCGCCATGGGGTGCACCCGTCCTTTTCGTACCCAGAGAAAGAAAAGAAGACTTATAAAGATGTTCCTGTTGTTTGTGAATTTCCTAAAGTCTTTCCCGACGATTTACCTGGCTTACCCCCTACTCATGATGTTGAATTCCGTATCGATTTAGTTCCCGGTGCTACTCCAGTTGCTAAAGCTCCCTATCGTCTCGCACCATCTGAAATGCGCGAGCTATCAAGCCAACTTCAAGAGCTTCTTGATAAAGGTTTCATACGCCCGAGCACTTCGCCATGGGGTGCACCCGTCCTTTTCGTGAAAAAGAAGGATGGATCGTTCCGAATGTGCATCGATTATCGTGAACTTAACAAACTCACAATAAAGAACCGCTATCCTCTTCCTCGTATCGATGACTTATTTGATCAACTTCAAGGTGCTACTTGTTTTTCCAAGATAGATCTTCGTTCCGGTTATCATCAGTTGTGTGTACTCGAAGAAGATATTCCGAAAACCGCCTTTCGTACTCGCTATGGCCATTTTGAATTCGTGGTCATGCCCTTTGGTCTTACTAATGCACCCGCGGTCTTCATGGATTTGATGAACCGTGTGTTTAAAGCTTTCTTAGATCGTTTCGTCATTGTTTTCATCGATGATATCCTTATTTATTCGAAGTCGAGAGACGAACACGCGCGCCATCTCCGTTTAGTCCTCGAACTTCTTCAAGGAAATCGCCTTTAAGCTAAGTTCTCCAAATGTGAATTCTAGCTCGAAGAAGTCCAATTTCTCGGCCACATCGTTAATAGTCAAGGAATTCACGTCGACCCTGCAAAGATTGAAGCCGTCAAGAGTTGGATCACACCAAAGAATGCCTCTGAAATCCGTTCATTTCTTGGATTGGCGGGTTACTACCGTCGATTCATCGCCGACTTCTCGAAAATCGCCATTCCACTTACCGCTTTAACTCATAAAGACAAACCTTTTGTTTGGGATTCCAAGCAAGAAGAAGCTTTTCAAACTCTCAAGCGTATGCTATGCAACGCTCCTGTACTCGCTTTACCTGACGGAAACGACGATTTTGTTGTTTATTGCGATGCCTCTAATCTTGGTCTTGGTTGTGTTCTCATGCAATGAGACAAGGTTATCGCGTATGCGTCTCGACAACTCAAGATCCACGAGAAGAACTACACAACCCACGATCTCGAACTCGGTGCAGTTGTTTTTGCATTAAAGATATGGCGACACTACCTTTATGGTACTAAGTGTACGGTCTTCACCGACCATAAGAGCTTACAACATATCTTTAATCAAAAGGAACTGAATATGCGCCAACGCCGATGGGTTGAACTTCTCAACGATTACGATTGTGAGATACGCTACCATCCCGACAAAGCAAACGTCGTCGGCGATTCTCTAAGTCGACGAAGCTATGTGTATAGTGTTCGTGACTCTCAAGCTTTGAATAATCTTGAAATTCTGATTCGCTCCGCCCAATTCGCTTGCTTTAACAAGAATACTTTGGAAGATGAAATGAAATGTGGTGCCGAAACCCAGCTCGTAAAGAAGCCTAATGGTATTTATTACTATCTCGATCGTATTTGGATTCCTACCCGTGACAATCTTCAGGAACTGCTAATGACCGAAGCCCATAAATCTCGATATTCCATTCACCCCGGTGCCAACAAAATGTATCAGGACCTTCGTCCTAAGTACTGGTGGCCGAGCATGAAAAAGGATATCGCCATTTGTGTCTCAAAGTGCTTAACTTGCTCGAAGGTTAAAGCCGAACATCAAAGGCCCTCTGGCTTACTCAAACAACCCGAAATCCCGATGTGGAAGTGGGAGAGTATAGCTATGGACTTTATCACGTAACTTCCCTGCACTTCCTCTGGTCACGATAGCATTTGGGTTATCGTTGATTGTCTAACTAAATCCGCGCAATTCATTGCCATACGAGAAGACTGTAAGGTCGAACGGTTAGTCCGAATCTATACCGACGAAGTTATATGTCAACACGGGACGCCTCGTGACATCATCTCTGACCGAGACGGTCGTTTTACCTCACGTCTCTGGGAGACTTTTCAATCCGCTCTCGGTACTACTCTCAATCTCAGTACCGCTTTTCACCCTCAAATCGATGGCCAGACTGAGCGCACTATCTGCACCCTCGAAGACATGCTTCGTGCGTGCATTATAGATTTCTGTGGTAACTGGGATACGCATTTACCTTTAATTGAATTCTCGTACAATAATAGTTATCATACCAACATTTAGATGGCTCCTTTTGAGGCAATGTATGGAAGAAAATGTCGATCGCCTATTGCATGGCACGAGATCGGAGAAGCACAAATCACCGATCCCGAGCTAATCCAAGAAATGACGGACAAGATCCTCCAGATCAGAGACAATCTCTTGAAAGCTTGGAGTCGTCAAAAGAGTTATGCCGATAAACGCCGCAAGCCCTACAGTTCAAAGTGGGAGATCACGTTCTCCTAAAGGTTGCACCTTGGAAGGAAGTGGTCCGCTTCGGCAAGAAAGGAAAGTTAGCGCCTCGATACATTGGACCCTTTAAGATTCTGAAAATGATCGGTAAAGTAGCCCATCGTCTCGAACTACCGGCGGAACTAAATAATGTACATCCGACTTTCCACGTGTCTAATCTCAAAAAGTGCCTAGCCGAAGAAAATCTGCATGTCCCTCTCGAAGATCTGCAAATTAATGAAACGCTCCATTTCTTTGAAAAACCCGTTGAGATCATGGATCGAGAAACCAGGACACTTCGACGCTCACGCATCCCGATCGTGAAGGTCCGATGGGAAGACAAATGCGGCGCCGAGTTCACTTGGGAACTCGAAAGTGATATGAAAACGAAATATCCACATCTCTTTGTTACGGCCACTGCTTAATTTTGGGAAGAAATTACCTAAAGTAGGAGAGGCTGTAACAACCCGTATTTTCAGTTGTTCCTATTTTCGTGTATTTATTTTAATTTTCCAGATTTGTACTCCGAGATTCGTTAATAGAAATGTTCGTATTAAATTAAATGTGTTTTATCAATACATCGCATTGTTACATCACAGCTAAACGCTAGTTAAACGCTTATTTAACGCAACGCTTCGCATATCTCATCGTTATCCCATCGCAATCGCAACGAAGTTACTTAATTCGGTACATTGGAATTATGTGGTAAAATTAGTTTACGTGATTGTGTGTTATACGTGCTTATGTGTTATGTATGTTATGAAAATGATTACGCTCGCTATCGCATCGCCCTCGCACAAATCAAAACGCAAAATCGCACTATTATATCAATTATAACGCTTAATATAACCATCTAATACAAACTGAATCGCCAAACAAACTCTTAACGCTAAACAAACGAAGAAAACCCAACATTTGGGCCAAGTTCACTCGAACTTGGGTAACCCCAAGTTCGGCCGAACTTGACTGGCCAAACAAAACTCTCAACTTTCCACAAGTTAACTTGCCCCAATAGGGTCAAGTTCGGCCGAACTTGACTCAACCTTTCGGAATTTCACCTAAATTCGCGCGAACTTGACTCAACTAGCTCACCTTTTTGCCTTCCCCTATAAATACTCAGCCTCATTCTCTCATTTGAACTGGCTGCAACTTCGTTCTGAGCTCCCAAAACCTAAAACCCTCTGTTTTCTAAGTAAGAATCAACCCGATTTCAACTACAATGATGCTCAACAACGTTTTGCAACATTTTACAACGATTTTGCATAAGACATTGCCTTCATTTTCATCAAATCTCTTCTGTTTACGAAAATCTTCATCTTTTTCTATCAAAACTTCTGTTTTCACTTAGATCTATACTAGATCTGAGCAAAATCTTTTAAAACATTGATTTTTACACCATTTTCGGATTAATGACGTATGTTTCGTTCACTTTTGAGTGGAACAAGGCGTTTCGAAGCTAGATCTCAAATCCGGAAGCACAAGGACGAAATCGTCACTTTACACAAGCTGGACTAACCCGTACGAACCTCCAAGTTCGTCCGGATTAGCCCGAGTTTCTATAAATGGCTAAGTTCGCTCCAAAAAGACCTCTCAGCCTAAGTTTTACTCAGTGTCTTAAGGTTGGAGTGATGAGCACTCGATTTCCTCAGCAAACGACGCAAAAACGCAAGATTTTGGACCCGAAAACATCAAGTTCGCTCAAGAATCACCAGCACCCAGGTCAAGTTCGACCGAACTTGAGCCCATTTGGGTCAAGTTCGACCGAACTTGGGTCTTTTTCACCAATTTCCACATAAGTTCGCCCGAACTTGTCTTTCCAGTAAGATTATCTCACAAGTTCGCCCGAACGTCCAAGTTTCCTAAGAAACTTACCAAGTTCGACCGAACTTGTCTCAAATCTCACCAAATCCTTACAACTTTGCTCGATCTTGTATGTTTACATACAAGTTCGGCGGAACTTGTCTACTGCTCAACTCAAACTTAATCGTTACAGCAAATCGGAAGACTGATGCACTTCTGTTTGTTTACTATGCATATGTCTGTTGCCTACGTTATCGTATAATATCGAGTCAGTATTTGGGAGCGAAATGTCAAAGTTTATGTATATTTAGGGTCAAGTTCGCTCGAAAAGGAAGTTTTGTAGTCAAGTTTGGCCGAACTTGACTTAGCAAGCTCGCCCGAACTTGCATTCCCTCCAGCGAACTTGCACTCCTATAAATAGGAGTCTTGACATTTCATTTGTAACTTCAGTGATTTTGGCACAGAGACGGCGAAGCTCTGTCCAAGTGTTTCCAGGATCTGTAACGTTGAATATTAATGAAACGGTGATTAAATAGAAACAAATGAGTGTATCCAATTCGCATAAGCAAACGGATTCCACACGTTTACCTTAGGTTTGCTAGATTTGTGCCCGAACGATCCGTATAACGGACCTACAAGTGGTATCAGAGCAGGATAGGCCTAATTTGAAGACATTGGACATAGAACATTTCATCTTCTGCTCATTTCTTCTATTTTTAACTTTTCTTGGACAATTCACAGACAAAATGGACTGATTTTCAAGTATAATATGTAAATCCATAATAGATAAACCTTGAAAAGATCAGAGCTTAAAACAAACAAATTCATGCCGAAAAATTGAAAAAACCATGTTTGAAATCACAACTTCGCTCGAACTTGACTGAAAAACTCAAATTTTTCGTCAAGTTCGCCCGAACTTGACTGATTTTTCAAGGTTTTTACTCAAGTTCGCTCGAACTTGACTGTTTTTTTCATCATTTTTAGTCAAGTTCGCCCGAACTTGATAAAAATTTGTTGAAAGTCTATACAAGTTCGCCCGAAGTTGCTATCTCTTGAAAATTCACATAAGTTCGCTCGAACTTGCTATTTTTCATAACATCTCAACACAAGTTCACTCGAACTTGTATTCTGCGTGAAACAAGTTCGCCCGAACTTGTTAAATAGCTGAGTTTCACACGCTGTAACAAGTTCGACCGAACTTGCTTAAGAGACTAAAAAAAGGCATGAAAATCCTGAAAAAAGTCTTTGACATTAGATATCGTTAGATTCGTATCGACGAGACGAGTTTAAAGCTCTAATCTGATAAAAACAGTTTTCCGAAAAATTTTAAACGTTTTTAGCGAACCGATTGTCGATTAAGAAGTCAAATTTTACTAAATTGTCTGTTTGCTAATCATAAATTTGGAAAATGAAATGGGGTCCGTGAAGTCACCAATGTTGATTAGTATAGATGAGTATAAAGCCTGGAAAGAAAAATTTGAAAGCTGGATCCAAGCTATGCATTTCCGCAGTTGGGTCGCGATTGAGACAGGTTATGTCGTTCCTAGAGATGAGAATCGGAAAATTATGGAAAAGTGCAAATATTCTACTCAACAGAAAGATGATTATTTTGCTGAAAAGAAAATGATTAATCTTATCCAGCAATTGGTTAAGGAAGACATCCTGATACTTTTACCAGAATACAAGACTGCGAAAGAATTATGGACATCTTTGGAGAATAAGTTTCAAGAGAGTGTAGTGGTTAAGAACTGTGAAGCTCTAGTTTCAAGTATATCCACAAATGAGTCTTCAAGTTCTAAACCAGTCTGCCCGGTCTATGATGTAGACAATTATCAGGCAGATAATGCCAAATCCTTGAATGAGATTGAAAGTTTGACATTAGAAAATAAATAATTAAAAGAAAATGAAAAGAATTTTGACTTGTGTTCTCTTTGGATATGGCTTATATTGAAGAGCTTTCTTGTAGTACTCATTGTTACTGCCAAAAGGATTTTGGTTTCCACCTGCTTCTTGATTGTTACATTCACGTTTAGTGTCCCTTTTGTCGACACCTGAAGCATGTGACTTTTGACTTATCAAATCCAAGCTTGTTGATTGAATTTCCAATATCCCTTCTAGTGAGTGCCACAAACTTGGTAACTCTTCTGATGATAGATTCCAGACTCCACTTTATATCCATCAGTTTCAACTCTTCCTCGCCTACCTGATCATAATCCTCGACAGTAGCAAGAAGTGCTATGTGCTGTTTGGCCACCTTTTCAGGAAATACATTCTTCTAATCAACTGCTATGTTGCATTGGAAAACATTTGAATCAGAACTAGATTTGTTTGTCTGATGTGGAATGAAGAGTTTGAACTAGCACTTGTATATCCAGCATATGGGGAACTCTGATTTGGAGAAGAATTCATATTTGCACTAAATGTTGTTCGAATTTTTGGACTTTGAATTGGAGTATCTTGAACACCTCCTTTGTAATAATCACCGACATCTTGAACAACATTAGTATTCTTTGATTTTGTAATCTTCATCAACTCCATTTCATGACTTTCTAATTTGTCGATGAAAGATGACAATTTGAAATGTCTCCAAGAAGGACTATTCTTCAGAATCATCAGATACGTTGTCCATTCTCCCTCAGGAAGTGCATCGGCCAACTTCTCAATTTGTTCTTCATTAGATCTCTTGATATCATTTCTTCGCATCTGGACCATGAGATGACAATATCTATTGATCATCTGCTTCATCGTCTCACCTTTAATCATCGTGAAGATCTCGAACTCTTTCTTAATCAAAGCCTTTTTTATTTTAATCATTTCATTGCTTCCTTTGAATTTGTCACAAAGAGAGTGCCATAAATCTTGTGACGTTTCATATTCTGGCAATAATATCAAGATATCTTCCTTCACTGATTATTGTATCAAGCAGATCATTCTTTTTTCAGCAACATAATTTTCTTTGTCAGTCGGTGAAAACTTGTTCAGCGGAAGATCTTGATCACACTCATCTTTTGGCCACTTGTAACCATCTTCAATTGCAACCCAGCTGTGGAATTGATTTGCTTGAATCCAATTCACAAACTTTTCTTTCCATCATTCAAATTCGTCCATACTCATTAGCTTTGGCCGTTTTGTCGTAGTACCCATTTCGTTGTCTATATTCATTTGGTTCGCCGCAAGAGTATTAGCATTTGATGAAGAAGCCACTTGTGAAACGAACACGTTATGGAAATCTTCCATAATGACAATCTGAATACTTATCTGAAAATACGATAAAAAACACTCGAAACTTGATTAGTAATAGACAAGTTCGGTCGAACTTGTGTGAAAATCAGATTTTGATTTCGGTTTTCAACAAGTTCGGTCGAACTTAGATGACAATTTACAAATTTTATTACAACCAATCAAGTTCGGTCGAACTTAGATAAGAAGATTTCAAATTTGAACTATTTCGAGCGGACTTGTGAAGGATTTCAAGAAAAAGATAAGTTCGGTTGAACTTAGGTGAAATTTTAAGAAAGTTATCAAGTTCGGGCGAACTTGTGTGAGAATTTCAACAAAAATTTACTCAAGTTCTGTTGAACTTGTTTAAGAATGTTGGATTATCTCTCAAGTTCGAGCGAACTTCTATAAAAATCTTGAAAATTCTATCAAGTTCGGTCGAACTTGATTAAAATCAGTGAAGTTTTAATCAAGTTCGGTCGAACTTGATGTTAAGTTCGGCCAAAACTAGTTTCCAAAACATTGTTTTTTCAACTTTTTGATATTAATTTGATTGAATTTGATGTCCAAATTCTCAGGGGTTTACCACAAGTGTATTTTACATGACATATTCAATTTGGACAAAGTTTGCCCGTAAATTCTTCATTTTTGTGAAAATGTTAAGAAAAATGATAGAATGGGGTAGAATAAGAGAAATTCTTGTCTTGATTCTAGCAAATTTAGGTATCCAGGCTCTGATACCACTTGTAGGAACGTCCACGATTAGCACGGGAACCTAAATTTGTTATCTATTATCCAATTAGGCGGAAACTAATGAAAAGTTAACCAAATAACAAGAATTACTCATTTAAATGTTGTTTTCATTGATCTAAAGTTCAATACATTCGAGAACCAGATCCGACAGAGCTTCGCCGTCTCTGTGCTAAAATCTCTCTAAGTTACAAATGAAATAACCAAGGCACCTATATATACTTGCACAAGTTCGCTGGTAAGAGGATGGGTCCGAGCGAACTTGACTTAGTCAAGTTCGGCCGAACTTGACATCAACAAAACCATCTCCAGCAAACTTGGTCTCCAACTCACCTAAGCACGCCTTGTTTCTAACAGATTAAGCCATATTCTCTTAGACTCAATACATAATGACGTAGGCAACAGACATATGCACCAACATGGTGTCTTTATAAACGATGTGTTCGTGCCAGTGGTGTCTGTTGCATCCCGTGTTTTTCTTACATTGCAAATCGGGGTGTGACATTTTTATACCAAAACGTTTACACGAACAAGATTTAAATATCTTATGAGATTAAACGGTATGAAAAATCTTTCTTCAGATGGGGATGATGTTGAATATGGGTCAGACGATGAGTTTTTGTAATCCTCATTAGTTCGTCACTTTATTTTAGTTAGATGTTATTTCTGTCTTAAAAATAAAAATCCAAAGATATGTTTTTAATTTTAGGGGGAGAAATTTGGAGAAGATACAAAACATATAAAAATTTCAAAAAGTACAAAAACATGAAAAAAGGAAAAAAGAAGTTTTGTCAAAAACGAGAAAATGATAGTACATCAGTGGACTATCACAGGTATGCTAAAGAATTGCAGTGTTTAAAAGGTTGAGAAAACAAATTTCACTGTGGATGTGCCAGTAGGCTTTGCACGTTCAGTAGATTGTTTCTAGGATACAAACCTAAATTTACAACTTCTTAACTTGTGGGTCAACATCTCTCGGATATACGGACTTGGTACTCCGAAATTTGGTTGAGAGATTGCCTGATTCTGAGATACTAGGTCTTTATAGATAATTGATATCTTAGGTATTATACAAGTTCTTCTGATTTTGCATAAGCAATGGCCTAGAACTTATATAATACTTTTGCTTAAAAACCCCTAAACTGCAGCATATTGAAAGTATCGAAAGATCTAATCAATTGCAGTAAGAAAAGATTCCTTACTGGAACACTACTTTAAAGTCGAGCCTTCATCTCTTTGTCGGTACGGTGGTACTAGCCTGAGCTCTCAAGGTCTCGCACAACCCAAATACATATATTAGTTAAGCTATACTCACCTGTAAGATGAAATTTAGGGAATCTTAATACGGGAGTATATTCTAAGGTGGGAAACACATTTAAGTCAAGTTCTTAATTCTACCTAACATATCTCGAAACAATTGAGAAATGTGTTGAAGTTTAAAAGGACAACATACTGACAATTTAGGTGAATTGGTTTTTGAAACTTGAAAGTCTTAAAAAGGACAACGGTACTGGTGATGTCTCAAAAACTGATATGATACTCAAACACGAACTCACAAAAATGTTTGTAAATATGTTTGTACATAATGCTTTACATTTCATTTTCATAATATCCCAAAAAGATTTTCGGTGTGTTTTAGCATAAACTTTGGAAATTTCAAAAAGATTTTATTTCTATCTTAGTTTCAACTACCAATGATGGAAAGCGGTTCTTCAAAGTCCAAAGAAGGAGTGTGCTGATGAAAATCTTGACACAACGGGCTGGGAGCTAATGAAAAATGATGAAAAGCTTTGAATGATTTAAAAGTTCATTAATTGAAACTTTAAAACTACCGAAAACTTCGGGTTGTTCATAAAGCGTCAAACCAAGGTCATTTAGTTGGACTTGGCAGACAAATTGGTTAACTAGGGTCATTAACTTGGACTTGGTCAACTGCGTGGGTTTCTAAAATTGATAAACTGGTAAAACAAGTGGGTTAAAATTAAAAATTTGCAAAAAAGTTTGAATTTAAAAGACCTAATTCATACGAATAAGGACATTAGATCGGTAACCCAATTCGTATGAACTAGTACATGGGGAGAGTATATATATGAGGTTAGTTCGGACGAATCACACATTGTCACATACTGTTCTCTCTAACTTCCTCTGTGCGAATTAGTGAAATTGCAAGTTTTAAGTCATTATTCTGCCAGATTTCAATTGTTTAAGTTGATTAGCACAACTTATACAATGGCACAGGTATAAACTCTCGATTGAACGGATAATTTTGATGTTTCGGGCTTGTCACACTTAACAAACTTAGATCTGATAGGTTTTAATGGTTAAAATTGGAAATTGAACATATAAAACCTTTAATCGGCACAAATAACACTTGAATGAAACATCAATTTAAGGTTTGAAACAGTTATGGAGTTGCAGGTCAATTTGGGAGAGATGACTAGTTCGTATGAACTAGCAGCCAATTTTTTTCAAAATTAAAAGACCTACTTCGTACGAATTACTAATTTCTGAGTGTTTGTTTATTTTGAAACTGTTTTACACGATTCGTGCGAATTACTCTTTAAATGTCAAAAATAAAATGAAATTGATAAGTGTTTTAGTCCGAGCGAATTAAAGAATTGATTGATTGTTTTGAAACTGTTATGGCTTGATTCGTACGAATTACAACTTATAAATGTCAAAATTTTGGAAAAATTGTTTAAGTGTTTGTTTGTTGTGTTGATGCAGTTAGGATATTCGAAGTTCTATAACACGTGTTGTGTGTTGGATAAAGAAAGAATTCCAGGATTGGCACCGTTTGAAGACGTTTTAGAGTTTATGGGACGTCTGTCAGTAACGAAAGCTTTAACGCAACATCATACGGCTTATTGTTCACATGTTACATTTTTCTGGACGTCGGCATCATATAGTGAAGCTGAAAAGACGATTACATCTGCGGTCAAAATCAAGAATGAAGACCATGAGATCAAGATCACTGAAGAAGATGTTTGAAGGGTTTTAGAATTCAACGACAAAGATTCATATCCTATTGCATTCTCTGAGCGCATGGTTAAAGGATGCTTCTATAGAATGGGATATCAAGGGTATGTTAACGCTACAACTTTCAAGAAGGGGGGTCTTGGTCGGCCTTACAAGTTTTTCTTACATGCATTGATACACGCAATGAGCCATCGAAAAGGAGGATTTGATGATATGCAAGACTACATGATGTGCATGGCTACAATGTTGATTTTGAATAAGCCATTCAACTATTCACACGTCATATTCAATCACATGTCAAAGAATACTGGAAAAGACAAGTTTCTGCTATATCCAAGGTTCATTCAGATGCTGATTGATGACAAGTTTGAAAATCTAGAAAAGAAGGACAGAGACGTGATATATCTACATCACATGGATGATGAAACTTTGAGGAAGATGAACATTTATCTTAGGCAAGACAATGAACCTGTTCTAAATCCTATGTTTGGGGCTATTCTTAAGAATGATTATGTTGCACCACCTGACGGAAAATGGAGGAAAGAAGGTAGTGGTGACGAAAGTGATGAGATTAAGAGTTTGGAATATTTTAAAGAAAAGAGAAGCTACTGGTATATCAAACCTGAGCCTGAAAAGAAGAAACTAAAGAGATCTTCAAAGAAAGCTGATACATTATTAGTTGATGAACCAGAAGATGAACCTGTTAATGTTGAAGAAACTCCTGAGGCAAGCACTGCTGCAACTGTTGAAACATAGAATGTGGAGACTGAAAATGTTGAAAATCAGAATGTTGAAGATGATGATCATGGAGTTATTAGTGCTACATCTGATAAAGAAGATTCTATTGACTCTACAGATGTTCGTGAAAAGCAAATTCAAGAAGAGATTGAGCAAGAAAGATTAAAGAAACAAGGTGATGATTTATATGAGCCTTCAGAACACGAATTAGAAGAAGAAAGGCCTACAAAGAAAACAAGGCGTGTTAAGCAGGAAGTTGGTGACTCTAAGAAGTCTACAGGATTGCCTGTTGCTGTGGCAAGACGTAAATATTTGAAGAAATCAAAGCCTGTTACTGAAACAACATCTATTAAACCACCAACATCACAAATTCATGTTACAACATCTTCTACACATGTCCAAACACCACCAACGATTGCTCAACCGATTCCTCCACAACAACAAACAACTCTGAAGCAAGCAACACCAAAATCTGCTCAGAAAGAGAAAACTCCTCAAAGTCAAACGTCTGATCGTGAACGTGAACGTGATTTCCATGAGGCTTTTGGAGATATTCCTCTTCCTCCATGGGGTTTTGATGAAGGAACTACTACTGATTCTTTGGCCGATATGTTTAACGAATCCAAGCTTGTTGAGCTGGAAAACAAAATCAAAGAGTTAGAAAAACAAATGAAGGCCAATGGAGAGGAGAAAGAAGTGTTAAAGGGAAGAATGAAATTTATGGAAAATGATCGTGAATTCATGAAAGCTGTGATTGAAAGCTTAACTACTGACAACGAAAGACTCCGAAAAGTGGTGAATGATTTAGAGAACGAACGAGCAGTGAGCAACAAGAGGTTCGATATGCTTCAGAAAGTTCTAGCAAACAACCTCGGAATTGATTTTGCCACTGAGTACGACCGTTTGGAAGTACAAGAAGCGAAACAAAGAGTTGCTGAACATTAAAAACAAGTTTCTGCTGAATCAGAAGCTCAGGGTAAGGGTAAAAGTGTTATAGAAGGAACTGCTGAACCTATCGTTGAAGAAAATACTGAAAGAGGTTTAGTTGTTGTGAGTTAGGTCGTTGAAATCATTGATAATCCTATTCTTCAGAGAATCGCAGAAATCATACGTCAAAGGGCTGAGAGAGTTGTAACTGAAGAAGAGGTGGATGAAGATGAAGATAAAGACAATGATGACAAAAAGGATGATGATACGGAAGATGATTTTGAGAAAAATCATGATAATGATGATGATGATGATGATGATGATGATGATGGTCAGGGTGGTATTGTTCTCACTGTTGAATTTGCAAAGTTACATGATGATTTTGATTATGATTCTATCTTGAATGATGAAGTGAATGCTGAGGATGCACAAACTCAGGGGAGCAAACAAGGCCAACAACAACTAAAGCATCGGGAATCTTCACAGTTAATCCTGTAACAACTGTTCCTGATAGCTACAAACCTTTGATGCTAATGTTGGAGCATAACGTTGAAGAAGGAGAGTTTGTTCATCATTATTCAAAGGAGGAACTTGCTAAGTTTTTAGAAGTTGATGAAAGAACGATTGATTTTGATTTTGAAGAAGAGTTGGAGAATATAAGCACATTTGAGCCAAATAGTTACTTTAACAAGAATATTCCTGAAGCTGATGATTATGATCGTGCTATTATTGAAGACGCTTCGGATAATGAAGTTGAAAAGTACTCTGGAACTGACACTGATAGTTTTCCAACATTATGAGTCAGGTTGATCTAGAGTTATTAAAAGAAAGATTGATGAAGTTTTCAAAGACGGAAGTATTCCGAAACGTTTAACAAAAGAAGAGATAGCTGAAGCTAAGAAGTCTTGGTTTAAAGAAATGCCGAAAGAAAGAAAATTTAATGTCCATTGGCATTCTTTACGCTCCGTATTTTTGCATTTATTTATTCATTTATGTATTTATTTATTTATTTATTAATCAAGTTAATAAAAAAGAAGAAATGCATAAAAAATAAGCTCATGACATTAGGCCCAAATAAAACACAAAAATATATTAATGGGCCAATTTTTCAACTTTCCATAATTCTTTCACCACCTTAAACCCTAATCCATCACCTATAAATACGACATTCATTCCACCACTTTTCTTTGCCATTTCTCAACGAATTCTTCTCCCCTCTTGAAAGTGAGTTCCTTCTCCTTTCACCTTCTTCTCTTCTTCTTGTTTTTTTTTTTTTTGTTTTTTTGTTTTTTCTTTCTTTCTTTGTGTTTTCATACTTCCCCATTTGGAGAAATCCTTATGGAATGTCACCAATGTTTGCCATGGCAAACAAAGACGGTGCATCACCAAAATAAGGACCAATCTTGGGTTTTCTTTTACATTTATATTCTAACTTCAAATCCTTCTACTTACACACCTTGTTCATCCTTGTTAGGATAAATTGGTGCTTCAACTGCTCAAGACGATCATCTCACGTTTGTGGAAACCACTTGCAAACAGTGAGTATACGTGACCCTTTTTGCTTTTATCACTTTTGGGTGCAACATGTATTCTATATTAAATCATGACACTTGAAATTTTATTATTCACAATCTACCCACTTTTAAACATGGAACGACGTGATGCTTGTGATACTTGATGCTATGTAAACTTTTCGTGTCTATGTGCTCATTAACTTGTTACAAGCCTACCTTAACAATTATGGTACTATGCATATGCTATAGGAGTAACGCACCGCTCTTGAGACTTTGGTATTGTTAAGTAACACATTAACCTCCCGTTAGACTTTGGGAAAGGCACTTTGTGTTGGAAACTAGGGTTTGAACACTTAGTTTATACAGTTTCAGCATATTAGTTAAACTTGCTTATTGTTTACATGTTTTGGGTATGATTTAAACATATTATACTATGTATCAAACTTGTATGCTCGCCAATATTTTTTTTGATGTATTTTAATACATGTTGCGGGTTGATTGTCAAGATGTGAAGAAATCAAGTTATGACAAGCTTTAGAAACGCATTTTAATAAACATTTGTTATGTTTTGTTTTATTTCATTTGATACATTGTATATGAATCTTAGTTATTTATGAAATTTGAATCTAATTATTTGGTCACTATTAGTGTTATGATGCTTTGAGTGATCTGTTCGTCTCATCCCGATGTTTCCGCCATCGGTTGGGGTGTGACACGATGCAGATTTCAACTATTGGACACCTTTTATTCCTAAACAAAGAGTGAAGATCAATAAGGTGACAAAAGAAAAATGACGTTACATTGGTGATGAAGAGGCCAAAGTTATGAAGAATATGCCTCTAAAACCAATCGAACAAGATTTCCATCCTTACTTCTTGTGGTGGCAAACAGACCCTGAAACAAGTGAAGCCGTGATTGTGCTTCGAGCTGAGGGTAATTGGGATGTCACTAAAGAAGTAACTCCAGAACTGATTGAACGTCGAAGGATTTGGGGTTTATGGAGGACGATAAGAATACTAGACCCGACGTGGCTAGTTAATTGTTCGAAGGAAGACGTTAAATGCTTGTTCTTTAACAAGATATGCTATGACAAACGCGAAGAGACTCAAGCGAAGCAATACCAAGGTGTAATCAATGTTTGCTACGCACATGGTATTAATTCTGGTCATATGTGGGAGTCTAAATGGCGTGAGCTTGAACGTGAAGAGTATTTGAAAGAAGAGAAACGTTTAGAAGAGATACACGAGAAAGGAAGAGAGGCACATCTTAGAATATTTCAATTTATGAAATGGGCACCTCCTACAGATCAAATGCCCATTCCATCACAAGAAAGACGCAAAAAGCCTTACAAGAATTTCTTTGGTCGTGGATGAAGATTTTGAAGACTGATCAAGATGACGACAACATTCAAGGGAGAGTCTCTTAGTACACGATGTATATTGTCTATGTCTTGGATCTAGTCTAAATGTATAGGGTTATAATGTTTAAGTTTAAGATTATGTTTGATTAGAGTGTAGTTCGCACGAACTAGCACATGTAATAGTGTAGTTCGTACGAAGTAGTACTTCGTACGAACTAGGACACTAATCACTTTGGTACGAACTACTGAGTCTATAAATAGCTATCTTGGGATTTCATTTGTAACAGTTTTGCAATAGTGACGACGAAGCTCTGTCAGTTTAGGATCTCTAATGTACAACTTTGAACATTAATAAACTGATGTTTAAACTGAATATCTTGTGTATAATGTCACTAATTCACGTAATTTCCGCATACATGGATTAGATACAAACTTAGGCATCTTTGCTAAGGAATTCAACGGTCCTACATTTTGCAATTTAGCCCCTGAACTTGATTTTCCCTCATTTTAAGCTAAAACTTGAATTTTAACATCTTTTTAGGTATTTAAAGTGTGATAAAGTATAGTATAAATGCAAGTATAATTTAAGTATCAAGAATGTATATATGAGTATAGGCACGTATAATAAGCATCGGTTTGCGTATAAACGATTAAATTGTAATTATAACAGGTATGTATAAAGTATAAATTTCATTATGATCAAAGTCTCGGATTACAAAGTTAGAAGTGAAATACAAATGCGATATGATTACAAGTTTCCATAAATAGAAATACGATTACACTTTATAAATGAGGAAAGTACAAAAATGCGAAGCGTTACAAAACCACCCGCAGCATGACCTTTACTGTCACACCCCGACCCGCTCTGTCAGAGTATGATTTGATAAATGTTTTGGATAGATCTGTTCTGGGTGAGATGGCCGTGAAGGTGTTGCCCAAAGGTGAACTATCTCCTGGGAAAACGCTTATTGGACCCTGAATCTGGCTACACTCTTTAGCAGTCTGGGCCTCAGCTCTTGATCCACTCTCAACAAGCAATGGATCAACATGCATATGAAAAGAAGATTTGATAGCCCTCTCGTGCATAACAACAACATGAACTCTAGACCCCCCATGTTGGTCTCCACCAACACCTGCACGGGTGGATCGGGATCTATGAATAAGTCTTTCACCAGAAGAAGAAACAGACTCCTCATTGGAGAGAATGGTGATATCTTCTCTAGAAGGAGTCACAACAGTTTTGAGTTTCACAAGGAATGAGGGATGTGCACCTGCGCACACATTGTTAGACTATGGTAAGAACGCATAATATATATATATTGTGTGTGTGTGTGTGTGTGTAGAAACTATAAGGAGACATGTCTACCTTTCCCATCACAACCGTAGGCCGGAGCCTCTCAAGGATTCTCGAGCGCCCACAACATGCTCATGCCGGAAATAACCAATGCATCCTCCTCAACTTGCCACATCAGTGTCAAGCAACTAATTAGGGCTTCATACCATGCCGTACTCTCGTACGCAATCACCCTCTCTTTTGGAACCCTATCCTCAGACCTTCTAAACTCCATCTTAACAGGAATCACACCGCGCCAAATGAAGAAATACTTGTGCTTCCAATTATGCAAGCTTTTGGGGGATCCTTACCATAGAGAAGCGCACTACCCCCACGAGCGTTGAACAAATAAAATCCCACGTTCACAGCAACATAGTAGATGACGTTGAACATCTCAAACATCATAATTTAGTTCTGAGCCCTGCAAATAAACCTAAAGTGAGTAATGCGCGACATACCCATAGGGCTAACTTGGGAGATATGAATGCTATAACGGGTCATGATCTTAGCAGTGAACTTTGTTATCGACAAACGGAAGTTCCCTTCTCTAAAAGTGAAAACTAATGTAACCAACTGGTGGTCAGAAGTAGTACTCCCCTCAGGCAGGTAGGTAGCACCCCAAACTGCAGGAAACTGCATCTGATAGTTCCTGGAATTCTTCCTCTTTCCAATTTATATGTGCTTGCGCAGGTGTTAGTGTTTCCTTGGATTTCTTCCCCTCCGAGACCTCTCATGCTTCGATGATGCAAACATAATGATTTAAGAGAAAAGCGTACAAGAACTAAGGAAATTATAAAAATAAAGAAGAAGTTATGACTAAATCTGGAAGATCTTCAAAGAACTTTTGGAGAGAAAGTTGAGAAAGAGTTAGAAGGTGATCTCCGTTAGGGTTTTTGAATGGTCTATTTATACCCAACGCATTTAATGCGATGGGTAACCGTGCCCTGCAAGTGGGGAGAAAATAACCATTGGGGAGCTGAAACGTTAGGTAGAAGAACTGAAAGGACAACAATTAAGGGCGAGTGGTCGTCACGCGCATGTGTCAGCCGAAAAGCATGATGACTTTACAAACATCATCATCCTGCAATGTCAGTCATCGCCTTACCTGAGACGACAGAGATGCCTTATTTATTTGAAGACGTCCCTATCAACTTTACCAATCACATATATGAACGCTCCAAAAACTTAAGCAAGAATAAACCTTTTGTCTCTCAAGCGTCGTTTTTGCTCAATCATGCACACCGGCTAGTCGTTTTGGCTCAATCATACTAGGTGGTAGCCCTATGGGTATGTCGCGCATTACTCACTTTAGGTTTATTTGCAGGGCTCAGAACTAAATTATGATGCTTGAGATGTTCAAGTTCGCTCGGACCCATCCTCTTACCAGCGAACTTGTGCAAGTATATATAGGTGCCTTGGTTATTTCATTTGTAACTTAGAGAGATTTTAGCACAGAGACGGCGAAGCTCTGTCGGATCTGGTTCTCGAATGTATTGAACTTTAGATCAATGAAAACAACATTTAAATGAGTAATTCTTGTTATTTGGTTAACTTTTCATTAGTTTCCGCCTAATTGGATAATAGATAACAAATTTAGGTTCCCGTGCTAATCGTGGACGTTCCTACAAGTGGTATCAGAGCCTGGATACCTAAATTTGCTAGAATCAAGACAAGAATTTCTCTTATTCTACCCCATTCTATCATTTTTCTTAACATTTTCACAAAAATGAAGAATTTACGGGCAAACTTTGTCCAAATTGAACATGTCATGTAAAATACACTTGTGGTAAACCCCTGAGAATTTGGACATCAAATTCAATCGAATTAATATCAAAAAGTTGAAAAAACAATGTTTTGGAAACTAGTTTTGGCCGAACTTAACATCAAGTTCGACCGAACTTGATTAAAACTTCACTGATTTTAATCAAGTTCGACCGAACTTGATAGAATTTTCAAGATTTTTATAGAAGTTCGCTCGAACTTGAGAGATAATCCAACATTCTTAAACAAGTTCAACAGAACTTGAGTAAATTTTTGTTGAAATTCTCACACAAGTTCGCCCGAACTTGATAACTTTCTTAAAATTTCACCTAAGTTCGACCGAACTTATCTTTTTCTTGAAATCCTTCACAAGTCCGCTCGAAATAGTTCAAATTTGAAATCTTCTTATCTAAGTTCGACCGAACTTGATTGGTTGTGATAAAATTTGAAAATTGTCATCTAAGTTCGACCGAACTTGTTGAAAACCGAAATCAAAATCTGATTTTCACACAAGTTCGACCGAACTTGTCTATTACTAATCAAGTTTCGAGTGTTTTTTTATCGTATTTTCAGATAATTATTCAGATTGTCATTATGGAAGATTTCCATAACGTGTTCGTTTCACAAGTGGCTTCTTCATCAAATGCTAATACTCTTGCGGCGAACCAAATGAATATAGACAACGAAATGGGTACTACGACAAAACCGCCAAAGCTAATGAGTATGGATGAATTTGAATGATGGAAAGAAAAGTTTGTGAATTGGATTCAAGCAAATCAATTCCACAGCTGGGTTGCAATTGAAGATGGTTACAAGTGGCCAAAAGATGAGTGTGATCAAGATCTTCCGCTGAACAAGTTTTCACCGACTGACAAAGAAAATTATGTTGCTGAAAAAAGAATGATCTGCTTGATACAATAATCAGTGAAGGAAGATATCTTGATATTATTGCCAGAATATGAAACGTCACAAGATTTATGGCACTCTCTTTGTGACAAATTCAAAGGAAGCAACGAAATGATTAAAATAAAAAAGGCTTTGATTAAGAAAGAGTTCGAGATCTTCACGATGATTAAAAGTGAGACGATGAAGCAGATGATCAATAGATATTGTCATCTCATGGTCCAGATGCGAAGAAATGATATCAAGAGATCTAATGAAGAACAAATTGAGAAGTTGGCCGATGCACTTCCTGAGGGAGAATGGACAACGTATCTGATGATTCTGAAGAATAGTCCTTCTTGGAGACATTTCAAATTGTCATCTTTCATCGACAAATTAGAAAGTCATGAAATGGAGTTGATGAAGATTACAAAATCAAAGAATACTAATGTTGTTCAAGATGTCGGTGATTATTAAAAATGGAGGTGTTCAAGATACTCCAATTCAAAGTCCAAAAATTCGAACAACATTTAGTGCAAATATGAATTCTTCTCCAAATCAGAGTTCCCCATATGCTGGATATACAAGTGCTAGTTCAAACTCTTCATTCCACATCAGACAAACAAATCTAGTTCTGATTCAAATGTTTTCCAATGCAACATAGCAGTTGATTAGAAGAATGTATTTCCTGAAAAGGTGGCCAAACAGCACATAGCACTTCTTGCTACTGTCGAGGATTATGATCAGGTAGGCGAGGAAGAGTTGAAACTGATGGATATAAAGTGGAGTCTGGAATCTATCATCAGAAGAGTTACCAAGTTTGTGGCACTCACTGGTAAGAGGATGGGTCCGAGCGCCGTTGTGGCTCACTTTTGCACGCTAGCTACCACCTAGTATGTGTGTGCCGTTTTGGCTCAATCATGCACACCAGCTACCACCCAGTACCCGTGCGTCGTTGTGGCTCAATCCTGCATGCCAGCCACCACCGGTACGTGTGCCCTGTGATATCCCGGGTTTTTCGGATAACTTAAACGCGACACTTGTCGAATAATGTATATGCTAAGTATTAAACGTGTACGAGTTAAACGAATACGTGATGTGTGTGGTGTGATTGTTTTAGTTATAAAGAAGTGTGGTAGATATGTACACGAACTGAACCGAACCACGACACGAACCAACCTTGTAACTCTAGGAATTAATCAAGTTAGGACTCAAACATGTCTTGGCCGCGAGATCAAAACCTAAAACTAATTCGGCCAAGATCAAACCCAAACCCGTAACAAACCTAAAACTATTCGGCCGATCAAACCAAACCAAACCAACCCGTGTGCAACCCAAACCGATATCAAGCCTAAGCTTTAAACTCCAACCACTCGGCCACAAGATCAAACCAACCCAAGTTCTGGCCGCGAGATCAAGCCCAAACCCAAACCAAAGCAATCCAAGTATCATCGGCCACAATGCTTATCCGAACCGTAAACCTTATCATTTTTGCGCCTATAAATACAAACCATGCATGTGTCATTGACAAAAACACAAACCCTAACAAGCAAACAGCCGTCGGCTGCCTTACTCTCACCATCCTCTCGGTCACAGCAAGCAGCAGCCGAAGTCTTCATCTTCTTCAACCGAAAACAGCCCTTTTCTTGTTCACTTGATCGGCAGTTCAGTCTTGATACACTCCATCTCGATCACAAACAGTTTAGCTTGAGCCCTCAGTCACGAGATCAGCAGTTGATCAGTTCACCGATCACAAACAGTCTCCTTCATCATCAATCTCTCGGCCGCGAGCACCCTTGAACACCGATCTCTTATAGTACTCACGGTTCGTGTACATTATCATTAAAAATCTGGAATTTATCATATGTTGCTAGATCATATTCGAGTATATATGTCTTGATTGTTGCTGTTCTCAGATTTGCATGATTTTATAGTTTCGGATTATTGATACTAGATTTAAAGTTGGAATGAGTTTGAAAGCTGAATATATATATAGGCTGTGTTTTGTTTGTAATAACTAGAAGTAAGAACTAGGGTTTGCATGGATAGGTTATTAGTATTAATCTATGACAAGAAATCAGTTCTAGATCGCCTAGGTTAATCGCATGAACGGGTTATACGAGTTCAGGATAAACATATGCAGAAAACAGTCTGCTGAATAATAGTTACAGCCGACTTCATCTGGCTGTAACTTGATCGTTAGTTGTCGAAAAACGGATTTTCTGATGTCTAGAACGTAGAGATTTGAATAAGGAATCTAATGGCGCTGGATTCATAATTTTCTGAAGTCGTTTGATATTTTTAAAGGGCTAAATAAGTTCAGTAACTAAAACTGTGAAAATCCTGAAATTTTGCTAGTTGTTTGTCAAGCTAGATTTTAAAATCAGTAGGGAGTTGAGTCATGATTTTTGTACAGCAACTAGGTATGGAAATTTCCGGGCAACTCCAACTGGAATTTTATTAATTGGACAATCAGTGATTTTTAAATAAATTCTTCCGTGAACTGCAGTCAGAAAGCGGTAAATCTGACTGCAGCCTAGCATATTAATATTTATGGTTAATTGGTAAAGATCTAGGACTTGGAAAAATTATATAAATTTCTATGGTATAAATGTCACCTACTGTAAAAATATGGGAATTTTTGGAATGTTAGAACTATTTTATAAAAATTCTAGAAAACAGCTGAATAATGAGTGTTAAGCAGAAAATTGATAACTTGTGATTTTATGCATTAAAGTGTTGCATGGATTTGGAATATGTTCATGATAAGTTGTTTGATTACTATGATCACATGAGAATACTTGCATGCATGTTTGAGTGTTAGATATGTTGTTTGTGTGTATCACTTTGTGAGTAAATTATGTGTAGAATTTGTATTGGTGTGTTCACACACTGACGTGGAAGTAATTGGTTTGTCAGGACGCAACTAGCGGTCCCATCTCTTATAACATCTTTGCTACACTAACCGAGCAAATAAAGGTGAGTTCACGGCCCCTAACTTTATCCGGTTTTAAACAAAAGGGGGAGAAACATGTATACACTCTCAAACTCAATCTCTTTACGTTATACGAATTTAACGTCACATAACTATACGGTAACTAAGTTAATGTTAATGTAATGTTATGGTCACTAAGCAGCTTTATCACTTAAGTCCTCGACAATCTCCTCGGATCGTTAGTATTTGGGTTTAATAGCGGGGGAATTATAAGTAGTACTACTGGGCCCGACAAGCCCCATCCGAGCTAGTCGCGCTAGCCGACCTGGTATGGTCAACGGGTGAATAATTGGCCTAACACCGCCATGGTCATGTGATAGGCCTGGCAAAACGGAGGCACAACAGTCAGCTTCGATCGCGAACTCTTACGTGACATGACTTTAGGCTAGCTACCTATATATATTAACATTGAACTTAATTACGAAACAACTTAATATTCCGGGTTTGGAATATTGGAAACATCAACTTATTATCCCGGGTTGGGGATAATGGAAATAACAACTTAATATTCCGGGATGGGAATATTGGAAGCAACAACTTATTATTCCGGGATTGGAATAATGGAACTGATACGTTATCCCGGGTTGGGGATAACGGAGTAATCAAACTATAACCGAACAAACGAATTTATGAAAACCTGTGAACTCACTCATCTTTAATGTTGACACTTGTTTCTTTACATGTTTCTCAGGACGCTAGGAGCTCTAGGTGCACGCACATGCATTGAACAAGACATCTTTATCGAGTCTTATTTATTAATATTGTTTTGGGATTTTTTTATTTGTTTTGGCGTTTGTGTTGGCGCCCGCATCACTACTTATTTATGCTTCCGCTCAAACTTTAAAACTAATGCTCTGCTAAATATTGGTAATTGATATAAAATCTACAATGAACGATTTTGGAAAACGTATTATCAAATCATGTAGAGTCGTTCGACGTACTAGTGTTTCAGATTCTGGTTTGTTCACACGCCTCGCGGTAAAACTCCGCAAATGGAAAATTGAGGGTGTGACATGCCCGTTGTGGCTCAATCCTACACGCCAGCCACCACCCGGTACGAGTGCGCCCTCTTGGCTAAGTTCTTCATGCCACTTACTACCGATACATGTGCGCTGTTTTGGCTCAATCTTGCATAACACTGCAACAAAAGCACAACCCACTCATGTAGTCCAGAGTTACTCCCGCTCCACATTTTTCTCGAAAGTAACACTAGACTGAGGGGACTTGAAGGGTTATGGTCCCAAATAGCGCACCTACCATACGCGCATGAAACCATACCCACAATCAAAAAAATTACACTTACCCAATGTCAAATTTTACCGACATGGGAGCATTCGCGCATATACGTAGTGATAACTCGCATAAGCAACAACAGTGCTCCTTGTGACACCTAGCAGCCAATCAGCTTGTACTATACGCTGCAATTTCACCTACACGGTTGGAGAGGATAGTGCAAGGGACAACAAGTACAAAGTACGGACACATGGCACCAACCAGACGTCGCCAGACCCTGTCGCACGATCTCTGTTGATGGATCATGGCATCCCGACAAAGGTATACCTGAGCAGGGGCAGGTGACCAGTCACATGGCGCCAAATTAGGCGCACTCCTGTCGCCCTTGTCCTGTTGGAGGGGACCAGATGGATATTCCTCAACAATGACAGCTGTACCGAGGCCTAACAGTCCACCATTCTCCTCTCCCACTTTTCAACTATAAATACGAGACTTCTTCCAAAGGTTGAGATATCAACTCTCTCACTCTCTTACTATTAACACATACTAGTTTAGTGTTCTTAACCATACTTATTCTCACACCGAATGATGGTTACAAGGAGAACCCCCCATATCTCCTCCTTGTAATGAGTCTTAATGTGTATTATTTTGCAGATCATACTCCAGTCATCTATCGAGGAAAGATAAGGGATTAACCTTCTTGATAAGACCACTCCCTCAAGGATAAACCCTACGGTTTAGACTTGGTGTTTCTTCAACTTGTGACTCTTTTTAAGCTATCTCTCTTTAAAATCAAAACACTACCAGAACCATATGGATCTGCAACCACTGTCTAGATCTGACTCATAAATAAGTAACAAAAACCTTTATGTCAAGATCGAAACCACCTAGAACCTTTCGCCAAAGATGAGATGTTTTGTTGGTGGGGGCAATTAGGCATCACCGGAATTAGGGTTTCGACGTTTAACCACTCGCGACCGGTATTCAGTGGTGAATCTGGGTTGTGATCTAGGAGTTTGGGGTTCAGACTAGCTTCGAGGAATTTAGGTATTGATTTTGGAATTTGGTAATGCTCACTTGAATAGTCATTATCTTGGTTTTGATTTAGGATTTAGGTATCTGATTCAAGCTCTTAGAGATGAGAGTAAGCTGGAATTATATATTAATGTTTTTTTTATAATTTAAATAGATTGGGGTAAAAAGACATATATGCCCTCATGTGCAAGGCAAATGTCAAATTAGCTAAAAAAATTAACCTGGTTAGCGACTAATGGTTTTTCTTAAAAAAAGTCTTTAACTATAGTTATTAAAGTTAAACATCTATTTCAATCTGATATATAGATAAAGGACGAAAATTATAATTTACCCGAATTACCTATAACTACAAACACAAGTTGGGGGAATAGTGCTAGGCAGCTGTCTGGCACTCCCCCATTGATCCAACTAATTTACGATTTTGTCCCCGCTTTAAAATTTACAATTTTGCCATCAGTTCAAAATTATGTTTTTGCCCCTGGTTCAAAACAAAATTATTCTTTTGCCCTCATCTAAAAATTACAATTTTTTGCTCTCGGTTCAAAGTTACAGTTATCACCGTTTAAATTTACAATTTTGCCATTAGTTTTGTGCCAGGCACCTGCCTGGCACTCCCCCTTGGTTCAACAAATTTATGATTTATCCCCACTTTAAAATTACGATTTTGCCTTACGTCCCCCCCCCCCCCCCCCCCCCAGTTCAAAATAAAATTATGTTTCTGCCCCCTGCTAAAAATTACATTTTTGCCCTCAGTGCAAAATTACGTTTTTGCCCCGTTTAGATTTACAGTTTTGTCATTAGCTTTTTTTTCTCACAGCCAAATTATGATTTAGCCCTGAATTTAAATTTACATTTCTCCGTCGTTTTTGTTTGTTTTCCGAGTCAAATTATAATTTTACCCCCGGTGTAAAATTACAATCATGTCATCGTTTTTTTTTTTTTTTTTTTTTTTTTTGACAAAACTGTGGTAGTTTTTTTTTTTAATTTGTTGACTCGGTGTAATTTTTATTCGTATCTGTCTGACACACGCTCATTTGTCCTAAAAAATTTCAATTTTCCCCCACTTTAAAATTATGGTTTTTCTATCGTTTTTGTTTCTTTAAGCAAAAGTATAATAATGTATTAGTTTAATTGATTGATTCAGTGTAAATATTTTGTATCGTGTTATGAGTAGTATGTACAAATATCGGCTTCATGTCCAGGGGCAAAATCTGGTTGTATTTTACAATCACTACGACGGAAATTTCAAAGTTAATCGGTAAACTGCAACCAACCACCGGAGAATAGCACACTTTTTTTAACAACGAAATGATATGTACAAGTATAAACGCCGGTTCACCGGAAGTTTCGAGAACCACCGGAAAACGCGCGTAACGACGTCGTTTAATCTCAAACATTTAATCCACGTAACTCTTCGTAAAATCCGGAATCCGTTAAACAAATCTAAATCCTGAAACCCTAACTATTCAATTCGTAATCAGTTAACAATAATTTTGTTAAAAATGTGGAATCAACAACCGTTTTTGAAACCTGACATTGAATCTGGATCGGATGATCCGTTATATCCGATGATGGCGGAGTCGCCGGCGCTCCGGTGGTCGTTTATTCGGAAGATTTACTCGATTGTTGCCGTGCAGTTGCTGTTAACAGCTGCTGTTGGTGCCATTGTTGTTACGTATCATCCGATCGTGACGTTTTTGACCACCACCAACGGTGGATTTGCTTGTTATATCCTTCTGATTATCGCTCCGTTTATAAGTATGTTTTGCTTTTGAATTTAGTTTTGTTTTGGATTTTTGTTTTTGGTTTCTGGCACGGTAAACGAGGCGTAATCGGCTTGTTTGTAACTAAGACGAGCAGGCTAGGTTTTGTAAACGAGCAGAGCCTGGCCCTGAGGGAAGCTTGGCTCGCTAGTGAAGCTCATAAAGCTAGCTCGTTGGCTTGTCTGTTTTTGTATATTATTATGTGTAAAATATACATATATATTTTTTTCTAAGTAAACAAATGTGCTTGACGAGCCACGAGGTGCCTTGAGCCTTCTTACGAGTGGCACCTGAGCTTAACATTTCACCGTGTTAAATAAATAAGCTGGCTAGCTCGATTTTTTTATACATTTTCTCAATTGTGAGTTTGGCTCATGGCTCGCTTGAAGTTGGCTTGAAAAATCTTCGCTTGAAATTAGTTAGTTTGTAAACTAGCCGAGCCTAAGCCAAGGTAAGCTCGACTTGTTGACTCGCTTGTTAAGTTGGTTTAGCTGATTCGTTGGCTTGTTTGTTTTTATATATATTTATATATATCAAATATTAATATGTGAAAATATATATTTTTTTTGTAAACAAACATGTTAGATGAGTCACAAGGTGGCTTGAGCTTTTTACGAGTTGCGCCTGAGCCCAACACTTCACCTCATTAAAATATACAAGCCGAGCCGACTAGGTTTGTAAACGAGTAGAGCCCAAGCCAAGGTAAGTTCGGCTCGTTAACCTTGTTAAGATAAATGAGCCGACTTGGCTCTGCTCCGTTTTACAAACAAGTCAAGCCCCAACCTTGGCTTGCCTCGGTTTGTTTGCAACCCTAACTGTGTGATTAATTTGTGTTGACGATTGTTGTGTTTTACAGCTCTGTGCCCCTTGTCTTACTATTATCAGCGGCATCCGGTGAACTATCTACTTCTAGGGATCTTTACCATCTCTCTTGCTTTTGCAGTTGGTTTGACATGTGCATTCACTAATGGTAAGTCCATGGTGAACAATGTTATAAAAAAAGAGTATGGTATGCTTTGTGTTTCAGATATATTCACAATTAGAGTTCAAAACCTGAATTTGGTTATGACATCTAGTTCAAGTCTAGATATGAGGTAAATACACATATTAAATTGAACTCTAGGAAGAGATTCTAATTAAGTTATTGAATCAAGTTTGAGCTCAAGCTATAAACTATCATTTGGGATAATAAATAAGACAAATGGCCGGTAATTGTTATACTCATTATCATTCGGGTGGATCTTCTTCAAGCCGAGTTTGAACCTGCATCAAGAACACTAATTAAGTTATTGAATCAAGCACATTGTTAAGTTGAGCTCAAGCTATCATATTTGATTGAATTTCCCAATCAATTTCCACAGGATTAGCATTGGAGAAATAGAAAGAGTTGGCTTTTCAAAGCATCGGGTTTTTTTTTCATTACAGAATTTATTCATCATCTTTTTGAAAATGCATGTTAGACACTGTAGTGACCTTAGGTCCATAATGGCATCTGTTAGTTAGAAGGTGTCAATGTTGCTGTGATTTTGTGAATATGGGTTCTGGTTGCCTCATGCTTACAATCTATCCTGTTGAAATCTCGGGTCGGGTCCGGTTTTACTTGGTCTCACCACTTTGCTCAACCCTAACCCGTTATTGAAAAACTCATGAATACCAATGGGATTAGGTAAACGCAGCTTGTGCTGGGCAGACGGCCTTCAAGAGGTTATGGTAGGAAACTAGTGGAAACAAATTTGAATTTGACGCAGTAGAACAAAACATAACCAGATCCCACCCATTCATAAGTAAACAACCTGTTAAAATCACCACCACGTCTATTATATGCATGCCTTGTTCTTTGTTGCAATGTGGATTACAACACATTAAAAGAGCAAGACTTTTGCTTTTCTTTCGAGTCAATTGTTATGATCTTCTAGCTCAAAGCTGCTAAGTCTGGTCATGTTAATCTATACAGGAAAAGTCATTTTGGAAGCAGTTATATTGACAGCTGTGGTGGTTGTGAGTCTCACTCTCTTCACATTTTGGGCTGCAAAGAGAGGTTATGACTTCAATTTCTTGGGGCCATTTTTGTTTGGTGCTGTTATGGTGCTTGTCGTCTTTTCCTTCATTCAGGTTTGTCACATTTAAAATAATTTTTTTTATAAATAGTTGCGTTAGATACGAGAACAAAAGTAATAAAAACTTAAGAGGTTATATGCATGAGAAATACATCCTTGGTACTTTTGATCCATTTTACATTTTTAGCGTTTAGTTTTCTTTTCTAGAGCTGACAATCGTGTTGGGTTGACGGGTTCCGGGTTAGTGGGTTGTGTTGATGAACCCAAACACGACCATATATCCATATATTATTCGTGTCAAAGGCATTGAACCCTAATCTGGAAGCAAGTAAAATCATGTAACCAGTCCGTTCAACCCATCAATCTAAACAAAGCCAAACGTTTTGATGGGTTAGGGGGTTGACGAGTTGTAAATAGTTTGTAATCAAGTTGTTGGAAGGTTGTAATAAATGGTTAAGCATGTCGTAAACGGGTTGGCAGGTTAACATTATAAATATACGCACTTTATTCTAATTTCAAATAGGATGATGGGCCGGCTTGTTTAATTAAACGGATTGAGTAGGTCAACCCGAACACGACCAATTATTAAACGGGCTGGACATAGCAACCCGAGACCTGATACTGTTTGTGCCGGGTTCATGACTTGTTTCTGGCTGTATCCGAACTAAACCCCTCTTTTTTCTTCAATTTTACGTGTTTGGCCCCTTAGATAAAACATAACCCAATCAAACTGTTTAGAAGTAAACAGGTTGAAATTTCTACCTCTAGTTGAACTCGGTTACCAACTCATTTTGTTAAAATCTTGTTGCAGGTTTTCTTTCCTCTCGGCAAGACTTCAGTAATGATATACGGGGGTTTATCAGCATTAGTCTTCTGTGGCTACATTGTCTATGACACCGACAATCTAATCAAACGATACACCTATGACGAGTACATATGGGCTGCCGTGGCTCTATACTTGGACATTATCAATCTTTTTATATCGTTGCTTACCATTCTACGCGCTGCTGATAATTAATACAGTCAAGATTCAAGGCCTTTGCAACTGTTCATGCTAGTTTGGTTAGTGGTACATTTTTGTTTGTTGTGACATGTTGGGTCAAATTTGTAGATTGTTGAGAGCCGACACTTTTTTTATATTGTTATCTTTTATAAATAATAATCTGTCAAACATGTTTTTAATAAAGTGTTTTACAATGTTATGAACATCGTATGCCATGGGAGACTCTTTAACCCGACCGTTTCTTTTAGCTAGTTTCTTACCTAACCTCACCATATTTGAGACTTAGATATGTCAATGACACGTTTTTAAACATTTCACTCCACACTTCTAGTGTAAACGAGGTACATTCATTATGTTACATATCAAATTAAATTTTGCCTCAATAATTGTGTTTCAAGTTTCAAAGTGTCATTCAGTTTAACTTTTTATGAAAAAGTAACAATGGGACAATATTGAAGCTAGGCGTGCCAATCGGGTCGGGTTGGCAGGTTGACCGGTATGCTTAGTAAACTCGTAATTTTCTAATTGTAATGCTTAAATTTAGCCTTTTCTATTGTTAGCTCTTGTGATATAAAATTATGTAAAATTGCTTCAATTTGATGTAATTAATCAACTGTGTTAATTAATAAGTAACCAAAGGAAAATTATGAAAAGGATTTAAATATGTCCATATTTACGACTTTATACTATAAAGGAGATGTATGATGAAATAAGACCAGATTTACGTAATGTATGTGGATGTGCATGGCAAAGTTAACTTTTAATCAATTTGTCCCTTTATTACATACACATGACTATATGTTCGCGTGTGCGCGTTAGCGCTTACACAAGTCGCTACATGTGATCCTTATTTCATTAGTCATATTTTCGTTACATAATTCGTGTGCATTTATATAGCTGACGTGTGTTCTTTCAAAAAATTGTTTCTCTACATTATACAAAATATATGTTTGCAATAGGAAGATAGATCTTAAAATAAAATTTTGAATAGTGTTTACCATTCTCATGAGACTTTAATACTTCACATTAGTAACGGGTATAAAATCATTAAATAATAACCAAGTTTCAGCATTGTCTCGTTATAGTCACGTAAAGTTTTTTTTAAGTACAAAAACCATTAGAGCTTCAATCAGAGGTGTGACTACTCTTGACACAACCCGCACATGACATTTGAAGGTTTGTATTGCAAAATATTATAAGCGGGTCTAAGTTGTCCAAACACAAATAATTGTAACAATTTCAACCCATAGAAAGAAAAAATCTAGAAAGCGAAACAAAGATTTTCACTGAACCGTATAGGCAAAAACCGTGATTAACTCTTTTGTATAATATAGATCGATTATAAAACGTTATATTAGTATGTTCACTCGAACATATTATGCACTATCTACTTGTGCATACATGTGTATGCATTAAATTGCAAGTATTTTGATGATTCTAGAAATTATAAACATGTTTGAACTTTGAATGCCATATATGTCCATAAAAGGTCCACACATCCACACATAAAATCAGCCAAAACAATAACAATTATATCCGGTAAAATCTCACACATAGCCTAAGCTATTAGAAGATTAGAGGGGTCTGAGATGTAGACAAGCCTAACCTCCATCCCAAGAAATAAAGAGACTGCTTCCAGTGAGACCCCAGCTCCAAAGACGAAGACAGACATATAACATCCAATTAAAACATACATAGTTACTCAGATGAATAATATTGGGAAAATAGTGAAAATGTATAAAAGAGATAGATGATACATCATAGGAACACACATACAATCCAAAACAATGTAGAGACCACCCAAATAACATAGATACTAAGCTCCTAAGGCAAGGAACAATACAAATCATAATCAACATCCTAGAAATCCTTAACCTTAATCCCATGTCTTCACGAACTCCTATCCTTGACTATGTCCTTAGAGAGGTGTTGCAAGTGTAATAAATCATGCCTAATCCGCTCCTCCCATGTTAGTTTTGGTCGACCTGTACTTCTCTCCCCCTCAACAACGAGCATTTCCACGGTTTTAACTGTGGTTGTTGCTTGTCTCCTCCTAACATGCCCATACCATCTCAACCTCCCTTCTCTCATCTTATCTGAAATACTAGTCATCCCTAATCTTAACCTACAAACCTAATTTCCTATCTTATCCAACCTAGTATTCCCCTCTCATCCACCTCAACATCCTCAACTTGGCCACCTTCAGCTTACACGCATTCTGTTCTTATCCAACCTAACCTTCTTGGTGGCCCAACATTCTGTTCCATATAACATAGCAGGTCCAACTGCAACTCTATAAAATTTCCCTTTAATTTGGCTGGGAATCTCTTGTCATGCAAAACCGCATTCGTTGCTCTCCACCTATACCATCCAGCCTGGATACGATGAGCTACGTCGCTATCTATCTCCCCACCCCTTATACAGAAGATCCACAAAAATCAGCCAAGTAATTCAAAACAAAGGAACATGAACCAAGTAGAAGAATATAAAAGTCCAAGCACCAAATTCGGTCGTAGGATATTTGAAAGTCCAAAAGTACAAGAACCAAAGACTCGGCTATAGGAACAGACAAACACAAATAAATCCAGATTAAAGATTGAGAAACAAAAGAACGAGGGTCAATCTTACAATGTTGTTCATCTTTATGCATTCTAGAGACTTTGGAAAATTGGTACATCATACCAACCGGTTTTACCTGTTTGGTTATATCGGTTTCATGTCAAAACTACCCGCCCGACATTGAATTTTTCAAAACCAAAGTGTATTCAGTTAACCTGCTTTAGTTTTGATGGTTTACGAACATCCTCAAACGGTAGCTCTAGATCCAACTAAAGGGTTGAAAATATAATCGCTCATTATGAAAAATGGTCGATGTCTCTTGATATGGTATGTATAATAGGAGGATTCCTTAGCTTTACCCTTGTTGTGTTCCCGAGTTTCATTTAAGGAAGGAAAAGCAAGAAAATGAAAGGAAAACTAGGCTAAATTCTTTAATTTTTCTATCCTTCCAATTTGGAAAGGAAATGGGAGGAAAGACATCTTTTTTTTTCCTTTCTCGTCTTTTCCTTTCTTACCTTTACTTTCTATTTCTTTCCCTCGTTAAGTTAACTCGGGAACAGAGCATGTTTTATTTTCCTTTCTTAAATTAAACTCTGGAACACAAAATATTTTTACTTTCTTTTCCTTCCCTTCCATTAGTAAGCTCTGGAACACGGTGTAAGTTTAACTTCTTGTTTTTAATCTCAACTTTCAGCATTGACATTTATATCCCTTCAACATTCTAAAAACTTTGTAAAATGTCATTTTGACCCCCTCAAATTTACGTGTTTATTTTTACATACGTGTCGGTAAAATTTCAAATTATTTTTCGTTCGACGTAACTTTTTCTTAAAAACGAGTCATGTCAAATATAAATATGTTTTCGTGCTTATATTTATGGACATATTCAGTTGATGGACGTTTTAATGTAAATTTTGTTCGGAAACGAGTCTGTCAAACGTAATATGTTTTCATTAGACGGTGTAAATTCGAGTTATTTTATGTTTCATGGGTTATGTCAAATATAACACGTGCTAGTGCTTATTTATTATTATTATTTGACGTTTTCACTTGACCAACATTTTGACATTTATGTACATGTCGGTTATAAATTCAAGTTGGTTTACGTTTCAGTGTATTGAAATTTTGATCCCCTCGAGTTTTGTGTACTTATTTTTACATACGTGTCGGTATAAATTCAAGTTGGTTTGTGTTTCGACGTAATTTTTCTCAGAAACAAGTTATTTCAAATATATTACGTTTCTGTGTGTAGTTTTATAGAGGTTTTGATCGATAAGCAATTATGAAAAAAAATTAGTACACGCAAAGCGGGAATCAGTTCTAACACATAAGCTCAAACTTCACGAGTAATCCGGGTATGAAAATAAGTATGAATAGAGATTATTTTATTGAACATAAAATGTTTATGGATCAATAGATCATTTAACCATTTTACATTATTCCCATTTAAACACTAAGGCCAATTCTAAGAGAAAAAACAAGCTCTCCAAAAATAGCTTCTTAAGATCATATGGGAATATTTACATTCTCTCTAGTCCCAAATATATAAAACTTGTTCATTAATTTATATAAAAATAACACATTAAGTAACCCACAATCACGTAAAACTCGACTAGTCTCCTTTAGTCGAAGGCTCGACACAAGCACAAAAGTGACCTTTCTTCCGCCTGTTGTTGTTGTTGATCGTCGTTCTTGTTCTTCCGCCACCATATAGATAATCTTTCAAAACAACTCGCTTTTTGGTGTCGAGAAACCTCTTTTTTCCAGTCGGTTCATTTTCGTCGTCAAGTTTCAACAACTTAAACTGTATCTTTTGTATCTCTATTTGCATGCGGCCGATGTTTTCAGAAACCCGTCTAGCTTGTTCCGACACCTTTTTTCTTCTCATACTTTCAGTTACTCCTGATTCCGATGTCGATGATTTGTCAGCATTACCTTCGATATGTTGTACCAATCTCGCGTTGAGTTCATATAGTTTCTCAATGGCGGAATCGGCTTCTGTGAGTTCTCCCTTTAGTGACTCGCATTCGATCATTGCTTTTCCCCTTCTACTCTTTAATGGCATGTCAACTTTTCGTTTCAAATCCTCGATTGTGATTTGAAGATTTGTTAATCTTAGAACATCAGAATTGAGTCGTTCGAGAACTTTCTTCTTGTTTGCGTCTTCTTGAGGCTCCTTGAATCTTCTAGAAACTTCTAGTATGTTATCGAGAGACACCTCTGAAGCAGTGGGATGGTGTTTGAACATAGTTTTGGAATCATCAGTGGTTTCCCAAATCTCGCCTTCAATTAATCCTCTTTTGCTTACACCGTATGATGAACATTCGGAGGCTTGATCAAGCATGATATCTTTCGGATCTGCTTCTGAGATTTCGGATGTTGATTTTGTTTTACCATTTGGTCTACCGGAATTCTTTTGCTGACTCAGTTCTTCGATCTGCATCATTGCGGATTCCAGTTTTGCGTCTGAATCCAACTTTTGTTGCATTGAGAGCGTTTGCATCTCGGCTACAGTCATTTCGATCACTTTAACTTTACTTTGAAGATCCTGCAACTCGACAAATGCATCTCGTTCCATGGTTGCAGATTCGCCACCCTGAAAATATATGTTACCGAATTACTTCATTAGTTACAAAAAAAAATAACAATTGTAGCCATTACAAGCTTGAGATATAAACAAATAGATTCACACAAAAGTAAAAGAGTAATAATTTATTTTAGAACAAGTGTTCAGGGACCCGACCCGACCCATTCCGAACACATACAAAACATTATCAGTTTACACTCTTTACACAACCTGCCCAATTTGCCGCATCTACACGTCAACAAATCTAGAGTTTAATGAGTCAATTCGGGCTATGTCATATCTAAATCCATAGTTGTTTATAGCAGCAGACAATAGCGACAAGCAACCTATACGCTACGTAGCGATAGCGATGAAACAGTGGGCGCTATTTTACGTTTAGCAATACACTAGAAGAAAATTTTAGAAATATTTTATATGTATATTATATCCAAATATAGTGTTTCTATATGTATATTTAACAAAGAACCTAAAATCCAGCTATTGTATACCTATATTTTATCGTTATTTATATTAAAACCCAAAAAAGAAACTGAATTTCCGCTATTTCCTCACTATGGAGGCGCTAAAATCAGACAGGGATGAACAAGTGCTTAGCTACGCTATTCACTATAGCGCTAGCAATGAGCCCTACTAACAACTATGTCTAAATCATGTCAGCAGAATCTTTTTTTTTAACAGCTTAAATTAAAATGGGCAAAATGTCAGCCAATGTGTATCTTATTGAAGAAAACCGCCAAAATCATATTTTAAAATCTATATAAGTACTGCAACAACTTATTTGTAATTATATTTGATACGCTAATTAGTTATAGTTGTTTAGCAGTTCTTGACAAATAGTGTTCCGAGTCAACCCAACAAAAATACCCGTTTTGACCTGTTACCCAATTGCCACCTCTAGCAAGCATGAATTCACTAGAACATTAACCGTTACCTTTTCATTCTCGTTTTCGAACTGTGACACTTTGGTTTTGACACAGGTATGATTTTCCAACGATACGATGCTATCCCTCAAAGAATCAAGGGCCGGACCATATGCAGCCAAACGACCTTTAAGATCAGCATTCTCACATTCTAAAACGTTGCTTCTTTCTTTAAGCAATTCAGTATTCAAATCTTTGGAATTATTTTCATCCTGAAGACTCAAACACACGTCAGTAACCTCACTGATCTTCTGTTCTAATAAAACTTGAGAAATAATTGAAGTCTGCAAATCCCCGTAGATCAACGACCCCTCTGCTTCCAGTAACCGCAACTTTTCCTCTGTAGTTTCCTGCTTTTCGGTCAACCACTGCATTTTAACCTCCAACATCTGGCTTTGTTTTGTCAAACGATCATTATCTTCTAAAAGTTTTAGAATTTGCTTCCGTTGTTGATCGTTAGTCGTTATAACCTCACTGTTCTCTCTCTTCAGATCAGCTACAATCTCAGACAGCTCCTTCTTGTCATTCTCTAAAATCATTAATTCCTTTTCTTTTAATTGCAACAAAGTATTCCCATTCACTAAATCCAAATTCAGTTTATCACAAACAGACTGAATCGTTCTGAATTCGCACTCGAATTTTTCCAAAGTCTCTCTAAGATCAATGTTTTCATATAATGTCTCTTCCAATTTCTTCTCAACCGAAGATAGTTCTTCGTGTTTCTCATCAATGTAATTCTTCAAAGCTTGAGAGAGGATACATTGACTTAAAGCTTCGTTATAAACGATATCATTTTCTCTCCGCAGATCGGCTACAATCTCAGATAACTCGTTCTTATCGTTCTCTACAATCTTTAATTCCTTTTCTTTTAGTTGCAACAAATTATTTCCATTCACTAAATCCAAATTCAACTTATCACAATCGGACTGCACCATTCTGAATTCGTGCTCGGATTTTTCCAACGTCTTTTTAAAATCAACGTTTTCGTTTACCGTCCCTTCCAATTTCTTCGCAACCGAATATAGTTCTTCGTGTTTCTCGTCAATGTAATCCTTCAAAGTTTGAGAGAGGATACCTTGACTTAAAGCTTCATTATAAACGATGTCGTTTTCTCTCTGTAGATCAGCTACAATCTTAGTCAGCTCCTTCTTGTCGTTCGCTAAAATCGTTAATTCTTTTTCTTTTAATTGCAACAAATTACTTCCATTCACTAAATCCAAATTCAGTTTATTACAAACAGACTGAACCATTCTAAATTCGCGCTCAGAATTTTCCAAAGTCTTTCCAAGATCAACGTTTTCTTTTACCGTCTCTACCAATTTCTTTGCAACCGAAGATAGTTCTTCATGTTTCTCGTCAATGTAATTCTTCAAGGTTTGAGAGAGGATACCTTGACTTAAAACTTCACTAAAAACGATGTCGTTTTCTTTCCGAAGCTCAGTTAAACTCTCCAACAGTTCCTTCCTGTCATTCGCTAAAATCGTTAATTCCGTTTCTTTCAATTGCAACATATTATTTCCGTTCACTAAATCTGAACTCAATTTATCACAAATAGATTGAACCGTTCTGAATTCGCGCTCGGATTTTTCCAAAGTGTTTCTAAGATCAACGTTTTCATTTATCGTCTCTCCCAATTTCTTCTGAACGGAAGATAGACCTTCGTGTTTCTCATCAACGTAGTTTTTCAAAGTGTGAGAAACGATACCTTGAGTTAAAATTTCATTTAAAAAGATTTCGTTTTCCCCTTCTAGAACACAAATCTTGTTCTTTATCTGAACGTTATCGTTCAACAAAAGTCTCTTTTCTTCAAGAACATCCGTATTCTCCATCTGTAACGTTCTGAAAGCTTCTTGAACAACCGACAACTCACACTGTATATTCTCTAGCTGAATTCTTAAACCTGATTCATTAATCTCTCCGTCAATTACTTTCGATCGTAATTCTTCATTTGATTCCGAAATTTGGCAGACCTCGTTTTGCAACCCGAGAATCTTTTCAGCCCGAACACCCAACTCGTGTTCGTTAACACAGTTTTCCGCCTCAAGATCCACCAACTTTGTTTTGAATTGGTTCAAAAGTGTGACTAGAATCGTTGTCTCAACAACTAACTTCATATTTCCGTCTTCATTTTCAATCAGCGCACGGTTTTTGCCTTCGATTTCTTGCTGGATATTATCGAAACATGTTTGTTCTCGCTCGTTTTCGCATCCCGGGTGTAACGAAAGACCAGCGGCTTTCAGCAACTGATGCATTCCGTTCTTAAATCTATCGTTCTGATCAGATAAAGACTTAATCTTTAACCGTTTTCGGTTTTCTCTTGTTTCAGCACACGGATCAGACTTTCCGACAATTTCAATGCGTCTTGGAGTTTACGATAATCGTTAAGCAACGAAAAGTTCTTTTCTTCAAGATCTTGAGCACAGTTTGACAATATTAAGATTTCAATTTCAGAACTGAAAGATTTATCGAGCTCGTGTTCGTATTCTTCGTTTTTATTTCGACTTTCTTCTTGCAGGAGTTGAATTTGGCTTCTCATTGCTTGCAATTGTCTATCATTCCTTTCGACAAACGTAACATGTTCTTGGTTCCGTAAAGACAACGATACATTCAGCTCGTGTACTTTTCGAAGTGTAGATTCTCTCTCTTTCTCCATGAATGCGTATTTATCTTCTAAATCTGCGTATTTACTCTCCAGATCGTTTAACTTTTTGTCGGTAATTTCCATTTGTGAGACTAAAGTACCCTTTTCGGTTATAAGCACAGACTTTTCATCTGCAAGCAATCGGCAGGAATCATCAAAACTCTTAGACTTTTGCTTCAAAACTTCAAGTTTGACATGAGCATCAAAAAGGGAATTCTCGAGAACCGTGTTTTTCTCCGACACTTGACTCAGATTATCAGTTGTTACTTGTAACTGACCCAACAAATTCGCTTTTTCAACTGCAAGATTCGATTTTTCTTCCGAAAGAGATCGATACGCGTCTTCGAGTGCTTTCAACTTACCCCTTACCCCTTCCAACTCATCACCCAAATCCGATAACGAGTTTTCCAACACAACATTTCGCTCAAGAAGTTGACCCATGATTTCCAGTTTCTCCAAAAGAGCCCCTTTTGCGGTTTTTTCTTTTTGCAATTCTTCGTTTAAATTAGATTTCTCATCCTTTAACTCCTTTATGGATAAGCCGAAGCTTTCCGGATTCAACCCGACATAAGCAACTTGCTGCATAATCGACCCGTGTTTCTTGTTCAACTCATTTAGTTCCTCTTTTAGACAATATATCTCTTGCTGAAGAGAGTTTCTTTGGTCAACTCGAAGGTCAACCTCTTCCTCGAGTTTCCCATTAGCTTCCTTTAAGCTACTGATTTCCGCCTGCATTTCTTTCAAAGAAACTGCAGACGACAAGTTGACCTCGCTAAGGTTCTTGTTCTCCTCAATTTTCTTCTGTATCTCTCCCTCTAAAACTTCGTTACGCGCTTCGATATCCCGTAAAACTTGAGCTCCATTTTGTAACTCGCCCGCCATTGATCTTAACTCTTCTTGAGACTGCGCGTGTATCTGCTGTAATGTTTGGAAAGCGGTTTCGGCTTCCACAAACCGTATTCGTTCTTCTTGTATGCAAGTCCATAATCTCCCCAGTTCCTTTTGTTTCTCTGTAATTTCTTGATTTTGAGTACTGATTCTGACCCCCATTGACTCCATCTCCACGTAAAGACTCTTGTTTGACTTTTCTAACATTAGTCGTTGCTCTTCTGCAGCTTTTAGTAGCGAAAGTCCGTTATCGATTTCGGCTTTCAGCCTTTCGGTTTCTTCTTCCGCACAAATGAGTCTAAGTTCAAGGCTTGATATAGTCTCCATGCATTGTTGGTATAAAACATCTTTTGCTTCTTTATCTTTCGTTAATTTAACGATTTCTAACTTCAACGTTTCAATTTCGTTCTTTGCTTCTAGTAACTTCTTCTCCAAATCTGATTGCATATTCATCGATTGTTCGTACCGATCACACGCAGCGTCCCTTGCGTCTTTTAACCGTTTAATTTCTTCCTTCAAATTTGGCTCATCGATTTCCTCAATTTTCTTTACAGCCTGACGGTAAAGCTCGAGACTTTCTTCCTTTTCCGCTTCTAACCTTTGCAGCATTTCCTTCAAGTTTCGGGATTCATCCTCCGCTTTGCTTGCACGGTCCGTAAGTTCTTTAGAATCTTCTTGCGATTTTAATATCTCCGACTCGAGTCTTGATAATTTATCCAAACTCTCGACACACTGCTTCATACCAGCTTCTTTTTCGTCTTCTAATTTGGCTAAGGCCTCCTTCAATGAAACAATTTCTTTGTCGTTCACCGTTACATCCTCCGATTGAGATAGATTTCGACTACGGGACCCAAGTTTATTACTGGCATCTTCCGAATCACTGAAACTGAGGGCTTTCCTTGTGGTTCCTGTCGACCCGTCTTTCTGCGAGTCATTAGGTTCAAAACATGCGATGGTTTTTGACTCTGGGGTCTGAGGATCGGAATCGTATGCGGAATTAGGAGTTGAGTCGTCGCAACCAGCGGGTACTTGATTTGGAAATGCTTCACTCATTGTTTTGTGGGCCTGACGAAGGGCCCCAGTTGCATGATCATATCTTTCTGCTAATGCCCGATATGCTCTGTATAACTCTTCCACCAGCTTCATAAGCTCAGGCCGCTTTTTGTAGTACATTTCTGCCCTTCTAGCAAATGAGTCCGCGTCTTCTTCAATGAGTTTTATCATTGCTTTCACTTTGATGTCGACATCTATTCATGCACACAAGAAAAAAAAAGTTAATAACTATACAAAGAAAGTACACTTATACTCACGGAGTCAAAGAGCTATACCTGTAAGATTTTCTTGAAGCCATTTTGAATTCTTAGGGCTAATGTGGCTGTTCCACCACCAAGAATACATGCGCCTCGAGTCCGCCTTTGATAAAGAAGCCATGGTCCCAACTCCCAAAGTTCTACACAGATGTGCAACTTATTTAAAGGACACCGCGATTCAGTATTGATAAACCTTAACGCTCCGGTGTTCTTCCTATAAAGCAAACACGTACGATATAGTTCAGCTTTTGATGATCATAGAACAGTCTGAGGAGTAATTAACTATTTAAGATCATCACAGATTTATCATAACTAGAGAGTAAGTCTAGAAGTTTCATTTCATAACGAAAGCAGATCAAACACAACAAAAACTAAAACAAATCAGAGCCAGCTGGGAAGAACTCACTCAAAATCGGCTTGTTAACTGTTCTGTGTGGTGGACCGCAGATGCTTTTGGTCAGTCTACTCGTCACTTCATAAAAGCAATAATTACTAACCTTTTAATTTATGTCCTAATTTAAGCCCAAGCTCACTTACCATTACTAAGTAAAGAGGTGTTCAAATATATGCAGTTAATGCGGTAAATTATCGGATATCGGTAAAGGACCGATATTTGAGATATAGGTTATCTCGGTGGGATATCAGTAATTTTAATATCATGCAGAATTTTTATATATATATATATATATATATATAGAGAGAGAGAGAGAGACGGGATCCGGAGAGAACGATTTGAAGTGTGAGAACGGATCCTTGCCTAACACGTGGCAGGGGCCGCTAAATGATATTCAGGGGCACGATTGTCAGTATCCACTACCGCTTAAATAGATGGCGTTTTATATAATGTTTTCATTTTTTTTAGATCTCTTTTTTGTAGTTTTGGCGTTCGTGGCAACTTGGCGTTTTACAATCTACAGAAAAAATTCAGATAACAAACTACAGAAAAAAATTAATTAAAAATCCGGTTCCAATATCTCTTCCAAATCTCACTGTCATAAAAAATTAGATAACAAACTACAGAAAATGCCTAATATTATATAAAACGCCATTTATTTAAGCGGTGGTGGATACTGGCAATTGTCACTGGCGTTTTGGCTTTTGCGTGATTTCCTTTTGTTTGTTTTTTTGAAGTGGTTTGTTTGTGGTTGTTTGGAGACTTAGTTCGATGCCGTGTGGGTGGATGCTATGTGCTCCCAATCTTCTTTATCATCATGGAGTCAAAACGGCATCTGCACTGGTGTCGGTCTCCTTCTCCTCATGCCAATATTCATCAAGAAAAAAGCACACAAAATGACATATCGGTGTCATCAGTCTTTTTTTCTTGAAGATCTGTCCATCTCGTTCAGCAAAAGCTTATTGAGTCATCCTCCTCACTTAAGAATATCGAAACTTCATTGAAAACAATGCTGAATATCCAAGAGAAGTTGTTTGCCATCTTTGATTTTTTAAAACTTTTTTTGGAGTTTTTTGAGTCGGTGGTGTTTAGGAAACATGGCGGTTTTTTTGTGCGATCAATGGTGCTGAGACGTTTCTTTTTATAGGACATATTTGGCGCGTAGTTTGGGCAGGATATTTAATATAATTAATGCAATTAATAAAGTATCTGGCGTTTCAGTTATACTGTTTTTGTTAAGTATTTGTTAATTTTGTAATATTCCCAATCTTTTCAAGTTTTGGCGTTTTATTTTTTATGGCGTTTTTTTTTTGTTATGTAAAGATGATAGAATACACTAAATAAAATTCCGAAAAAACTACATAAGAAAAATATCTATTTTTAATGGCGTTTTTATATGTTTTTTTAACGTGTATTTTTTGTATGTTTTGTCGTTTTGATGTAGGGTGCAGACCTATAATGTTACAGGTAATTGTGGCGTTTGGAAAATATTAAAAAATTGATTTCGTCATTTTGTGGTTTTTAATATAATAAATGGTAGTAATCAAGTATCTGTCGTTTCAAGTTACTGTTTGTTCAGACTGCTAAGGCTTTAAAACTTCTCATATTTTTAAGTTTTTATTTTTTAATTTATAGGTAAAGACGCAAAGTAAAACTTTAGCATGGAACCCCTTTTCGTTTGGCGTTACGTTTTTTGGCGTTTTTTGTATTAATAGAGAAATTTTTATTAGATAACAAATCACAAAGATGACACCCAAAAAAAAATTAGGAATACTGGATTTTAGTAATCCGAAGTATTACAAGTTGGGATCAATGGAGGTCAAACTTTTTACAAGTTTGGATGATTTGGAGGAAATTTTTAAAGTTGTGAATTTTTCATCGGCTAACAGGTGAAACTTAAGATTATTAAAATACAATAACCAAAAAAAATAAAAAATGCTAATCTAATCTTCACCGCTATCAAATATCTTCTTCAAGAACTTTTTTTGTCCTCTGAACCTTCGTATCCTTTGTATTCCTTAACCTTTTTTGTCCTAAACAGTTGAAACGCCAAGCTCTAGACGAAGCCGATCGATCAGTATATGGCGTTTTGTTTTGTTGGGGGTGGTTCTTTTGGATGTTGGAAAGATAGACTGACGCCGCATATTGCCATTGCTATTTAATGGGGGGTGTGATTGTGTGTGGGTTTTTCTCGCTTGATGTCCAAAATAGCGTTCATACATGCTATCATTTTCATGCTCATCCCACTCTACACCATTTCAATAATGGAGTCCAGAATAGCATTTACACTGGCATAGGTCTCTTCTTCTCATCCCAACCCTCCTCGTGTACAAGGCTACAAAGTGACATATCATCATCACTAGAGCCGTTTTTCGAGGATTTGTCCATCTCATTCAGCAAAAGGTTATGGGTTAGACAAAAAGAAAATGACGTTTTTTAGGTGGATGTTTTGCAATAGAGCATGGCGTTTTTGAGTGTATAGTTTGACAAGAGAACATGGCGTGTAAAGTGAATAGTTTTATGAGATATAATGTTTTTTTTGTGTATTGGGGATGTGATTAAATGGATAGTGAGATGTTTGTTTATATAATAGTTTTTTTGGCGCGTTATTTAGGCGGGATTTTATTTTAATAAATGGTAGTTATAAAATATACGTTTTCTTTTCTCTTTTACTGTGTTGTAGTTACTGTGGTGTTTCAGCTTTTTTTATTTGTTGATGGTGTTCCCTCAGAGTTTCTTGTTTTTTGGAATTTGGCGTTTTGGTTAAAGATGGCATTTTCGTATGATCATGTTTTCTTTTTGATGTGATAATTGAAGTTATCGTAACGTCGTTTATATAATTATGTTTTTGGCGTGTAGTTCAGGAGGCATATTTTTGTAATTAATGTTAATAATTTAATTCCCGTTACTTTTATTCAACGCGTTTTATCATTAAGTTTGGTCTTTGGCGTGTCGCCGGAATGGCGTTTTATGATTAATGTGGCGTTTTGTTTTAGAGCAGTAGAAAGACCCATTTACCCTTAATGAGGCACGTTCAGGTAATAAAGTTTATGTTATTTACGAAAACGCCACCGTGCCAATCCAAGCCATTGATTGTTTTGATCTAACGGCTGATAGTCGTTCTCACCGTTTTCACACTTCTCACCGTTTTCTCCAAATCCCACCCCTATATATATATATATATATATATATATATATATATATATATATATATAGCAATTTAAAACCAACAATTCAGTGATATCTTGGTTTTAAAATGTGCGCATCAAGAGCGCATAATGCGCGCATCACATGATGTGGTCCAATGTGGCGCCTTATGCAGTTGACCGGTATTCGAACAAATTAGATCTTTAATTGAACAAATCTGACGATAGATGATGAGAATATATTACATTTTAGTGTTTAAAGGTTCACGAGTTAAAATATTAGCTATAAATATTTTCTTAGTGTTTTTAAATAAAGAACACCTCGCATACGTGATGCGTGCGCTTCGCGCATTACGCATCACGCATCGGGTTTTGAGATCAAAACGCATCGGATCGCTACACGCATTTTAAAACCAAGAGTGATATATCTGTGATGTATCGGTTATATCAGTCAATATCAGCGATAATATCGGTACCGCTATTTGACACCGATATTTTACATGGGGACCAATAACCGATATATCACTGATATTAACTGCATAGGTTCAAAGCTCGTGGCTAGAAGCTCGCTTGAAGTCGGCTTGTTTACAAGCGAGCCAACTTGACTTGGCTAGCCAGCTCAACTCAGCTCATTTACAAATTACAAACCAATCTGAGCACAAGGGCTCAGCTTGGCTCATAAACAGCCATATCAAACAACAATAAGCAAGCTAAACCTTTTTAGAATTGCTACAAATTCAGCTGAGCTCATATTACATCAACTTCTAAGCAACATTTCCCTATCAACAAGCGACACCTAACTCCTAAAAAGCAAAAACCCATTAATCAGCCCTAATTTCAAGATCCAAACCTAAAACCACACAAACTACAAGCCCTAACCAATTCGATCATTTATAATTAACCTAAAAACACATAAATAATCAACAACACAATACTTCATTTCATCATTCAACATCCGTATGAGCTCAATCATAGAACACTGAAGCAAACGAAATCAAAATTGTGCAAAAAATGTACCGAAATTGAGGTGTGATTCCGATTCTGGAGGTGTATAAACATAATCATATCAGATTGTGAAGTACAAATGCACCGATTTCAACCCATTGCAAGTGAATCTGTTGGCGTTAGTTTCAAGACCTAACTATAGACGACCTGTCTGCTCGCTCGAGAATGAATAAATATTATTATTATTATTATTATTAATTATAAAAGCTAGGGCCCAATATACACAAAACTATGAATGAGACAACTCTATTTAAATCTTTTCATTTTTAGCTAATGTTTGACTTAGCTTATTTCTTTCTGACTTTTAAAAAGGAGTTTTGTCCAAAAATAAGTATGAATTTCTTACTTATTGATTTATTCACTTACATACATACAAAATCCAAACACTTTCAAAAATTCTTTTTCCCTAAAATAAGTTAATAAATTGAAAAAGAAGCTAAGCCAACCACCCACTTAATAAGAAGATTTAAGGGATTGTTTAATTATTTTTCTGGCTCTAACTACTACTAACCATTTTAATCAAATATTATTATTAGGTATGGAGGAATATGTGTGAAATGTTGACATTAATTAGTGCGTGAAAGTTGGAACTTTTGTGGATGACCTTGATGTGGTACTTTATTTACTTTTTTTTTTTTTTTTTTCGAATAGCCCATTAATAAAATCGAAAAACAAAACAAAACGTTTCCCAGCCAGGAGCTGGACATCACACAGGAAAACCAGAAACCAGAAAAAGAAACAAAAACAAACCGAATTACAAGCCCACCACTCCAATCTCGATATCGCACCATATTTTGATCTCTGTTTCAGTCCTTGAAAGGAGGCCTCCTTTATGTCTTCTATTACCGTTTGGATCACACCTTGTCTTCCTTTGAATACCCTCTCATTTCTTGTTTTCTATAATATCCACATTGTTTGAATTGCTACTGCGTGTATGACTTTCTTTATCTTCCGGTTTCTTTGAATTTCTAGTATCTCCGTCAACAGCTCCGCCGGACTCCTTTCTGTATTTACCATTGGAATTTTTAACCATTTTGTTATCGCCTCCCAAACTCTTTTGGCAAAATTGCATCCAAGGAGTATATGTCCTGCTGTCTCGTCCGCCGCCCCGCATGTTTTGCAAATTACATCCGGCAGGTTCATTCCTCTACCTCTTAGTGCTACTGCTGAAGGGATTTTCTCCTCTATCGCTCTACAAACGAATGCTGCACTTTTACTTGTTACCCAATTGTTCCAACTGAATGTGTTCGGTGAAAGATTTAAGTCAAAACTTTGGCAAAGTGAGATCTTTACGTTCTTTACACTAAAATCTTGATGTTCGAAGTTTTTCCAAACCCAAACGTCACTGTTTTGTGAAAAAACCTGATGTTGCAGCCGATTCATTAAACAATCCATTTCCTGTTTTTCTTCATTGCTAGACGGTGGCGATATCCAAGCCCATTCCCAAAGCCTCCCTCCGTTTAGTGATCTATAACTCTCCAATACCGTTGCTTTTTTCTTAGTTGATAATTGGTATAAGTTTGGAAATTGCGCTCTCAGCGACTCATTTCCTAACCAGGTATCAACCCAAAATAATGTTTTTATCACCTACTTACTTATGTTAACTTTTTTAGTTTATTTATGTTTGGGATTTTCTTTTTGTGGTATGGTTTTTGTTAATTGTGTTTATAGTATTGCAAGACTTGATGTAAGTGATTCTGAGCGTAAAATGTATATTTAAAGTGTAATAGCTTTAACGTTTTATTGAGGATAAGACCCTTTAAAACTAAAGATATAAGTATTATTATTATATATTATATAAAGTTATTTGTAGATGTTGATGAGTAGATAAATGAGATTGATGGGTATCTACAACATACAAACGTCCATAAATGTGTGGGCGGACCTACTAGTAATGGTGGGGTGCGGACGCACTCCTTAAAAAAAATTAATACAGTTTTTATATAAAAATCTTGATCGTATCCTTTAAAAATTTGCTTAAGCCCTCTGTTGCCCCAAGAATCTTGTCCCTGTTGGGTTTAACATGAAGAAAAATAAGATAGCAATACTGGATTTTTTTTTTCCAACAGGTAAGGAGAGTTCTGCAAGTAAAAATATGGAAGAGGGGAGAAGACGTTAAATATGACTCTCATCTAAATATTTAACTTTATATATTGATTTATTTATTACTCCTTTTTACTTTATACTGTTTACCACTTATTACCAGAAGATAGGACCATTCATTCATAGGCTTCTAGCCTATTCTTATTAAATTAAAAAATCTAAATGTGGCAACTTTGTAAAGAATTTGTTCATTTATTTTTTTCGGTTGAAGTGTTCAAATAGTTATGTGTATATGAATTTTACCTTTTGAATTTTATATGGTCATAGATTATAAGATGAAGTTTATTAATATATCATGTATATCATTATTAGTTTTTATGTATTTAGATTTATTACTTCATTAAATTTCCTATCATAAGTTAAATATCATCTCAAAAAATAAATTAAAGAACATATGTCATTATATAAAATTTCTCTATACATTTTTCTTTGATGAAATACATAGCTAAAGAACCCAACCAAGTATCTATCCGTCAACGTTCATAGGTTATGATTGACGCTTGTATGGGGTTTTTGGGTGATACGATCAACTCAGGTATCCTATTTCGATTTCATGCATAATTTGATGGTTTGTTTTAGTTTATTTAATTAAGGACTAGGGTTTACTAAAACTTCAAGTTTATGATCGAATATTTGAAGGAAATGAAACATGTATTTGATCCGACCCGACCTGGATCGAAAAAAATATTATTTAGCAATAGATAAACAACCTTCAAAAGATTTTGCACCTCATTAAAAAAATTTATGGGTCCGTCACTACATAAATGTGTTAGTCACTTGTCACGTTAGCAACACTTATAACCTGCATGTATTTTCTAAACACAATCCGTCATCTTTCACAAAACAATATTTTATTTTTCATTTATATTTATCTTTTATAACCACTTTACTTAGTTATAACAAGTTTATTTTTCACAACCAAGTTTAAGCATAAATAGTTGAAAAAAATAGCTTTATAGCCTAGTGGCATTTTAGGGGTGGAATAAGATTTTGAGACCAATAGGTCTTGGGTTCGATTCCCACAAAAAGGATTTTCCCATATTTATTGGTTTCCTCCTGAATTTGTGTATAGGCAATTATGCCTAGTGGAGATATCTCCCACTTGTTGTAGACTTCAGTGAAGAGAAAAGAGGCTTTCGTCAGCGTAGGAAGGCCAACCGAGCAGGATGGTTCCGTTGGTAGCACGATGATACTACAGTGGTCCGTCAGTGATCCAAATTTGCCGTTAAAAAGATAGAAATTGGTATAAAATTCACCATCTCTTATAGGGGTGTGAATGAGATTGATAACGTCCCCAACACCGACCCCGAGCATTATAGGGGCATGAAGAGGGAGAGATATTTCTAGTATAATACTCAACAGAGAGAAAATGAAATGAAAACTAATTATTGAAAGGGCATTAAGGGGCATTAACTATTTCATATTTTAAAGGGACATTATGATACTCATGTGGCGAAAACTGTCCCTTGAGGGGCATTAACCATGTTCGATGGTCTTAACTAGGTTTGCCCATAAACTTAACAAAACCCTTAATGTCACACTCTGACTTGCTTATCGATCGGAGCGAGACGATTGTCCAAAACTTATAACAATTAATATAAACTAGTTAATTTTCGCCTGCGCGTTGCGACGGGGATCCAGTGTCTACAAAACGTGTGTTGGCAACGGCAAGCAGATACCGAATATCAAAACATAGATAAAAATGACGTAGTAACGATAGTCATTCCGTCCTAAAACACGATTTTAAATAATCTAATATATAATAGTAGGACCCACACATCGTACATGTTGGAAATTCGGTTGTTTTCAGTTCAGTTATTACGGTACTAACACGTAAAATTATGGATGAGCTCGGTACCGGTAATGGCACTGAAAGTACCCATCCTGGAAATCATCGAAATTAGGTATCGGCACCGAAAATGCTCGGTAGGATACGGTAGGGGTGAGCACGGTACCCGTTCGGCACCCAACCGGTATCGGTACTTAAAACAGGGAAAAGTGGTATTGGTACCGGTACCGAATACACCGGTTCGGTACCGGTATTGGTACTTACCGATGTTTTACCCATAAATACCGGTACCGTACCGGTACCGAAAAACGGGGAAAATGGGAACCCACCGGTACCGCATATACCTGGTACGGTACCGGTTCGGTACCCGTACGTTACCGGTATTTGAGTGTAATAACCGGAACTATACCGGTATCGAAAATGTCAAAAGGCGGTACCGAATCGGTACCAAAAATATACGTGGTTTGGTAAAGTCGATATCGGTACAAGTATCCGGTACCATTTGCTCATCCTTAGCTGATGTTATTGTTATAATGTTAAAATAATAAATACAAAAGAAAAAAAAACACTAAAGTAAAAAAATTATAAAAGAAAAAAGGAAAAAAAATCAAAGAAAAAAAAGAAAAGGAAAACAGAAACGAAAATGTGAATAGTACTATTCACAAGGTTGTATTTTTAATATATAGTACCGGTTATACTGTTAAAATAATAAATACGAAAGAAAAAAAACACTAGAGTAAAAAAATTATAAAAGAAAAAAGGAAAGGAAGAAAGAAATCAAAAAAAAAAAAAGAAAAGGAAAAAAGAAACGAAAATGTGAATGGTACTATTCACAAGGTTGTATTTTTAATATATAGGATAAAGGATAATTTTAATATTTAATCATCCCAAAATTAAATATCACATAACATAAAAATCTAAAAAAATCCATACAATATCCAAAGTCATAAAACATAAGATAAAATCCGACTCATTGATCTAAAGCATGTCTTATGTGTCTTCATCGACTCATCACACCTTGTTACCCGTGTCATGCGTAAAAATAGTTTTTGGGTCAACATAAAGTTGGTGAATAATTTTATATTTAAATAAAATAATTTGCTTTATTATTTTTATAATAATTTAACATGCAATTCAAAGTGTTAGTGATATAACCGTAACATTTAGGCAATATCAACAAACAACACAACCAAATATGATAATGTGACAATGCAATATTGTAATAATGCGAGATTCAAGCTCCAAAGAGCGAATCTAACTGATGTTGGCAATATATAGTCAACTTATGGCCGTGGGGAATCGGTCAGCCAGTGGATCCACATGTCAAACAAGCGACACAAAGCGAGTAAACAAGTAGATACAAGTATATGTAACACATCGCAGCACATTAATTTTGTATGTAGATACAAGTATATATATCCAAAGACAAAAATGTTACCCTAAAATATGATATAACAAATATACTAAGCAAACCAACAATAAAACAAAACTATAAAATAAATCTTATGAATTGGGGGCTTTTGTATAACCTAGAATACTTATAATTCTTCCAACATAAACACTAACTTATTATTTGTAACTAATTAAATAACTGTGACAACTTGTAATTATAACTTAAAATTGTTATCTCGTAATTTATATATCTCGTAGTATAGACTAAGTCTAGATATTCTATGTCTATTTCAACAATAAATATTCATAACCTAATCAAATTATTAAATTCGTATCTAATAAGTCTAAAAATCAAGAAAAGAAATCAGAAGGTATGATAATGATAATTTATGTTATTATATGTTGGAAATGTCAATTCTAACTAAATTAATAAAAACTAATCTCATAATTTTATAAGTCCAAAAATCCATCTTTAGTTCATATCTTTATTTAGAGTCATTCAATTTGTTTAAAAACTAAATTTATATTTATAGTCTAAGTCATCTTTTTATTACCAATAATTTACCATGAATCGTGAACTTTGTGAAAAATTCCAGGTCTTGTGTCTATTATAGAAATTCACAAAAATATATTCATGATGTTTCATTTTGATAGTTTCATAACTTATATAATTTTCCTACATAATATAACTTGATTAAAATTCACAATAAATCCAAATGATGTCCAATAATCCTCAAATTACAAAAACTATTCTAGCATGGTAGTGAACAATATTCTACTTTCAATTTAATCTAAATACAACCTAGAATCAAAAGCCCCAAATTCTATAACTAATAACCCTAAAAATATAAGGAAACTAAATTCGAATTTGTGTGCCTTCTCATTACAGAAATGGATAGTAGGATCCCGTAGAACATGAAAATTAAACAAGTTAGGCTTTAGAATTACCTGATTTGTTTGGAATTAAAGGAGATATCCAAAGATCAAGTTCCAAGCCCTATAAACAATTATGCTTAAATCTGCGGATTAGAGAGAGAATTTGCAGGTTTTGGGAGTGAGGATTCGTATAATATGCAGAAGGTTGTAGTTTGCTTTTAGAGATATGCTCTGTAATGATCGAATTTTGTTAAAGAGTTTTGGTGTGTAGGAGGATGATTATGGTAAGTTAGTTTAGTCATTAATTATACTAATTATAAGATGATTAAGTGTAATTTATGTTTGCAATAATTCCTACCATCAAAACCTAATTAAATGGGATCATAAATAAGGCGAAAAGTCGAGTTTTAAACGAGTTGAGGGTTGTTCAGGTTAAGCAGGTTCGATTTGGAAGAAGGTGATATACCAGGTCCTTGTCGTTTGGAAGCGCTTATGTCAATTGGTTTGGGTTCAAACGACACTGAATATCGTTTAGGCCTTTGGGGGCCTTTTCGTTTGGGATATAGCCTGGGAAAGGGCAGGTGTCGTTTGCTTATACGAAGGTGGGTTTGGGGTTTTCGTTTGGGAGTAGGGGTGTTGTTTGGATCAAGATGTCTCTTAGGATGTTGATGTCGTTTGGATGGTATAGTTTAGGTAGAAGTGTCGTTTAGAATCGCTTGTGTTATATATTTAACGTTCAAAACACGAAACTAATATTTTAAACTCGAATATCGTTAAGGTAATTGAATCTAAGTCACAACATCATTAAAATTTCGCATTTGTAATTATTACGGTTTGGATCCGATTTTCAAAACAAATCGGGTTCGATGATCCGTTTTGGCGGATGTTACACTTAATCCCCTTTTCTCTTTCTCTAGTATCTAAAAAACCCCTAATTTTGACTCTTTCTAAGGTCTACAAGTCGCTTCTGATTGACCTCCCAAAACTCAACTCTAGCAAAAAAAAAAAAGGCCCCATCGTAGTCGTTCATCTCCATAGACGCGTCCTCCATAGATCATCAAAGGCGCCACACACCACGAGTGTCCGCAATGGATGGCCATTGTCATGTTGCGGCGGCTTCTCACGATAGCCATATGGTATTATAATGTAAATGATATAAAAGTTTGATACAACTTTACCAAGTCAGAGATACGTACTTAGTCAAAGGACATTTTGGTCTTTTGTTATTGTTTATTTAGATGTCAAATAATAAACTGCCTCCAAAACCAAATTGTGAGGGATATATAGCTAGAGAAGCCTTCATTTGGTCTCTCCTAAGAAAATGGAAGAAAAATATACGAAGAAGATTATTCCCAACTTTAGATTAAGGATTTGAAAGCCTTGCATTAAATAAAACAACCGGAAGATAAAGTTATTATCTCTTCAATGTACAAGTAATTTGGTGCAAGTGTGGGTGTAGATTTGGGTATACAATGATTATAGATAGTTCTATTCCTTGACGCATGAGTACCGTTTAATCAAAACTGGAAATACATAATATGATAATTTTGGATTTTTACTGAAGTTTGAACAAATAAATCTTTGATTTAGTGTAAAAATGACGGATTCATAGCCTAGTTTGTTAAATAATGTTAAATGTGTTTGGAATAAAGCAATTTTATTTATTGGATTCTTTTTATCAACACAAGGACACGATGTGGGGATGACAAACATTGTCGTATCACAAATAATTTTTGAAAATTATATGATATGCTTCCATTTGATTTAAACATCGATGTAATGTATCATATGATGTTTATAAGCTACTTAAGGGCATATTATCACGGGTAAAGTATCTTAAGTAGGGTCCACTTTTTGATATTACAATGAAATATGTTTTGTTAATAAAAGTTATATTTGTATGTTTGTCTTAGTCTGTGGAATGACTGTTATTGTCGATATCGTTTTTATAGTTTATTTTATTTCAACTATAAGATATAAAATAATATTTTTTAAGTATACAAATAAGTTTTAAAAGATATATTTTCTTTTAATGTCTAAAAAGCTCGGCTACCCGGGTACATCCATAAACAAAAGGTCACTCGTGCTTGTGATAGCAGACGACGCTAGTGACCGTGGCCCGTCATCCATTCCAAGGGAAACCCACTGTTCGAAAGCACATTTTGGTAAAACCACTGGCTCGCGCATGACATTCGTCAAACAAGTCTCCGACCGAAGACCTCCCCTAGAGAAAGCCATCTGAATACAACTAGAGGCCTACAGTCCTTTGATAAGTTTTTTAAAAAAATATACTTTTAGTCTAAGGATATTGATTGGCTAATTGAGGTCAAAAGCGTGGAATAGTCGGATTGACAGGGCTAGGACTCCTTGGACCAATGTGGTTCAAGAAGGAACAGGGAGCGCCATACTAATGACGAAACTAACCTAATATTTTGTAATAGAGTAAACTGTAATTTTACCGTCTGGTGTTTGGGCCCGCAGACACCCTTACCCCCTATTTTCAAAAAATTATTGTCTTACCCTCCGGCCTATAGTAAATTTAATCGATGTTGGACCCTGGGTCTTAACGTTGTTAAAGTCAAAACATAAAAGGTAACAGTCAATAGCTTCCCTTGGTAAATTGAGGGTATTATGGTAGTTTCGTATTTGGTTACTTAACCAAGTCAGTAACAAACCCTTGTAAATAGAACCCGATTCACCCTTACCCTGTGACACACGGCTATTTAGGCTGTCCTGTACAAATGTAACACGTGTCATGAATGAATAAAAGGCCGTATTTGATTATTTATGATGTTTATATATGGTATTTGATGTGTTGGTAAATCCAAAGTTTGATAAAAATTACGTTGGCAATATTAAGATAAACGCTTATCGCGTAACGGTTAAAATGCGAAACGAACGTCGGTGACCGCCGGATAATGTTAAAATCCCAAAAATAGTCCGTTATGAGTTAAATAATATATTTAATCATAATCATGAGGAAAAATTATTTAAAACGCTAAGAAACTCTATTTTTCGAGTTTAAGCTCGTACTGCGCGTAACTGACAAAATACTCACAGCCAGTTCAGGGCAACCAATAACTATTATAGTAACAATTTGACAAGTTTATTTTTATATAATGATAAAAATAAATTAAAACGCTTAAAATCCCTATTTTGCGAATTTAAGCGCGTACTGCGCAACACAGCGCGCATACTGCCAAATACCGACAACATAACTGGTTCTGACAAATAAAATATTGATTAGTAATATTTTAGGGAGTTTATTTTTATAGAGCGTTGAAAATAATTTAAAACGCGTTAAAACGCAGTTAAAACGCTAGATAAAACACCCGGTATCCAGTTAAATACCAGTAACTAACTTATATATGTGTATGTATAGGATTGTGTGTGAGAGAGGGGCATAGGTGGCGGCTATATGGCTGCCCACCTTTTTGAAAATTCTTCTAATTGGACATGTGTATGCATGAGGAAGATAAGTAATCATTTTTCTCACAAACACACTTCTCTTAAACCATTTGAAGATCAAACAAACACATATCACTCACTCCTCTCTCTCTCTCTCGGCCGTGAGCTCCCACACACACCTCCACTTTTAAATTTTGAACCTCCATTGAAGAATCCATGTTCATGCAATACCATTTCAAGTGTTTTTGAAGGATCAAAGGTGTTTTCAAAGTGTTTCAAGCAACATCCAAACTCCATATCATCAACTCTTGTTCAAAACTCATCAAAACTTGAAGGTATAAGATTCACTTTAAAAATCTTGTTCATGAATCTTAATGATGTTGATGATGATAGAAGTTTCTCATGTTTTTGGGTTTCGTCACTAACTTGAAAACACTATCAAATGGGTTTTCAAAGAAAATGAAAATGGATAAGTGTGTATATGTGTGTATGGCCGTGGGTGTATGTGTGTGTATAAATGATTGTGTTTTGAAATTTTGTTAAGTGGTTCTTGATTGATTTGATTCTTGGAAAGTCCATGCATGTATGATTAAAAGTGATCTACATGAAAATCATTAGTGATTAAAGAATGTTATGAAAAGTGGAATCTTGGAAACATATGAATATATGTATGTGTATATATATCGTGTATATATATATGTACATATGCATGCAAGTGTGATTTTGATGTTGATGGATTTAAATATGGAAGAATCTATGTTATGTCTTGCATTTAATCTAGATGATTAGATGATGATGGGATGAATATGTTTGGTATTATATGAACATGACTTAAATATATGTTTAGATGCATTAAGTTCATGTAAAATGATGTAGACATGATGTAAGTGCATTAAGTGATTGTACCTAGTCAAGCATGTGAACGTATGTACATAAAAAGGTGAATAAATGATGTTATGATAAAAGTGATTTTAGATCAGATTATAAAGCATAAAAGTAGTGTTATTTGAAATGTAAAATGGTATGGAACTTTGACATAAAGTCTACTAGCTTTGCATGTTGTACTATGTGCTTAAAAGTGTTGTAAAATACATGAAATCGCATGATTTATGTGCCTTACACAAAAACTGCACTAATCTGATTATAACCATCATTTTATTCAGTATATAACATGTACTGTGGTTAAAATATGAAGTTGTTTCGAGTTCGGATGGTTATGGTAACGTTTGACGCAAAACTATGCGGTATAAACGGTAATGCCTGATTCTCATGAACATCTATTTTTTGAGATGTGGATTTGCTACGGCAGTTTGGAATGGGTTAAAGGGAAAGCAGGAATGAATTATGTTCCAAATACTTTGGTTGTGATTTTGACTTTTTTGGAGGGGATTTCGAATTCTCCTAAGGCGAAACATATTATAGCTAAGATGGTAGTTCATGCGTCGACTTACTTTGTTTAGGAGGAGGGGAATAGAAGACTATTCTCCAGCAAAAAAAGGAATGCGGATCAGCTTGTGGAGGTTATCTTATCTACTGTGAGGCTAAAGCTGCACACGATGAAGTTCAAGAATTCGGTAAGCATGATTAGAGTCTTGCAGGATTGGGCTTTGCCACGTGGGCTTCTGATGAGGGATGATGATTGTGGCTAATGTAGTTTTGGGTTTTTGTTTGGTTAGCGATGTATAGTCGTTTGTTTGTGGTTCTTGTTAGCATTTGTTTGTTGCAATAAGTAACTCATGTATGGCATGTCATACTTGAGAATTGGGGGGTACTCTGCCCTTCGCTTGTGTTTATTGGTGTGTTTGGAAATAATATTCACCGGGGTAACCCTTTACAAAAAAAAAAACGGTAAAAATCGCTTTTTTAAAAGGGTTTTTATGAAACTGTTTTAAATCAGTAAATAAACTGATATTTTTAGCATAAATATAAGTATATTAACTTCTATTTAGCTTATTTGGTGTTTGATTAGTTATACGTGACTTTCGGCACCCGAAAACGTTACCGAATCACTAAAATACGCATTTTTCAATGTACACTAGAATGGGTTGTTCATGAGTGAACCTTATGTGTTTAAATGTGTTATTTGATTTAAATATGTGTATATGATAATATGTTAAGTGTTGACATGATAGCGGAAATTAAGACTATGCATGTACGCTTGTATGTTTAAAACGTTAGAATCGGTAATATTGCGTTAAATGTGTAACTTATTTGTCGAGCATGAAAATTTATACATGGGTTAACTAATAAGTTATTTCATGTATGCATGCTTTAAAAATGATAAATGTATAAGTTAACGAAATTTCGCGTGTTATGATGTTGTGAAAATGTGCACGTTTATGTATATATATTACGACGCGCAAATCGTAGATATATAGTATTTATAAACGAGAGCGTAACGGATAAAACATTAAGGTCACCAATAAAATCGTTCAAGTCACAAAATCTTAAAAATATATATATGAACTCATATATATATATATATATATATATATATATATATATATATATTAATATGCCAACATAATAAAAAAATAACTTTCCGAGAAAATCTCAAAGTTATGTGAAAATTCTAAGTATTGGAGAAACTTAGGAATTTTGTAATATATTGATTATTAGATCGTGCCTACGTATGTTAGGACGTGTAGAATCGAATTGTGGGATTGCGCTATTTTAAATACGCACCCAAAGGTGAGTGTCGCTAAACCCCCTCTTTTTACTGTTTTGTATATGTTTTGGGGGGAAGAACACGCCTTAAAAGGATTAAAGATGTTTTTGAATAAAACATACCTTTGCTTATATAAAATGTATATTTTCATGGAAAATATATGATTTGATGATATCATTATGTTTCGGGTAGAAACGAGTTTGTGAATAAATATGTTTTGGGGATGAAACGGGGATTTTACGGTGTTTTGGGGATAAAACGACCGTGTAGATTTATAATTGCTTAAATCTAAAGTTGTGACGAATTGGCTCGGTCTCAAGAGAATAAGTATCGGGATTAGGCTTACGTTTCGGTGGGGACATCGGGGATTCGTACAACTCGTTAAATATTAAATTTATCATTTCAATAGGATATATATAATGTTCATGAGGCAAGTGATATAGATGGCCCTTATGGGCGCATGCGCAAATATTGTTGTTTAATCATTTAAGTATTGAACACGTATAATTGTTGGTAGATCTATCGGGTTGACTACCCCATCGTGATCCGTCGCTCCGGTCTAGTCAAACGACGAATTGATATTCTATTATAGTCTAGTCTTGATTATACCCTTATTGTCAATATATAGTTCGTATTGTCTTGCAAACATACGAGTCTGAACATTTGATGCAATAAATTTAATATGTGAAACTTGGGAAGATGCTTAGTTCGGAGGTTTCGGGGAAACGCTTGCGACGGCTGACTCATGGATTTTATTAAGGAAATAAATTAACTTTCGAAAATATTATTTGGATGTTTTAATAATAAACACATAATTAGAAAGTTTTCCTTGTTTTAAAGTATGAATATGTGAGCTCACCCTCCTTTGTGTTGACACTTGATTTTAACGTGTTATTCAGGTACTTGAGCTTGGCTTCGGGAATCTTTGGCGTGTCTTGTGGTTGTGATGCATGTTTTGATTTATATTAAACTTTGGACAACTTTTAAAACTTATTTGGGACCGACTGTATTAAGATCCATAAGGATCAAGACAACTTAACTATGTTATAGTTGTGGTTTGTGTTTAAATTTGGAAACAATGTTTTAATTAAGTAATATGTCCAAAATTAACGATGCATCATCCACTAAGATATTTATGGGCACCAACTTCCGTCACCATTACGTTTGTATTTCCGCTGCGACGTTTTTGGGGTGTTATATACCCCCCAGCGTTCACACCTAACATGCCACTCTTGAGTCTCCGACGAAGAAGGAGCCGCCGACGAGAAACAGAACATCAATCCCGAGTTCACAAAAAGAAATGTTGATCTCGACAACGATCCTCACCCTACTATGAGCCATTCGAGGTAGCCACATATAGGTTTAACAATTTACGTTTGTCGCTCGAATTAACATGGTTTTTAAGTATTTAGGTGTTTGATTAAGGGTTATTTATTAAGTTCTTTGGTCGATTATTGTTTTCCATTCAAATATGGTTAGGGTTTACTAGGTAATTTAGGAATTTTTTGGGTTTACTGTTACAATTTCGATTCAAATCTGTAAATAGGGTTGGTTGAGGATATTGTTCATGCTTGCTCTAATTTGATCAAATAGTTTTCACATAATTTTCAATTCGATTCATAATTTTTTATTCCTTTCAGACCCTGTAAACATTTCAACAACCTTGGTCTAATCTGAGAACATCGTTCAAGTTGTTTTAAAGAGAACCTGTTACAAACAGGGTAATCCTGTAAAACAGAAAATTGTACAAAAGCTTTTATATGCACATGTTAAACATTCAACATTCTATTAGTTATGTTAATCAATAACAATGCTCTTATACTACTGAATGTAAACCTTTTTTTTGTACATTAATTTAGGGTCACTTTGACCCTACCAAGATGATCGTTCATATGGTGTGTAAACCTTTTTTTTGTACATTAATTTAGGGTCACTTTGACCCTACCAAGGATGATAGTTCATATGGTTCTCACTGTATTTGATAACCCAATCTTGGACTTGCCTATGCTAGACCTGCAGCTTGGACCCGGATGTCATTTGCATCAAGACTAGCATTATATTTTGTTTACTAGCTTATTATATCAATTTGACTTTTAAGGGTCAAACATTTGGGAATTTGAAAGCTCAAATAGTAGGGGCAGTTCACTTGCATTCTTGATGGATTACGTTAATTAGCCATACATGTTGATCATAACAGGAATTAGACATTAGTTTGTGCATTTGAATTTGAAAAGTCAAACATGAAAGGTAGTTGACTTGCATTCTTGGTGGATTATACCTTGATTAGGATTTGATGTTGATTAGGATTAGAAGTTGATCGTGTTAATTAGGATTAGATGAAAGATCAAACATGTATTGGCCATTGTTTTAGGCCTTGACTTTGCCAGGTCAGACAATTTAAGGTGTTGACTTTCCAAGGTCAAATAGTTTAGGTGGGAATGATAATGAGTTAGGCAGAAGGTAAAATGTTTTGTTGTTACAAAGAACATGGTGTAAATAGAAAGAGTAAAATTGTGATTTCGCATGACAACTAATAGAAATATGATGCCATTTAACAGTAGGGTCCAAGATCGATTAAATTGGCCATAAGCGGCGATAAGACATCATTTTTTTTAAAATAGGGGATAAGGGTGTTAGCGGACACAAACACCAGGAGGTAAAATTGCAGTTTACTCTTTGTAATATTTGACTTCGGGTTTAGAAGCATTAAATGATCCATGTGCTCAAAATCATGGTTTGATTTATCATTTAAGAAACAACTTTTAATATTTTTTATTAACTTTGATTAATAAAGAAATAGTAAACGTCTTTGATCAGTAATCAATTTTTATTAATGTTACAAACACTTAAAAATAGCTAATCTTCAAAAGACTCAATAAGGATCAGTAATTTTTATGACTGATCCAAATTGGGTAAATAATTTAAAAAAATTTTGTGAAACTTCATTACTATATAATGTCATGTAGAGTTATATGATATTTGAAGTTAAACTCGAAAAACAATTATTTAAAATAAGTGGCGGGCCTAGAATCTGTTTTTTTTTACGGGAGGTTGAATTGTAGAATTTAAGCTTAAATTTTTTACATTAACCTTTTTTACATACACTATCCAAGCATTTAAATTCGTGATTCTAGGTAGGAATTTAATCTAAGTGTACAATCAATCAATACAATTTTTAAATACATTTATCTAACATAGGGACTAATATAATGTTAAGAACAATATTCAATCTCATGGAGAATGAAGGGTTCGAAAAAAATTCGATGATTGCATTACCATTAATACAGATAAAAGATGTTATAATTAATGTAAAAACAAAATAAAAACTAGGGTTGCTTAAAAAATAGGTAGAATTGTTTTTATACCTATTTTACATGAAAAATACCATTGCTTTTTAGAAAAACACAAAATTATGATAAACTTTGTTAAAGAAAAAGTCAAATTTAAGTGAATTTAATTTTATAGTTAAGTTATTTGAAAGTGTGACAACCGTGTCAGGTGTGATCGTAGATTAACCATGTTAGGTATTATCGTAGATCAACCATGTCAGATTTGTATAAATAAAAAGGGTCAAATTTCTATATTCAAATGAACATCAAACCTACTCATCCTTGGACATTCGTAATGGCATACCTTATTAGGCATACTTATGATTAAATGAGAAAACTAAGACATTTAAAGGTAATAATTGATTTTAATCTAGACTTACCAACATTCATAAATGCTTCTAAATCCAAAACATAATTGAAAAGATCAAAGCGTGTCTTTCTAAGACTATACAGTGTAGAAGGGGCTTGAAGGGGTGTGGAGCGACATGTGTTTGCCATGTCAGCAGAATGATTGTGACATCTGTCAACTATCCATATTTGTAACACGATCCATTTTTATATTCGATATAACTCAATCTATTATTCATGTAATAAAACTTTGAAATTCTATGTTATTTTATTGTTTTATGATATATATCATTATACATGCTAAATCATAAGTTTTACACATACTATACATGAGCCTATATGCTTGAAACATTTATTAATAAGGTTAAACAATGCTATTGGAAGAGATAAGGTCACCCTTCCGCTATGCCCTTCCATTCCGAAGCCCTTAAGGGTGAATACCTAAATCCAGGGACTAAACGTGGAAATAAAAAAAAACTTTCTAGAGTTTCCACTGGCCCGCGCCACATGGGGGAGCACCTTCCCAACCATGCGACACACGAGGAAACAAGAGCAAACCAATTATGAGGGCCGCTGCGCCACGCGAGGTACCAGGTTCCCCCGTGGCGTGGCGTGGGTAGACGTCTGGTGCGATCTTCTTGGTCAGCCGAAGGGCTAGTCAAGCGACTCACATTCGACACTTTTAAATTCAATTTATACGCCATTTTCTCAAGTCCAATGTATCTTAACTTCATCTCACGTATATTCCTAAGTCAAATTCAGCGTGTTTTCACAAAAAATAGTTATGTGTATATATTTTTTATTGCTTTATTGCATTTACTTTAAAAAATTCAAAAAGATTTTAGGTGTGTTTTGATATAAACTTCAAAAAGCCGAAAAGATTTTGTTTTCCAACTTCCATGTGTGGGTTTACATTTTTAACAATACTCGATGGGGTTGCAACATTCTAAAAACGGGTTAATGTATCCGGAGATGTAATTTAAAATAAGTCTTTTTACAGAAAATTCTTATCAAAATTTGTCTAAGTGTGGGAAATTGACCTATGTGGAAATCTGTTCAGAAAAACACAAAGTTCAGAAAAACCAAGTGTTAAAATAAATTGGTCGGAAGTATGAGGTTACTTCAGAAAGGCATTAAAACAGTTAAGGGTTCTGAAGTTTGATTTCTTCGGAAAGGTATTGTTCCGAAGAATAGGTTTTTCGGATAAGGATATATCACGAAGTATTCTTAGGGTTTTAAAGAGCTTTGACTTCAGAGGTATTATACTTCTAAATAACAAATTTGAAATTTCTCCGAGATAATATAAACATCTAACATTCTACTATTTGATTACTTTTCTTTGGAATATATTTTTGACGTTTTACGGTAAGTTTTCGGATCTATTTCATCATCATCTTCATTTATACACATGTATTTTTGTCATAGATTCATGATTGTTATGATTAGTGCTTAACTTGTGAATGACAGATGATTAGGGTTTATGTGTTTGATAGAGATTTTGATGTTGAGGTATGAAATCATAACTTGTCTAAATAGATATGTTTGATATGATTGGGTTTAAATGTTAAACTGATTGTTTAGAAAATTTGAAAATCAAGGGTTTCTATGATAAGAACCAATTACGTTCTATGAAGAAGATAACTTTGTTTATGTTTTATCGATACCGTTGACCAAGTCAACTGATAAGGAGTTTGTCTGAAGTATTGTGGTTCCGGGTTATTGAACTCCGTAGTTCGGAAGTTATAAAGATAACTTGGTTCGGATGATATATGTGATATATTTCCGGACTACTGAACTGATTCTGGTTCCGATTATCATTTGTTCCAAACTATTAATTTGTTGTTTGAGGGTTTTCCGATATCCATGTTCTTGATTATGATAATTGTTTTTAACCTAGTCAAACTTCGGAATTTTGTTTGTTCCGTAGTATCATTTTCCCGGATTACCAGTTATAAGTTGACCAAGTTTTTCTTCGGAATGATATGTTCCGATGTATCGTAAGTTCATCCGTATTGTTATTGTCCGGAGTATTACTTGTGTTAGAGTTTGTGCTTTATAATTTTCACCAAGTGTAAAAATTTCTAGGGAACCTACTGATATTTGTTTGATTGATAAGGAATTTGTTTTATATTGTTGTGTTTTATTCCATAGGGATGGCTGAGGAAGTTGTAGGGTAATCATAATCCATTTTCTGATGATTACTATAAGAAAACTATCTATCATAAGACTTCTCCAACCTCAAAGCTTATTGCTATTGAGGGTGGTTCGGCAAAATCCAACAAAGCTCTCGTGGTGACTCAAGAGGTTGAGGGATTTAACTGGAATGACTATATTAAGCTTGACATTGCTTGCTGAAATCATTGAAGAACCACTCTTTGATGAAGTGGTCGAAGAGAGTTCAAATGAAGAATGTGAGGTTGTGTTTGATGAAACTCATGATCAGAGTGCTGAAGAGTGTGCTGAAGCAATCTACTATGAACATTGTGTCGAGGAAGACATTTTCCATCATGCTTTTAAATCTATAATTCCTCCAGATGTTTATAACTCTTTTGCAGGATTCTTTGGAGGTTCAAGTCAGTACCAGTGCGCGCCAAAAACAGAAGAATCCAAGAAGCCTGTTGAAGAAGTTATCGACGTCACGAAGGAGATGAACGCAGAAAACCTGAAGGAAATAGCCGACAAAGCTATGATGGCTCAGCTAAAAGAGGTAGTTCTTGATAAAGGTCAAGATGAAGTAAAAGAGTCGGTCAATGAGTCGGTCAAAGAAGAGATTAAGGTTGTGATCAAAGAAATTGAGAAACCATGCACGAAATGCCTGGAGCCGTGCAAAGAGTGTTCTGAAAAGGATTTAAAATTCAAAGAACTTAATAAACATACTGACAATCTTTCAAGTGACATGAAAGACACGAAAGTTGCATATGATAAACTCAGTAAATCAATCAATCAATTTCATGAAGTCAGTAAAGAGGACATGGCAATAAAATCAATGTTAAAAGCTACAGTAATGGATAAACAAATGGCCATTAATATTCACATAAATACCATTGCTAAGCTTAAAACTGAACTAGAAGCCATAAAGATTGAGTCTGAATGAGTCAACAAATTGTTGATTAGTTACTCAACTTCCTCATATGTGATTGATCATATTCTTCCAAAACAACTTGAGAAAATTAAAAGGGAAGAAAATGAATCTGGAAGTCAAAACAAGGGTTTGGGTTATAATTATTGTCCACTCCAATGTGGAACAATTATGATAAAAAGTATCCAGATGGAGTGGAGAAGGTGCTCAATTTAAAGCTAAAAACTGAACAAAAAGAAGATGAGCTGCCGGAAAACATTGATGTGACCTATGAATGTCAGTCAGATGTTGTGAAAAATGTTGTCGAAAATGTTTTGGGAGATGAATCTGATAGCACTGGTTTTGAAAGTGCTAAGTCTAATTTGGAAAAGTCAGAATCAAGTTATCGTTCTGAAAATGAAGAAAGCCTTCATAAGAATTACATTTCAACATCAAAAACAGTTCGAATGATGATCCAAATGTGGTCGTGTACAAAATGAATGGATCGGACAAACTGTATTCTGATGAGGAATTTCCAATTCAGAACGTGAACCTTGATAGAGTTGATAAACTTTTCAAACTTGTTAAAGTTAGTCTGTCTGAGCTTGAAAATCAAAATGCATCTTACTATTCCAAACTGAAACGAGTTTATAGTAATTACTATAAAAAAGAAGGGATTATCCTGAGAACAAAAGGAAAGGTTTGGGGGTATGTTAAGAAAAAAGAATAACAACAGATTTCAAAAACCAAATTTTACAAAGAAAATAGACTTTGTTTTCGGAACAAGCACTGATAGTGAAAAGGAAAGTTTGGCAAAAGAGATGTCAAACGATGAATTTCACACTGAGAAAGAACTTCGTGAACAGGCTTTGGGATCCTCAGTTGGAAACGACAGCAGTACATGCTTCAAATGCAACAAAGTTGGGCATATATTACGACGATGTCCACAAAATAACCCAAAACTTGTTTACAACATGAAGAAGTCTCCTGAAGATGTGAAACAAAAATCCCCAGAGTTTGTGCCAACACAAATTTTGAAAAGAAACAACGAATCAAACAACAATGTGAAACCAACAAACTTTAATGTTTCAAACTTTGAAGTTGGTGAATCATCATCTAAAAAAGAACAAAAAGATTTGAAATTTTATCCCAAAAAGGCATTTTCAAAAACACAAACTTGGGTAGTTAAATCTAAACCATCTTCTGCAGAAGTGAAAACAACAATTGTTCCAACCAAAGTGGAAGTAAAAATTGAGTCAAAGGTTGGACAGGATGTTGATGTCAAAGCCGAAAGTGTGTGTGAGTCAAACGTTAAAAACTCAAACCCACCCAAGTCCGTCAAGGCTTGGGTCTCATTATTCAAATAATCACATAATTGCATGTGCAGGTGCTCCCGAGGTCAATAATTTCCAAGTGGATAATGGACAGTGGATGTTGGCCCTTCTATATGATGTTAAAGCTATACGTGGGGGCTACTTTGGGTTTGCGGGTAACCAAGGAGGAAGAATAGTCGGCGAGGGAATTCTAACCAACCGTGTGGTGTCGTTCGATAAAGTTAACTAAATTGGCGAGCTAGAGAACAACTTGCTGAGCATTTCGCAGATATGTGATAAAAAATTCACAATGCACTTCACTGATCGTGAATGCTTAATTCTGAAGCCAGGATTCCGAATTCTGGAGGAGTGGATTCTCATGCGCGCTCCCCGAGAAAATGACTTGTATCTCTTAGACATGAGTGTTGCGACTACAACGAAGAAATCCGCGCAATGCTTCATGTCCAAAGCAACAGAAAAGAATCAACACGTGGCATAGGAATATGGGGGCACATTCATCCCCGGAAGATGAATTTCTTAGTACACAACAATCTAGTAAAAGGAGTAAATCTTAAGAGGTTTCACTTGAATGGCGACTGCATAATTTGTAAGAAGGGCAAACAGCATAATAAGTCGCATCCGAGGAAGCTCCTGAACTCCATAAAGCTCTCGCTAGAGAGACTACGCATGGATCTCTTTGGACATGTCAATGTCCGAAATACCTCAGTAGATCTCTACTATCTCGTTGTTACTGATGATTATTCCAGATTTTCATGGGTGATATTCATGGAAAGCAAAGATAAAACTTTTCAGAATCTGATGATCTTATTCCGAGAGTTGGAGAATCTATATCATTTACCAATTCGGCACATAAGAAGTGATAACGGTACAGAGTTCAAGAATAATAGGATGGCAGATTTTGTAATGTGAAGGGAATTTTGCATGAATTCAGCGCTCCATATAAACCACAACAAAACGGTGTAGCTGAACGTAAAAATCGAACCCTGATAGAGACAACAAGAACCATGCTCGCAGATTCTAAACTTCTAGTAAGCTTTGGAGCGAGGCACTGGCTTCTGCATGCTATAAATTGAACAGAGTGTTGATAGTTAAGCCGCACAAGAAAACGTGTTTCGAGCTACTTAACCAACGAAAGCCAAACCTGAAGTACTTAGAACCATTTGGGTCACCCTGCACAGTTATCGAGGCAGATGGAAAATTTGGGGCTAAAGAATTGGAGGGTTTCTTCGTGGGATATGGAAATCCACTTAGCAGAGTCTAAATTCCGAGCATAAACCGGGTTATTGAAGCTCAGAGCGTTGATTGCCAACGTCTGGTGCGTGTTAAGCGTGATATGATTTTGTTAATATTTTAAGTCCGTATTACGCAATTTTCAAGTTTTAGATTTACAAAATGATCGGATTGTCACACTCCGGTCAAAGATAATATTTATAACCCGATTTACCCTTAACTATGAGCTAGTGGTAGTACGGGGTCGAACCACGAAGAGTCTGTGGTTTGCGGTCGGATATGATTGATTTATATAGATGTGTCACTTTTATGAAGCTTGCTAACAAAATTGATTAATTCGTTTGTTTGAAAGTGATGTTGGAATGAACCGACAAGTTTTGATTGAGTTAAGTAACTACTAAAAATTGAGAATGATTGCAACAAAAGTAATTATGATTGTAAAACAATGATGAGAAACAAGGTTCACACCCAGGTCAACAATTGCAAGACCTAGGGTTACTACACGTTTTAAATTTGTTTAAACGAATTAGTTCATTAACGGTTTAGAATCACAAAGCTTAGGTGCCAATTGCTATCAACGTCATAGATAACGAACCACAATGCACTTCATTACTTTGGACAAGTGAAACCTATCAATCGACAAGGCATAAATACGCATATTCATTTTACGAAGTCAAATTTCATAACTCACTCGAGAATTCGCAAATACAATACACACGTAAGACAATTATCAAAAGATTAAATGCAATTCGAATTGTCACAAACCAAATGTTTAACTCATAGCAAACCTTAGAAATCTTACAAAAGTCTACACCGGGGTGAAACCTCTAGGAATTAGCCGCTCATGACGAACGGGACACGATCAACAATGGATGAGAGATTGAATCTTGACATCTTGAAGCTTGATGATGGAGGTGAATGGTGATTAGGGTTTGTGGTGGTGTATGAAGGTGAGTGGAGGATGATGATGAAGGATTAGGGTTTGGATTGGTTGGATGATTCGGTTGTATGATGATGATTGGTGATGAATTCCGATGATGTGGTTGATGATTATGGCTCCAAGAACAAGTTTCAAACTCCAAGAACTCTAACTCCTCAAAAAGTCAAGAAAAACTCCGTATAACCCGCCCCCATCTCAACAACAACAAAATTTCGCGAAGCTTATCAGGAGAGGCCGTCGCCGACGGCCAGAAGTGGCGTCGGCGACGCAATGTGCAAACTCTAAATGCTGGCAACGGACTATCCTACTGTCTACGAAAAGTTTGGGCTACGGGGATGTATACGGGGCGTCGCCGACGGCCCATTGTGGCGTCGGTGACGGTGCCCAAAATCCCATCTTTCTGTTTCCTTTGTTTCTTGGTTCCGGTTGATCCAGTTCGCGTCCTGGTGCTACGTTTAGCTCCCGATTACCTCCTTAAACTCCATAAGACCTGCAAAACACAAACCTTATTAAAAGTAGGCTACCCAAAATTAAAAGTCACGTAAAAACATAAACTTAAACATAAACAAACACCGGTTTCGACCACGTATCACATCCCCACACTTGCCTTGCCCTCAAGCAAATCTGTTTTTCACTTTCACGTGGATCGAACGAGAAACACACTTCCCATTCGCGAGAACGTAAGTTAAGGTCTAATGTCATACTCAGTTCTAGCTTTTTACAATTTTCAAAATATTTAACGGTAACAAACTAATAACATTCAAATGGTTATTCAAGATTAACCCGCCCTTAAAACGCACAAATCATGCATACCCCTCACAATGTTCTCTCCCCTCGGTTTACAAATTGGCTAATTTAATGGTGGATTAGCACTTTTAAAGTGATCACTCAAAACCGAATAGAATAAGTACCCGCATTGGCTTGCATCTCAATCATTCTCCACCACCGAACACAAATACTAAGCACAAGTCAAAAGGTCTTTAAAGGGTTGTAATGGGGCTAGGTTAAGGGTATGGAATATGATTTTTGAAAGTGGTGAAAGTGATGAAAATTCGACTTTTATTACAAACAACTACCCTAAACCGAGCAATCAAAAATCGACAACTATTAGGCAAAAGCGTTCGCTTTTATTTGGCAACTACCACACATCTTTTTGTATTTTTCATAACATTTTCTGAATTTTTGAATTTTTTTATATGCAAGTTTACAAACAACTAATCCTATGATCGAATTTTCACCACACGGGTTAAAAGAGGCTTAAAGGTTAAAGGCTAATTTGGGTGATCAAATGAAAGGTTTAGGCTCTGGCGACTAGGTGATGGATTTCGCGTAAGGGTAAACAAATGGTGTAAAAGAAAAAGGTTTACCTAATGCCTTAATCATTCTCGTGCTTGTACTTGGTCTATGGTCTCAAACGTATCAAAAGATGCAAGTTCTACAATACATGACTAATGGTCCACTCAAACAAAGAAATATGTGTATATATGATGTATAAAAGTGTCTCAAAACCTCATGTATAAAGGGTATGATATGCGGTATGCATAACTTATAAATTTCTTAGGCGAATTATTCCCAAATAACCACCCGCTAAATACCCGTCATGCTATTAACTTGAACTTAACCATGACAAAAGACCAAATGGTTGTGCCATCCCTCGTTAAATTAGTTACTTGTACTTCTTAGATCGCCTCAAACAAAGACATTTAAAAATTTTTTTGAAACTTTCCCCCATCCCCACACTTGAGGTCAACATTGTCCTCAATGTGTAGTGTTTAAATGAACGGGTCAAAATCAAAAAAACTTTTTCTCCCCCCATCCCCACACTTGAGGTTAACATTGTCCTCAATGTGTAGGAATGGAGCTTTTTTTTAAAAATCACACAAGGGATGTGACACGGCTAACTTCCCCAAAATTTCACCCCGGAAAAATAGAATACAATTTACAACCACTTATTTGCTAACTAAAAACCAAAAGTAAAAAGAAATGTATGCACCTGGTTTTCAGCTCGTACCTCGTGTGCTCTTCGTTCTTCAATAAACTTGGTCGTCTCACGAACATGGTGTACCTACAAATCTCAATCCTTATGTAGAAGCATGCTTCTCACAACCATCAAAATTTGTTAGTAGCCTGGTTCTACCATTTTTATGAGAATATTACCAAGCCATGCGTTAATTTACTTTTGATTTATGTGGAAAATAATGTACAACAACAACAATCCTAACTCACTTTCGTAGGAATCATGGTTGCATTTAGCTTATGCAACAAGCCCTTTTAAACCTCCCGATAGCTCGGGAGGACGAGTAGGTCTCGTGAGGATTATATAGGGAACACACCGACAACGTTCATTTAACTAGGAAAACGGTAAAAACTAGCTACTACTAACAAAAGACTATTTAAACAAAAGAAGAATGTACAACAACAGAGAACATACCTCGCCTATCTCTGATAGCGCTCGTTTGGGTCAACCGGCGGGTATGGGTTGTAGGAGTACCCGGTGAGGGCTGATATCCCCTCCTTCCAATTGTCGAGGAGTCCAGGTTCCCCTTCGGGTGGTGTCGGTAGCTATGGTAGAAGAAAACTACAGCCTGGAGGCTCGGGCCAATGCGGAGACGGGTCGGAAGGACCACGGGGTACCGGGAGATCCTCGAATCTTAGCCAAGGTATGTGCTCTTAATATGGCAATCCAGCCATGTGGTCCCGCAAGTGCCTTTCTTGATCATGAAGGATTTTGTAATTATTGAGCGCCATTTGCTGATCGGTACCTATTGCCATCCAACGACGGTCTCTTGAGCATTTCGTTCCATTTGGAGGCAATATTGCTCCTCCTCCCACTCGCGCCTCCGAGAGTTCTCTTGTACCCGTTGCTGCTCTAATTGTTCCATCCGAGATATCTGCTGAGTTTGGAACAGTTGCTGCTCTTCCCAATATTGGTCCACCTTCGCTCGGTGGGTGGCCTCAGCAGACCAATGATCTTGTTGTTGGGTGAAGAAATTTTGTTCCCACTGTCAACGATTCTCGTGATATTCACGGTTTTCTCCAATACCTGCCGAAACATTGTCATAGATACTCTGGGCTCCCCGATTATAATTGCAATGATCCGGTTTTCTTCGTGAAACCACAACCTCAGCCACCTCATTTGAAACTTCCCGGTGAGCTCTAGCATATCTTCAACGTGGTCTCCTTGCACCGCCTTGCTCTTCCTCTTCCTCTTCATCACCCATTTCTTCGTCCCCTTGGGCTCCTTGAGCCTCATTTCGATCCACAAATTGAAAACTATTGCCATGCTCATCCTTGACTGTATACTGGTTACCGAAAACTGAAACATGAAATTTCCAATGGCGCTTCATTGATGCAAAGGAGATCTGATCAATTGGTTTGGTAACCCATAATGACTCTGCAGGCAATGCGTTTTGCTACAGGATCATAACACTAATTATTCTCACATATGGGATCATTTTTCTATTGCATGCCTCTCTCGTATCCCACGTATTCATCATCACTATTTGCCGCCACGACAGTTTCGATGAACCGTATAACAATGCATGAAACACCCGACAATCGGGTGCCTTCACTTTCCCGCGGTCCCCGACCGCACCATTATATTCTCCAATGAAATGCCTTGGAGAATCTTCCCTTCCAATGACAAATCATTCCCTGACTCCCCCATTCCACCTGATAACACTAACACAACTGCCAACATACCTGGCGGATCAGCACCGTTCATCTTGTTATCCAAAAACTGATCAATATTGTAATACTCATATGCTTCAGCCCCCAATGAATCGAACTGGGCTTTTGCGTTCATATGCTCGAACGACATGATCATTTGATTTTTACCAATATCACCAACTGGCTGCCATGTGTGCGCGGGCCCATCCCGGTTAACGAATCTCAATGTTGACAACCATTCACATACCGCCGCCAAATAGACCCTAGGAGTGATGTCCTCATGCCAATCCAACACACGTTCCCAGTCGAGTCTTTCAAACTTTTGGACAATCCCAATTGCCCTAAACTCCTCCACATTGACTGACCTTTCCAGAACGATTCGTTCCGGCACCGAAGTTGTAATATTCCCCGAGACCATTTTCCACTTCCACATCTTCGCTTCCAACCTTTTGTTATTAAACTTTGAAAGGGGTTTCCTTTTGTTATCATTCCAAGCCGAAGCCGTCCGACTATTCTTGAACTCCTCCCAATCCCAATCTTGTCTATACAATCTTGCATCATTCTCTTCAACAGCACTCAACTGTTCCCACTTTCACTGAATGTAGCCCGAACCCGAACCGGCTCCCGAAGATGAGCCTTCACCAGAATTCTTGCTCATCTTCCTTCCAAACATGGCTACAATCATAAACAGGGGAAACAATTAGTATTACCCACTTCATACAATTTTACAAACTTTTAACATATCCTCAATGTTGAACCAAAAGCAAGTTATAGATGCAAATTAGCGTGTCTAAACTTAAAAAGTAGCAAACTTTATCATCTAATACTTAATTTTTCATGCTTACTCTTAAATTCTTAAAAGTTCACAAGGTTCAACATCATATCTATGTTCAATCACGCAAACAAACGAGTGTAATCACATCACTATAGTTGTTGCATGTTCAAAACCCACCCAAATCACATATTCATCTTTAATGCCAAGCTAAAACATCATAAATTATAATAACCAACCTACTCTTAAACATAAAGTATAAAAAATTTCAGAATAAACCAACTAACCTTATGATAATCATGCTTGAATTTAAATAAAAACCATACCTTTGATGTTGTTAAGCAAGAGAAACTAGAGAAAAGATGCAAAGCTTAAAGCTTGATGAACACTCTTCAAAAACCCAAAATTAAAACTCCGAAATCTTGCAAACTAGCAAGAATTAATGGAAATAATTATGGGGGTTTTGTTCCTCTCGAAAAACTAAGCAAGATAGGCTCAAGAATCGCTAGATTTGGTGGAGAATTGAAAGAGTTATGGAAACTTGAAGATTAGGGTTCTTGGGAGTTTGAAGGAAGACGATGAAGTGAAGGTGGATTTGTGGATGTGATGAATGCAGAGAATGGATGGTATTAAGGTGTTTGAATCAGATGTAGGGTCCCCAGGTCTAATTTGTGGCTAGAAACACTCTCGGGTTGCTATAAACGGGTCAAATACAGGTTTCGGGTCGTCAAAACACGTTAAAACAAAAATCAGTGTTGGCTGAGTTTAGGGGACCCGTCGGCGACGGCCTGGCCCCCCGTTTCTGATGCCACTTGGCTGTTTAGGAAATGGGCGACCCCCAATCCTACTGTGTACGCAAGTTTCACCCGACGAACACCTTTAGAAGAACCGTCGGCGACGGTCAGGCACCCTATCGCCGACGCACCCAGAATTTCAATTTTTTTACAAAAATATGGGCAAAAATGCAAACTTTTTACAAAAGGGACCTATGCTAGAAAAATTCCTAAAATTAGTAAGATTCTTTTTGTGTGACGTTTTCGGTTTTAATTTAACAAACACCTATCGTTTTAACGATTTTACCATCCCCGAATAATCGTGTATTGTCCCTAATACACATAAACAAGTTTAAAAACATACCTCATATCTTCAAGACTCGTTCATGATTTCCGGAACTTCACACATCAAAAGCGGTTAGTACGAACAAAACTCTAGGTATACACATACTAAATAAAACAAAACACTCAAACAATAATAATTTACAAAACTCTACAAAATGTTTGTTACCATTCGTTAATTGACCTCATAAGTCGGGATACTTGCAACAAAGCTTACCGACTCCGTGATTCCATCATCTTTCTCGTCATTTCCATCAAGAAACAGTTTAAGACGATGGCCATTAACCGTTTGCTTTGACCCATCCTTCGGGTCCTCGATGGTAACATTACCCTATTTTCCGACCCGTGTGATCACATATGGGCCCATCCACTTACTCTTGAGCTTACCCGGAAAGAATTTAAGCCGTGAGTTGTATAGCCAAACCTTTTGCCCTACCACAAACTCTTTTGGCTTCAACTTGGCGTCATGTGCCCGCTTCATTCCATCCTTGTATTTCGAAGCACACTCATACGCCTCCTCCCAAAGCTCTTCCAACTCGCATAATTTCAACTTGCGTTCCCTACCTGCATCATCATACTTTAGATTAACCTCTTTAATTGCCCAAAAAGCACGATGCACAAGCTCAACTGGCAAGTGAAAATTTTTACCGTAAACTAAACGATAAGGTGTGGTGCCAACAGGTGTTTTATGCGCCATTCGATAAGCCCATAAAGCATCATTCAACTTTGTCGACCAATCCTTACAGTCCAGTCGAACAGTCTTTTGCAAAATCTCTTTAATTTGCCTATTTGACGCCTCCACTTGACCACTCGTTTGCGGGTGGTAGGGGGTAGCAATCTGATGGTCAACCCCATACGGTTTTAGTAACTTTCCGAAGTTAAATTCTTAAGGTGAGATCCCCCATCACTAATGATTACTCGGGGAATCCCAAATCTTGAAATAATATTGTTTTGCACATAGTTACAAACAACGGTATGATCATTGGTTTTATTGGCAATCGCTTTGACCCATTTAGAAACATAGTCGACCGCCACTAAAATATATAAGTTGCCGTGCGAATTCGGGAATGGGCCCATGAAATCAATCCGCCACACATCAAAAATATCGACAATGAGAATTGGTTGCATGGCATCTCGTCCCTCTTCGAAATACTCCGTATCTTTTGACACTCAACACAATTTTTGGCAAAGTTAAATGCGTCTTTGAAAATAGTCGGCTATTAAAAACCGCTATTGAGCACTTTGTGCCCCGTTTTGTGACCACTAAAATGGTCCCCACAAGCAAATGAAAGCAAGTGCGTCAAAACACTCGGGATCTCATCATCCGGAATGCATCTCCGAACAACTTGATCCGGACATATTTTGAACAAGTCCGGTTCTTCCAACGTATAGTTTTTGATTTTCGACATGAAGTGCAATCTCCTCCTCCGATCCCAATGAGCCAGCAAGTCACTTGTAACCAAGTAATTCATAATATTAGCATACCAAGGTAAAACAGATACTTTTAAAATGTGCTCATCTGGAAAGGTATCGTCAATCTCTACATGTGAAGAAGCCTCTTCCACCATCAACCGGGACAAGTGGTCCGCCACCACATTCTCATTACCTTTCTTGTCCCATATCACCAAGTCAAACTCTTGTAGCAAGAGAACCCAACGGATCAATCTCGGTTTTGCGTTCTTTTTCTCCATGAGGTACCTGACAGCAGTATGATCAGAATATATAACAACCTTGTTACCCCATATATAAGACCGAAATGTTTCTAATGCAAATACCAAAGCAAGTAGCTCTTTTTCAGTTGTTGTGTAATTTAGTTGCGCATCCGAAAGAGTCATACTTGCGTAGTATATAGCAACGAGTTTCTTTTCTACCCTTTGACCGAATACGGCCCCAACCGCATAATCACTTGCATCGCACATATCTCGAATGGTAAAGACCAATTCGGAGATTGCAATATTGGGGCCTCCACTAACTTCTCCTTTAAAATGTTAAAGGCGTTTTGACACTCTTTGTTAAAATCAAACGGTTGGTCCTTTAGCAACAATTTACATAAGGGTTTTGTTATATCACTAAACCCCTTAATAAATCTTCTATAAAACCCCGCATGACCTAAGAATGATCTAACCGCCTTAACACTTGTAGGATACGGTAAAGTAGAGATGACTTGCACCTTTGCACGGTCAACCTCTATCCCACAACTCGACACTACATGCCCCAACACAATCCCTTCCTGAACCATGAAATGGCTCTTTTCCAAACTTAAAACTAGTTTTTTCTCTACACATCTTTTCAAAACCTTTTCAAGTTGCTCAAGGCATGTATCAAATGACGACCCAAAAATTGAGAAATCATCCATGAAGATCTCTAATGACTCCCCCACCATATCCGAAAATATACTCATCATGCACCTTTGAAAGGTGGCGGGGGCGTTACATAGCCCGAACGACATTCGCCTAAATGCGAAAGTACTGATAGGTGTTCGAAAATCGGTGTTTGTTTAGGTTTAAGTTTATGTTTGAAAACAAGTCTTATGGAGTTAAAGAGCTAATTAGGAGCCAAACGGCACACCGGGACGCGAATTGGATCAACCGGAACCAAGAAACAAAGAAATCAGAAAGTTGAGTTTAGGGGCACCTTCGCCGACGCCATACTTGGTCGTCGGTGACGCACCGTATTATCTTCTGCCGCATGGAATTGTGCGTAGACAGGAGGTTTAAGCATCGGGAGAAAAGCCAGAAGACACGGGCCGTCACCGACGGGGCATCAGGCCGTTGACGAAGGACCTCCTAAACCAGCTTCGCGAATTTTCAGTTTTTGTGAGTTGGGGATGAGTTAAACAAGAGTTTTTGACCTATTTTGAGGAGTTACGAATTCTTGGAGTTTGAATACCCTTCTTGCAGCCAAGATCATCAACCACATCATCTTTTACGATTCTAATCCATCCCAATCATCCCGGATCATCAAATCACTCAATCCTAACCCTAATCCATCATCAGCATCATCCATCCATCTCCATTCTTCACCATAAACCCTAACCACCACCATCATCATCATCATTCAAGGCTTCAAGATGTCCGAGTTCGAGCTTCAATCATTCGGTGATCAAGTTCCTTCAACCATGAGCGGCTAATCACCTCGGTTTCACCCGGTGTAGGTAGTTGTTTAATCTAGGGTTTTGAATTGTGGTTTGATTTTACTTTGTGACAACTTGTATTGGTTTTTGAAGTCATTATCAATAGCTTACATTTGTTTCGTATTCGTAAATTGTCGAACGATGATAAAGTTATGACTTTGCAAAATGGTTATGTGTATTCATGCATTGTTATAATTAGGTTTTACTTGTTGTGATTATAAAGTGCATTCTTGTCCCTTCTTTGGAGCATTGATAATTATTGGCACCTACGTCACGGTACACTAAATCCGTTAACCACTATACAATTGAGTTAAATCTAAAACTTACAGAAACCCTAGGTTGGCAATTACCGAAACCAGGTGTGAGCCCTTTTTATCAAATCTTGTTTGAATCATTAGTTGTGTTTTCATTAATTATAATCAATCATTAGTAGTAGTTAATAAAAATTTCAATCATCGTTGGTTAATTCCGACACCTTTTCTCAAATATCTAAACAAATCAAGATAGCAAGCTTCATAAAATTGTGACATCTTCATAATCAAATTAGTCCACACGTAAACCACCTACTCTTCATGGATCGACCCCTTACTACCACTAACGCATTTGTTAAGGGTAATTTGGGCATATAAGTATTATCTTTGACCGGGGCGCGACACTCCGATCAATTTTTGGCGCCGTTGCTGGGGAGTTCGTGCGCTTTGCGTTTGGATTTATTGATTTTTTTGTGATTAACTGTTTAATTGCTTGTTTTCTTATTATCGTATATGCTTTTGTGTTACGTGGGTGTGTTACTTGTGCAGGTTACAGGTAGTGTATGCATACATGAAATTCCGGAAGAACTTCACCATTAGTATTCGAGCCGTAGATTGAGCAGGTCGTTAGAAGAAACCTAGCCAACCGATTAGAGGCAACCTTTGTCTCTAATCCACCAAAACCCAACACACCAAGTACCTCATCTGTTGGAACCGTTCCAATGGATAACCAAAATGCCAATCAACATCAACATCAATACCCTAATCACCCACCTTAAAACCCACACAACCAACCGGGTGGCAACAACTCGAGACCACCTAAACCACCATTTCAAAACCGTGCCCCTAACCAAAACCTCAACCAACGAGCACGCACACCTCCCCCTCAAAACCAAAACCGACAAAACCCATTACCACCAAATGTCAACAACTGCAACACTAAGCCAACCGTGGTGTTAATTTGAATCGTGGCAATCCCGCGAACGAAGACCAATTCGTCAATCTTGATCAATATCCCGAATGACGAACTGTATAGTGTACTCGGTTATCAATCACCGGAACATGTGAGTGTTCACATGGAATACTCGGACGATGGGGGATATTATAATGATCGGTTTGAAGACGATGGATGGGGGAATGACAATGAAGAGATTTTTCACAACGGTGGGAATTTTGGTTATGATGACCGGGGTATCATTACGCGAATGTTGTGGGAATTATGACGGGTTTGGTTACAACTACGGTAGAAATGACGGTTATGGATACAACTGTCAACCACGTAATAACAATAGGAACCGAGACGATGGTAACAACAATCACAACAATCAAAATGCCAATCGTAATCAGATTCCACAATACGTGGGTGGCGGGAATCAAAGGGGTAATCGAGACGGTGATAGAAGAGGGGATCGAAGAATGGGGGATCAAGATGTGAACGGTCCACCAGGGGATAATAGGCATAATCGCAACAACCACAGTCAACCATCGCAAGGAGTTGACGGTCGGTTTCGACCGATGATATCGGTAAACGATTGTCCGATTGTACCAGCACCGAGAGGAAGAGCGGCTTTTGATTGCAAGCTGAATTACATTAACATCCTTCCTCATTTTAATGGGCGATCGAGTGACTAGCCTAACACCCATTTGGCGGAATTTTCGGCCATATGTAGTACCATTGGGGGTGGTCATTTTTCACAAGATGAGATCCGATTGCGGCTATTTCGGTTTTCCTTGAAGGATAAGGCCAAACAGTGGTTTTTGACACTACCTACGAATAGTTTTCACATTTGGGTTGAGATGCAACAAGCATTCTTGGATGAATACTATTCAATGGCTAAAACTGATGATGCTTGGGATCAAATCCGGTCTTTTAAGCAGTTATCGAGTGAGCCATTACACGAGGCGTTTATGAGGTATAAGGAGTTGATCAGGAAATGCCCACACCATCAAATTGAGAAGTGGGAGTTGGTGAAGTGTTTCGTAAGGGGTCTAGATGGTGAGACATGGAACCATCTTAAGTCGACTAGCAATGGAACGATACTAAGCAATCATGAGGACGATGATTGGGAATTCCTTGAGAGAATGGCAAAGAGATCAAAAGCCAAAGAGTCGGCTGGCCGAGCTAAGAAGCTCCCTATCTCCCGGTCACTTCCCAATCTTGATTCTAGCTCTAAGGATCGAATCTCTACTTTATAAGGGGAGTTAGCACGCATGAAGAAAAAAGATGTGAATGCGGTGCAGTTCATGGGTTGTGACGGGTGTGGGGGCCTTGATCATCGGACTATCGAATGTCAAATGGGAAAAGCCAAAGATGTCGAGGAAGTAAATCAAGTGTTTGGTGATCACAAGAATAATGACATGAACTTAAACACTTATCATCCCGGCTTGAGAAATCACCCTAATTTCCGTTATGGGAACGCCGAGAATCAAATGAACCCAAATTTTCATGCGGGTAATCAAGGAGGGTCTTCCTACTAAAACCGTCAAGGGGTAACCTAGGAGGTTATCAACGTAACTACAACCAAGGGTACCAAGGACGTGACAATAATAATTATCAAGGTGGGTACCAACGGAATTACAACAACCAAGGTGGCGGTGGAAGCAGTTCGGGAAATCAAAGTGGAGGTGGTAGTGATTTGAATGCCAAGATGGACGCGATGCTTTCGATGATGCAAGAGTCTAAGAAGGAGAACGAGATTCGAGACAAATTATACGAAGCATTAGCGAAACAAGTGGGCCAACTAGCGGAAGAAATAGCCCAAATGCGGGGAAGCGCGGGAAGGCTTCCAAGCGACACCACGGTAAATCCGAAACATCAAGGTTCATCCGGCAAGAACACACGAGAGGTACCCATTAATAAAATATCTTACGTAGTGGTCGAGTCGTTGATAACGGTGTCAAAACCCCACCATCTTAGTTTGTTGAAGGGGTGGTGGAAGATGTGAGTGATGAAGAGAGTGATAATGGTCAAACGGGTCAAAATGAAAAAGTTTCTAAAAATGACGAAAACACACCCGTTGAGACCACATCCATCCCCATTGCTAAGGAAAAGGGTGTGGAGGGTAATACCGCCCCTTATCCTGAAGCATTGAAGGGACCAATTGAAAAGGTTGTAAACAAAAGAGGTCCACAACAAGAAGAGTTGTTAGAAGTTTTTAAACAAGTAAAAATTAATTTACCTCTTTAGGATTCAGTCAAACAAGTTCCGTCTTATGCTAAGTACTTGAAAGAATTATGTACCCAAAAACGAACTCATAAATTTCCAAAGAAATTAGATTTAACCGAAAATGTGAGTTCGATCCTTTCAGGTGCACTTCCACCCAAGCTTCAAGATCCTGTGGCACCCATTATCTTGGTCTAAGTGGGTGATTTTAAAATCAATCAGGCGCTCCTTGATCATGGTGCTAGTGTGAGCATCCTACCGGGTAATTTGTATAACCAACAGGATTTTGGTCCTCTTCAAGTGGCAAATACCACCGTGGTGTTAGCCGACTTGACTCCCAAGCTACCCCGTGGGATCGTCTCTGATGTGATAGTGAAAGTCGAGGATTTTTACTATCCGGTGGACTTTTTGGTACTTGATTATGTGGCCATGGACCCAACCAAACAACCTACAGTGATATTGGGCCGACCATTCCTTGCAACTGGAAATGCTCAAATTGATTGTAAAAAGGGGACAGTTGACATAACATTCAGAAATCGTAGGTTGAGGTTGCATGTATTTTCCAGACTGATGAATCCTTCATTTGATGCCGAATGCTATATGGCAGATGTTATTGACCAGTGTATACCTCTCTGCGACACCGTTGTGGATGAGGAGAACACAATGGAGGCATGTTCTATGTTTGACAGGTCACAGGTGGAGACGAACAGGAGCGTAGACGTGCAGGTGAAAAGTTTGGAGGTGCTTGCGGTTAAAGAAGGAAAACCGACATGGACGTACCAAGTGGAGAGCTTACCGGAGACTATTGATACAAATTTGAAGCCGTCATTAGTGGAACCTCCGGAATTCGAGTTGAAGGTGTTGCCCAAGCACCTCAAGTATGCTTATGTTGGAGAGGGCAACACGCTTCCTGTCATAATTGCTTCGAATTTGACCGAAGAACAAGAGAAGAAGTTGATGGGGATCTTGGTCACCAATAGAGCGGCTATTGGATGGAGCATCGCGGATTTGAAGGTATTAGTCCCGCGGTAGTGATGCACAAGATCATCATGATGACACCATAACACCCACCCGTGATGCACAAAGGAGGCTGAATCCAAACATGCGGGAAGTTGTCAAGAAGGAGGTGTTGAAGTGGCTTGATGCAGGTATCATTTACCCCATCTCTGATAGCCAGTGGGTGAGTCCTACGCAAACCTTCCCAAAGAAAGCAGGTATTCAAGTCGTCAAAAATGACGCAGGTGAGGAGGTGGCTACCCTGCCGGTAACCGGGTGGCGTATTTGTATAGATTATAGGAAGTTGAATAACACTACTTCCAAAGATCATTTTCCCTTACCATTCATTAACCAAATTGTGGAGAAATTGGCCAGACAAAAATTTTATTGTTTCTTGGATGAATATTCCGGATACAATCAAATTGCTATTCATCCGAAAGATCAACAAAAGACTACCTTTACGTGTCCATACGGCACATTCGCATTTACGCGAATGCCGTTTGGATTATGTAACGCCCCGGCCACCTTTCAAAGGTGTATGATGAGTATCTTTTCAGATATGGTGGGGGAGTCTTTGGAGATCTTCATGGATCATTTCTCCATTTTTGGGTCATCTTTTGAAACTTGTCTAGACGAACTTGAAAGAGTACTAAAAAGATGTGTTGAAACTAATTTAGTTTTGAGTTGGGAGAAGAGCCATTTCATGGTTCAAGAGGGGATAGTGTTGGGGCACGTGGTGTCGAGTCGTGGGATAGAAGTAAACCGCGCAAAAGTTAAAGTTATTTTGACTCTACCCTACCCTACGAGTGTTTAAGGCATTAGGTCATTTCTGGGACACGTGGGTTTTTATAGGAGGTTTATTAAGGGGTTTAGTGACATTACGAAACCATTATGTAACCTTTTATTAAAAGATGTGCCATTTGAATTCAGTGAAAAATGTAAAGAGGCTTTTAACATATTGAAAAAAAAGTTGGTTGAAACCCCTATTTTGCAATCATCAAATTGGTCACTTCCATTTGAAATTATATGCGACGCAAGTGACTATAGGTTGGGGCTGTTTTAGGTCAAAGGGTTGATAAGAAACCCGTTGCGGTATACTACGCAAGTAAGACTCTTTCGGACGCACAATTGAATTACACGACAACCAAAAAAGAGCTACTTGCGGTAGTATATGCATTGGATAAGTTTAGGGCTTATATTTGGGGTAGTAAAGTGATTATTTACTCGGATCATAGTGCCGTAAGGTACCTCATGGAAAAGAAGGATGCTAAGCCTAGACTAATCCGTTGGGTTTTGTTGTTGCAGGAATTGGACTTCGAAATCCAGGACAAAAAGGTAAGTGAGAATATGGTGGCCGATCACTTGTCCCGGGTGGTTTTTGAGGAGGATCCTGCATCTGTAGAGATCAATGAGTCATTTTCGGATGAACATATTTTGAGTTTATCTAAGTTGCCATGGTATGCTAACATTGTTAACTACCTTGCTACGGGTGACTTACCGGAGCATTGGGATAGACGGAGGAGACAACACTTCTTGTCTCAAATCAAGTATTACCGGTTAGAGGAACCGGATTTGTGGAAAGAGTGTGCAGATCATAGAATCCGGAAATGTGTAGCTGACAAAGATATTCCTAGTGTGTTGAGACATGTGCACTCATTTGCATGTGGTGGCCACTTTAGCGGTTAAGAGATGGGTCATAAAGTGTTGAATAGTGGCCTCTATTGGCCCACTATCTTTAAGGATGCATTTGAGTTTGCAAAGAATTGTGTTGAGTGTCAAAGATTAGGGGGTATTTCGAAAAGAGATGAGATGCCCATGTAGCCAATCCTCATCGTTGATGTCTTCGATGTGTGGGGTATTGACTTTATGGGCCCATTTCCCAATTCCAATGGTAATTTGTACATCTTGGTGGCCGTTGACTATTTATCAAAATGGGTCGAAGCAATAGCCACCAAGACAAACGACCATACCGTTGTCTGTAGTTTTGTCCAATTCCACATATATTCAAGGTTTGGGATTCCGCGTGTCATCATAAGTGATGGCGGATCTCATTTTAAAAAGTTTCGGTTTGGCAAACTTGAAAAGGTATGGTATTGACCATAGAATTGCTACCCCTTATCACCCGCAAACAAGCGGGCAAGTGGAGGTGTCAAATCGGCAGATCAAAGAGATCTTGCAAAAGACCGTACGGACGGACTGTAAGGATTGGTCAATTAAGTTGAACGATGCCTTATGGGCCTACCGGACGGCACATAAGACACCCATTAGCACTACTCTTTACCGACTAGTTTATGGTAAAAACTGTCATTTGCCGGTCAAATTGGTGCATCGATCATTATGGGCAATTAAAGAGGTTAATGTTAAATATGATGATGCAGGTAAGGAAAGGAAGCTCAATCTGTGTGAGTTAGAGGAGCTACGGAAGATGGCATATGAATGCACGTCCAAATACAAGGACAGAACGAAAAGAGCACATGATGCCAAGTTGAAGTAGAAAGAGTTTGAAATGGGGCAAAGGGTTTGGCTCTACAACTCAAGGCTTAAATTCTTTCCGGGTAAGCTAAAGAGTTAATGGATGGGCCCATACATGATTACACGGTTCGGAAAGTTGGGTTATGTCACCATTGAGGACCCGAAAGATGGGTCGAAACAGACGGTTAACGGTCATCGTCTAAAACCATTTCTTGATGGTAATGATGATAAGGGTGAGAAGAACACGGAAGTGGTAAGCTTCTTGGTAAGCATACCTGACTATGATATTGCTTGAGAATCGGTAACATGTTTTGTAGAGTTGTGTATCTATTTTAATTGTTTGGTTACATCGTTTTAGAATAGTTGTGATCATTGTTTCGATCTACTAACTCCTTGAGATGTGTGAAGTTCCGGAAGAAATGAGCGAGTCTTGAAGGCATGAGGTATGTTTTTGAACTTGTTTATGTGTATTGGGGACAATACACGACTATTTGGGGGGTGGTAGGATTGTTAAACGATAGGTCGTTAGTGAGTGTTAAAACCGAAAAAGTCACAAAAACATTTTTAGTAATTTTTAGGTATTTAATTAGTATAAGCTTCCTTTATAAAAAGTTCATGCTTTTGCACGCATCTTAAAAAAAATTTGAATTTGGGGAAGCCGTCGGCGACGGGGCAACATGCCGTCGCAGATGGACTGTGGAAAGTGGCCGTCGGGTGAAAAGGACCGTAGACAGATGGTTAAAGCGTCGCTTAAAAGTAGTTTTTGGTAGTGCGTTGGCGAAGGACCAGGACCGGGTGGGAAACGGGCCTTGGTTTGTCAGCCGAAGCTGGTCGTGTTTTTACGTAAAATTTTGACCAAAAAGTCATTCTTTGACCGGTTTCGGGTGACCCGAGAGTGTTTTAACAACAAATTCGACCAACGAGACCCTACCTTTGATTTCTAACTCTTCTTATTCCACAAAATCTCTGCATTCATCACCACCACAGCTCCCTTCAACTTCATCTTCTTCATCTTCCTCAACTAAGAACCCTAACCTTCAAGCATTCATAACTTCTTCAATTCTCCACCAAACCTAGTGATTCTTGAGCCTATCTTGCTTATTTTTTTGAGAGGAACAAAACCCCCATCATATCTTTCATCAATTCTTGCTCATTTGCAAGATTTCAGAGTTTTTAAATTCGGGTTTTTGAAGAGTGTTTCGTCAAGCTTCAGGCTTTTCATCCTTCTCTAATTCTCTTGCTTAAATAACATCAAAGGTATAGTTTTACTTAAATTTAAGCATGAATATCATATGGTTAGTCAATTTCTTCCGAAATTCTTAAACTTTTTTGTCTAGAGTAGGTTGTTTATCGCAATTTATGATGTTATGGCTTGATTTTGAGGGTGAATATATGATTTAAGTGGGTTTGGAGCATGCAACAACTATAGTGATGTGATTACACTTGTTGTGTGGCGTGATTGAACATAGACATGTGGTTGAACTTTGTTGAACTTGTGAAAATTTAAGAATGAAACATGAAAGAATTAGTACTATGTGATAAAGTTTGCAACTTTTTAAGTTTAAACAAGCTAACTTACATCTAAAATCTAATTTTTTGTTCAACATTGAAAGTTTATGTTCAAAGTTTGGAAATTGTTCGAAGTGGGTTTAGCTAACGGTTTCCTTTTGTTTGTGATTGTAGCCATGTTTGGAAGGAAGAGGAGTAAGACTTCCGGTGAAGGCTCATCCTCGGGAGCCGGTTCTGGCTCGGGTTATGTTCAACAAAAGTGGGAACAACTGAGTGCGGTTGAAGAGAGGGATGCAAGGTTGTATCGGTAGGATTGGGCTTGGGAAGAGTTCAAGAACAGTCGTACCGCATCTGCGTGGAACGATGAAAAGAAGAAACCTCTTTCAAGATTCAATAACAAAAAGTTTGAAGCTAAGATGTGGAAATGGAATATGGTTTCAGAGAATGTTACAACATCGGTACCGGAAAGAATTGTTCCGGAAAGATAGTGAATGTGGAGGAGTTTAGAGCGATTGGAATAGTCCAAAATTTTGAGAGGCTTGGATGGGAACGTGTGTTGGATTGGTGTGAGGACATCACACCTCGTGTCTATTTGGCGGCGGTATGTTAATGGTTGTTAACACTGAGATTTGTTAACCGGGATGGGCTCGCTCACACGTGGCAACTAATTGGTGACATTAGTAAAAATCAAATGATCATGTCATTTGAGCGCATGAACGCAATAGCTCGGTTTGATTCGTTGGGGGTTGAAGCTTACGATTATTACACAATTGATCAGTTTCTTGATAACAAGATGAATGGTGCTGATCCGCCGAGTATGTTGGCGGCTGTGTTGGTGAAATCTGGAGGATTGGGGGAGTCAAAGAATGATTTGCCTTTGGAAGGGAAGATTATCCAAGGCATCTCATTAGAAAATATCATGGTGCGGTTCGGATACCGTGGGAAGGTGAAGGCTCCCGTTTGTCGAGTGTTATATGCACTGTTATACGGTTCGCCAAAACTGTCGTGGCGAAAAATAGTCATGATGAATACATGGGATACAAGAGGGGCATGCAACAGAAAAATGATCCCATATTCGAGGATAATCAGTGCCATGATCCTCCAGCAAAACGCGTTGCCTGCAGACTCACTATGGGTTGATAAACCAATTTACCAGATATCTTTTGCATCGATGAAGCGCCGCTGGAAGTTTCATGTTTCAGATTTTAGCAATTAGTATACAGTTAAGGATGAGTTGGGTAACAACTTTCAGTTTGTGGGTCAAGAGGAGGCTCAAGGAGCCGAAGGGGATATGCAAATGGGTGATGAAGAGGAAGAGGAAGAGGAAGAACAAGGTGGTGAAAGGAGGCCACGTCAAAGGTATGCGAGAGCTCATCGGGAGGTTTAGAATGAGGTGGCTCAGGTTGTGGTTTCACGAAGGAAACCAGATCATTGCAATTACAACTGGGGAGCCCAAAGTATTTATGATAATGTATCTGCGGGCATTAGGGAGAACCGCGGGTACCACAAGCAAAGGCACCAGTGGGAGGAAAGCTTTCAAGCACAATATCAAACTAATTGGAACGAGGAAGCTACCCATCGGGCCAAGGCTGACCAGTTTTGGGAGGAACATCGGTTGTTCCAAGCCCAACAACAATCCCAATGGGACTTGATGGAGCAACAAAGGGCTCAAGGGAATGCTCAAAGAAGAGCATGGGATGATGAATAGGACCATCTCCTAAGGGAGCGAGAGTCTTTTGAGGATCGTCGTTGGATGGCGACGGGCACAGATCAACAATTAGTGATCCTTAATGCCAAGGCCCTTCATGATCAGGAAAGGCATCAACGGGATTGGTTGGCCGGTTTGCCATATAGCGAGCACTCGCCATGGACTAATTTTGAAAATCTACCCGTACCACGAGGCCCTTCCGACCCAACTCCCCATTGGCCCGAGGCGCTGGGCTCAAGCTTTCTCCCACCGCAGATACCACCACCACCTGAAGGAGAATCAGGTCCACTCGACAATTGGAGGGAGGTGATGTCATCCCTCACCGGGTTCCCATATAACCCGTACCCGCCTAAAGATCCAAACGAGCGATACCAGCGATAGGTGAGGTATGTTTTATGTTGTTGTAATTTTAGTTTTAATAGTTAGTTTTTATTGCTTTCCTAGTTAAATGAACGTTGTGGGTGTGTTCTCTATATAACCCTCACGAGACCTACTCGTCCTTCCGAGTTATCGGAAGGTTTAAAAGGGATTGTTGCATAAGCTAAATGCAACCGTGATTCCTACGAAAGTGAGTTAGGATTATTATTATTGTATATTATTTTCCACACAATCAAAAGTAAATTAACGTATGCTTGGTAAATGTTCATAAAAATGGTAGAACTAGGTTGCTAACAAATTTTGATGGTTGTGAGAAGCATGCTTCTACACAAGGATTGAGATTTGTAGGTACATCATGTTCGTGAGGCGACCATTTTTTTGAAGAATGAAAAGCACATGACGAACGATCTTGAAAAATCAGGTGCATACGTTTCTTTTTACTTTTGATATTTTAGTTAGCAAATAAGTGGATTGTAAATTGTATATTAATTTCCAGGGTGAAATTTCGGGGAAGTTAGCCGTGTCACATCCCTTGTGCAATTTAAAAAGCCTATTCTTGCACATTGCGGACAATATTTACCTCAAGTGTGGGGATGGGGGAGAAAAAGTTTTTTCGATTTTGACCGTTCATTTAAATACTACACATTGAGGACAATGTTGACTTCAACTGTGGGGATGGGGTAAAATTTCAATTTTTTTTTCAAAAATGTCCTTGTTTGGAGCGATCTAAGAAGCACAAGTAACTAAGTTAGCGAGGGATGGCACGACCCATTTGGTCTTTCGTCATGGTCGATTTCAAGTTAATAGCATGAAAGGTATTAATGGGTAGTTATTTTGGGAATAATTCGCCTCAGGAACTTGTAATTTATGCATATCATACTTCATACCCTTTATATGTGAGGTTTGAGCCACTTATATACATTATGCATTCATATGTTTCTTTGTTGAGTGGACCATTAGTCATGTATTGTAGAACCTGCATCTTTTGATACGTTTGAGACCATAGACCGAATACAAGCACAAGAATGATTAAGGCATTAGGTAAACCTTTTTCTTTTACACCATTTGCTTACCCTTACCTGAAACTCATCCCCTAGTCGCCAACTTGAGCCTAAACCTTTCGTTTGACCACCCCAAATTAGCCTTTAAGCATTAAACCTTTTTAACCCGTGTGATGAAAGTTCGATCATAGGATTAGTTGTTTGTAAAGATGTGAAAAAAATGGAAAATTTCAGAAAATGTTATGAAAATATGAGAAAATCATTGAGAAAAATACAAAAAGATGAGTTTTAGTTGTCGAATAAAAGGCAAAGATTGTTGCCTCGTAGTTGATAATTTATAGTTAGTTTTGTGCAGACAGTTGTTTTGTAATAAAGATCGAATTTGCATCGTCTTAGTCACTTTAAAAGTATCCTATTCCATACCCTTAGCCTAGCCCCGTTACAACCCTCTAAAGACCTTTTGACTTGTGCTTAGTATTCATGTTCAGTGGTGGAGAATGATTGAGTTGCAAGCTTATGCGGGTACATGTTCTATTCGGGTTTGAGTGATCGCCTTCAAACGTGCTAATACATCATATAATTAGCCAATTTATAACCGAGTGGAGTGAACATTGTGAGTGATATGCATGTCTCGTGAGTTTTAAGGGCGGGTTAATCTTGAATAACCATTTTCATGTGATTAGTCCATTGATTGTTAAGTAACTTGAAATTGCAAAATATCTTGAATCGGGTATGACTTGAGACCTTAACTTACGTCTTGAGAATGGGAAGTGTGTTTCTTGTTCGACCCACGTGAAAGTGAAAAACATATTTGCTTGAGGGCAAGCAAAAGACAAGTGTGGGGATGTGATACGTGGTCGAAAACCGGTGTTTGTTTAGGCTTAAGTTTATGTTTTTACGTGACTTTTAATTCCGGTTAGCCTACTTTTAATAAGGTTTGTGTTTCACAGGTCTTATGGAGTTTAAGGAGCTAATTGGGAGCCAAACGGCGCACCCGGACGCGAATTGGATCAACCGGAACCAAGAAGCGAAGAAATCAGAAAGTTGAGTTTAGGGGCACCGTCGCCGACGCCATACTTGGTCGTCGGCAACGCACCGTATTATCTTCTGCCGCCTGGAATTGCGCGTAGACAGGAGGTTTAAGCGTCGGGAAAAAATCCAGAAGACACGGGCCGTCGCCGACGGGGCATCAAGCCGTTTACGACGGACCTCCTAAACTAGCTTCACGAATTTTCAGTTTTTGTGAGTTGGGGACGAGTTTAAACAAGAGTTTTTGACCTATTTTGAGGAGTTACGAGTTCTTGGAGTTTGAATACCCTTCTTGCAGCCAAGATCATCAACCACATCATCTTTTACGATTCCAATCCATCCCAATCATCCCGAATCATCAAATCACTCAATCCTAACCCTAATCCATCATCACCATCATCCATCCATCTCCATTCTTCACCATAAACCCTAACCACCACCATCATCATCATCATTCAAGGCTTCAAGATGTCCGAGGAGCTTCAATCATCCGGTGATCAAGTTCCTTCAACCATGAGCGGCTAATCACTCGGTTTCACCCCGGTGTAGGTAGTTGTTTAATCTAGGGTTTTGAATTGTGGTTTGATTTTACTTTGTGACAACTTGTATTGGTTTTTGAAGTCATTAACAATAGCTTACATTTGTTTCGTATTCGTAAATTGTCGAATGATGATAAAGCTATGACTTTGCAAAATGGTTATGTGTATTCGTGCATTGTTATGATTAGGTTTTTCTTGTTGTGATTATAAAGTGCATTCTTATCCATTCTTCAGAGCATTGATAGTTATTGGCACCTATGTCACGGTACACTAAATCCGTCAACCACTATACAATTGAGTTAAATCTAAAACTTCTAGAAACCCTAGGTTGGCAATTACCGAAACCGGGTGTGAGCCCTTTTTATCAAATCTTGTTTAAATCATTAGTTGTGTTTTCGTCAATTATAATCAATCATTCGTAGTAGTTAATAAAAATATCAATCATCGTTGGTTAATTCCGACACCTTTTATCAAATATCAAAACAAATCAAGATAGTAAGCTTCATAAAATTGTGACATCTTCATAATCAAATTAGTCCACACGTAAACCACCTACTCTTCATGGATCGACCCCGTACTACCACTAACGCATTTGTTAAGGGTAATTTGGGCATATAAGTATTATCTTTGACCGGGCGCGACACTCTGATCAAGTACCATACTGGCAAGTAAACGTGGTCTTAGCTTGATCATCTGGATGAATAGCTATTTGATTGTAACCTGAATACCCATCCAAGAAACAATAAAACTTTCGACCCACTAACTTCTCAACAAATTGGTCTATAAAAGGTAAAGGGAAATGGTCTTTAGAAGTTGCGGAATTCAACTTCTTATAATCAATACAAATTCGACACCCGGTTACCGGCCGGGTAGCAACCTCTTCACCTGCGTCATTTATGACGACTTGAATACCCGCCTTTTTCGGGATCGTCTGTGTTGGGCTTACCCATTTTTCTATCAGAGATGGGGTAAATAATACCCGCATGTAGCCACTTCAACACCTCCTTCTTGACCACGTCTCGCATGTTGGGATTTAGTCTCCTTTGTGCGTCACGAGAAGGAGTGATACCGTCTTCGGTAATGATTTTATGCATCACCACTGAGGGACTGATTCCCCTCAGATCAGCAATGGTCCATCCAGTAGCGGCTCTATTGGTGACCAAAACCTCCATAAGCTTCTTCTGTTGCTCTTCGGTTAGGTTAGGCGCAATAATTACCAGAAGCGTGTTGCCCTCTCCCACATAAGCATACTTCAAATGCTTGGGCAACACCTTAAGCTCTACAACCAGAGGTTCTACCAATGATTGCTTCAGCTTGGTATCGATATTTTCCGGAAGACTTTCCACTTGATGTGTCCAAGTGGGTCTTCCTTCTTTAGCCGCCATTACTTCGACCTTTCTCGCCTCCTCATCCATGCTTCAATTTGTCTCCAACTGTAACCTGTCGAACATAAAACACTTCTCTATTTTCTTTTCCTCTTCGACACTAATGTCGCATAGAGGTATACACTCGTCAATAACGTCCGCCATATAGTGGTCGTCACCGACTAGAGGATCCGTTAATCCCGAAAAAAACGTTCAACCGCAACCGACGGTTACCAAAAGTCATCTCGACCGTAGCCGTTTTACAATTGATTTGGGCATTCGATGTTGCCAAAAAGGGTCGACCAAGAATAACCGTTGGTTGCTTAGTTCGGTCCAAGTAAACGTAATCAAGTACAAGGAAATCCACCGGATAGTAAAAGTCATCGACCTTTACAATCACATAAGTGACTATCCCGCGGGGTAGTTTAGGAGTCAAATCCGCCAACACCACGGTGGTATTAGACGACTGAAGTGGACCAAACTCATATTGGTTATACAAACTACCCGGCAGGATACTCACACTCGCCCCAAGATCCAAAAGTGTCCGTGTCATTTTAAACTCACCCACTTGAATGGAAATAATGGGCGCCGATCCTGTTGTTTTGGTGGAAGTGCACCCGAAAGAATCGAGCTAACATTTTCAGTCAAGTCAAATTTCTTTGGAAACTTGTTAGTTCGTTTCTGTGTGCACAAATCCTTCAAGTACTTAGCATATGAGGGTACTTGTTTTATTGCATCAAAGAGTGGTAAATTGATTTTTACTTGTTTAAAGATTTCCCACATCTCCTCTTGTTGTGGGCTTCTACTATCACTTTCTTGGATGGTCCTAACAAAGCTTTAGGGTAAGGGGTGGTATTAACCTCCACACCCTTTTCCTTAGCTTTTGGGACGGGGACGGTCACAACGGGGGTGGTTTTAGTATTTTCAGAAACAGTTTTCTTTTGACCCGTTTGACCGTCGACACTCTCCTCATCTAGCATCTTCCACCACCCCTTCAACAAACTGAGGTGATGGTGACTCAACACCATTATCTATGACTCAACCACTACGTAAAGAAATTTTATTAATTGGTACCTCACGTGTGTTCATCAAGTTGGACCCTTGATGCTTAGGGATCATGGTAGTGTCGCTTGGAAGTCTTCCTCCACTTCCACGCAATTGGGACATCTCCTCCGCAAGTTGCCCCACTTGTTTCTCCAATGCCTTGTGTGACTTGTCACGTACCTCAAACTCTTTCCGCATCTCCGCCTTAATCTCTTGATTTGATGTGGTGATGGCATTCTTGATGGCATCCAACTTAGAATTAAGTGATCATCACCACTCGATTGAGAGTTTGAATTACCGCCCCCACTACTACCTTGGTTGTAACCCCTTTGATAATTTCCTTCTGGGTTTTGATATCCTTGATTACCCCCTTGGTTGTAATTTCTTTGGTAACCCCCTCGGTAACCGCCTTGACGGTTTTGATACGACGACCCACCTTGGCCTCCACCTTGATTTCCCGGTTAGAAATTCGTGTTCATTTAATTCGAAGCATTACCATATCGAAAATTCAGATGGTTTCTCAACCCCGGGTGATAAGTGTTGGAGTTCATATCATATTGTTTTCGGTCTCCGTACACTTGGTTCACCACTTCGGTGGATTGGGCCATGTTCACTTGGCATTCCTCGGTTCTATGACCGATGTCACCGTAATCCTCACACACCGCAAATTGTACCGCATTCACATACTTTTTTCATACGGGCCAACTCCCGTTCCAAAGTAGCTATACGATCCTTGGAATTCGAGTCAAGGTCGTGAAGCGACCGGGAAATAGGGTGTTTTTTAGCTCGATCGGCCGATTCTTTAGATTTTGATCGGTTGGCCATCCTCTCAAGAAACTCCCAATCATAATCTTCATGACTACTCAACAACGTCCCATTACTAGTCGACTCCAAATGATTCCATGTTTCCTCATCTCAACCTCTCACAAAGCACTTCACCAATTCCCATTTTTCAATTTGGTGATGTGGGCATTTCCGAATCAACTCTTTGTATTGCATAAATGCTTCGTGCAATGGCTCACTTGATAATTGTTTAAGTGCTCAAATTTCATCCCGTGCATCATCAGTTTTAGCCATGTAGTAGTATTCGTCAAGGAAAGCTTGTTGCATCTCGACCCAAGTGTGAATACTATTAGTGGGTAGTGTCAGAAACCACTGTTTAGCTTTATCCTTCAATGAGAACTGAAATAAGCGCAAACGAACCTCATCTTGAGTAAAGTGGCCACCCCCAATAGTACTACATATAGTTGAAAACTCCGCCAAATGTGTATATGGTTCATCATTGGATCGCCCATTAAAGTGGGGAAGGATATTGATGTAATTCGGCTTGCAATCAAACGCAACTCTTCCGCGCAGTGGTGGTACAATCAGAGAATCATTCTCCGATATCATCGGTCGAAACCGACCGTCAACCCCTTGTGGTGGACGTTGGTTGTTGCGGTTGTTATTTCTTGGTGGACCATTCACTTCTTGATTAACCGGTGGTCCACGATTTACTCGTCGGTTTTGTGGTTGATTAGCCATACCCACAAACTCGGGAATCCGCATGTTGTTATTATTTCGATTGTTGTTTGGGTTCCTTCGGTTGTTGTTCCGGGGTTGGCGAATGTTTTGGTATCCAACATCTTGGTTGTACCCACCATCGTATTCATTCCCATAACCATACCCATCGTCCCACTAATCATTCCCGTTGTTGATGTTGGCATTTTGATACCCCTCTTCACGGTCGAAACCCCTACCGTTGTAGAAGTTCACATCATTTTCATTCTCCCCGAAACCATCTCCCCCCTCATCTTCCGATTGCCATGTGTTAACGCTAAACCGATCCGGTGACCGATAACTTGGAACACTATATCTAGCATCGTTCGGAATATTGTTCCTTAACTCGTCGTAATTCAGTTCATATTGATATGCATTGTTTGGGTCTACTCGCTCGAACTCTGGTTGATTAAAGTTTGGCTCAGGACCCAAGTTTTGGTTGCGGTTACGGTTGTTAAGGTTGGGTGGAGGATTTTAGTTTTGAGGTTCATTTTGTCGAAGTGGGTTGGCCGGTGGGCGGTTGTTGTTACCCCCGAACGGGTGTTACGGTTTTGAGTGTTTGGGTTTTGTAAATCCATTGGAACAGTTCCAAAGGATGGTGTGGATGGTGAGTATTGGGTGTTTTGGTTAGGGGCAAGTGTTGCCTCTAACCGGTTGGCTAGGTTTCTTCAAACGACCCGCTCAATCTCCGACTCAAATACTAACGGTGAAGTTCTCCCGGAGTTCCATGTAAGCATGCACTACCTATAACTTGCACAGGTAAAACACCCGCGTAACAAAGATCAACAAATCCAAACGCAAATCGCACGAACTCCCCGGCAACGGCGCTAAAAGTTGATCGGATTGTCGCGCTCCGGTCATAGATAATATTTATAACCCGATTTACCCTTAACTATGAGCTAGTAGTAGTACAGGGTCGAACCACGAAAAGTCTGTGGTTTGCGATCGGATATGATTGATTTATATAGATGTGTCACTTTTATGAAGCTTGCTAACAAAATTGATTAATTCATTTGTTTGAAAGTGATGTCGGAATGAACCGACAGGTTTTGATTGAGTTAAGTAACTACTAAAAATTGAGAATGATTGCAACAAAAGTAATTATGATTGTAAAACAATGATGAGAAACAAGGTTCACACTCGGTTCAACAATTGCAAGACCTAGGGTTACTACACGTTTTAAATTGGTTTAAACGAATTAGTTCATTAACGGTTTAGAATCACAAAGCTTAGGTGCCAATTGCTATCAACGTCATAGACAACGAACCACAATGCACTTCGTTACTTTGGACAAGTGAAACCTATCAATCGACAAGGCATAAATACGCGTATTCATTTCATGAAGTCAAATTTCATAACTCACTCGACAATTTGCAAATACAATACAAACGTAAGACATTTATCAAAAGATTAAATGCAATTCGAATTGTCACAAACCAAATGTTTAACACATAGCAAACCCTAGAAATCTTACAAAAGTATACACCGGGGTGAAACATCTGGGAATTAGCTGCTCATGACGAACGGGACACGTTCAATAATGGATGAGAGATTGAATCTTGACATCTTGAAGCTTGATGATGGAGGTGAATGGTGATTAGGGTTTGTGGTGGTGTATGAAGGTGAGTGGAGGATGATGATGAAGGATTAGGGTTTGGATTGGTGGGATGATTCGGTTGTATGATGATGATTGGTGATGAATTCCGATGATGTGGTTGATGATTATGGCTCCAAGAAAAAGTTTCAAACTCAAAGAACTCGTAACCCCTGAAAAAGTCAAGAAAAACTCCTTATAACCCGTCCCCATCTCAACAACAACAAAATTTCGCGAAGCTTATCAAGAGAGGCCGTCGCCGACGACCTGAAGTGGCGTCGGCAACGGCATGTGCAAACTCCAAATGCTGGTGACGGACTATCCTACTGTCTACGTAAAGTTTGGGCTACGGGGATGTATACGGGGCGTCGCCGAAGGCCCATTGCGGCGTCGGCGACGGTGCCCAAAATCCTATCTTTCTATTTCCTTTGTTTCTTGGTTCCGGTTGATCCAGTTCGCGTCCTGGTGCTCTGTTTAGCTCCCGATTACTTCTTTAAACTCCATAAGACCTGCAAAACACAAACGTTACTAAAATAGGCTACCCGGAATTAAAAGTCACGTAAAAACATAAACTTGAACATAAACAAACAACGGTTTTCGACCACGTATCATAAAACACGATATTTTGCTAACACTGAACACACACCAGGGCAAGTGCACCCATCGTGAGCGTAGTATAGTGTTGGTAAGGTGCTGAGATCGTCCAAGGACACACGAGCTTTTAATGCCGGTGTAGCATCAACGTCTAATCGATACATATTTTAGATAAAAGTTTTGAAATATAAAAATAAACATTAAAATGAAAAGATAAATAAAAATGAAATACAAATAGACAAGATAGAATGACTTGGATCCAACTCCTCTTTTATGTACCCTTTGATGATTTTCGCACTTTCGGACTTTTTAAGAGATTCTCTTAGCTATAGTAGTAGGGCCCACTTTTGAAGGTGACGTTACCCTCGGCCTACTGGTTTGAGTTAGCAGGGATACAATCCCAAGAGGCCGAAATATTGAAAGACAATTAAGTAAGTTATTAATGCGAAAAATGGTAGGCCCCTCTTTTGAAGGTGACGTTACCCTAGGCCAAATGGTTTGAGTCAGCAGGGATACAATCCCAAGAGGCCGGTTTAATATATTAATAGTAGTTTACATATGAGGGGTTCAAGCTATTCGCACCCCCGCCATCCAATACCATAGGGCATTGAAGGAGGTCCTAGTATGCTTGAACCAAGTCCTCACAGGATCTATAAACTAAACAAGACAAGAACTTCACCAAACCACCCTTCTAACCCTCTTCCAAGTAGTTAACGTGCTTTATATAGACCGTAAAGACACGAATGAGCAAATCAATGACATCATGAAGAAATGGTTAGGAAAATTCACTTTTAACATAAGAAACTAGTTATTAAAGTCATTAATACATACCCAATTAAAAAGTAGCCAGAAGAATAAAAATCAAAAGTAATACATAAAGATTTGTCTTCACCAAGTGATGTAAGAGATAGCCAAGCATGGCCTTTGTTTGACAAGAAATCTTATGATCAATCTTGGATCCCGAGACTACTACACAATCAAAAGATGGAAAACGGATGATGGTGGTGGGCGTTGGTGTTGTAGTGGTGGTGGAGTGGTGGCAAAGTGAGAGAGAAGTGGTTTGCCAATGGATGCCTTTGAAGGGAACCAAACACCCCTATTAATAGTCAGAACAAAGCCCCGGCCACGGCCCCGCGCCTGCTGGGCACGGCCACAGGCCACCTCCTTCTCTTTCTTCATTTATTGTAGCTATCAGCAGAGGGCCCCACACGCCTCTGTGCCTCTTGGGCACGGCCCCATGGTCAACTCTTTACTGTACTATCAAAATTCTGCAAATCTAGAAGTTGACCATGGCCCGTGTCTGTGTGAGCATGGCCCCGTGGTGGGCGTGGAATCTGCCTTTTGTCTTTTCTACAGGTCATGTTAACTGACCACGGCCCATGTCTAGAGGACAGGGCCCCGTGGTGGTCTTCTGTTTCACTTGTTTTTGTTCTTTGGATGCTACTGAGGGGTCGGGCGCGGCACGTTATTCCTTCTTCTTGTATTTAGCCGCTAATTTGCTTCCTTTATTCTTTTAAGCTCATTTGGTCCTATAAATTAAAAAGGAACAAAGAAACATGTTTTTTTCAAACATTAGTACTGAAAAAGGGTTGGTTTTACGCCTCGTTTGATGTAATTAATATGTTGCATTTTATACACCTCCTAAGCAGTTAAAGCGGTCCAAAATTGAATAGTGGTCAAGGTCCGCTACATGATATATAGGTTATAGCGGTGATATAGCGGTAATTTTTATACCATGCATAATTTATGTATTTTTATATATGTTATATACATATACCATTAATTTTAAATTTTTTATATATAAATTCACAAGTTTGAGGACTAAATATAAACCAATGAAGATGGAGGGGGGTTATATGTTAAAATACCCAAACTTAAATAACCCTAATCATCCCCACTTTCATCATACGCCGTTTTCCCGCTCCCCATCTCTTCTTCATCAGGCATAGTACTCAGTTATCTCTACAATGGTTCAAAATCATAGATCATCAACTGATTTTTGTTTGAATTAAGGTAACAATTCGTTTCACTTAACCGATTTGGTCAAATTTTGACTAATATTTGATCCAATTTTGACCGATTTGGTCTGATTATAGGCGACTTTTGACCGTTTTTTCAAACTTTGACCTAATTTGACTTTGACCGCTATATCGGTTTCCAAATAGCGGCAAATAGCGGCCAAATAGTGGTCTATAGCGCCGCAATAGCGGGACCGCTATAGCCAACCGCTATTTGGACCGCTACACGTCCGAAGGTCCGCTAACTGCTATAGCACCGCAATAGCGCCGCTATTAACTGCATAGTACACATCAACGTTACACGTCTGCAACGCAACAACCAGGAGATGCTTGGTTGTTCAACTACGAAAGTCTTTGGGATTCCTTCGACCTGCCAACAGAACCAACAGAAGAGGAACTTTTAATTCTTTATCAGCAACAACAAGCTTCATCACAAGAACAAGTTCCTAGACCTATAGTGCTTACTCAAACACCTATTGGTACTCACGATGCTGAGGCAAGTACTAGTCATGTTTAACCAGAATCTCAAACTGCTGGACCAAGTGTACCCACTCCGAATCAAGAGGTGAATGAACTCGCGCCAACGTTTGATCAAAGTGATGATTCTGATTATGATGGCCAACCGACATATGATGATGATGGAACCATATCTGATGATGGAGAAAATCAGATTGAAAGTTTGCTGAACAATCAATCTGTGGGTCCAAGTGTTCAGAATGAAGCATCCACAAGTAGTCAAGCTGCTGATCAAAACATCACTAATCTGGAACGTGAAGTGAGTGTCTCGAACGAGGTTATGCTGAGGATGATGTCTTACCACCCATCGGATAACATCATTGGAGAGTTGCAGGATGGTGTCAAAACACGAAATCAGATCAAGAAGGATCTTAGCTGTTTTCATACTAAAATTGTACCTATACAAGATACCGTCTCATATAGTTGTTTTATTTTACAGGTTGAACCTCGAACGTACAAAGAAGCTCTTCAAGAAGAAAGCTGGGTGAACGCAATGCAGGAAGAGCTTCTAAAGTTTGAAAAACTGGATGTATGGAATGCAACATTTGTCAAAAACGGGTTTTCCAAACCCGCTTCGTTTGTAATCGAATATCAAGTTATAAATATTTCGTTGCATATTTTTGTTTATTTTAATTTTAAACGTCGCATAATTAATAAACAAATTAGAATTTAAAAACTATAATTAATAAAAAGTGAAAATAAAATAACTAAAAAAGAAAACCGGCTGCCGGGATTCGAACCCGGGTCAGCCGGGTAAGTATAAGACTTAACACGCACACATATAACCACTCCGCCACTTGATGTTTTTCTGTGAATTCTAGGAAACAATTAAATGATAACTCACTCAAGAATCAACCGGTTTACGCCGACTGTAACCGTAATCGGCTTTCAAACGTCCAAAACGTTTGAGTGATCGCGATTTTCTGTTAATAACCGATACACCAACATTTCTAATCAATTCAGTCATGAATGGACTTGAATTCAAGTGATGTTCGGTTTTTATAACCGAAAACATTCACTCCTGGAATTACTTCAACAAAAGCTTCATTTCGCGATTCAATTACATTCCCAGAACTTTTATTCTCGCGTTTACTCTCGTTTCTGATCGTCGGAATTGCTTTTTGAACTCGCCGGACTTTCGCCGGAAAACCATGTCTTCCATCAAATCAGTAAGTCTCTCATTTCTTTCATCGTCTATCAGTTGTTAAGCTTTTGCTAACTCAAACCCTTCAATCAGAATCAGTTTCAGACGACGATATCGGATAATTAACTCTCGCCGGAAAACTTCTGAAAGTTCTCAATTCTCGCTGTGAAACGGTATAGCCTTCTAAACCTTCTGGTAATTCTTGTTCAGTGCTTCAATTCCGCATCTAGCTAATCAAAATTGTTAATCTGTCCGCTCAGACGAAATCCGTTAAAACAGAGCCGACGACTTCGCCGGAATTCTGAGATAGATCGTTTCTCCGGTATGTTTACTTCCGAAATCTTCTCTGCCATTTCATTTTAGTCATTTGAATGTTTGTCAATCGAATTAATCAAGAATCAGTAGAGTAATCGTAGTCTGTGATATTGTAACGAAGAAAATGAAGTTAGGTTGTTTATAAGTTTAATATAATTTGGATATTATCTCGGGTTAGACACACAGTCCAGCGGTGGACTGTGTGCGCACATATATCACACGCCGCGAGTTCGATCCTTGACACACACGTATGCTCTGTAATAAAGATGTTTTATTTTTCTAACTGAACCGGATTAACTCACGGTAGATGTTAAGTATAATAAAAATCGGTATATTAACCAGGTTAGACACACAGTCCAGCGGTGGACTGTGTGCAATACCAACCCACAGGTCCCGGGTTCGAGACCTATTGCACACTCCGGTTCGATGATTAAAACCCTTTTTGAAAATAAAAGAATTTTGAATAAACTAAAATAGTATATAAATATAATTAAAAACAGAATTATTTCGGGTTAGACACGTAACTCAGTTGGTAGAGCTGCGTGCACGCGTACGGGAGGTCTCGGGTTCGAGCCTCACCCAGCGCATAATATACACGTTCGAACCGGTCAAACAGTCAACAGTCCCGGTCAACGGTCAATGGTCAACGCAAAAGTCAACATTTTTTTATATTTTTATTTATTTATTTAGTTTAAAAATCAATTAAAAATACTTAAAAATAATGTTTTTAAAGATAGATAATAGCCTTAAACTCACAAAAATATATATAAAAAATCTTATTAAAATTATTAATAAAATCCACTCATTTACCATACTTCCCATTATTATTTAGGTTAGTTAAGTCTCGTCGACCAATCCTCCAAACTCGTGCGCATTTCATCATCTTCAACCGAACGCACCCAATGTGAGTGAATCTCTACAAATTCCCCGTTTTAATCACGTTTTGGGGTGTATCATGTGTCTTACCATTTATTATATTTAAATCATTGTGCATACATCATATCCATGAACAAATGTGTATTCAGCTTGTATCAACTGTTTGTGTGGTTATTGTTTAGATTTAATTTATTATTTTCAGTACATGCAATATCATAGGCCGTCGCTCCCCATTACATTATGAGCGTTGAGCTGTTCCCCATTACATTATGAGCGTGAACCGGGCGTTGCCAACATACGATCGGCTCCGTTTGATTGAGCCTTGATCGCACAGACATTCATCATAGGCCGTCCGTTCCCCATTACATTATGAGTGTGAACGTGACGTTGCCAACATATACAGTTTCATTCATGTTATATATTCATGCAAGTTGATATGTTATTGTATGTTATTGTACGTTATTGTATGTTATAGTTTGTGGTTGTTATTGTTATTGTATGATTATTTACATTTGCTCATATATGACTATTGCACAATTTTTCCTTGATAAAGATAACAAGAAATCAATAATAAATGTTTATCTAACAAGGTTCACTCGCCAACTTATGTTGACCCAAAAACCCCCATTTTTACACATGATACAGGTGACCCAGCTGCAGCAAGAAACACATAGGATTGGCTTAGAAGAATAAACTAGTTTAGGGCTTGGATTGTTTAGTTGATTATTTTTCTTTGTATTTGTATGAACATGTTTGGATTATTGAGAATGTAATTTTGACTTAAATGAATATGAAACATATTAGTAAATATCATGAGCTTTGGTGATAACCCAATTATGCCCCGACTCTTATTCCGCTGCGGGTCGGGGTGTGACATGGAAACTTGTTGAACTCCCCAATGACCACAAGGTTTTCATCAGCGGGATGGGAAGATTTAAGGTGTACCTGTTGGATGTGAAATCTGCAATCCTGTACGGAAAAGTTTAAGAGGAGGTGTACCTCAGCCAACTACCAGGGTTTATCGATCCGATACACAAAGACAAGGTTCATCTACTGGATAAGGGGTTATACGGTCTACACCAGGCCCTGAGAGCCTGATACAAGACGCTTTCTCAACATCTTCTGGAAAATGGTTTCACCAGAGGAACAGTAGACAGTACCCTCTTTACCCGGGAAGCAGATGGACATCTGATTATCGTATAAATTTATGTGAATGACATTCTTTTTTGTTTGACCAATGATTTGTTGTGTAAAAACTTCGAGAAAGTCATGAAGAAGAAATTCGAAATGAGTTCTACGGGGGAGGGTGAAGTTCTTTTTGGGACTTCAGGTCGATCAATTGCCTGATGGTATTTTCATACATCAGACGAAGTATGTGCACGGCGTATTGGGGAAATTCAAGATGTCAGAAACATCACAAGCATCTACCCCATTGGCTTTCAATCACGGCATCGGACCAGATGAACATGGAGTGAAAATCGATGAAACTTTATATCAATCTATGATCGGACCTTTGATGTACCTGACAGCCTCAAGGCCGGATATCATGTATCCAACATGCCTTTGCGCCCGATATCAGTCAAATCCAAAAGCATTGCAATTGTTGATCGTCAAGAGGATAATGAGATATTTGAAAAATTGCCCAAGCACCGGCTTGTGGTATCCACGTGCCAACGACTTCAATCTTGCAGGATACTCCGATTCTGACTTCGGATACTTCAAATTAAACGCCAAATCTTCAATGGCCGGTTGGCAGTTCTTCAGAACTCGATTAGTAATGTGGCAATGCAAGACATAGACCACGGTCGCTCTCTCTACTTATGAAGCTGAATACGTTTCAGCATCAAGTTGTTCCCAATTCTTGTGGATACAACAACAGATGAGAGATTATGGTCTGCAATTTCTTGATACGCCCATATACGTAGATAACAAAGCAGCCATTGATAATCTGATTCAACACTCTAAGACTAAACACATTGAAATTCGACACCACTTTATCTGTGATTGCTACGAGAAAAAGTTGGTTCGAATAGAAAAGATCCACACTGATGAACAGAAAGCAGACTTTTACACTAAACCGTTTGACAAAGCAAAATTTACATATATTTTGAAGTTAAATGGGTTAAAAGATCTGACATCAGGGGGGACATAGAGGTTGAGTTTGAGATGGATGACGATTTGACGTGATCCTCATCGGTTTGTCAAGTTTTACTTTTCAAATTTCTTTCTTCAAAAAAAAAATCCAAAAATATGTTTTTGATTTTAGGGGGAGAAATATGTTGTGAAAAATACAAAACATATAAAAATTTGAAAAATTTACAAAAACATGAAAAAGACAAAAAGAGTTTTCGTGTGCAAAGAGGAAATGATAGTACATCAGTGGACTATCACAGTATGCTAAAGAAATGTAGTGTCAAAAATTATATAAACAGGTCTCACTAATGATGTGCCAGTAGACTTTGCACATCAGTAAATTGTTTTCAAGATATAAACATAAAGAAAAACTTCTTAATCTGTGGCTTAACATCTCTCGGATATATGGTCTTAGTACACCGAAATTTTGTTTGAGAGATTGCCTGATTCTGAGATACTAGATCTTTATAGATAATTGATCTCTGGGGTATTATACAAGTTCTTCTGATTTTGCGTCAGCAATGGCCTAGAATTTGTAGAATACTTTTGCTTAAAAACCCTAAAACTGCATCAAATTGAAAATATCAAAAGATACTACAATTGCAGTACAAAATATTCCAAATTTGGAACACCACTTTTAAGTCGAGCCTTCATCTCTTTGTCTGTATGGTGGTAATAACCTAAGCTCTCAAGGTCTCGCACAACCCAGATACAGATATCAGATAAGTATATTCACCTGTAAGATGAAATCTAGGGAACCTTGATACGGGAGTATATTCTGAGGTGGGAAACACGGTTAAGGCAAATTCTTAAAATTACCTAACGTATCTTGAAGCAATTGAGAAATTTGTAGAGGTTTAAGTGGACTGGTATACTGACAAGCTAAGTGAAACTGTTTAGAGCTTAAAGTTTTATCAAGATCAACGGTACTAGTGATATGTCTCGGAAACTGATATGATCCTCTAACACAAACTCACAAAAAATATATATATGTCTGTAAATATGTTTGTACATAGTTTACATTTCATTTCAGATGAACCTAAAAAGATTTTCAGTGTGTGATAGCATAAACTTTGGAAAATACAAAATGACTTTGTTTCTGTCTTAGTTTCGACTACTGATGATGGAAAGCTGATCTTCAAAGTCTTAAGTTGCTACTTGCTGGTGAAAAACTGAAGAACTACGGGTTGTGAGTGTAGGATCGAACCTAACTCGTGAGCATCCGGTGAGATTTGCTCAGCTAACAGAGGCGGAATTCATTGTTAACCGAGTGAACAAACAAACAACAAGTATGATGATTACTGTTAAACACGTCTGAAACTTGTATTAATCAACTTTGGAAAGATTACAGACTCGATACGGGCTTCGCCTCTGCTCAAGAAAACAGCATGCAGACTAACATCCCAAGTCACCTATTTATAGGCAAGACAAGATAGCACCAGGTGATTAGGACAAGGGAATTTTCGCACCAAATTTTCATGCGAAAATTCTTTGACTAAAAAAAACTTTATACGTGTAATATTTGACACTGCGAAACCCTATCTATACATCAGACTCGTCCTAGACGTAGGAAATAGACATACGTGCATCAACAGACTCCCCCTTGGATGTTTCCGCAGTCTTGGACAGTCTTTCAAAAAAACTTCAAGAGTATTTGACTTTATTATCCGAAAAAGTGTTTAGGAGGCTTTCGACGCTCCTCAGAAGCAATAGGAGTTTGATCTGTCGGAGGAGGTCGATTGTATGTGTTACCATACTTGAATCTTTCTTGTGTGGCCAGCTTTTGTCTTGCCTCGATCCTCTCCTCTTTCTTATCTACCTTTTTCTTCTCTTTTGCTTCAAGCTTTCTCTAGGATGTGTTCCAATTTTTACCTGAATTAACGTTGTTAGCATAACACACATTTATAATCCGCTGGAACTGCAAAGCCTGCTCCTTATCTTTCTCTTCATAACTGATCTTGATGAAGAATAGTCTTTTGATATATTTCTCGGAGTAGTTTATAAGCCACATTGGATCCAAAACTCTAATTGCATGCTACAGCCCATAAATTCTTTTGTGCATGATCACGGTTTCTGATAAATCTTCAGACATATCCCATGATCCTTCATCGTGCTCTACACAGATAACAACCTCACCAATGCTTGAATCATAGTGCCACCATTTGAAGATCTTGTAAAAATCTTGTTCCATCTTTTTCAAAGGCATGTTCTTCATAACACGTGGGCATTTAATAATCAAGGTCACATCTTTCTCTTGCGTGACTGGATCAATCTTTGTGATAGTGTGCGGCTTGTGTGGTTTCCAGTAGTTGAAACCATGAGCAGCTTCAAACTTGATTACCTTCCAAAGACGTTGATCATTTGGCCTCAACTTCATACTGAACGTCTTGGTTTGCACTAACTCCTTCACATCCCACTCAGGCAGAGTCTTTATATCACCCAGATGTTTGAAGTATTGAACTCCAAACTTGCGTTTTAGAGCATAAACATCCAGTTCCTCAATCCAACCCCAACTGATAATGTCACCCAAAGATGCATCAGGATCTAGGGTGAAGAAAGCTAATGGACGACGGAACTTCCTCTCTAGAGGCATTTCTTTGAACCACTTTTTCTTCATCTCTATGATCTCTTCTTTTGATGGTGGTTTAGGAGCTGTCCCATCTTTCACTGCCTCTTCCACTTTGCGCTTTAACAGATCGTTATTCATTTCAGAAGACATTTCAAAAAAGGTTGGAAACACATCTGTTCCTTCACCTGTATACGTTGCCGCTTCATTATCGTCATCTGATTCCCAATCTTCAATAATCACTATGTATAATCGTTTGCCTGTGGGTCATCTTCAAATACATAATCATTGTGCTCTGAACTTGTGTTCTTCAATTCTTCCTCAAAATCAAACTCAAATGATTCTTCATTTATTCCCAACATCTCAACGAGATCAGCCTTTGAGTAGTTATGAACATACTCTCCTTCTTCGACATCGTGCTCGAGATAAATGACTTTTGGCTTTGGCACTGTCTCATCAACATTGTTTTTTGACTCCCCCTGAACCTGTTCATATGTTAGTTCAAATATAGAGTCATTCATATAAGCATTAACGATCATCTTTTCATTATCAAACAAATTGAGTACAGTTTCGATTCCTTCCTCCTCTATCCAGTCAACGTTCCATCTACCATATCATCAATTTCTTTCTCTAACTTCCTCTGAGCTATAGCCTTTTCTTTGGTCATCGACCCTAAAAGTCCTTCGCCCAGAAGTACAAACCTCTTCTTTTCATCAACAGCTGGATCATAAACAACTATTTCAGAAGATACAGGCACAGATTCAGCTTCCGGCGCAGTTAGTTCAATCAAAGGATCCGTAGAAACCACAGCTTCATGCTCAGGCTGGCTGATTATAAGAATATCATCAATCTTGTGCTTTCCTTTGCCTTCAGCATCTGATAAGGCTTTTGAAGCTTGTTCTCTTTCTGCAACTCTTTGCCTTGCCTCTCTCTTACCTTACCGTACAGGAAAGCATACTTCACATCCAACTGGTACACTTTAAAACCTTTCCATGAGGCGAATGCCAGAAAAAATGCGAATAGCTTCAAGAACTGGAGCATAGACTTCGTTGTAATCTATCCTTCCTGTTGACGAAAACCTTGAACTACGAGCTGAGCTTTGTTGCGCACAACCACTCCTCTATCATCTCTTTTGCACTTGAAAACCCACCGAGTGTTTATCTTTTTCTGTTTTTTTGGTAGGTCAACAAGTTCCCAGACACCTAGTTTTTGGAACTGCAATAATTCTTCCTGCATTGTTTCTACCCAACTTTCATCTTTAAGAGCATCTCTGTAGTTACCTGGTTTCACATGAGAAACAAAAAAACTATGAGAAAATCTATTTCGAAGTGGAGCAACTTTAGAATAAAAACAACTTAGATCCTTATTGATCTGATTTCGCGTTTTCACGGCAGCTTGTAGTTCTCCTATGATCAGCAACTTGTTCTGAAGAAGTAGCCTCATTTCTAGCACTGGTTTCGGCAGCTTGATTGTTAAGATAACTTGTAATCTCTTCTGATCCTTCATCAGAACTGGATCCCCCATCATCAAAGGTACGAGTTTGTTCAGGTTTTGCATTAGCTGGTTGAGTGGAAGATGGTTCTGCAATATTCTGAACTAGTGCAAAAACTGGTTCTGGCTGAGTGTTGCTCGGACCTGCTTCCGTGGAAGGTGTTGCCGTTGGAGAAATCACCAAAGGTCTTGTTAGTTGCTCTTGATTAGATATCGATGTTGTTGGAATAACAAGAGAAGTTCTTCCTCGGATGGTTCTTCTGGCCGGTCAAACGAATTCCACAACCCTTTGTAATTGAACAGCCAAGGATCTCCAGGTTTTTGCATGGGCATTGTGTATCTCTGGCAATCAACATGTTGAGTGATGATGACCTGATTCATGCTTGGAAGATAGACTCTCTTTTGTGGACTTGCATACCCTACAAAGAATCCTTCCAAAGACCTGGTTCCAAATTTTTCCTTCCGGGTCCAATACAGTACACGTTGATCCAAAAGGTTCCAAGAACTTTAGATTAGGCTTTTGCTAGTTAAGAAGTTCGAAGTATGTCTTTTTGTGTGGTTTGACAGTCATTACGCGATTAAGGGTGTAACAAGCAAATGCAACAGCTTCGTTCCAGAAGCTAATGGGTAGTTTTGAATCAGCAAGCATCGTGCGTGCAGTCTCAGTTAACATTCTGTTCTTTCGTTCAGCTACTCCATTCTATTGAGGAGTATAGGGGGTACTGAAGTCATGATGAACAACCTTAGCATTGCAGAATTCAAGCATCTTGTTGTTCTTAAATGTAACATCCGTCGAAAAACAGGTTTCCAAACCCGCTTCGTTTATTAATCGAATATCAAGTTACAAAATTTCGTTGCGTATTTATGATTTATTTTAATTTTAAACAATACATAATTAATAAACAATTTAGAATTTAAAAACTATAATTGATAAAAAGTGAAAATAAAATAAATAAAAAAGAAAGAAGGCTGCCGGGTTTCGAACCCGGGTCAGCCGGATTAAACCACAAAGACTTAACCACTCCGCCACTTGACTCACTTGTGCTATCAAATGAAACAAATAACATTTATAATAAAACTCGAAATCGAATTCAGTCAGCAGCGCGCCCAATTCGCAGTCGCCGGAAATTCCGACGATTTCACCAATTATCGACGGTTTCTTTTGACTTAACGTATGTATTAACATCGACATCGGTTATAACCGATGTCTAATCCCGCGACATCAGTCATAACCGCCGGAGAAAGGCTGACCAACGAATCAAGACTGAAATCAGACCTAATTCATTGTGATTCTTCCCTATAAATACACACCCAAGTCTCTGGAAATCATTTAGCTCAAAATCGCACCATTTCTCGAATCAATTTCACTCGCCGGAGATTTTCTGCAATCGCCGGACTTTCGCCAGAAAACCGAGACTTACATCAAAACGGTAATTACCTCGACTCTTTCGGTTTCAATCCATTGTTAGACTATTACTAACTTCAATCCATCAACCAGAATCAATCCTAGACGACGTAGCCGGAATACTCTGCACTCGCCGGAAAACCTCTGGGATTTCCAAAATCACGCTGTGAATCGGTTTAATCATTCAAACCTTCTGTTAATCCTTGTTTAATAACCCAATTTCATAACTAATCGATCAAAACTGTTAATTGATTCAATCAAACGGAATACACAAATCAGAGCCGACGACCATTGCCGGAATTCTGAGAAAATACAGTCTGATCGGTACATTCGATTCCTTAACTCATTTTATTCATTACATTTCAACCAGTAATATGTTCGATGAACGACTCAATCAAGAACAGAAGAATATCGGCCGTCTGAGTCTTTGAGCGAAGAAGACGAAGTCGACGATGTTTATAAGATTAATTAAAACAAGTTATATAAACGGGTTAGACACACAGTCCAGCGGTGGACTGTGTGCAAACAATTAACACACGTCTCGAGTTCGATCCCTGACACAACCTCACTCTCTGAAATAAAAATGTTCTTTTTAAACCGAACCGGATCAACTCGCTGTAAGATGTTAAGTATAATAAAAATCAGTATATTAACCAGGTTAGACACACAGTCCAGCGGTGGACTGTGTGCAACACTAAACAACGGGTCCCGGGTTCGAGACCTGTTGTGTGCACCGGTCCGATATAATTAAATCCTTTTTAAAAATAAATGATTTCTGATTAAATTAAATAGTATATAAATATAATTAAAAACAGAAATATTTTGGGTTAGACACGTAGCTCAGTTGGTAGAGCTGCGTGCACGCGTACGGGAGGTCTCGGGTTCGAGCCTCACCAGCGCATACATACACACGTCCGAACCGGTCAATAGTCAAAGTCAATGGTCAACGGTCAACCCAAAAAGTCAACATTTTTTTTACGTTTTTATTTATTTATTTTAATTTAAAAATCAATTAAAAATACTTAAAAATAATATTTTTAAAGTTAGAAAATTTCCTTTAACTCACAAAAAAATAAACCTAACAATCCCATTAAGAACACTAATTAAAAATATTAATCTCAAATAAAAGTTTATTTATTTATCGAACTATTATGTTATTATTTAGGTTAGTTCCCTTGCCGATTAAATCCGAATTCGTGCGCATTGATCATCAATCCAAGAAACGCACCCACTATGAGTGAATTCTTACAAATTCCTCTTTTTATTCATGTTTTGGGGTGTATCATGTGTCGCTTAAACTAATTCGCTTATTCAAACTCGTGCTATACCATATTATGATCTAAACTTAGAATGTAAATATTGTTTGTTGTTATGTATTACATATTGTCAAGTTGTATGCAAATTATTTGTTTGGCCCATCAGTTCCTCGTGGGAGACGAGTTGAACAACGCGTGCCTTAAAACTCATTCATTAGGCCCATCAGTTCGTAGAACAACGCGTGCCTCAAAACTCATTCATTAGGCCCATCAGTTCCTCGTGGGAGACGAGTTGAACAACGCGTGCCTCAAAACAATCAATTGTTGTATGTGTGTGCAATATTTAGTATTATGTGCATTGTGAATAAATTTACATCTACATTTACTCATATGTGGTTATGCACTTTATTTTATAATCAATACAATAAACACGTTTAAATGTTTTTCATAGGATTCACTCGCCAACTTTTTGTTGACCCAAAAACCATTTTTACACATGATACAGGTGGACAGGATGAAGCAAGGAACACATAGGAAAGTGCCTTAGAAGAAAAATAATGAAGTCGAAAAAGATGTATAGAACATGTTGTACTTGTATGATTTGATTGTATGATCTTCTTTAAAATTGTAATAATAAATATGAAACATTATAATAAATGTCATGAGCTTTTATGAAAACCCAATCATGCCCCGATCACCTTTTCTGCTGCGGGTCTGGGTGTGACAGATTGGTATCAGAGCTTTTGACTATAGGGATATAGGATAGGTTATTAGACCCTTAGAGCCTATACTATAGTTGATTAGATTTTAATTGTTTATGTGGTTACATGCAAACTCATGATGTTTATTTATTTCATATTTATTACATACACAAATGCATGCAAACACTTCCAATATTACATTTTGTGATACATAATGAATTATACTTACAGTCAAACATACATACTTACATACATATTCATCATACATATTTCAATGTTCACATATTCAAATCATCTTCATACTTCCATTATTCAAGATTTTGTCGCATTTTTTCATTTTTCAAATCTCATCAAAGTGAGTTCTGCGACGGGCATGTAGTAACTGTAAGGGTACAAGTACCGGTAGTCGGAACGTCCTGTCTAGGTTGGCATTCGTATAAATCCAATATAACGGACCAGTTTGCCTACCTGGGGACTAACGATGAGAGTACGAAGGACCTATTAGGCCAAAGCATGCCACACCGAACATCGTTCGAACTAACCCCACTTTGAGGTGTCACCGTGTCCACACCTGGATACACTCCGAATATCATACGTTACATACATATTTCTCGATTTTCTCCAGGTTTTAGTGTACGTAACCAGGCTAACACATGCGAACCATATGAAAAACCCGGTAATCATGGGGGCCCACATGATTACGAAGGTGAAGTATGGCGGCATGCAAGGCCCAATTACGAGCAGAGCCCAAGACATCCTATGGATGTAGTAGATTTATTATTATATATTTATTTTATGAATGTTCATTCCTAAATACGACACATGACCCCTAAAACGTCCAACTCATACTCTTGATATGTATTCCTTGTAGATGTCTTCTAATCTCGCTCGTAGGAGGACGAGATCAGGAAAAGCCCGCGAGCGCATGGCTGCCCAAATCGCTCAACAAATGGCTGCCGTAATACCCAATATCGTAGTTCAAGTTCAACAAGCCCTTACCGCTAATCCCGTCAATCAAGAAGATCAAAATGTTATCAACCCTCCCCCAAATACCACTAAATGCACCTTCAAGCATTTCAAATCCTGCGACCCTCCAAAATACGAAGGGACTGAAGGTGTCACCGCTCTCCTCCATTGGTTCGAGGAAATGGAAAACACTTTTCTAAATTGCGATTGTCCCGATGATCGCAAAGTACGATATGCTACCGGTCGTTTACTTGGAATAGCACTTACATGGTAGAATACAGAGAAGGCCAAGCGAGGTGTTGAAGATGCTATGACTTTGACTTGGGAAGAGTTGAAGGAAATCATGACAAGACGTTTCTGTCCAAGAAGCGAAATCAAGAAATTAGAAGATGAGTTCTATTCTTTGAAACAAAAGGAAGGCGACCACACAACGTACAACAAGAGATTCCTTGAGTTAAATCAAATGGTCCCCAACTTGTTCACTCCCCTCTACCGTTTGATCGAGCACTACATTCGAGGTCTTCCTTCAAAAATTCAAGACTCTGTAATAAGTACCACACCTGCAACTTTGGAAGCAGCAATGGAGTTAGCTACAGAGCTCACCGAGAACCGCATACGAAATAAGGACTTCAAGGAGGAGAAGAAGAAGGATAAAGCATCAACTGAAACCTCAAACTCCACCCAAACCGAATCCCCTTCTCAACACATTTCTAAGAGAAAACGAGATGGGAAAATTTTCGCTGTCACCCAACGCAAACAACCAGCCTCACAAGCCGTACCCCTTCAAGCTATCCCAATCACTCAAGTAGCACCCAACTCAACTTACCCAAATAAGAAACCTTACCTTGGACCTCACCCTCAATGTAAAACCTGTTTTTATCACCATCCATCTACCTTACCTTGTCGACTATGTGCGAATTGTGGACGCTATGGTCATTTGAGTAAGGCTTGCCGCACCTCTCAAAACCAAACCTCACCCCCTACTCAAAACATGATCCAAACATATCAACAACCCCAATATCCCATGTTTCCTTATGTTCGAGCTTGTTTTAATTGTGGCGACCCTACCCATTTTAGAAACACGTGCCCTCGATTGGTTAACATCATAAACGCTCAAGCTCAAGCAAACCCAGTTAACCAAGCAAATAAAGAAAACCTAACCACTAGGCCACCAGCAAGAGGAAAAGTTTTCAACATCAACGCCAATCCTGTTGAAGATAATGACGGCCCAAACGAACCACCCAACTAGTCTCTTTCACCAAAAATCAAGATTCAACTCCAACCGCTTAGTTTTTATGTTTTCTTTATGTTATCTCAATTTTCACGTATCTCAATTATAAATTGGAAATTTACCCAAGAATCTTAATGCGAATTACTATTTCAGTTTTGTTTTATACTCATTGATTTAACATTCATATCATCATGCATCTCAACGTATTTCAATCTCATCATTTAAAGAAGTTGGGCTGTGTCTCACTTCTACATAGACTAACCTCTTCATCATAACAAACGAGAGAGGTACTGTCATCATTCAAACATGTATACTATCAGAATTAAGACTCAAGCTTTGGTTGTTGTGTTTGTTTATGTTTTAGAGTCACATAGAACTAATCATAACTTGTTGATAAAGCCAATGAAAATTTGACAAGAATATGGTGGATAGGCCGCTGGTACTTCCTATATATAAGTATTCTTGCCAAAGGAGCAGAGGCATTGTCAGGCGGTTATGAGAAGTTCCATGTAGGATTTAGTAATATCATGGTTGAAGTTTGTTTATACTCATTGATTTAGCATTCATATCATCTCATCATTCAAAGAAGTTGGATTGTGTCCCACTTCTACATAGACTAACCTCTTCATCATAACAAACGAGAGAGGTACTGTCAGCATTCAAACATGTATACTATGAATTAAGACTCAAGCTTTGGTTGTTGTGTTGGTTTATGTTCTAGAGTCACATGGAACTTATCATAACTTACTGATAAAGCCAATGAAAATTTGACAAGAATATGGTGGATACGCCGCTGGTACTTCCTATATATAAGTATTCTTGCCAAAGGAGCAGAGGCATTGTCAGGCGGTTATGAGAGGTTCCATGTAGGTTTTAGTAGTAAAAGTTTTGTTTTAGGATATAACCTTATCTTTCCAAACGTATCAAAACTCTTGCGCATGAAATCATACTTAGTGAATCAACTCTGTTTATCAATATTCTTTATCGTAGGCATCAAAAGGCGATTCTTGTAGCAGGGTACTCAACCCTTACAAGGAACGTTACCGCCTCAAACAAAATTTAAACTCTTACTCCCTTCTAAGTATGTAATTGTCAAATTAAAACACCATCCTTTTGAGTCAAACATGCCACTACTTAAATTTCGGGACGAAATTTCTAAAAGTAGGGGATACTGTAACATCCGTCGAAAAACGGGTTTCCAAAACCGCTTCGTTTATTAATCGAATATCAAGTTATAAAATTTCGTTGCGTATTTATGATTTATTTTAATTTTAAACTATACATAATTAATAAACAATTTAGAATTTAAAAACTATAATTGATAAAAAGTGAAAATAAAATAAATAAAAAAGAAAGAAGGCTGCCGGGTTTCGAACCCGGGTCAGCCGGATGAAACCACAAAGACTTAACCACTCCGCCACTTGACTCACTTGTGCTATCCAGTGAAACAAATAACATTTATAATAAAACTCGAAATCGAATTCAGTCAGCAGAGCGCCCAATTCGCAGTGGCCGGAAATTCCGACGATTTCGCCAATTATCGACGGTTTCTTTTGACTTAATGTATGTATTAACATCGACATCGGTTATAACCGATGTCTAATCCCGCGACATCAGTCATACCGCCGGAGAAAGGCTGACCAACGAATCAAGACTGATATCAGACACAATTCATTGTGATTCTTCCCTATAAATACACACCCAAGTCTCTGGAAAACATTTCGCTCAAAATCGCACCATTTCTCGAATCAATTTCACTCGCCGGAGATTTTCTGCAATCGCCGGACTTTCGCCAGAAAACCGAGACTTTCATCAAAACGGTAAATACCTCGACTCTTTCGGTTTCAATCCATTGTTAGACTATTACTAACTTCAATCCATCAACCAGAATCAATCCCAGATGACGTAGCCGGAATATTCAACACTCGCCGGAAAACCTCTGGAATTTCCAAAATCACGCTGTGAATCGGTATAATCATTCAAACCTTCTTTAATCCTTGTTTAGTAACCCAATTTCATAACTAATCGATCAAAACTGTTAATTGATTCAATCAGACGGAATACACAAATCAGAGCCGACGACCATTGCCGGAATTCTGAGAAAACACAGTCTGATCGGTACATTCGATTCCTTAACTCATTTTATTCATTACATTTCAACCAGTAATATGTTCGATGAACGACTAAATCAAGAACAGAAGAATATCGGTCGTCTGAGTCTTTGAGCGAAGAAGACGAAGTCGACGATGTTTATAAGATTAATTAAAACAAGTTATATAAACGGGTTAGACACACAGTCTAGCGGTGGACTGTGTGCAAACAATTAACACACGTCTCGAGTTCGATCCCTGACACAACCTCACTCTCTGAAATAAAAATGTTCTTTTTAAACCGAACCGGATCAACTCGTTGTAAGATGTTAAGTATAATAAAATCAGTATATTAACCAGGTTAGACACACAGTCCAGCGTGGACTGTGTGCAACACTAAACAACGGGTCCCGGGTTCGAGACCTGTTGTGTGCACCGGTCCGATATAATTAAATCCTTTTTAAAAATAAATGATTTCTGATTAAATTAAATAGTATATAAATATAATTAAAAACAGAAATATTTCGGGTTAGACACGTAGCTCAGTTGGTAGAGTTGCGTGCACGCGTACGGGAGGTCTCGGGTTCGAGCCTCACCCAGCGCATACATACACACGTCCGAACCGGTCAACAGTCAACAGTCAAAGTCAATGGTCAACGGTCAACCCAAAAAGTCAACATTTTTTTTATATTTTTATTTATTTATTTAATTTAAAAATCAATTAAAAATATTTAAAAATAATATTTTTAAAGTTAGAAAATTTCCTTGAACTCACAAAAAATAAACCTAACAATCCCATTAAGAACACTAATTAAAAATATTAATCTCAAATAAAAGTTTATTTATTTATCGAACTATTATGTTATTATTTAGGTTAGTTCCCTTGCCGATTAAATCCGAATTCGTGCGCATCCATCATCAATCCAAGAAACGCACCCACTGTGAGTGAATTCTTACAAATTCCTCTTTTTATTCATGTTTTGGGGTGTATCATGTGTCGCTTAAACTAATTCGCTTATTCAAACTAGTGCTATACCATATTATGATCTAAACTTAGAATGTAAATATTGTTTGTTGTTATGTATTACATATTGTCAAGTTGTATGCAAATTATTTGTTAGGCCCATCAGTTCCTCGTGGGAGACGAGTTGAACAACGCGTGCCTTAAAACTCATTCATTAGGCCCATCAGTTCGTAGAACAACGCGTGCCTCAAAACTCATTCATTAGGCCCATCAGTTCCTCGTGGGAGACGAGTTGAACAACGGGTGCCTCAAAACAATCAATTGTTGTATGTGTGTGCAATATTTAGTATTATGTGTATTGTGAATAAATTTACATCTACATTTACTCATATGTGGTTATGCACTTTATTTTATAATCAATACAATAAACACGTTTAAATGTTTTTCGTAGGATTCACTCGCCAACTTTTTGTTGACCCAAAAACCATTTTTACACATGATACAGGTGGACAGGATGAAGCAAGGAACACATAGGAAAGTGCCTTAGAAGAAAATTAATGAAGTCTAAAAAGATGTATAGAACATGTTGTACTTGTATGATTTGATTGTATGATCTTCTTTAAAATTGTAATAATAAATATGAAACATTATAAATGTCATGAGCTTTGATGAAAACCCAATCATGCCCCGATCACCTTTCCGCTGCGGGTCGGGGTGTGACATTAAACTCAGTACCATTGTCACTTCTGATTCTCTTGATAGGCAAATGATAGAGATTTTCAATCTTTCGAAACAAGATCATCAAATTTTCAAACGTTTCATTCTTGCTTTCTTGAAAGAAAACCCACGTTAACCTAGAATAGTCATCGGTGACGACAAGGCAGTAAAGATCTCCAGTAATACTTTTCACATTAACTGGTCCGAAGAGATCCATGTGTAACCTTTCCAGTGGAAGCTTGATTGAATTAAGAAGATTTCTCGGGTGTGACATATTATGCTGCTTCCCCCTTTTGCAGCTAAGACAGTCATCTGACAGATGAAAATTTTTAAGATTTACCCCTTCCATCAAGTCGTTGTGCACTAAGAAATTCATCTTCCTTAGGTGAATGTGACCCAATTTTCTGTGCCATAGAATTGATTCCTTTTTAGTGGATTTTAATACAAAACACTGCCCTTCCTTTGATGTAGTGGATGCGACGCTCATGTCTAAGACATATAAATCATTTTCTCGTGGAGCGCGCATGAGGATCCACTCCTCTGGAATTATGAAACCCGGTTTGAGAATAAGACACTCTTTGTCGTTGAAATGAGTTGTGAACTTCTTATCACAGATCTGTGAAATGCTCAATAAATTGTTCTCGAGCTCAGCGTTATAGTTCATTTTGTCGAATGATACCACTCCATTTGTAAGAATACCTTCTCCCACGATCCTGCCGCCCTGTGTTCCTGCAAACCCAACATAACCTCCCCTGATAGCTTTTACATTGTATAGCAAAGCTAACATCCCTGTCATATGCCTAGAAGCTCCAATGTCCATGATCCACTTTGAAATGATAGACCTCGGAAGCCCCTGCACAAATGAAAAACATATTACTTAAAAAGAGAGACCCAAGCCCTTCCGGTCTTGGGTGGGATGGCAATGTCGACTTTTGGAACATTGGCACCTTTGATTTCCCTTTTAACTTCAACCCATTGTTCAGCCTTTTGTTCCATTTTATCTTTTGGTTTGACTGAAACATTGGTTGATTTTGCAACCCAGGTTTGTGCCTTTGAAAATTCCTTTTTGATATAAAGATTAGATTCTTTCTTTTCATTTTTCCTTGATGTTTCACCAACTTCGTATTTTGAAACGACTTCAGTTGTTGGTTTCATATTAGGACTGGAATTATCATTTCTTTTTAAAATCTTTGTTGGCACAAACTCTGGACCCTTTTTCTTCTCATCTACTATGAGCCGCTTTTGTTCATGAGCAGGTTTTGAACGATTTTGAGAACATTGTCGTGCAATATGCCCAACTATGTTACATCTGTAGCACGTTCTACTATTGTTTCCAATAGTGGTTCCAAAGCTTGTTCACGAAGCTCTTTTTACTTTTTAAACTCTTTGTTGGTTTGTTTGTTAATAACTTCTTTTTCATTAACAGTGCTAGTTCCAAAAACAAACTCAACTTTCTTTGTAAAATTTGTCTTTCGCGAGTTATTATTTCTCTTCTTTTCAAACCCTAACCCATCCCTCTTGTTTTTAGGTAACTTCTACCTCTGGGATGGATGATTTTGTTGGACTTCTTTGGTTTTGAGTAGAAACCAGCAACTTGCTTTTCAAGATCAATGTGTCAACTTCAATGAGTTAAAAAAATTTGTCGACACGGTCAAAGTTAACATTATGGACTGGAAAATCTTCATCAGTATACAGTTTATCTGATCCTTTTAGTTTGTAGATCACTACATTAGGATCATCATTTAAACTATTATCTGATTTTGTGATAAAATTTTCATGAAAACTTTTATCACTTCCAGAAGGTGAACTTGACTATGATTTCTTATTGTCCGACTTAGCACTCTCATAAATTGTCGTATCAGACTCATTTTCAAAAACATTTTCAACCACTTTGGTTACTACCTCGGATTCACAATCCTTTTCAAATTTGGAATATGTTACGTCAAGATTTTCAGGCAGCTCGTTACTCTTTTCAGTGAGTAAATTTAAATTCAGCGCCTTATCCACCCTGTCAGGATGTTTCTTAGCATAGCTATTCCACATAGAAGGTGGAACATGATCGTAACATTTTCCATGGTTTTTATCATTCTTCTTACCTTCTTTGCTGTTTTTTGTTTTTGGAAGAATGTGATCAAGGACATACATGCTGGTAGAATAACTGATTAACAGTTTGTTAACTCTTTCAGTTTCAATTTTAGTTTTCTCCAGCTCACTTTTCAGCTCAGCAATTGTGTTAATGTGCAGAGTAATGGCCATTTGTTTGTCCATCACAGTTGCTTTGAGCATTGAAAGTGTTTTGTCATCTTCTTTGACTGCTTTCTCATACTGTCGAATGGTCCTGCTGAGTTTATAATATGATTCTTTTACGGTTTTATAATCATATGACAACTTATCATTGTATGTTTTAAGTTCTTTAAAAGCTTTCTCTTTCTCAGCACACTGTTTACATGCTTTGGCACATTTTGAGCATGGGCTGACCATTTCGACAGTTTGAGCTTCGATTGTTTCTTTTACTGTTTCAACCTTTTCTACCTGTTCTTCCACACTGACTACCTCTTTTGTATTGGCCATGAGTGCTTTGTTGGCAATGTTAGTTAAGCTCTCCAGTGTTACAGGCTTGGTTACATCAATTACTTCCATACACTATGTCTTTGTCTCATCAGGGCTTTCTCCTTTGTGACTAGAATCAAATCTACCTGCAAAAGTTTTAAGAATTGTGTCAAAAAAACAAGGTTTAGGAGTACCTTTTAGACATTCTTCTTCGTATGCTGATGATCTGAGGTAGTCAGCCAAAACTTCTTCCATTTCTTCTTCTGAGACTTCTTCTGATGATTCAGGCTCTTCCATGATTTCAGCTATGAGAGCAAGACTTTCCTTTTTGGAGATGAAGTTATTCCAGTTGAACCCTTCATCTTCTTGTGTGACCACTAGAGCTTTATCTTTTGAGTTTGAAGCTCCGTCTTCTATTTGCACCATTCTTTCTCTGGCTGTGGTCGATGGTAAATTGCCTTCTACTAATAATCATCTCCAAATGGATTATGATTTCCCTTTACTTCATGATTTGGACAGTCACGCTTAAAGTGTCCTTTCTCTCTGCATTTAAAGCATGTAACTTTGGATTTATCAAACCCGAGTTTTCCATCAAGACCTCTCAAATCGTCTCTCCCTGTAATTTCCATGAAGCGCTGAGCTCTACGCACCACTGATGCCATACACCACATAATATGAATCAATTCCATCTCTTCTGGATCGATCTGGTCATAATCTTCTTTTGTCATTTCTAGATTGCCGATTCTTCCAGCTACTAAACTTTCATAAGATTCCAAACTGTTGCAAGTAGTACCATGTGCTGCTTTGCGGTCTGCTCGCTGAAATCTTGAGCATTCTTAAGGTTTACTGCAATATTACATTGTAGAATTCGTTGGTTGGAATTAGATTGATTCTGTTGATTGTTTTGTGGTTGGTTGGAGCTTTGAGACGATTGTTGCCCTTGTGAAATATTTGGATTGAGGAAGCAAACGATTGAAATCCACTTGATTGATTGGAGGCTGGACTAGCATTAGAGCTGGCACTGAAAGTTGTTTGAATCTTGGGACTCTGAACATGTGTGTTTGGATTTCCTTTGTAGTATAGACTTACATCCTGTTGCGAGTTCGACTTCTTGCTCTTTGCCATTTTCTGCATCTCTAATTCATGCCCTTCCAATTTTTCGATAAATCTTGGCAAACTGAGACTACATACTCGGCTCCATTTTTTAGGATGGTTAGATATGTTGCCCATTCTCCTTCAGGTAGGGAATCTATCAATTTGTCGACTAATTCTTAATTGGTTTTAACAATTCCCATTCGCTTCATTTGAACTACCAGGTGGCAGTATCTTTCTATGAGTTGTTTCATTGTTTCGCCTTGAAGGAGATTGAAAACTTCAAATTCTTTGTTCAATAGCGCTTCCTTTCCCTTTTTGAGCTAGTACTACCTTGTGCCCTTAATCGTAAAGCAAGCCATAATGACTGAGCATCGTCGTCATGTTGCAAAAGAACTAAGATATCTTCCTTTATGGCTTGTTGTAGAATATTCATCATCTTCTTCTCATTAACATATTTTTCTTGTTCATCATCAGACAATCGAGCCAACGTTTTCTCAATACCAAGTTCATTAAGTGGTGTTTGGTACTTGTTCTCAAGTGCAAACTAGCAATTTAAATTTGTTGCTTAAACCCAGTTCTTGAATCTCTCACTCCAACTTTCGTAATCTTCTATGTTCATGAGCTTCGAAGGTTTTGTCGTGGTTCCCATTTCGTTTTCGAGATTCATATTCTGAGCCGCTACGGAAGTTGTAACTGCTTGTGTGGCGAACGCGTTATGAAATTCTTCCTCACCTGGCATCTTAAAAATGCTTTAACAGGAAAACAGATTGGAATTGGTTAGCCTGACGTAAACTAAAAATCAAGAACAGACAAGTAATTTTCGTACGAAAAGGTGACCTAAATTTTCGTGCGAAACCTTTGATTTTTGTACGAAAATTGGTTTCATGCGAAAACTTTTAACTGCTAACACTTCAAACTTTTAAGTATTTTAACCTCCTAATTTTTGTACAAAATATAGAATTTCGTGCGAAAATTCTTATCTGCTTGGAACACTTGTTCACAATTTCACGTTTTCTGCAATTTCAAGCATGGTTTTGATGAATTTTAGGTTTGTATGTTTCAGTGATTTTTTTAAAATTGTTTTTAACACATTATACTAAAAACCTAGTCTAATTTGTCCATGAAATCCCTCAGATCTAGATTAAGTTCCAAGAAAAGGTAGAAGAAGAGTTTTCAATGGATGAATCTTGAACTTTGAAGGTTGAATCCAGCTGAAACTTGGTTGTTTGTTCTCAAATCAGACCTCAAGGCTCTGATACCACCTGTGAGTGCTCGTGAGCTTCCGGTGAGATTTGCTCAGCTAACAGAGGCGGAATTCATTGTTAACCGAGTGAACAAACAAACAACAAGTATGATGATTATTTCTAAACACGTCTGAATCTTGTATTAATCAACTTTGGAAAGATTACAGACTCGAGCAGGGCTTTGCCTCTGATCAACAAAATAGCATACAGACTAACATCCCAAGTCACCTATTTATAGGCAAGACAAGATAGCACCATGTGATTGGGACAAGGGAATTTTTGCATGAAATTTTGGTGCGAAAATTCACAAGAATTTTCGTGCGAAAATTCTTTGACTAAAACAAAACTTTCTACGTTTAATATTTGACACTGCGAAACCCTATCTACACATCAGACTCATCCAAGACGTAGGCAATAGACATATGTGCACAAACACGGGTTGGGAGCTTATCTGAGATGTAAAAAAGGATTGAAACGATTAAAAGTTCATTAATTTGAAACTTAAAATTGACGAAAAACATCAGTTTGTTCATAAGGTGTTCAATAAAGGTCATTAACTTGAACTCGGTAGACAAATCAGTTAACCACGGGCATTATCTTGGACTTGGTCCACTGAGTGGGTCGCTAAAACTGAAAATATTGGAAAATTTTGAAAAAGAAAAAATTGCAATCCACTCCGCACGAAGTGGATCACTTCCTACGAAGTGGAATATGTCACTATATAAAGAAGCAGATCGCACGAAGTGTATTATTATCATTGTTACTTGTTCCTTTGTGCGATCTGAAACTTTTGTGCAATCTAAGTCGAATTGCTGCTAAAATAACATTGTGGAGGTTGATTTGCACACCTCTTACAATAGTGAAGGTAGTAGGAGTTGATTTGAACCGTAAAATCAAACGAATCGGCATTTTGGACTTAAAACTCAAATCTAGACTAAGTTAACCGGTGAAAATCAAAATTGAACATAGATTCTTATTAATCGGCACTAGTAGAATGTTATTGAACCATCAATTTGATCAAAATTGAAAAAACAGGAATTGGTGTTCATCACTGTTGGAATGAAATGGAATTCACTTCGTACAAAGTGAAACAAGTGAAACTTTCACTTCGCACGAAGTGAAATGGTAAAAATTTGTTTGAATCCACTTCGTACGAAGTGTAATGGTCAAAACTTGTTTGATTATATGTTCACTCCGTATGAAGAGGAGATGGTCACTTTGTACCAATCACTTCCCACAAGATGTTAAGGTTATTTTTATGAAATATTTGTTTAAGTGTTTTGTGTCTTGTCATTGCAGGATAAGAAAATGAACTTCGAGCCAATACACAACATCTATTGTTTTCTTAATGAGAAAATTGATGGAATGGAGCCTTTCAAGGAGATTTTGAAGTTCATGGATCGTTTGCCTATAAAGAAAGCAATTACAGATCAACACAAAGCGTATCATTCTGATGTTCAATGCTTTTGGGATCATGTTGAGTTCATACCAAAGCCACTTTCCATTAGATCACTTGTTTTTATTGGAAATGAAGATAAAGAAGTGTATATCACTAAGGCGTTAATTCGACAAGTTCTGGATTTTAAAGACAATAACGACGATCAGTGAGATATTCAGAACGAATGGCTAAGGGCGTCTTCTACAGAATGGATATAAAGGGCACGTTAACTCGACGAATTTCAACAAAGCATTCTTAACAGGCCGTACAAATTCTTTGTTCACTATGTGATTCATGCACTCAGTCACCGTAAAGGAGGTTTCGATGCTTTACTTGACTATCAGATGTCTATAATAGCTGCTCGTGCGCTTAATCGGCCATTTAATTTCACCAAACTCATTTTCGAGCAAATGAAGGGCAATATTTCGAAAGAAAAATTCTTGCAGTATCCAAGATTTGTATGGATGGTGCTTGACGATCAATTTCCAGAATTGGTTAAAGATAAAAAGGATGGATTGAAATTGGAACATATGTCGGAGGAAACTCTAGTTCGTCTGAATTAATATTTAAAACAAGATACTGAACCAGTTTTTAAAAACATTTTTGGTGCAATCAAAGATGAGAATTACAAAGCACCACCAAAGGATCGTTGGAGGAATGACGGTAGTAATTCTAACAATGAAGATGATTGTTTAGTTGGTTATGTTCCAAAGAGAGGATCGTGGTATGAGAAAGAAGAGATGAAAAAGAAAAAAACAGCTTCGAAATAGCAACCAGCTCAGAGAGGAAAACGTGAAACTTAGAAAGCTGCTACACTGTTAGTTGATGAGGAATCTAAGGAAGAGGTGCAAGTGAATGAAGCGGTGAATGAACCTGTTGATGAAAATGTACACGATGATTTTTTCTCTCTACGTCTGATCAGGAACGAGAACAGGGAGATGTGAACGTTGCTAACATTGCTACTGAAATTGAAAAACAAGCATTTGAGGGAGATAATGAAGAAAGTTCTAACGAAAGTGTTGATCTTGAAGCTGTAGGAGCAGTTAAAAGAGCATAACAAAGAAAAAAAAGCTCTTGGTGTTGATGATGAATCTTATATGCCTTCAGATCCTGAAGAATCAATATCAAGACCAGTGGAGAAAGTTCGAAGGACGAAAAGTAAAGCTTCTGATTTGAAAAAGTTAACTGGGTCTCCATCAGTAAAGAAAGCTAGAAGAAAATATCAAAAACGAAAGACACCCGAAATTGAATCTGAAGTAGTGGTTATATCAAGAGTTGAAGTACAACCACCATCACCACCTCAACAACAACCACCATCACCACTACAAGAATAACCACCATCACAACAAATTCATCATGTTACACAACCACAACAACATTCAACACCAAAAAAACAAACACCTCATGTACAACAACGATCAACACCTAAATCTGCTACTAGACAATCGTTACATGATCGTTTTCCTGATCACTTCGGTGATATTCCATTCACAGGTGGAAGATGCAGATCTTTTCAATGATAATAGAGTTACTGAACTGGAGAACAAAATCAAAGTACATGAAAGTAGAATTAAACAACTTGAAGATGAGAATATGCATCTGGTCTCATCACTCACAAGCGTTACTGCTGAGAATGAGAAACTACATAAAGTGGTAAAAGATTTGGAAGTTGAAAAGGCAATGAATGCAAAGAAGTTTGATGTTTCGTACAAAGTGCTTCATAAGAAATTCGATATAAACTTCAATGTTGAATACGATAAGATTGAAATAGAAGAAGCAAGGGTTAAAGCTGCTGAACATGCAAAGAAAGCTGAGGTTGAGGATGCAGCTGCAGGCAGAGGAAAAGAGAAGATTGATGTTGTTCCTATTATCACGCCTGTTCAAGAAAAAGCTTTTGAGCCAGAACCAGAAAAAGAAGCAGAGGCTGAGATGGTGACAGAGCCTGAAAATGTTGACGTTTCTCAATTTGTATTGATTGGGGATATTGTTGATGTAACTGGAGTTTCTGAGAAAGAGAAATTCTTAGAGAAAAAGAAGAAACAGAAAGAGATAGTCGTAAAGAGTTGGAAGATCTCGATAAAGATATTGATGAATATGATGAAAATGATGATGATATTGATCATAAAAATGATAAGAAAGATGATGACGACAAAGGTGACGACGACAACAACACTCAAGGTGGTACAAGATTGGTGATACAAGATGCAAAGATGAATGAATCTTTTGATTATGATGCGTTTCTGAACGATGAAGCAAACCAAGAAGATGATACACAAGGAAAGGGGGAGATGAAAGATCATGTTCATGATGCAGAGCAGTCAGGAATCCTCACAGGCGTTACTCCTATAACGGTTGTTCCTGAATTGCCACAACCTAAAATGTTATATTTGGAACACGGTGTAGAAGAGGGGATTTCGTACACAACTACACCAAGGAAGAAATTGCAAAGATGTTTGGGGTTGATGAAAGCACATTTAAGTTTGATTTTGAAGAGGAGTTGAATAACATCAGTGCTTCAGAACATGAAGACTATGTTATAAGTATGCAGCAGATGCTGATAACTATGATCGAGTTGTCGTGGAGGATGATTCTGATGATGAAACTGCAAATACACTAGTGAAGGAACATATGACCTCCCAACCTTCCAAGAAATGTTTGCTGAAGCGACAGATGATTTGCTTAAAAGAAAGTCGCAGAAACTGTGAAAGATGGTAATGTACCAAAACGATTATCTAAGGAAAAAATTCAAGAAGCAAAGAAAATATCGTTTAAAGAGTTGCCCAAAGAACACAAATTCAGATTACCACTAGCGTTCTTCACACGTGATAAAGATAAATCTCTAGGAGATATACTGAGCTGGGGCTGGATTCCTGAGTTAAATGTTTATGCTGTAAAACGGGAGTTTGGTGTTCAATATTTCAGGTATTTGTGTGATATTCAAACGTTGCCCTGGTAGGACGTTGAAGAGTTAGTCCAGACGAAGTCTATCAACAGAAAATGAAGTTCAATGATCTAAGATTGTAGAAGTTGATAAAGTTCGAAGCTACCATGGTATTCTTAACTGGAAGCCACATATTCCAAAGAAAATAATCAAGATAGATCTTATTACTAAAGTAAAGGATGTTACTTGATTTTGAAACGGCCACGTGCTATGAAAAACATGCCGCTGATGAAGATTGAACAAGATTTATATGAATTCTTCAGATGGTGGCAAAATGACATAGAAACTTATGAAGCTGTGATTATTTTGAAATGTGATGGTATTTGGAGGGCTATCAGAATACTAGACCCGATGTAGTTAGTAAATTGTTCGAAAAAAGATATTGAATGCTTATTCTTCAACAAGATTTGTTACGAGGCAAAGGAGAAAGTTCTGGCATTACAATACCAATGTGTGATCAACGTTTGCTATGCACACAGTATTAACTCTCGAAAGATGTGGAAGTCAAGATGGAGAGAGCTGGAACGTAAAGAATTTATGAGAGAAGTTAGAAATTTTGAAAGGATTGCTACTATTCAACAGAAAGCTTCAATCAGAAGATTTCAGTTTGTAAAGTGGGCTCCGGCAACTGACCAAACGCCTATTCCAAGTGAAGAACGTCGGTAGCCGAGGAAGCATTTTTTTCGAAAGATAAAGTTTAATGTTATGAAGATATTTGAAGACTGACCAAGACTGCGGCAATATCCAAGAGGGAGTTTGTTGATACAGATGACTATCGCCTACGTTTTAGGGTCACGTCGTGTCATATGTAATAGGGCTTCAATTTTAGAATTGATGATTTGTGTTTTTTGTAAAGTCCACTTCGCACGAAGTGAGTGTGCACTTCGTACGAATTTAAGCAGTTCACTTCGTATGAAAAGGACACACTTCGTACGAAGTGAAGACTCTCCTCGTGCGATCTGAGATGTCGATACATAGTTTCGTTGGGGTCTTGAGTCTATAACTGTTTTGTTGATCGGTAGGGCGAAGCCTTGCCCAGTTTGTTTCCGGATTGTATACGTTTATGACATTAATGAAATAGTAAACTTTAAAAAGTAAATCTTTATATTGTCACTAGTTTAAACATGGATCCGCACATAACAAACTAGGTAAACAAATTAGGACCTGAGCTTATTGGAGAGCAGATCTTCACATATCCTATTGACTTTTTGGTTTCTTTCTTATTTTTTTCTTGGACTTTATTATTTTTAATTTTTAGTTTTTTTGTGTTTACTGTTTTAGTTTTAGGTTTATTTCATTAAAGCTATAATTAAGATAACATTTACGTTTCCATTTACAACTAATTTAAAATCAATTCATCCCGTTGTCCAATTTATATTTATTTTTATGGTTTTCGGTCGATGTTAAACATGTGTCAATATTCTTTTGAGCATATTTCTTTCGGTTGATATACTGAACCAAAATATATATCGACCGAAACCCCGTAGCGTAGCTCGGGTATTCCTACTAGTTGAGAATATATCTCGATGGACTTTGAGATTATAAAAAGGTATTGTGTTAATTAAGGCAAATATGAGCTTGTATATGGACTTTGAGATTATAAAAAGGTATTGTGTTAATTAAGGCAAAATATGAGCTTGTACAGAATACTATGGTGTTAATTGTGTTGAGTTGATGAATATAATTCAACCCGAGCACAATTTTATATTTATTTGTGTTAATAACATCAATTCTAATTTGTTTACATTAAAATCATATAATCCGAAACACGCCTTATTTCCCATTTAGCTAAACATATAAGCCAGAGTGTAAGCACTACGTATATCGATGAGTTGTAATTAAGTTTGAAAAAATGACTTTTTAATGTGTAGTACAACTGTATGGAAATCAATGCCAATGGCCTATGGCACCTTTTTAATGTGTAAGTCCGACTATATGGCAATCAAGGCCAATGACCTTCTGACGCATTGGTAGCCTGTAAGTGCAAGTTGTGGTGATAAAGCTTCGAAGATCAAACACTTAGAAGATTTAGGTGAAATTATATAAGTGTCAAATTTGTTTGTCAGGTAATGCAAGTATTCCCGGACAAGTATAAACATTGGGGATGTTGTGTTTCGCTAATGTGTATCCGAAAAAGATAGATAGTATGTGTGTGGTTTGTTTAAGGAATGTTGTGCTTCCCTTAATATAACATGTCTGTATTTGTAGGGGTTTTCCGGAAAACTTATGTTTGTCTAGAAATGATTGTATTTCCCTATAAATATAGGTTTATTAGTTAGTCTGTTAGGTTTTTAGGCGTTTGTAACCATTCCTACTATATGTAAGGGTTGTGGATATACAAGTGCATTTTTATTGAAGATTTCTCTGTTTCTACTCTTTCTATTACTATTGCTTACGGTGTGTGCACGTATGACGGATTCTGTACATTATATATGATTCGTTGTTAGTTATAGATATTGTATTCGAGAGGTTAGGTGACCTTACATAGCCCCAGGCCCCATGACCTTCCAAAATGGAGGTCATGGGTTCGAATCTCACCTGAAGCAAAAATGCTCTTAGTTGAGCTAGGGGTTTTTACCATAGTGGGTCTCTGGGTGGCGGGTTTCCGCTATAATGGCGGCGGTATGTTCGTGGGCGTAGGCGACCTTTTGTCATTAGATTTACCCGGGTGATCGAACTTTGTTGGTCATTAAAAAAAGACTATATGGCAATCTCATATTTTAACGAAAAAATATATAACATTATTATAAGTTGTCTCGAGCTAATATAGAGCTAGCCCACTTGATAGAGGAATATGTTTCTTAGAGTGAGAGTTGGGGGGGGGGGGTCTCATATTCAAATCTGGACAAAGAAGAATTAGTTAGAATTATTGGTGTTATAGAATAAGGCAAGCTTTCCCGTTAAATAATAATAATTGGTACAATAGAGTAAGGCAAGCTTTGCCGTAGTGACTAGGTCTGATGGCCATTAAAAAAAAATTAGTAACTACGTTTGTAACCTCGTCGCATTGCGGCAAACTTTCTTTTGTTATTTAGTCTGTGTTAACATGTGTTTTGAAATCACTATGAGCGCATTGCACATGGAACCGCTGACAAGAATAAAAAGAAAATGTATAAAAAACACTAAAAGATAACCGAAAGAAATCAACCAAAAAAGTTGTATGGTAATGATGTTGTTCGTATGAAACCCGTGGTCAGAGATGAGTAAATGGTATTGGTCCCCGCACCGAATTTTACAAACTGAAAGATCCTAAGTACCAATTTGGTACCGACTTTTGGCGTTCCTGGTACCGGTTCGCTACCGGTTTTTACCTTCATATATCGGTACCGTAATCGATATTTTCGGTACCAGTACTGATTCGGTATCGGTTGGCATCGAGCTCATCCCTACCCCTGTAACTAAAAAAAGAAATCACTAAAAGTTGAAAATATAAACAAAAAAAGTTGTATTATACCATTATTATTCGTATAAAAAATCATTAAAGTTAAGAAAAATAATAAAGAAAATAATTATAATTATAGTATTAAAATAATAAAAGTGTAAATTATATATATATATATATATATATATATATATATATATATATATATATATATTATAATAATAAATTACTATTATTAGCTTCGTTTATTAATATATGAGATGAGATAAGATGATATAATATAATATAATAGTAAAAGTAATAATAATAAGAGTAAATACGGTTTGTCCTTTAACTTTACACAAACTTGCATCGTATGTCCTTTATTTTAAACTTTTGCACAACACATGTCCTATAAACTAATCTCCATCCATTTTCTTAGTTATGACCAATCATTTGCCCCTCATGTGGGGGCAAAACTATCATTTTTATGTAATTTATATGCATTGACCTTTAAAAAAACATCAGATGGGAAACTGGGAAGGGTGTATTTAACATATTATATCTTATAACTTCAATTTAAATTGTTAAAAATTAAATTTTTAGTGATGCTTTTCGAAGCTATAACATATAAAGATGTGTAGAACCTATTCCAATTTAAAAAACTTTTTTTTACCTTTTTTACTTTTTTAAGAACTCTTTTAAAATTTTGTAGTTTTTGAATTTTTTATTACAAAGGTTTTTTAACATGTTAAATGCATGGTCTTTCACCTTTTTAATGTTCCTCATTGAACCCTCTATATAGTGCATGATTTAAATGAGAAGAAATCCTTTGTAATTAAAAAAAATCAACTATAATAAGAGTGCTTCATTTTAGTTCATTTAATGTTTTTATTCAATGTTATTGTAATTGTATATTGGTAAACTTACTAAGTTCATTAATCCGTAGTCTTCCTTTTTAATAGCTAACTACATTAAATTTGTAACTTATTTTTTGAAAATATACTTTTTCAAAAAAAATATAATAATAATTTAGAGTGTAGGATAAATTACAAGGTGTGTATGATAAATTACGAGATGGTAAGATGAATTACGAGGTGTGTATTATAAATTTCGACACGTATAATATAAAATTCGATAATGTGTAGAATATATGTAGGATAAAATTTTATGTGTGTGGGATAAAATATAATTGATTAATATATTAAAAGAAAGAATAATTAATGTAAAAAGTTATAAACTATTTAATGTGTTACCATTATACCGTTTTCTTTTTAAATTGATTTTTTTCTTATTTGATCCTCTTCTTATATATATATATATATATATATATATATATATATATATGTATAGGGGATGGATCATGAGAAAACAAGTTTAAATGAGAAAACCAAAAAACTAACTAGAAGAGCCAAAAAAAAACATATCAATTTTTTTATAAAAATTCGCTATATATATTATATAAAAAAACTTTTAAAAAGAATAAAAAAGCATATAATGCACATGTGCAACATATACATATAATGCACATGTGTAGTACACATATAGTGCACATGTGCAGTACAAGTTTTTTTTTTTGAAAAAAAAATGTTTTTTTCATACGTAATATGCAGCGATTTTTATAAAAAAAATTGTATGTTTTTTATGCTTTTTTTTTGCTTTTTTAGTTAGTTTTCTTATGATCCTCTCCCTTATATATATATATATATAAACCCAAGATCTTTTGGGGACAATAAATGTAACTGACATAAAAATGATAAAATGATAATTTTACACTTTACATGAGGGTATATAACTGATCTTAATCAAGAAAATAAATAGAGGTTAGTGTAAAGGACTTGTGGTGTTGAAAAGTTTCAAATAAAGAACATTTGATGTAATTTCTAAAGACAAAAGATATACGATGCAAATTGGTATAAAATTAAAGTACAAACTATGTAATCTACTCAAATAATAATGTCGGAATGAAAATTGTTGCAACTTAATAGTCATTGGAATTTGGAACTTGAAAGCTGCAAATTTAAAATGAAGGCATTCCTTGTATGATACATGCATGTCATTGTTTTAATAAATATATTGTCTACCAATCGGTATGCTCAAGCAATCAAGCATTGATTTTGTATTAAAGTAGGATAGTGATTATATATGCTCCACCGATTATTTGGATTGTATATGCTGAGAGTTATAAATTTGAATTTGACTTCCTTACATTCAAGGCTTTGAGATTTATAAAAATTATGTTAATGAAAACAAATTAATATCGCTAAGATCTACGTTGAACAATAGTAATGAAGAAAAATTAAAACGGGTTTACAAGTCACCTGTCTGGGTTGATCTAGCTAACCAAAACTAGATTATTTTCAAGTCATGATAATAAATTTTGCCTATGAAGCAAATGGTGTGTTAACCCTTAATTATGTTCACAAATGATGATTTTCACCATTGGCATATAGTCATTTTGACTTGTTCTAGCTTGGTAAGCTAAAAAGTGAAATATATAATAACATGTTTCAGGTGTCATAATTCCGTGAGTCTAGTATGCTTTTTCTTGTTTCTCTATTTCATCTTGTCCTATTTTATTTCTTAATTTAAAATATAAATAAAGTTAACTAAAAAACAATTGTAATAAAAGATAATATATTCAATGTATCAGAGAATGCATAGCAGATGCATAGCTTGATCATAAAGCAAAAAAATACATAGTACTTGACCAAGTCACCACACATGAATTATTGATAAATGATCATTTTTCACCGAACCCTACCTATGATGATAGTGCTTTTAGACATCGATTTCGTATAAGCCGTGAATTATTTATAAGAATATCGAGCGATTTATGAAGTAAATATGAATTTTTCGACAAAGAAAGGATGCGCGTGGTCGTCTAGGATTTAGCACGTTGCAAAAAATCACGGCCGCGCTTAGACAATTGGGTTATCGGACGGCTTCCGACATTATAGATGAATATATAAAAACGACGGAACAGGTGGCGAGGGAAAGTCTCCATTATTATTGTGAGTGTGTTGTCAAACTGTATTTAAAAAAATATTTTAGAAAACCTTCATTTGGTGACGTACAACAACTTTTGGAGGCTCATGAAGAGCAACATGGTTTCCCTGTGATGATCGCTAGTTTAGATTGTATGAAATGGGAGTGGGAAAATTGTCCAACATCTTGGGCGGGGCAACACAGTAGCGGATTTCATAAAAAACCGGCTATGATGCTCGAAGCGGTTGCATCTCAAGATCTTTGGATTTGGTATGCGTGCTGAAAATAACAATATAAATATTCTTAATCAGTCACCAATTTTAAACGACCATATGAACGGTGTTGGGCCGAAATGATATATTTTTTGTTAATGGTGATCAGTATAAATATGTTATTATCTAACTGACGCTAATCATTTAGGCGGAGAACAACTTTAGACGGAAATTGTATTCAATTAATTGAAAGTTTCTTGTCAGATTTATATTTTAAGATATAAATCGATTAAGTGCTTCAAGTTAAATAAAGGGGCAATATGTATTGATCGTCGTCGTTTTTTTAAATTTTAAATTAATTATTATGTTAGTTTGCTTAATTTATGTTATGATATATCACCTAATTTTTGTGAAAGATTTGATTTTGATTATGTTTTCTAGAGTTGTGTAACTTTATCTTCAAATCTCGAATTATTCAATTTATAATCAAATAATAAATTTGAATAGATACACATGAGATATTTCGAAATTATAATTAGAATCCCTTAAAATTAGTTGAACCAACTTTATCGATCGACTTCGTGGTTTCATTGGATCAGGTTCACGGGTTAAATTTTTACCGAGAACTTGCGAGTTCAATAATTATCGAGAACTCGCATTCGTAGAGAACTTGGAAACTAGAGAACTAATAAATATCGTGAACTCATAATATGGAGAACTCTAAACCTCCAGAACTAACTCATTTCTCGAGAACTTAACGTAACTCGATTACTAAAATTATCGAGAATACTAAATCTCGAGAACTCACCATTTCTCGTGAACTAATTTTCTCGTAAACCCTCATTTTCCCGAAAACCTTTTTTTTCTCGAGAACACCTTATTTACTCAAGAACCCCGATTTTTCGAGAACCAGTGTTCTGTCGAGAACTCAAATCTCGTTAATACTTATGGGTCCATAATAGGTGGTTTGCTATTAATTAACTTAAACAGTTTTGTAAATACTTATGTACATTAAAACTTTTACAAAATGAGCTTTTGATGTTTCACTTTTTTCCAAAGGTGATGTGCTACATCTATTTTATTGTCCAAGTATAATTAAAAGCTATGTTATTAATGCCTTATATATAAGAATGTCTCACTTCCGCCCAAAGGTGATGTGCTACATACATGTCTAGCATAACTAATTCATGCCTAATTAAGATAATTGTCACACTTCTGCCCAAAGGTGATCTGTCACAATTATTTTGCTCACATACTTAAATGATTTCACTTCTGCCCAAAGGTGGTTTTTTTTTCGTTTAATTAGATTTTTTTAATTAACCTAGTCTATTAGTTTGATGTTAATAATAGACATATCACAACTTCTTCAAATAATGATCCTCACATTAATGATTCATCATTAATTTATGATCATTCTTTAGTCTACCTTACTTCAATACCCAAAACATTACTGACTATAACATTCTTCTTTAAGTGTCTCATCTAAATCATCCACTCTAATTTGAAAACCCAATATAAGTTTTTCTTCATAAAGAGTTTCAATAACATTTAGCTCATCTCTTTTTTTATTATTCCTCAAGACATGTTATGGCATTCCTACTGCTTTTTGTTTTCTGATAACAATCATACAGAAGAAAACTAGAGCATGAAAAATGGGATGAGTCAAACATAATGTCTCTTATGAAAATCAAGAACTCAGTTAAATAAATGTTATCACTAGATGCTTTTTTTCAGATTAAGTTTTTCCTAAGATTAATCTAATTTTGGTGGAATAATCAAATAACTCCTAAGATGCATGCCTTCATTTCACATTCTAAATTATAAGATTAAATGGCACCCGTGAATACATCATAATGTACAATACCATGACCCATACAATCAAGAGTATACACATGGAAATAAGTACATTTTCCAGTGCATTACATACTAAGTTTTTCACTAGTACAATTTGATGCCTTAAAATCAAATAATAACACTCATAATTACCAAAGGAAAATGAGTGTGTTGATCAACAACCTACGTACAAGAAAAGAAATGCCTAAAATTGGAAAATAAGATGTTATTCACATCACTACCACTAAAACCTAAAAAGAGGATTCTAAGGTCCATAGATAAAATACAAGTACTAATTCCAACTCTAAGGCTCTTCAAGGGAGAATCTCATTGCATAATTATGATATTAGACTAGGCATAAGCAACGAGACTATCCATAATTCAAAAGAACAACTGACTAAAATAAGTAGTCGCCTATTAATGATATTTAAGTTTACTAATCTTAATATTCCAATTTACACATGATAGGTTGAGTCTAGTTCTACATGTTTTCCTTACCGGAACTCAACAAATAGCTAACATAAGAGTTAGTGACTAAATTAAATGTTAAGGCTACAAGAACCATAATAAGTTGTCTTCTAATTACATTTTATGATACCTTACATATTCTGGAGATTAATCAGAATTTAGTATTAATACTTAAGCTACATTATGACAGGTGCGAGGTTTGCATAGCCAACATAAAGTCACCCTTACCTTAATCACTCATATTGTTTGTTATCAACATCTTGATAGAAACCTTTATAAGATAGAACTAGATGATACTACATATTTTCATAACTTTCGTTATCATGCAAATGAGAATTTAAAAAAGACAAATAAAACCTACAAAGTTCATCCATTGAAACCAAATATCATAAGAAATCATGACAAGGTTGATGAAGGTGTTTTTTTTCATCTAATCTCATTTTCAGTGATTTTAAATCATGTGTAATGCCCTAAACATTACTTGGCTTAAGGAATAAGTATGGATCCACCATAAGTTATACTTCACTAACATTCGTGGTACTTATTCAAAATGGAATATTCAGACATAATTCATTTATCACTTAAAGACTACTTACTTGTATCTAAATCTAACTCCTATGGTCCACGGTTTTAAAGACATCCATTTATATATATAGTTAACATTATTTATTTTAAATATGTCCTTAAGTTTTTTATGACATCCGGACATTAAGGAAATCAAAGCAAGTCTAACATATGTATGATAATTTCCCACCACACATACATTATTGAAAGTTCTCTTGTAGCATTTCTAGAGATACCAAAGATCGGTGGGAGTATTGAGTGTCTTAATAATAACTTGCAAGAAGTGGGGGAGTGAAAACTTCACATTACTTCAATTTACACCTCCTGCACAAAACACTACTCCATCTCAATAGTATTCCATCATAACTTGTCTCATTAAAGTATAATGCTACTCTTATAAAAGTTTCATTGTTGTTTAAATGTGGACACTCAGATTTCTTACCAAAACTAAAGTAATCCTCAAACAAAAGAAAACTACAACGACGAAAGTCATTAACTTGTTTATATATTAGAATCTTTTAGTCTTTAAATATTGACCCTAAGCATGCTGAATTCCTAAAGACTTTTAAGGTCAGTGGGGGCAGTAAAAGTCTTTATCATGATTTCTCAGGAATACAAGAGACAGGGAAGAGAGTCATTAAATTTTACTCCAAATTTAACTCTGATTACACCTCTTGGACACCTTACTGCACCAAATCTAACACACTTAGAATCCTGATAATGATAACAACCTAACCAAGAGCTAATCCATAAAACTGAAACTTCTAATAAACTCAGGAAGTCATCTAGGTTTAAAAACCTACCAACTTTGATGATTATGTAACTTCCCTAACTAGAGTTGAAGTGGATTTTGGAAAGTTTAACGATCCTACATTCTCTCACATTAAACCATTAACATCAATTAATCTTCTGAGTGGAATAAAACCATTATTAGCAAAAATGGTTCTACGTGTTTTATTAACGTTAGAGATTTGGTTGAATCACCTAAGGGTGTTCGTAACTAAAATAAATCCTAATACAAACGTTAAGACACTAAAAAGCATGATTGATTGTCAAAGGTTATACACAAGATGAGATAAATTATCAAAGATTCTTCTTACCTGTCTTACAAAAGTTTCTTTGAGGATCATCACTGTTCTAATAGCTTATAACAATTGAAAGCGACATAAGATGGACATTAAAAACAACTTTCCCTAACAACTGACTTACAAATTAACATGTTCATAAAACAATGTGAAATTTCTAAACTAAAGGTCAAAGAACACTTTGTCTATAAGCCAATAACATCTATGTATGGGTAAATGCAAACATCAAACTGTGATGAAATCTAATGCAATTATTTTCATCAAGAATTAAGTGGATGAATGTACCTACCTCAATATGAGTGGGAACAACTATAACAAACTTGTCCTTAAATAGATGACATTCTTTTGACAAGCATATGTTACATAAGTCAAAGCATTGTTAACACATACTTTGATATAATAGATCTTAGAGAAGTCTCTTATATAGTAGATATCATAACATACTTAGATAGACCAAATGGGACATTAGTTTCATTCCATAAGTTTTACCTTAAAACGGGTCCTTACACATGTAACAAACAATATTGCTCTCCTTTAGAAGATAATAGGATCAGTGAGATTATATCCTTTTGCTTCATTAATTAGAACCTTATCTAGGTTTAAGTCTATATTCTTTTAGATATTATTCATGTAACACCCCGACCGCGAAATAAAAACAACCCATGGCGAAAACGTCGGGGGGTCACGTTACAAATTGATTCAAACACATGGTAAATAAAGTTTGGTTTTATTGAACTTATAAATTACATCGTCTTTGAGAATTCGAAACAAATACAACAACTAAATTTATTTTTAATCAAGCTAAGGCCAGCGTCCATCCTATGTGTAGCATACTTGATCATGCATTAGTACCTGAAACATATGGGAAAATAAAGTCAACATTTGATGTTGGCGAGTAACATAGGTTTTATCACGACTCATGGCTTTTGAATATTGAATGATGTTTAATAAACTTCAACAGTTGATATTTTAAATAATTTTTTGTAGCCATGAATCTTTGACAAAAATGTTTCTTTTGTAAGACCGTATGAGAAATCATTTGATTTAAGAGAAACATTGTATGGTTTACTTAGGAACCATTTGTGACTTTGTATGAACCAACCAAATGTCTTGTGTTGTATAAACATATATCTTTGTAAAAACCAAATGTCTTGTGTAAACAAACGTCTTGTTTTGTATATAAAACAATTTGCCTTTTTGTATAAAACCAGTGCGGTTTGTTGGCGAATACATTCAAGCCTTGTTGACTGTCGGACAAACCTTTATAAATAAAGGTCTGTCAAATGTGTTGCACAGTTTCTATCATTCCCATAGGAAACTTCCAAACAAACCTAGGAAGCGAGAATGAGGTTGTCAATCCTATGGTACCGTAACATACTACCGGTGGGTGTGATCAAAGTTAATGAATGTGTCATTGTCATGTTCAACGCACCATCAAGTTTCATACAATGTAAAGCATGTTGTGTATATAAACCGTAGGTAAATAAGTTTTGTAAATGTGGAAATATATAATTCACCTTAAAACATTTAGAAAACGTAAAAGAGGGGTCTATGTACTCGCCTGTAGCTTAGGATTTTTAACTTAAAGTTTCCTGGTGCAAATTCTGAGTTCCTAATAATAATACAATGCATCACGTGTTAGTGAAATAACCCAAGTCACTTTAGCCACACAACACGAGATAGAACCTCAACAGACTTAGTTAGGCAGAGCCTCGACATGCGTTGGTGGGTCCTAAATCAATCGGGTAGGGTGACGAATTAGGGATCAGGGGTTAAAATACTTACAACGGAGCAGAGCTTCGCAGGTTTAGGGGTTTGGGGGGGTTCGAAACTCGGACAGAGCTCGAAAGAGAAAGAGTATCGATTTTTGATCGATTTGGTGCAAATGAATCAGTCCCAAACCGCTCCTTTTATACCCAAATTTGGCTTCTCCCGCGCATCGCGCGGGGAGACAGGGTGTCTCTCGCGTGGAGCGGGGGAGGTCAGCTAGGCCTAGACTGTCATCGATCTTAGGTAGGTTGGACACGTGTCGTGAAACGGAGCCACGTGTTTAGGTACTCTCCCGCGCGTCTCGGGAGATACCTAGGATTCTGGCGCATGACGCCTGAGAGGTCCAAGTTTTTTTATTCGTGTCGGCTTTCGTCGTGGGTGTCCGGGGTTGCGATTAAGGTTTTTGTAAGGTGTATTTTGGGAATATGTTTAAAATCTTTGTTGGCACAAACTCTGGACCCTTTTTCTTCTCATCTACTATGAGCCGCTTTTGTTCATGAGCAGGTTTTGAACGATTTTGAGAACATTGTCGTGCAATATGCCCAACTATGTTACATCTGTAGCACGTTCTACTATTGTTTCCAATAGTGGTTCCAAAGCTTGTTCACGAAGCTCTTTTTACTTTTTAAACTCTTTGTTGGTTTGTTTGTTAATAACTTCTTTTTCATTAACAGTGCTAGTTCCAAAAACAAACTCAACTTTCTTTGTAAAATTTGTCTTTCGCGAGTTATTATTTCTCTTCTTTTCAAACCCTAACCCATCCCTCTTGTTTTTAGGTAACTTCTACCTCTGGGATGGATGATTTTGTTGGACTTCTTTGGTTTTGAGTAGAAACCAGCAACTTGCTTTTCAAGATCAATGTGTCAACTTCAATGAGTTAAAAAAATTTGTCGACACGGTCAAAGTTAACATTATGGACTGGAAAATCTTCATCAGTATACAGTTTATCTGATCCTTTTAGTTTGTAGATCACTACATTAGGATCATCATTTAAACTATTATCTGATTTTGTGATAAAATTTTCATGAAAACTTTTATCACTTCCAGAAGGTGAACTTGACTATGATTTCTTATTGTCCGACTTAGCACTCTCATAAATTGTCGTATCAGACTCATTTTCAAAAACATTTTCAACCACTTTGGTTACTACCTCGGATTCACAATCCTTTTCAAATTTGGAATATGTTACGTCAAGATTTTCAGGCAGCTCGTTACTCTTTTCAGTGAGTAAATTTAAATTCAGCGCCTTATCCACCCTGTCAGGATGTTTCTTAGCATAGCTATTCCACATAGAAGGTGGAACATGATCGTAACATTTTCCATGGTTTTTATCATTCTTCTTACCTTCTTTGCTGTTTTTTGTTTTTGGAAGAATGTGATCAAGGACATACATGCTGGTAGAATAACTGATTAACAGTTTGTTAACTCTTTCAGTTTCAATTTTAGTTTTCTCCAGCTCACTTTTCAGCTCAGCAATTGTGTTAATGTGCAGAGTAATGGCCATTTGTTTGTCCATCACAGTTGCTTTGAGCATTGAAAGTGTTTTGTCATCTTCTTTGACTGCTTTCTCATACTGTCGAATGGTCCTGCTGAGTTTATAATATGATTCTTTTACGGTTTTATAATCATATGACAACTTATCATTGTATGTTTTAAGTTCTTTAAAAGCTTTCTCTTTCTCAGCACACTGTTTACATGCTTTGGCACATTTTGAGCATGGGCTGACCATTTCGACAGTTTGAGCTTCGATTGTTTCTTTTACTGTTTCAACCTTTTCTACCTGTTCTTCCACACTGACTACCTCTTTTGTATTGGCCATGAGTGCTTTGTTGGCAATGTTAGTTAAGCTCTCCAGTGTTACAGGCTTGGTTACATCAATTACTTCCATACACTATGTCTTTGTCTCATCAGGGCTTTCTCCTTTGTGACTAGAATCAAATCTACCTGCAAAAGTTTTAAGAATTGTGTCAAAAAAAACAAGGTTTAGGAGTACCTTTTAGACATTCTTCTTCGTATGCTGATGATCTGAGGTAGTCAGCTAAAACTTCTTCCATTTCTTCTTCTGAGACTTCTTCTGATGATTCAGGCTCTTCCATGATTTCAGCTATGAGAGCAAGACTTTCCTTTTTGGAGATGAAGTTATTCCAGTTGAACCCTTCATCTTCTTGTGTGACCACTAGAGCTTTATCTTTTGAGTTTGAAGCTCCGTCTTCTATTTGCACCATTCTTTCTCTGGCTGTGGTCGATGGTAAATTGCCTTCTACTAATAATCATCTCCAAATGGATTATGATTTCCCTTTACTTCATGATTTGGACAGTCACGCTTAAAGTGTCCTTTCTCTCTGCATTTAAAGCATGTAACTTTGGATTTATCAAACCCGAGTTTTCCATCAAGACCTCTCAAATCGTCTCTCCCTGTAATTTCCATGAAGCGCTGAGCTCTACGCACCATGATGCCATACACCACATAATATGAATCAATTCCATCTCTTCTGGATCGATCTGGTCATAATCTTCTTTTGTCATTTCTAGATTGCCGATTCTTCCAGCTACTAAACTTTCATAAGATTCCAAACTGTTGCAAGTAGTACCATGTGCTGCTTTGCGGTCTGCTCGCTGAAATCTTGAGCATTCTTAAGGTTTACTGCAATATTACATTGTAGAATTCGTTGGTTGGAATTAGATTGATTCTGTTGATTGTTTTGTGGTTGGTTGGAGCTTTGAGACGATTGTTGCCCTTGTGAAATATTTGGATTGAGGAAGCAAACGATTGAAATCCACTTGATTGATTGGAGGCTGGACTAGCATTAGAGCTGGCACTGAAAGTTGTTTGAATCTTGGGACTCTGAACATGTGTGTTTGGATTTCCTTTGTAGTATAGACTTACATCCTGTTGCGAGTTCGACTTCTTGCTCTTTGCCATTTTCTGCATCTCTAATTCATGCCCTTCCAATTTTTCGATAAATCTTGGCAAACTGAGACTACATACTCGGCTCCATTTTTTAGGATGGTTAGATATGTTGCCCATTCTCCTTCAGGTAGGGAATCTATCAATTTGTCGACTAATTCTTAATTGGTTTTAACAATTCCCATTCGCTTCATTTGAACTACCAGGTGGCAGTATCTTTCTATGAGTTGTTTCATTGTTTCGCCTTGAAGGAGATTGAAAACTTCAAATTCTTTGTTCAATAGCGCTTCCTTTCCCTTTTTGAGCTAGTACTACCTTGTGCCCTTAATCGTAAAGCAAGCCATAATGACTGAGCATCGTCGTCATGTTGCAAAAGAACTAAGATATCTTCCTTTATGGCTTGTTGTAGAATATTCATCATCTTCTTCTCATTAACATATTTTTCTTGTTCATCATCAGACAATCGAGCCAACGTTTTCTCAATACCAAGTTCATTAAGTGGTGTTTGGTACTTGTTCTCAAGTGCAAACTAGCAATTTAAATTTGTTGCTTAAACCCAGTTCTTGAATCTCTCACTCCAACTTTCGTAATCTTCTATGTTCATGAGCTTCGAAGGTTTTGTAGTGGTTCCCATTTCGTTTTCGAGATTCATATTCTGAGCCGCTACGGAAGTTGTAACTGCTTGTGTGGCGAACGCGTTATGAAATTCTTCCTCACCTGGCATCTTAAAAATGCTTTAACAGGAAAACAGATTGGAATTGGTTAGCCTGACGTAAACTAAAAATCAAGAACAGACAAGTAATTTTCGTACGAAAAGGTGACCTAAATTTTCGTGCGAAACCTTTGATTTTTGTACGAAAATTGGTTTCATGCGAAAACTTTTAACTGCTAACACTTCAAACTTTTAAGTATTTTAACCTCCTAATTTTTGTACAAAATATAGAATTTCGTGCGAAAATTCTTATCTGCTTGGAACACTTGTTCACAATTTCACGTTTTCTGCAATTTCAAGCATGGTTTTGATGAATTTTAGGTTTGTATGTTTCAGTGATTTTTTTAAAATTGTTTTTAACACATTATACTAAAAACCTAGTCTAATTTGTCCATGAAATCCCTCAGATCTAGATTAAGTTCCAAGAAAAGGTAGAAGAAGAGTTTTCAATGGATGAATCTTGAACTTTGAAGGTTGAATCCAGCTGAAACTTGGTTGTTTGTTCTCAAATCAGACCTCAAGGCTCTGATACCACCTGTGAGTGCTCGTGAGCTTCCGGTGAGATTTGCTCAGCTAACAGAGGCGGAATTCATTGTTAACCGAGTGAACAAACAAACAACAAGTATGATGATTATTTCTAAACACGTCTGAATCTTGTATTAATCAACTTTGGAAAGATTACAGACTCGAGCAGGGCTTTGCCTCTGATCAACAAAATAGCATACAGACTAACATCCCAAGTCACCTATTTATAGGCAAGACAAGATAGCACCATGTGATTGGGACAAGGGAATTTTTGCATGAAATTTTGGTGCGAAAATTCACAAGAATTTTCGTGCGAAAATTCTTTGACTAAAACAAAACTTTCTACGTTTAATATTTGACACTGCGAAACCCTATCTACACATCAGACTCATCCAAGACGTAGGCAATAGACATATGTGCACAAACACGGGTTGGGAGCTTATCTGAGATGTAAAAAAGGATTGAAACGATTAAAAGTTCATTAATTTGAAACTTAAAATTGACGAAAAACATCAGTTTGTTCATAAGGTGTTCAATAAAGGTCATTAACTTGAACTCGGTAGACAAATCAGTTAACCACGGGCATTATCTTGGACTTGGTCCACTGAGTGGGTCGCTAAAACTGAAAATATTGGAAAATTTTGAAAAAGAAAAAATTGCAATCCACTCCGCACGAAGTGGATCACTTCCTACGAAGTGGAATATGTCACTATATAAAGAAGCAGATCGCACGAAGTGTATTATTATCATTGTTACTTGTTCCTTTGTGCGATCTGAAACTTTTGTGCAATCTAAGTCGAATTGCTGCTAAAATAACATTGTGGAGGTTGATTTGCACACCTCTTACAATAGTGAAGGTAGTAGGAGTTGATTTGAACCGTAAAATCAAACGAATCGGCATTTTGGACTTAAAACTCAAATCTAGACTAAGTTAACCGGTGAAAATCAAAATTGAACATAGATTCTTATTAATCGGCACTAGTAGAATGTTATTGAACCATCAATTTGATCAAAATTGAAAAAACAGGAATTGGTGTTCATCACTGTTGGAATGAAATGGAATTCACTTCGTACAAAGTGAAACAAGTGAAACTTTCACTTCGCACGAAGTGAAATGGTAAAAATTTGTTTGAATCCACTTCGTACGAAGTGTAATGGTCAAAACTTGTTTGATTATATGTTCACTCCGTATGAAGAGGAGATGGTCACTTTGTACCAATCACTTCCCACAAGATGTTAAGGTTATTTTTATGAAATATTTGTTTAAGTGTTTTGTGTCTTGTCATTGCAGGATAAGAAAATGAACTTCGAGCCAATACACAACATCTATTGTTTTCTTAATGAGAAAATTGATGGAATGGAGCCTTTCAAGGAGATTTTGAAGTTCATGGATCGTTTGCCTATAAAGAAAGCAATTACAGATCAACACAAAGCGTATCATTCTGATGTTCAATGCTTTTGGGATCATGTTGAGTTCATACCAAAGCCACTTTCCATTAGATCACTTGTTTTTATTGGAAATGAAGATAAAGAAGTGTATATCACTAAGGCGTTAATTCGACAAGTTCTGGATTTTAAAGACAATAACGACGATCAGTGAGATATTCAGAACGAATGGCTAAGGGCGTCTTCTACAGAATGGATATAAAGGGCACGTTAACTCGACGAATTTCAACAAAGCATTCTTAACAGGCCGTACAAATTCTTTGTTCACTATGTGATTCATGCACTCAGTCACCGTAAAGGAGGTTTCGATGCTTTACTTGACTATCAGATGTCTATAATAGCTGCTCGTGCGCTTAATCGGCCATTTAATTTCACCAAACTCATTTTCGAGCAAATGAAGGGCAATATTTCGAAAGAAAAATTCTTGCAGTATCCAAGATTTGTATGGATGGTGCTTGACGATCAATTTCCAGAATTGGTTAAAGATAAAAAGGATGGATTGAAATTGGAACATATGTCGGAGGAAACTCTAGTTCGTCTGAATTAATATTTAAAACAAGATACTGAACCAGTTTTTAAAAACATTTTTGGTGCAATCAAAGATGAGAATTACAAAGCACCACCAAAGGATCGTTGGAGGAATGACGGTAGTAATTCTAACAATGAAGATGATTGTTTAGTTGGTTATGTTCCAAAGAGAGGATCGTGGTATGAGAAAGAAGAGATGAAAAAGAAAAAAACAGCTTCGAAATAGCAACCAGCTCAGAGAGGAAAACGTGAAACTTAGAAAGCTGCTACACTGTTAGTTGATGAGGAATCTAAGGAAGAGGTGCAAGTGAATGAAGCGGTGAATGAACCTGTTGATGAAAATGTACACGATGATTTTTTCTCTGCTACGTCTGATCAGGAACGAGAACAGGGAGATGTGAACGTTGCTAACATTGCTACTGAAATTGAAAAACAAGCATTTGAGGGAGATAATGAAGAAAGTTCTAACGAAAGTGTTGATCTTGAAGCTGTAGGAGCAGTTAAAAGAGCATAACAAAGAAAAAAAAGCTCTTGGTGTTGATGATGAATCTTATATGCCTTCAGATCCTGAAGAATCAATATCAAGACCAGTGGAGAAAGTTCGAAGGACGAAAAGTAAAGCTTCTGATTTGAAAAAGTTAACTGGGTCTCCATCAGTAAAGAAAGCTAGAAGAAAATATCAAAAACGAAAGACACCCGAAATTGAATCTGAAGTAGTGGTTATATCAAGAGTTGAAGTACAACCACCATCACCACCTCAACAACAACCACCATCACCACTACAAGAATAACCACCATCACAACAAATTCATCATGTTACACAACCACAACAACATTCAACACCAAAAAAACAAACACCTCATGTACAACAACGATCAACACCTAAATCTGCTACTAGACAATCGTTACATGATCGTTTTCCTGATCACTTCGGTGATATTCCATTCACAGGTGGAAGATGCAGATCTTTTCAATGATAATAGAGTTACTGAACTGGAGAACAAAATCAAAGTACATGAAAGTAGAATTAAACAACTTGAAGATGAGAATATGCATCTGGTCTCATCACTCACAAGCGTTACTGCTGAGAATGAGAAACTACATAAAGTGGTAAAAGATTTGGAAGTTGAAAAGGCAATGAATGCAAAGAAGTTTGATGTTTCGTACAAAGTGCTTCATAAGAAATTCGATATAAACTTCAATGTTGAATACGATAAGATTGAAATAGAAGAAGCAAGGGTTAAAGCTGCTGAACATGCAAAGAAAGCTGAGGTTGAGGATGCAGCTGCAGGCAGAGGAAAAGAGAAGATTGATGTTGTTCCTATTATCACGCCTGTTCAAGAAAAAGCTTTTGAGCCAGAACCAGAAAAAGAAGCAGAGGCTGAGATGGTGACAGAGCCTGAAAATGTTGACGTTTCTCAATTTGTATTGATTGGGGATATTGTTGATGTAACTGGAGTTTCTGAGAAAGAGAAATTCTTAGAGAAAAAGAAGAAACAGAAAGAGATAGTCGTAAAGAGTTGGAAGATCTCGATAAAGATATTGATGAATATGATGAAAATGATGATGATATTGATCATAAAAATGATAAGAAAGATGATGACGACAAAGGTGACGACGACAACAACACTCAAGGTGGTACAAGATTGGTGATACAAGATGCAAAGATGAATGAATCTTTTGATTATGATGCGTTTCTGAACGATGAAGCAAACCAAGAAGATGATACACAAGGAAAGGGGGAGATGAAAGATCATGTTCATGATGCAGAGCAGTCAGGAATCCTCACAGGCGTTACTCCTATAACGGTTGTTCCTGAATTGCCACAACCTAAAATGTTATATTTGGAACACGGTGTAGAAGAGGGGATTTCGTACACAACTACACCAAGGAAGAAATTGCAAAGATGTTTGGGGTTGATGAAAGCACATTTAAGTTTGATTTTGAAGAGGAGTTGAATAACATCAGTGCTTCAGAACATGAAGACTATGTTATAAGTATGCAGCAGATGCTGATAACTATGATCGAGTTGTCGTGGAGGATGATTCTGATGATGAAACTGCAAATACACTAGTGAAGGAACATATGACCTCCCAACCTTCCAAGAAATGTTTGCTGAAGCGACAGATGATTTGCTTAAAAGAAAGTCGCAGAAACTGTGAAAGATGGTAATGTACCAAAACGATTATCTAAGGAAAAAATTCAAGAAGCAAAGAAAATATCGTTTAAAGAGTTGCCCAAAGAACACAAATTCAGATTACCACTAGCGTTCTTCACACGTGATAAAGATAAATCTCTAGGAGATATACTGAGCTGGGGCTGGATTCCTGAGTTAAATGTTTATGCTGTAAAACGGGAGTTTGGTGTTCAATATTTCAGGTATTTGTGTGATATTCAAACGTTGCCCTGGTAGGACGTTGAAGAGTTAGTCCAGACGAAGTCTATCAACAGAAAATGAAGTTCAATGATCTAAGATTGTAGAAGTTGATAAAGTTCGAAGCTACCATGGTATTCTTAACTGGAAGCCACATATTCCAAAGAAAATAATCAAGATAGATCTTATTACTAAAGTAAAGGATGTTACTTGATTTTGAAACGGCCACGTGCTATGAAAAACATGCCGCTGATGAAGATTGAACAAGATTTATATGAATTCTTCAGATGGTGGCAAAATGACATAGAAACTTATGAAGCTGTGATTATTTTGAAATGTGATGGTATTTGGAGGGCTATCAGAATACTAGACCCGATGTAGTTAGTAAATTGTTCGAAAAAAGATATTGAATGCTTATTCTTCAACAAGATTTGTTACGAGGCAAAGGAGAAAGTTCTGGCATTACAATACCAATGTGTGATCAACGTTTGCTATGCACACAGTATTAACTCTCGAAAGATGTGGAAGTCAAGATGGAGAGAGCTGGAACGTAAAGAATTTATGAGAGAAGTTAGAAATTTTGAAAGGATTGCTACTATTCAACAGAAAGCTTCAATCAGAAGATTTCAGTTTGTAAAGTGGGCTCCGGCAACTGACCAAACGCCTATTCCAAGTGAAGAACGTCGGTAGCCGAGGAAGCATTTTTTTCGAAAGATAAAGTTTAATGTTATGAAGATATTTGAAGACTGACCAAGACTGCGGCAATATCCAAGAGGGAGTTTGTTGATACAGATGACTATCGCCTACGTTTTAGGGTCACGTCGTGTCATATGTAATAGGGCTTCAATTTTAGAATTGATGATTTGTGTTTTTTGTAAAGTCCACTTCGCACGAAGTGAGTGTGCACTTCGTACGAATTTAAGCAGTTCACTTCGTATGAAAAGGACACACTTCGTACGAAGTGAAGACTCTCCTCGTGCGATCTGAGATGTCGATACATAGTTTCGTTGGGGTCTTGAGTCTATAACTGTTTTGTTGATCGGTAGGGCGAAGCCTTGCCCAGTTTGTTTCCGGATTGTATACGTTTATGACATTAATGAAATAGTAAACTTTAAAAAGTAAATCTTTATATTGTCACTAGTTTAAACATGGATCCGCACATAACAAACTAGGTAAACAAATTAGGACCTGAGCTTATTGGAGAGCAGATCTTCACATATCCTATTGACTTTTTGGTTTCTTTCTTATTTTTTTCTTGGACTTTATTATTTTTAATTTTTAGTTTTTTTGTGTTTACTGTTTTAGTTTTAGGTTTATTTCATTAAAGCTATAATTAAGATAACATTTACGTTTCCATTTACAACTAATTTAAAATCAATTCATCCCGTTGTCCAATTTATATTTATTTTTATGGTTTTCGGTCGATGTTAAACATGTGTCAATATTCTTTTGAGCATATTTCTTTCGGTTGATATACTGAACCAAAATATATATCGACCGAAACCCCGTAGCGTAGCTCGGGTATTCCTACTAGTTGAGAATATATCTCGATGGACTTTGAGATTATAAAAAGGTATTGTGTTAATTAAGGCAAATATGAGCTTGTATATGGACTTTGAGATTATAAAAAGGTATTGTGTTAATTAAGGCAAAATATGAGCTTGTACAGAATACTATGGTGTTAATTGTGTTGAGTTGATGAATATAATTCAACCCGAGCACAATTTTATATTTATTTGTGTTAATAACATCAATTCTAATTTGTTTACATTAAAATCATATAATCCGAAACACGCCTTATTTCCCATTTAGCTAAACATATAAGCCAGAGTGTAAGCACTACGTATATCGATGAGTTGTAATTAAGTTTGAAAAAATGACTTTTTAATGTGTAGTACAACTGTATGGAAATCAATGCCAATGGCCTATGGCACCTTTTTAATGTGTAAGTCCGACTATATGGCAATCAAGGCCAATGACCTTCTGACGCATTGGTAGCCTGTAAGTGCAAGTTGTGGTGATAAAGCTTCGAAGATCAAACACTTAGAAGATTTAGGTGAAATTATATAAGTGTCAAATTTGTTTGTCAGGTAATGCAAGTATTCCCGGACAAGTATAAACATTGGGGATGTTGTGTTTCGCTAATGTGTATCCGAAAAAGATAGATAGTATGTGTGTGGTTTGTTTAAGGAATGTTGTGCTTCCCTTAATATAACATGTCTGTATTTGTAGGGGTTTTCCGGAAAACTTATGTTTGTCTAGAAATGATTGTATTTCCCTATAAATATAGGTTTATTAGTTAGTCTGTTAGGTTTTTAGGCGTTTGTAACCATTCCTACTATATGTAAGGGTTGTGGATATACAAGTGCATTTTTATTGAAGATTTCTCTGTTTCTACTCTTTCTATTACTATTGCTTACGGTGTGTGCACGTATGACGGATTCTGTACATTATATATGATTCGTTGTTAGTTATAGATATTGTATTCGAGAGGTTAGGTGACCTTACATAGCCCCAGGCCCCATGACCTTCCAAAATGGAGGTCATGGGTTCGAATCTCACCTGAAGCAAAAATGCTCTTAGTTGAGCTAGGGGTTTTTACCATAGTGGGTCTCTGGGTGGCGGGTTTCCGCTATAATGGCGGCGGTATGTTCGTGGGCGTAGGCGACCTTTTGTCATTAGATTTACCCGGGTGATCGAACTTTGTTGGTCATTAAAAAAAGACTATATGGCAATCTCATATTTTAACGAAAAAATATATAACATTATTATAAGTTGTCTCGAGCTAATATAGAGCTAGCCCACTTGATAGAGGAATATGTTTCTTAGAGTGAGAGTTGGGGGGGGGGGTCTCATATTCAAATCTGGACAAAGAAGAATTAGTTAGAATTATTGGTGTTATAGAATAAGGCAAGCTTTCCCGTTAAATAATAATAATTGGTACAATAGAGTAAGGCAAGCTTTGCCGTAGTGACTAGGTCTGATGGCCATTAAAAAAAAATTAGTAACTACGTTTGTAACCTCGTCGCATTGCGGCAAACTTTCTTTTGTTATTTAGTCTGTGTTAACATGTGTTTTGAAATCACTATGAGCGCATTGCACATGGAACCGCTGACAAGAATAAAAAGAAAATGTATAAAAAACACTAAAAGATAACCGAAAGAAATCAACCAAAAAAGTTGTATGGTAATGATGTTGTTCGTATGAAACCCGTGGTCAGAGATGAGTAAATGGTATTGGTCCCCGCACCGAATTTTACAAACTGAAAGATCCTAAGTACCAATTTGGTACCGACTTTTGGCGTTCCTGGTACCGGTTCGCTACCGGTTTTTACCTTCATATATCGGTACCGTAATCGATATTTTCGGTACCAGTACTGATTCGGTATCGGTTGGCATCGAGCTCATCCCTACCCCTGTAACTAAAAAAAGAAATCACTAAAAGTTGAAAATATAAACAAAAAAAGTTGTATTATACCATTATTATTCGTATAAAAAATCATTAAAGTTAAGAAAAATAATAAAGAAAATAATTATAATTATAGTATTAAAATAATAAAAGTGTAAATATATATATATATATATATATATATATATATATATATATATATATATATATATATTATAATAATAAATTACTATTATTAGCTTCGTTTATTAATATATGAGATGAGATAAGATGATATAATATAATATAATAGTAAAAGTAATAATAATAAGAGTAAATACGGTTTGTCCTTTAACTTTACACAAACTTGCATCGTATGTCCTTTATTTTAAACTTTTGCACAACACATGTCCTATAAACTAATCTCCATCCATTTTCTTAGTTATGACCAATCATTTGCCCCTCATGTGGGGGCAAAACTATCATTTTTATGTAATTTATATGCATTGACCTTTAAAAAAACATCAGATGGGAAACTGGGAAGGGTGTATTTAACATATTATATCTTATAACTTCAATTTAAATTGTTAAAAATTAAATTTTTAGTGATGCTTTTCGAAGCTATAACATATAAAGATGTGTAGAACCTATTCCAATTTAAAAAACTTTTTTTTACCTTTTTTACTTTTTTAAGAACTCTTTTAAAATTTTGTAGTTTTTGAATTTTTTATTACAAAGGTTTTTTAACATGTTAAATGCATGGTCTTTCACCTTTTTAATGTTCCTCATTGAACCCTCTATATAGTGCATGATTTAAATGAGAAGAAATCCTTTGTAATTAAAAAAAATCAACTATAATAAGAGTGCTTCATTTTAGTTCATTTAATGTTTTTATTCAATGTTATTGTAATTGTATATTGGTAAACTTACTAAGTTCATTAATCCGTAGTCTTCCTTTTTAATAGCTAACTACATTAAATTTGTAACTTATTTTTTGAAAATATACTTTTTCAAAAAAAATATAATAATAATTTAGAGTGTAGGATAAATTACAAGGTGTGTATGATAAATTACGAGATGGTAAGATGAATTACGAGGTGTGTATTATAAATTTCGACACGTATAATATAAAATTCGATAATGTGTAGAATATATGTAGGATAAAATTTTATGTGTGTGGGATAAAATATAATTGATTAATATATTAAAAGAAAGAATAATTAATGTAAAAAGTTATAAACTATTTAATGTGTTACCATTATACCGTTTTCTTTTTAAATTGATTTTTTTCTTATTTGATCCTCTTCTTATATATATATATATATATATATATATATATATATATATGTATAGGGGATGGATCATGAGAAAACAAGTTTAAATGAGAAAACCAAAAAACTAACTAGAAGAGCCAAAAAAAAACATATCAATTTTTTTATAAAAATTCGCTATATATATTATATAAAAAAACTTTTAAAAAGAATAAAAAAGCATATAATGCACATGTGCAACATATACATATAATGCACATGTGTAGTACACATATAGTGCACATGTGCAGTACAAGTTTTTTTTTTTGAAAAAAAAATGTTTTTTTCATACGTAATATGCAGCGATTTTTATAAAAAAAATTGTATGTTTTTTATGCTTTTTTTTTGCTTTTTTAGTTAGTTTTCTTATGATCCTCTCCCTATATATATATATAATATAAACCCAAGATCTTTTGGGGGACAATAAATGTAACTGACATAAAAATGATAAAATGATAATTTTACACTTTACATGAGGGTATATAACTGATCTTAATCAAGAAAATAAATAGAGGTTAGTGTAAAGGACTTGTGGTGTTGAAAAGTTTCAAATAAAGAACATTTGATGTAATTTCTAAAGACAAAAGATATACGATGCAAATTGGTATAAAATTAAAGTACAAACTATGTAATCTACTCAAATAATAATGTCGGAATGAAAATTGTTGCAACTTAATAGTCATTGGAATTTGGAACTTGAAAGCTGCAAATTTAAAATGAAGGCATTCCTTGTATGATACATGCATGTCATTGTTTTAATAAATATATTGTCTACCAATCGGTATGCTCAAGCAATCAAGCATTGATTTTGTATTAAAGTAGGATAGTGATTATATATGCTCCACCGATTATTTGGATTGTATATGCTGAGAGTTATAAATTTGAATTTGACTTCCTTACATTCAAGGCTTTGAGATTTATAAAAATTATGTTAATGAAAACAAATTAATATCGCTAAGATCTACGTTGAACAATAGTAATGAAGAAAAATTAAAACGGGTTTACAAGTCACCTGTCTGGGTTGATCTAGCTAACCAAAACTAGATTATTTTCAAGTCATGATAATAAATTTTGCCTATGAAGCAAATGGTGTGTTAACCCTTAATTATGTTCACAAATGATGATTTTCACCATTGGCATATAGTCATTTTGACTTGTTCTAGCTTGGTAAGCTAAAAAGTGAAATATATAATAACATGTTTCAGGTGTCATAATTCCGTGAGTCTAGTATGCTTTTTCTTGTTTCTCTATTTCATCTTGTCCTATTTTATTTCTTAATTTAAAATATAAATAAAGTTAACTAAAAAACAATTGTAATAAAAGATAATATATTCAATGTATCAGAGAATGCATAGCAGATGCATAGCTTGATCATAAAGCAAAAAAATACATAGTACTTGACCAAGTCACCACACATGAATTATTGATAAATGATCATTTTTCACCGAACCCTACCTATGATGATAGTGCTTTTAGACATCGATTTCGTATAAGCCGTGAATTATTTATAAGAATATCGAGCGATTTATGAAGTAAATATGAATTTTTCGACAAAGAAAGGATGCGCGTGGTCGTCTAGGATTTAGCACGTTGCAAAAAATCACGGCCGCGCTTAGACAATTGGGTTATCGGACGGCTTCCGACATTATAGATGAATATATAAAAACGACGGAACAGGTGGCGAGGGAAAGTCTCCATTATTATTGTGAGTGTGTTGTCAAACTGTATTTAAAAAAATATTTTAGAAAACCTTCATTTGGTGACGTACAACAACTTTTGGAGGCTCATGAAGAGCGACATGGTTTCCCTGTGATGATCGCTAGTTTAGATTGTATGAAATGGGAGTGGGAAAATTGTCCAACATCTTGGGCGGGGCAACACAGTAGCGGATTTCATAAAAAACCGGCTATGATGCTCGAAGCGGTTGCATCTCAAGATCTTTGGATTTGGTATGCGTGCTGAAAATAACAATATAAATATTCTTAATCAGTCACCAATTTTAAACGACCATATGAACGGTGTTGGGCCGAAATGATATATTTTTTGTTAATGGTGATCAGTATAAATATGTTATTATCTAACTGACGCTAATCATTTAGGCGGAGAACAACTTTAGACGGAAATTGTATTCAATTAATTGAAAGTTTCTTGTCAGATTTATATTTTAAGATATAAATCGATTAAGTGCTTCAAGTTAAATAAAGGGGCAATATGTATTGATCGTCGTCGTTTTTTTAAATTTTAAATTAATTATTATGTTAGTTTGCTTAATTTATGTTATGATATATCACCTAATTTTTGTGAAAGATTTGATTTTGATTATGTTTTCTAGAGTTGTGTAACTTTATCTTCAAATCTCGAATTATTCAATTTATAATCAAATAATAAATTTGAATAGATACACATGAGATATTTCGAAATTATAATTAGAATCCCTTAAAATTAGTTGAACCAACTTTATCGATCGACTTCGTGGTTTCATTGGATCAGGTTCACGGGTTAAATTTTTACCGAGAACTTGCGAGTTCAATAATTATCGAGAACTCGCATTCGTAGAGAACTTGGAAACTAGAGAACTAATAAATATCGTGAACTCATAATATGGAGAACTCTAAACCTCCAGAACTAACTCATTTCTCGAGAACTTAACGTAACTCGATTACTAAAATTATCGAGAATACTAAATCTCGAGAACTCACCATTTCTCGTGAACTAATTTTCTCGTAAACCCTCATTTTCCGAAAACCTTTTTTTTCTCGAGAACACCTTATTTACTCAAGAACCCCGATTTTTCGAGAACCAGTGTTCTGTCGAGAACTCAAATCTCGTTAATACTTATGGGTCCATAATAGGTGGTTTGCTATTAATTAACTTAAACAGTTTTGTAAATACTTATGTACATTAAAACTTTTACAAAATGAGCTTTTGATGTTTCACTTTTTTCCAAAGGTGATGTGCTACATCTATTTTATTGTCCAAGTATAATTAAAAGCTATGTTATTAATGCCTTATATATAAGAATGTCTCACTTCCGCCCAAAGGTGATGTGCTACATACATGTCTAGCATAACTAATTCATGCCTAATTAAGATAATTGTCACACTTCTGCCCAAAGGTGATCTGTCACAATTATTTTGCTCACATACTTAAATGATTTCACTTCTGCCCAAAGGTGGTTTTTTTTTCGTTTAATTAGATTTTTTTAATTAACCTAGTCTATTAGTTTGATGTTAATAATAGACATATCACAACTTCTTCAAATAATGATCCTCACATTAATGATTCATCATTAATTTATGATCATTCTTTAGTCTACCTTACTTCAATACCCAAAACATTACTGACTATAACATTCTTCTTTAAGTGTCTCATCTAAATCATCCACTCTAATTTGAAAACCCAATATAAGTTTTTCTTCATAAAGAGTTTCAATAACATTTAGCTCATCTCTTTTTTTATTATTCCTCAAGACATGTTATGGCATTCCTACTGCTTTTTGTTTTCTGATAACAATCATACAGAAGAAAACTAGAGCATGAAAAATGGGATGAGTCAAACATAATGTCTCTTATGAAAATCAAGAACTCAGTTAAATAAATGTTATCACTAGATGCTTTTTTTCAGATTAAGTTTTTCCTAAGATTAATCTAATTTTGGTGGAATAATCAAATAACTCCTAAGATGCATGCCTTCATTTCACATTCTAAATTATAAGATTAAATGGCACCCGTGAATACATCATAATGTACAATACCATGACCCATACAATCAAGAGTATACACATGGAAATAAGTACATTTTCCAGTGCATTACATACTAAGTTTTTCACTAGTACAATTTGATGCCTTAAAATCAAATAATAACACTCATAATTACCAAAGGAAAATGAGTGTGTTGATCAACAACCTACGTACAAGAAAAGAAATGCCTAAAATTGGAAAATAAGATGTTATTCACATCACTACCACTAAAACCTAAAAAGAGGATTCTAAGGTCCATAGATAAAATACAAGTACTAATTCCAACTCTAAGGCTCTTCAAGGGAGAATCTCATTGCATAATTATGATATTAGACTAGGCATAAGCAACGAGACTATCCATAATTCAAAAGAACAACTGACTAAAATAAGTAGTCGCCTATTAATGATATTTAAGTTTACTAATCTTAATATTCCAATTTACACATGATAGGTTGAGTCTAGTTCTACATGTTTTCCTTACCGGAACTCAACAAATAGCTAACATAAGAGTTAGTGACTAAATTAAATGTTAAGGCTACAAGAACCATAATAAGTTGTCTTCTAATTACATTTTATGATACCTTACATATTCTGGAGATTAATCAGAATTTAGTATTAATACTTAAGCTACATTATGACAGGTGCGAGGTTTGCATAGCCAACATAAAGTCACCCTTACCTTAATCACTCATATTGTTTGTTATCAACATCTTGATAGAAACCTTTATAAGATAGAACTAGATGATACTACATATTTTCATAACTTTCGTTATCATGCAAATGAGAATTTAAAAAAGACAAATAAAACCTACAAAGTTCATCCATTGAAACCAAATATCATAAGAAATCATGACAAGGTTGATGAAGGATGTTTTTTTTCATCTAATCTCATTTTCAGTGATTTTAAATCATGTGTAATGCCCTAAACATTACTTGGCTTAAGGAATAAGTATGGATCCACCATAAGTTATACTTCACTAACATTCGTGGTACTTATTCAAAATGGAATATTCAGACATAATTCATTTATCACTTAAAGACTACTTACTTGTATCTAAATCTAACTCCTATGGTCCACGGTTTTAAAGACATCCATTTATATATATAGTTAACATTATTTATTTTAAATATGTCCTTAAGTTTTTTATGACATCCGGACATTAAGGAAATCAAAGCAAGTCTAACATATGTATGATAATTTCCCACCACACATACATTATTGAAAGTTCTCTTGTAGCATTTCTAGAGATACCAAAGATCGGTGGGAGTATTGAGTGTCTTAATAATAACTTGCAAGAAGTGGGGGAGTGAAAACTTCACATTACTTCAATTTACACCTCCTGCACAAAACACTACTCCATCTCAATAGTATTCCATCATAACTTGTCTCATTAAAGTATAATGCTACTCTTATAAAAGTTTCATTGTTGTTTAAATGTGGACACTCAGATTTCTTACCAAAACTAAAGTAATCCTCAAACAAAAGAAAACTACAACGACGAAAGTCATTAACTTGTTTATATATTAGAATCTTTTAGTCTTTAAATATTGACCCTAAGCATGCTGAATTCCTAAAGACTTTTAAGGTCAGTGGGGGCAGTAAAAGTCTTTATCATGATTTCTCAGGAATACAAGAGACAGGGAAGAGAGTCATTAAATTTTACTCCAAATTTAACTCTGATTACACCTCTTGGACACCTTACTGCACCAAATCTAACACACTTAGAATCCTGATAATGATAACAACCTAACCAAGAGCTAATCCATAAAACTGAAACTTCTAATAAACTCAGGAAGTCATCTAGGTTTAAAAACCTACCAACTTTGATGATTATGTAACTTCCCTAACTAGAGTTGAAGTGGATTTTGGAAAGTTTAACGATCCTACATTCTCTCACATTAAACCATTAACATCAATTAATCTTCTGAGTGGAATAAAACCATTATTAGCAAAAATGGTTCTACGTGTTTTATTAACGTTAGAGATTTGGTTGAATCACCTAAGGGTGTTCGTAACTAAAATAAATCCTAATACAAACGTTAAGACACTAAAAAGCATGATTGATTGTCAAAGGTTATACACAAGATGAGATAAATTATCAAAGATTCTTCTTACCTGTCTTACAAAAGTTTCTTTGAGGATCATCACTGTTCTAATAGCTTATAACAATTGAAAGCGACATAAGATGGACATTAAAAACAACTTTCCCTAACAACTGACTTACAAATTAACATGTTCATAAAACAATGTGAAATTTCTAAACTAAAGGTCAAAGAACACTTTGTCTATAAGCCAATAACATCTATGTATGGGTAAATGCAAACATCAAACTGTGATGAAATCTAATGCAATTATTTTCATCAAGAATTAAGTGGATGAATGTACCTACCTCAATATGAGTGGGAACAACTATAACAAACTTGTCCTTAAATAGATGACATTCTTTTGACAAGCATATGTTACATAAGTCAAAGCATTGTTAACACATACTTTGATATAATAGATCTTAGAGAAGTCTCTTATATAGTAGATATCATAACATACTTAGATAGACCAAATGGGACATTAGTTTCATTCCATAAGTTTTACCTTAAAACGGGTCCTTACACATGTAACAAACAATATTGCTCTCCTTTAGAAGATAATAGGATCAGTGAGATTATATCCTTTTGCTTCATTAATTAGAACCTTATCTAGGTTTAAGTCTATATTCTTTTAGATATTATTCATGTAACACCCCGACCGCGAAATAAAAACAACCCATGGCGAAAACGTCGGGGGGTCACGTTACAAATTGATTCAAACACATGGTAAATAAAGTTTGGTTTTATTGAACTTATAAATTACATCGTCTTTGAGAATTCGAAACAAATACAACAACTAAATTTATTTTTAATCAAGCTAAGGCCAGCGTCCATCCTATGTGTAGCATACTTGATCATGCATTAGTACCTGAAACATATGGGAAAATAAAGTCAACATTTGATGTTGGCGAGTAACATAGGTTTTATCACGACTCATGGCTTTTGAATATTGAATGATGTTTAATAAACTTCAACAGTTGATATTTTAAATAATTTTTTGTAGCCATGAATCTTTGACAAAAATGTTTCTTTTGTAAGACCGTATGAGAAATCATTTGATTTAAGAGAAACATTGTATGGTTTACTTAGGAACCATTTGTGACTTTGTATGAACCAACCAAATGTCTTGTGTTGTATAAACATATATCTTTGTAAAAACCAAATGTCTTGTGTAAACAAACGTCTTGTTTTGTATATAAAACAATTTGCCTTTTTGTATAAAACCAGTGCGGTTTGTTGGCGAATACATTCAAGCCTTGTTGACTGTCGGACAAACCTTTATAAATAAAGGTCTGTCAAATGTGTTGCACAGTTTCTATCATTCCCATAGGAAACTTCCAAACAAACCTAGGAAGCGAGAATGAGGTTGTCAATCCTATGGTACCGTAACATACTACCGGTGGGTGTGATCAAAGTTAATGAATGTGTCATTGTCATGTTCAACGCACCATCAAGTTTCATACAATGTAAAGCATGTTGTGTATATAAACCGTAGGTAAATAAGTTTTGTAAATGTGGAAATATATAATTCACCTTAAAACATTTAGAAAACGTAAAAGAGGGGTCTATGTACTCGCCTGTAGCTTAGGATTTTTAACTTAAAGTTTCCTGGTGCAAATTCTGAGTTCCTAATAATAATACAATGCATCACGTGTTAGTGAAATAACCCAAGTCACTTTAGCCACACAACACGAGATAGAACCTCAACAGACTTAGTTAGGCAGAGCCTCGACATGCGTTGGTGGGTCCTAAATCAATCGGGTAGGGTGACGAATTAGGGATCAGGGGTTAAAATACTTACAACGGAGCAGAGCTTCGCAGGTTTAGGGGTTTGGGGGGGTTCGAAACTCGGACAGAGCTCGAAAGAGAAAGAGTATCGATTTTTGATCGATTTGGTGCAAATGAATCAGTCCCAAACCGCTCCTTTTATACCCAAATTTGGCTTCTCCCGCGCATCGCGCGGGGAGACAGGGTGTCTCTCGCGTGGAGCGGGGGAGGTCAGCTAGGCCTAGACTGTCATCGATCTTAGGTAGGTTGGACACGTGTCGTGAAACGGAGCCACGTGTTTAGGTACTCTCCCGCGCGTCTCGGGAGATACCTAGGATTCTGGCGCATGACGCCTGAGAGGTCCAAGTTTTTTTATTCGTGTCGGCTTTCGTCGTGGGTGTCCGGGGTTGCGATTAAGGTTTTTGTAAGGTGTATTTTGGGAATATGTTACGGTAACTTGGATATTAATTCGGAAATGTTGCGAATATCATTTTGACCGAAAATGTTTATTGGTTGAAATACTGCAAATGTTACAATTCACATTGCAACATACTAGATATGTCTAGATTAATGTGAAGCATCTTATGGAGTATTAAAATATTTATAAAGGAAACAAAATAGTATAACTTAAAGAAGAAGTGAAAACTCAAACGGTTGATTACTCTAACTTTGTAATATTCAAAGATGATATAATGTAATTTTGGGGTATATCCTTATGTTAGCAGACAAATTCTATCTCACGGAAGAGTCATAATGAACTGACAACAAAAACCTAAGTTATAATGACATAATATGTTGCTAATCCCAAAGCAATGGTCACTAAATGTTGTTGCAAACTTATCAATGGATTCATAAGTTTATTAACTCCATATAAATAATATATTTAAGACTTACATTTCGAAAGTCAACTACAGTTCGAGAGGTGTTGCATTAAATTTTGATAAGAAATTGTTGTTCATTTATAAACAAATTGAGGAAACTAAATCTTTGTATCGAAAATATTCATGATATACTAATGGATCCAATAACTAAAGGTCCATCGCCCATAATTATTATGTAAGCGCTTATAATAATGGTGGGTTTATTAATGACCATGTACAACTGCATATCGTACTATGAATGATTAATCATTAATTTCCTGTTTTGCATGCTTAATGACATGTAGACAATTATTATACAAATCAAACGTTTAAAGGGCTCACATGTAAATTCTGATCATAAGTGTTAGGTTTTAAATTGAGGCTGTAGTATGATTAATGCGGGTCCTGAGTTGAATGATGACTCAACGACTGTATTTCTCTGCTACAATTATTGGTTTAAAGCTAAATGAGTATTAACTCTTGATCAGGATTTTCTAATGCTCATAATAAATGATTACTCGGTCAAGTGGGAGAATGTAAGAGTAACTAAATAATGTATTATTTATATAATGGCCATTATAATCATTTACATAATAATAGATATAATTATACCCTATAATATATTAGTTGGTAATTGTTGATGGACCGTATTACCGTTATTAACTAATTAAGAGTTTCCCTTGGGTGTATATATAAAGAGATAACTAGAGAGATTACGGTTTGACAACCACAATAACATCATTACTCTCTAAATTCATCCCATCTCTCTCTCTCTCTCAAGACCGTGTTCTTCAGAACACATAAACCCTATCAGAAGTGTACACCCTAAAGGGGAACTCGACCAAGATAACGATGATGTCGTCTACTTCATTCTCTGATGCGGTTACTGGCTAATCAGGTACACAATCTTTACTTGTTTTACATTACATGTTTATTGAATTGATAAACATACATTTCTAACTTCATTATTCAAGAGCAAGAGCAGTGTTTGATAAATTAATTGTAATATCTTTTCCATTCACCCGTTGTTTATTGAGGTAGAATTCTACCAAGACAAGAGAAATTTGTAAAGGTGATCAGTGTCATCTTGATCACAAGTTAAAGTATTGATCGCTATCAACCTAGTGCGAAGTTAAAAATCCGATCACTACCTTTTAGTAGGACGATTCAAGAGGTTATCACTACCTAGCTTAATAAGACAATTGTGAAAGTGATTACTACTTTGATTAATGAGTTTTAGTAAAAATATCTCTTATTAGATACTAAAGAGTGCACATAATGTGGGTTTGTTAACGTTTTACAGAACTACTATAACCCTTGTATGTTTTATGTGTTGATTTCTTTTCTACTTCAAATTCTTCTACTAACGACTCATAATCAACAAATATTCTAACAAGAAATATTATTCAATCCCCACATACGTAGTCACGCATAGTGCATGTTAATATTAATATTACCCAAAAAGTTGTCTAACATTGGATTGAACCACTACAAATAATGGATTGAACTAGTTTATGGATATCACTGAAATAATAAACCTTTTAGATTTACAAGTCAAATAACAAGCTAAAACATCATCATGTGTGTTTATTTGTAGCTGGATTGTATTGATTGTAATCAGGGTTTTACAATGAAGAGAGGTTATATCTACCCCATCTTTACACGATACTACCTCTAACAACGTGTACATAATATCCCCTCTAACTAATCATAATTACATTGCGTCTCATATTGCCCCCGCAAGCTAAAGCCGAGTAACGACCTGTAGCTTGGATCGTAAAATTGTAAATCCATGAATAGGTAGATGTTTTGTAAAAATGTTAGCAATATGATCTTTTGTTAGATATGAGTTGGACGCCAATGTGGGGCTAGCCCACTTGGTGGAGGACTTGCCTCTTAGAGGGGAGATCCCATGTTGAAACCTAGGTATGGAGTAATTTAGATTCATTGGTGTTAGGTAGAGTATTAGTAACATTTACCGGTAAAAAAAGATATGATTAGGACCTGTAATTTTCATTGTGCAAACTTTTTTTCATAATAAGTGAAAGTCAACTTCAAGATGCTTTGTTCTGGCATAAAACACGAGATTTTTGAAGAGATATGTTGCATCAAAATTATCACACCAGAGAGTTACAGCAGAAGTTGTGTTTAGTTTGAAGTTTACAACATATATATAAATAACTGTGAATACAAAAGATCTATCGAGTGATTTGTGTTAATACTGAAAATTAACCAACAAGTTGTCGGACCTTGGATTAGTGTGAATACAAAAGATCTATGCAGTAGTTTGTGTTAATACTTAAAATTGCCCAACTAGTTGTCGGTCCTTGGATTGAAGCACTACAAATAGTGGTTAGTGAACTAGTTTATGGAGATCAATGCAATAACATACTTTTTAAATTGTAATGGAGATCAATGCATTAGTAAACCTTTTAAATTTAAAGTCAAATAACCTAATTGAGACATATAGATCTTCAATAACCGAAATATTGTTAATATTAATCTCAAATACACAGACCATTAATCTTAGCAAAAACAATTTTGATACCCAACTATTAATCTAAACGAAAATGATTTTGATATCCAACCGTTAGTCTTAACAAAAACAGTTTTTTGATATAAAAAAAAACAACCATTTTCTTAAGTTCTCTTTTGTCGGCATACATAGTCCTATTATCGAAAGTTTCAATAAACTAAAATTTTTAATAGTCATATTATCGAAAATTACAATAAACTAAAATTTAATATAATATTTGCATCATATGATAAAGGGAAGACATGATAACATTATTACTTGGATGAGATACTCCTATTGGCATCCTTTTCTTGCTTCATGATTTTTTATTTATCTTTCCTACCACACATCTCTAATTTAATTGAATTAACAATTTAGATATATTTAATAAAGTTTTGGAATTTAAATAAGAATTATCGAATACTAAGTGAACACATTTTTATTAGCATACTTAGGTTGCTTAGATTCCTATTGGTTTTCCTCAACTTTTGAGTTTACGATTAGATGTCTAGACCGTCTTTGTTTTTCAAAGGTTTTGCAGCTCGTTTCCCCCATAGTTTATGTTCAAGGGAGTTAAGTGCTCTTTGTTTTTTATAGTCACAATTCATACTGAAAATAAATATAATTATCGAATACCTTATAAATTATCATATAATCAAATTGAAAAACTAAAATTGTTTTAAGTCATAGCTATTTATTTAATTACTTTTATATATACTGATTAGCAACATATCCATGTATTGTTGCTTGTAATTGTGTTGAGTTATTTTTGTTCAAAAAACTGGTTTGTTGTTGTTCCACGTATCATTCCCCTTTTTATACGTGTCCACATCACATCAGCCTTCCACCGCCTCACAAACTGTTCGTCCACTCATTCTTTACATCAAAACCAAAAACAAAAATGTCTCTTTCATTGGTAGTGGTTTCTACTGTTGGTGGTCAAATTTCGGCTGCTAGGGTTCGTTGTAGCTAACTAGTAAGTTTCCCCGTGCACAATGCCAGGGGAAAATGACCTAGTGTATATTACAAAGGAAATCAACTTAAAATGGGGATCAAATTACGACAGGCAGTTTTGACACGGACCTCTTAATACGATACGGAATAACACGGAGTTAACATGTTTTATGTTTGAGCTTAACAAGTTTCTGGTCTTAAACCAGACGATACATGTTTATATTTTTAAAAAAATAATAGGTGGCCCTTTGAGTAACTTGTTAAGGATTATGTATTAGTTAAGAATTTTATGAACTTTTAGCAGTTTTTGTTTTACCACATATATGAAATTTATCTTGTCCCAAAACTAGGTTGTCCCCAAGAGCTCTCAAAAAAATTTAGGGCCTGGGCGACATTATCTTGAGACCTCTACATTATCTTAAAAGTTTTTTTTTCAATCCATCACCAACATTTTTATGGGTAATATATAAGTTAATTAATATATATATATATATATATTAATTATAAACCACTTTTATTGCAAGAACCATGAGAACCAATGTGAACACAATAAAATAAACTCATTTCACCACCACCCAAAACCTAAACAACCACCCCCACCTCACCACCACCCCCAAAAAACCTAACCCCCTCCCGCGAATCTAAATGTTAAAACTAATTATTTATTTTGGACGGAAAGTAGCGATTTTTAATTCAAAAAATCAAGTGTTTTTAATTCTTTTAGATATTTTTTATTGTGTTCAAATTGGTTCTTGCGGTTCTCGCAATAAAGGGTGGTTCATAACGGATCCTTATCCTATATATATATATATATATATATATATATAATATATATATATATATATATATATATATAATGTTGATTATATCTTTAAACATGGGTCAAAAAGGAAAACCTCTAACATTTATTCAATCATGAATATGATGTTAGACATCAAATCAGTAAAACTTACTTGTTAGAATAGAGATCTGAGATGAGAATGATGAATCCATGATTCCCGTTATGATACCTTGTGTTGATGGATCACACTAGAGAGAGTTTTAGTATTGGTGTTCAACCTTCGTTTTTTATCACAAATAGTCAATATATAAAGATCAAGAAATAATGATCATAAATAGTGATCCGTTATAAAAACTCTATATATTCTCTATTAAAGGTACCTAAAGGGAAATCATAAGTGCCCCTTGAACTAAATCAATATTTACAATTACTACCATCAAGTAATTGTTGGGGACTAGTTATGTCATATTGGTAACTTTACTCAAATGATCCGTTAGGCCACATGAACGTGTTATTTCTAACATTCTCCCACTTGGCCGAGTGATCATTTGTGATAAACATAAGTAAGTTTGGCCAAGTTAAAACATTAATCAATGTTTCAAAATGAAACTGTAACAGAAAAATACAGTCATCAAGTTATTGTCAACTCAAGACCCCCATTAATCATGTTACAACCGCAAATCAAAACATACGTAAATTTAAGACCAAAATGACTGAGGTAAGCCCTTTAATTAATTTGTATAATTATTGTCCATACGTCATTAGGTGCACATATAAGTATCTATAGACAAACAAATTTAAATAATTGAGAAAATTTAATAACTAATCATTCATAAGTATGATAGGCTATTATATATAAGGCCTTAGTAAAAAACCCGTCTTTATTATGAGCTCTTAAAAGACTTTGGGTGGTAGGCCTTTGTTATCAGATCCGTAAGCATATCATGAACGTAAAGGTATTCGATACAAATGTTCAATTTCCTCTACTTGTTCATAAACGAACAATAATTTCGTATCGAAGTTTAATCCAGCACCTCTCGAACTGTTATTGTTCGAGGAAACAATGTAGCTGACTTTTCACAATGAGTCTTCAATATAGTATTTATACGGAGTTAACAAGTTTATGAGTCCACTGATAAATTTTAAACAACATTTATTGACAACTACGCTGTTAATTAACAACATATTATGTCATTATAACTTATGTTGTTTTATCAGTTTCTTATGACTCCTCCATGAGACAATTTTATCTGCTGACATAAAGATATACCCCGAAATTGACATTTCGATTACTTTGAATATAACAAGGTTAGAGTAATCAACTAGTTTTAGTTCTCACCCCTTCATTAAATTATAGTCTCACGCTTCTTAAAGATATTATCTTATGCGTCACAATAATCTAGACTGGTCTAGTGTTCAACAATATCTAAACAAGGATAGACTTGAACCTATATAAGGCTTCTAATTAATGAAGCATAAGGAAATAATCTCATTTATCATGTTACCCTCTAAAAGAGAGCAGTACTGTTTGTTACATGTGTAAGGGCCTGCTTTAGAGTAAAGCTCATGGAACGAAAACTAATGTCCCGTTGGGTCTATCTCCGTATATTTTGATATCATATCTCTTAAGAGGTATCTCCGAGATTCATCATATCAAAGTATGTATGAACAATGCTTTGACTTATGTAACACATACTTGTCAAAAGAATGCCATCTATATTAGGACAACTTTATATTAGTTTTTCCCACTCAACTTGAGGTGGGTACATCGATCCACTAGATATTTAATGAAAAGAATTGCATTAAGATTTCATCCCATTTTGATGTTTGCTTCAACCCCGGATCTCCTCGACTTACAAACTAAGTGTTCTTGACCTTTCAGTTTAGAACGTTCAGGTTGTTTTGAACATGTAAGTCTTTGTTTAGGGAAAGTTGTTTTAATATTCATTTAATGTAGCTACAAAAGATTATAAGCTACTAGAACAACAATAATCCTCAAAGAAACCTTTTGTAAGAAATGTAAGATGATTCTTTGATAACTTATTCTCTTTTGAGTATAACCTTTAGGAATCAATCATGCTACTTAATGTCTTAACGTTTACATTTGGATTCAGGTAATTCAACCAAAACCCAAACGTTATTCTGACCCATAAAATCAAATTTGCTAAAAACAGTTTTTATTCCATTTAGAAAATTGATTGATGCTAATGGCTTAGTTAGAAGTGGTAGGATCGGTAAACTTTCCAATGTCCATTTCAACTTTAATCAGGGAGGATACATAATCATCAAAGTTAGCAGGCTTATAGACCTTAATGACCTCCTTAGTTGATTACTGGGTTTATTAGGAGTTTCAGTTTTGTGGATTAGCTCTTGACTAAGTTGCTATCACTTTCAGAATTCTAAGTGTGTAAGAATTGGTGCAGTATGGTGTACAAGAGGTGTAAACGGAGTAAAGTTTAATGAGTTTCTTCCCCCCGCCTCTTGCACTTCCGACAAGTCAAGATAAGGACTTTTATTACTCTCATTGATCTTAGAAATCTTTAGGAATTTATCATGCTTATGGTCAACATTAGAAGACCAATAGATTCTAATATAGAAACAAGTTAATGATGTTACTCGTTGTAGTTTCTCTTATTTGAGGATTATAGTTTTGGTAAGAAATCTGGGTATGCCCATGTTTAAGCAACAATGAAACTTTTGTAAAAGTAGCATTAGATTCTTAAAGAGAAAAGTTGTGAATGAGCTTTGTCTTGTACAAGAGGTAAAAATTGAGGTAATAATAATAAGTTTTCACTCCCCCACCTCTTGTAACTCTCGCAACTTAAGATTAAGACACTTAATGCTCCCACTAATCTTTTAGATCTCTAGGAATGCTACAAGATAAGTTTCAATGATGTACTTGTTGTGGGTACTTATCACATATGTTAGACTTGATTTCCTTAATGTCCATACGTTATAAGAAACTTAGGGACATATTTAGAAGAAATCATCGTATATATGAATTAATTTCTTTAATACATTGATCCATATAAGACATATTAGATACAAGTAAATATTATGATAATAAATAATGTCTGAATATTCCATTTTGGGATAAGTTCCTTTGAAACATAATTTCTGATTGAACTTGATTTATTCCCTTAGCCATTTAATTATTAAGGCTTATAACACATGCTCGTAAGTCACTAAGAATGAGATTTGATAAAATTTCATCATTCATTAACCTAGTCATGATTTCTCACGAAATTTGGTCTCAAAGATGAAATTTGTAACAAAAGGTTGTGAAAAAATGTATAGTTCTATCTTATAAGGTTTCTATCCAGATTGTGATGACAAATAATATGAGAGTTTAAGGTAAGAGTGAATTTGTTTTAAGCATGCAAACCTCAAAACTGTCATAATGTAGCTTTCATATTGATACTAAATTCTGAATAATCTACAGAATATATAAGTTATCATAAAGCCCAATTATAAAACAGTTTATTATGGTTCTTATAGTCTTAACATAAAATTTTGCCACTAACTCTCATATTAATTATTTGTTGATTTTCGGTAAGTAAACGTATAGAAGTAGACTCAACTTATCATGTTTTAGTTGGAATATTATCATTAGCAGACTTAAATATCATAAATATCTAACTACTTATTTTAGCCAGTTGTTCCATTGAATTTTGGATAGTCTCGATGCTCATGCCTAGTTTAATGGCATAAATTTGCAGTGAGACTTTCCTTTGAAGAAATTTATAGCTGGAAGTAGTACTTGTACATATATACGAATCTTAAAAATATCCTCCTTTTAGGTTTAGTAGTTGTGAGGTGAACAACATCTAATTTTCCAGTTTCATGCATTCCTTTTTCCTGTACATATGTTGCTAATCAACATACTCATTTTTCTTTGGTACTCTTGAGTGGTATAGTTGATTCTTAAGACAACTTATGGTATTAATGGAAAAGTTATATGTAATGCACCGGAAAAGTGTACTGATTTCCATGTGTAAACCTTTAAATTATGGGTCATGGTATTGTACATCATGATGTGTTCAAATATGCCACTAACTTTATAGTAAGAACCTAGAGTAATGCATGCGTCTTAAAAGTTATTTGGATTCTTCCAAAGAAAACAAACTAGTCTTAGGAAATTTAAAATCTGGAATAACTCCCATGATAGCAATAATGAAATGAGTTCTTGATTATCGTAAGAGATATAATGGTTGACTTATCCCACTAGTCATGCTCTAGTTTTCTTATGTAATACTTTATCAGAAAAGAGCACTACGATTATCATATCTTAAGAAATAACCAAAATCCAATAAGAGCAAATTTTGTAGAAACTCTTTAGTAAGCAAAACATTTTAGGTTTTGAAATTAGAGTTGATGAAATAGATGAGATACAAACTAAAGAAGAAGAAGAAGAAGCTTGGAATGATATACATTATGGGGTAATCAAGTAAAGCAGACATAAATTATTATATTGAAGATATAGTCTACTATAACACCAAAATTAAGGTTCTACCTGGATTTTGGCTTCGCTTTGGCTTTGACCAAAATTCAAACATTATGAACATACATAAATATCAGATTGTCTTTGTCTTGATGTTCTACATAAATTTGGCTTCGCTTTGCCTTTGACCAAAATTCATGTATTATGAACATACGTAAATAAAAACCAACTTAACGTGCTGTCTGAATTTTGGCTTCGCTTTGGCTTTGACCAAAATTCAGACATTATAAACGATATAAAATAATACATCTCGGTTAATGTTCTACCTAAATTTTGGTTTCGCTTTGGCTTTGACCAAAATTCAGGCATTATGAACCGTATAAATAATAGACCGTCTCTAGTGTTCTATATGAACTCTGGCTTCGCTTTGGCTTTGACCAAGATTCATATATTATGAGTACACATAAATACAGGATGTCTCAATGTTCTACATGAACTATGGCTTCGCTTTGGCTTTGACCAAAATTCATGTATCGTGATGAACGGACATAAATAATAAGGTAAAGCACATAAATTTAACATAACACCTTTGGGCCATAAATGAAATATTTATGTAAATTATGCTAATAATTTATTGTGTGTATTATTAAAAAGTAGCCTTTAGGTTCATTGTATAACAATACACTTAATTACATAAAAATGTATCATTTAAATTTCAATGTCAAACTAAAAGATGCACCGTGGGTTAAGCATCTAAATTTTTATTTATTTATTTTTATTGAAATTTACCATTACAAATTCTATGTCAACTTTATCATAAGACATATAATTCAAAAAGTTAAATCATTTACAAGTTAACTGAATTCCTTAAAATAACTCAGTTATTGCAAATGTGAATACCAAAAGTTCTTATAAACTTGTATTGAAGCATTCATCCACATAGAAAACCAATTTAAAATATCATTATAGCATGAAGACAATAGTGTCTAAAAAACACACGCATCAACAGTTTCATTTGACTTAATTACATTACATATGGATAAATGAATAAAATAATGAAACATTAGTAAAATCGGTGATATGATTTATGGATGGAATCTCAATCATGGATAATTAAAAAAAATAAAATAAATAGACCTTAATGATTTTAATTTCCACTATAACACAAAAGAGGTTATACGGTTGGAACATCAAAAGTTTGGCAGTCTCATCAACATAAGCGATATTAATTAGGATGCAAAACATAACGTAAGATTGGATACCAAGCAAAACTACTAAAAAGCATTAAGCTTACCAAGCAAAACTACTAAAAAGCAATAAGCTTAAGAGTTTATTCCAATGGCAGACAACAAACCAATTCTTCATAATTATTTTATTATATTTGCCATGGATTAAGAAAAGAGTGAATAAGTAATTCTCATCCATCACACCGTATAATCATGGGATGTGTAACCATTATAAAAGTGTTAATGTAATTGAAAACTGATGGCTTCCATTAATATTATATATTACAGTTGATTTAGTTCATATCACAAAACAAATTATAGTGACCGATTCATCAATATTGAACTGAGATAATCAACATACGCTCTGATACCACATGTTGATTATATATTTAAACATGGGTCAAAAAGAAAAACCTCTAACATATTTATTCAATCATGAATATGATGTTAGACATCAAATCAGTAAAACTTACTTGCTAGAATAGAGATTTGAGATGAGGATGATGAATCCATGATTCCCGTTATGATACCTTGTGTTGATGGATCACACTAGAGAGAGTTTTAGTATTGGTGTTCTACCTTCGTTTTTTATCACAAATAGTCAATATATAAAGATCAAGAAATAATGATCATGAATAGTGATCCATTATAAAAACTCTATATATTCTCTATTAAAGGTATCTAAAGGGAAATCATAAGTGCCCCTTGAACTAAATCAATATTTACAATTACTATCATCAAGTAATTGTTGGGGACTAGTTATGTCATATTGGTAACTTTACTCAAATGATCCGTTAGGCCACATGAACGTGTTATTTATAACATATAAGCTTATAAAAACTTTCGGACCCTATAACATTTGGGCCTTGGGGACAGCACAGATTGGCCGGCCCAATAGTCAGCCCTGTCCTAAACTGGTTGTGTCATGTTAAACTGTTTCTAAACATGTTCATACATGAAAAAAAAACTTCGTATCTAACATCTTAAGTCATTATGTATTATCGTGTCGTATCTTATCATATCGTATCTTATCTGTTATGCAAGCCTTAGATCAAACCCACATCCTCAACAATAAAGGTGCATACCTAACCACCGGTATTGTATTATTAACTCGAACAGATGCTATATAATCCTTATCACATGTGGCAATTTTTTATCGGTAGATTTATTATTCATCATTGTTACATATACCATATCTCTATAGAAAAACATATAGTTTCCATAACATCATAATAGTGTACTATAAAAGTCAACCACCTAAAAAGGCACTAGCATCTTTTGCATTAAACAATTTTCTTTTACGGAAATTTAACAAATATTTGTTAAACGGTATTTTAGAAATTGAATCTAGATTTTAAATCCGTTGAGATAACAAGAAATTTAGGTGGGTAACCCTCTAAGCCAATATCGAGGGTATAAATCATGCTAATAGTAAACAAAATATACGGGATCGAGATTTCAACTTCAAACCGGATTTTGTTTAAGAACCTTAAAAAACAATGAGGAAGTGACACTATTGTCGAGGTATGACCCGTTTGACCAAGGCAAACTAGTCAATACCTATTACAACCCGGTTACTTATAACCGACATAATTAAAATGGTAACTGAATATTCATTAACCAACTGAATTTCCACATAAATTATGAAGATCCTAAAAGATTGACTAAATCTCCTATTTTACTGAGGGGTATCTTATCTCAATTACAACTCCTAAAATAAGGGAAACCCTAATCACCACCACATTATAAGTAAGGCTCTTCTCCCCTCTATTTTACAGATTATTCTCTAACCCTAAAACTCCTTCCACATTGAGTCCAATACTGACTTGAGCGTCGGAGGGTGGTCTAGAGACTTCGTTCTCTGACCCCTTCTAACCTGTTCCGTGATTTTGCAGGTCTGGGATGAGACGGGGAAGACGAGGTGTGACTCTGTTCGTGTTCATCACCGTAGAAGTGCAAACTCGAGTAAGTCTATGCTTCTTCATTGGCGCCATCCGTGGGATCGGCAACAACCTCTTCTCTACGCTTCCCGGTTTTCATACACAAATAGGTGTTACTTGAAGTATATCCGCACCCTTATCTCTCTACACGCCCGCACGATCGATACTTAATGGTGAGATTTGTATTCTCAAAATAGATTCTTGAATCTTGATTCGTGTAATCTATGGTACACATATCTTCAGAAGTCTCTCGCATTTTTATTCATACTTGAAAACCACTTGTTTATTTTTCAAAAAAGTATTATATGAGTTGAGTTATTTTACAAAGGAGTATAAAAATAAGAAGTGTAAGAAGGAATCATAGAGTGACAAGTGTCCATAATTTATACTATATTAATAAGTATATTGCAAGGGCAAGAATGGTCATTTGCCACTTTTCTACATGTACAAGCCTTGAAGCATATTATACAACCATCTAAAGCACACCAAATTTTAAAAATTTTAAACCCAAGTAATGATAATATTTAGGCGGCCAAATCATTTTCTTTTGCTGCATTCAAATTTTGAATTCCCCAGACACCCATTGTCTGCCTCATAACCCTAATAAATCTTACATTTCCGCCACACCCTTTCAGATCTGAAATCCTACAGCGCGCTCCCTCTCCCTCTCTCTCTCTCTAAAGTTCATGTACGTCATCACAACATCAACCGCCGCTGCGACCATTTGCTACCATCTTTCTCGATCTTGCTAGGGTTCAAGGATTTCAACTCGTTCGTCGATTTTTGCATATAGATCTGGTAAAACTTTTTAATTTGTGGCATCAACGACTCTGTTAAGGCTTGTGTCGCCTAGGGTTCCATTTTGGCCTCGCATCTTTGTTAAGGGTTTGTGTCATTTGAGCTTCACAGGGCGATTACAACGTCTCAGTTAAGCGCTTCGCATCTCTATTAGGGTTTATTACGTTTGTGTTGTTTACTTACTATTAATTGCTTATTTTCGTTGCAGATTTGCTGAAATGGACTTGCACGTATCAATGTGGTTAGGGTTTTCAATTTAGCAACTTATCTCTGACATGTTAGTTTAATCACTGTGTTCAAGGGCTCAGGTATTGAAGCCTAACATAAATCAGCAACATCATAAATGATAGTAAGTAATTATCTAACGCGGATTCATTTCATGAATTTTAGTTTTTGTTGGAGCAAAGATTCTTATTTTTATGTTGTTTATCTGAGAAGAAACAGAGTTAATCTGCTCATGAGGGCCGATCTACCGGAAGTTCAGGTCTTACTGTTTCTTCTAAACCATCTGAGTTGAGTACCAGTGAATAGTCATGGGATTTACCGTGCTTTAATCTTTGTCATAGATACCAGAACAACTGCTCAAAAGGACTCAACTTATGCAACACTAGGCTCGCCCGGAGGGTGCAAAGAAGACTTGCATTTAACCTTTTTTGGATTTACAGAGAAGAGTTACAGTGTTTTAATCTATTTGTTGCTGCTTTTTGGATATTACACTAAACATTTTTTGGGAATTGATGAATTGGCTTCTGTTTGTTACTATTGCTTTTGCTCTTCTATGTTTATGCTACATGTTTCTTGTTGCAATTGATAGATAATGTTGTTCATTTTCTGATTGTGATATAGGGCTCGTTTAAAACATTTGAAGCTAGAGCACGTCAAGAACTTTGAGTACTGCATACTGTAAAATTTTGTATTTTCGCGTTCGTTGTATACACTTGTACTTTCCTTATTTAAACTCTTCTACTCTCGTTGTAACACTTTTCGTTTCAGTTGTAATCTCGGACTATTGATCATAATGAAAACGAGATTTTGTTCATAATTATGTGTTAATTTGTTCGTATGTGGAACAATATACTAGGTGTCAATCTTGATTCTTGTTAAACTCGTGAAACACGTTAAGCAACTTAAAGCTCAAATACGCATCGGATCCTAACCCTTAATCGGGAATCGCTTGAAAATCAGTATCGCTAAACACGTTAAAATTTTAAATATAAATCATAAAATCATTTTCTATTTATTTATTTCATATTGTCCTTATTATTTAATTATTTCTTATAAATTTAATCATTTATTTATTATTTAAATCATTATTTAATATTCTTTAATTATTAAATTAATTATTTATTTAGTAATTATTTAATTTAATCATTTATTTTAATAAGAAATTATGGTTAAAGGTTTAACTTTAATTAACTAAACATAGTTAAGATTAAACTTACAAAACTAGTATAGAGATAACTTAGTTAAATACTAAGTTAACTTACAGGGACTGTTATGTCATTTATTAAACCTATAACTACAGGGACTATTTTGTTAACTTCTGAAACTTAATTAAAACAAAAACAACAAAAAAAAGGGTTAAGGGTTGGACTCTAACCCGCATGCACGTATCTAATTTAAGCGCCTTAACCGCCCGCTATAGCCACATTCGGTTATTTTTATAAGATGTTAAATATATATATACTAGTTAGATGTAAACTAAATTGACCATTACCGCCAAAACGAAGACAACGTATGACCAGTTCATCTTGTTTCCTTTTTGCACGAATCTGATTATTCGTGATTGACTGTAATCGATCCTTTCCTTAGTTGCACAAATCAAGAACTTAACCTCGAAACCCGACTCGGTTCGACTCCACAAACTCTATATAAACCGAAGCACTTCGTCTTATTCATCCTACACTCTTCTCATTCACACATCTCGAACCTCTATTCTCTCTCGCTTTGCTCGGACATCAACCCCGCCGGAAACTCGCAGACGTCGGAAAAGTCACCAGAGAAGACTATCAAGGATAGCCGGAGAACGCCGCGACCCACCGTTATTCGGTATAAACTTCTGACCCATGCTAATCTCTTATGTTGTTGTTCTTTGAGGGTGTTGAATAAAAAAAAATTATTAGATAGATGAAACCTGCAACTGTGATGTTTAAATGATAAAGATGTTAAACTGCAATTAAAGTATAAAAAAATAAAAACTCAAATCCAACACCAATGCTTTGGACTCTTAAACTTACATGCCTTTCCTAAGGCTAACACAAATACACACTTGGAGGCTTTGAAGACACTCTTATATCACAATCGAAATGATTCACCAAAATAGGGGTGATTCCCACATTTGGTGATGACTTTCACTTAGCTATACTTTGAGTTTTGCACGAAATTTACCCTCAAGTTAGGAGTGAGATCCAAACCTTGAAGGAAATTTCCATTTCATACTCTAGTGGACCCTTATCTTTTGATAAGTACTAACCACGTTGGGGTACGATGTTATCAAGTTAGTGGTGAAACTCGCATCTTGGTAACTAGTCCCATTCTAGGATTTTCGATCTCGCCAGAGTTTCGATTTCCTAATTGATTAAGGACGTGTAGTAACTGGAAGGACAAATATCGTTAGCCGCTTCTCGATGAGAGTATTTGTCTATTAGGCCAAAACATGTTCCCTTAATTCGAAAAGGACTTCGATTACTTTGGAATAGTCTTATGTTACGTTCCATGACAATCCATATTTTTCGTTAAAATCTCTTTTATGTTATCTCAATTTTAATGTGTCTTACATTTGGGCGTTACTTTCATTTCAAGCTTGGAGACACGATGCATGTTATCTTCGCAACCTAAAACAAATAATAATAATCTCTCGTGAACAAATTAAATTTACGATGCTTTCATTATTCACGTTACACTATGTGAAGATTATGATTATGCTATGTGAAACTATTTGAAATTTCGTTATGCTATGTGAAACAATATGCTATGTGTTACACTTATGAAAACAATTTTCTCCAACAAATCATTATGATCAAAGTCTCATCTATTCTATGTTTCATTTGATTCTTTAGATATCGTCATCTCATCACCTTTCAAACTCATCCAAGAGGTCTAAGAAAGCTCGAAGAAGAAGATGATTGCGTTCATGGCCAACCAAATTGCTCGCATTGTGCCAAAGATCGTCAGTGAGATCCAAGCGTCCAATACACCCAATTCTTCAGTGGATTCTAAAGCAATCCCACCTAAGCCTGCAACCTTTAGCTACAAACACTTCGCCTCTTGCCACCCTAAGCCTTTCACTGGCAATGATGGGGTGACAGCTATGCTCGAGTGGTTTGACAGCATAGAAGTTACCTTTATCAACAGTGACTGCCATGAAGAGCTCAAAACGCGTAGTGCTACTAGGGTCTTCCAAGCCAGAGCCTTGGAGTGGTAGACCAATGAAAGGAACATTCACTCCAACGAAGGAGCTTACACACTACCATGGGAAGAAGTGAAGGAACTCACGAAAGAAGAGTTTTGTCCTCCTCATGAACAACAGAAGCTTGAGGAAGAATTTTGGTTCCTCAAACAAGTTGGTGACGAAAACCAAGCCTACACCACCCGTTTCAAGCAATTGAGTTTCATTGTTCCCCACCTTGTGTCAACCACTGATCGTCAGATCAGAACATACATCAATGGCCTACCCTCTAGCATGCGTGACACCATTGAGGCAGCCAACCTTGACAACATCGAGGTTGTCTATCGTCTCGTTGCTAGTTTGAACAACAATCGCATTCACGATAAGCAAGCTGCTACCTCAACCCACTCTTCCAAGCAAGCCCATCAAATCACCCAACAATTGAGTGGTAACAAGGGCAAGAAAAGAAAGTTTCAAAACCCTAGTTGCAACGCAATTGTACCTACACCTACCCCTAACTCAAAGCCTACCACACCAGAGAACACATGAAAACCTTACACGGGGATTCATCCCAAGTGTACTACTTGCCACTACCACCACCCAGCCAACTCTAAATGTCACCATTGCACCACATGCAACCGTTTTGGTCATGATGCTGCTTATTGTCAGCGAGCTCCCCAAAACCCTAAACCAGCTAATGCAGCCAGAGCTTGCTATAAGTGTGGTGATACTACTCATCTTCGTCCTCAATGCCCTCAGCTGAATCAAGAACCACAAGCTCCTTGAGGACGAGCTTTCAACAATCAATGCTAAGCAGGCGTAAAACGACAATGACGTCGTTAAAGGTACGTTTCTCGTTAATAATCTTTATGCTTCATTGTTATTTGATACTGACAATGACGTCGTTAATGGTACGTTTCTCGTTAATAATCTTTTATGCTTCGTTGTTATTTGATACTGATGAGGATAAAAGCTTTGTGTCATTAGATTTTGAATCTTTGCTAAATGGTACACGCTCTAAACTACCTAAGTCGTTCATAGTCGAAGTTGCCAATGGCAAGTCTATTTTGGTCGTTTCGATTCTTCGTGATTGTCATCTCACTCTTAACGAACACATTTTCCCTATCGATTAATACCCATGCAATTGGGTAGCTTCGATGTCATAGTAGGCATGGATTGGCTTCGTAAGAACCATGCTGAAATTGCTTGTCACGAGAAATTCGTTCGTTTGCCTCTCCCATCTGGCGATACCCTACACGTTTATAGGGATCGACCTTCCAAAGGACTAAAGTTGATGTCATGTGCCCAAGCGAATAGTTATTTACGTAAACAATACTTTGCCTTCTTAGCCCATGTAGTGGAAGAAAAAGGGAAAGGAAAGAACGTGATGTTCCAGTGGTGTGTGATTTCCCTGACGTCTTTCCTGAGGATCTACCTGGTCCTCCTCCACCTCGATTAGTCGATTTTCGTATTGACCTTGTACCTGGTGCAACTCCTGTCACTAGGGCTCCTTATCGTCTTGCACCTTCTAAGATGCAAGAGTTGTTAAGTCAGCTTCAAGAACTCCTCGATAAAGGTTTCATTCGTCCAAGTACCTCACCTTGGGGTGCTCCTGTCTTATTTGTCAAGAAGGGAGATGGGTCGTTTCGAATGTGTATCGACTATCGTGAGCTTAACAAACTCACCATCAAGAATCATTATCCTCTCCCTCGTATCGACGATCTCTTCGATCAACTTCAAGGCGCAACTTGTTTCTCTAAGAACGATCTTCGATCTGATTATATCATCAGCTTCGTGTTCTCCAAGTGGACATTCCTAAAACCGCTTTTCGCACTCGTTATTATGCCTTTTGGCTTGACCAACGCACCAGCTGTGTTCATGGATCTCATGAATTGTGTTTGTAAACCCTACTTGGATCGTTTTGTAATCGTTTTCATCGATGATATTCTTATTTATTCAAAAACGCAAGCTGATCATGAACGTCATTTACGCCTCATACTCGAACTCTTGCGTATTAATGGTTTAACGCAAGCTGATCATGAACGTCATTTACGCCTCATACTCGAACTCTTGCGTTTAATCGTTTATACGTGAAGTTTTCCAAGTGCGAATTTTGGATCAAAGAAGTCCAATTCCTTGGACATGTTGTTAGTGAAAAAGAATTCATGTCGACCCTTCCAAGATCGAAGCTGTGAAGAATTGGATCGCGCCTAAGTCCCCATCAGATATTCGTTCTTTCTTTGGATTGGCGGGTTACTATCGTCGATTCATCTCGAATTTTTCAAGAACTGCCGTTCCTCTCATCATGTTAACCCAAAAAGAGAAACCTTTTGTTTGGGGTCCTTAGCAAGAGGAATCTTTTCAAACTCTCAAGGACATGATTTGCAATGCTCCTGTTCTAACCCTCCCTGGTGGGAATGATGATTTTGTAGTATATTGCGGTGCTTCAAATCATGGTCTTGGTTGCGTTTTCATGCAACGAGACAAAGTCATCGCATATGCTTCTCGTCAACTCAAAATACATGAGAAAAATTACACTACCCACGACCTCGAGCTTGGCGCAGTTGTTTTTGCGTTAAAGATTTGGCGACACTACCTATATGGTACCAACTGTGTGGTTTTCGTTGACCACAAGAGCCTACAACACATCTTTGACCAAAAGGAACAAAACATGTGTCAACGTCGTCGGGTAGAATTGCTTAACGACTACGACTGCGAGATTCGTTACCATCCTGGTAAGGCGAATGTCGTGGCCAATGCTCTTAGTCGTAAGACTCATGTTAGTAGCATTTGTTGTTTTCAAATCTCAAGCGATCTTCACACTTGTATTCGTGAAGCTCAATACTCGTCAGCCAACGAAGGAAGTCTAATTGACGAAGTTTGAGGTATCCCTATGGACCAACTCGAAACGAAATCAAATGGACTTCAATACTATCTTGATCGAATTTGGGTGCCTGATCGCGATAATCTTCGTGAGCTCATCAAGAATGAGGCTCACAAATCCAAGTACTCGATTCATCCTGGTGCTGATAAGATGTATCATGATCATCGTACATCCTATTGGTGGCTTGGTATGAAAAAGGACGTCGCATTATACATTTCTAAGTGTCTTACTTTCTCGAAAGTCAAAGCTGAGCACCAGCGTCCTTCTGGCTTGCTCAATCAACACGAAATTCCTGTTTGGAAGTGGGATAGCATTGCTATGGATTTCATAACCAAACTTCCTCGAACACCTTCTGGTCATGATAGCATTTGGGTTATCATTGATCGTCTCACCAAGTCAGCTCATTTTCTTTCTATTCGAGAAGATTTCAAAGTTGATAAACTCGCTTGAGTCTATACGAACGAAATCATATGTCGTCATGGCATTCCTCTTGACAATCATCCCAGACCGCAATGGTCGTTTCACTTCACGTCTTTGGCAAAAACTTAGTTAAATACTAAGTTAACTTGCAGGGACTGTTATGTCATTTATTAAACCTATAACTACAGGGACTATTTTGGTTACTTTTGAAACTTAATTAAAACAAAAACAACAAAAAAGGGTTAAGGGCTGGACTCGAACCCGCATGCACGTATCAAATTTCAGCGCCTTAACCGCCCGGCTATAGCCTCATTCGGTTATTTTTATAAGATGTTTAATTTATATATACTAGTTAGATGTAAACCAAATTGAGCATTACCGCCAAAACGAAGACAGCGTATAACCAGTTCATCTTGTTTCCTTTTTACACGAATCAGATTATTCGTGATTGACTGTAATCGATCCTTTCCTTAGTTGCACAAATCAAGAACTTAACCTCGAAACCCGACTCGGTTCGACTCCGCAAACTCTATATAAACCGAAGCACTTCGTCTTATTCATCCTACAGTCTTCTCATTCACACATCTCGAACCTCTCATCTCTCTCGCTCTGCTCGGACATCAACCCTGCCAGAAACTCGCAGACGTCAGAAAAGTCACCGGAGAAGACGATCGAGGATAGCCGGAGAACGCCGTGACCACCGTTATTCGGTATAAACTTTTGACCCATGCTACTCTCTTAGGTTGTTGTTCTTTGAGGTTGTTGAATCAAAAAAAAATTAATAGATAGATGAAACCAGCAACTGTGATTCTTAAATGACAAATATCATTAGCCGCTTCTCGATGAGAGTATTTGTCTATTAGGCCAAAGCACGTTCCCTTAATTTGAAAAAGACTTCGATTTACTTTGGAATAGTCTTATGTTACGTTCCATGACAATCCATATTTTTTGTTAAAATCTCTTTTATGTTATCTCAATTTTAATGTGTTTTACATTTGGGCGTTACTTTCATTTCAAGCTTGGAGACACTATGCACGTTATCTTCGCAACCTAAAACAAATAATAATAATCTCTCGTGAACAAATTAAATTTACGATGCTTTCATTATTCATGTTACACTATGTGAAGATCATGATTATGCTCTGTGAAACTATTTGAAATTTCGTTATGCTATGTGAAACAATATGCTATGTGTTAATCTTATGAAAACAATTTTCTCCAACAAATCATTATGATCAAAGTCTCATCTATTCAATGTTTCATTTGATTCTTTAGATGCCGTCATCTCATCACCTTTCAAACTCATCCAAGAGGTCTAAGACCAGCTCGAAGAAGAAGATGATGGGTTCATGGCCAACCAAATTGCTCGCATTATGCCAAAGATCGTCAGTGAGATCCAAGCATCCAATACACCCAATTCTTCAGTGGATTTTAAAGCAATCCCACCTAAGCCTGCAACCTTTAGCTACAAACACTTCGCCCCTTGCCATCCTAAGCCTTTCACTGGCAATGATGGGGTGACAGCTATGCTCGAGTGGTTTGACAGCATAGAAGTTACCTTTATCAACAGTGACTGCCCTAAAGAGCTCAAAACGCTCGTGCTACTAGGGTCTTCCAAGCCAGAGCCTTGGAGTGGTAGACCAATGAAAGGAACATTCACTCCAACAAAGGAGCTTACACACTACCATGGGAATGTAACATCCTTCAAAAAACGTTTTTTTTTAAACCCGCTTCGTTTATTAACCGAACATCCAGTTAATATTTTCGTTGCATGTTTAAAGCTCAAACTAATTTTAAACAATACATAATTAATAAACATTTTAGAATTTAAAAACTATAATTATTAAAGATTAAAAATTAGTGCAAAAAAAAAAATAATAACAAGCTGCCGGGTTTCGAACCCGGGTCAGCTAGTTCACCAAACAACCACAACACCACTCCGCCACACGCTGCCTTTGGTTAATATACTGAAACAATTAATACTTAAAGCAAAACTTAAATTCAAAAACCAGGTATCAGCGCGGCGGAACTCGCAATCACCGGAAAATCCGGCAATCCGCGAGTTCAGCCATTATTTCTTTTGGCTATAACGCTATAACCGTCGACGACATTGGTTATAACCGATGTCTAGCCCCGATTTCAGTCATAACCGCCGAGTTTACCAAAATCAAATCTCACCTTAAGCAGCCTATAAATACAGGGCTAAATTCCTTAATCCCACCCGTTCAGTCACTCAAACTCTCTCTTAAACTCTCGCTAAAACACTCTGAAGCAGTCGTCGCAAGTCGCCGGAATTTATCTGTGTTCGCCGGAATTCTCAGATACTTGCCGGAAAACCGAAGAATCTATCCCACTGTTGCCTTACCTTATAAATAGGACATCTAGAGCTAGGACCGAAATCACCCACACTCACCATAAACTCCCTGAAGAGTCTCTGTCGCAAGAAATACATCGCCGGAATTTGGTGCACCCGCCGGAGATTTCCACCGGAAAACCGGGATTTTACTTCTAGTTGGTATATTCCTTTAACTTCTCTATCTATCATTCTGTATGTTACGAATCTTTGAACAATCACCCAGAATCGTCTAAAAATCGATGTCAGGCGGGTTATGTACTGGGCTTCGGGTTAATGAAGAAGATGAACTAAAATCAGTAGTTAAATGTAATTGAAATCGGAAATTATACCAGGTTAGACACACAGTCCAGTGGTGGACTGTGTGCATATTTAAATCAAGGTCGCGGGTTCGAGACCTGTTATGTGCACCGGTTCGACCAAATTTCAAACCCTTTTAATTAGAATAAATTATGGATCAAATCAGTAAGTATATAAGTATAATTAAAATCAGATTTATTTCGGGTTAGACACGTAGCTCAGTTGGTAGAGCTGCGTGCACGCGTACGGGAGGTCACGAGTTCGAACCTCACTTAGCGCACATAATAAACACAATCAGACCGGTCAACAGTCAAAGTCAACGGTCAACTTGTCAACAGTCAACTGGTAAAAAAGTCAAAAGTTTTTATTTATTTATTTTATTTAAAAATCAATTAAAAACATTTAAAAATAATATGAAAATTTCCTTGAACTCACAAAAATAAACCTAACAATCCCATTAAGAACACTAATTAAAAATATTAATCTCAAATAAAAGTTTATTTACTTATCGAACTATTATGTTATTATTTAGGTTAGTTTCCTTGCCGATTAAATCCGAATTCGTGCGCATTCATCATCAATCCAAGAAACGCACCCACTGTGAGTGAATTCTTACAAATTCCCCTTTTTATTCATGTTTTGGGGTGTATCATGTGTCGCTTAAATTAATTCGCTTATTCAAACTCGTGCTATACCATTATATGATCTAAACTTAGAATGTAAATATTGATTGTTGTGATGTATTACATATTGTCAAGTTGTATGCAAATTATTTATTAGGCCCATCAGTTCCTCGTGGGAGACGAGTTGAACAACGCGTGCCTCAAAACTCATTCATTAGGCCCATCAGTTCGTTGAACAACGCGTGCCTCAAAACTCATTCATTAGGCCCATCAGTTCCTCGTGGGAGACGAGTTGAACAACGCGTGCCTCAAAACAAACAATTGTTGTATGTGTGTAATATTTAATATTATGTGTTTTGTGATAAAATTTACATCTATATTTACTCATATGTGGTTATGCACTCTATTTTATAATCAATACAATAAACACGTTTAAATGTTTTCATAGGATTCACTCGCCAACTTTTTGTTGACCCAAAAACCATTTTTACACATGATACAGGTGGACAGGATGAAGCAAGGAACACATAGGAAATTGCCTTAGAAGAAAAATAATGAAGTCTAGAAAGATGTATAGAACATGTTGTACTTGTATGATTTGATTGTATGATCTCCTTTAAATTGTAATAATAAATATGAAACATTATAATAAATGTCATGAGCTTTGATGAAAACCCAATCATGCCCCGATCACCTTTTTCCGCTGCGGGTCGGGGTGTGACAGATTGGTATCAGAGCTTTTGACTATAGGGATATAGGATAGGTTATTAGTCCCTTAGAGCCTATACTATAGTTGATTAGATTTTAATTGTTTATGTGGTTACATGCAAACTCATGATGTTTATTTGTTTCGTATTTATTACATACACAAATCCATGCAAACACTTCCAATATTATATTTGTGATACTTAATGAATCATACTTATAGTCGAACATAGCATGCTTACATATACAATCATCACACATATTTCAATGTTCACATACTCAAAGCATCCTACTTCAGTTATTCAAGATTTTGTCGCATTTTTCATTTTTCAATCTCATCAAAGTGAGTTCTACGACGGGCATGTAGTAACTGTAAGGGTACGAGTACCGGTAGTCGGAACGTCCTGTCTAGGTTGGCATTTGTATAAATCCAATATAACGGACCAGTTTGCCTACCTGGGGACTAACGATGAGAGTACGAAGGACCTATTAGGCCAAAGCATGCCACACCAAACGTCGTTCGAACTAACCCCACTTTGAGGTGTCACCGTGTCCACACCTGGATACATTCCGAATATCATACGTTACATACATATTTCTCGATTTTCTCTGGGTTTTAGTGTACGTAACCAGGCTAACACATGCAAACCATATGAAAAACCCGGTAATCATGGGGGCCCATGTGATTACGAAGGTGAAGTATGGCGGCATGCAAGGCCCTATTACGAGCAAAGCCCAAGACATCCTATGGATGTAGTAGATTTATTATTCTATATTTATTTTATGAATGTTCATTCATAAATACGACACATGACCCCTAAAACGTCCAACTCATACTCTTGAAACATATTCCTTGTAGATGTCTTCTAGTCTCGCTCGTAGGAAGATGAGATCAGAAAAGCCTGCGAGCGCATGGCTGCCCAAATCGCTCAACAAATGGCTGCCGTAATACCCAACATTGTAGTTCAAGTTCAACAAGCCCTTACCGCTATTCCGTCAACCCAATCAATCAAGAAGATCAAAATGTTATCAATCCTTCCCCAAAAGCCACTAAATGCACCTACAAACATTTCAAATCCTGCGACCCTCCAAAATACGAAGGGACTGAAGGAGTCACCGCTCTCCTCCATTGGTTTGAGGAAATGGAAAACACTTTCCTAAATTGCGATTGCCCCGATGATCGCAAGGTGCGATATGCTACCGGTCGTTTGCTTGGAATAGTACTTACATGGTGGAATACAGAGAAGGCCAAGCGAGGTGTTGAAGATACTATGACTTTGACTTGGGAAGAGTTGAAGGAAATCATGACAAGACGTTTCTGTCCAAGAAGCGAAATCAAGAAATTAGAGGATGAGTTCTATTCTTTGAAACAAAAGGAAGGCGACCACACCACATACAACAAGAGATTCCTAGAGTTAAATCAAATGGTCCCCAACTTGTTCACTCCTCTCTACCGTTTGATCGAGCACTACATTCGAGGTCTTCCTTCAAAAATTCAAGATCCTATAATAAGTACCACACCTGCAACTTTGGAAGCAGCTATGGAGTTAGCTACAGAGCTCACCGAGAACCGCATACGAAATAAGGACTTCAAGGAAGAGAAGAAGAAGGATAAAGCATCAACCGAAACCTCAAACTCCACCCAAACCGAATCCCCTTCTCAACCCATTTCTAAGAGAAAACGAGATGGGAAATTTTCGCTATCACCCAACGCAATCAACCAGCCTCACAAGCCATACCCCTCCAAGCTATCCCAATCACTCAAGTAGCACCCAACTCAACTTACCCAATAAGAAACCTTACTTTGGACCTCACCCTCAATGCAACACCTGTTTTTATCACCATCCATCTACCTTACCTTGTCGACTATGTGCGAATTGTGGACGCTATGGTCATTTGAGCAAGGTTTGCCGCACCCCTCAAAACCAAACCTCACCCCCTACTCAAAACATGATCCAAACATATCAACAACCCCAATACCCCATGTTCCCATATGTTCGAGCTTGTTTTAATTGTGGCGACCCTACCCGCTTTAGAAACACGTGCCCTCGATTGGTTAACATCATAAACGCCCAAGCTCAAGCAAACCCAGTTAACCAAGCAAATAAAAAAAACCTAACCACTAGGCCACCAGCAAGAGGAAGAGTTTACAACATCAACGCCAATCCTGTTGAAGATAATGACGGCCCAAACGAACCACCCAACTAGTTTTCTTCACCAAAAATCAAGATTCAACTCCAACCGCCTAGTTTTTATGTTTTCTTTATGTTATCTCAATCTTCACGTATCTCAATTATAAATTGGAAATTTATCCAAGAATCTTAATGCGAATTACTATTTCAGTTTTGTTTTATACTCATTGATTTAACATTCATCATACATCTCGACGTATCTCAATCTCATCATTTAAAGAAGTTGGGTTGTGTCTCACTTTTACCTAGACTAACCCCTTCATCATAACAAACGAGAGAGGTACTGCCATCATTCAATCATGTATACCTTCAGATTTGAGAATCAAGTTTTGGTTGTTGTGTTTGTTTATGTTTTAGAGTCACATAGAACTACCCATAATTTACTGATAAAGCCAATGAAAATTTGACAAGAATATGGTGGATACGCCGCTGGTACTTCCTATATATAAGTATTCTTGCCAAAGGATCAGAAGCATTGTCAGGCGGTTATGAGAAGTTCCATGTAGGATTTAGTAATGTCATGGTTGAAGTTTGTTTTATACTCACTGATTTAGCATTCATATCATCATACATCTCAACGTATTTCAATCTCATCATTCAAAGAAGTTGGGTCGTGTCTCACTTCTACATAGACTAACCTCTTCGTCATAACAAACGAGGGAGGTACTGTCATCATTTAAACATGTATACTTTCAGAATTAAGACTCAAGCTCTGGTTGTTGTGTTTGTTTATGTTCTAGAGTCACATAGAACTAATTATAACTTACTGATAAAGCCAATGAAAATTTGACAAGAATATGGTGGATACGCCGCCGGTACTTCCTATATATAAGTATTTTTGCCAAAGGATCAGAGGCATTGTTAGGCGGTTATGAGAGGTTCCATGTAGGTTTTAGTGGTAGAAGTTTTGTTTTAGGGTATAACCTTATCTTTCCAAACGTATCAAAACTCTTGTGCATGAAATCATACTTAGTGAATCAACTCTGTTTATCCATGTTCCGTATTCTTACACTTTAGGCATCAAAAAGCGATTCCTGTAACCGGGTATTCAACCCTTACTAGGAACGTTACCGCCTCAAATAAGATTTAAACTCTCACCCTCTTCTAATTATGTAATTGCCTAATTAAAACATCCTCCCTCCAAGACAAATATACCACTACTACTTAAATTTTGGGACGAAATTTCTAAAAGTAGGGGATACTGTAACATCCGTCAAAAAACGTTTTTTTTTCAAAACCGCTTCGTTTATTAACCGAACATCCAGTTAAAATTTTCGTTGCATGTTTAAAGCTCAAACTAATTTTAAACAATACATAATTAATAAACATTTTAGAATTTAAAAACTATAATTATTAAAGATTAAAAATTAGTGCAAAAAAAAAATAATAACAAGCTGCCGGGTTTCGAACCCGGGTCAGCTAGTTCACCAAACAACCACAACACCACTCCGTCACACGTTGCCTTTGGTTAATATACTGAAACAATTAATACTTAAAGCAAAACTTAAATTCAAAAACCAGGTATCAGCACGGCGGAACTCGCAATCACCGGAAAATCCGGCAATCCGCGAGTTCAGCCATTATTTCTTTTGGCTATAACGCTATAACCGTCGACGACATCGGTTATAACCGATGTCTATCCCCGATTTCAGTCATAACCACCGAGTTTACCAAAATCAAATCTCACCTTAAGCAGCCTATAAATACAGGGCTAAATTCCTTAATCCCACCCGTTCAATCACTCAAACTCTCTCTTAAACCCTCGCTAAAACACTATGAAACAGTCGCCGCAAGTCGCCGGAATTTATCTGTGTTCACCGGAATTCTCAGATACTTGCCGGAAAACCGAAGAATCCATCCCACTGTTGCCTTACCTTATAAATAGGACATCTAGAGCTAGGACCGAAATCACCCACACTCACCATAAACTCCCTGAAGAGTCTCTGTCGCAAGAAATACATCGCCGGAACTTGGTGAACCCGCCGGAGATTTCCACCGGAAAACCGGGATTTTACTTCTAGTTGGTATATTCCTTTAACTTCTCTATCTATCATTCTGTATGTTACGAATCTTTGAACAATCACCCAGAATCGTCTAAAAATCGATGTCAGGCGGGTTATGTACTCGGCTTCGGGTTAATGAAGAAGATGAACTAAAATCAATAGTTAAATGTAATTGAAATCGGAAATTATACCAGGTTAGACACACAGTCCAGTGGTGGACTGTGTGCATATTTAAATCAAGGTCGCGGGTTCGAGACCTGTTATGTGCACCGGTTCGACCAAATTTCAAACCTTTTTAATTAGAATAAATTCTGGATCAAATCAGTAAGTATATAAGTATAATTAAAATCAGATTTATTTCGGGTTAGACACGTAGCTCAGTTGGTAGAGCTGCGTGCACGCGTACGGGAGGTCACGAGTTCGAACCTCACTCAGCGCACATAATAAACACAATCAGACCGGTCAACAGTCAAAGTCAACGGTCAACTGGTCAAAAAGTCAAAAGTTTTTATTTTCTTTTTATTTATTTATTTTATTTAAAAATCAATTAAAAACATTTAAAAATAATATTTTTGAAGTTAGAAAATTTCCTTGAACTCACAAAAATAAACCTAAAAATCCCATTAAGAATACTAATTAAAAATATTAATCTCAAATAAAAGTTTATTTATTTATCAAACTATTATGTTATTATTTAGGTTAGTTTCCTTGCCGATTAAATCCGAATTCGTGTGCATTCATCATCAATCCAAGAAACGCACCCACTGTGAGTGAATTCTTACAAATTCCCCTTTTTATTCATGTTTTGGGGTGTATCATGTGTCGCTTAAATTAATTCGCTTATTCAAACTCGTGCTATACCATTATATGATCTAAACTTAGAATGTAAATATTGATTGTTGTGATGTATTACATATTGTCAAGTTGTATGCAAATTATTTATTAGGCCCATCAGTTCCTCGTGGGAGACGAGTTGAACAACGCGTGCCTCAAAACTCATTCATTATGCCCATCAGTTCGTTGAACAACGCGTGCCTCAAAACTCATTCATTAGGCCCATCAGTTCCTCGTGGGAGACGAGTTGAACAACGCGTGCCTCAAAACAAACATTTGTTGTATGTGTGTAATATTTAATATTATGTGTTTTGTGAATAAATTTTCATCTACATTTACTCATATGTGGTTATAACTTTATTTTATAATCAATACAATAAACACGTTTAAATGTTTTCATAGGATTCACTCGCCAACTTTTTGTTGACCCAAAAACCATTTTTACACATGATACAGGTGGACAGGATGAAGCAAGGAACACATAGGAAATTGCCTTAGAAGAAAAATAATGAAGTCTAGAAAGATGTATAGAACATGTTGTACTTGTATGATTTGATTGTATGATCTCCTTTAAATTGTAATAATAAATATGAAACATTATAATAAATGTCATGAGCTTTGATGAAAACCCAATCATGCCCCGATCACCTTTTTCTGCTGCGGGTCGGGGTGTGACAGGGAAGAAGTGAAGGAACTCATGAAGGAAGAGTTTTGTCCTCCTCATGAACAACAGAAGCTTGAGGAAGAATTTTGGTTTCTCAAACAAGTTGGTGACGAAAACTAAGCCTACACCACCCGTTTTAAGCAATTGAGTTTCATTGTTCCCCACCTTGTGTCAACCACTTATCGTCAGATCAGAACGTACATCAATGGCCTACCCTCTAGCATGCGAGACACCATTAAGGCAGCCAACCTTGACAACATCGAGGCCGTCTATCGTCTCATTGCTAGTTTGAACAACAATCGCATTCACGATAAGCAAGCTGCTACCTCAACCCACTCTTCCAAGCAAGCCCATCAAATCGCCCCACAATTGAGTGGTAACAAGGGCAAGAAACGAAAGTCTCAAAACTAGTTGCAACGCAATTGTACCTACACCTACCCATAACTCAAAGCCTACCACACCTGAGAACACATGAAAACCTTACACGGGGATTCATCCCAAGTGTACTACTTGCCACTACCACCACCCAGCCAACTCTAAATGTCGCCATCGGACCACATGCAACCGTTTTGGTCATGATGCTGCTTATTGTCAGCGAGCTCCCCAAAACCCTAAACCAGCTAATGCAGCCAGAGCTTGCCATAAGTGTGGTGATACTACTCATCTTCATCCTCCATGCCCTCAGCTGAATCAAGAACCATAAACTCCTCGAGGACGAGCTTTCAACATTAATGCTAAGCAGGTGCAAAACGACAATGACGTCGTTAATGGTACGTATCTCGTTAATAATCTTTATGCTTCGTTGTTATTTGTTACTGGTGCGGATAAAAGCTTTGTGTCATTAGATTTTGAATCTTTGCTATATGGTACACGCTCTAAAATACCTAAGTCGTTCACAGGTGAAGTTGCCAATGGCAAGTCTATTTTGGTCGATCCGATTCTTCGTGATGTCATCTCACTCTTAACGAACACGTTTTCCCTATCGATTTAATACCCATGCAATTAGGTAGCTTCGATGTCATAGTAGGCATGGATTGGCTTCGTAAGAACCATGCTGAAATTGCTTGTCACGAGAAATTCGTTCGTTTGCCTCTCCCATCTGGTGATACCCTACACGTTTATAGGGATCGACCTTCCAAAGGACTAAAGTTGATGTCATGCACCCAAGCGAATAGTTATTTACAGAAACAATACTTTGCCTTCTTAGCCCACGTAGTGGAAGAAAAGGGGAAAGGAAAGAACGTAAGTGATGTTCTAGTGGTGTGTGATTTCCCTGACGTCTTTCCCGAGGATCTACCTGGTCCTCCTCCACCTCGATCAGTCGATTTTCGTATTGACCTTGTACCTGGTGCAACTTATGTCGCCAGGGCTCCTTATCATCTTGCACCTTCTGAGATGCAAGAGTTGTCAAGTCAGCTTCAAGAACTCCTCGATAAAGGTTTCATTCGTCCAAGTACCTCACCTTGGGGTGCTCCTGTCCTATTTGTCAAGAAGAAGGATGGATCGTTTCGCATGTGTATCGACTATCGTGAGCTTAACAAACTCACCATCAAGAAACTTTATCCTCTCCCTCGTATCGACGATCTCTTCGATCAACTTCAAGGCGCAACTTGTTTCTCTAAGATCGATCTTCGATCTGGCTATCATCAGCTTCGTGTTCTCGAAGAGGACATTCCTAAAACCGCTTTTCGCACTCGTTATGGACTTTACGAGTTCGTGGTTATGCCTTTTAGCTTGACCAACGCACCAGCTGTGTTCATGGATCTCATGAATCGTGTTTGTAAACCCTACTTGGATCGTTTTGTAATCATTTTCATCAATGATATTCTTATTTATTCAAAAACGCAAGCTGATCATGAACGTCATTTACGCGTCATACTCGAACTCTTGCGTATTAATCGTTTATACGCGAAGTTTTCCAAGTGCGAATTTTGGATCAAAGAAGTCCAATTCCTTGGACACGTTGTTAGTGAAAAAGGAATTCATGTCGACCCTTCCAAGATCGAAGCTGTGAAGAATTGGATCGCGCCTAAGTCCCCATTAGAGATTCGTTCTTTCCTTGGATTGGCGGGTTATTCATCTCGAATTTTTCAAGAACTGCCGTTCCTCTCACCATGTTAACCCAAAAAGAGAAACCTTTTGTTTGGGGTCCTGAGCAAGAGGAATCTTTTCAAACTCTCAAGGACATGCTTTGCAATGCTCCCATTCTAACCCTCCCTGGTGGGAATGATGATTTTGTAGTATATTGCGATGCTTCAAATCGTGGTCTTGGTTGCGTTCTCATGCAACGAGACAAAGTCATCGCCTATGCTTCTCGTCAACTCAAAATACATGAGAAAAATTACACTACCCACGACCTCGAGCTTGGCGCAATTGTTTTTGCGTTAAAGATTTGGCGACACTACCTATATGGTACCAAGTGTGTGGTTTTCACTGACCACAAGAGCCTACAACACATCTTTAACCAAAAGGAACTAAACATGCGTCAGCGTCGTTGGGTAGAATTGCTTAACGACTACGACTGCGAGATTCGTTACCATCCTGGTAAGGCGAATGTCGTGACCGATGCTCTTAGTCGTAAGACTCATGTTAGTAGCATTCATTGTTTTCAAATCTCAAGCGATCTTCACACTTGTATTCGTGAAGCTCAATACTCGTCAGCCAATGAAGGAAGTCTAATTGACGAAGTTTGAGGTATCCCTATGGATCAACTCGAAACAAAATCAAATGAACTTCAATACTATCTTGATCGAATTTGGGTGCCTGATCGCGATAATCTTCGTGAGCTCATCATGAATGAGGCTCACAAATCCAAGTATTCGATTCATCTTGGTGCTGATAAGATGTATCATGATCTTCGTACATCCTATTGGTGGCCTGGTATGAAAAAGGACGTCGCCTTATACGTTTCTAAGTGTCTTACTTACTCGAAAGTCAAAGCTGAGAACCAGCGTCCTTCTGGCTTGCTCAATCAACCCGAAATTCCTGTTTGGAAGTGGGATATCATTGCTATGGATTTCATAACCAACCTTCCTCGAACACCTTCTGGTCATGATAGCATTTGGGTTATCATTGATCGTCTCACCAAGTCAGCTCATTTTCTTGTTATTCGAGAAGATTTCAAAGTTAAGAAACTCGCTCGAGTCTATACGGACGAAATCATAGGTCGTCATGGCATTCCTATTGACAATCATCTCAGACCGCGATGGTCGTTTCACTTCACGTCTTTGGCAAACTTTTCAATCCGCTATGGGTACTCATTTGAATCTCAGTACGGCCTTCTATCCACAAACAGATGGACAGACGGAACATACTATCCAAACCCTAGATGATATGCTTCGTTCTTGTGTCATTGACATTGGTGGTAGTTGGGATGTGCATTTACCATTGATCGAGTTCTCGTACAATAACAACTATCACTCAAGTATTCAAATGGCTCCATCGAAGCCTTGTATGGACGCAAGTGCCGATCTCCCATCAGTTGGCATGAGATTGGTGATAAACAACTTACTGGCCCTGAGCTCATTCAAGAAACCACGGAAAAGATTCTTCAAATCCGTAACAATTTACTCAAGGCTAGAAGTCGACAAAAGAGCTATGCTGACAAGAGGCGAAAGCCCTTAGGATTCAACGTTGGAGATCACGTGCTACTTAAGGTATCTCCTTGGAAAGGAGTAATACATTTTGGCAAGAAGGGTAAACTTGCTCCTCGCTAAATTGGTCCCTTCAAGATACTCGAAAGGATTGGTAAGGTGGCATATAGACTAGAATTACCGCAAGAGCTTAGCAACGTGCATCCAACGTTTCATGTCTCGAATCTCAAGAAATGTTTAGTAGAAGAAGGACTTCATGTTCCTGTTGAGGATTTGCAAATAAACGAGACACTCCATTTCGCGGAGAAACCGGTCGAAATCATGGACCGAGGAGCCAAGCAGCTCAGGCGCAGCAAAATTCCCGTAGTCAAGCTTCGCTGGGAAGGAAAGCATGGTGCTGAGTTCACTTGGGAACTCGAAAGTGAAATGAAGACCAAATACCCACATCTCTTTGAACAGTCTTCTTCCTAAAGATTTCGAGGACGAAATCTCCTAAAGTATGGGAGACTGTAACGTTTCGTATTTTTGCGTTCGTTGTAATCACTTGTACTTTCCTTATTTAAACGCTTGTACTCTCGTTGTAACACTTTTCGTTTCAGTTGTAATCTCATACTATTGATCATAATGAAAACGAGATTTTGTTCATATTTATGTGTTAATTTGTTCATATGTGGAACAATATACTAGTTGTGAATCTTAATTCTTGTTAAACTCGTGAAACACGTTAAGCAACTTAAAGCTCAAATACGCATCGGATCCTAACCCTTAATCGGGAATCGCTTGAAAATCAGTATCGCTAAACACGTTAAAATTTTAAATATAAATCATAAAATCATTTTCTATTTATTTATTTCATATTGTCCTTATTATTTAATTATTTCTTATAAATTTAATCATTTATTTATTATTTAAATCATTATTTAATATTCTTTAATTATTAAATTAATTATTTATTTAGTAATTATTTAATTTAATCATTTATTTTAATAAGAAATTATGGTTAAAGGTTTAACTTTAATTAACTAAACATAGTTAAGATTAAACTTACAAAACTAGTATAGATATAACTTAGTTAAATACTAAGTTAACTTACAGGGACTGTTATGTCATTTATTAAACCTATAACTACAGGACTATTTTGTTAACTTCTGAAACTTAATTAAAACAAAAACAACAAAAAAAAGGGTTAAGGGTTGGACTCTAACCCGCATGCACGTATCTAATTTAAGCGCCTTAACCGCCCGCTATAGCCACATTCGGTTATTTTTATAAGATGTTAAATATATATATACTAGTTAGATGTAAACTAAATTGACCATTACCGCCAAAACGAAGACAACGTATGACCAGTTCATCTTGTTTCCTTTTTGCACGAATCTGATTATTCGTGATTGACTGTAATCGATCCTTTCCTTAGTTGCACAAATCAAGAACTTAACCTCGAAACCCGACTCGGTTCGACTCCACAAACTCTATATAAACCGAAGCACTTCGTCTTATTCATCCTACACTCTTCTCATTCACACATCTCGAACCTCTCATCTCTCTCGCTCTACTCGGACATCAACCCCGCCGGAAACTCGCAGACGTCGGAAAAGTCACCGGAGAAGACGATTGAGGATAGCCGGAGAACGCCGCGACCCAGCGTTATTCGGTATAAACTTCTGACCCATGCTAATCTCTTATGTTGTTGTTCTTTGAGGGTGTTGAATAATAAAAAAATTATTAGATAGATGAAACCTGCAACTGTGATGTTTAAATGATAAAGATGTTAAACTGCAGTTAAAGTATAAAAAAAATAAAAACTCAAATCCAACAACGCCCAGCTGGTGTTGGTGTTCATTGTTAATCGGGGATACCCGAGTTGGATTTCCCCTCTGTCCGACTTTGTCGCTGTTGTTGCTTCCTGTTCGCTGCTGTCGTTGCCTGGTCTTTGTGGGCCCGCCCTTTCGGCCGACATCTTTTTATTACTTTCTGTTTTATTGCTTTGGGCCAGAACTGGTTGTTTGGGCCAGGCTGTATATTAACAAAATTATAATAATGGGCTGTTTATAAAAATTGTCATTTAATTTATAAAAAGTTGATTAATGTTATTAGTTATGTAAATTCAGTATTTTCAATAATAATTGTTGTTATTGATATAATAATTATTAGTATTATTCCTTTGCTTGATTATTATTATTATTATTGCTTATTATAAAAACAAATCTGTATTTTTAAAAATCGTTAACAACTTATAGAGCTTATTATTTCAAATATTAATATTAATATAAGACTAAACTTCTGTTTTGCTCCCTGTGTTTGGTCGTTTTAATGGTTTTGCCCCAAACTTTTAAAAATAGCCATTTTGCTCCAATAATTTGCTATGTTTTCTCTTCTACCCGCCTCTAACTCCATCCAAGTTGTTTACTAACTGAAAGGGTATTTCAGTAATTTTATATATAAATGCTTAATATTTATTATTAGTTTGTTAAATATGTTTTATCCTTTTATTTATTGATGTTAAATATAAAACTATTAATATCTATATATTAACATACATATAGTATAACAGACATACATACATCCCAGCTTCCCTTTCTCCCCTTCTTCTCTTGACTAACCAACCACCACCACCACCACCACCAGTCAGCCACAAGAAACTGGCCACCACCACCATCCCGCCACCACGACCAACCTGCCACCACCGTCACCTCGCTTGGATCTGACACGCCAGAGAACTAGATATGGCTGATATCACAAAGAATCGACAAAAATCATCACCACAAGTCTGTTCTACACCACCACCACTAGCCGCCGCAAACAGTTGCACGACAGATTCCGATGGATGGGTGTTCGGTGAAGGGTTTCGACGAAGGTTCCAGAACCTGATTCTGATGGATGGGTGTTCGGGTGAAGGATTCCGACCAAGTTATCAAAGCCTAACACCATTTTTTCGCTCTTTATCCAGTTGAAAAGGTCTGTATCCACCATTATCGCCCTTTTTGAATATGAAACCTCCACATCCATCACTAGGTTTTGATAAAAATTTGGGGGTTATGGTTGCAGACGAAGATGTAATGGTGTGGGTCGTTGGTGGTGGTCGATGTGGGGTGGAGTGGTAGTGGTGGTTGTGCTTGTTGACAGTGTTGAGGTCGCGGGGATGATGGTTGTTGGCGGTGGTGCCCGGTGATTAAGGAGAGAGAGAAGAGAGATGAGAGAGAAAAGAGATGAGAGAGTGTATGTATGTATGTGATGTGTTTGTATGCATATATTATACGTTAAAATATCTTTATAGGTAAATTACCAAAATATCCTTACTTTCATGTGCCAAGTTACCAAAATACCCTTCAAGTTAGTAAACAACTTGGATGGAGTTAGAGGCGGGGAGCAAAATACAGAATACATAGCTAACTATTGGAGCAAGATGGCTATTTTTAAAGGTTTGGGGCAAAACCATTAAAACGACCAAACCACAGGGAGCAAAACGTAAGTTTACTCTTAATATAATTAGTAAATTTGTATTATATCATGAACCAATATTGTTATATTTTCTTAATGTTAAATATCATTTAACCTCATTATCAAAGTTATATTATTACGTTTATTTAAGGTATTAATATTATCGTTGACCCCTACAAAGTCCACTCGTAAACGAGAGCGAACAATTAAAACGACTCCTATGAACGACTTTATTACTATCCATAACTTAATTCGAAAATAATAACGGACTCACCACTCTATTCTAGGTTAATCTTTCTCGTCGAGCTTTCGTCTTTAATCGTGCGCTTTTCCAAGAAACTATACGCAATCTAAGGTGAGTATACCCGATCCCCCTTTTTGTTTTATCACTTTTGGGGTGCAGCATGTATCTATACCAAAAATCACGCAACGCTTTAGACTTATGCATGCTCTATCCATTTTATACATGAACCAATTTGATGCTTGATGAACTTATATGCTATGTGGATTGTTCGTCACTATATGCTCGTTAACCTTGTTACACTTTTAAACTTGTTAGACTTGTTATACTATTTAAACTCCTATGCTATAGGAGTAACGCATTATCCGTTTATTCTTGGGTATTGTTGAACGTGTTAACTCCCGTTATTTTGGGATAAGTTAGGCGTTGTAAATTAGGGTTCGACATAAAGTGACACCTTTAGCATATTAGTAGTTTTTGTATCATATTGTTCATGTTGGATATGAGACTTAATCTTTTTATTCTAATTATACTATGTATTAAACTTGTATACTCGCTAACGTTTGTTGATGTATTTTAATACATGTTGCAGGATGATAGATACGAAGTGAAGAAATCAAGTTAAGACGAGCTTTAGAAACGCATATTACTAAATAATCGTTATGTTTGTGTTATTTTACTTGAACCATTGTATTCAAATTCTTAGTTATTTATGAAATTTGAATTTAATCATATTGTCACTTTCTTCTAGCAGTCCATTACCATGGCAGTTCATATTTTTTTGTCAACAAATTATTTTTATATTTATTGTCAATTATTTTTGTTAATACAATGTGCCTATTTTTTCGGATCGAACATGAATAAGATAAAAGAGAAGAAAAAGGAGCTTCAGCTAATACATCCAAATCTTGTTTCAAATGATCCGAACCAGCAAAACACCAATCTAAACCAACCAAAAATGGCATGGACCAGACTTAAGCCGGGTTGCACCATCCTGGACTGACGCGCGCCTTGCATGTTTTGGGCATGCGTTTTTTTTTTGCGCTAAGGCAATAGACGCCCCCTTTGCGCCTTAAGTGCACCTTGAACCTTAACAACTTAGGTTTATGGGAGTAAAATGATTATCATTTACTACACAAGTTTTTAGTAGCAGATGGAATGTTTGTGTAATTTGTGGTTTTTTCATGATTTTTGAAGGTTTGATGTGGAGGTTCCTGGTGGTGCAGTATAAAAGGAGAGCAGCTTTACAGAAGCATTTATGTGACTTGTTACTTTTTCCTATTCTTACAATATTTTTAGAGGAAAATGATATACTTTAATGCTATGAATCATATGTTTTACTTTTTTTGGAGGGTTTTTTTAGGAACTAGGTTATTTTTTATTAAAATATATTATGAAATATATAATAATGAGACTCTCGTTATTCATAGGAAATATGATAGTACAATCTGGTTACAAAACTATATAAAAATAAATGAAATACAAATACATTGTACCAATCTTGATTCAAGTCGACGTCTTTGGAAAACTTCAACCGCACCTTGTTGTTTGAAACTCCGCTACAAGACAAACAAAAATTGGTTAACAGTTTTGGTTGAGACACGTGTTCAACATTTTTTCCCTTAAAACAGATTTCGCGCCTCTACTAAAGACGACGTGACTGTTCCCAGGGTACAACAGCCAAAGCAGTATGTACTGCCGGAAATGGCCACACGCCCAAGGTTACACCGGATAGAATTATAGTGTTAGAACTTGTGGAAAATTATGATACGAAGGCGATGAAATCGTATAGAGAAAATATCTCTCTAAGTACCAAACACATGGTCTTCAAGTATTTCATCTTTCCGAGAACTCTCCATGTATCCATGTATTTTTCTTGTAACCCTTCTCTAGTATTTTTCTATTCTTCTAGTGAGGCACATAGGCTACCCTTTATACAAGAGTTGTGGGTTACAAGAGTTTCTCTTAATTGATGATTTTATTAGAGACATAAACTCTAACAAAAGTTTCACTTAAATATTGATTTAATTAGAGACATAAAAAGTCTAATTAAAACTAATCAAGTGACATAAAAACTCTACTCTAAGAGTTTTTCACCATGAAGATTATAATTAATATTTATAATTTCATTTAATTATAAATATATTAAATATCCATTCACCATATTTCCAACAATCCCCAACATGAATGGAGATCGTTCGAATCACATATAATTTTCCAATGGAACCTCGTCAGTTGAGTTTTGCATACGATAGATAGGTGTTACCCTTTGAACCTTCGCTTATTAAATGCACTTAGCCCACTAGCTCTGAGTAGATCTCGATGTCTTTGAACTCGTCTGCCGTTTGTGTAGACGACAATACACTTCACACAAGACTCTCCCTAGCCGGGTCATCTCCTCATAGTCGTGTCCAATAATGGTCGTGGAACACTTTCCTGGTTCTACGAGAGCTCTAGGAATTGTGCCCTCAATTCCATTCCAAGCGACCACACTTCTCTCTAACATAGGTGATTCTCCTTAAATCATTAAAAGCATTGTGGTTATCGTGATTTATCCAAATCATTTACCACATATTATGCTTAGCCTTACTCTGTCACTGAATATCATAGGAATAGACTAGGACGTATTTAAACACCCTTTTATACTTTGGGGGTATGTATAACCATATATACTAGCTTATGCATATCATTTATGCCTCCACAGTGACTACCCTTAGGCATATGAGTTAGTTGTCCTTTGTGTCCTCCACTTAGTGGTCTGTTTGCAATGTTAGATTGGATTACAAAATCCTTATTGCCAAACTTCTATGATACAAATGCAAGACACCCCCACATTTAAGTATTATAGGATCTCATCTAGATAGGGTAATGAAAACCATTTCTACACACCCTTATAGGGTTGTTTCTAAATGGACCCCCCCCCCACATTTCTTGCCATTTGATCAATATTTTCTTAACTTCACTTATGACGAAATTTATACACATATGATTGAACATGATCAACCTCATTATATCAGTGAATTCAACTCATATTGCATTAGCGTACATAAGCTTCCGAGTTGACCAAAGCAACACATGCCATTGTCATAAGTTTGTCACAAACTTAGAATAATTCTAATTCAACATCTTGAATAAGCGTAGACAATGAGTTCTCCTGATTAGCTTTTCGAACAAACTCTTCAAAAGTTACATGTTTTTTCCTTATATTGAATGAAAATTCTTCCTCAACTTTGTCTATCACACAAATTCTTATTGTGTTCATACACATTTGAATGTTTAGAGTTAATTAGTCTTAGTCAAGACCCATAATTAACCAAGTACTAATCTAGCATGCTTTAGACTACAATACTTTAGCATGTGAACAGAAGATGCATCATTCTGATTCTTCACAGCCCCAAGGATATCATAATACCACTTTGCAACATTCATCCCTTGTTAAGACAAAATAATGAGACTTATTCATAATTCTAAAACATCAATATTTAGGAAAGTCCCACAAATTATTGTATATAGCACATAGCTAAAATTTATCATTCAATTAAGGAACATAACTTGTTTACCTTTGATCTCCAACGTTTTACCATTGACTCGTAAGGACTTAAACATAAGTCTTAATCCAAGTCACTTGGCGAACACATTCATCACCGACAAGATGAATGTTCCTCGTCTACAATCACTATTATGTGTGAGATAGAGTCAACTAAATCGACACTCAAAAACATGACATTCATAATTTTTCCATAAGTGATTTGCACACATCTATTGTTATTCATTAGAGATGTGTATATTTAGGATGCCCTCCCAAACAAATGTAAAATCTCCATATAGTTTTAACAATAATCACGTGGTAGACGCATCTACGTACAGATCACTCGGAACAGGCAAGATTTATCAAAGGTATACTATAACATATGGTACTTTTTTTATCATATGTTAGAATTCACACTTGTGCATTTTCCAAAGACTTCTAACGAAGTACTTCAACATGAATCTCGTTTGTGTATTTCATTTCAATACACTAATTACTCACTCGTGATGTGGTTACACATTTGATGTCCCGTCTTTGACTTTTAGTCAATGCAACAACTCTCAAGTTGTTTATGTCCATATATTTTCATATACTATCCGTTTAAAAGCATGTTTTTTTAGACAATGTGTAGTTGACGTTATAATTACTTTTCACAAATATAATTTATACGTCACAAACATTAGTGATTTATTTCTTTGTAAAAATTACATGTGTTATCCAAAGATATTGAACACAACAATAAAATACATTGGAAACTAAATCATAAGTGGTAAACGCTTTTGAAATTAAACGGAAGCATAGACGATATGTAGACATCAAATATAAAGTGCTTTATATCTTCAACACTTTATAATCTGACCGAAATCTTCTCAACGATTTCGTCCCATGGCATGTCTTGAGGTACTCCCTCAATAAGACTCCATGCACTTGTAAGTACAAGTTCCCCATTTCATTTTGAAACTTTGAACTTGGACAAGTTTGCTCAAAACAACACCAAGTTGTTACAAAGGCTACATTCCCCAAATCATATTCACGAGATTATTACTTTGTTCAACAAATGCTACTTCTAGCAAGAGTAGCAAACCATTTGAACTCTAAAAACTATGCAAAATAGGCAATTAAATGTTTACATAAAACATTTTCATTCCTTATGGCTTATACAATGTACAATCTCTAACCTTGTATTTGTGATACACATTTTCTAACACACGTGTTAGAAAATTGAAGTCATTATATATATATAAAACATAACCATTTAAATTTAGAAATCACAAATTAAAGTTGGTGATAAATCCCACACAACTACACCATCACTTTATGGTGATTCAATTCTTGTATTCTTATTCTTGTAGTTTTTCAATCTCATCAAATTAGGCACATAGCCTATTTTTAATACAAGAGACATTGGGTGGAGAAAAGTCTCACTCAATTAGAGATTTTATTAGAGACATAAACTCTAATAAAAACTAATAAATTGACATAAAACTCTACTTAAGAGTTTATCTTCCATATGAAAAGTCTAGTAAATGATTTTAATTTCATTAAATTCATATAAATACCACACCATCACTTTATGGTGCTTTAATTCTTGAAGTCAATCAAACATCAACTTCAATGTATGACATTTTATTTCTAAACCATACAAAGCATTGTATTTATTAAACTCAATGCCACAACAAATGACTTGTATAAAATGTTTACATAAAACATTTCAAAGCGTTTGTATTTTAACCATTTTTAACAATCTTGTTAAAATGAAAGAAATTCTAACGAGCACGTTAGAAATATTAACATTTTTCACAAAATATTAATTCGACTTGCTATAAACACATATATGGTTCAAATAAATAAGTCATTTCCAATACACACGTAAGAAAATAAACAATTAAAAATTGCTTCCAAATTAACACTTTCCGTGAACGTTTCTAACACACATGTTAGAAGACAAATGAATACAAAAATCATTAGTTAATGGTTTTAAAAACATTTCTAATACTTTTGTTAGAAGTAAACAATTACAAAAACGTTATAAAACTTATCAATAAATACGTTCTAACTAGTTCGTTAGAAATAGACGATTATATAAATCGTTATAAAAGGTATCAGTTTATATTAAGTGACTCTAACACGCTCTTTATAATAAGTGATTATAAAAATAATTATAAGACTTATTTGTTTATATCAATCCACGCGTGGATAAAGAGTCCACTTTAAATAGAGACTTAAATGGAGACATAAAACTCTAATAAAGTAACAAGAGAATTTAAAACTCCAATCATCTTTAAAACTCTTATTTAAAGACATGAAAATTATATTCAAGAGAATTTAACGTTTACAAAAAACGTATGGTTTACAACCATAATTCCGGTCTAACACACAAGTTAGAGAAATAACGTTTACAAAAAAACGTATGGTTTACACAATAAACCCATTCTAACACAAAGGTTAGAAAAAATTAACGATTCCAAAATCGTTTCAAAACCAAACGATTGAACCAAAACTATTCGTTTTGTACCACAATATAAGATTTAAGATTGTACCACAATCTCAATAAATCCAAACACACAAAGTTGTACTACATACATATTTCCCAAAGAAAAATATTTATAAGATCATAATCTCTAAAAATATTTTTTTATAATAAATCCTTTGTGAACCTAAAATACTTATAAAATTTAAGATTGTAAAAACAATCTCACGAAATCTGTTTTAATTTTGTAGGAACTAGGTTCATTTTTTATTAAAATATATTATGAAATATATAATAACGAGACTCTCGTTATTCATAGGAAATATGATAGTACAATCTGGTTACAAAACTATATAAAAATAAATGAAATACAAATACATTGTACCAATCTTGATTCAAGTCGACGTCTTTGGAAAACTTCAACCGCACCTTGTTGTTTGAAACTCCGCTACAAGAAAAACAAAAAAATTGTTGACAGTTTTGGTTGGCCACGTGTTCAACACGCTTCCCTTAAAACAGATTTCGCGCCTCTACTAAAGACGACGCGACTGTTTCCAGGGTACAACAGCCGAAGCAGTATGTACTGCCGGAGATGGCCACACGCCCAAAGTTACACCAGATAGAAGTATAGTGTTAGAACTTGTGGAAAATTATGATACGAAGGCGATGAAATCGTATAGAGAAAACATATGCCTCTAAGTACCCAACACATGGGTCTTCAAGTATTTCATCTTTCCAAGAACTCTCCATGTATCCATGTATTTTTCTTGTAATCTTTCTCTAGTATTTTTCTATTCTTCCAGTGAGGCACATAGCTACCATTTATACAAGAGCTGTGGGTTACAAGAGTTTCTCTTAATTGATGATTTTATTAGAGACATAAACTCTAATAAAAATTTCACTTAATTAGTGATTTAATTAGAGACAAAAAAAGTTTAATAAAAACTAACCAAGTAACATAAAAACTCTACTCTAAGAGTTTTTCATCATTAAGATTATAATTAATATTTATAATTTTATTTAATTATAAAAATATTAAATATTCATTCACTAAATAAATGATAGTGTTTAGAGATAGTTCACATAGGTGTTCAAGGCATTCTTTTGAATTTAAAATGTTTAAATCATGTATATGTAGAGAAATTATTGTTGTACCTGATTATTCTTTATGCAAGTATGGTTATATTGTTGAAATTTGCTAATCAAATATAAATTGTCAGTTTATCTATGATGTTTGTGCCGATAAGCGAGTCAGGTAGATCAGGTAAGGTTAAGATGGGTTTGGCTGAAACAATTCAATTTTTTTCGTCAAAGCAGGTTGGATCGTGCATGTTGTGTAATTGGTAATATTTAAATACGGGTCTTAACGGTTGGTTAGTCTACAAGCCGACACTTTTGTTGCCTTTCTTTTAATTATGAGTGATATTTTACTAGGGACGTTTGTTTGTTTGAATAACTAATATTTTTAAGTATTCGAGTGGATTGCTAACCCCTTTTAACCCGTGTTATTTTTAGATAGGTTTTTAATTTATACCGGGTCAACCCATTTGAGATTAAACAATACCTTACAATGTCTTGTTTTTAGGTAAATGGGTTAAATTCTTTATTTTAATATTGGTTAAAGATAAATTATTTAGGAATACTAAGTTAATATTGTTACACGTAGAAATGTTTTCAAGATACGATGAAAAAAACAGACATACCATAAACTATGTCACGAGAGGGATTGCTAAGATAATAAAAAACAAGATCAATATTGTAAATTGTCGCCACCGCATTAATGGTCTGGTCTGATTTTATATGGCCGGTTTTGGTATAAAACCGAAAATCAAACCGGTCGCTACGTTTTGAAGATTTTGAAATCGACAAGCCAAAAGTTAAAAAAAGAAAGTGACCGCGAAACCAAACCGAAGACCGGTTTGGCCGGTTTTACGATTTGAAATCGAACCGTGATCACCCCTACAATATATCACGAGACGATGGTAAATGAGTATGCCTCCGCATCGCGCAGGTAGAAAGCTAGTCTTGTCTATAAGAAAAAAAAAACATGTACATGAAAAACCCAGAAACCTAAACCCCCCACCCCCACCCCCACCCAAAAACCTAAACACCCCACCCCCACCCCCAACAAAAAAAAACTATACCTCACCAAAAAACCCCCAAAAAATCTAACCCCCCACTAAAAAACCTAAACACCCCCCTCCCCAACCCAAGCTAAATGCTAAATGCTAAAAACTAAAAACCTAAACCCCCTCCCCCACCCCCCACCCCAAAACCTAAACCCCCACACCCCATCCCCAAAAACCTAACCCCCCAAACTAAATGCTAAAAACTAAAAACTAAAAACTATACCCAAAAAAACCTAAAAAAATCTAAAAAGCAATTTTTTTGTAGTATTGTTTATAAAAAAACGCTAATTTATCATCACTAAAAAAATTTAGTATTGTTTATGATTTTTTTGTGACGCTAAAGTAGCGATTATTTTAATAGAATATTAAAAAAATATTTTATGTGTTTGTTTTTATGTATTTTTGGTTGTGTTCACATTAAAGAATATTCCTTCTTATTATTCTTACAATAAGAGTCTTTCGTATTTCATCATTATATACTGTTTACTAATAAAGTGACGGTGAGACTATGCAAATAATTTCTAAAGTGCTAACACTATATGCGTATGTTATATGAGGCGGTGTGGCGTATCACCATCTTGACCGAACTCCGCGTGATTGCCGCGCGTTATCTTTCTCACGCTGCTTACCCTTGCGCGGCCAGACATGGCCTTCGTGCCACCTTCATCCACACCGCCCGCGTCCGTGGACACTTTTGCTTACACGCCTCCACTATAACCGCTTTCACACAACCTTTCTTCACGCCGACATTCACACTAGCCCGCCTCCACGCATCCGTACTTCCTTCACAACCATCCGCATCCGCGCTCCGGCGTTCACGCTAACCCGCCTTTGTACGACCCTTATCTACATAATCCGTCTTCGGTCTGCCCGCTCAAACCCACCTACGATGACATATATTCTACCGTATGCGAGAAGCATCACAAATCAAGTCATGCTACATAATAGGTGATTCCTTCAAATCTGATTTCGTTGGTGTTGCATATAATTTGTGCATTTCGGTGCCTTTTACATGATGTTCAGACCTTGGAAGCCTTTATTCATTTATGTAGGAGTTCTGTCCTCCGCATGAAATGCAAAAGCTCGAGAATGAGTTTTGGGGTATCAAACAAGATGGTCCCGACAATGCTGGTTTTACTGCTCGGTTTAAGATTTTGAGCATCATATGTCCCAGCCAGGTTGATACGACGGAGAAAGCTATCAACCAGTACATCCGTGGTTTACCCGAGTGTGTTGCAAGTTTCATGAAAGTTGCTCGTACTACAACCATCGAGGAAACCTACATGCTCACCACTGAGATCAACGATCAGCGAGTTCAGGATGGTTATTTCAAGAACTCTGCTAAAGTCGCCAATCAAGCCGTTGTCGAACCAACCACTGCTACCGAATCATCAAGTGAACCAAAGGTAAAGCGTCAGGGACGCAAAAGAGGAAACCCGAGTAAGAACTATGCTCTCACTGCTCCAGCAAACCCTCAGCCGCTTCAGTCAGCCGCTCCGAACGCACCCCCAGCTAAGCGTGTGTATACCGGACCTCACCCTCTGTGCCCTAAGTGCACTTATCATCATGCCGTTGGCGGCAATTGCCGTTTTTGCACAAACTGCAATATCTACGACCATTTACTGTGAGTTGCTGATCAGGTCCTCGCTAGCCAGCTCCTCAGGCTCCAGCAGCTTTACGCGCTCCTCCTCAAGCCAATCAGCAGCAAGCTCCAAAAGCACGTGTGTGCTATGTGTGTGGTGATTCGAATCATTTCGCCAATGTCTGTCCGAATCGTCCTGTCAAGCAAGAGCAGCCAGCACCGCAGCCTCAGTCACCGCAGCAGCAACCACAAGCTGCGCGTGGCAGAGCCTTCAATCTCAACCACCGCCAGGCCCAGAATGACAACAATGTTGTCAATGGTACGTTCCTCGTCAATGGTATTTATGCTTCATGTTTATTTGATACTGGTGCCGATAACTGCTTTGTATTGTTAGAATTCGAAAAGGTTTTAAAATGTAAGCGCGCTAAACTCCCAAGACTTTCGATGTGGAAGTTGCCACCGGAAGAACCGTTACTGTCACCTCCGTCCTACGTGGTTGTTCTCTCGATCTCAACAGCTACATCTTCTCGATCAATCTCATACCTATGCAGTTAGGTAGCTTCGATATCATAGTAGGCATGGACTTTCTTCGTGAAAACCATGCTGAAGTTGTATGCTTCGATAAAATGATTTGTTTCCCTCTCCCAAACGGTGACCAACTTCATGTTTATGGTGAAACTCCCTCGAAGAAGTTGATGCTTTTGTCATGTACGCGAGCACACAAATGCTTGCAAAAGCGATGTGTTGCCTTCCTCGCCCATATCGTGAACCCGGAGAAAGAAAAGAAGACTTATAAAGACGTTCCCGTTGTTTGTGAATTTCCTAAGGTCTTTTCCGACGATTTACCCGGTTTACCCCCTACTCGAGATGTTGAATTCCGTATCGATTTGATTCCAGGTGCTACTCCCGTTGCTAAAACTCCTTATCGTCTCGCACCCTCAGAAATGCGCGAGCTATCAAGCCAACTTCAAGAACTTCTTGATAAAGGTTTTATGCGCCCGAGCACTTCGCCATGGGGCGCACCCGTTCTTCTCGTGAAAAAGAAGGATGGATCGTTCCGTATGTGCATCGATTAACGTGAACTTAACAAACTCACGATAAAGAACCGCTACCCTCTTCCTCGAAATCGACGACTTATTTGATCAGCTTCAAGGTGCTACTTGCTTTTCTAAGATTGATTTACGTTCCGGTTATCATCAGTTACGCGTGTTGGATGAAGATATTCTGAAAACTGCCTTTCGTACTCGCTATGGCCATTTCGAATTCGTGGTCATGCCTTTTGGTCTTACCAATGCACCCGCGGTCTTCATAGATTTGATGAACCGTGTGTGTAAAGCTTTCTTAGATCGTTTCGTCATTGTTTTCATCGATGATATCCTTATCTATTCGAAGTCGAGAGACGAACACGCGCGCCATCTTCGTTTAGTCCTCGAACTTCTTCAAGGTAATCGCCTTTATGCTAAGTTCTCAAAATGTGAATTCTGGCTCGAAGAAGTCCAATTTCTCGGCCACATCGTTAATAGTCAAGGAATTCACGTCGACCCTGCAAAGATTGAAGCCGTCAAGAGTTGGATTACGCAGAAGAATGCTTCCGAAATCCGTTCATTTCTTGGATTGGCGGGTTACTACCGTCGATTCATCACCGACTTCTCAAAAATCGTCGTTCCGCTTATCGCTTAAACTCATAAAGATAAACCTTTTGTTTGGGAATCCAAGCAAGAGGAAGCTTTTCAAACTCTGAAGCGTATGCTATGCAACGCTCCCGTACTCGCTTTACCCGACGGAAACGACGATTTCGTTGTTTATTGCGATGCCTCTAACTTAGGTCTTGGTTGTGTTCTTATGCAACGAGACAAAGTTATCGCGTATGCATCTCGACAACTCAAGATCCACGAGAAGAACTACACGACCCACGATCTCGAACTCGGAGCAGTTGTTTTTGCGTTAAAGATATGGCGACACTACCTTTACGGTACTAAGTGTACGGTCTTCACCGACCATAAGACAACGTCAATGGGTTGAACTTCTCAACGATTACGATTGCGAGATACGCTACCATCCCGGCAAAGCCAACGTCGTCACCGATGCTCTAAGTCGACGAAGCTATGTGTATAGTGTTCGTGACTCTCAAGCTTTAAATGATCTCGAAATCAAGATTCGCTCCGCTCAATTCGCTTGTTTTAACGAGAATACCTTGGAGAAGAAATGAAACGTGGTGCCGAAACTCAGCTCGTATCTAAGCCTAATGGTATTTATTACTATCTCGATCGCATTTGGATTCCTACCCGTGACAATCTTCGTGAATTGCTAATGACCGAAGCTCATAAATCTCAATATTCCATTCACCCCGGTGCCGACAAGTTGTACCAGGACCTTCGTCCTAAGTACTGGTGGCCGGGCATGAAAAAGGGTATCGCCGTGTACGTCTCAAAGTGCTTAACTTGTTCGAAAGTTAAAGCCGAACATCAAAGGCCCTCTGGCTTACTCGAGCAACCCGAAATCCCGATGTGGAAGTGGGAGAATATAGCTATGGACTTCGTTACCAAACTTCCCCGTACTTCATCTGGTCACGATAGCATTTGGGTTATCATTGATCGTCTTACTAAATCAGCGCACTTTATTGCTATACGAGAAGACTTTAAGGTCGAACGGTTAGCCCGAATCTATATCGACGAAGTTATATGTCGACACGGGACACCTCGTGACATCATCTCTGACCGAGACGGTCGTTTTACCTCGCGTCTCTGGGAAACTTTCCAATCCGCTCTCGGTACTACTCTCAATCTCAGTACCGCTTTTCACCCTCAAACCGACGGTCAGACTGAGCGCACGATCCGCACCCTCAAAGACATGCTTCGTGCGTGCATCATAGATTTTGGTGGTAACTGGGATACGCATTTACCTTTAATCGAATTCTCGTACAATAATAGTTATCATACCAGCATTCAAATGGCTCCTTTTGAGGCACTGTATGGAAGAAAATGTCGATCGCCTATTACATGGCATGAGATCGGAGAAACACAAATCACCGGTCCCGAACTAATTCAAGAAACGACGGTTAAGATCCTCCAGATCAGAGACAATCTCTTGAAAGCTCGGAGTCGTCAAAAGAGTTATGCCAATAAATGCCGCAAGCCCCTACAGTTCGAAGTGGGCGATCACGTTCTCCTAAAGGTTACACCTTGGAAGGGAGTGGTCCGCTTCGGCAAGAAAGGAAAGCTAGCGCCTCGATACGTAGGACCCTTTAAGATTCTGGAAAGAATTGGTAAAGTAGCCTATCGACTCAAATTACCGGAGGAACTCAACAACGTACATCCGACTTTCCGCGTGTCTAACCTCAAAAAGTTCTTAGCCGAAGAAAATCTGCATGTACCTCTCGAAGATCTGCAAAATCAACGAGACTCTCCATTTCTTGGAAAAGCCTGTGGAAATCATGGACCGAGAGACCAAGGAACTCCGACGCTCTCGCATCCCTATCGTGAAGGTCCGATGGGAAGGCAAACGCGGCGCCGAGTTCAATTGGGAATTGGAAAGTGATATGAAGGCCAAGTACCCGCATCTATTTGTTACAGCTACTACTTAGATTTCGGGACGAAATTTCCTAAAGTAGGGGAGACTGTAACAACTCGAAAATTCGTTGTTATCTTTTCATTTGTCTTTCCGATGTATCTATCTTTTGTAATCCCGTTATAATACAGTTTATGTTAATTAATTTTGGTGTTTTATGTCATATCGCATCTAATCGCTTAATAAATCGCATCGCTAATCTTATCGCATCGCAAATCGCAATTATTTATGTGTTTTTATATTATTTATGTGTTACGTGTGTTTGTGGTTACTATTACGCTCGCTATCGCATCGCTCTCGCACACTCGAATCACTAAATCGCACTATTGTATCAATTATAACGTCTAATATAACTATCTAATACAAACCTAATAACCAAACGAACACTTAACCGCAAAATAAACGAAGAAAACCCAACTTTTGGGTCAAGTTCGCTCGAACTTGGTGTTACCAAGTTCGGCCGAACTTGACTGGCCCAATCAAACTCCTCAATAACCTCAAGTTCGTTCGAACTTGACCTCAGAGAGGTCAAGTTCGGTTGAACTTGGCTCCTTTCCATCAGATCCTCACAAGTTCGCGCGAACTTGCATGAAAACATGCAAGTTCGGCCGAACTTGACTCCACCAGCTCACCTTTTTGCCTTCACCTACAAATACCCAGCTCATTCCTCTCATTTGAACTTGCTGTAAGTTCGCCCAGAGCTCTCAAAACCCGAAACCTTCATGTTCTAAGTAAGAATCAACCCGATTTCAACAACAACAACAACAAAGTTTATCAACGTTTTACAAAGGTTTACAACAATTTTGGCACAAGGCATAGCCTTCGTTTTCATTAAAACTCTTCTATTTACGAAAATCTTCATCTTTTCCATAAAAATTCTGTTTTCCGCTCAGATCTATGTTTAGATCTGTGTAAAACCTTTTAAACATTGATTTTTACACAAAATACGGGCTTTTGATGATGTTTTGTTCATTTTCTGATATGAAACGAAGCATTTATCATTCAAGATCCCAGATCTGGAAGCACAAGGACGTTTATGTTGGTTTACACAAGCCGGACTAACCCGAACGAACCCCGAGTTCGTCCGGATTAGCCCACGCTTTTGTAAAAAGGCTAAAACCGCTCTAAAAGACCTCACCGACCTAAGTTTTCTCAGTAGCACAGGGTTGGAGGGATGAAGACTCGATTTCCTCAGCAAACAACGCGAAAACGCGAGATATTGGACCCGACAACATCAAGTTCGCCCGAGATTTCACTGATTTTTGACAACACAGCAGTCAAGTTCGCTCGAACTTGCTCTCTAGGGGTCAAGTTCGGCTGAACTTGAGTGGAAATGCACAAAATTCTCTTTAGGAACCCCCAAGTTCACTCGAACTTGTCAAGTTTCTCAGGAAACTTCACAAGTTCGGCTGAACTTGTCTCACCTGTCAAGGTTATCTATAAGTTCGCTCGAACTTGTCAAGTTTCCTTGAGAAACTGGCAAGTTCGCCCGAACTTGACTCTCAACTCACCAAAACCATGCAAGTTCGCTCGAACTTGTATGTCTACATACAAGTTCACCCGAACTTGCGTATTGCTCAACTCAACTTCACCGTTTTAGCTTTTCAGAAGACTGATACACTTCTGTTTGTTTACAGGCTGATCCGGCGCACTCCGCAACTCTTCACAGAATCTTAAGTCTTACCAAAACGCACCCACAGTGAGTATACTTGACCCATTTCCGCTTTAATGCACTTTTTGGGTGTTACACACGTTCCTATATCAAAACCACTTCACAAATCAAAACTGTTTATCGCACACGAATAATCTGATTGTATATGCTCGATACGTGATACTAGAAACATGTGACTAGGACTTATTTTCGTTAACTTGCCTCCTTAGCTAGTATGGTACTATAGTTTGGCTAACACCCGAAGGGGTCTAGTTAGGATGGTCGCGCAAGCCTTTTCACGGTAGTTAGCATGAGAAATAAGCCTATGTTATGTTAAGTGTTTTGGTGTATCATGATATGTAATTATATTGTTTCACAAACGCTTTCTCGACTACGCTAGTATTATTCAAACTCGTATGCTCACCTTTACTTAATTGTATTGACTTGTATTTTAACGTATGTAACATGTTGAGGATTTAGCTTTGATTGCTTTGGAGTAGTTTTATTTAGTATTTTGCTTATCTTGTTTAGAACGGTTGTAATAAAAATCTAGGGGATATCGAACCATGTTGTTTTTATGAGAAAATCAGAATTTCTGTAATGGTTGTTTGAAATGTTATGTTTAATAGTATGGGATGTTAAACGTTAAGTAGTGTTGTTGGATAATTATTACGGAATTTCTTGTGAGACAATCTGGTTGCCTAGTGCCATTAACCCCGATGTTTCCGCCATCGGTTGGGGTATGACAGTTATAGGCTTTGCGGCGGAGGTTCTTACTCAGGGTCCACCGCCATGCCAACAGGAAATTTTCCTTCCGGACCACTGGTAAGTTCCACTACTATTACTACCTCTATACCATTATATGTTTCTCGGGGTTTTACTCCCCCTCACGAAAACATTAACAACAACCTATACGGTTTGTTTCGCCAGGGTTCCTTGGGCTTAAATCCCCAAGATGAAGAGTTAATCTTGCCGTACCGGCCGATTTCTATGTCCTCCCAATCTAAGTTTACTCCAAGAATTGCAAATGCTCCGCTACCTTCAAAGCTTAAGATGCCCCCATCATTAAAGTATTATGATGGTACGTCCGACCCGGACGACCATATGTTTTCTTTCGTCGGAGTTGCCAAAGTCGAACAATTGCTGATGTCGGCGTGGTGTCACATGTTCGCTCAAATGCTTACCTGATCGGCCAGAGTCTAGTTCGATGGCCTACCGGAAGGATTTATTATTCGAGGACTTTCGACGTTCCTCCAGAATTTCTGCCAACAGTGACGTTGTTCCAAAGACATCACAGAAGTTCATCATATCAAACGACGCGATGGAGAATCCATTGAAGACTTTCTTGATCATTTTAACAAAGAGAGTATGCAAATCAGTGGGGCCGTCGATCAACTACGAGTATCTGACTTTTTTCATGTGGTTCGTAACAACTAGCTAGCTGAGAAACTCCACGAGGATTTGCCAAAAACCATGGAGGTCCTCAAGGAGTGAGCGCGAGCTTTCGTACGAGGAAAAAGTGCTTGTGGGCTGCCAAATGAAGCAACAGTAAAGAATGCAAAAGCTCGAACCTCCTCTTGGAGACGAACACTTCACCGCCAAAGGACCGGAGCGCTAATTAGAATAGAAATTGAAATCCATACCATAAGTCGGACCAGAACAATACTCAACCAGGGCATGTATATTTCAATACGTTCTCCGAGTTATCAAAATCTCTGAAAGAGATCCTTAGTACTGAAAACACCCGTTTCCTAACCCCTTCCAAACAACGGCCTACGTCAGACAAAAACTCAAAAAAGTTTTGCGAATATCATCGGGATAAGGGAATACAACTGACGAATGTTGGGCTTTAAAGCAGGAAATTGAACTAGCCATTCGGTCCGGGAAACTCTCACATCTTATAAAAGAAGTTAAGAAGTCGGCGTCAGTTACCGACAACTTGAACACCAAAGCGGGTATAAACATGATTCGGGCCATGGAGCCTCGAGGAATGAAGCAGTCTAGCCAGTATATGGCGGCTTGGATGTGCCAGCCGACCAATTTCCCAGCCATAAACCCGGAGGATGCACGAGATGGTCCGATAATCATTTCAGCGGTTATTGCCGGACACCGTGTTCGACGAGTTTATGTTGACGGAGGGAGCGCTTTCGAAATAATGTACATGCAATGTTTCCAACAACTTACAGAGCAGACGAAGCAAAAGCTCATTAAAGTCGCTATCCATTTGGTAAGTTTTTAAGGGAAAATAGTCTAGCCAGTTGGACAAATCACCCTCCCAGTCACACTCACGGAAGATAAAAAATCCCGAACCGTACAATTTACATTCGTGGTCGTAGGATCTAAATCCACCCACAACGTCATACTCGGACGACCTGGAATGCGTGCCTTCGGAGCAGTTAGTTCCATAATCCATGGAGCCATAAAGTTCCCTATTGAATCAAGAGTTGCTACGATCTACACCGAATCAACGCAATGGGTCGCTGATGTATGACAAGCTGCAACAAAAAGCTCAAAAACTCCAGGACCACCCATGAGCTCTGGTCGATCAACCTCGAATTCCCCGAACAACAAATAGCAATCGGTGCACAATTTCCCGAACGAACTAAGAAATTCCTATGGGACCTGCTCACCAGTTCCACCGACGTTTTTGCATGGCAGCACTCCGACATGCAGGGAGTCCCAAGGTCGATGGCATAACACCATCTAAATGTCAAAGAATCGATAAAGCTAATAACGCAACGGAGGAGGCACATGGCCCCGGATCGGGCCAAGGCAATTAAAGACGTACGAAGCCTCCTAGACGCAGGGATTATCCGTGAGGTTCGATACCAGAGTTGGGTATCAAATCCCGTCATGGTTCGGAAGAAAGATGACTCATGGACAATGTGCATCGATTACACCGACCTAAATAATGCCTGCCCGAAGGATCGTTTCCCACTTCTTGAGATTGATGAGAAAATCGACTCCGTCGCCACGTTTCGTTTAAAATATTTTCTGGACGCATATAAAGGCTACCATCAGATTCAGATGGCTGTCAAAGATGAAGATAAAACAGCCTTTGTAACAAACGAAGGGATCTACTGTTTTATCAAGATTCCCTTCGGCCTGAAAAATGCTGGAGCCACATATCAACGCCTGATGAATAAGGCTTTCAAGGATCAAATCAAACGAAATTTGGAGGTGTACATCGATGATATTGTAATCAAAAGCAACACCGAGGATATCATGCTCAAAGATATTCTCGAGACCTTTACCCGGCTCCGAAGCATAAATATGAAACTAAACCCCAAAAAGTGTACATTCGGCGTAGAAGAAGGAAAATTCCTAAGGGTCATGGTCGGATCGCATGGTCTACGAGCCAACCCGGATAAAATCGATGCAATACTAACCATGAAACCGCCCGCTTCCGTTTAAAAAATTCAATCCTTGAACGGACGTGGATAAATCATTACAGGAGTTTTGCAAATCGAGCACGAAGCACCATCTTGGATGACTCCACTCGTGAAATACTTGGTTCATGATATCCTCCCGAATTATAAGGCTCAAGCAAGGAAGATTCGGATCAACTCCTTACAATATCAGACGCAAGACGACGCTTTATATCGAAAAACCTTCTTGGGCCCAATATTAAAGGGTCTCAATCCCGAGCAAGCCAGTTACATAATAAGGGAAATTCACTATGGCATATGCGGAATCCATGCTGAACCGAAGATGGTAGTAACGAAGATAAAACCGCTGGTTATTACTGGCCCGGAATGCATGAAAGCGTTGTCAAAGAGCTGTGACAATGCAACGAATGCCAACGACATGCACCGGTAAGCCTTCGAGCTAAAAATTAAATGATTCCGGTCACTGCCGCTTGGCCTTTCCAAAAGTGGGGGGTTGACATCGTCGGGCCATTCCCAAGATCAAGCGGGAGTGCTCAGTAGGTACTGGTAGCCGTCGACTATTTTACCAAGTGGGTCAAGGCAAAACCCTTCACGATAATATCCGGATACAACATAACCAAATTCTTTTGGGGGTAGATTGTATGTCATTTTGGCTTACCATTATACATTGTAAGCGATAACTCAAAACAATTTGCAAATAACCCCTTCAAAAGATGGTGCAAAAATCTGCAGATAACACAATTTTTTTCATCCGTTGCCCACCCTCAGGGAAACGAATAGGTTGAACAGATAAATCGCCGGATCATTGATGGGATCAAACGAAGGCTCGGAGCCAAAGGTAAGAGCTGGGCAGACGAATTGCGAATGTTTTATGGGCGCACCGAACAATGCATAAAACCAGCAACGGTGAGACTCCATTTAGCCTCACTCATGGCACCGAAGCTGTCATACTGGCAGAAATAGGTTTGTCAATCAACGGATCAAAAATGGGGAAGATAATGAAAAAGAGCTATGCTCGAACCTTGATTTGTTGGAAGAACGCAGACATGTTGCGGCTATCAAAGAAGTTCGATACAAAGAGAAATTAGAAAAGTTCTATAATGCTCGAGCCAAAATATATAAGTTCAAAATTGGCGATTATGTACTCCAGAACATCGACGCAAGCCGAATGGAGCCACCCGGGAAATTAGCGCCGAACTGGGAAGGGTCGTATCGCATTAAAGAAGCTAGTGATAAGAGCTCGTACGTTCTGGAAACAATAGCCGGAGTCCCGATTCCTCGAACCTGGAACGGGATACATCTAAAGCGATGTTTTATGTAACTCGCCAAATCTTCACCATATTAAGATCACGTTTTCGTACTTACATTGTACGCCGAGAGGGCCTGCCTCGGCAATTTTCTAGGATAAGTCTTTTATGTAATCCGAGAGGGTTTACCTCGGAATTCAAAAGATTGTATTTTCTTTCCCTATGATTTAGTAAAGTTATCGAATGGTTAAACAGTGATATAGCTGTTATTGTATTTATTGCTCCTAATTAACATATTCTCACAAATATAAATACAAAATGTATATAAAGAAAAGGGCACTACGGGCCTCGACCCATGCCTCGTGCCGATTGAGAAGATTAATTAGTTTCCTAAAACTATAAAATAACGCGGCTCGAATACAAGCCGAGCAAACTAACTTTATGATATCCGATCAAACATCTGAAAAGTGAAGTACGAAATAGAATTTTTAAAGGATCCCGGTTACCTAGATCCGTTAACTACACGATTAGCAAAAAGATTTCAAGCAAATCACGAATGCGTGCCTAGCTTGAACCAAACGCGTACGTGTACTAAACAAACACTGAAAAAGCAAATATAATGTGCAAAGGAAAATTAGAGTATCATTCAAATACAAACCAGCCAAAAAATATTACATTGGTTCGAATGTACGTGATTCAAAAACACAAAACATAAACCTAGAGTTCAAGAACTTTCGCCTATGATATCTTGCTTGCTTAATTCTTGAAGACGGGATAAGGGTTCATTCACAAGAGCTGCGACCTTCGAAAGGCACGAAAGGTGCAATTTATCAAACGCTTCAATAGCAGCATTAAGAGCGATTTTAGCATCTTCATCGTACCCTAACACCTCGGTCACAGGGACATCTGACGTTTTGGCTGCATGATACCCTTGCTTGATACATACGTTCAAGCCATAAGCATTGACCGAGTTGGTAAGATCAGCAACCACCTTTTCTAGCTCCGGGCTTTTATGCACCAGCCGAACCATCCATTGGGCCCCCTCGTAAGGAGCCGCTGTTTGGTCAGAAGGAGTTCCGAAACAAGTTGGTATAGCTCAGCTGTCTCTCGATGATATCGATTGAAGCCCTCAGTGGTATGGGCGAGCACATCTTGATGAGCCTTCAAAATTTTATCCTTGGATCTCACCAAATCATCTTTTTCTGTACAAAGAAAGATTAAAAAGTTAACACAACTAAAAGGAAATCAAACTAGTTCAATACAAAAACGAACAAAGACCTACCATTCTCCAGCTTGACATGGTCGGCGAACAATTGGTCATACGCTTTCTGCATCTCATCTCTTTCGCTTCTCCACCTCCCCTCAACCTCGTTAAGCTTCGACTCGGTTTCCTTAAGTTTTAAACCCATCTCCAAATCTTGAACCACTTTATCTCTTGCTTCAAACGCAGCCAGAGCCGTAGCTTGGGAAGTCTTCCTAAGCTCCGTAGTTTCAATAAGCTGACTCTGCAATTTGCTAACACTGGCCGTTAACAAAGCAATTTTTTTGTTTCACCTCTGCGCTCATACCCTCCTGCTTCTTCAACAAAGACACCTCCTTCTCAATCTTTGAACAATTAGACTCAGCTACAACCCACCTCCCATAAGCTTCGACCATTAAAAAGTTTGACTGAGTTTGATTGAGCACTAAGGCATTACCAAGCTCAGGACCACTCATCTTTTGATAATGATGGCGGTCAGCAAGAGTAGCTATATAAAATAGAGACATTTTCGTAGAAAGGGCATCAACCACTCTGTCCTTCTTAGTAAAGGACCAACCCGGTTCGTAAGAATCCATATCCATTGATGCGTGCTCAAATCGTCCAACCCACTCGATTCATATTTTAGTTCAGCATCATACCACAAAGGGGAAGAAGACGCGCTCTTTTCTCATCCAGTTGTTGAGGGTCGGACCAGACGCATTAGAGGAATCAATGCAAGTAATCACCTTGCCAGAAGGAGCTGGACCTTGCTTCTCCAAGGAAGATAGATGAATAACATCAACATCACCACTTGCACCAAGTTTTGTATCGACATGACCAAAAGATAAAGGGCTTGAAATTTGAAACGGCCTATCACGTGGAGTTTTGCCACCCACCAAATGAGCGTTTAGGTTCTCCAGAAGGCCTCCGGAGGCCGAAAATCCAGCTCCAATATCAGTGTCATCTTCAATAATTACACCCAGAAGAGATATGGACCTTGCTTTGCCTTCTTTGCCTGTCTCAGTTTCATACCCGTCTCTGAAGATGATTTCCGACGACGTTTCAAAGACTCCTTCGGTATGAACGAAGCTTCGACCCCCTCATGCATAGGCCCTTCATCTTCAACCGACAAATGCTCGCTACCATATAGCACCACTTTACCAGCTGAACCACTACCTCCGACTTCAACCTTCTCTCCTTTGTCGCCAGCCACAACGCTCCTAGTAAGAGACGCAACCGCAACATTCCTAGCAAGTGCCATGCTCGAACCATCTTGATTTTCTGCCGGTTCAGGATCCCGAATTGGATATAGGTTGTCTCTAACAAGGTCCAGATACGGAGGCCCGTCCTTCAATTTCGTAGCACGAATCTCGAACTTGGGCACATCAAATGACTTCAACCTTAGCGCATCCTTCAATCCCATAACTACAAAAAATATAAGAGGGTGATAATCCCATAGCTAAAAAAAGAAACAAGCATAAAGATAAAGATCTTCAACTACGAGCTATACTAACCCGCCCCGTTCCAGCGAATGGTCGGATAGTGTTTCGGTTCAAACCACATGGTGCTAATCTTCCCCATAACAAGGATGTGTTCCGGAAGTTTTTGAATACGGCCGGCCTCCTTGATTAAGGAGATATATAAAGTCTTAGCATAAACAAAGTCCTCCGGGAGACCACCAGGAAGCACCGATCTTTTTAATCTCCAAGGCATATAAGCAGGAATGCAGCGATCAACCACTAAAAAGAACCTATCCTTCCAATCTTTCATACTTGTGGTAATCCAGGAAAAACAGGTAGCATGCTTGTTCCGAACTTCGGACGTATACCAATTTCCGCTCCGGTTTAATTTGTAAAAGGCACGAAACACATCCAAGTCAGGTTCCGAATTAAGACCACGACACGAAAGTCTGACTTGAATCACCTTCGCCAAACCAAAAGGGTTCATTTGAGATATGAACTTGATGAAACATTAAAACGTTGATCAAGAATTTAGTAAAAGGAATCCAGTAGTTACAGTACTCAAAAAATTTTGTATATAATGAAATCTTCCCGGTGACAAAGGGATATGCCGGTGTATCTTTCTCCAGAAGGATAAGGTTTAGAGTTTTGGGGATCTGATATTTCTCAACTATCCAATCCAAACCAGATCGAGTCAAGACATTAAAACTAGAACTAAGATTATCCTTGTTCGCCATTTAAAGGGGGAAAAAGAGGTTACGAACCTGAAAATAAGAGCAGCTCGGAATTAAGATGAAAAAGAAGAGGATAAGAGTAAAAAAGATGCCATTTTTATCTATATACTTTATATATATGCATGGCCAGTAAAAAGTTGAAAAGACAACTGTTTACACCGCCTTACCCCAACAAATGAAAAGTGACACGTCATAAGATTTGACGTCACAAATATATCACACGAAAAGAAAAGTATAAAGTCACCAAGCGGTGACAAACATCAAACAACAGGCAAAGTCAAAGAAAAATTCAAAAAATCAAAAACAAAAATTTCCCCGCCAAAAAGAACGAAGACCCTGAACTTAGTCCATAACTTTGCAAGCAACAACATGGACTAGGGGGACTTGATGAGGCAACACATTGCACACCGAACCGGACAAACTAATACCCTCCGATCTGAAGACAACCTCCGGCATTAAGGAATCTTGGTGGTTAGTCATGGGGCCCACCCCTATTAATTGTCTGACAGCGATTGGCCGGTTATAATTAGCCATGCCACGTCAGCTTACCAAAACTATAAATACCCAACTCCAAACTCCAAAACGGGTAACGTCCTATCTCTCTCACCTTATTCCTCTCTCTCTCACTGAACTGTTCGTCCATACTTATTCTCACGCCCGAGCATGGTCACAGAGAGGCTCCGCTCCCTGTGACGAGGCTAACGACGTGTTTCTTTCCTGTGGTCTTTTCAGGTTGTAGTTCTTCTGAGACTCAGTGTCTTCGGTAATACTTCTCTATAAGATTTTGAGTCTTCATATACACAAGGTGATAATCACCATGGCTTTAATTGTAAATTAATGGATGACGTCTGATACGATTTCTTCTAGAAAATGATTTACACTTGTCTACGAATTAAGTTATTACAATAATCTAGCTGAGGTGCAAGCTACCAGCATTGGACCTATATAGCACACCTTAAAGCTCACAGTCTTCTATCGCATATGCCCAAGTCTACTAACATTTTTACTAGAAGGAAACTGCGAAAGTCGTGTGGGATAACGCGATTGCCACCAAACATGGTTGTAACGCCTAGATCTTCTAATTCAAACATTAATCGATCGTTGATTGAAGATAACTGAAGGCCATGCCGTATCATTTATCGAACCATTGTATTCACCAACTATACTATATCATGCTTGTCGGATGACTATGAGCGAGGTCATGTTATACCTCTGTCAAAAATACTTACGCTCTAATCCACCCGCTTGACGGGTGACCTTCATCTCTACGCTACTTATCTAAACGCGCTATATCTTTACCAGGTATGGTGCTATTTATCGTATACAAATATACTCTTCGGACGCTTTTATGTGAATTACATTAAGAGTCACCTATGTGATTTGCCATAAAATTATACAAAATATGCTTCATGTCTCGTACTTAAGTCGTATTTTGAGTGTTATTAAGATATGCAAGCATCATTTTGGAATACACTGATCAAAGCGCATTTTGGCGACAAAGGTTGGATTGCAAAAAGCATGGCACATGGCTATTACTAGTCATAACAAGCCTAACATGCTGAATAAGGTCAATGACAAGCCCAAAGGGGCATTCGTCATACACCAGACCATTGCAACATAACATTTAAGTGCTTGTAACACCCTAGGGGATTATCCATTTTCTTTGCCTTTTTAAAATTAAAAAAATTAATATTTTCTCTAAAACAGTTTTAACATTTAAGCTTATAAGATGCTTACAATCAGCAAGGTGTATGCCTTGTGCATTTGCATTCACTATTTAAGTTCAATGCTACTAACATTTAATTAGCAGCAATGAATTAGGGGACTAGCATGGTACAACATTAATGATTGAACAAGACATACATAGAGTCACACACTCTACCTCTTTTTGGGCAACGCATCACATCATTTAGCGTTGTGTTACATTTTTACCCAACTACATGCTACACATTAATGTTTGGTCATGCGCCACATCTTTATATGGTGACCTGTTTGATTATAGGGCTACTACTGCAGCATTCATCGTTTTCATTTGGCTGTACACACCATATTCTCCTCGATTGTGCGCTCTACATATCTTATTTGGCTACGCGCCATATTTTTAGTTAATTATGAACCGCGCCGATAGGGTATTTAACTTCCAACATCGCTTGGTCACCGACTATAGCGTGTGGTACGACATACGCTTCGTAATAGAAACATATGTATGGAAATACTAATATATTTGATAATTCGAATAAGTATTCCACACGCTATGTGACAGGAAAAAAATACCCATCCGAATACGTGTTTTCCACGCCGGTAGGCGACATGGATGATAGAAAACTCACACGCCATTGGCAACAAAGGTTACATTACTCGGTCACAGAAAAATACGTATAAAGTATTCGTTCACGCCAAGCGTGTAAACACTTTATGATTTTGGACAAGGGTCTCACACGCCACAACCCAACATAGAGTATATATTTGATAATTTAATAAGTGCTCATTCACACTAAGCGCGTATAAAGCACCCAACTATCTGAATATGTGTTCGTTAACACCATGAGTGTTATGAAACACTTTCTTATCTCAACGAATGTTCATATGAACATTGGTAAACACAAATTACCATCGCGTTTAAACTACAAAATATGGTAAAGCACAGACATGAGAATACTAAGCGTATTATGGTCAGTATAAACATCTACACATTCAAAAGACTATTATTCACTTAAATACAACGCTAAAAGTGAGCATCTTGGTAATGTATGTATTCAACCACTTATACCCCGGTGGGTATCTTGGTAATAGATGCACATAACCAGTGATGAAAAAACAAGTACTTGTCCCACCAAAACCATGAGACATCGTGGGAAACACAGAAAACACCCTAAACCCCCTTTACGGATCATTGAGCATAACAATCACTTTTGCAGGGGTGTATTGCGCGTCTTCCTCTTCAGATGCAATGTTGATTGCCATAAACAAATCATTAATAACAATAACTGGTGCAACAACCAGCGCATTCGCCTAAGGTGGTACAACATCCACATCCACGACCACCAATGGCTGCACATTACGAGAACGTCAATACACCTGGTAACACGGACGGGTGGCGGGGATCGTCGACATATCGACATCCACCTCTTTTAATGGGTTGAACGTCGTTTGGAGCAGAAACCCTTTCATGAGGTTGAATGTCATTTCTTAAAGCGTCTAGCGGCTGGCTGCATTATACCAGCTTAATCATATCCGCTTTGACAAGACAATCTTTAATACGTTGTTTCAATCTGACATTTTTAAAAGATAATATCTTTTCCATTTTTAGGATTTCTCTTAGTCCGATATCATTATTTTTAACCATAACACCGGACTAGGGGACATGATGAGGAATAAGCCGGTTTACCCACGTCAAACCGGCCAACACCTATCAAAATCGTGTGAACAGGTGTTTCAGTCTATCATTATTAATTTGATAAAGATAACCCCCATTTTCCTTTTTTGGATTTATTTTAGTCTGGTAGCATCATTTCTAATCATGACACCAGACTAGGGGGACATGTCGAGGTATGACCTGGCTTGACCAAGTCAAACTAGTCAATACCTATTACAACCCGGTTACTTTTAACCGACATAATTAATATGGTAAATGAATATTCCATTGACGAACCGAATTTCCACATAATATGAAGATCCTAAAAGATTGACTAAATCTCCTATTTTACGGAGGGGTATCTTATCTCGATTACAACTCCTAAATAAGGGAAACCCTAATCACCACATTATTATAAATATGGTTATTCTCCCCTCTATTCTACAGGTTATTCTCTAACCCGAAAACTTCTTCAACATTGAGTCCAATACTGATCTGAGCGTCGGAGGGTGGTCCAGAGACTTTGGTCTCTGACCCCTTCTAACGTGTTCCGTGAATTTGCAGCTCTGGGATGAGACGGGGAAGACGGGGTGTGGCTCTGTTCGTGTTCATCACCGTAGAAGTACAGACCCGAGTAAGTCTATGCTTCTTCAACTATGTGTGTGGTGTTATGGGTGAAGATATCTGCATTCATTTATGTCCAGCTTTCAAATATACATAACCGCATCACGTAATATAGGATAACGACAACATGATTTTGGTTATTAAAATACCATGCCATGCCTAGGTATACATCCACACGGTGTAAATAGATTAGACACATACTCACATCGTGTTATAACCACATGGTTATATCGCACAATATAATTTATACCTTTTACTAAATATCATTTTTAGAAGAATATAATAGTAGTACTTGATGACGTAGGTACTCGGAAATCCCACTCAGCAAAACTAAGACTAATAGTTATCACAATAAGTAACAAAGGAGAACAAACGTAAACCAGAAACAGGAAGCTGGAAGTTGGAAGCTGGAAGCTCCCGACAGGAAGCTAATACACCAATAGCCGGTGACCAGGAGCTAAAGTTACTGTACACATTGGAACTTGAACTCAGCAGGTAAAAAGTGATGGGACTTCTCCCTAAGACACATATAGATGACCCCGAGACACACAAGCCTGAATCGTACCCAAAGAGCCAAGGCTAAACCTGCAAGCAACGTCAATGGAGGATAAGTTTACCAAGACAAAAACGTATGAGCTGGCACAAGCTCCCTTGGGCAGAGCATTTTGCCTATAAAAGGGGGAGACTTGCTAAGCTTGAAGTAAGTTCACTCACTCTATTCTCGCTCTCATTTCTTATCCTATACAATTTCACTAAGACTCTTAAGAACCACCAACTGATTCTCACGCCTGAGTCCAAACGCGGGAGGCCACCTCTCGCGTTAAGGCTAACGGTGTTCTTTGATTGAAAATTCCACCCAAGGAGCTATCTTTTGGGGTTGACCCTAGACCTTCCCTCTACCTTACTCTTGTTGCTTTAACAAGTGGCGCCCAATGTGGGGCTGCGCTACTTAGAAAAGTATCTCCATTAGTTCAGCCATGTTCCTAAGTTACCATCTATTTTATGGCCGGAAAGGATCATCATCCGAAAGATGTCGAGTGGTTCCCTACCTCCGTATAGCCCTCCGGCTACTCCCGAAGTAGGTAGCTGATCCACCAACATGGACGGACTTTAAGTCGCACCGGCAACACAGAATGCACAACACTTTCAGACGCCTCCCTCTACATGGGTTATTCCATCTTCACCGAGTGAAGTTCTCTTCCCGGTTGAAACCATGGAAATAACCCCGGAGGGAGTCATAAGAAATTTCATACAGTTAAGGGAGCTTTTTGCGGTTATGTTCAAGAAGAATGAACCAAAGAGTCAGAGTACGTTTATCTTACGATGAGCCGGAAGTTACACTCTCCCCTATGCATCCTCCGTTGTGCACCACCACATCTCCATGTGTTAGCCGAGCAGGGCCTAGTCCTGACCCAAATCCGTACCTCATGCCTAACGGTTCACTCTGGTCAGGGTGCTTTCACCCTAACTCATAGAAGCCCAGAGTACACTGTCGAGCAACTTCTCCAACAAGCTCAAGTTTTTCCCCCACGTCCACAAACAACCTCTGAAGAAGCACTTAGATCGTTGCCTTTAGCTAGCAGTGTTGTAGCTGCAAGCTTGTCACCGTCCCCAAGCTTCCCGTATAGCTTCCACGTGTATGGTGTCTAGTAGTCTCAAATAGCTACCTTCCTGGCTCAGCTAAGTCAGCAACTTACAGGAAATCAGATCTGGCAAGCTACTCCCACCCAGGACGGACCACAAGCTCAGGTCCAAGCAAGTACCTAAGCAGGCATTAGCATAAGCGGGGTGGGGGTGGACCTTGATATACTCTCCATGCCTTACAAACCAAGCTCGTTATCATGCTTCTCTGAGGAAATAGCAAACTATGTCAACCAAGATAAAGATGCCATCGACTGTCAAGACATATAATGGCCTGAAAGATCCAGAAGACCACCTACAAGTCTTCATAGGGGCAACAACAATTGAACGATCGAATAATGCTGAGTGTTTCCATATGTTTATGCAAACTCTCATTGGACCAACTTGGTTATGGTTCTGTGGGCTCCCCACCAGAAGCATAACGTCTTTCAATGACTTACACAAAAGCTTCTTAGCCAACTTCACCCGTTGGAAGAGTTGCACCAAGGATGCAACTATCATGCATCAGATTCAACAGAAGGACCATGAAGATCTTCAAGCCTTCATATAGAGGTTCAAAAGGGAAGGACTGATGTATAGTAGGGCAACTGAAAAGATGTCAGTGTTCATTCATGAATGCAATAAAACCTAAGAAGCTCCTAAGAAAATTCCATGAAAACAATCTCCAAACCATGGAAGAAGCCTTTAAAAGGGCAGTGTCTTTCCTAAAAGGTGAAGAACCTTTAGAAAAACAAGCTTCCAAGAAAAAAGAACAAAGAAGCTGAAAGGAGCCACCTCCCTCGTCGAAATTATTAAGATTCCAACCCTTTGTAGAACGATGACCATTCAGGTCTCACGAAGGAAGAAGATTCGAAGATAGAAGAAGGTCTCCCGGTCCACGTAAAAACCATGATAGGGATAAACACATCTTCACCCTCCTCATCAAGACACCCCAAGAAATCTTGTCAACAAAGGAAGTCATGTACAACTTCAGACCTCCTAGACCCCTCACAAAACTGTCTAGCAAAAGAGATACGAGCAAGTTTTGTGCCTTTCATAATGATACAAGTCATCACACTAACAACTGCTTCCAACTAAAGAAGAGGATTGAGGAAGCTGTCAAATCAGGTGAGCTGGCTCATCTGGTGAAGGATATAAAAGATAAGAAGGAGGTCAACATAAACATGGTGTGCTAGAAGAAAAGCAAGAAGGAAAAAAGAAGAAGAACTACACCCTGGAACCAATAGTTTATCTGCTTCCCTCCAACAAATCCAGACAACAAGCTGTAGCTTCCTATCATCATGGAATGAGCTGGAAGGTTCCCTCACTGATAAAGTGTATATGGATCCAGGAACTGCATCCAATGTCATGTAGTAAATGTGTTTCAGTCAACTCAGGAATGAGACGAAAGCTTGATTACAATCCACCTACACGTCCCTAAGAAGCTTCACTTGGGAAAAAGTACAGCGTTGGGGAAGCTATCTCTTAACTTATGCTTCTAGGATGGTGACTTGTCCAGGACGGAGGAGCTTACTTTCATTATTATAATCTCCCCTTCAAACTATAAACTGCTGATAGGAAGGACGGGTATCGCAACATTCGACGCTATAGTATCCCCGACACATGGAATGATAAAATTTCCAACAGATAAGGGTATTGCTTTGTTAGCACCAACGCCAAAAGTCCTTTTAGTCGCATCCATGGAAATAGAAGAAGGGGAAAACAACAATGCAAGAAAAAGTCCAGTGGAGGAAGTAAGCATTAATGACTCCTACCCAGAGCGGAAGATAAAAATCAACAATTGTGACATCTGCACATTTTCAATCCTTATACAATTTTGAACTCTCAAAAACTTTTGTGGAAGTAATTCGTTAACTAACACTCAAACGCAATCAGTTTAACGTGACGTACACTTCGGAACAATGACATGAGCTACACATACCCTAAATACCCTTTACATAACTTAGATATAAGTTTTGAAGGGATTGGTATGACAAAAACACACTTATACAAGTCCAGGGACTATTTCCGACAAACTGCGAAAGTCTGTTGGTCCGTATTCAGATATGAACCATGAGTACCAATCCAAATGTTTTTGTATTCAATAAAATCTTGTATTTTATTGATAAGAATTTAAAAATGTCAATCGTTGCTCAATTTCGATCATTTTCCTGTTCGTTAAAGCGTTTTACGTAATTTTGCGAAACGCGTAACCGTACAACCGAACGAACCGACATCCATGACATTTTCGGACAAAATACAAGTTACATATGCCTTAATACCTTTATAGAGCCTAAAAATTAGGTTAAAAGGGGTTAAAAATGATAAAACGCGACGAAACAAGTCCCGGGGCCAAAACTGCCAATTTTTCAAAGTTTCCGCACCTGCTTGGGCCTTACGGACCGTAAGAGGTGCCCCCATATGGTCCGTAAGGGGTGCCCAACACAATAGAAATGTGGCAGCTTCTTGTTTGAAGCCTTGGTCCCCAAGAATTCAAAATTTTCAGCTTTGTTCCTGTATTTGACAAGTGTTAGGACCTCCCCTCTGATCACTATAAATAGCCAAGAATTTCCTCCATTTCAACTTGCTCATTTTCATCTTCTTTCTCCCACTCTCTCGGAGCTTGCTTCCAGCTTTGGAGGCCTCCTATTCTGAGTTCTTATAGTGTTCCCAACACAAGTAAGTACTCTCCCTTAGTCTATTTCCTTATTTTGGCTATTTATAAGCCAAAAGTCAAACATTTTGACTTTTTGTTTGACTTCCGGTTCTGACCATAATTGGTCAAGTCAATGTTCAACTGAACTTTGCAACGTGATCGTAATCACGAAGGTTAAAATCCCTTGCAATTGCACCTTCTGATTACCACGTTTACTAGTCAAAGTGACGAGTCAAAGTTTCGGTCAAAGATGCGCATATGTGCATTTTATGACGAAACTATTTTCAGTTATCAAAACTGCAAGTTTTGATACCAAATAAGTTTTGTAACTTAGTTAGACATGTTCCAACATGTCTAACTCGTCACTTCTAGTTTAGTGCTTTTATTAGGGTCGTAAGTCGAGTGGTCGTGAACACCGCTTTGACTTTCGAATCCGACCTGTTTGGCCGATCTTAGGATCTGACAAAACACATATTTGTGACCATAGTTGTCTAGGGAATAATTTACTGAGGTTATACCTTATGGTCACGTCGTTTGGTTAGCGTTATGATAAGTCACTTCTATGTTCTTAAAAGTGACCAAAATGCCTTTTTTGCGCATAAATCAATTTAAGCAAATGTAACCAAAGTTTTGACATATAAACTGATGTTACAACATTATCAAGCATGTTTTAACATGTAATACTTATCATAAGACATATTTAACCATCCGAACATATATTTACGCAAATGACTCGTTAAAGTAGCGTAAACTACCTTAACGAGTCATGACGGGTCAAAAGCACTTACGATCCTTTCCAAATCAGAATGTTAAGCTTATTAAACCATATCATACGAGTCCCAACACTTGTTTGGTTTGTAGGACTTCATTGTATCCGAATCCTCCGATTAAAGTCTCGATATACTAACATAGTTATCTGACACATTAGGACACGTTTGAGCTTTGTTTATTCCATTGATTAAAGGACACTTACGCAATCCCAAGTGAGTACATAATTCCCCTCTTTTACATTTTCTAAATGTTTTGGGGTGATTCATATGTGCCTATCACTATTTTCATGTTTTCGAAACCATATGATTATATAAACATAGTACTTTATCCATTAACGATTTGAATCTGTTATCTATGGCTTAAAGAATGATTTTCAAATTTGTAAGACTCTTGTTGGTGCGTATTTGTATTCATGCCTAAAATACATTCATTAACAATGATCAAGCTGATTGGTAGTATGATATAGCGCTATAGGACTTGACACCCCATTCCCGCTTCCTAGGTTTGTTTTGATGTTTGATTAGGGAATGTCAGAAACCAAGTTTACCCAAATAGATTTAACTTCGTGGTAAATTTATAACATTAGCGAATAAGGTTTGAATGTATTATCAAACGACCACAATGTGTTCATACAAAATTTTCCAACTAAGCCATAAAGTTTATCTTTCATTATTTCAAAACCAAAGTATAGTTTGATATACTTCCAAAGTATAGTTTGATATACTGTCGTTTCTCTTATGCAAAAACTAAAGTATATTTTGATGTATTACTAAAACCTATTATTCATAAACCAAAGTATATATTGATATACTATAATTTCTGTTATTTCAAAACCAAAGTATATTTTTGCATATACTACAAATCTTTTTATCAAAAAGCATAGTATTATATAGACCAAATTTTTATCAAGGATTCATGGCTATTTTGAAATCGTATAATCTTTTCCTTTTAATATCCAAAGCCATGAATCTAAACTCACAGGCATTTTTATGCTGACCTCACATATGTTTCAGGTACTATTATATGATGATGTTAACGCATGCTACACATAGGATGGACTCGGGCCTTAGCTTACTTTAAAACTTGAAAGACAATTGTTTGTATTTGTTTGATTTGTTTCAAAACAATGTAATTCTCTAATTCAATAAAACAAAACTTTAAATACCGTGTGTTGTGAAACAATTTTCTATAACGTGACTCCCCGTTGTTTCCGCTACAGTTTGTTGTATTACGCGATTGGGGTGTTACAACAACCAACTCCATGAAGCAACCAAGCATAGGCTGAAAGACCTCCTCCCGGGGAACACAAATGTGTTTGCTTGGTGCTCTGTGACATGGTGGGGGTACCAAGAGACATAGCCGAACACACACTGAACATAGCTCCTACATACAAGTCTGTTACGCAAAAGAAACGAAGCTTAGCTCCTGAATGTAGCCTAGCTTCCTCTTAGGAGGTGGAAAAGCTAGTAGAAGCTGGCATACTAAGGGGGTAAAATACCACTCTTGGTTAGCAAACCCTATCATGGTAAAGAAGCCTGATGGTTCCTTGAGAATGTGCGTTGACTTTAAAGATCTTAACAAAGCATGTCCTAAAGATTGCTACCCGCTGCCAGAGATCGATTGGAAGGTATACTCAGTCACGAGTTTCGAATACAAATGCTTCCTTGATGCCTACAAAGGGTACCACCAAATAAAAATGATGAAAGAAGACGAGGAAAAAATAATGTTCCACACTAACAAAGGTATCTTCTGTTACAAAAAAGATGCCTTTTGGGTTGGAGAATGCAGCAGCAACATACCAACACCTCGTAGACAAGGCCTTCTCCAAGCAAATAAAGAGAAACATGGAAGCATATCTTCTGTTAGAAATGATGTCCCCAAAAACCAAGAAGGAAGTCGAAAGCCTTAATGAAAAAATAGCAGCTCTTAAACGCTTCCTCCCTAAGTTAGTAGAATGATCATTACCATTCTTCAGAACGCTGAAGGATTGCGTTGATAAAAAAGAATTCAAATGGACGGACGAGGCAGAAGCTACCTGCAAAGCACTCAAGGAGCTTATAGCTTCCCTACATACTATGGCATCACCCAAGAAAGAAGAAACAATCACGGTCTACCTGTCAGCAGGTTCAAAGACTATAAACATCTAATTCATTTTACAAACCTCGAGCGATATGCTCACGGTGACATATACTGACAGCTCCTCGAATATGTTTGTTTACAGGTCAAGAAGCTACAAGCTCTGTGCTTGTGGTAGAAGAGGAAAGGAACAAATACCAGTATACTTCGTGAGCAAAGAACTAAAGGCTGCCGAAATTAACTACTCCCCGATTGAGAAGCTGGTACTAGCATTAGTACACACAGCAAAAAGGCTACGAAGATACTTCCAAGCTCACCCCATCCAAGTCATCACCGACTAGACACTGAGAACCATCCTAGAAAAGCCCGAGGATTTGGGAAGCTTGGCCAAATGGGTTGTGGGATTAAGGGAGCACAAGATCGAATATGTACCAAGGAAAGCATATAAAGGACAGGTGCTAACTGATTTTTTGGCGGAAATGCCAACGGTCAAGGAAGTGAATGAGATAGAAGAGGAAGGGTTCCAATCGATAATACCAGGGAAGTGGATGTTATTCTAAAACAGAGCTTCTAGTATAGAAGGTTCCGGGGTGGCCTCATCATTACAGACCCCCTCGAAACCGAATATACTTATGCACTCTGTCATGACTTCCCTTGCACAAATAACAAGGCTAAATATGAAGCATTGTTGGTTGGATTACGGTTAGCCAAACAAATGAAAGTAAAGGAGCTCCACACCTTTACAGATTCAAGATTGGTAGCTAGTCAAGTGGGGGGACAGTACTCAGCAAAAGAACCATCAATGATAAAGTACAAAGAAAAAGTGAAAGAACTCATGAACAGCTTCGAGTCTTGCTCACTAAGTCTAGTATCAAGAACAAAGAACAAGCAAGCTGATGCCTTGAGCAAGGTAGCTTCCTTTACTTTTGCACACCTCACAAAGAAGGTGCTTGTCGAAGTACTTAAGGCAAGGTCCATTGAGGAAGCTAAAATCCAAGAGAAGACACATGGATGACCTTTATCCAAAAATTCATGGAAGAAGGGAAGCTCCCCCCCCCCCTCGAGGAAGCAGAAGCTGCCAAGATTAAGACAAAAGCCAAGCAATGCATCCTTAAGAAGGAAAGTTCTACAAGAAAGGTTACCTCTCTCCATTACTACGTTGTGTGGGTCCAAACCAAAGCAGGCACTTGGTTAAAGAAGTGCATGAAGGAATTCGTGGATCATATGCTAGAGTAAGAATGATCGGGGCAAAGCTAATGAACATGGGCTACTACTGGACCACGATGCATAAGGACACAACCAAAATCATACACAAGTGTGAGGTATGCCAGCTACACGCTCCCGTCAAGGCCAGCCCAAAACAGGACCTTGTCCCCATTATAGTTGTCTGGCCGTTTTACAAATAGGGAATGAACATAGTGGGACCCTTCCCCACGACAGCTGGCCAGGTCAAGTTCCTATTGGAGGCGGTAGATTATTTCACAAAATGGCCAGAAGTTAAGCCATTGGCAAGAATCACGGGGAAGAACGGATAGTGCGCAGGTTGGGGCTGCCGGGGGAGATTGTAAACGACAATGGGAGACAATTCGCAGAAAAGCCATTCATTACTTGTTGTCAGGAACTACAAATCAATCAAGTCTTCAGCTCCGTTTGCTATCCTCAGTCAAACAGGCAAGTGGAGAGAGTGAATCGCAACAAGTAGAGGGGTTGAAAACTCAGCTCGGAAGGTATGGCAAGCAATGCGTGGAGGAGCTCCCCAGTGTGTTGTGGGCCATACGCACATTTGAGAAAATAAGCCAACAGAAGCTATAGTCCCAACGGAAATTGGAGTAAAGACACTAAGGATTGCAAGAAAAGACAACACCTCTAACGGATCAGAAATACTTTTAAACCTTGATCTACTGGAAGAAGCCAGGGAAGCTGCCTTGATCCGAGAAGCAAGGTACAAGACAAAAATGGAAGCCTACTATAACACAAGGGTCAAGAAAGAAGCTTTCAAACCTGGTGACTTGGTACTAAGAAAAATCGAGGCAAGTAGACAAGAGGATCTAGGAAAGATGAGTCCAAAATAGGAAGGCCCATACATTGTCAGTGAAGCACACAAGGGAGGTTACTGCAAACTTGACACCTGACGGCAGGAAGGTATCAAGACATTGGAATGGACAGAACTTGAAAAAAATTCATAGTCTAGACTATCACAACCACCAAATTACCACTTACGGAGTTTTACCGCGAGGCGTGTGACGTACCAGGATCTAGCCACTAATTACATTGAACTAACAATAGATGTTAAAAATAACTCATCATAATAAATCATGACAAGTGCAATTTGAATTAAACGATTCCCAAAACATATGTTCAGCGGTAGCAATATAACAGGTTCAACAATTGAAAGCAAACGTTTTAAAACATAAGTTATTTAAAGCTCGCAATCTAACATCTTGACCCATGACACTCTAGCTCCTCAGACTGCAAGTTCCCATGCCAAACATATAACGACCTGCAAGCATTCAAAAAACAAGTGTATCAGTGATAAAGCCGGCGAGTTCACAATTTTATTTAATATAAACAAGTAGGTGTTTAGTTTAAAGACATGTCACGACCAATAAACTCAGTACCGATTGACAGTTCTGTTTTTGGTGCCCTCATCAATGTCTATCATCATTGATCAACGTGTTTAAGCTCATTAGTTCACGCCCGTCCTCCAAGGCACGGTGTGAGGTTTATCAAGTCTAATAGCGCTATCAACTAATACCCCGCTGCCCTCCAGGCAACTAGTTCGGTATGTAAGTAGGGACTTTTCCATGATAGAGTTTGAGTTTATTAACTAAGATCGACATTAAACTACAACATTTGTAAAAGTATTCCCCCAAGGAATATTAGTTTGTCCCCAACCGGGACGCATGCTTGTGAACGAGTAGTGAACTCACCTTAGTTTGCTCGGTAAATGTTATCGTGCCTTTAAGCGTTAAGTAAGTGTTAGGTCTGATACACGTGACCTAGTGTACAGTAAATGTAAGTATGTATTCAAGTAGGGTTTTGCAATACCCTAAGTGTCCAAGCAACCAAGTGTTTACTGTGATCAGATTATCATGTGTATGGATATCAATTGGTGACATGTAATGTGATTCAAGAAATCCAGTCATAAAGTTCATTAGTAAACATGGAGCAAATGCACATAAGCAGACACCCTGAACTCCTAACGAAACCCGTAACTCATTGTGTAATTACATTAACTCATATAGCATGTATAACTTGGACACTATGTGAATGTATAAATTTGGATCATTATATCAACTTATAACTCGAACTAGTACACTTGTGTACATAAACTCGGAACTAGTACACTTGTGTACATAAACTCGGAACTAGTACACTTGTGTACCTAAACTCGGAACTAGCCCAACAGGTAAAATCGGAATCCACATATATCCTACCTAAATTCGGACATGCATGATCACATCCACAAATTCGGAAAACATCACCCCAACAAAACCCGGTCCTCTATACCTTTACTAAAATCGGAAATCATGCAACACTAAACTCGGACCATATATGATACATTAAACCCGGACTTCTCACAAGGTCGGACTCCATAAGTTAAACTCGGAGTCCTCACAAGCTCGGAGTTCATGGGATAACCTCGGACGTCGTTCTTTAAGGTTAAACCCGGATCCCGAGTTCTACAAACTCGGACTTTGTGACTTCACAACGTCGGATCGTTTTGAAATCGCACAATATCGCAAAATTAAGCAGAATCCACATACAGTTTCACAATACAACAGTTTCAATTATATCAAACCCCTAATCTCAACAATGAAATCAATTTCATTAGCAGTTCAGTATTCAATAACATGTCAATGGCATCACCAATCATCAAATAACAATTTCGTATTCATCATGTATGATCAATTACTCACAATCACTTGTTTGGGTCATTTAGGGTTTGCATGAATCAAAAGAACAAGTTAACATCTTATACATAAACACATACCTTAGATTCAATCTAGTATTGTTCTAGTAGGATTGGGATGATCAGGATGGAGGATTGGGAGTTGTTGCAATGCCAAAATGATTAGAGAATGATTGAGAGAGTAAACTGCCGTACATAGATTATGAGGATGGTTTAGGGTTATGCAGGAGGTTAATAGAGTTTCACAAATAATTCTAAACACCCACTAATTATGTATGCTTTCACACAAGTAGCACATAATATGATACAATCCACAATAAGACACTTAATTCACGTATTCATTTTACAAGCATAAGTTCCCAATTAAACCGTCTGATTATAACTATTATTTATGTTTGTCACCAACGCTTAGAGAATTTACTTGTCTAAATTAACTGTGATTGGGTTAAAGTATTAACCTGAAATTGCGGGTTGTCACATAGACGACTAATGTAATGTTGAATTAAGTTTGTATTTGGTTATACATGTTTAATGGAAACAAGAATAGCACTTTTGTAACAAATGGTTATGCCTGTCTTATCTTAAGGGTGAGCTCCTCCAAACAAAGCTTCATGGGACCCGACGCTATATCTACCCATGAAAAAGGGATGAGCTCCTAGGCCACATCACTCAACAGGAACAAGGCACTATACCTTCTTGTATAAAGGGTGACTTCCTAAAACAATACAACTCCATAGACTCAAAGACTATAAAAATAAACTCACTCCATGAAAGAGGGTAAGCACCTCACACCAACTTTGCTTCATCGGCCATAAGCTTATAAAACATTAGCCTATGTATAATATACCATGATAACAAAGGAAAAACGTGGACTAAAAAAGAGATAGGACAACAACAAATTGCATCAGTTATTTTCTAGAAAATTAAAGCCATGTGACTGCAGCTCTTAGCCTCAAGTTGATAGGAAAAGACATTGCAAAAAAGAAGTACAATAATCAAAGGGAAGCTATGACATAAGCTCCCCCACATTAGGTGACAAACACAAGTTCACTAATGAAACATTTATCACAAACGAAGAAAGAGAAAAACAACTTAAAAACAAAAGTATAAAGCATAAAGGGAAGCTATTCACCCCAAGAGGGCAGCTCCCATTCAATTAGAAGATTAAAGTTCATACATACTAGAAATTCCAGGCACAAACAACCACATGCACCTTCAACGAAGGTTTAAAATGTTCAACTAAAACCACAAAAGATATTAATAAAGTTACTTAAACTAGCCAGAGCCACCAGCACCCTCATCGGAAGTAACTTTGTTCTGGGGTAGATCGCCATATAAGCCATCTAGATCATCAAAGCCTTCATAATCATTAAAAAAAGGGAGGCAGCTCATCCCACAAAGGACAACGGGGGAGCATCGATGGGAATGCACATAGAAGATACTGGTTCAGGGTCCTCAGCAACCTTCAACCTCTTCGATGAAGGACCAGCACCCTAACCTTCCTCATCACTGGTCTCAAACAAGGCTCGCTTCACAGAAGCCACACAAAGCAACTGTTCGCACAAATTTAGACCTTCCGGCTACAGGGCTCCCAACTCAACAATAGGGCGATCAACCATCTAGGACAAAGCCTCGACATAAGGATAGGACAGGACCTCCATCCTCTTCACAGCACTCACAAAGTCGGGCAATGAGTCAGGCTTGAAAGCAGGAAGCTTCTCTGTTATTTCCCCACGGGAAGCAGCATCAAACCCTGCAATAAGACCTGTATGCTGGCCATGAGCCATCGCCTTGGTGTATATACTGCAAGATGAACGTTAAACTCTTGGTTGTGAAGGAGGTATGTCATAAAGCGGCGAATGCCAGTCCCGATTAGCCACTTCTTCTCTTCCTTTAATTTCTCTACTTGTTTCCTCAGCTCTCTCGTAATTGCTTCATCGGCAACCCTATCCCTCCTGAAGTTCGCTCTCTCTATCCCAAACCCGGCCCTTTCCTTAGCAAGTTGGTTGTTGAAATCGGATAGCTGCCCAACATAAACCTCAACCTTCTTCATTTCCTCATCCATTCTGGTCTGGGAAACTAGTAGTTGACCTTCAAGCTCATTCACTTTGACTTGAAAAGCTGCCAAATCTTCTTGAGAGGTCTTAAGCTCCGACTCCTTATCCTTTAAGGAGGCAGCAAACTCATCATTTCTGCCAACAGAAGCAGCCGAACGCTCAATACCATCAGGGAGGGAAGTAATAAGGCGAGAAGCTTGAGTAATGATTCAGTAGGCAGCATCTTCATCTGACAACTTTGATAAGGATTCTTTCTCATAAGGTGTGGCCATGTTTTTCAACATCTCATGACAAACGACACTTACTCTTGGTAGTGTCAGAAGAACGAACCTGCCACTAGGGCACAAATATGGGAGACTCAGCCCCAATGTAGGACTCACCTGATAGCATAAGAACCTAGATTTGATATCTAATGTCCATAATAGCAAAAATATTACGACACGATTACCAAATAACAAGAATTACTCAGTTAAACGTCAATTTTATTGATATAACATCAAGTCTCCAATTTGACAGAGCTTCGCCTCAAAGTGCGCAAAGTTACAAATGACAATCACAAGCTAGCTATATATAGGGAGACAAGTTCACTAGAGAATATGTGAGTTCGGGCGAACTTGGCATAGTCAAGTTCGGCCGAACTTGACATTACAAAGACATCTTAAGCGAACTTGCTACCAAACACATAAGTACTTAGTTTTGCTAGCCTATTCACATCTAATCTATATAGACTTGATATAAGACTAAGACATAGACATTCTGCACCAACAGACTCCCCCTTGGTTATCGTCTTTGTCTTTTATCAGTCTTCCAAAACTCTGTCTTCAAATAGAACTTTAACGTGTGCGACCAAAGAAGTTTTTGAATGGCTTCTTTCGTCTTTCCTGCTTTGGATCCGGCATTTAATCAGTAAGTGGCATTTTAGTCATATACTGAAACCTTCTGAGGCTTGCCGCCCTACCTCTTTCATGTATCTCTTCAAGACGCTTTTCTTCTTTCAAAAATTCAACCCGTTCTAGATCCCTGCAGCTTGTTTTCCACATCTTTCCAGAGTTCACTTCTCGAGCATAGCATACGTTAACGACCCTTTGATATTGCATGGCTTGTTCTTTTTCACGTTCTTCAAACACTATCTTGTTGTAGAACAAACATTTGATATCTTCTCTCGAGCAGTTTACCAACCACATAGGATCTAGAATCCTGATCGTTCTCCAAAGCCCTCTCATATCTTGCACCCCAAACATTTCAACCTTCTCCTTCGTAATATCCAGATGATCCTCAAATCGAAGTACAATCACTGCTTCACACGTATTCGGATCAAACTGCCACCATTTGAACAATGGATAAAAGTCTTGTTCGATCGGCATCAAAAGCATGTTTCTCTTCGCTCTCGGGCGTTTCATGATCAATGTAATATCTTTCTCCCTAGTCTTCTTGTTTGTCTTGATACGTCGTCCAGGGACGAAAGGCTTCCAGTGTTCAAAACCATTTGTTGCTTCATACTTGATCATTTTCCACAGTAATTGATCAATAAACTTCATGTGGTATGTTACGTTCCTTGTCTGAAAAAGCTCCTCAACATCCCAGAAAGGTAGTGTCTTTAAATCTGCCAGATACTTGAAGTATTGAACTCCAAATTGCCGTTTAATGGCATACACATTTAGTTCCTCAAACCACCCCCAACTTAGAATATCTCCCAATGACACATCTTTATCTCTTGTAAAGAATGCTAGAGGACGTCGAAACTTACGTTCACGTGACATCTCTTTAAACCAGGATTTCTTAGCTTGAGCTATTTCCTCCTTTGTCATTGGATTCGGAACTTTTCCTTCACGAATAGATTCTTCAATCTTTTCTTTAAACATATCCTCATTCAATTGCTTATACATCTCCTCGAACGTAGGAAAACTATCCGTGTTTTGACCAACATACTTCACATCTTCGTCTTTCTCTTCATCAGAAGACCAATCTTCCACTACCACCCTGTTATATTCATCAGCCTCATATCTTCGTCGATAATGATACTCGTTAGGCTCAAATGTGTTCACGTTCAATACTTGCTCTTCGAAATCAAAATCTAAAGATTTAGCATCAACTTCAATCAACTTGGCCAGATCTTCTTTGGTATAATTGTGAACATATTCTCCCTCTTCAACGTTATGCTCAAGCATGAGTATCAACGGCTTTGTCGGAACTGTAGCAACAGGATTTGCAATAGTAATAGCGTCAGAAATAGCAATATCATCACTTGGCCCTGTTTGTCCTGACTCCCCCTCATTCTGTTCATTCATAGCATTCGCCTCATCATTCAGAAGACTTGAGAAATCAAAGCTTTCATTCACTATCGCATCAACCACCTTTATACCTGTACCACTCGGATCATCATTATTACCTCCATTGTGGTCAGAATCATCTTTCGGATCATCTGTCGGTGGTTCATCATTCTTATCATCATCTTCTGCTTCATCATCGTCCTTTTCTTCAGTAGCAGTTACAAGATCAGAAGGCTTGACAGATACGTCAACCTTAGAAACATCAGACTCAGAAGCTTTTTCATGCTCAATCTCTTTAACAGGTTCGGTGATCTCCGGCATACTTTCGATCACATTCTTCCCCTTACCCTGTTCAGCTAGCTCTCTGTCAGCTTTCTCTTTGCCTCTTGAATATCTAAACGAGCATATTCTTCTTTAAAATTAATCCCCAGACTGTTAGATAATACCTTCTGAAGTCTGTCGAATCTCTTATCATTCATATCTCTTTCAGATCGAAGCTTAGCAATCTCTTTGTTTAATCTTTCATTTGCTTCCTGCAGACTTTCAACATGCGCTTTCAAATAACCTCTATCTCCTTCAAGAAATTTCTCCTTGTCAGATAACATTTCTTTCATTACTTCACTCTGTTTCATCAACTTTTCCAACTCAGCCTTTTCTGATTCATTCTTTGCCACTCTATCTTCCAATATCTTGACACGCCTTTCTAGAACATCAACATCAGTTTCTGGAAAGAAATCATCTAAATCTTGAAGATCCACAGGCACATTTGGAATTTCACCAAATAGATTTGACTTTGGTGTTAACTTTGGAGTAGCAACCTTTGGTGTTGATTTGGGAATAACAATCTTTGGAATAGATTTCGTTGGAGTTGAGCTTTCAGGATGAACATCTTTAGGATTTGGAGACTGAATCACCGGAACTTCAATTAAATTAGACTCAAGAGGTTCTTGTGTAACTCCTGGCCTTTCTGCTTCAGATGAAATAACAACAGGAGGTTCTTGTGTAGGAGGTTCTTGTGTAACTCCTTTCTCCTGTGCACCAGAAGGTTCTTGTGTTACTTCTGTGCTCTTTGGCTTTCCCATGTATCTCCGACTTACAGGTTTCTGAGCTTTCTTTGATTTCTTTCTGCCTTTTGCCTATGGAGACCCTGTAGTCTTTGTCGTTAAAGCTACTGCAGACTTCACACATTTCGTTCTTTTCTTAGGTCTCTCCTCATTAGACTTTTTTTCTAGATTAGGATCAAAATCAGCATCAGTTTCTTTGACTTTTTCTGCCTCTGTTTCTGCTATTGACCTTCTAGTAGCTTTCTCGATCGAATCATCACTGTTATCATCATTCTCAGAAGTAGCAGAAATTACATCGTCTTCATGCGTTGTCTTTTCAACTTCCTGACTCACTGTCACAATCGCTGCACTAGATCCAACCTGTGTTTGCACATTAACAGGCTCATCTTCATCAATAAGCATAGTATCAACTTTCTTAGCACCATGCTTCTTCTTCTTTTCAACTTCAGCTTTGACAAACCTCACTACGCGCTTTAGGCTTGAACGATTTAAACCATTCTATCTCAGCATTCAACTCTTTCTCATCACCACTACCATCGTCCTCCACTTGTTTCCAGCTGGCGCAACATAATTTTCATCTTTTAACGCCCCAAATATTGGTTGTGCAACAGGTGCTGAATCCTGCTTCTAGAACTTTAACAACTTTTTCACAGTCGTTTCATCGAGGTGACTGAAGTATAAAATGTCGTTTAGATCACGTGCAATGTCTGTAAACTTTTCATCTATAAGCATCTGCACGAACCTCGAATATAAACATACTCTTGTGTCTTCCATATTCTTTGACATGTGAGTGAATACAAGCTTAGAATAGTTATACGGCTTCTTCAGAATTAACGCGGTTTCCATGCAGGCCATATAATCCTGAACATCATCAAGACCCGCCTTTCTAGGACTGAATGTGTGAATGATTGCATGCATAAGAAGCTTGTAGGGGTTTGGGACTTCCCCTTTCTTCAATGTAGGCTTATTAACGCTTCCTTTGTAGCCCATCCTATAGAAACAACCTCGAACCATCTTCTCGTCCAGAAAAATAGGATCATCTTTGTCGTCGTTGAATTGCAAGATCCTGCGAATATCATCTTCAGCGACTGTGATCGCTTTGTTCTCGTCGACTTGTACAGACGATGTAATAGTCTTCTTGTCTGCACTTAGACTTGCGATCATCCAGAAGTGATAAGTGTGCGATCTATAAGACATTGCACGCTCCGTAATAGCTCTATGAATCGGACAATCCTTCAGAAACTTCAGAATGCTATCGTATTTCTTCAGCGACGGACATAACGTCTTATCGAGAGTAATACAGGTGTTATGGAATTTAGAAAAATCTATCGTGATCACCCGCGCTGGTACTTGAACCTGAAAATCGACGCAATACATTTAGCACGCATTTCGAGAAAAACTTACAAAATTTTTCAACCTTTTACATCAAGTTCGGGCGAACTTGATGTTGGTATAACAAACAGATTAAGTCAAGTTCGCCCGAACATGCTTAACAATCATGTTCATCATTACAACATAAGTTCAGGCGAACTTATGATCATCAAATTTCAATTTTCTAAAACCCAAGTTCGGGCGAACTTCTCAAATACTTTTCAAATTCAGATTTCAATCGAAGTTCGGCCGAACATTCATTTTGTTCAGTTTTATTCAGTTTTTATTAGCAAGTTCGGTCGAACTTGATAACAAGTTCGGCCGAACTTGTTATCGTCTTCAACAAAACCTGCTCATCTCAATAAAAACCATTTTAATCAAATCCAACTTGAATCTATGGTCGATTTATGTTGATTATCTCAGTTTTAAGTTCAATTTGTCCATTAGATTCCTAAATCTATTAGATTTTATCATTTAAGATCTAAGTTAAACAATCTCGTTCAATTGACGGTTCAAAACTTGATTCTATACCTCAGCCATTGCAATAAGTGTGCAAATCACTTAAAGCAATATGAATTTTGGCAGCAATTCGACGTTAAAATGACAATCTTGAACAATCGCTCATAAACCTCAAGTTCACTCAAAGAGAATAGTATGCAGATAATGAAGTTCGGCCGAACTTGCAAGGTATATATACCTTAGCAAGTTCGGGCGAACTTGAGAGCCCAAGTTATAAAGCCCATGTAAGTCCGAGCGAACTTGCCTATCTTCATCCAGCTATCAAAACAAGTTCGGTCGAACTTGTTTCAAAGTGAAACTTTAATTAGTTTAGCAAGTTCGGCCGAACTTGCCTTAACCCAATTTCAACTTTTCAATTTTAGTCCATGAACTTTTCCCATTTTACCAGTTCTGAAAATCCACTCAGTTGACCAAGTCCAAGCTAATGACCTTGGTTAACCGATTTGTCTGCCGAGTCCAAGTCAATGACCTCGGTTTGACCCGATACGAACAAACTGTTGAACTTTTCAAACTTTTCAAAAATCAAAGTTTCAAATTAATGAACTTTTTCATCGTTTTGGCTTATCAGATTTTGCAAATTAGCTCCCAACCCATTGTCAATTAGATTCCCACCAGTTTAGCACCTTACCAGACTTCGAAGACCCGTTCTCCAACATTGGTTTGCTGAAAACAATGTAGAAACAAATCTTTTTGTATTTTTGTAAATTTATGCTAAAACACACTGAAAATCTTCTTTTTGGATTTAATCTGTAAAGCAGATAAACTATGTACACAACAAAGTAAACTATGTACAAACATATTTACAGACATATTTTTGTGAATTCATGTCTAAGGATCATATCAGTTATATGAGACATATCACCAGTACCATTGACCTTTTAGATGACTTTAAGTTTTAAACTCGTTTACCTAGATTGTCAATATGTTTGTCCACTTAAACTTTTTCACGTTTCTCAATTGTTCCAAGATATGTTAAGATTTGATTTATTAAACTTGACTTAACTGTGTTTTCCACTTCTTGAATATACTCCCGTATCAAGATTTCGTAGATTTCATCTTAGATATCTGTCTTTGGGTTAATGCGAGACCTTGAGAGCTCAGGTTAATACTACCGTACAGACAAAGAGATGAAGGCTCGACTTTAAGGTGTGTTCCATTTAAGGAATCTTTTCAGCACTGCAAATGATTAGATCTTTCGATACTTTTCAAGATTGCATGCAGTTTAGGGGTTTATAGCGAAAGTATTATAGAAGTTCTAGGCTATTGCTTCCGCAAAATCAGAAGAACTTGTATAATACTGCAGATATCAACTATCTATAAAGACCTCGTATCTCAGAATCAGGCAACCCTTCAATCGAAATTTCGGAGTACGAAGTCCATAATCCAAGATGTGTTAATCCACAAGTTTAAGCAGTTGCTAAATTTAGTTTATATCTCGGAAACAATTTACTGAACATGTAAAGTCTATCGACACATCCACAGTAAGACTTGTTTATCACTTTTAAACTTTTCATTTCTTTAGCATACTGTGATAGTCCACTGATGTACTATCATTTCTTTATTGTGACACCAAATTCTTTTTGCCTTTTTCAATGTTTTTGTATTTTTTGATTTTTCATATGTTTTTGTATTTTCTCAAACTTTTCTCCCTCTAAAATCAAAAACATATTTTTGTATTTTAGTTTTTTTTGAAAAAATACTAATGCTAAAAATATGACAAACCAATGTGGATCACGTGAACTCGTCGTTTGATCCGTATTTAACCTCAGCTTCTGCACCTGTCAGCAAATTTTTAATACCGTTAAGCCTCATTAGATATTTAAATCTTGTTAAAGGAAATGCTTTGGTATAAAAATCAGCCTTTTGTTCATCGGTGTGGATTTTTTCTATTCACACCAACTTCTTTTCATAGCAGTCACGAATGAAGTGATAACGAATTTCAATGGATTTGAGAACAACAGGATTTTTTCTATTCGCACCAACTTCTTTTAGTACGTGAGTGATGAACAGGATTTTTGGTTATATCGATAGCTGCTTTGTTATCTACGAATAAAGGCGTATCAAGAAATAGCATACCATAATCCCTCATCTGTTGTTGAATCTAAAGGATTTGAGAACAACAGCTGGAAGTAGAAATGTATTCTACCTCACAGGTAGAGAGAGAGACCGTGGTCTGTTTCTTGCATTGCCATGTTACCAAACGTGTTCCGAAGAACTGGTATCCTGCCGTTGTAGATTTTGAGTTCAACTTGTCCACCCTGAAGTCTGAGTCAGCGTATCCCGTGAGATCAAAAATGTCGTTCTTTGGATACCACAAGCCGGTGCTGACTATCTGCATGTGTGAAAATCGAGGACTGGATCGGTATCTCGCGCATAGGCAGGTAGGATACATGATGTCTGGGTGAGATACCATTAGATACATCAGAGATCCTATCATCAATCAATAGAGTGAGTCACAACTTTGGTTCCCGTCTCGTCAATGCAAATCCCATGGTTCAGTGCCAACGGAGTCGAAAGCGGCTTCGAGCTATCCATTTCAAACTTCTTGAGGATGTCATGAACATACTTTATCTGATGAATGAATATGCCGTCTGGTAACTGATCGACCTGTAATCCGAGGAAGAATTTCATTTCACCCATGGAGGACATCTCGAATTTCTTCTTCATGATCTTTTCGAACTCTTTGCAAAGACTATCATCCGTAGAACCGAAGATGATATCATCCACATAGATTTGTACAATGATTAGATGAGACCCGACTTCTCTAGTAAACAATGTACTGCCCACTGTGCCTCTTGTAAAGCCATTTCCAACGAGATGTTGCGATAACGTCTCGTACCAAGCTCTCAGGGCTTGGTGTAATCCCTATAAGGCTTTGTCTAGTAGATAAGCTTTGTTCTTGTTCAGTGGATCGACGAACCCTGGTGGTTGGCCGACGTACACTTGTTCTCGAAGTTTACCGTAAAGAAATGCAGATTTTACATCAAACTGGTACACCTTAAATCCTTTCCAAGCTGCAAACGCTAGAAAAATGCGGATAGACTCTAATCGTGCAACCGGTGAGCATACTTCTGTGTAGTCAATACCCTCTTGCTGGTGGAAACCTTTGACAATTAAAGGAGCTTTGTTTCTGACAATTACACCCGATCGTCTTTTTTACACTTGAAGACACACTTCGTATCAATAGCTTTCTGCTTCGGTGGTAAGTCTACAAGCCTCCAAACACCCAATTTTTCGAACTGGAACAGTTCCTCTTGCATTGCTATCACCCAGTTCTCGTCACCAAGAGCTTCATTTACTGTTTTTTGCTCTATTTGAGAAATGAAACATGAATAGTAGCAGTAGTTTTGAGTAGGAGCAACTCGGGTGTAGAAACAACTAAGTGCTTTGTTGATTTGGCTTCGTGTACGCACACCAGTTTGTAATTCACCAATGATATTCGTGAAGGATGGTAAGAATACGGTCGCGGCATTTCTTCGCTAGGAACATCAACTGAGCTTTGCTGATTTGAGATGTTCTGATCAACAGTCACTTCAACGTTAGGAGTGCTAGATGATGCTTCGTTCTGATTGTCTGTGTTTGCGGATTGATTCAACATGTTAGATATCTGCTCAACTTCTTCATCCGATGAGGATTCACCATCAGCATCAAATGTCGGCTCTTCATCAGAGTCAGAATTCTGATTCGAGGCATACTTGGCACTGTTGTAGCATTTTCTAGTTCGGAAGAAACATTTGATGGAATTATAGACGGTGTCGCTTCTGCTTCAGAAACATTCTCAACTTGAACACCGCTATTATTAGGACCTGCTCCGGAAGACAAAGAATCCAATGTGGGTTGATTAACCACAATTGGTCTAATGATTTGTTCCTGATTCGCCGACTGTTGAAGATAATATAACTCTGCAATTTCTTCTTCAGAAGGTTCTTCCGGCAAGTCGAATGACTTCCAAAGGTCTTGATAGTTGAACAGCCATGCGTCACCTCTTCTTTGAATAGGATCAGTATAGTTGAAGCAATCAACATGTTGTGCCTCACTTACATTTCTCAACGAAGGAATATATACTCTTCGTAGCGGACTCGCATACCCGACAAAGAAACCTTCAAGCGATTTGGCCCCGAATTTATCATCTTGATCTATTACAGTACATGGCGCACCAAATGGCTCTAGAAACTTCAATTTGGCTTCCGTCGGTTAATCATTTCAAAACATGTCTTTTTTGATGGTTTGACAGTTAAGACCCTGTTCAGTGTGTAGCAAGCTGCTGCAACTGCCTCACTCCAAAAGCTTACTGGAAGTTTCGAATCTGCAAGCATGGTTCTTGTTGTTTCTATTAAAGTTCTGTTCTCCCTTTCAGCTACACCGTTTTGCTGCGGAGTATAGAGTGCACTGAATTTGTGCAAAATACCTTTGGCTTTGCAAAATTCCTTCATCTTATTATTCTTGAATTCTGTGCCGTTGTCACTGCGGATTCGTCAGACAGGTAGATGATAAAGGTTTTCTAACTTCTTGAAAAGAATAACCAAATTTTCAAATGTTTCGTCTTTTGATTCTTGGAAGAAAACCCACGAATAACGTGAATAGTCATCTGTCACAACTAAGCAGTATAAGTCTCCTGAAATACTTCGGACATTGACAGGACCAAATAAATCCCCGTGGAGACGTTCAAGTGGCAGCTTAATAGAATTCAGAATCTTCTTCGGATGTGACTTTTTGATCTGCTTCCCCTTTTTACATTCTAAACAATGATCAGACATATGGAAGCTCTGAAGATTAACACCCTTAACCAGATCATTATGTACCAGAAAATTCATTTTACGTAAATGAATGTGCCCCATTTTTCGATGCCAAAGAATAGAATCTTTCTCAGTAGCCTTTGTTAGAAAACATTGTGCTGATCTTGATGATGTGGTAGCGAAGCCCATATCTAAGACATATAATTCGTTCTCGCGCGGAGCTCGCATCCGAATCCACTCATCAGGTATTTTGAAACCCGGCTTCAGAATAATACACTCTTTATCGTTGAAATGCACCGTGAACTGTTTGTCACAAATCTCCGATATGCTCAGAAGATTATTCTCAAGCTCAGCAATGAATTTCACTCGATCAAACGATACAACGCCGTTGGAGAGTTTTCCCTCGGTAACTATCCTTCCACCTTGATTACCGGCAAATCCAATATATCCGCCGTTAATAGCTTTGTTGTCAAACAAAAGAGCTTTCATTCCCGTCATATGTCTGGATGCTCCACTATCCAAAATCCACTTTGAAAGAACAGATCTTTGGAGCCCCTGCACATATTAAAATCTAGTTAAACAGCGCGACCCAAGCCTTCTTGGTCTTGGGTTTGGGATAAAAAGTTGGTAATCATCCTCATAATCTCCATCTGAGCCTCCACTGTCATTTACATTTTCAAAATTCCCTTTCTTATTACCTTTTGAATTGTTACCACTTGTAGATTTGACAATTTCGGTTTTGATCTCAGACTTTGATTCTTTGTTATCAGTCTTAACAAGCTCAGACTTGATAACCTCAGATGTTGTTGACTTTTTCTTAGCAATCCACGCTTGTGATTTAATGTTTGCCTTTTTTATGTAAAACTTGTTTTCATTTGTCCTGGAAGTTTCATGTTTTTCGAAAGTTGAGTTTTCAAATTTCTTTTCAATTTTCGGTTTAACTTCAGGTTTTGATTCATTTCTTTTCAAAATCGTTACAGGTTTTACAAACTCTGGTTGCTTTGGTTTGACAACATCTGAACTTTCTTTCCTTCAAAGATAGGTCGGCTTAGACTTCGGACACTTCCGTGCAATATGACCAACTTCATTGCAGTTGAAGCAAGTCCGATTATCATGTGAATAACCACTAGTGGATTTTACCCCACTTGCAGCTTTGGCCTTATCTCGAAGTTCTTTCTGTTGCTTAAACTCATCATTTGATTGTTTCCCAATCAAACTTTCCTCATGAACCGTGCTTGTCCAATAAACGAATTTCATGTTTTTATCTTTGTACTCGTGAAATGGTGACATTTTCTTAACCGGTTCTTCATCCACATCTAAACCCAGCCCAGCTCTCCGGTTTTCCGGATGATCCCCACTATTTCTCCGGTACTTATTGTAATTTCTTTTGGGTTTAGAATAGAATTTCTTTTCATTTTTCTCCAGGTCCTCTGATGAAACTTCAACCTGTTTAAACAGTTTATCCAATTGATCTTCTTTGACATTCCGAATCGGAAAACTATCATCAAAGTATAATATATCAGATTCCTTAACCTTGTACATGACAACATTAGGATCATCACATAGATCATCTTCCGATGATGTATCGTCATCTTTGGATTTTGTGTCAGAACTGTTCAAACTCGAGGTGGCGCTCTCAAAGCTGCCATCATCAGAATCATTCAGAACATTTTCAACCACATTTTTATCCACCACATTATTGTCATCATCTGATTTAGTATATATTACATCAATGTTCTCCGGCAACTCATTTTTCTTTTCAGATAGCAACTCGTTGCTGAGTGCCTGATCCATTCCATCAGCAATTTTGCGACAATACTTTTCACGTAGGGGTGGAGGAACATTGTTGTATTCTCTACCATTTTTCTTTTTAGACCTTTTATCATTTTCTTCCGATGAAATCGTGGGAAGGATATGCTCAATGACATATGCGTTAGTCGTATAACTTCTTAAAAGTTGTTGAACACGTTCTGTTTCAATTTTCATGTCCTAGAGTTGTTGTTTAGTTTCGGCAATGGTGTTAATGTAAATGTTTATTGCTTTTTGTTTATCCATTACCGTCCCTTTTAACATCCTCACAGTATCGTGTTGTTAAATATTATTTCTGTCGAGCCTGCCATAATCACCTTTCATTTTGTCATATGCTTCCTTCATTGTACGATAATAATATTTGAAATGTTCATTATGTACATTGAGTTCAGCGATGATTTGTGATTTTTCGGAACATTTAGCAAATGGCTCAGTACATTTTTTGCAAAGTTTTACAACCTCCACAACTTACACTTTGACAACTTCCTTTTCAACGATCTTTACCTCTGGACCTACCTTGGTTAGATTTGCCATCATTTCTTTATTAGCAATGTCCGTGAGGTTTTCAGCATTCACATCTTGAGTAGCATCAATGATAACTTCTTCATCACTCGATTTCTCCTCGACCACAGGCTCCTGAGAACTTCCGTCAAAGTTACCTACAAAACTAGAAGTTGAATTAGGAGTAAAAATACCTTGTCTTCATGTGAAGAAACATCTCCTCTTCTTCCTGTTGTTGCAGATATTGTTCCAGTAGAGCATTCTCCATAGCTGCTGCATCTTCGGCAGATGTATCCTCGACAATCTCAGCCATCAATGCAACTCCTGTCTTCTTTCCAATAAAAGAATTCCAATCGAAATCATCATCTTCGTTGGTAGAAACCATTGCCTTCTCAGTATTGTTGGATGATTTCTCTTGAATCTTAACTTGAGTCTTTTTCGGAAATGGTTTATACTGAAGTGACTTCTTGTAGTATTCGTTTCCACCTCCAAATGGACTCTGATTGCCCGTTGCTTCAGGATTTTTGCATTCTCTCTTGAAATACCCTTTCTGTCGGCATCTGAAACAAGTGACCTTCGATTTGTCGAACCCTAGCTTGTTGCTTGAATTTCCGATATCTCGGCCAGTGAGTGCAACAAACTTTATAACCCTTCGAATGATAGAAGCCAAGGACCATTTAATGTCCATCAGTTCAAGCTCTTCTTCGTCCACCTGATCGTAGTCATCGGTGGTCATTTCGGGATTGCCAATTTTCCCTGCTACCAGACTTTCATATGATTCTAGAACTGTGGCGAGAAGTGACATGTGTTGTTTAGCAATTTGCTCAGAAACAACATTGTTTAAGTTGACAGCAATGTTACACTTGTACACATTCGGATCAAAATTCGTTTGTTGATTCTGATTTGCTTGACTCTGATATGATGAATTTGAACTAGTGCTTGAAAACGAAGAGCTCAGTGGACTTTGATCATATTGAGGTTGATTATGTGGCTAAGAATTCATGTTTGCACTGAATGCTGTTTGAATCTTTGGGCTTGAAATGTTGTCTTGCATTCCGTTCTTGTAATACAGACCAACATCTTGAACAATGTTAGCATTCTTCGACTTTGCGATCTTTAGAAGCTCCATTTCATGACCTTCAAGTTTGTCGATGAATGTAGACAGCTTGAAGAATTCCCAATTCGGACTTTCTTTCAAAACCATAAGGTAAGTAGTCCATTCTCCGTCAGGTAGCGCATCAGCAAGCTTATCGATGTACTCTGGTTCTGTCTTCTCGAGACCGTGTCTCCTCATTTGAACTTTTAGATGACAAAAACGCTCAATCATCTGTTTCATAGTCTCGCCCTTCAACATGGTAAAAATATCGAATTCCTTCAAGATAAGAGCTTTTTTACTCTTGATCATCTCTGCACTTCCTTGGTATTTCTTTTGCAGTGATAACCTCTCTCGTAGTCGTGTATTCAGGCAATAAGACCAAAATATCCTCTTTAACAGATTGTATAATGAGACTGATCATCTTTTTCTCAGCAATGTATTCATCCTTTTGTATTGTATAGTACTTGTATTTTTCCAGAACTTGTTGATTCTCGTCTAACGGAACGACATAACCTCTCTCAATAGCCACCCAGCTTTGGAAATGCATGGCTTGAACCCAATAACTGAACTTCTTCTTCCATCCTTCGTACTCGTCCATACTCATTAACTTCGAAGGTTTGACGGACGTGCCCATTTCGTTGTCAAGGTTGACTTGCTGTATCACATTAGCATTGGATGTACCCACTCCTGACATAAATGCTCTCTGAAGATCATCCATCACGAATATCGACACACGTACACTGAAAACACGTTAAAACTTTGAAAAAGATTAGATTCACTACAAGTTCGGTCGAACTTGCAGTAGAATGAAGAATTTCAGACTTTTAATCACAAGTTCGGTCGAACTTATGAATTCTGATTTGAAAATATCCCTGAGTCAACCTCGATCGAACTTGCAATTTGAAATGTTATAAGAATCTTGCAAGTACGGGCGAACTTAGCTTAAGCTTTCCTGATTTTTATCAAGTTCGGTCGAACTTGATAAAATATCAATGAATCTTTAGTAAGTTCGAGCGAACTTAGCTATAATTCTCTCAAAAACCTTCAAGCTCGAGCGAACTTGATAGAAACTCACTCAAAAAGTGACTTTCTAACTCAAGTTCGGCCGAACTTGGCTAACAAGTTCGATGAAAATGAGTTTTTCAAACATGGGTTTTTCAACAATTTGACACCAATTCGTTTGATTTTAGTCTCCAAACTCTCAGGGGTTTATCTATGATGTATTTAGCATGTCATATTCAAAATTGGACAGAATTTGCCCGTAAATTTTTCATTTTTCTGTAAAAGTTAAGAAAATAAAAAGAATAGAGTAGAATTAGAAGTGTTGTTGTCTTGATATCAATCAAATAAGGCTATTCTAGCTCTGATACCACTTGTAGGACCGATCCTGATAGCATACGAACCTAGATTTGATATCTAATGTCCATAATAGCGGAAATATTACGACACGATTACCAAATAACAAGAATTACTCAGTTAAACATCAATTTTATTGATATAACATCAAGTCTCCAATTTAACAGAGCTTCGCCTCAAAGTGCGTAAAGTTACAAATGACAATCACAAGCTAGCTATATATAGGGAGACAAGTTCGCTAGAGAGTATGTGAGTTCGGGCGAACTTGACATAGTCAAGTTTGGCCGAACTTGCTACCAAAACACATAAATACTTCGTTTCGCTAGCCTATTCACATCTAATCTATACAGACTCGATATAAGACTAAGACATAGACATTCTGCACCAACACCCAACAAGACCCTTCCCCTTGTCAACAACAACTTTCTCCTTCTCAACCTTCTCCTTCACCTTCTCATCCTTCTCATTCACCTTCTCCTTTTCCTCCATAGATTTCTCATCACCCTTCACAACCTTTGCTTTCTCAACCTCACCAGAAGCCCCTTCCCCCAAGGAAGCAAGCTTAGAAGATCCCCCTTTCCATTTCTTTATAGAAACAGTTTTTGATAATCTTGTACCGCTAACTCCCACTTCTAAAAATTGAGTGGACTTCTCAGAAACACTCGCTTACTCTCATTCAATTTCTTCAAAACAACAGACATTTCCAAACCAGAAGCACCCCCTGCTCCACTCGAAGCTTCGGACATAACCTCTTTCTTCACCAACTTTATCCTAGTAACAGAGGCAACAACGTTAGCATCATCCTCATCACCACTATCAACAGAGATAGGGTCAGAGAATTGGGAAACAACGATAATGGAGGTAGCTCCCCTAGTAGACCTTTGGACCAGAGCATGTAGGGAACACTCTCCAAATCCCCAGAAATCTAGACATGTTCAGTACGATGAACAACAGATGGACCACCCTCAGGAATTTCCCTTAGCTCAATTTCCACAACTGATGGATCGTCAAGAAGAATGTAATCCAAAGCACTCATCCGGACAAGTGGACCTTAATATCAAAGCGGCATGATGAAATACGTAAACCTTTACAATTAAAGGCCCAAAGTAGATTGATAGCTTCTGACTGGGAAGCCCATAGCCACAGAACAAATACCCCATGCTTTTTCCCCCATCTGATGATTTGGAACTTTTTCTTTTTAGAAATAACTTACATGATATCAAACGCCACAAAAAGAAGCACGAGCAAGGTAACTCATAACTTGTTAACAAAATCAAGGGACGAGGATAAAAACCCCTAGACTTAGAGTCATAAGCACCGATATTTACAATATCGATACTCATGACTGGGGGCTGATGACATGGGTACTCGGAAATCCCACTCAGCAAAACTAACACTAATAATTATTGCAATAAGTAACAAAGGAGAACAAACGTTAACCGGAAACAGGAAGCTGGAAGTCGGAAGCTCTAAGCTCCCGACGGGAAGCTAATACACCAATAGCTGGTGACCAGGAGCTAAAGTTATTGTACACGTTGGAACTTGAACTCGGCATGTAAAAAGTGATGAGACTTCTCCTTAAGAACATAAAGATGACCTCAAGACACACAAACCTGAATCTTACGCAAAGAGGCAAGCCTAACCCTGCAAGCAACGTCAAGGGAAGAAAAGCTTACCAAGACAAGAAGGTATAAGCTGGCACAGGCTCCCCTGGGCAAAGCATTCTACCTATAACAGGGGAGTCTTGCTTAGCTTGAAGTAAGTTCACTCACTCTATTCTCACTCTCATTTCTTAACCTATACCATTTCACTAAGACTTTTAAGAACTACCCACTGATTCTCACCCCGGAGTCCAAACGCGGGAGGCCACCTCTCGCGTTAAGGCTAACGGTGTTCTTTGATTGCAGATTCCGACCAAGGAGCTATCTTTTGGAGTTGATACTGGACCTCCCCCTACCATACTTTTGTTGCTTTAACACATATTAAAGAACATAAAAATTCTCATTTTATCATATAACTTTGTTAAAAACTATGATAATAAAGTATATAAAAGGCATTAACGTTTGAAAAAGAATTTGATTGAACCACCGTTCAATAAAAAAGGTCAACGTAAAAAGCGAATTCTCTCTTTCACTCCTTTCAGTTATTGGTCCTCAGTTAATGGTCCTCGCTTAATCTTAACCATATTAATCAGAGCCTAATTGCCAACGACACTTTTTAGGGAATATTCATTGTGTATTTGACCCTCAAGCATGTGATGAAGGATATACATGCCCGTAAAAGTACACACGCGCACATATATTTGTAGTTATGTATGTTTATAATCAGCTTATGAATAATTATACAATATTATATTGTCTATTATTACACAACCTTATACCCTTTTATCAACTTATTTATTTTTAAAGTAGTATTATGCTTAAACTAAAGGTAAGAAAACTGTTATTTTATATTATAATTGTTTACTAGTAGTAAAACCCGTGTGCAAACACAGATGGTGTTTAGAAAACCATGCATACCACAATTTTGTTAGTTAAAAGGTTAAAAATCTTGTCATTTTCAGCTACAATTTACATTAGATTTAGAGTAAGAGAAGAGATCTCCTCTGTGATAAAATAGAACATAATACAAACAGGGACTTTAGCAAGCAGCTAAACAACCCTAATACTCACACAACAGTATAATGAAATACAACATGTCAAAAAACTAACAAAGACTAAATTCTTGAACCTACTCCAATTGTCAAGACTGATGTCTGCTCTTTTGAACCTCCTTGTTACACACCAGAAGGTCACAACCATGATTTCTTCCACCAACTCTTCCCATTGAATAGTTTTTTGTTGCGCTGCAGACTAGTTTTTTTGGCAGCACAACTCTTCCCTTGATTTATACAGACCGTTCTTTTTCCGACGAAACTGCCCATAGATTCTGCAGGTTTTTTTCTTTAGACCGGTTTTTCTACAGACCAGATTTATTTTAGTTTAGAACCGGTTTTTGAAAAATATTTTTTTAAATAAACCGAACTGGTTATGATCGGTTAAGGCTTTAAGTAATAAAAACCGATTATAAAATGGAACGGGTTTTCGAGAGTGAAGAAAAAACCGACCGGTTATTAAAAAAGAGCCAGTAAAATAAATACAAGAAGCTTAAGATCTGGAAAAAAACCAAAATTTAGATAAATTTGAACTCAAATGTACATCCAAAGAACCTATAATCAATAGTACTCGTATAAAACTAAATATAAAGCAATGCCAAAGGCAATCACAAGATAGACAGGTCAACCTGACTCTGCCAGCATTGAATCGTATTAAAAGCAATGAATTTCAACCCTAACCCATTAGAAAGCCAGGTCAACGCACAACCATCAGAATTTGATAAAGATAATAGTTTACTTGTATAGAAAGCATAGTTGAGGCATCCAATAGAGCAAAAATGGTGGTGGGAGACTGGCTCTAGCACTGGTTCAACCTTGGAATCAGGATCGAGCACTGTTCAGGTTTGGACTCTGGCTCGAGAGCTGGTCCTTGCTTTGACTTGGGCTCGAGAACTGATTCGCACTCAGGTTTGTACTCCGATCCGGACTCATGCTCTGACTTAGCATCATGCTCTGAGTCAGGTTCATGCTCTTATTTACAGCCACCATGACTGATGATTATCTTAAATTTATAATAATCATAAAACTAGAATAACTTGGAAACTTATGTTAGGATCTGAGTTTCAAATAGCTGTGATTCCTTTGTAAAAATGATTGATGAATTTAGAAAAAACAGAGTGTAAATGCAGCAGAATGTAGAAAACTTTATATCACAACTACTGGAATGTAACACCCTAAATCACGTAATATAACACACGCGACGGAAATACTTGGGGAGTCACGTTACCAATTGTTTCACAACACATGGTACTTAAAGTTTGTTTTATTAAATCATCGAATTACATTGACTTAGAATAAAGATTATGAAATACAATGGAAATGTCTTTCAAGTTTTAAAGTCACTAAAGCCCGAGTCCATCCTATGTGTAGCATGCGGCGTCAATCATCACAAAAGTAAACCTGAAACATATGTGAAAATAGGTACGTCAGCATAAAAATGTCTGTGAGTAACATAGGTTTTTGTTGATGAGGATTCATGGCTTTGAATTGTTAAAGAAATGTTTAACTAAAAGTAGCCAATGAACCTTTGTAAAAATTGTTTTCTTTTGTAAAATCATATGAAAATCAATGATTTAAAAGAATGATGCATGGTTAACTTAATAACCAAAATATGTCTTTTGTAAAAATAGTCATGTCTTTGTATGAAATGTGTCATGTCTAAATCAATGTCTTTGTGTATACCAGGTGTTATGTATAAACAATGTCTAGTGTAAACCAAGTGTTGTGTATAAACTAATCTCATGTATGACAATGTCGAGTAGTATCCAATGTCTTTTTTAAATATGTCATGTCTTGTCTTAGTTCAAAGTGAGTTAGATAACGCTACGATATATAATATGATAAAAGCACTTATACATAGCAAGTACAGGCGGCGTATCCACCATGCTTTTATTATATTACACACGGCTCGTTATCTAAAACACATACCATAAACCAATCGTCCAATTATCCTTGTTATAAACCAATCGTCCTTGTATAAACAATATCTTTGAATAAAAAAAGGTTTTGTTTAAATCCAAAAGTTACGTCTTATAAACCATTGCTTTTATTGTAAAAACAAACATTAGGATTGTTGGCGAATACATTCAAGCCTTGTCGACTATCGAATAAACCCTTATAAAAACAAAGGTCTATTAATGTTCATCGGATTCTGTCATTCCCCAATGGATACTTTCAACGACTAGAAAACGGGAATGGGGTGTCAAATCTATGGTACCATTTACATACTACCGGTCGGCATCAATGTTAATGAATGTATCATTGTATATTCAACACACCAATATGTCTTGAACAATGTAAGCATGTTATGAAAATGTCTAGAAACCATCAACTTGGCATACTAAGTCAATATACCAAGCAAAATGTCTTGAAATCGTGTACTAGGTATGCTAAGTCAACATACGAAGTAAAATGTCTTTAAAAGCATGTGTAGGTATACTAAGTCAATATAGCTTGTAAAATGTCTTTGAAATCATATGCTAGGTATGCTAAGTCAACATACGAAGCAAAATGCAATTGAAATCATGTACTATATGTACTATGTAATCAAAGCATATGTAATGTCATGAAATCGCGAAAATAGTCATAAGCACATATGTATTACCCCAATACATTTATAAAACATAAAAGAGGGGACTATGTACTCACTTGGTATTGCTAAGTAACCTTAAATCAAAGATCGAACAAGCTCAAAAGTCCGAGAAATCAAGCGTGTCCTAAAATCGGATAATTGTGTAAACATCGGGACCTTAATCGGCGGAACAGATAGAATGAGGTCTTGTAACCCAAATGAGTGATGGAACTCATATAAAATGGTTTAACAAAGTCGACATTCTGATTTGAAACGGTTCCTAAGTGCTTTTGACCCATAATGGCTCGTTAAGGTAGTTTACGCTACGTTAACGGGTCATTTGCTTAATCACGTGATCGGATGGTTAGATATGTGTTATGATAAGTCTTTAATGGTTAAACATGTTTGAAATTGTTATTTGATCAGATTACATGTCAAAATTTATGTTACATATGATTTAGGTTGATTTATTCGCAAAAAGGGTGTTTTGGTCATTATTGAAGATTATAACAACTAATTATCATAACACTAACCAAATGATATGACCATAAGGTATAACCTCAGAGGGTTATTCCCTATATAGCTATGGTCACAAAGATGTGTTTGGTCGGATCCTAAGATCGACCAAACGGGTCGGATTCAAAAGTCAAAGTGGTGGTCAAAACCGCGCGACAAACGATCCTAAACAAGCACTAAACTAAAAGTGACGAATTAGACATGTTTTGACATGTCTAACTAAGTTATAAAATTGTTTTGGTATCAAAACAAAGTGTTTTGATATCCGAAAATAGTCCCGTAGTATAATGTGTATTTATCGCATTGTTGACCGAAACTTTGACTCGCCACAATAACTAGAAAACGTAATAATCAGTAGGCATGATCACTAAGGACCATAACCATCATGATCACGATCACGTTGCAAAGTTCAATTGAACTTTGTTTTGACCAATTCATGGTCAGAATTAAAAGTCAAACAGAAAGTCAAACTGTTTGATTTTTAGCTCAAATATGCTAAAAGAATTGAACAAGACATGGATGAGACACTTACTAACACTCTAGGAGAGCCTAGAACTCAGAAAATGATCACCAAATGGTTGCAACTCCAGATGAAAGAAAGAAAGGATTGTGCAAAGTTCCAAATGATTGAATTACCTTGCTATTTATAGTTGAATTGGAGCTATAAGATTAATACAAGTGTCCATGAGTCATCAAGGAGGTTGGATGAGTAGCCTAACACTTGCCAATTGAAGAGAAAGGGTGGCAATTTCGAATGCTTAATCATCAAAGAAGTTAACCAGCTGCTGCCATATCTGCTAATCTGGGGACCCCTTACGGACCGTATGGGGTTTGCCTTACGGTCCGTAAGGCCCTTGCAGGGGCAGAAGTTTTAAAATTGGCAGAACAGGCCCCTGCAAACGTTTCATCGCGTTTTGACACTTCTAACACCCTTTACCTCATTTTTAAGCTCCAATAGGATGATAAAGCATAGGGAACTTGAAATATGTTAAAAAATGTTCCGGGTGTTGGTTCGTTGGGTCGTACGGTTGCGGTTTTCGGCTAATTACGACGAAAATCGTAAAGATCGCGTGCATGACCGTAAATGCGTAACGAATGATATTTTTGCATTCCAATAATCAAAATACAAGATTTTAATGGTTACAAAAGTTTTTAGACGTGCGTACATGTTCCGGATTAGAAAATACGCGTGACGACATAATTTCGCAGAATTTGCAAAATAGCCCCTGAAGTTGAATAAACATGTTTTTGCCATACCGAAGCCCTCGAAACTTATTTCTAATCTATGTTAAGGGTATTTAAGGTATGTTTAGCTTATAAACTTGTTTCGGATTGTGCGTCGCTACGAGAATAGGCAGACTTTCGTAGTTTGTCGTAAATAGTCCCTGTGATCGAATAGGCTTGTTTTTGACATACCAAACCCTTCAAAACTTATTTCTAAGTTATGTAAAGGATATTCAGGGTATGTTTAGCTTATGTCACTATTCTGGAATATACGTTGCATTTAACTGATTACGTTTATGTAACAATGTATATGTAAATTTATAGAAATTGTTTAAAATCTTGATTTTGAACAGGGATTGATATTGTGCAATTGTTATGGATTATTTCACAATCCAACGAATAAAACACAAGGTGTTATTGCTTATGAAATTGTTCAGGATTTGATAATGACAACTGAAGGCACAGTTGTCATAGTCTCCCCTACTTTAGGAATTTCGTCCCAAAATTTATTCGTAGGAATCCGTTTGCATAAGTTGTGTCAAGCAATCATTTTGCGCGGAATCTAGGGTTTCATCTATTTACATAGAATAACCCATCAAGGATCTCCATGTAAGGAATAGCTTTATTATTCCCTAGTGGATACTTCCTCAGATAATTGTAGGAAGTGGGAATGGGCTGTTATACCTGTGATGCTCATCTCCTAATAGATACTTCCTTGATTAATGCAGAAAGTGGAGATGAGGGATTTGATTTATGGTTTACCCAAATCGACCAATAGTCCTGTGAGTATCCTTTAAGTGTCTAACTATTAAAATAGAAAGATCTTGTAAGGATTTGGCTCTTCGTTTCAATGTCTTGTTAAGCATTCATAGAAATCCAATTAAGGATTTAAAAGCAATACTTCAAGTGTCCCTTTAAGAATCTAATTATTAAGATAGGAAGATTCTATAAGGATCTGGGTTTCATCTCTGCAGTGGATATTCTTCAGAAGCAAAAATGAATGGATGATTCATTTTCCTCAATGGGTTCTTCGTCAGAAGTGGAGATGTAGGATTAAGATTAGATTATTCATTCCTCAGTGGATATTTCTTCAGAAGCGAAAATGAATGGATAACTCATTTTCCTCAGTGGATACTTTGTCAGAAGTAGAAATGAAGGATTTATGAAATAGATTATTCATTTCCTAGTGGATGTTCTCCAGAAGTGAAAATAAATGGATAATTCATTTTCTCAGTGGATACTTCGCTAGAACTGGAAATGAAGGATTGCGAATATATTATTCATTTCCCAGTGGATACTTCTTTAGAAGTGAAAATAAAGGATAACTCATTTTCCAATGGATACTTCATTAGAAGCGGAAATGAAGGATTTATAAAATAGATTATTCATTTCCCAGTGGGTATTTTTCAGAAGTGAAAATAAATGGATAATTCATTTTCTCAGTGGGTACTTTGTTAGAACTGGAAATGAAGGATTGCGAATATATTATTCATTTCCAAGTGGATACTTCTTTAGAAGCGAAAATGAATGGACAATTCATTTTCCAGTGGATACTTCATTAGAAGCGGAAAGAAGGATTGTAAATAGATTATTCATTTCCCAGTGGATACTTCTTTAGAAGCGAAAATGAATGGATAATTCATTTTCCAGTGGATACTTCATTAGAAGCGGAAATAAAAGATTGTGAATAGATTATTCATTTCCCAGTGGATACTTCTTTAGAAGCAAAAATGAATGGATAATTCATTTTCCGGTGGATACTTCACTAGAAGCGGAAATGAAGGATTGTGAATGGTTATTCATTTCCCAGTAGATACTTCTTTAGAAGCGAAAATGAATAGATAATCCATTTTCAGTGGATACTTCGTTAGAAGCAGAAATGAAGGATTGTAAATCGATTATTCATTTCCCAGAGGATACTTCTTTAGAAGCGAAAATGAATGGATAATTCATTTTCCAGTGGATACTTCGTTAGAAGCGGAAATGAAGGATTGTAATTAGATTATTCATTTCCCAATGGATACTTCTTTAGAAGCGAAAATGAATGGATAATTCATTTCCAGTGGATACTTCACTAGAAGCGGAAATGAATATAGATAGTTTCAGTTTCTTGTTTAAAATAGCACATATTGATTTAAGATAACATAAAATCCTTAAGTGATTTGGATAACGCTAAGTTAAGTAATACAATAAGAACACTTATATATAGGAAGTACCATCGGCGTATCCACCATGTCTTTATTGTATTACATTCATCTCGTTATTTAATCACTCTAGATTTTATATCATTACACTCAACGGGACTTACTACCGTTTCTATGCATCAAATTTCATAATTATGTGTGCACCCATAATTACTTAACTTGTTACGTAGTCTGCATAGCTTATCTTGCCAAGTGGTAGATTATGGACAGGGTCAAAGGATGCTTTGTTTCAACAATTGGAATAGCGTGTGCGTCTTACGTGTTATTTGATAAAGAATGTGCGTTCACAATCAAGACGAATTACGAGAATAGTCCAATTTCGTAAAGAATAAGAACTTTGTAATTTGTATATGGATATACATTACATATACATGCACACGTATAATAGTTTGCAAATGAAATATCATTACATAATATCTGAAAAAGTGTTCATGAGATTCGGAAAACAAAAGAAATCGAAATGTAAACCCCTAGTTGTTTAAAACTGCATCATTGTTGGCACGAGGCTCGTTAACTGCAACGTTAAGTACACGTCCCTGAGCAGGGTTGTTAATAATTTGGTTTTGTGCAGCAGCAATGCGACAAGTGTTAGCCGTATGTCCAAAACGTCCACAATTTAAGCATTTTCGACAATGAACATTGGCATGATGGTGGAGTTTACATTGGTTGCACATAGGTGCGGTTCCATTGTATGGTTTCCTAGCTGGGCGTTGTGCTGGTTGGTTGGGAGCAACTTTATTGTTCTGAGTAACTACATCGAATTTTTGCGAAGCCTTACGCTTCTTTGACCTTTTTGAGGGTTCATTTTTAGTGTCCTTTGGTTTTTCTTGTATAGTCTCATTAGATGGTTTCTTGTCGCCTTTGCGGAAAAGTTTAGCCTTTTTGATTTGAGACTCAGTCAGGGTAGCAGAGAGTTCAATAGCCTGCCAAATGGTGGTAGGGTTGCTACCAGTAACAATGTCCTGAACAGGGTCAGGCAGGCCATCAATGTATTTTTCGATTGCCTTGTCCAAAGGCGTAACCATCGGGGGACACAACAAACTTAGCTCCTCATATCGGTCAGTGTAGGCACGATGTTCTCCACTATACTGTTTAAGATCATGGAACTCATTCTCAAGTGCTCTTTGTTCATGACGTGGGCAGAATTCTTTCATCATGGGAGCTCGAAGCTCTTCCCATGTTTGAGCCATTGCCACATTACCACCCTTGTCTCTCATCACTCCGTTCCACCACGTGAGTGCTCTCTTTTGAAAAACACTCGTAGCAAACTCTACCTTGCGTTCGTTAGGGCACTGTGCATAACGGAAAGTGCTTTCGATACTCTCGAACCATTGTAGGAGCCCAGTAGCTCCCTCAGACCTAGAAAACTTGAGTGGTTCGGCCGAACAAAATTGTTTATAGTTGCACTAAGCAGGTGCATTGTTTTTGTTATTGTAAGCTTGATTTAGTTGGGTCACAAGTTTCGGAAGTATAGCGGCCATTTGTTGCGCAATTAAAGTCGCCATGTCGGCGTCTTGAGCAGTGTTGCGATGAGGAGGCATTCTAAAAGAGAGAGGAAAATATGTGAGAGAGCGAATTAGATTGATAAAGGATAACCAATGATGAATAAATATCGACAAAGTATAAGGATTGTCATCATTTGTTCGTTATTTTAAAACAAACAATGACACAGTGACTAATCAAAGTAATGGATCTTTATAATGTATCGCGAAGACATGCTTTAGCCTATAAGTGGAAACTCACCCCAAGAGTTCCCAGGTAAGAGTGACTGGTCCGATAATGCGAATTTGTACGAACACTCTAGCCTTAGACAGGAAACTCAAGGTACAGGCATTCACCCTTCCAGATTGCACGTGTTCACATTATTAAAGCCCAAACTTTGACGGGATTTTGAAAACTTTGAAGGCAAAAAGCCAAAAGCGAATCATCCAAAAATAGACGATTAATTTTCATAATCATTTTGAAATTTGTGTTTTTGTTTTGGTATTCACCTAAGAATAGGTGATGGTATTGTGTTAATAATCTATACGCAAGTAAACTCACATTAGGGTCCTAGGAAGGTTATAGACTAGGTCAAAGCATTACTAATAACCTAATTCTCTATAACCATGGCTCTGATACCAATCTGTAACACCCCAAATCGCGTAATACAACACACGCGGTGGAAACACTTGGGGAGTCACGTTACAAATTGTTTCACAACACATGGTACTTAAAGTTTGTTTTATTGAATCATCGAATTACATTGTCTTAGAATAATGATTATGATATACAATGGAAATGTCTTTCAAGTTTTAAAGTCACTAGAGCCCGACTCCATCCTATGTGTAGCATGCGGCGTCAATCATCAAAAAAGTAAACCTGAAACATATGAAAATAGGTACGTCAGCATAAAAATGCCTGTGAGTAACATAGGTTTTTGCTGATGAGGATTCATGGCTTTGAATTGTTAAAAGAAATGTTTAACTAAAAGTAGCCAATGAACCTTTGTAAAAAAATGTTTTCTTTTGTAAAATCAAATGAAAATAAATGATTTAAAAGAATGATGCATGGTTAACTTAACCAAAATATGTCTTTTGTAAAAATAGTCATGTCTTTGTATGAAATGTATCATGTCTAAATCAATGTCTTTGTGTATACCAGGTGTTATATATAAACAATGTCCAGTGTAAACCAAGTGTTGTGTATAAACTAATCTCATGTATGACAATGTCGAGTAGTATCCAATGTCTTTTATAAAAATGTCATGTCTTGTCTTAGTTCAAAGTGAGTTAGATAACGCTACGATATGTAATATGATAAAAGCACTTATATATAGGAAGTACAGGCGGTGTATCCACCATGTTTTTATTATATTACACACGGCTCGTTATCTAAAACACATACCATAAATCAATCGTCCAATTATCCTTGTTATAAACCAATCGTCCTTGTATAAACAATATCTTCGAATAAATAAAGGTTTTATTTAAATCCAAAAGTTATGTCTTATAAACCATTGCTTTTATTGTAAAAATAAACATTAGGATTGTTGGCGAATACATTCAAGCCTTGTCGACTATCGAATAAACCCTTATAAAAACAAAGGTCTATTAATGTTCATCGGATTCTGTCATTCCCCAATGGATACTTTCAACGACTAGAAAGCGGGAATGGGGTGTCAAATCTATGGTACCATTTACATACTACCGGTCGGCATCAATGTTAATGAATGTATCATTGTATATTCAACAATATGTCTTGAACAATGTAAGCATATTATGAAAATGTCTAGGAACCATGTACTTGGCATACTAAGTCAATATACCAAGCAAAATGTCTTGAAATCGTGTACTAGGTATGCTAAGTCAACATACGAAGTAAAATGTCTTTAAAAGCATGTGTAGGTATACTAAGTCAATATAGCTTGTAAAATGTCTTTGAAATCATATGCTAGGTATGCTAAGTCAACATACGAAGCAAAATGCAATTGAAATCATGTACTATATGTACTATGTAATCAAAGCATATGTAATGTCATGAAATCGCGAAAATAGTCATAAGCACATATGTATTACCCCAATACATTTATAAAACATAAAAGAGGGGACTGTGTACTCACTTGGTATTGCTAAGTAACCTTAAATCAAAGATCGAACAAGCTCAAAAGTCCGAGAAATCAAGCGTGTCCTAAAATCGGATAATTGTGTAAACATCGGGACCTTAATCGGCGGATTGGATAGAATGAGATCTTGTAAACCAAATGAGTGATGGAATTCATATAAAATGGTTTAACAAAGTCTACATTCTGATTTGAAAAGGTTCCTAAGTGCTTTTGACCCATAATGGCTCGTTAAGGTAGTTTACGCTACGTTAACGGGTCATTTGCGTAATCACGTGATCGGATGGTTAGATATGTGTTATGATAAGTCTTTAATGCTTAAACATGTTTGAAAATGTTATAAGATTAGATTAAATGTCAAAAAATTTTTTACATATGATTGAGGTTGATTTATTCGCAAAAAGGGTGTTTTGGTCATTATTGAAGATTATAACAACTAAATATGACCATAAGGTATAACCTCAGAGGGTTATTCCCTATATAGCTATGGTCACAAATATGTGTTTTGTCGGATCCTAAGATGGACCAAACGGGTCGGATTCGAAAGTCAAAGCGGTGGTTAAAACCTCTCGACAAACGATCCTAAACATGGTTAGAATTAGACATGTTTTGACATGTCTAACATTTATAAAATTGTTTTGGTATCAAAACAAAGTGTTCTGATACTCGAAAATAGTCTCGTAGTATAATGCGCATTTATCGCATTGTTGACCGAAACTTTGACTCGCCACAATAACTAGAAAACGTGGTAATCAGTAGGCATGATCACTAAGGACCGTAACCATCATGATCACGATCACGTTGCAAAGTTCAATTGAACTTTATGTTGACCTATTCATGGTCAGAATTGAAAGTCAAATAGAAAGTCAAACTGTTTGATTTTTAGCTTAAATATGCTAAAAGAATTGAACACAAGACATGGATGAGACACTTACTAACACTCTAGGAGAGCCTAGAACTCAGAAGATGGTCACCAAATGGTTGCAACTCCAGATGAAAGAAAGAAAGGATTGTGTAAAGTTCCAAATGCTTGAATTACCTTGCTATAAGATTAATACAAGTGTCCATGAGTCATCAAGGAGGATGGATTATTGTCCTAACACTTGCCAATTGCAGAGAAAGGGTAGCAATTTTGAATGCTTAATCATCAAAGAAGTTAACCAGCTGCTGCCACATATCTGCTGATCTGCGGACCCCTAACGGACAGTATGGGGTTTGCCTTACTGCCCGTAAGGCCCTTGCAGGGGCAGAAGTTTCAAAATTGGCAGAACATGCCCCATCACACATTTCGTCACGTTTTGACACTTCTAACACCCATTAACCTCATTTTTAAGCTCCAATAGGACGATAAAGCATAGGGAACTTGAAATATGTTCAAAAATGTTCCGGGTGTCGGTTCGTTGGGTCGTATGGTTGCGGTTTTCGGTTAATTACGACGAAATCGTAACGATCGCGTGCATGACTGTAAATGCGTAACGAATGATATTTTTGCATTCCAATCATAAAAATACAGGATTTTAATGATTACAAAAATTTTTGGATGTGCGTACATGTTCCGGATTAGGAAATACGCGTGATGGTATAGTTTCGCAGAATTTGCAAAATAGCCCCTGAAGTTGAATAAACATGTTTTTGCCATACCGAAGCCCTCGAAATTTATTTCTAAGATATGTTAAGGGTATTTAAGGTATGTTTAGATTATGAACTTGTTCCGGAGTGTGCGTCACTATGAGAATCGGCAGACTTTCGTAGTTTGTCGTAAATTGTCCTTGTGATCGAATAGGCTTGTTTTTTACATACCAAACCCTTTAAAACTTATTTTTAAGTTATGGAAAGGATATTTAGGGTATGTTTAGCTTATGTCACTATTCTGAAGTATACGTTGCATTTAACTGATTACGTTTATGTAACAGTTTACGTGTAAATTTCTAGAAATTGTTTAAAATCTCAATTTTGAACAGGGATTGATATTGTGCAATTGTTATCGATAACTTCACAATCCAATGAATAAAACACAAGGTTTTATTGCTTATGAAATTTTTTGGGATTTGATAGTGACAACTGAAGGCACAGTTGTCACATGGAAGATTGCTTTGATCATCATGCTTTCAAACTTATAAGTTTTGCATGTGAATCACAACTCCCCCTCTGCCCAATGATAGATTGTTAGTACAGAATGTAAAGAAGATGATTGGAAGATAATGTGAAATGATCTTTTCAATAGATGGATAGAACAGTAAAATACATGTTCTATTTATAGTACAATCCTAACCTCTGAGCGTCTTTTGATGACGTTAGAGGTGATAGTGATAGCTAACAAAACTAACTAAATAGAAACACTGCTAAAACCTATCATCTGCTAATACAAAATGCTGTTACATTGAATAAGTTAACACTGATGATCCTAAGCACTGTTAGTCTTCATAAGAGCTTCCCTTTGGCAGATGTTCTCTTCACAGCAGGGCTTTGTCTTCAGCGGAGCTTGTACGACAGACTTTAGGCTTGGTAGTGGTTCTAAGCAGAGCTTGGAAACTCTGTTATTCAGGATCAAACATCTAATAGAAGTTTTGGCTTTATATCATCTGTTCCTTTGTATGAGTTCAATCCCAACAATCTCCCCCTGGAACAGATGATTCCAAAATTCTGATTATTCTTGATCTTTATTCCTCAACATAAGTTCTCTTATCTAACCTTTGAACTGAAGTTCAAAGTTTATAGAGCCCATATCTTCAGCATCTCTTTCAAGCTCCAGATTCATGAGATCTTGAAGGTCTTCTACACACAGCCCATATGCATCCTCCATTCTAATCTTGGTAGCATCAACATTTGATTTGAACAAAGTCAATTTATAGGTGTCTTTGTCTGACTTCCATTTTAGAATTTTTGGTTAAGATGGTTTTCTTGAGAGCTGATTTATTGTTAGATGGGTGGTTGTATTTGACTAGCAAGTTTTTGTTGATGCATATGTATGTTGGCTACGTCATCGTATAATAGCGAGTCTATAGTTAGGAATGAAATGTCGAAATTTATGTATGTCTAGGGACAAGTTCGCCCGAACTTGTCATGCCTAGGACAAGTTCGCCCAAACTTGTCATGCCTAGGACAAGTTCGCCCGAACTTGTCCATGACACAGTTCAAGCGAACTTGTCATCCTATATATAGATGTCTTGTCATTTCATTTGTAACATTCAGATATTTTGTGTACTGGACGGCGAAGCTCTGTCCAAGTGTTTCCAGGATCTGTAACGTTTGAACATTAATGAAAAATGTTAAACAGTAACAAACGAGTCTACAATGTCACCTATGCAAACGAATTCCGCACGTTTACCTTAGGTTTGCCAAATTAGTGCCTGAACGATCCGTACAACAGACCTAACAAGTGGTATCAGAGCAGGACTGGCCTAATTTGAAGACATTGGACATAGAACATCTCACTTTCTACTCATTTATTTCTTTTTAAACTTTTCTTGGACATTGGACAAAATTGACTGATTTTCAAGTATAATACGTAAAATCCATAATAGTAAAACCCTTGAAAAGATCGGAGCTAAAAACGATCAAAATCATGTCGAAATTTACAAAAAATCAAGTTTTGGAAACTCATTCTGCACAAACTTATTGAACAAGTTCGCTCGAAGTTGTACACATTTGTACAAGTTCGCCCGAACTTGTCCAAAAGTGAACAAAACTGAACAAGTTCGCCCGAACTTGTCCAGAATTATACAGGTTCGCTCGAACTTGTCCATGAGTGAACAAGTTCGCCCGAACTTGTCCAAAAGTGAACAACTTCGCGCGAAGTCGTCCATTACAAGTTCGCCCGAAGTTAAGGTGAGGTTCCAAAAAGAAAACACGACGAGACGATTTTGAAATTCAGAAAAACGTCTCGGACATTATATATCGTTAGATTCGTATCGACTAGACGATTTTAATGCTATAATCAGGTAAAAACAGTTTTCGGAAAAATATCAAACGTTTTTAGCGAACCGATACGTTAATTTTGTCGATTAAAAAGTCAAATTTTGCATAAAGCTTTTGAAAACCAATTTTTTTGTCGGAAATGGAAGATATTAAACATGAAAGAATAAATGGTTGGTTTGATGGTTTTTGTTTTTGAGGAATGAAAATGAGAGAAAAAATATTTGGATTAAGAGATTTGAACATTTTTATGTAAAAAAGATGAATCGTTAAATCAGTTGAAAAAACGGTATGATATATTACTTGACAATTTAAAAGAGTACCAGATAAGAATGTCAAGTGCTGAACAAATATCAAAATTTAAAGAAGTGTTACCTTCAGAGTGGGATGAATTTTTGATTGAATTGGAAAAGGATTCTAGATATTCAAAGTTTTATCTAGATGAGTTTTTCATTGAGCTTCAAAACCATGATAGAGAAATTACAAATAAGAAGAAAGCTTTGGTTAAAAAGATAGAAGATAATCTAGATAAAATAAGTTTGGATGTGGTTATGGAAATAAGAAGAAGAATCGATATATGTCTTGGAGCAAAATATGTTATGAAATATGATATTAAGAGGGGTTGTTATATAGATGAAAATATGAATCATCCTGTTGATTTTACTAAAAAAAATTTCTGCAGTACATTCAAGACATATTCAACTCCAAAAAATGAAGAATCTAAAGAAAAAATTGTTAACAATACTCACCAAGAAAAATGTAAACAAGAGGAGTCAACTGAGTTGTCATAGAACGGTGATGTCAAAGAATCAAGTGTATCAACAAATAGAACTTCAAGTTATGAACCTGTGTGCTCAAATTATGAAAAATCCATATCTGATAATGTCAAACGTATGAGAGATGTGGAAAGTTTGACATTAGAAAACAAAAAATTTATAAAATTAGAAAATGATTTGAAAAATCAAATAAAAATTTTAGAGAATGAAAATTTTGTTTTAAATAAAATAGATTTGGAAAAACAAAATATAATAAACTCGCATCTTGAAAAAATCAGGAAACTTGAACAAGATGCTGAGATTGCTAAAAATAAAATTGATGATTTAGAAAAAAAGTTGAAAGGTTTTGTGACCTCGTCATTAATTCTAGATCGTATTTGTCCAAAACCGATCAATAAGAACAAAAAAGAAATCCATTAAGTGACAAGATCACAAATTATGACGATTTCATAATTAAGGATTGTGATGATGAGACCAATGATGAAAGTGAGAAAAATGATAAAAGTGAAATATTTTTAAAACTAAAAGAGAAGTTTAAAGAAACTGTTCTACAATCTAATGAAAAATGTGAATGTTCAACGCAAAAACCTTCTAAGTAGAATGGAGAACGAAAACAAAAGGAAAAACGAAGTTTTAAGAATTCCAAAAGGTTTCAAAAGAAAAATAAAAGTTCATTGGTACGATCATCCAATTATTATAAAAAATTACAAAAATTTGAAAATCAAAACTTACAAAAATTTGAAAATCGAAACTTACAAAAATTTGAAAATAAGTAGTACAGGCCGGACCACAGTACTTCAAAGTCAAATCAAGTTTATAGAAGAAACAGGAAAGCTGGCTACCACACGTCAAATCAGTGTTACGATTTGAGTGTATGGTTTGATAAAAAGGATCGATATGATAACAGGATGTGTCACAACTGTAGAGTGATTGGACACATTGCTAGAAAATGTCCACAATTCAATCTTAAACCTGTTCATATTAATAAGAAAATTCTGAGGATTTGAAAGTATCAACTCAGGTTTGGAAACTATGTACAGAAACTTCAAATAAAGTGGAACCAGTTTATTCTAAATTTTCAAAATTTGAAACTGGTGAATCTTCAAAAGGTTCTGAACGAGAAGATTCTACACTTTATTACAAACAAGCAAAGTCTAACCAAACATGGGAGATGAAAAAGGGAATTTTTCTTGAAAAACATAAAAATTTTGTGTCAATCAGGTTACAAGAGGGGGTTGAACAGAATTGGGTTTCAAAAGGAAAATGGCTGATAAAGTTGAACAATCACTGAAAATTAAAAGTTTAGAGGACTTTCGAAACTTGAGAAAGTCGAAAGTAAACCTGATTATGAAAAAGATTTTGGACAATCTGAAAAAGTTGAAAAAATGGGTTTTGAAGGATCAAAGAAAGATATTCCTAAACCTTCAAAGGAAAAGAAATTGGAGAAATTTTCAAAACTAACACTTGATGAAATGTTTGAGGGAGATTTTGATTATGAAGATGAATGTGAAAGTGATTATGAGGATGTTTATCCTAAACCTAAGGCTAAGAAGGTTTGGGTTTCACTATTCAACTAATTGCTTGAATTTTTGTGCAGGAACTTCTGAGATGAAAGTTAATTACTGAGAATGGAGTTCCGTGGCACACAATGAAGACGGACTGGGTTATCAAGTTCTATATAAAGGCCTTATTATATTTCTATAACGTTTACTTTACAATTTTTGAAAACTTTTGGTGAAAATTTTTCGAAAATACATTCCAATAATGTTTACTTGAAAATTTTTACAAATTTTTTGAAGAAAAATTTGAATAAATTTCACAGAACCCTCATTGTTGAAAAACACAAAAGTGTCAAAGTTTTTGCAATCCCTACAGGGAGGTGCTGCCGGATTCTCTCCAGGAACTCCGGCAGCCTGACAATATGTACACTCTTTCGGTATGAATGAAGATATGACTTTTGCTGCACTCTAATTCTTCTCCTTTCTGTAATAACATTCTACCGAATCGGATACGTCTACACACTAACTTCCGTCTAGAACCACCTAATCATAGACCTTCAATTGGTATCATGTGATAGACAAGTTCGCCCGAACTTGGCATGAGGTGGACAAGTTCGCCCGAACTTGTCATATGGAGGACAAGTTCGCCTTAAATAGTTCAAGGTCCATTTCAAGCGAACTTGGTTCTCTATATATAGGTGGTGTGTGTTCATTTGTCATTTAAGTTTTTGCAATCCCCATAGGGATGTGCTGCCATTTTCTCTCAAGGAACTCCGGTAGCCTGACAATATGTATACTCTTTCGATATGAATCTCATATGAAGATATGACTTTCGCTGCACTCTACTTCTACTCTTTTCTTAATAACATTCTACCAAATCGGTTACGTCTACGCACTAACTTTCGTCTATAACCGCCTGATCATGGACCCTCAACTGGTATCGAGCTATGGTTATCACCTACGCTCATGAATTTGGACATTTATGGACATTAGGAGGGGTTTTAGACGTAAATCATCAAAATAAACATACAATCCACGGATAAAAAGTAAAATTGAACGGATAGGATTATTAGAAAACGATTTCGACCAGATCTATGGTGGAATCATCTCGAAATTCGAAGAAAATAGGATTCTGGATCGAAAAATGTGAAAAAAAGGCTGATGTGGAAAGTCAACTTCGCCCAAACTTAGCGTTGGGTGACCAAGTTCGCTCGAAGTTGTCAACGGAAGGACAACTTCGCCCGAAGTTGGCTTTGGGTGACCAACTTCACCCGAAGGCATGGAAAAATTTTGTTGATCGTTTTGATGAGACGAGTGTCCAGAAAAAATTTGGTGATAGAAATTTTTTCAAGTTTTTAACATCTAAATCGGCACGTTCGGGGACACCGTCTAGAGCTTCAGAGTAAAGATTTGGTAATACGGTCAAAAATTTTTGAAGATAACGGGAGAGTCATTGATACCGATGCAGAACGTTGATCATTAGGTGTCGTGACTAGTAATGGGCCTAAACGTTAAATCTGCATTTGTTAAATATTAAAAGTTCTGGATTTGAGGGGGAATTTCAGTGAAAATTTCAGTAAGGTCAGAATTTGCAAAAATGAGGTGGAATAAAAATTTTACAATATATGAAGATTCTGACATTTTTGAAATTCGTGACTGCTGCAACATTATCTTGCAGATTATCGGGAAATGCAGAGGATTGAGATTCATTGGGTATTTCAAATTGATGTCTAGTTTGAAAGCGGGTGGTTACATAACTGAGTTTGGAGGAGTTGTTTATCAGATTCTGCGCTCATGGTTGTGGATTGACACATGAGTCGCGCGTATGGTTTGGAAGCACATACGACTGCCTATCTTTAACTCTGCTTTGCATATGAATTATTGACTGGACTAACCGCCAGGAGGTAAGGATGCTCTATAGTTTCAGTTGCCCTGGGTTGTACGCGGTACCATAATTAAGGAAGATGATATAATGGGTTTTTCAGACAAAGCTGTGTACCAGTTGCTGACGAAAGAAACTATATATTTGGGATTCTGTGATCACAGGAAGTTCATATTTTTCAGATCATGATACAGATTGATGCTTAAGGGTTAGAGTCCTGATCTCCGTTGAAGGGGTAGTTAGCAGGATTTACGGTCATTAGTACCAGTGAGGAACTGAGGACGTTCAAAACATAAAGTGATGATCTTAGGAATTAATGACTAGCTCCGTGGATCGGATAGTTTCAAAATTATCAAGGAGATCTGAAGTTATTCAAGATATAACTGATGATAGCGTTTGGTGGCCATTATTTTTAGTCTTCAAGCAGATGAATCATTCTTCTCTTTGGACTAACCTCCGTTGGATGACGATATTTGTTGATTAAGTTGCGCTGGTCTACCGGAGATAGCTATATATCTGGCATTGTGATTGAAGAAGAAGAATATGATTCTGATTACGGACGTGTGTATCCCATATTCGATGCGTTACCAGATTGTCTGTTTTTCGATGAAGATTTGCTGATTGAGCAAAGTACCGATTTTCTAATCAATCTTTCAGGAGTATGCGTAAATGCGATTATGAAAATCAGGATTTCAGATTTTCGAGGGTATTCGTTGATTTGAAGTTTTCTGTTGCGGTGATTCGAAGTGTCTATCAATTGCCGGCTGAGTTTTTGATACTTTAAGAGTGTGCGGAATAAACTCTCGTTGCTCAGTGCTTATTCAAAAACTGAACTCGGATGTGGTTAATGTCGAAATAGAGAAGTTGCTGCATTGATTAGCTTCGAGTTGGTGGTTATTCGAGAAAATTTGTCAGTCAAGTAAATCAGAGGAGGTCCGACACCGTGCAACCAAATATCTGAACTGGTGTTTTCAGCGTGAATTGAATGTTGATAATGCAAATTAAGGGGGAATCTGTTGACGCGTTTCGACGACATCGGCAGACACCTTGATTGAAGTTGCAGAATATTCAAACACGGCTCAGACTTTTGAAGTTCAAGATCAAGCTTCGATAGTAACGAACAAGGGGGAATTTGTTGATGTACTTGGTGTTCGTCACTTGTCGAATAGGCTAGATAGAGCGTGTGTTGAATATTGTATAGATTAGAATTGAACACACGACCAAAATACGAAGTTTATAGTGAAAATGGGACAAGTTCGCTTGAAACTTGTCATGTGATAGACAAGTTCGCCCGAACTTGTCATGAGGTGGAAAGGTTCGCCTGAACTTGTCATATGGAGGACAAGTTCGCCCAAACTTATCCAAGGTCCATTTCAAGCGAACTTGGTTCTCTATATATAGGTGGTGTGTCTTCATTTGTCATTTAAGTTTTTGCAATCCCCATGGCGAGGTGCTGCCGGATTCTCTCAAGGAACTCCGGTAGCCTGACAATATGTATACTCTTTCGGTATGAATAAAGATAAGACTTCCGCTGCACTCTACTTCTACTCCTTTCTTAATAACATTCTACCGAATCGGTTACGTCTACGCACTATCTTCCGTCTAGAACCACCCGATCACGGACCTTCAGTTTTAATAAGGTTTCTCTCAGTTGATCACTTGCATCATCAGTGTGAAATTGCACTTGGCATTTGATTCCTTCTTTTATGAAGTCTTGTTCAAACTCTTCTCATCAGTCTCTAACATTTGCTTCGGCCTTTTTACCTGTTTTAAAGTAGTGGGAGTTAAGTCAGATGTTGAGGACTAACTTTTTGAAGAGTGGATCTGCTGAACTGTATCCACTGTTGGATATACTAGCTTTTGAGGCACAGTTGGATCTTTCTTTCTTAGCTCTTCCAAACTTTTGTAGGCCTCCATCACCTTAACCTCTGAGCATCTGGCAATCTGTTTACTTGTCCCATAATTTGCAGCAACCAGTTCTTCTTTTAATCTTTTTAATTTTAAAGCTCTGTCAGACACATTTTTCTTGTATTTACTCCAGTATGGAGGAGTAGGTTTCTTATGAGGATCCTTGAGCATTTCTTGCATCCTTTCAATTTCCAGTTAAAGATCATTCACAGACCAGTCTCTAAATTGTGTCCTTGTAGCTTTATACTGCTTGTGCTGCAAAATATGGTCCAGGTAGTCTTTCCTCAAACTTTCATCTTCCCTCTCAGACAATCTTTTGCACAGATCTTTTGCAAAGCCTTCAAGTCTTCTTACCTTGCTAAGTTGATATTGCATAAAGCTCTACACCTCTCTATCTCCTTTTCCCTTTGTACTCTTCTTAGTTATATCCTCTGCTTGTTTAGCTTTCAGTTGGAGGTATTCATCAATATTCTTTGGTTTTGTGTAACCATGAAGGGATGCAAATTCTCTCTTTTCTGGTTCCTCAATTGAGTAGAAGGATTTGATCTCTTCTTTAACAACACTTAGGTCTAGCGAAATTGTGTTGTGAGAGGGAGTATGGTAGGTGGTGGCATTTTGGGTTGAGTTGAAAGTGATGAGGATGAAGTTGCCAGTGGTTGTGAAGATAAGGGAATTGGTAATGGAAGTATGTCATCATCTCTAACAACAGAAGTTTGTCTTCTGCGTTTGAAAATGATTTTTGGTGAAGGTGGATGTTCAAGAATTTTTTGTCTTGTGGGAGTGGGAAATTTTTTTAGTGGTGGTAGGAAATGTGATCATGGCAGTGGTTTGTGAAGCATCCGTTGTAACCTCTGCTGTGTCAACAACCGTTGGCACAACAGGTGTAACATCTGCCGGGGTTGTTTTTGATGTGGTGATATGAGGAGTTGAGCTTTGAGTGCTTGGGGGGCAGAGGTTACAGCTGGAGTTGCACCAGCAGCAGTGGTTTTAGAAGGTGTGGATATTGGTTTGTCTATCTTTTTAGCAGAACTCTTCTTTGTTGAAGAACCAATGTCTTCTTTATCCTTTTGCTGATCTAGTTTTTGCTTCACCAGACTTTTGCTCTCTCCCATGAGAATCCTCAGCCTTTTCTGCTTGTTAGCAATTAACTTGTCTGTTTCTTTGTTAAGAGAGTCATCAATCTCTTTGCTTGATGCTGCAGTAGTGGTTTCAGACTCATTTGGTTTTGATGACGAATCAGGCTTTAGTCTTCTCATATAATCTTTCTCTCCCTTTTTGGCATTATCTACTATATCTTCTGGAAAGACAGGAGTAGGGGAAGAGCCTATGGTCTTCAACAAATGTTCCTTTATTGATTTGATCTTAGCCTGGGTATCTTTATACCTAGCATCAACCATCTCTCTGATGAGCTTCATTTGAGTAGTGTGTTGAATTTCTGCCAACTGCCTTTGAGCCAATATAATTGGTTCAGTGATTTTCCATAATTCCTCAGCAGTGGTTGGAGTAGGAGTATGAGACTGATATAAATGTAACATCTGCTTCACCATGGATTTGACTTCATCAACTGATTATTCCATGTGACTCATTCTCTCCGTCAACTCTTTGTATTTTAGCTCATCACCTAACTTAATAGGATCACCTAAACTCCCACCAGTTGTGGTTGTATCTGGATTCTCTATGGAAATAAATCCCATGTCCTCAAAACCAGATGCCCCTTTTTCTTGGTACTGGGGACCTCCAACTGGACCAGAGGTTACTTAGTAGCCTCAACAGTTGTTGCTTTCAAGGGAGTCGTAATGATGGAACCACTGTCCAATTGGGAAACAGGAAGTTCTGCAAATTGTAGTGATTGCTCCACTTGAAAAATCACTAAGGGTTACTTGTAACCCAAGGGATGTAGCCTCCTAAGCTGTTGATGGGATAGCAAAGACATGAGCATCAGACTCAGTCACATGTAGAGGAAAACACTCATAATGTGTGAGTGAGAGGAACTGATATGTGTCTGATCCATGTCAATTGCATTCAACAGGGGTAAGATGGTAAGCAAAAGATTTGATGGTGAGGGCTGTGGAGTAGAAAGAGACATTGTCCTGGGAGAGGGGCTGTGGAAAATAGAACCAAGTGGATCTAGAGCTTCATAAGTTGGTTTCCATGTGCTTAAAACTTGATCCTTTTGTGAGGATACAACAGGAGGTAGGCTAATAGCCTCAGATCTTTCTACCATCTACTGTGAGGAAGTAGCAGTAGTGGTTTCAATTGACTTTGGTGTTGTCACTGGGTTAACCTCATGGGATCTCACCTTCCAGAGGACCCTTTTTAGGTTTAGATTTGGTGGGCTTTTTGGATTTTGTATGCTTCTTTTTAGTGATTGCTGGTGTGGGTTTCAAAGCACTGGTTGTAGTGCTTTGATCACCAGGAGCAGTGGGTTGAGCTTGTGATGTTTGTGCATTTAAATTTTGCTTAGCGCCCTCTACTTGTGTTTCCAAAATTTTGATTGGTTGGTGATGCGTGTAAAAGTTTCATGTGTAAGGCTACCATGAGAAACCACAACACCTTGTTTAGCATCTGCTTCACCAACTTGTATTTGTATATAAACACTTAAAAACCTTGGGTGCATTAGAAAAGCTTTGTTCTTTTTAATAATGTTGATGCTTGTCACCAAGTCATTGAACAATACTTGGGAAAAGTTGAAACCAGATTTAGTTAAAATTGCATATCCCAAATATTGCATGTTCAAAGGTATTTCATTAAACGCAGTAGTCTTGGCAGACAAACATGTTAGCAATGTGTGAAAAAATAATTTCATTTCAGCAAGAAACTTGGGTTTTTAGATGGTTTTACCTGTTAGTTGACCTTCATAACCTCTTTCAATGAACTCAGCATGCAAGTCAGTATGTGAAAAAGAGGTAGGATGATCTAGGTCATTTAAACCAAAGACCTCTAAAATGGAAGATGGGCTTATTTGAAGAAGAGTTTTGCCCACTGGGGAAACGATAGCATAAGGTTTCTTCTTTTTGAATGAACCTCAGCATTTGCCCAGAACTGTCGTAATGTATCAAGATAAACTGGGGCTTTGATTTCCATGATGTTTTTGTACTTTGACTCTTTTATAATCTTTATCATGGCATGATAAGCTTGATTTGAGTCGGTTTCTTCGAGAATAGGAGTGTAATTGTGAGGTGTTTTGATTATTAGCGTAATGGTGAAAGATTGAAGTGTAAAAGTTTGCGAAGAAGAAGAAGATTTGATGAGAAACCGCTTTGAGAATTTTGAATTCGATACGGCAGAGTGAAAAACTCTGTTTGGAATAAAACAGGGCTTTATAAAGTGAATGATGACGTGGCAACTGTTGCAAAGATCTGATGGCTAACATTTGTCCACGTGTATCCTCTAATAACTAATGGAAGATAGGTGTTATGGAGAACCACTGTTGTGTAACAATAGTGGATGGGAGCAGTGCTGATTTTAACACTATCAATGGATAGGGTCAACGCAGTGGTTTGATGAAAAGTGATCTTGACAAATGGGCCAGAGGATACACTTTTAGCAGTGGATAGATTTTCCAAGCCAATCAGCGGTTTAAGAGAATAGTGGTTATGAACAGACTTTTGAGATTTATTGAAAACTTCGATTTTAAACTATTTTTAAGGATGGATTTTTTTATTTTCTGAACCATTTTAATGCTATTTACACATGGAAACACAAAAGTTTGTTTTTATTCCATGTTTAGCATGCCAATCCTAGAGATCAGACTTTCAAAGGTGGATGTATCTAATGCTATTGTTAGAACATCTGCCAGTTGATCTTTAGTTGGAACATGATGTAGAGAAATCAAACATTTTTCATAGAAATCTCTCACAAAGTGATGTCTGATGTCAATGTGCTTGGTTGTGGAATGAGAGACTGGATTTTTAATGATGTTTTCAGTTGCTTGACTATCTAACTTGAGAGGAGTCTTTAAAGCAGTTACACCAAAATCCAACAGTTGATTTTGAAGCCACAGGAGTTGAGCAGTGCAACTTGCAGCAGCAATGTATTCAGCCTCAGCAGTGGATGTGGATACTGCAACTTGCCTTTTTCTTTGCTAGGACACTAGGCAATCACCTAGGAACTGAACTCCCCCTGATGTGGACTTCCTTGTAGTGTGTCAACCAGCAAAATCACTGTCTGTGTAACCTGAAAGCTCAATGTTTCCATTAGCAGGATACCGGATACCAAGTGTGGGAGCACCTTTTATGTATCTTAATATCCTCTTCACAGCAATAAGATTAGACTTTCTAGGTGCTGACTGGGATCTGGCACAAACACATGTTGCAAGCATGATGTCTGGTCTGGAAGCAGTTAGGTACAATAAGGACCCATCATGCTTCTGTAAAGAGTTTGATCAACCAAGTCATCTTTGTCATCAACAGTGATAAGCTTTGAGGTTGTCATGGGTATGCTACATGGTTTACAATCATTCATATCAAATTTGGTGAGTAGTTCTTTGACATACTTACTTTGATGAATGAATGTACCATTGTGCAATTGTTTTACTTGAAGACCAAGAAAACATTGGAGCTCACCCATTGCAGTCATTTCAAACTCAACTGCCATGAGTTGTCTAAACTCTTCACACATGGCACTGCATGTGGAACCAAAAATGATGTCATCCACATAAATTTGGACAAGCATCAAATCTTTTCCTCTCCATTTCAAAAATAAGGTTTCATCAATTTACCTCTTGTGAAACCAATGGATAAGAGAAAAGTGGAAAGAGTTTCATACCAAGCTCTTAGTGCTTGCTTCAGGCCATGCAAAGCTTTGTTAAGCTTGTAGACATGATCAGGATAAAATACATCTTCAAATCCAGGAGGTTGACACACATATACCTCTTCTTTGATCTTACCATACTAGAATGCACTTTTGATATCCATTTGAAACACCTTGACATTGTGGTTGGTAGCAAAGGCTAAGAACAATCTGATGGCTTCTAATCTTGCTACAGGAGCAAAGGTTTCATCATAGTCAATGCCTTCTTCTTTTCTATAACCTTGAACCACAAGCCTTGCTTTATTCTTGACAACAATACCCCTTTCATCAGTTTTGTTCTTGAAGACCCACTTTGTGCCAATTGGACATACATCCTTAGGCAGTGGTACAAGTTCCCATACTTGTTGTCTTTTGAATTGAAGGAGTTCTTCTTGCATAGCTTCTACCCAATTGTTGTCTTTCAGTGCCTCTTGGTACTTGACAGGTTGTGTGAGTAATAGAAAACAAACAAAAAGACAAATGTTTTGGGATTGGCTTCTTGTGAGCACTCCCTCATTGATGTTGCCAATGATTTAATCAGATGGATGACTTCTAAGGAAGATTAGATCGCCCATATATGGAATGATGGCATTTTGAGGTGAAGGTTGCAGATGGGAATCATCCGAGCTAACATATGTTGGCAATTTTGAAGAATCAACATATGTCTTAAATGGAGGTGGAGAGATAGGTGGAATGGGTGTAAATGATGGTTGATTTTTGTTCACAGAGAATGGACTTTTATCAACAGTGGTTTGGTTTTGTGAGCTGGTAGAGGTTTGTGGATCAACAACTGTTGAGCCAGCAGTGGCAGAGTTTCCACAGTTGTTGTTAACATCTGCTCCTTTGATGAATGGATTGACTTTGAATTGTGGAAGCACACTGTCATATCCATGGTCTTGCTGAGAAGATTGTTATGTACCTGCATTGTTAGTCTTGATAGATACATCTTCAAATGTAAATTTTTCTAGGTCAAACAATTCAGCAGGATTTGCTGAGATTTTCAATTAAAAAGTTCATTGAACTTTACATTCAAGGTTTCTTCAACACACTTGGTTCTAGAGTTAAAAACTTTGTAGGCTTTAGCAGTGGTTGAGTATCCCAGAAAATAATCACAATCTACTTTGGCTGCAAATTTTGAAATGGAATCTTTTACGTTTAAAATGAAACAACGGCAGCCAAAGATTTTGAAATATGATATCAAAGGTTTGATTTTGTATAATATCTCATAGGCAGTCTTTTGATGCCTGGGATTGATCAAAACTCTGTTCTACACATAGCAAGCAGTGTTTACAGCCTCTGCTCAAAAAGACAAGGGTAAACTTGAGTCTGCTAGCATTGTTCTTGCATATTTAATTAAAGTTCTGTTTTTCCTTTCAACCAACCATTTTGTTCTGGAGTCCTTGGGATGCTATACTGGCTAACAATCTCTTTTGACTCACAGAATGCATCCAACTCCTTATTCCTAAACTATGTCCCATTTTCACTTCTAAAAATTTTGACTAGGAGGTCAAATTGCTTTTTAACTTGTTTAACAAAATTTTGCAAAATGCCAACAGTTTCATCTTTAGAGTGCATGAAAAATGTCCATGTGAACCTTGAAAAATCATCTACAGTGACAAGACAATATCTTTTCTTTTTGAGACTCATGATTTTTACAGGGCCAAACAAATCCATGTGCAACAGTTGTAAACATTGGCTTGTTTTGGACTCTTCAATTACTTATAAGAACTTTTATGTAGTTTTCCTTTTAAACATGATACACAATGTTCTTCACAAGTAAATTGTTTTGAGGGTAAACCTCTGACAAGACTTTGTTTTGAGAGTATGGTGATAGTTTTCAGATTTGTGTATCCAAGTCTTCTATGCCATAATTTTGTCTCTTTGCTAGAAGCAACTGAGAACAAGCGTGCATTAGACATTGGATTATCCTTCAACATATCCACCACATACACATTGCCACTCCTATGAGCAACAAGTGCTTTACTCTCAGCAATGATTTGATCAATCTTTTTAACAACTTCTGGTCCTACAATTTGTCATGTTTTCTTTGTGAATAAGGATCCATATCCTTTGTCACTCATTTGTGAGACACTCAGCAAGTTGAATTTTAGATTATCAATGAGATTAACATGTTCAAATTTGAGTTCCCAGCCTGAACAGTCTCTGACCCCAACACCTTCCCCTTTGAATTGTTACCAAAGGATATTTCACCCCTTCCATGAGCCAAGAAATCTTTGAGTAGGGCTCTACAACCTTTCATGTCCTGTGAGCCTCCTCTATCTACATACCATAAACTGTCAAGGTAAGTAGAATCTCCCTGCACATTAGTAAACAATTAGTTTAGGTGGGTCTCCAAAGCCAGAATGGCTTTGAATGGGGTCACAGATTGTCCAATCTCAAATTCAGGAAGATGGACAGTGGTTAGATCAGGTTTTTTTAACCACTGTTGTGAGCCATTTCTTGTCAGATGTTGGTAACCATGAGGATGCCTGTTAACTGTTGGCTTTGAGAGATTTTTGTAATCCTCATAACTAAGAGGAACCTTTTGATATATAGGTTGGCCATATCCTCTTGGATATATGTTTGCAGGTGGTGCATCTATCACTTGTACCTCTCTGTGAGCAGAGGTTTTGTTCAAAGCTTTTGTAACAGATGTTTGAACAGATTCAAAGGTCTGCTTAGATTTATTTCTAACAGAGCTTGAACTTTGATTCTCAAGAGTTTTTGATTTAATTTATTTTACTTTGTTGTCAAAGGTTTGAAGATAAACACACTCTTGGGTTATGTGGTTGGTATTGCCACAGATGATGTAGTTTGAAGAATTTGGTATTATGCTTGTTTTGTTTATGTCATATGCTTTTAAAATAAAACTTGTTGGTATTGCCACAGATGATGCAGTTTGAAGAATTTGGTATTATGCTTGTTTTGTTGATGTCATATGCTTTTAAAAGAAAACAGTTATGAGTGACATGATTTCTTTTCTCACAAAAATCAAAAAACAGGTTTTTTACCTTTTCTTTCTTCTTCCCTTTTTCAGACTTCTTTTCAGCAGATATTGTAACATATGCTGGAAGATCCTTGATAGGGATTACTTTTGCCTTTGGTGCTTTGACACCATCAATGGTTAAAAAGTCCATTGGGCTTGAAGTTTACAAGATGTCATACTCATCAGACCATGTGGGTTTAAACTGATATTTCTCAACTTCCTCAAAGGTTGAGGGTCCCTCATGTTTTTTTCTAAAATGATTGTGTTTCCATTTTTATCAGTGATTTTGATCTCTTCACCAGCCAAATTTATTGAAAAATTTTCTAACACACCAGATTCATTTACAGTAACATTTTCAGAAACTTGGTTATTTTTCCTGAATCCTATGCCAAATTTTATATTACTTTTGATCTGGTTTTCAAGCATGACCTCATAATCTTTGTAGGATTCTACCCATTTCTCACAAGTGATCTAGGTAGATTCCAATTCCTTGTTGCAAACTTGATATTTTTTCTATCATAGTTTGGAGTTGATCTTTGGTTATGCTTGACTCATGTTATAGACTGTTGATTTCAGATTCTTTGTTAACCAACTTTTTTTCAACTCTTTTGTGAGTTTTTCAAAATGTAGTTCATCATCTAAAATTTTGTTTCTAAGATTTTCATTCACCTTCTTTATGTTAGCAAAAGCAATTATGCATTTCTCTGACATAAATCTTTAAGAATATGAGGTGATACCTTAGTAGCAGCCATCATGGCACAGTCATAATCACCTTCACACACACTGGTATCCCATGGGTCAGACAGAGGTTTCACATCTTCATCAACATTCTCTTTTTTAACAACTGTTTCATCATGAACTTCAGATACATCATATTTAGACACTTCTTCCACAGATTCATCACCTTCAACTATTGTATCTAGAGCCATAAAGCAAAAATCATTTTCTAAATCATTTTTTGCTACTAGAGCAAAGTTTTCATCAGTTAATTCCTTAGGAAAACTACTCCAATCAACAAAGCCTTGTGTGAAGAAGCTTTGTTGGTTAACCTCGGAGCAGTGGTTTGAGTAGCTTGAGTGACATGAGGTGCAAGTTGCACATTCACTTGAGGAGATTGTGCTTTAACATAATGAATCTATGGAACAGTGGTTTGAACATAGTGCATAGGAACAATGGTAGCAGGGTGTGCAAAATGAGCAGTGCTTTGCATTTGAGGAGCAGTGGTATATTCGGAATAATGAGTAGTGCTTTGTGTGTGTTGAGTTCTAGGGCCAGTGGGTGTCATAATAGGTCCAGAAGTTTGGGATCTGCATTCCCTAGCAAAGTATCCTAGCCTATTACACTTATAGCACTTAATTTTTGATTTATCCAGTCCAACTTTTAACCCCCCCCCCATGCAACCATGGGAATTTTCTACCAGTTCTTTTATAAAGCTTACTAGCTCTAACACTTAATAGAGTCAGCTAGTGCAAAATATCCATTTATTCTAAATTAGATGGTTCAAAGCGTTGAAGATCATTAAACTCAAAGGATAAGTTGTCAGAGGTTTGGCTTTCCCCACTAGCAACAAAAACCTAGTTGGGTGAGTAAGAATCAGAGTTGAAGTTTCCTCCAGAAGTTATATCAATGAAATGATCTTAACTCTGATCCTTACCACTACCAGATCCCTCTTCTTGACCTAAATGAGTTGTGCTACTGTAAGTCCCAAAACTAAATAATCGGATATCAATAACACCAATCAAAGTGCGGAAAACTGAGAAAAGTGTAGAAGAACAAGAACAATCAATCAATTATATGATCAAAATGCACACGGTTTCTAAGAACCATATGGTGCACGAATCAAGACTTTGAAAATTGTCAAGAAGAACAAAACAAACAGCAACCTCTAAACGACCTAGGTTCACCCTATTTATAGTGACATAGAGTGACCTAATACAACCTGGGCCAGGCCCATATGCATACTACTAACCAGACAAACCCAAAACATTTAATTATCCCACATGGCTTATCCCAATATTATCTAACCCACTAGAAAACTAAGCCCAATAGCTTATAATTGGGTTTGATAAAGATAAGCGTAAACCTACTAAATTATATGGCCTTACAATATCCCTCTAGGTTTACGCTGTCTTTATCAGGTCTCTATGGGAAGATACTTCATGTCTTCATTCTCAAACTTGGGTCTTCTATTCTTCTTGATCACGATCAGCTTTACTTGAAAATTTTTGTTGAAAAGAATGCAAGGGGAGGATTCTCGTTAACTCTTTTCTTTGTCAATCTTCTCTCTTTCAAGAAAGTTCACTGGTACTTCTTCAAAGGTACTATCATTGTCAGACAATAACTTGTATATGGTTCTTCTGACTCTTGTACACTTTGTCATGATGCTTCATTCTTCACAACAGCTAACAACATCTCACTCTTCATCAACCCATGTTACTTTATTGAAATCAAAATCTGCACATGCTCAGAAATTCATAAGCAAACATTTCTATGCAACAAGGAGAATACCATATGAATACTTGGTACATCCAAGTACTTGCACTCAGACTTACAATTCAAATTTCTCTCAACTTTCGATGATCAGACAAATCTTCAAGGACGGTTAATAATTTTTATTTAAACAAAAAACCAAGACACTATTTTTGTATTTTTGAATTTTCCATTTTTATTATTTTTGAATATAAGAATATAAACAGAAACAGAGAAACTAACACAAACAGTTACAACATACAATTACAGTTGCAATGGGATCAAAATCGTTTTCAGGATGACCAAGGAACATTTTTCAGCACGAACTTATTCAAACTGGTCTAAGTGATTGCCAATATATTTGTCCACTTAAACTTTAACGCTCAACTTTCAATTTTTTAACTTCGTGATACGCTTAAGGTAATATTATACAATAATACCCGTGTGTCCCATACCATGACATGCTCCCGCGATCAAGGTAAGCACAACGATTCATCGTAGCATGTGAGTATACTGAGATCATCCTTTTCATTTTACAACGTCGGACTATTGGTGAACAGTTTAGTACTTCCGTACAACAGAGTGACCAATATTTGTGTCCAACGAGGTTTAGGCAAATACCTTTTTGCTATGAATTTAGCTTTTTAGCTCATTGGAATTCCCTCATTTTGAGTTTATCTTCCTTTAAGGTTTTTGGCCTCTTTTTTGCTCTTTTAAGTTATCCTGACTGTGCCTAGGTCTTCATATAATCTGGACGCAACAGAAGGACAACCAAGATATCCCCGGATGACTCAACAGCATAAAGACCCACAACTTCAGACGTTGGCTATCTATCAACGTTGGATTTAAGACCATAAAATCATACGTCGATGGTCTGTTACCCACATGATACATAGTTCGTTATGTTTGTATCACTTCGTATCTTTTCTATCACTTTGAGTGTCAAGCATACCGACATATCACATTAGATCCTAGTCTTTCAGCTATAGCACCTTACATGTGTTGGTCAAACCCTTTAACATGAACATTCATTTCATTTTTCATATATGCATTGTTTTAGTATCTTTCTATTTTTATCATGTATCCCCCTAAAACAATGCTTAATATGACACAACCTCTTTTTGGATTTTTCTCTTTTTTTTTGTTTTTGCTTAACCGCTCCATCATCAGATTTAAGACTAATCACTTGTTAAAATCAAAGTATGATATTTAAATTGTACCTCTTCGCTGATCTTATCTTACCTCCCCTTCTCTAAGGAAACATATCAACTGTAATGATACAAAACTTTTTGCAATAGTGAAATGTCACCTGTTAATTATCTGGAACAACCGCTGTCAAAATTCCAAGGAAAGTCAACAGCTCCTCCTTGGTTGTCCCTAAAAAATAAGGAAATTAGTAAGACATTGGTACCTAGGCCATCGTGGTCCTGGGTTTTCCTGAAGCATCAAGATAAGATACTTCTCGTAAGCACATGTTCCCTTTTGATTCAAGGACTTGTGATGTTGCTGCATTTTGTTTTGCCTTCCAAATTTGTTTTGGCTTCTCTCATTTCTTAGGTGCCTTTGGCAAAACAGTTTGCTTTTCAACCCTTTTATTTTTCAAAACTTGTATAGGTTTCAAATCTTGTTTTCGTTTAGCTTTCGCAGCATTCCAATCCCCATCAGATGGTTTAACCTGGGGATGCTTATTCATCATTGCCTTAGGTTTTTAAACCTTCATTGGCTTAGAATAAGATCTATCCCTTGATGTAACTGATGGATGGGTTTAGGAACGTGATTTATATGTGTTTAATATCTAATCTTATGCATATTTGATCGTTGAGTTAAATGCCCGGATAGTCCCTGTGGTTTGCCCATTTTTCACCTTTAGTCCCTAACTTTCTAAAATTACCTCCATAGTCCCCAACTTTTCAATTTTCGTTCCCGAATAGTCCCTGACATAGAGTGGGGCTAGTTTTTAGTGTTATGTGGGTGTGAAATGATGAGATTACCCTTAAGTGTTATTAAAAACTTAAAAAATAGTGGACCCCACCTTATCCTATCCCCACACCCACCCCTTCTTTTTCCTTTCTTTCCAAATCAGATGGTCGACCCCATGGTTCTTTGTCTGCAACACCTCAAGTTCAACCAAAAATTCAAAGTTTAAGTCAGAAATTAGGGGTGGAATTCGATGGTGGAAGTGAGTGATCCGGTGATGTGTTTGGTGTTTGTCGATGGCGATGTGCGGCAGAAGTTGAAGGATTTGCTTGTGGCTTTGGCGGCGTGTGGATTGCTTGAAGACGATGGACATGAGGTGAAGCGGTGGAGTGCTGGTGGCGGTTGGTTTCACAGTGTGGTGGTGGGGGGAGAGGGATGAGGCTGGTGTTGTAGGGACGTTACAGTTAGTATCTAGGGTTTCCGTGTCAAGTTCGCCTCCGTTCTGTTTCAGGTTCTTCATCGACGACGGCGCACAGCGGCTGTCGAAACTTCTCGAGTTCGTCAACGGCTGCAACGACTTATCACGTGTTGGCTGAAATCAATTCAAGCAGGTTCCAAATCGTGAAAAAAATCTAGCATAAAGTCGCAATTTTCTGATTGGTGTGAATCACATTATTGGTAGGTTCAATTCTTTATTGGTGGTGAAAGGTGGAGATGGTGGTGGTGGTGGTGGTGAGGAGGAGGAGTGGGAAAGATGAAGTGGTGGGGTGGGGTGGGGTGGATCCTACATAAATTCTTTTAACTTTTCAGTTATTAAATTTGACAGTAAGGGCAATCTCGTCATTACACACCCACATAACAAGTAAACTAACTTCCATCTACGTCAGGGACTATCCGGGAACGAAAATTGAAAAGTCGGGGACTATAGATATAATTTTAGAAAGTTAGGACTAAAAATGAAAAATAGGCAAACCACAGGGACTATCCAGGCATTTAACTCTTGATCGTTTATACGTGTGGAATTGAATAACTATGAGAAAATGGTGCTTTGTAGGTTAAACACGAAGATTGGACGTGTTTTGAGGAAAAAAATGGAGTGGAATTGAAGATCTTAAGAGATGGCATGATTAGAGGGCTGAATTACGAACACGTGGGCGAAAACGGTGCTATTACGATGAAGTTATGATAAAATCAGTTTTTAAACGAATCTGCTAGTGACCAAAAAGTCTGACCGCAGCTTACGGTCCAGGACCATAGCTTACGGTCCGGAAGATGGAAAAACTCGTGTTTTGGTGTTTTGAAACATATAAAAGGGTTTTCAAACCCTAAACTCATAGAGGCACTTTGGGGACAATTTTAGGGGATCAAAACACACTGTTGGAGCATTCTTTCATCATCATCATCATTCCTATCACCAAATCAAATATTAAGATCATGGTTTCAATCATCTTTAAAGCGTGTGAAGATCATACAACTGAGATGAGCGGCTAGAACCTTAGTGGTTTCCTCCGGGTGGAGGATTCTTGTAAGCAACTCGATTTATGTGTTTGGATTATTGTTTAAATCCGGTAATCTAGGCATTCGATGCTTGTTACCGGTTGCTTTTACTTGATTGATTTGTAAACGGTTGATTTTGCTTTAAACCTAGTTTTGATTCTTTCAATTCCCGAGAGTTCTAGTAATTGGGATATATTAGATAGGGATTGGGTTTGGTAATATTCAATTGATAATCATGTGATAACCTCTCGTTGTTAATCAATCAGAGTACTTAGTCCTCTTTTATCACAATTCATTAATTAGATTATTCCACTTATGTCTATGTAAGTGTCGATTAAACACATCATTGAAGTTAACTGCAAAACCTGAATTCCGAAGGAACCATTCTTCCTCCTATTGAATAAATTCTTACTTTTTTTTAGTTGTTAATTTGATCAAACAATGAAACCCAATCAAAAGTTTAATTTTTCGTAGTTAATCATCAATACTTGACATCACACACTTTCCACAATCCTCCCTTGGTTCGATATCCGACTTACTCTAGCTACTAGTTTATTTCGGTTTTTGCATGACATTAAAGAAAGTTATCAGTAACCCTCTAATGCTGTGTATAGTATGGCACATTGGGACGATGTGTGCAATTCCTTGCAATGTGACCGGGTATGCCGCAGTTGTAGCATGTTTACCTCTTTATGTAAGGAGCATATTGATAGGACCGTCCTCCTCAGCTTAGGAACCTAGGATTTGTATCTAACGTTCATATAGGCGGAAACTACGTGGTGTGTTAATCGTATAACAAGAATTACTCTTTAAATGTTTGTTTATTGATCAATATTCCTAAACGTTCAAGTTCCAGATCGGACAGAGTTTCATCGTCAGTGTGCCAAAGTTCTTACAAATGAGATCTCAAGCTACCTATTTATAGGAACTCAAGTTCGCTTGGGATAGACAAGTTCGGCCGAACTAACAAGTTCGGCCGAACTTGTTCTTACATCCTTACTCCGGGTGAACTTGATCTCCCATATACATAAATATCTCGTTTTCTAACGCGATCTCACCTATTCTAAACGGACTCGATACAAGACTAAGACATAGACATACTGTACTAACAGACTCCCCCTTGGATATCGTCTTCGTCTTGATCAGTCTTCAGAAGCTCTTCTCATTCCAGACTCGTTCTAATATAATGACGTAGGCAACAGACATATGCATCAACAGACTCCCCCTTGGATGTTGCCGTAGTCATTTGACTTCAAATAAGCTCCTTAGTCTTTATCATTTTCTTGATCTTTAGTCTTGAATAAACTTTAACGTCCCCGATCTACAAATCTTCTTCAACTCTGTTTCTTAAGCTTAACTTGATAAAACTTTAATCACCATGCTCCCTCTAGCTTTGAGCTGTAATCTTCAAACTCCCCCTAGCTTTGAGCTTTCTTGTATCTTGAATCAACATTTTATCCCGCTCCTCCTAAAATTTACGTTCTGTTTCAAAGTTCTCAGACATTCAAATAAACATTTCAGATTCAAACTTTGAAATTTCATAACATCAACATTTCAAATTTTAATCTCCTTTTTCATTTTTCAAACCTTTCAATTATTCAAGTTCAAATTAATGACCTTGAATACTTTTATAGTTAAGACCTTGATTTTTCATATGTTTATAAATTATGAAAATCCACTTAGTTGACCAAGTGCAAGTTAATGACCTAGGTTAACCAATTTTGTCTACCGAGTCCAAGTTAATGACCTCGGTTCGACCCGTTATGAACAAACTGATGTTTTCTTCAATTTTAAAGTTTCAAATTAATGAACTTTTCAACACTTTTGATCATTTTGGTTTTTAACAGATGTCATCAAGATTTTCACCATTATAGCATATTACCAGACTTCGAAGAACCGTTCTCCATCATTTGCTTGTTGAAACTAATGAAGAAACAAAATCTTTTTGTATTTTTGCAAGTTTATGCTAAAACACACTGAAAATCTTTTTGGTTTAATTTGTAAAGCAGATAAAGTATGTACAGAACTAGTAAACTATGTACAAACATATTTATAGGCATATTTTTGTAAATTTGTGTCTAAAGATCATATCAGTTGTTTGAGACATATCACCAGTACCATTGACCTTCTTGATGACTTTAAGTTTTAAACTCGTTTACCTAGATTGTCGATATGTTTGTCCTTTTAAACTTCAACACATTTTTCAATTGTTCTAAGATATGTTAGGTAGATTTAAGAAACTTGACTTAACTATGGTTCCCATCTCAGAATATACTCCCGTATTAAGATTCCCTAAATTTCATCTTACATGTGAATATAGCGTAATTGATATTTGTATCTGGTTATGCGAGACCTTGAGAGCTCAGGTTAGTACCACCGTACCGACAGAGATATGAAGGCTCGACTTATAAGATAGTGTTCAAAAAGGGAACTTTTTTGTACTGCAATTGAAGTATCTTTCGATATATTCAATTTGAATGCAGTTTTAGGGAATTTTTGCAAAAGCATTATAGAAGTTCTAGGCCTTTGCTTATGCAAAATCAGAAGAACTTGTATAATACCCCAGTTATCAACCATCTATAAAGACCTCGTATCTCTGAATCAGGCAATCTCTCAAACGAAATTTCGGAGTACTAAGTCCATATATCCAAGAGATGTTAATTCACAAGATTAAGCAGTTGTAAAATTTAGTTTATATCCTGGAAACAATTTACTGAACGTGTAAAATCTATCGACACATCCACAGTAAGACTTGTTTATCACTTTTAAACTTTACAATTCTTTAGCATACTGTGATAGTCCACTGATGTACTATCATTTCCTTTATAACACAAAATTCTTTTTGTCTTTTTTCAATGTTTTTGTACTTTTTGAATTTTCAAATCTTTTGGAATTTTCAACTTCTTCAACTTTTTCATCTGTTTTTTATTTTTCAAATTTTTCATACTTCTTACTCCCCTTAAAATCAAAAACATGTTTTTGGATTTTAGTTTTAAGAAAAACTTATCTTAAAAAGATAACAAACCAATTAGGATCACGAGAACTCGTCGTCCGATCCTTTTATCAACATCTGCATCTGCACTTGTTCAACAAATAAACATTAAACTCATTACGTGAAGGAATAAATGGTTTTGACATAAAATCAGTATTCTGTTCAATGGTGTGGATTTTCACAATTTGTTCTTCACAAATTTTTCTTTTCATCTTCTCCCTCTCAAAATGACAAAGATTATGACATTTTCAGAATAAGTTAAGTTGCATGAAGCTCTGCTATCCAGATACTACTTTGACAATGTGGATCTTTAGAGCCCCTTCACATGAAAAGTAACTACTTGAATAGAGAAACCCAGACCTTTTTGGTCTTGGTTTTAACTTGATAAAGATCATCATAATCACTTTCAAATTCATCATCATAGTAATCAAAATTATCATCAAACATTTCGTCCGATGTCAATTTTGAAAACTTTTCGACCTTTCCTTTCTTTGTTTGTTTTGAAAAATTTACCGTTGAAAGATCATTTTTTATTACTGACACTTTTGATTTGACATTTTTAGTTTTTCCAGAAACAGACGTGTCACTTTTAGAGATGTTGTGTTCTTTTTAGCAATCCTGGATTGTGACTTGCTTCTTGCTTTCTTGATATAGAAACTAGAATCTTTGTTTTCATTAAATTTTGAAGTTTCACCTTTTTCAAAAATTGAGTTTTCAAACTTTGATTCACACTTAGGTTTCACTTCGGTTTTAAATTCTTTGTTTCTTTTTAACAATTTGATTGGTTCACAATCTCTGGTTGTTTTTGTTTCTCAACATCTGAAAACACTTTTCTTCGGTGATACACAAGCTTTGACTTCGGACACTTGCGAGCAATGTGACCAACGTCATTGTATTTGAAGCAAGTCCGAGTATCATATGAGTGTCCACTAGTGGGTTTTACTCCACTTGCAGATTTAGCCTTATCCCGAAGTTCTTTCCCTTTCTTGAATTCATTATTTGATTGCTTACCGATCAAACTTTCTTCTTGAACCGTGTTTGTCCCATACACAAACCTTATGTTTTTACCTTTGTATTCGTGAAATGGAGACTTCTTGTTCCTTTTCGGTTCTTCTTCTCTTACCTCCAAACCTAACCCTGCTCTTCTGTTCTCAGGAAAATCACCACCATTCTTTCGGTAGTTGTTAAATTCCTTTTGGGTTTCGAGTAAAATCTTTTCTCATTTTTCTCAAGATTATCTGATGAAACTTCTACAAGTTTGAACAATTTATCAATTTGATCTTCTTTCACGTTCCGAATCGGAAAGCTATCATCAAAATATCACCTATAAGATTCCTTAACCTTATACATGACAACGTTAGGATCATTACTTAGATCATTTTCTGATAACGTATCGTCATCTTCATATTGTCAGATTTGTTCGAACTCGAGTTGGCGCTTTCAAAGCTGCCGTCATCAGAATTATTTCCTAAAACATTCTTTACCACATTTTTTACAATCGCTTCACTGTTATCGTTTGATTTCATATAGACTACGTCAATGTTCTCAGGCAATTGATCTTTAATTTCTGACAGAAGAGTTATGTTTATTGCCTTTTCAATACCATCCTCTTTCTTGAGGCAGTAACTCGCAAGTAGTGGCGGTGGAACATTTCCGTACTCTTTACGCTTTGTACCTTTTGGTTTATCATAATTTTCCTCCGACTTAATCGTAGGAAGAATGTGACCAATGACATAAGCGTTTGTTGTGTAACTTTTCAACAATTGTTCACTCTCTCAGTTTCAATCTTCATGTCTTGAAGCTCTTAACTTGTTTCAGCAATTGTGTTAATATACATGTTAATTGCTTTTTGTTTTTAATTAATTTTGCACTTAACATTGTTACATTAGCACTTAATTCATGATTAGCTTTTTCGACATTGCAAAATAAGTACCTTTCATTTTCTCATAAGCTTCTTTTATTGTTCTGTAATCATAACGAAAATTTCCGTTATGCACAGTCATTTCACTTATGATTTTAGACCTTTCAGCACATTGCTCACAAGGATTTTTGCACTTTGTGCAAGGTTTTTCAACCTCCACAACTTTCACAACCTTCTTTTCAATCACTCTTACCTCAGCACCTACCTTCTCATCCTCTGGTTTCTTTTCTTCAGTCACAAGCTCAGAAGATACTGCATCAGAACTACTTGCAAGACTAGAAAAATTATTAGAAGAATTAGCATGTTGCATCATCGTGTGATGATAAATCTCCTCTTCTTCTCTTTGTTGCATGTATTGTTCTAGAATTGCGTTCTCCAAAGCTGCATTCTCAACGGATATATCTTGCTCTTCCACAATCTCAGCCATAAGAGCAACTCCAGTTTTCTTGTTGATATACTTGTTCCAATCAAAACCTTCATTTTCATTTGAAGCAACCATTGCTTTTTCTGCGGTGTTAGATAATTGATCTTGGATTTCAACTTTCCTCGGTAATGGCTTGTATTGCAATGCTTTCTTGTAGTAATCATTGCCACCTCCGAAAGGACTTTGATTGCCACTTACTTCTTGGTTTGGACACTCTCGTTTGGAATGCCCTTTTTGTCGGCACTTGAAGTATGTGACTTTTGTCTTGTCAAATCCAAGCTTGTTACTTGAATTACCAATATCTCTGCCAGTTAACGCTACAAACTTGGTAACTCTTCTGATGATCGAAGCCAGACTCCACTTGATGTCCATCAGTTCCAACTCTTCTTCATCCATCTGATCGTAATCCTCAGCAGTCATTTCAGGATTTCCGATCTTCACAGCAACTAAACATTCGTAAGATTCTAGAACAGTAGCAAGCTGTGCTATGTGCTGTTTAGCCACTTTTTCAGAAGACATTCTTGAGATTCACTGCTATGTTGCATTGGAAAACATTTGGATCAGAAATGGATTGGTTTGTCTGATGTGACTGATTATTCTGATTTTGAAACGAAGAATTTGAACCAGTACTTGAATATCCCGTGTTCGGAGAACTCTGAGTAGAACCCATGTTAGCACTAAAAGTTGTCTAAATTTTCAGGCTCTGAATATGAGTATCTTGAATATTTCCTTTGTAATAGACACCAACATCTTGAACAACGTTTACATTCTTTGATTTTGCAATTTTTAACAATTCCATCTCATGGCCCTCTAATTTGTCGATGAACGATGACAACTTTAAATGCCTCCATCCTGGACTATTCTTCAATATCAACAGGTAAGTTGACCATTCTCCCTCGGGAAGTGCATCAGCCAACTTTTCTATTTGCTCTTCGGTAGTTCTCTTACTATCATGTCTTCTCATCTGGACCATTAGATGACAATATCTGTCAACCATCTGTTTCATTGTCTCTCCTTTGATCATCGTGAATATCTCGAGTTCTTTCTTGATTAACGCCTTTTTTCTCTTTATCATCTCATCGCTTCCTTTGAATTTGTCACAAAGAGCATGCCACAACTCTTGTGATGTTTCGCATTCTGGTAGTAATATCAAGATATCTTCCATCACAGATTGTTGAATAAGACTAATTATTTTCTTTTCGGCCGCGTATGCATCTTTATCAGCAGGAGTAAACTTAATCAAAGTAAGATCTTGTTCGCGTTCATCCTTTGGCCACTTGTATCCGTTTTCTATCGCAACCCAACTGTGAAGCTGATTGGATTGTACCTAGTTTACAAACTTTTCCTTCCATCCTTCAAACTCATCCATACTCATTAGCTTTGGCAGTTTCGTTGTAGTACCCATCTCATTGTCGAGATTCATCTGGTTACCGCAATAGCATTAGACGTTGAAGCTTGAGCTACTCCAGCAGCAAATGCGTTATGGAAATCTTCCATTTGAAAATCAGGCGATTTATCTGCAAGCACGTTTGAAAATACTCGAAAACAGATTAGCACTGACAAGTTCGGTCAAACTTGTGAGAAAAACAACTTTTGATTTCAATTTCAACAAGTTCGGTCGAACTTGTATAAAATTTTCAACTTTTATCACAAACAAACAAGTTCGGGCGAACTTGTGATTAAGTTCGGTCGGACTTCTAACTTAATTTTGAAACTTTTCACCCTGAAGCAAGTTCGGGCAAACTTGTATAAATTTCAAGAGAATTCACAAGTTTGGGCGAACTTGTATAAGATAGTCAACAAATTTTAAACAAGTTCGGGCGAACTTGATGAAATTTGAATGAAAATTAAGCAAGTTCGATCGGACTTGGCTGAAATCAATGAAAATCAATCAAGTTTGGGCGAAATTGATGAAAACTATTAATTTTTCAATCAAGTTCGAGCGAACTTGATGTCAAGTTCGTTCAAACCTTTTTTGCAAAACATGATTTTTTCAACTTTTTGACATCAATTACGTCTTGAAACTTTCAGGGTTTGTAACAATGTGATTATCTATGACATGTTCAATTTTTAGCCATTTTTGTCCATGAATGCTTCAAATATGTGAAAAAGTTAAGAAAAATGGTAGAATGAGGTAGAATTAGAGTAGTTCTTGTCCAAATTTCACCAAATCTAGGTATCCGGGCTCTGATACCACTTGATAGGACCGTCCTCCTCAGCTTAGGAACCTAGGATTTGTATCTAACGTTCATATAGGCGGAAACTATGTGACGTGTTAATCGTATAACAAGAATTACTCTTTAAATGTTTTTTTATTGATCAATATTCATAAACGTTCAAGTTCCTGATCGGACAGAGCTTTGCCATCAGTGTGCCAAAGTTCTTACAAATGAGATCTCAAGCTACCTATTTATAGGAACTCAAGTTCGCTTGGGATAGACAAGTTCGGGAGAACTTATCTTGAACAAGTTCGGCCGAACTTGTTCTTACATCCTTACTCCGGGCGAACTTGATCTCCCATATACATAAATATCTCGTTTTCTAACGCGATCTCACCTATTCTAAACAGACTCATACAAGACTAAGACATAGACATTCTGTACTAACACATCACGATCCATTTGATCCAACTGAGGATGAGTTTGAGTTATAAAACTTGTTGGATGATTTGTTTGCAGCCTGCTCAACCTTTCCGCCCTGTTTCAACTGTTTATGTTTACAACAGTGAGTACATTCACTGGATTTAGCAGTTTCATTTCTAACTGTTGTCTTTAGAGGCACATATTTGTTCGAAGTGCCTCTCAAAGCTGGCTCAGAAACAACCTTTATCACATATGGAGAAGCATTATTAGACAAAATCAATTTTTTAGACTAACATCGTCAGCCTTTTGGCAAACAATATCATCCCCTCAACCTAATCCTCAATTATTACCTCATCTGCACATGAAGTATGATCATCAGTAATATTCACTTGCTCACAAATAGTGTCAGTTGAGTCCGTAGTAGCTCTTTAAGTCTCGAGTGACACTATTTGTTTAGTAGTTTCAGAACCATGAGTATTTAATGGCTGAGCAGAGGCTTCTATTGTTGACTCAACACTAGACTCAACAGAAGCTTTTGAAGTGGATTTTGATTCTACTTGTATCTGGTCTGATTCAACTTCTGTAGGTGATTCGTTACTAGACTCGGCAGAAACAAGTACCTCTGACTTTTCACAGTTAGCTGTCTCTGAGGTGTCACATGACGAATCAGATGAAGAAGTCGATTCATTTTATTTCCCAGACCCACACCCTTTCATCATGGCAAAATCAAAGTTGTTTGATTTCGCTTCAGACTCTTACTCTTGGTATTGTACTTCAGGTGAATTTTGAGAAAAACATGATTCAGTATCATCTAATATTTGAAAGTGTTTGTCAATATTAGCATTGTTCTCAAAATTTAGAGTTTCAGTGTGTTTTGAAACTTCAGCAGGTTTCACGAAAGTTTTATTAAACACTTGTTTTTCTAGAACAACTTCGGTTCTATCTAGCCTTGTGATTTTGACTTTCTTCGGCTTAACAGGCTCAACCTTCCTATACACGGGTTTCCCATATTCCATATCAGGCCGATTGTCTATTTCCTCTTCAGTCATGGGAATTGAGGAGTAATTGTGATTGTATGGTGGAGGTATGCATACAAATCCCAATCCTTTATTCCTCACTTCCTTTTTGCTATATTTTAACTGTTGATTAATCATTTTCTCAACTTTCTCACTAGACACGTCAAATTTTTTAAATTAAACTCTGCGTTTTCAAAAGTTGATTTTAAATTATCGAGTTCAACAATTAGTTTTTCGGACAGTTCCTTAAAGTGGAGATATCTACATCGTACCTCACTCGGATCATTATGCAACTTACGGATATCACGCTTCTGCGCCTCCACCGTATCCTTGTACCCGTTTAATTTCTTTTTAGTTTCATAATCATTAGATTTTGAAAATCTAAGTTGCATAACGAGCGAGTCTGCCTGCTCTTTGTACCCACTAAGTTTTTCCCTACATGCAGGAGTACAACAAATGTTGTCTACACATACCTCAGTAGAAGACATTTTAAGATTTTGAAATGTGATCCCCCGAAAATGTGATCTCCCGGAAATTTGATCCCCGAAAAGTCTTTGCCGAAACCGAGTGTTAAAAACGTGGTCACGCACTAGTACACTAGACTCGCACACTCAACTGATTGGGCACGTACACTGAAGTTTGGCTTCAAATCAAGTAATACCGAATAGAAGGCCATCCGTACACTTGCTCAAATCGCACAACACAAGTCGCACACTCGAAAACCTGTCAAAAATCTTTTTACCAAATACTCAAACCCTTTTATTTAATTTAAATAAAGAAACCTAAACTAAGGATTAGGTAATAATTAACTAATGATTAACTAATAATGATATAGTAATGAGTTTTTATAATTATTATTATTATTATTAGTTATTATATCATTAATAATAATTATGTAATGATGACTTAATGATTATTAATATATAATAATAAACGTTAATGCTAAAAAAAACTTAATCGTCACTTTCAATAAGAAACCCGAACACCCGTTTTTCCGACAACCCTTTTTCTTGACACACAAGTTGTCACTAAAGTCTCAGTGTTTATTAACACTCCCAATCCAAACAATCTTCCCGACAGTCAAAATGTCAAAAACAATCTTTCCCGACAGCAAGGAAGTGAGGACGTTTGTGACCGGAGATGTAGTGGTGGTCGTCGGACGGAGAAGGTGAACGTGATGAATGATTGTCGGAGTGAGAACGATAGTTTGGTGTGCGAGGTGGTGTTAATGTTGACTAATATGAATAATGATGATGATCACGTCGATGGAGGGTGTCAAAGGGTTGTTAATGGTGAACAGAGTGGTCGCGAGTCGGAGGTAACCGGTAGCTCGAAGGTGGTGAACAGTTATAATGGTGTACTGTAATGATGATGGTTGACTGTCGCCAGAGAAGATGGTGGATGGTGAAGAACGGTGAGGATGGTATTGTGAATCGAGATGGTTGTTGATGAACGATGATGAGCTTAAAATGGTGATGTAGCTAGGAGACGTGGAGTTGCAGGTTCCGAAGGTTGATGAGATGATGGAGGTAAGGCTGCGGAATGAACGACGGTGAATGCTGGATCAGAGAGGTGTTGTGATAGTGAATGACAGAAATGAGCTCGTTGAACAGTGGTGGTTGGAGTTGTGATGTTGAATGATGATGATGAATGAGATGAACTGTCACGAAGTAGCTAGTTGTAGAGGTGTGCGGTTGAGCGATGAAGTGTGCGGGTGATGAACGTGGTGGTGTGCGATGGAGTGTGCGATTGATAGTGTGCGAGGTGGTGGAAGGTGTGCGGGATAGTGTACGGTGAACGGAAGTGGTGGTGTGTGGTGATCGATGGTGGTGTCGGGTTACGCCGACGGTGATCGGTGATCGTGTTTCCGTCGACGGAGAAGATGGAGTATGATGATAAACTGTTACGAATCAATGAAGTTATGCCGGATGTATTTCGTATGAGGAGGAAATGGTGAATGTTCGGTCCGAGATGTGCTGGTCGATGGTGATGGAGTGACAAGGTTTGATGAAAATGATGATGATGTCGCACACTCAAAATTTGGTTGCAACTGATTTGAATGTAGTGGCACAGTAACCCACAAATTCACACACCAACTTTCAGGCTCGTACACTTCTTTGAATTCTGGTCTCATAGTGACTTATTTTGATAACTAATCACCAACTAAATCTCGAAAATCAAGGAGTTGAATTTGAAAATTAATTTTGAGAGATTATTTCGACCAACAGTCTCTTAAAAATCAGAAAACACAAACTTCAAGCCATCAAAACAGACCAAAACGTGGATTTTGAACTTTCTTCGAATCTTCAAGTATGTTCTTCGTGTCCTTCGAATATGCAAACAGTTTCTTCGTTCTTCAATCTTAAAATAATATTTGATTCAAAACGAGCCTTTCGAAGACTACTAGGATCTGATACAACTGTAAGTCCCAAAACTAAACAATCGGATATCAATAACACTAATCAAAGTGCGGAAAACCGAGAAAAGTGTAGAAGAACAAGAACAATCAATCGATTATATGATCAAAGTGCACACGGTTTCTAAGAACCGTCTTGTACACGAATCAAGACTTCGAAAATTGTCAAGAAAAACAAAACAAACAGCAACCTCTAAATGACCTAGGTTCACCCTATTTATAGTGAGATAGGGTGACCTAATACAACCTGGGCCAGACCCATATGCATACTACTAACCAGACAAACCCAAAACATTTAGTTAGCCCACATGGCTTATCCCAATATTATCCAACCCACTAGAAAACTAAGACCAATAGCTTATAATTGGGTTTGATAAAGATAAGCATAAACCTACTAAATCATATGGCCTTACAGCTACCAAAAGCATAGTCATCAGCCATTTTGCCAGATTCTTGTAGCTTCTTTTTCTGGTTCAACTCTTTCTCATATGTAAGGAGTCTACCATGAAGCTGTGTAAGATTCGTTTCTTTAAACCCAACAGGTGTACGAGTCACAAAAGCTATTGTGTCCTACTTTTCTAGTAAAGATATGAGGAAACGACTGTTTACAGTCGAATAAGCAAATTCAACGTTTACCAGCTTAAATTCACTTATGAGACAGCTAAATCTATCAAACTGTTGGGTTAGAGACTCTCCTTTGACATGACAAAAAGTTTCATATTGTTGATTTAAGACTTCTCTGTTGTTTTCAATTACTTCCTCAGTCCCACCGAATTGCTCTTTCAAAGCATCCCATAACTCCTTTGCATTGTTGCAGTGCAACAAGCCAGCATAGATTTCGTTAGGCAAGGCTGAAGCCTTAGCATCTAACTCAATTTTTTGGAAATCTTGCTCGGAGTAATTTTCAGGACTTTTAGGCACTTGTTTCGTTGGGTCCTCTGTACTTGGAACCATAGGAACATGTGGTCCAAATACAAAGGACCTCCAGCAACCGGTGTTTTGCTGAGCAAGAATATGACCCATCCGACATTGCCATATGTAATACTCATTCCTGACAAGCATTGGAGGTTTAAAAATGGATCCAGTGTTGTTGGAATCCTGTGTGTTTTGCGACATTCTGATTGTTTACCAACAGATTTTGTTAAAGACTTTGAACGTAATTAAACTATGTTTTCCAATGAAAACAAACAAACAAATTAGCAGGGAGAGCTGATCTTTCAAATCAAATTGATTATTAAATTAAATTTTGATTGATCAAGCTCTGATACCAATTGTTAGGATCTTAGTTTCAAATAGTTGTGATTGTTTTATAAATGATTGATGAATGAAGATAAAACAGAGTGTAAATATAGCGGAATGTAGAAAGCTTTATATCACAACTACTGGAAGATTGCTTTAATCATCATGCTTTCAAACTTATAAGTTTTGCATGTGAATCACAACTCCCACTCAGCCTAATGACAGTTTGTTAGTACAGAATGTAAAGAAGATGATTGGAAGATAATGTGAAAGGATCTTTTCACTAGATGGATAGAACAGTACAATACATGTTCTGTTTATAGTACAATCCTAACCTCTGAGCATCTTTTGATGACGTCAGAGGTGATAGTGACAGCTAATAAAACTAACTAAATAGAAACACTGCTAAAACCTATCATCTGCTAATACAAAACACTGTTACATTGAATAAGTAAAACAGTGATGATCCTAAGCATGTTAGTCTTCATCAGAGGTTCCTTTTGGCAGATATTCTCCTGAAAGCAGGGCTTTGTCTTCAGCAGAGCTTGTACGACAGTCTTTAAGCTTGGCAATGGTTCCAAGCAGAGCTTGGAAATTCTGTTATTCAGGATCAAACATCTGATAGAAGTTTTGGCTTTATATCATTTGTTCCTTTTTAAGGGTTCAATCCTAACAACTTAAAATCCAACAGTAAGAAAATAATGATCACCATAATACCGAAATTCAAATTGCCATTGACTTTTTTTCTCTTTAAGACCATTTAATAGTAGCTCAGGTTGTTACAAAAACATACTCTTTTACCAAAGTTTGCTACAAATTGCTTATCATAAATCGACTAATCATTAGAGATGAACCTGCGGTGCTACTCGGTTCCTGCTTTTGATAAGCAAATGAACGTTAGTTGATCGGATTTGCGAAAACAAACACAAATAAAAGTAAATGCACGTGTAAATGATCATAACAGTTTATAACCATCTGTTTTCTTTTCGTTTGATCAAAAAGTAGCTACAAATGAATCATAGGTAAGTATCTTTGCAATCAAACATCGCTTTGGCAGATCATTTGCATCACTTTCTTCTCCTAATTGCCATGAATTACAAAAATCAAGAAGCTCTAAATTATAATCATGATTAATTTATGTATATAATCAGGACTTCAAGCACAGTTACTTTAACATATGAAAAAAATCAGTGAAATTACCTTTGTATATAACATGAAGCCAGAAATGAACCGATAGGATCCCACTTGATACCATTAACTTCACCCTGGAGTTAAAATTTAATCATTTTAGTCTAAACATCTTTTATACATTTTAAAATGTTTATATATCAAAATAATGCAAGATTCAATGTATTGAACTATTCATGACAAACGTTTATTTAAAAAAGTATTGACAATTCAAATATTCATAATGTATGTAGATTACAATTTTACAGAACCTTACAATTTTCGAAAGAGTTGTGACCTGTGAATTAATGAGAATATAGTCAATATGAATGGGAATCAAGCTGTTGAATCAAGCTCTTGAAACCGTTTCTCATTACATTATAATGTACATGATCTTGTAAACAAATAGGCAACAATGAACGGATTCATGAGGCTCAAAGAATGCAAAAGGACCAAGCCGTTATGGCTACAATAGGGGTTGCAGGTACTAAGTTGCCATCCTCCATAGCAGCCACACCAAGGCGGCATATTCCCTTACTTCTTTTATAACTCATCACAACCTCCGTGTAACAACGATCCATTTAAACCAAACACAACTACTAATCCTATTTAACGGTCGTTATTTAACAATCGTTAAATTACTCTTCCTAACCACCATACAACCATTTCACCACATGGTACAACACCAAACAACTATAAAATGTTACTGATTGACGTTGTATCAAGTATAGTGCATAAATGAAGATACCAATGAACCAGCATCGCCATAAGTCCAACGAAACCCTAGCCGCCATGCCCGGAGGCGGTGGCTAGGTACTCCAAACCAGCGTTAACGTTGATACCAACTATCAACGACTGTCTAGTGACGACTTGATACCGAGATAAATACACCTCCTTTGAACTTTCAACAGCCTCCTTTGAACTTTCAACAGCATCAACACTATTGTCAAGTTTTCCAGAGTTGGGAGCTGATGAAATTGTCACAAAAGCACAACAACAAACAGTAAAATCAGAAAATCCTCTTAATGGAAGAAAAAAATGAAAAAAGTCAACTTACCAACACATTCGACTTTTGTTGAAGTGACCGTAACACTTGCTCGGTTGACTACGTTCATCACGCGCACACACATATATTTATATCCGTTCTCTCTTTCTATCTCTCTAAAGAAATCCCAAATTTCACCTTCAAACCAAGTTCCATAATTAACACATTAGACTACTTTTTAATCTGAATCAAGTTCCATAATTAATATAAACAATCAAATGTAATCAACCAAATACAAAAATAACCAATAATCCTCTGGACCTGGTTCATCATGAAGCCCATCTTTAGCCATTATATAAATATATTAATTGTTCGAAAAACTCATGGGACGACTCAAGTTTTTTTTTTCATGAACATGAGCAAATGGCCAATAATACAGAAAGGTTAAAAGAACGAAACATCACTATTTGAAAACTTATTTTAATCAAAACAACATTTTTGTTCAAAATACCAATAACCACCGCGTTAAAGGAATCAGCATCATAAGATCCATTTTGGACCAAGACCAAAATTATTAATGATTCAAAGTAAAGAGTTAATAGAATATATATAACCAAAATCTGAATAAGAATACAAAGTAGAACCAAATCTGAAAAATAGAGAGTTAATAGAATATATAACCAAAATCTGAATAAGATAAAGTAGAACCCTAAACTGATAAATAAAGAGAAATCATAGTTTAACCGTGAGAGATATGTAATACCTCCGTTGCAGATTTCATTTGTAGAGATTTCGAAGACCCTAATCTGAAAAATAGACAATATGATGAACAATATCAATAGACAATATAGTAATTTAGAGAGATTTTATTAAAGGATTCAAGAAACCCAATACATCTGACGATTTGTTTGTTCATACCAAAAATAAAAAAATAAAATATGGATAAAGAACATACATCACCTACAATTCGAAAGAAACTCTATGAGGAAGAATACTATCGAAGAAGAATCGAGAGATGCTCTCAGTAAGTCGTCGTAACATATATCGATTCAACTCATCATCAACTGCTCCAATCCAACTGACGGTTACTCCACATAAGCTGAAGTGTTATCACACGCATAAGTAAGAACTACTGCATCAACACTCCTTAGTTCATCATCAAGTTTGTGATGTGGGAGACTGCGGTGGAGAAGATTAAGGGGTGAGGGTTTGGGGATTCTTCTAGGGTTTAGGAATTTTCTCTGGTTCTCTCTCTACAGATGGATGGAAGGATATGGGGAATTGGAATGAGTGGTGTGAATTCAAAATTTGGATTCAAGAATTGGCCGCCCAAATGAAGAGGTTAAATAATATCCTGTATTAAAAATTACAAATTCTTATTTGCTTTAAATAAATAAAGTAATATTATGATGTAATAATGACATAAAGAAAGCTAAGTTAACGTATCTGAGAGCTCAACACATAAGTTTTTCTTATGTCAATGAAGACTCTTTTATTATAGATATGGAGATAAAATGACAATTATATAGGATCTTTTCGAATTTTAAAAGAGTGATGAAAATGGTTCTAATTAAAAAAGTCAACAACAGAAGATTTTCCATTTTTTATCCTTTTAATATTATTTTACTTTTGTTATTTAGGACTTTCAGCAAATTATTATACCAAACATAGTGGTACGTGCTTTGGCCAACCACATATCAACCACGAGCGGAGCACCACCCACCCTTCAAGTGGTTGTCACATTTGAGTAGGGTTCGTGGTTTGAAGCACGAGATGAGAAATTTTCTTTTAAAAAAATAAGACCATGTGTAGTGGGGGGAAAGATACTGCCCCACCTTTGGGCGTTTTGCGACATATGGCGGTCCAGTCGGCAATGGGGCATTATGGGGCGTTTTTTCTAAAATGGATGTAGTGGTATAATGCCCCATCCAGTGATTACCCGATTATTATTTTCTTGTTTTTTAATTAAAAATAGTTTTTAAATAGGTGTAGTGGCATGATTGGCCAAATAAGTCTTGATCTGGCGTTTTATTTGGAACGCCCCAACCCATTTTTTAAGAAAAACTCCCCCAAGGTAGTTACAGGCCGTTATCGGGCAATTTTTTTTTTTGGGAAAACGTCAAAAACTCACCACTACGGGTGGTCTAAGCCAATGGCTATGTTAGCCATTGTTATTTAGTTTCTTTTCAACTCTAAACCAAGTGGTTTCACATACCTCACTACAACACAGTTTCATCAAGTGGTTTGGTTAAAATGATATGGATGTCATATGCCGAAAAAGACCAAACCACATACCTCACCATCACACATGGTCTAACCATTAAATAAACTTGATTAATGATTCATAGTCACTTCACCTAATTCACACTAATTCACAAATCATTAGTTACAAAAGTTTCAAGTAACTTCAAAAGTGTGTCCTTTAAAGGTAGGGTTGGCAATTGTCACTTGTATAAGACACAATTAGATCTGTAATTGAAAAATATATCATTATTTTGTAATTTTTAAAATAAATAAAATTAGGAGGTTAGGATCCATCATTAAATTCTTGTTGTTATATAAAACATACAACTGTATTATAAACATATAATGTAGTTAAACGAGTTGTATTCATATTTAATACTTATATTATTTTATGTACAGAGACCTGTTAAACACAGTAAGACACGATTTTTTAACCATGCTTAAGGGATGAAAGGAATTATTATACACCTTACATTTTAGAAGAGACTAAAGAGTAGTACATTATTCTAATTAGTCATTTGTACCAATTATGTATATTAGTTTTTTTCTTTTTTTTATTACCTTTTTAAGTTAATCGTGAGTCCCTCAAAGTTTTTTATTACTATAATTATTATTATATTTATTTTTGAGTAGATTCTATTTTTCAATTATAAGTAAAAATACGATGTATTATAAGATTCTAAGTATGGCATTGTAATATACTCATTTTTGTATACGTTTAGACTTAAATTTCATTTAAAACCCGTGTACACGATAATATAAAGTGACGGTGTTTACCTCTTTTGTTATTTAGGAAATATAATATGACGTTTTATTAGTGGTTTACCCTTTATTTATTTGAGTAATATATATAGTTTAATAAAATTTCGAATATATCATTGCGACGTGTAAAATTTGAATGCACCGTTGTAACATGTTTATTTTTATCTGCAATTTTGATAAAACTTTTAATTGAATGGGTAAATATCATTGATTTTTTTCTTTACCGTAACGAACCGAACCAATATTGTTCGAACTATATCGGTACTGGGACCATATTCATTTTTATGGGTTTCTCAATGTGAAGTTATAAAAGTGATTGAAAATAAAGTACTTTTGGTACCGTATGCTATAGCGAGTGACACCAACCAAACTGATGCCTCACCCGAACAACATTGGTACCAATATTTATTTCCATAGTTTTTTATGGATGTAAAACACGTGCAAATATTCTTTTAGGTGTCTCTATTTTGGTTGTAAAACCGATACTTTAATGAATCAAGCCGATACAGACTGAGAGCCCGCAACGGAGCGCGGAGAATCCCTCTAGTTATTATATACAAACGAAAGTGTGAGACATCTTTAATGACATGTACGTCTGTGCTTTGGTCATTTGGTGTTTCTTCTCACCTTGAATTTCTTTTCTTTCTTTTTTAATTATGTTTTTTTTTTTTTTTGAGTTTTCGTTGAGTGTTCATTTTTTTAAATCTAATAACATATGGACAATATTATTGGGAAATTATATACATCTCTAAAACCATAATTTTAAGAATTGGATTTTTTTGTTACATCAATAGTTAGAATTGATTTCCTTTTTGTAATATCAAGAGAATTATTTTTTATTACGTTTTTGAAGTTACAAAATAATGTGTTTTTATTTACGTTTCGATGTTAATAATGTAGCCGCTACAATGTAGATATCCTTTGGCCATATACGACTTTTGGTTATTCTCTTTCGCTTTGAAGGTCCGTGATCAGGCGGTTCTAGACGGAAGTTAGTGCGTATGATCACTGATTCGGTATAATGTTATTAAGAAAGGAGTAGAAGCAGATATATTGCAGCGAAAATCATACGTTATTCATTCATACCGAAAGAGTATACATCTTGTCAGGCTGTCGGAGTTCCTGGAGAGAATCCGGCAGCACATCCCCGTCTGGGAGCGCAAAAACTTACAACACAATGAACACACACCACTATATATAGACCTCATAGGTAATTCGTACGAACTAGTATATGGTAATTTGTACGAACTTGCATTGCCACTTCGTACGAAGTGGTAATTTGTACGAATTATCACATTAACACCATTTCAGTTCGTACTTTGGTCGTGTGTTTGTTTCTAACCTATACAATATTCAATACACGCTCTATCTAGTCTATTCGAACAGTGACGGACACAAAGTGCATCAACAAATTCCCCCTTGTCTGTTACTGTCGAAGCTTGATCTTGAACTTGAAATCTCTGAGCTGTGTTTGAATATTCTGCAACTTGAATCAAGGTGTCTGTCGATGTCGTCGAAACGCGTCAACAAATTCCCGCTTAATTGATGATCCGGGTTTGCATTTTCAACATTAAAATCCCGCTGAAAACTCCAGTTCAGATCTCTGTTTGCACGGTTTCCGACCTCCTTTGATTTGCTTGACTGACAAATTTTCTCGAACAAACATGAAGCTAAGCAATGCACCTTCTTCTCCGTTTCAACGATAACCGCATCCGAGTTCAGTATTTGAATAAGCATTGTAGCACCGAGAGTTTATTTCGCAAACTCCTAATTTTTCAAAAACTCAACCGGCAATTGATAGAAACTTCGAATCACCACACCGGAAAACTTCAAACTAATGAATACCCGTGAAAATCTGAAATCCTGATTTCTGTAATCGCAGTTAAGCATACTCCTGAAAGATTGATTAGCAAATCAGTAATCTGCTCAATCAGCAATCTTCATCGGAATCAAATCATCTGATAATGCTTCAAATCTGAGAGACATTCGTCCGTGATTAGAATTACATTCTTCCTTTTCAGTCACACTATCAGATGTATAGCTCACTTCGCTGAAGGGGCGCCTTGAAACTACAAAACATCCCTATTTCCGGATTACCCGACCAAATAGTTCATTTGCTTTGCAGAGTTAAAGATAAGCAGTCGTGTATGCACCAACCCCACATCGAAGATCAGGCTTTTAAACCCTAAGATTCAATCTGTATTACGATCTAAAAATTCTGAACTTCCTGTGATCACGAAATTCCAAGTATAATCTATTTCGTGAGCAACTGGTACACAACTTTGTCTGAAAGATTCATCATATCGTCTTCTTTAGTCATGATTCCTCGTACAACCCAGAGCAACTAAAACTATAATACATCCCTATTTTCTGGCGGTTAGTCTATAAAATAGTTCATTTACAATGTAGAGTTAATGATAGGCAGTCTTGTGTGCTTCCACCACCATATGAAGACTTTGGTGTCACTCCACGATCACGACCTTAGAATCTGATAAACAACTCCTGCAAAACTCAGTTATGTAACCCTCTGCTTCAATGAAAAGTAGACATCAACTGGATCTCTTTACAAATGAATCTAGATCCTCTACATTTCCCAGATAATTTGCAATCGGTAACCACCCGGATACTGTTGCAGCATTACGAATTTCAAAAATGCCGGAATCTTCAAATATACTTTGAAATTTTTATTCCCCCACATTTTTGTAAATTATGACCATACTAAATTTTCACTGAAATTCCCCTCAAATCTGGAAAAATCAGTTTTCAACAAATGCGGATTTAAAGTTTAGGCCCATTAGAAGTCACGACACCAAAAGATAAACATTCTGTATAGGTATCAATGACTCTCCCGTTATCTTCATAATTTTTTTTTCTCAACTCACTTCGTACGAATTAGACCTCCAATTCGTACACTGCCCCCTCACTTCATACGAATTAGTCACTTTGTACGAAGTGTACTTCACACCAAGTGAGCCTGAATACGTTTTTCGGTCCAGAATCTTTATTTCTTCGAATTTCGAGATGATTCCACCATCAATGTTGTCGAAAATGGTTTTCTAACAATCCTATCCGTTCAATTTTACTTTTTGTCCATGGATTGTCCTTTATTTTTATGTTTTACGTCTAAAACCCCTCCTAAGTCCATAAATGTCCAAAATTCATGAGCGTAGGTGATAACCGTAGCTCTGATACCAATTGAAGGTCCGTGATCAGGCAGTTCTAGACGGAAGTTAGTGCGTATGATCACTAATTCGGTAGAATGTTATTAAGAAAGGAGTAGAAGCAGATAGATAGCAGCGGAAGTTATACGTTATTCATTCATACCGAAAGAGTATACATCTTGTCAGGCTGCCGGAGTTCCTGGAGAGAATCCGGCAGCACCTCCCCGTCTGAGAGGGCAAAAACTTACAACATAATGAACACACACCACTATATATAGACCTCATAGGTAATTCATACGAACTAGTATATGGTAATTCGTACGAACTTGCATTGCCACTTCATACGAAGTAGTAATTCGTACGAATTAGCACATTAACACAATTTCAGTTCGTACTTTGGTCGTGTGTTCGTTTCGAACCTATACAATATTCAACACACGCTCTATCTAGTCTATTCGAACAGTGACAGACACAAAGTGCTATTGGGATCGAACCCTAACAAAGGAACAGGTGATAACAAAGCCAAATACACTATCCAAGCTTTGGTTCAACTATCAGTGGTTACAAACCACTGATCAACCTTTACATTGCTTTCCCTAAAGATCTGTTCCTATCATCTGATAGATCAAGAAGCAAAGGTCTGATAGAAGATTCAAGATCAGAGGATAGTGATCAGAGTTTAGCATAGTTTTATTTTAATCAATGTAACAGCGCTATGCACTGATAGTATAGTCAGAGCAGTGTTTTAGTTAGTTACATTTTGTTAGCAGTCACTATCAACCATGACGTCACAGAAGATGCTCAGTGGTTAGATAGTTAGTATAAATAGGTGATCGTTGTAACTGTAAATTTTGTCTTCCTGAACAAGATCATTTCGCACTTCATCTTCTTCATTTCTTACTATCAAACAATTGTAATTGGCTAAGGGGGAGTTTGTGAATCACATGCAAAGTTTATCAACTTGAAAGCATGATGGTGATGAAAACAAACGACTAATTGCTTGTAGTAAAAGTTTTCCATTAATTACGCTGCATATCTTTCTAATTCAATCCATTTTCCATTCTTTGAAACAAAAACTACAAGTAATTTCAAACTTAGATCCAACAAGTGCATCAACACGCCTTGCCGATACCGACCGAACTCCTGTTGGGTCTCTGCCGCAACGCGCGAATGGAAACCTTTTTCTATTTATTAAATGTTTTTTAATTATATATCTCTTTTAAGTAATCAAAACAACTAAATAAATAAAAAGATACTTATATTAATTAAAACAATATTACATAAAATTAAAAGAAATGATGAAAATAATTAAAAAGATAATTAAAAGACATTAAAAATCATGTAGTCTAACTAAGATTGTATTTTTCATATTTTTTTCATCTCCTCGTATATTTGTCTTTCGAGTCGAGTAATTGAATCGATGTTCATTGCGAGAAACTTTAAATCGTCTTGTTTTTCTTTTGCAATTCTTTTTTTTTCAGATTCAACTTTTTTTTTGAAAAAGCGCACGAATACTTCTTTTTTCCTCTACCTTCTCTTGTTGGATATTATTAAACGTACCAATTTAGCTTGATTAAACTTTCAGTATAGTCCACGCCGGAACTAGAAGAATTTGATGGCCTTTTTTATTTATCTCTATCTGGTAGATGGCTCGCTTCAACTTCAACATTACCATCGCTTAAGTTGAGATCAATCTCGTTAAGAGCATCTGAACGAGTAGACGAGCTTGTTTTGGTTCTATTTAACGATTGCATCGCGAGCGGTACTCTCGCCCATTTTCTATGGTAATGCACCACTTGCCAACAATCACTAAATGGGAACGAGTGCTTTTCTTTATCTTGATAATCACTAAAAGCTCTCGCCAAGAAGTCGGCTTCATTTTCCTTACTTCTTGCGTTATTCTTGGCTTTGCGGAAGTAATCGTTGTAGTAAAAGTTTTTCATTAATTCCGCTGCATCTCGATTATAATTCAATCCATTTTCCATTCTTTGAAACAAAAACTACAAGTAATTTCAAACTTAGATCCAACAATTGGTATCAGAGCTTGGTCAATCGATTTTTATTTAACCGTCAAATTGATTTGAATAGATCAGCTCTTTGTGCTAATTCGTTTGATAGTTTTACTTGAATACAGAGTTTTATTACTACAAAAGTTTTTAAAACACAAATCTGTTGTAAACAAGAGAAACGGCACAAAACACACCGGAATCCAATATTGGATCCATGTTCAAACCACCTATGTTGAAACGAAATGAATATTTTATTTGGCAACGTAGGATGGGTCATATTCTCGCCCAACAGAACACCGGATGTTGGAGATCGTTGTGTTTGGACCTCATATACCCATGGTTCCAAGCACAGAGGATCCCCACACTCAAGTCCCTAAGAAACTCGAAAATTACTCTGAACGGGATTTCCTCAAGATTGAATTGAACGCGAAGGCATTTAGCATCGTTGCTTCGGCCTTGCCCAATGAGATTTATGCGGGATTACTTCATTGTAATAGTGCTAAAGAGTTATGGGATGCTTTTAAGAAGCAATTCGGTGGTACTGAAGAGGTGATAGAGAATAATATAGAGGTTTTGAACCAACAGTATGAAACATTTTGCCATGTTAAGGGTGAATCATTAACCCAACAGTTTGAATGATATAGTTGTCTCATCAGTGAGCTCAAATTGGTAAATGTGGAACTCCCAAATTCGACTATCAATAGTCGTTTCTGAGGTCCTTACCTGAGAAATGGGAGACTGTAGCTTATGTCACTCGAACAGCTGTTGGTTACAAGGACATGACCTTGACACAACTTCATGGACGATTCCTCACTTATGAGAGAGAGTTGAACCAGAAAAAGAAGTTGCAAGAGTCAGGGAAAATGACTGATGATTATACTCTGGGAAACATTGCTTTGTATAGTCATGATGAGGGGTCTAGCTGTGGAAAGGATCAGAGTTATGATCATTACATTGACATAACATCTGGAAACAATTTCAACTCTGATCCTAGTACACCCAATTTTGCCTTTGTTGCAAATGGTGAAAGCCAGACCTCTGACAATTTGTCTTTTGAAATAAATGACCTAAAACATTTTGAACCCACTGACCTTGAAGAAATGGACATTCTGCATCAGCTGGCACTTTTAAGTGTTTTAGCAAGTAAATTCTACAAAAGAACTGGTAGGAGATTTCTAGGACTGCATGGGGGGTTGAAAGTTGGGTTGGATAAGTCTAAAATCAAGTGCTACAAATGTAATAAGATGGGTCACTTTGCCAGAAAATGCAGATCACAATCTGCAGGACCAATTGTAACACATCCTGGCAACAATTCTCAAAGCACTGTCCATTATTCCCAATATACCCCTGCACATCAAATGCAAAACACTGCACATTTTGCACATCCTGTTGCTACAGTTCCTGTCCATTATGTTCAAGCACCTGCACCACAGATTCAATATGTCCAAGCACCACCTCAAGTACATGTGCAGCAAATGCCACAAGTTACTCAAACTACTCAAACCACTGCTCCACCAGCAAAGGTTAATCAACAAAGCTTTTTCACACAAGGTTTTGTTGATTGGAGTAGTTTGCCTGAGGATTTAACTGATGAAAACTTTGCTCTCATAGCCAAAAATGATTTTGAAAATGGAAATATATGTTTAATGGCTTTAGAGACCATTGTTGAAGGTGATGAATTTGTGGAGCAGGAGTTAAAGTCTGATGTGTTTGATTGTTGTGAAGCAGTGGTTACACCAGAAGTTACACCAATGATTGATGTACATGCTGTTAATGATGAAAAAAAACCCTCTATCTGACCCATGGGATGAGCAGGTGTGTGAAGAAGAAGAGTGTGATTGTGCTCTCATGGCTGCTACGAAGGTATCACCTCAGATTCTTAAGGATCTATGTTCTGACAAATGCATCATTGGTTTTGCAAACATAAAACAGGTGAATGAAAACCTGAGAAACAAAATTTTAGAAGATGAACTTAATTTTGAAAGACTTGTTAAAGAGTTAAAAACAAAGTTGAGTGAAAAAGATTCTGAAATGAGTAGCCTGAGGCATGAATCAAGCATAACCAAAGACGCTCCAAACCATGGTAGAAAAATACCAGGTTTGCAAACAGGAGCTTGAAACTACCCAAATCACTTGTGAAAAATGGGTAGAGTCTTGTAAAGGTTATGAGCTTATGCTTGATGCTCAAATCAGGAGCAACATAAAGTTTGAAGTATGCTTTAGAGATTATGACCAGACTTGTGAAAATGTTGCAAAAATTGATTCTGAGCTGGTTGAAATAGTCCCAACAAACTGGGCTGGTGAAGAAATTCAAATCACAGATAAAAATGGAAACAAAATCATTCTTGAAAAACCAGAGGTTTTAGTAAAAGATAAAGAAAATTGAAAAATATCAGTTTAAACCA